>OY728143.1:1117114109-1119820693 GCA_963277665.1 Viscum album
TATATCATCTCTAGTTATCTTGAGAATACCTAAATAACAAAAAGATAAATTCTTTAGAATATATGTCATAAGGGAGAATTCTCTATCTTTGGTTATCGCTAGTGGACTTAAAGACCATAACTTGTTTTTTTACTGAGGCCATATAGTGGGACCCACAATCTTTTTTATCTCTTTATTTATATTTCCCTATTTTTTTGCTTAATATTTATATAGGGGTAGGGTTAGTGGGAATGAACACTATATTTACATAGGCCACCCTCTTGTGGGGTTTCGACGTGACATGTTTTGTTCCATTTTTCATTTTTGTAGACTAAATTGTTTTTTTCTATTATGTAGGGAATTATAGATCAAAAATCCTATCAATAGTATTCTAAGGTATTTTATATCATTCCTTTTATTTTTATAGTTTAGGGTCTCTTACCTTGTACCTTCTATTGTTTTTAATATACTATTCATGAAGTAGCATTCTTTATGCAGTTTGATGTCATGTGGTAAGGACATCTACCATGAAGTTTAGCGTCATGTGGTAAGGGAATATATATATTGCGTAGTTTAAAGTATTACTTCCAAGACATAAAAAACTATGCAGTTTAATGTATCACTACCGAGACATCGAATACGATCCAATTTCAAGTATTTATTCTAGGAATTCGAATATTGTTCAGTTTAAGTCATGCTGCTAGGATGTGACTGATGAATATTGAATATAGGGAAGAAATTATTGTAATAACCCAAAAAATATAGGGTAATGAGTTCAACCATTGTATCACCATGGATGAGGAGGATTAGAGTTATTTTCCAACAAGTAGAAGATGCCTTTGATTGGTAGTTCAATGCCCTTGTGTGTCGATAACACAAACAAAAAGAGGTGTTTGCACTCGTTTATAAGGGTCATGAAAGATTTATTAAGGTAATATTAGATGAGGGTGAAATAATAGGGATGATAGGTCCACCTAAATAGTTGAAATATGGGTGATGTAGGTCATAAACCCAAATCTTGAGTCTAGTAAGATGGAATGAGAAATACATGCTAGGGATGACCCATAACACCCTGAGGTTTTAGGTTCCACAATGGTGTTTCCAGGGATCATGAGGATTGGAGTTACTTTACTATATAGAAAAGATACCTATATTTGGCAGGTCAAAGACCATATGCATGAGTCTATAGGTCTTACATGCATGATCAAGTCGAGTTGATCCCCACTCTTTTCCAAGGGCCACATATGATTTGTGAAGATTAAAACATCTGGCCAATGAAGTGGGTATGGAGAAAAGGACAGTCTAGGAAGGGTTCTAGAACCCTTGGTCAGTTTATATTTTTTTGGGAGTCTCAGTTCCTACACGATACAGTTTTTAATTACATGGTATGGGCCATTAAGTGGGTTGGTAATGGAGTGTTGTATTCCTTCTTTGACAAAGGGTACAATACACGGTGATGTAATTTCAAGGATTTCTAATCCACTCGAATAGTCTAGGTAAGGGGATAATAAATCATGGTCTAAAGTGATTGGTTCTTGAGGATGGTATAGAAAAATAATTTTGAGGATGGCCCAAAACACCCTCATGTGATGAGTTCTTCCATGATGATGTCAGGATTACAAGAATTATAATTCCCTTCATATAGGGTCAAGATGTCTCTGGTTGCTAGGTATAAGACCTTTTCCATCATTAACTAAGTCAACTATAGAGATCTATTTTTCCTTTAAAAGGTACATGAATGGTTTTCAAGGATCTGAGGTGCTCAAATCATGAAGTGTGATTTAGGGAAAACATAATATTCAAGAAGGGTTTGATTACTCTAAAAGTTGTATCGCCACCTAGTGAACATGTTATCACATCGAGGAGACGTGAAAAAACATTACTATAAAATTTTCCTAGATAGGGGGGGGGGGTTTGGGGGTCCATTGACCACGAATAAACTTTTATGTGGGCTATAAAATAGGCCATATCTGATTTATTCCTCATTTATTTTTACTCTAATTTTTCCTAAACATTAGAGATGAAGAGTTTAGCGAGTGAAGACTTGAATTTTTCTCAGGAATCCATTTGTGGGGTTTTACCCTGAAAAGTTTTATGTTTATTTCATTAACAGTTTAAGGTCTTACATTTTGGACCATAAAAGTCTAGAGTTTAAGTTCGTATAGTTTTGACCAAAGTGCAGACAGTTTAAGGTCATGATGAATATAGTCCTAATATGAAGGAAATGTTACACAAGGGTCTAATTAGGATACCTAGGGTCAAGAGTACTTTGGAATACCTTTGAAAGGGAGGTTAAAATATTGTAAATCGTGGATCAATATTCTTAGGTCATGAGTAATGATTTAGGAAAATCATTCTGAGGATGGACTAGAACACCCTCGGGTGCTAAGTATCGCCATGGTGACACCCGACTCACAAGGATCATAAATCCATTCTTAACGAGACAATATATATCTGGTTGGTAAGTATAAACCATTGTGAATTGATATGATGGTCATTTAGAGATATATATTTTCCTTTACAAGGGACATGGAAGGTTTGTGACAACCCAGGGTGCTTAAGACATGAATTTTGATTTATAGGACAAGGGCTTAAAAGATGACAAAAAAACCCCATAATCTGGTTGACCAGGGTAAATCTATTATGGTCCTTTGATAAGTAATGATAATGGGTAATGGACTTAAACTTTTAATTTCATTTAGTTTGTACATATTCATCGTTTAGTTTAAATTACACATGACCATGAAATTTTTCTTTGCATAAAATTTAACTTCAGGCAGTAAGGATGTGTGAAATGATGTGAAAATGTGTCTAAAATATCATAGAGGACACTTTTCATTGGTCAGTGGTTTTTAAAGCAGGGAGAATAAATTATCCATTCATAGGATTATCAGTGCATAACCAATATCAAGTCCCTTATTTCATATATTTAACATATTATCTAGAAATCTATATGTAGATCTGACTCATTCATATGAAAAATGAAATTTTATGACTCATCCCTCTTCAAAAAGAAGAATATGTTGTTTTTTGTGAAACTTAGTAGCTAAGGAATTCATTGAATAGTTTTGGCCCATATACAACTAGGGGTTAGTTTTTATAATTTCATATGTTGTAGCGAAATTCCATTATCAAGGATTGGGGTTTTGATACATATCCTACATCGAAAAGAAATCAATCCTTATGTAGTTCTTGTATGAAAGTTCCATATACAATAAAAATTGGTCGGAATGGCTCAAAGGCCTTCATTTTTTTATTTGATAATCCACCTTTCAAGGGGTGATGTGGAACCCTTATAAGGCCTGAAGGCTTAGATACAATTACATGACCCGTAGGTCTTAGAGGGAATCACCCTAACAAGACAACTTAGAACTGCTCCTCCCCAATATATGTCATGATATCAGCACTCCACCTTCACAGGGCTGGTCGGGTATCTTTCCTATGAAAAGTTTCACAGGCTCGATACCAATGGAAAAGCCATACCCTCTCATTCATCCAATTCTGGTTAGCTCTACTCTAGTTAATGTGCCAACCCTGAATCCTCCTCTAAAGCATTGTCCCTTGTAGTTTGACTAGTACATCAACATTTCATGTGGCCTTAAGGCCTTGGGGGTGTCCCTAAGGCCTTAAGGTGGCCCGAAGGCCTTGAGAATCAACTGGCCCGAAGGCCTTGGGTGGCTCGAAAGCCTTACAAGACTCGAGGACCAAACCGGTGACCCAAAGGCCCAGATGGATGAATAGTTCCAGCTGCTACAGTACCTGCTATAGTATAAACCATATGAAGATGGGGAATTATTCACATTGATTATTGTAGTCAGGACCAGTATTGGAGATCCTGGCATCACTACATATCCTGTAATGATAGGAATCAAGCCACATGAAGTTCTTGATTGAAATATCTCTTTGTAATTCTAACTCGTATGTAGAGAGGGGTAATTCTTATGTTTATATGTTGTGGTTGGGACTAATATTGGTGATCTAGATGTCACTACATATCCCATTATAACAAGAATCAATACACATGTAGTTCTTGAATGGATTTTTGGTTGGAGACCAAAATCAAGGTTAGTGGCCCTCTTGAGCAAGGTTTAAAGTAATGTGTAGTTTTATGTCATGCAAGGGACATCAACCATGCAGTTTAATATCATTTGGCAAGGAATAATGGTGTGCCTTCTAAAGTCATTCATCTAGAACCAAGATAACCCTATCATTAACTGACATGACTTAGTCATGTGGGGGGATCTCTTACCAAAATTCCTAAGACCATTTGATCTATTATAACTGCGAGAAATAAAGAATTGAAAAGTTTCCCCTCAGAACATGGAGGTATTTAGAGAATAGATAGGGAAATTTTATATCATTTGGTTAATGGGATAAGATATAGGATCCATAAATCTATAAATATCTCATTATAATGAGAATCAAGACTTATATAGTTCTAGAAACACATGTAGTTTTGTGTCGTATAGTAAAGACATTAGTCGTGCAGTTCAACATCATGTGATAAGGATGTGGGTGAATCAATGTAAAAGAATAGGAATGTTTCTGCTAGCCCCAAGAATGGGGGTATGGGAAACACTACATATTTTTTTATGGAAAAAATCAAGGAACATATAATTTTGTAAAATATATAGTTTAGTGTCATGTAATGAGGAAAATAGCAGCGCAATTTAACATCCCGCGTTATGGATTATTGTCACCCAATTTGGAAGAAAAGAGATATTATAGTTGGGCCTAATAATATAAGTTTGGGTGTCACTATATATCATGTCATGGTAGGAATAAATCCACACATGGATATTTGATGAAGAGATACACTATGTGGATATGAAACTCACATAGGAATAGAGGAATTTCATCTTTCATTCACACAGATCTAGATCGTGTGTGGTGAATCATCGGTGAGACAATGATTCCCATGTAGTTTGACATCATGCAGTGAGGGAATATTATGTACAGTTTAACATCATATTGTACGAACATATTTTTTTAGTTTAGCATCATGCGGTCAGGACAAGATCCAATTTTTAGTTTAATGTCTTTCTTCTTGGACCTATTCCATATAATTTAATGTCATGTGGTTAGGATGAGTAATGTTGTGCAGTTTAATGTCTTGATACCAGGATGATTGACACTTGGTGGAAGATATGAAAATTATTTCTTAAGAAACCTTGCATTGGTGGTGGATGTGACATGTTCCCCATCCTTTGTTTCCACTGAGTAAGATATGTTGTGATATAAATTATGTATGATAAAAGATCCTTACCATTTGGGTTCCAATTTAAGAGACTTCTTCTCAGGTATCATTGGGGTTTTGAGAACCAATAATAGTTCTCCTTGGTAGAACTAATTAAGGAATAAAATTTTATTGAAGTCTTGTTCGATCAGATTTAGATGGAATTAAAGGGTGTATAATGTATTCAACCTCTTCTCATGAATCCACTCCTTCTCATCTAATCACCCTTTTCAATTTCTCATCATCCAAGAGTTGTCCGAAAATGGATATTTGAAGTGAGGGTAACTTGACTTCTCTGAGAAACAATACCTTTATCACATAAACCAATGAATATAGAGTTTCTTTCATAGAAATATATATGGTAGTATGGTAGACCCATAAAATATAGAGGAGTTTTGTTCAAGGACTTCTTATCCTTATTCACCATTTTCTAGAGTGTATTTGATAGAGTCTTATGTATGGCCTCTATCTATCTATTTTAAACTATATGATAGTAGGAAAAATTATTTTACTCAATGGTTTACTCATGGTAAAATTTATTTAACTATGTAGAATAGAAGTTAGTTCTTCTATAAATCAATATCTTGTGAGGGACTCCAAATGTGGTGATGATATAATACTTCATGAAGATGACGATGTTCTTTGTCTCAACTTCCATGAGGGATATTTTCTCATCCCATTCGGAGAAGAAGTATGTAAAAGTAAGGATGTACTTAATCTACTTATCTGTGGTTGGGGTATATTACCCCACAACATCCATTCCATATATGTAAAATGGATAGAAATACTTAGATGTGTGTAGAAATTCCAGGGATTGATGGATGAAGTTTTCATGAATCTGGAATGCATGAAATTTAATAGTGTATTACACAGAGTTCTATATCATTGATTTCAAGTAGTAATCCATCCTTCTAATTTGGTGGGAGATTCTGGTCTTAGACAGATGAACACTAAAATATCTTACGTGGAATTCTTCCATGACTGTAAGAATATCTCTAGCTGCTATGTATGTGAGGAGGATTCCTTCGACACCTCACTTTTAGATGGGTTTCTACTCATTTGGCCCATCCTGGAGGGTAATTTTCACTGCTCGGTGGTGAATTTGTTCCCTTCTAGATTGTTCTATTGGGAGAGTCCCATTTTAGAGATAATCAACTATGTTTTCCATACATCTAGGGGTTGAAATCAGTGAATCACACTCTAGGGTATTGTTTACATGATTTATTTTTTCCATGTTTCAGACAGTGACTGATGAGACCATCATTCATTTCATGATATAGAAGATTGTTTCCTCGTGATTAGGGTTAAACAAGACTATGGATGAATTATCCAATGCACCAAAACGATCATTTTGGGACTGGGGAACATGATGCAATGTGGGATCAAAATAGAACTCTTCTATCCGTCCTATAATGTAGCCAATTAGGGGGGAAATATCTTCCATTTTTATGTAGTATTCTCAATTGATCTTATTTATCAATAATTATGAATCCCATTTGATGATCATGATGGTTATTTTTAGCTATGGGGATAGTTCCAAGACAATGACGAGGGCTTGGTATTTTTCCTCACTATTCTTGCAGCCTTCAGATAATGAGAATGAGTAGGGAAATTTTGAATTGTTCAAAGAAAAAAATAAAATCCCTAAGATAACTTGATTAATTTTCTAAGTTTACAATTTTTTTAGATAGAAATTTGGGAGGAACCATAAGAATACATCTCCCATCTCTGAGGAGTGTCACGGGCATAGAAAACCTTCTCACCTAGAAGTTTAGTGTTCACTGGTGTGATTTCAAGGGAAGCATGTGATATGAAGAAGTCATCCAGGGACTGAACTTTCACTAACATCTATTACATGAACTAGATGTCATACATTTTTATAATGGACTCCTGTTAGACCAAGAACCTAGTCAGAGTGGGAAAGCTAATGATGTACTTGAGTATATCAATATGAGAGACCAAGTGGACTTCGTGGTGCTACATTTAATTCCCCAACTTCTATATTGAAAAGATGAGTCAGAGGTAGTTCTTCTTGATATCTAAGTATCGGGTCCCAATACCTAGCATCATTCAGCTGATGTATTAGAGATCATTCTCATTCCCTGAATTATTTTTCTATGTGATGAGAGCACCATCTGATCATTACTTAGAGGGAACATATAAGCTGAGTGTCTTTACTTCCACTATAGGCATCAAGACTGGTGGGTGTAGTAGGTACTACTTGAGACCCTCTATGTATTCTTGGAAGTCCCCATACCATTGGTATGTGATTCCTTTTTTTCATTATCTTGGGGTAGGGGAGAGATTTTCTAGCCAAGTTGGTTATTAAACACCGAATATAGGAAAGGTTTTCTTGGATCCCCCTTAGTTATTAAAGATTCATAGTGGGTGAATTTTCTAAAATTTCACTGGTATTTTTAGGGTTGACCTCAATACCATAGTGGCATACCAAAAATCTCTGGAAATTTCCCAATGTTACCCCAAAAACATATTTTAGAGGATTCATCAGCAGACTATGCTATCACAACATGTCAAAGATTGTTTGAAGATCCATGAAGTGATCAAGTCACTATTGAGATTTTTCCACCATGCCATTTACATAACATTTGGCTATTTTTCCTAAGAATGTCTTAAAGATATGATGCATAGTGCTTTGATATGTATCTCCAACATTATTTAACCTAAAGTTAATTTCCTGTTAATAAAAGACCCCCTGGGGTGATTTGAAGCCAGTGGATTCTTCATCTTCAGGGGCAATCATTATCTTATTTTACCCTAAATACCCATCCATGAAGGAAAGGTCTTACAATCTAGCCATTTCATTGATCAAGAGTTTTTTTATTGGAAATGGGAAATAGTTATTTGGAAAGTATTTATTTAGGTATCTAATATTGATACAAATCCTAATCTCCCTATTATTTTTCTTGATAGAGATGATGTTGGCAAGCCATCTTGGGTATTTCACTTCTTGTAGAAAATTGGATTTGACCAATTTGTTGAATTATACCTCTAAATTGGTAGCATGATAGGGGTGAATTATTTTGGATACTTGTTTGAATCCTTAATGGTCATCCGGAAAACCGAGATGATGTGTAGCCTCATTTGGATTCAGTTCCTACATTTAAGTATAATTTTAAGAAAACACATATCAATGTTGATTTATGAATTAAATATAAATCACATTATCATCAAGGGTAATGATGTAACTAATTAGTGTAGGCCTTAGGTTTTATTTTTTCCCAAATTTACCTACCTGAGCTCATCAATGGTGGTAGAGAATCCTACCCCAAATTCATGAGGGGTATTCCTGAGTTCATCCTCTTCTTCTTCATCCTCTAAATATGTGGTGGAATTTTATGATGAGGTGGGAAATATGAGTAAATATTCATCACCTTATGGGTGAGAGAGGCCCTGAGAAAATATATTATCATCCCGTAATGATAGAGTTGTTGTAGAGAGATTCCAAATCTTATTGTCTTTTACACTGTCACTAGGGAAAGAGAGAGCTCTAACATCTAGGATTGAGTCCATTACGTCAACTAGATTTATGGGTAGAACATAATCTCTATCAATCATACTCCATGTATTTTTAGGGGTGGTCCCCAAGACATTGGTTTATGAAACCTATATATTTTCATCAACAATTGGTTATTTTCCTACCCTATTATAGAAAATTAGCTCAGAATATTTGTCTTAACAAGTCTCAAAGGAGGAATTATCACCATGTAGTATGACAAACTTTCCATTAATGAAGTATTTCAGACAATGATGAAATGTTTTAGGTACCATCATGTGCCTATGGAGAAAGGGTCTTCTGAGATATACATTATATGTGATGTATTTATGGATAACCATAAACTCAGCATCAGATGTGATATTCCAAAACTATTATTTGAGCATGATATTCTTGAGATGTCTTTGATCATTCTCATCACACCCTTGAATGTTCATCTTTACGGGAGATAATTCTCTATAACTATATCTCAAATTTCAAATGGTAGAAATCAGGATGAGGTCAACCCCTAAACCATTTTCTATTATGTCCCTTCAGATGTCAACATTATCAAGTATTCTTGAAAATTATAGGGGTATGATGTGTCCCTAGATGACATCTTCCCAATCCTACACTATGAACGAGATGGTGATAAGGAATTAAAATTGAATGGTCTCCACTTGATAAACCTCCACTACAACAACTTATTTATTTAACTCATATAGGATCTGGAGGGTTTTAGTGAATGATTCCCTGAGTTCATTTTAAAGAATGAGTGTATCGAGGATTGAAAAATTGATTCGTAAAAATACCATTTATTTAAAAATTGAATACTTTTTTGCCAGAGTTCATTGCTTCCCAAGGTGTGGTTTTACTTATTATGTGTATTAAAAGGTGATTTATTTGAGGTGGACAGATCTAGATCTTTTCAAGAGGTTGAGGGAGTATCTTCTAAAAGTGGCATAGGTAGTGATGGCCTCCCCATTTTCTGGGTTGGTATAATAATCACACCTCCACTAGGCATTCATGTAATACAACTAGGCATGGATGACCATTGGAGGGTTTTGGGACACCTCTGTTTATAGTTTAGTCCTGTTGGAGTGCTTCCCACATGTCGCAGATGCATATATATCATCTGTAGGTACATGAATTTTTTTTGGATTTGACCATGCTCATGTTATCCCCTATATCATCTTCTCATGTGCCTTCGACCTCAATATCCCTATTTAGGTATATAGAACTCATAATCAAAGTCATATTTATCATCGGAGAAGGGGTATACCAAGTTTATTATGTTAAATAACCAAATAATAGACTTTTATTATGAGTGTTCTCTTTGGTTGGGTAGTGCCCATGATTCAGATATTTTAGGGAACAAATATACAAGAGTTAGAGATTTTTTCAGAGGTGAGTATGAATCTTCCTATTTTGTCTCCTCTAGTGCACGATGGTCAAATACACCTCTAGGAGAAAAATTTGATGTGACCTCACTAGGTTATGGGAATTTTTTAAGCCTATGAATCTTTCCTCTCAAAGTGGAATGAGCTTGATCAAATTTTATTCGAGCCATCTATTTGTTGAACTTATTTCCATGTCTGGATGTAAATTTTATCCAATCACCTTCTTCTTCTAACTGGGAAACAATTATAAAGGTCACTTACACTAGAGAGTTATCCAATGTCACCTTTCTAGAATCGAACATGATTTTAAGGAAATATTTGAAGATGAATCAATCCTAGATGTTGTGACCCAACCTTTTATAGAAAGGGATGTAGCCTAAAAGATCATTGAGGTTGACCTTATTGGGATTCTTAGGATATGGCATCTTGAGAAGTTTATTATCTATGGATGTAAGGAAATAATTGGGGACTTTTTCATCTGGGAAAAAATTTTATTTATTCATCCATTCCTCAAATCCTAGGTAAACTTTTATTATTTTTCTTCTGACCGAAGGTGATTTTTTTGTTTCTACAACTCGATAGAAGGTGCTGGATAGTTTGGGACCTACCCAGGGGCTTGAATGAGAACGGATTATAGTTTTAGGTTAAAATTGAAAATTTATTCTATGTAGAGACTTTCCCCCTATGCTAAGAGCATGAGTAGAAACTTATCTTGAGTCTGCTGAATAGAGTTTTCCAACCATTTCACCATTTCTGTAAACTCAAAAAAAATTACGTGGATATTTCATCGGGATTAGAGGTGGCTATAGGTCATCCCTAAGTTTTTTAGAGTAGAGCTCCAGTAATTTCTTTTTTTAGAGAGGGATTCTAGGTGAATAGGTTAAAAATTTCCATTTGGATATGAAGTCAGACACCCACTCATTCTCACATTTCTTTTAGGCATTCAGGTAAATTTTTTTCATTTTCATCACTTTCGTGCTGAACTAGTAATGGAATTAATGAAAAAGGTCTTTCCATCCTACAATGGATTATAATATAAGACTAATGTACCAAAAAGGATATCCCTATCAGATTATTTGAAAACAAACCTTAGATTTGTCACCACCTACTAATATTGAGGGCCCATCATCCGGACGCATGAGGACATGAAGTGTGTGAGATGTTGTTTGGGGTCTACAACACCATAAAAGGTGGATAAGGTGGGATTTAAGAAATTGGGTTGGGGAAAAGTGTTGTCCACCCATTTTGTATATGGATTATTCTCAGTATAAATAGGTATGCATCCTCCTTCCATGGATTCAATTTTAGTATCCATTATAAGGCCCCAGCCTTAAACCTTACTTAATCTTGAGTTATTACAAGATTACACATTGAGGATCTTTTCGGGTTTAGAGTTTTAGAGAATTAGATCATAAAACTTGAATTACATTCCACATATAAACAAAGTGGTTACATAAAGATATTATTCTTCTCTCCCATCAATGGAAACATATTTAAAATAAAACATGGATTCTTTCTTGACACTTCCTTGACACTATCATCATATCACGTACCTTTCCCTTGACCTGTGAAAAACATTTCAAAAAACTTGGGATGAGCATAAAAAGCTCAGTAAGGGATATAAAAATATGGAAAGGAAACATGGGTACATATATACATAAGAATGAAATCATACATTACCCATAAAACATAATTAGTTTAACATACCTCATCAAATCATGAATAAATCATACAAATCATAAGACATAAAGGTAACTTTAGGCATTCATAACATTCTTACGTAGGGAGTAACCCTCTTGGTTACGTTTGGAATACCCATCACAGTATATTCCCTAAATCTCTTCGGAGAAACCTTAAAGTTTCACTCCTTCGCGTTACCCAATGCATTGGAGAGCTATATCTGGCTCACCTGCCCTTAGTTTATCACGAAACCACCCGTCTTCATAATAATGACCAAGAACCTCAACATAATCGTATCACATAAAACATTCATAAAGGAAACATAACATTTCCACCTTTAAATCAGAAGATATCAATACAACACATTGATATAAAAACATTATGAAAACCATTTTCAATACCAAAATAAAAGAAAATTAAAACATGGTATTTATTTTTCTTTTAAAAAAAATGTATGGCTTGTAGAGGAAGCCAAAACTCAAATAATGGTCATGGCGGCGGAGAAGTCGTTGTCACCGCATACGTATGACAAAAACATTCCATTTTGTCATTTAGTAAACAATTCGTATAAAAAAGATTCCTTTTGAAGAAACGTAAAAGTCAAAATGGTTTTATACACCATATAAAATAAGGTTTTGTATAAAACAAAATATGCCTCAATGAAAGGAGATTGAGACGAATTCCCATACCTCGGGTCCGACTTGACTCGGTTGTTCTTTAATGTCCTGAATAATAAACTTGAGTTAATTTCTACTTGCTTAATAACCTTTTTCAAGTTCATTATTCCTTTTATATCACTTATTTCCATGTCATGAACACTATGTAAATATTTAAGTTAATAACGGTCGTTTTAACGATCATTGGTACTTGAGTCAAAAATAAACCCTTTATAATTACAAGTTGTCCATGTATCCATTATATACAGAATTATAATCATGATGTATATATCATATATATCATATATATCATATATATCCAGTATATACATGCATTTATAATATTACATAATCATTTAGAGGTAAGAAATGAAATGCACCGTTCATGGAGACGGTAAGCCGTACGTACGCATGAACGCTACTTTCATTTATATTTCGTATTTTATAGAATGGAATCATAATGATATAAAGGTATATTATAATTACAGTGTAATATAATATATAATATCATAACTTCATCCTTTATACATCCCACATATGGTATTAACGAATCAAATCACTTTGAGGGGGCGGTAGTCCGCACTTCCTTAAATGAAGATATCGTGTTTACCCATAATGGAAACCAAAAAGGTATGCCCAAAATGAAAAATACAAAAGCTTAAGGAAAACATAAACATATTATATATCATATATAAATATATTTACATCTTAATGTCCACCTTTGAAGGTGTTAAAATAATGATGAACAATCATCGTTTCGGGAGGCATAAATTCACCATCCACGGAAACAATATGTCCTTTAACCATTAGATGTAGGTGCGTGTAAGTGTAGCTCGAATCATTCTTATAACAACATCCTAGTATATTTAATATAATTTATTTGTTACAAAATAAATGAATAAAAAGAGTTTAGGGGGTTGGAGAAGCAAAATAAAACAAAAGGACTCAAGTGAAGACATTACCTTAAAATCGGGTAACTCCCTTTGGTTTGAGCTCAAAGGATTCCTTGGGAAGACTTCTGCCCAAAGTGAGGCTTCAAGTAGTAAGATAGGGATGCGGAGAGAAAAAATGGGCAGGGGTTGTCTGAGCCAAAGGCTTTTGGAGTTTGGGTAATGAGGTAGAGGTGGGGGCCTTTTATAAGAGGAGAGGAGGGGCACTCTTGGAAAGTAAAGAAATTTTACTTTATTTGAAAATGCTTTTCGGATTCAAAAGGTCCCACATTGATATAATTCGAGGGTAAGGTGATAAGGGTTCTAAATCCACCCATCAAATAGGTTTTGGACATGTTTAGGTCATACATTTTACATTATCTTTCCATTTTATTTAAATCCTTTATTAATGAGGTAATCGCTGCATCATCATGATGTCATAAATAATTTAATAAATTTAATGTCTAAAAATTATAAAAAAAATATCATGATTTAGGAAATATTTTTATATTTCTAATGAATATTTATATTCCAAACGATCATTTATGTAGAAAAATTAAAAATATTTTACTTAGGTGATACATTCTTTGTCACATTTAACATTCTTTAAAAATAAAAAGATAAAAAGTCACTTTCTCACAAAAGTGATTCCATGGGGCCCCCAAGTTTGGCACAAGGCATCACATGGTCGGCCATGAGACAACCAGTATACTTATGACACATGTTGTGGTCTTTTTGTATTATTATGATATCATTTTATTATCTTTAACTACCTGATTACTCATTAATCAAGATAATTAAAGATAATTACCATCATTACTATTCATAATGTCCAAAAATAAAAGAGTCATAATTACATAATTTGGAACTTCTGATTCCAAATATGTAATCAATTTTACCAAATTCCAAACACATACATTGCAATAATTGATTTAAAAATAATTCCCGTTGTCAAAACAAATAGCGGGTTTTTTTGAAACAATATCTATGAAAAGTTTGGCATTAGTTTATGACCAATTACAAAGTGAAATTAATCCTAATGACTACCATTGGATTAAATGGTAAAAATATATTCATATTACACTTTAAGACCACTTAAAAGGATAATCTAACCATATAATTAAATTAAATGAAAAAAGCAGTTTTGATGTAAAATGCAGTATTTTTCACTATTCATTAAAAAATGAACATTGTCAGAAAAATACCAAAAATTTATCCAATGTAAATTTCAATGTCCCAATCATAATGAATATGTTTATTTTGAAAAATATAGATTATAAAATTGTCAAAAGTTTTATTTAAAAAGGGTTTCTCATCAAAAAGCAGTAAAACAATCTTTTAAGAATATTAGTGTATTCCATGCTTAAGATTGGATTTATTTTCATTTTAAGCCTCTAAAACACTATCTTAATCATTAATAGACATAGATAAAAATATCTATTATTCATTACTTACTTGGGATGTTAAATCCATGGACTTGATGGAGTTGAGAAATTTTGACGTTACTGATGCCTGATCCGCCTTCTGTCTATAGGGGCTGGGAGGGGTTTTATGAAATGGACCATTTTCATTTCCTTCTAAATTTCAATTCTTGTTAAGATATAATAATCACCCTTGTGAGGGATAGGCTTCTTCCATGATTAAGGGAAGTCATAATCATTTTTAACTTACTCATTTATGTAGACTGACTACATAGATATAGAGTTGGTCTAATGCTCAGATTCTTCTCTTTCAGGTGGATCAAATTTGGGAGGGATAATATTCATCTTTTCTTAAATACAATAAACAGTGATAATATTTCTCCTAAGTATCTACTCGTTGAGTTATCTAGGATATTTTATCTCATACTCATATTGTTCTAACTACTCCTCCATAGAAGGAATTTTTTCTCTTCTGGGTGAGTAGGATATGGCCACTTCTTTTCCTTTTTCCTTGAAATTGTTACCCCATAATGGTGGAAATTCAATGTTCGTAGGTGATAGGTTTTAGAGTTTTTTTTGGTTTTGGGTATATAAAGCCTAGTTTGGTGGATCAAAATCCTCCTCTCAGTGCATATTTTCCATATTTAATCCCTCTATATCTGCTTCATGATCCACATTTTCTATTATGTTGATGGTGAATAAATTCAAATAGGTGTATCGGGAAATGGTATTTTTACTATTTATATCAACACAACATGATGATTCTAAACATCCTACTTCAGGGTTGTTTCTCAAACCCTTGTTCTTATTGTGCCTTTTCATCATATGTATATGATGGGGTTATATTTCTTTCACTATATGCTCCTCCCATATAAACCTTTGAGTAGTGACCTTGAGGGAGTTTCTGGTTTTGATTTCTTAATAGTCCCCAAATTACACAGGCTTGTCTGGTGGAAAGAGGAATGAATGGGATGTCGACCACAGATATTTACCCCCAACCTAGAAAATATTGATTTCCATTGTGGTGATTGTGATTATTAAAATTTTCCCAACCCTGTGGGTTGGGGACTATTTGGAGCCACCATTAGCATTAGTTGATCATGTTGTTGAGGATAAAATGATTCTAGTTAAGGATTTGATGATTTCTAGGATGGAAATTAAGAAATAAATGCACCATCCCAGCAGGTTGGGGTTGATCTGTAACCACCATTGATTTCACCAAGACCCTATCAGGGGATGATTAACCCAGGGATATTGATTGATATAAAAATTCCACCAGCCTAGTGGGTTGGGGTTGATTTAAAAATTCTACTGATATGTCCTAATCCTCTTAAGGATTGATGATCTGAGGGGTGTAGGAAGTGGTATATATTCCCCAAGCCCAACATGTTGGGTTCACTCCTGGATGGATTCTATGTATGCCACTATTATTACCTATTCGATATGGCACAACTTTGTTTGTGTAGGATATGAGTGTAATTGAATCCCATGATGGGAGTCAGTTTCTACGGGAAGTTTTTCTATCGATTGAAAATTTGGATTATGTGTATAAAATGTTTTCATGCTTCTTTTAGGGGTTTGGTCCAAATACCCATTGTCTTTTCCCTTCCTCTATTTGTGGTGTATTAGCACCATTTAAGTAGGGGTATTTTTTTTGGAGTGACCACCTGGATCATGAAATACACAATCCCATGATTTTTCGGAGGCTATTACATTACAAGAAACCATATATTGGGAGTTTTATTCTTCCCGTCATGTGGTAAAGTTAAATTCTCCATAAATTGACCATCCTAGAATATAGATACAATAAGAGGTTTCAGAAATCAATTACTAAAGAGTTTTGATATAATGGTGGTAAGTATGTTTTAGATTTGTGATGTTCTTTTCTAGGTTTGGGTCCTAGGATATGGAGATAATAGTCAGGTCTAGCCAAAAATAGAGTATCTTGATGGTCTAAAGGTGAATCTCAAATTCTAGATCGGGGAGGTTTCTGGCGTTAAATTTATGATCACTATCCCATATATTTTTTCATACATAAGGTATTCACATATTCTCCAGTTCATCTAAGATATCATTGTTAGAAGTAGGAAGGGGCCAGAACATATTGGGGAGGTTGTTTCCAAATAACACTCTTAATATGTAAATGAGGGAATACTCTTCATCATACTTACACACCTCCATTTGGTCAGAACAAAAAAGGTTCTTCTCAGGATTGCCTGTGGACCATAGTGGAGTGTTTTTGGATGTTGATGGGGAACTATATACTGTTGGACCTGATGTTTTGAGCATCTTTCTATATGAAGGCATATGAGTTTTGAACACCTATCTATATAGAGGTGTCTGTGAAAGTGGATGATTTATTTATCCATGGGAGATATCACCATGGAGTGGTTGACCATGAAATATTTTAGGAGTAGATTCCCTATGATCTATCTCCAAAACTACCATGAGGAAGGCTATCACGGTGGTGATAGAATTTTTCTTCTATTAAAGAGTCAGTGGACCCTTGGGGTGTTCAGAATGTGCCTCAAAAAATATCACAGACATTGTAATTAAGAATATTAGGAATATGAGCCTAATTATGTGTCGTTTCATGAATATTACAACATGCCTTTTGGAATTGTGTAGGGATATGAGACTATTTTATGATAGCTGCTGTAATATTTTGATAACCATCTGGTACTGCTAGAATATGTTTCTACTTATGAGAAGCTATTGGAATATGACAATGAAATTTTTGATTTTTGTTAGGAATATGAGCCTACCCCATGGCATGTGCCTCTCTCACTTGGTGATCCATAGTAAGAATGGGTATATGAGCCTGATCCAGAGACAATGGATTTTTTATCTATACTTTTTCGATAGGAATATGATCCTATTGATAAGTGTATCTCCTGTATATATTTTAAGGCATTTTAGTAAATTATTTTTTTGTATTTAATTGAATATTATTTCCAATTTTGGGACGTATTGAGTTGTTTCGTGATTTTTGGCAAGAAAATATGATTAATTGAAAATGAAAGAAAAATGGTGGAAAATTGAGCTTAAGGACACTTTGTATCATGAACGAACAGAAGCGGCGTGACACCGAATGTTTGAGAGAGAAAGAAGCTAGAAATTATGGAGTAGAACTAGTACACATTGTGTAATGGGATTACATGACATTTAGTATCAGTTCATGGCATGCTGAAAACTATGTAGAACAAGTCATGACAATGTGACATGCTTTGCAATTCAATTACACATTGTGTAACTATAGTACACAATGTGAACAGAGTCAAAGTATTATTCAAAGTTTCTGTGGATTCAATGTGTTGGAGGAAAACTCAGATATGAAGTACACTCCATGTATGCCAGGCACACGTCATGACGACAATGATGCATGAAAAAGGTAATGACATTGGGTCATGGGTTTAGATGGAAAAAATCCAATAAAAGGCACCCTTTTCCACCCATTTGAAATATTCTGGATGGGGAACCACCCCCAAACACTTATCAGATGAAGGTGAAACAACTCCACCACTTTCTTTAGGATTTTCCTTTTATTATTTTTCTACACCCGCTCATGGTTAGAATGAGAGGGTGATTTCCTTTTGTTGGTGCATGCATGATGAAGGTGAATTGAATGTTTTAGGTTACCTATCCATTATGATCCAAAGTACCTGACCATGAGAAAATGTGAGTTTGAGATGGATTGCATTTATCATGACCATTGAACTCACTAGGACTTTATTCCAACAACTATATAATTGGTAATTAATTATCGCATTCCTTGTCATATCATGAAACTGTAATCATTGTTGCCTAACACCTATTTTATATTATCTTCTACTCAATTCTAAAACAAATTCCATGATTAGTATTTTAGAAAAAAACAAAATTAGTTTAGGTTTTTGTTATTTAATTAATATTTTCTCAAACCCTATCTTTGTGGTTTCAACCACGGACTTGAAAATATTATACTTCTCAGTAGTTTAGTGGTCTTTTTTGTGTTTATAAATTTCTAAATTATGTAACCTGATGGGAATTAATGATGCCCTTGGGAATATAAAATTTTTAGTGTCATTTCTAGGGACAGAAGCAGAGAAATTATTAGTTGAATAATTTAGAAAAACTCTTTTCCCTTATATTCTGTTTACTAATTTTAGAATTGGTTTTTTATTTTTATTACATTTTACCACACTAATATTTTTTGGTCGTGATGGAAGGTAAACAAATCATGATGACTACCAAGGAGAAGTTTTCCTACATTCTTGATGATATGGAAAAAATTATTATTAATGTTAAAATGATTATAAGTCAATCCTATGTGTTCCTGCATATGTACCCATTCACAGATTCAATAGAACCCCATATCCTAGAGATGAAATTCTATGAGGAACATCCTGAAAAAAGAAGCATGTACAACTAAGTAGAGGTATATGCAACTTCTGGTGCTTATTTTTATTCTAATCAAGATTCACTTTATTTTATAGGCTTAGACGATGAAAATGAGGGTGATCTTGATGCAGAACTTGAATGGTATAAAGCACATTTTAGAAATCAGCTGAAAAAAGAAGAAAGCGATCATGAAAAGGAAGATTAAAAAGAAGGAAAATCGGATACTGAGATTCTATAAAGTCTCCTTGGAAAACTAGAACTACAACCAAAGGAATAAGAAGATGAAGAAGATGAATAAGATAAGGAAGTGATGAAGGATACTGAATTTATGAAAAAAAAATTATGATGTTTAAGTGCACTACAAGAAGAAGAACACGAAGATAAAGTTTCACCCTGTGTTGACTCTATAGTAGAAGAAAAGTAGTAGCAAAAAAAGAATAAATTGAGGAGATGGTTGTGGAACCAAAAGTATTCATTGAATAAACTCGACAAATTAATCCAATAGTAAAAGAAAAATAATTTTACCAAGTTTGGATAGATGATGAGATCATGTTGGTGATACTCATGCAATTTAGACTCTAGTCATCACCTTTGGAGCCCATGCCAATTCTATTGAGGTGAATTAAAGCTGAGTTAGGAGGTCTTGAAATCCATTATTGGGTCAACATGAGATAGTTAACATTATATATAACATCAATCAGCTAACCCAGGTATGGTTGATTTAAATGACTGTTAAAAAATAGCATCTTCTAGGAGGCAACCCGAGTTTTTATCACTTTCAAGGACTTTATATTTATTACTTTCATAGGATTTAAATTTATATTAGTAGTTAATTTCAATTCCCCTTATATTTTTTGAGAATTTTTCAAGGGCCCGTAATTTTACTTCATTCTAGTCATTTTTAGGTCCATCAAAGGCACAAGTGGCAGGCAGAAGAAATAGTTATTTAGAAGGAAAAGGAGCTGCCATAAAATTACATTCCGTGAAGGTAAATTACACGTCATGAAAAGGGTTCAAACAGAACCTATGCAACCCATTTTTTAAGCTTCAATGCAAGGGTAGTAATAGTTTCAATTATTTATTTTCCAACAGTATTCCCACATTTTAATTGTTTAAGATATTTATTCGGAAATTTCATGCCCCACACTTGATTCATTCTTAATTAATTGAACTAGGAGACATAAACTACATAGGAAATTTACCATGGAATGACTTTTGTATTTAATTTTCAATAAATTTGAATGATAAAAATATAAAAAGAATTATTAGAGATAAGCATGTAGATTAGGATTTTAAAAATCGTGATTTGAGGACCATATTGATTTTTCTAAATGAAAATTTTCTAATATATGTCCATGCTTTGGATTTCTAATGTTTTCATTAATTGATTTAATTATTTATATCCATTTCCATGATGAATTGACCCAACCATTCATATCATTCCCAATACATCCACTAAGACAATACTTTCCATTATTTATATCGTATGTTTCTCGAAAAAAATCAAGAATATTTTATTATATATCTCGATTTTCATCTTATTGAAGCTATGAATGAATAGAATTACTATTAAAATGATTGAGGAATTCTTTTTATTAACCCTTATTTTGAGACCCACAATTCATTAATCCATTTTAAGATCATAGAATCCATGAACAGACTTGTAAGGAAATGATCCATATTACAACCCTATCTTGTCCATTCCTACCATCCTCTAAATTTTTTATATGATATTTAAGAGAATAATTATAGGGGAGGCATATTTGGGTGTATCGGGATATAATTTATTGTGGATATTTTTCTGGGGTGATTTTTCATTATGATATGGGGATAGGAAATGAAATATTTCATTATATTTTATAATTCACCTCTCTTGATGAAAAAAAACATTTCAAAAAAAATGAAAAATTGGTTTGTGCCTTGGGAGGATAAAAAAAATACAATTTTCCAGACCGACTATTTTTGATCTTATGTGGTTAGGTGATGGATGAGAGAATTTTCCTAAGAATACCTTTAAAAAATATATAAAAGAATGAAAAAAAATAAAGAGAGTTTTATTCAATAATTTTACTTACATATATCATGAGCCCACTTTGAGATTTTTGGGGGGAAGAGAGGGATGAAATCAATGAAGGGGGATAATAATTAAACTTATCTTTTAATATCATGAAAAATGATTTAGAGTCAAACCAACTTTTTGAGTTTTGATTTTTACATAATTTACCTACCTACCCTAAACCTCAGAGTCATTTGATCTTTAACAGTGAAGCCCTCATGATTAATTGTGATCAATGTATTTACACAGTGTAGATGATAGATTCCAGGAATGCCTATGGTAAGTTATATGTTTTTGAGGTATGTTCTGAATTCAATTTACATTTGTACCTAAATAATGAGATAAAAAATTCATGTGTGGTACATTTCAAGTGGCATTCATATTGATAATGAATTTAAAAATGAATATTAATAAAGGAAGAACCTTGTCTATTTCAAAAGAGGAAAGATAAAATACTTGGTTGACCTATTTCTTTAAAAAATGTGGCATTAAAAAACTTTCTGTATATGATGCTTGAGCATTTTAATTTTCCATTTGATCAATTGTATTTATTGAAATTGAATTTTAATCACGGTAAGGTGAAAGTCCTTTGTAGTATGTTGAGATTCCATCCTTGAGGACAAGTCTGGATTCTAGTGTGGAAGGTTTTGATAAGATTATTTCATGTATATAATTTAAGGTGTTTCAGTAAATGATTTTTTGTATTTAATTGAATAATATTTCCAATTTTAGGATGTATTTAGTTTTTTTATGAGTTTTGACAAGAAACAATTATTATTTTAAAATGAAGAAAAAGAGGTGGAAAATTAATCTTAAAGACACTTCGCGGTGCGAGCAAAACGAAGCGGTGTGACACCAGATGTTCGAGATAGAAGAAAGATGAAAATTATCGAGTAGAACCAGAACACATCATGTAATGGGAGTACATGACATGTATTATCAATTTTTGGCATGCTAAAAATAGTGTAGAACATGTCGTGATGACATGACACATGGTGAAAATCAAGTACACGTCGTTTAACTCCAGCACACAAAGTGACTGGATTCAAACTAGCATTCAAAATTTCTGCAAATTCAAAGTATCATAGGAAAAATCGGATATGAATTACATGACATGTATTCTAGGTACACATCATGATGATGAAGATGCGTGAAAAAAATAATGACACTAGGCCATGGGTTTGGATGGAAAAACTTATAAAGGGAACCCTTGGCCACCCATTTAAAATTTTCTGGATGGGGAACCACCACCAAACACTTACCAGACAAAGGTGCAATCACTCCACCACTTTCTATAGGATTTTCCTTTTATTATTGTTCTACACATTCTTATGGTTAGAATGAGTAGGTAATTTCCTTATTTTGGTGCTTGCATGATGAAGGAGAATTGAATGTTTTAGGTTACCCAACCTTTGCGATCCAAAGTACCTAACCATAAGAAAAGAAGATCTAGGATAGAGTGTGTTTATAATGACCATTGAACTTGGTAGGACTTGATTCCAATGACTGTATAATTTGTAATTAATTATCTCATACCTTACCATCCCATGAACCTGCAATCATTGCTACCCATCACTCATTTTATATTTTCTTCTCCTCTATTCTAAAATAAATTCCATGCTCCGCAATTTAGAAAAATCGATATTAGTTTAGGCCTTTGTTAATTAATTAATATTTTTTCCAACCCTATCTATGTGGGTTTGACCCTGAACTTGAAAATCCTATACTACCTAGTAGTTTAGTGATCTATTTTTTATGTTTATAAATTTATAAATTCAATAACCCAAAAGGAATTAATGATGCCCATGAGGTTATCAACTGTCCCGAGGCATGTTCTGCTCTCACTTGGTGAGACCCAGTTGTAAGAGGAATATGATCCCAGATCAATTGTTTATTTTAAGTTGTAATATGTGGATGAACATCTAGAATGGGAGAAGGGATATGAAGCTCCTGTATTATGGCCTCAAAAGGATTCTAGTGTAGTTATTTGTCAGTGGAAGTGGGGATATGAGCCTAGATTATGTCATCTACTAGAATATTCTAATCAGATTAACTAATAAGAATATGAGCTTTTCCCAAGGCATGTTCCACTCTAACATGGTGAGACTCATTTAGAATGAGGATGTGAGCATGATACCATCCCTTTAGAGTATGCCACTAGTCTTTTTCTGATTGAAATATGAGCATGTCCCAAGGCATGTTCTACTCTCACTTAGTGACCCATGGACAAAATGGGGATATGAACCTGATCTCGAGCCTCTAGAATATACCACCTATATTTTTTGATAGGAATGTGCCCATGTCCTATGGAATATGGCATACTCACTTGGTGAAACACAATTTGATTGACAGTATAATCCCTATCCAACACTTCATCCTTTGCCGGAATATATTGATAATCATCCTAGATCTGAGAAAGAATGTATTATTTATCCCTAGAAGAAACTTTTTCATACTGATTATAGTGTTGTCCTATCCTAGATATAAGGATAAGAATATTCTCATATCCCTATATCTATACCAATTCCATAATATGCCAAAGGAGTTATTTAGTTATTTCTAAGATGTAATGTCACTTTAAGAAAGTGTGCATAGGAATATAGGGATACACATTTTCTATCTCCATTATATACTATAATATATCTTCAATGTTAAAGGATATATGATCCCACATATATCCTCCTTGTACCACATGAATATGTCGATGGAATTCATGCATGGGGGTAGGGATATGTGCCTCTTCTATTCTTGTTATAGGAATATGCCCGTAGAGTTGTTCCGAGTGAGTAGGGATATGAGCCTGTTCATTTGATACCGTCAAAATATGTCGGAATACATCATTAGTGGGAATGGGGATATGATCCCACTCATGATAATCCAGATCCTACCATGCCCGATGTGTCTTCCTTATTTCCCATGCATGGGTATCACAGGTGGCAATGTGTCAGTGGTACCCACAGTAGGCGAATGAAGGTAAAATTTTGGATAGAACTTTTGATGGTGGTTGATAGGTTCCCTCTTTAGAAACCCCTAACTAAAAAGGGATCCATATTTGACTCATTGTTTGACCTTCATCAGTTACTGAAGGTGGTGACTGGAACAATCAAAGGATAATCTTCTAAAGTGGTTGGCAATGGAAATGAGCACCACTGGATTTATTGAATATTTCATGGGATGATGAAGAATCATCAGTATCAAAAATTGGTGACCCTCACAGGAGGACTCAATGGTTAGGATTGTACCATGTCGATGGTATTACCTAATCATTGCAATTTCCATCCTACACTCAAGGTCTTGGGCCGATGGGGTCATTCTGAGGACCACAGGGGTTGCATCCATAACTGATTTTCTAGAACGGTCACTGGATAGAGACATTATCTTGGGTCATTTTTTTTGTTAGTAAATTATCTAAAAACATGTAATAAATAAGTAACATGTTCAAAAATCAGCACATCGTCATAGGAAATATTTTTTCCCAATCAGATTTGTGTGGGCAACAGTATTTTCATTTCTTGTTCCTGATCTAGCCGTTTTTCTCATGTGAACTTTTCAAAGAAAGGATGGACTTATTTGATGTGAACAGAAACTTCATCTGACTGATTCGCATTAGGCTTTCTATTTTTTTTTATATAGGATATTCCAACAAAATGTCTTTGAAACATGATAAAATAGCCATTCTACTATTTGATATATTCACTTCAGGTTCACAATTTTATTTCGTTGGAAAGATATGTGATGATGAAGGACCACCCATTTTATAGGAATGAAATGGTCTGATGAGAACTTGGTAGACTATCCTTTTTATCTTTTGAATAAGATTCGGTGGATAAATGATTCATGTCAGGTTCACAATTTTTTTTCTTTTTGAAAAAGATCACATGGATGGTGGTAAAAAATATTTAAATGGTTTGATTGTTTGGGTCTGATGTGTATACAATCATTCACATCAGGTTCACCATTCATGCTTATATTTCAATGAAACCCCCAACAGTTCCCACATATATAATTGGGTACAAACCTCCTTCCAAAGTCATGTAGTAAATTTTGGTTTCAGATGAAATATAACATAGGAACTCCCATTGGTTGAGATTATGAGTGGTTGATATCATCACACCATTGGGGGGGGGGGTATTACTTACTTTGGGACACTCTTATAGATTTAAGATTTATTCATGATTCTCTTCCTAATCCTAATGTGGGGTCAGTTAAACTAAAAAAATTATTAGGTTTTTAAACCTTCTACATATGAAGGTGAGTCTATTAATGAGTCCATTTGTATGTATCTAAGGTTCTATATCCACTTACCCTTAATATGTATCTACTTATATATTGAATTTTTATAATTGTTCACTCTATAATTTGTTTTCATCTAAGGAATTGAAAAATATTTTGAGGATGGGGTTTAATAGTTATGAGCTTTCCTATGCATCTTGTTTATAAAAGGAATAAAAACCTGCATAGTTTGTTATACCTGTGTAGCTTAATTTTACGTGGAAATGACATATATGAGGCTACATAGGAACTGGTTATTTGATCTCGAACCTCAAGGGTCATCCTATGTATCCCGGTTATTTTTGGAATTATAGTTCACATTGTTCAATCATTCCCTTAGGACTTTCCCTAAGATGGATGCCCCTATATGGGGGTAGTCATATCATGCCACTGATCGAGGATTCATTGGCTAGTGGAGATTCATAATGTTAATGATATGGCCAATGAAATTCACTAAGCCCATGTGATCTATGCTCAGTGTGAGAAACAAGGGATCACAAGTAATCAACCTCAATATATATGGATGTAGGAATTATGTATTGGGAAAATAATTTGTACAATTAATATAAATATTGGGCCTTAGTAAGGCATCTTACATAACCTAGGTATTGAAGGAATAATAGTTTTCATCATTCTGTTGAATTCTCAGTCTGTTAATGGATGAGGTCGAATGATTAGCCCATGGGAATGATTGAGTCCTGATGGTTTAAATTTTAGAGACATGAGGGGACTTGCACTGAAGTGGATGCCCATTTTATCTCATTCCATAGGAATTAATCCTATGTATCTTGGTTCTTATAGGAATCCTAGTTCTTATAGTTTATTTATGTTGGGGTTTACACACTAATTTTTCCATTATATGTGTTTAGGATAGTTCTTCGGCCTTAGGAAGGCGTACTATATATCCTATTTATGGTAGGAATTAGATCTATTATAGTCCATTTTTACCGAGGCTTACACACTAAGGTTTACCTAATATGGAGGCAGTCATATCATGCCATTGATTAGGGCCTACACATTAAGCCTTCCCCAATAGGCAGTCATATCATTCCACCAATCATGGATTACACACTAAGGCTACCCTAATATAAAGGTAGTCATATCATTCCACTGATCAGGGATTACACAATGATGCTACCCTAATATTCACATTAGACAAGGTTATCAAGTCCTAGGATTTCGCTTGTCATGGATTGGTTGTCTGCCTTAGCTTCTCAATTGTCTAACTGACACACCCTGATTATCTTCTAAACATTTTGGATGATGTATTGTCATATATTATTGAATCAAAAACATTTAAAATGAAAATCACATGATCAATTTGACTCTTATGAGTTATGTCTCATAATCATAGTGGAATTTAGGAAGGTCATTGCATGATCAAGGTTGACCTATCTAGAGTAAATCATAAGACATGGATGACTTGTCATGGTGGCAATCACGTTATCTAGGATGACATGTCTAGAGGTTTTCACGTGATTTGAATTACATGCCTTGGAGGCATAATAAGACCACCCTAACATACTTTGAGGGTGTCACGTGATTTGGATGGTAAGTTCGAAGGACTTCATGAGATGTAGATAACACACACTAGGGTCATATCAGAATTTGGAAAACCTGTTTGAGGACATTACATGATCTGGATGGAGATCCTGAAGGGATTTGTGAGACTCAAGAGGCATGTTGAGAGGGAATCATGCGACTTTCATAAAATTTTTAGGACATTTCATGATCCAAATGGAATACCTATAGAGTTTCATATGATTTGGGCAACATGTACCGATGTTGGCTCATGATCTGGGTAATTCATGTGAAGCCCATGAGGATCAGTGTATATGTTCTTTGCATAAGTCTCCCATATTTCAGTCTTTATTCCCAATTTTATTTAATATATTCAATATATTTTTCTAGTGTTATCTTGTTTAGGTTTCATATCATTCAGTAGATATTCAAGTTGTCCTTCACATAACCCGACTGAAAAGTTAGAATTCCTTCACGTGATCTTAAGTGAACATGTGAAGTGCCTAAGAATTCCTCATGACCCCTTTGGTTGTTTCTTGTATTTTACCAAGTGGAAAACCATTGCGATCATGAGATTGGATGCTATGAGAAGTATTCTTCGTATAGGATCTGTTATGGACTCCTAGATGTGTCGGTGCATAGTTTGTTTTTTTTAAATAGGGGAGGGGATTTATACTTGTGTAGTAAATATCTCACTGATTTGAGCTGGAGTTGGTGGAGAGATTCTTTGTCACATGCTTTAAGATATCCTACTATGGGTTATCAAGGGGATGTCACATGATTTTCAATGACCGTAAGTCCATCATGTCAGTGCCCCATTTATTAGATTTTGGACGATCATAGGGTTATTTACTAATCATATGTACATGCCAATGGGATTTTACAAGTTCATAAAGATATATCTAGTGGATTTTGTGAGATTAGGACACCTTTTGGGAGTCTTTCTCATTATTTGAGATGACTTGTCTGGGGTCTTCTTTGAGATAATGGTGCATTTTCTAGGATCACATGTGAGATAAAGATGGATTTTCTTGGAGGCCTCTGTGATATTATGTAAAAATGTCAAGGGGTATTGTAGGACCATGCTGGCTAGTCGAGGGGGTCCTCACATGATAATTTATAACCACTTTGTGCATATAACCCCATTCATGTAAATTCCATCATATCACATTCCTCAAAAAGCTCCCATTGTTTCCCATTTTATTTCCTTGTTTAATTTACAAGGGATGGGAATCTTGTGAATTTGTATGAGTGTTGTGGAAGAGAATAACTCTCCCCAAACATGATGTATCACATGACTAGTAAAGGGTCTTGTAGTGATGTGAAATAATTTTCATGGATAACACTTCTGTTTGTATCTATAGACTATAATGGAAACACAAATTTGAATGTCCAGGACCCTTCACATGGTTAAGGTGACATTCTAGTGGTCTCTTGTGTGACAAGGTAGACATGTCTCTAGGGATTCTGTGGTGTCTTATGAACCTCATGGGTGCATGACAAAAAGATATACAACTACATAAGGCCTCTATATTCTGTATATTTTTACCATATATTTTTCATGGTTTTTGAATGATTATCTGTAATCCGTCAAATGATGGGTCACATGACGTGGAGGAGTTCACTTGAAAGTATCTGCATGATTGGAGAATATATTGGATGTTAGCACAAGAACAAGAGGATTTTCCAAGGTGCACCATTTGATCTAAATCATACCATGAACTAAACATGACCCATTAACACGACTTTCTAAAGGTGATTTGACAATGTTTCCTTTAGAGGTTTATGAGATCCATGATTTTTGGCCACCTTCTTCTTCCTTTTCTTTGCGGGGGAAATAATACCCATGTTTTAGGTATTTCTCCCCTCTTATATTTTTTTATGATTATTTAGCTGGTGTCAACAATCAAAATCCCACAATGGATGTAATTTACCACTAATAAAAGTCTATCAAATGAAAACAACACCAAGTAAATATAATAAAAACAACTCCAAAGTAGCTCCAATCACCAAACTAGTAATGTCCAACATAGTCCCCAAATACTTCCTAATAAATAGAAAAATAGTTTATACATGTTAAGTTAATAATACATATTTACTTAGTAGAATAATAGAATATGACTCACTTAAAAATATAGATGAAGTATACTAACGATTTAGTGAAAAAATAACAAGATCAACAAGCACCTATGCTAGTTAACTAACCCCCCAGCAACACCAAGGCTAAATAACCAAATATTACATCAAATATATTAAAATACAATCAAAGAGAAATATAATAAATGGTTCCCTTCAAAAAAATCCCTATTGGTTTATCATTTTTGTTCTACAACATCAAATTTCATGTGCTCTCATTTCTTCTATATGCATCAGTCACAAAACTAAGCCAAGTCAGGTGTGGGCTAGACCATAACCCTACCTATCCCACCACCCCATAGGGTCCAACATATCATTTATCTATCTATAAATATCCATAAATTACAAACCACAACCACAAACTCATCACCATACTTATATCACATATTAATCCAAAACCATATAACCAATATAGTATGGTATCATTTATAAGAAGGACATCAACCATGTGTAATCCACCGCCCATGCATGACCCCCACCACATATCAAATCATCCCATGATCAGGTACATACACCAACAATAAACCATTTTCACCAATATATAAAATTTAAAAAGGGATAATGGGGGATAGGGGTTACTCATTCATCCACCCATACTAACTTAGATATTGGAGAAAACACATAGAATCCAAAATCTTTAGGGATCAATAAGGTTATATGACTCAGGTAGGTTTCATGTGAAGTCATATAAAAGTAAAAGATATAGATAATATTCACTTATAATTTTATCCTATGTATTAACATTAAAAAAATAACCTCCAAATCACTCCTCTACACACATCACAACCACAACCATGTCTACAATGAAAAGCAACACTAACTTTTTCTATAAAACAATCACTTTAATACACAAAATTTCCCATTTTCGGCACACAGTTAACAAGTTAAAGAATTACCATTTACCAAAAACATTAATTTCATTTTCCTTTAATTTTCCATATTTAATAGAAAATAATTATCATTAAAAATCATAGTCATTCCCAACCATTTTTTGTTCATTTTAAACATTTACATTTTAATTAAAATTCACTTTTGTTTAATTCTAGCCCATATAATTTAACCAGTTTACTATTCCATTCATTCCATAGCTACCTTTAAACTATGAATCTATCCACAAAACATTCATAAATTCCACTAAAACAACTACCACACATCTCATGCCAACATCTATCACCACATCCCATCAATCACACAATAGTAACCACCAAAACCCATGTCTACCATGGAAACCAACTACAACCCTACTTTCCAACACATATGGGATGAATTGCAACCACCACCAAAACTACACAACAACACCTCATAACACATAAATACCACAAATATAACACCTTCAATAATAATAAAAATACTAAAACAAATATCATATAAAAAACCCTTACCATCAACTTCATTAGGTTCATTTCATTATCTTCATCATGTCAATTCTTAACATCACCCTATGAATGAAAAATATTTATATTTCCACATTATTCACTAAATAAAAAATATTTCATGAATCCAATACCTCAATTAAAGATTCAAAATACATGTTTAATAATGATAAAAGTAATAGATGGTCTCCAAGATAAACTACTCAAGAAACACCACAATTATCTTGGTCAACAATGTTCCCTTTAAATCATTCAATATAACATCACTCACACAGATCCCCTCCATAACCAAAAAATTAAAATGATAAAGAAAGGTTAGTAAACCATAATGGAATGGTAAAGGAAATCCCATTGATCTACAATAATAAATCTCCAAAATAAATGGTTCATATCCAATAAGTGGTTACAAGGCCTCCTAAAATCTCCCAAGGATCACCCACGAATCGAGAGAATAAATAGATTAATAATGGAAATAAAAGGGGAACCCAAATTTATAGCTAGGCTTAAAAATATAATTCCACTCCAAAAAATTTTATTCCATTCTGGAATGGTTAGGTTTTTCCTAAAATTCATGGTGCATTGATATCTTCTACAATGTAATAACCCATAGTAAACATTCCAATAAAAAATATCACCACATATTTTCCACATATATAATAAATCCACAAGGATACCATATCATGGATCATGGAAGAATCCATAGTTTTTCCATAAATAGAATAGACATCAAATTATCCAAGACATCCATGCCAAATACCACTACATCTCCTTCATAAAAAATCAGCTTTAGACAAAGACTATTATTCAACCAAAAGGCCATTCCATAGTAACCCCCAAAATGGTATAATGTCTCAATATTAACCTCTAAGACTCCAAAACACATCTTACCCATACACATCACAACCAAAACCTCACCACATAGTATTGTTCTGTACACTGCAATCATGGATCCCAATTAAAATTTTATATTGAGCACTATCTTTTCCTTCCTCATTAATCCTCTGGGTACCTACAACACCCAAAACACAAAATTATTGCCCTATAAAGACCAGGTTGTTATAGTATATGAAATGATACACATATATGAAGGATACTTAGTATTTACCTATATAACTAAAATGATTCATCTTTATTGTATATTGTAGATGATTAGTATGCTCGATAGTGGTGAAAATCATTTATTTCATAAAAATCTTATAGAATCTATTTTCCCCTTGAATCATCCTCCATCACTTGGTCAAGGATATAAAACCCCTTTATTTTTTTGGGTTCTAATTGTATAAACAAGGATCTAATGGAATGTTTAACATCGTCAGAGGAAATAGGCTTTCATTTACTACTCCCATGATCTTTGTCTAGAAAACTCTAATGAAATGGAGGCTTTTTATTAGATATTTATTTATCTATATGTTTGTGTTTAATATATATTAAATGTTTATTTTCTTCAAGTATAGATAATATATATGGTATTTTATTACAGTAACATGCTCATTTCATGAAAATACAACCCTATTCATGGCAGTAAATCAAAGGTCAAAGAGTTAACTTATTCCTTGGAACTAGCAGGCCTTAAGAGTAATGAAGTGTATCTCTCCACACTATAGCTCCACTATTGATACAAGGAGTTTTAGAACCCAAAGAGTTTGGGAATTGGATTTATTTGATAGTATCATATGTATATCATGTTGAACATGTTTATATGATAGATTAAATTCCCATCCATCAATGGTATCAGAGCTTTATTCTTCAATGGATCAAAATGTTTCTTCTATTATTTTATGAAGTTCATTTAATGTAAAATATTCTAGATCAAAACCACCTTAATTTTTTAAAGTGTTAACATAATTTCAAGAAAATTATTAATGATTAATTACGTAAATATTTATTATAAAGAAATTATATTTGACAATAGGTTATATATTAATGTATCATGGGGTAATTATAATCAAAAAATTCTATTGAAACTGAAGGGTAAATTTCATCAGTTTTTTATTATGAAAACTTTTTTATATGGAATTGTGTGTTAACATTGATAAGAAACCATGAACCAAAAACTAGGGCAGTATAAATTAAAATTTTGAGGTGCACATGTGGACATGATAATATGGATAATAATAGAAACTAACAGGTCAGAGTGAAAATGGTAGTTACATCGATTGAAGTGAATATGAATGATACAAGGTTATTATTATTTAAACATTTTAGAAGAAGTATTAGAGATGAAACTTGAAATATTATATGATTAATGAAATATACACTTATTATAAGAAGTATAGGTAGAACAAAAATGACCCTTAAGAAAATCATGCATGATGATTCTATGTTATTTTCTTTTATTATTTATTATATCCATTGTATCGTGTGCTAGAAACTTGATAATATATTAAAATGTTAATGTAATGTGGAATTTGGTTGAATAATATGGTAAAGGTTAATGTATCCTATGTCTAGTTTATGGGAATATAGAGTATCATTTCACCCCAACTTAAAATCACATTGAGTTTCAATGTAATCTGGTTTCCTCACTTAATATTACACTAAGTGTTAATATAAAGTTAAGTGGAGTCTGATATTATGTTGTTGGAAAAAATAATATAATTTTTTTATCCCATGACACTATATTGTGTTTAAATGTAGCATGAGGAATCATCATGACACTACAATGTGAGAAAATATAGTGTGGGGCACTAACTTGACATTACGTCGAAGCTTAATGTAATGTCATGTGTCCAAATAAAGATATTAATTAAATTTTAATATTTTGTTAATTATTTTTTATATTTTATTAATTTTTTATAAATATTTTTAGGCTTTATAAAATTTGATTTTATATTCCTAAATAAATAATCCAATTTCATATTTTATCTCATATTTTGGAAAATAAATAAAATGTTATTTAATATTTAGTTCTTGTAATATTAACATTTAATAAATTGTTTATGAAATGTGAATAATATGAATGAAAAATATATGTGATAAATTGATTCAAGGATATAGATCCATGTATTACATACTAGGTATGACTCTATAAAATTTGGTTTTCATCTTCCTTAACTTATAATTTTTTAGAGTTTTGAACTTAAGAGTAGTTTTTTAATATAGTTTCTACATTTAGGTATTAGAGATATCATGAATTGAATTATGACTTGTGTAATGTATCCCCACGGAGTGGGATATAAAGTTTAACTTACCACTGACCTGAAATATTATTACTATTTTTTAAAGATGATGGGTTGGATACCTATCATTTCAGACTTACTCATGGGGAGGTGTTCTGTCACACATTACTCTATTACTTTACATGAAAATATCAAATACCATTTTCATATGATGCATTTGGATATGTATGAATATAATTGGATAACATTTTTGGGTGAATAATGAAAACATGTGGGTTGTGTGATGAATTACACATTAATGTGGTACGGGAACATTAATTTTGTTATGGGAATAAGGATTAAAAATATGTCCTAATAAAAGAATGCATACAAAAATAAATAAAACCTATATATAAAAATTTCATAAGACAAAATAGTAATGAATTTAATATTCAGGTGATGTTTATTAAATTAGTGTTAAAAACTCATTAAATATTATGTGTGAGATTTTGTTTCCAAATTTTTAGTTGTCAAGACCTTGATTGTCCAATCGGGTAGGTCATGTCATAGTTGGGTGCCCATGTATTATTTTGATTAAGGAAATAAAGTTATGGATGACATTGGAACATACTTGGGTAGGACATGTCATAGTTATGTGTCCCTAGATCGTCTTTTGTTAGAATGTTCTTTGAATTTTCATTACATTACACTAGCTGAGAGATGATAATAATAATGGGTTACCAGAGGAATAGAGTTGAGTATATCTATTTGATAGATTTGTATAAATAGTTATCCACTCAACAATCCAATAGTAAAAACTATTTTTATTGGGAGATTTTCCTATATAAAAAATTATATGGTGAGAGATACATTATATAAAACTCATTACATGGTGTAATATGGATATTAACTCACCAAATAGATATGATGTACATGCTCATCATTTTAGAGGGAGAACATTCAATATAATTCCTTGATTAAAAGATATTTAACCTAATAAGCATCCACTAATATGTCCATATTATAGATTATGGTATAATTTTTTATAATCATGTTGAGATAACTTATAAGTATGACCTATGTACATATAGATATTGGTGCCTTTTATTAAGAAGTTATCTCAAAGAGAAACATTAAAAGCATGTGAATGTGAATGTTATAAATATCAATTATATTAATGCAAACTCCTGGGTATTGGATGTAGAGTGTGCCTCACATATTTTTTCTCACAAACATAGACTAAGAGATATGATGGAATTTATGAATAGTAATTTAGATCTTCATATTGGAAATTGAGTTAGATTTATTGAATTAGTGGCTAGCACATATGACCTAACTATAATAAGTGGATTAATCATAGAATTGGAAAATTGTTATTATGTTACATACATAAAGATAAATTAAAATTGTATACCATGTTTGGAAAATAAGGTATTTTAAATCCTTATTAAGAAAATAATATTCTCTATATATAAGAATAATTTTTTATAGAAATTTGAATAAAATGAAGGGTTTATAAAATCTAGATATGGATAATCTTGTTTATAAAAACCAAAAAAGGTTAGCGTTTATTTTAATCCCACATTAATTTTCCATTTTCAATATCGATATATATTTGACAAAAATATTCAAAGACTCTATAATTATGTATTATTGGAATTAGTTGATTATGAATCATTTGAGAATTTAGAAGATTATTTATTTAGAAATATGAACCTTGAACCATATGGGAGAAAAGGTATAAGGGTTAGTAGATTTTTTATCTCATACATAGGGATGAATGCATACTAATGAGTATACTAGAAAGTGATAGTTTTACATATGTTGTAACTTTTACTAAATAATTTATTTCATACGGTTATGTGTTTGAGATGAAACACAATTTTGAAACTTTTGAAAAGTTTAAAGTATTTTAGAAATAAGTAAAAAAATCAACTTGAAAAGGTATTATGATCATCTAATAAAATCATTTTGGGGGGTACTTGAGCCATGAATTCATTGATCATCTCATAGATTGGGAAATTGTTTCATAACTCACTCCTCTTAGAACACTATAGTGGAATGGTGTGATAGATAGGTGAAATATGACCTAGTTATATTTGGTTATACTAAATAATAGTTTATCTGACCATTATATTACATTCTATGGTTATGATCTAGAAATTGTTGTAACATATAAAATATTTTTAAGGTATTTTCTTCAGTTTTGGATGTTTCCTTTTGGATTCACAACTCTTTCAGTTTCTTTGTAACTTTCTTAGTTTTTAATTGTTCTTTAGAACCCCTTTTGGTTTTAATTTATATATCCTTTAAGCCTAAATTAAATAAATAAATAATTTTATTTTTCTCTTACATAGAGCATGGGTTCTGCATAAGTGTAAATGTATTCTACTTACACACAAGTTATTTTTTGGGTGTTACGTATTGGTATCCATGAATTTATAATTATAACGTAAGGGAAAATATAATGCTTCATAAGGGTATGATGAATTTGTATTCATTAAATAAGGGTTATCTCATTCTATTAAGGGTTTGAAAAAAGTAACCTTAAACTTTCAATGGATGCATATTTGTAAATCATCTACTGCATAAAGATAGGTTAGTGTTGTTAAAGGGTAATTACAATTTTCTAAAGGATGTGTTAAGGTACACCAGAGTAACATAAGGGTATGTATGGGTGTGTCACCTATTTAAGGTTAATTATTCTTACCCTCAAACAATAGTAATTATGTGTGTAATTATAAAACCATGTTACCAATATGTAGTACCCTTTCTGGCATAATGGCATTTTCCCCAATTTTCTATTTTCTTCTCCCAAAATTGACATTATAATATTTTTTACAAATGAAATTGCCTAAAATTGTGTAAATTTAATTCTTATGGATTTTTAATGGTTTTAATACAAATTTATAAATATTTTAAATATTTTACATTCAATATTTTATTAAAAAGAGAAAATAAATAGTGATTTTAATTTGGTTTTTTAATCCTATAAACCTGAACACCTTTTGTATTTTTAAAATTACTCTAATATTTGGTGCATACAATTTTTTATATCCTCTTTAGAAGAGTTTTTGGTGACCATATACTATAGAATGATATCTTTTTCCATTGGATTGTTTATTTTTTTTCTTTGATCTGAGACCAAAAAAACAATATTAGTGGTTTTTTTCTTTGATCATTGTCTGTACACCTTTTCTTTCTAGTATAGATTCATGTCCTACACTTGTTATTGATTTGTCATTGGGTGTTTCAAGATATTGTGATTTAGGTATGTTGAATCATAATTCAATTTCAGTCAACATAATTTGTTTATAATTTCTTTATTTGAAGTGGAATTATAAATGATTTCAAAAGTATGAAATTATATCCTTGATAAATGTTTTTGAAAAATGGATTGGTGTGTGTTGAACCTATTTGTCAATTTCCTTTTAAATACAGATTTTTTTTCAATAAAAATGATTTTCAATCAAATGGATTTATTTGAATGATTTCTTAAATGATTCATTAAAAATAAATACATTAAATGTTTTATGTATTTTTAATGAAATAAAATATTTTAGTGGCATGAGTTTGGATGAAATATATTGGATGATTCTTTATGAAATGGAATGGAATGTTTGAAATAAAAAATAGGTCTACACTAATGATGATTGATGAAATCTATTTGATATGAATGATTTCCCATGTTTATTTTAGAAGAAACACATGAGAGACTTGGTTGTTAGGTGGGTTGTCTAGGGAAAGAACACTAGGAATGTATTTGATCTATATAAAAATCGATTGATGATGATAATGGAAACAAAACATCAAGAGGGTAGGGAATTAAATTTTCAAGGTATATTCACATTTCCCTTAGGCGTAGAATATAGGGATGTGTGCACATAAGGATATTTACTTCACTAAGATGTGTGAGGATCCTTGAGCATTGATATTATTAATTTTGGGGATTATTTCCATGGTGATATGACTAGAAATGTATAATACATGCACATGTTTATGAAACAATTTATTCATGCCTATTTTGACAATGATGTATATTCATTCCTTTTTTTTGAAATTATTATTTGAACTTTCTCTCTACATTCCATTGTAATCAATTAAAAAGCATGTTTTATCATGAAATTTTGAAATTGATAAAAATAAATGTTTTATTTTAAAATTTATCATATTTGAATTATTTAATATGTATTTATTAAGAAATATCTTGGTGGGATCCTATTAGGATAGTTTTTTTCCACACACTACATTTACATTTGGGTGTCTATTTAAATTCTTATTCTAGGTCAAGGAAAAGTAAAAATAATTGGTTAGAGGTTATGGGTGTTATTCATAGTAGGTATTTAGGTTGTGGTAGTGATAGGTGGAGTATGTATTCCACCTATTATGATGAAATTGTAATTGGATATGTGATGTTTTGTTTTTTTCTTTTCTACCTTGTCAGGTTTTACTATTATTGAGTATATAGGCATTATGACTATTTTTGGTTTCATAAATAATTCTTTGTTTTCTTTGGATAAAATTATGGTAAAATCATTACCTTTGTTTTTTGTTGATTCCCATGTACATTTCTCTAGCCTGTGGGGATTGGTAATTCCCTTTAGGACATATAAGAGATAATTTGTGTAATAGTGTAACAATTTATCTGGGTTATTTCATGAAAATGGTATCAAAGGTGGTTTTTTCTTTTCATGATGTCAATATGTAATTTGGGATTTATTAGTTTATGAGATAAAAGATCTTCAAAACATATTTGTTATCAAATTAGTGAGTTACTTTCTATATATCATCGTAATGAGTTTTATGTTACCATGGGTTTTGGAAAAAAAGAGTCTTCGACGAAATTCAATGATCCCAATCTAGAAATTTTCTAGATTCTAATATGATATTTTTTTTTTCTGAGTAGAACTCTTATTAATTTATTTGATGGCATTGAGTATATTAACTGATGATTCCTTATCAATTTTTTTTTGTGTAGTATCATCACCCCAAGAATATGTTAAAATAGACTTTAGGAGGGATATGTTCATGAATCAGGGAATGTGAACACTCTTATTGACCAAAACCTTGTTAAGTTAGTGGGGAATTTTGTCCATGCTAAGATCCAATGTCTTTCACATGTTTTTGTTTAGTCTCTAATAGTGGATCCTTTAAGGGATTATATTAGGGATTTTTCATATGAGTTTATTCATTATAAACTACCATATTTATATGAAACCAATTATCCTTTGGTGGTAGATGATTCACTATTTTTTTGAGAAACTCTTTGAGTTCTTGTAGATTATAGATTTAATTAAGGTGAAATGTTCCATCATTGAACATTATGGTCATATTAGGAGTTTGATTTATTCATTAGTTAAAGGTGATAAAAATAAATTTATGGGTTGGAAATACTTCAATTATTTTTTTGTGGAATACTTATCTCTAGAATATATGTTTTTGTAAAATATATTTGAGTCTATTAGCCTTTATTATGGTGACAAAAAAATGAATCAATATACTAATCATTTTTCTAAAAATTCTAAGTTATCACCTGAGGCAGTGTAAAAAGAGAAGTGAAAGGCCTGGTGGATTTAGAAGGTTTTTATATGATTTTTTTTTATCATGTATTCATGATGAATTTACCTCATATGTTGATGTTCTATATAGATATCTGGTTATAGAAATTGACATGTCTAGTAAGACAATGTTGATGGGAATTCCTCCTATTATCATTATATGTTTGAGTGGTCCATTTATGAGTAAGAGGATGCATGATGAGTTTAGTGGAAGAAAACATAGTGGTGGATCATGATAGATGAAATAATCTAAATAATCCAAAATGTCTTGAATATTACCATATACTTATTTGTTTTTGGTATGGTTGGGAATATGATTCACCCTTTCATGGAGGCACCAAATATTTATTCATGTGATGTTTAGGAAACCTGAATAGGTTCTACCATGTTTTAACAATTCTTTGTATTTTTATAGGCTTGTTGGTACCAATATGATCTGTGGAATTGTTAGATAATTTAATAATGATGGGGTTCCAACCACATTGATTAGAAATTAAGCTTCTTAAAAAAGTGGAAAAGTATCCCATTGTAACTAATGTGGTTCGAGTTATAGTGAGAGTTACCATGACTATTTTTTCATCCTTAGTGACTACTTTGTTTGATAAAAGTTCCTCTCATTATATTATACCTACCTGTATTGTTAAATTTTTGAATATTCTTACAATGATCATTCCTTATGTGATTGAAATTGTACAAAATCTCAAGATAAATAATATGATGCGACTCTGATTCCCTTCTCATTCTTTATATTTAGTAGCGATCGAGCTTATCTGGGAATTTTGAGCTCTTGGTATGAATCCATTAGATTCCATACTTTATGTGGACTGGTTGATTTCTCATAAATTTCATATTTCCTATTATCATTATATGTTATCTTTTACTATCCCTAATTAGGAGCCTCATGTTTTTTAGGGAGAATGTAGCCAAAGGGCTAGTATAGGCAGACCTCCTCTTCTAGATTTGTGTTAAATGATACTTGTGTGTGTTCTGAGAAAGATTAGGGACTATTTTATGGTAATATTCCTCTAGTTATAGATAAATTTTCAGATATATTCCCATCATACTTTTCTAGTTTTCCACTAGCAAGGGACGTAGTGTTCACTATAAATATTTCAATAGGTACAAAGCCAATTTTTGATCCATTATACCATATGGAACTAGTTTAACTGAATGAATTTAATATTCATTGAGATGAATTTATGTCCACATTTTTAATTCAACCAAGTGCCTCATTTTTTAGGGGCACTAGTTATTTTTTTCTAATAAATCCTACAGAACCCTTTTCTTATGTGTCGATTATCTAATTCTCAGTCAAGTTATAATCAAGAATAAGTTTTTATTACCCTTATTGATGATTTTTTTAATTAGTTGAATTGGGTGAACTATTTATCTAGAAATAATCTTCAATCTGGTTATCACCTACTTTGGATTAATGAGTTTGATATCCTGAATATTACATTCACGAGTAGGCATTCCCACTATGATTATATTGTCATGTAATTTAGTCTAACTAATTATCCTACTATGTTTATGTGATGATGATTTTTTTCCAAAGGTAACTTAATTCATTCATTATCGTATTTTTGGAATACAACTTGGTTTATCAAATAACCAAGGGGGACCATGTTCTTTATCTTAGTGAAATTTTGGACATCTTGAAAAATATTTAACTTTATTCCATGACTTCTAAATGTAATTTCGAGATTTATGGGGTATTTTTATTTGGCAATGTTGATTCTAAATAGATAATTTTGGAAGATCTTGAGAACATGGAATCATTAATTTCATGGGAGGAATTGCAAAACATCTTTGAGTTTCAGATATTCTTGGGCTTGGTGGGGTATTACCACAATCTTCTGGTATATTTACCTATGTTGGCATCCCTATTGACTGATCTCACTCAAAATTTAGAAATGATTGTTTAGTATTCACTTTTTTTGGTTCTTCAAATGATATTATGATTTTTTTACTTTAACTACAATGTTGACACGTCCAAATGGTCGGTAGGGCTATGTGGTCTTCTGTGATGTATCATGATTAAGTTTGGGTTGTGTTCTCATAAAGGGTGATCACATAGCAGATTATGATTCTCATCATCTTCAATCTCATGAATATAATTATCCCATATTTGATCTCAAACATGGAGTTTTGATGATTGTTCTTAATATTTGGCCTCAATACCTTTTTAAAGAGTGGTTTAAAATTTTCTTAGACCATAAAATCATGAGTTATATCTTGTTGTAAAAATCTAGGAATCACTGATAAAGTCGAAGGGTGGATCACCTAAATTACCTTAAAATAAAAATTCCCTACACCCATTGGGAAGGGGGTCATTGTCATTGATTATTTGAGAAGTTAAAATCAAAACCAATCTATGAAAAAATATTAAAAGGAGTGAAATATGATGGATTTCCTTGATCATATTCATTTAAGAGTCAAGGAGAATGGTACCATGATTTATTTGGAAATTATTCAATTGATATATTCACTTCAAGAGATTATTATTTAGGAAAAGTGGCTTGATGATGTGTTTCATGGAATTAGGGATTATTTATATATTGGGGAGACCATTTTTTAATGTTCTCTATCTTTATAGGGTATCCATTTATTCATGAACCGATATGTTGTTCAATTATCTACAAGGAAGGTTATGATGAGTTATTATCTTCATTTCAAATGGTTAGTACACCTTGTAATTTTTTTATAATAAATGAAGACTATTTTTGTGTCCATGTATGAAATTATACATTGTTCATTTTGTTTCATATTGTAATATCTATCAATATATCAAGTTTCATCATCAAACACCTTCATGATTACTACAAACCCATTTTGTGATGACATAAATGTGCGATGATATATCAATAGAAATTATTTTTATTCCATGTAATCCTCTAGAAAATAATATAAGTTTCTTAGTGATTGGAAAATTGAACAAATCATTCACATTATTCTAAATCGTGACACCACCAGATTTGAGGAATTAGGATTTGTGTATGTTCTATAGATTATCATAATCAATGGTGTTCCATATTGCATTATTTTAGAAAGGGATCCTGAGATAAAAAATTGTTTTCAGAGAGGCCTCTAGGTGGCTATTAGATAGAAGGTAAAATTTATAATGGTGTACCACCCAAAAAAATATGTCCAAACATAATAGGCTATACAGATGTTGGAGTTAATGCCTCGGGATTGTTTCCTTAACATTGAAGGAGCTAGGGATTTAAATTTGGGTAATGTTGAGTATATATATAAAAATATCAAGCATTTTCCAATAAAAATGATACCCTTTAAGGACATTTATGGATGATACTGTAAATCTATACTTATGTGACGTCCAGACCAAGAAGCCACTGAACGGTGCCTCGAGCCGATTGGCCACATGCCCTCAAGCCTGCCTCCCCATATGCAAGTGGGTTCTGACAAGAAGTGAGGGTTTGGTAAGTTAGTCCTGGGGAGACTATACCCTCTTTTTTCAGAATAAAACACCAATATAAGCAAATAACAACAACTAAGTGCGGAAGTGTATATAAATAACCAGTAAAAATCCAAATCATATGACAGTCAAAACCAGAAAGTACAATACTCAACTTAAAGTTAAAGCTTTATATGACAATATAGGTGCCATATGTCTACAATGAAACTAAAAGTAAAGACACAATGACTCCAAAATAGATCCCAAACCAAGTCTGGTTCCTTCTCCCATGTTCCAATACCAAACAACAACCTATCCTAGGGCCTTGACCTCATCCCGTCCTGCAACAACAAAGCCTGCTCAGGTTCTAATCAGGTATCCCAAATAGGGTGTGAGTACAACTTAGTAGGCCACCGCCAACAATGTGTAAAATGAGTCCAGTCAAAAGATTGTGCATGCAGTTAATGAAGCAATAAATACAATGCATAATTTGAACAATTATCATATTTGCATTTAATATTTAATCATCACACTAGGACAAATTCACATCATGTTTCTCATTTGAATAATCATTAATTTACATTAATCATTTTATGTATGTCGTTATTCCTAGCACCCCAATTTTCATTTGAATCATCATTCATTATCATTAATCATTTGTTTTAGGACATCATGCCTAGAACCCCAAATCTCGTTGAGTATTGGATGTCACACCTAGCACTCCAATTCACATTCGGTGTAGGTAATCATGACTAACACCCTTTACACCTAATCTCTTAGATAACTCTTTGGGAGGAACGCCATTTCCAAGTCCCAACTTCTACATTGACCTAGGATGTCATACCTAGCACCACAAAATCTCAACCATTTAATCATTCTTTAATTCAAAATAATTTTCCACATTAATCATTTACAAATACAATGATTTGTTTACCATTTCAAAGACCATTAGTTAATGACACAATTAACTAAGGACATAACACATTAATTAATTAATTAATTGATTGATCAATCAATACCATTTTCATTCAATAATTAATTCTTCACAATTAATTATCTATTTCAATAACCATCAAGTCATAATTAATTCTCACAATTAATTATCTTTAAATCCAAAATTTATTTCATAATTAATTATCCCAATTAATTATATTAGTATAATCAAATCAATAACTCAAATACAACATCACAACCCAATATTAAATATCCAAGATATCAATCACTTTGGGTAACCCCCCATTCATTTGTTCCATGATTCAATTATCAATAATCACCAAGGTAAACACACATCAATTCCACTTTCTTAATCACTCCCATTTAGGAAATCATTTATCATGGAAATCAAGAAATTTCATAAATTCATACACATATCATAAATCATGAATATGGGAGTTCAATTTAGACCACCTACCTCAATGTATTGATGGAATTTATCCCAATGGAAATCCCCAAAATCCAAGAAGCACACCGTAGGTGACTAAGCTCCACATCTAAATCCCTAAAACCAAAATTAAGGTCAAAGGCATCAAGATCTTGAAAATCATGATCTAGATTCACAATCCTAGAACTATATCTCAACCCATAGGTTTAGATCCATGGAAATGATGAAGATCCTCCATGAAAAGAATTAAGAAATATGGAGTAAAGAAATAGGAGAAGAGTCCGGATGAAATCCACTTACCGGGAGGAGAGCAGATCTTCAATACAAGATTCCATTATTGAATAATGGCATTTAGATTACCTTGGAATCCCTCCAAAAGGTTTTCGTAACACTTAAAATCTATCAAGCTTGAGCCAAGGTCGAAATATAAGAGTCTTGGGGGGGTTTGGTTTTTCTTAAAAGATGTTTTTTGATATTAAAAACCACATGCACGGTTTCCTAGGTAGAGGTGCACGGTTAGGAAAACCATGCACCAACCATGCGGAATATACTGTCCACTTCTATAGGATTGGCACAGTTTTGTCGCATGGTTAGGAAAACCATGTGCCAACTGTGCCGACTCCTCTGTCCAATTTCGTACGATTGGAATGGTTTGGTCGCACGGTCTGTCAAACAGTGTGCAAATTGTGCACAACCCACTATCCTTTAATTTTTCTCAAAAATTCACTCAAAAACACGCCAAGATTCTAATCTAAGTTAAATTTACTTAAAATCTTCAAAGAGTACCCAAAAACGTGCCCAATATGACTCCATAAAAATCCAAGATCTTACAATCTCCCCCACCTAATAACAGCTCGTCCTCGAGATGAACTCTTGAAATTCTCTATGATTACAAGACAAAAATATTAGTTCATTGAGACCATAGGTCTACTTCTTACTCTGAAGTTTCCTCATGAACATTACCATGTTTCCATAAAAAATGAACTAAAAGCATGGTCTTTCCCCCATAACACTTTCTCACTGTGACCCAACACACGTAACAGATGCTCCTCAATGGACGCATCTATGTCGAGGTAAACTTCCTCTGCATAAATCACATGAGAAGGGTCCAGGTGATACTAACGTAGTTATGACACATGGAAAACATCATTCATAGTGCTGAATTTTTGTGGAAGTGCTAATCGGTACGCCACCAGCCCGATTCTCTCCAGCACCTCTAACGGTCCCACAAACTTGGGTGCGAACTTTCCCTGAATCCATACCATGTTGTGACCCAATCTAGGCGACACCTGAAGGAATAAATGATCACCCTCTATAAACTCTAGGGGTCATCTCCGTCTATCAGCATACGACTTATGTCTACTCTAAGCTGTAGCCATACATTTCCGAATCAATTGTACTTTCTCCTATGTCTCCTGAACGAGACTCGGTCCTAACAGCTCTCATTCACCAGCCTCTAACCAATATAGTGGTGATCTACAAGGTCTACCATAAAGTTCCTTGTATGGTTCCATATGTATAGTTTCCTGATAACCGTTGTTATAGGAAAACACCACTAAAGCCAAGTGATTCTCCCAAGAACCGCCAAAGTCAAGCACACATGCTTGCAACATATCCTCTAACTCTTGTATGGTACGCTCCAAATTCCCATCTATCTATGGGTGGAAGGTTGTACTTAATAGAACCTGTGTACCAAGTTCCTTCTATAAGCCCTGCTAGAAGTGTGAAGTAAAGAATGAATCACGATCTGAAACTATAGTCTATGGCACCCCATGAAAACGAATTATGTCTCTCACGTATAGTTCTCCAATCTTCTCTACTGTAAAGGTTTCCTTGATAGGAAAGAAGAGTGATACCTTTTTTAGTCAATATGCAACAACCCAAATAGAATCATTCTTCTTAAGATTATTTGGAAGTCTCACCACAAAATCCATAGTCACGTCATCCCACTTCTATTTTGGAATAGGTAACAGTTACAATAGGCCTCCAGGTCATTTATGCTCTGCTTTCACCTACTAATAGGTGAAGCACCTTGTTATGAACCCTTCTATATACTTTTTCATTACTAGCCACTAAAACTATTGTTGAAGGTCACGAAATATTTTTGTCACCCCAGGATGTACTTCCCACCTTGAAGCATGAAATTCTCACATGAGTTCCCCATGCATACTCATAGGCACAACAACTCGATTTTTCACAAAGATGATCTCATCCTCATCTACTTTCCAGTATGAAGGTGTCTCCCCACCTTCAGGGATTTCTTTCAAGACCAAAAACTCTGAATCCTCATATTGTATGTCTCTAATCTGTCTCAAGAGTGTAGACTCCACTACTGTAGAAACCAAATTCATCCTCTCCTGACTCTCTTGAACTACCACATTTATTTCTTCCATCAAGGTCATCACCTTCCACTCTGCACTCGACTCATGTACCAATTGAGTCTTAGTTTTTCTGTTCAAGGCATCAACCACACTATTCCCCTTCCCAGGTGTATATGCCAATTCAAAATCAAAGGACTGCATATACTCTAACCATCTTCACTGCCGAAGATTTAAGTCACAATGTGAAAAGATATACTTCAAGATTTTGTGATCCATAAAAACTGTAAAATTTTCCCCAAAAAGATAATGTTTCCAATGCTTAAGAGCATAAACCGTTGCAGATAACTCGAGGTCATGCGTAGGGTAATTCCATTCATGTGGCCTCAATGGATGTGACCCATAAGCAATGAATTTATCCCATTGCATCAACACAGCTCTGAGTCCAACCCCAGAAGTGTCACAATACACCGTGTACTCCTCACATGACTCAGGTAAGATCAAAATTGGTGTCGATGTCAAGCACTTCTTCAACTCATAGAAATCATTCTCGCATGCTCCTATCCAAACAAACTTTATCTCTTTCTTTCTCAAGCCTATAAGCGGTAAAACCAACTGGGAAAAGTCCTGCATAAATATCTTTTAACAACCAGCTAAACCTAGAAAGATTCAAAAATCGAAAACATTATTGCGATTCTCCCAAGAAATCACTGCCAACACTTTTTTGGGTCCACTATCACAACTTATTCCGAGATTATGTGCCCCAAAAAGTGTACCCTGTAAATCCAAAAGTGAAATTTAGATATCTTGGCATATAGCCGATGCTCTCTCAGTGTACCCAAGACAATGTCAAGATGTTGGTCACGATCGTCATGAGTCTTTAAGTACACTAAGATGTCATCCACAAACACCACCACAAACTGATCTAAGTACGGATGAATGATCTTGTTCATTAAGGCCATAAACATTGATGGACAATTATTCAACCCAAACGGCATTAAGAAAAACACATAAAGGCCATAGATGCTCCTAAATGTAGTTCTTGGTATATCAGAAGTCCATACTCTCACCTGATGATACCCTGATCTCAAATCGATCATTGAGAACACACTAGCCCCCTTTAGCTGGTCAAAATAAATCATCGATACATAGGATATCGGTTCTTCACAGTCATTTCATTCAACTTTCGGTAATCGACACACAAGCGTAGACTCCTGTCTTCCTTCTTTTTAAAAAAAACTGGTGATCCCCAAGGTGACCTAGTAAGATGGATAAACCTTTTATCCTCCTACTTTTCTAACTGCTTTTTGAGCTCTTGAAGCTCTGTTGGTGACATTTTTTAAGGTGGAATTGATACCAGCTCATCCCCCGACATGAGTTCAATAGTGAATTTCACATCTCTATCAGGTGGAAACCTTGGAAAGTATTTAGGAAATACATCCTAAAACAGTTCTACTATTGGTGGAAGGATGAATTCTCGACCACTCCCATCATCCAAAAAAGACTAGAAACTTGGGATGTGAGATCTCCCAGTTGCTGAGTAATTGGACCCCCTCGGTCTACATGGATTTCCCATTCTCCATGAAGGACATATTGGTCACCCTTAGGAGATACAAAGGTCACTCTCCCGCAGTAACAATGTATGTGGTATTGGTATGTGACTAGCCAGTCCATACCCATAATCAGGTTGAAGCCTATTATATCAGGGAAATAGATATCCCAAGGGAAATGACACTCTCCGATCTATAGTGAACATCCCTTACATAAATATATATCCCTAGTCCATGTTCCCAATGGTGTATCGATATTCATCAACCCATTTACAGACTCCACAAGCCCTCAAGCACACCTCCCCATATGCTAGAGGGTTCTGACTAGCAGCGAGGGTCTAGTAAGTCAGTCTTGAGGAGACTATACCCTCTTTTGTCAGAATAAAACCCCAACAGAAGAAAATAACAACAAACATGTGCAGAAGCGTATATAAATAACCAGTACAAATCCTAATCATATGATAGTCAAAACTATAAATTACAATACTCAACTGAAAGGTAAAGCATGCTTTAACAATTAAAGTGTCAAGTGTCTATAATGCAACTCAAAATAAAGATAGAACAACTCCAAAACGCATCCCGAACCAAGTCCGGTTCCTTCTCCCACACTCCAATCCCAAACATCAACCTATCACAGGGCCTTACCCTTATCTTTTCCTACAACAACAAAGTCTGCTTGGGTGCCGATCAGGAGACCCGAATAGGGTGTGAGTACAACTTAGTAGGCCACCACCAACGATGTCTAAAACGAGTCCAGTCAAAAGGTAGTGCATGTAGTTAACAAAGCAATAAATACAATGCATAATTTAAATAGTTATCACATTATCATTTAATATTTAATAATCACACTAGGCCAAATTCAAATCATGTTTATCATTTGAATCATCATTAATTAACATTAATCATTTAATGTAGGTCATCATTCCTAGCACCCCAATTCTCATTTGAATCATCATTCATTATCATTAATCATTTGGTGTAGGATGTCATTCCTAGCACCCCAAATCTCGTTGAGTGTAGGATGGCATACCTAGAACTCTAATTCTCATTCGGTGTAGGTCATCATGCCTAACACCATTTATATCTACGTGATTAGATAACTGTTTGGGAGGAACTCCATGTCCAAGTCCCAACTTTTACATTGGTCTAGGATTTCATACCTTGCACCACAAAATCTCATCCATTTAATCATTCTTTAATTCACTAGAATTTACCACATTAATCATTTACAAATCCAATGATTTGTTAACTATTTCAAAGGCAATTAGTTAATTCAACGATGAACTAAGCACATAACCTATTAATTAACTCATCAATTAATTAATCAAAAAATATTATTCTCATTCCATAATTAATTATTCACAATTAATTATGTATTTCAAAACCCATCAAGTCATAATTAATTCTCACAATTAATTATCTTTAAAGCCAAACATCATTTAATAATTAATTTTCCCAATTAATTATCTTAGTACAATCAGATCAACAACTCAAATACAAGATCACAACCCAATATTAAATCTCTAAGATATCAATCACTTTGGGTAACCCCCATTAATTTGTTCTGTGATTCAATTATCAATAATCACTAAGGTAAACACACATCAATTCCACTTTTCTAATTACTCCCATTTAGGACATCATTTATCATGGGAATCAATAATTTTCATAAATTTATACACATATCATAAATCATGACTATGGGAGTTCAATTTATACTACTAACCTCAGTTTATTGACAGAAGTTAGCCCAACAAAAATCCCCAAAATCCAAGTGGCACAATGTCGTTGATTAAACTCTAGATCTAAATCCCTAAAACCATAATTAAGATCAAAAGAATCAAGATCTTGAAAATATATATATATTCACAATACTAGATCTAGATCTCAACCCATAGGTTTAGATCCTTGGAAACAATGAAGATCCCCCATGAATGGAATTAAGAAAGATGGAGGAAAGAAATGGGAGAAGAATGGGGATGAAATCCACTTACCTGGAGGAGAGAAGATCTTCAATCCAGGATTCCAATCTTGAAGAATGGAGTTCAGATCCACTTATAATCCCTCCGGAAGGTTTTGGTTACACCTAAAATCTATCAAGCCCAATCCAAGGTCAAAATATGGGAGTCCTGGGGAGGTTTGGGTGGTTTTAAAAGAGATTTTTCAGATATTAAAAACCAAGTGCACAGTTTCATGGGCAGAGGCACACGGTTAGGCAAACCATGTGCCAACCGTGTAGACTCCACTACCCACTTCTTACATGGCTGGAATGGTTTGTTCACATGGTTAGGCAAACCATGAACCAACCGTGTAGACTCCTCTGTCCAATTTCACACTTGGCAGGGTTTGGCCGCACAGTTTGTCAAACTGTGCGCAAAACGTGCACAACCCACTGTCCTTTAATTTTTCACAAAAGTTAACCCAAACACACCCCAAGATTATAATTCAAGTTAAAGGTACTTAAAATCTTCAAAGAGTACCTGAAAATTCACCCAAGATGACTCTAGAAAATGATGGGATCTCCACAACTTTTATGGTCATAGATTAATGAATATTCTCTTATAGTACCTAGTTTTTTCCTGGAGATGACGTGGAAAATTTAAATTATTTTAAAAATACTAGTGATGACTTAGAGCCAATAAAAGTATTTTTTGTATCATCGTAAATGTCATTTAGAGATAACTATTGGTGAATAGGTGTTTTTAAGAGTCTCACCTTGGTTGGGTCATAAAATGCTTGGAAAACATGCATAGTTAAAACTGGGATACGGGAGACCATTTGATATTGTTGAGTAGATTTCAATGGTGTGTTACCTTTTGTATTTTTCACCTAAGATGGAATAAATAAATGTAATGATTTATCTTTTTTAGATCAAAAAGTATCTTTCATGCATCTCTTATATCATGAATCTAAAAGAGTGTGTTGTGGAACCTGATATGTATGTGACTGAGTAGAAGGTTATGTTTGATAATTCTCATGTGATGGTTATTCATGGTAATTATATACCTATGGTTTGTGACTAGTGGTTACAGGGTTTGTATTCTTATGATACATGATAGAATGAGGAATTATTTAGAGAGAAGTAGCCCCAAAAATTTATAGACCGGTCTCCTTGACATGTATTTCTTAGGGAAAACATAGTATAGTTAGGAGAACTGTAACACCCCAATCTTTTCTTTCAGGTATGTTCTTGGAATCTTGATGTTTTATTTTGTCTTCATAATTGTTAGAGGTTCTTATTAACATACATAAATTTTAAATTTTCTTTGTCACCCCATTTGGTTTTAGTTTATATGTCCTTTAAGTGGAAGATATACAATTTTCAATTTTATTTGTAACCTTATGCAGAGCATGGGGTATATTTAAGGGTAATGTATTTTTATCTATATAATGGATAGTTTCAGTTATTTCATAAAGGTATCCCTAAATTTTTAAGTGTTATATAAGGAGAAACCAACCAATGTTTAAGTTTATGATGAAATTTCAGTAGTTATATAATAGAAAGATCATGCTTGAAACTGTTGCATAAAGCTAAAATTTAATTTTCAAAGATTTTATAAGGGTAACTCAGTGATTACATAAAAATACATCTAAGTTGAATAAGTGTAACTCCTAATTTCTAAAGTATTCATAAGGTTAATCCAAAGATACATAATGGTATGTATGCATTTGTTCCCCACATAAGGGTAAATCTCTTTACCATCACATGGAAAAAATGGTCTGCATAAATGTAATACCAAGTTAACCTTACCTAGTGCCCTTTTTGGCATAAAGGTAGTTTTTCCTTATTTTTTAATTTTCATCTTCCCAGCATGACCATATATTTTTTAATTATTTTAAATTCCTAAAATCATGGTAATTTATTTCTTATTGTTTTTTAACACTTTTAAATCTATTTTTAAAATATTTTAAACCTTTCACATTCAAAATTTAATTAAAAAGACAAATTAAATGGTGGTTTTAATTTTTGTTTTTATTGTTTAAAACCATAATTCTTTTTTATTTTGGAAATTATATAAATATTTTCTTCATTTGATTTTTTATCTCCTATTAAGAAGAATTTTGGGCATTCGGTATATATAGAAGGAGTTTTGATTCTTTTATCTCATTTTTGTTCTTCTTTAATGGGAAACCAATGGGAGGATTTTAGAATTTTTTTCATTGATTTTTTTGTGGAACTTTTCTTATTATTTTAGGTTCCACTTACTCACTAGTTTTAAATTTCCCATTGGGTGTTTTGTTATATTGTGATTTGGTTAGGAGTATTTGTAAAAAAAATCCATTCAATAGAAATGGTTAATTCTTGCATGATTTGAAATATATTTATAAATTATTTCAAATTCCAAAATAGCATGATGCCCTTCTTTTTGTATTCATTTTTGATAATCCCCCTTTTAAGGGTTGAAGGGGAACCCTTACATGGCCCTAAGGATTTATGACATTACATGAACCAAAATCCTTAGAGGAATTAATCTATTCTATAATTACTTGAAACTTCCCCTCCCTGACATCTACATCATGATGTCAGATCTCCACTGTTGCACAGATGTTCATCTAGGCTTCCCATGCATGCACAGGTTGGTCCCAATGGTAATTTCCATACCATCTCATTCATTCAATTTTGATTGCTCTATTATGGTGAATGTGACTTCTCTTAATCCTCATCTTGAGCCTACTCCTTGTAGATTATTCCTTGTCCATTTAATTACAACTTCATGTGGCCCAAAATCCTTGAGGTGGACTGAAGGCCTTGAGGTGACCTGAAGGACTTGAGGTGGCCCAAAAGCCTTACTGGCCTGAAGTCCTTGGGTGGTCTGAAGGCCTTGAGGTGACCTGAATAGTGTGTGTTGAACTTATTTGGAAATGGATTTTCAAATATGGAATTTATTTTCTGAAAAATGATTTTGAATCTAAATCATTAATTTTAAGAATTAATTTTATGATTCTTCAAAAAATAATCTGTGAAATTTTTTATGGATTTGAAATGAAATGAGAAGTTTTGGTAGCATAATATTTGATGAAAACCATTTAATGTAGATTTATGAAAATAAATGGAATGATTGAAACTTGAAATGTGGAAACGTGAATGTTGATTGATGAAATTGATATTTTACAATATTTATATTACATGAAGCACATCTGATCATGGGTTATTAGGTAGGTAGTCCAAGATAAACATTCTAGGAATGAATTTACTCTATCTATCAACAGATTAATGATAAAAACTTAAAAAAAACATCAAAAGGGAAGGGATTTCACTTATCCCAGTGTATTCTTATTCCCTCTATTCCTAAGATCATGGGATTTCTACACACATAGATATATATTTCCCTAAGGTGTGTGATGATCCTTGATCCTTGACTTAATTAATCTCAGGGCTTGTAAACATGGTGTTAGGATTGAAAATAAATTATAGATGGAAGTGTTTATAAAGTGATGTATTCATAAAGTTTTGTTATGATTCATATTCAATCCTGTTTTATTGGAAATGATTATTTAAATAAGATTTTTACATTTAGTTATGATTATTGTAAAAATCATGTTTTATCATGAAATTTTAAATTCATTACCAAGCCTTGTTTTATTTTAAAATTTATTATATTTGGTTTATTAGATATATAATTCATAATCAATCTCATGGTGCACTCTTAATGGTCTAGTATTGCTCACACCATACTTTTTCATTCATACAATTGTATACATTCTTATTCTAGGTATAAGAAAATGAAAATCCTGACATTGAGGTTGTGGGTATTCTTGATAGTAGGACCTTGGGAGACAAAAGTGACAAGTGGAGTATATGTTCCATCTATTATGAGGATAACTGGTGATAACATTATCATTGGTTATGATATGTTTAGTTTATTATGTTTTTCTATCATATGTGGTTTTACACTTGTTTATTATATCGGAATACTACCTATTTTTGGGCCCTTAACTAATTATTTTTATATTAGATATTATTGTGGTGAAATTGTTCCCTTTATATTTTTTTTATTCTTAAACGCTTGTCCCTATCCCATTGGGATTGGGAATAACATTCAAGCCATGTCAGGTCTATTTTGGGAACCAATGTAATGGGTTATCCAGTTTAGTACATGATAAAGGTTACATTATTACAAATCTATGTTCTATATAAATAATTTATAAAGACACCATATGAAATATGGTATGGAAAACAGTCTAATTTTAAATTTATAAATATTAAGGGTTACAAAAACACTCATACAGTGATTATATTCAAATGAAAATAACCACATGTTATATAAATGATTATATATTAGTTTTCCTAAGGAAAATAAGATATATTATTTTTATAATCTTAATAAAAAAATGTTTATGTAGATAAAACTATTTTAGTACTTGATAAGGAATACAGAATTCGAGGTTTCATTGAGAGAAATGTTTAACTTTCAGATTCCTAAGAGAAATATATAGGATCTATCCTCATAGGAAGGTTGAGCTAGCCCCATAAAGAATTCTAGAAGATGAACTGATTCAAGCTATAAATGAGCCTCAATATTCTAGTTTGATATGTTAAGAACCTTTGAGATATATATTTTTCTTGGTAAATTATGGAGAAGTAATGTTCATTTGATATTTACCAGTTTCTTACTGAGATCCCATTAAGATTAATTATTATGAGAAATGGACAAAAGTAATGGAATCTAAAATGTAATCCATGTACACTTACCATGTTTGGGACTTAGTTGATGCACCTGAAGGTGTGAGAATCATATGGTGTAGGGAATTTTTCTACAATAAAATGGATGGTAGTTTGTCTGCATACAAAGATTACCAAGTGGAAAACGTTTACAAAAAATTTCATGGTATTTACTATAAGGAAATGTTTTCACTGATAGTGATGATAAAGTTAATTCAAAAAATTTCACCATAACATCTCATTTTTATTTTGAGATATGTCAAATGGATTTCAAAAACCATCTTCATTAATTGGAATTTCATCAAGTACATGTATATGATACAACATTAATGTTTTGATGTTACAAATGGGTCTTATAATGTTTTAAAGTTTCAATGGACCATTTATAGACAAAAATAATATTAATAGAGTTGTAATATCAATTTTTATGATGTAATCAAAGAGTTTGTATTCCTTAAGTATGAAAAAGATTCATGTTTATACAAGCGGATTGGTGAGAGTCTAGTAGCATTTTTGATATTGTATGTAGATAAAATACTTCTTATTGGAATTGATATCAAGAAATATGTGATTGGTAAAATTATTCTCTATAAAATACATTGGTGAGGATTCTGACATACTATTTATAAAGATATATAGAGATAGATATAAGAGTTTTATTTGACTTAGTCTTGTGTGAAATGTTGTGAACTTTACCAAATGTCACCTATGCACTCAGTATAACTAGTATATACCAATTTAATCCTATCTAGAGTCACTGTATTATTATGAAGAACAATATTATGTACTTTAAAAGGAATAAAGATATGATCTTTGTCTTTTGAGAAGAGGGTAATCTATGTGTAAAGGGTTATAATGATTTTAGTTTCAAATCTAACAAAGATAATATGAAATATCAATATGTTTTATTTTGTTCTTCAAAATGATGTATCTATCAGTTGGAATATTTTGAAATAAGACACCACAATGAACATGGAAATTGAGGAAGAGTAAATTTTAGTATTAGATGCTCTGAAGGAAGAAGTTTGGATTAAGAACTTAAAAACTAAAGATGGATTTGTTCTAAGAATCAAGGGAGAAATTAGGATTTTTTTTTTGAAAACAATGGATGTGTTTCTTAGATAGATATCATTGATGTTGGCTATGTAAATATCATTTGGGTGGCTAATCATGTGAATATATAATATTCTTTAATGAATCCATTATTTCAGGAACAACATGAGGGTCATGTTATGTATATAGGTATTTGATACTTGATAGATTAAGGTAATGATTTTAAAATGTGTCATGTTGTAATTATAATAAAGAAAATATTCATTTACCATTCATTCATATGTTTTTTTATTTTATCTTACAAAAATGTTCAAATGATAAAATCCTCTAAAAGTGAGACTTTGAGTTGTCTCTAATTGGTGATCATCACTGAGTATCGTGGGTTGTCATGAAATAATTATATTAGATTAAATATATTCATACAGTCATTGTAAAGGGTTTTATATAAGATACTAAGAACAGATTCATGAGGTAATATGTGTAGACAAATTACATAGACTGGAACATGATAGTATATCCCATGGAATGTCATACAATCATAAATACACTTAGGGGTGTATACTTATAATCAATACTTGTTTTATGAATTTGGATATATATATATATATATAGAATGGAAACCTTAATATTTTGATATCCAAATTATATAAGTAAAAGTTTTAACTTATCTAATTAGGGGAAATTGGGTATATTGTTGATCATGTCATTGGTTTCAGGGAATCCAATACAATACGTTTCCACTAACATAATAATTAATGGAATTATTCCATTTACTGAATTATATTCAGTAAATTAATGGTAATACATAGTATAAGAACATATGTTGTGTTCATATACTAAACACATGTGAGGTATTTATCATCTTGGTTAGTCCTTTTCAGAGAATCAAGAAGAAAGGTGAGCTATCCTATACTAGATTGACATGTATCATGTATAGTGATCACTCAGTGTCATGGGAAAAGGGATTATGTAAATATATATATAAGATTTATATGATAAATTTTGTGGTATTAATGTTCATGTAGAGATATGAGTATGTTTTATGGAGATCACATCAGACACCTTTGAGGATTGAGTAGCAATGAAAATTTTGAAGAGTTATCTCCTTACTTACATCAATAAAATATGGATTTCATATTTTTTGTTAAATATATTAACACCTAGAAGGTCACAAAGTAGTTAATTTGGATAAGTATTTATATTTTAGAAAAAGTTTTGTTGTAAAATGAAGATATTTTTATGAAATCGCATCCACAAAAGTTTTTGGATGTATTGGTAGAGAATTTTGATGTTTGGGAAAAATAAATTATGCATTTTAGTGAAATAGAGAGACTATTGTTTGTGTACCATAAATGTATGAATGATATTCATATGAAAAAAGGATTCATTGGTTAAAATGTATCATTATGTTTTAGCCCGAGACTATGTTGCACCAAAAATAAAGTGATCTCACAGCTAGCACTTCTTTGGAATCATTCTCACATATTCTTCATCAGTTATAGTCCCTTAAAATGGATTAAAATATTTTCATATGATCATCTAATTTTTTCAATTTTCTCATCAATGAGGAATAGATCAAGGTTCTATATTGATAACACATGACATAGCTAATGGGATCCACATTCTAATAGAATCATGTTTCACCCATATAAAGAGTGTGTTATCATCATTATAGTGTGTATATGATTATAATATTTGATAATAGTAAAGGTCATAAGTTTCATGTAAATATTATACAATCTATCTTCCTCTTGAATCACCATTTTTAACTCAATGAAGTCAATTTCACCCCTTGGGTGGTTTTAGGTCCTCTCGTTATAATTTAAAAAACATTATATGGTGTAGCATTCCTGAGGGAGGGGGCTTTTGTCGACTACCCTTATGCTCATCTTCAAGAATGGTTAATAGTGATGAATTCTACTGATATTGAAATCTTGGTATGTGTATTTATTTATTTTTCATTTATATTACATGTTGATTCAATCATGGATAGATCATATATGCGGGTTTTCCTTCCACTCCCATGTTCTTGTGATGGATATCCAATACCCATTAGAATGTACTCATGTATAAAAGTCCCATGGTAACTTCACTCCATCTATTTCTAGATTCAAAATAGATTTCCAAATTATCTATATCAGGTTTAATATCATGGTGATAATATTTCCTTCAAATTTTCACACCAATTATTTTTGTAAACACTAGGAAACTTCTCATTTTTTTTATATTAAAACTTCATTAATGATGGGATTCATGTTCTTGTGTAATTTTTATCCATTATTAATCAAAAACAGCATAATATATCCATAATTTTCAAATTACTTAATACTTATTCAAATCAAATTCACACTATGTCCATAAACATGATAAATAAATCAATGTATTTTTAAATTCCACCATAGGTTCTTTCATGTGATTCCATTATTTCAAAAAATTCCATGAACATTCTTATATCACCTAGTCCAATTTCTTATTTTCCTTAAATAAACTTTTCCTTCATCTATTTTATAGAAAAATTACCAAAACTCTATTTTATTGAAATAATAAATCCTATGATTAACAAAAAAATCCACACCAAACTCCATTTGTTTCAAAATATAAAAAAATTATAATCCAATACCTTTACCTCCAAACAAATACCCATTATGTCTATATTCTTGGGTAGCCTCCATAAAAATTAAAATAGTGAAAACCCATGTTAATTATATTTCTAGTTATAAATTTAAATTATTGAGTGGGATTGTGTTGTGTTAAAATTTTATAATGGATTAATATAGATAGAAACAAATTATTACCTTCTTATGATTATTAATTTCATTTTTCATTTTTATTCATACGGGTGGTTCATAATTTTTCCATGGAAATGGAATCATTAGAACTAGGATTAGTTTAATGGATTATCACAACAAATGAAGTAGATAACTAAAATTACAGTAATCACTGGAAGAATTTTTTTATTTTTCACTCTTATAACAAAAGTATATTATAAAATAATATAACAAAAAAATTAGTTAGAATCTATCAGAACAAAAACAAAATTATTATTTTTGGTAGACCAAATTTATATAAAGAAAATTTTAGTTAAGTAATATTTTTTAGGATGAAAATGAAGTTGAATAAATAAATTGATTTATTTTATGTTCCAGAAAAACAATTATTACATAGTTGAAAACTAAAAAATATATATATTCTTAATTCATTGTGTAGTCACACTATTGAAATAAATTTTTCCCACATTAACAATAACAATTAAACCTATTTTATGTAAAAAATATCAAACACATGTATTTGTTTCAAGAATCCAATAATCCTTTAAAAATAACCAATTTAGTTTAATTAGGTTTCATTTACATGGGTCACATATAGGTAATAATAAAAATAATTAAATATATTAAAAATTGAGATTGAACAAAAAGATAAATCCACTTGGGTGCACTACTACAAAAACGAGCAAGGGAAGCACTATCCTTTTATCAACGCTTTTTTTAGCATTGTTAAAGGGGACCCCTTTATCAGAGCCATTTTTAGTAGCGCTGATAAAGGGGGGCTTTATCAGCACTTTTTCCTAGCGCTGATAAATTTTATGTTTCAAAAAAAAAATCATGAAAAATAATATATCGATATATAAGTATATTTATATTGATATAAATATAATATATATATTTTAAATATGTTTTAGATAAGTATAAATGGAATACTACATTTAATATATAAGCAATTTAGTGAGAATGTATTTAAAATATTTCAAAAAATATTATTAATTAATAATTTTATAATTATTATCGATTAAAAATCATTTAATAACAATTTGAAGACACAAAAAATCAAAAAAATTAATGAAAGATCTAAAATAAGTTGAAAATGTAACTCAAACTTCAAACGGCCATAACTTTTGATCCGGGTGTCCGTTTGAGCTCTAAAACATATAAAATCGAAGCCTGCGATGAGCTCTACACTTTTGTGACCCAGGAAAAGCTTCTATCACTTTTTTAGAGCCCAAAAAAGGCCGAGATGTCCTCCAAAACTGATTTTTTAGTCTACATACCCCGTTTTGTTAACATTCAAACATGTATAACATCTGATCTGGATGTCTGTTAGGCCTGTACCACATATCATATCGAATATTGTTTCATTTTCTTCAATTTAACTGGTTGTGGAATTGAAATTGGATTCTCTATTAGAAGTTATGGTCATTTTAACATTATATGGCTTTTCAAATACACATATATATATGTATTTATTCATAAATATATGTGTGTGTGTGTGTCTTGGTGTGTGTGTTGTATATATGTATGTATGTATGTATTTATTTATTTATAAACACACATAAAAACATATTTTATAAATATATTTAAAACTAATCTTATAAATATATATTAATATACAAATAAATATACAGATAAAAAATTGTAACTACAAATATATATATATATATAAATAGATATAAATATATATTAATATACAAATGAATATATATATACACTAATATATGAGTAAACATATATGTATTAATATAACTAAATATATTTATAATAATATGAATCTATATTAATATAAGAATAAATATAACTATATATATAAATAAATAGATGTATCATTAAATAGAAAAAAAACGAAATGGATTAGTGGTAGAGGTGTAGGTGCACAAGGGGGAGGTCACGGGTTTGAGTTCGGGTGGAATCAAGGAAGTTGTGCGTGCATGTGTGGGATGTGTGGGCAAGGGAAGTGCGCAGGAGTGGGGAGGGGCCGCCTAGTGATGATAAAGGGGCGGGAAGCGCTGTTAAAAGCTCTCCCCCCCCCGAATATAAATTTTATTTTTTTATTTTTTTCACTTTTATCAGCGCTTTTTAAAAGCACTGATAAAGACCCCTTTTATCAGTGCTTTTTTTAGTGCTCAAAAAGGGGGCCTTTTATCAGAGCTTTTTTTAGCACTAATAAAAGGGGTCTTTATCAGCGCTTTTCTGAGCGCTGATAAAAGGGACCCCCTATCTTCGCCTCGATTAACAGTGATTTTTTAGTGCTGTTAATGCACTTTTGTAGCACTAATAAAATCCATATTTGTAGTAGTAGAGTTTGGAAAATATAAAATATGGAAAATATAAATAAAATGAAAAAATTAAAAGAGAAAAATAGGACCTATAAAAAGTTCTTAAATAAAATTTACAATTATATTCAGTGGAAATAAAGAAAAAAATCTACTTTAATCTACATCAATATTCATACCCTTGAATATGTGATCATTAATTCCCAACCATAAATAGAATCCAATAATTAAAAGAAAAAAATTCAACATTTCATGTATTTTTTATTTAATATAACCAAATATAATAAATAAAAACTAGAAAAAAAAATGAAAATAAAAATGAAAAAAGAAATAATCTAATTAAAAATATAGTATTACATGTGAAAACCCAACTAATGGAGAATATATGAATAAAAACATATAGGTAGATTTGATCCTACATCAATCCCATGGTTGACTTGTAAATATCATGTTTTTGATGTATTTCATACACATATTAAATTGATCATGTAATATTATCCAAATAAAAACCTTAGATTTTTTAAGAAATTCAAAATACAATAATTAAATGATAATCCGCCAGAAAATAGTGATAGATAAATGAAGTAAAAGGGCACTTGAATGGGAAAATATGAAAACCCTTTAAAAAAAATTTAAATATATTAATCCTAATGGTTTAGGATTTTCAAACTATTAAAAAATGAAGTCAATCCCTCAACATGAAAATCAATACTTCCTTATTTTGGGAATTGAATATATTTTTGATGGAAGTTAAATAGTAAGTAGGATGATAAGAGGAAATAATATGAGGTTTGATATCAAGTATGAAAATATTGATATAAATTTTTATATAATCATATTTTGAAAAAAATAATGTATCCCTATAACAAACCTTGTAAGACAATAAGTATGATAAAAATAAAAAATATATAATCAAATACTTAAGTTCACAGATATGTTACTGAGAATGAGATATATGTAGTTTATTTATTAACCATTAGTCGATAAAATATAATACTTAGTTGTTTATAAGAATAAACTGCTATATTATCCTCACTAAATAAATTTTATTATATGTTAGATTTCCTAATAGCACACCTCATCACACTAAAATATTTATCAGGAAATTAACTAATGGAAACATCTCACAATTATCTTAAACCCATATGTCAATGTGATTGATATCTAAAAATAATAATTTGAGAGACTAGAAAAAGTGTAATCCATATAAGACCTGATTAACTATCCAACTCAAAAATAAACTTTTTCCCACATGTATAAAATCTTATCTACTTTAACCACATCAGTAATTTGAAATAGGATCGTGATAAGATTTGAGACTAAGGTAATACCATGGAAAAATCATTTTAAATCTATTAATTCTGATAAAATAATCCCAATTGATGGGAGTTCACAATACTGAAAACACCAATATTAACAAATCTTTTTTTGTGGTAGAGTGATAAACTCAAAAAACCTATAATCATGTTCAATTTTTGTTTCAATAAATTAAATATCTAATAAACATATAATAACTTCTATTCCACCTCTATAATTTTTTAAAAACCATTAAAATAAATCATTAAATGCCTATAACTAAACTAAGGACAAGAATTTACATGATTATTCTAGAAAAATAAGGTATCAAACTTGTAAACCTAATTTCTAAATAAAAAATTTTAATCCAACTCTTTCACAGCTCAAAAAAAATTAATCTAATAGAACATTCCTAGCCTTCTATTTAATGTCTCATAACTTCATTAAATTTTAAAACATAATCTAATATTTTCTGATTTAAAAAATTTTGTATATTTAAAATATAATTTATAATATTTTAAAAAAAATAATCTTTAATAATATTAGAAATCATCATGTATTAATTTTAAATCAGACTTTAGAACCCAAAGATCATGATCTTTTTAACAATATAATTTTTAATAATGAGTAACAAAAATGAAATTCATATTCATTATAAGTATTTAAAATTAAAAATTATGTGATGTAGTAATACTACCTAAGAAATTATAATTCACAATTGAAGATCATATTTTCTGAAAATAATTTATACTATCAATATCATTAAAAATATAAGTAAAACAAGGTCAAAAATCACATTAAAAACTCATTATTTAGAGAAAGAAACATGAAAAATTTAGTCATTAAACATTCAAAAATAAATTTTAACTATTTAGTCTACACATGGTTCAAAATATAGTGTTATAATTATTATTTTCATTATCGCTTATTTTCATCAAATTATTAGCATAAATTTAGTACTAAATATTGAGAAAATTAACTATATATAAAACTAAATTTAAAGACATAGATACCCTCCATAAAAATTAAAAATTAAATAAATTTGAAAAATCTCTCAGAAAAATGAAAAGGCCTAAAAATTGGGTTTTAAAATCTAAATTATTCTCAAAGATAAGTAATTATTAACATATACAAAAATATCACTATGAAAATAGAAGAAAATTATTGATTAACTTTATGAATCCAACCACAAAATTCAAACTCAATGGGGGAACAAAAATTAATATATAACACTAAATGAAAAAATTAAATAATTAAGTATTTATTAAATCACCGTGAATGGAAACTTGGCCTAAAAATATCTTAGATCTCTTAACATTTCCACCCTCTCATATCGATATAGTAAAAATAAATTCCCTATAATACAAAACATTTTAAGTCCCTTTATTTTGTGAAAAAAAATTAGCACTCATTTAGACATTGAACTGAGGTGAAAACAATCCAATAAACAAGTTAATATCTATTTTTAAACTTCCCAAATACTGATACATGAAAAGAAAACACATAGCATGTTAAAAAAATTTAAATGTAGAAAATATTCATTGGAATATGGAAAGACTGTAACTATGTAGTATAACCTACATCATTTCCAACATCAGGCATGATTATACATAATGAAAAAAAAAAGAAAAAAATGTTCAGTATTTTTGACCAATTATATAGGTGTGTGCTTGTATTTCACATTACATTCCATTATTTAGTAGTGCATAGACATAGAGACCCGAAAATAGACAACACTTTAAATTCAATTACAATGTAAATATTTAAAAATTATTACTTATATATCAAAACATAGTGGAAAAAATACATTAAATTGGACAATATGTTTTGATGCTTTACAAATACTGATGCATGAAAAATAAACTCCATGCATGATAAACATTTTCATGTAACTCCATTTTTCATCAATGTGATACGTTAATTTGAATAAATATATGAAAATGTTGAGGATGAGTCCCCAATCGTGAACGTTTATGTTAGGTTTTCACATAACATGGAAATATTTAGTAGTGTACAATCTAATTTGTTGATAATAGGAACTTTAAATTAAAAAAATTACAAGGGATCAATATAAAAACTATAGATTATCATAGGTAGTGAATGTTGATCATATTATGAAAATTTTTATTATTTTTATATAACTTCCCAATTTACAAAATCAACATAAACATAAAAAAATAAAATTTGTTTCTCCACTTTGTTATCACTATATTTTAAATATAAATCTTCTTATTACTGAATATATAGAAATTATGATCCTACGATTTTTCAAATAAATAAGGGACTGAGTCAATGTTGGGAATAGATTATTACTATAACATGGACATGTCTAATAGAATCATGTAAAACAATTAACCCATCATGTTTTCTTTAGTAATTTGATATGGATACTAATAAATAAGATATTTGTTCCCTCTATATCCAACCAACAAAAATGTAATGAAAAATAAAAAAAATTATGGTACCCTCAATAGTCAAATTAAAATAATGTAGGCACATTAAAAAAAATAAAAATATTCCAAATAATTTTGTAGATATAAAACATATGGTGAAATTTGAGTGAAGAAGATAACCTAAAATATGTAAACAAATAGTATAACACAACACCTCAGAAACATGGAAAGTTGTAAAAAAATAAATTTATCATAAACCAAATTTATCCAAGTATTTTATATTGTATATCAATAGGTAAAAACATTAGTTAAATATGAAACATTATGAATTATAACCTTTATTTAGATATATATTTGTTCAAATTAAATAATTTTTATGGGAAAATAGTCTATCAATTCTACTAGTATTCCTAATTGAAGGGAATCTAATTGGCATCTATATTATCACCATTGTAAATAGTAACCGAGGTCATGGAATTGATGTACCATAACTAACTACCCACAATATATAATTTATTGTAGTAATAATTTTCTTCCATTTAGTATTGGAAGATAGGTGACACAAAACACATAGCATTTAAATATTTATTTTTAATTATTTTCCCTTTTATAGAGTCTATAAAACAACGTTATAAGTTTATGGGACCATATAATGATATTATTAACAATAACTTGAGAACAAGTGAAATAATTTCTTCAAATCATCCTTCTATAAAAATAAATATAAAAGTATTCGGTAAAAAAATTATTCCACTAACCAAAAATTAAATTATATACCTAAATCTACGATAATTTTTTCAAATCTTGATTGATTCCACAATAGAAATAGAATTTATTAGATTTTAGAATCTCTAAAAATCCAAAAACACTAGAAATAAGTAGTAATAATTTTCCCATGTATTAATAACCTTACAACTAAGAAAGAAAAACTAATAAATATATTACCACATATTGATATTATAAATAAAACATAATATCGTACATAAAAACATAACAAATGTTTTTTGAGGGAGGAAATTTTTCATTTAGGATTCTAGGAATAAGAAACATGGTAAAATATTAGTATCTATTTAACAGTTGTCCTAAACAATAATTTTACCACGATAATCAGTTATAGGAACATTGAATGGGGGATAAATAACTTATTTTGGGGTTTTTATTCATTGGTGAAAGGGAACAAAGAATGTTTTATAAGTACCATTGTAAACCTCCGACCCACATCTTTCATGTTTTGGTAATCGTTAGAGATGAGGAAACACTCTAAACATGAAATGATTAAAATCTAAGATATGTTTTACTTAATATGATCTATTTAATATGAAGTTGATAGTTATAAATGATCCTATAGAGACTATAAATTAGGGAAAATGTTTCTTGAAAATTTTCGCTTTTATGATTTTAATTAAAAACATTTAATAATAGAGGCAAATTGTGCACACATAGATATAATTTAATTCCAAAAAAGTACTAAACTTTCAAGGGTTTATGAATGATAAAAACCATTTTGTTAGGTGACCATTAACTAATATAAAGAATTATATATAACTGATTTTACTCATATATAGTCCATAAAAATTTGGTGAGAATTGGGATGGACTGAATCCAACTTTAAGACTGATCAACTAAAGATAATTTATCTAGTCAAATATGTGCTCATGTAAGAGTTAAACTTAGGTATCTCTTGGGTAGTGATGATAGTTGTTGTTTCAGTTTTACTGATAGGATTCCACATTATCATTAGGTTACCCATATTGAATGGAATCTCTTATCTAGATAACACATACACGAAGAGTCTAGTAGAATCAATGGTATACTACTAGGTAATAAGATTTCTATCGATGGAAAAAATTCAAGATCAGTATTTGTTACCAAGATAAGTAATTCTAAATTTTCATTTTCTTTATAAATAATAATTTGAAACAGATTATTTATTCTCACTAAAAGTTTACAACTACAATCACATGATTCATAGTGTTACCCTTAAGGATTAGTAGTCATAGAAATGATGGGTTTAATTATACCTGTGTAGACCCCTATACCCCAAGGAAGAGTAGTCATAGAGGAGTTGGGATCAATTGGGCATAGAAATACCCAAATTTAGAAAGTAGTAATGTAATGGAAACTTGAAGTTTGTGGAATAATACACACCTTTCTCAGGATCAATAAGATTTGAATAATGAGGAAATATAAATCCTTTTTTACTGGACCCACCTATTTCTAAAGTTAGTAGGTGAGATTTCTTAGCAAGATTTATTATTTTATTATGTGTTCAAAATAGGGAATATAATCCTCTAAACTATGTATAATTAGGTTTGATCCTCATTTCCTTATGTATGTGAGCTAAAATTTTCGACTCTTTAATTAGTAGAGAGTTTAAATATTGCAATCACTTTGGCTGTCATAAGAGAGATTGAGTGATAAACAGAGATATCTAGTAGTTTGATCCCTTAGGTTCTTTAACCATTCCACATATATCATTTCATGTATTTTTTTTATTTAGTTGAATATGCCTTGTGTGTATTTCCTATTACTTCGGATGACCATATAAAGTAATTTTATTCACCATACAACTAGCATGGGAACTGTGTGATGATATACTTGTAACTATGGATACATTTTTTTGATGTAGGTATAGGTTTTAGAAATCGTGGTGAAGAGAGTCTTTCTAAACTATTAGAGATCATTGGTATTGACTTTGAGGATTAAAAAATGAGTAATCCATTTTAAATATCTATTAGAATATTGATATATATAGTATGTGGTTGTTTCTATATTCATTATTTTTGAAAAGATCTATTATCTTTAATTTTCTTGTATGTTAAAAAATTAAGTCTTCCAACTATTATAAATATTTTATATCATTATTTTCCTCCATTAATAGTTGGTTGAACTCATTCATGTGGCATGAAATTTTGGTATCTAGATTTCCATGAGGTATTAGAGCATGAAAAACTATAATGGGTATTCACACTAGCCTTCTCCCCCTACCAACCTTCTATCTTTTGAAACATCCTCAAGAAACCTATAAAACCAATATCCCCTACCCAACCACCTGAGTGATCAGCTCCACCAATGTCATGAATATGGCCTAAGCATGGAAAACCCCCTAGGATGTTCTACAAAAAAAACTCAAGTTTGATGACCTTCTGATGTACATTCCCTACACTAGGAACCCCAGCTATGGAATACCCATTACACTGCACATTATGTTGGTTTTCCAAATGGGCACTGAATTTTTTGTTATACTCTACTATGATTTCTATATCAAGTAATCTATTTTATTTTATGATATTTTCTTATTGAAATGAACACCACTCTATGTTATATTCCAAAAAAAACACCCACACCACTAACCCAAATGGTTACAATATCTACCTCACTTAATGAATATTTCATTAATTCCAAAAACATCACCATATGATAGAATATACTAGTTATCTCCACAAAAGGGATGAGTCCTTATTGTAAAATTTTTATTCATACACTATATCTAAAAAATTTCCCATTCAATTCTTAGGAGATAAAAATATTGTTTCATTTTTTCCCAATTCAAAAAATAATTCCATTAGAAGGTTACCATGAATTTAACTATTGTTAATGAGCTATGGATCTCCTTTCTTCTCTAGTTCTTTAAGTATAATAATTTGACTCATGTGTTGGGGATTTTTCAATAGTTTTTTCTTATTTTCTTACACTTTCAAAATTTTATTTCACCATATTCGAATGACTTTTAGAAAATAGGGATGAGATCCCAAGGAATGTGGTTAGTCCATCAAACACTTAATATGACGTGAATCCATCATGAACAAAGATTCTTATTGTCACTTATATAAGGGATAAATATGACATTTTTCAATTCTGTAACTAACATTTCCACTCATCCCACTACAATATATATCATTGTCGTATATTCATTTAATTTGAGTTATTAATTTGGTTATATAATCTAATTTAATTAGATTATCATATAATAGTGTAATTTCTTCTAATTTTATTAGTCATGGTGGAATCTATAATGGAGGATAATCTGGAGGTAGAGGTAATGATTTTCTACATCCATAGTGTACTCACTACGATGATCTTGATCCAATGAGTATTTTTTTTGTTTAGAAACATCATGGCCATATGAACCATACTCCACTTCCTAACTACTCTCATACAGTTTTGGTAGTAGTTTCTATCTTTTCAAACCAATTTTATACATTCATTGTGCAATGAGGCAATATTACAATGAGTTCTTGATAGAGTAATGAGTGCAGGGGAGAATAATTATGAAAAAACTACAATTTGTATATTCCTATTCAATGAGGTTGTTTACTTTAAGTATAATTGATAATACAAAAGGATTTATTATAAAAATAGAAACCAGTGAGAGACAACCACCTTTCACCATTTCCTTGTTGCTAGTAGATGACTCCAAAGAGAGACCACCACTCCTCTATAACTATTTACCACTATTCACCCATTCAAATCAAATGACTAAGATAGTGAGAAAAATTCATAATCCTTATCTAGGTAGGAAGGTTCTGAACAACTTTATAAACATCTATCTTCCTCATGTTTAACATTTTTCCTTTCACCATTGATATGTATCTAATATCAAGGGTCTAGGAATAGTATTCAAACTAGATTCCCAATTACTAAAAATACAATCAGATTTAATCTCAATGCACCAATTGTTCTCCCTTCAGTTATCATTTGGCCCCAAATAGCATTCGTATTATTATTTTTATCTTAATTCACTAGCACATGTTTACTTCAATCTAGTGATTTTGATCACATTAATAGTATTATAGGAATTCTATAATCTTCCTAATGATATCAAATAATAGTGTAATTACTTTGGTGAAAAGATCATCAATCTCAATTACATGGAATGTTACTTGTTTAGTAAATTATTAGGAACATTTTTTATGACATATATTATTTATAGACCATTATTTTTTTATCTATTATTATGTTTTTGATGATTTTTATTGATCTATTACATTCTCACAAACCAATATTACTTTTCAAGAGAAATTACTATTTTTTGGTCTCAAATCCCTGGCATGTAAATAATTAATACTCATGTGGTCAATCTTCACTTAATTTATCGTTATCCACATTCTCTTCAATATAATTACCATGATTTTGGGTCTAAAATTCACTTTTAATTATTCTAATGGAAGAATAGCCATTGGAATACCAAATTTATAAAAAAAAATCCATAATGAAGCCCACATATTGCATCCAAAATATAGAGGAAAATACACACATGTCGCCACATTACAATATACCAGAAATGCTCAGTCCGAGGCAAGCCTCTGACCATTTATTAATAAAAGAAAAAAGAATTAAGAAGGTACAACAAGCCATAAAAACAACTACATATCATAGAAATCAAACTCATCACCATCCCCATTAGGGACTATTTCCTTTGCATTATCTATTTCCCATTCTGAGCTTTCATAGTGCTTAAGAGCCTTAGTATATTTCCTTCTCAGATTCAGCTTCTCTAAGGCTAGAAACTCCTTCGAAGATTGCATAGCCCAACTTTCCTTCCCAATAGAAGATCTGGTAGACACCAGCCTTGTAAGATAAGAATAATATTTCTTTGGACTTTGATGTGGTGGACCAGTCATAGTGTCCTCAACCCCATGCACCTTTATCCTTTCACCTTGAACAACAACACTAAAGGAAGGCCGGAACACACAACCATCGTTTTCCTTCTCACTATCTGAGATTTCACCCCACTTTCCCAAGATTTTCACCTCTCGATAACCCTCCTCCAAACCACAGTCTTTCTGAAACTGACTATTAGTTCCAACTATGGTGAGGCATTGAGGCTGATCCACCAGGTTTTTCACGTCTTCTCCAGTTGCAACATGCATCGGAGAATCAACAACCTGCAAGAGACCACCTTCCTGCCTTGCAGCATTCTCCTCTTCATGGAAAACCTCCTCACTTCCAGTTCCAGGAACCTATTTCCTATAGAAACTAAGATCACCATGCATCCAGCATCAACATCATATTCTTCTTGAACACATCAATACACATGCTTTGACCGCAAGGAGTTGCAGGCCAATGAATTCACCACTATATCTGTATTTTGAAGTCCAAGGTCACACTTTAAGCGATCAAAGACTTGCTTAACCGCTGGGTCTCATGGCTCATTTCCCACATTCTGTAAATGATTCCTTTGCACTATAAACCTATGAGTAGATTTCCCCGACTCCTCAGCCATATCCTACCTAGAAGTAACCAAATTAGCAGCATCTCGAAACACCCCCTATGATAATACCAGATCCGTGAGTTCCCCCATCAATGCATGATCAGTATCATATTCTCCCACCTGGATGCCCAACATCTCCTTCATACTAGAAGAGAAACCATAGACCTCATCAGCACCATCCCGGGACATCCCCTACAGTAAGGATGATGGCATTGGTCTCTCCACCACTACATTTCCAGCTAAAGATTCATGGCCCACCCCCTGCACAAGCGCTGAAACCACTAACTCTTCCACAACTACACCAACACTTCGGGGATCCCCCACCCGAGTAACATGATCAAAAACATCTCCACCTTCATCACATCAAACACCCTACTCAAAGACCAAATTGTCTCCCACCTCATCCCTTCTCACTGCCAAACCATCTTAAGTGTGACCCATTCTCAAGATCTTATCCAGATTTGTAGCATCACACCCTCCACTGTGACTCGTCTCTATCGCTTGAGAACATCCACTCATACTCTCGCTATGATAGTTCAATGCCAAATAACCACACCAGCTACAAGATACACAGTAATGAATCCACAACTAAAAAAACAACTCCTACTTCCAGCGAAACTTCTTATCATCTGTAATCCAGATGAATCAGATTGGTGGCCTTGCATCATCGACTTCCACTAAAATTCTCGGGCAGATGGGATTACAAATAACCTCAGTACACCAATCAGATAAAAGGAACCTTTCGATAAAGTTACCAATTGCACACAAAATAGAGGGATTCTTTAATGAGAGCGAATGACCCAGAAGACTTACCCAGGTCGCAAATGATATCCTATTTAGATGCACTAATACCACAACATATATGAGAACACTACTATACTGATTGGAATATTGGATAAAAAAATTATTCCTTATACCTTTTTAGGGGCCAATCACTATCCAGGTTGACTATAAGTTATATTTGAATAGATCCAAGCCCTGATGAACAAAAAAAAATTGTGATTTAAGTTCTTTTCCTTCAAGTAATAAATTTGGTTAGTTTTATATTGATATATATTTCATATAACTATTAATGGTGTAGTATAGACCAGATAATAACACTATCCTTCATTTCATTACACCATGGATGCATAATAGTCCATTTGATATTTCTTGGCATGGTGTGTACCATATTCTAACATAGAATACTACTGTGTTGTGTTAATTATTGTTCCATCAAAAGTTTTTTTTCAGTGAAACTGAAAGAATTTATAACATGTCAATAGTGAAAAACATTTATCTTTATTTTAAAAAAACCTATACCCAACTTATTATCATAGAATGAAAAAACCTCCTTCCTAATAACACGGGATCAAAAAATATAGGAAAAGGTGTCAAGAGACATTTTTTCATTTTCACGTAATATAAGTGAAACTTTCCCTCCACTTCATAAACATGTGGTTCTTCCTATATTAGTTCTTTGTGTCTTTCCAAGTTCCATTATGTGATTAAACATATTTTATTTTATTCTTTTATTGGGAATTTGAAAAATATATTCCAACTGCCCGAACAATCCAATTTTCCATTTTTTTGAACTTTTCATTGATCCCATTGCTACATTTTTTATTCTTACTTAATATTTTAATTAAATATATATTTATCATTCTATTTATATTTATTTTATTATTATATTCATCATTTTTCAGTACTTTTTATGATTATTTTCATGTCTATTTATCTTATTGATTTTGTATATAGATTTATTTCTAAATGTTTTATGTTTGATGTTTATATTTTTTTATCATAATGGTGATTATGAAAATGGAGTATATATTAACAATAAAAAGAGTCAAAATGATAAAATAACAAGGCCTTAGATGTATCAATTTTTGTGTTTGTCCGAATTAGTATTTTATTAGTTATATTGATGAATATTTTTTATGAAGTATACAATACTTACATGAACTTATATATTTACATCATATGTGTTATCTATGATATTATTTTGAAAATTTTTTATCCTTATATTTCTATTTTCACCATCAATTAGTATTACCACAAGTCATGCACTATGTAATGCGCTTTGGTGATAAGGGGATTTTTCTCCATTATGTTCCATGAACTATCAATAACTATGATACTATATGTGTAAAAGTATATGGTTCATTAAATTATCTTAAAAACCAAACTTTTCCAAAAGGGGTGTTGATAGATATATGACATTAATTACATTAACACCTTCTCTCCATAAAAAATGATCTTTTTTGCCTCTATTTTACTCACTATATCCAACAATGTTGACATTTTCATCAATTAGATATCAAATAAATGAATTTTTTGAATAGGGGGATTTTTTATGTTCAGTCATCTTCAATATTATTTTCAAGGCCTCAAGAAGTTGCTATAAGAATTATTTGACTATTTTTGTATAGTTATGATTTTTTTATCTTTGAGAGTATAAAGGATTATTCAGATATCTATAAACAACCAATTGTAAGAATAATTGTGTTTTATATTTATATGGATATTGTTTTAAACATAGATAGTGAATTAGCATGAATTTATCACCTCAATGACTTCATCATAATTTTCAAATGAACGATTTTAGTAGTAATATGTGCATGATAAATATACATGTTTCATATTAAAAAGAATTTTATAAGGGTTTTCAGTCACTATTTTTTATCCCCTAAAAATATATAATCATTTATACCATTATTTCTATTTATAAATAGATTTATGGTCTCATTAAAGTGAAAAAACAGTATATAATCATAATTGAAACAACATATTTTGGGATATCACCCATCATATGGGAATTTTTTCATTTAGATGACTTGATAGTTATGGATATTTAATAAACTTTTGGATGCTTTGTGTTTTTCCTATAGTGATATAGACATGTACAGGATTTGATGAAAATTACTCACATCATGTGTATTTCATTTCTCTTTTAGAATTCATCATCAATCTCTAACCAATTATAGAAAGGATTTAGGTAACATTTTTTTCTCATTTCCCATCTAAATGGGATCACGATGGGTTTGGATTATGTTATACACATTAGTATAAATCATGATAATAAATTTACACAAATGTTAGTATTTATTTTCATTTTATGTTTTACATTATGGTTTAGAAATTCTTATTTGTTGAAACTATCCATACAACAAGTTTTTACACAATGTTACACACTCTTTATACTACAGTTCAATCATCAAACCATTATTCATATATTTTCATCATTTAAATGATAATTAATTTATTACTATTAGAGAGTATGTCAATTTGAGTTCATCATTGGACTTCCAAACATTCCATGATCTTCCCCTTTCACTATTCCAAGGGCACCCCAGATTAACAATCTCTAGAGTCACCCTCTCCAAGTAGAAGATAGTTCACTAATACATCATAAAAGGATTCACTTATTTTTGAACAGTTTTAGGTATATAATCCCATCATGTCCAAAATGAGGGTTAGTATTAGGAGTGTTAGGGGATGTTTCATATTATTTTGTTATGTATCCATGCTAGTTAAACCTATCATTTGGAGTAGTGTTAGTTGGTAAGTTAAGTTGAGTCCCACATCAAACATTTGGTATAATGTCATCTTTATTATACTCTATAAATAAAGGTTAGGGCCTCCATGATAATAAATTTATATTCCACTCCACTGTACAATAAAAGTATAAATATTAGAAAAACATTTTCCACCTATCCAAAATGGTCAAACGAATTGAAATTAATCCTTTGGATTATATTAATGCACCATCAGACCTTATTTTATAAATGTGATTTACGGGAAATGTATCCCATCTATTTGTGATACCCAGGAAAGGTGTCCCACCTACTTATGATACTCGGGAATGGTGACCCACATACAAGTGATCCTCAGGAATAAAGTCCCATATATGTGCGATATACAGGCATGGTTATCTATATAAATATGATAACATGGCATGACATCCTAAATGAAATGTGATGTATGGGCATGGGATAGCTAATTAAATGTGTTATATGGGCATGGCATTCACAATTAAATGTGATGTATAAGAATGTTTTCCCAAATTAAATGTTATGTCTAGGAATTTATTTCCTAATTATATGTGACAATTAGGCATAGCACTCAATATGATTCATGACCCCCAATAATGGGATCCATTGAAATTCTACGAGACGCATACTAGTATCAATGGATACCTGAGTTATACCTGGGGTCTTTCCCGGTAGTAGTGTATATGTATATGGATATAAACATCACTAAGTATACATACAATAGATATTTACATATGTATATTCACATATAGGAATATCATCATTTTTTTAGAGGTATCCTTGCTTAGGCTAAAGCAATAAGTGTTAATATAGAGTCCTTTAAGAACCAAAACCAACCCATTTACAATTTATATATTTTTTAAATTATTATAAATACAAAATGATCATTTTATAATCATAATATATATTTTACTAGACACCATTATTGGTGGCCTACTGTGTATTTCTTATACCATGTTTGGTCCATTGATTGATAACTAAATAGATCTTATGGATATGGGAAGGGACAAAGGGAATTTTCTAGCTGTGGATGCTTGATTTTATGCTTAAGATAGAGTACAAGAGATCTTATTCTAATGATGCTAATGGAGATAGTTTTTTCCTTATTGCATTTTTAAATAGAGTGATGTATATACGTGTACCCATATCCCATTTTTTCACATCACATGACATGACTATCATTTTGTATGTGACATTGATTCTGTTCCACCAGTTTACTATATCTAGATTATTTATTATTTTACCCCTAGTTATTTATCACAGTTTCTATTACTTATCATTATTTTTTATGGATATGCTACACTCTGACCTTGAGGGTATATTCTCCCCACCGTAATATCATTGTCCCTAAATTCTAGTCAATATACTATGGTATACGGGGAGGCATGCATGAGGTCATGTATCTAATCATGTTCAATTACGTATGAGTGAACCGGGTCTAAGATTATACTAAGTGGTATCATAGGCCTCTTTTTTTATTTTGTCATACTTTTTGTGTATTATAAAGGATACTATAGACGTGTTGAAATTTTGTAATGATCCTGTGAAATGGAGTATCTAACCCATGTAAAACATTACCTAGGTAGGTATATTTCTATTTTGTTTATCCATGTTATAGTTATATTGATTTCACCATTGAGTGACACACAAGTTTTGTGGCATTATTATTATTGATATCATTATTATGGACATTATTTTCCTTGGTGGGGTGTCAAAATGAGGTATAATCTCATTCATAATTGTAGGAACTTGAGATTTCACATGTCATGCAATATTTCATGCCATATAGGTGTATCTATTTTCTTTCGTTTCTAATATTTCATGCGATTTCTATAAATTCCTTGATCATTATATTTGTAAATTTGATAATTTTTCTTGAAGGAATAGAATAATTGGATTGATTAAATTTTCTTCATGAACCAAAACATTATTTTCCCAAATTTTATGATGGGGGAACCTAAATTGACCAAATTCTTCATATAAAGAGCCACAAACCACTATCTCTATAGGTTGAAATTTTATTTGATTCTGATAACATGAAGGAAATTTAAATTTATGAATCATATACTTATATAAATTTAGAATGGTAATTCATTTAATAAATAATTTTTTTATCACATATTACATCTTGATATAGGATGTAAGGGTAAGGTCATAATTACATGAAACAACAATTATATCTTATAATGATTTAACATTTATAACAAGGGAATAGTAATGCATCTAATTAAACTATGATATATACATAAATATTAATGAGTAAGATCTAAAATAAAATTAAATCTTAATATATAAAATATTTACCATCAAATGAGGATTATAATTTCCATGTAAAGGGTTTTCTCCACCGTACCTTGCAATTTACACTTTAAATATCGAAACCAATAATATGTGGTGTAATAACATAACCATGAACTAACCTTAATAGTGGATAGAAGTGAGTGTCTCTTGTGTTCCATTGTGACCTTCCTTGTCACCTAGACATGGACTTAGGAGTAGGTAGATAGGTGTGACTCATTTATGGGAAGGATGTGTACTTGAACTATTCTGATATCTTTAATCTTATCTATTTTTGAAAATTATTTAAGACATGTGCCTGAAAATTATAGAACTATTCCACCACAACATACTCAAGTCATTTTATAGGAAGGTGGAAATAATTATGTTCAAGAGGTGGTGGGATTTTATCCACCCAAATTACCTCCATTAGCGCTACTTCAGCCACATACTATTATTTATAATTCATGTTCCAATTCTCAGTTTTGAAAGAGCTTCCTATGGTTTATGGAGTTTGTGAAAGGAGATCCATGACCTACCCCTACTATGGAAGAGTTGATATGATAATTTAATAGAAGTATCCACATACATTCTCAAGTAATGGTGTTCCCTAGGATATTTATTCATGGATAGAGTCTATATTATCCATCTTTGAGCATATAGAGATTCCTCTTGAGTAGAGGGTTAACATTGTAACCTATATTATTGTTGATTCCTACAAGAATTAGTGGGACATGAGTAATCAGGCTTATCCTTATCAAGGTATGGTCTGGGTGGACTTCCATACATCCTTCTATGATTACATCTTTCCAAATAAACTAAGATTAGACCATGCTAGGGAATTTATGAATATATAGTAGGGTACTATGTCTATAATGGAATATTAAAATCATTTTATCATACATTAATTCTCTGAACCATTAGTTTCTAGTGATGATTTGAAGATAATGATGTGTTTTGACTACAGACTCATATATTCTATTTGATATTAGGTGAATGTTATTTTGTTTACCACTATTTCTGAGAATGTTAATCTATCCCTCACCAGTAAGAGAAACATGATGGAAGTTGATGGTACAGTTTAGAGAGGTTCCATGTTGTAATAGGGAACTTGTTCTTTGAGCTGTAGGAAGCATCATTTCAATTATGTGTTTAAGGGAAGTACTAGTCAGATGACACCTACTGATAGTTACATGGTGTGTCACCAGTGTGAAAATCTTAGTCATAAGAAGCTCTAGTGTCCCAAATATCCCATTTAAAGTTGACACTAAAACATTTTGAGTAATCATTAGTGCTTCTTCATGACCATTCCATATATTCCTAGTGGGATAGGATCTATATAAGCTTCACCTTCAAGATCTAGATCAGTAGCACCTTTCTATGAGGCATCTAGATTACTATAGTCTGATCAAGCTAAGGAGGTGGTCTTGGAAAAGGTAGTTGGGTTCTAGACAATCAATTCCAGTAGACAAAACCTGCTCAGGTTTTCTAGGTTGTATCTTAGGTCCATAGATTTTCAATATCTATGTAGTTTAGCGTACTCCTATGTAACTAATTGTAAGCCCATATACAGTTAGAGGTAAAATTCTATAGGCCTCTAGTTTAGTATCTACATCATTTGACATAGGCGCTTCACACACTTTTATATCTATGATAATCAAGGGATTTATGGATTTGCAGATAAAGTAATTTTTTGGTATGATGAATCTCGATATACTGTTAGGGATTCGATCAGAGTGTATACTAGTGTAAGGAGTTCCCCATTAAGATAGAAGGGCATAATTTTGTATGGAATCTATTTTTCCTAAAGATGACAGGTTTTTCCAACACACGTCAAATGGACTAGTTAGTATCTTACCATGTCCATATTGATTGAAATCATTAGAGGGTATCCTTTACATCACCTGAGGGAAGTAAAAATATTCATAAGGGAGAATGAGATGTTTAAGTATGTTAAGCTAGACCTGAGCATCTTAGGATGGGAAGAGTGAAAACCTAGACGGCTAGTCTCATTGTGAGTGATTTGAGAATGTGACATATTCCCTCCTATTGTATATTGTTTCAGGGATGTCTTCCATAGATAATTTTCTGGGTTACATCCTATGAGAGAGGTGAAGTTCACTATTTATAAATTTCTTAGAGTAGAACTAGTGTATATTCATCCTAATAAGATAGAATATACTAAGCTCCAATAACTCAAGGAGTAGTTAAATTATTTCAACACTAACAGTTTCATGTGACCAAGTACATCACCATGGGGTTTACCTATGATATTCATTAAGAAGGTGGATAAGAACCTCAGGATTTGTATTGATTATGACCGGTTGAACCAGCTTATGGTCAAGAAACACTATCCACTACCGTGTATAGATGACATCTTCAACCATCTCCAAGGAGTGATATTTTTGTATAATATTTATTTGAGGTTGGGATACCATAAGGTGTTTGTGAGACCATCTGGCATACCCCATATGATATTTTTTTGTAGATATGGAATGTATGTGTATTTGGTCATTCCCTTCGATCTAAAAAATATGGAAAAAATCTTTATGGATATAATGATTTACGTTTTCCTCCCATATATATTCAATTTATGGTAATCTTCATGGATTATATCTTAGTGTATTCTCATACTCGACATGACCATGCCAAACATCTTGAGATAGTGTTGAATACATAGAAAGTGCACTATTTCTATGCTAAGATCATTAAATTCCACTTCTCGATCAGCAATGTATACTTATTGGATCGCATGGACCCGGAGAAGGTGAATTTTATAGTTTTGTGAGAATATCCCATGAATTTCATTAATATTTTCATTTTCATAGGGATGACTAGATACTATAATAATTCCATCCAGGACTTCTCACACCTAGAAGTGCCTCTCATAGGCTTGATTAGTAAGGGTGTGAAGTTCTTATTTACTCAAGCTTGTGTGGAAGAATTTTAGGAGTTGAAAGGGAGAATGAATTCAGCATCACAAATGATTATTCTAGAGACACAAAGAATATATTTACTTATTTGAGATATTTCATGAATCAAGCTAGTAGTAGTTCTGAGGCAGGAGATTGACTTGTAGTGTATGAGTCCTTCCAACTGAGAACTTGTAAGAAAATTAACCTATGCATGAACTTGATTCGATAGTTGTGGTTAATGCTTAATTCTATAAAAGGAAATATATATTTGTAGAATGATTCTCTATTTACACATACGAATAATTCTTGAAATACATTTCCACATAGTGTGACTGACTCACATGTTATGTGGGTGGGTAGAATATAATAGTTATTGAACATCTATATTTAATATACACCTATAAAGGTAAATTAGGTAGCTAAAAACATGATCCATATGGCTCAGAAAAAGGTAATCCAAGAGGCCAACAGTGAGTGGAATTTGATGGCCCTATTTTCTGAGATGCACTAAGAGGTTTCAAAATATCATTGGAAACCTTTTTAGCAGCTTTGGAAGTGACATAATCTCTTCTTTAGTAGGTAATGATGAGGTATCTTTTAGACCCCAAGGGTATAGTTTTGAGGGGGAGTTTCTCAGGTGAGGACACACAACCTGGTTGGGTTATTGATGAGAAATAGATCCTTCACTTTCACATACATATTTTGGTCCTTACAAACATACAAGAACAATTTATGTGGTAATATCATGAAACTATTTTGGTGGTGCACTTTAGGCTTACCAAGATCTACCAATATGTACATCATAAACATTGTTGGATGGGTATGAGGAGTCAGTTTTAAGGATTTATCACAAACTGTTCCACTTTTTAGTAGGTGAAGATGGAGCATCAGTGGCCTATTGGACTTCTACAACCTCTGTCCATTCCTGAGTGAAAATGGGACAATGTCACCATGGATTTAATAATAGGGTTTTTGAGATCCCCTTAAGGATGTTAAGTGGTGTGGGTTATAATTGATAGGTTTACTAAGGTCACACACTTTCAACCAATTAAAGATATATTTTTAATAAATGATATTGGGAGGCCTTATATTCAGGAGATTGTATGCTTCGTGGTTTTACTAATTCTATCATATTTGATAGAGATTATCAATTTAAATCATATTTCTATTAGGGATTGTAGAGGGAAATTGGTTCATAGGTTATTCTAAGTACAAATAACACCCTCGTACCATTGGTTAGTCTGAGAATATGACATGGGTGCTAGAGAAAATGATTCAGTTATGTGTACTTGATTTCATAGGTTATTTGGAATAAAACCAACCAATCATTGAATTTTTATCCAATAATAATGTTTAGGAAACTATTAATATTTCTCTCTATAAGGCCCTATAATGTATTCCATTACATTCACCCAAATGTTGGTTAGAGTTAGGTGAGACAATGCTACTAGGACCTCTTCTTATTTAGGAGACTTCAGAAAAGGTGCAGTTTATTTAGATTTATATGAATATAAATCTAACTATATAGAATTATTATACCAATCTTCGCTATTTTCCATGGGAGTGTGAGGTAGGAAATTGAGTCTTTATTTGAGTTCCACCTATATTAGGTCATATACGGATTTGATGATAAGTTAAGCTATCACCTTGTTACATCAGGATTTTTATGATCCTAGAGACAGTCGATCTAGTAGCATATCAGTTGGATTTACCTCAGAGGTATTGAGTCATGGATGATGTCTTCCATATATCACAACTTCACAATTATTATCCATACCCACCTCGTCTATTTTACCCTAAGGATATTGAGCAGGAGGTTGATTCATCCTTAAAGGATAATCCTATGTGTATTTTTTATTATCACATGAAAGATATCTAAGGTAGACTGGATTCTCTAGTATGAGTGTTGTGGAATCATGGATGTGTACAAGATGCAACTTGGGAGAGAGGATAATGTACATGCTCAGTGGCTGTAACGTTTATCAGATGATGTCTTACCACCCTTGGAAGGAAAACTTGAGGATGATTTGTTTTAAGGAGGGGAGGTTGTAACATCCCATATTTCTTGAATAGGTACGAATACTTATATTTCTATACCAAACCTATATTTTTTATTTTAGTAACGTGTTTAAGAGTTTAATGAGTGGTTTAGGAGAGTTTGGGCTCATTAAAAACCCAAATTTCCATATCTCGGAAGGACATACTAGTCGGAAGAGTTAACACATGGTTAGGGCTAACTATGTAACTCAACCATGAGGGTGGAGCAACGAACTACAAAGGTTCACATGGTGAGTTCTAAACATTCCCCTTAGGTAGCATGTCCATTTAGGTCTTCTTAGAGGGCTAAAAGGTTCCATAAAATTTCCCACAACCATGCACTATGTTCTACACCCTTAGTTTCACTAAACAAGTATCTGTACATGGTTAACCACACTGTTTTGGAAGACCTTACGACCAAACTATGTACTCCTATAAAAACTAGGTAAATTTTGATTTTCCCTTTTTTCCATAAAACTCAAAATCCCACTTCTTATTTCTTATTCTCCAGCATCCCATTATATGGTAGACTCCTCCTCCCCTCTTCCTTAGGTTTTGAACCTCTATCTTCTTCTGAGCTCTAATTTCACTATCTTCAGCTATGTTGGATTCATATCTATAAGAGATTCATTCCTCTTCCATCATTTCTTGATTTATATCTCCATCTTAAGTGCCCTTTTCTTTTAATATAATATGCCTAGTTTTTCTAAATTTGTCTATTTTTATTATTTATCCCAATATACATCGAATCAAAAGACGATAATATATGAGGCTTCATTTACCAACCTAAGGTATGTGGTATAATACTTTTTTCCAAAATACAACTCATTTTGAAACACATTTCATTATTCTGGACACCAGGCACACTACTTACTTCCTTTAAATTATAATTTTACTTTATCTAGACTATTGTCCATGTAAAAAATTCCTCATATACCTTATCTATGGTTGGAGGTCTTCCAACTATACAAGTTCCACCCCTTAGGGTGTTATTTTGTGATTCCCTTGAACAATTTAATGTTTATATGGCCAAAACACATTCTAAGTGGTATTGTATTAATTATAAATGTAACAAATACCTTTAATTAATTTGGAGTGAGTTTTAAGACCACTTCAAGTGACATCCATATGAAAAATGGTTATGACCCTTAGTTGGGTGGTATGTTAAATGGATTGTAATTCACCTTTTTTCTGTATTAAATCATAACAACACATTATTTTATAAATGTGATTTATGAGAAAGGAATCCCATCTATTTTTAATACTCAGACTAGGAATCCCACCTAGTTGTGATACTCATCCATGGAGACCCACATATATCTATTCCTCAGGAAAGGCATTCCATATTTGTGTGATATAAGTTCATGAAGTACCATGTAAATGTGATAACAAGGCTAGGAGTCCCAAATGAAATTTTATATATGGGAATAGAATCCTTAATTAAATGTGATTTTCGAGAAAGGAATAAAAAATTAGAAGTGATTCATGAGAATGGATTCCCTCATTAAATTGATGTATGATTATTGTCTTCCTAAATAAATGTGATGACTAGGAATGGAGATCCATATTATTCATGACACCTCAGAATGGCATCCCTTGAAATTATATAAGACTCATACTATTATCCTTGGATTCTAGAGTTAGGCCTAGACTCTAGGATAGTAGACGAATCTATGTATATAGATATAAATATTACAATGTATATAAACCACATATATACATACATATCTTCACATATAGACATATCATCAGTTTTTTAAAGATATCTCAGCTTAGGCTGAAGTAATTAGTGACAGTCTAGTGTCATTTAGGAATTAAAAAACCCTTTTATTATTTATAAATTTTTTACATTTATATACACGCACACTGATCATTTTATACACACTAGAAAAAATTTACTATACATTATTGGTGGTGGCATACTGAGTATATCTCACAATCATTTCAGGCCTCTAGTTGGTACTCAAACAAATATTATGGATATAGAAGGGGAAACATGGAAGCATATGGATATGGATGCTTGAGTGTATTATTAGGAATGAGTATAGGAGTATAATACTGAGGTTATGCTCACAATTCTAGTGGATATATTTTTGGGATTTTTTTTATAACGTGATTTATATTCATGTACCCCTATTCCATTTTTACCTCCTATGAATGGCCCGAAGGCCTTATTTTTTTATTTTTTTATAGATAATCTCCCTTTTAAGGGTTGAAGGGGAACCCATACATGACCCGTAGGCCCAAGGCACAAGGCCCGAAATGACCCGGAATACATGACCCGAAGGCCCAGAGGCATACCATGCCCATTACATAACTCGTAGGCCTAGCCCACTAGAATTTCCCCTCCCCAGCGTCTTGCATCATTGATCGCCTTAGCTCCCCACCTTGCATTGCTGATCAGTTAGCATTGCCCCGTACAAAGTTTCACGGTGCCCGGTCCCGATGGCGGCTTCCATACCCTCTCATTCTTCCAATCCGGTAAGCTCTGCACCTGGTGGCTGCTACTCCTGTTGCTCTGATCCTCTTCTGGGGCATGTTCTGTGTGAACTGGGTTTCTCCATGGTTTACGTGCCCCGAAGGCCCTGTGGCCTGAAGGCCTTTGATGACCCGAAATCCCTGGAGTCCTGTAGGCCCAAACTGGTGGCCCGAAGGCCCAAATCGGGTGAATAGTTCTGGCTGCTACAGTACCGAACAGTAACTGCTACAGTTCCTAACAGTAACTGCTACAGTAACCCAGACATCACCTCCACCCGGTTTTGAACCCGGGTCTCTTGGATGCCAAGCAGCAGTCATTACCACTCGGGTACGGTCTCGTTGGCTTCCAATTTTACACAACGCATGACATAAACATCATTTTTATATGAAATTTATTTTGTTCCACCTATTTACTATATTTTGGTGACTTATTATTTTCATGATTTCATTTATCATTGTTCCCTCTAATTCTAATTACTATTTACCATTGGGTAATACTCTGACTATGAAGGCATAATCTCCCCCATATCTTCATAGACCCCCACTACCAGTATGAAGACTCTAGAATATGGGGACTCATGCTTGAGGTCATGCTGCCAACCAGGTTTGGTTACTTATGAGTGAACTGAGACTAGGACGCAACACTAGATTTATAGAATAATAGAAGAAGTCAGAAAAAATAAAGAATATAACTCTCTGAGGGAACCCTGGGAGCTATGTACCAAGCCTCCCTAATATCCACAACTATAGGACAATCTAAAATGATCAATATCTTCTACCCCAAAAAATTCTTCAAATTAAAACCCACATTAACTACAAATTTCATATTATAACTATTCCCTATATGTGTATTAAATAACTTAAAAATACCCCCAAAATGGAACCAAATACCTATCAATGACCATATTTGTTCAATATTTAACTCACACTTTTATTTATATTTCGCAATAATGCAATATTAGAAAAAAAATCTAAAAATACCCTAGCCACATTATGTAAAAATCTATATAAAAGGATATAAATTTTTTAAAAAGTAATATTAGTAAAATACAATAAGTTTCTCAAGATTTATTTAGTGTTCACAGCCTTTGATATCCTTTAATTATTTTAATTATCATAGTAAAATCAGAAATAATAACAAATGTGTATAAAAATTCAAAAAATGGTAAAATTAACTTATAAAAATCACATCCTTCTTGATTTTTATTGAGGTTTTGATAATAATATATATCATAGTGTGATATATTTAGGTCTTATTATAACCCTAAAACGGTTAGCATTAAATGTTTAATCCTATTCTTAAATTCATATGATAAAATCCCTCATAATGAAAAAATAATATTGATCTTCTATTCAAAAATAAAAGAACTCAATAAATGAATAAATTTATTAAATAACCCAGTAACTACCCTAGTCCCCTCTACCCTTCATATTACCTCTAATTTAAGCCCCCCACCCAATAATAAAAACTTCAATAACCATTAATATCATATTAAAATTATTCCCAGGGAAGTATTTTAAATTTTTTATCAATAACCCATAAACTACCCCACATCCCTATCATTTACCCCTCTTTAATAATCACCTTTTATTGGGGTGTAAATGTTGATGAATTTTTTGGGGTTGTGTGTGCAACCACCATCTTCACTGCACTTATTTCTAGATACATTGTAGTTTAGTAGCAGAACAGAAAACTCTAAAAAAACAACCAAATTTCTTCATCTCATATTAGTCAATGAACAATCATACCTTACATGTTAGTTGATGAATGAATACATTATTCATTATAGGGATAATGTCTCGCACATCTAATTGGTGGGTATGACAACTTAAAAAAACCTGAAAACTTAAAAGTTACTACATAACACTCTATAGTTCTTGTTAGTCATACATGATATTATTTAATCTCATTTTTACCTCCTCTAGTCATCCTTTTAATCTTTTTTTCCATTTATCTAGTTCCTATATCAAAATTTGTATCATTACAACATGTGCCTATTTCATAGACTATATTCAACTATGACCATCCTACACAAGTAGTTCTCTCTCAATGAGAGAACCAATTTTTAAGACTGTATGATTAAGAGAGTCAAAACATAAACTTTGATTGATTTTATATATTCCTGTAGTAGTAGAAATTTCAGTTTTATAGATGAAGAGAACAATAAAAACAAAAAATAATGAAGATACATCTCTTGGTGAACCCCTAGATCTAGGCATGAGGTCTCCATAACTGCTTCTATATATTGATCCCAAATGAATATTCCCCACTACCCTAAAACTTCCCTTTAATTAATACTCCCTCCCACTATGAGTATAATATTATAATTATTCCCATAAAAATTTATCAAATCCCTTAACAACTACTAGATATCTATATCGTGTCTATATCAAAGACCATATTATTTCAATTTCCCACCCACAATTTATTTAAATATATCATAATTCTAATATTAGTACAAAAAGAAAAAATACCCCATACACAATACATAAATAATGATATAACGAAGGATATTAATTATAATAAGAATATTCAAAAATAAAATGATGACATTGGGATTCATTTGATGTTTTAACTCATTAAGATCATTCAATTATTGTAATTATCATAGTTAGTTTGGAAAAAATAACGAATATAAACAAAAATTCATCAAACTGAAAAATTATCTAACAATATTCATTACCTTCCCAAATCCAATGGAATTGTTTTAATAATTAGAGGCATCCTTGTGTTATTTATAGAGGACTTCCCTTAACCCTATATCTTTGGAATTCAAAGTGTCTTCTTCATTTAAAATTCATTTGATAAAATGCATAATAATGAGAAGAAAATGTCTATGTAATTATATTCAAATATAAAATACCTCAAAAGGAATTTTTTGAGGAACACAAATATATAAAAAACTGTCCTTTTGTCTATTTTTGAATAGATTACGACAATCCTTTTACAATGGTTGACCATGACATACATATAATCAAATACATACCTTTAACGATAAAATATAATCATTCTCTGATTATTATTCAGATTTATCATCTTATAAAATAGTAATCAAACTCAATGAAGATAATAATGCAATTAGATTTGGGGAAGGAATTCAAGTTATATTATTCTCAAAATAAATTAAAATTCTTCCAATCAGAAGTTAATACACACACCTTTAAATTTTTTTGATTATTTCAGGAAATCTATGGCAACTGTAAATGCATTTCCATATTTTTCTATAATAACAAGGATATCATCATCCCAACTTTACTATATTAAAATTAAAGACATATAGATCCAACCCATAAAATATAATAAAAAATCATTAAAAAATATGTCTACGAACATCCAAATGTCATTAAAATTTCCATTGAAAATATAAAATTATACTCAATTTGATATTATATATTTTCAAAAAGAAATTATAATAATCATGTTATCTAAAATTCATGAAAACTAATACCTAAAAATATGAATCTTCTAGTGTCAATTTATTCTTATGTTTAAGTAGAATATCATTAATATTCATACAACATTTTCCACAAGTGAATGAATGTCAAGAAATTCAAAGTAAATGGTGGGATGAAAAATTCCCAATAATATCACATAGAAACTCAGAAATTTCAACAATGAAATTTACCCATTCATCCATCATATAAAGATTAATTGTTCCGATAAAAAAAATTAAATATCAAGTTTTCATATTTGATGAAAATATTAATTTACTATATAGATAGAGAAAAAAATTTTATAAAAGTTTTATATATGATAATTTTAAGGTAAAATAGCTGAAAAGTTGTTGAATCCTTGAGTAGTCATACTTCTTATAATGAAAAACTTTTATAGAAATAGTATTCACACTTATATGACCATGGTTTTTCAAATTCATATCAAATTACTCTTTATAATTAATGATCAATAGGTTTTTCTTGATTTCTTTCAGAAACACCCATCATTCAAATAAAAATAATTCCTTCCCAAAATAATTTTAAGAGAGAAATAAAAATAAAAAAGGATAAATAAATCACCTTGAAAATAGTCACAAAAAATAAGACAAATAATTTGGAGAATGAAAAGCTCATGAACCAAAAATATTGAAATAATAAAAATATTTGGGAATGAAATCATACATTCAGATCACATAGAGAATGAATTTATAAACCACTAAAAATATATTTGATCAAGATAAAAAAAATATTGAATCTACATGCATGTGTTCATTAAGTTTCTAGTGCTTTTGTCTATTGAATTGTTTGATAAAATCATATCCAATCTAGTATGATAGGGGATCATAGTTAAGAATCCATGATTTGATGAAATAAATAAAATAATAACATCCAATATAGTTTGGTTATTAAATTAAAAATATCATAAAAATTTTCATTAAATAAGAAAAAATTAACAAGATGGGTATAATAAAGTTAAAGATTTGGATATAATGAATTGGGGTACATTGGAAACTCATATCTACTAAAATTACCTAATCTCATAAGAAGTCATTTGAATGATATATCACATGAAAAAATTGTCACAAGAATAAAATTTAGTTTTTAAATATCTGGATATTGATGTTATAATATAGAGTAAAGTAGTTTAAAATCCATTATAAGGAACATAAGTAACCTTTGGGAAGTAATTTAATTTTATACATTGAATACCACCCCCGGTTTCTCGGTAAAAATACGAAGAATTTTTTTTGAAAAGGACAAGGAAAAGTGTAGGTACTATATATAGAATTAAAAGAAACCTCATTAAATAATAATTGGCCTTTACACCCATTTCTAGTATAAAATTTTATATTAATGAAAAAATAAAATTTCATTATCAAATAGATTTTCTTTGAATTATCATTTTAACATGAATTCTTGCTAAAAAATATGCATGAAACTCTAACATAAACCCTTGTTTGTTTAATTAAATTTTAAAATAGGTATTTTAAAAATATATTTAATTATATTTAGGTCTTTTTATTTACAAATAGAATTTCTAAAATCATGAGTTGGTCTCCAGATTTTAGATAGCTGTCAGAATCATGAGACAATGTCACATTTTTTCCGCAATGTAGAATCATGAGATAGTCTCTTTATTTTATCAGAATTTTGGTCTCTTGATTTTGATATTCATGGATATAAAATCTAGCACCCTCCCCCAATCACAAGCATTGCTTTTGAATCTAATTCCCATATAAACTCTCACTTTCAACATTTCTAAAAGTTCTTATGAATATTCTATATCAATGGTATTTTTCTTTATATATATATATATATTTGTTTATTATTTGAATCATATTTTAAAGTACATGGTTTTCTTAATAATTTAATTCCATGTTAAGTAGTAGCTAAATGTTTACTGAGATGAATGTTTATTTATTTTATGACTATAAATTTTTAATTGAAATTTTTATTATATATAATTTTAATTATTTTGATTATTATAATAAATGTTTAAATATCATTGATGTTGCAATAATTTAAAAAATATATTTTTATAATTTGCATCAATATAGTTATAAATATTCATATTTATTGATGTTTTGATAACTGTTTATTTAGAGTTCTTATTTTTCATTTATTTTAATGTTTGATTCTATAATAATTTTTAAAATGTAAATTTTCAAGCCACATTAATATTTTTATAAATATTTAACTTTTTTAAATTTTTTATAATATTTTATGTATAAGATTTATTATTCATTTAAAATAATGATAAATATTGGTTAAATATATTGTAATAATAATGTTTAATACTTTTATTATGGTGGTAAAAAAATTACAACTACAATTTTTTAAATTTATTTGATGCATTTATAGTGGAAATGATTGTTATATATAATTCTAGTTATAATTATTGATATAATTTGAATAGTCTCATTATTATTATTTTTATGAAATTATTATCTATATAACGAATTGTTAGATAGTTTTTAACTCTTTCTAGATGTTCATGTTCTATTAGTTAAAATAAATGTTATGAGTTCTTATGATTTATATGGATGTAATATGTATTTATATTTTTGATGTGTTATAATGTTTGTATAATATGAATATGTTACATATATAATCATGAAATATTCATATATTAATTATAATGGGTAAGTAGTTGATAAGAACTAGTGACTTGTTTATAGTAGAAGACATGTTTGAGTAGTTAATTTGAAGTATTATACAACATTGAATGATTTAATGGAAAAAATTAATAATTGGTCACATCTAGGAGATGAATAGGTCATATGATCAATCAATTGTAGAAATAATCATTGTAAAGATATGATGTATCATGTTTCATATCCCAATATTAATGATGAAGCAATGTCATTATTCATGAAATAATGTGAATGTAAAATAATGGAGTTGTACATTGAATTATCTCTTCCTTAGTAAGACCACAACACATGGCAAGGATGAAAAAATGCGATTATGGATGTTTTTCATCTATCATATCATTATGTTATGACCTGTTATCCTTAAATAATGTCACATTCTAGAGGAATTTCAATTATTATAGAAATTACTCAACCCAATAATTATATATTGGAAGATGATTTTGTGGATAATGAAGATCCATATAATGATATACAAGTAAAGGATACTAAAGAAGATGAAAAAGATGAAGAACATTTTGAAACATAAAATTGTGGGTCACACCATTTTTTGAATCATCTAACTCCATTAATATCATGTTCGTGTAAAGGAAATTCATGTGTGTAATAATTTGATTGGGTTTCCATCTTCCCTACAATATAATTTCAAGGAATTATTATTGATAACTAGTAGTATGATGATGACGTTTTATATATAGGTATGAAATTTTTAAAAAAATAAATCAGTAATACCTTAATAAAAAAATAATATATTGACTAAAAATATAGTTATTCTATTTAATAATAAAATATATATAAATACATTATTCAATGTGAGAAGTACAGGAATGATTATCGGGTCTATGTTCATGGAATATTTAATAATAATTGTGATTGTTGAAGGATTTCCAAATTTTATTCTCTATACACCTATATTAATCCTTGTTGTACATATGACCATACAATGTTGCATGAAAAATTAATTTCAATAGTTATTGTTAAAATGGTAGAAACATTCGTTGATTTTATAGTATATCTTATTTAAGAGAGAGTAAAAAATCTATTCAAATGGAAAATATCCAATATTAATGCATGGATGGAATGAGATTAAGTGATTGTAAAATTTTAATGGGTAGGAGTAATATAATTTTCAGTGCTACCATAACTAGTGGAGTTTCTATGTCATTAAAACTAGGTCTCTTAGAAAATATTTACTTTAGACTATGTAACATTGTAAAATTAGGTGGATTGGTCTTAAGTGATATTTGAAATATTATTATATCCATTTTTACCTTACATATATTTATTTCCAAATTTAATGATTTTTATTAATATTTATAGAATAATATTGTGTGGAATCTATAGTGTAATGTTGCTACATACTAACACATAGGATGGAAATATTGAAATAGTTCCATTGGAAATTTCTACATTGAGAAGGTGAACTTTTTATCCATGAGTTTGATTCTTTCTTTAATTTGACAATATGTTTCAAATATTGAAGGAGAATTCATAGTCTCAAATCAATATTAATAAATTTAAGAGGAAATAAATTCACAAGGTCTTACAAAGAGGACACCCCATGTTTAGCATCAATATTACATTAGGAACATTTTTAGAAATGTGTGAAAGAATTTTATGGATGATGGAATGAAGAATACAATCATCAAGTTAGGTAAGTTTTCATCACATATTCAATTTCAATGTATTTCTATAGAATTCAATATATGTAAACAATTATTTCTTAATTTTTACTTGTGAACCTCGATTACATAATATGGTGGAATGCCTGGAATAAATTTGAAGTAAAAAACAAATAAGTTTATCATTACATGATGTGAACACCAAAAGAGAAATGGGAAATGGTGTATGATGGAGGAATTATACGTGGACACATCTTAACTTATTATAAGTTAATTATTATTTCTTGAATAACTGGTTGTGATCCTCTTTATTTCATATCATCTTACCTTCTTTGTCAAGAACCAAGCCGGTTCTTCATGCAAACTATCACTCGAACCAGTCCACAGTAAGGCCCGAAGGGAGTTTCCTATCCCTACAGGCTGCAACATGTTCTTGGGTATCATAAAAAAAGTTTTGGGAATGATTTTCCATATTTTAGAAACATTAAACAAACAACATTAATAAATAAACTGAATCTGAAAATTCCTAACCAAACAATCCTTAAACAAAATTCATAATTGAATTAAATAGTATTAAATAAAGCCTAATAGGGACACAAATAAAAAGGGGGGATAAATTCTGTCTCAAGAAACACCACACAGTAAGGGGAAATCACCATCAATCTATCTCTAGAACACAACACCAATAAAAGAAGCTAACAACCCGAACCACTGTCTCCAAGGACATTTCCCTTTCCTATTTCAAACATTACCAAGTCTACTTACACCCAAAGGTTTACATAGGGTGTGATCCTAATCACAATAAGATTCCACCCAAAAATATTCCTTGTGATAAACATTTTAAGACAAAAACCATTCAAGTTTTCATAAACAAGAAATTATAGTAACAATTTCTAAGAGATGAAACATTAAATGAAAATAGTCTTCAAGATGGAAACTTTAAAGAATGAACAATTTTAATGAAAACGAACATGATGCTGAAATTACCATCCAAACACATCGTATACTAATGATAAGTACAATATAATCAATGGTCATCAGTCATAGGAAACACCCCTAGGCATTAGATAGTTGTGGGGCCCTAGGTACATCGTATCTCGGTGAAATATGTCTCAGAATCACAGTGAATTACAATCTCGTGCACAAAACACTAGGAGGGGACACCACAATGGCCTAGTGGTCTCCAAAATATCATCATAATTTTGTTATTATTTCCATCTTTAATCTTGCTAAGTTAAACAGGGACAAAGCCACTTTCGAATCGCTAACTTACTAGTCCTAGTATTCCTACCTAGATACTCAGGCTTCCCATTTGTGCTCAATCAAGATCCATGTGTTATAAAATATCATTTTCACCTCAAAACTCCATTTATAAATCATACACACACAAAATAGTACCCAAAACATGTTCTTCACCCTTAATGTAGTTCATTAAACCCAATAAAAATTTTATAAAACAACTTCAAGAGGTGTTATAAGGATTTACCCATGAAATTCATTCAAAAATCATCTTTTAAGGAAACATTCCCAACAATACCATACCAAAATAGAATTAGAATCCCTAAAATCATTTAATAAATAAATTTCAACAATCATAAAGTAACCCCAAATGATACGACATAGAATACACATGAAAACACCAAATTCCATGTCAAAATGAAACTTTAAACTTAAACACTTAATCAATACTACCAAAAATGGGTTTTTCACCGCACACAACAGATGAGAAACATGATAAATAGGTTAATCAAGAAATATTTATTCATAAAACAATGTTTACACATGGAACCACCTAACATTATTGTTAAAAAACCCAAAAATTTGTGTAAAACTTCACCCGCACCACAAGTGAGTGAAAATGAACCCTAATCATGAATATTGAACCAAGAAACTCAATATTAAACCCTAAGGATGAAACATTTTCTTTTTAAATTTTATAACTTCAAGAATGAGGGATGAAACCATAGAAATAATGAATAAAACAAATAAAGACTCACTTACATGAAGAATCTTGATGTTTCCCCACCAAAAATCCCTTCAAAAATGGGTTCCAAGGGAGCTTGAGGGATCTTGGAAGACTTATTTGGAGGAAATGGTCAAATGGGAGAAGAAAGGGGCACATTAGTTTTAATTTCAAAAGGAAAAAATGGGAATAATTTTTTTTATGTCCTGGACATTGTACATGGTTTTTCCACATGATTTGGTAAACCATGCAGCCTAACTGTGCACCAAGTTCTGTCCATCCAAACATTTCCATTTCTCTCCAAAACACAAGGGGGAGACTATGGGGAAAATATATGATAATAATAAAATAGAAAATATATAAAAAGGACACAGATGTGACAATTCTCTCCATAATGAAATATTTTCACCCCAAAAATTCAACCCGAAGCTTAATCTGGAAAAAATAATGGGTACTCTTTCTCAACCCATGACATCCACTTCCAAGTCTCACGCACATCATTCTTGTTCTACCGAAGGACCTAGACAATTTTAATATAATTTCCTCGAAGCATCTTCTCTTAAGAATCCATTATTCACACCATCTATTCAAACACTAATAAATTGGGCTCTATCTCCAACTCTTCCCAATTCAATACATGAGATAGATCTAGATTATACTTATTCATTTGGGATACATGGAATACATCGTGAATTGATGTCAACTTATAAGGAAAAACTGACTTATATTCAACCTTTACAATCCACTCAGTGATCTCAAAATGTCTGACATACCTCAATGTTATCTTTCCATTCTTTCCCAAATAACGATGGATCAAACAAGGGGCCACCTTCATGAATACCTGATCACCCACAGATAACTCAAGATCTTGATTCCTCTGATTTGTATAAGATTTTTAGAGACTCTGAGCTATCTTTAACCACTATCTAATCAACTTGACCTTCTTAGATGTCTCTGGCACAAGGCTCACCCCCAACAGTGAGGTCTTACCTACCTCAACCCAACATAGGGGAGATGGACAAGGCCAAAAATAGAGTTCCTCAAAAGGATCCATTATAATAGATAATTGATAATTGTTATTATAAGTTAACTAAACCAATCCCACATATTTGTCCCAAGATATTATGAAATCCAAAACCCATGCATGAAGCATGTCCTGTAGAATCTAATTTTCCCGCTCTTTATAACCATCCATTTGAGGATGGTATTCCATTCTCATCTTAATCTGTGACCCCAAGGCTTTTTGAAGGACTTCGCAAAATTTAGAGGTAAAATTGGTGTCTCTATATGAGATAAATGATGATGTCACGCCATGAAGACTTACCACCTCTAGAATATACAATCTTCCCAACTCATCCACATTAGATGTATCTATGATCTGAATGAAGTGGGATGATTTGGTCAGATGATCAATCACTAACTGAATAGTGTTATTACCCCAAGGTGTAAAAGTTAATAAAACAACGAAATATATGGTGACACCATCCCACTTCTAGGTAGGAATGGATAAAAGATGAAGCAAACTAGAGGGACTTTGATGCTCTACTTTTACCTTATTATATGTATAACATATCAATACGAAATTATCTATTTATATTCTCATACCTGGCCACTAGAACTATTGACAAACATAATAATACAATTTGGAATCTCCAGAATGAATGACCCACTGAGATTGATGTTTTTCCTATATCACCACCTTCCTCAGAGATAACGGAACTACAGAACAGCCCTTAAAGAACAAGATCCCCTTGGAAAAAGAATACCAATAATAAGATGTCTCCCCACCATTGAGAAACTAGATAGACCACTGACATAGATCATCATTATTCTTCTCCCATTTAAGCAACTCAAAAAGAGAATGAGTCAACTGAACGCTCACCATGAACGCACCTCCATTATGCTCATTAGTCACCACGTGCATCTGAGAAAAGAGCCACATCAGAGTTCACTCATCACTGGACCTCCTCATATCTTGCACTGGTACTTTTCTACTCAAAACATCAGCCACCAAATTACCCTTTCACGGGGTATAGAGGATTTCAAATTCAAACCCCTACAAATATTCGATCCAATGGAGCAGCCTCAAATTAATATATTTGTGTGAGAATATGTAGTCTAATATCTTATAATTAGTGTAAACCAAAAACTTCTCCCTAAAGACATAGTGATTCCAAGTCCTCAAATCAGGCATCACCACTACTAACTCAAAGTCATGGGTCGGTTAATTCTTTTCATGTGGTTGGATTTGGAAATAAGCATACACCACCACGTGGTCACCCTGCATAAGAACACACCCGATACCCATACCCAAAGCATCACAATACACCAAATTTCCCTTTCCATATTCTAAAAATATCAAAATGGGGGAGGTAGTAAACTACCACTTTAGCTCCTCAAAGGATGCCTAACATTATAGGACCCATTCAAACATAACCCATTTCTGGGTGAGCATGGTCTTGGGTGAAGCTAGTTGAGGGAAATCCTAAACAAAACACCTTTAGTAACCTTCTAGGCTAAGGAAACTTCTGATCTCGAACACATTCCTTGGCTGATCCTATGAAATAACTACACTGATCTTCTTAAGGTCCACAAAACCCCCCTATTTTGAGATGACAAGAACTAGAAACATCAGTTCCCTAATACAAAAAGATCACTTGGACAACTTTTCATAAAGTTTGTGATCCCATAGAGTGCCCAACACTATCTGTAAATTATTCCCATTCTTTTCCTCAGATCCAAAGTAAACGAGGACTTCATCCATGAATACCACAACTAAAGAGTAGATATATTGGTGGAACATCCTATTCATGATCACCATAAAATCTGATGGAGCATTGGTTAATCTGAAATGCATTAAAAAATACTCAAAGTGGCCATACAAGCTTTAGAAATCCATTTTCGGGATATCTGCCTCTCTCACCCTGACTTGGTGGTAACTCGAACGCAATTCTATCTTGAAAAACCACCTTACCCCTTTCAAATGTTCAAACAATTCATCTATTTGGGAGAAAGTATTTTTGTTCTTTATGTTTACGTTATTCAGCTTCTGGTAGTCAATGCACAACCATAGGGCTATGTTGTCCTTATTCACAAAAAGAACATAAGCGACCCAAGGAGCGATGTTCTGGAAAATGAATCCTTTGGATGAAAAATTTTCTAGTTGTATATTAAATTCCCTCAACTCGGTGGGGGATATATGAAACGAGGGAAGAGATATCAGTTGTTTTCTTGATGGCAAATCAATCGAGAACTACACATCCCAATCCGGGGGAAAGCCTAAAACATTATCTAGAAATAAATTGAAGAACTCATCTACTACATGAGGTAATCCACCCCCAGGATCATGACCATCGTCTTCTAGTATGAGCGACAATAACCGGAAGATAAAATTTCATAATGTTGGGAGTGGAGGTCCTGCATGACCTGACCGAGGATCCCATTCCCTTAGAAAACCCTGAGGACTCCCATTATGTTCCATGAAACTCACCCACCACATATAGTAATCGATATACACTTGAAAGTACACTAACCAATCCATTTTTAGGATTACATTGAAAATTTCCATATCCAAGATTAGGAGGTCCCATTCAATATCAACCCCTGACATAGAATGCGTACATGATGGGCACATGAGATCTTTCTCCTTCTTCTTACCCAACAGCGTCACCAAATCCATCGCGCAAGACAACAACTCAGTTGGAAAATTTAGGATATTCACAATATGGATAGAGATAAAAGAAAAAGATGCATTAGTATCAAATAGAACAGTGGTTATAGAAGATGAAATCAAAATGGTACCTCTAACTGTCGAAGGCCCTACATCCAATCCTATTGGTGCCTGGTCCACAACATGAAGATTCCTAGTCTTTGCCTAAGAATGACTACTCAGCTCTAGCTCTGACCTGAATTGGCTCTGATCAGAATATGATCTATCCCTGCCACCGCGACCACCAAATTGAGATCCCTCTGTCCAGGACAGATCTGACTGAATTGACACTCCCCTGGAAGCCATAGATCCCACCCCACTTTAGAGTGGACGTGTCACCATTTCAAAAGTGATGTGAGTCCCCCATATCTCCATAATTAACAAGGCCTAAGAGAAGATGTAATTGCTAGTCGGGTGTGCCCCTACTCTCCCACACTAGTGGCACACACCAGACCACGCATCACAATCCACAGATAAAAACTGCTTGGGAGGATGGATTGAACTACCACCTCCCTTCTCCCCCTACTCCTCTCTCTTCCTTTTCTTCATAGATGAAATACCCCTACCCATCACTGATAATGTCTCAGAGAAACTAGACCACCACTTATGGCCAATATTTACTACACAATCTTGATAAACCACCTCAACATAGGTTATTATCTTAAACAGGAAGACCTGAGAATAAATCTTTATCCATAATCCATTTTAAAACCTCTGAGCCTTCATATATTCATTAAAGACTATATCGGGGAATATCATACTATATCATAAAAGTGGTAGGAATATTCCATCAATGGTTGGTCCCCCTGAATGAGATCCATAAACTCTTAAGATCTAGAATAATCCAAGAATTCAGGAAAATACCGGTCATTGGAGGTATCCTTGAAGTCCTTCTAGCTCATTTTCTCATGTTTCCCAGGTTGAAGCACTGATCCCCACTACCTATGACTGGGACCTTCTAGTATAAATGAGGCACATTTCACATTGACCTCTTCAGGTGTTTCAAGGAACTCTAACATGTGTTCGATCTTATGAAGCCACTCCTCTACTTACTAAGGCACTATGCAACGTTTAAAAGTATGAGGCTTGTACTTGAGAAACTAAGAGGATTTTTCCTTCCATGGATTGGGTTCATCTTCTCTTATTGGAGCAGGAGCAGGACCCACTCCCTACCCTAGAGCCTGGACAGCCCTGACAATAGTTTCTACCAACATCTGATCATGCGGTGAGGGAGAACTCTCTCCAACTTCATCCCATGGGTGCATGGGAGATTTCTAGCTTGGCATGTTTCTTCAAAAAGAAACAATCCCAAGATAAATCATTAGTACAATAGTTCTGAAAATATTCAGCATCAACATTAAATATAAATAAAAAACTCATCACAACAATGAAATAAACAACTACTTTACCCACACCCAATGTCCTTGTGTAGTATGCAACTCGTACATCCCACATGGAAGAGAAGTCAAACAAAAATCTCAACATCTCATGGAGACTCGTGGTCAATCATGAGAGGTGTTGGCCACTCACCCGACTCTCAACTAGAACTTAGAGCCCTGACATTACTAACTCATGGATAACCAGACTCATCCCAAATAATATAACCCACAGAGCTTAACCATGCTTTGATAAAATTTTGTAACGAACCAAGATGGTTCATCATCTGAACTGGTCCACATAAAGGAACAAATGGAATTCCCTATCTCCACGGGCTAGAACAAGTTCCCGAGTATCATAAAAAAAGTTTGGGATTGATTTACTCAAGTTTAGAAAAATTAAAAAAACAAAAATAATAAATAAAATGAATCTGAAAATTACCAACCAAAAAATCCTTAAACAGAATTCAAAATTGAACTACATAGTTTGAGAAAAATTCCAAGAGGGCCAAAACTAAAAATAGGTAGAAATTATGACTAAAAACACCCCATTGCAAGGGGACATCACCCTAAATCCATATCCAAAACACCTCAGTGAGAAATGAAGATAACAAGCAGAACTGCCACCACCAAGGACCTTGCCCTTACTTGTGTCAAACATTACCAAGTCTACTTACACCCAAATGTGTATGTAGGGTGTGAAACTAATACCAATAGGATACCACCCAAAATATTTCATGGGATAATCATTTTAAGGAAAAAATATTACAATTTCTTATAAATAGGAAATGATAGTAACAATTTCTACGAGATGAAACTTTAAATGAAAATAGTTTTCAAGAGAGAAACATTAATGAATGAAAATTTTAAATTAAACAAATATTCTTTTGAAATTACCATCCAAACACATTTTATTATGATGGTAAGTAAAATATAATCAATGATCAGTAGTCTTGGGAAACACCCCTAGGAACCAGCTAGCTGTGCGGCCCTAGGTACATCATATCTCGATGAAATATGTCTCAGAATCAAAACCAATAATGATCCACTATGAGGGGAAACCCCAACAGCTTAGTGGTATCCAATCAATAATCATTATTTAGATAGTTATATCATCATCAATTTTTCTAAGTGAAACAGGGATAAGGCCACTTCTGAATCACTAGCTTACTAGTCCTAGTCTACCAACCTAGATACTAGGGTTTCCCATTTCTGGGAAATCAAGTTAAACATGTTATAAAATACCATTTTCACATAAAAACTCCATTTCTAAATCCTAAACACACAAAAAAATACTCCAAACATGTTCTTCACCCTTAATGTAGTTCATTAAACCCAACAAATTTTTTATAAAACAACTTCAAGAGGTATTACAAGGATTTGCACACAAAATTCATTAAAAATCCTATTTTAAGGACAAACGCCCAACAATACCATACCAAAACAGAATTATAATCCCTAAAAAATTTAGTAAATCAATTTCAGAAATCCTAAAAAACCCCAAATGATATAATATGGAATACACATGAAAACACCCAATTCCAGGTCAAAATGAAACTTTAAAATTAAACATTTAATCAATGCTACCAAAAATAGTTTTCTCACCATATAAAATAGATGAGAAACATGATAAATAGGTTAATTGAGTAAGATAATTTCATAAAAGAATGTTTACACATGGAACCACCTACATTTATTGTCAAAAACCCCAAAAATTTCTGTGAAACATTACCTATACCACAACCGCACCATAAGTGAGTGAAAACAAACTCAAATCAAGAAGATTGAACCAAAAAACTCAATATTAAACCATAGGTATGAAACCTTATATTCTAGAATTTTATAACTCCAAGAATTAGGGAAGAAACCCTATATATAAGGAAGAAAACAAAGAAAGACTCATTTGATTAATCTTGAAATTTCCCCCACCAAAAACCCCTTCAAAAATGGGTTCTAAGGGAGTTTGAGGTATATTGGAATCCTTCAATGTCTAAAATAGTTGAATGGGGAAAGAAAGGGGTGTATTAGGTTTAATTTCATAAGGGAAAATGTTAATAACAATTTTTTATGACATGGAAACTGTGCATAGTTTGTCCACACGGTTTAGTAAAATGTATGGCCTAATACCGTGCCTAGTTTTGTCCACAAAAAAAATTCTATTTCTCTCCAAAAATCATAGGGGAGCTTAGGGGGAAAATATAGGACAATAATGGAAGAGAAAATACCTTAAAAGAAAGACACATATATGAAATTATTATTATATTTTTATTCTTTTTTATTGATAATTGGAGGACTTGTGTAAAAAATATGTTTAAATAAAGAATGAATATAAAGATTTCAGTATTTCCGATGTAAAGGGAATTGAATTAGGATGTATAGTTTCATATGGTTTATGATTTTTATGATATTTTATATTAGCTTTTCAATCTTAATTTATGTGTTATCACTATGATTTTACTCTTGTTGTTATTTTTTCATTGAAACTTTCAACCACCGATATTAAATATTTAATTAAATATGGAAAATAATTAAAGGGATAGATAAAAATAATTCTGAAGATTATATTTTTGAAACTAAATATTTTTTATTATAGTGTTTTGGTATGTTTTTTCACTTGATTAATGGTAAAATTGATTCATGGGTTATAATGTGAAATGTGTAAACTGAATGCATAAATTTTTAACAATAGGAATTGATATTTGTTAAATGAATGTAGAAAAGAAGTGGGTTGTGATTTGAATTTGAATGGTTAAATGATGGGTTGGAATGAATTTATTAATGATATAATGAATAAAATAAAGAGGAAAAATTGTAATTATTTGGGGATAAATTAATTTAACTCACGAAGTTGTTCCATGTGTGGATTTTCCCCTTTGGATATCTACTTGTGTTGATTTGATGATATTATTGCAATTTATGATTTGTGGATGGATCCATGGTATAGAAAAACCCCTATTTAACCTGACATTACACCTATTCATACTCGACATATGGCTTGAAGCACATCCCTAATCACCGTGGTATTAGTAAAAGAACCTATGTATCAAATTACAAACCATGGGAATGGTTTTACCCTAAAGGAAAAAATAGAATATGTATAATCTAAAAAAAGTGTAATACAAAAAAAATATGAGTAAAATTTAGATGAAAAGTTATGCAACAATGAGACATAAAAAACCTATCCAAAAATAAAAACCTAGAATAAAAATCAACAATATATAAAACCATGTCATTATATGGCTATCTTTCACCACTATCTCCAACTACTGTGAATGAAATATCAACTGAGGGGAGAATCCATGCCACATGACTCCCCTACCATAACTTGTATCCTATAAAATGAAAATTAAAAATTAAAAATGGAAAAAGTAGGGTGTGAGAACTAAATCTCAATAGGATACCACCAAGAAATCTATAAAAGGTTTATCTCCCTACAACCATTAGTCCATGCATCAAAAAAAAGTTTTATAATGAAATATCAAATGAAAACCCATTTTGTAAAACATCCTATGGTTTCTATAATAATATTTAATATTCATATGAATAAATAATATGAAATGTATCAAAATGATAATAAATATATAAAAGGAATTATCCATGGAAATACCATATGCTAAATATGTGAGTGATCAAGCATGAAACATTTTTATTATGTAAAAAAACCAAACACCAGTGGGGATAGCCTAAGGGGATATATAGTTAGACACATGACAGAACCCTAACTGAGGAATACCACGAATCCAATAAATATTGAGTAATACCATAATCTATAGATATCATAAGATTTACCCCTATTAGCACCAGAATCATCAATTATTTCATATTTCCATAACCTGGTGCATCGAAGGTTCCCAATGTGCTATTTTCTAAATAAAAATATTTTAAAATAAAGTATCAAAATTTTATTAAGCCTCTTTATCGAAATGAATCACCTATATCCATCATGAAAATCAATTTTTTAGTTAAATTCATCATTGATTAATTTCATCAAACACATAATGTACATAAAATATAATTAAAGAAAAACCCCTTAGAACCCCATTTTTAATGAAAAAAGAGATAAATATCATAATATAATTCATCTATGATACCAAATAAATCAATTTCAAAAAACAACCAATAGAATTTACAAGAATTTTAAGTAATTCATGGGTTAAACATATTGTATAGAGATACATACCACATCAATGGAGGAAAACTCATCTACATTAAAAATAGATATTAGAATCAAGAAGATACCATTATCAAAAGTGTAAATCCAAGAGGAAAAGCATTAATTATCCATATAAATCTTATATTCACTCATAAAACCCCTCATAGTGTTTCATTACATAGAGAAGTTGAGAGATAAAAGGTAGATCTAAAAAGAGGATAAAAATACAGCTATAAAAACACACATACCTCAAAGAGATCCAACTAAATCGATGTAGATTCATCAAGAAACCAAATGATGAACCAGATAGAGCATAAAGTATAGGATATTTTGGCCTAATAGGTAATTTGGATGGGATTATATATTCAATCAATCAAGGAAATCAAGGTAATTTTCAATTTTAATCAGTTTGGACTGGGTTATATGTTTAGACAACATGATTATACTAAACATCAACTAACTATGAAACAACCACTATCCCTTAAAAAATTAAATGTGTAGTTACCTAGGAAGAGTATCATGGTTAGACAAGCTATACTCAATCCATGGGACAACTGCTGGAAAAAAACCCAACCACATATATGGTTTTTCTGGTGACTCACACAGTTAGTCAAACCATTTTCAAACTATAATAAATGATACTATAACCAATATAGACATTTTAAATATCTATCACATGATGAATCTTAGCCATGAAAAGACCGTACACCTTTCTTGTTTCCTATAAATATCAAAATTTTCACACGCAACTCCTAAAATTATTTAGAACCACCAAATATATAATCTAAAATCAAAGTTCGACATACATTTAACCTAGAGGGTATTCAAATTCTCCACACCCTAAATCTTTCTATCCCCATAAAACAATCATGATTCTAGACTCATAAAAATTTAATGCTATTATCACATCATTAATGATCCCCTTTCCCACATCTCATGGCTATATAGAGACCCATAATTTTAATTAAAAAATAATACATATTATTAAATGAATATTCATTACATAAAATTATGATCCATGATAGAATCGAAATGTTTTCATGTATTTGAAAACATGAACATATAAAACATTGGTTATTAAAATCTTTACATCATCTCCCACTTAGTTATTTATAAAAATCACCCTTACTAAACACATAAAACTTAAAAGCTTATCTTCATATCTTGGGGAAAATAAAACAGAGTAACGGTTGATCATAGATGCTTAGTAAGGGTTAAGAAGATAGATATAAATGACTATTTAATCATATTATGATCTTAAAGGGTATAAAAATATGATATTAACCTTGAAAAATAATACCCATCAATTCTTAGATCATAAACATTAGTTATGGAATAAAGCTTGTAATTTTATAAAATATGAATCATAAAGGTATCAATGAACATGAGCCATGAAAACATTACATTGGAATAATATCATTCATAATGGAGTGGAATAAATGTTGAATAATCATAATAATATAAATCTTATGTCATGGATAGCCACCAATATATTCATAACATGTATGTTTTGGGATAATCACCCCTATATCTGCTTCAGACTTTAGATAATCTCCCTTGTATACTCTTTGAGGCATGGGATAACCACTCATTCACCCTATTCTAGGATTGTGATAGAATATTATGTACCCTTTGACCACATAAAACATTAATCAATATCAAATACATTGGTGGGATATATAATTATGGGCCCAATTATCACATAATCATAAATCATGCCATATATATTCCACAAGAGAAAAAAAATTATACATCATAGCTTAACCCATGGAAAAGAAAATCGGTTTCATTGACTTTTCATTATCAAAAACATAAACCACATAGAGAAATAATAAATATGGTATAATTGGATTATATACCTAGTAATAAAGAAGTAACTTCAAAGTATATTATTATAGATGGAAAATTCATTTAAAAGATCAGTGTAATATTTCTTAAGGAAAATACCCTTTTTATTTTTAAATCACAAGTTAAGATCTAAAACTCTTCTTAATATTAATGTATATTTTTTTGAAAATAACCTTTGAAAATTATAATGGAGGATTAAATTCAATGAGTTATCATAGTGGTTTGAAGATCAATTTATGTCATATATGTTAAACCAAATATTTCTTTAAAATTTTTAGTAAAAACTAAAAAGTACCTCAATTAGAAAATAACAAGAAGATTCCATTTAAAGCAATTTCTAAATAATTCTATAATTAACCCGACTCTAGTAGGCCAGAGCCGGTGGTTACTTTATGACATTAGCATGGAATATAAGGAATTTAATATTAAAGAATTGAATAGCTCATTATTCATGGTAAACTAGACACATATATTTTTTCCATTTTAAATTCTAAATAAAATATAAATCATAGTGAGCATAATTATCATGCATCATTGAACTATTTTAGAGAATTCTTCTTCATAACCTAGAAATGGAAAACAAATAATACATATCTCAAATGCTCGGTAATGGTTACATACAATGGAATCTATTATCATTTAATAATGTATAATCAAATAAGGAAAGGTAAATAACTCAAAATATATTCCATTTAATCAATAACATGAGCTTAAAAAATAATATGTCTATAATAAATGATGATCAAATAATGAAATATAACTAATCATATGGGCTTGAAAATTACCCATGGATATCATAGAATTATAAATAATAACATGGGAATCAATAACTAATCTCATAATAATGGAATGCATAATGTCGAACATCATAAACATACCTTTAAGGCCTCATCCAAAGATATATTAGATAAATGGTATGGAATCATCTCAATAAACATACCATCTTATCTCATGAGATATACATATACATCAAGGGGATATAGTGGGACCCTCCCGTAACTTACTATTTCCAATACATTCATCATATAATTGCATAAAACTACATTTAAGTAGATAATCAATATAGAAATTTTTGTTGATAAACCAACATACGAAATGTTAATATTTATCCAGTCAAACTGATCATCAACCATCCTATGAAAGAATAATGATGGTATAATTAAAACATATCCCCAATGGAATATAAGTTGAATAAATGGTTTTTTTCATTAATGAGTAGAAATACCACACAAATATCATTAAAACTCTTGATTAAAATACCGTTTTAATTTAGAAATCCACTTTTAAAAACTGAAAAAAATAAATTATATTAGGAAAAACATTTTCTTTGAAAAAAAACTTATAAACTTGAAATTGAATCTTCAATTCATTGAGACTTCATTATGGTGGGAAATTATATTCATGACTTATAAGTTAAAAGAAAATATTCCTTTCACACTTCTGTAAAAAATTAAAAAATTACCTTGTTTGGAAAATGACTAAAAGATTCTTTTTAAATATTTTTATAAAATAAAGAACATGATAAAAAATTTCACTAATAAATGTAAAAAAAATTATTTAAATAATTTCAAGGATAATATGGATATAGAATAAAATTATTCCCCACTGAGTAGGAAATATGTAGTTTTAATTAAAAATATAATTCTGGTATCTTGACTGCATAAAGTGAAAAAAAATGAATTTAAAACATATTGTTTTTTTAAATAACTAGAGGAGAAAAAAAATTGATTGGTTTTTAGATAGAAACAAAAAATATTTCCCATAATAGATACCTGAACATAAAAAATCTCAAATAATAATGAGATTGTGAAATTAACCCTTACTATTATGGAAGCTTTTGAATCATAACCCCCGTGAATGAAATAAATTAAAAAGAAACATAAAATAAATTTAATATAAATTTAATAATTATATATCATATAAAATATTGATTAAATACACTCTAAAAAATAAATAAGTGGTGAATATATAATATGTCTCAAAAAAGAAAGTGAGATGAGAAACCATTACCTCAGGTATAACTTCCTTCATAGATATTGAAACTTACTATATAATAAATATATATTTAATATAGATCTATTCCAAAACTATATTCACATATATCATACCATATATTATTTACTTATAATATTTTATCACTTTTTTATCAATAATTCTTTATTTAAATCACTATTCTAAATGATAACTACTTTCTCTTTCATGTAAGTTTTATTTTGATGGTTTTGGTCCTTATACTTTGATCATGATCCCATAGTCATGATAATTTAATTAATGATATAAATAACATATATATATTCAGTATATGGATATTTAGATTCATCTATAAAATTTAGACAAATACAAATGAATTATGGAGACGGTATGTCATATGTACACATGAATATTGTTATCTCATTTTTTAGAATGGAATTTAATAATGGTAATTAATAATTAAACATTCAAAAATCATAATTATAACATATATATATCATATATAATCCTTAAATATGATCTTATTATAGTCTATGTAAAGAATAAATGAAAAATAAATCACATCATTTTATGAAGGTGGTAGTCCATATATATGCAGGACTAACGTTATTGTTTTCCAATGTATTGGAGGGTAAAAAGATAAATATTTTTTTATAATTTAATATTCATATTTATTTCATTAGTATCATGTAATTTTAATATTTCCATATTTATAACCATACTATTAAAGTGGTGATGAACAATGAATTACACCTTTATGTGGAGATGGTAAGTCAAACGTTCACATCAGAGATGTTCATGTTTTTCATATATTAAAAATTGATGGAAAATTGTTGTACCATAATCATTATCACATCTCAATATAGTGATTAAATTTGATATATTATTTTAAGATGATTAAAGCACATTAAAAATAAGTAAAATAAGAAATAAACTCAAATGATTTGGAAATGACAATTACAATTTCCTCAGTAGACTTGCTTTAGATATCCACTTAAGGGATGTAAGGTTGGTCTTCTAAAATTGAAAGAACCTCTATAAAATGGGTAAAAATTTTGATTTTGACATTTTTCAGGGTTTGGTTGATCTAGGATTCTCAATGTGGTGTGATTAAAAGATAGAAGGGTGTTCTGTTTTAACTTAGGGGAGGGGAATTCTTAGAATTTATTAAAGTATTAAATTAATATAATTTTTTTACATATAAATGGATCCAACATGGTTTAATTAAAATATAATATGATTATTAGTTTATATCTTCTGATCCAATAATATGTGGAAAAATTTTGGTTATGATTTCATCCATATCTTTTGTTAATAGTACCCACATTAAAACTTTTGGCATATACCACAATATTAATGTCTTCTACCTTTAAGGTTCAATAATGTTACCATAAATGGAAGAAACAATCCATAAATGGAACATGTTTGATCATTTAAATCATATAAAATTTATATATATGAGCCTACTATTTTCATGAAATTTAATTCAGTTAATAAGATATTATTTATTAAAAAATATTATTAATGTCCTTTTTGAAACAATTCATTTAATATGACATTAAATACATAAATATAAAGAGGTAATTTGAATCTAATACACTAAAACATCTCTAACATATCATATAGATATATAAAATTCAGGGGACATGCTAACATAACCAAATTATATCCCTTTTAATGTTTTTAAATCATTTATTTTATTTTTATATTAATTGAATAAATACTATGTCAATATTGCATAATCATTTCAGGTAATTATTTAATCAATAAAAATTAGAAAATAATTACCATGATAAAAAATAATTTATATTTCAAATAAATATTTTTGACCAATCATATCCTCTTTTTATCCTTGTGCTAAAAATCTAATGATAATAAACAAAGATAATGGCATATGTGATTTTTCTTTAACTAAAATAATATTAAGGTCAAAATCATGGCCAAACAGAAACAAATTCTCCTATATAAAAACATTTTATTACTATGAATGAAATAGGTTCTTCCAATGATATTAAGGCACATTTTAGGTTTATTTTCTTCTTTTTATCATATTATTTCGATCATTAATTACTTAATTAACCCTTACCATGTTGATAATTATTTTCTATGATTATTATTTATAATGAAAAAATAAATGGGTCCTATTTATGAAATTTTTAAATATTTATTACAAATATGGAATTCATTTTTTAATATTCAATTTATACAATTAGAATTAATTAATTTAAAATCAAAACAAAAAAGCACCAATAAAAAAATTCTAAAAAATGTATTTTTATCTATAAAAATATTTTTATATCAATTTCAGTCATAAAATTAATTCTAACAAAAATAACTGAATAATTTATAATATAAGAGAACAAATTTTAGTTTGAACTCATTTTAAAAGACAATATATCATTATAAATTCTGAAAAAATGCAGTTTTAAATAACAATCTCTATTTTTCACTATTTAAAAAAAATCATTCTTTTTTGAAGAATTTAAAAAATTTACCATATGATAATTTTGATACATTGTTTTAAAAATGATATTATTTTTATAAAATAAATTTTATTGATGTTTCATAAATTAAATTTAATATTTTCCACGCAAAATTCAATAAAAATTATTTAAAAAATTATTTATTTTTGAAGAATAAAATAACGTTACAAAAAATTTAGTATTAATTTCCTAAGAATTAATCAATAAATTTATATTGTTTATGTCCATTACATATATTTCATATTTTTTATTATAATATTCATTTCAACAATGTCAATGGCTTGGTTATAATGACCATATTTGAAAAAAAAATCTTTTTGTATTAGCATGGTGTTGTGTGTCATATACACTATCCATAATAGTATTATTCTAAAATCATTAGCAGTTACATCCCCCCAAATTCAAAAAATTTCATCCTCATAATTTTACCTTATTCTTGGAAATCATTGTTTTTATATTTGAAAATACCTTTTTTCAAAACCCCACACCTTAAAAAGTGATAATAAAATGTTCTCTTAACAAGTGGAAAAGTGAGATATGAAGGTCACCTAGAATAACACAAAACATGGTTTCCAAAGAGGAGAAAATTAGTCCTAATTGAAAATATTGAAAAGGAAGAGAAAACAAACACTAATGGAATGATAGGTAGTGATAAAGAATATAACCAGGAGAAATATAATGGACCCAAAACAATAAATCTAGGAAGGGTTAAAAGACCATCAATTTATCATAATTGAGGATAATAGGGAAAAATTGTTTCACGGCCCACTTTCCTATATTTGAGGAATTAATTCACCATATAGAATAAAAAAATAAGTAAATATATATACATTAGAGGTAAAATTTCATCCTTTAATCAATTCCAACCACAATATCATATTTTTCACAAAGTGATACGTATGCAAGATGATTTTTTTATGATAACCTAAAATTAACTTTAAATAGATCACATAATACACAAAATAATAACTAGAAATTCCACCTAACCCTAATAAAACAAAAAAATTTAACACAATGAATTATCATACTAAAAATTAATAAACCTTCATATGAAGTAATAATAACTTTATCTCCAATGTTTAAAAATAAAACAAAAGGTTTAACATAGATCATTCCATAATTAAATAACTCGATATTCAGAATATCCTTAATAACCTCAATATGAAAGAAGTTATTTTTCTCAAGGTTTATCTCATACCATTTAGCATACATCACTAAAATGTAACAGTATTTTTCCAAATAATCCTTCATGTCAAACATAAATTTTATATATAACTCAACTTAATAAAATGTTTCATGAAATAACATTAATTACATCAAAATCATAAAAATTAAAAAAGATTGTTCCTATAAAAAGTTTCACAAATTAAAATTATTATTTATTTATCGAACTATTTAAGTAAAAATAATTCCATGCTAAAAAGGATATCATGTTAGATAGTGGTAGGCGATTCACCCTTATCACCCTTCAGTTGTGTGTTCAAACCCAATAGCCTTGTCGAATGTGATGGGGTTTCTCTAATCCTATGGGTTTTAAATTATTTAAAATGATATATTTCCAAATAATATAAGGAATTTCCTCATAAAAAACATTAATCATCAACCTGCTCTTTTTACTGCTAAGGATTTCTATATGATATAATCCCAAATTATACTAACTACTTTATTCCAATAAACCAAAAATTCCTTAACAAAAAAAATAACATTAATTCTTATGGTTATCAATAAAATTAAAATTATATCCATATAATAAAAAATAATTATTCCCTAAATAACCTTTTTACTAAAATTATTCTAATCCATTAGGTTAAATTCATATAATTGTATCTAAAAATATCCTTAATCTTTTCAAAAATAAATAACATAAACATAAAAAGTTGTATCTATTAATTTAAAATTAGGATGAACCTTAGACTTATCATATCATGGCACTATATTTTTATCTCTATATCAAAATCATATTAAGGTTTATTTATCCCACAATCATGGTTTATCTACATATATCACCTTATTACTCAATCACTTTTCTAGGTTCTCGGTACCATTCAAGATATGATTTAAAAGTTGAAAACAAAATCTACTATAGAATAATATATAGTTATCCTATAATTCTTATATATATAATATCAATGAAAAAATAATTCTACAACATAATTCTCAAATACCAATAAAGAAACACTTCTATCCATACACTTCAATAATTTACACATCATAGGTCCTTCCATGATCTAAGAGTTAACCCTTGGATTAGGGTACTGACTCGAATAGATACAATATTCTGAAAACATAATACATTAAAATATAAATTGTGGTGTAGGGTTTAATTTATTCCTATCCATAATACTCTTAATTATTCCTTAAAAATACATTGTGTTATTAACTTCTATTACACACAAAAAACATTTTACCATTCCTTTAAGGCATTCTCCAGGGTGTCAATTTTACATTCCTAACATGGTGGAAATTTTCCCTTCTTTTATCCATTATATCCACTATTTGTTCTCCCATAAAACACTACCTTTATCTTATTTGGTGATTTATAGAGGTGGTTATGATGCATGCAATTAATCATATATCATGATAACTGATTTAGAATAATCAGAAAACCATTCACTATGGTAATCATCTCATTTGTTTGCTCATAATCACCACATTTTCCATCATATTAAACATTAACATGGTTCCTTCTTGTATTATTGATTTAATTAAAACACGGAGAACAGTATGTGAAAAAATAATCATAGTGGTAAATAATTAAATATCATTTAAAGGGTGTCTAAATCATGACACCTAAATTCAACTCTATCACACCTAAGGTCTAACCTAGGTCATAAATGGTTATTATCTACTCAAAAACTTCATAATTGAATATAATGAAAATTTTATTTAACAGAATAATATCCCATGGGAGTGTCAAATTATATTTGTAGTAATAGCACACTCACAATGCAATAGAATGATGGTCGATATATGCTTGAGAAACTCTTCTGTGGGTTATCACATGATGATGAACATGTTCTAAAACCAAGTCAGTTGATTGGGATGTATTTCTTGGAAAAACATCACAATATCCTCCCAAATAAAAATTTATGATGTTATCTTATACTAAAACTTATCTTCAAAGTCAGTTATAGAATTATGTTCCCTAATATTGGTTTTCCAAAATCTAGTTCTTGAGGTTTCTAATTAACTTTTTCTATTACCAATCATAAAGGCCTCAAACCTAGTAAATTGGATATGGTGGTTAATTTATATAATATGAAAAAAAAAAGGAATCACATCCAAAAGGACCGAATAATTTTAAAGTCTTAGTAAACTACATATATATATATATATATATATTCATCCAATTTATATTAGAAATAAAATATAAAACATCTTGAGAGTAATTATTATTAATACTTGAACTCATTCAAAGATAACTACTTTACAGAATGTGGAATAAAAGGAATATATGGGAAATGTCAGATTTTAACACCCCAATACATTACATTATATTTCTTATAGAATAAATTGAATTTCCTTAACAACATGTGATGAACGCAACACCAAGTTTAAATTCAATGAATCTATTAAAATATTTTTTATATGTGACTATTATAACCTATATATTAATTTGGTGGATATAAGTAGTACTAAATATTTTCGAAAATTATGTTTACATATTTATTATAAATAATATAAGAATCATTTAATAGAAAAAGAAATGTTTTTATGAATATTGTATATTTTCTAAAGGATGGTCTAGTCGAGATTTGTGCACATAATTTGAAATTAATATTTTAATCTTTATAAAATTTTATTAAAAAAATTAATTTTTAAATTATCCTATCAAAACTAGTTTCAGGTGGATTTTTTTTATTTTTAAGAAGTTTCATTTTTTGATGAATTGTGAAAAATATATAATTTTAATGGAAAACATCATTTTCATTAAAATTATTTATAATTTTAAATTCAATTTTTTAATGGTGTTTATAATATAAATAGTTATATTTTATATCAATTAATACAATTTATTTAATTTTAATAATTTTAATATTGAATTTTGATATAAAAACTTTGTAAACTTTTAAAAAAATCTCTTTAAAACTCTCATTTCTCATCTCATAGGTGGTATTAAATTTAAATATAAAATTTTCACTTATATCAGTGAAATTTGGATAAAATTATTACATATTTAAAATCACAATATTTTATATTTTATAATATAGTCATTTTAATTTTTGACAAAAATTAATAGTGAATGTAATAACAATTAATTATCACTCTTAAGGTAAAATTAGATTTACTGGGAGTTACACCAAAACAACATGGTTTAAAAAGCCAATAACCATTTATAAAATCTATTTTATGACCATATTTTTTATACTATCACTTATAGTATCTATATGATCCTATTATTGTATCCTTGTGACACAAAAAACATTGGTTCAATTCATTCTTTTCAAAAATTACAAGTGTGCCAATCTCCTTATTCATAAAAGGCCACCCTCTCTTATCTTATTCACACCATAAAAACCGTTTGGTTCAAAAACTAAATTCTAATATAAAATATCAACTTCTCTGATCACAACCTATAATCCTTATTTCAAGCATTAATCCATCATAGGAACGATTTAGTGAAATCCTAAGGAAGATACCTGAAGAAGTGGTAACATTTTTCAAAGAATGCTTTTATTTGTTTTCTTTCTCCAACCCTTTAAATTATTATTAAACAATGATTATATAATTAACTCATAATATTTAATATAATAATATGTCTTTATGTTGTTTGAATTACCTAAAACCATATCTACTTCTATCAAATCAGTTACCAAATAATCATTCGTGTGTACGGTAAACTATCAACATGCGTACCAATGTCATTCAGTTTTTCATTACCACCTCTCACGAATTGGTATTATGATGGGTATAAAGTATATATATGATATTTAAAAAATAATTATACATTTAGAGTCATTATATCATATATAATGTTTTTACTTTCCTTTCCATTAGGGATACGTTAATGTCGCACGGGTGTACGTCAGACTACCACCCCCTGAAGTGATATGATTCGTATTTTACCAAACCTTAAATGGGATGTGATAAGAAAAAGTTTAATAACTTTTGTTGATATAAATGAAATAATTAATATATTCATGACATATTTATCATTCTGGAAATATAATCTATCATTTTATTTCTTACATTTACACTCACCTAAATATGCTAACATCGTTCGTGTGTGTGTGGACTACCACTTTCACAATGTGACTCTCTTTTCATCACCACAAAAAATGAATGTTATATATATATAAGTATTTTTAAAGAAAAAATATGGTATATATTATGTTATGACCATTATGTAATGGTAATATATTACTTTCTTTCTTTCCATAATTATCTTTAAAAAAAATGGAAACGTTACTCTTGCGTACGTAGGATGTGATAAGGATATGTTCAATAATTTTTTCTGATATAAATGAAAAACTTATTATATTAATGACATATTTATCATTATTTAAATATAATCTATCATTTTATTTATTACATTTTCACTAACCTAAATATGCTAACATCATTCTTGTGTGTGTAGACTACCGCTTTTACAATAGACTCTCTTTTCATCACCACACACAATGGATGATATATATATAAGTATTTTTAAAGAAAAAATATGGTATATATTATATTATGATAATTATTTAATGATAATATATTACTTACTTTATTTCCATAATGATCATTGAAAAATGGAAATGTTACTCTTGCATACATACAACCTATAATCTATATTAATGTAAATACTTCATTTATCAATATATATATATATATATATTGATAGGTATTAAAAGTATAATTGATGTGTAATTATGATAATTAGTTCATTATTATTATTATAGAGATGAAGAAACTATATAATATACTCAATAACCACAAATTTCATAACAAAACACGAATGGGAAAATAAGGAAATGGAGACCTATAACAATGAAAATAATGAATTATTATTAACAAAATGGTGATATGATATTATAAAAGGATTATATATGATATTATAAGTATTAATAAGGTTATTGTGTAAGTTATTAACTTTTTTAAAACCACTATACATGAGGTTAAATAATGTTCAACAAAAAGGAAGTGTGACATAAGAGACTTCATCTCAATTTCCCTTCATTGAGGCATATTGTAATATTTGGCCCAAATTTCCTTTTATATGGTGTATATACTGACACTTTAACATGTTATATCATAATTCATTCATAATTAATGGCATTTTATGTTTTATTTTGTATTATTTCATTTATGAGGATTTGAATTGAAAATTAAGAAGTTCTAAAAGTTATTGAACAATATCACTTTATTTGGTAATTGTTTACCTTCTATTGAAAAAGTCACATTATTTTGGTCATTTTTCACTATACGTTACATATCCATTAAATATACATTTTATTAGGTGGTGTGTAGTATTATTTCCAAAACAATATACAATCATTACATATGGTGGTGTTTACTTTGAATGTTATTTGATTAACTTGGGAAGTATTGATAATTCAGCATCATATGCTCAATAGGGATACTTGAGGATAAGGCACACTGTTTATGAATTAAAAAATTATTATATATATGATGAATTATTTGGACATCAAATACATTGGTGGGGCCTAATTATAGATATCCCCTTGATGCATCGTTAGTCTCATGAGATGAATCTTTTTCCCAAATCAGATAGGTTTTTACATAGTAGTTTTAAACTATCTTGATGATATATCTTGATGGTAAAGGTATCATGGTATTGGTAAACATGAAATAAAATAATTAAGAAATAATTCATTGATAATTAGTTATTATTATTATCTATGAAAGTTTCACTATGATATTATATATGGATGAATTTCATTCTTTGTTTATTGATTAAAGGGAATTTGTTTTCAGTTATTAACCTTTACATAATGATTCTACCTTATCTTACCTTGATAGTAAAGTTATTTAAAGGGAAGGTATGTTAAGTTATTTATCTTTCTATTCTAATTATTCTTATTTATTCATTATATCTTCTGATATACTTAACTGTTACCGATCATTTAGGTTCACCCTAATTTTATTTCCTTTCACCATGATATAAAGAAGAAATATTTGAATGAGTTTTCTAGGATGTAGGTCATTTCATTTTGTTATATATTATGTTTTATTTTCTATTACCAATGTAAAATTGGTATCATTTATGTATATGGTTCTCCCAAATTAATAAATTATTTGGTCCTATGGGATAATATTCTTTGTATCATATGCCAATGTAATAAAGCAGACACTAGCTCTAGGCTATAAGGATCAAGGCACTACATTTGGTGTTAGATTAAGTTTAGTAAAAACCTTGGGAACTATATTTAATAAAACATGTATTAGGGAATATAACCCTATAATAATATTTTAGGATAAGTATATAAGAACATCCTATTTTTTAAGGAAGTGATTCTATGGTTTTCGTAGAAATACATTCCTTTCTAGATACCACAAGTAGATTTGGTTCTATAACAGACATACTTAGGGTTAATAACTCTAGAAGGTTTCATTGGGATAGACTTGATCATCTCTATGTGCATGACAATAGGCCATACCGTGAACCTATTTTGACACTCCTGTGGGATATGCCTAGTATAATTGATATTTTTTACAAACTTTTAAAGTATTTTAAAATAAAAATATCTCCAATGAAACTATGTCTATAATTATAATATTAAAAATGAATAATTTTTTTTGTGCTACATAATATTTAGACTTATATATGATGATTTAAGGTTAAAAAATTTATTAGTTATTCCAGTATATGCCATTGTTTATAAATGTCACCTAGATGGAAGAAGGGTATTAATACTCATGGCCAATGTTGACATTTCCCTACCAATTAATCTAATACATATCATATTAGAACTGAGTAAATTATATAAATATTAAGGTGGATTAATCGGGTTATAAAAAATAACCTTCCCTGGATGGAGAAACCAATTACTCATCAATATTCTCCTATATCGGATTTTTTTATGTGAAAGAACCCCCTATAATTTAGTGTGAATATTAATCTAATGGAAATTGATTGATGGATTAAGTCTTCATAGAGTATATTTATGGCCCTTTTATTGAGTTAAAAGTAAAAGGTTACACTTTCTTTGTATTATATCAAAGGCATCACTGATCAATGGTGGTTGTTGGTCTAGAATACTTGGGACTATATGGAAATAAAACTCATTGAATATAAATGTTTTAAGAAGAAATTATTCAAAAAATATTTCCCTCATGAACAAAAAAATTAGATGAATAGAAATTTCTTTATCTAAAATAAAAAGGAAGAATAAATTATTACAGAGTCTAAAGATACCTTTACATGGTTACCTAGGTATACTATAGATTACATACGCAATACAGAGTGAATGATTGACCATTTCATTAGAGGGATTTAGCCAAATATATTAAGGTATATGGTCTTTAAAAATTTTTCTTCATATGATTGAATTTTTTTATGTTCCATCAAAATGGAGACCAAATTATCTAGATGTTACATATTCAAGGGAAACTAAGAGACGAAGAGTTTATATGAACACTATGAAAAGGGGAATCTGTCAAAGTATAAGAAAAACATGAAGAAATTTACATCATGTGAGAGATGTGGAATGAATCACCCTGGGAAATTCCTAAAGGGAATGTGAGTTTTTTTACAAGTTCATAGAAATGTGTCATCAGGTAAAATTACATAATGTAAAGAAGGAGAAAACTAAAATTCATTGTTTCAACTATATAAATATGGGGTAGTACACAAACAAATGTCCAAGCACCATGGGAATTGTAAAACCCCGAGTTTTTATAAACATTTTTATCAAATAAATTATTTTTTATGCCTTGTGTTCCATTAAACACCATGTTAATTTTTTTTATATTCTATAACGAGTTAAGCTTTCACTACACGCAACACTATCTTGGCTTGAGTTACAAGAAACACCGAGTTTCTACAAAACAAAATTTTATTATTATAATGAGATAGTTATAACCTAGCCATTGAACATAATAATATGAATAGTAATAAATAATTTTTAAATAATATTTTTAATGGTTTTATATAAATTAAACATATTGATAATAAGACATTCAATTTTTAGTATAGTCTTTATATGTTTGAAAATACAATATTCTTAAAAGAACTTCTTTTTATGTCCTTTTATGAACAATAATAAAATTAATTTTAGAAACTATTATAAATTTAATTTTATAAAATAAACTTCATTTTTTAATTCAAAATGTAAAAAATTATCTTAGGTTTAATTTTTGGGATTTTATGAAAAACATCACTTATGGATGAATAATGACAAATACTGAATTCAAATTCAAAATTTCTTTTCATATAATTTATTTATATAGTTAAATTAAATTTTATTTTTTATTTATAGTTTAATTATATAATTTTTACATAAATTAATCCAATTTATTTCATTTTAACCAATTTCACATGAAAATTGGATATAAAAACATTTCCTACTTTTAAGATTTTTCGCTTAAAAACCTATTGTCGTGACATGTATGTGGGATTAATTTTAAATTAATTTCTACAAATTAAGTGCCTGGAATTTGGAAAAATGGTCTCCATATTTTGAATAAGAATATTTTATAATTTATAATAATTCCAACTTAGTTTTTATCAAAAATATTAGTGAAAGTGATTAAAATTAATGATAGTAATTAAGGAAACAGTTAGCTTAACAATGGACTAAGACTTAAAATTAAAGAAAAAATGACCTAGACACTTGTAAAAAATCCATTTTTTGGACATATTTATACCCTATTTTCATGATAAAATGTGGGTGTAATTACCTTTTCAAAAATTTACCAGAATGCCACTCCTCCTCCACTATAAAAAGGCACTCACCCTTCCAATATATTCAAACCTCTAAATCCCTTTGGATGGGAAAAAATATACCTAAATATCCTAAAAAAATATAAACCTTTATATTATAATAATTCCTTTATTAATAAAACCATCCATGTAATCCATTTGGTGAAATCCAAAAGGAGTCACCCAAAGAAGAGCTATCATCCTTCCTTAAGTTCCATTGTTTTATTTTCATTATCCATAAAATAAACTCTTCGTATTCCATGATTATATAATATAATCACTATCCTAAATATAATTATGTTTTTTATTCTAATTTTTAAACCTACACTTAAACAAACTTCCATCTAATTGTTAACGAACTTACCATTCATGTGTACATCGAATTACCGCCTCACGAAATGGTATTGTTTGTTTTTCCTTTACCACCTATCATGGTTGGGAATTATGATGTAGAAAATATTTTTATGATATATATGGTATTTATGATTTATTTAATCTTTTGAAATAATTATATAAAACACACCTTCATTCTTTCCTTTTTTTGGTTAATATTATAACTTCATTTGTGGACATGTGGACTACCGCCTCCTTAAAGAAATGTGATTCATTTACACATTACATAGAACATATTAAGGATGGTTTTAGTAAAATAATATTATATATTATAAATAATTATTATAATTTACTGATAATATATATACATATTTTTAAATTACATTATTTCCTTCAATACGACAAGAAAATGGAAACAACGTTCATGCATACGTACGGTCTACTATCTCCATGAACGGTGTATTTCATTTAAAATTTATATCATTAATAGATTATTATAAACACATATAAAATGAATATATATGATATTTATATAATATTTTAAACCCTTTAAGTAAGTAAATCATGATCTAAATAAGAGGACCATGAATAACAAGTCAAAACATATACGAAAAATAAGGCAGTTATCACCCAAAACGTAACTTTAACACAGAGTAATTAATGAACAGGTATTATAAAGTCATAATTAAATAATATATGGTATTATATATATTAATATGGTTATGTGATTGATTTATAATAAAATTATATTTACTATACTTAATTTTTGAATGCGTACAATGAGATTCATGGCATAAGGTATGGGTTTTCTCATCTCACTTTTATTTTTGTGATACATCTGACTTATTCACCACTCATTTCTTTTGTGTGATTTATATACTACCCATGAATGTATTTTATGATTCCCATTATTATGTTTATTTAAATATACATTTTATTATCTCTATTTCATGGGGTTTATGTTTCAAAATTTACCAAATTGGTTAATTAGTTTTGTCTCAATTTTCCAACTTTAAGGCACATGCCATGATATGAACCTATGTTATTACATGAGGTGTATAAACTAATATTTAAAGTTGTATATTATGAATATCCATATTTTCATGATATTTTAGTCTTAATTTAATTTAACTTTATTAAATTAGATTATGATTAAAAGTTACCAACTGGTAAGAGTCTATTTAAAAAGTCTTCTTGTTTATCGATATTTTTTATGATTATGCTTCCACTGATGAAATATTAAGATTCATATCTCAAGAAATGTCATTTATTCTCTTATAATTTGGTAATTAATGATATATTAATGTATTGGTACCATTTTTACACTCTTTTTTACTTAATATAATTAAGAATATGTTTTCAATAAAATTAGATCTCATTTCACTTTTCAGTCAGAAATCTGTTTACTTCAAAAAACATGTTTTCAAAAATGTTTTTAAAAAAATGTTTTTAAAATCATATTTAAAGAATAATTTTAAGTAAAAAGTATTTCATAAATGTATTATATGTTTTCAAAGATATTTTTAATGAAATATGTTTCAAAATATTTTCATGTTTCTTGGAAATGTTTTCAAGGAAAAGGTTTTCAAAAATCTTTTGTTTTAAAAATAAATTTTCAAAGACGAATGAGTATTTTCATCGAAAAATAGTTTAAAATAATATTTAGAAATTATTTTCCATCTAATATTACATATATTGGTGTTACTCGTGCCTTTATGGGAAAATTAACCAAAGGTTTCATGCATATTCTTTCTCTGAATGGTTTATGCTTCTATGGCATGCTGTTTATGAAACTTATTTTTCTTTCATAGGTTATATGTTTATTAAACCAGATTTTATTTTATGGGTTATATTATTATGAAACCTATTTTTTCCATAGGTTATTCTTTGGTAAAATTATTATGAAACCTATCTTTTTCTATAGTTTAAGATATGATTACATGTTTATGACACCAATTTCATTTCATGGGTGATGATATGATTGTTTATGAATTTTTTGAACATGTATGTACAATTTAATTATAAGATGGTTGGGACATATATCTCAATAAAATGCATTGGTTAATGATTTATATCTAATGATATTGAAATGGATGTAATGGGGAGTAAAATTGATTCAGTAAAAGACGGTATCCCCTAAGATGGTCTTGGGAGTGATCCTTGACTAATAATATGGTCATGGGAGTGAACCATGACTACCATGATATTATGGGGAGTGAACCCATACTACTAAGATGGAAATTGTAGCGATTCTTTGACTACTATAGAAATTATTTTATATTATTTTTTGTATTCCATGAATCCTATGTATTATTCATATGTTACGCTTTCATTGATTATGCTCTTGACTCCATTAAGATTCATCTCTTATGAACTGCCAATATTTATATTATGATTAATGTTTATGATATTTTTTAGGTAGGGAATGGTCTTTTAATTTCATGATTACATTCTCATACCCTTATTCTCGTGTTTATATTTACATATATCCTTTGTTTACCCTTACAGAGCATATGATCTCACACATTATTTATGTTTCCTTTCCCTAGGTTATGAAGATATGTATTTTTCGTGATATGTCTAAGAAGGGTCCTAGTCATGGAGAACCTAGTACGAGATAATGTAGCTCAATTATGTACCAGTGTTTATGTTTCCATGTTTACAAAGGTACTAGACTAATACGGTCTTTGGGATTTTGTTTGTTTAGTGTATTATGTATTCCACAAAAAAATATGTAATGTTGATGTATGTTAAGCGAGGTTTTCTATAGTTGGTATCTAAGAAAAAGTTTATCTAACCTTTGAAAACTATGATGATAAAACTTTAGAGATAACCATAAGGAAATTATTATGTAGAAGTTTAAGGATAAAAAAAAGTATAAGAAAATGTGTTGGAATTTTGGTAATGGATAGAGTGTGTGGTTTCCTAGAAATAAATCCATTTCTGGATACTACAATTGGATGTGGCTCTTGCATAGATGTACATATGGATAATAACTCTGAAAAGGTGCATCTGACCTGACTCAAGTGTAGCCTAGTATATGACAATGGCACATGAGCCTTAGCCCAGTTAGTGAGGACTCACTAGGTGCATCCAAGAGACCCGAGATCAAATACGGGTGGAGGCATATTTCCAGGGGTACTATAGCAGTACTGTAGCAAGCACTATTTGGTACTGTAGTAGATGGAACTATTCATCCATCTGGGCCTCCGGGCCACCGGTTTGGTCCTCGGGTCCTACAAGGCTTTCGGGCCACCCAAGGCCGTCGGGCGAGTTGATTCTCTAGGTCTTCGGGCCACCTTAAGGCCTTAGGGACACCCCAAGGCCTTAGGGTCACATGAATGAAGTCCCTAGACACACTAAAAAAAGGAGCAGTCCCAAAAGAGGATTCAGAGTAGGTACACTCACCAAAGTAGAGCCAAATGGATAGTCAGAATGAGTGGGTATGGTTATGCCATCGGTACCAGCCTGTGCTTGCACGGGAAGCCTAGACAGATGGTCATGCAAAGGTGGAGAGCTACCATCAGGATGAAGATGCTGTGGAGGGGCAGTTCCTTGTAGATAGTCTGGTTGAATTCCCTAAGACCTTCAGGTCATGTAATCTTCTAAGCCTACGGGCCATGTAATCTCTAATCCTACTATCCTTGTAGGGGTTCCCCCTCACCCTTGAAAGGAGGGTTATCAAAAATAAATAAAAATGAAGGCCTTCGGGCCATTTAGGCTTTATTATATGACAATGGGCCTTGATGCACTCCTTGGTTAACACTCCTAAGGGATATTCTTTGGAAATTCACAAATGCTTCATGAACCATCATGTTGATTTAAATAGACGTTGACTATGAATAACCAAGGATAAACCTAAGTTTTTATAGATTAAGAAAGTTTTCATAATTTAAACATATAATAAGTGGGTTTTCAAGATTATGTAGTTTCCCGCTATGATTATTGTTTCTTACTCTATGTTTTTTTGGTTTTAGTTAATGGCTAGAAACCGAAGGAACCATGTCAAGGCTAAGTATGATGGATAATGAAATTGTTTTTATATAGAGAATATAAATGATATGGGAGCTATAATGAAAAATCTCAATGTTATTCCTACTCAAATTTCTTAACCTATAAATCATGATGGACTTATAAATGAGAAAAGGAGGGAAGATCATTTTGTTGAGTCCTTCACGAGGCAACACCCACATTATTTAGGCAGGACTTATGATCCACTTGTTTCAAAATAATGTATTAGTACCACTAAAAATATATTCACCATTATTTAGTGTTTTGAAAATGAGAAAATTATTTTGCCTATTTATCTATTAAAAGGTGAAGCAGACCAGTGGTGGACTCAAATCAATAATATGAGGTAGCAGGATGAAATTGAATCCATGGATTGGGATGAGTTCAAGAACTTATTTTTCAAAAAGTAATTTCCTATTATTCTTAATAAAATGATATAGGAATAGTTATTTGAGTTAAATAAAATAGATAATGAATCTGTAGTTACCGAAGATGATAATTTCACATGACTTTCAAGGTATGCTTATGGTACCATCATACAACCAGAAAGTAATATTGATTGATTTTTTTAGTGGATTGAAGCCAAATATCAATAGGTAATTGTATATAATATACTTTAATATCTATGATGAGATTATGAGTTCATCAATAAAGGTTGAAATGGAATTTTTATTTACATATCAATCTCACGGAATTGATAAAAAAGTAAGATAGAGTTCAAAGGAAAATCTAAAATCCATGAAGAGAAGAAGATAAGATTTATTTTATGCTCTATGTGTGGAATGAAGAATTGAGAAAATTCTACTAAGCGGTCGAACAATTTTTTTAAGTTCATAAATTAAGTTCATCAGGCATTTGATTGAAAAAGTGATGGGAATAGGTCTTCTAACATCACAAATTGAGAGAAAAATACACAAAATTAACCCCCACTTTAGTGCTAAAAGTGTAAAGAGAATGGTAATTATACTAACCAGTGCCAAAACCTGAGGTTTGGTGATGATGATTGGAATCAAAAACCTCTTAAACCAAGGTAAAAGTGTAAATCACATGCAATCACTATCTCTTATGAGGGTTGAGACAACAACATGGTGAAATGTACACTTACCATAAACTCTAGAACAACTAATGTCTTATTTGATTATGGATTTACCCACTCTTTCATATATAAAGAATTGGATAAAGGTATTAATATTAAAACCAAATTTTTAGATATATAATTAGTAACATAAACCCCTAATGGTATGATGATTGCATCTGAAGTCTATGATTCCTCTCCGACTGATGTTTGTGGGAAATTACTTCCTACAAATCATTTCGTTATTCCTTGGTTGAATTTGATATCATCTTAAGCATGGATTGGATTTATCTTTATAAATACCACATCAATTATCAAGTAATTAAATAAATGTTTGATATTTTAAACTATCATATGATTATCTATTAATGTGGAAGTATGTATGAACTTCTTATGGAGATTAAATCTAGTGTACGAGTCTTAATTCCCATTTAGAAGGGTTGTTTATCTAAAATGTTTGGGGAGAATATAAAAATTATTTATTTTCCTATTGTTTGGGAGTTTTTGGATGTATTTATGGGATATTTTGGACATGTGTGTTACCTTGAGGTGTACCTATTATTTTCATGAAAAACAAACATGGATCAATGTGACTATGAAATGATTATCAGGAGTTGAACATGATCATGATCAAGAACAAGTATCCTCTTCCCCATATTTATGACTTGATTGATTCACTTCAAAAAGATCAACACTTTTCCATGATTGTCCACTATTCTAGATATCATCATTTTATATTAAATAAATAGGATATGCCCAAAATGACATTCTATACAAGGTGTAGACACTACGAATATATAATTATGCCTTTTGGTCTTACAAATTCCCCTTCTGTATTCTTGGATTTGATGAATAGATTCTTTAGAGATTACCTTGATATGTTTGTGGTAGTATTTATATATGATATTATTATCTATTCAAATAGAAGGGAAGAGTATGAATACCACTTGATAATTGTACTGAAGAACCTAAGGAGAATCTATATGAAAAAATTTTATAAGAGTAAATTTTGGCTGCAAAAGGTATCACTTTTGGGTCAAATAATCTCCATAGATTGTATAACAGTTGATCCATCAAAGATGGGGGCTCTTGAATGTTGGCATATACCGACCATGATGACTAAGACTCGTAGTTTTCTTAGTTTAGTTGGATATTATTGATGATTTGTGGAAAATTTATAATAGCTATCTAATCTAATGACCAAGTTAACTTGAAAGGGTTCCAAGTTCCTCTCTAGTGTTAAATGTGAGGAAAATTGCAAGAAACTAATGAGAAGGCTAGTCGGTGCACCTACAATTATATTACCCTATACTGGAGAAGGGTTTGTAATCTATAGTGATGTTTCCAAGAATGGATTATGGTGTATTCTTATGAAGTATAAGATGTTTATATCCTATTACTCTCAAAAATTTAAGCTTCACAATAAAAATTACCTAATGCATGATTTGAAGTCCATAGTGGTACTTTTTCCATTAAGTATATGGTGGTATTATCTTTATGGATAAATGTGTGGTATTTATACCGATCATAAAAGTATGAAATATATATTTACATAGAAATATTTGAACATGAACCATAGAAGATGGTTAGATATAATAAAGGATTATAACTACTCAATACATTACCACCCTAGGAAAGAGAATAAGGTGGTTGATTCTTTGAGTCAAATGGATCATGCTATCTATTCCATGTTGAGGATCGTAAGAGATCCAATATTTAGGTATTTGTAAAAGATAGATCTGGAAATCTTGAAGGAAGGGGGAAATTATTATCTTGATCAATTGAATGGTTAACCCTTTATCCAAGTGATGACTAAAGAGGTGTATAATGAGGATGTAAATCTGTGAAATAATGTTAAAAATGTTTCTGAGTTTAACCTTGATCATGACAGAATGAAATGGTTTAGAAACTGTGTACGTGTTCTATACATATTGGATTTGAGGAAAGATCTATTAGGTGAATCTCATAGTTCTTCATTATCAATCCATCCTAGAGGTAAGAAAATGCATAGATACTTGAAATAATACTTATAGTGGGATGGAATAAAGATAGATATCATAGATTTTGTATCTTTTTGCTTGTTATGCCTATAAGTTAAGGTAGAGAGACAAAATTCTAAGGAGATTTTGCATCCATTACCAATACTAGAATTGAAATAAGAGAACATCATTATGGAATTTATTGTTTGAATCCCGAAAATATATAAAGGGTTTAATGTTATATTGGTGTTAGTAGATCACCTAATTAAGTCATCACACTTTATTTCTATCAGAGAGTACTTCCCTATAGATCATATAGCTAAGATATAAAACAAAGAAGTGGTGAGGTTGCATGAAGAAACACACTTTATTATATCTGATCAGGATCCGAGGTTTAACTCATAGTTATTGTGAATTCTACCATAAGAACTTGATACATAATTGAGATTCATCAACGGTTATCATCATCACGTGGATGGTTATTCTGAATGAAAAATTCAAACCTAAATGGATAGGCTGAGATCTTTTCATTGGGCCCTGATATAGATGAATAAATGGGAGAGAAGTTTAGATCCATTCAGAGTATATGAAGGATGCTAAAATTCAATAGAAAATATATATTGATAATTTTCAATGTGATCTATAAATTTTAATTGGTTATAAAGTTTTTCTACTAATATCTCTCTTGAATAAGGTTATGATATTCATGAAGAAATTTAAACTAAGCCCTAGGTATATTAGTCCCTTTAAAATTTGTGATCGTATTAGGACAGTGTCCTGACTCTCAGAACTTCCTTAAAATATCTCTCAAGTCAACGATGTGTTCCATGTATCTATCTTGAGGAATTATATACCTGATCCTTCACAAGTACTGAACTCATAGTTCATACAATTGAAGCAGGATCTCTCTTACGAGGAACATCCAGTTGAAACTATGCATCATATAAAGAAAGTTATAAGAAAAAATACCACTCACCTGGTCATATTTTTTAGAAAAATCACTACCTATAGTAAGCTACATGGGAACTTGAGGATATGATGAGGAAAATTATCATCATTCACCTTTATCATAATGATGAATTTCGAGAGAGAAATTCATTTTAGGGGGTTAAATGTAATGCATGAGTTTTTTAAAGTTTTTTTGAAAACATTAATTTTATTTGATTTATTACATTAAACTACACAAAAATTTAATTTTTTTTATATTCTAAAATGAGTTATATATTCTCTACATGCAACACAAACTTAGCTTTCATTACACACAACACTGAGTTTCTATGAAACAACATTTTATTGTTATAATGATATAGTTATAACCTAGCCATTGAACATGGTAATATGAATATTAATAAATAATTTTAAAATATTATTTATAATGGTTTTATATAAATAAAACATATTGATAATAATACATTCAATTTTTAATAAAGACCTTATATGTTTGAAAATACTATTTTCTTAAAAGATATTCTTTTTATGTCCTTATGTGAAAAATAAATAAAATTAATTTTATAAAATTTATAAATTTAATTTTATAAAACAAAATATTTTTTCAATTCTTAATGTTAATTTTATATTAGGGTTTATTTTTAATATTTTTCTCAAAAAAATATGTTTTGGATGAGTAATGACAAATACTGAATTTTAATTCAAAACTTCTTTTTTGGATATTTTTTATATAGTAAAATTATATTTTAATTTGGGTTTAAAGTTAAATTAGAAAATTTTAACATAAATTAATTAAATTTAGGTCATTGGAATCAATTTCACATTGAAATTTAATCTAAATAAATTTCAAAATATTAAACATTTTCACTTAAAAACCCAAAAATCGTGACAAATCTATGGGGTTAATTTTAAATTAATTTCTGCCACTTTTTGGATTTTAATTTTAATAAATAGATTAAATATTTTTATTCAAAAAAAATTATAATTTATGATAAGGGAAACTTATTTCTTGACAAAAAATATTAGTGAAAGTGATTAAAATTAATGACAATGATTATGAAACAATTATCTAAACAAAGGACCGAGCAGTAATCTTAAGGCCCAAAATGACTGAGAAACTTATCCAAAATCCATTGGATAGCCATATTTCAGATTTATCATCCCTTGGATATATTTTTCCATTATTAGATCCAATTTTCATTGGAAAAAACATGGGTGGAATTCCCTTTTAAAAAATTTGCATGATTGCCACTCCTTCTCAACTATAAAAATTCACTCACCCATCCATCTTATTTACACATCTCAAACCCTTTAGATCAGAAACAATATACCTAAATATATGCTCAAATACCTAAATTAATTATATAAGCCTCTATTTGGGATGAAATCCATCCAAGGAATCCATTTGGTGCAAACCAAAATGAGTTACCCAACGAAGATGTAACATCCTTCCACAAGATCCTTTATTTTATTTTCATTATCAAACCCCCAAACTCTTCTTATTATGTGATTATGTAGTAACCTAAGAATCAAAAATATACTAATATTTTTTTATTCTGAGTTTTTTACCTACACTTACATGAAATTCCATCTAATGGTTAATGAACTTACCATTCTTCTATACGGTGAACGACTGCCTCATGAAATGGTGTTGTTTGTTTTTTCATTTACCTTCTATCATGATTGGGAATTATTATAGACACAATGTTTTTATGATATATATTATATGTTTTATGTATTAAATATTCTGGAATTATTATATAAAACATACATTCATTATTTCTATTTTTCTTAAAAATGATAACTTCATTTGTGGATGTGTGGACTACCGCCTCCTCAAAGTAATGCATTCAAAATTTACATGAAACATATTAAGGATGTTTTTAGTAAATTTATATTATATATATTAAATAATAATGATAGTTTAATGATTATATATATATATATGTATGTAATTTACTTTCTTTCTTTATATATGATAAGAAAATGAAAACAACATTCATGCATACGTATGGCCTACCGTCTCCATGAAAGGTGTATTTCATTTAATATTTATATATTTTATATATTATTATATATATATATATATATATAATTACTATATATGATATCTATATCATATTTTACATTCTGTAAATAATTAAATCATGATCTAAGTAAGAGGACCATGAATTATAAGTCATAACATGTACAAAAACAAGATTGTTATCACCCGAAACATAAACTGAGCATGGACTTATTAATTTGACTGTATTATAAAGTCGTAATTAAATTATATATTGTATAATATTATGAATATGGTTTTTTTATATATGTATAATAAACTTATAATTATTATATAGGAGGTTTTTATGAGTACAAAGAGTGTCAATACACATGGTAAGGGTTTTCTCATCTCACTTTTAAATCTGTGAGACTTATGCCTTATTCACCACTCATTTATTTTATGTGGTGTATATACTACCCATTAATGTATTGTATTATTATTATACTTATGGGTATTTACATATAAATTTTTTTATCTCTCTTTCATGGGGTTTATATGTCAAAGTATACCAAATCGGTAAAGTAATTTTTTCTATATTTTCCATCTTTGAGACACATGCCACGATATGCACTTATGTTCTTATAAGAGGTTTATAAAATAATATTTGACATGTTATATCATGAATATATTTATTTTTATGATATTTTAAACCTAATTCAATTCTATTCTCTTACATGGGTATTATGATTCAAATTTACTAAGTGGTAATAGTCTATTAAAACAAGAACATCATTTATCAGGATTGTTATGATTATGCTTCAATTGATGAAATATTATGATCCATATCTCAATAAATCTCATTAATTATATTATACTATATTAATTCATGATATATTCATATATGATTACTATTATTTCCACTTTTTCTTACTTAAGAAAATTAATAAAATGTTTTTAATGAAAATATGATCTCATTTCTCTTTTGGGTTGGAAATCTGTTTTCATCAAAAATCATGTTTTAAAAATAAAATTAAAAAATGTCTTTAAATTTATATTTAAAGCTAAATTTCAAGGAAAAATGATTTCAAATTTTTTTATAAATTTTCAAATATATTTTCAAAGAAAAATTTATTAAATATTTTTTCAAGTTTCCTTAATATGTTTTCAAAGAAAAGGGTTTTCAAAAGGAATTATGTTTTAAAGATCACTTTTCAAAGAAAAAAATGATATTTTACTCAAGAAATGGTTTTAAAGGATTATTAAAAATTATTTCCATCTAATATTACATTTTTTGGTGTTACTCATGCCTTTATGCGAGAATGATCCAAAGGGTCCATTCATATTCCTTCTTTGAATGGTTTATGCCTTTATGGCATGATGTTTAAGAAACATGTCTCTCTTTCATGGGTTAAATGTATATGAAACCCATTTATCTTTCACAGGTTATAAGATTATGAAACCCAATTATTTTTATGAGTTATACATTGAAGAAATTATTATGAAACCTATAGTTTTCTATAGGTTCAGATATGATTACATGTTTATGACACACATTTAATTTCATGGGTCATGATATGATTGTTTTTGAATTTTTGGAACTTCTATTTAGATTTAATTATGATATGATTGAGACATATAACTTCCTCCAATTTATTGGGTAAATATTTATATCTCATGATATAGAAATTTCTAGAATGGGTATTGAACTCGCTTCAATAAAGGACTTTGTCCACTAAGATCATCTTGGGAGTGAAGCTTGACTACCAAGATGGTCATGATACTGAACCATACTAAAAATATGTTATGGGGGTGAACCCATACTACTAAGATAGCCTTGGAAATTATTCATTTACTAATATGGAAATAATTTCATATTCTTATGTGTCTATCACAAGTTTTATGTCTTATTCCTGTGTTATGCTTTCATGGATTGTGATCATGATTACCTTATGATTCATGTCTTATAAACTTCCAATATTTATTATGTGATTCATGTTTATGACATTTTTTATGGAGGGTGTGATATTCTAATATCATAATCATGTTCTAATTTTCTTGTGCTCATGTTCAGGATTAAATGTCTCCCTTATTTACCCTTACTGATCATATGAGCTGACCCCTTTTTATGTTTCCTTTCCCCAGGTTATGAAAATATGTAATATGTATGATATGTCTAAGAATGGTTATAGTCGTGTAGAACCTATTCTGAGATAATGTAGCTCACTTATATACTAGTTTTTATGTTTCTATGTTTCCAAATGAACTATACTAATAAGTTATTTGGGTGTCTGTTTGTGTAATATATTAAGTATTCCAAAAAAATATATAATGTTGATGTATGTTATGTGAGTATCACTATAGGAATCTACTATAAAATATACTAAGGTGAGAATTTGAACCTTATGTGATCACTATAGTTGACGTGAATGTACCTAATGATGTTTTGGAAGGTACATTAATCATATATTCAAATTTATCTAGCTCTTTATTTGATTATGGATCCTCACACTCTTTTATATCTACCTAGTTTTGTATAAAAATTAGATATTTACCATTTAATTTAAGGTGGGATTTGTTGTTCAAAACTTATAGAGTAATCCTCAAAGAAACAAGGATGTTTCAAGAAGTACCCATTATGACACATAAATGTGCTTTATTTTATAACCTTATTTTCATACCTCTGGTTGAATTCAATATAATCCTTGGTATAGAAAATATTTCAAAATTTTATGCAATAATTTATTTCAATTAGAATAAAAATATTATTTGTGAGGAATATTTATAATTACTTATCCTTAGATAAGAAACTTCATAATATGAGTTATATCTAGATCCACCCCTATTATCTCTAATTAATGAGATTCGTGAGGAATAATAGAAATAAATTTCTAGAGATGGAGAAGGTAATCATCAAATTGAGGATTTACCTCTTGTATAGGATTAAATTGATTTATTTCATAAGGAAATACCTGAACATCCCATATATCATGAAGATATGTTTTAATGGGATTTAATCTATGATTCAAGACTTATATCATGGTATCCCTATTGAATATGAATTTTTTAATTAGATTAGTTGAAGAAACAACAAGTGTAATTGGGTGATAAGGGATCTATTCTCTCTAGTGTTTCACCATGTAGATCCCCTAATCTCTATATTAAGAAGAAAGAAAAATCTATGATACCATGCATTGATTATAGAGATATAAATGCTATTATGTTAAAGGAAAAGTATCATTTTCCTCACATTAATGACTTATTCTATCAACTTTATAGGTACCGATATTTTTAAATGATTGAACTTAATTATAGGTATCATTAATTTTGAATAAATAAGGAATACATTCTAAAGACATCTTTTTGAATGAGGTATGTACATTTTAAGTTTACATTAATTCCATTTGGATTGACTAATGAGGCATATGTTTTTATAGATATAATTAATGGATAATTCAAGGACTGCCATGCCGATTTTTATTGTCTGCATTGAAGAAATTTTAGTGTATTCGAAAATATATAAGGACCATGAGAATCACTTGAGGATCATTATTGAAACTCTTAGAGTGAAAGAGAAATATGAGAAATTTAATAAGTGTTATTTCTGGTTTCAAAAAGTGTCTTTTCATATTTATATTATCTCCATGGATGGAATCTTAGTTGATCATGTGAAGACAAACAAAGTTAGAGAATGGCCTACTCCATTAATAATAAAAAAGATATATAGTTTCATTGGTTTATCAAGTTATTATTGGTAGTTAATTTAGAATTTTTCTTGATTGGATAACCTGTTAAACAAGCTTACACATAAAGGGGTTATGTTTTTTTAGAAAAATAAATGTGGAGAATATTTTCATGAACTAAATAAAAGATTTTTCAATGCTCCAATGTTGACTCTACAATATAAGTATGGTCAATTTTTGATATATAGTAATGCATCGAAGAAGCCACTTGGTTTTTTAATAATGTTAAATGATAATGTTATTACATATTCATCAAGTAAATTTAAGACTCATTAATAGAACTATCAAACCTATGATATTGGGTTGGAAACAGTAATATTTTTTTTAAAGGTAGGGGTATATTATCTCTATGGTGAGAGATGCGGGATATACACAGAACATAATAGCCTAAAATAAAACATCTAAAAAATAATCATAAGTTAAAGGAGATTTCTTTAGCTACATAAGGATTTTGATTGTGCAATACAATATCACCTAGGGAAGGAAAACATGGCAGTTGATGAAATTGGTAGGAAAGATCATGGAGTTTTGACCCAAATTAGTATCAAAAGAGATCTTATGTTCATTGATCTATTAAATATGGATATTTTAATTATTACATAAGTGGGGACATTACCCATTTTTTATATTATTACAAAACCATCTTTATTATAAAAGATAAAAAATTCTTAGTCTGATGATGAGAACTTTTCGAACAAAATTAAAGACATGAATGATGGTAAATTAGTAGAATTTATTTGTGAAGATATAGTTCTAAAATTTGGGAATATCTTATTTGTTCCATATATAACTAATATAAAAATGGAATTATTGGGTGATTCTCATAGCTTGAATTTCTATATACATCATAGATGCACAAATCTATATAGGGGTTGGAGGGAAATAAATTTGTGAGATAACATGAAGTGGGAAATTTTGGATTATGTGTATAGATTTTTGGTTTTTCAACACATGAAAGATGTGAGACATAATATTAGAGGATTCATGTAACCTTTTTCTATTTCTATTTGGAAATTTGATGACGTTACTATGGAATTTTTCATAAAAATATCAAATACGCCTAGATTGAATGATTCATTATAGGTTATCATTGATCGCCTAACCCAATATGAAAATTTCCTCACTATAAGAGAATATTTAACTCTTTATTTCCTCACAAGGATCTATATTAATGAAGTTTTGAGACTTCATGGCACATCTCTTTCAATTATATCTTATTGAGATCCCAATTTTACATCAAATTTTTTTAAAAGTCTTCATAAGGATATTGATATTGTTGTTCATTTGATCACTTTCTACCATCCTCAAACTAATATACATTATAAAAGTATAATTCAAATATTGGAAAACATTTTTAGGTTATTTTCAGTTGACTTTCAAGGTATGTGGGATCAATATTTAACTTTCGTAGAGTTTTCCTATTACAGTAGTTTCAATTCAAGTATTCAAATAGCACCATATAAAGCATTATATGGGAAGAGTTTTCATACTCCAACATGATTGAATGAAGATGATTCAAGGAAACTTATAAGACTAAAACTTTTTAAAGATACAAAAACAATGGTTAAGTTTATTTATGATCACATTAATCTCATAGTAGGAGGAAGATTTATATTGATAAACAGAGGAAAGATTTTAAATTATAAATGGGTAATCATGTTTTCATGAAAATATATCTATAGAAGGTTGTTATAAGGATTGTTATAAAATTGAAACTGATACCTAAGTATATAATACCATTTTAAATTATTTAAATAATTATATTTTTTTCATATCATTTGGAAATGGCACCAAATCTCTCAAAAGAATATGGTGTGTTCAATATATCATTGTTAAAGAAGTACATGATATACCCAATGCTTGTTCTCACCTATTATGAATTAGAATTAGAACCTTATCTATTGTAATATTAAGAACCCATTTTTTCTCTTTATACTAGATAGAAAGTGAGGTGGAATCATATGACAATTCTGGTAAAGGTACTTTGAAGAAATCACAAAATAGAGGAAGAAACAAGGGAACTTAAGGATATTATAAAGAATAATTATGATAATATATTTAGAAGGTAATATAATTGAAATTTTAAGGATGAAATTCTTCTATTATGGAATAATTAAACACTCCAAAAATTTACAATATATTTCTTTTAGAAAATGTTTAATTTTGTTAACAGCTTACAATGTATGAAACACTAGGTTTAAAAAAATCTATAAAAATATTATTTAAGAATTAACATTAAAACCTATAAATTATGTTTAATGGTATTATTGGTACTTAATAATTATGAAAATTATGGTTACCTATTGATTAGAAATAATATAAGAATCATTTAGAAGAAAAAGGATTGTTTTCTGAAAAATTGTGTGTTTTTATGGACGGTTTAGTTGGACATTGCTAATACAATTTAAAATTAGTTTTAAACACTATAAAAATGTTTATTTTTAATTTTTTTAAACCATAATCTTAAATTTATCATAGGATGGTTTTTGGGGGATTTTTTGAAAAGTTTAATTTTTTAGGAATAGTGAAAAATACTGAATATAAATTGATAATTGCATTTTCATTTAAATACTTTACAAAGTTAAATTATATTTTTAGTTGTTTTTAATGTAAAATTAGTTTAATTTTATATAAATTAATCCAATGTATGTCCTTTTGATAATTTTCATATTGAATTTTGATATAAAAACTTTGTAAACTTTTGAATATTTTCTCTTTAAAAACCCGCTTTCTCATCGCATTTGCGAAATTAATTTTAAATTAAAAATTTTCAATTATGGGAATGGAAATTTTATAAATATATTCCATATTTTTAATTATAATAATTTATATATTCTAATAATATCAATTTAATTTTTTACCATAATGAATAGTGCAAATAGTAAAAATTATTTATCATGGTTGAAGTAAAAATGAAATTACTGGGGGTTAAACTAAAAATATAAGGGTTAAAATAATATAAAAAAATTTATAGAATATTTTTTGTGGCCATATTTTGACTTTATAACTTCTAGGATTGAGAATTTTCCATTATTAAATCCCTTTTAAATAAAAAACATTTCCATAATTATTTATTTTAAAAAATTAAAAGTTTGTCACTCACCTCACTTATAAAAGGACACCCTCTCCTCTATTATTCACACTTTAAAAACCTTTTTTTTTCAAATTATTGACCAAATAACTTACCAAAAAACATATTCTCGTACTATATTACATATTTTTGGAAGAAAACCAACCTAATATGGTTTATTAGAGACCTAAGTAAGATACCTGAAGAAGAGGTGATGTTCTTTAACGAGCGTTTTTATTTTATTTATTCATCCACCCAATTTCATTATTATTAAACCATAATAACATAATATTCTCAATATATTCAATATAATAATATGTTTTAATGTTTCGGTTATGACCTAAAAAAATATCCCCCTCTATCAAATCGGTTAGGAAATCATCATTTGTGTGTACGATGGACTACCACCTTACAAACTGATGACATTTGTCTTCCCATTACCACCTATCAAATTTGGGTATGATGATGGTTCTAAATTATATATATATATAATATTTATAAAATTATTATACCTATGGAGTCATTATATCATATATAACTATTTAATTTTCATTCCGAAGGGGATATGATAACGTCACTTGTGTGTGTGACGGACTACTGCCTTGGGAAGCGATGTGATGTGTCCTTCACTAATGATCTAAATGAAAGGAGACAAGGATAAATTAAATTATTATATGTGATATAAATGAAATAATTATTATACTAATGAAATATTTACCATTATTTAAAGATAATATTTCATTTTATTTCTTACTTTTCCAGTCACTTAATGACGATAACAACACTTGTGTATGTGTGGACTACCACCTTCATGAAACGATGTGACTCTATTTCCATCACCACACCACATGAATGATATATATAAGTAAATTAAAATTAATAATATGGTATTTATGATATTTTTAACATTCTTGAAAGGTAATATATTACTTACCTTCTTTCCATAATGATCATTGGTAAATAGAAACGTTACTCATCTGTACGTATGGCCCACCATCTCCATGAACATAACATAATTCATTTCTCCAAAAATAGTTAATTATTGGTATTAAAAGTAACATTGATGTATAATTATTATTATTATTATGTATATGATGAAACTATTGAATATTCATAAGAACCAGACCGTTCATAACAAAACATGAAAGAGAAAATAAAGAAATTAAAACTGGAAACAATGAAAATAATGAATGAATGTTAGAAAACAAGTTATAAGATTTCATAAAAGTATCATATATGATATTTTAAATATTAATATGGTTTTTTAAGTTAATAACATGATTAAAACCACTATATAGTTGGTTAAATAATTTCCAACCAATAGGAAGCATGAGTTAAGGGACTTCGCATAAATTTATCTTCTTTGAGGCATATTATAATAATAGGAACCTAATTACTTTTATATAGTATATATATTACACCTTTGACATGTAATATCATGATTCATTCATAATTAATGTTATTTTAGGTTTCAATTTTAATTATATAATCCAAGGGTATTTGACCTTAAAATTACCATGTGGTAAAATTTAGTGAACAATCTCATGTTATTTTGTTAATGTTCACCTTATCATGAAAAAATCAATTTTTTGTAATAATTTTCATTGTAAATATCATTTATATTAAATATTTATATACTTGTGATATTCTCAATGTAAAATGGGTTTCATATATGTATCCGTTTCTCTAAAACTACGAAAATATTTTGTCCTTCTGGTTGCAATTACTTATATCACATGCCAATGTAATAAAGTAGGAATTGACTTTGAGCTACTAGGGTCAGGGTGCTACAAAAATTTCTTAGTAATGTTTATGTGATGCATAATCTATCATGATTAAAAAAGTCATAATCAATTTTGACTGGAAAATAAATCAAAACACGTCTATTTAATATATAAATCTGGCATAATGAATAATATAGAAGGAATAAATGATTATCAAGTAATTCCATATAACTGATCACATGTACTTCAAAATTATCCATGAATATCATAACATTTCAAATTATCACATGGACATTGACAACTAGTCTCATAATGATGGAATGCATAATTTTAGACATTATAAACATATTGTCAAGGCATCGTACCAAGAAATCTTACACAAATGAGTATGGACTTGAACAAATACCCAAACAGTTTTTTCACATGATATCTGTCGATGCATAGAGTATTTTTATAAGGACCCACATGTCACTTAATATTTTCAATTCATTCATCATATAAAAGGTTTGACTAAAAATTCAATACATAATAAACATAAACATTCATATTGGAAAATAATAATAAGGAATGTTTATAATCCCCCAATAAAACCAGACATAAACCATCCATAGAAATAATAAGGATGGTATCCTAACAACATATCACTAATAGATTATAAGTGGAAAAGGGTTATTTTTGTTAATGAGTATAAACACCATGAAAATATTAATAAATAAATTCATTGGAAAAATAATATATCCATCTTGAAATACACTTTTAAAAATTTAAAAACTAATGAATATAAGGGAATATATTTTCATTGAAAACAAAATTTTAAACTTATAAAGGAATCCTAAAAACATTTATCGTTTGTGATGGTGGTAAATACTACTCAGGTGTCATATAAGATAAAAGAACACATTCCTTTCACAATTTTTAAAAACGGAAAAGGTACCCTCTTCAAAAAATGACAAGGAGATTCCTTGTAAACCATTTTGTAAAATTGTAAATATGCATAAATATTTGTCCAATAAATTAATAAAAATAGTATTAATACATTTCAAGAAAATTATAAGGACCCTTATTATTTAAGACTGGAAATTTGAGCATAAATTTGAATTTTTTATGTCAGATGCTTATAATAGGTGAAATGGTCATTTTACCCTAGAATATGACATTGAATAATTTTTCTAACCACACTTTGTTGTCTCAAAAATAATATTTTTACCTTAGGATATGAGTTTGGTGTAATTATAATCCATTCTAATATTCATGGAATTATTCATATTTTATATATATGTAATTTACTATTAATTTGTTCAAATGAATTAGTTTGAAAATATCTTTTAAAAGGAGAATCATATTTGGATTATATCTACTCCATTGAGTATAAAAAATATGGGTTTCCTAGGTGGGGCATATTCTCAAATAGGGAATTGAGGATGATCCAGGACCCTTTTTTGTTTTCTTTTTTTTTTGTCCTCTTTGTTTTCTTTTTTTATTTTTTCTCCACCCCACAGATTATCATGTACGCCCCCCTGTGCATCCTATTTTTCATTACTGAGACAAAAAAGGTATAGGGGGAGATAATGTGTGGGATAGGGAAGAAGAAAGATACCTATATGGATCTTGGGAGGACCCAAATCCTCATGCGTCATTAATAGAACATGAATGCAGGTGAAGATTCAATGGATTCCTTCCAATGGTAGACCGGTTTATGACTCTTCCATAAATACTCATATATTTACTACTCCCTATTTTTAAGGCTATAATATGACTACTAAGGACCCCTAGTAGGTCTATCAATAACTGTTTAGGAAAAATACAATTTTTCGGGGTGATTGAAGTCATTTTTGTTTTGAAAATTCCAATCAAACAACATGTACTTTAGGAATATATGTTGCGTGTTCTTCCCATTATGGGAAAATGAACTTTTGTAACTACACATTATGTACTGGGGGTATACACCACATATTCTTACTTGAATAGGTATTCGAGTACTCAACTAAACAGCCCAAGTAAGCACACATAGTTGTGTAGATTACATGACTAGACCCTGACTGGGTCACACACCATATAGAGACACATACCCCATATAGGGTATATGTTGTGTACATGGGCACACATGCCATGTCTGATTGAAGAACATGGCTAGGAGTAAATGTGAGTGCATATTCTGTTTACAAGAGTATATATGATTTTTACTCCTTTCATCCAACCATTTTAGGGGTTTTGATGTATTTATGTCCCGAAATTATAATTAGACACATGATTTTCCAGTTTTGAGTTTTTTCCTATAGATCATATTAGTATAAACCTTGGGGGAGTTTCAAGTACTCTTAATTGTAATATTTGGGTGATAATGTAATAATGGAGAGTTTATTCCTCCAGTAAAGAGTTTTAATTATCTCCTAAGAGTGAAACCATGATCTGATATGGGCATTGATCCATCTCCCTAGACCGATTCTTATATAGATTTTCTCTTGAGGATGTATCCCTTATGTGATGGTACCTACTTATATAGGTTTTCATGATATTAGTTATCTTTAAGGATCCCATGTAGGATTTCATCACTTAGTCCTTATAAGGATCTCGTGTAGGATTCATCTACCTTAATAGTAGTTATGAGGGTCCCATATGGTATTATTTCATATACATGCTAACACAGAGAATCCATTATAGGACCCCTCTACTTGTTTACAGTTTTTAAGGATCCCTTTTTGGATGAATCTGCATAGGTATACCATTTCATAGGGTCTCATATAGGATGCATGTTCATATATACTGAATAGTAGGATCCCAAGATGGATAACTTCACTTATGTGTAGAACTTGGGGATTTTAATTAGGAGGACCATATAGTGTTGTTACCTAAGGGACCAAGTGGGTTCCCTGATGTTTGAATGACCCTACGCTAGTGTGTTGTGGGTTTTGTTAGAGATAGTAGATGGATTCACCTTACAATCCATATATGACTTTTTATTACTATAGGCCCCCATAAATTTGTGTTCCTCTCCCTAGTTCCGAGTTGTTGGGATTGGATTTTTTATCTATAATAGAAAAATTATTTTTTTCAGTACTGAATCGGTGATCCCGGGAGGCTATGGTAGTAGTGGTGAGTTTAGGAATTCTTCCACCCTCACTATTTCATTTATGAAATCAGCTAATTACTATTGATACATCTATACATTATTAAGGAGCTTCCTAGTTATTAGTCTCTATGCCTAACATGATTCATTGTGAGACGGGGATACCTAGAGGTACTACTTAGGATCTAGAATTTGATCCTTTTTATTTGATGATACTTATTGAGGATTTCTATATTTATTTCTTTGTATATATCTTATGAGATATACACAAGGAATATTATTCTCCCCTAATAGATGGGTATGATTATTCTCCCCTTGAACAATTAGTTGACCATGGTGTTAGACATGGAACTACCCATCATCAGTGCACTCAAGGATGATTACTCTCTCCTGATTAATGCCTAGGATTCTACCTAGGGTCGGGTGGACAGACCATTACATTAATAAAATCACCATACTTGAAAGGGAGTAGTCTTTTGAGCCATTCTTTTTTGAATAGATGATGAGCATGTACATGGTTATGTAGAGAATTCCTTTTTCATATCAACTAAGGGTCACCCCCTTAGGTATTATCTGAGTCATGATGTTTTGATAACCAATGGACTGATACCTAGGTATTAGAAATTAGACAGGATTTATGTGGCTTGAGAGGAACGATGTCAAGCTCAAATAGAATTTAAAGGATGTCCATATAAGTCCTAGAATCCTTCATTATAGTTATTGGGGGTGAGTATAGGTTATTCTAGGGCTAGGACATATATCCTCCTATGGTGATATAGCTTTCTTAGATAAATTTGAGGCATTGGTTGAAACATGTACTATTGAATGGGATTATGGACACAAGGATAAACTAATTATAAAAGGCTCAAGTGGCACAACATCTTTCTCAGTTTCCTTTTCATAAGATGTCCTGATAGTCCATACTACTGGCCTAAGGATCGATTACTTTTGATTTATGTTAGTTTTAACCTTACTCATATATATATCTATGTATGTATGTATGTATATATATATATGTATTTATTAGTATATGAATATAAAAATATATGTATATATATATATGATTGTGTGTGTGTGATGTCACATTGTCCAGTTGATTGGGATCATAGACCCATGGATAAGCTATGGAATATAATTATTTATTTATTTTTCTCATTTCCAGTTGTGTCATGACTAGGATGAGCATATTGCATGAGCATGCACTTATGACATTAGATCTATAGTTTCATCATTGGGTGGCCTACTAAGATTATTTATCACTTCTATATATGAACCTCAGTTTTTGTGCATACATTACGTCTTCCTTTAAGTTTTAGAACAAATTTCATGATGGGTAGGGGTAAGGTTAAAGGTTTTATAATCTAGTGGAGCTGCTCATGTGCATTCTTTTGATCGGGCTAGAGAAGCTTGATGATGTCTTAAATATTGGGTATCTGTTCTAGCTAAAAGTGAGTAGGATAGACCAATACTTTTATTTTAGTTTATTTTATGTAATATGGTATGTATAATCAACCTAGTCAGTGACCGTTGTTTTATGTATGAAATGGTTGTTTGAGATTTTATTGAATTTCATTTATTATTATAAAATGATTTTATTTATGTGTATTTAATACTTTTGAAATTTAATTATTTTATACTATGGATGATGATTCATTTTTTCTACTATTTCCACACTCTGGTATGTGGGAATACTCTCCCCCACTGTATCACACTAATACCTTGCCACTAGTTTCTATCCTATGGTGTACGGAGAGGCTTTCTTGAGGCCTCGTGATGAACTAGCTCGGGATATTGGTATAGTGACATGTCAGCTGAGACATTATAATGTTGTATAAAATGAGTTCCTTTCATGTTATACTACCATTTGGGATATAGTTTACAGGAGTACTAAAAATGTGTCATAACCCCCGATTGAAATTGTGCTAGGGTGTCGAGAACACTCATTCCGATAAGAAGTCCCTATTGCTCGGTATATGTGATTTCTGTTCTTTATATGTGATATTATAGTTTTATATTATTTTCACTTTGATTGATTCACATTTTGTGTAGAGTGATGATTTATTATATATTTATCACCCTCACCCCATTAAAGGGTGTCTATTGATGGATTTCTAGATCTTGATCCATTAGCAAGAGGCTAGCCATTGATTTTAACTCTTGGACAGAAAAGGTATAAGTCATCTCACACATCATATTTATCACATAGGATTGAAAAGTTATTGGAATTATAGTATATGATTTTTCTAATGAAAGAGGCCAATTTTTTAAAGTTTCAAAAACAACCTAAAATAGTGTTTTCTCATATAGGTTCTTGGTGGCATTCTACTCAATTGGCATGAAGGGTATATATATTTCCATCTGATGGTAGGCTATGTGGATCTATGGTTATCTTTTTTATATAAATACCTAGGATTTCTATACAATAATATCACATCATTTTTATGAATATTCAATACATTTCATAAACACACACCCAATGATCAAATTATTTTAGTGTCATTGGAGACTAAAAGCACAATATTCTTTTTTCATAAATTATGTTCAATATATCCCATAATGATATTCCCACATAGTATTCCTATTAGGCATAACCTACCTAAAAATTTCTTCATAACCTATAGACTAAACATAATATTGAGTGCGATCAGATAATTATAAAGGGTTAATATAAGAGATATCAATATATGATCATATGAAAGCATAAAATAATTATAAGGGTATGAGATCATGAAAATAACCTATGAAATTCATAGAAAACCTACCATAGACCATAAACATAAAATCTTATCATTTTGTAAAACATGGCCCATAAGAGTGATAAATCATCATGAATAAATCATGAACCTTAACATCATGTAATAAAAGTGTTTCACCACCAAAAATATAAAAAAACATTTCATATATCAAGGTTAAATACCAAGGACATCAATATAGTGGATCAAGACTTATCACATATTTCCCATTAGGGATTAGGATACACCTATTTACCATAGAACATCAGGACTCACCTATTTCCCATAGTGTATAAATTAAATGGGATTGTTTCCCAATATTATCTCATGATATATAAAACTTTATCTAATGAATTAGAGGTAGATATAGGTACCACCCACCTGATAATGAAAACCATACCTAAGTGTGCCACAATTTCATAAATCATTCATCATATCATCACATCATAACCATTCTAAAGAAAATATGTTTCATAAAAATTTCATCAATTCACTAATTCAAAACCCATTAAAAATAAATGGATTTCATCAAAATTTTACCAATATAATCATTTACCATACATAGAAAAAATAAGGATGGTATCATTCAATATTATCTCTAGTAAATCATAATTATCATCAACGTATTTACTTTTGGATGGAAAATTATTTTTAAAGATCCCTTGGAAAATTTCATGAGGAAAATAACCTTTCCACTTTGAGAAACACTCATTTAAACATTAGAAAATTCCAAAATTCTTTTATTTGAACACAAAATCTGAAAAAAAAAATAATGGAAGATTTAAAATCATATATAACATTTCATGAGGAAAATATTATTTCCATTTTTAAAATAACTAAAAATTCATAAAATATTTTAGAAATATTTTTCTTTGAAAATAATATATGAAAATTATAAATGAAACATTAAAAAATTACTGTTTATGATGTATGGAAATCATAATCATTTCATATAAATTAAAACAAATATTCCTTTCACATTTTCAATAAAATCCCAACATGACTTCTTTAGAAAATGAAAAAAAACATTAAACACATTGTAAAAATTCAAACATTGGTAATAATTTTATTAATATATCCTCTGGATAATGTTAAAACTTTTATGAAATCATATTTGGGAAACAATGATATGGAAGGAAAATGGTATTCAACCGATGATAGAAATAAAGATGATTGTTATTAATAACAGCATTTTGGTCACTTTAGTCCATTAATAGAAATAAATGAATAGAGAATATTTATTCTCTATAAATAGCTAGATGAGTGGAAAATACAAGTGTTTCTTGATAGATAGATCATAAAATTACATCATTGAAAAATATAATCATAAATAATCTCAATAAATGATGATATTGTAACATAAAACCCTTAACACTTTGTTAACATTGAATCATAAGCCCCATGAAACAATAAAATTAAATAAAATAGATAATATCATGAGAATACATAAATTCATGATATTAAATTTTAAAGGGTATGTATATGCACCTCATAAAATAAGATTGATTCATAAAATAACTTATATCTCAAAGAAGATAAATTGGGGAAAAAACCCCTTACCACATTGGTAACACGGTAACTATAAAAACCAAGAAAGAGATATCTTAAAATAGATATATAAATCCCCATATTTTATTTATATTCATCATAAAATACATTCATGGGAAGTATAAACACCACATAAAATAAACACATCATGAATATAAAACTTGTCTCTTAGAAAATAAAAGAGAGATGAAAATTCATGACCATAAGTCTTGAATTCTTTCATACATGTTATAACCTCCTATATAATAAATATAAGTTTATTATACATATATTAAATAACCATAATAATTCTTAACATAGCATATATTATTTACTTCTGAAATTATATTACCTATTTATCATTAATTATTTGTTAAAATCACGTTTTGGAGGCGTCGGTTTCTTGGCTTCGGAGGCTTTGTTTCGGCTCTACTTGCACGCACCGGTGTCTGTCCCTTCAAGGCATCATGGTGTTGATTCAGCGCTTGAGCTTTTGCTTCAGTGGTTCAAGAACAACATCTCGTGCACAGTTATGGGCATTTGGTGGTTGATTGTTGTGTTTGGGGGTTTTCTGGAAGGCGGCGATGAGATTTTGTTTGCGTTTGAGGTTGGATATTTCTTGAAATTTGGTGATGTTCTTTGCTGTCTGTTCATTTTATGCTTTCTCTTTTGGTTGATTTATGGTGATTTGGTGATGTTCTTCCTCTCTTAATCGTCTATGCAAGAGTTTTTTGGATTTTATGGATGGAAAAGGATGGATTTGGATGAAGATGGTGGTCGACTGGGCTTTGGCGACGACGATGGTTGTGTTCCACTGGCGTTGTCACGACCCCCTCCCCACAAAGTGTACCCCTCCCGGGCCGGAAATGTGAGAAGAGAGATAATGACCCCCGAGTCCCACCTCTAGTAGGCCCTGGGTTTGCGACTAGCACCGAGGGTATAATAAATACACAAATGGGAGGCATTACCCTCTAAGAGAACACATGCAGAAGAGAGAGATAAGATAGACACCAACCAACTCCAACTCATAACTGAAATACAAAAGGAACCCAAGTACATATATGAAATTCCATGCAAAAGTACTACAACTGAAAGGGAAAACTAAAAGTACCCAAAAGAAAGTGAAACGACAGCGACCACAAGCCCGAACAGCTCCTCCAACCACAAGCTAGTAGTAACCAGCTTGATCTCCAACCAGCTCCAAGTGACCTAAAAAAACAGTTTATATATAAATAGGATGAGTATAACAATATAATCAGTAGGATCCTCCCCAATCCTCCCGTGCAAAAGTAAATAAAGCATACTAAATCCCAGTGAACAACAAGTGAAACTAACTCGTCACCTAAACAGGTATACTATGTTCCCACCCTCACCATGGCCACTCTCTCCAAGTAACGCATACAAGAATATAGCATATAATGAAAAATATCAAGGGTACCCCACTACTACTTCCCCAATGGTTTGTCTCTTTTCCCCAATGACATATATCCTGTGCATCTCTCTCCAAAGGCTTGACCGCAGACACCTGGGCTAAGCTCCACAATTTTCACCTCGTGCACCACAAAGGCTTGCCCGCAGACACCTAGGCGAAGCACCACACCATCCTCACAACCAAAAGTAACCAGGTAAGTTCTGGGAGCCACCAAAGCCCGCATAACGTGTATCATACATCGGGTATTATACCTCAAGCCATTATAGCCCATACACAGAGTAGGGATCCTCAGGCCATCACATCCTATACACGTTACACCTATAGTAGTCCATAGGATACTATATCCAGAATATATGCGTGTGAAATAACCACAAGCCATTACAGCCATCTACACACATATATGGGGAAACTAACCATTGTGCCTGTTGGCACATGTATCTACCAAGAGAAGAGAGCAGGGCCAAAGGGGGTAGTCAACCATTCGTCCTCCCACCGGAATGTTGGGGAAAACACCCCCCAAGGCTCAGAATCCCCGGGGTGTTAGTTGCCCTTACTGATAGGGTGGAGTATCGTATAGAAACACAAAAAGTACAGAATATATATAACTCACAACCACACTATGGGCATTACCTAGTCTTAGGCAAAATTGTAGCTAACATCTCTCAGACTCCGGGCTGCTACTTCTAAGACTAGATATCCTATAAGCACACAACCATTTAAGGGAATTATTAGATTAATTCATTCCATTTTTATCAACTCCACTGTACGTTAATTATTTCTTTAAACAATAATTAACCATGAATAATTTAACATTAAACTTCATTAGCATCACACCCAATATCCACTATACCTTCCAAATTACAACCTTGTAATTATGTTTCAGAAAATCCAACCCCATGAGTTAACATCACTTATTAAATTATTCATTATAGAATTACCTTCCCACATTCCCAGGAATTCTATAAAAACAACCTATGCTACTAAACACAAGGGGGCTCAATACGGTGAGTAGTTATACTACCCATCGAGTCTTTTCCACCTATAGAAAGAGCGTAGACTCATTCTCCCTCGAGAGGCTAAACACGGAAAGCACGTGGCATACCCCGCATGTCTTCGCCTCTTTCAGAAGAAGGGTAAGAAAAACCATCTACCTTGAGCAGTGGGGAAAAGTAAAGCAGATAAACAACCAATCAAACCACCAAACATCCAACAACAACATCCATACCATTCCATCATCCCTGGTGTCCTCCCTGACACCCACATGCATAAACTGATGCATATCGCCACTCCGGGCGTCATCCGCTGCCATAACCACAAGGCCTCCCTGCCTCCACATATCACGACAGCCCTCCAGGCTCACATCACAACACAAGCAGCAGGAAAACAAACATCACATCAAATGGGCTCTTGGCCCTTTAACAAACAACAGGGTAACTCAGAACCCTTTAAGAAATTCCCAAACAATATGTTCTTTAATCCATATTGAATTAGCAGATTTGTTATTCGTAGGTTCCAATTATGGGAGACCTAATCAGTAAGCTATCACAATTAAATAACCATGCTCACTTCCCTAATTTGATTAACCTCAAATTAGAACAACTACAACAACGGAAATAACCAGATTCATTTACATGCCTCTTTATCTTTATCCAATTAATTAACAATTAATTTATGGATTTATGTTCATTATCAATTTCCATCAAGACCGAACAAAAAATCAAGAAACCATAGATATCACTCTATCTAGAAAATCATGAGCCAAACTGTTATCACGGTACAAAGCAACAACATGTGATCAACCAATTCTTTTAATCCGGTTCAAGTATTTAATTAGGTCAATTTCATTATGATCCAAAGGGCTAAATCATGCTAATTATACGATTGCACATATAAAATTATAGAAGCCATGAATCCCCTACCTCGAAGAGTTATTGACTTCCTTTATCCACACAACGGGTCACAATCCTCCTCTCACAACAACTGCATCCACCGGAGGATGCCACGGTACGACAGTACTATCCAACCCCAAGAAAACCCATTAGAATCTTGGAAATTACATGGTATAATATAGAAGGGAGAAACATTATAAGATGATCCCCAAAGGAACGATGATAAAACATACCTTATAGGGAATATTGACCGACACATCTTGGTTGCATCCAAAATAGAGTGAAACCAATCAGAGGATTAGGGTTTGATTGTGAAACTCCTACAGGAATGATTGAAAGGTTCTAGTGTCTCTTAGCCGAGAAAAAAGAGGAAGAACAAGGGAAAATGATATCTGGTTCCTTTTTTAAGATTTAACGAGGTGACAGTTTAAGATCCGGTTAATTCTCCATTAAAAACGGATCACATTAACCCACGCGGTTTGACCAAGTAAAAACATCCTGAGCTATAGGGATAATTAATATAGGATTTATGGACTTTTAATCGTCTTAAGAGTCCTTAAAAATAAGGCTTTAAATGTATTTTACATCAAAGTAAACATAAAATGGGGCAAAACTATAAGAAGCTGGAAACACTGTTCACATACTCAAAATTTGGAAAAGGTAACTCCACCGATCTGGAAACACTATACAAGTCTACCAATCTGGAAACATTGTACAAGTCTAGCGATAGAATTCCACCGATAGAAGCTCACCAATAGAAACACTGTTCAAGTCTACCGATAGAAGTCCACCAATAGAATCTCACCTATAGAAACACTATTCAAGTCTACCGATATAAGTCCACCAATAGAACATGACCGATAGAAACACTGTTCAAGTCTACCGATATAAGTCCACCGATAGAACCTCACTGATAGAAACATTGTTCAAGTCTACCGATAAAAGTCCACCGATAGAACCTCACCGATAGAAACAATGTTCAAGTCTACCTATAGAAGTCCACCGATAGAACCACACCGATAGAAACATTGTTCACTGAACCTCACCGATAGAAACATTGTTCACCTACCGATACTGCTCATAGAACTGGAAACACTGTTCACAGAACTGGAAATTTGGCAATGTGTTGTGGATAAGTCACCTTGACCTCCCGAAACACCTCCAACACCACATTTTCACAAAGTAATAGACTGGAGAGGTTCGGGCCATTACAGGTGTCCTGGTGTTTTTTTTTCTGAATGGTTTGTTTGGCCTCCCTGTTTGGTCCGGTGTCGGGGGTTTGTTGAATATGTGGGATGGCGTGAGCTTCGCGCTCTGCTCTCATCGCGGATGATGGATGCCGATGTTGCTCGCCGGCGTTTTTTTATGAATTTTGGTGATGGTGACGACGGTCTCCGGTATTGTTCACCGGCGATATGAGTTGATGTGGTTGATTGGAAGTCTCGCTTGGTTTCGTGGCCTGAGGCGACGTAGTGACTGCTTTTCGAGGTTGACACGTGAAGGCTGACGCGTGGTGGTGGTTCGTGGCTCGAGGTTATGGGAGTGTGCGTACGGTATGCAGCGTTTGGTATGATGATGTTTGGATTTGAATTTTGAATTTGAACTTTGGATGTGTTTGGATTGGGAACCGGTTACCCAAAAACCAGCTATTTGAAAATGAAAAAAAAATGGTTTGTCGGTGTGTACATTGATCATGGTCCCATAAGCTCCATAATTTTATTCTATGAAATTAATATAATATATATTGAGTATATATATTTATATTACTCTATAAATTTAGATATAAAAAATGTAATAATCCACTCAGGGAGATGGTATGTCGTACGTATACATGAATGTTGCTTCCATTTTAAGAAAGATTGAAATAAATAAAGGTAAATAATATAATAATATTATAGATTAATTTTTATTTAATATATATATATATATATCACATATTATTATTTAAACCTATCCTTATTACCTTCCATGTAAAGCGTACGTAAAAAATGAATGACATCGCTTCACGAGGTGATAGTATGTCGTACACACAAACGATGTTATCATATTCCCATGGATTGGAAAGTAAGAATTTGTAAATGATATCATAATACCAAACATATAAATATTTCACAAGTATCTTATATATTCATTTAATATATCTTTACTATGATCCAAGTAAAACAAAATTGATAAACACGTCACATTGGTTCATAATGCGGTATTCTTCCATACACACGTGCAATGTTATTATTTTCCAACTGGTTTAAAGTTAAGTTGCATGATTTTTTATTATAATTAAATAGGTATAATAATATCATAAAAATAATATATACATATTTAATAGTTCATTATATCAATCCATGAGAGGTGGTTATGAAAAATGAATAACATCAATCCGTGAGGTGGTAGTCTATAATTCACACAATCGATGGTTTTGTTTCCCATTTAATGGAAAAAGAGATGGATATAAGTAATGAAATTAACATAATAAAATATTTTTATATTTAAAATATTTTTGTTTCAAATTCATAATAATTTAATAATATTTTATGTATTTAGATGAATAAGTAAAACAAAAACACATAGTTTAAAACTTTACCTCTTCTTTGGACAACCAATTTAGGTTTAAACAAAATCCATACTAGATTGAATTTCTGATCTCAAAAAAAGACTCTATGATGACGGTATGGATGTATAAAAATTATTTGTGAAGTAATTGGAAAAATCAAATGGTTTTAGAAGTGTGAAGTGGATAAAAGAGGGGGGTATTTTATAAGGGACATGAGTAGAAAACTTGTACTTTTTTAAAAGAAAAAGGTGTACACACATTTTACACATGTCCAAAGGATATAAAATGGGAAGTTATAGAAACATAGAGGTTATTAGGTCTAAATATAGATAAATAATATATTTTGGACAATTTTAAAAGCAATTTACCCCTCATCGTTTTAGTTTAACCCTCGATAATCCTATTTTAATCTTACAAAGAGTAATTAATTTTTACTATTTTTACTATTAATTATGGAAAAATATTAGGTTGAACTTATTTTATGAAATAAATAATTATTATTAAAAATAAAAAATCCATGTTTCCAAATTTCTTTCTCATAAGTTGAAATATTTAATTTAAAATTAATTCCAAAGATGTGATGAAAAAGCTATTTTCTAAAAAGAAAAGTTTCAAAATATTAAAATGTTATTATATAAATATTAAATATGAAATTGACTCCAATGGCCTAAATTAGCTATATATATAATTAAATTGGATTTTTTTTGAACCATACAAAAAAAGCAATATTGTAAATGTTATGAATGAAAAGCCACTTTTTAATAAAAATCATTATATTTCACTACTCACTAAAAAACTGATCGTTTTAGAATCATAAAAAAATTGGAAATGCTAATTTCAAAAATGTTGTACATTTTTTTGAATAAATTTTCTAAAATCATAAAAAAAACTATTTTTAAGATAAGTGCACATAAGACAAAAACAATTTAAAAAAAATATAGTTTTTAAGGGTGGAATAGGATTTATTATTATCTTACTGATATTTTTTAAAAAAAATGGGTCTTTATGGTTAAGAATTAACTAGATCATCACATGGGATACTGATCATAACATTTATATTTGAAATTCAAAATTAAAAAAAATTCATCACAGTCACAAAATTTGATGAGACCTCGAACAGAGAGGAGACCACATTAGCCAGTATGATGTCTGCCATAATCCTCAGGAGTCACACCATTAAACATCACCATCCTATCACCACACCATCATTTATTTCAAACAACACACCAGACACTAGAGATTTAGTCTTTCAGAGACCATCATTTCCACCATAAAAACCCATACCATACCACCAAAGGATCTCCACAACCCCCACAAAGTAGAAAAACCCCAAAAAAAATAAACACCAAAAAAGAATAATGATCTCCTAGAAAACCCAAAAAATCCTTCATGATGTATTTAGAGGATAAACACCTAATGAGAAACATCTCTATTTACATAGTTATTTCCAATAATGAACAACACCATAATTGAAGGGCACACACCTAGAAAACTAATGAACACCAAACTAATCATAAAACCACGTAGTTATAACCACTATAGATCTCACTTGGAGAGGAGTAGTGGAATTAAAAGTCAAAGCAGGTATTGGATTGGTCCATGGATCTAAGAAACAATGTCGTCGATGATTTAGAAAACCAATAGCCAATAAAATAGAATTAGGATGACTCAGGAAACACCTTGAAACCCATAAACCATTGAACCAAAAATTACAAAACCCCTTCATTACCTATGCTTCATATCTAACTCAGAGAAGAGTATAAAAACATGAGGTCGGAGAAGGGGAAGCTCCAAGGGCTTTAATAACCAACTATCTTTGTCAGAACCTCAAAACCTCCTTGAAAGAAGTTGTTGTGGTCGATATAAAACCAGAACGTAGATAATCCATGTAGAAGAAGAAATAATAATGATAGAGGAGGTGAAATGAGGGGAATATTATAAGTAAATAAGAGTATCAGTACTCAGGCATGCCATTGACCATGTAGTAGAGGGTTTTGAGAGGAAACCCTAGGCAGTACCAAGAGTGAGAGGAGGATAACAGGGAGAGAAAGGTTCCATATGAATTTTCCTATTCTTATCTCATAAATAGAAATCACATAACATGAACATTAATAATTTTATTGAATATTGAATATAGAATATATAAAATTTATTAAAATCATTCACCATGTTTTATTTATTTAATTTATTGAGATGAAACATGTTTGTGTGCATTAAAATATATTTTCATAAACGTATTTCCTTTATTTTATATTGTTTTTTATTATAATTTATAATTAATTGGTCACCAAAGAATTAATTTTATCAACATGTGTAAAACATATATTTTCATAATTTAGTTGATCCAATTCAAACCATCTATTCCAATATTTAGGAAATAACATCCATATTAAATATTAATATTTTTATAGTATTTCATGTTTCATTTAAACATATTGTTGTATGTAACATAATGTAAAATATATGTTACATGTAACACAATAAAAACATTGTGTTTCATATAAAAAAATCTATAGAAAAAACTAAATTTATCTGAAAATAATATTTCCCAAAATCCCAGGGTGTTACATTTGATGATGAGGATGATTACTCTATCCTCAATCATGGAAGGTGCATAGATCCAATTAAGTAAATATTGAACATTATTACCTTGTTTAGGATCCCTATAGTGGTATTTTATTAGAATTAGTTATTTAAAGTCTCAGTAACAACCTATTTGATGTTTTCAAATATATATTAGAATGAAGTTATAATTATCCAAACCATTTGAGTACTGTTTCCCCTAGAAGGTCAACCTTTGTCATTTATGCCTTCATTTATAGTGATCTAGTTAGGTCACTATGTATGATGCTATTAGAAAACTAAAAAACTATCGTAATCTTGACCTTGAGGGGGTATTACCATATTCATATTCTTATTGAGGATCAGTTCATTATCCTTTCTACATTCATATCATGATATACAAGGGGGGGTCTCTTATAAAGATGATCAGTGATAATTAGGGACCTAATAGGAAAATTCAAAGAAGATGATTCCATGTCATTAGTTTAACCCTTATAGGTTAATGTTTTCTTAACATATTTTAGAGAGATAGAGTTGAAATTTTTTTATATTCCTTTTGTTGTGATGGGTGCATAGATTATTCTCTATGATATGTAAAAAAATTATAGGTATGATCTTTCGGATATGTGGTATAACATAGTGACCATGTTATGAGACTTTATCGATAGGGCTAATTGGGTGACCTAGAGGCCTTTAGTTGTGACTCTAACCCTTGTAGGTTGATATTTTGTTTGATCAATGGAAACGGGTAGGGTTATTATGGAATTTTGGATGCCTTTTTCGGCAGTGATCTAGGTTATAATCTCATTTGAGACCCAATCATGGTTACTGCTTGTGTTATCCGATATATTCATGATGATTCTTGGTTTATGTGATATCACCAAAGGGTGATTTGGTATCGATTTTTTATTCAATGAGTAGGGTTTTTTAGTTGCCTAACCCAATTAACCATTATATTCATGATTGATGTTTAAATGTCGGAAAAATGATGTCACGTGTCAGGTGGTCATGGAAAAACTATGACATAAGATAGGTGCTCTATTTTGACAGGGAGTTCCATTGGAGCTTCTAAAATAATGATGCTGACATGACATGTAGCATGGTCAACTTGGATTCAGTATCATATGACTCATAAGAGTATGATTCGAGTGATTATCTAGTGGTATGTGTCGGTACACCGAATATTCTATGAAAAATAGAAAAATAACACATCAGTTGTGTGGTGTCATTTAAATCATAAATTAGTGAGTGGATGTCAGCGAGTTGAGGAATGATGTTTTCAATTAAATTACATGAGCATGGTTTCCCAAGTCTTTAGATAAAGGGATAAATTTACTCTTATAGTAGAATAGACATCGAGGATAAATTAGGTGTTGTGAGGCTATTGGCCCATGGATGGACCTTGACACACATTGTCAGAATACATGGTCCACAGAGTCGGTTAAAGGAAAGTATAGCCCATTTTAATGTGTGTATGGATTAGGGAGAGATATACATGCTTACGGAGTAAATATTTTCATACTCATACTAAGATAAGATCATGAAATATATCATCAAATAATACTTAGTTTGAAGAGAGAGAGTGTCAGTTATATGTTGAGATTCATAAATATCTTTTCCTGTCTGATAGATGAAGTCCTCCTAAGTTGCGCTCGAGGAGAAATATATGGTAATACATATGGAAGGGATTGAACTATTGGATATTTGAGGGTGGTGACCCACATTTTCATTTGAAATATAGTACTTTTATGTAAACTGGTCTCTGGACGAAGGAATAGGTGATGTTACATGATGATGATAAGGATACTCCTATGATATGGAGTATCATATTAGTTATGATTAAATGTCTTTATTAATGTAATAGTTGTTAAATCTTTGAGACTAATCATTGGAAGGTCAAGATAACTTAGTTTTGTAGATGATTGGGATGAGAGAATGGATGTGTTTTACCATAATGGATTCTTTGGGATGATAAGTGTTATGGTGGAGATATTGTAAGGACACATGTTTTTCCACACTAGACATCTAAGAATAAATTTGAATTTTTTCATTTAGATGCTTGAAAGGGGTAAAAAGGTAATTTTATTCTAGAATATTTTCATTGCTGTTTTTTACAACTCTTTTGGTCCCAAAATATATTGTTACCTAAGGACGAGTGTTTTTTGGAATTCCAAACCATTTTAATTTTCAGGGAACAATTAATATTTAAGATATATTTAATTAAATATTAATTTATTTACACATTTTCATTTGCCTAAATATTTTGAATGGAGATTTAAATTTATATTTCATCTCTACCATTGATTCCATAAAGGGGGGTGGTGGTCCTATGTGAGGCATAAACTCATGTGGGGCGTCAGGGCCGAGGCTGAGCCACTTTATCGTTGCCTTTTTTTTCTTTCTTTTTGTTTTTCCTTTTTCTTTCTTCTCCGCCCTAAGATTCTAATGTACACCACATTGGGACTCCTATATCATGAAACCGAGAGAGAAAAGGGAGAGGGTGGGAGAAAGAGGTAATAATTATCATTTTTGAGCTCAAGAGGAGCCGAATCATCATGTGGAAGCAGTGGAACATGAATACGGGTGACACTTTAAAGGATTCCACCCAAAGGTATGTTGTTTTTAAGTTTTTTCTATAGATACCAATTTATTTACTTATTTATAGTTTTAAGTCCCTATTATGACTACTAAGGACCCCTATTGGGGTGATCTATAACTTTTGAGGACAACAATAGGGTTTTTGGGAAATGGAAGGAGTTTACGTTCATGAAATCTCGATCACATGACATATAGACCAGGAACATTCACAGTGTGTTCTTCTTGTTTGGGAAATATGATTTTTCATATATAAAAATCATGTACTAGGGGTACATGCAGTGTATTCATATTTGTCCAGGTAGCCAAGTACTCACCTATATATCCTATCCAAGGGAACTTGTCCATCTAGAATATATTACCAGAACTGAAGTGGGTCCCACACAAGGTAGATATAAATAGCTGGGCCAAGATAGTTGGAAATAGCATATGAGGTACATTAGAATTTACCTAGTAAAGGGTAGATTCCATGTAAATGGAATGTAACTCATATACATGGTATTACACACCATGTCTGGATGAAGAACGCAACCTGGTGGATATGAAAGAGTATACATAGTGTACTAGAGTATAAATGATTTATACTCTTTCCTTTCTTCCCTTTCGAGGTGTTTTGATGTATTTATTCTCCAAAATAATAATTTCACACATGAGTATATATTTTGAGTGTTGTTACACATTGATCATGATGGTGGAACCCTTAGGGTGTTTCATGGACTCTTAATTAGAATCTTGGGGTGAGTAAGATATAATGGAGAGTTTCTTCCTACAATAAATAGTTTCGGGTGTCTCATGATAGCGAGACATTGAACTGATATGGGTAATGTCACATATCTCTTGACCGATACTTATGTAGTTTGTCCCTTTAGGAATTTTTCTTTATGAGAATATCCCTTATGACCAAGGTGTCCATGAGATACATTGTCATAGGGGATCCCTTATAGGATACCACCATATATACTGTGAACTAGAGGATCTCATTTAGGATGCCTCCTCTTACTCTTTTTAAGGCTCCCATGTAGGATACCTATAATTTACTATTATTTCTGATGATATCCTATGTGATATTTTGACTAAAATGATGACCTAGATAATCTATTTTAGGATCCCTCTACTTTTTTACACTTTTTGAGGGTCCCATGTAGGATGCCTCCACTTATTAATAACATTTATAAGGGTAACATGTATGATACATTTTAATATGTGTTAACTAATAGGATCCAATAATGGATACCATTGCCTTTGTATAGACCTTGAGGATACAAAGTAGAATGAATAACCAGTGTTATGACCTGAGGGACCTAGTGGTTTCCTTGATGTTTGACCAACCCCAAGCTAGTGCCATTGGGATTTGGGTAGATATCATAGTAGGTGTCACCTTAGATACCAAACTAAAACATTGAGCCTACGAGACTATGAATGTTGTGGTGGGTTTAGGAATTCAACCACCATAACTCTTTTATTTATATATTCTCCTAATTTCAGATTATGCATCTATGCCCACCAGATGTTCTTCCTAGTTTTTGGACATTGTACCTAGAATAATGCATTGTGAGTCAAGGATTCCTAGAGGCACAACTCGGGATCTAGATTCTAAGCACTTTAATTTCTGGTTATTTATTAAGGATTTCCATATGTACTTCATGAGATCCATCATATGAGATATAATCAAGGATGATTATTCACTCCCAATTAAGGGGATATTTATAATCTCACCAATATATTACTAAAATGTAGTGTAATGCATGCCTCCCCACATAGTTAATGAACTTGAAGATGATTACACTCTCTAGAGTGAGGTTTGGGATGCTCCTTAGAGTGAGGTGGATGAACCATTACATTACTAAACTCATTAGACATGGTGGGGAGTGTTCTGTTGATCATTTTTTAAATGTATATCAAGCATATACATAGATACATAGAGCATTCATTTTTCAGATCACATAAGTTTCATGCCCTTTAAGGATTATCCAAGTCACAATTTCATATCCATCAATGAACTGCGGCCTAGGGCCCAGACCTCATAATAAATTTACAAGGCTTCAATGGTATGAATTATAGCTAAGATTACATTTTTATTATATCTATATATTATATTAAATCCTTCATTATAGTGATTGTAGGTGAGTACAGGTGACCCCAGGGATAGGACACATGTCCCCTGGGGTGACGTATCCTAATCCAAGAAATTTTCAACATTTTCGAAAGTAGGTATTGTCAATAAAGATTACAAACATGAGGTTTGAATAACTATAAATTTCTTTAGTGGTAAAACATCCATCTCAACGACCATTTTATAGAATTTCAAAACTGTGAATATTACAGACCTAAGGATCGACTATGGTTGTTTTATGTTATTTCTCACCTTACTCATAATTACATATATATTTGTATATGTATATGGATATATATACACACACACAAAAACAAACATATATATATATATATATGATGGAACATTTTCCTATTGATCAAAATCATGGACCCGGGTATCGAATGTAGTTTCAAATTATTTATTTATTTATCATTTCTAGTTGTGTCTTGTCTAGTCTAAGAATAATGAATTATCATGAACTTATGAAATCAGATTTATAGGTTCATAATAGGGGTGACATACTAAGATTATTTCTCACCTTATTATGTGAACCTTAGTGTACAAGTATACCTTTTTACTTATTTTTATGTAGAGAAGATATTTCATGATTGATAGGTCTGAGGACCTGGGGTGCGTGATCTAGAGAGTTTGATTGTGCGGGTTCTTAAGATCAGGATGGATCATCTATCTTGTGTCTTAGAGACCAGTAATGTGTTCTAGATTATATTTAGTAGGAGAGACATGCACTTTTACTTTATTTTATTTTATGTACTAATGTATGTATGGATATCCTGATGGGTGACCAGTGGTGAATGTAGGACATAGATGTTTTGGATTTTAAAAATCTTCTTTTATTTTTATAAAATGATTCTTTTTTAGTTTAATTAATGCTTACATACTCTAATTATTTACTTTTATGGATAATTCTTTCTTATTTACATTGTCTTCTTACTCTGATATGAGTTCATAGTCTCCACAATATCACACCATTGGCCCACACTACTAGTTATAAGCCTCTGGTGTATGGGGAGGCATGATTGTGGAATTTTTTTGAACCAAATTGGATAATCAATACAGTGGAATTTAGGCTAGTAAAATAAATAAAATATTGTTATGGGTAGAAAATATTCCAAATCAAGTAGAAAAATAGGTTTCATTTTATTAAAAACATGATTCTAGTATCATGAGTATGTAAAGAGGGAGAAATGAAAGGAAAAATTATGATTTATTTAAATAACCAAAGGAGAAGAAAAATGGTTTTTTATGATATAAATCCCAAATAAATTCATCTATAGATACTTAAACATGAATAATCTTTAATAATGGTGATATTATGAAATAAACCCTTATTACTTTCAAAACATTTGAATCATAAACCAAATGAAATAAATAACACCAAATTGAAATATAAATACCATGAATATAAGTGGACTCATGATATATCATATCAAATTGGTAGTATGTACATGACATAAAATAAATGTGTTTTGAATATGGAATATGTCTCCTGAAAGTAAAAGTGAGACAAGAAACGCTTACATCGGGTATGAATTCCTTTGTATATGTTCGAACCTCCAATATAATAAAAATTGATTTAATATAAATATATTTTAGAACCATAAAAATATATATCAAATAACATATGATTTAATAATAACCTTTTACCATCCATTTATTTATAATTCATTATTAAATTCAATATTTTTGGAGAATGTAGCGTTTCATTCATATGTGTTTCTGTTCGATAGTGTTTTTTCATGTAATTTCATCATGGTTTCATCATATCTAGAATTTTATTCAAAATATAAATATCATATACATATTTATCCAAAATATTTATATGTATATTCATCTTTAAAATTTAGAGATAGAAAAATATATTACACTGTACATAGATACGATAACTCATATATACGCATTAAAATATTTTTCACTTCTTAATGATTAAAATGAAAGAATGGTAAATAATAATTTACCTAAATAGAATTATAATTATATCATATATATCATATATAATCATTAAATATTTTTTTTACCATCAATTTAAATAGAAAAAAAATGATTTCATTACTTCGTAGAGGTGGTAGTCCACACATACAAACAAGAGACGTTATCATTTTCCAATGTATTGGAATTTATTAAGGTATATATGATAATATAAATTTATAATAATATTTATTTCATAAATATACTATAATTTCATTAGTTTCATATTTTTAACCATCCAAAGAATTTGGTGATGAAAAATGAATTTCACCATTATGTAAAGATTCTAAGTCATGCGTACGCACGATCAATGTTTTCACTTTTAAAATGATGGAAAAGAGATGGAATACTGTTTTACCAAAGACATAATAAAATCTAAATATATTGGATTTATTATTCTATGATTATTAAAATGTGTGATGAGGAAGTTGAAGAAGAAATAAACATGAAAGAGTCAGTAAATACAATTACCTTTTCTTCGGTAGACTTACTTCAGATATCCTAGTAAAGAACCTATGGTATTTCATTTAGAAGCTAAAGAACCTATGAAACATATATAGTGATGTTTATAAGGTAATTTTTTGGGGTTTGTTTCAGATAGGTAGCTCAAAGCGGTGTGAGGAAAATAGATAAGGGGTGTCCTTTTCTAAGTGAGTGGGGGAGAATTATTTGAATTCCTTAAAGTAGTAAATTAATATAAAAGATTTTTATGATCAAATGGGCCCAAATTAATATAACAATAATATAATATAGGTTTCAATATAAATAATATCATCAAATAATATTTGGACATGTTTTTTCTATTGTTTTACTATGAATGATGTTTTAAACCGTATCCAAATAATTTTTCCCAACATAATATATTTATTAATTTTAAATGAATTAAAAGTATATTATTAATTATAAAATATTTTTAATTTAATTTTTACACTGTTATTTTAATCTAACATTAAATACATCAAGACAAAAAGAGATACTGAATCTAATCCTTACAATCTTCCATAACATGACATATTGGCCTATAAAATTCATGAAATGCATTAAATCATCCAAATTATATAAATTTTAATATTTTAAATACAATTTAATTTGTTTTCAATTATTTCAATAAATACTATATATGTCTTGTATAATCCTTTAACATAATTATTTAATCACTAAAAAATAAAAATAAATTACCATGAGAAAAAAATTAAATTACAAATAACTATTTTAACCAAACATGTGCTCTTTTTATACCTATGTTTAAAATTGGTAGTTAAGTAAACAAAGATAATGAGATTTTTTACTTTTATTTAAATAAAATAATTTAAAGGTCAAAATCATATCCAAATGGAAAAAGACTCAAATATTCAAATACTAGATGAGTATTAATGAATCAGGTTCATTCATGGGAATTAATTCATGTGTTATATTTATTTTATGGAGCATATCGTATTATATTTAACATTATTTACTTTATTTTTCCTTACCACAATAATGATTATTTAAAATATTTTCTATTTATAATGATAAAAATAAATGGTGCATATTTACCAAATTTTTACATCTTAATTCCAAATATAGAATCCATTTTTAAGAATTTAATTTCTACAATTGGCAATATTTATTATTAATTTAAAACAGAAAACACAACAAAAAATAGTTTTTTCAGAAAAATGAAATTCTATGTATAAAAATATCTTTACATAAAATTAAATCATATAATTGATTCAAATGAATTCAATTTAATTACTATTAAAATAAACAAAAAAATTCATAAAGTAATTTTAAAAAATAATGGATCTTTCCAAATGATGAAAAAATATAGCTTTCAAGAAAATAGAAATTTACAAAATTCATTGAAAAATAAATCATTTTTAAAAAGTAAAAAATAACCCTAAGATAATTTTGATATTTTTATTTCAAAAATAATTTTATTTTTATAAAATAAAATTTATATAATTTCTAAAAAATAATTATAATATTTTTCAAAAAAAACAATAAAAATAATTTCTAAAGAGAACCCATTTATATATAATTAAATAATTATACTAAAAAATAAGTACCTATTTCATAATAATAAATAAATTATTTAGTATTGACTCTATCCAGTATAGATTTTTAATAATTTGGTTAATAATATTTAAATCCACCAATTCAGAAGTTATTTTAATACATTCATATTTAAAAATCGATATTTCGTGGTTCATTTAAGCATGGTGTTTCATGTTGTATACGATGTTGAAAATAGTTTTATTTTAAAATTTAGGGGTGTTACAAAGTATTTTATGGGTAAAATTTACATTGAAAAAATAATTTAAGAATATAAAAAATTTCAAAATATTGTTAGAAATCATGGATCTGAAAGAAATAGTATTTTTGTTCGAAGAGATAATTAAATTCATATTTATTTAAAATATTTTTTAAAAAAAATTGAGTAATTGAACTGTGGAAAATTAAATGAAAACAAGTAATATCAATAAATAAATATATTAGAATAAAATTAAAAGGTTTTAGTAGAAAAGGATAATATAATTACCATCAATGAAAATGTAATCATAAATAATCCTCATTTAAATGAGATTCAAACATAAATCCATTACCTCATGTTTGTCATTCATAAAAGGAATTATAAAAACCTTTATAATAAATTTAAATTTATTATAATTATACACTATATTCATGAACATACTCATTAATTCATATATGATCCACTTGTTACATTTCAACACCCATTAATTAAAAATTCCTCAATAAAATCGTTGTTTCCTTGTGCTAAATGTTTCCTTTTCAATGAGGATTTCTGTTTGGTAGTAATTGTCCTTGTATATTGATCATGGTTCCGTAATCACCATAATTTTATTTAGGATATATATTCTGTATTTATTAATTATATAAATTTTTATAATCATCCATAAAATCTAGAGATACAAGAATGAATTGCATCGTTAACGGAGACAGTTGGTTGTACATCTACAAGAATGATTTTTTTACATTTAGAAGGATGGAATAACGGAATGTTAAATAATAATTAACCTTTATAGAATCATTATTAAATAATATACATAATATATGTTTATTAAATCTATCCTTATTAACTTTTATATAAAGATAAAATGAAAAATGAATCACATCACCGCATAGATGTGGTAGCCCACATATACGCACAAGCAGCGTAATTGTTTTTTGATAGATGGGAAGGAAGGAGGTAGATATGATATTATAATTATATAAAAATAATACTATTATAAATATAGTATATAAATATTAAACTAATCTTAATAATAGTCCAAGGAATATGGTGATAGTAAATTAATTGTATTGCTACGTGGGAGCGGTAGCCCACAGACACGCACAAGTGGTACTTTCACATCCGATTTAATTAAAAAGAGGGTGGATAATGGTTTTTTCAGGATCATAATTAAATTTATATATATTTAGGATAATAATAAATTATTTTATTATGAATAACATTGATTTATATAAGGTATAAGAAGAAATGAATTAAAGTAGTTTGTATAAGACACACTTGGAAATATCAAAACGATTTGGATACAATTATATCTTGTCTCATGTATAATGCTTAAAATTGATATAAATTAAACTAAAAAGAGTTTATGGTTGAGATATTCATTAAATGAAATTTATAAAAAAAATTGAATAATTTTAATTCTTATCATTTTTCTTAACCATTTTTAACCTTAATCACAGTAACAAATATTTCAATATTAAAGTGTTATAATTATACTTATAATGTAACAATTAGAATATAAATGGATAATGAATGAAGTTTCAGACCATATATTTTCCTAATTATCCTCTTTAAATATTTTTTATGATTTTTAAATATTTTTATAAAATATTATTTTTCATAAAATACATTTATTGTCATTTTAAGACTATTCATTTAATTGAACTTTAAATTCATCCACATTATAATGTAATTTAAATATAATTCTTTAACACATCCAAAATATGTTATATTATTCTAAAAAATGTTGGAACACAACAATTTAACCAATTTTTAATGATTTAATATTTTAAATTCATTCATTTTATTTTTCTATTAATTTAATAAATACTTTGTCGGTGTTGCATATGAATTGAAGCTAATTATTAAATAACAAAAAAAATATAAATAAATAACTATGACAATAAATATAATTTATCTTTAAAATAAACATTTATTAGTTAAATTATCCTCATTTTTTCATTATGTAAAAATTTTACAAACATTAAAGTCAAGTGAGTGAAATTTTATATTAATTATTTTCTTAAATTAATACAAAGGTCGTAATCAAGAAAAATAGTGCCAAGTAGACATATATTCGATACATTGAAGGAATTGTTCAAAATTCACTCACTCAAATGTATAAATTTAAGTTTCAATTAAATTTCAAATCTTATCTCAAAGTTTTAAACCTATCTTAACTATTTACCATGGTTACTATTTTCTATAAACAAACTTAAATGGGAACTTTGTACAAAATCTGATCCTCCTTACTCCAAATATTTCATTATCAAATATATATAATTGGAAGGAGTAAATTATAATATAAATTAATAAAACACAATGAAAAAGAACATTTCAAAAAAATGTGTTTTTAAGAATAAAAATTAACTTATATGAAAATATTAAATCTTACTGATTCGAATAGAATTAATTACATTATTATAAACCAAATATATCATAGATCACTTTAATATCAAATAAAAAATATAATTGGTCTTTTAAAGTATGATATTTAATGAAAATAAATAACAGTATTTGAAAAAGCATGAATTTTCTTAACTCATTGAAAAATGAATCATTTTAGAAAAATTCCAAAATTTCATCAAAAGTTAATTTTAATATGTTGATAAATTTTTTTTTTCAAATACAATTTCTAAAAGTGGAATAAATTAATTTTATTATTTTTTCAAAACAATTAATAGAAAAATTAAGGAAAAATAGTTTTAAAGCATATAATGACTTTAATAAAAGTTGAGTACTTATTTTAAATATATTTATTGATTATTTTAAACCTTTATACATACTTTTTTTCAATATTTAGTTATTCTTGTTCAATATTTCAGTTTAAAAAATTGGTTAGAAATTTATTATGTTTCATTTATACTTGTGTTTTTGAGTATGGAATGCTGTTTGAAAATTAAATTTAATTAAAAATAAATATATAACAAAAATAAACGGGTATTACATTATTCAACCCTTAAAATGAATTTTCCTTTTAAAATTTTTCACTCTAAAACAAAAAAAATTGGGATATCTCTATTTCATCACATCCTCAGGTTTTCATATATATTCATTGAATTTTAGATCTATCAAGAGAACTTTAACAATGTGAGTAGTCTTTTTTAGTATAACTTTATCCATATGATCTTAGATCTCAACAAGTTTTTCTTCATAGAAATGATAATTATCCAATGGTATAACATTTAATTTTATTACATGTGATATATTATGTATATACTTCATCATTAGAGATATACAGAACACATCATGAACTTTAAAGAGGTTCGGTGGAAGTACATAGAGATAAGATATCATCCTTACTCGATCAAGAATATTAAAGGGGCCTAAATATCGAGGGAACAACTTTCCATTCCTTATAAATCTTATAAACTTATTACATTGATAAATTAATAGGAATACCTTCTCACCAACTTCATATTTCATATTTACCATATGAATGTTTTCAAAACATTTATTCAACTCTAAGCTGCCTTAAAGTGCTGATGAGTGAACCTAACTTCCTTTTCCTTAGATAGATTAAGTCATAATATATTTATTTATCCATATTCATCCAAGAACATTGGACTTGTAAACTTTATTCCATATTGAGATTTATAAGGGTTCATTTTAATTTTTTAGTGAAGTCAATTGTTATTAGAAAACATGACTAGTGGAAGGTCTTGGTACCAATCAACTTTGAAATATAGAGAACATGAACTCATTGTATCATTCTAAGTTTTAATGGTTATCTCAGAACATCCATTTATCTGAAGATGAAAATCTTTATTGAAAAAAAAATCTTAATCCATAGCTTATTTAAGACTTCTCCTGAACATCGAGGTAAGTAATTGATCCTAATAAAATACAATATAATTTGGTACTCTATGAAACCTTACCACTTCTTTAATGTATATCCTAGAAAAATGATGAAGAGAGAAGTATTATCAAAGAGAAATTTAGTTTCTTTTAATTTTTAAGGATATTGAATACAACCCAAATAGCATTATTTCCTTTAGACCATATGGGGAGTCCAACAACAAAAATCCATGGTGCTGTTTTCCTTATTATCTATCATACTTAACTTTATGATATACCAAAAACTAAGATACAAACTCTACAAGATCTATTTTCATATTATCCCACTAAAAATTCCCATTCATAAATCTATACATCTTTATAATTATAGGATGAATAGAGAATTATTAATGTTAATCTTCATACCATTATTCATTTTTCACATCCTATATTGAGGGGACACATATTCAGTTCCTAGAACATGTCATTCCATCACAATCATGGTTGAACTTAAGAAGATTTCTTACCTTATTTTTCAGATCCACATATTCATTTTGTGCATCTTTAATATCCAATTTGATAGATCGTTGAACAATTAGTAAATAATGATAAGATTTCTCCCCTTATTTAAATATTTCCAGATGTATTCTTTGAAAATCCATAAATTTTGGACATTTTTAATCCTCATCAAAGATAATATAACATTATCCCTTTGGATCAGGGAATCTACCACCTTTTCTACTTTTTTATGGTGGTATTTTATTGAGAAGTTATAATCATTAATTTTCTCTAACCTTTATCTCTATAATATATTCATCTCTTTCTGATTGAACATATATCTTCAACTTTTATGATCACTGTAAATGTCACTCCTTTCTCTATAATAATAATACCATAACATAATTAATAAAAAAATTACCATTGCTAACTCAAAGTAAAGAGTTGGCTAAATTTTCCCATGAAACTTATATTTTCATGAGGCATAATAAATAACCATATAATTCTACATGAGGAAGAATCTAAGTCTATTATTTTATATATCACTATATATCACAAACCCTTCTCCACATAAGGGTAATATAACCATTGGTTCACTGACTAACCTTTTCTTTTGTTCCTTATAATTTTCATTATATTCATATTTCTAGAGGATCTTGGATCCCTTCCATGATAACTTGTTGAGTTTATTATATATTCATGTTTAATTATCAAAAAGCATCAACAATACCCATACAAACAAAGAAAACTATGAATATTAATCACAGTTTTTGTTTTGGGCCAACGTTTAACAACATCATCCATTGTTGGGTCCACTGATATACCCTCAGATGAGATTATATGACCCAAAAATAAATATTTTATAAAACAGTTTTATAGTTGGTTAACATTTTATAAATAATCTATTTACTCAATATATTAATAATAACCTTTAAATTATTTTTAAACTCTTCCTTGATTCATGAATATATAAGAACGTCATCTAAAAATATAACTAAAAAATGATTGACAACATCTTTAAATATTATATTCATTAAATCCATGGTGATAGTGGGGGAATTAGTAAGACCAAATGGAATCACTATAAATTAACAGTTTACATACCTTGTATGAATGGTTTTATTGTGTTTTTCTTAACTTTTAACCCTTAACTAATAGTATCAAAATCCAAGGTAAATCCTGGAAAATTATTGAGCTCCTTGTAATTGATTGAAAAAATAATTAATACAAGTCATAGGAAACATATTCTAGAATGTGATCCTATAAATTTATTGAAAATCAATACACAGTTTCACTGATCTATAATTCTTATTTAAAAAATAAGGATCACACCCCATAGTGACACACATGGTCAAATGAATCCCTAGTCATGATTCTCCTAAAATTATTTCTTTAATTCCTATAACTCAATCAGGGATATTCAATGTGGATTCTTTAAAATAAGATTAACACCTAGTATGAGTTCTATTGAAAAATCAACTTCATGATTTATATAAATATTTTGTATATAATATGAAAAACATAAAAAACAAATATATAAAGGGATTATCATCAATATTGAGTTTATCCATAAAAATATGATATAAAAAACCAATTTTGAAAAGTAATTAAGAAAAATATAGTGGATGAGACATCTATCAGATGTTCATATTTAACGTCACACTGATAGAATATCATAGGTTGATTTGGTATATCAAATGTGACTTCCCTTCCTTGTAAATTGATGTGTGATTTATGTAAATAACTCACATCCATGCCTAAGATAACAACAAATTAAACTAGATAAAGAATAATGATATTTTTAGGATGTAAAATCCCCAAAACATCAAAATAATGAAGATTTATAGACATGAGATATGATCATTATTCCATTAAGGGTTTTCAAATCTAATTAGGTATCTAATTTTTTATGTGTAATTTTTATTACCATTGAATATTCATTAGATATAAAATAGTGGGTAGATCTAGAATCGAATAAGAAATTATCTATTCTATATTGGATGGTATGTTTACCTTTCACCACTTCATTATCGTACCCTGCAAGAGTAAAAAATATCATGTAATGTTTCCCTTTATCTCTAGGCTTAAGAGGATATAGATGTCAATAATCAATAATAACCTTTGTATTATAGCATTGGATAGATTAATTCACAAACTCCATGCATTTCAAAAATTGGAGTGTGTGTGGTACATTATGTGGTTCTTTTTGTCTAATATTTTATAAATTCTTACTATCCCTTTAGTATTTGATTTTCTGATGATATTCCTTTCCACACATAAAAAATTTATCAATACCTTTAAGAAATTTTCCTTTATGTATCCTTCCATACATCAAGCATAATATGAACCTCTTTATCTTCCCTCAATTGTTTTTATTATTAGAATTTATTTTAAATTTCATCTTTCTATTCTTATAAAAACCTTTATATTGATAGATAATTAAAGCCTCCAATTCTACCATAGTAGAATATAAAAAAAATCTTCATAAATACTTAAGTCCCTTGTGTCTAACACCCTTAAAAGACTTGGTATAAGCTACTAAATAATTGATCAATATTATATTGTATTTCTATGATAATACCATAAGTGTACCTCATAAATCATGTAAAATTTTATTCATATGAAATAATGTAATCATCATCCTTTTTCCATATCTTAAGTAAATCCTCTATTTTCATATGAAGAATACATGTAATTTAATTTTTGAAAAATAAAATTATAAAATCATCCCTATCTATAGATTCAATTTTCTCCAATTTCCTCATGTTCTTAATGAAATGCTTCCATTTATATACATCTCTATCCATATGATAAATAACTAAAATGACTTTTTCATTCTATAAAAACTAGAGAACCAAAAATATATTTTCAATGGTAATAATTCAATGCCAATAAACTAGTAGATCAGTTGACCCACTAAAATATGGTAGATGTTTTCTCACAAAGGACTCAACATAATAGTGTTCCCTCCTTTTATCATTTCTAAGGTCAACTGGAATCATATATTGATAAATATTCTCAAGCATATTAATGAGATTTTGTATTCCATGTCCCATAACATTTGTCTAATTTTGAGGAAAATCAATTCATTTTGCATGAAATTAATAATTAACATGGTTCCTTTTATTTATATCCATTAAATAAAACCAAATTAACATTATGTAAGCAATAATAATAATAGTGGAAAACCATATAATCCTAAAAAATAATTTATAAGATGTCAAAATAATGAAACATTATTTTCAGTCTATAACACCATAGGTTTAACCTAGGCCTCACACAATCATCATCTATTCAAATCCATACTGATGGTTCATAAAGAACATCCGAATTAACCGAAGCGTATCTCCCATGATTTTCAAACCTTGTCTTCAGTAAGGCCACACTCACTATTAACCAAAATAATGGTTGAGATATACTAAACCAACTATTTTTGGGGTTATTACACCAAGATGCATATATTCCAAAACCAAATACACTTATAGTATCAAATATGGGATAATTTTCTATGAAAAATACACTTCTTTATTTTCCATAACATATGAATTTCTATGATACATAGTATTATCTAAAGGGTTCTCCTTTTTTCTGATATTAGTTTCCAAACGCAACTAAACTTTCATATGATATCGACTATAGTGACCAATAGTTTTTATTCAAAATATTACATATTATTAGATGAATATACATGAAATTAAATTATTATCCATTATAGGACCATAAATGTTTAATTTCTTTGGAAATATGGTTACATAAACAAATGGTTCAAAAAATATCTACTTCATCACCCACTAAGTTCATCATAACTAGAACCCTTATTAGATAGATAATATGTATACCTTTTCTTAATATACTGGGGAAAATAAAATATAATACAGGGAGGGATAATATGCTTGGTAAGAATAAACAAGGGAGATATCAATGATCAATTTAACATATAATGATCATAATGGGTATGAGAACGTGATCTTAACCTTCAAAAATCATACAATTAAATTTATAGATATCAAACATGAGTAATGAAAAAATTATTGGAAGATCATAATACATGAATAATAAAAGGATCAAATAACACGATCCTTGAGAACCCTACATTGGAATAAGATCATTCCATAAAAGAGTTTATTAATTATAGTATAATCATAATCATATAAATCTTATGTTAATTATACCAACCAATAAACTCATAACAAGTATGTATTGGGCTAACCTCCCATGTACATACTTTAGTCTTAGGATAACTTCCCATATACCCTCATTCATGATTGTTATAACCTCTACTGTACCATATTTTATGCTTTGTATATCCTCCCTTATACCCTTTTATCTCATATAACATTAATATTTACCCAATGATATTGTTTCCAATATAATTTTTGTCTCACATATAACATAATTATTAATCCATTCATACTTACTCCACAAGATCATAAAAACATTCATCATACCTAACCTATGGAAAAGAAAACATGTTTCATTGATATTTCATCCTCATAACCATAAATCATATAGATAAATAATAAATATGGCATAATATGGTCATATATCAATTAATTTTAACATAACATCAACAGATATTATTATAGAGGAAAAAATCTTTTAAATGACCACTAGAATATTTCTTGAGAAAAATACCCAGTTCATTTTTAGATCAAATATTGAAATATAATTGTTTTTCAAAATATTAAGGAAATATTCATATATTAAAATAACATGTATACTTTTAATGGAGGCTTAAAATTATTGAATGGTCATGATAGTATGAAATTCATTTCATGTCGTGTATGGTAAAATAAAGACTCCATTCACATTTTGGTAAAAAGTTAGAAATGTCCCATTTAGAAAATTAAATGAATATTCCTTATAATTTATTTTATTAAAATTAAATTTTTTATAAAAATTACTTTAAACAATAATTTAATAAAATAAAAATATTTTTAGAAAACATGGTTATGGATGAAAAAGGATTTTTGATTGAAGATAGAAATAAAGTAGTTTTTTCATAACAACATTCTTTAGGTCTATTGAGTACTTAATTTGAGGAAAATGAAATGAAAACATGAATTAAAAATAAAAAATAATTATATGAAAATGGAATGTATTTATTAGTAATGGGTGATATAATTTTTTTCAATAAAAATTCAAGTATAATCAATCATGATTAAAATTATATTGAAACATAAATCATATACCTCAAGATTGAATTTTTTCAACAGAAATCTAATTAACTTTATAATAAATTTGAATTTATTATAATTATATACCATAGGAATGTAAATAAATATAATATCATATATTTTAAACTTAAAACATTTGAAGACTCACTTATAAATTATTCCTTATTAAATTCATTATTTCCAAGTGTCAACTATTTCATTTTTCATAAGAGTTTCCAGTGGGTAGTTTTGATCTGTGTACTTTGATCACGGTTCTATCATATATAGAATTTTATATATGATATAAATACAATATAAGGTCATTATATACATATTTATAATCATCTATAAAAGGTATAGATAATAAAATTAATTACATCGTTTATAGAGGTGGTAGGCCGTATATACACACAAACATCGTTTTCATTTTTTGATGGATGGAATAGACGAAAGATAATTATTAATTAAAATTTATAGAAAAATTATTATATTATATATATCAAAAGTATTTATTAAATATATCTTAAATTACTATCAATGTAAATAATAAATGAAAATTCAATCACATCCCTTCGTGGAGGTGTTAATCCTTATGTATGCATGAGCGGCATTATCATTGTCCAATGGTTGAGAATGTAAGAACATAAATATGATATTATAATTCAAAAATAATAATAATATAATAAATATAATATATAAAAACTAAACAAATCATGATAAACATCTATTAAGGATGGTGATATAAAATAAATTCCATCAATATGTGTAGGCGGTAGTCTAAATAGTGACACTTTCACTTTCTATTTGATGAAAAAGAGGATGTATAATGGTTGTTTAATGATCATAATAACATTTTTTGTATTTTTATGATACATAATGTATTAAATTATGATAAATAAAATATATTTTTATGAGTTATAAGAATAAATAAATTGACATAGTTTGGGTGAGATAATTACCTCTTCTTCAGTAGAGCTCTGTTAGATCATTTCTCAAGGACCATTGAAATGATATGTTAAGAGAAACTAAACCTATTATTTATAGAAATTTAATTTTATAAGTGGATTGGAAATGTTTTTTTAGAATCATATCTAAATTTGGAGTAAGTAAAAGACATAAGGGGTGTTCCTTTATAAAGGATAGAAATCATACACTTGGAATTACAAAAAATATTTTAATATATATAATGAATTTCTCTTATATAATGCATCCAAATTTACCTTAATTCCAAAAATGTTATACAGTATAAATATCACAATAAATTGAAATTTAAATAGTTTTTGGATTCCTTTTAATCCTTATCTTTTTTATTAACCCCTTTTTTCACCATTTATAACCTTAACTACAATAACAACAATTTCGATCATGAAGGGTTATAATTTTACTTATATGGTAAAAAATATAACAAAACTTATATTTATTACACACTTAAACATATTTTATTACATAAAACCCTCACTTGATAAAACATAGAATATTTATAGGTCTATATTCATTTGGGCTTTGGAACATTACATAATAACTTAAAACATGAAGTACACATCCTTATTGAAAACTTGTTTTATATGACCACAACATTCCTTTGTACATTTCCTTGCATGAGATAACTTGAGGACACACATAAGAAAAGGATGAAGTATAAATCCCAATAATGGAGTAAAAAATCATAACATTATGAATATAGTACATTTTAGGAAATAGTCATATCAATGGAGCATAAGAGAAACATGAATATAAAGGCATGATATAGCATGATTATCAGAACATGGAAATGTGACAACAACATTTAACATGATTTTATCTTGATCCGAGTATCATTGTACATGTAGCATGATTAAACCATAATTTCATTTGAATTATCATGAGTAAACTCTCAGTTCACTTGTCGTATCATGATACTAATCTTTACCAAATACATTAGAGCGCTATCAGGGCACACCCTTCTTAATCATTTTATTTCATGCATAAGTGTGCCACATGGATCATACTACATGGATTCATTAAACATCATCATTTATTAAATGATAAATGAATGTTTAATTCATAAATGAAACTCTATAATCAATAATTAAATGTTAATAAAGGTTAATACCCTTGATAAAGAAATGGGAATGGTATTTACTACACAATGACTTTGGCTTGGAAAATCACAGTGCAATTTCAGTAGCATAACAATGTGACATAAGAATTCATAAAAATGGTTTAGGAGAGATAAAATGGTGTCCCATAATATTTAAATGAAATATAAATTAAGTGGGTCATATAGATACATGTCCCAACATATGTAATGGAATTTATATTCATAATACAAAATAATTTCTTGGATGTAAATGAGAATAGAGAAATTCCTTACGGAATTTTTCCATGGTAACGGGTGTACATGGGATGCAATAATGAGATAAAATGGGGTCTATAATCATTAAAACATAATTATGTCAGTATATGGGAGATTAGAAATAATACCTCAACATTTTTAATTGAAATTAAAAGGGTATAACAACATTAAGAAACTTGGATGAAAATGAGAAAGGAAGAAACCCCTTACTTGGAAGTCTGATCCCAAAGGCTTCGGAGAGGCTTGAGAGAGGATTCTTGGGATCTTGGGGTGACTTGGGAAGATTTTATAGAGAGGAGGGAAGGTTTTGGTCGATCTAAAAAGGCTTTGAGTTAATATGAATAGGGAGCTTGTGTGGGTTTATATAGGAAAAGATAGGGAATTCTTTATTATTTAGGTTTTGGACAGAACACATTAAACTAGTAAAAACCACAAACCAACCCATGGTTTTTTACAAATTATTTCGACAAAGGGGAGTGGAAAACATTATTTTATAAGGATAATGGCCTAAATTCTTAAAATATTAGGCTTTATTATGTAGAGTTGAGTTACACTCTCAAGGAAAACATTTTAAAAGGTTAAAATATTTTATAATCCTTAGAGGGTCCACTAAATCTTTTTAAAATAAATCAAAAAACCTAAAATCACATTATTTTAATGTTAAAACATATATTTTCCTAACATACCATTTATATTATTATATTAAATCACTATTAGGTCATTATTAGGTCATAAAACACATTTTATAATTAAACGGTATTTAATTTTTACCCAAAAAATATACTATCTCAGAAAAATATGAAAAATTCACCATTGGATAATTTTGAAATCCTAATTTCAAAAATAATATTCAATTTATCTAAATAATTTTATAAATATTTGAATTTTTAGTTTTAAAATAAAAATTTACTTTAATAAAAAAATCATGGGTTTTCACAAAAACGACTTTCAAACCTTAATAAAAATTACAATTGTATTCCTAAAGATTATACGATAATTTATATTTAAAAAGTAATTCATAAATAATATTTTATTAAAATATTATTTTGTTCAAAAATCCTTTAATTCCTCAAAATATATTTCTTAATTGAATATTAACTAAAAATACTATTTGTGCTTCAAAAAATATTTACAAAGTAATAATAATAAAATGAATGTATATTATTTATTCTATACAAAATTAATGCACATAATCATGGTGCTAGGGTCTTGTTACATAACCCCTTACAAAACCCATATATGACCTAAGGGTAAGGTGTGAAATGGTGACAGACTCTTGGGGTGGCTTGGATAACATAACTCATATGAAAATCTCTATCATCTTCCACTTCTCTCGTAGGTGGTTCCATTAAAGATTAAAATATTGAAGCTTGGCTTGGGCTTGGTCAAGAGCGAAACCCAGTGACACCACCTTTTTTCTGATCTCTGACAAATGGGCTTCGTATAGAGAAATTATATAGTATGATGTCATCACTTCCTTTTTCTAAGTAAATTAGATTTAGTAAAGCCCTATATTTATACAAATCAATTGATCACTGTTCAATGGCTATATTAGAAACAGTAACAATTCTTAATAATATTTTGAAATAAAAAATCATTAAACCAAAGAAGTGAATATTTTATATAACCATTTGACATTTAATTAGATTAAGAGGAATTTTTATTAATAACAGTTTGGGTCGTTACAATCTTCCCCCCTTAAGAAATTTTTTCCTCAAAATTTCCTTTTCCCACACTAAAACAGATGCGGGTAACTCTGGTTCATCACTTCCTCTGATTCTCACGCTGCTTCTTCAAACTTGTGGTTTCACCACAACACCTTGATGAGGGGAATTGTCTTATTTCATAGAACTTTTTCCCTATGATCTAATATCTTCACCGGATTATCTTTAAAGGAGAGGTAATTCTCTAATGTTACCACCTCTGGATTGAGTACATGCAATGAGTCAGGTATGTACTTCCTCAAGAGTGATACATGGAATACATCATATACTTGATATAGGTTCGGTGGGAGTTCTAGTCGATAGGCCACTGCTCCAATGTGATAAAGGATCTCAAAAGGGTTGATGTACCTTGTACTAAGATTTCAATTCTTCCAAAATCCCATAACTCTCCTCCAAAGTGATATGTAGAGGAATAACATATCTAGAACATCAAACTCTAGGTCCTATCGATGATTATCAACATAGCTCTTTTTTCAACTCTAAGAAGATTTAATTTGTTCTTAGATGGTCTTAACTTTCTCCACCATTTCTTTGACCATTTCTAGACCGAGGAGTTTTTTATCCCCAACTTCATTCCAATGTTCCAATGTTCTGCACCTCTTCCCATAAAGGGATTCATAAGGAGCCATTTGGATTCGTTAGTGAAAAAAAAATTGTAAGAGAACCCAACTTGAATAAGATATTGATCCCATCCTCCTTTTATTTCCATGGATCGTTCCCTCAACATGTCCTCATGTGTTTGGATAGTCTGCTTAAATTCTCCATCAGAATGAGGATGATAAGTCGTACTGAAGCTTAGCTCAGTATCCAGAGAATGTTCGAGACTCTTCCAAAATGTAGTTTTGAATCTTGGATCTCGATCAGATACAATTTATAGTGGTACTCCATACAGGCTTACCACTTCTCTGATATATATTTTTTCCAGTTGATCAAATGGGAAATCCTATCGAATTGCAATGAAGTGTGCAGTATTTGTATGATGATCCACAACAACCTAGATATCATTGTTTCCTTTGGATGTATTCAGAAGTCTAATGACAAAGACCATGGTGATGTTCTCCCATTTCCATACTGGTATGGATAATGCTTGCATCATCCCCTTAGACTTCTGCCTCTCACCCTTCACTTGCTGACATACTAGACACTTTGATGTATTCTCAGCGATCTCCTTATTCATTTTATCCAAAAAATAATTATCTCAGATATCTCAATACATCTTTGTGTTTCCTAGGTAAATGAAGAAATTCGAACTTTGTGCATCATCTAAAAGTTCATTCTTTAACTCTATATTTTAAGGAAAGCATATTCTTTTCCCAAATCTCACAATTCCTTCTTCATTAACATTGAACTCCAAGAATTTACCTTTTCTAATAGCTTCCACTTTCTTCTAAATTTCCACATCATCCTTTTGAGCATCCTTTAACCATTCCAAAAGAGATGGTTGAGAAATAGTTTGTGAAAGGATTGATGATGTTCTCTTATTTTGGATTCCCATGTCCATCTTCATCAAATCTAAGAAGATTGGATCATTTTTAATTCTCATCAATGATAGAATTACTGGGTACTTTCTAATTAGAGAATCTGCCATCTTATTCATTTTCCTAGGGTAGTAATGGATTGAGAAGTCATATTCTTTGATCAACACTAACCATATTCATTGGCACATGTTCAACTCTTTCTGTGTGAATATATACTTGAGCCTTTTGTGGCCCATGTATATTTCACACTTCTCCCCAAAGAGTTAATGTCGCCAAATTTTCAAAGTGAAGAATATTGCATCCAACTCCATATCATGCATTGGATAGTTTTTTCTCATGAACTTTTGATTTCATTGAATCATAGGTAATGACTTTGTAATTTTTCCTCAACACACAGCCCAAGCCCTTGTTTGAAGCATCACTAAATACCAAAAAAAAGTTCTCCACTTGTGGGTAGTGTGAGCACGGACACAGTGATATGCCTCCTTTTCAACTCCATGAATCTATATTCGTATTCATCACTCCAAGAAAAAATTACTCCATTTCGAGTTATCTTGGTTAGAGGGTTTGACAATCGTGATAAATTTCTTACAAATCGGTGATAATATCCAGATAACCCCAGAAATCTACGAATATCTGTAAATGATGTTGGCCTCGACCATCCCTCAATTACATTTGTCTTTGAGGGATCCACAGATATCCCATTGCTTATGATGATATGACTCAGGAATGAGACCACCTTCAACTATAACTAACACTTATTATACCTATCATAGATCCTCTCCTTTCGCAAGGTCTCTCATACAGTGTTAAGATGCTCCTCATGCTTCTCCTTGGTTTTGGAGTATATTATAATATTGTCTATAAATACTACCAAAATTTGTTTGAGGTAATCTCTAAGGACTCTATTCATCAATTCCATGACGATTTCTAGAGAATTAGTGAGTCTTAAAGGAATTACTATGAATTCATAGTGCCCGTATGTTGTACAAAAAACAATCTTGGGGATATCTTCCTTCTTCACCCTTACTTGGTAATATCCCGACTGCAAATCCACCTTGGATAAGTATTTTGATCTATGTAGATAATAAAACAAGTCATCAATTCGGGTCAGAGGATACATTTTATTTATCATGATTTTTTTGATATCATGATAATCAATGCAAGGGCGCATTGAACCATCCTTCTTGTTGATGAAGAGGACTGGTTCACCCCATAGTGAAGCACTTGGGCGTATAAACTCGTTATCCAGATTCCTCTTTAGTTGTTTCTTTAGCTCCTCAAGCTCCACAAAATCCATTATATAAGGATTCTTGGATATTGGTAAAACCCTAAGTATAATATCAATTGAGAATTAAACATCTCTTCTAGGAGGAAGAACAGGAAATTTCTCAGGAAAGACTGCAGCAAATTCCCTCACAATAGGAATGTATTCAAGGATGGTTTCTTCCTTGTAATAAATCTTCTAATCCAAATACTCATGCTCATAGGGTAGTAATATCCATGCTTTAGATGATGGTGAAAAAGAAGATCCATCCTCCTACTTGCACTTGTACAGAATCGGGGTTCGATTCTCTATATGGAGAGTGATTCACCTTTCACGATAATTTATGTTGGCTCTATATATGGAAAGCCAATCCGTGCCAAGAATTGCATCAAATTCCACAAAATGGAGTATGAAGAGGTTTTCTGGGAAGTTCAATACACAAATTATGACAGGGGAGGAGTTATATTCATGGGATGCAATGATTTCTCCATTTTATGTTCTCATCGACATCTTTACTTCTATAACTTGTGGTGGTGTTGGGATTGTTCTACTAAAATTTTGGGATATAAAAGAATGCGTAGAACTAGAATCAAAAAGTAAGTCTGTTATTATTTAATTAATAACAATAATATCTGTCACCACTTCATTTTTGGGGTTCACTTCGGTGGTAATGATGGAAAAATCTCACTCTTGCTACCTTAGAGGTTATTTGTTTCCTTCGAAAACCCTTATCTTAGGGTACTAGTTTGTAAAGTGCCTTGTTTCTTTGTAGTTGATTCAATGAGCAACACGTTGAGGGTCTAACAGAGCCTTCCTCTCCTCTGTTATAACTGTAGGTTTTTCTTGTTGGTAGTTAATGGCCAGGTTCCCTTCCCTTCTACACCTAAAGCATTTCCTCATCCCCTTAAGGAAATTTTTGAGGTGCTTCTTTCCACACCTTTGGCAAGTGGGGTGCTAGATTTTCTTACCATTGTTTGATTTATCCATTAGACTACTAGAATTGAATTCAACCTTGTGCTTCTTATCCCCATGATACCCCTAAAATTTGTTGATCTCCATTTAGATTTTTAGGGCACATCGAACAATTTCCTCATAGCTCTTGAAGTCATGGATCACTAGGTATTTTTGTAGGCTATGTCTTAGCCCACCAAAGAAGCGTCCAACCTTTCATTTGGGGGTAACGACAAAATTAGAGGCGTATCATGCAATCCTTGTAATGTATTCCTCATACGCTCTGATGTATTTGTCATCTTTTTTTCTTGAGGGAATGGAATTCCCTTTACACCTTAATTCTAAGGGTGCGAGGAAAATATTTGTCGAAAAGAATTTTCCAGAAATCCTTCCATTCCAACGCCTTGATCTCTTCCTCAAGATTCATATTTTTTATCAATGTCCACCATTGATCATATTCACCCTTCATATGATAAGTATCCATAAGTACCTTCTATAGTACACAACATTGAAGGATGGAGAAGATATTCTCAATTGATTTATATGTTGTTCAGCGATTGAGGGATCAGATGATCCATTAAAAGTAGGAGGCCTTGGTCTCATGAAGCTCCTAATTGTGACTTGTTCGTTATTAGGGGGGTTTAAATGTTTCTCTTGACCCGTGTGTCTATTCAAAACTTGAGTTAACTGAAATAGTATCATGACAAAGTTCTTGATTCCCGCTCCAACCAGATTAGGATCTCATTAGAACAGTCGTCACATTAATCTTTGCATTAGTTGTTATCCTGATTCCTCCTATTACAAGCCATTGGATGGAATAAAATGAAAGTTTGGGGAAACACGTAAATTTTAATTCAAAGAAAAAAATGGATGACTTATAAATTACTTTTATTTCATTATCTTAAGAATTTATAGGATTCAATCTATGCTATCCATGATCTACTTCCCACAAACATATATTCTTAGGGGCATTTTTTTATTCCCTTAATAATGGTTCATACTAAGCTTATTGATTTAACAAATCCTATCCCCTGAGAGTGTCATAACCAAGAGTGCATAAAGGCCTGTTTTTGTGCACTAGTTCCCATTCGAGTCTAGCTCAAAGCGGTGTTTTCGGGTTTTACCCCTAGATACATCTGTGCCGGAGCCACCTCTACCTGCTCATATCCAAATAGGGATATATTTTCTTGATAAACCACTTAATCAATACTCACCAAAATTTAGGGATGTTTTTATTACACTTAGTCTTATCCCTAAGGATTTCACTAGGGTTTTCTAATCCTAATCCCAAAAATAACTAAATTTATCTTATAATACCAACTATAACAGCCCTGCTCTTTATTACACACTTACACATATTTTATTACATAAAACCTTCACTTGATACAACATATAAGATATATATTTCTAGTGTCTTTAGGTATTAGGAACATTACATAAAAACTTAAAACACTAAATACACATCTTTTTTGAAATCTTTTTTTGCATGACCACAACATTTCTTCGTACTTAGCATTGCATGGGATAACCTGAGGACATGAATAATAAAAGGCTGAGATATAAAGCCCAGTGAGGGAGAAAAAAAGGCATAAATTAAGAATATAGTACATTTTAGGTAATAGTCATATCAATGGATCATAAGATAAACATGAATATAAAGGCATGATATAACATGATTATCATAACATAGAAATGTGGCAATAACATTTAACATGATCTAAGGATCATTGCACATGGAGAATGAGTAAACTCTTATTGTAGTTTAATTATAATGAGTAAACCCTCATTTCAATTGAATTATCATGATACTATTCTTTACCCAATGCATTGGAGTGCTATCAGGGTGCACCCTTCTTAATCATTTCATTTCATGCATATGTGTGCCACATGGATCATACAACATGGATTTATTAAATGTCATCATTTATTCCAAAATAAAGAATTTGGAATTCATAAATAAAACAATATAATCAATAATTAAATTTTCATGATGGTGAATACCCTTGATAAAGAAATGGGCATGGTATTCACTACACAATGACAATGGTTAGGAAAATCGTGGTGCAATTTTAGCAGCATAACAGCATGACATAAGAATTCATAAAAATGGTTGATGAGAGAGAAATGGGTGTCTCATCAAATGTACATGAAATATAAAGTAAGGGGTTTATATAGATACATGTCCCAACATATGTAATGGAATATAGATTCATAATACAAAATAATTTCTTGAATATAAATGAGAAGAGAGAAATTCCTTACGGAATTTTGGCATGGTAATAGGTGTACATAAGAGGCATTATTGAGAGAGAATGAGGTATATATTCATTAAAACATAAGGATGGAAGTATATGGGAGGTTTGAAATATTACCCCAAAATTTGTAATTGAAATTAAAATGGTATACCAACATTTAGAAACTTGGACGAAAATTGAGAAAGGGAGAAAACTCTTACTTGGAAGTGTGATCCCAAAGGCTTGGGATGGGCTTGAAAGAGGCTTATTATGAGCTTGGGGTGCCTTTGGAGGATTATAGAGAGAGGAGGGAAGGGTTTTTCGAGCTCAAAAGTATTTTAGTGAAGCGAAAGTGGGATCTTGGGTGGGTTTATATAGGAAAAGAGAGGGAATTCTTTATTATTTAGGTTTTGGACCCCACACATTAAACTAAGCAAAAAACTTAAACCAAACCATGGTTTTTGCCCATGGTTTTTCCAAAGGGGAGTGGAAAAAATTATTTTATAAATCCAATGGCCTAAATTCATAAAATATTAGGCTTGGTTATGTGTAGGTGAGTCACACTCTCAAGGAAATCATTTTAAAAGGTTAAAATATTTTATAATCCATGGAGGGTCCACTAAAGCTTTGAAAAATAAATCAAAAAAACTAAAATCACATTATTTTAATTTTAAAACATATATTTTCCTAACATACCATTTATATTATTTTATTACATCACTATTATGTCATTATTATATCATAAAACACATTATATAATTAAAAGATATTTAATTTTTACCTAATAATTCGACTGTCTCAGAAAATTATGAAAAATTAACCATTGGATAATTTCAACTTCTAGATTTCAAAAATAATATTCATTTTATCTAAATAATTTTATAAATATGTGAATTTTTAATTTTAAAATAAAAATTTACATTTATAAAAAAAATCATGAGTTTTGAGAAAAATGACTTCCAAACCTTAATACAAATTACAATTATATTCCTAAAAATTATACGATCATTTATATTTAAAAATTAATATATTAATAATATTTTATTAAAATATTATTTAATTAAAAAATCCATTAATTCATCAAAAAATATTTCTTAATTGAATATTAACTAAAAATACTACTGGTGCTTTAAAAACTATTTACAAAGTAACAATAATAAAATGAATGTATATTATTTATTTTATACAAAAATAAAGCACATAACCATAGTGATGGGGTCTTGTTACATAACACCGCATAACACCCTCGTATTACTTAAGGTTAATGTGTGTGATGGTGAAAGGCTCCTGGGGTGGCTCGGATAACATCGCTCGGGTGGTAATCTCTCTCAACTTCCATTTCTCTCGTAGGTGGTTCCATTCAAGCCTAATGTATTGAAGCTCGGCTTGGGATTGGTCAAGAGAGAAGCTCAGTGACACCACCTCCTTTCCAAGCTCCAAAAAATGGGCTTCGTATGGAGAAATTCTACTATATGTGGCCATCACTTCCATTGTCTGAGTAAATTGGATTTGTTAAAGTCCTATATTTATAATAATAAATTGATCATTGTACAATGACTATATTAAAAATGGTAACAATTCTTAATGGTTCTTTGAAATCCAAAATCATAAAACCAAAGAAGTGCATTTACTATCTAACTATTTTACATTTAATTAGATCAAGAGGAATTTTCATTAATAAAAGTTCGGGTCGTTACAAAAAATTTCTCATAAATGGACAAGGATGACATTTTAAGCCTTTTATTATTATACAAGACCTATTTAAAGAATTTTATGATTTTTATATAATTTATTAAAATACTATTTTTCTTAAAATATCAATAATTTCATTTTTGACACTACTCATTTAATTGGTCTTTAAAGACATCATTACAGTAATGTAATTATAATATAAACCTCTAACACATATATAATATGTTATATTCCTCTATAAAATTCGTGGAACACATCAATTCATCTAAATTGTATTAAATTAAATATTTTTAATATTTTTGGTTTTATTTTCCTATTAAATTAATAAATATCGTGTTGGCGTTGCATAGGCATTTTAGGTAAATATTTAATTACTAAAAATTAAAAATAAATAAATAAGGTAAAATAAATTAAATTATTTTTAAAATAAATATTTAGTACAAAAATTATCCTCTATTTATCCTTATGTTAAAAATTAAGGGATATTAATATCAATAAAGGGACATTTTGTATTTATTATTTTCTTAAATTATTATAATGCTCATAATTGAAGTAAAATGGTGCCAAGTTGTCATATATTCAATAAATGGATTTAAATAGAATAACCACACTCATAAAATAGGATAAGGGAATGTTTTAGATAAATTTAAATCCTTATCCGTTAGTTTTAACCATGTTTTACCTATTTTACTATTACCAAGCTCATAAATATTTACATTTTTACTATTCATATTGACAAAAAATAAAATAACACTATTTGCCAAATTTTTTCCACCCATATTCCAAATATGATATCTATTTTTCATGAACCAAAATATATAAGTTTAATAAATTAGTTTTAACATAAATGTGAAAAACTCAATGAAAATACCTTTTAGAAAAAATGTTTTCTTAGTCATAAAAATTATCTTATATAAAAATCCTAAATTATTGATTCAAATGAAATTAATTAGATTATTATAAATCAAATGTATCATTTTTCATTTTATTAAAAAATCCAAAAATGTAAATTGGATTTTAAATTAGTTTATTTACTGAAAATTAATGAGAGTATTTGATAAATTAGTATTTTTCATTATACACTAAAAATCAACAATTTCAAAAAAAATCCCAAAATTCTACCCTATGTTAATTTTAATAAGCTGATAAAAATCATGTTGTAAAATACTATTTATCAAAGTGTAAGAAACTAAGTTTATTATTTTAGTATGAAAATAAATAAAAACTATTTTTGAGGAAAAGTCATGTTTAAAGAATGTAATGAATTTACGAAAAATTATGTACTTATATATCAATATATTTTCTTTATCTGAAACCTTTATACATATTTTTTTTCAAAATTTGGTTATTCCTATTCACTTATTAAATTTAATTTCTATAATAAAAATGGTATTATAGTTCATTTATACTCATGGTTGTGTTTATAGAAAGAAATCAAAGAAATTTAATTTATTTGAAAAGAAATGTATCATAAAATATTTGGGTGTTACCGACTATATCGTTTGCACAACTATAGTACACAAACTAAATGAGTAATTTTACCATGGTAAACCTTGTCATGGGGATCCATACTATGAAATGTTTGGTCAAACACTGATGTATTGTGCTCTAGATCAACATCATCTTATTCAATCACATGGGAAGGATACCATGAAGCACGTCATGAATCGAGAACAAGAGTGATTACATGTCCAATCGATGATCCACATTTCGAAGTCATTCAGTGGTCTCAAATGGTCTAAACATCCTCTATGAATACTTACCCTACTTACCCAAATGACTATTCCCACAAATGAGGTGAAATATTTAGAAAAACCCAATCACATACTACAACCTCCAATGGAAAAATAATGTGGGTTGGATAATATATCTGGTGTCCCAAATCTATTTCCAACCCTTTCCAAGATAACTGCATCCTCCCATATTCCTTTGATGAGACATGGTCATAATAGAAACTATTCACATTCCCTTACTCAAATTAAAATATATTTATAAGGTCGTACATATGACACATCAAAATATGTCTTTTTAATCAAAAATTAGGGTATATTACAATTTATAAAAGTATAAAAAAACACATGCTTGGATAAAATTTTCAATAATAGGATGATTCATCAAGTTTGGCCATATAATAGAATATTTAATGTTATGATAGACTTCTACCAAGAACCCATTACAATCAGAAATCCCTAACAGGATTGTAATGTATTCTACATGTATCTATTATATACATTAACTATAGGTAAAATAGGTAATTTCACCACCCCATGTTTATAAAAACTTTCATGTTCTTGAATAAAAATCACTTCCTTAGAAACAAATACCTAAGATGATTTCATAAATAAAATAACGATCACTCAATGTTGTACCTTCCTATCTACTAGGATATTGTGGAAGTTTGATTTCATAGTCCATGGGTCCTTTATGAAACCACAATAATAGAAAGGATAATACCACATAAAAACTGGTAAATATGTGGTGTTCTTAATAAACATTCTAAGATGAATGGTATTGTGACATAATGTTTGTAATTGATCAGCTCATTCGAGTCCACTAACATTGATATATCATATTATGACACATCCTGGAAACCCCAATGTGTAAAAACTATCTAGACCAATGTTCATGTTATATCAACCACTAAATCGGATCAATCGTATCAACCAAATACCGCTAAAACACATAAAACTATTGGGAGACTGAAACAAGAAACCCAATGTCTCCCCAACATAAAATGTTTCTTTAAAATGCTTCCAACCAACATCTTATACTTTCCCAAGAAGAATTTTATTTCACCATGAAGAAGAAACATCATCATTTATAAGCATAGATGTATATTAAAACCGCTTTCAAAACTAATTTAACATATGAAAACTATTCTATTGAGGATGACTCCTCATTTGATTACATTATATCTAACATTTGTAATTACATCCTTTAGGTCATTGTGACCACACCTCCTCTTTTAGAAGTTAACACAACAGCAGGATCCAATTTTTTTAATTTCCAAACCCAGTATTTCTATCACAGGATTATATTCCTTTGGGTAAAATACACATCAAGATTCTATGATCAGAATATATTAGAAATTGTTCCATAGTAATATAGTTTCACTATGTTCCAAGATAATGTATATCTTCTAAAAACTCATTGACATGGTGGGAATGATTCCCTCCATGATGGTGGCACTAGTGAAATCCTAAATCTGCCACCCATTTCCCATAACACCTTGACACATCCCATCTTCATTTTTTCTATTTCATAGTATCATCATCAAGACCCAACTAGGATTTTCATGAATAAATAATGGATTTGAAGTTAAATTCACTTATAACCTTTTAATGAATTATTATGTTTCAGATTACTAAGAACATGGATCTAAAGAGATAAAATATGAAACATGGGTCCCCCCCCCATTTAGATTCAATCTAAATAGTGCAACAATGGGAATCTACATCGTTACATGAGAGCATAAACAAGATAATTGAGGTTTCACGTTTCACTAAAAGGAAACCCCTATTATTTCCCTCCTTAACCAAGTATAATAGTTTTCTCTTATTAGGTAAAACCCCAAAGAATGAACTATGTCATTCTTATAAAATGGAATCATCCTGAAGAAACATTCAAAGGATTACCATGTCAAAAAAATCCCAATGATCATTAGGAAGGAATAACCAATTTCACCATATCCACCACATATCTCATAACCAATAGGGGGTTTAAGTGAAGAAATCTCCCAAAAATAAATGATATGGCTCTAGTCATGGTTCATGAGACTATATTCATTGTAATTTAGGTTTATAGAAAAAACCAAGTGTATCAATCCATCAAACTCCAAAAACCATACATATAATAAAATCCTTATCCCATCTGGTCCTCAAACCAAACCTAAATACCCAAGAATATACATAAGGATAACCATGTTTAGAACTTGAATCCAAAACTAATGGCATAGATTTTTACAAAAAAAGTCCCATGAGATATTGTTAATAGAGTGAAATTAAACTATTTGGAATAAAGAATCACAACTTTTCCACTAAATTCAATAGTAATTCTCAAAGAAGATATTGAAGATCACGACTAAACATGGATACACCAAAACCCCCAAGCACTATGAATATATAGAGAGATAACTCAAAAGGATAAGATCCCATATAAAAGGATACACCCAATATTCCTGAAACCTCTGTTTCGGTGAGGATGTGCGCCGGGTTTCTGTTCTGACGCTGTTCCTCCAGGACGCGTTCGCGCGTGCACCCGTCGACCCGAGGGGATAGGCGCGCGGCTTGTGGCCCCGCAGTCCCGCTTTCCAAAGGCGGGCGGCATCCGTCCCTTATTCAGGGGCGTCTGCTCCTTGATCGAAACTGGGATGATGGGATGTCGGCTCCTCCTTCCGTGGACGTCTCCTCGGAACTCGTCGCCTAATCCGGGTCTCCCTCATAGATTTAAGACGTGCTCGTGAATCTCGTTCCTGGCGCCATGTCTCCATGGACACCGGTTAATTACGCTGCTTCCGCCCGGACGCTCCAAGGAGTCTGGTCGGGGCAGCAACCTGCGGTGAGGAGACCGGGTGGCTCTGGGTGTTGGGGGCGTGCCTTAACACTGCGACTCTGCATGTCTACCTTCCGTCCCTAATTGGGCTTCTCGAAGGCATGATGGCCTGAAGCATCCCGCGCCGGGTGCGGGGAACTGTGTTACCTGAGGTTTTCCTCAGCTTCCCATGTTTAACACGGGGTATGCCGCGAGTTTAACGTCCAGCGGGGACGACATCGGACTGATCAACACGAGAAGTGGATCAGATGACAGAACCCCTTGCGGTGAACCTCCAACGCTGGGGCCAGCACATGGGCGGCTTCCCGAGTGAAGTGGAGTGGAATGAAATGGCATGAACCCACCGGGATGTGGCGGCCCGGGTAAGGATCAGGATGGATGATGGAGTGAAGAGCTTGGACCCCGTAGGGGCTTCCTACGTACCGCGCGTTAGCGCGGATCAAAGTCAGTGTAGTTCGGATATACAGTTTAACATCATGCTGGACGTTGGCAAGCCGACTCACGAAGAGGTCGAGGCTGCCGAGCGGAGGATTGAACCGAACCACCTCGCACAGAGGGGGATGGAACGGCCGGGTGGATCACAGTTTCACGTCATGCTGGACGCTGAAAGGAGAAAATAGAAAAAGGCAGTGGGGAAGCACAATGGAGATACACACGTGCAGTCTCCCACAGGGGCGGATTCATAGGTGAATCGACGCAAGTGTGAACCTGGGAGGGGTCCACTGATGGACGAACCGACGTGAATACGACCGGGACGACCAGGTGGTGGGCTTGAACCTCGGAGAGGCTTCCTACGTACCCGGTTTAGGAGACAGGGATCAAAGTCCACGTAGTTCATTCGGTTTGTGACACTCTACCCCCGTGGGCGAAGGCCACTCCAATCCCAACATCCCTGCAGAGACAAGAGGGTGGGGGCCACATCCAAACCGGGAGGACCCTGCGTGTGGGGCACGGGATCGGGTGATGCGGATGGTTTAACGTCTTGCCAGACGAAGTACAGTTTAGCGTCATGTTGGACGAAGCGGACGGTTTAACGTCTTGCCGGACGAAGTACAGTTTAACGTCGTGTGTTGAGGATGAAGATTCTTGGCAGTTTAACGTCTTGCGGCGCGGACGTGGTGTAGTTTAGCGTCATGCAGGACGAATGCTGAATAGTTTAACGTCTTGTAGCTCGGACGATATGCTAGGCAGTTTAACGTCGTGCAGTTTGGACGTGGTACAGTTTAACGTCATGTTGGACGAAACACTTGGCAGTTTAACGTCTTGCAGCGTGGACGAGTGTGATACCGCCGATGGGTCCGTGTCACTTCGCGCGAGCCTGGAGGGCCGCACGGGAAGACAACGCACGGTGCGGGCACCCGGGATGAAGATCATCGGGCGCCACGCAGGCGGGTACCCTCAGGGGGTCAAAGGGGGCGACCCCGGCGGATTGCGCGCAAAAGAGGAGCTTGGCGCGCAATACCGCGGGTCGGCGCGCAAATGGGCGGGCTGGCGTGCAATTGGGCCAGCGCTTTGCTCGCGGAAGAGGGAGATTGGGCGCACCGGGCTTCGGATAGCGCGCGGGGGCAACGGCTCATTCTTTAACGAATGGCCACTTTGAAAGGGGGGGTGCGCGCAATCGGGCTGAATTGCGCGCACCCGGGGGCAATTGCGTGCAAGAGGCTTCTTTTGCGCGTGAAGGCCTTTGGGTGAAGATTTGTTCAAAGGAAAGGAGCCAAAGGGATTACGCGCGAAGGCGAACCCCGAGGCTTTCTTGCGCGAAAGAAAGGAGGTTACCTGAAGATCGGCATTGCGCGCGGAAGGGGTTGGATTGCACGAACGAGCGACTCTTCGAATTCCGGAATCCTTCAAAACGTCGGGGGTCGCCTTATATTTATAGGCAACCCCGGGCGCGGAATCTGGTTCGCGGGCGCGCAATTTCCTTCGCGGGCGCGGAATCGGGCCCGGCGCGCAAGGGAATCGCGCGGGCCACGGGCGCGCAAAATTGCGCACCGGCCCAGCGCATTGCGCGCATCCCGGGAGGTTTGCGCGCGGCACTCCAACTTTGTGCGCGGGTCTCCAAAATTCCGCGCAAGGCCTCCGGGCCCTCCGAAACGTGCTTCTGACTCCAAATACGACCTCGCTTTCCGCATCCGGAGCTTTGTTTGGGAACAACGGACTTTTCCGGCGTCTACAAAAGCCCCCCCTCGGAATCTGATCGGTGAGAGGTTGCAACGATCGGGTTCCGAGGGAGACGCCGGAATGCCGAAGTCCTGGGTGGCGCGGGACTGTGGCGCGCAAAAAGGGCGTCGGGCGCGAAATTCGCTGTCTCGGTCGCGCAAAGCGCTTTCCGCGCAGCGCGGACACCCGGCCTCGCCTATAAATAGGGGCCCTGGGTCCCCCGCACCGTACACCGGCCTTCCGCGCGACAAGATTTCAAGATCTCGTGCGCGAAATTGCCCTTTCCGGCGCGGAATTCACCCGTTCGTCGCGCAAACCCTTCCGGATTTCGGCTTTTTTTTGCGCGAACACCCGGGGTTTTACGCGACAGACTTCCCAATTGCGCGCCGTCCACTAGGATTGCGCGCCAACTCTCAAACTTCTCTACCAGCCTCTTCCGATTCCGCACGCCTCATCCCTTAACCCACACGACTCCCAGAGCTTCTGAGATGGCCGCGAATCAAGGGAATGAGGGGGATGCCGCCATTTGCAGAGCTGAGATGGCGGCGAACGAGGAGGTCTACGGAGCCAAGGAGATTGTTTCCAACAATCAATCCTTGTTCGACTTGCTGACGCCAGCCCAGAAGAAATATCCGATGTCGGACAACCTGCCGATCTGGAACTTTGGCATCCTAGATGAGGTTCTGGTGCCAGGGTTCGAGGTTGATGCGCCACGGACCTGAGTGACTCGGGAGGACGAGCTTCCCCGCTATAACATCACCAACAATGGGAATCCTGCCAGGGAGACCAGGCACTTAGATGTCTATGTCCTGAACCCGAGGACGCGAACCATCGTCGGGAGTGAGCCTACTGCGGAGAACTCTCCAGCCCTCTACTCGAGCACATATCGCCAGAGTGTCACTGACGACACCAAGGGCTGGCTGAAGGACTGGGACTTGCGGTCTGGGGGCAATTTCACCAGTGAATGGGCCTGGGCGTTCTGGGTACGCCACACCTGCGATCACTTCGCGGAAAAGCTGCAGTACATCAGCCTGTTTGAGGCGGTGTGGACGTCGCAGTTCCACTTCTACCAGCAGTCCGAGCTCGGGCCGGAGCTGTTCACCCGCTGGTCCCCGGATACCAACACCTTCCATCTTCACCATGGGGAGGTTAGCATCGGTCTCTGGGACATCCACTGCATCGGAGGTATACCGCTGGAGGGTTACCAATACGATGAGTTCCTGCCTCCGAAGAACACCTCGGACGACAGGTCACGGACTCCCATTCTGACATGGCATCTACTGGACCTGGCTACGCAGCGGCTCGGGATCAAGGACTTCCACAAGGACATAGCCTACAAGGAGTGGTTCGGCCAGTTCTTGGAGCATGACCCAGCGGTCAAGATGCCAGGAAGGGGGAAGCGGTGCCCGACTGCGGCTCAGAGGAGCCGGAACGGGTCGTACTGGCGGGTCCTGGAGACGGGCGACTACCGCTCATGGGGGTACCGCGTCATCGAGGCCCGGGACCCAAATGTCCGGTACGCAGCGTTCCTGGCTGCCTTTCTGAGTGGGTGGCTCCTGCCAGTGCGGGACGCGAGAATGGGCGTCTGCCCGGCGACACTGGCGATGGCGGGCACCATGACCGCCAACAAAAGATACAACCTCGGGGTCCCGGTGCTGGCTAAGTTGTACGCCATCCTGGGACGCATCTCGCGAGGGGGGTCACCACGAAGGATCTGTGGGCCCTTTCAATTCTTCCACGGCTGGGTGGCTGCTCACCTTGGTGGGTACACGTTTCCAAATGCCATCATTCCTCCGGGCAACGGCCTGCAACCCTCCCTGCTGAACATCGCGGGGGTCGCTCCGATGACCCTAAATGAGGAGGGCGTGAGGATTCGGATTGGCAATCACGCCAATTTCAACTTCAGCCCGTTCCCCACTCCCGTTGGCCAGATGATCGACAATGGGCAGGGTCCGCTGGAGCAGCACGAATACTTCCTGAACATGCGTGGCGGGGTGCTCGTGGCTCGGATCGACGGGAAGGGGATCTGCGAGCCCTACGTGCCAACCCGGTTCGCCAGGCAGTTCGGGTGCCTTCAACGGATGCCGAAGAGGGTATTCACTGCTGTCCGGGAGGAGACGAACCCTTGCGTCCTTCGCCAGATGTGGCTAATGTTCGCCGCTTTCGGCTCTGGCGAGGTCATCACTCTCCCTCCTACCGGGGTCGACGCAGGCTTGGCAACCGAGTACGCTGAACACTGGGCCATCGCGTACCCCGAGGGGCTTCTACGGAAACCAGTTCGGCGGCTCGAGGTCACCCGTGCGGAGACCGGGCTTCAAGGAAGGAGGTGAGGCGCCGTTACGCGGGGGAGAACGGAGGCGCGCCAAGCAGTGGAGCCGGCGCGAGCAGGGACTTCGGCGGCGGGCACATCGCAGGCTGCCGCCACGACCTCGGCGCCCAGAGAGGGGGCACGTGCGGTGGTCGAAGAGAGGCCCGGGAAGCAGGTAAGGCGTCTGCTCGAACCCTCCCACGATGCAGTCTTCCCAGCGCTGTGGTCGGCCTGGATGACCCTGCGGTAGTCACTGGGGACTGAAATCATCTGGCAGAAGATAACCAGCGAAGGAATCCATCTGCCAGAGGTCGGGCGCCTTCAGGTCGCCGACAGGGTGAACTTACACCGGCGGTATGCGTATCTGACGGCCATGGATGAGTACGCACGCCAACATGGTCAGCGTGCGAATCCGTCCCTTCTGGTGAAGGTGATGCTCGGTCTAGAGCCTGCTCCAGAACAGATGCCGCCGGAGGAAGATGATAGTAACGACGACTCCGAGGAAGAGGAGGAGACAGGGGAGGATGAAGGCTCCGAGGGAAGGTCCCATCAGGGGAGCCCACGGGAGAGCGACGAGGTGGCCGACTCTGGCAATATTGATATCACTGAGCTCCTCGAGGTCCGCTTCTATCCCTACTCAACCTGCTTCATCCATTCTCTTATGCAGCTTCTAACCCATTTCTTCACCTTCCTCAGGATTGCACGGATGTTGGTCAGGCATCCTCAGTAGGAGTAGGAGAGGCGCCAACAGGACAAGGCGGGGGCCAGACGCCCATCATTGAATTGACAAGCGCTGAGGGGTCCCCTGCTGCTATTGCTCCTGCGGCGGCCGGGATAGCGGAAGATGACGCTTTGGATTCCTGTAAGTCTCCTTACCTTACTGTCAGTGCTTGCCGTTGACGTTCCGTGACTAACCACGGCATGCCCTACGCAGTGATCTCAACACTGGAGGCTCGTCGGGCTGCCGAACCCGGGCCATCCACGAGTGGACCGGTGGCAGACATGCCGCCTGCTCCGGAACAGACTTCTCACACCGAGCCGGCCCCACCAACTGCTGATCAAGGGGCTGCGGACGCCGGCGGTGCTGCCATCGGAGAGAGGTCGGGGGCTGAAGAGGGTGTCAACGCCGCTGGGGCGAGAGAAGAAGGTCGCCCAGATGTTGGGGAACCTATCCCCCGTGAGGACATCCCAGGGGCGGACCCTGCAGCAGACCTGCTGGCTGCCTTCCCTGCCTACCGGCCTGCCGACCCCGAGGAGATGGATGACTCGGACGCGGAGGCGGTCGAGGAGAGCCGGATAACGCGCCGCAGGGGGTGGAAGTGCATCCAGCGCTTCCTCAAGCGAGACCCATCGGAGTGGCTGGGGCGCGTGGGATCCCTTCAAACCTGGCTGCGCTTCCTGTGTGCCGGGGGAGCTGATGCTCAACACCTCCATCTGACGGTCCGTGATTTCATGGCTGAAAAGATGCGCGAGAGCCGCCGGCGTGCCGACGTCGCACAATGTCGGGACGTGTCGGAGAACACGCGGGCGCTCCTCGTGGCGGAGCAGGATGTTCGGCGCCTCGAAGGGCAGGCGGCAGAGAAGGAGGCCTACGTTGCAGCGTGCACTGAGCTTGTGGAGCAACTAACGGCCCAGCTGGTTGACGCCCAGGTACAGCTGACGGAGGCGGGCCAACAGATGGTCACACTTCAAGTCGAGCGGGAGCGTGCACAGGCCAGGATCGGCGAGCTGCGTGCTGCGACCGCCGACGAAGAGAGGGTGCGCAGAGAGCGAGAAGCAGCTCTGGAGGCCACCAGCCAAAGGGTAGCGGCGTTGGAAAAATTCATTCAGCACGCTAATCCCTAGGGGCTTTGTTTTTGCCACTCCCAGAACATTTTCTTCCGATACTCAATACTTCGATCCATTTGTATGAACCAATATATTTATCTGCATCTTTTGGCTTAACATGCTCAACCACAATTCATTGTCTCGCGGGAGCGTTAACCAAGCTTCAGGCATCCATAATTGGGCCTGGATTTCTAAAGAAAAGAGGGAGGTCATTCCTAGGAAAGGAGACCTCAGACCTAATCAATGTATCATCCCCCCAACTTGTTCCGACACACGAGCGGGACAATGCTAGGGGCGTTAAGATTTTATCCGAACATAGGGAAATGAGAAAGGGTGAATCGCGTGTCCCAAATTCAGAAATCCACGACGGTCGGCCTTCCAGGAAATGCCCAAGACGGCAAGCGGACAATGGATCAATCGACCATACTACTGCAATAGACGGACAGAAGGTCATCATTCATACTGCAGGAGGCGGATCACATGTCATCATCAATGCCGCTTTGGGGGTTCCTTCAGGCACAAGGGTGGAAATCCGGATCAACAGGGCATGCGAAGCGTGGGGCGAAGTGATGATTTGTTCGGACAGAATCTAACACTCCCAAAATTGCGCCACCGTGGGGAAAGCGTATTAGGCGGATGCACTAATCTGGCCGTGAATTTCCCCAATTCTCAGACAGAACCTCTTTGACGAGGAAACTGTCGCTTCCCATCATTGCAATGGGGCATCCCGAGCTGAATCGGGGAGAATATCACAATCACACCACTCTACCAGAAGCTAGGCCAAACGACCGGCGACGAGGAGGGGCGGGACTTAGCGATCCCTGAGGCTGGACCCGAGTCGAGATGTCGGGGCATTCCTACGTACTCCATCAGGCCGGAGATCAAGCCACACGTAGTTCTGAGAGTGCAGTTTTAACGTCATGCGGGACGTAGAACCCCGTTTGGGGAGATCTTAGTTTAAGGTCATAGAGCTTGGACCGTAGGGGCAGATCTTAGTTTAAGGTCTTAGAGCTCGGACCATAAGAACCTAAAAGTATGCCACATCGTGGTCCTATCCCCTGGATATGCGAAGATGCACTGAGGGATAGTGCCAAGAGTGTCGAGGTTTCGCCTGGTCAGAATGGGAGGTGGAAAACGTAATGTGAATCATGCGGCCATTCACTCAAGGACTGGGGGCACCGGCGTAACGATATGGGAGTACTGCCGACCGTGGCAGAAAAGCAGCATCAATATCGCACTGACCGTTGATGGAATGAGGCAGCAAACGAGCATCAACCGCTCAAGAACATGATTCATATCGATTTGCTGCCCGAGGCCCTTGGGGGCACCAGCCCGAGTTGGTGGGAGAGCACTGAGGCATTGTGTCCAGACTGCTCACGGGGGCTCCACCCAGGGCGTAGGCGATGGGTCCAAATGAAAGGGAGCACGAAGCCTGAAAAGTGGAAGGAACCTGACCAAGCTGAACCTGACCCTCCTGGCAATAAACCAGAGTACTCTTGACACCGGTGGACCACTGCAAGGGGTCGAGGGAAACGCCTTGAGGGTGACCCGAAGGCGGCGGATTCCCAATAGAAGGGGGAATCTTTAAGGGGTTGGGGCTGGACCCGAAGTTTCAAACATTGGGGCGTTCCTACGTATCCCATAAGGATGGGAATCAAGCCACACGTAGTTCTTGAAGCGCGGCGCAACACAATCGGGCACCAGCGCGGGGAGGGGTGCGGGTTTGGCCCTCGCACCCAGAAGAAGCGGTATTTGATATTTCTTGTTTGTCCTTAAAGATGGATGGTTTTTCTTTGTGCAGTGACATGCCTGTGATTAAGAAATCCCTGGCGTCGCCACAATAATCAAGCCATGAAAGGCATTGATAAATGGCGTGGTTATTAACCAGCGCCCAACGTGAGTGTCCTCTGAGGAGAACATCACGATGCAGTGTCGTTTCTCATCGGGCGGCCAAGACGATCACAGTTTACGGTCGTGTGGTAGGACCAGACAACACAGTTTAAGGTCGTGTGGTTCGGACCATGGAGGAATCCGCTTATTGCGATATGGTGGACTCAGCGGAGGTGGGAACATACTCAGCCCTGCGGTCACGCACGATTCCAGGAGAAGGATCCTGGGGTAGGGGCCTGCGTATGTCCATCACCCGAGAGGCAGAGATGCTAGCCTCCAGCTATACTGGGCCCAGAACGTGATTGTTCGGGCGACTCCTTCCTCCTTATAGGGACGAGGGTCCAGCTACACATGGCCCTTAGGGAGGACATCAGCATATATCCTTGGTGCTCAGATCGTGGGAGCCTCGAAAGACACCATTACCCTGGTTGGCCTACCTAACGTGTAGAGGTGTACTGAAGGTCAGTATGAAGAGAGTGTCGAGATTCCACTACAACGCACAAAGGCAGAGTGTGATGAGGACTGCGCAACCAATGTTCAGAGCCTGAAAGAGCCGACATGGCGATCAAGGATGTCGCTGACCATATTCGCAACACAACATCTGATCGCGTCAGCCTAGGATGGGGCAAGCAAATGAGCATCAACCGCTCAAGCGCAGGATTCATATCGATTTGCGGCCCAGGACCCGCCGGTAAATTGACTCGGAGCGGTAGGAGAGCACTGGGACATCGTACCCAAACCGCTAACGAGGATCCCTTTGAGTGAAGGCTCGAACAAGAGGAAGCGCGAGGCCCGACAAGTAACACAGGACTTGTCGGGATTGAATCCGACACTACGGGTCATAGACCGAAGTACCCAAAACATGTTAACAGATCACCGGAAAGGGTCAGAGGACTCACCCTGAGAGCAACTAAAAGACGGAAGATCCCCGTGATCAACCAAGAGACGGGGCTGGACCTGAAACACAGGCGTCCAGGCGGTCCTACGTATCCCATAAGGATGGGAATCAAGCCGTACGTAGTTCTTGAGAGGCAGTTTAACGTCATGCAGGACGATGAGGGGTGTGAGGTAGTCCCACACACGGGGGAGGCGTACGGCGCGGTCAGTAGACCAATGTGAATGAGGACATAATCCCATGCTCACGCCACACGCCTCGCACAAAAAGGAGGGGAATTTGGGCCAGAGGCCCAACGCGGGATAGAGATTCCCGGGAAATGGGGCTAGGCCTGAAACATGAATGTTCAGGCGGTCCTACGTATCCCATAAGGATGGGAATCAAGCCGCACGTAGTTCTTGAGAGGCAGTTTAACGTCATGCAGGACGATGACGGGTGTGAGGTAGTCCCACACACGGGGGAGGCGTACGGCGCGGCCAGTAGACCAACGTGAATGAGGACATAATCCCCTGCTCACGCCACACGCCTCGCACAAAAAGGAGGGGAATTTGGGCCAGAGGCCCAACGCGGGATAGAGATTCCCGGGAAATGGGGCTAGGCCTGAAACATGAATGTTCAGGCGGTCCTACGTATCCCATAAGGATGGGAATCAAGCCGCACGTAGTTCTTGAGAGGCAGTTTAACGTCATGCAGGACGATGAGGGAAAGGGGAAGCGGAAGGCATCCCCAACCGTGGGGGGCGTACAGCGTGGCGAGCAAACTGACGTGCATGAGGGAATAGCCCCGCGTTCACACCATACGCAGCATACCCAGAGGCAACTGGGCCAAGGGCCCGAGATGGGATGGAAATTCCCGAAGGATGGGGCTGGGCCTGAAACATGAATGTTCAGGCGGTCCTACGTATCCCATAAGGATGGGAATCAAGCCGCACGTAGTTCTTGAGGTGCAGTTTAGCGTCATGCGGGACGAATGCTGAACAGTTTAACGTCTTGTAGCTCGGACGTGGTGCAGTTTAGCGTCATGCAGGACGAAGATGCTTGGCAGTTTAACGTCTTGCAGCGCGGACGTGGTACAGTTTAACGTCATGTTGGACGAATGCTGAACAGTTTAACGTCTTGTAGCTTGGACGAAGTACAGTTTAACGTCGTGTTGGACGAAGATGCTTGGCAGTTTAACGTCTTGTCGCGCAGACGAAGTTCACTCAGGCAAAATACTGCTTGAGGAACCTAGCGTTGGTGGGAGGAGTGACACGCTAACCATCCATAGTTTCTAGGGAGTACGCGCCATTGGGATAGACCTTGTGGACAACAAAAGATCCCTCCCACTTGGGCTCCAACTTGGGCGGCTTCCTGCCGGGGATCATTGGTGCTCTTAGGGCTAATACTAGGTCACCCTGCAGGAAGGAGCGGAGGCGAACCTTCTTATTGAAAGCTCGAGCCATTCTGCTTTGATGTCTCTCCAAGTTGTGCAAAGCGCGAAGTCTATTCTCATCCAGTGCTTCCAACTCGACTAAACGGGTTTCAGCAGCTCTGTCCGGCGCTTGCTGGTCGTAGACCGCAGTGCGCAAGGACGGTAACTGGATCTCGATGGGCAGGACGGCCTCAGCTCCATACACCAGGGAATAAGGGGTCATCTGGGTGGAATTGCGAGTCGCCGTCCGATAAGACCAGAGGGCGTTGGGGAGCTTGTCCGGCCAACTCTTCTTGTTCTGACCAACCATCTTTTGCAGAATGTTAGAGAGGGTTTTGTTAAACGCCTCAATCTGTCCATTTGCCTGCGCATGATAGAGAGATGTATGGTTCGAGCGAATGTTGTACTTGGCGTACAACTTCTTCAACTCGGCTGCTCGGAAATTGGCTCCGTTATCCGTGAGGATAGCGTGAGGCACTCCAAATCGATAAATGATGTTGGAGGTCACGAAGTCAGCGATCGAACAGGATTTGACCTCTCTGAGAGGAATCGCCTCTTCCCATTTGGAGAAGAAGTCCGTGGCGGTCAGAATGAACCGGCACTGGCGAGCCGTCGCCGGCGGGTAAGGTCCCACAACGTCCAGACCCCAGACTGAAAAGGGCCAAGAATATCTGGTGGTATGGAGAGGCTCCGGCGGCCGATGCACAAAGTTCACATGAACCTAGCACGCATGGAACTTCCTGGCATACTCGATGCAGTCATGGATCATGGAGGGCCAGAAGTATCCCAACCTCCGAATCTGGTGGGACAGCTTCGGCCTAGTCTGATGAGCACCGCATGAACCAGCATGAACCTCTTGCATGACTCGTGGGATCTCAACTCCCTGAAGGCAACGGAGGATAACACCGTCAAATCCGCGTCTATAGAGGATCTGCTCCAGGCCGGGACTTCTCTGGAGGACAAACTGCGATGCGCGGCGTCGAACTCGCTCGCGCTCGGCCCGATCTGACGGGAGAATGCCATGTTGGAGGTACTCAACCAAAGGCTTCCTCCAATCAGGGGCTGGTTCGACTGCCATATCTGGGGTACTCGGGGCTCCGGGCATAGGGGCAACCGTGGTGAGATTACTTACCGACGGGCCGCGATCTCCCTCCGGGATAACGGGAGCGATGAGCCTGCGGTGCGTCACGCGGACGATCAGGTTGTCCTGTTCAGGCTCTGCGAGTGACGCAACAAGGCTGGCCAAAGCATCTTCTCGACCGTTCTGTGACCGGGGAATATGGACAATTTCTGGCCGAGAAGGGAACTGGGCCATCAGAAGGAGGGTGCACTCCAGCAATGGCACAAGTTCCAGCTTCCTGACAACATAGTCGCCATTGATCTGCTTAACGACCAGCTCGGAGTCCCCTTTCACACACAGATGGGGCACGTCGATCTCGAGAGCCAACTCGAGGCCTGTGATGAGGGAATGGTATTCCGCCTCATTGTTGGTACAGCCCTCTGACAACAGGAAAGAGTATGGCAGCACGGCTTGCTCCGGGGTAATGAAGACGACACCCAATCTCACTCTGTTGAGCTTAGGATTATCGAGTCTTCTACCGGTGGGGCTCCGGGAGGCACCGTCAAAGTGCATCTGCCAGCATGGATCGGCATGATCGACCGAGAGAATGGCCTCATCAGGAAAGCCTAGATCCAGCGGCTGATCCACGGAGGTCGGGTGAGCAGCCAGAAAGTCTTCCAATGATTGCCCTTTGATGGCCTTCCGAGACACATTCCTGATGTCGAACTGCTGGAGAATCACAGCCCACCGCGCTAGACGGCCAGTCAACATAGGCCGGCTCAGGATATATTTTAACGGGTCTACCCGAGAAACCAACTGTACCTCATGGTGCTGCAAGTAGTGCCGTAATTTCTGTACGGCAAATACGAGCGCCAGGCAGCTCTTCTCGATGGGGGATTACCTAACTTCCGCATCGAGGAGCATGCGACTGAGGTAATAGAGGCTATTCTTTGTTCCCTCGTTGTTCTTCTGGGCGAGAAGGGCACCCAGGGACCGTTCCAGGGCGGTCACATAGAGGACCAGCGGCTTCCCGGATACAGGCGGCATCAGAACCGGAGGTTGAAGCAAGTACTGCTTGATTTCCTCGAAAGCGGTCTGACACACTTTATCCCATACATAGGTGGCACCTTTCTTCATGAGCCGAGAAAAGGGATTACACTTGCCGGCCAGATTCGCGATGAATCGGCGTATATAGGCTAAGTGGCCTTGGAACCCTTGCAGTTCCTGGATGTTACCTGGGGGAGGCATCTGGCTAATCGCCCTGATCTTCTCTGGGTCGATCTCAATACCCCGGTATCTTACCACAAATCCAAGGAACTTTCCGGAGGTGACCCCAAAGGCACACTTTAACGGGTTCATCTTCAGGCAGCGAGACCGGAGGAAGCCGAACACTTTCTCAAGATCTTTGAGATGGTCCTGACGCTGGCGCGATTTGACCACCAAGTCGTCGACGTAGCATTCCACCAGTGTGCCGAGGATTGGCTTGAATATGCGGTGCATCGCTCGTTGATAGGTGGCACCTGCATTCTTCAGGCCGAAGGGCATGACCTGGTAACAAAAGATACCTTGGGGGGCCCTGAAGGCAGTGAACTCCTCATCCTCAGGGGCCATCCGGATTTGGTTGTATCCGGAGTATCCATACATGAAGGAGAGGGCTTGGAACCCTGCCGTGGCGTCAATCAACAGCTCTTTCACTGGAAGGGGAAAATCATCCTTCGGACAGTGGCCGTTGAGATCGCGGAAGTCAATGCAGACTCTGATCTACCCGTTCTTCTTCCTGACCGGCACAATGTTGGCCAACCATCTGGGGTACTGAACTTCCCTCACGAAGTTGGCTTTGATAAGCTTGTCAACTTCGGCCTCAACCATGGCACCGTGGGATGGGTGCATCTTCCTGGGAGGTTGCTTGAACCTGCGATGGTTCGCCGGGAGACCAAGGCGGTGGACGACTACCTGAGGATCCAGCCCCGACATCTCGTCATAGCCCCAAGCGAACACGTCACGGTGCTGTCTGAGGAAGTCCACGTACTGCTGCCGCTCCTCAGAGGGCATGGAGGCACTGACCAATGTGGGTCTTGGATCTGCTTCGGTTCCAAGGTTCACCTGTACTAACTCATCGACCGTGGCGGAGACGCCCTCCTCAAAGGCTGGGGGTGCATCTTCCACGTCCTCTCCGCTTGGGGAGGGATCGTCCACGGGAGAGACTACGTTGGAAACTGCATTGGGGATACCAGATCCTGCTGGGCCGCTGGTGCTGGCACGGGCGGTCGCGGTCATCTCATCAGGAGACTCACAGGCCTTCGAGACCATGGCTACGTCCAACCGTTGAATCGGGAGGACGTAAGCGTCATCCAAGCTTGCCCAGGGATCACTTCCAACAGCGACAGGCTCAACCTCACCTGCCAGGATCTGCTTATCCTTGCTCTTGTAATAGTCCGCGTCTAGATAGCGGGATTCACATGAGGCAAAAGGAGAGGCATCTCCCTGAAGCACGCCTACTCGACCATTAAGGGAGTATTTAAGGCATTGGTGGTATGACGAGGGAACCGCCGCATGAAGGTGGAGCCATGGCCTGCCCATCAATGCGTTATACGCAGTGTCCTGAGAGACTACCATGAATTCGGTGTTGGAAACCAGGTCACCGAACTGGGTCTTCAAACGTATCTTGCCAACCGGAGTTTGCTCGGTGCGGTCGTACCCCTGGATCCTGAGGTCGGAGGGAATCAAGTCATCCTCAGACAACCCCAATCTCCGGAGCGTCCGAGTTGGAATCATGTTAATCCCAGACCCCGTGTCGACAAGACAGCGCCGGACTTCAAGGACATTGAACTGGCCAGTAACATACAGCGGATGAATGTGCCCCTGTATAGGAGGGTCTTCATCCTTACCAGAGAACGAGATAACTGCCTGACATTCGGCGTCCTCGATCGTTTCCGCGTGAAAGGCCTCTGCAGCCGCAACCTCTGTCTCAAACTGGAGGGGGCTCTTCAGGGCTTCAGCGAGTGCCTCGCGCATCTCAGATGATATGCGCAGAGCCTCAAGGATGGAGATCCTTGCTGGGATGTCGGCCAAGTGCTTCAGGACATCATACTTTTTGGCTAAGCGCGATCCCCTGGTTGCAGGAGGTTGCTCTGCGGTTGGAGGCATGACGGGCCTTGCCGGTTGGACCGGCGGCCGACTGGTACTTGGCGCATCTCGCTGTTCATTGGTTGAAGCCAGGGAAGTAGTCACCGTACTGGGGTCAGGAGGCCGGGATGGACTTGTGGCAGGGCGGAGCTAATCGCGACGCGGCTAAGGCAGTTCTGCCTGGTCCCACACCACAAACAGTGGCGGAGGCGAATCCGTCATCCCCGGATGGGGGGGCTGCGCACGCTGAGCTCGGTTTTGAGCCTGCTGCCTAGTCTCAGTGGCGTGCGCGTCCTGGCTGGAGGTACCGACTGCTGTGCCCCGGCGACTCCTGTTGTTGCGGTTCCTCCGACGGTGGCGACGACCGGGGACACTAGGGAGGTCCACCTGGTGTTCTTCAACGTCGGGAACCGAAAAGGGATTTACCAGCTCGACGGTATTAACCGAAGCATACCCAACACTGTCATCGGATGAATCATTCACCACTGGGCGGATCCGGGGAGGGATCCCCATCTCCGGGGGCATGAAATCGTCGAGAGTGTGGGATAGTGGCGGAATTGGCGGGGCGCGCTCTTCCTTCTTGTGCCGCCGCCGTTTGCTCTTCTCGGAAGAGGCAGGCTGGGACGACGATGCCGAAGCAGCACCCTCAGATTCTGGGGGCTCAGTCTGATTCAAGCGCGCACGGATGATTCCATGGGCGCGAATGATCGTCTTGCGGGCCATCCAGTTATTATACTTCTGGGATCCGTGGTCGGAGACCAGCTGCCATTCATCCTCATTGCCACTATCGTAATCTGATCCCACGAACACGCCCGCCACTTGTGCTGGAGCTGGGCCCAACCTGATTACATTGTTGTTAATCTGGTCTTGGAGCCAGTCCTTAAACACATAGCACCGCTGGATGGTGTGCCCCAGGGCCCGATGGTAAGGGCAGTAGCGGGGGTTATCCGTGAGATGTGCCTCCTCTGGCCTCCAATACTCAGGCAGTCGCACAATCCTCTGCTCCAGGGCGCTCCGGAAATAACCGGTGACCTGATCCTCATGAAATGAGTAAGTCAGTTATCGCGGGCCCCTGGGAGTGTGGTATTGACGAGGGGCTGGAGGGGCCTGCTGAGGAGGTGGACCCTGATTATCTCGCCTGGGTTGTGGCGGTACATTACGCGGAGGGGTCGGCCGGTTCTGGGGCTGCCGCTGCTGGGCTGGGAACTGAGCCCGTGGAGGCGGATTCCTGTGAGGCTGTGGAGCTGGCCTCGCCGGCAGCAGCTCCAACGGCCTGGGGGCCTCTATCTGGGAAACAGCAGCGGGCTCAGCCCTGCTGACTCTCCTTGCAGGAATCATAGGGGGCAGCGGGTGTGCCTGACTGGCCTGTTGGAGGGCTTCCTCAAGACCTTGAGCTTTGTCTGAGAAGTCCCTGAACCCTCCGGGGTAATTCTGAGTGATCAAGGAAGGGACCAGCTCGGTCTTGACGTTCCCGACGCACATTGTCAGCAACTGCTCCTGAGTCAATGGCATGTCAAGGAAATACGTGAGACCCTTCCATAGGGCGACGAAATCCGCAACTCGCTCATCAGGCCTTTGCTTGAGTTTGAAGAGGTCTGCGATACTCGTCTTCCGGGTCGTGGAACTGAACTGGTAGAGGAACTGTCTACGAAGGTCCTCCCAGCTAGTTATCGACCCGACGGGGAGCTGGCTGTACCAGACAAATGCTGGCCCTTCCAGTGTCTGGACAAAGCAGCGAAGCTTAGCGGCCTCTTGCTGCGCCGGAGTTCCCAACATAGGCCCGCACCTCGAGTTGAAATGGGCCAAATGCTGTGGCGGATCTCCAGTCCCGTTGAAGGGGGCTAAAGTGGGATTCCCGAATCCCGGAGGCGCCGGCATGTCATCCACCCATGCTGGGTATGGCTTGCCATCCGGTGGGATTGCCACTTGCCGAGTCTCCAAGGCTTCCAAGCGGGCGATGAGTGACACCATCGGATCGCCCGGACATGGGTTCCAGTCCTGGAGAGGATCTCTACCACGAGCGCATTGCATGGCCCTTCAATCGGGTCGTCGACCGGGTCGTCGAACTCGGCAGCTCGTGGGATGGCGGGCGGCGCGGCCCTTGGGGCAGCGGGAGGAATCCGAGCGGGGTCTCTCAGGTAGTCACGCCGCTCGGGAGGGTGTGGTGAAACATACCGCGCCCTCTTGCCATAGGCAATGGCCTCTCCCCTGTCGGCGAACACGGCGTAATCACGGTTGCCCGGGAGAGTCTCGTCGAGGAGCGGTTGTTCCTGCCCCTGCTGTCCTGACCTAGGATCACCGTAGTCAGGCCGCTGCTCTGCAGCGCGCTCGGCGAGGAGCTGGTCAACTAGCTTCTTCTGCTCGGCGAGCTGTTGACGTAGCATAGCCTTCTCGGGATCCTCCTCTGCCCTCTGCATGGAGGCAGATGGGTCGGCGGTCTTTACAGCCCCGCCGTGCTCTTTACCTTTTCTGACGTTTCGGCTCAACGTCAGTGCTTCAGTGGGTGTGGGGAGACCCAGGAGGTTCCTCTGGTGACGAGTAACTCTCACCTATGGATCCAACAACGGCTTTTCTTCGGGGGGAGAGCCCCCGTCGGGAAGTTCCAAGTCGTTTCCCTCCCCCGACAGGTCAACCATATTGACCGTTTCCGTCCCTGGGGATATACCCTCAGGGCCACCCAGTAAATCGGTCTGTCGGCGGATCGCACTGAAGCGTAGGGCAGCGTACTGCCCCCATCCACAGATATACACGTGGGGGGTGGCTTCCTCGATAACCTTGCGGAGTACTTGAAAACACTCAACGCATCGTTGTTGGAGGGCCTCGTGGTGCCCAAATGACCCGGGGTGCCGAACCGCGGGGAGCGTGGCCAGGTCAATCTGACGGCACTGCTCACCAATATCCTCCAGGTGCACTTGACTCCCGGGATATGGCATTTGTAGGCAGTGAAGACGGGAGTGAGTCTCCCGGAGAGTTCGGCGGAAGCATTCGAACTCATCCGGGGTGAGTGATTCGGGTGCATCAAAGTCTGGTCCTGCGACTGGCCAAAACTTCTCAGGGAAGTGGCCCTATGCAAGGACGGTCCAGAAGCTCCACGACTCAAACTCGAGACCCAGGTCTCCTTGGTCTTCTTCAATGACTGGGAATGGACGGGGAACCGGCAGTGGTGCCGAGGCGGGCCGCTGGGCCGACGGGCTGGCCGGCGGTGAATACGGCGAGCAGGCCGATTGGCCTCCATATCCCGGGCCGCCCTCTGAGGGTGGCGGTGCCCCAGCTACCACATCACGATAGGACGGGTCGGCGAGCGAACATCCTGCCGTAGCATCGGTGCTCGCCGAGGGTGCACTAGATCTTGGTTCGACCATCGATCCCCAGAAAAAGTCTCCGGCTTCTCCGATCGAGGCAGAAGGCGCTTCCGGAGGGGCCGGTACCAACCGCAAGCTTGACCCTTGGGGGTCTACCAGGCCTTCGCTACTCCAGATATACTTTTGGAGAGAAGCGGGGATCATATCGATCTCGCTCTCGGGGAGTACGAGGCTGACGTGCCGCATTCCTACCCCTGCCCCTAACTGGCGGGATCGGGGGGAGGGCTCCGTCGCCGAATCATACTCCGCCTCTGTATCAGAGAAACGAACCGGTCGGATCTCTGTCCGGAATTCCCTAACATTCTTCCCTCGACGTCGACGCCTCGCCTTCCTGCCCCTGGGTGGTTCTTCGGGGCGTGGCTGATCTCTGTCCTGGCGTCCTCCGGCCGCACCGGTGCTGGGGCCAAGAGGACTGGAAACCAAGGTGCGAGGAGCACCGGGACAGATATCAAAGGGGACGCGGGGAGAGATGATTCCGGGCAGGCCTCCGGGCCGGGATCGGAAGGTGGGGTGACCCATGCCTCTTGGATCGGCCACACGGAGTAGACCCTGTTGGTGAATAGCGCTACCGCGAGGTGGTCCGCGGTGGCTATTGCATGTACCAGCAACCGGGAGAGTCAACCCAACCTGCCTTTGGGGCGGTCGGGGCCTCGATCCAGGTCCGGCATAGAAGTGCCCCTGCTCAGGATGCGTAGGGGCCTGGTGACTGGAGCCAGCAGTGGCTTGAGCCAACGCGGCCGCTGTTGCTAGGGCCCCAAGGTGGGCATCCTCTTCCGCTCGTGCCCGACATTGGCATCGGGACAAACGAGTCGGGAAGAGCGGCGCAGGCAGGTGGAGAGCCCGTTCTTCGACTTGAGAGGCCTGGCGGCGGTGTCGCCGTGGCCTGACAGGAGCCCTTATCGCGGATCCTTGGAGAGAATCTCGGATAGGGTGGTCCCGGGAATCTTCCACCTCATCCGCATAGGGGAAGGAGCTGTCGGAGCGTTCCGGGGATAAACTCCTGAAGCAGTTGGACGTTGAGGTAGGCAGCGGTGCCTCCCTGCGCGGCCCTCGGGGGCGGCGTTGGTGGCGAGGTGCAGCTTCCTCGAGGTTTAGGCGAGCCATGTCCCTGGTGGGGATGACTCCCTCTTCCTCATATCTCCGCACCAAGTTGTTGATCACCCTTCTCTGGATGACCTCTGAGGGGGAGAGAGGGTGTGGTTTCCCCGCAGCTGCGGCTGCTGGGACGGCTGTGGAACGGGCGGGACCGCGCGGAGTAGCCGCGTCGGTGTTTCCCCTACCCCTGCGCCAGTGGGCGGGTGGCGATCGGGCACTGGATTGGGCGACTTGATTCCTGAAAGCAGGGAGAAAAACCCATTAACACTGACAGGAAAAGGAATCGACAACCAACCATTAGTGCCACGACGCCTTCTGTGGGGGGAACCCAGGCCATCGACGTCGTGAGACGGAGTGCCCGATTTCCCTTCCCCAGCCCCTGGCGGGTTCCGTGCCCCGGTGCTGAATGCTTGGTCGAGCAGCATGCTGGTCTTCCAACACCTCTGAAAGCCATCAGTCTTCGTATTGAGGAGAAGAGATTCACGTCGGGTTCACCATTTTTCTGTTTCGGTGCGGATGTGCGCCGGGTTTCTGTTCCGACGTTGTCCCTCCAGGACGCGTTCGCGCGTGCGCCCATCGACCCGAGGGGATAGGCGCGCGGCTTGTGGCCCCGTAGTCCCGCTTTCCAAAGGAGGGCGGCATCCGTCCCTTATTCAAGGGCGTCTGCTCCTTGATCGAAACCGGGATGATGGGATGTCGGCTCCTCCTTCCGTGGACGTCTCCTCGGAACTCGTCGCCTAATCCGGGTCTCCCTCATAGATTTAAGACGTGCTCGTGAATCTCGTTCCCGGCGCCATGTCTACATGGACACCGGTTAATTACGCTACTTCCGCCCGGACGCTCCAAGGAGTCTGGTCGGGGCAGCAACCTGCGGTGAGGAGACCGGGTGGCTCTGCGTGTTGGGGGCGTGCCTTAACACTGCGGCACTGCATGTCTACCTTCTGTCCCTAATAGGGCTTCTCGAAGGCATGATGTCCTGAGGCATCCCGCGCCGGGTACGGGGAACTGTGTTACCTGAGGTTTTCCTCAGCTTCCCATGTTTAACACGAGGTATGCCGCGAGTTTAACGTCCAGCGGGGACGGCATCGGACTGATCAACACGAGAAGTGGATCAGATGACAGAACCCCTTGCGGGGAACCTCCGACGTTGGGGCCAGCACATGGGCGGCTTCCCGAGTGAAGTGGAGTGGAATGAAATGGCATGACCCCACCGGGATGTGGCGGCCCAGGTAAGGATCAGGATGGATGATGGAGTGAAGAGCTTGGACCCCGTAGGGGCTTCCTACGTACCGCGCATTAGCGCGGATCAAAGTCAGCGTAGTTCGGATATACAGTTTAATGTCATGCTGGACGTTGGCAAGCCGACTCACGAAGAGGTCGAGGCTGCCGAGCGGAGGATTGAACCGAACCACCTCGCACAGAGGGGGATGGAACGGCCGGGTGGATCACAGTTTCATGTCATGCTGGACGCTGAAAGGAGAAAATAGAAAAAGGCAGTGGGGAAGCACAATGGAGATACACACGTGCAGTCTCCCACAGGGGCGGATTCATAGGTGAATCGACGCAAGTGTGAACCCGGGAGGGGTCCACTGATGGACGAACCGACGTGAATACGACCGGGACGACCAGGTGGTGGGCTTGAACCTCGGAGAGGCTTCCTACGTACCCTGTTTAGGATACAGGGATCAAAGTCCACGTAGTTCATTCGGTTTGTGACATTCTACCCCCGTGGGCGAAGGCCACTCCAATCCCGACATCCCTGCAGAGACGAGCGGGTGGGGGCCACATCCAAACCGGGAGGACCCTGCGTGCGGGGCACGGGATCGGGTGATGCGGACGGTTTAACGTCTTGCCGGACGAAGTACAGTTTAGCGTCATGTTGGACGAAGCGGACGGTTTAACGTCTTGCCGGACGAAGTACAGTTTAACGTCGTGTGTTGAGGACGAAGATGCTTGGAAGTTTAACGTCTTGCGGCGCGGATGTGGTGCAGTTTAGCGTCATGCAGGAGGAATGCTGAACAGTTTAACGTCTTGTAGCTTGGACGATATGCTAGGCAGTTTAACGTCGTGCAGCTTGGACGTGGTATAGTTTAACGTCATGTTGGACGAAACACTTGGCAGTTTAACGTCTTGCAGCGCGGACGAGTGTGATACCGCCGATGGGTCCATGTCACTTCGCGCGAGCCTGGAGGGCCGCACGGGAAGACAACGCACGGTGCGGGCACCCGGCATGAAGATCATCGGGCGCCACGTAGGCGGGTACCCTCAGGGGGTCAAAGGGGGCGACCCCGGCGGATTGCACGCAAAAGAGGAGCTTGGCGCGCAATACCGCGGGTCGGCGCGCAAATGGGCGGGCTGGGGCGCAATTGGGCCAGCGCTTTGCGCGCGGAAGAGGGAGATTGCGCGCACCGGGCTTCGGATAGCGCGCGGGGGCAACGGCTCATTCTTTAACGAATGGCCACTTTGAAAGGGGGGGTGCGCGCAATCAGGCTGGATTGCGCGCACCCGGGGGGGAAATTGCGCGCAAGAGGCTTCTATTGTGCGCGAAGGCCTTTGGGTGAAGAGTTGTTCAAAGGAAAGAAGCCAAAGGGATTGCGCCCGAAGGCGAACCCCGAGGCTTTCTTGCGCGAAAGAAAGGAGGTTACCTGAAGATCGGCATTGCGCGCGGAAGGGGTTGGATTGCGCGAACGAGCGACTCTTCGAATTCCGGCAACCTTCAAAACGTCGGGGGTCGCCTTATATTTATAGGCAACCCCGGGCGCGGAATCTGGTTCGCGGGCACGCAATTTCCTTCGCGGGCGCTGAATCAGGCCCGGCGCGCAAGGGAATCGCACGGGCCACGGGCGCGCAAAATTGCGCGCCGGCCCAGCGCATTGCGCGCATCCTGGGAGGTTTGCGCGCGGCACTCCAACTTTGCGCGCGGGTCTCCAAAATTCCGCGGAAGGCCTCCGGGACCTCCAAAACGTGCTTCTGACTCCAAATACGACCTCTCTTTCCGCATCTGGAGCTTTGTTTGGGAACAACGGACTTTTCCGGCATCTACAACCTCAAGATACATTAATAACCAAATAAAATAAGTCCTTAACAACTTATCTACATAGTTAAACCTATACACTTCTATAGTTGAGAAACAAAATAGAATCTAGAGAAAAGATAACACTCTCCACTCCACTCAGTGAATAGTAAAAAATAAATATATGAGGAAAATACCACACTCATGGAAAGAATATCACAAAAACTGATGGCCTCGATGAAAGAATCTCACAAGACATACAAGATGAGAAATCCATCTGGTCATGTCCTTCAAAGCACATCAGACAACCCTTTCAAACTAGGAAGGGATATAGAAAATGTATACCTAAAAAAGTCCAAAAAAACACCATAATATATGTTTTCAAAACATATCCACTTCAAGGGATCAAACCTATTTTTAAAACTATTCATTTAGAAAACCACCAAAAAAGTATTTGAAATCAATCCATACAAACAACCCATATCAAAATTAAACCTTTATGATTAATCTGAAAAAAACCAAAAACATAAACATTACACAAATATATGATTATAATATGAAACTTATTATATTTCAAACCAAATCATTAAATAGGATTCAATTTCATCTTGAATTTCATTATCCGTGTTTGAAATTCATTAAAAGTAACCACCATTCAAACACCCAACATTTTTTTATGTCATTAAAGTTATAAAACATTTTATTCACAATAATTATAATATTATTTTATATTTATTATTAATCTTTAAAAAATCAATTTATATTCTATAATACTTGTTAGAAATATTATTTAGTTCTTCCTTAAAACCAAAAACCATCAACTTTATAACTTTATGGTAATAATTATTTCATTTAAAACAATTATAGCTTATTAAATAAATTTTTTAAGGTGTAAAATCCTTACATTTGTATCATTAACCTATTTTGAAACTAAAATATTTTTCAGGTTTTAATTATTAAACAATAATTTATAAATACATGATTAAGAATCCAAGAATTATTTTACAAGAAATCATTAAATCATCACATTTGAAACATAAAAAATTTTTTATGAAATATATTTTTCAAACATAAATCAATTATACCACACATAAACAAATAAAATAATTCCATAATTCCCAATCTAATAAATTATAATATCAACATATTTTCTGAACTGCATTGATTACTTTTCCATTTACGAGATTCACTCAAAGAAAGTAAGAATCTTGGGTTCTAAATGAAAAAAATAAAGGGGATGTTGAGTCAAGATCAACATAGACACAAGGTTAATGAATATAATACATGCATATCTAACCCACCATAACATTTCCAAAAATAATGTGTCTCATCACTGTATGTTTTTTAGGATATTTGAGTCAACCACACCACTTGAATATTTTTTTTATTTCTCTCCATAAATACATAACTACCCCCAAGGAAACTAATCCATACCAATGAGAATCATAGTTCATTATATAAAACCATTACTCATAGGTATCAAAAAAAATAAATTAAATATCAATTAACCATCATATCTCAAGTTCAATAAAGAAATGTGGTGATCAATATCCTATTGATAATGTACTTCATGGGCCTTAACAAGTCTAAGCTCCAGTCGGCCACACCTCAAACCAAACCCAGGTAGTTCCACTACACTTCCAGGTGGATATGGATATGATAGCATTTCTTAATGAACCAACATGGGTTAACATGACACGTCACCCAATAGGGATCAACATAAATCCTAATGAATGTCCTTGAACACCATGTGTGGGAAATAATAACCAGGGTTCCAAAGTAAAAACCATGGGAATGATGTTAACCTAAAATACCAACAAAATATGTATCAGGTATAACAAGATTAAGATAGAAAATTAGAGTAAAACATAGAATAAAATGTTCCCAACCATGATAGATACAAAACCAATCCAAATGGAAAAAATTGGAATAAAAATCAACCATGGACAAAAACAAGTCTCCATGTGACTATGTCTCACTAACATCCTAGAACACTAATAATTAAATATCAATTGAGAGGATACAACATGCCACATGCACCATTCCAAATAACTGTATCCTATAAAACCATGACAATAGATTCCTAAAGTAATAAAGTGGAGTGTGATAATTAATGCTCAGTAGGATACAACCAAGGAATATATACAATGTCTATCTCCATGAAACCATTAGTTCTAGCATTATAAAAAAATATTTATAAAAAAATTCAAATGAAATTGGTTTCCATAAGTAAATAAAATATTTATATAAACCAAGAATATGACATATATATAAATGATAATGAATAAATAAAATTATTAATGGATAGAAAATATGTTAAACATGTGGGATATCAAACACGAAACAACAATATCATGCAAAATACGAAGAACAAGTGGGATATAGAAAATGGGAATAAATACTCAGACACTTGAAGGAACATGAATCATAGAATAACATGAATCCTACCAACATCGAGTCCTATAATAGTATATCGATATCATAATAATAACCCAATATGTTTCTATACACAATAATGTTTTTTATATATCCAATACCCAATGAACCAAAGGTTACCAATGTACTATATTGGAAAAACCATTTAAAAACCAAACTATAAATTTTGTAAAACAATTTCATAGAAAAGAATCAAATTTATCATTCTTTAAAATCCACTTTCGAGTAAAAATCATATTTTATGAATTTTATTGATCACAAAATGTGAAAAGACTATATTTTATGAAAAAAATTCTTTAACTACTTTTTTATTCCATCCAATATGAATATCATAAAAAAAATATCTTTAATATTAAATCAATAAAAAATTTACACCAAACCATAGGAATTAACTATAAAATTATTTAAATCATGGGTTTTCACCATTAAAAAGAGATGCTTACCTCTACAATGGAGGAAAACGTGTCGCCTTCAAAAAAGAGATTGGAGTTGAGGAGATATGTTTCTCACAAGACTGGATCCAAGAGAAACACCTTCAGTTACTCATTTAATCCATATATTGGGTCATCATAACCCATATAAGTTTGAAAAACATAGATAATTTGAGAAATTAAAGGTAAATATAGAAAGAGGGGAAGAATATTATCTAAAAAACAAACATACTTCAAAGAGATCCATCTAGATCAATACAAATTCACTAAGAGAAAAATGGTAGAACCTATTAGACAGTTAAGGAGAAGATAGTTCAGACTAATGAGAAATTATGATTTTATTATAAGTTAAATCAAGTGAAGGAATCAAGATAATTTTCAATTTTAAGAAGTTTGGATTGGATCACATGGTTAAAAAATACACACTGACTATCGATAGACATTATCCCTTAAAAACTAAAGCGCATGGTTACATGGGAATATTTGTAGGGTAATATTTTTGGATCGTAATTTATATTCAGATGTCACAATACAAGAGAGGGTGAATTGTAGGTTTAAAAACATTCGTTTGTATCCCTTAAAAGGCTTTAGTTTAAAATAAATTAAACTAATTCAATTTAAAAAACTTTTTAATGTAACTAATACAATTAATTTGATTGGGACTTGGTTTCGATGAATAATAATATCATAATCAAGTTGGTTATGATAAGTATTCCACATGTATTAATTGAAATTAATAATATTCATAGTTGAAATGATTTAAACAGAGTAAGTTTGTATAATATCATAATCACTATGGTTACGATGATCAAAGTAAAATAATGAAAAAATTCAATCATAAGTAATATTGAATCAAATTAAGTAATCAAACGATTGAAATCTGAAAAGACAGTAAACATATTATTACAAAATTATTATAATCAGATTACTTATGACAATCAAAGTATTTAATTAAAATATGAATAACTAATACAATTTTATTTCTATTACAATGCAGCAAAAATGTAAAAGAATACAATTTTTTTAACCCAAAGAGAAGGGTATGATTTAACCTAGGATAGGGGTCCCTTGATTTATACTTTCATGAAAGTCTATCTTACCCACACCAGGGTAAGACCTCAATACAAATATCATCTTAATTGTTTATACCTATCCCTGGAAGCCCTCGATTAAGCAGGTAATTGGAACTTCTGTCTTCCTATCTCTAGAAGCACCCAATCTGCAAAAGATCAGCACATTTTTCTTCCTATCCATGGAAGCCCTCGATTGTAATCACCAACGATCAGTGTTGCATGAATAAAAAATGATATTGAATATTAAAAGTATGTCGTACAAGATGTTCACAACTTGATCAATTCAACGCTTTCACACTAAGTAATTTTGGCAGATCTCTTGTTGAGTATCAGTTCTTTCATGTTGGTTTTCGTCCCCGAGATCATCCAAATGACCTGGTATTTATAGGCCTTATCCAAATGGTAATATTTTGGATCTAATGGTTGAATTTATTCCTGAAATTTTAGAGGGACTTAGACACCTGGTACTTCAACAATCAACTTGTAAATGAAGTAACGACATCTTTTTATCATGAATTTCAAAATAGAATACACTACATGGTTTTGATTAAAAAGTTTTTTTTCGATATAACACTATTTTCTAGTTGTGATAAAGTGGGTATGAAAAGAATATGTATCTTCTGATAAAATAAAAATGTTAACATTAAATGAGTATGATGATTAACAATAAAATAGTGAATACGATTTATCTTGTTAGTATGATATTGAACTATTCGTTTGATGAAAATCGTAATAGGAATGATTAATAAAAATTATATCTCATGAGTATGATGTAAATAATATTCCTTATCATTGAGATAAACATGGAAGTAGTCCGACTGTATTTCTCAGTGTGTATGATATTTATCGTACATAGAATAAAAAAAGTAATGAAAAACTTTTATAAAAAAATTATATTGTAAATAAAATAAATAAACTTATGAATTTATTTAAAAATAATGTTTATGATTTCCAGAAAAATGAATAGAAAAGTCAAAAGATGACTTTTGACTCAATAAAGATAAACCATGCTCAAGTCATGCAACAAACACTAGATAAAAACCCAAACACCTACACGACTTTTTTCAACTTGTACAGTTAGTCCAACCAAGCTCAAATCACAATGAATACCACAGAAAGCAACCAAGTCATTCTACTTGGTTATTACACAATTACTCTTAATTGTGTGAAAACCATGAACCCATTATTTTTTCTCCAAATATTTAAATTTTTAACCCTTACTCCTAAATTCCATTATAAAATCTAATTAGATTCACTAAACTAAACATTAAATATACCTATTAAAAGATTGGTGTAACATCCACGATATATGATTTAATGTTAGAATCCTGGTTTATGATTTATTGTTGGGGTCTTGATATGTGAGGTTATTGGGTGGGGATATGATTAATTCTTAATCATTTGTGTATGTACATTAAAGGAGGTGGGATTGAAGTTGATTCCCTTCATGTTTTGATTTCCCTACCAACCATTGATCAGAAATTAGAAATGTGGATGTGTGGTTGGTTGTTGATCTATTCATTGTGCCCTATCACATAGGTTGAGGTTTCCCATCCCAATATCTCCCACATTGAGGGTTCAATAGATTTTCTGACAACTTTGTATAGTGATAAAATATCTAATATTAGAGTATGAGGTATTTTTTTACTATAAATGTGGATGGAATGGGGGTCATTATGTAAGTACATGGTTTGGGGGCCATGAAATGCATGTTTTGGGGATATAGATTTATGGTTGGATTTTTAAAGTAATGTTTGAATATATTTCTATGTTTTCTAATTATTTTTACCCAGATAATTATATATATTTTTTGATTACCTTATTTGATTAATTCACTCGTTTATTCTTTCATATTACTATTTATGAATATTGACTTTTCTAGAGGGATTATCTTATTAAATACTCCCATTTTCTCAACCCACCATAGTTTTCTAGGTATTTATAGGATATATATATATATATATATATATCTAGGGTATTTTGGGGTTTGGGTTTGGGCAGATGGATTTGAGTTTAGGAGATATAATATGCATTATTTTGAATATATTCCATTTTTATCATGAAGTATCATTTTGATTTCGTTAATGTTTTACCTCTCGCTTATTATATGGTGATTGATTTGATTTTTAGTTTATATCTTCATGTTAAATTATAGGTTAATTCCTCTCATTTTAATTTTTTGAAATATTATTTTTAGTCTCTAACTAGGGGCCTATTGGAGATGGGTTTTAGGGGAAATTATCTCCCTTTATCCATTTTAATCCCAGGAGGGGTACCTTTATTGGGAGGGGTCATGATAAAGTCTAATTAGTGCTTTTATTGATAGTCAGGGTTTATTTTGGAGTTAAGAACATGTGAGGTTTGAATGGGAATAGTATGGTAGTGGTAATACATAAGCCTAACATATGATGTAGACTAAGGAAAAATGATAAAAAAACAAATATTTGGCCCCACTATTATCTAAACCATGGAATTTGAAAATATACTGAAAATTTTTAGGTGGAATCATAGCCACAAAAAGTTATAATAAATAATTAGGTACCTTCATCATTCCTTCATGTGTTTTTTTAATGATGTTTTTTATTTAATTATATGAATAAAAAACTATGTGATCTAGATCGAGGATTTGTCTTCTATTGGTGACCTTTGTTATAACCTCATGAACATAAAAATAAAAAAACACACCCCAACTATGAAGTGTTCTTAACATGAATTAAAAATATGTGGATGAGTCATGGTATCCCAAAATGAAAAATATTGAGGATTTGTAAAAGGGTTACATAGATTTATATTCTTATGGTAATTTTTTTGTCTTGGTGTGGGAACATGTATGTAATAACACAAGGTTATGCAATCTTGATTTTTTATTGTGTAAGGAATATAATATGGTTGATGTTATGTGTTTTATATGTGTCCTAGGTTACGTGATAGTAGTTGGATGTAAAATAATAACAATAATTTAGGCTAAACCACTTAAATAAATTTCGATGAAGCATTAATGTTTCATCTCAAGTATTCTATAACCTATTTTTTCATTTCTAATTATTACACATATATTTTTAAAATATGAAACATTTTATCCAATTTAAATTTTGTTTATAAATACTAGTGGAGCATTATTAAATATGCTATTATTTGATGTGATTAGTGATTCTTGATTTTTTTAGACTATGTGGTTTTAGTTAACATGTAAGTTAATATTCCATATGTTATATTATATTATCAACATGATTTATAAATTTTATTGAAGGATAAATTCTATTAATTAATTTATAAATAATTAAATATTATTAGGCATTCTAAGTATGAAAATAATTTACAATTAAAGTATTTTTCATTAATAAAACCTATATCTTATTTTTCAATCATGCCTAAAATTTTTAGGATACATAATATATTGTGATATAAACTAAATCCTAATAATCCTACAATATATAATTGTTAAAAAGTATATGATAATGTGTAGGGTAAAATAATTAGGTAGTGCTAGGGAAATCCTTTCTAAATATTAAATGTGTTGGAAAGATTATCATCAGTAATTATGAAATTATATTCTTAAAATAATATTGTGGACGAAATACGTATTTCTCTATGAACATTGAAAGTATTTATAAGAATATATAGTCTTTATTTAGAGAATGAACCATTTCATATATATTAAAAATATTTTAAACTTCAAATCACTTTTAAGGTTTAAAAATGTTAGTACAAACTCAAGTATGATAGTATGTTAATGATGTTTTAATTAAGTGTTTAACTAAAAGAATATTATCATAAGTAGTAATAACAATCCTATATGTTAAAAATATATGAAAAGAATCATGGAAGTTATGTTTTTTAAATTTTCTCAGTATGTTAAATTTTATGAATAATTATTTAAAGGGTTTTTTGGTAAGAATATATATGGTTTTGTTATAGATTTTTTATTATGATAAAATGTCTCATTATTAGAAATAAATAATTAAGGAAATCATTAATTCGAAAGTGACTAGTATGAATTTTTAATATAATATTAAATAATTAGATTAGGTAATTTAGAATAATTTTACTTATGTATAATTATGTTTAAAATTATATTATTGAGGATTCCAAGAATAATGTATATGATTGTAGAATTTGTATATTTTAAATTATTTTTTGAAAACATGCCTAATAATTAAATGTTCCTATGTTATTTTTTATTGAAATTATTTTATTTATTTTTCTAAGAATCTTTTGTGAAGATTATGTCATGTTAAAATATAGAAATAAATATATGTTATTTTAAATACAATATACAAGTATGTTTACCTAATAATGAGATTATTAATGAATGTTTTATATTATGTTAAATATAATGCATAAAGATAAAGAATTTGAAGGCTTGATTTCAATAATTAATTCCATGTTATAATATTATTACAAAAATTCAAGGTATGATGGTTTACATAAAATATGAGTAAATTAATTATGTTTTATTGATGACATATTTATTAATGATTGATTTCCTCGAGGTTTTAATGTATTTTGATGGAAAATTATTTTGAATGATTTAAAATCATTGAGAATAAGGCTATTTGTTATGACATGTTGACCTAATAAATTTTATTACATTATGTTTTATTCCTATTTTCTAAAATTATTTTTAGGAATTTGGTTTTGATGGTTTTCCTTACTACCATGTTTTCTATTGTTTCTATGAATAGATTGATGAATCACTACTCCAGAATATGAAAATAATTTAAATATGGTAATGGAAAATGGTTGTTTCTAAAATTTAGTGGTGGTTGATGGTTATACCTTATTTATGGATTTCTATTATTAGTTGTGTTTCTCTATACATGGTTGTTTTAATTTCCATACTTTGTTTTATGTGAGCATAGAAGGGAGTTTTCATATATCTGTATCATTCATCGTGGAGTAAGTTTATGTAGATAGGGGAAACCTCCCCCATTGGGATATGTTATTTTCATGACATGTTTTAAACCCATGTAGGTGAGATAAATCAATCAGAAGAGGATAATATCATGATGTTTTGGTAGGGTTTCCAATATTTAAATGCTTGTATCTACTATATTATATGGATTATTTTCCTTATTTGGTTTTAGTTGGAACTTTTATGTCCATTCATAAGTCTTTATATATGTTGATAAGTGGGGTTGTTGTCAGTTTCCTTGTTAGAGGAAAGGATTCGTGATTGTTATTGTGGTAGTGATGTATGGGTCGTCGTGAGGTAGAGATGTTTGAAAGGAGTACTTTTTAGTTGATATATTTCATTTTGAATGTTATTATCCATTATAATGATTTATTTTCATTATTTGGATTATGATAACTTGGTTATTTTTTGATGTAAATATAAATTTTCAAGACATTCTCATGATGTTGGATGTGGACAAGAGAAGGATAAATCTTGGGATAGTACCTTGTTGAAATTTCTGCTGCAGGATGTTTTAATGTTTTTAGTATCTCTTCATGTCTTAATTTAAAATATTATCTAGAGTAAATTCATGTTTCATTTAGATTAGTATGATGATGGATTGATTTTGTGTAACTTTGGAAGTTGGATTGTTTTGTAAATCGGCTTAGAAATAGTGGGGGGACAAAGTATGGTAGCCCTAGGGAGGTGTCTTGGGAGGAATTCCATATTGTATTATAAGTTGATTTATTTTCCCAAGTAACAATGTGTGATCATATTAAGAAGCATCCAGAGAATCATTATGTATGAGAGTGCCAATATTTTTTTGACTATTAATTAGATCAAATAAATAGGTTCTCGTGCTCCAAGCCTGATGCACAAGGGAGTGAAGAGTATATTCAGACCTCCTTAAGGATGGATATTTAACAATCACTCATGTCACTTCAGTTGTGATGTAGTGAGAGACCAAATATAGATCATAGAGAAGGGAATATCTATAGTTGGGTGTTCTTTTAAGAAATATCCTCATATAGATTATATGTTCAAGATTAAAGAAATATGTTGCATGTCTCATTGTGTATAGAGGCAGAGAGTTTGGTGACCTTCTAGTGTTATAGTGCAGTTTTGAGATCTACTGTTAAGTATCTCAAGGTTTTTGATATCTTCATAGTTGAGTTGATTACAATTTAATGTTTTGGTAAATTTTTAGTATGATTATCCCAAGATTCTATGGGTCTCTCAATCTTTAGTGAATAGTTATCTATGGAAATTCTTTTGGGTAAGTCCACTCTATTCAATGAGACCATTATGGAACCTTTAAAACTCATTATTAATTCATTTTTATTTGATAATTTTTAAATGAAATGAATTTTTTTCAATTAAAATATTTAGAAATGACTTTTAAATGTTTTAAAATAATTATTAAATGTCTTTTTCAAAAGGTAATAATGATTTAAACACAGTAAAAGGTGGAATGAATAGTTAGTAGAAGTGGTTGATGATGTTCTTAACTACTTTAGTTGGTGATATTCTTGTTAGATATGTATCATTAACGGTGGTATGGTTATATAGGTGTCATTATTTCTAATGGATTCATGGTCAGCCTTTCTTTTATAGTGTTCATAATGAATTTTAAAATTTATGGGGTATGGATTCCCACTTATTTTGTCTATTGGATTCAATATCACCTTACCCAAGTTTTATTTTGATTCCCTAGGATGGGATTAATTTGATAGATATATAATGTAATGGTTGGTTCCTTTATGACTATTACTTTGTTAGTTTTAGATTTTGGGGTTCCAAGAGTGAGTTTTGTAGTTTTAGGGAGGAGCATTAGAGTGTTCTGATCATTGTATTGACTATAAAACCATATTTTTAGGAATAGTTGAGGTCATGGTCCTATAAGATTGAGTTTAGTGTATTCTGTTGTTGTCATGGTTGGTCATTTCGGTGTTTTGTGAACCATGTGTAGTGAAACACTATGGTGGAAGGAATTTTGGATGTTGAGTCTCCCTATGTTAAATAGGGAGTATATTATTTCTTATTATATGGAATAGTTCTTGGTTGAGTCTAGAGATTTCCCTTTTGTGAAATGAGGAATCTTGGTGTGACAACATCATTGTCTTGAGATTGGTGTCTTAAATATGCTAGGAATTGTTACAAACACCATGGAGATGGCCATGGATCTGGTAAAAGTTGTTTAATACATATTTTAAAGGAGTGATATTATTGGGAATCAAGAGCCTTGAATCCCAAATCCCGCATTGACTAAGACCATCACAACGAGGTGAATTCTTACATGCTCGGGCGTGGGTTTACCAAGTTTCACTTTAAATAGGGATTCAACCATTATTTCTTAATTGACTTATTTTAGTTATATTGAGCATTGAAATATCCTTTGATCCTTCCTAGGAGTTATTAGTCATAAATTTTAGGATCTTTACCCTTCTTGATTCAAATATTGTATTCTTGTATGGTTGTGTTTGATTTCTTTATATTCGAGGGTTTATTGGGTTTCATATAGTATGGATTGGATGTACCGGTCAACCCTTTATTCCTCATCTCATCAAATTCATAGAGGAAGTGAATATCTAATTGAGGTCAGGATCTTTTACCTTGTCTTATGTCTTATGGAATAATATTATTTAATAGATTGTGTGATCCTCTTCCTTGAATTTAGTTTCAAAATGATAATATGTGTTTATTCTTGTTTATTTGGAAGGTGTGCATCATATAAGAAATATGGATAATGAATGAATGAATATAACAAACATAGTAATTTGGATTGAAATAGAATTTAAATTGGATGGGTTTTTTCATATGGTTTATCATTTTCATTATATTTTCCATGAGTTAGTTCATATTTATTGATGTGGTTCCGTGGAGATTTCCCTCTTATTGTTGTTGTCACCTATGAACTTTTACACCACCAAAATTGTATAATTACAAAAATCTAATAAATAATTAAAGGGGAGACTAAAAATAATTTATGATCTGATATGGCTGATATTAATTTTCTTTATTCTTAGAGTATTTTGGTAGGGTTTTTCAATGATTATTGTTAAAATGTGTTCATGGGTTAAAATAGAAAATAAAAAAATGAATTCTTGAATTTTTTTCATGAGGAATGTATAATTTTTGAATGGATGTAGAAATATAGTGGGTTTCAATAGATTGATAATGATTTTAAAATGAATGGTTCAATGATGTTTTGGAATTATTTTATGACCAACATAATGAATTTAATAAAGAAAAAAATTGAAATTGTTTGTGGTGAATTAATGGAACTCGTGATGTTGTTTCTTGGATGGTTATTCCCCACATAATATCAGGTCATCGTGATTTAGTGATAATATTTTGGTGTATGATATATGGTTTGGGTTGTGGTATATGATTTATGGTTGGGTCTTGAGTATATGATTTATGGTTGGTGTCATGGTTTATAATTTATGGTTGGGTTCATGGTTTATAATGTATGGTTGGGGCCGTGATTCATGTGATTTATGGTTGGGGCTGTGATTGATGCTTAATGGTGGGGTGTATACATGGAAGGAAGAGGGAACAAGGTTAATGTACTTCATTTTTACATTACAATAGAAAATATTCATCTAAAAGTGGAAATGTAGATATGAAATTGGTTTCTAATATTTTCCTTGTGCCGTGTCACATTCGGACAGGATGTCCTACTGGGAAGCTCCTACATAGGGGGTTCAATGTATCTTTTGATAGCAAGGTCAAATTATGAAATATATAATCACAAAGTAAGATATATTGTGTTATTGTAAAGGTTCATTAATTTCGGGACATGTTATGTGCTTCTTGAGAGTCATAGATTGGTGGTTGGTAAATTATGGTAACAATTGACTTTATTGATGTGCATGTTGATTATGATTAGATATCTTATTTGATATTTTTTCTACTACATTTCATGGTTGATTAATATGAATGTTTATTATTTAATATTATTACACATGGATGCTCACCTAATTAGAAGGATGATCTTACTGAGTACTCCCAAGTGCTCACCCCATCACATTCTGCATTTGTAGGATATTTATATCACTAGTGTTTGAGATCTTATATTTTGGTAGCTGGAGTGGAGTATCAAATCATATTCTTGCATTATTTGAATTTATTTCATTTTTTCGGGTAGTATCATTTGTGATTGGGTAATGGTATACCATCCGGTTATTATATGGTGATTGATTGGGGGTCTTGTTGATATATTCCTATTAAATTATAGTTTAATGCCTCCCATATAAATATTTTATTCCCTAGATTCTAGTTGTGAACTTAGGGACTATTTTAAGTGATCATCGAGGGACATGATCTTGCTTCCCCTATTTTCGGCTCTGGAGGGGTAATTTTTGGGGAGGGGTTGTGACATTATCAAATGCTTTAATATTGTTTTCTAGGGTGTATAAAAAGTTCCTAGAACATTTTTAGTGTATGAAAAATTTTATCTATGTGTTAGATAATTTTTTAAAGTAGGAATGAATTATAAAGATGGTATCCACTAAATTTTATTCTATGTATAGGAGTTTCAACAAAAATTATACAATATTATTCATGATGCTTTTGAATTCCATGTACTATAATTTGAATACAAAATAAGGATATTTGATGTTACCTATATCCATCATCCACTGATAGATATAAGTGTTCATGTAAGTATGGTTTTATCAAAATACCTTTATTTTAATTGTGATGTGTTTTATGAATTATGTTGTCCTTTTGTACATGTTATTAACTTATGTTATTATATTCACATATCATGAGATCATTTTATGGACCCAATGCATTGTCTGTAGAAAATTATAGAATTCTAAATTACTTTATGGATTCCTATAGGGGTGTATAAGAGTTTTTGTTTCTCATTATATAAGAATTATATCATTAATAAAATATAGTGTTCACCCATGAGGATAGATAAGGTTGAGTCACATTTCAAATGAAATAAAACTTCTTGGTGACTATGGATCGATATTGAAATGTTTAATATATCAACAAAAAGCTCAAAAAAAGTAACTTCCAATGAGATTATGAATATCTTCATTAAATGAACCTATTTGATGTGTCATTATAAGCACTTCGTTGTATTTTCATGGATCCCTTTTTAAACACCTTTCTTAATGGTCATACTAATGAAATATTTTTTTGGGTTGTATTTCATAAATGTATTTATTAGAACCCATAAGTATTTTTATCTACACTAATGTAAATCTTACTCATACATATGGATGGATACTTCCTTTCATCTCATGAGACTCATATCATAGCTAATATACAGGATATTTATGATACTCGATAACTTTTCATTCATATATTACACCACTGTCAACATGATGGAGATCTATTGGCCATTTTTCCTTACCCATGCCTCATAAGTTTTTGTGGGGCTTCTATGTTTGACTTCACCACTTTTGATCATCATCTGGCCATAAAACATGTAGATTGGTGGTGGTCATAGACACACATATTTTATATTACACATAGAGATATAACAATCACACTAGAGTACATATCCTTTATACTGGGTATGCCCATTCATAGAAATGATGTTATAGGATCCATATCATAAGATTGAGAATCTTTTTTCCATCATCTACTTGGTGTACTGATTATTGGAGGGGTTGTTACCCAGGGAAGTAGATAGAGGATTTCATGACCGAAAGACCACTTCATATCATTACTTGACCATGATGAAGTGGTCACCATTATCTGGTGCATGCATGCTTATAAGTTTTAACTCCATAGTGATATGATGTAAACTAATCAGTATAAATGATATGGGCACTTTATGTACATTCTATTTTTAGAGAATTTATATAGACCATCTACATATAATTAGGGTTTATCTATATTATTATACACTTATAGGGACCACTATACTACATTTCAATCAATGAGAAAATGGATCAGGGGATGTGTTTTTTATACATGTGGGAATGTGATCATTTCACTCAAACTAATCTACAATTTATTAGCATTTCATATATTGTTATCGTAGGATTGTTTTTAGAGATACCAGTATATTAAATTTATTATTTCATACTAAATTATTGAATTTCCATTTATGACCATTAACTATCATCATATTACACTATTTGATATGTGAAGTTAGGCTCATTGACATTTTTATACATTGAGGGACAATTTACATTTCTTTCCTCTTATTTTCGATAGCCTCATCCAAGATGACGTATGAAAAAACTTTTCATATTTTTTTAATATATGTTTACAAATATAATATTTGCTTATATTTTTCTATGTCCTTGAATTGTGAGTTTAATTGATCTCATGGAATGGAGATTCCATTACATCGCATCCTCTATACTCCACATAAGTTATCAACTATCATGGAGTGGTAGAGAAAGTATTTTACATCCATAGTATTGAGTGTCACCATCCTGATCTAATGATAAGATAGTTTTAATTAGTTTTTTGTATTCCACTTTAACATTTAAATGATTCAATTTTATATTATGTGAAGTTCACTGGGTGGTATAACACTAATTGGGAGTAGTATCATGCAATGTACATCGAGTATTGGGATTGATGTTCATATCATAGTATATTTCTATAGGGTGAGCCCATAGTTTTCCTACACCTGTTTGATCAAGGTGAATATGATAATTGGTATATAAAATAAACCATTATGTACCTTACACATCATGGTACATGCATCTATGAATTTTTATGCACATCAAATTTTATTTTCCATTTTATTTTAAATATTGTATAAACTTCAATCTTATACAACTCATTGAAGTAGAGAACTGGGCAAGATGATCAATGGTCCTTGGCAGGAGGAAGTTTTCAAATTAGAGGTCCTTCATTGTGATATCATGGAAATAATTGAGCTTCTTAATACCCTATATAATATTATGTATGATGAGGATCCATATACATATCAACAACCACATTGTAACAACCCATGTTCTTATAAAATAATTTGTTTTTATTCTTAAATAAAATAGTAAAATTCATTATAAATGTATAACAAAATATGTGGTACTTATAAAAATTAAAAACTATATACTATTAGAATAATAACTTCACATGTGAGTGTATAAATAAAATTTTTGTATCTTATAAGTGAAAATATGATATATTTATATCATGGAATAATTAAATAAATGTATTGAAAGGATAAATTAAGTGTTTGTATTTTTGTGAAACATAAATTTTTATTTACAATTTTATAATTAATACAGTGATTTAAAAGAAAATTTATCTTCATAAAATAGATTCATAAATTAATATTTTGTTTTCTTATGATTAAAAGATAATTTTACAAGTCATTAATTAATTTTTCAATGTTTTATAAAATTACTTATAATTGTAAAATTGATATTTTTTGAATAAATGATTATTTTAATTAAAAATATAATTTATCATATTTATAAAAATTATCTTCATAAAATGGAGTTAATTTTTAAATTCTATATGTTGAAAAAATAGTTAGGGTGAATTTTTGGGATTTTTCAAAAAAACCTGAATTTTTGGTGAATAATGAAATACAGTAATTTATAGTAGATAACAATATAATTTAAATAGGATTTTTATTGATTCATTAATGATTTTAGAACCATAATATCAAAATATAATTCTATATTTAGTGTATTTATTCTTGGGAATCAAAACTATTCATATTCTTGAGCCAAAATAATAAACTAATGAATACAAAAAATAAAAAAGCAACCCTCTCCCCCACTATAAATACAACCCCTCGCCGCGTCTTCTACTCACACATAAAAAGCATTATATATTGTCTAATTTCTACCCAATCACCTTACCAGACCTCTTATCCACGTCTAATACCTACTGGTTTCACCAAAATACCGAAATCAAGTGACTTAAAGAGGTTCTCAAGGAGACATCATTAGAGAGGTAAAATCCTCCTTTCTCTTCTAAATTCTTTCTTCCTTTAATTGTTTATTTCATTCTTATCCTATCCTAACCTCCCATATATAAAGTGAAAAGATAAATATAGTGTCTTAAATATACAAGAATTTTATTATGTTAGTAGAATGTCTATCATCAAACCTCTCCTCTTTTCATCTTATTCTAGAAAATGAAAACATCATCCATGACGTGTCGATTCACCACCTTCATATAAGATGAGTTTTCATTTTACATTACCACCATAAATATAAGGCCCTAGCCTTAAACATTACTTAATCTTGAGTTATTTCAAGAATACACAGTGAGGATCTTTTCAGGTTTAGATTTTTAGATAATTAGACCATAAAACATGCATTACATCCCACATTTAAACAAAGTGGTTACAAAAAAAAGATAGCATTCATTTTTCCCATCAACAGAAACATATTGAAAATAAAACATGGATTCTTTCTTTACACTTCCTTGACACTATCATCTTATCATGTACCTTTCCCTTGACCTGGGAAAAACATTTCAAAAACTTGGGATGAGCACAAAAAGCTTAGTAAGGGTTATAAAAATATGGAAAGGAAACGTGAGTTCATATATACATAATAATGGAATCATACATTACACATAAAACATAGGCATTTCATCATATCATGAATAAATCATAGAAACCATAAGACATAAAGGTAACTTGAGGCATTCATAACATTATTATGTAGGGAGTAACCCTCTTGGTTACGTTTGGAATACCCATCACAGTATATTCCCTAAATCTCTTCGGAGAAACTTTAACGTTTCACTCCTTAGCGTTACCCAATGCATTGGAGAGCTATATCGGGCTCACCCACCCTTAGTTTATCACGGAACCACCCATCTTCATAACAATTCCCAAGAACCATAACATAATCGTATCACATAAAACATGCATAAAGGAAACATAACATTTCTACATTTCAATCACAAGATATCAATAACACAGTGATATAATAAAAACATTATCAAAACCATTTTAAATACCAAAATAAAAGTAAAGTAAAACATGGTATTTATTTTTCTTTAAAAAAAGGTATGGCTTGTAGAGGAAGCCGAAACTCAAATAATGGTCACGGCAGCGGAGAAGTCGTTGTCGCCGCATACATACGACAAAAACATTCCCTTTTGTCGTTTAGTAAAACTCTTTGTATAAAAAGATTCCTTTTTGATAAACATAAAAGTCAAAGGCGTTTATACACCGTATAAAAGTAGGTTGTGTATAAAACAAAATATTCCTCAATGAAAGGAGATTGAGACGAAGTCCCATACAAAGACGGTATCCTTGGATTAAGGATAAATCAATTACATAATTATGTGTGACAAATGAATACACCAAATATAAGTGGATATTAATTACAAAACAATCAGAGGACATTCATACATATTCATAGAACGGCATATTCAAGGAGTACAAGTTTATCCCAAAGAATCAAATTGGGTTAAGAAGTTTCCTTGCAAAAATTCAACAGCCTAACAGCGTCACTTAAAAAATCAGAAAAAGAGTTTATGAGAGATAAAAAGGGTATCTCATCACTTGGACATAAAATTTACATCAATAAGGATATATAAGAACATATCCCAACATAATAGTATGTTAATTAAAATACATAACAAAATAAGTCTTTTAAAAGAGGATGGTGAAAGGTTCCCTTACCGACTTGGGTAACTTTCGAAACATACACCCCATTGAAGAAGGGGCATGCAATGAATATGTAAATACCCATAAATGAAATTATATTAAACAAAGAGTATAATAATGGGGAGTACATACACCAATCAAAGTAAATTGTGGAAAATGTAGCATAAATCTCACGGGAATAAAAGTGAGATGAAAATCCCTTACGAAAACTCAGCAGCCTAACAGTGCCACTTAATACTTCCAAAAATGGATTTATGAGATCAAATAGGGTCTCTCGTAATATGAACAAAAAAATTATAGTATTATGAATATAAAAGAACATACCAAACATAATAATTATGATATTATAAGAAATGACATAAAAGAGATTACTTAAAAAGAATGAGAGAGGTTGGATCTCTTACGAAAATTCGGCAGCCTAACGGCACCACTCAAAACTTCCAAAATGGATTGATGAGAGAAAATAGGGTCTCTCATCATATGAACATAAAATGTATAGTAGGATTAATATAAAATAACATCCCAAACATAAGAAAGATGAGATTAAAAGTAATGACATAAAAGAGTGTACTTAAAAAGAAAGAGAGGGGTAGGATCCCTTACCTCGGGTCTGACTTGACTCGATCGTTCTTTAACGTCCTGAATAATAAACTTGAGTTAATTTCCACTTTCTTAAGAACCTTTTTCAAGTTCATTATTCCTTTTATATCACTTATTTCCATGTTATAAACATTATGTAATCATTTAAGTTAATAATGTTTGTTTTGTCGATATTTGGTTCTTAAGTCGAAAGTGGACTTCTTACAATTACATGTTGTTCGTGTGGTCAAAGGTTCATTATATCAAGAATGATATTCCCGATTTGGATATCATATATATCATATATATATCTAGAATATACATGTATTTATAATATTACATAATCATTTAGAGGTAAGAAATGAAATGCACCGTTCATGGAGACGGTAAGTCGTACGTACGCATGAACACTACTTTCATTTCTATGTCATATTGATGGAATTAAAACCAAATGAGAGGTATATATATTTTAATTCCAAAATTATATTCATCATTTATATGTAACATACATCATATATAATAACTTTAAATCCATACTTTGTATATCCCACATATGGCATTAACGAATCAAATCACTTTGTGGGGGCGGTAGTCCGCACTTCCTAAAATGAAATTATCGTGTTTACCCACAATGGAAACCATAAAGGTATGCCACAAAAGAAAAATACAGAAGCTTAAGGAAAACATAAACATATTATATATCATATATAAATATAGTGACATGTTAATGTCCACCTTTTAAGGTGTTAGAATAATATTGAACAATCATCGTTTCGTGAGGCAGAAATTCGCCATCCACGGAAACAGTATGTTCTTTAACCATTAGATGTAGGTGTGTGTAAGTGTAGCTAGAATACTTATTATAACAATATCCTAGTATATTTAATATACTGTAGTTGTTACAAAAGAAATGAATAAAAAGTTTTTGGGGGGTTGGAGAAGCAAAATAAAACAAAATGACTAAAGTGAAGACATTACCTTAAAATCGGGTAACTCCCTTTGGTTTGAGCTAAAAGGCTTCCTTGGGAAGACTTATGCCCAAAGTGAGGCTTCAAGGAGTAAGATAGGGATGTGGAGAGAAAAAATGGTCAGGGTTTGGCCCATCCAAAGGCTTTGGAAGTGTGGGTAAAAAGGTAGAGGTGGGGGCCTTTTATAAGAGGAGAGGAGGGGCACTCTTGGAAAGTAAAGAAATGTTACTTTATTTGAAAATGAGTTTTGGATTTAAAAGGTCCCACATTGATATAATTTGAGGATAAGGTGATAGGGTTTCGAAATATACCCAACCAATAGGTTTTTGACAAGTTTATGTCTTAGATTTTACATTATCTTTTTATTTTTATTTAAATCGTTAAATAATGAGGTAATCGCTGCATCATCATAATGTCATAAATAATTTAATTTATTTAATGTGTAAAAATTATAAAAAAATAATATAATCTAGGAAATATTTTTATATTTCCAATGAATATTTATAGTCAAAAATATGACTTGTATAACCCCATTTAAAAAAAATTTAGTAAAACAACTCATGTTTGTGTCATTTTTACTTTTATATTAAATAAAAAGATAATAATGTCATTTTCCTTCCAAAGTGGCTTCATGGGGTCCCCAAGTTGACCCATGGATTGTCTTTGTCGGCCATGACACATCCAATAAGGGTATGACATGTGTCAAGCTCATCTCATATTATTAAAATATTATTTTTACCTTAAACTACACTAATTACCTCTAATCGCGATTAAAAACTTAAAAGTTACTATTTACCAAAAAAAATATTTTAATTCCATTGAACCACATTTTACTTCTTAATGACAACCATGTATATTGGATTTTTTGAATTCAAAAAACAGAGGTGCTAAAATTTTTTTTAAATGAAAAATCAGTTTTTTAAGTACCACTTAGTGGTTTCACTATTCATCAAAAATTGATGTTTTTCAGAAAAATACCAAAACTTCACCCTAAGCTATATTTAATATTCCGAATTCAAAAATGATGTCTGTTTTACAAAATTCAAAACATATAAGTTTCATTAATTAATTTAATAATTAATTCTCTCTGTCAAAACAAATAGCGTGTTTTTATGAAATAAAATGTATCAAAAGATTGACACTAGTTTAAGTCCGATTTAAAATTGAAATTAATTCCAACAACCACTATTGTATTAAATGGTAAAAATATATTCTAATTTCACTTTAAAACCAATTAAAAAGATAATATAACTATATAAATAAATTAGATTGAAAATAGGTTTTGAATTAAAATACAACACTTTTCACTATTCATTAAAAAATGATCTTTATCGGAAAAATACCAAAAATTTACAGAAAGTAAATTTTGATGTCCCGATTCTAAAGAAGAATTTTATTTGGTCCAATAGAATGTATAAGAGTTACAAAAACTATATTTAATGACAGTTCGCCATCAAAAGGCGATAAGTGGACCCTTAGTGAAAATTAGAGTATATATGTCTAATATTGAATTCTTTTCATATTTTAAGACTTTATCCTTTATTGGATAAATGTAAAAACATTTAACAAACATATATAATCATATTTTAGTTATTTCTATTCATTCTCGCCAATAAAACGGCTATGTTTTAACTACCATTTAAAATAATATTATTTTATTATTAGAGTGCAACCTAAGATTTCAAAGGAACTCGTTGTTGCGTATTGGGTAAGCCATCGAGCAGAGAGTTCCCTTTAAATTAATATTGAAATTTTATTCACAAATAGGGATAAATATAAAAATGTAATATTCTTTATTTACCTGGGGTGTTACATCTTTCCCCCCTTTTGGGAATTGCGTCCTCACAATTTCAAAATTGGGCTCGGAAACATCATTGAAAGTTCCACATCGGAACAAGAGTCGGTAAAACAATCACTTTAAAATAAAGGGAGATAAGTACAATGGTCACCCGAGTTAACCCATACTAGGATTCCAAGTAGGAAAATATGGATATGGAAGAAAAAACAAAGGTTCATGTTCTGAGGGAGAGTGATAGAAAACATGTTTAGGAGAAAGTTAACCACCAGAAAATCACAAACTGGTGATGGGTTAAACGGTATTTGATTTCCCAGTAGGAAAAGTTAATAGACAACATTTTTTATTTAAGTTACTTTTCATTGAGGAATTTATTTTTGAGATTAACTAAATCATAGGGAAACATACTTACTTGTCATGCTAACTTTGAACTTTTAAAAGATTTCTTACGCAGACTCTTACTTTCTCCAAATGATGAGTATTTTGGAAGACTTGTTCACATTAAGAGTACTATAATCAACTTCTCGAGAATCACCTAATCCAAAAAAGAGAACTATATACTTCCCATATCTTTAGAGATTAACCAAAACCAAAACCAAAAAGTTTAGTATAAGATCAGATAATACCCAAAAAGTATAATCCTTTTTTAAAAAAAAACAAATCTATTCTTAATCTCCAAAATTTATCAAACAATACCCAAAGTTCAACAAAGACCATTCAATAAAAAAAACTATCCATAAAATACTTCAAAGTAAACCAAACTAATATTGAAACCCAAATATTTGAAGGATTTAGTCACATAGTCTTCCAAGGTACAAATTAACACTTATCTCCAAATAACATCAGTTACCCTTAATGTCTCGTATTGAAAAGTAATTAACCTAATCAAATATCCTCCATGATAAGTTAATAATTTCCATAGATAACCCAAAATCAACTTACTCTTAATTCATAAAATCACCTAACTAAAAAGAATAAGTCATACTAACCGGGGACTTCACGTAGTCCAGTGGTAGGCGATAAATACCAGGTGCACTTTGGTTGTGGGTTTGATTCTCGCAGCTTTGTCCGACGCGACGGGTTGTCACACGGTCTACGTGTTGTCCTTTTTATAAAACTCCAAAAATAACCCTAAATGTTTTACCCTCAATAGTTTCATTATACCTCTCATTTTCATCCAAATTCATTACGATCTCAACATCTTAATTCTTGAAGTCTTATTTCACCACCATAAGATAAAATAAAACGATTCCCAAAATGAATAACATCATACCTTGATCATGGAGTCCACTCGGTTTCATCGTCATCTTGTTCACGTAGGTAGAATTCCCATTCATTACAACAATGATTTAGAGATCCTTCAAAATAATTTTCTTCCTCCATCCAAATACACCTTGTACAACATGGGTCATATGGGTGTTCACAGAAAAACAGTTTTGGAAAATAATCATGTATGACATATAATTCCAAAACATCTGATAAAACATGATTTCTATAAAATAGTCGGACAGAATTTGAGTTGAAACTTTCTATTATTGGTCCTTTTAAAATACCATAAGTATGTGCTGAGAGACTATATTTTAAAAGAAAATATAAATAGGTTGCACAAGGGTCTCCTTCCTCAGAACCATTTTTAAAATCATAATATTCTTCAAATTCTTGTGATAAGGTAAAATATTTGAAAATACCTTGATAATATTTACCTTTCTTGAAAATATGAGAATATTATGAAAATAGTATTTTTCTAAAAACAACCCATGATCCATGATGATAACGAGGTATAGTGGAGGTGTTTGATATCTCAAAAAACTACTTGCAAGTGAGTTGTATGCTAGAAAAAGTTTCACAATCATTCGAACATGACTTTGAAATAATTATTTCAAGCATGTCATCAGGAAGAGATAGGAATGTCGTTTGAGATCCTTCTCCTTCCATTCGTAACTGACTTTACTTATCCTGAAAAGAAGTTATAAAATAATAATTTAACTGAAATATTAGATATAGGGACTAACCATGTGTCTAAAAAAAACTCTTAATCCCTAAAGTTGTCTAAACCGACCTCTGATACCAACTATAAGGCCACAGCCTTAAACATTATTAATCTTGAGTTATTTCAAGAATACACATTGAGGATCTTTTCAGGTTTAGATTTTTAGAGAATTAGACCATAAAACATGCATTACATCCCACATTTAAACAAAGTGGTTACAAAAAAAAGATAGCATTCATTTTTCCCATCAACGGAAACATATTGAAAATAAAACATGGATTCTTTCTTGACACTTTCTTGACACTATCATATTATCATGTACCTTTCCCTTGACTTGTGAAAAACATTTCAAAAACTTGGGATGAGCATAAAAAGCTCAGTAAGGATTATAAAAATATGGAAAGGAAGCATGAGTTCATATATACATAAGAATGGAATCATACTTTACCCATAAAACATAGGCACTTCATCAAATCATGAATAAATCATAGAAATCATAAGACATAAAGGTAACTTGAGGCATTCATAACATTCTTACGTAGGGAGTAACCCTCTTGGTTATGTTTGGAATACCCATCATAGTATATTCCCTAAATCTCTTTGGAGAAACCTTAACGTTTCACTCCTTCGCATTACCCAATGCATTGGAGAGCTATATCGGGCTCACCCGCCCTTAGTTTATCATGGAACCACCCATCTTCATAACAATTCCCAAGAACTATAACATAATCGTATCATATAAAACATGTATAAAGGAAACATCACATTTCCACATTTCAATCACAAGATATCAATAACACAGTGATATAATAAAAACATTATCAAAACCATTTTAAATACCAAAATAAAAGAAAAGTAAAACATGGTATTTATTTTTCTTTAAAAAAAGGTATGGCTTGTAGAGGAAGCTGAAACTCAAATAATGGTCACGGTGGCGGAGAAGTCGTTGTCGCCGCATACGTACGACAAAAACATTCCCTTTTGTCATTTAGTAAAACTCTTCGTATAAAAAGATTCCTTTTAGATAAATGTAAAAGTAAAAGGGGTTTATACACCGTATAAAATTAGGTTGTGTATAAAACAAAATATGCCTCAATGAAAGGATATTGAGACGAATTCCCATACAAAGACGGTATCCTTGGATTAAGGATAAATAAATTACATAATTATGTGTGACAAACGAATACACAAAATATAAGTGGATATTAAGTGAAAAACAATCAGAGTACATTCACACATATTCATAGAATGACATATTCAAGGAGTACAAGTTTATCCCAAAGAATCAAAATTGGGTTAAGAAGTTTCCTTGCAAAAATTCGACAGCCTAACAGCGTCACTTAAAAATTTAGAAAAAGAGTTGAATAGAGATAAAAAGGGTATCTCATCACTTGGACATAAAATTTACATCAATAAGGATATATAATAACATATCCCAAAATAATAGTATGTGAATTAAAATACATAACAAAAGAAGTCTTTTAAAAGAGGAGGGTGAAAGGTTCCCTTACCGATTTGGGTAACTTTCGAAACATGCACCCCATTGAAGAAGGGGCATACAATGAATATGTAAATACCCATAAATGAAATTATATTAAAAAAAAGAGTATAATAATGGGGAGTACATACACCACTCAAAGTAATGGTGGAAAATTTATCATAAATCTCATGGGAATAAAAGTGAGATGAAAATCCCTTACGAAAACTCGGCAGCCTAACGGTGCCACTTAATACTTCCAAAAATGGATTTATGAGATCAAATAGGGTCTCTCATAATATGAAAAAAAAAATATAGTATGATGAATATAAAAGAACATTAAAAACATAATAATGATGAGCTTATAATAAATTACATAAAATAGATTACTTAAAAAGAACGAGAGAGGTTGGATCTCTTACGAAAATTCGGCAGCCTAACGGCGCCACTCAAAACTTCCAAAATGGATTGATGAGAGAAAATAGGGTCTATAATAATATTAACATAAAACTTACAGTAGGATTAATATAAAATAACTTCCCAAACATAAGAAATATGAGCTTAAAAGGAATGACATAAAAGAGTCTACTTAAAAAGAAAGAGAGGGGTAAGATCCCTTACCTCGGGTCCGACTTGACTCGATCGTTCTTTAACGTCCTGAATAATAAAATTGAGTTAATTTACACTTTATTAATAACCTTTTTCAAGTTAATTATTCCTTTTATATCACTTATTTCCATGTTATAAACATTATGTAATCATTTAAGTTAATAATGTTTGTTTTGTCGATATTTGGTTCTTAAGTCGAAAGTGGACTTCTTACAATTACATGTTGTTCGTGTGGTCAAAGGTTCATTATATAAAGAATTATATTCCTGATTTGGATATAATATATATCATATATATCCATAATATACATGTATTTATAATATTACATAATCATTTAGAGGTAATAAATGAAATGCACCGTTCATGGAAACGGTAAGCCGTACGTACGCATGAACACTACTTTCATTTCTATGTTATATTAATGGAATTAAAACCAAATGAGGGGTATGTATATTTTAATTCCAGAATTATATCCATCATTTATATGTAACATACATCATATATAATAACTTTAAATCCATCCTTTTTACATCCCACATATGGCATTAACGAATCAAATCACTTTGAAGGGGCGGTAGTCCGCACTTCCTAAAATAAAATTATCGTGTTTACCCACAATGGAAACCATAAAGGTATGCCACAAAAGAAAAATACAGAAGCTTAAGAAAAACATAAACATATTATATATCATATATAAATATAGTGACATATTAATGGCCACCTTTGAAGGTGTTATAAGAATATTGAACAATCATCGTTTCGTGAGGCAGAAATTCGCCATCCACGGAAACAGTATGTTCTTTAACCATTAGATGTAGGTGTGTGTAAGTGTAGCTCGAATCCTTATTATAACAAGATCCTAGTATATTGAAGATACTGTATTTCTTTCAAAATAAATGAATAAAAAGATTTTAGTGGGTTGGAGAAGCAAAATAAAACAAAAGGACTAAAGTGAAGACATTACCTTAAAATCGGGTAACTCCCTTTAGTTTGAGCTCAAATGCTTCCTTCGGAAGACTTATACCCAAAGTGAGGCTTCAAGGAGTAATATAGGGATTTGGAGAGACAAAATGGTCGGGGGTTGGCCGATCCAAAGGCTTTGGAAGTGTGGTTAAAGAGGTAGAGGTGGGGGCCTTTTATAAGAGGAGAGGAGGGGCACTCTTGGAAAGTAAAGAAATGTTACTTTATTTGAAAATGATTTTCTGATTTAAAAGGTACCACATTGATATAATTCGAGTATAAGGTGATAAGGTTTCTAAATATACCCAACCAATAGGTTTTTACAATTTTAGGTCTTAGATTTTACATTATCTTTTTATTTTATTTAAATCGTTAAATAATGAGGTAATCGCTGCATCATCATGATGTCATAAATAATTTAATTTATTTAATATCTAAAAATTATAAAAAAAATACTATGATGTAGGAAATCTTTTTATATATCCAATGAATATTTATAGTCAAAAATCTGACTTGTATAACCCCATTTAAAAATTGTTTTAGTAAAACAACTCATGTTTGTGTCATTTTTACTTTTACATTAAATAAAAAGATAATAAGGTCATTTTCCTTCCAAAGTGGCTCCATGGGGTCCCCAAGTTGACCCATGGATTATATTGGTCGGCCATGAAACATCCAATAAGGGTAGGACATGTGTCAAGCTCATCTCATATTATTAAAACATTATTTTTACCTTAAACTACACTAATTACCTCTAATCGCAATTAAAAACTTAAAAGTTACTATTCACCAAAAAATTATTTTAATTCCGTTGAACCACATTTTACTTCTTAATGACAAACATGTATGTCGGAATTTTGAAATTCAAAATACAGAGGTGCTAAAATTTCGTTTAAATGAAAAATCAGTTTTTTAAGTACCACTTAGTGGTTTCACTGTTCATCAAAAATTGATATTTTTCAGAAAAATACCAAAACATCACACTAAGCTATATTTGATATTCCGAATTCAAAAATGGTGTCTATTTTACAAAATTCAAAACATATAAGTTGCATTAATTAGTTTAATAATTAATTCCCGCTGTCAAAACAAATAGCGTGTTTTTATGAAACAAAATGTATCAAAAGATTGACACTAGTTTAAGTCCGATTTCAAAGTGAAATTAATTCCAACGACCACTATTGTATTAAATGGTAAAAATATATTATAATTTCACTTTAAAACCAATTAAAAAGATAATATAACTATATAAATAAATTAGATTGAAAATAGGTTTTGAATTAAAATACAACACTTTTCACTATTCATTAAAACATGATCTTTATCGGAAAAATACCAAAAATTTACAGAAAGTAAATTTTGATGTCCCGATTCTAAAGAAGAATTTTATTTGGTCCAATAGAATTTATAAGAGTTACCAAAACTATATTTAATGACGGTTCGCCATCAAAAGGTGATAAGTGGACCTTTAGTGAAAATTAGAGTATATATGTCTAATATTGAATTATTTTCGTATTTTAAGCCTTTATCCTTTATTGGATAAATTTAAAAACATTTAAAAAACATATATAATCATATTTTAGTTATTTCTATTCATTCCCGCCAATACAACGACTATGTTTTAACTACCATTTAAAATAATATTATTTTATTGTTAGAGTGCAACCTAAGATTTCAAAGGAACTCATTGTTGCGTATTGGGTAAGCCATCAAGCATAGTGTTCCCTTTAAATTAATATTGACATTTTATTCACAAATAGGGATAAATAAAAAAATTTCATATTCTTTATTTACCTGGGGTGTTAAAATAAAGGTTGTTCATAGAACCATTATTAAGGTTAAAAAATATTTTAATGTTTATATTATAACTTGTTTAATGTTCTTGAACTAATTTATATACATAACACTAAATAAAATGAAACTAGTTTTTGATGGTCGGAAAAACCCACTAAAGATTAACCAACTTTTATCGTTAATGTTTTATCTAATAAATCATACACATATAAGAAAAAAATGATATATGGTAACATTTAAAATTTTGGAAACGTATTAATACCATTAATTTCCACTTTTTTAGTTTTTATTCCATTTGAAAAGAATATCCATAATGAACCATCCATGGAAACCCAAAAATAGACACACCCGAAACAATGAAATTAAAAAAATATTATTAATAAATGTGTGGAAATATGTTATTAAAATATAATATAAGGTTTTTTAAATATGAATATAGTTCTTTAATAAATTAATAACACTCTTTAAACCATTATAAATGTGGTTTGAACATGTTTTAATGATGTTAAATCTAAGGTAAGAGACTTTCTTTTAAAATCCTATGTAATGTCCCTTTTTACAAAAATCAAAAAGAATGTTTTTAACTTATAAAAAATGAGAAACATTTTCTGATTTCATAACACCTTATTATTTTGAACTCCTATTTACAATATTTTTTGGTTATTTTCAAAGAAATATTTTTCCTTTTCATGTGCAAAGTATTATTTTACAACAAGTGCTTTTCCTGAAGGAAATATTTTTATGATGAAATTATTCATATTTTATGATTATTTTCTTGTTATTAGGAATTTTTTATGATGATGAGTGGTTCCACTATAAACTAAATATGGGTGGTTCTGTGATATCCCTCAAATTCATTGTGTATGTTGTAAGTTGACTATAATTGTTATTCTAAGTGTAACTACGATAGTTACATCATAAGGTAGCCAAGAGGGTTAGATTGTTAGGTAGCTATGAGGGTAAAAACTCATATGGTAGTTATGAGGGTTACAATAATAAGTAATTATTATAAGAAAATGATTCCCCAAGTTCCCTAAATGGTTTATTTATTCTTTATATTTTCTATGGAAACCTCATGATTTCACAACGTAAGTATATGTTACTTTTAAGGGTGAGAAGTTTATCATTAATGTGTTTGTAAGTATTCATATACTAATGGTTTTATTTCTTTCATTTTATATACCTTATAGATATTTTTATACTCAATTTTTTTTAAACATATTTTCATAGTTTTTATGGATGCGTAAAGGAAATGATGAATTCATGTTTAAATTCATTAATTTTATTATGGAAAGAAAGCGTGTTTTGATTTTTTTTAAAGTTTAATATTGTGAAAAAAATATATATTGATTAGAAGTATCTACATTGTAATATATTATTTCTAATTTATATTTTATGAAAAAAATATCTAAAACTTTAAATTGAAAAGATATTTGTTAATGAAAAAATTTATTTTCTAGACGAATTTATTAGATTGTGTAATGTTTAAGTTCGAGTCCTTGTAGTTGGTATCATAGTAAGGTTTAGATAAATTTAAGGGTTTGGATGTTGTTAATAGAAAATAATAAATGATTTTCACCTTATGGTTAATTTGAAATTATATATAATTTAAATATTACTATGTTGATTCATCTAAATTATATCTGTTTAGAATGGTTTTTCATAAAAGAAATAGGGAAGCTAAAGAATGAAGGAACCAAGAGAATGATATCTTTTCGAATCTACAACCTGGAATGGTGGGAATTGGAACCATGCAGTTAGTGACAGTAATTGATCAGTTGACATAAGAAATAAAAGGAGGTGGAATTCATGCAAGAGAACAGGCAGAGCCAACACAAAGGAACATGATGACAGTGGAACATTTTATAAGGCAACATCGTCCTGCTTTCCGTGGATCTTCTGAACCTGTGGTAGCTGAATGGTGGATTTAATCCCTTGAAATGATATTAGATGTCATGGGGTGTTCAGATAATCAAGAGTATATTCATTATATTTATCATTCTGAAGTTGAATCCAACTAGTGGTGTTAAATGGTCAATAATTTCAGGGATAGAGATGAGATTAATGCCATGGAATGGGATTAATTTAAGAATCTTTTCCTTGAAAAATATTTTCCAAAGGTGGTTTTCCTTAGGATGTAAAAGAGATTCCATGAATTAAAATAAAATTAATAAGATACCGTGGCCATGTATGATGAAAAATTCACTCAATTGGAAAGGTACACTCCAAATCTTACTCAGGATATTGATTGTAAAATCAATCATCTTTAATCAGGATTGAATAAAAGATATCAAATGGAATTATCTTCCTATAAATTCCAAAGTTATGAGAAACTTTTTCGATGTGATAAGAGGGTAGAAATAAGGTTTTATGATGATCAATTGTACATTGATAATAAGTAGAAGAAAAAGTCTAGATGGAAAGTTATGGGTAATAATTTTTCAAATATACTTAAAGGTAAGAAAATCTAGTTTCCAGCTTGTGGGAATTGTTGTAAAAAGAACCCTGGGGAATGCCTTAACAAATATGATAAGTGTTTTCAATGTTGTAACATTAAACATATAGACCGAGATTTTGATGAAAAATATCTTAGTGTCGGTATGTTTAATTCTGATAAGAAAATTGTAAAGTGTTTTAAATGTGGTGAGATAGGGAATTATGCACATATCTTCCCAAATAAGGATCTAAATGATGGGTAGCAGCTAGACTATAAGAAAAAAAGTGTAGTAAAATCATTTGTGAACCATTCAGTGAAGTCCTATCACATACATTTTTTGTTTACTCAGATTTTTCTAATGCCTTATTTGATACGGGGCTTACACATTACTTTATTTATGAGAAATTTTATGATAAATTATAAATTTCACCTCCAGAAACAAAACCAGATATTGTGGTTAAAACACCATGGGAAAACATTAATGTGAAAAAGAATTATAAGAATGTTTTTTTTTGTTTTTTGTTAAAATACATTACCTACAAACCTTATTTTTTTCCCTTAGTAAAATTTGATATTATTCTGTGTATGGATTGACTTTTGGTTTATCAGGCTAAGATTGATTATAGATCTACTGAAGTTTTTTTCAGAAAGATTTTTAGTTTATATACAAGAATGAAACCATACCATTGACAACATATCAATAAGTTGAGAAACTATTAAATGATGGAAATGAAATTTATCTTGCATATATTATTAGAAAACGGTAAATATTCAAAATAATTATGTTCTAATGGTAAATAAATTCCCAATGCTATACCTAATGAATTTCCTAACGTTACACCTGATCGGGAAATTGAATTTACTATTGAATTATTTCTTGATGCCAAGTTAATCTCAAAACCCCTTTATTGAATGGATCTAATCAAAAATTTATTATTGAAAAATTAGTCATAGGAGTTTCTTGATAAAGGTTTCATTCATCCTAGCACTTCACTGTGGGGTGCACCTATTTTGTTTGTTAAAAATAAAAATTGTTCCATGAAACTTTTCATTGGTTATAGATATTTGAATAAAATTAATTTTATGACTAAGTATCCATTACCTTATATAAATGAATTGTTTGAATAGCTACAAGGAGATCGGTATTTTCCAAGATTGACTTGAGATCTGGGTACTGTTAGCTAGACATGAAGGAGGATGAAATTCTGAAAACAGCATTCCAAACTAGATATTATCATTATGATTATTTTTATGGCCTTTGGTTTGAAAAATTAGCCTAAAGTATTTATGAATATTATGAATAGAATAATCTGTGAATGTTTAGAGAAGTTTATTTTTGTTTTTATTGATTGTATTTTTGATTATTCAAAAATTTATGAGTATCCTAAAAAATATATAAGGAATGTTCTACAAACCCTTATAGAAAATAAGTTTTATAGGAAATTTAGCAAAAGTGATTTTTTGTTTCAACATATTTCTTTTCTTTGGAACATTATAAATAAGGATGTAATAATAGTTTATCCTTCCAAAAAAAGTGGTCGATGAATGGATAAGACCTAAAAATGTCATTGAGATTTGTATTTTTCTTAGACTACCAGGCTATTGTCGATGGTTTATTAAAAACATTGCATGATTTTCTAAACCGTTAACTATGTTAACACAAAAGGGGAAAAATTTATTTGAATAGAAGATTGTGATGTTTGTTTTTAGGAACTGAAATGAAGATTTTTGAATACACCAGTTTTGGATGTACCTTTCAAAAATGTAGAGTTTTTCATCTATAATGAAACTTGATTAAAGGGACTTGTTTACATCCTGACACACAATGATAAGGTAATTGCTTGTGATTCAAGACAAATGAACCCCCATGAGTTAAATTATCCAACACATGATTTAGAATTAGAATCTCCATTTTTTACTTTAAAAATATGGATACATCATTGATATGGAGCTAAATTTGAAATATATACTAACTATAAAAGATTGATTTATATATTCAATCATATGGAATTGAACATGAGGCAGAGAAGATGGATTGAAATGATAAATGATTATGATTGCATGATTAATTACCAACTTAGAAAAGAAAAAGTGATAGATTCCTTGAGAATAAAACATCATTCTACATTAACCATGTTACATTTAGAACATGACCCCTTGGTTAATGATTTGATAAATTTTGTCTTGGAAGTTGTGGGTGCAGGAAATTCCTCTCTTTTTTTAGGTGTCAGTGAAATCATCTCCCTCATATATAATTAAAAAAGTACATAAGAAATACCATGAGTTATATAAAAAGGTATAATTGGTTAAAAAGGGAATGTTTCTATAATTTAACATTGATAAATATTGTGTTTTGAGATTTGGGAAGAGATTATGTGTTCCTTTTGATTCACATTTGAAGAAAGTTTTATTTACTGAAGGTCATAGTTCTCCATTTTCAGTTCAACATGGAAGCACTAAGATGTACAAAGAAATTTAGGAGTATTACTTGTGGGATGAAATGAAAAAATATATCGTTGAATTTAGTATGAAATGTTTTACTTGTCAATAAGTTAAAGAAAAATGAAAAATACCAAATTGGATGATTCAGACATTTCCAGTGTCATAGTGGAAATGGAAAAACATACCCACATATTTCATAGTGGGCCTATGAAATTCTTCTCGAGGTAACAATATGATTTAGGTTATTCTTGATTGACTAACTAAATATGCACATTTTCATCATATTCAAGATACTGTGAATTTAGATCATCTTTCGCAATTATAAATTAATGAGATAGTCGTGTTACATAGAGTTCCACTCTTAATTATAGCTGACTATGATCCCAACTTCACTTCTATCTTTTGGATAGACCTTAAGAATTCGTTGGGAACTAAACTAAATTTCATCACAACCTTTCATCCCCAATCTAATGGATAGAAAAAGTGAACAGTTTAAACCATGGAAGACATGTTATGATGTGGTAGTGTTTTCACATTCTTTACCACATCCTTTTTTGTATTTTTATTGAATTTTTAATACCAAAAAGTAATTTTTATTAATTAATTGATAATTATTTTGTTTCTGTAATTGCTGTGTAAAATAATCAATTTTAGTTTAAATCATGTATTTTAATGTGCATTATTTTCATTTTAAATAATTCTTAAATTAAATCAGTTGTTGTTAATTCGACTCTTATTTTTTATTCTTTTATTTTTACAATTTTTCATTCTTGTTAGTTATTAAATCATTAATTTAATTCATTCATTCATTATTTTTAATTTAGAAATAAAAAATAATAATTTTTAATTATTAATTCTTTTAATAATTTAATTAGTTTAACAACTTAATTTTATTCAATTTATATTTTTATTCATTAATTATTTCTTTAATTAATTATCTAACTAATAAATTGGTTGATTAATTAGTGGCTTTAAACATTTTAATTCGTTTTAATTCGTTTTAAATTAATTTTTTATAACATTTCATACAAATAAATTCATTCTTTTAAATAATGAATAATTAATTTTATTATTTAACTCAACTTTGTTTAATTTATTTTTATTTAGTTTTTTAATTTTTTGTTAATTCAATTGATTGATTTATTAATTTATTTTTATTTTTGTAAATTCTTTTAAATTTTGGTGTTTGTTGTTTGTTTTGCAGGAGAACTGTGGCATTGCTACCACCCTTCATGGTGCCACCGTTTCGTTGTTCCACCATTTCACATGTCATTGAGCAACCATTTCCCCATCACACTGTCTCACCCCACCTGACACAGAGGCACCGCTTTCACTTATCTTCAAAGTGTCATCGTATTCTTGCTTTCTGTCACCCTTAAAACCGTTTCATTCACGGTGCCACATCAAATCCACCCAGCCACTGCCTCAGCACCATTTTTCCACCAAATGGTGGAACTGCTCCTCTTCTTCCATCCCATCTAGGTAGCACTACAAAAATCCCAGCACCAATTCACAAAATCAACAACAGCATCGCAGGAATGAAACATAAATTTTCACAGCAAAATCAAATGAAATCCCCAATTCTAGACACCCCTTACCCTTAATCACCTGACTGTGACCACATGGATCCACCGCCTCCAAACCCCGGCCATTCCCTGCTCTTTGCAACCCTATCTGTCCCTCATCACCCAAGCTGGCACATGCAGCCTCGCCGCTCCTAAACCCCAGACCCACTTCCCCTTCGTGTCACTAGTACCACACCCCAATCCCCTTGACCCAAAAACCCTCACCTCCACTCTTCGGCTAAACCCGAACCAAACCCCCATTCCATTCTTACTAAGCCTATCCATGGTCGCACCGCCCTTCAGACATCACCACACCAAATTTCTCCACCGGCACCCACAGCCTCGCAGCTCCTAAACCCCAACCCCTCTTCCCCTCCGTCGCACGACCCCCCCCCCCCCCCCCATTTGCTTTTAATTTTTTATTATTTTTTTTATTTATTTCATCTTTATATTACATTATTATATATAATAATATTTCTATATAAAGTATATAATAATTATACATACATATATATTATAACATATAACATTTATATTGAAGTAATTTACTTTATTAATTAATTTGGTTTATTTACTTATTTATTTTTTTTATTTTGTTTCAAATAATTGTTTAATTAATTAATATTCATTTTTAATAATAAAAATATAAATTTATATTTATATATATATATATAAAATAATAATAAAACTATTTTAATAGTTTAGTTTGTATATTTTTTTAAAAAAAATAATTCTTTTATTTTATTTATTCATTAATTATTTATTTATTTACTTATTAGAAATTAATTAATGTTTTTTTCACATTATTTATTCTAAATTTTTATAATATAATACATTATATATTCATAACATGTAGTTTGTAGTTATTTTTTCTAACTTAGCTGGTTTTGATTTTCAGGGGCAAGTTTGTGGCGTGCAAATTTTTGAGTTGGTTGTAGAGCAACTGCTCAAGTGACAATGGATGCGGAGATGTCGTCATGAAAGATATACATGGAGGCAAAAGAAAAATTCTAGAGGGGATGATTCCAGTGAGTTACATTAGGTTGTTAGACGGGGGATCAAGGATGGACAAAGAGCATGCAGCGGGACTCCATAAGACTTCACAACTTCGACTTCCATCATCCATCTAGATCCATTCATCCAGACATTGAGAGTTAACGTCGGTAAGCCGATTCCAGGAATCCAAGAAGAAGGTCACCATTCCACGTCTCAATTCCCAGGGTGAGACATCAAGCGAACTTTAGCATCTCATCCACCATCAAGTAGCATGAATTGGAGTTTTTAGGAGATCAAGTAGGGAGACGAACATTTTATTTTCCTTGTGCTTTGTTTTTATGAAACTCATTTCCATATGAACTTCATTGATTTTAATTATATTTTTTCACTGAATCTAACCATTATGTCTAGATAAACTCATTCAAGGGGGATAAACTAGCTGGTTAGATCTACATAGTTTGGTTCATGCACTGCATCCTCTCTAAACAGTCTCTCTCTCTCTCACTTTTATCTGTGTAGGTTTACCTTTGAAACAACTAGATTATGTGAAGGCCAATTTCATTTGAATATTAAAGAAAAATATTCTCAATTGGAGTATCTCATCGACAATATAATGATGCTCAAGCGAGAGAGACACACTATGATCAACTGACAATTTTGAGCCCAGTGATACCTGACTTTTATCCCCATTCGATGGAATGATTTTTGTAGTTGAAGGAATGTAAGGTTTATTTTGTCGCATGATGACCAGATGACAAATCTGACCAGTTACCTTAAGTAATATCCACATTCTTAAACCTCAATGCATGAATGAGGCTAATCCATATCAAAACTGGCCAGTGGACTTCCCCCTGCTCATCTATTGGTTGTTTCTACCACAAGTTTTCCTATAGTCAATATTTCTTGCTTGCACTCACTTTTCCACTTTCACTTCCTCACACACTTATTTTATCTCACTTCCCTTCATCTCCACCATCTACTTTTTTTGGTTTTTTGTTTGTCCTGTTTGTTTTGTTTTTAGTAGATCATTAATCATAGCCGTAGGCCTCTTTGTGGTTTGACCCTATCTTGCCAATGTTCTAAGTAGTAAGTTGGTTATAAATTTTAGTTTTTCACCCGTTTTCATCGATGCGTGAGCATGAAAATTATGTCATCATTTCTGAGGAGGCCACGTGTGATTTAAAAGAAAAACAAAACACAAAAAAAATCATAAAAACACAAAAAAAAATCAAAATTAAAAATACTACAAAATTTTCTTACAAAAATCAAAAAAACATTGAACTACTTCATGCATGTTCACTAGGTATAAATCTAAAAATTTAGAACTTGTGAACCCTAAAATTGAAAAGTACCACAAAATCATTAAAGGGAACAAAAGGAAGTGAAAATGGAAGATAAATTAAATGAATACTTGAACAATATGTTCCCTGAAAATTTAAACCAACCTGGAATTATGAACCTACCTGGAAATGAGATAGCTGAGTGGAATAGTTTGAGAGAGTTCTTTCTACCTTCAGTGTATAGTAACCCTTCATGCATTAGGCTCTCACCTATATTCAAGAATTATGAAATAAAGAAATCCATGCTTATTCATCTGCCTACCTTTAATGGAATTCCTAGTGAAGACTCTCTTGATTTTATTAGAGCCTTCTATTGCAGTGTCCAACAACTGCCACTTAGGGGTCTCACTAAGGAAGAGATTAAACTAAGAGTGTTCCCCTTATGCCTCAAGGGAAATTCTAGGCACTAGTTCCAATAGCTAGATGAAGAAATCTTGGTCACTTAGGATCAAGTATATAATGCTTTCACCAAGAAGTTCTATCCTAAGAGGTTGACATCTAAAATTTAGCACAAAATCACTGGATTCCTTCAAGATGGAGGAGAACTATTTCATGAAGCCTGGGAGAGGTTTAGAGGTTTTCTTAGGCAGTTTCCAAGCCATAAAGGCACACACCAATTCCTCATGGAAACCTTCTATAATAGTCTATCCCCTTACCACCAAACCATGGTGGATCAATCTTATGAAGGAGACTTTAGTGATAGGAGTGCTGAGGATCTAAAACAAATCTTTAATACCTTGGCCCAAAACTTCCATCATAATTGTTCTAGGAGGAGAACCATTGTGAGGAAATAAACAACCCCTACCCCTCAAGTTGAATCCCAATATATTGTGTTCTTTAATGAGAACGCATATCATAACCTTAGGGAGAAGTGGAACCACTGTAGAATGTATGGTCATTCTCAAATCTATTTTCCAAACATTGATATGACCATCCAGCCTCATGAGAGTGCGATCTTTGTCGGATATGGTCCCCAGATGCAGCCTAGGGATGACCTTTTTTCCAACACTAACAATTAGGGTTATAGGAACCATCCAAACCTATCATGGAGGAAGTAGGGAGTCCTTCGACCTACTGCCCCACCCGGATTCTAATAGCCACCAAGGCAGCAATTCCAACCCCAACCCCAACACAAGGATAAATTATCAAACTCAAAAGATGAGGTGAGAGACATGTTCCATCAGTTGATAGGGAGGTTGGATGAAGAAAATACTAAAAATGATTATGATAAGGTTCAAATGGATTCAAGAATAAAAAATTAGGAAATTCAAATGGGAAATTTTTTCAGAGATGTAGGTATTAGAGACAAAGGTAGGCTTCCCAACACCACTAAAGACAATCCTAGATATAATTCCATGGCTGTCAGCACCAAAAGTGGTCTCCAAATTCATCAAGAGCCTAGGAAATAACCCTAAACTGCTGAAAATAAAAAAAAACTGGATGATGCTGAAAACTAACAACTGGAAAAACCATAATTTAGAAATCTACACAACACCACTAGAATCCCTATAATTCGTGCTATTCTATCTAAAAAAACCAAAGAAAATGGATTTAAAAACAAATACAATAAAGGGAAGAAAATTCTTGAATAAGAAGTTGTAGAGATGCCCCCCAGTTGTGAAGAATTTTTACCCTATAATCCCCTTCCCACAAAGAGTTAAGAAACAAACTTATGATTCTAAACTATTGAAATTTTTTAAAGTGGTTAAAAAGTTGAACATTGAAATCCCATTCTTGGAAGCCTTGATTCAAATCCCATCATATCTGAAATCACTCAAGAAAATTTTTTCAAACAAAAAGACATTGGAATAATTTTCCACCAATAGCTTGACAGAGGAGTGTAGTGTTGTCTTGCAGAATAGAATACATCCTAAGCTTCAGGACCTAGGATGATTTTTAATCCTTTGTACCTTTGGGGATAGAGATGTTAAGTTCAACTATTTTTGTTATTTGGGTGCTAGTATTAATCTAATTCCACTATGACTTTTTTAGCACTTGATACTAGGAGTTCCCCAACCCACTACTATTGTGTTATAGCTTACTGATAGTTCCATTACTCATCTAGTGGGTAGGGTTGATGATTTTTTAGTGGGAGTAGGAAAACTCTTTTTGTCTCCTAACATTATCATCCTTGAAATGGATTGTGACCAGGAGGACCCTATCATTATCGGTAGGCCCTTCCTGGCTACAAGGGGATCTGTGATAGATGTGTCTAAGGGGAAAATTATTTTCAATTTGGGTGAACAGAAATAAGAATTAAATGTGTTTAAGAAAATCAAATAAAGAACCCACCCAATCTTCCCCAATTATGAGATGTTTGTTGTTAAGAGTAGTGTTGATAAGGAGGAATAGTAGTTTCTGAGGATGATAGATGAAATCAATAGTGAACCTGAAATCCCTACTTCCACTTTCATGGGGATCAACTCATGTGAGGAGATAGAATCTATTGGTGAGTATGAGGGATAGTTTTGGAGAACCTAGATGAGTTAGTTTTGAAACACATTTTTACCCCAAGAGAGGAGTCCATGTTTGAGGAGAATTTTTCTTGAATCTTTAGTGATTACGAGGAAGCCTTCTTTACTCCCTTCTTCAGGAGGAAACATGAAGACCTTTTCCACTCAGTCCTAAGTGTGTTCCCTCAAGTGAGTCACCTCCCATCCTTGAACTCAAGAATCTTCTTGTACACCACAAATATTCCTTTTTAGGAGGCAATTCCACCCTTCGTGTGACCATTTCATTCAACCTAGAGGTGAATCAAGAAGAAAATATACTTACTGTTTTGAAGAAGCACAAGTCTGTCATAGGTTTTTCTATTGCTAATATCATGTTGATAAGTCTAGCCTTATGCATGCATAAAATTCCAATGGAACCTGAGTGTAAGCCTAAAGTAAAATCCCAAAAAATACTCAATCCTAACATGAAATAAGTGGTTAGGGAATAATTGATTAAGATTCTTGATTCTGGAATAATTTTTCCCATTTCTGACAGCCCTTAGGTAAGTCATGTCTATGTTTTGCCCCAAAAGAGTGGAGTGACAGTGGTCACCAATGAAAAGAATGATAAAATCCAAAAAAGGGTTATGAATAAATGGAGAGTTTGTATATACTAAAAAAGGTTGAATGATGCCACAAGAATGGACCACTTCCCATGCCATTCTTGGACCAAATGTTAGAGAGGTTGGCAGGAAATGAATTTTTCTACTTTCTTGATAGTTATTCTTTTTATAACCAAATTTCCATTTCACCAGAGGAATAAGAGAAAACCACCTTCACCTATCCATTTGAGACATTTTCCTACTGGTGGATTCCCTTTGGCTTGTGTAGTGCTCCTACCACTTTTCAGAGATGTATGATGGTAATATTTTTAGACATGATTGAAAGGATAATTGAAGTGTTCATGGATGCTTTTTCTGTTGTGGGAAATAACTTTAAGAACTATCTAAAAAATCTGGAACTAGTGTTAGAAAGGTTCCAGGAGACCAACTTGGTCTTAAACTGGTAAAAGTGTCAATTCATGGTCATTGAAGGAATATTCTTGGGTCACATGGTATCTAAGAGTGGGATGGAGGTTGATAATTCTAAATTTTAGGTCATACAAAATTTTCCCCCACCTGATAATGTGAATGGAATTAGAAGTTTTTTGGGTTATTCTGGGTTCTATAGGAGGTTCATTAAAGAATTTTCTAAGATTACTAGACCCATGTGCTCCCTGCTGGTTGAGGACATACCCTTTTTCTTCAAGGAGAAATTTTTAGAGGCCTTTAATTTGCTCAATGAATAGTTGACTACTTCACCTGTGATCACTTCCCCTGACTGGAAAATTCCATTTGTGGTGATGTGTTATGTAGTGATTATGAAGTAAGAGCTATTTTAAGGAAGAGGAAAGATATGCAGTTTCATTTCATTTACTATGCTAGCAAGAAACTAGACGATGCCCCAAACAATTATTCTACCACTGAAAAGGATCTGGTTGTTGTCATGTTTGCTTTTGAAAATATTAGGAAATATTTGATAAGATCAAGGCTCATTATTTTCATATATCATGTATCCCTTAAGTACTTGCTGGAAAAAGGATTCAAACCCCAGAATCATGAGATGGATCTTACAGTTGTAGGAGTTTGACTTAGTGATTAAGGATAAGAAAGGGGGTGAAATTTTAGTTACAGACCACTTGTCTAGATTTCCCAATACCACAAGTGAGGAACCAAGAGACATTAACACTTCTTTCCCTGATGAACAATTATTTAATGATTATGTGCAGTAGTCTTCTTGGTTTGAAGACTATGCCAACTTTCCAGCAGTTGGATCCATGCCCAAGGACCACTCACACAACCAGAGGAAGAGGATTATATATGAGCTGAAATATTATATTTGGGATGACCCTATTCTATTTAGGAGGTGTGTTGATGGGATTTTAAGAAGATGTGTGGATAAATAAGAGATGGTTCCCATACTTGAGAGCTTCCATTCAAAACCTTAGGGTAGCCACTATGGAGGATAATGAACTACTCAAAAGGTCCTACAGGCTAGTTTCTACTGTCCAACTCTGTTCAAGGATTCTAGGAGTTTAGTTATTGGCTGTTAGAAATATCAAATTCTAGGAAATGTTATAAGATGGAAAGAACTTCCTCAAAAATGAATTATGGAGGTTGAAATATTTTATGTATGGGGATTGGGCTTCATGGGAAAATTCCAATCATCTTATGGGAATGCGTACATTTTGGTTATTATGGACTATGTGTCCAAGTGGGTTGAGGTGGTGGCTTTGCCCAACAATTTAGCCACTCATGTTGTCAAATTCATCAAGAAAAACATATTTTATAGGTTTGGAGTGCCTCAACCATTCATCACTAATAATGGGACTCACTTCAAGAATTATAAGTTAATTTTATTGAGTGAAAATTATGGGTGCTCACATAAGACAAGAACCACTTACCACCCACATTCTAGTGGGTATGCAGGAGTGTAAAACAGAGAGCTCAGAAAAATTTTAGAGAAAACAATGTCTAGCTCTAGGAAATACTGGTCAAGAAAGTTGTATGAGGCTCTTTGGACCTATAGAACTGCTTATAAGACACCTATAGGGATTTAACCATACAATATTCTCTTTGGGAAAAAATTTCATCTACCTATTGAGTTACATTAGAAATCTTATTAGGTAGTGAAGGCTCTTAAATTTGATTTCAAGTCTGCTAGTGAGAGAAGACTGTTAGAGCTGAGTGAGTTAGAGATGATTAGAATAGAGTCTTATGATAATGATGAAATTTAAAAAGAATGAAAAAAGTCTTTTCATGACTCAATCATTCATAACAGAAATTTCAAGGTTGGTGAGAGGGTCATGCTTTTCAATTCTAAATTGAAGTTTTTTCAGGAAAGTTGAAGACCAAGTGGTCAGGACCCTTTACAATAGTTAGAGTTTTGGTTAATGGAGATTTTAAGCTAGTAGGAGATGAAAATAGAACTTTATTGATCAATGGTGAAATAATAAATCACTTTGTTGAAGGTCATCCAAAGGGCTTGGCTATAATATCTCTGTTGGTGGAATAAACTACTTCATGTCTAACTGAGCACAATAAACTCAGTTTTGTAAGGAAATGAACCCATGGTTTCTTTTTTCTTTTCATTTTACTAATTTTATCAATAAAAAATAAATTTTCTTACTTTAATCTCCAATTTTATTTTTTGACTTTCTGATGGTGCTTCATGATATGTTTGTGCTTGAGAGAGAGAGAGAGTTGTTGCTGCTAGAAACTTGGAAAAAGTAAAAACAAGGGAGCTTACCAATGCATAATATGGATAACATTTCTCTCTACTCACTCCCTTGGTTTAATTTTCTTGAACTTAAAATGCAACATTATTATTTTAATTCTTTGAACTTTCATATTAATAAAGAAGAGTAACCACTCAGTGCTGCTGAAGAGGACCTATCTATGCAAATCAGTGTTAAAGCCCCAATAATTCAGGGAAGTGTTACTATATTTTTCTTAGTTTTAATTTTCTTCTTAATCTTTAATAATTTGATTCATGATTTTATGTGTGGGGGAGATTCCTTGTTTTAAATTTAAGGTTGAAAATTTAAATACTACATAGGATGTTTGATGCTTTAATCTAATGAGTTGAACATTTTATTTGAACTGAATTATGGAACAAGATTGCACCCTATAGCTCACTGTGATTCAACTATTATTGTGAATTGTATTCATACATCAAATTCTTTTGTTGATTACATCATAATTGATTCTACTACTATGGAAAAAAAATAAAAAAAAATCCTATTTCCACTCTTTGTATATATGTTTTTTCTTCATTTCTTCTCTTTTTGACGTGGCAAAGTTATTTTTGAACCTTCTTGATTCCCCTCAAAATTATGTCAAATGCTGAATTTTAAATTAATATCAATCTATACTATATCCCACCATAGAATTCAACATTAGGGATAATTTTGGGGTTTATTTGTGGGGGATAGGGATCATAGTAGTGTCATTTCACACTCTCCCTTCTCGAACTTAAAGTTGTTTAAAAAAATGGTCATTTTTTTCAAAATTCTCAAAACTCTTTCAAATTTTTTATTCAAATTATATCATCACATAAGGGTCATAGAAGTTTCAATGGTATTAAAATTCTATAATTTTTAGTGGATAACTACTTGATAGATGCTAATAGTGGCACTTAGTTAGAAACTATTAAGTTTGAGTGATTTCTGGGTGGATTTGTTCATTGTTTTATTGATGTTTCTGTTTAAGAAATGAGGATGGGAGAGGAAATGATAGGTTTTCTGGAATGAGGATTATGACTTAGGGTAACTAGAAGTTCTCAATGGAACCTAGGGGACTCATTCTTTTTGAAAAATAATAATATTCAATCACTTTAGGAAGTCAACTCAAATGATTATTAGTCAAGTCCTTTGTAATTGGAGTAAAATAAGAAAATGGGATCCCATAGTGAGTATCTGAGGAAAAGTTCACTAGGTTCATTTCTATAAATAAATAAATCCAACTTCAATTTTAATAAGTTCTACACACAGTGCTCTGCACTTGGAATATTGCTGGGAAAAATTAAAATAAAGTTTCATTGTCAAAAATGAACTCATTAGGTGAGGGAAATTTTGAACCTATATGAAGAAGGCAGAAATTGAATTAGTTAAAATTCATTTGATTTTAATCAATAAGGTGATGAAATAAATGGACATTAATTTTTGGAACCTGGGAAAAGGTGAGAATGGAAGGTGCCTTTGGTTAGGTTTTTAGTTCCACTTGATCTAACCTGTCAACACACCTTGAATCTGTACTTGAATTGGAAGTTGAAGTGGTACAATTAATTAGTACACATTGGAGGCATAACATACTTGACAGTGTACTTGAATTGGAAGTTGAAGTAGGATAGTTAATTAGTACACATTAGATGCATGACATACTTGACAGTGTAAGAATGTTTGATGCTTTGGACTTCTAGTGAGTATTTGAAGTTAGGCAGGACATCATCATTTTTAAACACCTTTGAAAAGCCTGACCGACTATTTGGTCTTTCTCTTCTGGGTATGAAAGTTTAATCATTCACTTTTTGAACTGAAACTCAAAAATATTATGTCTTTTTTAAAGTCAAAGGCATGTACTTGTTCGAGTACAAACACATTTTTAAGTGTGGGGGGGTTTGATGTGGCAGTGTTTTCACAATCTTTGATGCATCATTTTTTGTATTTTTATTGTATTTTTTATACGAAAATGTTATTTTTATTAAATAATTGATAATTATTGTGTTTTTTATTTTCTCTATAAAATAATCAATTTTTATTTAAATCATGTATTTTAATGTGCATTATTTTCATTTTAAATAATGCTAAAATTAAATCATTTTTTGGGAATTTGACTCTTATTTTTTATTCTTTTATTTTTACAATTTTTCATTCTTATTAGTTATTAATTCATTAATTTAATTTATTAATTCTTTATTTTTAATTTATAAATAAATAACACTTTTTAATTTTTAATTTTTAATTCTTTTAATAACTTAATATGTTTAACAACTTAATTTTATTCAATTCATATTTTTATTCATTAATTAATTATTTAACTAATTAATTGGTTAACTAATTAGTGACTTTAAATGTTTTTATTCATTTTAAATTATTTTTTATAATATTTAATACAAAGAAATTCATTCTTTTAAATAATTCATAATTAATATTATTATTTAACTAAACATTGTTTTATTTATTTTTATTTAGTTTTATTTAGTTTTTTATTTATTTTTGTTAATTCAATTGATTGATTTATTAATTTATTTTTAGTTTTAGTAAATTCTTTTAAATTTAAGTGTTTGTTTTTTGTTTTGCAGGAGAATTGTGGCACCATTACCACCCTTCACTGTGTCAGAATTTCACATGTCATTGTGCCATTGTTTCACATGTCGTTGTGCCACCATTTCCTCATCACACTATCTCACCCCACCTGACACAGTGGCACTGCTTCCACCTATCTTCACGGTACCACCATATTCTTGCTTTCTGTTACCCTTGGTACCATTTCATTCACGGTGCCACAGAAAATCCACCTAGCCACTACCTCAGCACCATTTTTCCACCAAATGGCGACACCACTCCTATGCTTCCATCTCATCCACCGAGCACCGCAACAATCCCAGTAGTAGCAATCCACAAATTCAACAACAGCAGCATAATAAAGAAACATAAATTTACACAACAAAATCAAAAAAAACCCCAATTCCGCACACCCCTTACCCTTAATCACCTCACTATGACTGCTCAGATCCACTGCCTTCAAACCCCGGCCATTCCCTGCTCATCGCAACACTATCTCTCCCTCGCTGCCTAAGACGGAACTGATAGCCTCACCGCTCCTAAACCCCAATCCCTCTTCCCCTTCTCATCACTAGTGCCACACCCTAATCCCCTCGACCTAGTAACCCTCTCCTCCCCTCTTCGGCTGAACCTGAACCGAACTCACATCTCATTCACTCTAAGCCAATACACGGTCGCTCCACCCTTCAGACCTCACCGCACAAAATTTCTCAACCGACACCCATAGCCTCGCCACTCCTAAACCCCAGTCCCTCTTCTCCTTCACCCACGACCCTCCCTTTTTTTCTTTTCATTTTTTTATTTATTTTATTTATTTCATCTTTATATTACATTATTATATATAATAATATTTATATATAAAGTATATAATAATTATTCTAACATATATATCATAACATATAACAATTATATTAAAGTAATTTAATTTGTTAATTAATTTGTTTTATTTACTTATTTATTAATTTTGTTTTGTTTCACATAATTATTTAATTATTTAATATACATTTTTTATAATAAAAATATAAATTTATTTTTGTATATATGTATATTTATAAAATAATAATAAAATTATTTTAATAGTTTCGTTAATTTTATTTTTTAAAATTTTTTAGTTCTTTTGTTTCATTTCTTAATTAATTAATTAATTAATTACTTATTAGTAATTAATTAACTTTTTTTATTTTCTCTTTATTTATTCTAACTTTTTATAATATAATACACTATATATTCATAACACGTAGTTTATAGTTATTTTTTCTAACTTAGTTGGTTTTGATTTTTAGGGGCAGGTTTGTCGCGCACAAATTTTCGAGTCGGTTATGGAGCAACTGCTCCAGTAACAGTGGATGTGGAGATTCCATCATGAAAGCTATACATGGAAACTTGATATGACTTCTAGAGGGGGATGATTCTAGAGAGTTCCATTAGGGTGGTAAAAAGGGGATTGGGGATGGACATAGAGCATGCAGCGGGACTCCAAAAGACTTCACCACTTCAACTTGCATCATCCATCCAGAGCCATTCATCCAAAGATTGAGAGTTCACATCAGTGAGAAAATTCTAGGAATCGGAACAGAAGATCGCCATTCCACATCTTGATTCCAAGGGTGGTACATTGATCACACTTATGTATCTCATCCACCATCAAGCAACATGAATTGTAGTTTTCAGGAGATCAAGTAGGGAGACGAACATTTTATTTTCCTGGTGCTCTGTTTTTCTGCAACTCATTTCAACATGAACTTCATTGATTTTAATTCTATTATTTTACTAAATCTAACCATTATGTCTGGCTAAAATCCTTCTATGGGGGGTGGGATAAACTGGCTGGTTAGATCTTCTTAGTTTGGTTCTTGCACTTCATCCTCTCTAGACAGTGTCTCTCTCTCACTTTTATCTGTATTGTAACGACCCAAAATTTCATTAATAGAAATCCCTCTTGATCTAATTAAATGTATCTTTATGTAAAATGTTTATATAAAATTTCAAAGTCTTTGGTTTTATGTTATGAATTGTGATCGTTGATAATATAGTTGTTGAACAGTGATCACATGATTAGTATAAATATAGGGCTTTAACAAATCCAATTTACTCAGAAAAAGGAAGCGATGACCTCATCCAGTAGATGTGCCCCATACGAAGCCCATTTATTAGAGCTCAAAAAGGAGGTGGTGTCATTGGGATTCACTCTTGACCAAACTAGAGTTGATCTTGAACACGTTAAACTTGAGCGGAACCGCCTACGGGAGAATTGGAAGTTGATAGAGATTACCACTTGAGCGATGTTATCCAAGCCACCCCAATAGTCTGTCACCATAGCACACCTCACCTATCAGTCTTATGCAGGTGTTTTAAGGGGTTATTTAACAAGACCCTAGTACTATGTTTATGTACATTATTTTTATATATAATAATGAATATACTTTCAATTTATTATTGTTACCTTGTAAATAGTTTTAAAGCATAAATAGTATTTTTTTGTTAATATTCAACTATAAAATCTATTTTGATGAATTAATGGATTTTTGAAATTAAATAATATTTTAATAAAATATTATTATTATTATTAAATTAATTTTTATTAAATATAAATGATCTTATAATTTTATGAATGCAATTGTAATTTTTATTAAGGTTTGAAAGCCATTTTTGTCAAAACCCATGAATTTTCGATAAATGTTGGTTTTTATTTTAAAATTGAAAATAAAAATATTTATAAAATTATTTAGATAAATTTAATATTATTTCTGGAATCAAGATATCAAAATTATCCAACGGTGAATTTTTCATAGTTTTCTGAGACAATCAAATTTTTGGGTTAAAATTAAATACCGTTTAAATATATAATGTGTTTTATGACATCATAAAAACCCAATAGTGATGTAATAAAATACTATAAACTTTATGTTTGTCCAATACATGTTTTACCATTATAATAAAGTGATTTTTTGTTTGTTTGATTTATTTTACAAAGCTTTAGTGGACCCTTCAAGACTTATTAAACATTTTGTCTTTTTAAATTGTTTTCTTTGGGAGTGTGACTCACCTCTACATAAAAAACCCCATTATTTTAAGAAGTTAAGACATTGGAATTATAAAATATTTTTTTCCACTTCCCTTTGGAAAAAACCATGGGAAAACCCATGGGCTGGTTTGTAGTTTGGATTAGTTTAATGTGAGGTGTCCCAAACCTAAATAATAAAGAATTCTCTCACCTTTCCTATATAAACCCACCCAATCTCACACTTCCTCCTCACTAAAAGACTTTGGAGTTCATAAAATCTCTTCCCTCCACTCTCTAGAATCCTCACAAGGCACCCCAAGCTCCCAAGAAGCCTCTCTCAAGGCTCTCTCAAGCCTTTGGAAGCACACTTCCAAGTAAGGGTTTTTCTTCCTTTCTCATTTTTGTCCAATATTTTTTAAATTGTTATGCCCTTCTAATTTAAATTATAAATGTTGGGGTATTATTTATAACCTCCCCCATACTTCCCTATTTATGTTTTAATGATGATATACCCCTTTCTCTATCATTAAATTCCTCCTATGTACACTCGTTACTATGTCAAAATTCCGAAAGGAATTTCTCTCTCCTCATTTACATTCAAGCAATTCTTTTGTATCATGAATATAAATTACATTAAATTTTTTGGGACATGTATCTATATGACCCCCTTACTTTCCATGTCATGTAAATATGATTATACATTCCTTTCTCTCTCATCAACCATTTTTATGAGTTCTTATGTCATGTCGTTATGCTACCGAAATTGCACAGCGCTTTTCCAAGCTAAAGACATTGTGTAGTGAATACCATAACCATTTCTCTATCAAGGGTATTCACCTTTATACACATTTACTTATTTTTTAAATAGTTTCATGTATGTATTTTACATTTGTTTATTGTGGAATAAATGATTATGTTGAATGATTCAATGTTTTATGATCCATGTGGCACACTTATGCATGAAATGAAATGCTTAAGAAGGGTGTGCCCGGATAGCGCTCCAATGCATTGGGTAAAGTATAGTATCATGATAAGTAATGTAAAATGTGTGTTGACTCATGCTAATTCAAGTGAAATGAGTTTTTACTCATGCTTCATGTTCAATGATGGTTTACTCATGCTCCATGTGTAATGAGCCTTGGCTCATGCTAATTCTATGTAAAGTGTTGGTACCACGTTTCCATGTTATGATTATCATGATTTATCATGAATTTATGTTTATGCTTCTATTGTGCTTTATTTATATGCATATTTTCTAAAATGTATTGTATTCCTCATGTTATTCCATGATTAATCCCTTATTGGGATTTATAGCTCACCCTTTTTTATGCATGTCCTCAGGTTATCCCATGCAATGCTAAGTACGAGGGAATGTAGTGGTCTTGTAAAATAAGTTTTTCATAAAGATGTTTTTTTCATGTAATAAGTTGTTATGTAATGATCCTAATCCCAAAATTCACTAGACCTCTCGATCTTCTATGTTTTATCACATGAATTTTATGTAATAAATTATGTTTAATTGTGAAATAAAAGATCAGGGTTGTCATAGTTGGTATCAGAGGATATGTTTAGTTATTTTTGGGATTAGGATTAGAAAACCCTAGTAAAGCCTTGGAGACAAGACTAAGTATAATAAAAACATCCCTAAGTTTTGGTGAGTATTGAGTAAGTGATTTATCAATCAAATACATCCATGTCTGGATACAAGCAAGTAGAGGCGGCTCTATCACAGATGTATCTGAGGGGTAAAACCTGAAAATATCGCTTTGAGATAGACTCGAAAGGGAACTAGTGCATGAAAATGGGCCTTTCTAAACTCTTGGTTATGAAACTCCCATGGGATATGATTTGGTAAATTCACAAGCTTAGTATGAACCATTATTAAGCAACAAAAAAATGCCCTAAGAATATATATTAGAAAGTAGATCATGGATAACATAGACTCAATCCAATAGATTAATATGTTAAGGAAATAAAAGTTATTTATAATTAATGAGTATTTGTATTAAACTTTGTGTGTTACCCCTAACATTCCTTTTATTCCAGCCAATGGATGGTAACAGGAGGACTCAGTCAAACAATGGATGTGATGATCAATGTGATGATTGTACTAATGAGATGCCCAATCCAATGATATCAAGAATCATGAACTTTGTTATGCTTCTCTCTCAGTTAACTCAAGCTTTGAATAGAAACATGGGTCAAGAGGAATTTTCAACCCCCCCCCCAAGAAATATCAAGTCGTTATCGAGAGCTTAATGAGACAAAGGCCTCCTACTTTTAATGGATCATCTGATCCCTCAATTGTTGAACAATGGATCAAATCCATTGAAAAGATATTCTCCATCCTTAAATGTTCTTAACAGGAGAATTTTATCCTGGATTCTTATCGTATGGAGGGTGAAGCTGATCAATGGTGGACGTTGATCAAAAATATGAAGCCTGAGGAGGAGATTGAGGCATTGGAATGGAAGGATTTCTGGAAGATGTTTTTCGATAAATATTTTCCACGCACCCTCCGGCTTAAGATGGAAAGGGACTTCCTTTCCATCAAGCAAAAAGATGATGAATCTGTTGGAGCGTATGATGCAAACTTCACAAGACTTGTACGATACACTTCTGGCTTTGTCGTTACCCCCGAATGCAAGGTTGACCTCTTCTTTGGTGGGTTGAGACCTAGCCTACAAAAAGTGATAGTGATACGTGACATCGACGGCTATGATGAAATTGTTCGATGTGCCTTAAAGGTTGAAATGGAGATCAAAGAATCTCAGGGGTATCATGGGGATAAGAAGTGTAAGGTGGACTTCAATTCTGGTGGTCCGATGGATAAATCCAATGGTGTTAAGAAGATCCAGCACCCCACTTGCCAAATGTACGGAAAGAAGCACCCTGAAAATTTTCTGAAGGGTATGAGAAAATGCTTTAGGTGTGGAAGAGAAGGGAACCTGGCTATTATCTGTCGGCAAGAAAAACCCACAGCTGAAATAGAGGAGAGGAATGCTCCATTCGAACATCAATGCGTTGTTCACTGCTATAACTACAAAGAACCATGGCATCTTGAAAATCAGTGCCCTAATCCAAGGGTTTTCAGAGGCAACCAACAACCTCCAAGGCAACAAGGGTGAGCGTTTTCCATCACTACTGTCGAAGTGAACCCCAACAAAGAAGTGGTGATAGGCACACTAGTTATTCAATCAAGAATAGCAAACATAATTTTTGATTAAGGTTCTACGCATTCTTTTATATCTCGAAATTTTAGCAGAACAATCCCAGCACCACCACAAATCATGGAAGTGACGATTTCGGTGAGTACAGAAAATGTGGCTATTATTTCATCCCATGAATATAACTCATCCCCTGTCATAATCTATGGATTAAACTTCCCTGAGAACCTCGTTATACTCCCTCTGGTGGAATTTGATGCGATTATTGGCATGTATTGGCTTTCCTTATATAGAGCCAACATAAATTGTCGGGAGAGAGAAAACACTCTCCATGTGGATAATCGACCCCTAATTCTATACAAGTGCAAGGAGGAAGATGAATATTCTTTAGCTCCATAATCTCAAGCATGGATATTACTACCCTATGAGCACATGTATCCGGATTAGATTATTAAGTCCAAAGAAGCAACCATCCTTGAAGACATGCCTATTGTGAGGGAATTCGCTGAAGGGTTTCCCGAGGAATTTTATGGTCTTCCTCCTAGAAGAGATATTGAATTCTCAATTTATATTATACCTAGGGCATTGCCAATATCCAAGACTCCATATATAATGGATGTTGTGGAGCTTGAGGAGCTGAAGAAACAACTACAGAAGAATCTAGATAAAGGGTTTATATGCCCAAGTGTTTCACCATGGGGTGAACCAAGCATCTTCGTCAAGAAGAAGGATGGGTCAGTGCGCCTTTGCATCGATTATCTTGAGCTTAACAAAATCACGATAAAGAACAAGTATCCTCTCCCACAAATTGATGACTTGTTCTATCAGTTGTGTGGAGTACAATACTTATCCATGGTGGATTTTCGATCGGGATATTATCAATTAAGGGTGAAGAAGGAAGATATCCCCAAGACTACTTTTCGTACAAGATACGGGCACTATGAATTCATAGTAATTCCTTTCGAACTCACTAATGATCCAACAATATTCATGGACTTGATGAATAGAGTATTTAGATATTACCTCGACAAATTTCTGGTTGTATTTATAGATGATATTCTGATATACTCTAAAACTAAGGAGGATCATGAGGAGCATTTAAGAAATGTACTAGAGACCTTGAGACAGAAGAAGATCTATGAAAAGTACAGAAAGTGTGAGTTCTGGTTGAAGGAGGTCTCATTCTTGGGCCATATCATCACAAGAAATGAGATATGTGTGGATCCCTCCAAAACAGATGCAATTGAGGGATGGCTGAGGCCAACATCGGTAATGAATATCCATATCTTCTTTGGGTTAGCTGGATATTATCGATAATTTGTGAGAAATGTTTCACGATTGTCCAACCCTCTTACCAAGTTAACTCGAAAAGGAGTAAAGTTTTATTGGAGTGATGAATGTGAAGAAAGCTTCAAAAAGTTGAAAAGGAGGCTTATTACTACAACCGTACTCACATTACCCACAAGTGGAGAACTTTTTGTGGTATTCAGTGATGCTTCGAAGAAGGGATTGGGATGTTTGTTGATGAAAAATGACAAAGTCATTGCCTATGCTTCAAGGCAATTGAAGGTTCATGAACAGAACTATCCAACACATGACCTCGAGTTGGTTTTAGTGATCTTCGCTTTGAAAATTTGGCAGCATTATCTCTTTGGAGAGAAGTGTGAAATATATACAGACCACAAAATCCTCAAGTATATATTCACACAGAAAGAGTTGAACATATGCCAATGAAGATGGTTAGAGCTAATCAAATACTATGACTGCTCAATCCATTACCACCCTGGGAAAGCGAACAATGTGGCAGATTCCCTAAGTATAAAGGACCCAAAAATTCTATCATTGATGAGAATTGAAAAGGATCCAATATTTTTAGATTTGATGAAGATGGACATGGAAACCATAAAGAAGGGAACATCATCAATACTTTCACAAATAATTTCTCAACCATTGCTTTTAGAAAGCTTAAAGGATGCTCAAAAGTATGATGTGGGAATTCAGGAAAAATCGGAAGCTATCAGAAAAGGGAAATCCTCATATTTTAATGTTAATGAAGAAGGAATTGTGAGATTTGGGAAAATACTATGTGTTCTATCAAGTATGGAGCTGAAGAAGAAACTTTTGGATGATGCACATAGTTGAAATTTCTCTATTCACCTAGGAAACACAAAGATGTATCAAGATCTCCGAGAGCATTATTGGTGGGATAATATGAAGAAGGAGATCACTGAATATACATCAAAGTGTCTGGTGTGTCAGCATATGAAGGAAGAGAGGTATAAGTCTAAGGGGATGATGCCACCATAGCCCACACCAGAATGGAAATGGGATAACATCACCATGGACTTTGTCACTGGACTTCCAAAGACATCCAAAGGAAACAATGCAATCTGGGTTGTTTTGGATCGTCTTACAAAGGCTTCACACTTCATTGCTATTCGGGAGGATTTATCATTGGATAAAATGGCACGGATATATATCAGAGAAGTGGTAAGGATTCATGGAGTACCACTATCTATCGTGTTCGATCGAGATCCAAGATTCACCTCTATGTTTTGGAAGAGTCTTCAACATGCTCTGAATACTGAATAGAACTTCAGTATGGCCTATCATCCTCAAACTGATGGCCAATATGAGCGGACTATCCAAACACTTGAGGACATGTTGAGAGCATGCTCAATGGACTTTAAAGGAGGATGGGATCAACATCTTCTTCTGGTTGAGTTCTCTTATAATAACAGTTTCCATTCGAGCATCCAAATGAAATCATATGAATCCCTTTATGGGAAAAGGTGCAGAACACCGGCATGTTGGGATGAGGTCGGTGTGCATAAGCTTCTTGGACCAGAAATGGTCGAAGAAATGGTAGAGAAGGTGAAAATCATTCAGCAACATATCAAGGAATCCCATAGTCGACAGAAGATTTATGAAGATAACCATCGATGAGACATTGAGTTTAAAGTTGGAGACATGGTATTTCTACACATATCTCCATGGAAGAAGTTCATGTGTTTTGTAAAGAAAGGGAAGTTAAGTCCAAGGTACATCGACCCCTTCGAGATTCTTGATCGTGTCGGGGTTGTGTCCTATCGACTAGAACTTCCAACTACCATGGAAAAAGTACATGATTTCTTTCATGTATCCTGCTTAATGAAGTATATACCGTACCCTTCACATATACCCTCTTTAGAGGTGGTATAGTTAGAGGATGATCTTTCTTATTAGAAGAATCTAGTGAAGATCTTAGATCGTAGAGAAAAAGTTCTATGAAATAAGATAATGCCCCTCATCAATGTGTTGTGGAGAAACCATGAGTTTGAATAAGGGACGTGGGAATCGGAGGAAATGATGAAGCAGAGTTACCAACATCAGTTTTAGTGTGGGAAAAGGAAATTTCGAGGGCGAAATTTCTTAAGGGGGGAAGATTGTAACGACCCAAACATTCATTAATGGAAATCCCTCTTGATCTAATTAAATGTCTCTTTATGTAAAATGTTTATATAAAATGTCAAATTATTTGGTTTTATGTTAAGAATTTTGATCGATGCTAATATAGATGTTGAACAGTGATCACATGATTAGTATAAATATAGGGCTTTAACAAATCCAATTTACTCAGATAAAGGAAGCGATGGCCTCATCCAGTAGACGTGCCTTATACGAATCCCATTTTTCAGAGCTCAAAAAGTAGGTGGCGTCATTGGGATTTGCTCGTGACCAAGTTCAAGCTAAGCTTGAACACGTTAAGCTTGAGTGGAATCGCATATGGGGGAAGTGGAAGTTGATAGAGATTACCACCCGAGCGATGTTATCTGAGCCACCCCAAGAGTCTGTCACTATCGCACACCTCACCCTTCGGTCTTATGTTGGTGTTTTAAGGGGTTATTTAACAATACCCTAGTACTATGGTTATGTAAATTATTTTTGTATATAATAATGAATATACTTTCATTTTATTATTGTTATCTTGTAAATAGTTTTAAAGCACAAATAGTATTTTTAGTTAATATTCAACTAAGAAATCTATTTTGATGAATTAATGGATTTTTGAAATTAAATAATATTTTAATAAATTATTATTATTATAATTAAATTAAATTTTATTAAATATAAATGATCTTATAATTTTATGAATGCAATTGTAATTTTTATTAAGGTTTGAAAGCCATTTTTGTCAAAGCCCATGAATTTTCGATAATGTTAGGTTTTATTTTAAAAGTAAAAATTAACATATTTAGAAAATTATTTAGATAAAATGAATATTATTTCTGGAATCAGGACTTCAAAATTATCCAACAGTGAATTTTTCATAATTTTCTGAGATGGTCAAATTTTTGGGTAAAAGTTAAATACCGTTTAAATATATAATGTGTTTTATGACATCATAATGGCCCAATAGTGAAGTAATAAAATACTATAAACTTTATGATCGGACAATATATGTTTTACCATTAAAATAATTTGATTTTGGGTTTTTTAATTTATTTTACAAAGCTTTAGTGGACCCTTCAAGACTTATTAAACATTTTGTCTTTTTACATTTTTTTCCTTGGGAGTGTGACTCACATCACCATAAGCAACCCCATTATTTTAAGAATTTAGGACTTTGGCCTTATAAAATATTTTTTTCCACTTCCCTTTGTAAAAAACCATGGGCAAAAACCATGGGTTGTTCTATGGTTTGGATTAGTTTAATGTGAGGTTTCCCAAACCTAAATAATAAAGAATTCCCTCACCTTTCCTATATAAACCCACCCAAGATCCCATTACCTCCCCACTCAAAGCCTTTGGAGTTCGTCCAAACTCTGAACTACTCTCTCTATAATCCTCCCAAGGTTCCCTAAGCTCCCAAGAATCCTCTCTCAAGCCTCTCTCAAGCCTTTGGAAGCACACTTCCAAGTAAGGGGTTTTCTTCCTTTCTCATTTTTGTCCAATATTATTTAAATTTTTATGCCCATTTAATTTCAATTATAAATGTGGGGGTATGGTTTCCCACCTCCCCCATACTTCCCTCTTTATGTTTGAATGATTGGATACCCCTTTATCTCTCATTAAATTCCTCCCATGTACACCTGTTACTATGCCAAAATTCTGAAAGAAATTTCTCTCTCCTCATTTACATTTAAGAAATTCTTTTGTATAATAAATATAAATTCCATCAAATTTGTTAGTACATGTAACTATATGACCCTGTTACTGTCCATGTCATATAAATATTATTAGACACCCATTTCCTTATCATCAACCATTTTTATGAGTTATTATATCACTCTGTTATGATACTGAAATTGCATCACGCTTTTACAATCCAAAGTCATTGTGTGGTGAATACCATGTCTATTTCTCTATCAAGGGTATTCACCTTTTATGAACATTTACTTATTGTTTAAATAGTTTCATTTATGTATTCCACAATATTTTATCATGTAATAAATGATTATGTTGAATGATTCAATGTTTTATGATCCATATGGCACACTTATGCATGAAAGGAAATGTTTAAGAAGGGTGCGCCCAGATAGCGCTCCAATGCATTGGGTGAAGTATAGTATCATGATACGTCATGTGAAATGGGTATTAACTCATTATAATTCAAGTGCAATGAGGTTTTACTCATGCTTCATGTGCAATGAAGGTTTACTCATGCTCCATGTGCAATGATCCTTGGCTCATGCTAATTCCATGTAAAGTGTTGTTGCCACATTTGAATGTTATGATTATCATGCTTTATCATGCCTTTATGTTTATGATTCTATTGTTCTCTATTGATATGCCTATTTTATAACATGTATTGTATTCCTCATGTAATTCCATGATTAATCCCTTACTGGGCCTTATAGCTCACCCTTTTTTATGCATGTCCTCAGGTTATTCCATGCAATGCTAAGTACGAGGGAATGTAGTGGTCATGTAAAGGAAGTTTTCAATAAAGATGTTATTTTTCATGCTTTAAGTTGTTATGTAATGATTCTAAGCCCCAAAGACACAAGACCTCTTGATCTTCTATGTTTTATCAAATGAAGTTTATGTAATAAATTATGTTTAATTGTGAAATAAAAGATTAGGGTTGTCATATGTGCAGTTTTAACTTAGAAACAAAATGATTAGGTGGAGAATAATATTGTTTGAACCTTAATAAAAACTTTTTTCAATCTAAGGATCACATTGAAAAAAGAATAATGCTCAAGCGAGACAGACACACTAATCTCAACTGAAAATTTTGAGCCCAGTGACTCCTTACTTTTTTCACCATTCGATGGAATGATTTTTGCAGTTCAAGGACAGTAAGGGTTATTTCATTGCAAGCTGACCAGACAACAAATCTAACTAGTTACCTTAGGTTACATCCACATTCTTAAAACTCAGTGAATAAATGAGTCTAATCCATATCAAAACTAGAAAATGGACTTCCACATGCTAATGTATTGGTTTTTTCTACCCCAAGTCTAGATGTAGTTTGTATTTCTTGCTTGCACTCACTTTTCCACTTTCACTTCCTCACACACTTATTTTCTCTCACTTCAATTCATCACCATCATATACTTTTGTTTGTTTTTGTGTGTGTTTTTTTTTTGTTTTGGTTTTGTTTTTTTTTAGTAGATCACTAAGGACAACCTTAGGCCTCTCTATGGTCTAACCCTGTCTTTCTACTGTTCTAAGTAGTAAGTAGGTTATAAATTTTAGTTTATCTCTCATTCCCAATGACGCACGAGCATGCATGATACGTTCTTTTTCAATGGATTACTAGGGAATTTGGGATCATCATCATTATTTACATTAGATTTCTTATAATAATAGTTTTAATTCTAGTCTAGAAATGACACCATTTGAGGCATTATATGGAAATAGTTGTTGAACTAAAACATTTTGGGATGAAGTCTGGGAAAGGAAGTTGATTGGACAATATCTAGTAGAGGAAGTGGATGAGAAATTAAAGATGATCCGACAACATATGATGATAGATCAGAGCTTGAAGAAAAGTTATGTGGGTAACCAAAGGTAGGATTTTATTTCAAGGTAGATGATCATGTCTTTCACAAAGTTTCTCCCTAGAAAATTGTGATGCATTTTGGTAAGAAGGGGAATCTAAGTCCATGGTTCATTGTACCCTATGAAATCTTGGAGAAAGTTGGATCATTTTCCTACTAAGTGGATTTACCTTTGAGTTTGTCTCGTGTACATAATTGTTTTCATTTCTTGATGTAAAGAATGTATGTTCCAGATTCATCTCATGTTTTGAGCCCTGAGATTTTTCAATGGGAAGATAACTTTTGATATGAGGAGAATCATGTTCGTATTATTGACAATTGAGAGAAAGTAATATGAAATAAGGTAATTCATCTAGTTAAGGTTTTGTGGATAAACCACATGGTAGAAGAAAGTGAAATGGGAATCTAAAAAGTCTACAAGGGAAAGGTATCCTATCTTGTTTAATAAGTGAATAAAAATTGTGAAGATGCAATTTCCAGAACGGGGGAGAATTTAATGACCCAGGTACTTATAAAACATTTTTTTCTATTCTATTATTTAATAGTCAAATTTATTATAATTGGATAATGAAATAACTGGTATTTATAAAAATTAAGGAATCTATACTAATAGAATAATAACTTAAACTCTGAGAGTATAAGTAAAATTTGTGTGTCTTATAAGTAAAAATATGATATATTTATCTCAAGTAATAAGTAAATAAATTTTTTGAAAATGATCAATTAAGTGTTGGTATTTTTGTGAAACATAAATGTTTATTTACAATTTTTTAAATAATATAATGATTACAATGAAAATTTATCATCATAAAATAGATTAATAAATTAATATTTTGTTTTCTTATAATTATAAGATAATTCTCTGAGACCTTAATTAATTTTTCAATGTTTCATAAAATCAGTTATAATTTTGAAACCAATATTTTTTGAATAAATGAAGATTTTAATTAATAATTAAATTTCTCATATTTATAAAATTATTTTCATAAAATGGAGTCTATTTTTAAATTCTACGTATTGATAAATGGTTGGGGTGAATTTTTTATTTTTCTGAATAGTTGAATTTTTGGTGAATAGTGAATTACAACAATTTATAGTAGATAACATTATAAGTTAAATAAAATATTTCTTCCCTCATTAATGATTTATGAACAATAATATCACGATATCCTTATCTATTTAATTTATTTTGTCTTGGTAATAGAAACTATTCATAGTATTGATCCAAAATAATAAACTAATAAATAAAATAATAAAAAAGACACCTCTCCACTACTATAAATACCACCTCTCACCACCTCTTTTCCTCACACCTACAAAGCCTTGTATCTTGTCTAATTTATACCCAATAACCTTCCCAAAATTCTTCTTCACGTCTAAGACCTTTTTTTCTCAAAAAAATAAATAAATAAAACATCTTAAGGGGGTTTTTAAGGAGACATCATTTGAGTGGTAAAATCCTCCTTTCTCTTTTAAATTCTTTATTTCTTTCTTTATTTCTTTCTTTATTTCTTTCTTTATTTCTTTCTTTATTTCTTTCTTTATTTCTTTATTAACCTCTCCTCACCTCCCATTTACAATGTGACATGACAACTACAGTATATTAAATATACTATAATGTTATTTTGTTAATGGAATATCCATCATCAACCCTCTCCTCTTCTCCTCTTATTTTAGAAAATGAAAACATCGTCTGTGATGTGTCGATTCACCAGCTTCGTGGATGATGAGTTTTCATTTTCCATTACCACGTTCATGGGTTGTCATATAACCATTATTATGGTTAAAAAATATTTTAATATTTATATTTTAACTTTTTTAATTTATTTTCACTGATTTATAAACATAACATTAAATAAAATTCAACTAGTTTTTCATGGTTGGAAAAACCAACCAAAAATAAACCAAACTTTTATAATTAATGTTTTATATAATGAATCATCCTACTATCAGAAAAAAATTCATATATGGTGTAATTTAAAATTTTGGAAACATATTAATACCATTTATTTTAACTTCTGGATTTTTTCTTCCATTTGAAAAGAAAATCCATATTGAACCAACCATGGAAACCATTAAATAAACACACCCGAAACAATGAAAATAACAAGATATTATTAATAAATGAAAAGAAAGAAGTTATAAAAAGATATTATAAGATATTATAAATATGAATATAGTTATTTAATACATTAATAACACACTTTAAACCATTATACATAAGTTTTGAAAATACTTGAGTGAAGTGAAACCTAACATAAGGGACTTTCTTTTAAAACCATATTCAATGTCTCTTTTTACAAGATTCAAAAATAATGTTTTTTTAACTTAAACATCATGAGATAATTTTTAATATTTCATGAATAATTATTATTTGGATTCCTTATTTACAATATTTCATTTTTAATTTCAAATAAAATGTTGTCAATTTCATGTGAGAAGTACTCTTTTAAAATAAGTGTTATTCCTCAAGGAATATTTTATGATGCAAGTATTCATGTATTATGACTATGTTCTAGTTATTGAGAATTGTTTATGATTAATAGTGGTACATTATAAAAAATATAGGTGGGTTCGTGATATCCCTCTAATGCATTGGGTTTGTTGGAAGTTGACCGTAATGGTTATTTCAAGTGTAACTGTGATAGTTACATCATAAGGTTGCCATGAGGGTAACATTATAAGGTAGTCGTGATGGTTAAAAATCATATGGTAGACATTAAGGTTACAATAATAAGTAAGTATGGTAATAAAATAATTCCCTAAGTTACCTAAATTGATCTTTTATTCTTGATATGTTTTATGGAAGCCTCATGGTTTCATAAAGTAACAATATGTTAATTTTAAGGGAGATACATTTTTCATTCCTGTGTTTGTAAGTATTCTTGGACTAATGGTTATTTTCCTTATCTTTATGTCCCTTACTGAGCTTCTTATGCTTTCAATAATTTAAAAAAATAGTATTTATATATGGGTAAAGGAAAATAATAATTCAAGTTTAAATTCATTAAGTTTGTTTTGGATGGAAAGAATTTTTTTTTTAAGTTTCATATTGTGAAAAAAATGATATTGATTTGAGTGTATTATTTGAAATATATTAGTTCCTATGTATATTTTATTACCTAAATCTCTAAAACTATAAAACAAAAAGAAATTTGGGAGTGTAAAAAGTTATTTTCTAATTGAATTTACTAGATTACGTAATGTTTAAGGCCATGTCCTAATACCACTAATGATGTTGTTTTACCACTACCTCTATGAATACTATATTGTGACATATATCACTGATATTGAAAAAATTCAGTTCTAGAACCTTTTGTTCCTATCATAATGAATGATGTCCCCACCCTAGTAGATAATTTTCCTACTTAAATTACTTATATAAATCCATTAAAGATACATTTAATGTATTATTTTCATCCTACATTGGATATACCTTAATTATCTCAAGTTCAGCCTAAGTTTATCAATACACTAGAGTTTGCAACAAAGCCTGAGTTAATAAGGATCCTCTTTGGAACCGATTCATAAAAATATTCACATACACTATATACACTCATGATATTTCCATATTGTAGTGTGAGGATCCACTGACAGCCCATCCAGATCCATAACTGTTAGATATAAATCCAATATTAGTGTTGAAGGATAAACCATTATTACCTTCAAATATACCACACATAAGAGATAAAGTCACTATAAACATGAGATACAGATTTCAGAATGTGGGACATATGTCCCTTGATGATGTTGACATATTTATTATGTATCTAATAAATATTTACACTTTTTCATGATGCAGTTATAATTTTAATATATATATATATATATATATATATTAATTTTTTGATTCTTCATTTATTGATATTAATTTTTTTAACAATTTTAATTATATCTCAACTATATAAAATTAAATTGATACACTCATGAAATATTTTTTAAATCATCTCTATTCATTTAGTTATGGGAACATTATACATGAAAAAATGAAGACAATTCATGACAGGGTCTCATGATTTTGGGTTTGGCCCAAATTCAGGAGACAATCTCATGATTTTGGAACCCAAATTTGAAAATTAAAAAAAATATGAACCCATTTGAATAATTTTTTAAAAAATCCATTTAAATTATGTATGCTAATGTGTAGTGATAATATATTAGAATAATTATTTAATAAAATTGTATTTTATAATAAATATAATAGTAATCCACTGGTTTAATTTTTAAAATTATTTTTAGAATAAATTAATAAATCACTTCATTCCATCCTTCAAATATTATTGATTATTTTAAATATATTGAGTTATAGATAAATACAAAAAAAATAAACATTTGTCTCATTTGATTGGATCATGTAATGTTTGAGATTACTTGGATTTTATTGATCTATTTAACTTGAAAAGTGTAATTGAGATTTTGAAAAACTTATGTCAAGAAACCAAAATTTTCTTTTAATGATACCACAATTAAAAAAATTGAAATATTTATTTTCACACAAAAAAATTGTTTAAACACGTCAATTAAAACCTATAAAAATCCTTATTCCCATGAAATTATGAAAATGATTGATTTTTTCTTATCACATCTTCGTAAAATTTAATCATATTTTTAATTTTGTAATGAAATATGGATTAAATATATCTATAATTTGTTCATTAAATGTTAAGATAGTTTAATTTTTTAATTCAATCATAATAAAGATCATTGACTTGTAATTTTTTTCATGATCTTTCATTTTATAACAATTTTGATCTCATATCCATTTAAGTTTTTTGAGATAAAAAATATTCAACGGTGTATTTGGAACATCGATATATATGTACATTGACATTTTACATGATTAAATATTTGATATGTGGGATAAATTATTGGATGGGATAAAAGTGTATTAAATGGTACAATAAGAAAAGTGTATCTAAAAATTAATCTTTTTATGTTTTTTATTTTATCAGGTGATTTGGAATATTTGAATTCATCTGAGTAGTTAAATGTTCCTCATGGACAACATAGGGAAAAATGAATGCTTTCTCAATCTATAATAAAACAAGTGAATTTTATTTCTAAACATAAAAATGTGGGTTAAAATAAAGGAAATGCATAATTCAATAAAGTTATCCCTCAAAAAGTCTTATCATTCACCGTATACGCATACATGTATATATATAAAAAATAAAAAATATAATTAATAAAAAGAATTTATTTCAATTAAACATATATTTATAATGTTATAAAAGTTATAGTGAAATATATTCAAAAATAAAACTTAATCTATAGTGTCATAAAATTGATGGAATAAATATATTAAGAACTAAAAGTAATTTTATTAGTAAATTTCCTACAACATCCAATAAATTTGGTGAGAAAACACATATGATAGATAATGGGTCTATATTACATTCATGTTTTAATTTTAGTTTTATGTTTCTAATCCTAATACAAATTATAATTCACTCCTATAATTTTTTTAATTTTCTCTTCTTCTGCAACATAATTTATTTCCATCAATGTATGAAATATCCTCAAATATTTAATCTTTTAATTCATTGAAATCATTTTATATTATTTTTCATTTACATTCATATTATATTTTATCAATGGATTCTATTTTCTTGAGGAAGGATACTTGAAATTATTTTCATTAGTCCTTAAATTATAGATACGTGTCATTAATGACAACAAGTTTCTTAAAATTCACCTTATTTTATGAGACAATTATATAAAGTTCATAAATTTTTTTAATTATTATTTTTTCAATAATTAAATGTCAATTTTTATTTTTCACATTTATTGTTTCAACACCCTCTCATGAAACATTATTTGTTCAATAATTTACCATATTTTTATTATAATATAGAGGTTAAATATCTCTAAAAGATTATATTATTTTGGATGAAAAATAAAAACTCTTAGAAGTTAAATTGGAATTGTAAGTAAATTTACACATAACAAATTAATTATTATAGAATATAATGTTTCAAACATGGAGTGTATTCAAATATAAATTCCATATGGGTATACATCCCATGACCAAGTAAGTTGGTTGTAATAAAACTCATCATTATCTTTTTTGAGCATGTTGTAACTTTAAGTTAAATTAAACTATAGGGTTTGCAAATAATTTTTAACATTATATTCATCAATTTTTTAATCAAATGTGGAACTTTGCTATTGAATAAGTTTATAAAATCCAATATTTTGGAAATTTATATTAATCTTGTTATAATCATTATATATATTCATGATGGCATAAATGTAAACTTTTTCATTACTTTTATCCAAATGATATTGTACATAAATTTATTTTTCATTGATTGTTTTTATAGATGATTACTATGAAAGTTTTTTACTATTATATATTAATGAAGTAAATATTTTATATGTAAAATTATAATGGAAATATAATAAACTTTAATTTCCGAAATACAATACAAAATCATGCATGAGAAAAGTATCTCAAAAAGAAAAAAAATATTACATAATTTTAACTTGTGAGTAAAAAAATAAATAAAAAAAAAATTACTTAAAATAAATATTTTAATATTTGATCAACACTTTCTTATATAAAATTTCACTTATTATATCCTATTTTTGTTTCCCATTACAATATATTTTGGAAACATTATGGATTTCAAGAGTTATGTTTTGATTATTTAATTGGATATTTATTTCTTCATAATGATCCATGTATTTTAGGTAATTTTGGCGAATAAATAATGTAATAATAATTAATTTTTTAGTTTACAATTCACAATATATTTTTATTCTATTAAATAAATTTCATGTTGTTTTGATTTTAATACATAGAAAATTCACTCCATCACATTATGCAATCATAAAATAGAAAATTCTTTTTGATTTTGAGATATTTTATGTTAAGTTTTTCTTGTATATCATACATTTTAAATATAATAAATAATGAGTAAAAATATAATTCAAAATAAATTGTAGAGGCAATAGATGAATCAAATTAAATAGATGAAGAATATTTTGTCGATTGCATACTATTAAAGATACCATAATGGGGTGTTTATCGAGGTGTGATAATTAAAACATCAATTCCCAATGATTTTCTTTTGTGATTAATCATAACTTAACTATTTTACTCACTAAATATAAGAAGTTATGAAGTATAAAAATACATAACTAACCTTACCAGGTTCCCCTATACTAGGCTATGTCAAAGGATCATACACTCATTGATATTTTGGTGTACCAAAATTCATTATAAGAGCACTACATGTGTTTAAAAATTTATAGTGTAATCACTATCCATATATGATTACAATGATACAAAAATGAAAACTAATTTCTCTCTTCACTTAAAATAATTCACTACTCATTAAAATTAACACCTTGATCTTCGAAAAACAAAAATAAGTGGCTAAACCTCCACTGATGTTGAAATTTACACCATCTTCATCAACATTATGATATCATAAAATTTCAATAAAGAATGATTTCCTAGAATCTTCACTTTCATATTAATATATCACATGTCCCCTAATAAGATAATAATTTACATCTAAAATATCTTGTTTACTCAACGCCGCCATAGTGTAACAATATGTGTTGTGGTTTAATGCCTTTAGTTCTCTAAAAACCAAATATTTGGTCGATTTGTAATCCAAATTTCATGTCACATTCAAATTTATCAACATATATTTGACCAGTATAATAGAGTGTAATAATATATTTCATGGGGTAACCAATAATTCCACCAGTATTAGTAGTGATTCTGTTGCATGATCTCGATTAAATAACTCCTAATATTATGATGCAACATCATCTACATAATCCCTAGTGTACAACCATTGTTTTAGATGTTCTATCATAGAAAAAGGGTTTAATTTTATGTGAAAATCCATAAATTATACTTTTATGTTACAACATAATATTTACATTGAAATTTCTCCACAAACCTCACTAACAACTATCATTAACTCCAACAATGTAATCACAACATAATCATCTGACCACAATGCACAACCCCAAACAATGATTCTTATGGAATAATATATTTGTGTCATGGTATGATTTTAGTGTGTCAATGTAGATTTTATCAAACGTTCTCAAAACATCAAAAGACTCCAATATACAATTATTTCATGAGTCTATTATAATATCTTTATCCACAAACAATACAAGAAAAATGACTATTAGAAGTGGTTTTAAAAACCATTACTAATTGATTCTATTAAATTTTATTGGTTATGTTGTAAATCCCCCAACCATAAATTCTAGATTTAGTACATAAAAATGATGTGTATTTTTTTATAAATACAATTGAAAAATACACATTACATTTTACATACTAGACCTTTTCTTGTCTAGGTTTTAGAGAATTACAAAAATACATTATGATTTATCAAAGTTGTAAAAAAATTATACAATTTTATTTTCATTCAAGGAAAACTTATATGAAACAAACACAAATTGAAACTCCACTAAACCTATGAAAAATAATTTAAACATAGGGTGAGAAATAATTTTCCCATTAAGGGGTTTAAAAATCATTTAGAAATACTTTTCTTTAAAAACTATATTTAATATATTCAGAAAAATTAATAAAATAAATAATATGATTAAATAAATACATAGAAAAGGGTTTTCAAACATTGATACAATTTCTAAATTCCCTTAAATAGTTTATTTTACTTTGAAAATCATATATTTTAAAAATAATTATTATTTTGAAATAATTATTTGTATTTATCCATTTTGAAAATAATAACTTTTATGGATTATTTATGATACTTAGTAGGACATAAGAAACCCATAAGGATACTTATATGTATCACATATAGGACAACATCCCCATGAGGTCATGTTTTTTCTCCCCATACCATAACATATCATTTGATACCCTAGTGGTAATTCTAAGAAAACATTTTAATGGTCCCACATTTATCACTCATAACCCAAAATCCATTCAAAATCATACTTAAATTATTTCCATAGAATAAAATAATCATACCGTTATTTTACATAGAATAATATTATTTTTAATAAATTATAAACTATTTAGGAGAAACACGTACCTTCATAGGATTGCTTTAATCTAGAAAATAATAAACATAATTTCATGGAAATCTAAAACAAATGCTTATGATAAATGTATGAAATGTAAATAGTACCTTAGATGATGAAAAATTCTAAAATTATGTTTGAAATTTATGTATGTACAAGAATATTTATCACATAAAATGATAACCTTTATCATTTACAATTTATATCAAATAAGAAAAAAACATAAAATTACAACTTCTATTGGTAATCGAGGTCATATTTTACATAGAATAATAACTTTTCATTAAAAAAAGTGACACAATGATTTTTAACATAATCATGTATAATTTAAAATTTAAACAATAAAAAACATGGTTTGATATTGTATAATAACACATTTCAAAATGAAATTTTTAAAAAATAAATGCTTATATAAATTTATAAAAATTAACTTCGTTTTCATGGTTAAGAAGTATTTATATAAATGCATATATAATTATATTGTGGGTTTTTATATAAAATAAACAAATGTAATATTTTTTACAAGAGTATACAAAATATTGATATTAATAAAATACATCCCTTACCTTATATGAACCAGATCATTTTTCCTGTCGGACTCAAGAAAAGAGGACGAGTTTTGGTGAGGGTGACTCGGGTCTTTTGGGTGAGAAAAGAATGAGGGTTTTATATAGCATGTTTGTGTATTTAATTAAATCAATAATCAATGTATATAAATAGTATTAGAATAATATTTATTTATTTTTTATCAAAATTAATTTGGTAATTTTTCTTTATTTGGGAAGTGTTTGATGATCTAGTTTTATTTAGAATATATATATATATATATATATATATTGATGTTTAGAATTACTGTATGTTTTCTTATCCGAGGGATTCGAAATTTTGACAAAAACTGAAGAAAACAAGAGTGTTTGTTTTTCTAATTCATAAAATAAAATGTCATGATATATTTTTCTATCTATATATATATATATATATTATTCTTAGCTTTCTCTGGAAGACAATAGAAAAAAAAATATCTGAAATAAATTCAAGGATTATGTTTATGTATCTTTTTATAATTTATTCACACAAATTGGAAAACTCAACATCTAGTGGGACACAGGTTAAATGAGAACACAGTGGATGAGAAGTGTAACACAATGAAAATAATGGTTATTGGTTCAGAAATGTCAAGACGATGAACAGTGGAGAAGATGAATAGAGAGAAAACGAGAGAATGACTTAGATCGATATGATCTTGAATAGAAGAATGAGATTAAATACTACAGTTTTAAAACATATTTCATATCTAAACATGGAGAGTTCTGGAAACTCCTTACATTACAAGGTGTATCTAGTCTCTCTTGAAATCACAAGAACACACAAAATTTTCCTTATACAAGGGTTATGAGGGCTTTGGCCTAACCACTCTTTGAACTACATGGGGCCCTAAAAACGAGTCTCCTTGCGAATTGATGTACCAATGATCCACTGAGGAGCCACCCCACTTCCTTAGGATGGATTTGGTAGACACCTTCCACATGGGGTGTACCCATGCGGGTCCTCCAAAGTGTTTTAGGTGTCCCCAAGTTGGGCCTTCGAAGTTTGACCAATTTTTTGTTAACATAAAATATATAGGTATAGTAAGTTTTCTTTCTATTTAACATTTTTTATAAATTCTTTAGTAAATATTTTTATTAAATACTAGATATTAAATTTTCTAATCCTCAAATAAATATTATAAAACTTTTAATTATTTAATTATTATTAAAAAAATCATGAAGTAATATCATTTTAAATATTATATTATTATTCTGATTTGAAACTATCATTTTAATTTTTTTTAAGTCACATAACAGCTATTAAGACCCCAAAACCTATATTCCCAATATTCATAAATAAATATTTTTATAAATACCTATGTCTAATGGTATTAAAAAAATCAAAACATTTTGGAGTTATTTTCTTCCATAATGGTACTTCACTTCCCTCATGTTATTAGTATTTTTGTTATTCTTCATGATATCACTTTTTTAATTATTCTAGATTCTAGGTACATTTTTATAAAATTCATCATTATTGTATTGATAGGTGGTTATCCAGTTTTGTTGCTAGTACTTATAGTGAGCTTATTGAATTAGCCATGGTTTATAATTTTTCAAATATTTAATGAAATCTGTGCTTTATAGAAGAAATATCCATTATTTGTTCTTAAATTATAATAAAAATTATATTGAAAATATTTTATTAAAAAAATAAAAAAAATACATCATAGATCAATGAAGTTACATTATCCTACCCTTAATTGAATTTTTTACTCACAATTTGTTTGTACACACCCCACATATTCTTACTTCAACCTCGGTGTTCCTATATAAAGAAATTTATTATTATTACTAATTATTAAAATTTCATTATAAAAATTAATTCATACCTTCATCAGAATATCCAATATTAGAGATTCTCAAAAAAAAGGAAGGTTTCTTCCAATGAAATAGATCCTTAGAGAAGTTTCCAAGTTTTTCAAATTATTTTTCCATAAACAATACGAGAAATTTGGGTCGAACTCATATAAAGATTAATAAGATGTTGAGACTGATGTGTGAGGGGTATAAATTTTAGAGACATCTGAGTGGACTTGATTCCTATAGATCATTTAAACCAAATCATCTTTTAATATTTCAAAGCCTGTGATTCTTCTATATAAACATAAACAAAAATCTTGACACATATAGGCTATGTGGAGGTCACCCTCTTAAGTATCTTCCAGGAAGTCCACTAAAGCCTCAAACTGTTCAAATATGGTAAAACATTTGAAAATACACTCATTATATTTTCCTTGTTGTGAATAAGATGTAATTTGAGTTAGGAAAATGCAATAATTGGCAAAAACTAATCCTTGAAAGAATTAAAGAATATCAGGTGTGTTGGATATCTAGTAAAGACGTTTAAAAGAGATTCAAAGGTTTTTAAATGGTTTAAAATCATTTGGGAAAGATTTTAGAATTATATTTTCAAGTAATTCATATATAATTTATAAAAAATTAATTTGTGACCTTCCATATGAAAATATTAAAAATAAAATAAAAATGAGATATTATTAAATTATTAATTTTCCCTAATTTTGAAAAAATATCTAGACCATTTCTCTAGTACCAACTATAAATCCCCAAATCCGAACTTCTAAATTCAGTACATAATAATACTGTCTATTTTTATAAAATTCAACTAAAAATACACAAAACACTTTACATATGGTCTTGGTTTTGGATAATTAGAAAAAAACATTAAGATTTATCAAATCATTACAAATATTTATATAATTATCTTCGCATGTTCTGCCTACTTATATGAAAAAAAACCAATTTAAATTCTACTAAACCTATGAAAAATAATTTAAAACATAGGGTGAGAATTAATTTACCAAGTTAGGGGTTTAAAAATCATTTTGAAATACATTTATTTTAAAACTATAAATGTCTTTGTAAAAATTTATCAAATAAATCATTTGATAAAATTAATAATTAGAAAATATTTTTCATACATTGAAACATTTTATAAATGTCCTTAAATAGTGTATGTTACTTTGAAAACCATATATTTTCAAAATAAAAATTCTTTTGAAATACTTCATTAGATTTCTCCATTTTGAAAATAATAACTTTTATGGATTATTTATGATACTTAGGAGTCCAGTGTAAGACCATAAGGACACGTAGCCGTATCACTTGTATTACAACATCAATTTGAGGTCATGGGTTTACTTTATATACCATACCATATTATTTGACACCTTAGGGCTAATTTCAAGAAAATGTTTTAATGGTCCTGCCTTTCTCACTCATAACTCAAAAACCATTCAAAATTACACGTAAATAATTTCAATATAATAAAATAATCCTACCACATTCCTTTAAATAGCATAATATTATTCTTAAGAAATTATGAAGGGTTTAGAAGAAATCCATACCTATATAGGATTTATTTAATTTAGAAATGAATAGACATAATTTCATGGAAATTTAAAACAAGTGTTTATGTTAAATGCATAGAATTTGAAAACTATCTTAGATGATGTACATTTCTAAAATTATGTATAACATTAATCAATGTGCGAGAATATTTATCATATAAAATCATAACCGTTATAATTTATAATTTACTTCAAAATAAATCAAAACATAAAATAAAAACTTCTATTAATTATCAATGTCATATTTTACATAAAATAAAAAATTTTCATTAAAAATGTTGATATAGTGAATTTTAATATAATAAAATATCCTTTAAAATTTAAACAATAACAAAACATGTTTTTTTATTTTTTAATAACATATTTCAAAATAAACATAAAAATGATTATTTAAATTTATAAAAATTAACTTCATTACCAGGGTTTAAAATAATTTGAACACACATATGTATATATAGTGGAATTTTCTATAAAAGAAAAAAAAATGTTATAATTTGTATAAGCTCATACATAATATTGATTTTAATAAGTTACATCCCTTACATTAGATGAACTAAATCATGTTTTATAATATACTCAACGAAAGAGAATGAGTTTTGGGGAGGGTGAGTCAGGTCTTTTGGGTGAGAAAAGAATGAGGGTTTTATATAGCAAGTTTTTATATTTACTTACATCAATCATTCATGGATAAATTTTTTAGTGGAATGTTATATATTTCTTTTTGATTAAAAAGAATTTGGGAATTTTTTTATTTGGAAATTTTTTTATTATCAAGTTTTATTTATAATATATATATATATATATATATATATTTATGTTTGGTGTTACTATATGTTTTCTTATAGGAGGGATTCAAGATTTTAACCAAAACGGAACAAAACACAAGTGTTGGTTTGTTTACTTCATAAAATAAAATTGTGTGATAGGGTTTGATAAAGATATATATATATATATTATTCATAGAATTCTGTGGAATTAGAAGAGAAAAAAAATGTATCTAATATAAAGTTAAGGATTCATTTTATGTATATTTTTATAATTTATTCATGCCAATTGGAAAACTCAACATAAACCAAGAAATGATTTGAAAGATACTACAATAGAGGATAATTGGAAAACATAAAAAATGAGGTTTTCTGGTTTAGAAATGCAGGGAAGATGAATAGTGTAGATGAAAAACAAAGAGAAAGGGAGTAAATGACTCAAATCAACCCAATTTTGAACGTATGTTTGAGATTCAATTTCATAGTTTTAAAACTTGTCCCACATCAAAATGAGGAGAGTTATTGAAATTAATTAGATAACAAGTTGAACCTGTTTCATCCTAAAATCGCAAGCACACACAAAAATTTCCTTACACATGGGTCGTGAGGGATTTGACCCAACCCTTCTACGAACTACATGGGGCCCTAAACATGGGTCTTCCTATGAACTATTGTACATATTCTATACCAAGGATCCATCCTTCCACCTTGAGCTAGTTTTGGTAGATGCCTCCCATAATGGGTTAACCCCTATAAGTCCTCCTATGTGGTTGAAGTTTCCTCAAGTTGAGCCTTCAAAGCTTGGCCTATTTTATTTTGTTAACATAAAATACAATAGGTATAGTAAATTTTCTTTTTATTTGACATTTTTTATAACTTATTTACCAAATATTATTATTAAATACTAGATATTACATGTTCTAATCCTCAAATCCATATTACAATTTTTTTATTATTTACCTATTATTAAAACATTTTCATTTAGTGATATCATTTTAAATATTATATTATTATTCTAATTTGAAAATATCATTTTAAATTTATTTTTAAGTCCCTTAATGGATAGTAAATCCCCATTGACTATATTTCCAATGGTAAAAAATAAATAGTCTTATAAATACTTGTGTCTTAAGGTATTCAAAAAACATCAAAAATATTTTGAAGTTCTTTGCTTCCATAATTGTGCTTTACTTCCCTCTTGTTCTTAGTATTTTTTCTATTCTTCTTGTTATCATTTTTAAAATTATGGAATTTTAAAGGTAAGTGGGCTATACATTTTGAATTTTTATGTTGATAGTAGGTGCTCCAAATATATTACTAGAACTTATAGTGAGCTTATTGAAGTAGCTGTGGTTTCTAATTTTGTAAAGATGTAAAGAAATCAGTGCTTTATAAATAAAACATTCCTTGTTTGTTCTTAAATTTTGAATTCTTATTTATTGACAAAATTTCATTAAAAAATATAAAATAAATCATTGATCACGGATGTTATATGTGTTTATTTGATAAACCACTTCTATACTATTGGTAAATAATAATTTTTTATTTTTATTTAATTTGACATGTGGTTTTTTTAAAATTGTTGTTTAATTTTTTATTGAGCAGATATTTTAATAAAAATCCTCACTAAATGTATTCATGTTTAATAAAAATAAAAAATAATAGAAATATTTAATTTACATATATATATATATAGTATAAAAAATTAATAATTAATTATAATAAAAAATATTTATTTTTTATTTTAAAATATTTTATATACATTAAAAATTAATTATTATTAATTTATAATAAAAACTAAAAAATTATTAATTGTTAACTACTAATTATTTCTCATTAATTAATAATTTTTTTTATTAATGTTGACCATTAATTATCACTTTTTAATTAATTTCTATTAATTATAACTCTTTTATTATTCATTGGTAATGAATATGTATATATATATATATATATGTTTGTGTGTGGGTCTTCCTCTTTCAATATTTAAATTAATTATTAATAATTAATAATTACTTATTACATAAATATATATATATATATATATATTCTTGAAATGTATTTGGATGTTACAACAATAGAAACAACACACACACTCATGGATGGGCATGGATATATCAAACCCCCATCCAAGGGTCGACCCACTACAATTTTATCTGATTACATTTATATGACCTGAAGACCCACCATTGGGATGCTTAGAAGTGAATTCATCTTGGTTCAAAGTCACCTTGTCTAAATCTTGTGTTACATCAATGTGAACCTAAGTTTTTACCCCTACCTGCATCACCTACCGATATCACCTTCTTACATCACCTACCTGTATCATTGGCCATAAATGGCCTAGAAATCCCCCATAAGTGGGTTTCAAAAATTTTAACCCTGATCATATGTAGAATTATGGGGTGTCTTTACCAATCTGTAAATCCCCCAACTAAAAATAAAAAATAATTCTATGCAAAGTGTTTATATTTAAATGAGTCTGGGAATAGGGGGAATAAAAAGAAAAAAACTCACATTCAGTGCTCGGGTGGCTTAGATTTGAGATATTCCCCACTCCACCAAATTATATAGATATAAATATGTGTGTAAATATATATTTATAAATATATACACATATAAATATAATTATATGTATATGTGTCTGTTTGTGAGTGTAAATATTAAAATATATAATATAAAGTACATAATATTTAATAATTAATATGAATAACATATAATATGAAAACAATATGTAATTATATAAATTTATAAACATATAAATAAATAAATATAAAAAAAATTATAAATACATGTAAATAAATATAATCATAAATAGTTTTAAATAAATTGTTTTCAATAAATATATATATATATGGAAATAAATATGAATACATATAAATATATAATATATATATATATAATATAAATACAGACACACATATATATATGTGTGTGTGTGTGTGTGATTATATATATACACACACACTCACACACATATATATATATATTAGTATTTATATAAAATTATACTTAATTATATATATATATATATATATCTAGGTATATATGTATGTGTTTATATATATATTATGTGGGTGTATATATATATAGACATTTATATACAATTATATATATAATTGGATATAATTTTATTTGTATATGGTATTTGATGTAATAAGACCTAAAATAACACACACACCTCTAGCCTAATATATACAAATTACACCCCACTTCAAGGTCTTACCCACTTCATTTCATAAACATTAAAATATTTTAAAACCCAAAAGTCCACCATTTGATGGCTTGAAGGCCCATTTATCATGGCCCAAAGGCCTTAGGCCTATGTCTTATGATCTTCCAATGTGGACTTGGGTTTGAACCACTATATGTTTCCTCGGTAATAAGTTTCCTAGAAATTCTACTCAAGGGAGGCTTCCAGGATGATCTTTTCATATTAAGAGTTACGATGAGACTTTATCACTCAAACAAACCCCTAACTACAAACAAATTATGGGTAATGAGGTATTATCAAGCGCCACACTATACATTTCTTAGGCCCAACTCGATACATATGTGTTGTCCACCACAATAATTTTCAAGTATGGTAGTACTCAAATGTGAGTAGGTTTTCTTATAGCAAGGAATAACCCTTCAATACAAGGAATCACTTTAAAAATACCTGATGTGAAATTATTTGTATATATATATATATATATTACTTATAGTTATATAGTTTTGTAGATATTTATATGAATTTATATATATTTATGTATATTTATATGTATTTCTGTAAATTTATATATATTTACATATATTTATAGATATTTGTATATATATGTGTCTATGTGTGTATTATGTGATTGTATATATATATATATCAGTATGAATATATGTGTGTATATTTTCATGTGTTTTTTAATGTCCCATACCTGGATTACACTAAAAGGTTCTCTGAGTCTGGTTGGCCACTTGGCCTCAAGCAAATCTCCCCAAACATCAGATGCTACCGACAAGTAGTGAGGGCCTAGGTGTGTTTGTGGGGAGATGATTCCCTCATTATCAGAGTGCAGCATAGTGTAAATATAATGACATACAATAGAGTAAGAGGTAATAAAAATCAGACAATAGATACACAATAGGAATATATATCAGTATAAAAAAGAATCACATATAAAATGATGATGATGATACACGTCATATGTCTCTACAAAATGGCCAACAAGTACATTATAGTACAATACAATACACATGTCAAAAGTAAAAAAGGATAAATAGTATCCCATATAGAATCACATGCCTCGGATCGGTCCCATGCACCCATGATCTTAAGCAACAATCAAGAACCTGTAGTAGGGTGATTTCCCTTGTCCATGCCTACAATCATATAGTCTATTCAGGTATCCAAGGCGGACTGAACAGGGTGTGAGACATAATCCCAATAGTCAATCACCCAGGGTCTAGTGTCATCTAGTGAGTGAGTATATAATATTAATAGTGTGCATGAATAAATATATTATGTAAAGGATGTACTAAAAGTAAACATCCTATAAATTTCAGGCTCTCATTTATAAAAAAGTTCATTTAATCATTCAAACTCATTTAAGTATGTCTTGAGAACTTTCATAATTCCCAACATCTCCCATGATAACATGATCAAAGGATCCCAAATAATGTTATTTGTGAAGTGTTATAGTAAGACTGAATCCAATCTTGTGCTTTGGCTCTGCAGACACATCATACATTTTATTTGATTATTTTTTCAATTATGAACCTATTCCCATCCTTGGAATTACTAATTTTGAATCCAGGTATCACTTCAGGTATAATATAAACTAATAACCTACAATCCCATCCATGGAGATCCTCATAATAACCTAGGTTTCACTCTAGGATTGTTATCGCATTTTACTATTTAATTCCATCCTTGGTGGTCCACTAAGGGAGCCCAAGTATCACCCATGGAGTACATGATCAAATTCCCTTTGAGACCATCCTTGGAAATCCCTATAGAATCCAAGTATCACTCATCATATAATATTTATCACCTATGATCCCATAATTGGAATCCCATATAAGCAGTCTAAGTGTCACTCGAGCATAATCATGGTAAATGAAAAATGATTCCATCCTTGGAGTTTATAAATAAATTCATGAGTCACCCAAGTAAAATAAGAATTTCATAAATTAATTACCATTTAATCAATTTACTTTATACATTTCAAGGCCATCACCCAGAATGTTTCAATTTAACATCACCTCAGAAGCTGAATCAAGTCATGGGATAATCTTAGAAGTCTTACCTCTCAATTACTCACGTGGGAAATTTAATATAAGGGAAACTCAATCTTCCACAAGCTATTAAATAGCCAAGGCTAAGGTAATGGTCATCCATCCCATCCTATTAATCAATTCAATTCCAATTCATATCACATATATAATTTTAACTCACTTCAATTAAAATTTAAAATCCAATATTGAGCATCCCATGAAAAGGGGTAAATAAAAAAACCCCATAGGTATCCAATTCATAGACCATCATAATGGTCCTTTTAATTAAACAACAAACCCAAAAGGATGGTTCCAATTTCAGGGTCTCTAATATATAACCATTCATTGATGGGACTATTTAATTACATAGTCCTTACCTATCAATTAAATTAAATGGTTTAAAATCCATTTCATGGAGATACTCTGATAATCAGGTGCACAACACAATGAAATATATATAAACACTTTGAATTTTAGTGAAAATAAAGAGAACACCTACTGTAGGTATGTAAAGGACGTATCATCTAGTATCATCTCCAGATTCAACCCAGATCGAGAGAAAAACAAAGAACAAAAGAAGACCCAAATAATAGGGAAAATTATCATGTAACTAAATAGAACAGCTGGTACCAAACCAAACGAGGAATGACAAAAAATGAATTGAGATCTTACCAAGATAAATCCATTGAGACAAATGGTTCTTGATTCAGACACTAGTTAGGGGAGATCCCTCTATTCCAAGAATAGTCACCAAAGAGGAGCTATCAAGAGGGAGGGGCTTTCCAATGTATGAAAATAGAAATTAGCATGAAAGATATAAAAAATTTAATGGATTTTTATTTAATTTTACACTATTTACCAGGTTACACAGGTTGGCATCATGGTTTTTAAAATCATGCATTAACCTTGCATGATTTTTTGGAACAGAGGGGCACCCCGAGGAGTTTTTATGCACTGTTTGACTAACCATTCCCAAACCATAATAAACATTACTATCAAAATTGTAGATATTTTCGCATGACTATGCCCCCATAGTCAGACGGTTTGCCTAATCGTGAAAGCTAATCCTTCTCTCTTCCCATGTATTTCATGGTTAGTCAGACCATGAGGCATACCCCCATAGAGTTTTTACTAAACGTGCACCAGACCCTTTTCACCCCAAGAGTTGGGTTTCAGGTTCTCAATTATCCCTAAACACCCTCAATACCACCATAACCTATAAAGGAATTGACATTATGCCATATTTTAACATTTAAATTTAAAATTAATGAAATTAAAGGATTACATACCTCATAGAAGAACCAATATCTTAAAAACTATACCCTTAAATAAATTCATCCCTAAATTTCCCTCTCATGGGGGGGTCAATGATGTTTTAGAACAACTCCTGCCACTACGATCATACATCAGCCTCCTGCTCCAAGGTATCATCCTATACTCGATCATGATTCTATAAAACCCATACAAAAGGACCAGAATAGCCTCAGAGAACCTTCTTGCTATGATCCAAAATATATATATGATACTCCTTAATGGATGTATCTACCTATAAATCAATTCCTTGGGCTGAAATTTATGAGACATATCTGAATAATAGTGGTGTAATTGAGATACATGGAAGATGTTGTGCATGGATCGTTACCTCTAAGGTAATTTAAACAGATGGACTACCATTATAACACTCTCTAGAATCTCAAACGGCCCAAAATTCATTGTTGGAAGCTTACCATATCTCTTAATCCACCTGTTTCCTAGCCACGGTGAAACACATAAGAAAACCGGATTTTCAACCTCGAACTCTAGAGGTTGTTTACAATGATCAACATGTAAATTTTATTGAGACTACGTTGTAACCATCCTATTTTGAATAAACCAAACCTTCTCTATGATATCTCGAATAAGACCAGGTCCAAGCATAGTTACCTCTTACCAATACAAGGGTGATCGACATGGAATACCATACAGAGCCTCATAAGACACTATATGAATAGTAGCTTGAAATCTATTATTGTATTTGAATTCAACTAAGGGTATATAAATCTCCCAAGATACCCCAAAAATCTTGAATGCATGCTTATAACATATCCCAAGAACTTGAATCATTCACTTTGACTAGCCATCTATTCGAGGGTGGTATTATGTGCTCAAAATCACTTGTGTACCCAATTCCCTCTATATCCCTTGCTAGAAACAAGAAGTAATCAATGCATCCATATCTGAAATGATAGTATGTGGGACCCCGAGAGGTTATACTATCTTGCATATGTACAACCTCCCCGTCTCATCAACACTAAAGGTCTCCTTGATCAGTAGGATATGTGAAGTCGTTGTGAGCCTATCAACAACAACCCATAAAACATCATTAATTTGGGATGTCCTCATTAAACCTATCATGAAATCCATATTTACATTAACCCACTTCCACTCAGGTATGGGTAACTGTTGTAAAATTATGGTAGGTCATTTGTGTTTCAACTTCACCTAATGACAGGTGGAACACCTCATGAAAAAACCAGATACATCTTTTTTCATACCCGACCACCAGTTTTGGCGATGAAAATCCCAATACATCTTGGTGATTCTAGTATGCACTTCCCAATCTAAAACACAAAAGCCTTGTGACATCTCCTCATGTGTTTCTACTGAAACCCATACACAACCATTTACACGATGAATTTCATCCTTGCCTATAGTCCAACTAGGATAAGGTTCATCACCTTCCACACTTTCCCAAAGGACTAGGCCTTTTGAGTATGATAGCTCCCTCATCCAAAATCTATCCAGAAGGGTTGTGGTAACAACTTAGGATGATTGAAAAGTCTTCCCCAAACTTCCACGCACCTCTCGGTGCATCTCATAGAACAAATCCATGAGCTCCACTGGCTACTAGCCATATTAAATGCCTTTATTTGAGTCCCCCAGCTCAATGCATCTTCCAAATCATTGCTTTTACTATGAATGTATGAAAGGTTGAAATTGAAATATTCTACATATTCCAACCACATTTTCTACCTCAAATTTAAATCAAACTGTGTAAATATGTACTTGATCCTTTTGTGGTCTGTGTACACCATAAAATTATCTCTATATAATGTCTCCCAATAGTTCAATACATGAACAACTAAATCTAACTCTTGATCATACACTGGGTAATTCCTCTTATGTAGCCTCAATGATTGAGACCCTTATGCTATGAATCTAACTCCCTACCTAAGACTATTCCCATCCAAAAACCTGATACATTGTAGTACACAATGTTACTCCTCTATGATCTAGAAAATTAGTATTGGTGCTAAATTATGTATCCCTTTAATATCCATGTCATAACCCGTCCCCCGGGGCCTGTTCCATGACTACCCCAAGCATACCTTCCATAGGCCAGGGGCTGGTGACTAGCACCAGAAAGGTGTATCCCTTAATGGGAAGGAATTTCCTTTAAACCTGTACAAACACACAAATTCAAGATCACAACAAGAGGAAACCATGAAGTAAACTGTTTTAGTAAAAGATGTGCTAAAAGTAAAGGGGTCGAAATACAATCCTAACTAGAAAGTTCAAGTACGTCTGAATAGATAAAAATAGCTCCCAGATCATCCACCGAGGATCCTACCTGAAGGGTAGGTATAGCTCATGATCAGTAGTCCTACGTCACGCCACATCAAATGGTCCACCTCTGAGCACCGTCCAGTCCTGGCTCCCTTAGCCTCGATCAACACTGTCTGTTGTCAGCACAAGACACACAAAGGAGCAGGAAAAGCTTGTGCAGGGGTGAGTATAACAATACTTAGTAGGGACCCCGAGACACCTGAAGGTCTCCCAGAGTTACACAAAGGAAAACCCACAAAGAAATACCTAAATCACAAAGCACAATGCAGTCATCAACTCTACTTAGGTATATGCCCATACATATACCTAAGTTATCAAGATATACTCATCTCATACATGAGGGAAGAATATCACAAAGGTAACACCACGAAGGTAAAAGAATCACATAGGTAACACCATGAAGGTAACACCATGAAGGTAAAAGTAACACATAGGTAACACCATGAAGATATCACCACAAATGTAAAAGTACCACACAGGTATCACCATGAAGCTATCACCACAAAGGTAAAAGTACCACGCAGGTATCACCATGAAGGTAAAAGACTCAGCTCACACCAGGTATTAGTGATGTATAGAAGTACAGATGATCAGTCATGAAGCTAGATCATCTTATTCTGTCAAGAGGAACTACTGCTGACCATATAGAGTCTGACCCACACAGGATCATTAGGTACTAACCACCGTAATGGACCACATAGGATCTGACCCACATAGGATCGGTATGTGCTGACCCACACGGGATCGCTGAGCACTAACCCACACAGGATCTGACCCACATAGGATTGGTATGCACTGACCCACATAGGATTGTTGATCATTTTCTCACATAGGATCTAACCCACGCATTATTTCTCGGTACTAACCTCCATATGATCTGTCTCCAACATCCGCCTCATTGACATCTACTAGATTCCTTCTCTTAGTACGCGTGATTCTGGGAGAACCGCTCCTCAAGAAATCTATTGTACCTCAACCTCCATGAAGATCCACTAAGAAGTATTCCGAAGGACCGCTATGTCGTAAGAGTTCCAATGCGACAGACAAAGTGTCAATCGGATGCCCAGCCTTTGACTTATAAGCGTTTTAGTTATGAGGGCCTAGTTGGATTTGGATTTGATTGAACCCATACATACTCCAACTTTGTTGAAATCTCAAGTGGAGTGTACCAAAATACCATCTCACATTAAGGGTCTTATCAACACAGACGGTTCATCAAACAGACGCATGATTCTTAAGTTATGGCCCTTTATGCGAAACTAGGCCTAGTGGGGTTCGGGTCCGATCCAACCCGGTTGGACCTACCCGGCATGACCCGTTTTGGGTCCGACTGGCTAGTCGGTACCATGGTGGTGCGGCCCGGACCGTGGCGGCATGACCCTCTAGGGGCATGCAGTCCGGCCTACTTTGGGGCATGGTCCACCGGTCTAGCTCGTGGTGGGGTCTGCCCTAGCTGGCGCGGGGGGTGAGACCCCCGATCTTCCTAAACGGTCAAGCGGCCATTCGGATTGTGAAGTAGTTGTGCGACATGGGTGATGCCCGGTCGCCGCTGAACCCGCAGGAGGCACGGGTTCCTCCACCACTGCAGCTTTGAGCCACGGCCTCCTCTGGCAGCCCGCGATGGTGCGACGCTCTACCTCTGCCTGCGGCCAACCAGTTTCAGCCGTTGTTGTTCTCCGTGACAATATTTTGATACCCCCTTCTCTGGAGGCATGTGATGGAACACCTCTGCTTCCTTCATGTTCATTCGTTTCTGGACGCCATCTTCACTTGTTGAGGCTATGGTTGCGGCCTTCTCCATCGGTGGCCTATGATGGCGTGCCGCTATCTCCTCTTCAGTCGACCGTTGCCAGCCGCCGTTGTCACTCACCTTCCCAGGTCTCGTTCAACCCAAAGGTAAAGCTCTCAAATAATGCACCAAAATTCTAACAAAAGGTGTAGGGTCTGAGCCTTTTTCATTTGGCCCGCACCCTCCATGTTAGGTTGATATCAAGAGGGTGGAATAAGATTCAACAAATCTTGAAACTATAACAAAAAATAAACCCTATCTCATGAAAAATGGAGAACGCCTACAATTGAGTAAGTTTCAGTATTCATTACCCCCGCAACAATCCACCAACGATGCTGCTCAATCGTCGTTCTTTGGTTCAGGGTTCGGTGTAGCTCATCACTGCTCGCCAGAACCAATATTGTCCTTAAAGTCTTGGGCATCACGGAACTTTACCAGAGCTTTGTCACTTGGTGAAGCAATGCCAATACCTCCTCTGAGCTCCTTATAAATAGGAGAGGGGGAGGTTAAGTAATGATCGTGGAATTTATGGGGGTTAATTTAATAGGAACCTTTCTAAATTCCAATGACTTTGTTGCTTAGGATTTGAAGAGTCAATACATTTAATGGATTGACACTTCGCTGGTCCCACACTACCGCTTGTTCTTTGGAGGTAAAGAAAGAAACAAATAAAATAAAAAAGTTATTTTATTATTCTTTTAAAAAGTCCCAAAATCTAACTTTTTCTCCAGACTTACTGCGGTCTAAGTAAAGCCTCCCTTAAGTGAATCCTGATGTTTCTTATTCAACGGTGCCCTCAGATTTTTAATCCGAGCTCCGGTTTAGATTATAGAAAACGACACCCGCACATTTACTTAATGTACCTTAAAAAAGTTCATAAATTTATTTTGGTCACACCAGGCCTCGGAATCACGTGCTATTAATTTTCGTAGACTCATAATAATTCCATATAATTAAAAAAATACATAGAAAATATGGGTCTTTACATTCTCCTCACCTTAGGTAATTTCGTACCTGAATTCCACAACATAGACTAAAGAAACAAATGGGGGTACTATGTACGAATCTGAGCCTCCAGCTCCAATGTGCTCTCCTTAAGGTTTCTATGCTGCCAACGAACGTGCACCAAAGGTATCGATCATCCATGAAGGAACCGCTCCTATCGATCCTCAATCTCCACTGGAACCTCCATAAAGGTCTCCCCATCGTAAATGTCTATCTCTCCCCAGTTGATGACGTGTGATGGATCATGTATGTACCTCCTCAGCTACGACACATGGAAAACGTCAGGCACCCGGTGCATCTGTGGGGGAAGAGCTAGGTTATAGGACACCTCGCCAACTCTGCTGAGAACCTGAAAAGGTTCGATGAACCTTGGAGATAGCTAGCCGAGCCGGCCAAGTCTCTGCAAACCTCGTCGAGGTGAGACCCATAGGAAGACATGGTCTCCCTCCTCGAACTCCAAAGGTCTCCATCTCATGTCATCATAAGACTTCTGTCTGCTTGGGGTAGTCTTCATCTGCTCCTGGATGATCTTCACCTTCTCAGTGGTAGCTTGTACTAACTCTGAACCCATAAGTGCTGAATCCCATGGGTTTGTCCAGCATAGAGTTGATATACAAGGTCGACTGTATAAGGCCTCGAATGGTGCCATAATTATGGTGGAGTGATAGTTGTTGTTGTATGAGAACTCCACCAAGGGCAAGTGATGCTCACAACTACTGCCAAAATCTAGGACGCAGGCACATAGCATGTCCTCCAGTGTCTGAATGGTCCTCTCCATCTAACCATACCTTTATGGATGAAAGACGGTTCTCAAACATAGCTGAGTCACGAATGCCTCATATAATCCATTCCATAATCGGGATGTAAAACTTGTGTCACGGTCAGAGACGATCGTATATGGAACCCTATGAAGTCGTACAATCTCCTGTACGTAGAGGCGTCCCAAGCCCTCTACTGATCCCTTCTCTCAGATGGGTAGGAAGTGGGCTGACTTGGTGAGTCATTCATTGATCACCCAGTTGGAATCATGTCACCTGGACGTACGTGGAATCCCTATCACAAAGTCCATTGAGATAAAATCTCACTTCCACTCTGGCACCTCTAGTGGTTGTGCTAATCCTTCTGGAACCTGATGCTTGGCCTTCACTTGATGACAAGTGAGGCATCGTGAAACAAACTCTGCCACTATCTTCTTCATCCCTGGCCACCAGTGCTAACACCGAAGGTCCTAGTTTATCTTCGCCACACCAGGATGTACCTCCAGAGGGGATGTATGGAACTCCCTCAACACCTCCTCTTGTATTGCAACTGGTACCATGGTGCATCCTCTAAAGAGGATGACTCTCTCCCCACATTTAGAAAATCCATCATGTGCCTTTCCTATGGATATCTTAGAACATCGTGCCTTGTAGTCAATGTCTCCAAGTTATGCCTCTTAAACTCACTGAAGAAGTGGGGGAGTGAAATTCATAGACTAGAGGTAAGATTCTCTATATCTATCCACAAAGGATACCTTTAATGTGGCTAGATGCTCTGTTTCCTCACTCAGCAACTACAGACCAGACCTCCTGATGAGTGCATCTACTAGCACGTTCCCCTTTCCAGGAGTATAGACTATCTCAAAGTCATATTCCTGGAGGAATTCCATCCATAATCGATGTATCAGGTTTATGTCCTTCTTAGAGAAGATATACATGAGACTCTTGTGATCATAGAATACTTTAAAACATTCACCCATCAAGTAATGTCACCACATCTTCAAGGAAAATATCATTGCTGATAACTCTATGTCATGGGTATTGTAGTTATTCTCATGTTTTCTTAGCTACCGAGATCCATACATGATCACTGATCACTCCTCCATTAGGACACATCCATGTCTAGCCCCTGATGCATCGCAGTAGACTACATAACCAACACCCTCTTCTGGTAGCCTCAAGAAGGGGGCACTCGTCAGTATCTGCCTCAACTTATAAAAACTATGTTGGAAACTCTAAGTCCACACGAGGGGTTGTCCCTTATTCGTCAATGCTAACAAAGGTTCCATAAATATGGAAATGTCGAGTACGAATCTCTGGTAGTACCCATCTAACCCCAAGAAACTCTGCACCTCTGTCACACTCCTGGGGGGATCCCAAGCTAGCATAACCTCTATCTTTTCTAGATCTTCTACAACTCCAGCCTCTGAGATAACGTGTCCTAGAAAATGAACCTCTCATATCCATAACTAGCACTTCGAGAGCTTACCATAAAGATGGTGCTCTCGGAGTGCATCCAGAACTATCTATAGATGATAGGAATGCTCCTCCTCCATTGTTGAGTACACCGAGATGTCATCAATGAAGGCCACCACAAAATGATCGAGGTATGGCTGGATGATCTTTTTCATGAGTCTCATGAATACATTAGGGGTTTTTTTCAAACTGAAAAGCATAACCATGAACTCATGGTGCCCATAACGACATCTAAAGGTTTTCTTATGTACATCCTCGTCTCGTACCCTAAGCTCATGATAGCCTGATCTGAGGTCTATCTTTGAAAACCATCGGGCTCTCATCAGCTGATCGAAAAGATCATCAATCCTTGGAAGTGGATACTTGTTATTCATGGACACCTGGTTCAGGCATTGATTGTACACACAGAGTTTCAAACTCCCATCTACCTTCTTGGCGAACAAAATCGGGGTTGCCCATGGAGAAACCCTGGGCCTTATGAACCCCTTTCTCTACAAGTCCTCCAACTATACCCATAACTCACAAAGCTCCATGGGAGACATTTGATATGATGGTGTAGATTTGGTTCCATCCCAGGGTATAGTTCGATGTAAAATTCTACCTCTCTGTGTGGAGGTAGTCCCAAAAAATCATAAAGAAAGACATCGTCATACTGGTCCCCCACTATAGGATAGCTCGGAATCTCAACATCAAATGCTCTGAGGGTAAGGCTAGTCAACTGATGTGTGATCATCTACAAACTCCTCTGGGTAAGTCAATCCTATGCTACAGAGGTTCCCTTCTCTTTGGTGAAGGAAAACCTCATCTGTTCCTCATAGACACACTGCACTTTGCACATAATACAGTCAATCTGGGCATGGAGTGTGGATAACCAGTCCATACACAAGATGACGTCGTAAGGCCTCGGCATCACTACTAGAAGATCCTAGCCAACGCTCTTGCCTCCTAGAGTAAGATCACACTACCGGAACCAGTGTGTAATCATCAAATCTTCTCCTGTAGAAGTCTCTAGCCTTAAGGATCAAGCCAACGGCTCCATAGGAATCTGTAGTTCCAAACAAGGAATGTGGTAATAAAAGAGTGACTGGAACATGTGTCTATAAGTATTGAAGCTATGGTGGAATAGACACAGATCATACCTATAATCATCTCTGGAGTACCATGGTCATAGGCCTCAACTGCCTAGAGGTGAGCTCATCCATGTCCTCATGCTCTCTGTGGTCAAGGTGGACCACCTGGAGGTGGTGGAGGCAGAACCTCGAATCGCCGCCCACCGCCTGTTGTACGGTCATCTCCTCTTCCATGTACACTACCCTATAGACCTCCTCACTCGAACCTCTGTCTCTGCCTCGGCAGTCCCTCGACCATCTATTGTTCATCCTTATGACGGGTCGGGTAGTAATGATCCATGTGACCCTGCCCACCGCACAAGTAGTACTGCCTAATCCACAACTGTCCTCCTCTATCCCGTGATCCCCTCACCAATGACCCAGTATCCTATGGTCACCCCTCATAAGGTTTGTCCTTCTTGGACCCCTGCATCGTCTATCTAATTCCTGCTGTAGATGACTCCGCTACCTGATGTCCAGTGGTGGCTCTCATTTTCGGTGCCTACTCAGCTAGGAATCTCTCCACCAAAAGTGCTCGCTCTAGCACCCCAACTTGTGTCGGAATGCTAAAAAATACCACCAATGATCTGATCTCCCATCGAAGACCTTTTTCAAGGGCCCGGTCCCTAAAGAAAGGGTCTCATACCATGTCAGTGGAGTAGCGGGAGAGATTAGTGAAACTCACCTAGTACTGGGCCAAGGTCATGCTGCCTTGTTATAAGTGCATCAGCTCCTGTATACGCACTGAGTGTAGAGTCACTGGGAAAAACTCTGCCTAGAAAAGGCCCTCGAAGTCCTCCTAGGACAGGGTTTCCTCATCGTGTAACTAGAGTGTCAGACTCCACCATCTCTTAGCTACTCCCTGGAATAGACTGTCATCTAGGATCACCATCAGATCAGCTGGTGTCCCAACTAAGTGAAAAACTCTGGCCATAACCTCCATCCAGTCCTTAGCTGCCTGCAGATCCATCTTGCCTTGGAACCTTAGAGCTCTCTACCGCTTAAACTCGTGCAACAAACTCAGTCGGCATGCACTGTCTGCTGGTGGGGATGGTGGAAACAGCTGACCAATGGGTATTGGTGATGCTGGTACACCATGAGAAGGTGCTAACACCGTAAGAGGGCCTTGCACCGAGGCATCATCGCTCGGTGGGCCGTCCTCGTGTACTCTCTCGAGAATCCTAACTGGCTACCAATGTGGTAGCATCCTGAAAGAAAATAGGTGTGCCACAGTCAATAAGTTATACCTGGTGAGCATACTCAAAGAAATCATAAGAATTTTTTTTTAAAACACATGCAATCAGTGTTTTTGTGCACTAAGACAGAAATTAGAATTTAGGGTCCTGGTGTATGGATACGTTGGCCACCGCACTAACACTAGATTCCCCAAACTGAAAACCACACTTATAACACTTAACATTATTACCACTTAGAAAAGTTCAGATCCCTAGTTCTTCGGTAGAACCAACTCCTTTGATACCACTTTCTCACGACCCGTCCCCCAGGGCCCATGCCATGACTACCCCAAGTCCGCCTTCCATAGGCCAGGGGCTGGTGACTAGCTCCTGGATCGTCCACTGAGGATCCTACCTGAAGGGTAGGTAAAACTCAAGATCAGTAGTTTGGTGTCATGCCACGTCAAATGGTCCACCTATGAGCACCGTCCAGTCTTGTCTCCCTCAGCCTCGATCAACATTTTTCGTCGTCTGCACAAGACACAAAAAGGTGTGGGCGAAGCCCGTGTAGGGGTGAGTATAACAATACTCCGTACGGACCTCGAGACCCCCAAAGGTCTCCCAGAGTTCCACAAAGGAAAAACCACAAATCAAGACCTCAATAACAAATCACGAAGCAATCATCAACTCTACTTAGGTACATGCCCATACATATACCTAAGTTATCAAGATATACTCATTTCATAGATAAGGGAAGAATATCACAAAGGTAACACCATGAAGGTAACACCATGAAGGTAAAAGTACCACATAGGTAACACCAACAAGGTAACACCACAAAGGTAAAAGTACCACATAGGTAACACCACGAAGATATCACCACAAAAGTAAATTTACCACGCAAGTATCACCATGAAGATATCACCACGAAGGTAAAAGTACCACACATGTATCACCATGAAGGTAAAAGAATCTACTCACACCATATATTAGTGAACTATAGAAGTACAGATGATCAATCATGAAGCTAGATCATCTTATTCTGTCAAGAGGCACTGTTGCTGACCATACAAAGTCTGGCCCACATAGGATCGACAGGTACTAACCCCCACAATGACCCACATAGGATCTGACCCACACATGATCGGTATGCGCTAACCCATACAGGATCACTGAGTGCTGACCGACATAGAATCTGACCCACACAGGATCGGTATGCACTGAACCACATAGGATTGTTGAGTTCTGACCCACATAGGATCGCTTGGTACTAACCTCCATATGATTTGCCCCCAACCTCTACCTCACTACCAACCATTGGATTCCCGACCATAGTACACTTGATTCCGGGAGAAGCACTACTCAATCCATTGGTCATACCTCAACTGCCACGAATCTCTACAAATAAGTATTCCAAATTACCACCATGTCGTAAGGGTTCCAATGCGACAAACGATGCATCAATCGGATTCCCAGTATGTGACTTATAAGTATTTTAGTTCTGAGGGCCCGGTTGGATTTGGATTCGATCCAACCTGGCCATACTCCAACTTTGTCCAAATATCATGTGGAGTATACCAAAATCATTGTCTCTCTCCAAGGGTACCAATGCCATAGACAGTTCGTCAAATGGACACCCGGTTCTCAAGTTACATCCCTTTATGCGAAACTGGTCTTGGTTGGGTTTGGGTCCGGGCCGACCCGGTCTGGGCCGACCCGAATTGGTTTGGGTCAACCCAACCTGGTATGGGTCTCACCCGGCTGGATGGGGCCATGGAGAGCTCATCTTGTTGGGTCGCGGTCCGGCCCGACCCACAGGGGGCGCGGCCCGACCCGCAAGGGCGTGGCCCAGCCCGCGGACGCACGACCCACTGGGCTCGTGTGGCCCAGCCTACGGTGGGGCGCGGCCTTCTGGGCACATACATCCTAGCCCACTGTGGGGAAAATCCCGCTGGCATAGCTCGTGGTGGGGTCTGCTCTAGCTGGTGCGGGGGGTTAGACCCCTGGTCTTCTCGAACGGTCGAGCGACTGTTCGGTTTGTGAAGCGGCAGTGCCACCAGGGCGCCACCCAGTCACCGTGGAACCCGTAGGAGGTGCGGGTTCCTCCACCACTGTGGCTTCGAGCCACGACCTCCTCTGAAATCACGATGCTCCACCTCCACCCATGGCTGTTCGGTGTCGGCCGCTGTTGTCCATTGCAGTGTTATGTCGTGTCCCCCTTCTCCGGTGGTGTGTGACAGCACACCGCCACTTCTTTCGCGGCTGGCCATTGCTGGTCACCATATTCACTCGTCGCGGCCTTCTCCGCCAGTGGCCCGGGATGGCGCGCCATTATCTCCTCTACGTCCGGCCGTTTCTGGCCACCTCCATCACCCGACGTCTTGGGTATCGTTCAACCCAAAGGTAATGCTCGCGAATAACGCACCAAAATTCTAACAAAAGGCAGAGGGTCCGGGCCTTGTTCATTTGGCCCATGCCCTCTGTGTTATCTTGATAGCAAGAGGGTGGAATAAGATTCAACAGATCTTGAAACTATAACAAAAAATAAACCCTGCCTCAAGAACAATGTAGAACGCCCACGATTGAGGAAGTGTTGGTATTCGTCTCCCCCGCAACAAGCTGCCAACGATGCCACTCAATTGTCGTTCTTCGATTCGGGGTTTGGTGTCGCTCATCACCGCTCGTCGGAACCGGTCCCATCCTCAAAGTGTTGGGAGTCACAACACTTTAATAGGGCTTCATCGCTTGGTGAAGTCATTCCAATACCTCCCCCCTAGCTCCATATAAATAGGAGAGGGGGCGGGTAAGTAACGATCATGGAATTTATGGGGGTTTATTTAATAGGAACCTTCCTAAATTCTAAAGACGCTATTACTTATGATTTGAAGGGTCAATCCATTTAATGGCTTGACATGTCACTAGTCCCACACTACCGCTTTTCCTTTTAAGGAAAAGAAATAAATAAATAAAATAACAAAGTTATTTTATTATTCTTTTAAAAAGTCCCAAATTATAACTTTTTCTCTAGACTTACTGCGGCCGAAGTAAAGCCTCCCTTAAGATAATCTTGGCGCTGCGGATTCAATGGTGCCCTAGGATTTTTAATTCGAGCACAGGTTCAAGAGATAGAAAACACCACCCATGCGTTTACTGAATATACCTTAAAATAAGTTCTGAAATTTATTTCGGGCACACCGGCCTTGGAATCACACGCCGTCAATTTTTGTAGACGTGTAATAATTCCATATAATTAAAAATAATAATGGAAAATTTGGGTCTTTACACTCCCGAAAGGTCATCTCATAAGAATTTGACCATAAAAACTTCACAACCTTCTTAGTCAAGTCCATTGTCAGCACTTCTAGGCATGATAAGTTTTGTATGAAATGCCTTAAAAACTTTCAAGCCCCTTGAGTCTCTAAAACTCAAAGTATTTTTTGGGATTCTCTTACGAAACAAAAACTCTCACCTTCATAGGTCAATTAATACTCATGTCTCCAAGATTATGTGACCTAGTAAGTGAATCAGATCCATCCAGAAGTGACACTTTGTGAGCTTATAATATAACTGATGCTCTCTCAGTGTATACAATACGATCTTAAGTTTTTTGGAATGATCATGTCGATTGTGAGAATACACCAATATATTATCAATGAATAACATGAAAAAAATAAAAATAAGGATGGAAAACTCAGTTCATCAATTCCATGAAGACCACTGGCACATTTGTGATACCAAATGACATAACCATATACTCATAGAGACCATACCTTTTACTATAAATTGTGTGATGTATGCCTAATGGTCTAACATGCAATTGATGATAACTAGATATCAAATAAATTTATGATAAAACCTGATCTCCTCAAATATAGTTGGAGATATCATCTATCCATGGTAGGGGATATCGGTTTTTAACCATCAACTTGTTCAATTTACAATAATCCACATATAGCCTAAGGGTTCCTTCCCCCATTTTTTCAAAAAAAAGACTGAAGAACCCCACATAGAAGTACTGGGTCGAATAAACCCCTTATCCTCTAAATCCCATGACTGCCTCTTGAGATCACTCATCTTAGTATTATCTATCCTATAAGGAGGAATTGATATCGGTGTAGCTATAGGAACTAGATCGATAGATAAATCTACCTCCATCACTGGAGTTAATCTTGAAAAGTTATCTGGAAAAAATCTTTGAAACAATCAAATACTGGAGGGAAATATTCATGACATGTCCCCTGATCATCAAGATATAAACTCACAATCTGGGATTCCATACCATTCAGCCCACGATGCTCGGTTCTAGCTTGACTTGCATGGACATCACATTACCCTTGTGAATAAACTCTCTAGTATATGGTGATGTCAATGTCACCCTATAGTGATAAAAATCAACAAAATAATGTAATGGTACCAACAATTACATTCCGAGAATGATTTCAAAATCAGTTATCTTGAGGATAAAGAGGTCCCATATGAAGTGACACATGCCAATCTCAAGAGGGAACTCCATGTGCTGATGTACATCATCTATTCTAATCCCCAAAAGAGTGTCAAACATCATAAAACCATTATAAGTATAAACACTAAGCCTAAATCTCTCCATAATGAGAACATATATAAAGATATTAGAAGCTCCTGTATCAAAAAATTCAGAATTTAATGTAGGGGATACTAGAATAGTGCCTCTGAAAGTAGAAGATCCAGGATGCTACTCCTCAAGGGTTTGTTACAGTGTATATATATGGCATGAGTTATGACCCTATGGTATAGTCTAGATACCAAGAGTAGATCTTCTCTTTTGTCACTATAAAACTAGGGTCTGAATACCATGACCATGACCACTTCCTTGGACTAATCGACCGGTTATACTCCACCTCCCAACCTTTATCTTGAATGTGGAGTTAGTGAAGACCCTCTCTCACTGGATTCCAAAGGAAAGGTTTTGCAGAAGCTCAATAGATGAACCATCTTTCCACATGATCGACACTCAACTCGGTCCCTTGTACACTTATGCCTCATATGAACTAGACTACCTCACTGGTAGCACCTCAACTAGCTACCTAAGTATGTGCTCTTGATGCTAATATCACCATGCAGAAACTCCAAACAATGGTTCCTACTAATGGTCAATGCAGTAACTGATATAGGTGTTGAACCACACTAGATCTCATATCCATCCTCTCTCATGTTACTCTTTGGGATAAGCACCTAATTCAATATTCCATAAATAGTAGTCAATCGAAGGAAATTTACCTAATATCAAATGTTGTACCTAATAGAATCCTCAAATATCATGGATTTAGAAAGATTTTCTCCCATTAGAATAGGTGTGAAGTAATGGAGGTTAGTAAAATGAATCGAATATTCCATAACTGATAACACGCCCTCCTCCAAGTGTATAAACTCTCAAGCTCTATTGACCTTAAATGTATCAGGATAGAAGTATTCATAGAAGGTTGTACAAAAATCCATCCAATCCATCTCCCAATGATGATCCATCTGAGTAATGATATCCCAACATCTCTTAGAGGAATCACACAGTATATACATAGAGATACTTAACCTCTTTTCAAGAGGCGTCTCTAGATACTTGAATATAGCTTGAATAGCCTCAAGCCATGCCTCCATAGCATGCGGTCTGCCATCTCCTAAAATGTGGGTAGATGCTTCTACTAGAACTCATGCATCAACTATTCCATAGTTAGGGTAGGTCATGATTCTCCCTGAATGGTCTACATGAATCACAAGAATTCATTGTGGAGTAGTGCCTTCGCACCTATGTCCGGTAAAACTATTGGTGTCTCATCTAGCACATCTGGAGGATCTACTAGTAGCCCATGGCCCACCACCTATGTAGTATTTTCATCTCCACCATCTTGGTGTACCACCGGAGGACGTCACAATGGAATAACTCTACAAATTCCAATCTCATACCTCATATTTACATTATTATCAATTTTCTCATCTTAAAAGTGAAAAAATGAAATATGATAGGTACAAGCCTTCATATATAAAAACATATCCCTCTACCTACTCCTAGAGTTAGGTCTGGGCTACTTAAAGATCATACATAAGAAATAGATACTACATTCTTCCCACTACTAAGGTTGGAACAATATAAAGTACTATGATATATAAAATTTAAATTTTTAATTCATTTTCACTTGAATTAACACTCATTTCATTTGAATTAATACTCATTTCACATTAATTTCACAGTTCATTAAATGGTTGAACGAATGGTTCTCTGAATTAGAATCCATGAGGTCCCATACCCCTTAGGAACCAAAGTATGGATCCAATATATTCACACCATAACTCTCTATAGAAATTCGATCACAATAGTAGGTATAACTATCACGAAACCTGTCACAAAAAACATGCAACAAGTAATGCATCCAAAATGGCATGTCAGAAAGCATGGCATGTGATTCTTGTAAATTTCCTAACTTGATTAATGATATGACATACCCACATATCATTGTGTTTTAAACCAATAGGATCCATAATCATAAAAAAATAACATCACAATTCAAGCATGTCAACCAATGGTTGAATTAAATCAAATTTAATAGTCAAAATAAAGAAAATGACAATTTAATTTGAGGTAATTTGGATTTTTCTTATATGCAGGGTATCTACTCCTAATCATATCTCATTACCAAACAAAAATTCCTTCCTATACCATTCTATTTTCACTAAATAGTAAAACAAACAAGAAAAAAAATGCTCTGATAAAACCTTTTAATGTCCCGAACCTAGATGCCAGTAAAAGGTTCCCCAAGCACAGTTGGCCACATGGCCTCAAGCGCATATCCCCAAACACTAGAGGATTTTAAATAGAAATGAGGGCCTAGGTGTGTGTATGGGGAGACTATTCCACCATTACGAGAGTGTAGCATAATAGATATACAATGACATACAATTGTAAAAGCAGTAATAACAATCATAAAATAGATACACAACATGAATAGATATCAATATCAAAAGGAATCTCATATACAATGATGATGATGATACATGTAATATTTATCTACAAATCATCAAAAATGTACACATCATTACAATACAATACACATGTCAAAAGTACAAAAAATCCCAAAAAGTATCCCAACTAGCATCACGAGCCTCATCTCAGTATCGTGTTCCCATGATCCTAAGTAATAATCAAGAACCTATAATTGGTATCTTTCCATTTTTTATTACCTACAATCATATAGTCTATTTGGGTACCCAAGAAGGTCCAAATAGGTCATGATACACAATCCCAATAGGAAATCACCCAAGGTCTAGTGCCATATAGTCAGTGAGTATATAACAGTCATAGTCTATAGGCAACAATATATTATATAAAGGATGTAATGAAAGTAAACATCCTATAAGGTCCATGATATCATTTATAAATAGGATTATTTAATCATTAAACCCATTTAAGTATGTCTTGAGACCTATTATAAATCCTGAAATTCCATGCGATAACATGATCAAAGGTTTCTGATGTATTCCATCCATAAATTTTCAGATTAAGATCAAATCCAAGCTTATGATTTGGATTGGAAGGCATTTCATACATTTCATTTAATTATTTATTTAATTATTTATTCAATTATAAACATATTATCATCCTTGGAATTCCTAATTTAGAATCTAGGCATCTCTCTAAGTATAATATAAACCAACACCTTATAATCCTATCCATGAAGATCCTCATAAGAACCCAGGAATCTCTCTAGGTGTGGTATAACATATCTTCTATTTGATTCAATCCTTGGTGGTCCACTAAGGGTTCCCAATTATCACCCATGGAATACATGATCAAATTCCATTTGATTCTATACTTGGAAATCAATATGGGACCAAAATATCACTTGGAATATAATAGTAAACCCCTAGGAGTCCATCTTTGGCATTCCATATAAGGAGTGCAAGCATCAATCGGGCATAAGTATGGTAAAATACAAATGAGTTTGTCCATATAATTAGTAAATGAATCCATGTGCCACCCAATACAAATAAGAATTTAATAAATTCATTCCCATTTAATCAATTTCATTTAATCATTTCAAGTCCATCACCAAGAACATTTCAATTTAATCTCACCTCAGAAGGTGACTCAATTCTTGGGCCAAGCTTAGAAGGCTTGCCTCTCAATTAATCACATGCGCAATTAAATATAAGGGACAATAAAGCTTCCACGAGATATTACATAGCCAAGGACAAGGGAATGGTCATGAATCCCTTCATATTAATCAATTCAATTACAATTCATATAACATAACCAATTATAACTCACTTCAATTACAATTGAAAATTCAATATTGAACATCCCATGAAAATGGGTAAATATGAACAACTCAATGGTATCCAATTAAAATACCATCATAATCGCCCATTTAGTTAAACAACACACTCGAAGGGGTGGTTTCTATTTCAAATTCATCAACCAATAACCATTCATTGATGGGCCTCTTTAATTATGTAGTTCATGAATAACAATTCAATTCAAGGGTTTAAAATCTATTTCAAGGTTACATATTGAGAAATGGGTGTACGACACAATGACATATATATAAACACTTAAAATTTCAATTAAAATAATGAAACCACATACTGGAGGTCCATAGTGGATTGATCATCCTATATTGGCTCCTGATTTAACTCAAATCAGGAGAAAAATGAAGAACGGATGAAGACCCTTAAAATAGGGTAAATCATCTTGCACCTAAATAATATAGGTGACACTAAACCAAATGGGGAACGATGCAAAAAAAGAATCATGATCTTACCAAGACATGTCCAATGAGACTCATAGTTCTTGATTCAGACACCGGATAGAGGAGATCCCTCGATTCCAAGAATAGTCACCAAAGAGGAGACCCAAGAGGGAGGGGCTATCCAACACATGAAAATAAAAATTATTTTAATGGATACAAACATTTTAAATGAATTTTCATAATTTTATGATATTTATTTGGTCACACGGTTTGGTTGTACATTTTTTCAAACCATGTGCCAACAGTGCAAGCTTTGATATAGGGAGGGGCATCCCAAACAGTTTGTATGAATAGTTTGACTAACTATGTGCAAACCATTTTAAACCTCACTGTCAAAATTGTAAAAAAATCACAAAATTGTGCACCCCAAGTTGCATGGTTTGTCTAACCACGCAAGCTCCTCATTCTCTCTACCCATTTCTTGTATTGTTAGTTTGACCATATGGGATACCCCTCATGGTTTTTACATACCATGTGCTAGGCCTTTTTGACCCCAAGAGTTGGGTTCTGGGGTCATAACTATCCTAAGACACCCCGATACCTCCATGACCTCAAAGGGCATTCACATTAAGTTTCATTTTAGCATTTAAACCGAAAATTAACAGAAGTAATGGATTCCATACCTCAAAGAAGAACTAGGTTATTACATGTTTATATATATATATATATATATTTACATATTTATATGTGCATATAGATATTTATATGTATTTATTTATATTTATTTGTATTTATTTATATTTATTTATATTTATGTGTACATGTATATATAAATATTTACATGAATTTCATTATATATATTTCTATATATTTAAATATATTTATGTATATATATAAATTATAAATATATGTATTTATATATGTACACGTATATTATGTTAGTGTATATATATATATATTAATATATAATTATATTTAATTTTGTGAATATATGTATATGCCCCTATCCCAATGTCCTTGAATGTTTTTCCTTTTTTTGGATAATCACTTCTTTATCTAGTTTTATAGGGAAAGCTTACATGGCCTGAAGGCCTAAAGGCATGAAGGCCTTCAGAATACATGGCATGTGTTGATAGAGACACACATTCCTTGATAAGTGTCCCCTAAACCCTATAAATAGAACAATGTTGCCTCACTTTTATGTCTCCACCCACCAACACGTCTCCATAATGTCGCATCTGTGGTCCCTTATCACCATCGCTTCTAAGGGAAATGAACAAGAGCAGAATTAGCCACTCAAAATATAGACTTTTTATGTCCAACAAGAACCTCATTGGACATAAATTGCACTTTAATTTACTATAATGTACATGGATATTCTTCCACACAATGTCTAAAGGTCCACCATGGATAGCTCAGAGGCTCAATGGATTGAAATCCAAAAATATGTTTCCAGAAATCCCAAATTGGGTGAATAGTATGTATAATACAATAACCCACCCAATACTTGCTACAATACATGAAATTCTATAGTACAACAATAATACCATATAAATTATTCCTTTAGTAGATTCAAACCTGAGTCTTTTAATCATAGTTATGTATATCTATATATATATTTGATTTGTTTCTTTTCAATTATGTTTGTAAATTTATCTATTGTTATATATGTTTATATATATTTATTTTTAGATATATATATTTATATATATATATTAATATGTATATTAATAAATATATTATTTATTTATGTATATTTATATATATTTATAAATATTTTCTATATCATTTAATGTCATGGAGGATACATGTAAATGAAAAAATGGATCAAAGTCATGACACGGTCTCAGGATTTTGGGTTTGGCCCAAATTCATGAGATAGTCTCGTGATTTTGGAACCTGCATTTTTAAATAAAAAAAATATGATCCCATTTAAATGAATTTTAGAAAAACCCATTTAAACAATGTAATCTAATTTTTAGGGATAATATATTAGAATTATTCTTTCATAAAATTGTATTTGATTATAAAGTAAACAATAAACCACTGATTTAATTTTTAAAATAATGTTATGAATAAATTAATATATCAATTTATTCAATACTTAAAATATTAATGATTATTGTAATGAAATTGAGTTATAGATCATTGCACGAAAAAATAAACATTGGACTTGTTTGATTAGATCATGTAGAGTTTGAGACTCCTTGGATTTTATTGATCTAATTAACATGTAATATATAATTGAGATTTTTAAAAAAAGATTTCAAGGAACCAAAGTATTATTTTAATGTTACCAAAAAAAATTAATCAATTGAAATATTTATTTTTAGACAAAAAAACTATTTAAACATGTCAATTAAAACTTATCAAAATCCTTATTTCCATTAAATCATTACAATACATAATTTATCTTATCATAATTACAGAACATTTAATAATATTTTTAGTTTTATAACACAATAAGGATTATAGATCTCTCTAAGTTTTAATTTATATGTTAAAATAGTTTTATTTTTTAAATTAATGATAATAAAGATCACTGACTTGTATTTCTTTCTTGATCTTTCTTTTTATACCTATTTTGATCTCATAACCATTTAGGTTTTTTAAGAGAAAAAATATTCTAGGGTTTCTTTTGTATGTCAATATATATATACATTGAAATTTTACATGATGAAATATTTTATATGTGTGATACATTATTGGTGGGGATAAAAGTGTATTAAAAGGTAAAACAATGAAAGTGTCTATAAAAAATTAATATTTTGATGTTTTTAATTTTATCAGGCAACTTAGAATATTTAAATTCATCTGAGTAGGGAAATGTTCATCACAAATAGGGAAGGGAAAAAATTCATGCCTTCTCAATAAAAAAACAAGTTAATTTTTATTCTAAACACAAAACTGTGGGTTAAAATAAAGAAAATACATAGTTCAAAAAATATGTCCCTCAAAAAGTCTTTCCAGTAACATTACACACATACATGAATATATACATTAAAAATAAAATATTATTAATATTATTAATAAAATAATGAAAATAATTTAATTTAATTAAACATATATTTATAATTTTATAAAAATTATAGTCCAATATATTCAAAAATACAAATTAATCGATCAGGTCATAAATTTGATTTAATAAATATATTAATAACTAAAAGTCATTTTATTGGTAAATTCCATAAAAAATATAATAAATATTTTGAGAAAAAACATATACTATATAATGGGTTTATATTACATTCATGTTTTTATTTTACTTTTATGTTTCTAATCTCAATACAATGGATAATTAACTCATATTTTTTTTAATTTTCCCTTCATCTGCAGCAAAATTTATTTCCACCAATGTATTAGTATCATCAAATATTTGATCTTTTATTTCATTGAAATCATTTTATATTTTTTTATTTCCATTCAAATTATATTTTATCAATTTATTCTTTTTTATTTATGAATGATACTTGAAATTATTTTCTTTATTCCATAAATTATAGAGACTTATCAATAATGACCACATGTTTTTTAAAATTCACCTTATTTTAAGAGACAATACTATAAAGTTCATAAATTTGTTTAATTTTTTTTCAAAAACTATATTTCAATGTTTCTTCATAACATTTGTCATTTTAACACCCTCTCTTGAAACATTATTTGATTCAATTCAGTTATAGTTCCTCTTCATGGCACTATTAGATCGTCGAGCTCATGGCGTGTGGTTCCTCTTTCAGTGGCATCATTGTGCGACTTTGTTGGCTCGGTCATTTCAGCAATTCACATTGTTTTATATCATGTTTAATGAATCATTCCACCATTATTGTCTAGGGCTTCCCATGGCGGTGTGGTGTCGGTCTAGTGGTCAAGATATTACTTTTTTGGTATGATGGTTTCCACCATGTTCCGTGTCGGCTGTGAGTGTTTGGTGTGGATGTTGTGGTACTCACGAGCAATCTGGATGGCGACGACCGGATTTGGGATATGTCTTGTGGTGGGTCCTTCTTCCAGAGAGTTATGGTGTTCGGGCTATCATTCTGGTAGTGTTAGTTTATTTTCTACAATTATTAACTTATTATTTTGTTTGCGATATGAATCTGCTATTTTTATTTTAGATTTAAGTGAATCTACTGTGTGATGCTTCTTTAGGGGTTACTTTAGAAGATTTCCATACCATTTTATGGAATTTAAGTGGCCGTTAATATGGTGATGTTTTTGAACTTTTCTTTTTTGTCTAGTGATTTGGATTTGGTTGTTTTTGAATATTTCAGTGAGAGTTTAAATCATAGAGGCATTGAAGTTGGAAGGCCTGATGATTTCTCGTGATGATGTTTTTTCCGAAGTTGCTCTGTGGAATCGGTGGTTCATTCTTTGGATTGTTTTTTCTTTGTGGTTTTAATTTCATGGTGCTATGTTTTGCTTTGGCCTCAGTGGTCAACAGTTCAATAGATTCTACAACTAGATCATCTAAAATAGGATTCTCCAGATGAGGTTCTGGGCAAGGAGTTTTCACTGAACCATTGCTATCCAGAATTGGATTTTTGAGAGGGTACAATTATTTCCATCAATACAAGGCCTATTATTCACTTTTGCACAGGAAAGCTAGTCGAGCAACGATGGATGGAGGAAACTGGAATTAATGTTTTTTATGTTGGGAGATTCTTTTCTCTTGTAGTGTGGGTTGTTTATGGTCTTAGACTTTTGGAACATTGGGGAAGTTTTTTTTACTCCATTGATGTCATGGCCGGTTCCCTCGTATCCCTTAAAATGTGGTCTATCTTAATAAAAAATTAATTTTGAGTCAATACCATATTTTTTTCATAATATAGAGGTGAAATATCTCTTAATGATTATATTTTTCAGACTAGAAATAAAAACTCTCTGAAGTTACCTTAGAATTGTAAGTAAATGTAAAAATAAAAAATTAATTATTATATAATATAATGTTTCAAATATGGATTGCATTCAAATATCAGATCCATTTGGGAATACACCCCATGACCATGTAAGTTGGTTATAATAAAACTCATTAATATCATTTTTGAACATGCCATAAATTTAATTGAAACTACACTCTAGGGTTTTATAATAATTTTTTAACATTATATTCATCAATTTTGTCATAAACTTTTGAACTTAACTCTTAAATAAGGTTATAATAGCCAATTTTTTGGAAAGTACTATTAATATTGTTATAATCATCATATATTTTCATGAAAGAATACATTCAAACATTTTTCATTCCTTTTTTTCAAGTTAATTTGTTCATAAATATATTTTTCATTGATTATTTTTATAGTGGATTAATATAAAAAGTTATTTACTAGTTCATATTAATGAAATAAATATTATATATGGAAAATTATCATGGAAATATAAAAAACTTTAGTTTCCAAAATTTAAAACAAAATCATTCTTGATAAAATTCTTTCAAAAAGAAAACAAATATTACGTAATTTTAACTTGTGAGTAGACAAAAAAAATAATAACATCATTCATCTAAAATAAATATTTTTATATTCAATCAATATTTTATTATATAAAGTATCCCTTATGATATCCATTTTGGTTTTCCCATCACAATATCTTTTTGAAACATTATGGTTTTCATGAGTTTTGTTTTGAGTCTTTAGTTTGATATCCATTTATTCATAGTGATCCATGCATATTTGGTAATTTGGGTAAATAAATCTATTAAAAATAATTAAATTTTTAGTTTTCAATTCACAATAGTGTTTTTTTTATAAAATAAATTTCAATTTTTTTTGTATTTTAATACATAAAGGGTTCACTTCATCACGTTATGGAGTCATAAAATAGAAAATTATTTATGATTTTGATATATTTTTTGATAATTGTTTTGGTTTATCATACACATTAAATGTAATAAAAAAAGAATAAAATCATAATGTAAAATCAAATGATAGAGGCTATAGTTTAATCAAGTAAAATACAAGAATAAGATTATGTCTATCACATACTATGAAAGATACCCTAAGGGATGTATATCAAGGTTTTGAAAATTAAAACATCAGTTCCCAATGATCTTCTTTTGTTATTACTCACCAAATATAAGAAGTAATAAAGTATAAAAATACACAACCAATATTACCTGGTTCACCTGCACTAGGCTATGTCAAAAGAGAATACACCCATTGATATGTTGATGTACCAAAAATCATTATAAGTTCACTAATGGTGTTTATAAATTTATAGAGGAGTCACTATCCCTATATGATTACAATTCTATAAGAATGAGAACTCATTTCTTTATCCACTTAAAATAACTCACTACTCATTCAAATTAAAACCTTGATCTCCACAAACCAAAACAAGTGACTAAACCTTCACTGATTTTGAAATTTACATTATCTTCATCAACCATATGATCTCGTACCACTTCAATAAAGAATGATTGACTAGAATATTCACCTTCACATTGATATATTGGATATCCCCATATAGGATAAAAATTCACATATGGAAGATCTTCTTGACTCAATACCACTATAGTGTAACAATATGTGTCATGGTGTTATCCCTATAGTCCTCTAAAAACAAATATTTGGCCAATTTTTACTCCAAATTTCATGTCACATTCAAATTTATGAACATATATTTTGCCATTATATTAGATTGTAACAATAACTGGCATGGGTAAACCAATAATTCCAGTAGAATTAATATGGGTTCTTTATCCTGAGATCAATTACACAACTTCGAATATTTTGATGCAACATCATGTACATAATCCATAGTGTAAAACCTTATTTTGGATTCTCTATCACAGAACAAGGGTTTAATTTTATGTGAAAATACATACATGATCCTTATATGTTACAACATAATATTTACTCTACAATTTCTCCACAAACCCAACCAACAACTATCACAAACTCCAAAAATGTAATCACAACCCAATCGTCTGAACAAAATGCACCACCCTAAAACAACGATTCTTATGGAATAATCTATATATTTCATGGTATGATTTTTTTGTATCAAATAATATTTTATCAAACATTATCCAAACCTCGCTAGAATCTAATATCCAATTATTTCATGAGTCTCTTATAAGATCAATATCAAAAAACAATACAAGAAAAATGACTATTATAAGTTGTTTTCAAAAAACAACACTAAATGATTCTATTTAATTTTAATATAAATGGTTTAAATAACCAAACCCACAATTCTGGATTCAATACATAAAAATGTTATATATTTTTTTATAAAAGATAACTAAAAAATACACAAAAAATTTTATATACCAGGATATTTTACGATCTAGGTTTTGGAGAATTAGCCAAATGCATTATAATTTATCAAATCTATAAAAACATTTATTCATTTTTCATGATGTGGCTACCTCCTTATATGAAAAAAACAAAAATTAAAATTATACTAAACCTATGAAAAATAATTTAAAACATTGGGTGAACATTGATTTTCCTAGTAAGGGGTTTTAATATAATTTTGAAATATTTTTATCTAAAAATAATAAATCCCTTGGGAAACATTTATCAAATAAATCATTCGATAAAATCAATACATAGAAAAGGGTTTTCATGAGTTTATACATTTTCTAAATGTACTAAAATAGTGAATATTACTTTGAAAGTCATATATTTTCAAAATAATAATTCTTTTGAAATATTTATTTGAATTTATCCATTTTGAAAATAATAACATTTATGGATTATTTATGATTCTTAGAAGACCATCAGAAAACCATAATGCCACTTTTCCATATCACATATAGGAGATAATAAATATAGGTCATGAGTTTACTTCCCATACAGTAACAAATATTTCATTACCCAAGTTCTAGTTTCAAGAAATAATTTTAATGGTCTTACTATTCTCACTCATAACCCAAAAACCATTTAAAACAGTACTTAAATTATTTCCATGGAAGAAAATAATAATAATAATCCATTAAATATAATAATAATATTTTTAAGAAATTCTAAACTGTTTAGGATAAATCCATACCATCATAGGATTTCTTTAATTTAGAAAATAATAAACATAATTTCATGGAAATCTGAAAAAATGATTATGATAAATGTATTAAATGTCAATAATATCTTAGATGATGGAAATTTATAATATTATTTATGAAATTATTGTATTTACAATAATATTTATCATATAAAATGATAACCTTTATCATTTAAAAATCACTTCAAATAGGAAAAAAACATAAAATGACAACTTCTATTGATTATGAAGGAGATATTTTATATAAAATAATAACTTTTCAATAAAAATATTGGCATAGAGATTCTTAATATAATAAAATATCCTTTAAAATTTAAATAATAACAAAATATGTTCAGTTATTTTTTAATAACATATTCCAAAATAAACTTTTATAAAAAAATAATTGTTTATAAAAATTTATAAAAATTAACTTTCTTACCAAGGTTTAGAAGAATTTATAAACATATATATATACAGCGGGGTTCTCTTTAAAATAAAAAAAATATGAATTTACATAAGTTTATAAATAATATTGATAGAATAATATACCTCCATTACCTTAGATGAACCAAATCCCACTGTTTTCTAGACTTAAGAAAAGGGAAGGAGTTTTGGGGAGGGTGAGTCGGGTCTTTTGGGTGAGCCAATAATGATAGTTTTATGTAGAATTTTTGTATATTTAATTACATCAATCATTCACATATAGGATTAGTAATAGAATAAAATATATTTTTTATCAAAATGAAATTGGGATTTTTTTATTTGGAAAGTGTTTGATGATCTAGTTTGATATTATATATATATATATATATATATATATATATATATTGATGTTTGGCATTACGGTATGTTTTCTTATCCAAGGGATTCAATATTTTGACAAAAATAGAACAAAAAAGAGTGTTAGTTTTTTTAATTATTAAAAATTAATTTCATGATATAGTTTTCAAACACACACACACAGAGATATATATATATATATATATATTATTCATAGATTACTGTGGAATCTGAGAGAAGAAAGAAAAGAAGAGATATCTACTATAAAGTTGAGGATTCTATTTATATATCTTTTTATAATTTATTCATGCCAATTTTAAAATTCATCATCGACTGGGCCACAGGTTGGAGGAGAAAATGAATGAGGATAAGTGGAACATGTAAGAAATGAGGGTTACTGGTACATAAATGAAGGGATGTTGAACAGTGAAGAAGATCAAGAGAGAGAAAACAAGTGGACGAATGAGATCAACCCGATCTCGAATGGACAACTGAGATTAAATTATACAGTTTTAAAACTTATCCAAGTCTAAAATGAGGAGAGTTCTAGAATCTTCTTACATTACAAGGTGTGACTGCTCCATCCAAAAATCACAAGCACACATAGAAATGACCTTGCACATGGGTCGTAAGGGCTTTGGCCTAACCTCTCCATGAACTACATGAGGCCCTACACACGTTGTCCGCTCACAAACCGTTAAACCTATTCTGCACCAAGGATCCACCCTACTACTTGGGCTAACATGGTTAGATTCCTCCCACATGGGGTCGACCCCTACGGTTCCTCCTAAGTGGTTGAGGTGTCCCTAAGTTGGGCCTTCAAAGGTTGGACTAATTTTTTTATTAACATAAAATAATATAAGTATAGTATAATTTCTTCATATTTAACATTTTTTATAACTTATTTACCAAATATTGTTATTAAATACTAGATATTACATTTTATTATCCTCAAATCCATATTAAATTTTTAAAAGTTTTACTTATTATCAAAATATGTTCATTAAGTGATTTCATTTGAAATATTATATTATTATTATTATTTTCAATTATCATTTTAAATTAATTTTAAATTTCTTTTTATGTCACATAACTACTATTAAGACCCCAATGGCTATATTTACAATGATCAAAAATAAATATTCTTATAAATACCTATGTCTAATGATACTTAAAAAAGTTTAAAAAAATCGATTTTTTTCTTTCATAATGGTTTTTTACTTCCCTCTTGTTCTTAGTATCTTTTCTAATCATCTTTCTATCACCTTTTCTAATTTTTCCAGATTCAAGGGAAGTGGTCTATACATTTGGAATTATTGTGTTGATAGGTGGTGCACCAATTGCTTTGCTAGAACGTATTGTGAGATTACTAAATTATCCATGTTTTCTAATATTGTAAAGATATAAATAAATTACTTCTTTATTATAAAAAATTACTTATTTGTTCTTAAATTTTTAATTCTTCTGTATTGACAGTATTTTATTTAAAAATTAAAAAAAATTAATCATAGATCTGGGATGTCACATTCTCCCCAGTTATTTGAATTGAACCCTCACAATTAATTCATACACATAACCCATATCTTCTTCTTTCAACCTTGGTGTTCTTACACAAACAACTTTATTATTATTACTGATTATTAAAATTGCATTGAAATAATTAATTCATACCATCAATAGAATCTTCAGTGTTTGAGATTATCATGGAAATGGATGTTTCTTCCAATAAAACTGGTCCTCAGATAAGTTTCATGTTCTTAGACTTATTTTCCCAATACACAACTTAAGAAATTTGAGTCAATTTCATGTAAAAATTGATAATATGTTGAGATAGACTTATGGGGGTATAAAGCTTAGTGACATATGAGTGGACTTGGTTCCTATAGAATAGTCAAACCGAATTGTCTTCTAACATTTCAAAATTATTTGATTATTCCATATAAACTAAACTAAAATCATGACACATATAGGCTACATGGAGGTAACCCTCTTATGAATATTCCTATAAGTCCACTAAAGAATCAAACTGGACAGATAAGGTAAACCATTTGAAAATACCCTCATAATATTTTCCTTGTCATGAATAAGATGGAATTGAGTATGTACAATGTAATAATAGAAAAATACTTTTCCTCGAAAGAATCAGAGTATATTAGGTGTGTTGGATGTCTTATAAAGACCTTTATAGGAGATTAAAAAGTTTCTAAAGGGTTCAAAATCATCTGAGCGTGATCTTAGAAGCATCTTTTCAAGTAATTCCACTGGAAGGGACAAAAGATTTGTTTGTTTTCTTCTAACTTACATATGAAAATATGAAGAAAAAATATAATTTTACAAAGGAGGCATACTTATATTAATAATTTTCTCAAAAAATTTCAAAATTATCTAGACCGTTTCTATGATACCAACTGTAAATCTCCAAAATATCACTTTTAGATTCAGTACATAAAAACTCTTTTTATTTTTTATAAAAGTAAATTGAAAAATACATAGAAAAATTTACATAAAAGGACATTTTTTGTCCTAGGTTTTCAAGAATTAGACAAATGCATTATGATTTATCAAAGATATAAAAAAATTTAAACAATTTTATTCAGGTTTTCTTCCTTTTTATATGAAACAAACACCAATTGAAATTCCACCAAACCTGTGAAAAATAATTCAAAACATAGGGTGAGCATTAATTTACCCAGTAGGGGGTTTCAAAATTATTTTGAAATGTATTTATTTGAAAATTGTAAATATATTTAACAAAATTATAAAATAAATCATTTGATAAAACCAATACTTGGAAAATAATTTTCACACATTGAAACATTTTCTAAATTCCCTTAAATAGTGTATATTACATTGAAAACTGTATAATTTCAAAATAATAATTCTTTTCAAATACTCCACTGGATTTCTCCATTTTTCAAATAATAACTTTTATGGATTATTTATTATACTTAGGAGGCCATAGGAAAAACAAAAGTAAACTTAACCATATCACATGCAGGACATCATCTCCTTGTGGTCATTGGTTTACTCCTTATACCATAACATATCTTTCGATACCCTAGTTTCGATTTCAAGAAAATATTTTAATGGTCCTGCCTTTCTCATTAATAACCCCAAAACCATTCAAAATCTTACATAAATTATTTCCATGTAAAAAAATAATCATACCATTACTTTATATAGCATAATATTATTTTTAAGAAATTGTGAAGGGGTTTAGATAAATCCATACATTTTGGGATTACATTAATTTATAAATACATAAACATAATTACATGGAAATTTAAAACAAATACTGATGATAAATTCATGAAATTTCAATAATATCTTAGATGAAGACCATTTCTAAAATTATGTTTGACATTCAAGGATGTACACAAATTTTTATCACATAATACGACAACCTTTATCATTTATAATAGAATTTAAATAGAAAACAAAAAAATGATAACTACTATTAATTATCAAGGTCATATTTTACATAAGATAATAAATTTACATTAAAATATTGATATTTGGAATTTTAATATAATAAAATATCCTATACAATTTAAATAATAACAAAAAATGTTTGGTTATTATTTAGTAACATATTTCAAAATAAACTATAAGCATCTTACAAAAATTTATAAAAAATAATTTCATTACCAAGGTTTAAAAGAATTTATATGCATATATATAGTGGTATTTTCTATAAAATAGAAAAATGTAAAAAATTTCGTAGTCTCATATATAATATTTATTTTAATAAAATACATCCCTTAACTTAGATGAACCAAAGCTTGTTGTCTTCTGGACTCAAAATAAGTGAAAGAGTTTTGGGGAGGGTGAGTCAGGTGTTTTGGGAGAGAAAAGAATGATGGTTTTATATAGAAAGTTTGTATAATTAATTACATCAATCATTCAAGGATAGAAATAGTAGTGGAATACTGTTTATTTACTTTGATCAAAAGGAATTCAGGAATGTTTTTTATTTTCAAATTGTTCAATGGTCTATTTTTATAATATATATATATATATATATTGATGATTGGAGTTATTGTAAGTTTTCATATCTGAGGGATTTATGATTTTGACAAAAATAGAAGAAAAAAACATGAGTTTTGGTTTGTTTAATTCATAGAAAAAAAATTCATTATATATTTTTATATATATATACATATATATATATATATATGTATTATTCTTATCATGTTGTGGATGTTGATAGAAAACAAAAGATTTCTGATATAAAGTTAAGGATTCATTTTGTGTATCTTTTTATAATTTATTCACACCAATTGGAAAAATCAACATCGACCTACACACAGGTTGATGGAGATTGTGATAGAGGATAAGTGGAACACATTAGAAATGAGGGTTACTAGTTCAGAAATGTGGGGAAGTTGAATAGTAGAGAAGACGAGTAGTGTGAAAAATAGAGAATGGATCATATCAGTATGATCTCGAACAAATGACCAAGATTAAATCCCACGGTTTTAAAACTTTCCCCACATCAAAACGAGGATAGTTATGGTGACTCCTTATATTACAGGGTGCATATACTCCATCCCAAAACCAAAATCACACACATAAATGGACATAAAATTGGGACATGTGGGATTTGGACCAACCTCTCCATGAATTACATGGGGACCTACACACGGGTCTACCCATGAACTGTTGTACCTATTCTCCACCAAGGAGCCACCCTTCCACCTTAGTATAGCTTGGGCAGATTCCTCCCACATGGGGTGACCCATGTGGGTCCTCCTATGCGGTTGAGGTGTCCTTAAGATGGTCCTTCAAAGGTTTTCCTAAATTTTTTGTTAACATAAAATATTGTAAGTATAGTAAATTTTCTTTTTTATTTAACATTTTTTATTACTTATTTACCAAATGCTACTATTAAACAATAGATATTAAATCTTCTAATCCTAAAATCCATATTAAAAAAAATTAATGTTTTACATATTATTAAAACATTTTCATTAAGTTATATCATTTTTAATATTATAATATTATTCTAATTTGCAACTATCATTTTAAATTCATTTTAATTTTTTTTAATTCATGTAACAGATACTAAGACCCAAACGGCTATATTTCTAATAGTAAAATATAAAGAGTCTTATAAATATCTATGTCTAAATGTATTTGAAAAAGATCAAAATATTTTGATGTTCTTTGCTTCCATAATGTTGCTCTACTTCCCTCTTATTGTTAGTGTTTTTTCTATTCTTCTTGCTATCGCTTTTCAAATTATGGACAATTCAAGGGAAGTGGGATACATATTCAGAATTATTTTGTTGATAGGAGGTTCTCTAGTTGTGTTCCTGGGACATATAGTGATCTTATTGAATTAGTCGTGGTTTCTAATTTTTTAAATATGTAAAGAAATTAGTTATTCATTAATAAAATATTCTTTGGTTTTTTTTTATTTTGAATTCCTCTGTATTTATATCATTTTATTAAAAAAAGGCAAAATAAATCATAGATCCATGATGTTATATATGGTTTTTTAAACACTTCTAGAATACTGTTAAATAATGTTTTTTCATTTTTATTTAATTTGACATGTGGGTTTTTGGAAAACTGTTTAATTTTTTATTGTGCGGTGGTTTTAATAAAATTTTACCCTAAATATATTAATATTTAATAAAAATAATAAATAATAATAATAATTAATTTATACATATATGTATATGAATAAATATATTAATGAAAATTAATAATTAATTGTAATAAAAATGTTTATTTTTTATTTTCAAATATTTTTATAAATTAAAAAATCATTATTATTAATTTATAATTATTAATTTAAAATTAGTCATTGTTAACTACTAAGTATTTCACATTAATTAGTAATTATTATTTTTATTAATTTTAACTATTAATTAGCACTTTTTAATTAATTGTTATTTATTATAATTTATTTATTATTCATTGCTAATATATATGTGTGTGTTCGTTGCTCTTCCTATATTTCAATTAATCATTTATAATTAATAATTACTTATAACACACACACACACACACACATATATATATATATATATATATATATATATTCTTAAAATGTCTTTTGAGGTTACAACAATGGAAACAACACGCACACTCATGGGAGATCATGGATATGTGACACCCCCATCCAAGGGTTAACCCATTACAATGTTATCCGATTACATTTATATAACCTAAATACCCACAATTTTGATTCCCAAAGGCCCACCATTGGGTGGATTAGATGTGAATTCATCCTGGATCAAAGTCACTTTTCCAAAATCTTATGTTGTGTCAATGTGAACATGAGTTTTTACCCCTTCTAGCATCACTTGTCTACATCATCTATTTGCATCACCTACCTACATCATCGATCATAAATGGCCTAGAAATATCCCATAAGGGGGTTTCCAAGATTTGAACTCTGATGATATGTAGAATTATGGGATGACCATACCAATTTAGAATGCCCCCAACTAAATATCACAAATATATATCAATGTAATGTGTTTATATTTCAAATGGTCTCAGAATGGGGGAAATAACATGAAAACGACCCACATATAGAGCTGGGGTGGCCCCAATTTGTGATCTTCCCCACTCCATCAAATGATATAGATATAAATATATGTGAAAATATATATGTATAAATATATAAACATATAAATATAATTAATTGTATATGTGTGTGTGTGAGTGTAAATATTGAAATATATATTATATAGTATTTACTATTTAATAATTAATATTAATAACACTTAATATGAAAATAATAACTAATTATATAAATATATAAACATATAAATATATAAATATAAAAAATGTATAAATATATGTAAATAAGTATAATCATAAATACATTTAAATAAATAGTTGTCAATATATATATATATAGAAACAAATATGAATACTTATAAATATATAAAAAACACACACAGAGAGATACACACACATATATATATACATATATATATATTTGTGTGTGAGAGAGAGAGTATATATACATACACACTCACATAAATATATATATTAATATTTATATATAAATATATTTAAATATATATATATATATGTCTGTATGTATGTATGTGTTTATATATATATATATATATATATATATTGTGGTTGTGTATATATATATATGTGTGTGTATATATACATGTATATTTACATACATTTATATATATTTTTATACATTTATATATATAATTTGATATAATTTTATTTGTATATGGTCTTTGAGGTTATAAGACATGAAAAAAACACACACACTTCTAGCCTAGTATAGACTTATTACACCCCACTTCAAGGGATAACCCACATCATAGCATGCACATTATAATATTTTAAAACCCAGAAGTCCATCATTTGATTTCTGGTAGGCCCATTCATCCTAGACCAAAGGCCCCACGCCTATGTCATGTGTTATGCTAATGTGGACCTGGGTCTAAACCTATGAATACATCATCAGTCATATGATTCCTAGAAATTCCCCTCAAGGGAGGCTTCCAGGATTTGAGCTCTGGTCATATTCAGATTTATGAGGAGACTTTATCACTCAAACAAGCCCCCAACTACAAGCTAATTATGAGTAATGAGGTATTAGCAGGTGCCAGATTATGATTTTCTTAGGCCCAACCCAATCCATCAGTGTTGTCTACCCCAACAATTTTCAAGTGTGGAAGTACTCAAACATGATTCGGTTCTCTTACAACATGGAATGACCCTTCCTTACATGGTACTACTTTAAAAATCCTTGATGGTAAATTATATATGTCTTTATATATCTATATTGAAATTATTCATAGTTATATATTTTTGTAGATATTAATATTCATTTGTGTATATTTATGTATATTTCTATAAATTTACTTATATTTACATATATTTATAGTTATTTATATGTATTTTTGTATATATATATATATATATATATCTGTGTGTGTGTGTGTGTATTATATGATTGTGTGTGTGTCTATATATATATCTATGTGAATATATATATTTTTATTTTTATGTGTTTTTATATATCTATATTTATTTTTATTTACATATTTATATGTTTTTGTATATATTTATATGTATTTATGTTTTTTTATTTATTTTTTATATTTATGTGTATATATATAAATATTTATATGAATTTCATTATATATATTTCTATATATTTAAATGTATTTAAGTGTGTGTGTGCGTGTGTGTGTGTATATATATTATAATTATATGTATTTATATACATATTTGTATATTATGTGACTGTGGAAACATTTATATTTATATTAATATTTAATTATTTGTATATATATATATATATGCCCCTATCCTGATGGCCTTGAATGTTTTTTTGAATAATAAGTTTTTATATAGGTTTAGAGGGAACACATACTTGGCGTGAAGTGTAACACCTGAATGTTTTTGTGAAATATTTTCTTTAAATAATTTTAATTCTTCAATAACTTTAATTGCACGCAATTATGAGTTTAAACAAACAATGAGATGCCCTAGGTATAAAATTAACATTATAACCTAGCCATTAAGTTAGTGGTAATAAATATAACTAACATATGAAAATGTATGGTGAATTATTTGGCTACCAATCATTTATGAAAAATATAAACCAACTAAATGTAAAAGAAATATTTGTATTTTGGTATTAATAAATTAAGTGAATTAAAATTAGTAAATTAAATTAATAAAATATATATGCTATATATTTAATAAAATATTTTTTTATATTCAAACAACAAATATTTTAGTCATAGGGTATAAATAAACACTATTTGATGTATAAAAAACTATATTTTTCAAAAGGGTAATTTTACCACCTTTTAATGGAAAACTCGGTTTAAATTAAAATTTTGAAACATTAACAATTTTCATATGAAAAAATATACTTCTTAATTTTAAGTGGGATATAATAATTTACATTGGATGAATTTTCAATATTTTTCTCATAACTTTCATGTTTTAATGAATAGTAATTCATCTTAAATTTTTAAAGAAAACTACTTTTTTTCATCTAAATAATTTATATGGTTAAATTAAATTATTTAATGGTTTTAAAGTATAAATAGAATTTATTTTTATCATTAAATATAATTTATGTCATTGTAATTAATTTTACATTTAATTTAGACATAAAAACATTTAAATATTTTGCAATGTTTTAACTTTTAAAACTCTTTTTCTTCTTCAAATAATAAGATTAATTTTAATTTAATTGTTGAAACTTTTATGTTTTGAATTTGTAAAAATAGATTCCGTATTTGGAATCAGTGGGTACAAATTATGTAAATAGATTTATTTTATTTTTGGTCATTATGAATACTAACTTCTGTAATTTTTTATTAATACGATAAAAGGGTAAATCGAGTAATTAAAGGAAAAAATAATATTATAAATTTACCCTAAAAATTTTACTTATATCATTGAATGAGTTTTTTTAGACCTAAATCAGACTTGGGTCTAAATATTATCATTTAGAAGATACTTGGATGATATTAGGACATTTAATTTATTTTATTTAAAGAAACTTAAATATGTCTTACTCAAGTTTTAATAAATATATGATATTTAATATAATGTTATACAAAAGATGATTTTTATTATAAATAATATTTTGAAAGATAAAATGTTATTATTTATGATGGTAATTTTTTTTTAATTTTTAGGAAATAAATATTTACCTTAAAGGCTAATACATTGATGATGAAGAGCTTATTTAATTAACGAGAAATCAATAAAATGATTATTATTAAAATGATAATGACCATTAAGAGACTCAAAAAATTAACCAAATAATATTGGTAGATTATATTGCGACCATAATCATCAAAGGGTATATTTATTGACCATTTGGATCTATATGGAAAAGAATATGATAGTTATATTTTATTTAAAGTGATGCTAAAGTTGTCACATTCATGTTTCAAAAAATATAACATTTCTAATGTTGGATTTTTCATAATATATATTATACTAAAAGTATTATTACTAAATATAGAGGATTTATATTCATATTAGTATTTTATTTTTTATTTTTATTCAAAAAATAATTATATTAAATAATTACACAAAAATGAGGTAGTAATTATTTTATTTATGGAGATCACAAATAAATTTCATTAAAAATGTTAAAATAAGTATAATTTGGGATAATTAATATATACACCATGTTTTATAGATGACCTTTAACTATTAAGAAAATGATAAAATAGTTTTTTTCTAATTTAACTTGTTATCTTAATATTTTTAAAAATCAATGAATTGAATAGTGTAAAAATTGACACTACGGATTATTTATCAAAATAATGTTTTGTAAAATTATTTAAAAATAATAAAACATTTTTTAAAATATATAATAATTATTATATGGTCTAAAATGTTCTAAATTATTTATTTATGGTCTAATGTACATCAAATAAGTAATTATTTCACCTTTTAATATTGAAATATTTGTTACCTTTGTTAAAAATTAAATTAAATAACAAAATTATAATTAAAATAATAAGGTTTATATTGTTAGGAAAACATATCTAAAATTTTTGGTTTGTGATATTAAAATCTTATCTCATCTCACATTAAAAAATATGACATTTTTTAGGTTTTTTATGTATTTTTGTTTTATTATAAATTAATATTTTTCAATATTCCATAATTTCCCCTCATCTCAATTATAAAAGGGCACCTCGTCCCTCAATTATTCACTTAATTTTGACCCTTAAATATTGTACATACCCTAACCATTTCCCTTATAAACTTCCCTAGTCACATTATAGTAGTTTTTTTCTTCTCTAAAGACTATCCCTAGTGCTTTAAGGGGTGGTATAGAGGGAGCTTGTCGAAGAAGAGGTAATCTCCTTTACCGATTCATTCAAAATTATTTATTTTTCTACTTCCTATTCATGATATTTCTCCATTATAAAGTAATAAATACAATATAAATTATATACTGAGATGTTATTATGATTATGTAACAACCATATTCCACCTTCTATCCATCCTACGAAAAACAAAATCGCTACACGTGCGTACGTATGACTTATCATCTCCACACCATGGGGTAATATGTTTTTCCACCAACATCTTACTTGTATTGGTATAATGGTAGAAATAATAACTATATGTGATTATTATAATAGTATTATGGAAAAATATACCATCCACATCCATACCATTTCACAATTATGGAAATGATATCATCGCTCATGCGTATGTATAGAATATCATCTCCACGATGCAGTGCGATTCATTCTACATGATATCTATTAAAGCATGATTATATAATTGTATATAATGAATAATTATAGTATATATTAGGTTAATATAATTTTATAATGATATTACTATGACCTAAGAAGGAGAACCGAAACTTATTCGACAAAACATGTATAATAAAATGAAGCCATTAATACCCAAATAATGAGTAATAATGAAATGTTATTAACAAATAGATGATAATATGATCATATATCATATCATAAAAATGACTATGATTTTGGAATATGTCAATTATATTATTTAATTCATTATATAGGAGGTTCAAATATATATAAATTATATCATACCTAAGGTAAGGGATAATTTTTCAATCACATTATTATATGAGATTGTTTATATATAAGTATTTAATGGGGTATATTTATCATTTATGTCCATGTTTCTAAAATATGTATTCCAAAATATTATTCATATGTTTATAAAATTTTTGAAAGTAAATTTTACCCATCGGTGAATCTTTATTAAATGGTATGAAAGGAATCTTTTTTCATTTTCTATATGTGGCAATTTTTGAATTTCCAACAAAGGTATGAGAAGAATTTTTTCATATAACTTATATGACATGGATGGATTTTTTAATTTTTATAATTCCTTACTGCAATGAATCTTCCTTTGTAATATTTCAATTTTATTTTCAAATAAAATTTTTTCTTTTAAAAGTGAACAACACTTTGAGAAAGGAATCATTTTTGAAGAAGAAAGTATATTTTCCTCAAGAATTAATTTCAAGTGTTCTATCGAAATTATTTTCCATCTAATATGGAATTATTTAATAGGGTTATGTTGTATGTATACTATACCTATTGTTCTTATGATTTTATTGTGTTTATAATGGAATTATATTTATGAAATCCATTTGATTTAAATGGATTATGTTACGGTGGAATGATTTTTAAAGAAACTCATTTTATTTATTGGGTTATGATGAATGATTTATGTTTTTGTGGAACACGTAATAATGATTTCATTATAATATAGGTGGGACCTATATCTACCTCCAATTCATTGGGTAAATATTTATATCTCAAGTGATCGATAGGGATGGAACGAGAAATGACCTCAGTTCAGTAATATAGTGTTGGAATGAGGAGTGAACTCAATTGAGTAATGGCTGAACTTTTATTTTTTATTCAAATAACACAAGACCCCAAGACAAATCAAGGAGGTCTAAAATAATGAATCCCTAATGCATCCCTAAGTATAAACATCATACATTCCTGGGGTAGCGTCCCTACTCTCAAGAACACCAACAAGGGATTATCAAGGCTACTCCCCCGAGAGAGAGCATCTGCAGCAAAGTTAGCCTCCCTAGGAATGTGGCGAGTCACACAATCATTACCCAATTCCAAGGATCATCAACGAATGATGTAAGTCAAACACCAAGGCACATCACCTTTCCCTTGAATTTCCTGAATCAGTACCTCTGAGTCTAATTCCACTTCCGAGATTGTCAATGATAACCTATTACAAATCATGATGCCTGTGAGTAACGCCCAGCCCTCGGCAGCCAGTGAACTTCTCATACCATGATAGCAGCTAAATTATTCTAACACCTAGCCACTTCTATCCCTCACCAATCCTCCTCCCATCATCATCCCATTCATGCATGAACCATCCACATTGAGTTTCAACCCGTTAACCGGATGCTGCCATCTCACCCAGCTCCCATGTAACCTCAGATGATCCACCGGTCCGTTAAGACTGTGTAAAGCAATAGCATTCTCCCCCCCCTAAGAGATATCCTAGTTCACACTGAAGGACTTTCATTTTCACTAGAAGAAGAGAGCTCGGACACCGACCCTCCCATGTACCGGCATTCCGAACCTCCCATGAAGACTAGAAGATTGAGATTACTGTGATGATGCGATTCTAATATTCCATCTTGTCCTGCTCCACTCCTGAGAACCAGCCCTCAAAAAACATATGTAAAGAGTTGCAAGCAGCATGGTACTTACACCATATATCCATCGAAGACCAGAGAAAGCACTCCCATTCACCCTTTATGAATAACTGGAGAATTGACTCCATCTTCAGGTTTGAACAGTAATAACGCTGGGAAGCTAGATGTATTCCTCTCTTCTGGATATTGTCTTCAGTGGACAGGGCCTAACTCTGCACCCTCCATATGAGGAAGTTCAGTTTCAAGAGAACCTCCTTATTCCATAGATGGGATCCTCATTCATCCCAGATCCCCTCCTTCTGTATAACATTACGATAATCATAGTTGTTAAAGTGCCCTGATCTAGCCAAAAAGAAGTATAGGCGATCTTCTTTTTCAACAAAAACAATTTCTTTAAATACTTCCTTTTGTTTTGAATTGATAATGGAATCCAAAATCTGGGGATGTTGGCAGGCCTCTCTTACCAATATCTCCGGACCTGGATAGCTTAGGAAGAATAGCTTCTCTCTGACCCACTTATCTCTCCAAAAATCAATATATCCAACACCAACCATCCATCGAGATGAGTCTTGAAGAATGTCCAGATGTGAAACCACTGTTTTCCCTAGCCTGGATAATTTCCTTACATCCCGATTCTCACAATACTTACCATATTTTATTCTCAGAGTTTTGGCCCGCATCGATTTTCCCACAAGAAGTCCCAAGCTAAACGAGTTTTCATGGTGTGCATGGCTAAAGTGAAATCCTGGATACCAACACCTCCTTCCTCAACCGACTTATCTAATTGAGCCTAAGAGGCCCAATAAGCCCTTACCAATCCATTATCATCCCAAAGAAATCTATTGATAATCATCTCTAAAGTATGGATAGTTCCCTTAGTAGGAGTGATAATTGACAATACATGCATCAGAATCGAGGAAAGCATACTATTGATCAAATTCACCCGGCCTCCAAAGGATAGGAACCTGTTTTTCCAATTAAAAATCATCCCCGAAATTTTATTGATGAGATACTCAAAGAAGACTTTTCTTACCTGACCATTATAAATGGGATCCCTGAGGTACATCATGGGAAGTTGTTTCTGCTAGAGGCCCATAATTTCTTGGATACTCCGTGCCCTCCCCCTTGGAAAATTTATTAGATATGAAAACATTGATCTTCCTTGCATTGATCTATTGACCACTCAGACTACCATAGATCCCAATAATCTACATGAAATAGATCAAAGAGGATCTCCTATCATTCAGAAAAATAAGGATGTTGTCAGCAAACATAATATGAGAGTAGGAACCATCTGATGCCTGAGAGACATAGGGAATAATCTTTCAGTCCATCAGCCCTATATGTAAGTTTTGAGATAGGGCCTCTTGAGAAATGAGAAACAAGGAGGGGGAAAGAGGATCCCCTTGCCTCAATACCCTCGCATTCTTGAAGAATCCAAACCCTTTACCAAGAAGATAAATAGTGATCCACGATGAAGAGAAGAAATAGAAACATAAGTCGCAAACCCATTCATGAAATCCAATCTTCCTCATTACCTGAATAATAAAACTCCACTCAAGTTTATCGTAGGCCTTATCTATATCTAGATGAATTACCAAATTGGACCTCACTACCTTCTTGTTAACATCCTCTAACAATTCTTGAGCCACTCCCACCACCCCTTGAATCCCTCTACCTTGAATGAACCCATGTTTTTCATGGAAAATAATACTCGGGATGACCCTATTTAGCCTCATTACCAAAATACTTGCCAAAATCTTATATGAAACGTTACATAGACATATTGGTCTATAATGGCTGATTGATGTTGGGTATTTCAACTTTGGCACCAACACCACCCTTGAAGCACACATACCCCTATTGAGCCCCCCCCCCCCCCCTTAGAAGAAGTCTTGGAATGCCTCTGTAACAGAGGAGCCCACAATCTCCCATGTTTCCACATAGAAAGCCCTCGGGAACCCGTCCGGACCTGGGGCACTTTATGGAGGAAATATTTTAACCACATCCCACACCTCCTCACCCACCGGAAGAGACCTCAACCTCTCAATAAACCTCCCATCGAGACTACTGCCAATATTTTGGAGGAAGGCCTCTTACTCACTAACCTAATCATCCCCCCACGGAGAAGTTGTTCGGTCACCAGCAAGAATATTTTCGAAATTCTCTAAATCCATTCTGTCGGAAACATTTACATCATCATTGAAAGACCCATCTTCCAATCTGATATGGTCTGCTATGATGGTTTTGGAAATGATACTTTACTAATATGAAATGATTTTCTATGCTTATGTATATGACACAAAATTTTATGTCATATGTTATGAATTTTGGGATTACATTTATTGATTCTTATAAATTTTATGATTTATCCCATGACATGATATTGTGATCTTTCATAAGTAGGATAGGATTTTCAAATGTAATGTTCGTATGTATTATGATTATGATTTGATTGGTATCTCTCTTGTTTTCCCTTGATGAGAATCTGAGCTCTCCTTTTTAAATGTTTCTTTTCCCTAGTTCATGAAGAATGATATTAAGTAAGATATGTCAAAAGGGGGTTAAGTTATGAAGAAATAAGTGGGAGCAATGTAGATGACTTATGAACCAATTGTTTATGTTTCTCAGTTTCTAAAAAGACTAAATTTTTATGGTCCTAGTGTGGTTTTGTTATGTTTTATAATGAATATTATTAAAATTTTGAAGTAATATCTATGTATGTAATTTATGGGATTTTATATTTGGTATCAGATAAAAGGTATAGTTAACCTTTGGAAACCAGGATGAGAAAACCTTAGTAGGAACCCCAAAGATATGTAGAAGTATAGGTTACAATCCTAGATTTTTAGAAATTATCATGAATAACCTAGGATAAAACCTAAAGTGTATTAAATTGAAATTTTATTCTTGATTATATGGTTTTACTATTAAGATTAGTTTTTATCATACTTTTCTTCTTGATTTTAGTCAATGGATAGAACCTGAAGAAATCCCATTAATACTGAATGTGAGGGGAAATGCAATGATTTTCCTCCTAAGAAACCAAATGGTTGGGAGTTCAAATTAAAAATCTTGCATCTATGCTCACATAACATTCTCAAGATATGAATCATGAAATAAGTATAGACAACCAAAGGGGGGAACACCATTATATTGAGACTTTCATGAGGATTCGTCCACCTTCTTTCAGCAGCTCTTCGGATCCACTAGTGGCTGAATAATGGATCAGTACCACTGAAAATAAATTTGTTGTTCTCAAATCTTTAGAACATGACAAATTCATCTTATTAGTCTATCATTTGGAAGGTGAAGATAATCCATGGAAGAACCTTATCAATAATAGGATTCTAAGTGATGAAATTGAATCCATGGAATGGGATGAGTTCAAGAACATATTTTTCAATAAGTACTTTCCTCATATTATTCTAACAATGATTGAGAAGGAGTTTCATGTGCTTAAGAAAAAGGATGATGAATCCATTGGTACCTATGAAGAAAATTTTACTAGACATTCAAGGTACACTTCTATAATTATTATCAAACCGGATAGTAAAATTAATTGATTCCTTAGTTGTTAAAACCAAGTCTTTGAATGTCATTATCCATAAGGGACTTCAATAGCTATGATGAAATAATTCAATGTTATATTAAGGTTGATATGGATAATAGAGTAACCCATCAGTCCTATGGGTATGATAAAAAGAGAAAAATGGAATTAAAGGGAAAATATAAAGACCACACTGAAGAGAAGATGAGTTTTCTCATATAATAAAAGTGTGGAAGGAAACATGGAGGAAACTATCTTAAAGGGACTAGAAAATGTTTTATGTGTGGGATATAATTTCATCGGGCAGTTGAATGCTGAAGTGATGGGAAAAAATTTCTAATGATGTGAATAGAGAAAAGGTTACACAGAATTTACCTCCTACACTTGAATGCTACAAGTCCAACGAAATGGGGAATTACCAATGCCTTAATCCAAGGGTTATTGATGATGATCGACATCATCAAACTCTTAAGGCCAAAGACAGAGGCATGTGACATGTGATCAATATTGGTGATGTGTAATATGATAATGAAGTGGTGAAAGGTACACTTACCATCCACTTTAAAGTATAAAATGTTTTATTTGATTATGGATCCACCCAATCTTTTATTTATGAATAATTTTTTAAGGATATTATCATATTACCTCAACAATTAGATTTCAAGTTAGTTGTGACAACTCCTAACGGAACAACAGTCACACCAAAAGTTTATAATTCCTCTCCAGTTGAAGTTTTTGGGAAAGTACTTCCTGCAAATCGTGTGATCCTTCCTTTAATAGAATTTGATGTTATTATTAGCATGGATGGGATTTCTATATATGGATCGCATATCAATTTACAAGTAAGGGAAGTTGCATTTCATATTCTTAATCAATCTATGATCATCTATCGATGTAAGGATGAGTATAACAATCCAGTGGAAATTTATTCTATATTATGGATCTTGATTCCTATAAATTAATGTAATCTATCTCAAATGACTATAGAGAAACTCACCATTAAGAATACACCTAATGTATGGGAAAATTTCAGGTCTTCCACCAAATCATGAAGTTGAGTTTTCAATATAACTCATATCGGGTGCTTTGCCTATTTCAAAGACACCTTATAGATTGTCCCCAATTGAGTTGCAGGAATTGAAGAAACAACTCCAATAGAATCTTGGTAAGGGAATAATACTCCCTAGTGCATCACCTTGGGGTGCACCAATTCTGTTTGTTATGAAGAAAAATAGATTAATGAGACTCTATATTGATTATAAATAACTTAATAATATCACTATAAAAAAATATCCCATTCCCCACATTGATGACTTATTCGACCAACTAAGTGGAGCTCACTAATTTTCCAAGATTGATATTCATTCCATATATCATCAATTAAGGGTTAATAAAGAGTATATACCAAAGATAGCATTCTGTACAAGGTACGGACACTATGAATTTATAGTGATGCATTTTGGTCTTACTAAATCCCCCAATATCTTAAAGGATCTAATGAATAGAGTCTTCAGAGACTATCTTGATGAGTCTGTGTATTCTTTTATAGACAATATTATGGTTTATTCAAAGAGTAAGGAAAAACATGTAGACCACTTAATAATTGTATTGAAGACCCTGATAAAGAATAATCATTATGAAAAATTTACCAAGTGTGAATTTTTTCTTAAGAATGTTTCATTTTTGGGTCACATAATCTCAAGAGAGGGAATATCTATGGATCCATAAAAATAGAAGTTATTAAAAGTTGTACAACAGTAATTAATATCCAAATTTTTCTTGGTTTGGAAGGAGGTTATCTACATTTTTTTAATTATTTTTCATGACTATCTAATACACTTCACAATTTAACTCAAAAAGGAGTTAAGTTCATGTGGATGGAAGAATATGAAGATAATTTCAAAGAGCTAAAAATAATGTTTTCCGGTGCACCTATACTCAAAATGCCTTGTAGTAGATAAATGTTGGTGATCTATAGTGATAAATCCAATAAGGGGTTGGGATGTGTTTTCCTAAAAAAATATACGGCGATAGATTATGCATTAAGACAATTGAAAATCCATTAGTAAAATTACCCAACTCTTGATTTGGAGTTATCCGCGGTAATCTTTTCATTAAATATTTAGATTCATTTTCTTTTTGGTGAAAGGTGTGAGATTTATACTGATAATAAAAGATAAATGTATATTTTCACACAATATGAGATGAATATGTTCCAAACAAGATGGTTATAGTTGATTAAAGATTACAACTGCTCAATAAATTACCCCCTGGGAAAGCAAACATGGTGGAATTTTCTTTTAGTCGAAAAGACCATGCTAGCCTATCCATGATGAGGATCACAAAAGATCCAATATTTATGGATTTTCAATGTATGGATCTTTAAATTATAAAGGAAAGAGAGAAATGTTATCTTTTTCAAATGAATTTTCAACCATCTATACAAGTCAAGATTAAGGAGGCACAAAATAAACATGTAGATCTACAAAAGAAGGTAAGAAATATTCCTGAATTCAACCTTGATTGTGATGGAATAATAAGGCTAATGAACCGTTTTTTTATTCCTCCCAATCCGGAATTAAATAAGGAGCTGTTGGATAAGGCTAAAAGTTCTCCATTCTCTATTCATCCTAGAATAACAAATATGTATAGGTACATGAAAGAATATTTCTAATGGAATGACATGAAACAGAGATGTTGTCGAATATGCCTCTCGGTGCTTGGTTTTTCACCAAGTTAAGGGTGAGAGACAAAATTCTAATAGGTTGTTACAACCATTACCCATACCAAAATGGAAATGGGAAAACATCACTATGGACTTTATTTGCAGACTTCCCAAAACATCTAAAGGACATAATGCAATATGGGTTATAGTTGATCTCCATATGAAGTCAGCATACTTCATTACTATTAGAGAGGATTTCTATCTTGATTATATTTCTAGTATATATATAAAGGAAGTGGTAAGATTTCATAGAGTAACACTTTCCACTAAATATGATCGGGATCTAAGGTTTACCTCGATGTTCTGGAAAAGTCTTCAGCGGACTCTCGGTAGAGAGTTAAGTTTCAGCACTAATTATCATCCTTAGACAAATGGCCAATCTGAGAGGGAAATTAAAACTCTATAATACATGTTTAAATCTTTCTCTATGGATTTCAAAGGTGGTTGGGATCAACACCTACCTTTGGTAGAATTTTCTTACAACAATATCTTTCACACTAGTATTTAGATGTCTTCTTATGAAGCCTTCTATAGAAAGAAGTGCTAAACTCAAACTTTCTAGGATGAAGTTGTGGAAAGAAATCTATTAGGACCTGATCTTATTGTTGAAATAGAAGAGAATGTCAGATCTATTCAAAAACACATAAGAGTAGCTCAGAGTAGAAAAAAAATTATGCTAACAATTTAAGAAAATATCTAGAGTTTGAAGTGGGTGACATGGTGTTTCTAGGAATATCTCCATGGAAGAGAGTAATTAGATTTGGAAATAAGGCAACCTGAGGCCTAGGTATAGTAGTTCTTCATGAAATTCTGCATTGTGTTGGGAAGGTAGATTATCGATTGGAGCTACCACAGAATCTCTCTCAAGTTCATGATATGTTCCATGTATATATCCTAATAAATTAAATTTTTGATCCTTATCATGTACTAAACTCATAATTCATACCATGGGAGAAATATCTTTCTTATGAAGAACAACTGATAGAGATCCTGGATCATAGTGAAAAGGTTCTGCAAAATAAGACCACTCATTTTGTTAATTTCTTATAGAGGAACCAGCAATTTAAGTAAGATACATGGGAACATAAGGATGTGATGAGGTATAGGTATCCTCATATATTTCTATAGTGAAAATTTTTGAGGAATAAATTCTGTTCAAGGGGGGTAGAATGTAATACTCAGATGTTTTTAAAAAATATTTTCTTTAAATAATTTTAATTCTTTAACAGCTTACACTACATGAAATTGTGAGTTTAAACAAACCACGAGACACCCTTAGTATAAAATGACAATTATAACCTAGTTGTTATATTATTGGAAATAAATATAACTAACATATGAAAATTTATGGTGAATTCTTTAACTACCAATCATTTATGAAAAATATTAACCAATAAAATGTAAATCAAATATTTGTATTTTTATATTAATAAATTAAGTCAATTTGAATTATAAAATGAAATTAATAATATATATATATTATATATTTAATAAAATATTATTTATATTCTTCAATATATATTTTAGTCATAGGATATGAATAAACCCTATTTTATGTATAAAAATGGATAATTTTCAAAAGGGTAATTTTACTGCCTTTTAATGGAGAAATGAGATTAAATTAAAATTTTGACACATGAATAATTTTTATTTAAAAACATAAACTTCTTCTTTTGAAGTGAGATATAATAATTTAATTTAGATTAATTTTTGTTATTTTTTGGATAACTTTCATGTTTTGATGAATAATAAAAATATACTAAATTTTTAGTGAAACAACTTTTTTCATCAGAATAATTTATATGGTAAAATTTTATTATTAAATGGTTTTAAATTATAAATAGAATATAATTTTATCATTTAATATAATTTATTTCATTTTAATTAATTTTACATTTAATTTAGATATAAAAACATTTCAATCTTTTGCAATGTTTTAACTTTTAAAACATAATTTCTCATTCTGACAATGAGATTAATTTTTGTTTAATTACTGCAACTTATATTTTTTGAATTTGGAAAAATTAATCCCATATTTGGAATCATTAATTCCAAATAAATTAATTTTTTTATTTTTGTGTATTATGAATAGTACTTTGGAAAATATTTATTAATACGGTGAAAGGGTAAATCATGTAATTAAGCATAAAAATAATATTATAAATTTACCATAACAGTTTTCCTAATATCATTGGATGAGTGTGTTTCGGACTAAATCATTATTGGATTGAAATGGTATCCTTTGGAAGCCACATGGATGAGATTAGGACATTTAATTTATTTTATTTAAAGAAAAGTTAAATATGTCTTACTCAAATTTAAAGAACTCTATCATTTTTAATATACAGTTATAAAGAAGATAAATTAGATTATAAATACCCTTTTGAAATAAAAAAAAAAATTTATTTATCATGGTAATTTATTTTTAATTTTTAGGAAATAAATATTTACCTTAAAGATTAATACATTGATGTTGTAGAAATATTATTTAATTGATGAGAAATCAATAAAATATTTTTTTATTAAAATGATAATAATCATTATAAGACCCAAAAACATTATCAAATATTATTTTTCAAGAATATATTGTCCATAATCATCCATGAGTCAAGTTATTAACCATTTGGATCCATATGGAAAAGATTATGACACTTATAATATTTTATTTAAAGTGATGTTAAAGTTATCACATTCTTATTTTAATAAATATAACATTTTTAATGTTGGATTTTCTATAATATATATTTATCTAAAAGTATTATTCTGAAATTTTAAGGATTTATAGTCATATTAGTATTTTATTTTCAATTTTTATTCAACAAATAAGTATATTAAATAATTACACAAAACTGATGTAGTAATTATTTTATTAATGGAGATAAAAAATAAATATTATTAAAAATATTAAAATAAATATAATTTGGAATAATTGATATATCCAATGAATTTAATAGATTAAAATCACCTCTTAGTAATATAATAAATTTTTTGGTTTGATGTTAACTTTTTGTTGTAATATTTTAAAAAATCAATGAATTGAATAGTGAAAAAATTTCCATTAGTAATTGTTTATCAAAATAATGGTTTATTAAATTATTTAAAAATCATAAAACATTTTTATAAAATATATAATAATTATTATATAGTATAAAATGTTATAAATTATTTACTTATGGTCTAATTTACATAAATAAGTAACTATTTCACCCTTAATATTGAAATATGTGTTACCTTAGTTAAAAATTAAATAGAATAACTAAGTGTTAATTAAAATGATAAGGTTTAAATTGATATAAAAACTTTTATAAAATTTATTGGTTGATGATATTGAAAACTTATCTCATATAATTTTATAAATTAGGACATTTTTGAAGTTTTTGGATGTGTTTTGAGTTTATTGTAAATTAATATTTTTGGATATTCCATAAGTGGCCCTCACCACAATTATAAAAGGGAACCTCCTCCCTCACTTATTCACTTAATTTTTAACCTTAAATATCTCCCATATCCTACCAATTTCCCTTTTAAACTTACCTAGTCAAATTCTAGAGGTTCTTGTATTCCCCAAAGACTATCCCAAGTTATTTAAGAGGTGATCTAGCGGGAGCTCGTCGAAAAAGAGATAATCTACTCTATAGATTATTTCAAACTTATTTCTTATTCTACTTAATATTCATGAATTTTTATATTATAAAGTAATAAATCTAGTATAACTTATATAATTAGATTTTATCATAATTATGTAACAACCATATTCCACCTTTTATCTATCCTACAAAAAATGAAATCACGACGAGTGTGTAAGTATGGTTCACCGTCTCCACACCGGGGTGTAATGTATTTTTCATCACCGCCTTAATTTTATGGGTATAATGGTGGAAATAATAACTATACTTGATTATTATGACTTGATTATGGAATAAAATATCATCTACATCCAAACCATTTCACAATTATGGGAATGATATCATCACTCGTGCGTACATACGGCATACCATCTTCACGATGTGATGTGATTCATTATACATGATATCTATTAAAGCATGATTATATAAATGTATAGAATGAATAAATATGGTATATATTATGTTATTTTAATTTTTTAATAATATCACTGTGACCTATTAAGGATAACAAGAGCTTATTCGACAAAAAAACAGAAATAAGAAAACGAAGCCATTAATACCCAAATAACGAGTAATAATGAAATGTTATTAACAAACCGATGATAATATGATCATATATGATATCATAAAAATTACTATGATTTTTGAATAATTCAATAAAATTATTTAAATCATTATACAGGAGGTTCAGATAAATACAAAGGATATCAGACCTTGGGTAAGGGATAATTTTGCAATCCCATTATTATTTGAGAGTGTTTATATGTAAGTATTTACTGGGGTATATTTATCATATATGTCCATGTTTCATAAATATGCATTCCAAAATATTCTTTATATCCTTATATAATTGTTTAATGTAAATTTTTTTCATTGGTGAATCATTATTAAACATCATAAATGGAATATTTTGTTATTTTTTATACGAGTTACTTTTTGACTTTTCGACAAAAGTATAAGAATAATTGTTTCCTTTAACGTATATGGAATGAATAGATTTTTTACATTTTCATAAAACATTAGCTAAATAAAGATTAATTTACAAGATTTAAAGTTTATTTTCAAATAAATTATTATCTTTTAAAATTTCATGAAATTTTGAGAAAATAAAACCGTTTTTTAAGAAGAAAGGATATTTTTCTCAAGAATTAATTTCAAGTGTTCTATAAAAAGTATTTCTATATAAGATGGAATTCTTTAATAGGGATATGTTTCAAGTGTACTATCTATATTGTTCATATGGGTTGATTGTGATTATTATTGAATGTTATTTACGAAATCCATTTTTCTTACATGGATTATGTTATGGTGGAATGATGTTTAAAGAAACCCATTTAATTCATTGAGTTATGATGGATGATTTCTGTTTTTATGGAACACGTACGAAAGATTTCATTATGAGATGGGTGGGACCTATATCTCCCTCCAATCAACCCATGCTATTTATGAACCCATTTATATCTCATGAGATAGATAGGTATGGAATGAGAAATGATCTTGGTTCAGTAATACAGGGCTAGAATGAGGAGTGAACTAGGTTTAGTAATGGACTTAGTTTTCCATGATGATCTAAGAAATGAGACTTGTCTAATATGAAATGATTTTCTATGATTCGGTGTATGCCAAAGAAATTTATGACTTATGTTATGACTTTTGGGATTATGTTCATTGATTCATATGGGATTTTATGATTTATCCCATGACATGATATTATGATCTTTCATATACAGTATAATATTTTCAAATGTTTTGTTCTTATGTCTTATTATTATTATATGATTGTTATCTCCCTTGTTTTGCCTTACCGGGCATTTGAGATCACCCTTTTATATGTTCTATTCCCTAGTTCATGAATTAGGGTATTGTGTATGATATGTCAAAAAGGTGTCTAGTTATGAAGTAATAAGCGAGAGACAATGTAGATATCTTATAAACCAGTTGTTTATGTTTCCCAGTTTCTAAAGACACTAAATCTATATGTTCCTGGAGTGGTTTTGTTATGTTTTTTAATTATTATTATTCAGATTTTGAATTAATATCTATGTATGTAAAGTATGGACTATTATATAAAGTACCAAAGGAATGAAGGACTTTATAATACATGGCTTGAGTTGATAGAGCCACACATGCCTTGATAAGTGTCCCTTGAACCCTATAAATGGAAAAAAACTTCTTCACTTTCATACCTTCATCTCCCAACACGCCTCCCTAATTCTACATATGTAGTCCACCATCCCCATCACTTCTAAGAGCAATGAACAGGTGCATAGTTAGCCACTCAAAATATATAATTTTTACATCAAATTTCATCCTTATTGACTATAATTTTTACTATCATTCACTGGAATGTACTCGAAGATGCTTCCACATAATGCCTAAAGGTGCACCAAGGATAGATAGGAGGATTTGTGACTTGAAGGCCCAAATATGTTTCCAGAAGGCCAAATCGGGTGAATAGTATGGATAATATAGTACCCTGCCCAATACTTGCTACAATAAATGCATTTCTACAGTACTACAACAATACAATGTAAATTCTTCCTTCACTAGATTTGAACTTGAGTATTTAATTCGTAGCTATGTATATCCATATATGTATTTTTAATTTTTTTGTATATGTTTATAAATTTATTTATAGTTATATATGTTTATATATATTTCTCTATAGTTATATATATAATTTTATATTAATATATATTTTTTATTTATGTATATTTATATATATTTATAAATATTTATGTATATGATAAAAGGTCATGGAAGTTACAAGTAAAGGAAAAACACACACACACACCCTAATCCTATAAGGGTAGGCCACACCCACCTCTAAGGGTTGACCAACTCCATAGAAATATCATTACATTGATTGTCCTAGAGGCCTAGTGGCCAAGAGAAAATTACATGGGTCTGCACCACTTACTACATCACTCATGCATCACTGCCTTGCATCACAGACAACCTAGATCACCACATGAGTTATAAATCCACCTAAGGGGTCTTTCAAGATTCGAATCATGGTCTCTTTAATGCGGATGCCAACGTTGAGTACCACTTTCCCACGACTCAACACACTTTGTGTGTGTGTGTGTGTATTTTATATATGTATATATATAATATGGGTATATATGTATATATCTGTGTGTATTTGTATGTATATGTATGTATATAAGTATGAATTTTTAAATATTTTTATATTTTCATATATCAATAAAATTATATATACCTACATTTTAATAAATTTATATGTAATTATATTTTTATATGAACATATTTGTAATTTATGAATATATATATGTGTGTGTGTGCATATAGATAAATTTGCATGGATTTATTAAGGTCTACCAAGTCACCACATGAAGGTTATGGTGGAGTAGTAATGCCTTTAAAAAATTACAAATTGGTTAGGTGTTCAAATCTCAACCAACACATATTTATGCCTAATTCTATCATGATAAGTAATAATAAATATATAATAAATAATGATTAAATAATAATTTTAAAAAATTAAAAAGTGCCCCTATTTTTTATATTTGGTTCATAAAACTACCACTAAATGGTCTCACGTCAATTTTTTAAAAGAATTGTGAAATCTTTCTTGGAAAATTATTGCATGGTAGATTTGAGGAAACTTCCTGAAACCATTTAGCAATATTTTAAACTTCCACTAAATGAATTAATTGCATTGTGAAACACAACCCAAAATAAAACCTGAATTTTATTCTAGCAATATCTTCCTTTAAGATTTTTTATAAAACATCAAAAACCCTATTTAAAATCACATATTTTAACCTTTTACATTATATCTCAAATAGTTTAATTTATAATTAAATTCTTGTTCACTTTAAGAATTTTTAATCCTTGATATATATAAGGAAAAAAAGATAAATAAAAGGTTTATCATTAAAAAACTCAATTAATTAGATTCTATAACACCAATATTCACATATTACAATAAAAAATTGTTTAAAATCACCCGATATTGATTTATTATTGTAATTCACTTCTAAAAACTTCAAAATACATATTATTAATTATTCAAATACTCCCCATTTACCATTATCTTAAAAAAATATCTCTTATTACATAAAAAATTTGGATATAATTTTCACCATTTTCCAACACATTATAATAATATTTATTTGATTCAAAGAATTATCTCCTCCTATATTTGATCATTTTTCAAAAAAAAATCAATGAAGCTAAAGAGAAGTTATTTCAAGGTTTTATTAATATAAATTTATATCAATAAATTAATTTATGAGATAAAAATATATCTCACAACATAAATTTTTTTAAATAACACATGCTAAGTGAAAAATGTCAAAAAAAATACACCTTGTGGGAGTGGGGTTTCCTTATCCAAACCATTCATGTAACAGCCCAAGATTTTATGAAAAATATTCTTTTTAATTTCACTAATATCTTGTGTTGTACGCTACACCAAAAGGAGATTGCACAACACGCATCCTTGACTTGCCTTGTATTACACGCAATCGCGACCTTCCTTGATAGCGTGTGTAGTACGCAATACCGAGTTTCATTAAACAACGATATGCTATTAAAATATTATTAAAACTAGCCGTTATGAATAGTAATAACCACCTTTTAAAATTTTAGAAATTTTATCTCTCAAAATGGACTTAATTTTTGGATTCGGAGTATCGAATTTAGACTAAGGTGAAATTTTGGTACTTTTCGGATAACTTTCATATTCTGATGAATAGTGAAAATTACTAAATTTTAATTAAAAACAACTTTTTTAATCGAAATAATTAATAGTGATAAATTATTAATTAGAGTGGTTTTAAAGTATATTTAGAATATATTTTTACAATTCAATACAATGTTGGTCATTGGATGTAATTTCACATTTACATCAGACATAAACAAGTGTTAATCTTTTGATAGTTATTATCTCTTAAAAACAAGCTATTTGTTGTGACAGCTGAAATTAATTATAAAATCAATTAATGAAACTTATATGTTGGGAATTTTGTAAAATACAAATCATTTTTGAATTCATAATATCAATTATAGCTTAGGGTGAAATTTTTGGCATTTTTCTGAAAAACTTCAATTTTTGATGAATAGTGAAACTACTAAGTGGTAGTTAAAAAAATTATTTTTTTCATAAATCTTAATTTTACTGCTTCTGTGAATGGAATTTCAAAAATCCGAGAGACACGGTTGATTTCAGTAAGTAAAATGTGGTTCAATGAGATGAAAATAATTTTTGGTGAATAGTAACTTTTTACTTTTATTTACCACGGTTAAAAGTAAATAGGGTAATTAAGGGTAAAAATGATATTAATATTACCCTAACACATGTCCTAATCCTATTGGACAAGTTTATCTCGACCAAAAACAACCTTAAGTGTAAAATATTATCATTTAGGCCCACTTGGATTAGATTAGGACATTTATTATTATTTAATTCAAAGAAGAGTTAAAAGAGTTAAAATCAAAGTTTATTTACTAAAACATTTTTAATATAGGGTTATACATAATATAATTTCGACTATAAATATTAATTAGAAATATAAACATATTTACTACATAATGGTATTTTATTTGTAATTTTTATACTTTAAATAATTTAATTTATTTATGACACAACGATGATGCAGTAATTACCTTTTTAAGAAAATATTAACATAATTGATGTTATAAATGCCCAAATAAATGTAATTTGAGACTTTTTATGAATCCCAATAATTTTCTAGGTTACTATGATATATTATTGTTGATTTAATCAACTTGTTTTGAACATATAATTTTGTTATGACTTTCACAAAAATCATATATCAAATAGTGTCAAAATTGACACAAAATAGTTTTTAAATCAAATATTATATTAGTAATTGTTATTTTATTCCTAAAAATATAAGGTTCGGCCAAATGACTTATATAAGGATATATATATTAATAATAAACAATTTGGGGTTCTTTTGGCATGTTATAGTAAGTCTATTAACCATATAGTGTAAGAAAACAAAAAGACACGGTAAAAGTTAAATTATTTAACTTAGAGTTAAATCTAATTGATAAGGTTAAAATAATAACCTAAACTTGTCTAAATCCTATTGGTTGATAGGATTTAGACCCATCCCCACTTTAGCTTCGAAATAAGACCCTTTGGAACCATTATAAACCGATTTTGACTTTAATATAAAATAATATTTTGAGATATTCCTAAAGTGCCCCTCTCCTCCCTTATAAAAGGGCACCTCCTCCCCCTCCTCCTCACACCAATTTGAGCACTCAAACTCGGCCAACACCTGAAAAAATCCCTTCTCCACTTCCCTAGAATAATCCTATAGGTCCTTCTCTTCTTCAAAGACCAATCTTAGTTCCCTAAGTGGAGGATTCAAAGAGGTGTTCCAAAGAAGAGGTAATATCCATTACCGATCTTTTCAATTTCTTTCTTCTTCAACTTCTTCTTCTTTAGTTGTTTCATGATAAAGTAATAACATCAGTATTTATTATATACTTATATGTTATTATAAATATGAAACAACTCTAATTAACCTTCTATCCATCCTACGGAGAAAGGAAATCACCGCGCGTGCGTACGTACGGAATACCGTCTCCACGCCGTGGTGTAATCTATTTTCCGTCACCACCTTAATTGGATGGGTATAATGGTGTAATGAGTAACTATACATGATTATTATAAATTTATATTGATACTTAAATAGTATACATACACTTCAACACAATTCCACGACCATGGGAACGATATCATCGCTCGTGCGTACGTACGGACTACCGTCTCCACGACGTGATGAGATTCATTCTCAATGATTAACCATTCATGAATGATTATAAAGTATATATAATAAGTACTAATGAAATATATGACATAATAATGATACTGTATTTATGTATATTTATATGTATGTCATCTACTTAATTCCATTCAATTCAATAAGGAAACGAAAACAGCATTCATGCGTACGTACGGACTACCGTCTCCATGAACGGTGTATTTCATTCCATTTTTCGATATATTATATATATATATATATATATTCTGAAAATATATTATATATAAATCATGTTTTACATTCTGGATATAAGTAATCATGATCCAGGTAATCATATTAATAATTACAAGTTAAAAACACGAACGACAAATGAGACGATTTTACCCAAAACGCTACTTTAACATGAATTTACAAAAGAACGGGTAATATAAATTCATAAGTGGACCATATATGATATAATAACAATGAATATGATTCTATAATAAGTCAATAACATTATTTAAATCATTATACAGGAGGTTCGGACACTTACAAAGCAAGTCGGACCTAAGGTAAGGGAAAATATCACAATCTCATTTTTATCGGAGATTATTTATACTTTGGCATTTACTGGGGTGTATTTTATCATCCACATCCATGTTTCCTCAATATTTAATATTATTTTCCATCCACATACAATTGTTTAAAACCTATTTTACCCTTCGGTGATTTTTTAGTAAAAGATATGAAAGGAATCTTTTTTCGTTTTTCGTACGAGGTACTTTTTGACTTTTCCGACAAAAGTACAAAGAATGTTTTTTTTTAACTTATACGGCATGAATGGATTTTTAAAACATTATTTCCAAGAAGCTTACTTTACAAGTTTTCAAGTTTATTTTTAATCAACTTCTTTTAGTTTGTAATTGTATGACATGTTAAGAAAGGAAAAGTGTTTTTGAAGTTGAAAAGATATTTTCCTCAAGAATGGAGTTCAAGTGTTTTATCAAAATTATTTTCCATCTAAGATAACATAGGGTTCTGTTTCTATCCCTATTATTAAAATGATTTGGTTATGTTGTGATGGAATTATTTTTATGAATTCCTTTATCTTATATGAATTGTTTTATGATGTCATGATGTTTAAGAATCCCATTTTTATTACATGGGTTATGAAATGATGTATGGTTTATGATTTTGTGGCACACATAAGAATGGTATCATTAAGAGATGGGTGGGACCTATATCTCCCTCCAATGCATTGGGTAAAGATTTTATATCTCATGATATAGACATGGCTGGAACGGTAGGTTATACCGGTTCAGTGAAACAGGACTGAAACGAGGGTGACTCGGTTCAGAAAGGGACTTTGTCCACTAAGATAGTCTTGGCAATGAGTCTTGACTAACAAGAAATGATTCTCTATGATTATGTGTGTATGCCACAAAGTTTCATGTTTTAAGTTATGATTATTGTGATTAAATTTCACTGCCATGATTTATCCCATGTTATGAAATTATGCTCTCTTTTGCAGGTTTAGATTTGCAAAAGTTATGTTCTTGTGAATATGATGTGATTGATTTTTCTTTTGTTTACCCTTACTGAGCATTTTAGCTCACCCTTTTATGTTTTCTCTTCCCCAGGATATAAAGAAAGGTTTTAGGTAAAAAAAACGGAAGATCTTTATGGGAGATATTGAAGATCTTTCAACACGATTAGAAGATTACGTTCCGAGTTTCCAAAGACACTAAACTATTACGATCCTTGTGTGTGTGTTTTTTTATGTACTAAGTATTCCGCAAAAGTAATGTAATGTTCATGTACGTTAAGCTTCGGGTCTCTACAGTTGGTATCAGAGGAAAGGTTTAGTCAACCTTTGGAAACTAGGATTCAAAAACGTTAGTGAGATCCCTAGAGATATTTCTAAGGTATGTCTAGGGATGTCCCTAAGGTTAAGTATACATATAGGTTATAGTGCTAGAACTACGCTAACGATCATAGAATTAAACCTAAGATATTAGATATTGAAGGTACTCCCCCTTTATTATGTTGTTTTCCCTAGCATGATTTTTGCCTCTCACACTATTCTTTTTGGGTTTTAGACGATGGCTGGAACCCGAAAGAACCGTGTTGATCAATGCAATGGACAATGCAATGATTGTCCTCCAGAACAAACAAATGTTATGGGAGATGGAGTGGAAAATATTATTGCTATCCTTACACAAGCTATGAATCATTCTGGACTTCCAAATGAGAAGAGAAGGGAACAATATTATATTGAGTTCTTCATGAGGCAACGTCCACCTTCTTTCAGTGGGACTTCCGATCCACTTGTTGCTGAACAATGGATCAATACCACTGAAAAGATATTTTCAGTTCTTCAATGTTCTGAACATGATAAAGTCATCTTAGCAGTATATCGTTTGGAAGGTGAAGCTGATCAATGGTGGAATCTTATCAAGAATACGAGGCCAAGAGATGAAATTGAGTCCATGGAATGGGATGAGTTCAAGAACTTGTTTTTTAGTAAGTACTTCCCTCGTATTCTTTGAACAAAGATGGAAAAGGAGTTTCTTGAGCTGAAGCAGAAGGATGATGAATCTGTTGGTATATACGAAGCAAATTTTACAAGACTTACAAGGTATGCATCTGGCATTATCATCCAACCTGAAAGTAAAGTTGATCGATTTTTCAGTGGCTTAAAACCAAGTCTTCGAAGGGCATTATCTATAAGAGACTTCAGTAGCTATGAAGAAATTGTGCGTTGTGCTATCAAGGTAGAAATGGAAGTTGGTGTTACATATCCATCTCATGGTTTTGACAAGAAACGAAAGATGGAGTTCAAGGAGAAATCTCAGAATAATGGTGAAAAGAAGATGAATGTTTCCTTATGCACAAAGTGTGGAAATAAGCATGGTGGAGATTGTCTTAAAGGGACTAGAAAATGTTTTAAGTGTGGAAAAGAAGGTCATCGAGTAGCTGAGTGTCGAAGTAATGGAAAAAGGGATTCTAATGATGTGAATAAAGCAAACACTGCAGAGAACGCACAACCAACACTTCAATGCTTCAAGTGCAAGGAAATGGGGCATTATGCTAATAAATACCCTAATCCAAGGATTAGTGATGATCGACATGAGCAACCGCTTAAGGAAAAGGACAAAGGGATGTCACATGCGATCACTATTGGCAATGTTGAATATGACAACGATGTGGTGGAATGATTAAGTGTTTATGTAATGGGATTCCAAAATAATGTTGTATCATGGAATATTGGAATATTTATGTATTGGTCTAATGTGGTATTCAAATTGATTGAGATATTATGCGCATAATGAAGGGAAAACGAGAAAATGAAATGTTTAACATTATTCATGAGCTCATGATTGATATAAGGACTAAGTGATATCATGGTTTGAGTATATAGAATTTTGAGGATTTTGATATGTGGAAAGCGTTAACTTTTAACTGCATTCATGTTTTCACTAAGTTTCAATGGTTATTCAAGAGAATACATGATTAAGGACTTTGAATGTTTGGAATTTGACCAAAAAAACATATCTTATGCTATATGGGGATCAACGATGGTATTAAATCTCTGGTAATCGTTTTCACTATGTTATGAGAGTGGACTGCAGTATTATGGATAAGCCTAAAGATTGGAATGGATTATGTTGGACATAAGTTAGTATTGTTTAAGGATAGAAGTTTTTTCGATATTATTGATGGGATGTTATAGTAATATAGTTTTAGAAAAAGGACAACCTGCAGGACGGGCGACAGTCCATCGCGTCAGACAAGGCTGTGGGAATCGAACCCACAACCAAAGTGCGACTGGCCTTTATCGCCTACCACTGACCTACAGGAAGTCCCTGTTTAGTAGAAACTAGTTTTATTATATTAAGCAGTATGATATATGAAGTATAAGTCCATTTTAGGAACCATATATGATTAATAACTTTTGCTAACATTTTGTTTGAGACAGATGGAATGACCCGTCATTCTATCACATGATCTATTAACACTTCACGAATAACAAATTCAACTTCATTTATTTAAGAGATGAAGTGGAAATTGTTCAAGGCATGAACAACAGTGAGATTGTACCAAAATAAAGTAAGTATTTATTCTAATTCAAATTCTTCAACTTTAGGGAAACGATCTTGAAAACCAAAAATGTTGTCCTAGTGATCTTATATCTGATAAATCAGATGGTACCTTAGATCGTCACAAATTTATGGCTTTGTGATTGCTGGATTTTCCATATCCATGTTCTCTACCACTCCCCATCAGAACATGATGGTTAGATTTCTCTTCCATGTCCATATTTTCACCTATGTGGAAACCCAGTGATTAGTTTATTTGGGTAACCGTTAAGTTTCATACTTTTGTTTTTAAATATTGGTTTTTGTATTCCTTTTTACGATGTGGGTTTCTATTAAAGAAACTTTCGAATAGTAAACCATTTATAACCCCGACGAATTTCGAGGGCGAAATTCATTTTAAGGGGGGTAGAATGTAACAGCCCAAGATTTTATGAAAAACATTCTTTTTAATTTCACTAATGTCTTGTGTTGTACGCTACACCAAAAGGAGCTTGCACAACACGCATCCTTGACTTGCCTTGTATTACACGCAATCGCGACCTTCCTTGATAGCATGTGTAGTACGCAATACCGAGTTTCATTAAACAACGATATGCTATTAAAATATTATTAAAACTAGCCGTTATGAATAGTAATAACCACCTTTTAAAATTTTAAAAATTTTATCTCTCAAAATGGACTTCATTTTTGGATTCTGAGTATCGAATTTAGACTAAGGTGAAATTTTGGTACTTTTCGGATAACTTTCATATTCTGATGAATAGTGAAAATTACTACATTTTAATTAAAAACAACTTTTTTAATCAAAATAATTAATAGTGATAAATTATTAATTAGAGTGGTTTTAAAGTATATTTAGAATATATTTTTACAATTCAATACAATGTTGGTCATTGGATGTAATTTCACATTTACACCAGACATAAACAAGTGTTAATCTTTTGATAGTTATTATCTCTTAAAAACAAGCTATTTGTTGTGAAAGCGGAAATTAATTATAAAATCAATTAATGAAACTTATATGTTGGGAATTTTGTAAAATAGAAATCATTTTTGAATTCAGAATATCAATTGTAGCTTAGGGTGAAATTTTGGCATTTTTCTGAAAAACTTCAATTTTTGATGAATAGTGAAACTACTAAGTGGTAGTTAAAAAAATTATTTTTTTCATAAATCTTAATTTTACTGCTTCTGTGAATGGAATTTCAAAAATCCGAGAGACATGGTTGATTTCAGTAAGTAAAATGTGGTTCAATGAGATGAAAATAATTTTTGGTGAATAGTAACTTTTTACTTTTATTTACCACGGTTAAAAGTAAATAGGGTAATTAAGGGTAAAAATGATATTAATATTACCCTAACACATGTCCTAATCCTATTGGACAAGTTTATCTCGACCAAAAACAACCTTAAGTGTAAAATATTATCATTTAGGCCCACTTGGATTAGATTAGGACATTTATTATTATTTAATTCAAAGAAGAGTTAAAAGAGTTAAAATCAAAGTTTATTTACTAAAACATTTTTAATATAGGGTTATACATAATATAATTTTTACTATAAATATTAATTAGAAAGCTAAACAGATTTCCTACATAATGGTATTTTATTTGTAATTTTTATTCTTTAAATAATTTAATTTATTTATGACACAACGATGATGCAGTAATTACCTTTTTAAGAAAATATTAACATAATTGATGTTATAAATGCCCAAATAAATGTAATTTGAGACTTTTTATGAATCCCACTAATTTTATAGGTTACTATGATATATTAGTGTTGATTTAATCAACTTTTTTTGAACATATAATTCTTTTATGACTTTCACAAAAATCATATATCAAATAGTGTCAAAATTGACACAAAATAGTTTTTAAATCAAATATTATATTAGTAATTGTTATTTTATTCCTAAAAATCTAAGGCTCGTCCAAATGACTTTTATAAGGATATATATATTAATAATAAACAATTTGGGGTTCTTTTGGCATGTTATAGTAAGTGTATTAACCATATAGTGTAAGAAAACAAAAAGACACGGTAAAAGTTAAATTATTTAACTTAGAGTTAAATCTAATTGATAAGGTTAAAATAATAACCTAAACTTGTCTAAACCCTATTGGTTGATATTATTTCGACCCATCCCCACTTTAGCTTCAAAATAAGACCCTTTGGAACCATTATAAACCGATTTTGACTTTAATATAAAATAATATTTTGAGATATTCCTAAAGTGCCCCTCTCCTCCCTTATAAAAGGGCACCTCCTCCCCCTCCTCCTCACACCAATTTGAGCACTCAAGCTCGTCCAACCCCTGCAAAAATCCCTTCTCCACTTTCCTAGAATAATCATAGAGGTACTTATCTTCTTCAAAGACCAATCTTAGTTCCCTAAGTGGAGGATTCAAAGAGGTGTTCCAAAGAAGAGGTAATATCCATTACCGATCTTTTCAATTTCTTTCTTCTTCAACTTCTTCTTATTTAGTTGTTTCATGATAAAGTAATAACATCAGTATTTCTTATATACTTATATGTTATTATAAATATGAAACAACTCTAATTAACCTTCTATCCATCCTACGGAGAAAGGAAATCACCGCGCGTGCGTACGTACGGAATATCGTCTCCACGCCGTGGTGTAATCTATTTTCTGTCACCACCTTAATTGGATGGGTATAATGTTGTAATGAGTAACTATAAATGATTATTATAAAGTGATATTGATACTTAAATAGTATACATACACTTCAACACAATTCCACGACCATGGGAAAGATATCATCGCTCGTGCGTACGTACGGACTACCGTCTCCACGACGTGATGAGATTCATTCTCAATGATTAACCATTCATGAATGATTATAAAGTATATATAATAAGTACTAATGAAATATATGACATAATAATGATACTGGATTTATGTATATTTATATGTATGTCATCTACTTAATTCCATTCAATTCAATAAGGAAACGAAAACAGCGTTCATGCGTACGTACGGACTACCGTCTCCATGAACGGTGTATTTCATTCCATTTTTCGATATATTATATATATATATATTCTGAATATATATTATATATAAATCATGTTTTACATTCTGGATATAAGTAATCATGATCCAGGTAATCATATTAATAATTACAAGTTAAAAACACGAACGACAAATGAGACGATTTTACCCAAAACGCTACTTTAACATGAATTTACAAAAGAACGGGTAATATAAAGTCATAAGTGGACCATATATGATATAATAACAATTAATATGATTCTTTAATAAGTCAATAACATTATTTAAATCATTATACAGGAGGTTCGGACACTTACAAAGCAAGTCGGACCTAAGGTAAGGGAAAATATCACAATCTCATTTTTATCGGAGATTATTTATACTTTGGCATTTACTGGGGTGTATTTTATCATCCACATCCATGTTTCCTAAATATTTAATATTATTTTCCATCCACATACAATTGTTTAAAACCTATTTTACCCTTCGGTGATTTTTTAGTAAAAGATATGAAAGGAATCTTTTTTCGTTTTTCGTACGAGGTACTTTTTGACTTTTCCGACAAAAGTACAAAGAATGTTTTTTTTAACTTATACGGCATGAATGGATTTTTAAAACATTATTTCCAAGAAGCTTCCTTTACAAGTTTTCAAGTTTATTTTTAATAAACTTCTTTTAGTTTGTAATTGTATGACATGTTAAGAAAGGAAAAGTGTTTTTGAAGTTGAAAGGATATTTTCCTCAAGAATGGAGTTCAAGTGTTTTATCAAAATTATTTTCCATCTAAGATAACATAGGGTTCTTTTTCTATCCCTATTATTACAATGATTTGGTTATGTTGTGACTGAATTATTTTTATGAATTCCTTTATCTTATATGAATTGTTTTATGATGTCATGATGTTTAAGAATCCCATTTTTATTACATGGGTTATGAAATGATGTATGGTTTATGATTTTGTGGCACACATAAGAATGGTATCATTAAGAGATGGGTGGGACCTATATCTCCCTCAAATGCATTGGGTAAAGATTTTATATCTCATGAGATAGACATGGCTGGAACGGTAGGTTATACCGGTTCAGTGAAACAGGACTGAAACGAGGGTGACTCGGTTCAGAAAGGGACTTTGTCCACTAAGATAGTCTTGGAAATGAGTCTTGACTAACAAGAAATGATTCTCTATGATTATGTGTGTATGACACAAAGTTTCATGTTTTAAGTTATGATTATTGTGATTAAATTTCACTGCCATGATTTATCCCATGTTATGAAATTATTCTCTCTTTTGCAGGTTTAGATTTGCAAAAGTTATGTTCTTGTGAATATGATGTGATTGATTTTTCTTTTGTTTACCCTTACTGAGCATTTGAGCTCACCCTTTTATGTTTTCTTTTCCCCAGGATATAAAGAAAGGTTTTAGGTATAAAAAAACGGAAGATCTTTATGAGAGATATTGAAGATCTTTCAACACGATTAGAAGATTACGTTCCGAGTTTCCAAAGACACTAAACTATTACGATCCTTGTGTGTGTGTTTTTTTGTTATGTACTAAGTATTCCGCAAAAGTAATGTAATGTTCATGTACGTTAAGCTTCGGGTCTCTACAATTAAAGTGGATGCAAATAGAGAAATCTAGGAGAAAATTGATGCTTCTCAAAAAATTACTTGGAATGCACATTTTTCATAAAGTCTAAAATTTTAATTTGAGTATACATATACTCCAATCTCACCAAAACATGCTAAATTTTCTATTTAAAAAAGATATATCTGATCTCAATATACCTCATCCATGAACGATGTACTAGATTTTTTCTATGACTAATTGTTCACGGGTTATCATACTTGTTTGTAATTAGATAACCCCCCACAAATCTAATATATTAAAACTTACTTTTAATTTATAAGAGTTGTGTTCAAAATTGAGTGGTTGTCATGTAATCATCTTTTACAGTGATTAATGAGATGAAATATTTCTTCTTTTTCATTCAATAAATAAATATATCTCCATGATAAAATCCACTTCCAGATATGGGCTTACTTTCATATGCTGAACGATCCAAATATACATATGTATGTCACAATAACTCTGGTTTTGATTTATCTCTATAAAATAGATTGAAATCCACAATGAGTTTTATACACCATAGTATTATTTTCACTACGAAAATGTGGGTATATTTTGGATAACATAAATATCTTGAAAGGAGAGAATTAGAAAACTTTATTTATATTCTTGGAGTTTTTATGTACAATAGGCTTCCAATGATTTTTATATACCTTGAAATATTTATTTCCTTTGCATTTTAATCTCTTGAAAACTTAACCAATATATATACTATTTTTTCAGGTCATTTATATCCACTACTACAAAACTTTCAAACAACTATTTTCATATTAGGATTGAGAAATAAAATTTCCATGTCTTTCATATATCACATTAAAACTAAGTTAAAAAACCAGTTCAAAAATCATTGACATTTCATACTCCCTTGTCACTAATTCAGAAAAATGGCATTATATTTCATCAAATATTCTAAATAATGTGTAATTTAAATTGATAATCAATTCCATCCTTTTTATCTTAATTCTTGATAAGAATATTATTATTAACTCATCCATATTGGAAGACAATGTTTCACAAATATTTATCAAGACAAGGATGCTAATATTTTGGTGCTTGTTTTTTCTAATAATGGTCCTTTACCAACATTCACACTTTTTTATAGTCTTTTTTTATAATAAACACCATAGAGTTTTTGTTGTGGACTTTTCTTAAATATCTATACTATGATAGTAAAATTTGAAATCCATTTGGATGACCTTGAACTTTACTATAACCACATTGAAAAATAATAATTGTATTTTTACCAACCTATCCATGAAAGAACATATTTCATCCACATTGATTGATTTAATATTGGAATAAAATTTATATATTCCATATTACTTTTTTGAAACAATTTTAATCCATCGTTCACCTTTTCTTTGAATCCTACTTGGTTTTAATAAAATTCATATACATTAATCTTGGAATATATCCAAAGGTATTATTTTCCTAAATTTTAATAAGAACATCATTTATTTCATTGATAAATCTCTCATATTTAGAATCATTAGCAATTAAAATAGGTTTTACTTCTTATAAGAGTGATATTTATTATTTAACCTTCATTATTTATGTTTTCAATTAAGATTTCATGTCACTAAAAATATTTTTTTCATTAATTTATGCCATATTTCTTTATGTATTTGTAGGTGATGAAATTCTTCCAACATTAAAATCATCAGTAACATATATAGAGTTATCATCAACCCATTTTCTTCCCCAAATATGTTGAACTCATAAAGTATTTCATCTAAAATGTTCTCCCAACTCTTCCAAAAAATAAACTCATTCTATACAACTATAACATCATAGATTTCCATAATTTTCCCACACTTTTGTAAAATTAATTATTTTTATTATCTATTAGTAGTTTCCCTGAAAATTTATTTTTTATAATTTATATTCAAACTCCTAGAAATTGTAATATTTTTTTATCATAATCATTTACTTTTGATGATATGAATGTATTTCAGTATCAATTTCTTCCTATATAACATGTTTTATAGAGTATTATACTAATTCAGACCCAAAAAATATCTGTTTTTTGATATATACCAATTTTTAGACCGTTTTCTACCAAAATTCTTTGATAGTTTGTTTTTAATAATCATTGTTGGAGACATGTTACTAATTATCTGATTTCTCCTCTTGAATATACAATTTTTTAAAGAGTTTTAATTGTTGAAACTTGATGTCATGTCCCAAGCTTCACTATATAACCCTCCAATTTGATATTAGTAAAATACATACAATTTTGGCTTTAAATTTCAATATATTATATTTAATATCTTCTCTATTAATCTCTCATAACGTTTTATATAATTAAAAATATTATATTTTTTAGGAATCACCATTAACCATACCATTCTTCTATATCCATTAATAAACTGTATATAATACGTCATTCTCTTAATATACCTTGGTGATATCAGTAAAAAACATCATCATGAATGAATTAAAACAATGAGATTAACTTATTCTCTTTAAACTTATAGGTATTCCTAATGATCATCCCTTTTTTCAAACATCAAACATATGATTTTAATCATGTATAAGATTAGGAATATCACTTCCACCTCCACTCCACTCCAAATATTCCATGGGTTTTTTTTGTCTTAAGTGGATAATAATTTTTTCACATTTTTCATCCTCCTTGGATAGAAATCACATATCTTATTCTCCATTGATGATAAAAATACTGTTATAAGTGTAGTAAAATTTACAAGCATACGATGCACAATTGTTGAACTAATTCAAATATATAGTATTCGATAAAATATAATGTTCATATAAAACACATGATTATAATGCATATATATTATCTAGTATATGATTCATAAATGAAACATGAATGCAATATGGGTATATATGAAAACAGTTACATGTGGTATACATGCATATAATGTATATATACATGAAATACAACCTATGTATTTCTTCATGGTGAAAACTCCATCCCCACACAGTTTCCATTTGTTTAAATCCATAGTGAATTGATTAAAATATTTTTATTTTTTCATTGAGTGAGTTTAATGCATTTATCATCATGTCCTAATTCATGACTTTCATTTGACGACACGTGATGGGGCCAACATGTTATTCATTCATAAAGGAGTGTAACTATTTTCCTATATAAAGATTTTTTGAGCCCTTGATTGATGTGTGGGTGGATTATAATTAATTCTATGCTATTGGGGATCAATAAATTTATGAAAGTGACTCTATAAGTTCATTCTTCTCATTCCACATTAATCATTTCTATGAAATTCTAAGCAACCCTTTCTTATGCTCGGGTGTCCTCCAGTTATGATTTGGATCCAATGATTGGTGTTATACCTGGGAGAAGTAGGATTTGATCAACTATTCCATGTGATATTCCTTAATAATTATCCTAAAATATAATAAGAATAAGGACATTATAAACAAAAACTAGGCATGGTATGTTTTACATTTTTTTACACATTTATTTCTTAATATTGATCAGCCTGTTTTCTAGTTTTTTCAATGCTCCATGTTTTTAAGAATAATGTTCTTTCTATAATATATATATTTATAATTCTACACTAATTTTTCTCTATTTTTCAAATGAATTTAAATATATTAGGTTAAAATTCAAAAGAAATATGGATTAAATTAAAAACACTTTATTCTTTCATTATAAATAATTTTGAAAAATGAACTTGAAATTAACTATTACACATCAAGGGTGATTACTATTGAAAGTGGGTTCCCTAGACCCAACTTACGTTGTAATTTGATTACCACAACATGTATGAAGTTTTATATGTGTGTGTGTGTGTGTTTGTATTTCTATAATAGTGAAGTTACTTTTACATCCACTTTGTTTATTGTAATGTCCTTAGATTATATATTGTATCAGAGGGTTATAACAGATCCTAGGTAATAATGAGAACCTATAGATGCTATTATAGTAATTTTTGGTCCGATTAGAGTAGTCAAGAGGGGGGTGAATCAAGTTTCTATAAAAATTTCTATTAAAAATTAATAATTGAAATTCCCCCAAATTTAATATTCAATTTCCCAGTTAGCTAGTAGTGAATAAAAAAGAGATTTACTGTTCGATTAATTTCTCAAAATATTGATTAATTCTTAGTTGTATTAATTTTATAATTAATAAAACTTTTGAAACAAACCTGATTAATTAATACTATTATAAACACTTTCTAATACTAACTATCATAGTTAAATTTCGTTTTAGAAAATATGTGATAAAACGGAGTAAAACTAAAAGGTAAAAAAGCAGAAAAAATAAAATAGGAGGTTCAGTCTCAAGTAGAGACTTAATCCTATACACTTGGTGATCAACTACCAAAAATCATTTTAAATTAATAAACAGTTTGATCCACACCCTGGATTGGGGTTCACAGCAGCACACGATGTTGTCCAGGTCACCCTTGACCTCTACCATAGTTATTCGTCAAAAAAACAAAAAATAGGTCACAAACGACCTCTTCCCTAGTTCTGCGTGGGATAAAAATGGATAAATAGAGTGTAATATTGAGGATATCAAGTATCCTCTAGTTATGCACAAGATTCAGTGTGTGTGTGTGTGTGTGTAATAGACATATACACAAACTGCTCAGAAATGTAAATAAAATGAACACAATAGAGCTAAAGATGTATAGTTATGTTTAGAAGGCTCTATGTGATATGTGGTGAAACTCTAGAGTCGTTTGATGAATTGGATATGAATTTCAATTAATATTCTAGAAGTTGACTCCAAAACAGATTGTCGTAGCCTCTCTGTTCTGGCTTCCAGGGGTGAGTATGGTTCTGCAGGTATATTATTCTCCTTCTATAATATGCTGAAGTAATTTTTCAATTTGATATTTAGCTCGGTTGAGATTTCCTTGAGTGTTCTTAATTATTTTTCTTAAGTTATTAGTGGTTTCATGAGAGTTTCAAATGTTCTTTTGTATATCTCTCACACACACAACACGCACCACGTCCCCACGCCTCAACAGCTCATCTATCTTCACAAATGCTTTTATTCTTGAGGGATGACAAAGAGCATGTACATTCCACGTCCATAGGTTCATTTTACCTCATATTGTTTTCTAAGAGTATTAAAAAGGATTATAAAATATTTTAGTATCATTAAATGACACAAATATGACCGTTAGAAAAAAAAATTAATAAATACATATTTAAACAATCTATCGGTGACTCATCTGTCAGTGTCTCTTATGTCGGTATCTTAATCTGTCAGTGTCTTAACCCATTGGTATGTCATCATGTAGGTCTTTCCATATGTCGATGACTCATTAAATTGGTGTCTTGTTCCTTCTATTGGTGATATAGTTGATCTATCAGTGACTCACTTCAACAGTGAGTCCTTCCTTCTGTCAGTGAGACAGTTAAACCAATAGGGACTCATTTCAACTGACGGTGAGTCCTTGTGTCGGTAGCACCATGAAACGGTAGGTCACTTGAACAAATGGTAGGTCATCTATGTCAGTGATTCATATTCAATGGTGAGTCATCTACATAGGTGAGTCATATACACCGGTGTGTCATTTGCATCGGTGAGTCATATGCAACAGTGTCAACTTCACATACTTAGAACATATACATGTTTGAATTGTCTATTAGCGAGTCATATATCTATCAGTGAGTCATCTATCTGTTGATGTATGTGACTCACATATATAATATTATATGTTCTATTTTTCTTATAGTTCATCAGAGTCATCGAGTTTAAATACTCATAATTACACATAGATAATCTTTTATAAGCTCGTTTAGACTAAAACACACATAAATAGTTATATGATTGAAATGATTTGATATTCAAGATAATTTTTTGACATAATTTAGGACCTAATATGAGGTAATATATATGTTAATATATGACATGATTTGTGATAATTAAAACCATTATAGTCAGAGATAGTGTCCAATAGTATCTATGGGCCAAAAATATCCCCCTTTTATTTGATCATAAATCGTGGAATTGTTAAGTACCATTAGAAAATGATTAAAGGAAACAATCTGATTATGAGTTACCATTATGGTAAGTGAAATTTATCAGAGATAATAATGAATAAACACATAATAATTCTTAATAAAATTATCCCCCTTTTAATAATGCTTAATGTTCTCCCCTTTTGGGATGATAAAAAAGTGGAAGGTGGAAAACTGAAAACAGAACTGAGAATTTCCTTTCATTTAGCAAAGTACACTAAATTAGAAAAGGTACAATGACTCATCCCTATCAAAAATAATCACTCCACACTACTTGTAAGGGTCAAGAGTTTCCTTCCCCTTATCAGAAGGATCAATGGATGGCGCAGTAGGAGGGATAGGCGAAGAAGAAGGAGGGTCTGAATTGATTTTTAGAGGAGGTAGAGGCACTCCTTCAGGTACAGTAGAAGCTAGGACAGGTCTATGATGAGATATAAGATGAGGCTGAAAAGGCCCTGTAATGATGGGTCTGATCTGAGATAAATCCTGATAAATGGACATCTGAGCTTGAGATGGTACTGAACCAGCAAATCCAACTGGTACATAAGGAGGCACCATAATGGATTCACTTTGGACATAAAGATAAGGTTTTAACATCTTGATGAACTCTTCAATGATATCACCAACATATTTCATTGCATTTTCAAAATAATATTTTTTTTCTATTAACTTATCCATCAAGGGAGTTAATTCTCTTATCTTTTGAATCTGATCCTTAAAATACATTTCTACTAGAGGAAGAGTAAGATTGGTGGCCAAATACTTGAACAGACTATTCATTTTATGCTTTGTAATGAGTTTGTAGAAAAACTCATTAATCTATTTGGTTAGACCTTCTTGATTGTGTGAAGCACTCCTTGTATAATACTTCACATGGTCATTCAACTTATCTAAAGTGTCCTAAACCTTGGTCATAATGGAAATTAAGGTTTGGAGCTCTTCTTTCAAAACTGAACTAAGAGTAGCACGATCTGTATATTGGGAAAGAAGGACTGGTGGACAAGAGGCTGAAGCAAGATCAGAGGAGTAAAGCTCCATAACTTCTTTTCTTATCTTGGAAAAATCAAGAGCTTTAAAATGAGAAATGATATTCTCAAGTCCTTTCATGACACTTTCCATTGTATTATTGTTCTCGGTGGTCATGGAATTGATACCAATGGTTAAATTATTCAACTCATTCTCGATCTTGGAGTTTCTTATCACAATTTTTTCTCCAGTTGTAATCAAATTTGGATGAATTTATTTTATCACCATCTTGGAAACTGAAGCAGCATCAGTTTGAGACACACCGGTTGAGGAACGAGTAGAACTAGAAGCTTCAAATTTCTTTATACCTTAAACCATGGATCAAATAGATTTTAAAATTTCAGTCAGTTCAATATTCTCTCTCATGGATTCATCAATATCATTTATCAATTGATATTGTAATGATTGTATTATGGAGGAACATATGTATTACTTAAAGTTTTAAAAATCTTCCTTAGTGACATTGTCACTAAAAGAGATCTCAACCACTGGTTCCCTTGCAGTAAGTGAAAAGACTTCATCATCAGAATCTTCATAATCCAATCCCAGTGCCACATAACCTGGATTCCTCAATCATTCAGCCAAAATATTAGAATCTATAGGAGTAAGGGTATCAATAATTACTCTTCCAATTTTATTCTCTTCATCATCTTGAGTTACTCTTCCTTGAGGGTATACCTCAGTGTCAGCTTTCTTGGAGGATTGTTTCCCCTCACATAATTCTTCCTTTATAGGTTGATTCTCCTTATCTAGAGTTATTTTTCTAGTATATACATTAGGATAAATTTGTTCATCTGAAGCAACATTTTTATCTTGAACAGCGTCATCAACAGATACACCAACATTAGCTTCAACAACTTCCATATTAACAACATTTGGATTCCCATCTGGATGATTAGATTCACTATCACCACTACTTTCACTACTTTCTTCATCATCACCATATTCATTCATTTCAATGTCATTGTCATCATCAACTTTTTATTCTTCTTCTTCTCTACCTGATTTTGAACCACTTTCACCACTACCAGATTCTTCTTCTTCGTCTTCTTCTTCACTGGATTCACTAACATATTCCATACTCCCTTTAACTTCTGTTTCTTCACTTCTAGTACATTTGAAAACATGTTCATGATAAGGTAAGTCCAAATGTGGAATTTGAGGTCCAATAGAAACTCTCTTTGTTAGTCCAGTTGTGTATGGGTCACTTCTATCATCAACTAGAGATCCCACATCTTTGACAGGAGTAGAAGGCTCCTCCTCCTCATCTGAAGAATAGATTACTTGTTCATTTGGACCGAGGCCAGGATCCACTAGATCCCATGGTCTAACTGGATAATCTATAAGATTGAACTTCTCATATAGTCTATATTCATCACCAACCCATTCCTTCCTCCATGGGTTCCAATTAATTTTCATTCTCTTACAGATATCGGAACTTAAGTAGATTCCACTACATTTACTAACTATAATACCATCAACTTCACTTACACAACCTTTCTCCTTTATCATTACTGAAATCATTCTGGAGTAGAAAGTAAAATTTTAATTACCACAAGATTTTAACATCTCATTTATGTAAACCATTAGATAACTGCACAGATTCAATTTTACTCATTTTTATAGCAAATACACCATGTATACATCATAATACTTGAGATAAGAAAATTCCCCTTTCCTAGGACAAATCTGGACTGGATAAACTTAAATAAAATTATGTATTCACCATTTAATTCTGAGGCAATGGGTATCCTATGTTCCTCATTTACATTTATCTCTTTCCGAGCTATCTCATAAGAAAATAATTCACTTTTAGGAGGAGAAGTACCTTGGTAGTCGTCAAACATTCCTTCATGAGGAACCTTAATACATTTATCCCAATGTCTTGAAGAGAAAGAGACTCTCTTTCTTTTTACTATCAACTTGAACCAAGCTACATCACTTCCTTCTAAAAAAAATTTCCATATTCATGTAAAATTCATATACCAGCTTTGGGTAGAAAACTTTGTCATTGTTTTCCAACCAGTGAAGCCATCCTTATTCTTGCAGCACCTTCAACAACAAAGACTCACTCTCTAAGATCCATTCCAACAAGACTTCTTTCTATGAGGTTACAACACAGTTTTCTAGACCAGGATTTACCAGAGCTGAATATTTTATTAATTCACCTTTCTATTTATTAGAAGCATGAGACTCACCATCCTCAAGAGCTTGTTTCACATGTGTTATTCCAATTATCTCATTTTGGAGGTCAAACGGTGAAATTTTGGGGTAAATAAAGAGAGAGGTGGATGAGATATAGTAGTAGTAAAGGAGTAGAGTGGAAGAATTAAAATTTATATCATTTAGGTATTTTGAAATTACACAATCTCAAAATCGTGAACTGGGATCATCAAATTAATAAAACAATGTCGTTTTGATAAAAACATAAAACATATAGAAATAATGAGTCATCAGTGTCAGCATAACATACTTTTTATAACACTAACGGTGTCGGTATGACAGGGCATCAATGTCGACATGACAACGGTGTTGGCATGACAACAATGTCGGCATGACAATGGTGTCGGCATGACAACGATGTTGGCATAACCATGGTGTCGGCATGAAAACGGTGTTGTCATGACAACTTCATAGAAAAAGATCAATGTAAATGAAAACACATAGTCTTACTGATTGATCATTCCTAACTCATGTCTGATGTAATTCATTCTTTCCAAGTTTAATGGCTTAGTGAATATGTCAGCAAGCTGATATTCAGTGGCAATAAATTCTAAAGTGATATCACCCTTTTGATAATGATCTCTCAAAAAATGATGTCTTACATGAATATGTTTTTTTATGGAATGAGAAACCGGGTTCTTAGAAATGTTAATAGCACTTGTATTGTCACAATTTATAGGTACATGTCAAAATTGATATCCATAGTCTAGTAGAGTGTGTTTCATCCACAATTTGTGTGTACAATAGCTACCAATAGCTATGTATTCATATTTGGAAGTAGATAATGTAATGGATTTTTGTTTCTTACTACACCATGAAACCAAAAACTTTCCAAAAAAGTGACATGTCCCAGGGGTGCACTTTCTATCTAAATTACATCCACCAAAATCTATATCATAATAACTCACTATATCAAATAATTTTCCTTTGGGGTAAAACAAACCTAAATTGATAGTATGTTTGAGGTATTTGAAAATTCTTTTAACAGCATTCAAATGCGATTCTTCAGGATTAGCTTGAAAATAGGAACACATACACACACTAAACATTATATCTATCCTACTAGAATTCAAGTAGAGAAAACTACCAATCATTCCTCTGTAAGTGGTTTAATCAATAGATTTACCATATTCACTTAGATCCAAATTACAATTAGTACTCATTATAGTGTCACTACTTTTAATTCTATCAAATCCAAATATTTTTAAAATATATTTTGTGTATTTACTTTGATTTAAAATGATACCTTCTTTATTTTGAAAAATATGAAATCCAAGAAATAATTTGAGTTCACCCATAAACTCATTTCAAACTCACTTTGCATCATTTAATAAAAATCAATACACAAATAATTACTTGAAGATATAGAAATAATATCATCAACATATATTTGAACAACTAATACTTCTTTAGAAATTCATTTTATAAAAAGAGTAGGATAAGAAATTCCTTTTGTAAAACCTTTGGAAATAAGAAAACTACTTAATCTATCATACTAAGCTCTTGGATCTTATTTTAAACCATATAAAGATTTTGTTAATTTGAAAACATGATTTTCAATGTGAGGGTTTGTACCATGGGGTTTTTCAATAAAAGCATCCTCAACTATATACCCATTTAGGAATGCACTTTTAACATCTATTTTATAATGTTTAAAATTTAGACAGGCAACATAAGCAAGTAGGATTATGATAGCCTCAAGTCTGGAAAAAGGTGCAAAATTTTCTTCATAGTCAATACATTATTCTTGACTATAACCTTGTGAAACCAATCTTACTTAATTTCTAACAATATTACCAGATTCATCTACTTTGTTCCTAACCACCCACATAGTGCCTATTGTCAAGGTGTATTTGGGTCTATCCACAAGTTTCCAAAAATTATTTATTTAAAATTTATTAAGTTATTCTTACATATACATCACAAAATATTTATCTTTAATTGCATAATTGATTTTTTTGGGTTCAATGTGTGACAAGAAGGCTTGATGTTCAACCTGATTTCTAAGAGAAGCTCAAGTTTGTTTCCCTTTATCTAAGTCTCCAAAAATAGCATCTAAAGGATGGTTCCTAAGAGTTATAATTGGTCTAGAAAAGGAGGGGCTAGTAAATTCAGGTTCATCTATAGATATGGGTTCATTATGTCCATATTTTGAAGAATTTCCAGAGAAATTTGATTTAAAAGATTTCTTGCCAAGAGGATTATATGATTTTTCTATTTATGTCCAGATTTGATATATCATCTTCAAAGTTTTCTAGAGAGATCTTAGGTTCATGTGGATCTGTTTCATCAAATTTGATATGTACAGATTCTTATACACACTTAATTCTTTTATTAAAGACTCTATATGCTTTACTAGAGGTTGAGTAACCTAAGAAGATTCCTTCATCACTGTTGGATGCGAATTTGTAAAAATTGTCCTCTGTATTAAGGATATAGACTTTAAAACCAAAAACATTGAAGTAACTAACTTTGGGTTTTCTATTATTCCACAAATCATAAGGAGTCTTCTTGAGGATAGGTCTAATAAAGACTCTATTAATTATGTAGCAAGTTGTATTCACAGCCTCAACCCAAAAGTAAATAAGTAAATCATATTCATTAAGTATTTTTTGGGCTATCTCTTATAAGTTTCTATCCCTTATTTCCACTACTCTATTTTATTGAGGTTTCCTAGGGGAAGAGAAGTTATGACTATAGCCATTGTGTGAGTAAAATGATTCAAAGTCTTGATTTTCAAAATCACGTCCATGATCACTTCTTAAGGATTTTATTTTAAGTCCACTAAGATTTTACACTATTTTATCATACATGAGGAATCACATACAAACTTCACTTTTGTGAGCTAAGAAATAAGTCCAAGTATACCTAGAATAGTAATCTTCAAGAACATAGACACAGTGCTTCCCATTAAAACTAGAAACTTGAGATGGTCCAAACAAGTCCATGTGAAGCAACTCTAATGGTTGAGAAGTTGAAACTTCTTTATTTGATTTGAAAGATATATTGTGTTGTTTACCCTTTTGACAAGGATTACAGACTTTTTCATTTGAAAACTCAAGTTTGGGAAAATCCTTGACTAGTCCATTTCTAGTAATATTTTTAATAGAGTGTGCATTATAGTGTCTTAATATCTTATATCAAAGCCAAGACTCTTTATGAAAGGCACTTAAACAAGAAAATTTTTGAGAAACTAAAGAATCTACATTAATAGAATATACATTTTCATTTCTAAAATCAGAAAATACTTATTCATTATTAGATTTGAAAACATTGCAAGCATTGTTTTCAAAATTAACATGAAATCCATAATCACATAATTGTGAAATACTTAGAAAATTATATTTCAATCCATTAATAAAAATTGTTGTAGAAATTAAAATTGAGCTACAATTACCAATCTTCCCTAAGACAATTATTTTTCATTTAGCATTGTCACCAAAGGTGAAATATCTACCATCAATGTTGATTAGGTTCTTGAAGATTGAATAATCTTTTGTCATATGTCTTGAAAATCCACTGTCTAAGTACCACTGACTCTTGCAGTAGCTCTTCAAACATCTTTCCTACAAAATAATCAAACAACAATAGGTTTTGGTACCCATACTTCTTTTGGGTCCAGTGACATTAGTAATCAATGATTTGGGTACCCACATTTTCCTTATGGTTTTCCTATAAGCATTATATAACATATTTGAAAAATAGACTCTATTTGGTCCAGAAAAACTAGAGGTAGTAAAAGATTTTCCAGAACTGGAACTAGTAGTAGAATTTTTTTTATGTAAAAGAATATATTTTTCATATTTAGTTACAAAATGTGTCTTAGATAGGTTTCTCTATCCAGACTAGTATCCAATACCATAAGTGTACTTATGAGATATCTGTTTACCAAGCATTTGAGTAAGAGTATTTTTTTCCATTGGTAAAATTTTATAAATCTTTTCTCAATTGCTCATTAGACATTTTTAATTCATTGTTTTCTTTGAGCAGTTGAGCATTATTTTACTTTTCAGAAATAAGTTTAGATTTAACAGTTACAATAAGAGAATACTGTTTCTTTAAATATTTATATTTATCTTTTAGTTAATTACAAGTGTCTTCCAGCATGTTATAATATTCAAATATTTCATCACATGTCATATTTTTAGAATCACTTTCATTTTCAGAATAATAGGAATTGTGTGCAGGAGATTCTAAGGTTACCTCAGATGTGTTTGTCATGAAACACATATTTTCCATGTTATATTTTTCATCGTGGGATGATGATGATTCACTAGATCTATCCTTAGAGGCACTCCAGGTGGCCTTCATAGCTTTCTTATACTTATTGTCTTTGTTTTCATACTTCTTTTTGAATTTTAATTTTGGGCAATCAGATTTAACAAGTCCTCTCCTCTTACATTCATAGAAGAAAATCTCTTCAGATTTTTCATTTCTTTTCAAATCCTTTTTCAGTTCCCCATGTTATCATATCTTCCTTTATAATTTTGATTCCTGAAGAACTTCAACTTCCTATAGAATTTCTTGAATCTTCTGGCTAGGTGAGTCATCTCTTTATCACTGTCTGATTTTGATTCATTATTACTAGAGCTTTCCACAAAGGCTAGCACCTTTTCTTTTTCCTTATTCTTAGAGGTAGTAGTCTTAAAGGCTACAAATTTTCTCTTAGGTTCATCCTCTTATTCTTTGTTGACTTTGAACTCTTCCTCACACATCATCAGTTTTCTAATGAGTTCTTTGACAGGGAGTTTGCTGATGTCACATAATTATCTAATGGAAACATAATTTCATCTTCATCTATCAGGTAAGCATCTAAGAACACTTATAATTTGTTCTTTGGAAGTAACATTTCTTCCCAGAGAGATCATGTTTTTCACTATTTCATTAAACCTGAGATACATGTCACAAATAGGCTCATTATGATTCATCTTAAAATTTTATTATTTAATATTATATGTGTTAAGTCTCATTTCCTTAACACTATAAGTTCTTTCATGTGAAATAGAAAAAGTATCCTAAATTTCATGGGTTGTTTTACATGCAGAAATTTTGATAAATTCCTCATCTCACAAAGAAAAGTATAAGGAATTCATGGATTTGAAATTATTGTTATAAGTATTCTTAGTTGGGTCATACCAAGTAGTTATAGCAGTAGCAGTAATCTTATACTGATCAACAATTGAAGACCAAATTTCAAAACCCATACTTTCACTACTAGAAAAGGGGGCATTGAAGCCCCCCAGACTCGGGCGACCGCCATTGGCGGTCGCTATAGCTAACCAATAGCGACCGCCAATGGCGGTCGCTAACCTACATAAAAAAAACGGGGGGCTTCTGCGCCCCCCCCCCTGCGCCCCCTCGACCCCGATCCCCCGATCGCCGCCCTAACCCCCTCCCTCCCTCGCCGCCCTCCCCTCCCCCGCCGCCCGGTCTCCCCCGCCGCCCGCCCTCCCCCGCCGCCCGCCCTCCCTCACCGCCTGCCCTCCAGCCTCCGGCCGCCGCCCTCCGGCCTCTCGGCCCTCCCCCCCCCCCCACCCCGGATGGCACCCGCACCCCGGACAGCCCCCGCCGCGCACTCCGGACCGCCCCCCGCACCCCGGACGCCTCCTCGCACCCCAGACAGCCCCCCCCCCCCCCCCCCCCGCGCGCACTCCGGACCGCCCCCCCGCACCCCGGACGCCTCCCCGCACCCCGGACACCCCCCCCCCCCCCGCGCACTCCGGACCGCACCCCGGACACCTCCCCGCACCCCGGACAACCCCCCCCCCCCCCCCCCCCCCGCACTCGGACACCCCCCTCCGAACCCAGACAGCCCCCCCGCACCCCGGACAGCCCCCCCCCCCCCCCCCCCCGCACTCGGACACCCCCCCTCCAAACCCGGACAGCCCCCCCGCACCCCGGACAGGCCCCCCGCACCCCCGGACACCCCACCCCGCACCCCCGACAGCCCCCCTGCACCCCAGACAGCCCCCCCCCCCCCCCCGCACCCCGGACACCCCCGCACCCCGAACACCCCTGCCCGCACCCCTGACAGGCCCCCGACACCCCGGACACCCCTCCCCGCACCTCAGACAGCCCCCCCCCCCCCGACCCCGGACACCCCCCCCCCCCCGCTGCCCGTCCCCCGTCCCCTCACCGCCTCCTCTCCTCCAGCTCCCTACCGCCGCCGCCGCCCGTCCCCTCCCTTGCCGCACCGCCTTTGGCTCCGGCTCCCCTTCGCTGCCTCCTCTCCCTCGCAGCACCGCCTTCGGCTCCCCTCCCTTTCAGGTTTGTAGCTCAATCAGGTAACATGAGCTTTCAGTTACATTATTATTTTATCAATGGTTCATAAACAAATGGTTAATATTTATTTTGAATATAGTTGATTTGAAAAATGTAAATGTAATAAGTATTGTGTAAATGTTTGTTATACAGATATTATTATGGATAAGAGTTGGATTGATCTTCCAAATCGAACGTCTAGAGAATATTTCAATGGAATTATGCAGTTTATTGACTTCACGAGAGGATTTGAAAGTGACTATATTAGTTGTCCATGTAGAAAATGTGCTAATAGATATCAATTCGCACGAGATACTGTGAGGGAGCACCTTTTATTTAATGGATTTCTGAAAAATTATAAGAGTTGGAATCGTCGTGGAGAAGAATATGTTCGTTGTCAAAATACAGATGCAGCTCAGATGGATGTTGATGCAAGGATGACTGATCCAATGCATGAAATGCTTACTGAAATGGTACGTGGGTTTGATCCTGAAGGCATTGACATCCAGAATCTTGAGACCGGTGAGATAAATCTTCGCTCTGGTGCAGATCGTGATTCGAGGAGGTTTTATGAAGTACTTGATGATGCGAAAACAGAATTATATCTTGGATGTACTTCTTACAATAAACTGTTGTTTATCGTGGAGTTGTTGCATTTGAAGACTTTGAATAATTGGTCAGACACATCATTCGACATGCTTTTGGTTTTATTGAAAAAAGTTCTTCCTGACGACGCTAAGATTCCTGAGTCGTATTACTATGCTCGTAAGTTGACAGAGAACTTAGGTTTTACATATGAGACTATAGATGCATGTGAAAACAACTGTATGTTGTTTAGAAATGAAACTGCTCATTTGGATATTTGTACGGTTTGTGGCGCTTCCAGGTGGAAAGAGAACAGGGGAAATAAGACTCATCAAAGTCAGATTGCGATACAGGGGAAACCGATTGCCGTAAAGCAAATGCGATACTTTCCCCTTAAACCGAGGTTGAAAATATTTTTTATGTCATCTAAAGTTTCTAATTTAATGAGATGGCATGCAGAAAGAGTTCATGAAAGTGACATGTTAACCCACCCGGCAGACTCTCATGCATGGAAGGATTTTGATAAGAGACATCCCGACTTTGCTAAAGATGTTCGTAATGTCCGATTGGGATTGGCAGCAGATGGTTTCAATCCATTCAAGTCTATGGTTGGTGCAACTCATAGCACATGGCCCATGGTGTTGGTTCCATATAATCTTCCTTCGTGGCTTTGTATGAAGCAACAATTTATATTACTTTCCACTCTTATTGATGGACCTAAAAGTCCGGGGGATAAGATTGATGTTTACCTTCATCCATTGATTGATGAGTTGAATGAATTTTGGGGCGATGGTGCGATGACTTATGACTGCGAAACGAATGAAATGTTCAAACTGCATGATGCTTTATTGTGGACAATCAATGACTTCCCAGCTTATGCAAATTTATCAGGCTGGAGTACGAAAGGGGAATTTGCTTGCCCTTGTTGCAATAAAAGTAAAAAATCTGTATGGCTTAAACATTCCAAAAAATGGGCATACATGGGTCACAGGCGTTTTCTCCCTCCCCAGCACAGGTTCAGAAAGGACAGAGTGGCATTTGATGGTTCTAGAGAGTTCAGCCCAGCACCAAAGATCATGAAAGGAGTCGAAATGTTATCGCAGATTGAGGAAGAAAACATCCACACGGTATATGAAATTCAGGATTTGGTGGCTCCTCCAGTACGTAATATTCGTGCTGCGGGTAGGCAGCGCAGTCACAATTGGAAAAAGAAAAGTATTTTTTATAGTCTTCCGTATTGGAAAACTAACATGTTGGGGCATAATTTGGATGTCATGCACATTGAAAAAAATGTTTGTGATAACATATTGTGGACCATTTTAGGTGTCAGTGGAAAGTCAAAGGACCATGTTAATGCACGCTGTGATTTGGAAGAAATGGGTTTAAGGAAACAGTTGCATTTACAGTTAGCTGAGGGAAACAAGGCATATATGCCTGCTGCACAGTATTCGATGACTACAGAGGAGAAAGAGACATTTCTTTCCATTTTGAAGATGGTCAAGGTGCCTGATGGTTACTCTTCTAATATTTCAAAGTGTGTGAATCTGACGAGCAAGACATTGCAAGGGTTGAAAAGTCATGACAATCACATATTACTTCAGCAGTTGATTCCAATCGCAATTTGTGATTGTTTATCCCCCAATGTTGTTCATCCCTTGATTGAGATGAGTAATTTTTTTAGACAGCTTTGTTTAAGAAATCAATGAATGAGTGATTTAAAAAGTTTGCAGGACCGAATTGTACTTACGCTTTGTCACTTTGAGAAACTTTCCCCCCCCCTCATTTTTCGATGTTATGGTCCACTTGACAGTGCACCTAACTGATGAAGTAATGGATGCTGGTCCAGTGCAATTCAGGTGGATGTATCCTATTGAACGGTATTTGAGTACATTGAAAAGATTTGTACGCAACAGAGCTCGTCCAGAGGCATCAATAGCCAATGGTTATTTGATGGATGAGTGTACTACCTTTTGTGCAGAATATCTTACGGATGTTGAAACAAAATTAGATAAGCCCTCTCGGATTCATGATGGTCCAGTTGGAGAAGGAACCACATTTGATATGGACAACATCGAGTGGATACAAGCACATCGATATATCTTGTTCAATACTCCATCAGTTGCACCATTAATGCAGTAAGTATCTTATCAATGTGCTTGTATAACTTTTACATGTTTTGTTTGCATAAGTTGATCTTTTAAACATCGCGTAATCATTTGCAGGAAACACATTAATGAGATAAAAGAAGAGATGCATCGTGCGACTGAGTTGCAAATTCAACAATCTCATTATGCGGCATTTCATGATTGGTTCAAGGATTATGTATGTATAAATTGATTTTCATTATGAGTGAAGTATTAAACTAATTCTTTCTGTATATATTAGTATTGATTTTTATAAATTATGTAGGTTCGTAAGCTGAGGGATTTAGGGGACCCCACGCTACCTGAAGTATTTATCCAACTGGATGAGGGTCCATCTATAACGGCTCATCGTTATAAAGATATTGATGCTAATGGTTTTCGATTTCGCATTAAAGATGTTGACGAAAAACGAGAAACACAAAACAGTGGCATCGGTTGTCCCTTTGTCAATTCTGGTTATTACTATGGTCAATTGATAGACATCATTGAAGTTGTATACACACACGGTTTGAAGTACATATTGTTAAAGTGTAATTGGGTTGATCCAGTGTGTGGATGTAAAGTCGATCAATATCAATTTTCATTGGTGAATTTTAACTATATGTTATACAGAAATAATGAACGAGTTGAGAATGAACCTTTCATTTTGACATCACAAGCGGAACAAGTATTCTTCGTTACTTTGCCTTCGGATCCAAGTTGGCAAGTTGTTGTCAAAATGTCTCGGCGAGGAGTGTTTTTATTTGAAGAAGATGAACCCGAGACTGTTCCGTTTGTTTACCAACAACTTGATCAACATACTGTAGTTCAACGTGAAGAAGATATTTATTGGGTCAGAGCGGCTGTTGAAGGAGAAACGGTCGATTTGCATGCTTAATGAAAGGTATAATTGTTTTCCCGCTATTCAGTAGAATGTCCTAGGATATCATAAATTATCTAATCATTTTATAAATCCTTATAAGTTTTAATCCTCACTTTTGTAAGTTAATTCAGTCATAAATATTTAGGTTGATTAACTTTCTGATTTTTTAAAATTCATTCACAACTAATTATTCAATCCATTTTTTGTTTGATTAACAGTTGTACAATTTTGATTTATTAAGAACAATCCAATTTATCTTTTAAACACTTTGGACTCATTACTGATATTTTCTATGACTACAGACATGTCAGGGGAAGAGGCAGAAGATCCACATCATCCATCCGAGGCATCTACGTCTCAGGGTTGAGGTATGTTTGAATGTCATTGTCTATATTTTTTATGTAATTTACATATATATATATATATAACATTTGTAAATTTATATATAAAATTGTTTTCAATAGGATCAGACTCGGTTGCTTCTTCCTCTCGCAGGAGAGGCCCTGGTCGTGGCATATTATCATGGAATTCCGACACGATGATAGATGTTTCATTTGATGAGGTATTTCATCCCGTGGGACCGAATGCCCCGGCATTTATTCATCAGCTGGGTCATATCATACGTGAACCACATCGATTTCCATTGACCACTGTGATTGGGCTTCTATCCCTCAGGACACATTAGATCGTCTATGGAGGGAGGTTCAGGTAAGAAAATAATTTTACTTTATTTTCTATTTATAAAGAATACTAATATGTTTGATTATTTTCTTTTAGCAAAATTTGAAAGTATGCCCTGAAGAGTTTCGGCCCGTGTGTATGAGCAAATGCCGTAAGATGTGGAAAGATTATAAAGGAAAAGTGAAGAGGGACCACTGGGTACCAAATGTGGGTGCCCTTGACATTTTGGAAAAAGTCCCGAGAGGTGTCCTCCCGGCTCAGTGGCGTGACTTGGTTGCATATTGGTCTACTGAGGGTGTTGCGGTTTGTATATTAATTATTTTTCTGTATATATATTTTCAAGAATATGTGATTTGTTTGAAATTTGAATAAATTGAATGTAGGAGGTGTCAACACGCCATTCGGAGAATCGAGCGTTGCAGGGACCAGCTCACAGGCTCGGGACTCGTCACGTGTCTCAGATCCGACATGAGGTATATATTATTCATTTTTTAATTTATTAATTAATATGGTTTTGTGTTTATATTCTTTTAATATACAGTTGCGAGGGCAAGGTGCGGCAACTGATAAAATGTCGGTGTGGATAAGGACTCGTGATCGCAATGATCCAGAGGTTGCAGCATTGATAGTAAGTGTCTGTACTTACCAATAATTACATAAATCTATATATTAACATATATATATATATATATATTTAAATATTTCACAGGCTCAATTTGAAGTTGAGTTAGAACATCTGCCAGAGGACCAGCGACAGCTTCCCATGCGATGGGATGAGATCTTTCATCGCATTATTGGTCGGGACGGGCATGGCTATAGTTTGACCTATGGAGCAGGGATTCCTCGTTCTGTAGTGTCACGCGCTGCGGTTGTCGGTCCTGCTGTTGCTCATATGACACAACAGATGTCAGATTTTGAGGCACGGCTGCGCGCTTCCGAGGAGACAAATGCGCAATTGACAGCTGAGGTTAGAGCACTGCGGGAATATGTGCGTCGAGCTGATGGTACAGGGGATCATACGACGCAGGTATATACTGTATTTATTTATTTAATTTAAATTATTTTTGTTATTAAAATATTTATAATGTTTATTTGTTGTAGGCACCTGGCCCACCAGAAGGAGGTAGTAGTGATGACAACGCGTGACGCACCATATATTCACGAGATATGTTTTTTGTTTTTACTGGTAGGGTTGACATTGATGTACTGTATTTATTCATTTAAGTAATGCATTATTACCATCCATGGTGGTCTTTTAAATATTTTATATACATATTGAGTTTTTGATCAGATAATCTTGAATGATTCTACATTTGAAAAAGTCGAACTAATTCCAACAGATCAATAAATCTGATATTATAGATTATGTATTATCCAATATATTTTTTATAAATTTCTGTATGGTATCGATAAAAGAAATATGTATTAATTATATGTTATCACTTTTATTTTTCACTTTTGTAATCAATGGGATGGCCTTTGCACCCCCGGAGAGCCCCCCGCACCCCCGTACAGCCCCCCGCACCCCCGTACAGCCCCCCGCACCCCCGTACAGCCCCCCGCACCCCCGTACAGCCCCCCCCCCCCCCCCGCAACCCCGTACAGCCCCCCCCCCCCCCGCACCCCCGTACAGCCCCTCGCACCCCCGTACAGCCCCCCCCCCCCCCCCCCGCACCCTCGTACATCCCCCCGCACCCCCGTAGAGCCCCCCCAGCACCCCCATACAGCCCCCCGCACCCCCGTACAGCCCCCCCGCACCCCCGTACAGCCCCCCGCACCCCCGTACAGCCCCCCGCACCCCCGTACAGCCCCCCAGCACCCCCGTACAGCCCCCTGCACCCCCGTACAGCCACCCGCACCCCCGTACAGCCCCTCGCACCCCCGTACAGCCCACCCCCCCCCCCCCCCCGCACCCCCGTACAGCCCCCCGCACCCCCGTACAGCCCCCCCGCACCCCCGTACATCCCCCCGCACCCCCGTACAGCCCCCCGCACCCCCGTACAGCCCCCCCCCCCCCCCCGTACCCCCGTACAGCCCCCCGCACCCCCGTACAGCCCCCCGCACCCCCGTGCAGCCCCCCGCACCCCCGTGCAGCCCCCCCGCACCCCCGTACAGCCCCCCGCACCCCCGTCCAGCCCCCCCGCACCCCCGTACACCCCCCGCACCCCCGTCCAGCCCCCCGCACCCCCGTACAGCCCCCGGCACCCCCGTACAGCCCCCCCCGCACCCCCGTACAGCCCCCGGCACCCCCGTACAGCCACCCCGCACCCCCGTACAGCCCCCGGCACACCCGTACAGCCCCCCTGCACCCCCGTACAGCCCCCCCCCCCCTCCGCACCCCCGTACAGCCCCCCCGCACCCCCGTACAGCACCCCGCACCCCCGTACAGCCCCCCCCCCCCCCCCCCCCGCACCCCCGTACAGCCCCCCCGCACCCCCGTACAGCACCCCGCACCCCCGTACAGCCCCCCCGCACCCCCGTACAGCCCCCCGCACCCCCGTACTGCCCCCCCCCCCCCCCACCCCCGTACAGCCCCCCGCACGTCCGATTGTGTCCTTTTCAGCAGCGCGGCGCGCGCTGAAATGGCGCGTTGGGGGGTCAAAACCACCCGAAAGACCTCCGAATGCCACGAAACCGTACGACAACATCCGGGGCGTGAATTTTGAAATGGTCGGCCAGACGGCACCTCATTCGGAGGTGCCGTGTGACCGCGGCGGCCAGAAACGCGTTTCCGGCGCCATTAAAAACCAAAACGGCGTGCGGCGGTCCAATTCGGAGCAAACGTGCTCCGAACGACCTGAAACCGCACGGGAACGATAGAAATATTATTCCTGAGATGCAGGAGGAGGCAGCACGTCCATCGGACGTGCGGTGCGCGCGACACGTCCGATTGTGTCCTTTTCAGCAGCGCGGCGCGCGCTGAAATGGCGCGTTGGGGGGTCAAAACCACCCGAACGACCTCTGAATGCCACGAAACCGTACGACAATATCCGGGGCGTGAATTTTGAAATGGTCGGCCAGACGGCACCTCATTCGGAGGTGCCGTGTGACCGCGGCGGCCGGAAACGCGTTTCCGGCGCCATAAAACACCAAAACGGCGTGCGGCGGTCCAATTCGAAGCAAACGTGCTCTGAACGACCTGAAACCGCATGGGAACGATAGAAATATTATTCCTGAGATGCAGGAGGAGGTCGCACGTCCATCGGACGTGCGGTGCGCGCGGCACGTCCGATTGTGTCCTTTTCAGCAGCGCGGCGCGCGCTGAAATGGCGCATTGGGGGGTCAAAATCACCCGAACGACCTCCGAATTCCATGAAACCGTACGACAACATCTGGGGCGTAAATTATGAAATGGTCGGCCAGACGGAACCTCATTCGGGGGTGCCGTTTGACCGCGGCGGCCGGAAACGCGTTTCCGGCGCCATAAAACACCAAAACGGCGTGCGGCGGTCCAATTCGGAGCAAACGTGCTCCGAACGACCTGAAACCGCACGGAAAGGATAGAAATATTATTCCTGAGATGAAGGAGGAGTCCGCACGTCCATCGGACGTGCGGTGCGCGCGACACGTCCGATTGTGTCCTTTTCAGCAGCGCGACGCGCGCTGAAATGGCGCGTTGGGGGGTCAAAACCACCCGAACGACCTCCGAATGCCGCGAAACCGTACGACAACATCCGGGGCGTGAATTGTAAAATGGTCGGCCAGACGGAACCTCATTCGGAGGTGCCGTTTGACCGCGGCGGCTGGAAACGCGTTCCCGGCGCCATAAAACACCAAAACGGCGTGCGGCGGTCCAATTCGGAGCAAACGTGCTCCGAACGACCTGAAACCGCACGGGAACGATAGAAATATTATTCCTGAGATGCAGGAGGAGGCCGCACGTCCATCGGACGTGCGGTGCGCGCGGCACGTCCGATTGTGTCCTTTTTAGCAGCGCGGCGCGCGCTGAAATGGCGCGTTGGGGGTTCAAAACCACCCGAACGACCTCCGAATGCCACGAAACCGTACGACAACATCCGAGGCGTGAATTGTGAAATGGTCGGTTAGACGGCACCTCATTCTGAGGTGCCGTGTGACCGCGGCGGCCGGGAACGCGTTTCCGGCGCCATAAAACACCAAAACGGCGTGCGGCGGTCCAATTCGGAGCAAACGTGCTCCGAACGACCTAAAACCGCACGGGAACGATAGAAATATTATTCCTTAGATGCAGGAGGAGGCCGCACGTCCATCGGACGTGCGGTGCGCGCGGCACGTCCGATTGTGTCCTTTTCCGCAGCGCGGCGCGCGCTGAAATGGCGCGTTGGGGGGTCAAAACCACCCGAACGACCACCGAATGCCACGAAACCGTACGAAAACATCCGGGGCGTGAATTGTGAAATGGTCGGCCAGACGGCACCTCATTCGGAGGTTCCGTTTGACCGCGGCGGCCGGAAACGCGTTTCAGGCGCCATAAAACACCAAAACGGCGTGCGGCGGTCCCATTCGGAGCAAACGTGTTTCGAAAGACCTAAAACCGCACGGGAATGATAGAAATATTATTCCTGAGATGCAGGAGGAGGCAGCACGTCCAGCGGACGTGCGGTGCGCGCGGCACGTCCGATTGTGTCCTTTTCAGCAGCGCGGCGCGCGCTGAAATGGCGCGTTGGGAGGTCAAAACCACCCGAACGACCTCCGAATGCCACGAAACCGTACGACAACATCAGGGGCGTGAATTGTGAAATGTTCTGCCAGACGGCACCTCATTCGGAGGTGTCGTGTGACCGCGGCAGCCGGAAACGCGTTTCCGGCGCCATTAAACACCAAAACGGCGTGCGGCGGTCCAATTCGGAGCAAACGTGCTCCGAACGACCTGAAACCGCACGGAAACGATAGAAATATTATTCCTGAGATGCAGGAAGACGCCGCACGTCCATCGGACGTGCGGTGCGCGCGGCACGTCCGATTGTGTCCTTTTCAGCAGCGCGGCGCGCGCTGAAATGGCGCGTTGGGGGGTCAAAACTACCCGAACGACCTCCGAATGCCACGAAACCGTACGACAACATCCGGGAAGTGAATTTTGAAATGGTCGGCAAGACGGAACCTCATTCGGAGGTTCCGTTTGACCGCGGCGGCCGGAAACGCGTTTCCGGCGCCATAAAACACCAAAACGGCGTGCGGCGGTCCCATTCGGAGAAAACGTGCTCCGAAAGACCTGAAACCACACGGGAACGATAGAAATATTATTCCTGAGATGCAGGAGGAGGCAGCACGTCTAGCGGACGTGCGGCACGTCCGATTGTGTCCTTTTCAGCAGCGCGGCGCGCGCTGAAATGGCGCGTTGGGGGGTCAAAACCACCCGAACGACCTCCGAATGCCACGAAACCGTACGAAAACATCCGGGGCGTGAATTTTGAAATGGTCGGCCAGACGGAACCTCATTCGGAGGTTCCGTGTGACCGCGGCGGCCGGAAACGCGTTTCCGGCGCCATAAAACACCAAAACGGCGTGTGGCGGTCTCATTCGGAGCAAACGTGCTCCGAACGACCATAAACCGCACGCGAACGATAGAAATATTATTCCTGAGATGCAGGAAGAGGGCGCACGTCCATCGGACGTGCGGTGCGCGCGGCACGTCCGATTGTGTCCTTTTCAGAAGCGCGGCGCGCGCTTAAATGACGCGTTGGGGGGTCAAAACCACCCGAACGACCTCTGAATGCCACGAAACCGTACGAAAACATCCAGGGCGTGAATTTTGAAATGGTCGGCCAGACGGCACCTCATTCGGAGGTGCCGTGTGAACGCGGCGGCCGGAAACGCGTTTCTGGCGCCATAAAACACCAAAACGGCGTGCGGCGGTCCAATTCGGAGAAAACGTGCTCCGAACGACCTGAAACCGCACGGGAACGATAGAAATATTATTCCTGAGATGCAGGAGGAGGCCGCACGTTCATCGGACTTGCGGTGCGCGCGGCACGTCCGATTGTGTCCTTTTCAGCAGCGCGGTGCGCGCTGAAATGGCGCGTTGGGGGGTCAAAACCACCCGAACGACCTCCGAATTCCACGAAACCGTACGACAACATCCGGGGCGTGAATTTTGAAATGTTCGTCCAGACGGCACCTCATTCGAAGGTGCCGTTTGACCGCGGCGGCCGGAAACGCGTTTCCGGCGCCCTAAAACACCAAAACGGCGTGCGGCGGTCCAATTCGGAGCAAACGTGCTCCGAACGACCTGAAACCGCACGGGAACGATAGAAATATTATTCCTGAGATGCAGGAGGAGGTCGCACGTCCATCGGACGTGCGGTGCGCGCGGCACGTCCGATTGTGTCCTTTTCAGCAGCGCGGCGCGCACTGAAATGACGCGTTGGGGGGTCAAAACCACCCGAACGACCTCCGAATGCCACGAAACCGTACGAAAACATTCGGGGCGTGAATTGTGAAATAGTCGGCCAGACGGTACCTCATTCGGAGGTTCCGTTTGACCGCGGCGGCCGGAAACGCGTTTCCGGCGCCATAAAACACCAAAACGGCGTGCGGCGGTCCCATTCGGAGCAAACGTGCTCTGAAAGACCTGAAACCGCACGAGAACGATAGAAATATTATTTCTGAGATGCAGGAGGAGGCATCACGTCCAGCGGACGTGCGGTGCGCGCGGCACGTCCGATTGTGTCCTTTTCAGCAGCGCGGGGCGCTCTGAAATGGCGCGTTGGGGGGTTAAAACCACCCGAACGACCTCCGAATGCCACGAAACCGTACGACAACGTCCGGGGCATGAATTTTGAAATGGTCGGCCAGACGGCACCTCATTCGGAGGTGCCATGTGACCGCGGCGGCCGGAAACGCGTTTCCGGCGCCATTAAACACCAAAACGGCGTGCGGCGGTCCAATTCGGAGCAAACGTGCTCCGAACGACCTGAAACCGCACAGGAACGATAGAAATATTATTCCTGAGATGCAGGAGGAGGCCGCACGTCCATCGGACATGCGGTGCGCGCGGCACGTCCGATTGTGTCCTTTTCAGCAGCGCGGCGCGCGTTGGGGGGTCAAAACCACCCGAACGACCTCTGAATGCCACGAAACCGTACGAAAACATCCGGGGCATGAATTTTGAAATGGTCGGTGAGACGGAACATCATTCGGAGGTGCCGTTTGACCGCGGCGGCCGGAAACGCGTTTTCGGCGCCATAAAACACCAAAACGGCGTGCGGCGGTCCCATTCGGAGCAAACGTGCTTCAAAAGACCTGAAACCGCACGGGAACGATAGAAATATTATTCCTGAGATGCAGGAGGAGGCAGCACGTCCAGAGGACGTGCGGTGCGCGCGGCACGTCCGATTGTGTCCTTTTCAGCAGCGCGGCGCGCTGAAATGGCGCGTTGGGGGGTCAAAACCACTCGAACGACCTCCGAATGCCACGAAACCGTACGAAAACATCCGGGGCGTGAATTGTGAAATGGTCGGCTAGACGGAACCTCATTCGGAGGTTCCGTTTGACCGCGGCGGCCGGAAACGCGTTTCCGGCGCCATAAAACACCAAAACGGCGTGCGGCGGTCCCATTCGGAGCAAACGTGCTCCAAAAGACCTGAAACCGCACGGGAACGATAGAAATATTATTCCTGAGATGCAGGAGGAGGCCGCACGTCAATCAGACGTGCGGTGCGCGCGGCACGTCCGATTGTGTCCTTTTCAGCAGCGCGGCGCGCGCTGAAATGGCGCGTTGGGGGGTCAAAACCACCCGAACGACCTCAGAATGCCACGAAACCGTACGAAAACATCCGGGGCGTTAATTTTGAAATGTTCGGCCAGACGGAACCTCTTTCGAAGGTTCCGTGTGACCGCGGCGGCCGGAAACGCGTTTCCGGCGCCATAAAACACCAAAACGGCGTGCGGCGGTCCAATTCGGAGCAAACGTGCTCCGAACGACCTGAAACCGCACTGGAACGATAGAAATATTATTCCTGAGATGCAGGAGGAGGCCGCACGTCCATCGGACGTGCGGTGCGCGCGGCACGTCCGATTGTGTCCTTTTCAGCAACGCGGCGCGCGCTGAAATGGCGCGTTGGGGGGTCAAAACCACCCGAACGACCTCTGAATGCCACGAAACCGTACGACAACATCCGGGGAGTGAATTTTGAAATGTTCGGCCAAACGGAACCTCATTCGGAGGTGACGTGTGACCGCGGCGGCCGGAAACGCGTTTTCGGCGCCATAAAACACCAAAACGGCGTGCGGCGGTCCAATTCGGAGCAAACGTGCTCCGAACGACCTGAAACCGCACGAGAACGATAGAAATATTATTCCTGAGATGCAGAAAGAGGTCGCACGTCCATCGGACGTGCGGTGCGCGCGGCACGTCCGATTGTGTCCTTTTCAGCAGCGCGGCACGCGCTGAAATGGCGCGTTGGGGGGTCAAAACCACCCGAACGACCTCCGAATTCCACGAAACCGTACGAAAACATCGGGGGCGTGAATTTTGAAATGGTCGGCCAGACGGCACCTCATTCGGAGGTGCCGTTTGACCGCGGCGGCCGGAAACGCGTTTCCGGCGCCATAAAACACCAAAACGGCGTGCGGCGGTCCCATTCGGAGCAAACGTGCTCCGAAAGACCTGAAATGAGATTATTTCTTGAATCGAAGTTTTTAAATTATTATAGCACAATGATTTGATATTATATATATATTATATATATATTAAAACATTTAAAATATTATATATATATATATATATATTTAAAATATTGTATTTAATAGTATATATATGAATATTTTTATATATATATTTATATATTCAATTCAATAAAAAAAATTTAAAAAAAAAATTTTTTAGACTAGCGACCCCCATAGGCGGTCGCTATAGGGTGCCGGCAGAGGGGCTGCAGCGACCGCTTGGCGGTCGCTGAAAGCCTCTAACGACGAGGCAACAGCGACCGCCAATGGCGGTCGCTGAGCGGCCGCTAAAGGCTGGATTTTCAGTAGAGTTTTTCAAAGTGCATTTTCATTTTAATTTTTGTATTGTGCATAATTTGTTCCATTAAAGAATGGTGGTTTGTTGGTAGCAGCTCCTTCCGTCCTATTATCCATAATAAAATTTTAGATCAAGATTTTAAAGAGATAAAAATTTTGTATTGACAGAAATTTTAAGATCTTTGGAATTAAAATAAAATCACATTTGAAAATATTTGAAAAAGCTTTGAAAACAGAAAAATCCTAAAATCCTCTGATACCAAATATTGGTCGATGTAGAGTACTCAAGAGGGGGTTGAATTGAGTATCTATAAAAAATTATGTTAAAAAGTATTAATTGAAATTCCCTTGGATTTAAAATTCAATTTCCAAGTTATCTAGTAGTGAATTTATAAGAGCTTGACTGTTTGATTAATTTCTAAAAAGATTGATTAGTTCTCTGTTGTAACAAATTAATAATTAATGAAACTTTTAAAACTAACCAAATAAGTCAATATTGTTATAAACACTTGCTAAGACTAACTATTATAGTTCAATTTAGTTTTAGAAAATATGTGATAAAAAGGAGTAAAACTAAAAGTTAAAAACACAACGGAAATAAAACAAGAGATTCAGTCTCATACAGAGACTTAATCCTCTCCACTTGGTGATCACCTTCCACCAAGCAGTTTAAATTAATAAAAATTTTGATCTATACCCTGGATCGGGGTTCACAACAGCACACAAGGCTATCTAGGTCACCCATGACCTCTACCACAGTTCTTCATGGGAAAAACAACAAATAGGTCTCACACAACCTGTTCCACAATTCTACATGAGATACAAATGGATAAATAGAGTGTAATATTTTGGATATCAAGTATCCTCCAATTATGCACAGGATTCAGTGTGTGTGTAATAGATAGATGCACTAACTTCTCATAGATTTAACTAAAATGAACACAACAGAGCTAAAGATGTAGAGTTAGGTTTGGAAGGCTCTGTGTGTTATGAAGTGCAGCTCTGGACTCGTTTGATGAAGTGGATTTGAAGTTCAAGTCGTCTTCTGTATGTTGACTCCAAAACAGAGTGTCGTAGCCTCTGTGTTCTGGTTTCCAGGAGTGAGTATGGTTCTGCAGGTATATTCTTCTCCTTTATTGATATGCTGAAGTGGTTTTTCAATTCGATGTTCAGCTCGGTTAAGATTTCCTTGAGTATTCTTCGTTATTTTTCTTGAGTTCACAATGGTTTCATGAGAGTTTCATATGTTCTTCTGTATATCTCTCTCGCACACAACACGCACCATGTCCCCATGCCTCTACAGCTCTTCTATCTTCACAAATGATTTTATTCTTGAGGGCTAACAAAGATCATGTACATTCCACGTCCATAGGTTCATCGTACCATGTATTGTTTCTAAGAGTCCTACAAAGGATTATAAAATATGTCAGTATCATTAAATGAAATAAATATGACCGTTAGAAACAATATTATTAAATGCAGATTTAAACAGTCTATCAGTGACATGTCTACCGGTGTCTCCATCTGTTGGTGTCTCAACCCATTGGTATTTCATTCTTTCGGTCTTTCCATACGTCAGTGACTCATTACATTGGTGGCTTGTTCATTCTATCAGTGAGACAGTTGATCTATCAGTGACTCATATCAACGGTGAGTCCTTCCTTCTGTCGGTGAGACAATTGAACCAATGGTGACTCATTTCAACTGACAGTGAGTCCTTACATCGGTAGCACCATGCAATGGTAGGTCACTTGAACTGATGGTAGGTCATCTACGTCAGTGAGTCATATGAAATGGTGAGTCATCTGCGTCGGTGAGTCATGTGCAATGGTGTGTCATCCGCGTTAGTGAGTCATATGCAATGGTGTTAGCTTCACATACTTAGAACATGTGCCTATTGGAACTGTCTGTCAGTGAGTCGTATGTCTATCGGTGAGTCATCTATCTGTCAGTGTCAGTGACTCATGCTTGGTTAATTTTAGATGTTCTGTATGTCTTACATTTCATTAAAGCCAGAGTGGGTTAATACTCATAATTACACATAGATAATTAGTTATAAACTTGTTTAGACAAAAACACACATAAATAGTTATATGATTGAAATGATCGGATATTCAAGATAATGTTTTGACATAATTTAGGATCTGACACAAGGTAATATATATGTTAATATCTGACATGATTTATGATAATTAAAATCATTATAGTCAGAGATAGTGGCCAAGAGTAATCTTAATGTAATGTCATATGGTCTAGTTATATCATTATGAAAAGACACAGATGTTGTTCGAAAATCAGGTGCTGGGGGCTTATAAACATTAAGACTTATTCTCACGAAGTTTGCACTTGGTGATCTCTAGTAGTTGAGATCATGGTGACGGATCTGCTAATTGAAACACCACATGTTTTAGGTGTCATTGGTTGTTCCTATCTACATACATGTGTAATGGTCTCCTGACTTGAGATCATTATCAATGTATGCAAATTAATTGCATACTTTTATGAAAGTAGAAAACCATAGCAATGAAGTTGTGGAGAGGTAGTTTGTGTTGGGTACGTCATTGGTGATACAACATTGATTGAATGATCATGATATGATTTGTCACTTTTGAGTTGAGGAAGAGATATCTCAGGCCTAGTTGATTAGGATGGTAGTACCTTTATTAAATCCACAACCATGGTAGGGGAAGGTAAGTCCATCCAGACATATCAACAAATAATAAAGCAAGATAAAATATGATGACACTAGTACACATTCTACTTTATTGCGATATTGATGACAAAAAGATTATATTACATAGACAGTGTTCGTAGAAAGATAGTCATTGCTTTGACTCTTCCTTATCTCTATAGGGGCCTTGATGGGTTTCTAGACCCCACTCTTGGTCTATGGATTATATTCACTGCTATTGAGATTACGTCCTAGAGGGTCGCACACTATAGTGCTTTGAGAATCATCCCTATTCTGTTAAATAAGAATACAGGACATGGTGGATCCCACCATAGGGTCTGGGTATTATCCAAGTTCTATGGATCACCAAGATATAAATAAATTCATTATTATTCATGATAGGAATAATTGGATTGAATTTATTTGTGACATTTATTTACAAGTGATAAAGTAAATACAATGATTAATATTATTTGAACGAATATTAATGAAATATCTTGGGTTTTTTAATATTATAAGGAGATGTGAGTAGAGTTAATGACTCACATTATCACATAATACATTTAATATATATATTACATATAAGGGATAGCAGATAAATAATATTTATGGAATAATTTAATTTGTTATAAACAATTATTTATAATAGTTATATAGTGGGTGTTTATTACATGGGGGCTGGGAACCCAAAACGAGTATTATAGATATTCACTATATAAGTGGAGAGAGGCTCATCCCATGTATTCTACTCACATGTTATAATTGATAGCCTCTCTCTCCTCCTGATTTATAGAGAGTGACTCTCTAAACCAAGCATGTTCTTTAAGTTTTCTCTTTTCGAATCGAAGATGTTGGCTTGTGGTGATCGTCGCTGCATCAAAGTGGTCTTCGGAGTACCACGCTAGCACCTAGATTCCGATGAATGACACACGTTCAATTTCAAGAAGTGTGTGTGAAAAATCTAGAGGGCTTCGAAATCAGAGTCTTTGAGCAATGGTCATTGGCATCTTACGACAGCCTTGCACACATCAGATCCAAACGAGGTACATTGTCAGTTTTAATTATTTTTATTTTTGTACTCTGTATAAACCACGCATGGTCCTCATACCGTACCAGGATAAGATCACCGGAGTCTATGATGTTACATCGCTCCGATGATGCAAAAATTTTAAATTCTCAACCCATCGGGTTCCGTTGAGCGTCCTGGTACCCAACAGTGCTATCAGAGAAACGTGTGGTTGTTATGAGTCAAAGAAAAATTAAATTGCCTTAAATTTGAGTAAAGGGTGTTATAATGGTTCCAATGGATCATACTACACATCGATCCACTTCTGAATGGCCAAATAATGACCATTTGAAAATTTTAAAAGGATCGACATTATGTTGAACGAATTTGTGATTTTGGATTCATAAATTTTATTTTTGAAGAACACATCTTTTATTGTTATTTTTGTTCTTGAAAAATTACCTGAATCTGGACATGTTTTGGTTGGAATTCGTTCAACTGAATTTTTCCGGTGGTGATCAATTATTAAAGGAAAAATTACAAAAATAATTTATTTTTATATTAATTTAATTTTTCTTCTAATAAAACAAAGTGTGGGGTAAAACTTTTATTAAAGTATAAATGTTTTTTGAAAAACCGTAAAGATGAGTTTATTTTCAATCATCCTTTGCGGAAAATTTATTTTCCACATAAAAATATAGATGGATGGCCAAGTCAAAAAAATAATCAAAAAGGAGGCAACTATACCCATGCCTGTGGACCCCACTCTCCTTCTCTCGCTCGGACCACATCACGCCTCCCTTCGGTCTGACTAGCAAACCAGTGTCTCCCCGTCTCCTCTCTTCACCCCAAGCCGCGCTGCCTCCTTTGCTTCGACGTTGCCACCCCACCCAGGAAGCCACGTTGTCTCGACCCGCAGGCCGCTGCGCCATCATGACCCGTATTCGCACTTCAGGATGACACCGCCACCTCATTGGAGCCACAGAATGTCGCTTCCACAGTCTAGCCGGACTCCTTTAGCAAATGGAGGTAAACCAATTAAATTAATTTGATTAATTTAATTTAGTTTTAAATAAAATTAATTGAAATTAATTTTGGGCTTAAAATTTGATTGAATCTGATTTTTAATTTAATTTGAGATTTAAATTAGATTAATAGTTTAATATAATTTTTGGAATTAAAAATTAAATGAAACTATTGGAACCGATAAATAGATTATTTTAATTTATTCAAATTCATTTAATTTATTAGAACACTCTTGTACTAATTAAATTTATTACAGTTTAAAATTTTAATTGTGTATTATTTTGCACCAATTGGTCTTGAGCTAGTGACTGACCTGTGCATGTCTAGTTTTGATTTTTTATTTATTGCCTATGATGTCTGTAATAATTAAGAAGTTAAATGATGGTATGTGTATCGTCACTTTAATTCAAATATGTATAAGGGCATGCGTGTCCAATGCACTTGTTGTACACTGTACCCATAGACCCCCTTTTCTGCATGTAAGTATATTTGTATATTAGACGATGATGTTCCAAGATGCGGACCCCGCCGAGTTGAGGTGGAAATCCAGACGGGAGTTGAGAACTTTTCACTAGGGTGAGCTGTGACTTGCGTCAGAAGTTGACTTAGGTATAATGCCCCATAGGTCATGATTGATCCTTTATGGACAGATCATAATGAAATGCTCAAGACCAGTTAGAATGCATGACTTTCTTTTATCCATCGTTTACTATTTTATGCAAGTGCATGATAATTGCTTGATCACATAAAATAATAAACAAGCCAAAATGCATAAAGATGTGACAAATATTTTCTATTGCATGTTCAGTTGTGAGCGCGACAACCTAGTTTGAACGTATGAAATAGAAATAGATTATATTCTTCAATAAATATCAAAATCCCTCAGATATATTAAGTCTTATTGATATCCATTGCTCACATTTGAATAAAACCGGTTGTTCGAGGTGCTCGTCAACCATAGTTGAGAGCGCCTCTTACTATGGGGTGTTCTCATGAGAACATTGTGTTGACTTAACTAAAGTGAGTTTTCAAGGATTAACCATATATAACTTCCTATCACTTTATATGAAATGAGTTGAGGGAATCAAGTCATGATACCAATAAGCTACAACTTTACTCAACATAACAAGGAACTTCCAGTTTAAACGGTTGGCTAGCCTAGCGCCTACCTTGGAACCCTTTATTTAGTGGCATAGTCATAGCTTGTAGACTATGAGGGAGGTTTTGAGGATCCTTACCACTATAGTACTCAAGCAATAGATTATTCCAAATCTAATAGTGAGGGATATTGAAGTTTAATAAAATAGTGGGAGACATTTAAAATGATAAATGAAAGAGCGCTGTTGTGGGCGCCCTCAAATGATTAATGTGATTTTGGGGTACTTAGGTGCAGCAGAGTGGCTAACCAATGTCGTTTTTCTCAAAGGAGGAAGTAAATTAAAACAATTTCTTAAAGGTATTCTAAAAATAAAATAGAGTATAACTAAAACACTACTTTAAAGTATGGGGGTTGTTTATAGTTTATAAATCTAGAAGAAGTTTGCTGGAACAAGATTGCATTTTTTTGTTTTTAATTTTGAAATGAAGTTTGATTAAAAAGACACAACAAGAAGATGTTTTTTTAGAAAATATTTTAAAAGGCGTAATCGATCTAACTCTACCTCTTCATTTACTTATTAATCATCATCATTTAAATAAATATCCACTTAATTATGATCCCCTAATTTGTTAACCCTCGAACCCTACAAGAGTTAACTTAACCACAAAGATGGAATTACTTAAACCCTAGGCTAGCTTCGGAACACGCAATCGCAACACCCTTCTTTGATTGTTGTTTATGTTTAGGGATTATATTTGAACTCTACAAATTTATCCAGTGTGGTCTTGTATTACCGATTAAGATTGTGCTCTTACAATTTACACAAAATCCCGACCTCGCGTGTTTTTGTGTTAATTGATCAATTGTTTGCTTAGTTTCTTACAATTTAAAAACACAATTCATGGATCATATTAAGTGAATTACAGTAGCTCAATGATTCAAAATAATTAAACGAAGAGGGTAGAAGATAGATCGATTACTAAAAGACTACTCTTCCATGGGTGGCATAATCATCGTAGAAGCGTTTTGAATGTACAAAGGTTTATAATGGGTATAACCCAATAACGCTTCTACTCAAGAATTCCAGTCCAAAGAGGAAGATTAAGAGAAGAAGAAATTTAAACAAAACAGAAGAAAAGAGAAGAAATAAAAGAAGAACAAAGAAGTTTATTACACAAATGAAAATATTACAACATGAAGAAGAGAAAGAGGCTTCGATGAGGGGATCCTTGCTTCAAGAGCTACCCCTCTTACAATGGTTGGAGAATTTGGATGAAACCAATTCTCCTCTGCCTCAAATCTCTTAATGCACGTCCCCACCCCACTAAATGAGAAAAACACCAATTTATAGAGTGGTGGGGAGGCTAGGTTCAAAGTGGTTTCAAGTGTGAATGGGGAATCTCGGCCAAATATTTTATGTCAACTTGCACCGCCTATTTGACCACCAAAACGCATGAATTGTGTCACGAACCGACCCTACCCGGGCTCGAGCCGCAACTATCCCAAGCCCGCCTCTATAGGCCAGGGGCTGGCGACCAGCGCCGAAGGCACAACAACTCGGGGAGGCCTTTGCCTAAGTACCTGTACACACACACGCAACACACTCAATGCAACTGTGCAGAGTAAAAGAAAAGACGAGTAAAGAAAAGGGAAACTGCTATAAGTAAACCACAATGTGCATTGACCTCTAAAAGTACAAAGCAAGTACAGAAAGTAAACTGAAAAGAAAAAGGGGCAAACACGCGCCCAACCAGAAAAGTGCCACAACCCGGAAACAGGTGAACAAAAGTAAACAGCTGGAAGGGTTCCCCGCCTGGTACCCGACTCCGACCACCACACGCGGTCCAAGCTCCCAAGCTCCTAAGCTCCTCTGACGTCACGACCAACCTGTCCGTCGTCTGCAAGGGCACACCAAGTGCGGGCAAATCCCAAACAGGGGTGAGTATAAAAATACTCAGTAGGATACCCCGAAGGCTCGAGGGAGCAACAAAGGAGGTACCGATGGGTGAGCAGTAGAGCGAACATGGAATAGTAGAGGAGTACAACTGAAAGTGAAATAAAGAGAATAGTGAAGAGTCCAGCTCAACCCAACAATAGGAAAGAAGGTAGACTCGTCCAGACACAAGGAGCTGGAAACGGTGAGAAAATGAACTTCCCGTCGAGTCTTCGCTACCTATAGCAGGAGAGTAGACTCGTCCAACCACACGTCTACCCCGAACTGCAAGTCAAGGGCTCAATCACCGTACCTCGACACTATCCTCTTTGGGCGGCACTGACTCGCCTGCATGGTTTTAGGTCGCGTCACAAGGATGCGTCTCGGTGGGTAAAGTGCCCCTTGTACTTGAGAGTTCTAGGGAAAGTCAAACCACACCTCATCATTGCCCTGCAGTCGAGAGGTCTTCTCAAAGTCAAAGCCGTCACAACACTGAACCGCACAAACAAGGGTCCCGCTCCGGTAGTCACGGAGTAAAGCCACCGACTAGCCTAGTATAAAGGACTGAGTCTGGAATGTCAACGGGTGTCCCACTGCCTAGCCCTGCTGGATGGTAATTCATAACCAGATATCGGGTGACCCACTGCCCAGCCCTGCTGGAGGGTAAACCCTAATACATCATCAGGCGACCCACTACCCAGCCCCGCTAGAGGGTATACCTTGATACATCATCAGGCGACCCACTGCCCAGCCCCGCTGGAGGGTAGACCTGGAATAAGTCGACATGCGACCCACTACCCAGCCTTGCTGGAGGGTAGACCTGGAACTAGACGACGGGTGACCCACTGCCCAGTCTCTGCTGGAGGGTAGACCCTAAGAGGTCATCGGGTGACCCACTGCCCAGTCTCTATTAGAGGGTATACCCTAAGTGCGTCGGGTGACCCACTGCCCAGTCTCTGCTGGAGGGTAGACCCTAATAGCGTCGGGTGACCCACTACTCAGTCTCTGCTGGAGGGTAGACCCTAATAGCGTCGGGTGACCCACTGCCCAGTCTCTACTGGAGGGTAAACCCTAGAAGTTAGTGAGAAACCCACTGCCCAGCCCTGCTAGAGGGTAAACTCGAAGAAGTCGATGAGTAACCCATTGCCCAGCCCCACTAGAGGGTAAAACTCCGAACTGCTCTGGCCATCTCTACTGAAGGGTACAATACTGGCCAACCGAACACAGAGTGGGTATCGCGCAACCACCCAACTCCAGAACAACTCACCCAAAAGAGGTTCAGTGCCTGTTCCATCACTGGGTGTCACTAGCATTGCTACCGGCCGATCCATCGAGAACGAAACTAGGGGGAGACCACTCAACCCTGCTGGTCAAACAAACGAGCACAGAGGAACCCTCTACGTCGCGAGAGGTCAAAGTACGCAAAGCAGAGTATGGCACGCACATGGGGCCCACACGACGTGTGGCCCCAAGTCAACCCCAACCAAGCGCACAAACGTTCTCAGGTACCAACATCCACATATACCTCCCAGCATTACCGTATACTCCCAGAGTATACCACATTCCAGCCCAAAGGCTATCGTGCATACGACACCCAACGTCAATGAGAAGGCATGAACGTAACAACTCCACCTCAAAGGCCCAGGCATGGCCAACCGCATCTTATGAACCATTTACATCACTCTCCCAAGAGTGTGCGATCACCCGCCAAGAGTCCGCTACAAACAAGGTAGGACGAACCACCACCAGAGCACCTTACATGCTCCACATTCAAGAAGATCGTACAAGAGGCTCCGGATAGCCAAACTGATCATACCGTTGAAATCCTCGCAGAAAAACATGCGAGATAGACTACTTACTCGCCTCAAACGGATATCCGACGAAAAAGCCACCAACACCGCCTCACTCCCGATCGGATTCCCGTGATCCCGAGCCTCGGCCCCAAAAACAGTCGGGCGCATCGTACCATTGCGATCCCCTCGGAAAAACACGTCAAAAGGACTGCTCACTTGAGCGCAACAGATATCCGGAGAAAAAGATGCATTCCGACACACCGCACACGGGCGGTGCTACGTGGGGCCCGCATCCCGGTCCTGAAACACAAAGAACGGATCGCACCGTTGCGATCCTCTCGAAAAATCACCCAAGGTGGACTATTCACTTGTTCACAACGGTCGCCCGGTGATAGAGATGAAAAATCACCGTCGACGCCCAAATGACCCTCGTGGGCCCTGCACCAATATGTCGAATTAACACGGGCGGATTGCGCCAATACAACGCCCTCGGAAAAACACCCAGAATCGACTGCTCGCACGCCCCGAACGGACGCCCGATGAGAAAGTCACTAAACGCTGCTCGTAGCTCAAAGGACGGGCCATGGGGCCCACACCTCAACTTTGGCCTCAACGCCTTGAACAACCCTGGTAAGCTCCGCCTCGATGCTAGGCTCCCAATGCCACATACGACGCTTTAAACGGACGTCGGACGCGTCCGCGCCGCCCATAACAAGAATTCCCGGGAAGCCCGCTTAGCTGCTTTACGCACGTGTCGTGCCCCCGAGCCTCTCGTCTCAGAAGTTACAACTCCCGAAACCACCTCATAAATCCCGCCTCGACGTCAGGTCCGCGCCGCCGTAGACGGCGCACAAAACGGACACCCGTGGCGAAAATGACGGGTGTCCGAAGTCGGAGGGGCGAACTCCTCCCCCCCCAAGACAGGACCAGCCGGGTCCGACCGGTCCGCGCTGGCCGGCCCGCGGCTCACCCGCGTGGCCCGACCGGGGACTCCGGGTCCACGCCGTGCCGAACAGCCATGAGGCCAGTCGCGGTCCTCCTCGGAGACCCGCCGATCGCGGGTCTTTGTCGCCGCGCGGGGTCGCGCGGTGCGACCCCGCCTCGCCGTCGCTCCAGCCTGCGCCGACGGCGCCCCGCACTCCTCGCCCGCGGCCGGAACCCGCCGCCATGATGCCTCGGCCCGCTGCCGCGTCGCCCTCCTGAAGCCGCCCACACGCCGCCAGAGCCACCGCCTAGAGCCGCTCCGCCCGCCGGAGCTCGCCGGACCGCCCTGCCGACCACCAGAAACACCTCCAAAACCCGCACTTTTCGCCGGACGATTGCGGATGCCTCAGAGCTCGGAATTTCGATCCGAAAGGATCGTTAGAGAGATAATTTCATGGACTACACAACCAGGGGATTTGTTAGACAATCAAACAACAATTCTATGTATGTTTATGGGTTCAAATGATGCGCGGGAATGAAAAAAACGCAACAAAACCCTACCTCGTGGGTGTTGCCCGGAGCTTCGCCGCGATCTGTCGGAGCCGCGCCTCGCCGGAGTTGTCTCACCGGAGGTGCCTCGCCGGAGGAGGAGAGGGAAGAGGGAGGAGGGGGAGCTTGCGCCAGGGAAAACCACCTAGAGGGGGGGGGGGAGTGTTTAAAAACAAAACACTTAAACTTCCGCCCGTGGGCCCCGTACCCGAACCCTCAGCAGGGTTGAGGTTAAGCCTCCCCTAGGGTAAAAACCGCCTCCCAAGAACAACAGAGGTCACATAATTTTAATCCGAAACCCCGTTCAAAAGTTATAAAACTGAACGTCCGAGACTGCCAAATTACGAAAACACCCCTGGGGCCATTTTTCACAGACGGGCCACGCCCGCGAAACATACACCCCTCCTAGGGTAAACGGCACGCTCCGAACTTAACGGTGCCCTCAGTTTTCCAATCTGAGCCACCGTTTAATAGATACTTGAGTTTCACCATTAAACGAATTAATTAATTAATTAATTTATCCGTTTAACGTTCCAAAAGCGAGCAAGGGGTCCAAACATCCCGCACCGACATGTTTTATGTCGTTCCTAGGGTAAACACCCCATTCCAGACCCATCCATACACTCGTATCTATGATCCGGATCACCGTTTAGGAGTTATCCCATTTATTTGGCGTTCTTAGTGTGAACGCACTGAAAATTTAATTCCGGCCACTCCGGGGCTCGGAATTCCACGCCGTCTGAGGGTGCTGCTCTGTAATAACATCTAGAATATTCCAAAGTCTTTCGCAGCAAAAACTGGGTTCTTAAATCATTCCCTCCTTCAAGATTTTTGTCCCCGAAAAGCAAAACCACAGAACAACTCAGGGTACTAAGCCCACACCTGGCTCTCCCGTACCCAGAAGAACTCACGCACAACTCTGCGTCACCACACACAGAACAAAGGATTGATCTGTTCACGTGAGGTTTTCCCTCACCGATGTACTGCATATGAGCACACACACCTCTTCTCAGGTGAGTCGCGTGGGAGACATCATGCACCCAAACCAGCCTCTGGGGTTAAGGCAAGGCGGTAGGGAACCTTGCCATCCCTTTGCACAGTCTCAAACGGCCCGAAGGATCTCAGGGGTAGCTCACCTCCCTGACCGAACCTCCACGTCACATGCCGTGACTGGAATCACCACCCACACCTGGAACAAGGCCCGATGATTCCCTCCTTCAGAATATCCATATGGTGAAACACCCAATGATATATGGTCACGCAAGATTTCACAGTTGATGTCTCGCAACCAAGACTCTCTTATACGCTCGGAAAGCGATGGAGTCGACACTATAGACTAAAGGAAAAAGGTTTCACGCCTTTTACTTTACCAACACAGGGTTACACCCGACGCCCTGCGTCACCCTGGTATCAACTCAAGCAAGGAGCAGGGAGAAAAAGCACTTCACACACAGAGTCTAGCAATTCTACTGCAAGAAGTAGAAGAGTCGCAAGGGGTACCTCTCATCATCCCATTCTCTGCAGGATCGTAGACATCCAAGATCACAGCTATCCGCGGTCCCAACTGCCAGCTCTCGGAGCCTGACGTGGACCACCCAGTGGTGATGGGAAGATCTCGTAAAGTCGTCCCCCACCACTAGCTCCTCCCGCTCCTCTGCTAGCACCACCTCTTTGGGTACTACTCCGATCACGGCGCTACCTCCGTCGTGGTGGTGCACCTGCTGCCTGTCCGAAGCTCTCCGCATGCCTGGTCGGGAAGTCCCGTTCCAGGTGACCTCGCCTGTCGCAAGCATAGCACCGACTCTCCCTAGGCTGCACTGGTGCCCTCCGGCGCCACTATGGTGTAAGACCACACCCCAGAGTCCGGTTGTCAGAAAGCCACCTGCGTCGAGGTCCTGCTTGCCAACGCCCGCTAGCTGCGACAGACGTCTCGGCTCCAACGTTCCGGCTACCACCACCAACTCTAGAACGTGACAGGAAGCTCTCTGTCACTAGCGCCTGCTCTAGAACCCTGTCACATGTGGAAATTCCCAAGGGTACTATGACAGCATGAATCTCTCAGCGGAGTCCCTGCTCAAACTTCCGCGCTCGGATGTTGTCGTCATGGACCAAGTCCGGGTAAAAGCGGGCACGGTCTGAAAAACTAGCCACGTACTCGGCCACCGTCATCCATCCCTACTGAAACTGTAGGAGCTCCTGAATCCTAAAGGAGCGCAAGCAGGAGGGGAAAAACTCCTCACGGATCAACAACTGAAAGCCGCCCCACGAAAGCGATGACTCGTCAAGAAAAAGAGTCACCAGAATCCACCAACGCCAAGCTGATCCACGAAAAAGGTTGGCTTCCAAAGCCACTCTCTGATCTGTCGGCATCTGCACAAGCCTGAAAAGGCAAACCACTGTCTCTATCCAAACCTCTGCTGCCTGAGGGTCTGACTCACCACTGAAACTCAGCGGTCTCTGCCGTTGGAACTCACGGAGCGCACTCAACCTGCGCTCAAGCTCAGCCTGCTCTGCTGAAACTGTCTTTTGTTCAACAGGTGGGGGTGCTGCTACCGGCCCACCCGGAGAAAGGGGCTCACATGATGGGTCCTGGACTGTGGCCTCGTAGCTCACATGGTCATCGTCACGAACCAAAGTGGGTATCTTGGCTGGTTGTCTTCGCAGAGACATCCTGAATATTATCAAAGAGTGCCACGATCAAAAGAGCATATATGTATACACCAATACAACAACGATGGGGAGCTGACTCAAGAAGGATAGTCAAAGACTCAATCCTATGTGATCCACAAACCAATATCCCCAGCAACAAGTGCCTCAGCATGCCGAGTCGACAAGCGGGTTATCAAGGTCCTGGTGAATGGATACGTCGGCCGCCGCACCATCACTGGACTCCCTGGCCTGAGGGCCGCTCTCGAGACACGTTGACATTGTTTCCCTAAATCCCAACCAATTCCTCTTTTAGGGACATCCGCACAACGTCCCAAGGAATGAACCACCTCTGATAACACTTTGTCATGACCCGACCCTACTCGGGCTCGAGCCGCAACTACCCCAAGCCCGCCTCCATAGGCCAGGGGATGGCGACCAGCGCCGAAGGCACAACAACTCGGGGAGCCCTTTGCCTAAGTACCTGTACACACACACACGCAACACACTCAATGAAACAGTGCAGAGTAAAAGAAAAGGGAAACTAATATAAGTAAACCACAATGTGCATTGACATCTAAAAGTACAAATCAAGTACAGAAAGTAAACTGAAAAGAAAAATGGGCAAACATGCGCCCAAACAGAAAAGTGCCACAACCGGGCAACAGGTGAACAAAAGTAAACAGTTGGAAGGGTTCCCCTCCTGGTACCCGACTCCGACCACCGCACACGGTCCAAGCTCCCAAGCTCCTAAGATCCTCTGATGTCACGACCAACCTATCTGTTGTCTGCAAGGGCACACCAAGTGCGGGCAAAGCCCAAGAAGGGGTGAGTATAAAAATACTCAGTAGGATACCCCGAAGGCTCGAGGGAGCAACAAAGGAGGTACTGATGGGTGAACAGTAGAGCGAACAGGGAATAGTAGAGGAGTACAACTGAAAGTGCAGTAAAGAGAACAGTGAAGAGTCCAGCTCAACCCAACAAGAGGAAAGAAGGTAGACTCATCCAGACACAAGGAGATGGAAACGGTGAGAATTTGAACTTCCCATCGAGTCTTTGCTACCTATAGCAGGAGAGTAGACTCGTCCAACCACGAGAATCTAGACACGGAAAGCACGTGGCATACCCAGCGCATCTTCACCTCTCTTGGAAGGAGAGTAACCAAAACCAAGAATTGGGTACTGGAACAAGGTATATACATATCCTTATGCTCATCAAGAAGCCCGAACAACGTCGTAAGGGGATCTCCATCCCGTAGCTCAGCCCAAGAAAACGAGTAGCCAACAGTCCCAGAAGTAAACTCCGTCGATGCCCAGCATCCCACACGTCTGCCCCGAACTACAAGTCAAGGGCTCAATCACCGCACCTTGACACTATCTACTTTGGGAAGAACTGAATCACCCGCACGATTTTAGGTCGCATCACAAGGACGCGTCTCGGTGGGGAAAGCGCCCCTTGTACTTGATAGTTCTAGGGAAAGTCAAACCACACCTCGTCACTGCCCTGCATTCGAGAGGTCTTCTCAAAGTCAAAGTCGTCACAACACTGACCCGCACAAACAAGGGTCCCACTCCGGTAGTCACAGAGTAAAGCCACCGACTAGCCTAGTATAAAGGGCTGAGTCTGGAATGTCAACGGGTGTCCCACTGCCCAACCATGCTGGAGGGTAATTCATAACCAGATATCGGGTGACCCACTGCCCAACCCTGCTGGAGGGTAAACCCTAATACATCATCAGGCGACCCACTGCCCAGCCCCGCTGGAGGGTAGACCTTGATACATCATCAGGAGACCCACTGCCCAGCCCCGCTGGAGGGTAGACCTGGAATAAGTCGACATGTGACCAACTGCCCAACCTTGCTGGTGGGTAGACCTGGAACTAGACGACGGGTGACCCACTACCTAGTCTCTGCTGGAGGGTAGACCCTAATAGGTCGTCGGGTGACCCAATGACCAGTCTCTGCTGGAGGGTAGACCCTAAGTGTGTCGGGTGACCCACTGCCCAGTCTCTGCGGGAGGGTAGACCCTAATAGCGTCGGGTGACCCACTGCCCAGTCTCTACTGGAGGGTAGACCCTAATAGCGTCGGGTGACCCACTGCCCAGTCTCTGCTGGAGGTTAAACCCTAGAAGTCAGTGAGCAACCCACTGCCCAGCCCTGCTAGAGGGTAAACCCGAAGAAGTCGATGAGTAACCCACTGCCCAGCCCTGCTGGAGGGTAAAACTCAGAACTGCTCTGGCCATCTCTACTGAAGGGTACAACACTGGCCAACCGAACACAGAGTGGGTATCGCGCAACCACCCAACTCCAGAACAACTCACCCAAAAGAGGTTCAGTGCCTGTTCCATCACTGGGTGTCACTAGCACCGCTACCAGCCGATCCATCGAGAACGAAACCAAGGGGAGACCACTCAACCCTGCTGGTCAAACAAACGAGCATAGAGGGACCCTCTACGTCGCAAGAGGTCAAAGTACACAAAGAAGAGCATGACACGCACATGGGGCCCACACGACGTGTGGCCCCAAGTCAACCCCAACCAAGCGCACAAACATTTTCAGGTACCAACATCCACATGTACCTCCCAGCGTTCCCGTATACTCCCAGAGTATACCACGTTCCAGCCCAAAGGCTATCGTGCACAGGGCACCCAATGTCAACGTGAATGCGTGAACGTAACAACTCCACCTCAAAGGCCCAGGAACGACCAACCGCATCTTATGAACCATTTACATCACTCTCCCAAGAGTGCGCGATCACCCGCCAAAGGCCTCTACAAACAAGGTATGACAAACCACCACTAGAGCACCTTACATGCTCCACATTTAATAAGATCGCGCAAGAGGCTCCGCACAGCCAAACAGATCATACCGTTGAAATCCTCGTGAAAAAACATGAGAGATAGACTAATTACTTGCCTCAAATGGATATCCAACGAAAAATCCACCAACACCGCCCCACGCCCGATCGGCGTCCCGTGATCCCGAGCCTCGGCCCCAAAAACAGTCGGGCGCATCGTACCATTGCGATCCCCTCGGAAAAACACATCAAAAGGACTGCTCACTTGAGTGTAACGGATATCCGGAGAAAAAGATGCATTCCGGCGCACCGCACACGAGCGGTGCTATGTGGGGCCCACATCTCGGTCCTAAAACACAAAGAACGGATTGCACCATTGCGTTCCTCTCGAAAAAGCACCCAAGGTGGACTATTCACTTGTCCAAAATGGTCACCCGGTGATAGAGATGGAAAATCACCGTCAACGCCCAAACCACCCTCGTGGGCCCTGCACCAACATGCTGAATTAATGCGGGCGGATTGCGCCAATGCAACTCCCTCGTAAAAACACCCATAATCGACTGCTCACACGCCCCGAACGGACGCCCGATGAGAAAGTCACTAAACGCTGCTCGTAGCTCAAAGGACGGGCCATGGGGCTCACTCCTCAACTTTGGCCTCAACGCCTGAAACAACCCTGGTAAGCTTCGCCTCGATGCCAGGGTCTCAACGCCACTGACGACACTTAAAACGGACGTCGGACGCGTCCGCACCGCCCAGAACAAGAATTCCCAGGAAGCCCGCTTAGCTGCTTTACACATGTGCCGTGCCTCCGAGCCTCTCGTCTCAGAAGTTACAACTCCTGAAACCACCTCATAAAGCCCGCCTCAACGTTAGGTCCACGCCGCCGCATACGGCGCGCAAAACAGACACCTGTGGCGAAAATGACGGGTGTCCGAAGTCGGAGGGGCGAACTCCTCCCCCCTGGACAGGACCAGCCGGCCGGTCCGACCGGTCTGGACCGGTCCGCACTGGCCGGCCCGCGGCTCACCCGTGTGGCCCGACCGTGGACTCTGGGTCCACGCCGCGCCGACTGGCCACGAGGCCGATCGCGGTCCTCCGTGGAGATTCGCCGATCGTGGGTCTCTATCGCTGCGCGGGGTCGCGCGGTGCGATCCCGCCTCGCCGTCGCGCCAGCCTGCGCCGACGGCGCCCCGCGCTCCTCACCTGCAGCCGGAGCCCGCCACCACGACACCTCATCCCACCACCGCGTCGCCCGCCTAAAGCCGCCCGCGCGCCGCCGGAGCCACCGCCTGGATCCACTCCGCCCGCCGGAGCTCGCCGGACCGCCCTGCCGACCGCCGGAAACACCTCCAAAACCCGCACTTTTCGCCGGATGATTGCGGATGCCTCAGAGCTCAGAATTTCGATATGAAAGGATCGTTAGAGAGATAATTTCATGGAATACACAACCAGGGAATTTTTTTGACAATCAAACAACAATTCTACATATGTTTATGGGTTCAATGGATGTGCAGGAATGAAAAAAAACGCAACAAAACCCTACCTCGTGGGCGTTGCCTGGAGCTTCGCCGCGATCCGTCGGAGCCGCGCCTCATCGGAGCTGTCTCGCCAGAGGTGCCTAGCCGGAGGAGGAGAGGGAAGAGGGAGTAGGGGGAGCTTTCTCCAGGGAAACCCACCTAGAGGGGGGGGGGGAGAAGTGTTTAAATACAAAACACTTAAACTCCCGCCCGTGGGCCTCGTACCCGAACTCTCAGCAGGGTCGAGGTTAAGTCTCCCCTAGGGTAAACACCAACTCCCGAGCACAATGAAGGGTATCAGAATTTTAATCCGAGACCCCATTCAAAAGTTATAAAACTGAATGTCCGAGGCTGCCAAATTACGAAAATGCCCCTGGGGCCATTTTTCACAGACGGGCCGCGCCCGCGAAACATACACCCCTCCTAGGGTAAACGGCACGCTCCGAACTCAACGGTGCCCTCAGTTTTCCAATAAAAGCCACCGTTTAAGAGATACTTGAGTTTCACCACTAAACGAATTAATTAATTAATTAATTTATCCGTTTAACGTTCCGAAAGCGAGCGAGGGGTCCAAACATCCCGCGCCGACATGTTTTATGTCGTTCCTAGGGTAAACACCCCATTCCGGACCCATCCGTCCACTCAGATCTCTGATATGGATCACCGTTTAGGAGTTATCCCATTTATTTGGTGTTCTTAGTGTGAACACACTGAAAATTTAATTCCGGCCACTCCGGGGCTCGGAATTCCACGCAGTCTGAGGGCGCTGCTCTAGAATAACATCTAGAATATTCCAAAGTCTTTCGCAAAAAAAAACTTGGTTCTTACAAATTGGTTGGCCTTAAAGAAGTATCATATGTGTGGATATGGGTCCCCTATCTCCTCTCAAAATTTGGGCTCAATACAAGCCCATATGAAGGAGTTATGGCCGAAATACAAAAGCTTCTCCATTCTGACGTGTCCAGCCCACCTTTGACTTTATGGCCCAATTAATCCATCCAAATTAATTCTTTTTATCTAGTGTCCTGAATAAAAGTTGTATCCCATGAAGTAAGGAACATAGTTACAAAATATTAAGTTCAAAGAATTCAAATAAAAATATTTATGATTGAAATACTACAGTGATTTTAAAAGGGTAAAACTGGAATTTTCATCAAATATTCAAATGAATGATCTAATCCCAAATACTTTCTAATTAAACATATTTAACACAATGTGAGGAAATTATATCATTTATTATCAATAAAATATTCAATAAAATAATGTTTTATCAACTCCCCCACACTTACCCTTTTGCACTCCTGAGCAAAATCTCATATCAAGTAAACATCAATATCAAATCAAAACCAATTTTAAAACACATATCCTTGAGATCAAACAATTATACACCAAGAAACAAAATATATCATGCCTCATAAAAAACCATTTTTTCAAGTTCTTCAGTTACATCATTCAATATATTTACACTTTATTTATCCTCCCATGCACAAAACACATACCTCTCTTGAATTTTCTCTTATCAAACAAATATCAATTTTTTTGCAATGTCTTTCTCATAAAAACTCATAAAAGGGTCACCATAGGCTTGATAAATTCCTAAATCACCACCCGTTGTGAGTTAAGGGCGTATGTTTATCATGAGGAATTTTCAGGGTTGTTCTGTGGCTTTCGGTTGGTAGGATTTAGATGTGAAAAATTCTGAGGCTGAATGAGGAGAGCTTGACTCTTTTTGAAGCAAAATTGAATTAATCTAATTTTCACTTAAATATGGTCTTCTCCTTAATACCCATAGTATCAATTCAGATCCATCATCATGAAAAGTCATGAAGAGTTTACACCATTCATCATTTCACCATCAAATATGTCAATCTTCTCAAACATGATTTTCTTGAAAGATCAAGATAGGCACAACTTTCCCCCTCTATTAGAAGATCCAGAAAGACACATATTCTTTTATCATGAAAGCTCCAGAAAGGCACAACTTTCAATATAATGACTTTCTTCAACAGCAAACACATCTCTTCAGAATTTAATTTTCCACCCAAAGTATCACAGAATGTGGTAGCACAACACAAGATAGATTCCCCCACACTTAAGCTCAACTAGATTATGAAATTTCACTTCAAGAGTTGTTGGATAGGGAAAATTGGCTTGTAATGTGGCTAACCTAATAGGATGTGCATGGATTCTAAGGGCTAATAGGATTAAATGTTCAAGGTAGGCCATTATAAAAAAGGATTCTTTGAAATAGGGGCTTTAATACCAAATAAATGCCTCAATCATTTAAACATAAGTACCTAAAACCCTCAAGTTTTGACAGGAATAAATCAAATTCTGGTTAAATCAAGCATGGTTTGGTTCTCTCAAGAAGTGAGGTGAATGTAAAGAATATGAAAATAATGGTTCAGAAGCCTCACAGGAAAGTGATTTCAAATATAAAGACAGTGAGATGTGGCATGGGATTCAAAATTCAGTGTACTTTTCATGAAATTACTAAATATTTGAACTTGAAAAAAAGTCATTTCAGCATTCATTTAAGCTTAGTTTCAAGGGATAAATTGTTTCACTCATTGATATGCATTTCAAAATTGTGATGAGAATCGTTTCAGCTCAAAAATTTCAAAAACACAAAGAAAATTGAAAAATAAACACACAAAATTTGAAAAACACACATTTTTTTTTGTTTTTTTAAACAGGAAAACAATTGATATTACTAAACTAAAAGGTTCCCTCCCCCACACTTAAAATATTGCATTGTCCTCAATGTGAACCCATGAGATGATATATGCACATGAAATGCATAATTTTTAAATAGGACAAATAATATAAAAGTGAAAGGGTTATGAACATCCTGATGTGCTCAAGTGATGATGGGGTCATGCAGTGTGATAAAATCCACTGTATTAGTAGGAAGACCCTCAATGTATCTCTTCAAACGTTTCCCATTGACTGTAAAGCTCCTTATAGTGTCCTCTTGTGTGATCTCCACTGCACCATAAGGAAAAACATTAGATACAATATAAGGACCTAACCATCTGGAACGCAACTTACCAGGCATTAACTTCAGTCGTGAACTATAGAGAAGGACTTTCTCTCCAACATAAAACTCCCTTTGTTGGATCATTCTATCATGAGCTGTTTTTGATTTTTCCTTGTAGAGCCTTGAGTTCTCATATGAAGATAATCAAATCTCATCAATCTCTTGAATTTGTACCTTCATTTGGATTCTAGCTTGGGCCAAATACATGTTGAATTTCTTTATAGCCCAATAAGCCTGATGCTCAACTTCCACGGGGAGATGACACACTTTCCCAAAAACAATCCGAAATGGGGACATACCAATGGGTGTCTTGTATGCTGTCCTATAAGCCCACAACGCATCATCCAAGCGCTTGCTCCAATCCTTCCTATTTGGATGCACGGTTTTCTCCAAAATTTGTTTCAATTACCTATTTGAAACCTCAGCCTGACCATTTTTTTGAGGGTGGTATGGTGTTGATGTTTTGTGTGTCACCCCATACTTTCAAAGGAGGAAAGAAAAATTCCTATTGCAAAAGTGTGTCCCTTGGTCACTGATGATGGCCTTTGGTACTCCAAACCTACAGAAAATTTGAGCCTTGACAAAATCCACTACAACATGAGAATCGTCAGTCCTGGTGGCCTTGGCCTCTACCCATTTACTCACATAATCAACAGCAACCAAAATATACAAAAATCCAAATGAACTAGAAAAAGGACCCATAAAATCATTGCCCCATACATGAAAAATCTCACAGAATAGTATGGGTTGTTGGGGCATCTCATGCCTCATATAAATGTTCCCAGTGTGTTGGCAACGAGAGCATGACTTACAAAACACATGGGCATCATGGAATAAGCTAGGAAAATATAATCCATATTCCAAAACCTTTATAGCTGTCCGTTGGGGTCCAAAGTGTCCACCACAAGAAAGTGTATGACAAAAATGTAAAACAGACTCCAACTCATGATCAGGAACACACCTCCTAATGACTTTATCACTACACATGCACCAGAGGTAAGGATCATCCCACACATAAAACCTAGACTCACTTTTTAATTTTTGGACTTGATGCTTCTTCAAATTTGCTGGTATTTCAGAGGAAACAATGTAATTAACTAAATCAGAATACCAAGGATGCGTACCTTAGATGGTATAGAGATGCTCATTGGGGAAAGTGTCCCAAAGTGGTACCTGGTCCAAGGTGTCACCCTCTAGTGTGTGAGTAAGCCTACTCATGTGGTCTGCCACCAAATTCTCTGATCCCTTTTTGTCCTTTATCTCAATGTCAAACTCTTGAAGAAGGAGAATCCAACGGATAAGTGGTGGATTTGCATCTGGCTTCTTTAGGAGGTACCTCAAAGCTACATGTTCAGAAAAAACAACTACTTTAGATCCCAATAAATATGAACGAAATTTATCTAATGAAAATATAACAGCAAGAAACTTCTTTTCTATTGTGGTGTAGTTTTATTGGACAGAATCCAACTTCCTCGATGCATACGAAATCACATGTGAACGTCCCTCCGCCCTCTGAGATAAGACAGCTCCAACCGCAAAGTTGGATGCATCACACATAAGCTCAAATGGAAGGTCCCACTGCGGGGGTTGCATGATCGGTGGAGTGGTCAGACACTTCTTTAGCTCATCAAATGATACCCTGCATGAATCATCAAAATTGAAGTCAATATCTTTTTGAAGCAATCGAGATAAGGGTAGAGTGATCTTACTAAAATCTCTGATGAAGTGTCGATAAAATCCATCATGTCCAAGGAATGATCGAACATCACGCACACATGTAAGATATGGTAGGGATGAAATAATGTCTACCTTATATTTATCAACTTCAATGCCATGTTGTGAGACTATATGACCTAAGACAATTACCTTTTCAACCATGAAATGACATTTTTCAAAATTCAAGACCAGATTTTTCGCAATACAACGATGCAACACATCACCCAAACTAGAGATACATTCATCAAATGAAGATCCATAAACTGTAAAATCATCCATAAATACCTCCATGCAGGTCTCAATGAAATCTGAGAAAATATTCACCATGCATCTCTGGAAGGTACCTAGGGCATTGCAAAGTCCAAATGGCATCCTTCGGTAAGCAAAGGTACCAAATGGGCAGGTGAATGTCGTCTTCTCCTGGTCCTCTGCTACAATGGGAACCTGAAAATAGCCAGAGAAACTATCCAAGAAGCAATAATGTGTCCTACCTGCAAGCCTCTCAAGCATCTGGTCAATGAATGTAAGTGGGAAATGGTCCTTACGAGTGGATTGATTTAGTTTCCTATAATCAATACACACTCGCCAACTGTTTTGTACTCTCACAGGAACTAACTCATCATTTTCATTTTTTATAACAGTGAAACCAGTTTTCTTTGGTACAACCTGGATAGGGCTAACCCATTGAGAATCTGAAATGGGATAGATTATACCTGCCTCGAGAAATTTTTCAACCTATTTTTTAACAACCTCTAGAAGGGTTGGGTTGAGTCTCCTTTGTGGTTTCCTCACCGATTTATCCCCATCCTCCAAAAGAATCCTATGCATGCAAATGGAGGGGCTAATACCTGACATGTCAGCCAAGGTCCACCCGATTTCCCTGATGTTCTCCCTCAAAAGATTCAAAAGTTTTTCTTCATGTTCAAAAGGGATATTGTTAGAAATGATAATAGGTAATTTCTCACCACTTAATAAGTACGAATATTTGAGATTTGGTGGAAATGGCTTGAGTTCCAATGTAGGGGGGTGGTGTATAGATGGGGTCATAGAAGGAACTGAAATATGTGCACAAAGAGCATCAGTATCAGAATATACATCATCAAAATTAGAGAATAAAGCATCAAATCCATCAGCATACTCATCAGCCATGTCACAATTAGAGTTCACATGATCAAAATCGGAATATGATTCTATTTCAAAATCAATTCTTAGAGAGTCTTGTTCCTTAGAAACGGGTATTGAAGTACTCTTAGACATCAAACTAGAACCAATACTCATAATCTCCCTAATCATAGGACAATCCAATTCCATGGTGTTTTTACTTGGTGGTTAAAAATGGGAGATAACAAATGCAGAATGATCCTCTGAGGGGTACTTCATGGAATCCATAACATTAAATATCACAACTTCATCCCCAAATTCCATGGAAAGTGTACCCTCATTGATATTTATGATAGTTTTTGTAGTTTTGAGGAAGGGCCTACCTAAGATAATGGGGGCATGAGAACTTACCTGATCATCCTCCATGTTAATCACATAGAAGTCTGCTGGAAAGATCATGTCTCTTACCCGGACAAGTACATCCTCAAGGACTCCCGCTGGATATGCCGTAGCTCTATTCTCTAATTGCACCACTACTCTCGTCGGCTTTAACTCACCAACCTGTAAAGAAGAGAATACAGAGTGAGACATCACATTTATTGAAGCTCCTAAATCACAAAGAGCATCAGATAAGTGCAACTCCCCTATGGTACATGGGATGGTGAATGTCCCGGGATCCTTTCACTTTGTTGGAATTGCTAGAGTTGGTGTAATGAGTGCTGAGACATTCCTTCCAAGGTTGATCCTCTCATTTCCCTTGAGCCCTCTTCGATTGGTACAAAGTTCTTTTAAGAATTTCGCATACCTTAGAATTTGTTTAATGGCTTCAAGTAGAGGAATGTTGATCTCTACATAGTTGAATGTATTGAAAACCTCCTTTTTCATTGCTTCTTCAGCCATCTTCTTGGTTTGAACAACCCTGTTTGGAAAAAGAAGGTGTTTATGAGGAACATCATCAATCTTTTTCTTACCTTTATCTTTCTCTTTGGATTTCTCATCAGTTGGTATGGAATGCGGCTTCTCTGGAGTTGAGGTGAATCCCGGTGGAACGGTAGGTATAGAGGTATCGTTCATTTGCTTCCCACTTCTCAATGTGATGGCACTAACATTCCCCTTTGGATTTGGAGTGGGTTGGGAAGGTATATTTCTATAATTCTTAATCACAAGTTCATGGAGGGTAGTGGAAATCTGGATCATTTGAGTCTTCAACTCCCTCAGCTCCGAACCTTGACTCTTCAGCTCATTCTGTTGATTAAGAACAATTTGTTTCAAAAGATCATTAGTGTTAGAGTCTACCTTGTGTTATAGATTCCCTTGTTGCTGACCTGTTGATGTTTGAGCTTCGAATCTCCTTTGGGGTTGTTGGAAACCCTATTGGTAAGGTAGAGGCTGCTGGAAGTTTTGTTGAAAGGGTTACCTTTGTTGTTGTCCAGAGCCATACCTCATGTCTGATTGATCCTTCCACCCTTGGTTGTATGTTGGATCAAACTTCTTTTGGGGATATGGTTATTGTTGTTGTTGCTGATATGGTCTCCCATGGAACACTGCTGCACAATCTTCTATTTCTTGGAGTTGTGGGAAACAGTCAGTTGTGTGGATTATCTCAGTGAAAATAACACAATGCCTTGAAGGAGGGGGTTGGGATGTCTTTTGAGATAAAGAAATCTATCTCACCATAGTGGTCAATTCTTCCAACTTGGTATCAATAAAATGACTTTCAAGAGAAGATGGACTTACCTGATGTACTCCCCTGACATTTGGTTCACCTCGATCGCCAAATTGTTGGGAGTTTTGGTCCATTTTGTCGATCAATGCACGTGAAACTACTGGTGTCTTGTCCACCAATACTCCTCCATCTGTAGCATCTACCATGATTCTCTCCATAGGTGTGAGTCCTTCATAGAAGTACTGAATGAGGAGTTTCTCACTAATTTGGTTATGTGGGTAGCTCACACACAACTTCTTGAATCACTCCCAATACTCATACATTGACTCCCCTTGTGCTTTCTTGATCCTCGATATCTTCTTACGAATAGAAGTGGTTCTCGATGCTGGAAAAAATCTCTGCAAGAAAAGACGTTTCAAATCGTTCCAACAAGTTACATCTTCGGGTTGTAAATAATACATCCAGTCTTTTGCAGCTCCATCAAGTGAAAATGGGAATGCTCTTAATTTGATTTGATCTTCAGATACATTTCTAGGTTTTAGGGTTGAGAAAACCACATTAAATTATTTCAAATGTTTATTGGGATCCTCACCATAGAGGCCATGAAACTTTGGAAGTAAGTGAATTAACCCAGATTTAAGTTCAAAGTCTGATTCGAGATTTGGGTACGCAATACAATTTGGTTGATAGTTAATATCAGGTGCAACCAATTCTAGAATGGTTCTATTAAGTTAATTTCCATTATTTCCGGCCATTGGTTCTTGTTTTATGGTTGAATTTGAATTGATTCCAATTTCAATGTTCTGATATTGGAGTAATTCTCCAACTGGTTGAATGTTGAATGTTCTCGTAGACTGAGAATGTCTGATTCGTGCCCTAAGGTTACGTTCAATCTCAGGGTCAAGATCTAAGAGATCCTCGGGATCAGTTCATGTCATAAATCAATGAAAGATTAAAAGAAGGAAAGTGTACCATAATAAAATAAAAATTAGAATTTTGAGTTGATGGTCCAAAAAAATTAGAAGAAAATAAAAGAATAAGAAGAGAAAAAAAATCAGATTGGGTAAAGAAGGAAGAAAGAAGAGAGGAAGAGAATAAAATGTAAAATAAAATAAATACCTCTAATTGGTTGAAATAATTACTTGCCTCCCCGGAAATGACGCCAATTTGAAAGAGCTCTGTCGTGGGCGCCCTCAAATGATTAATGTGATTTTGGGGTACTTAGGTGCAGCAGAGTGGCTGACCAAGGTTGTTTCTCAAAGGAGGAAGTAAATTAAAACAACTTCTTAAAGGTATTATAAAAATAAAATAGAGTATAATTAAAACAATACTTTAAAGTATGGGGTTTTTTTATAGTTTATAAATCTAGAAGAAGTTTTCTGGAAGAATATTGCATTTTTTTGTTCTTAATTTTGAAATGAAGTTTGATTAAAAATACACAACAAGAAGATGTTTTTTTAGAAAATATTTTAAAAGGCGTAATCAATCTAACTATACCTCTTAATTTAATTATTAATAATTATAATTTAAATAAATATCCAATTAATTATGATCCCCTAATTTGTTAACCCTCGAACCCTACAAGAGTTAACTTAACCACAAAGATGGAATTACTTAAACCCTAGGCTAGCTTGGGAACACGCAATCGCAGCACCCTGCTTTGATTGTTGTTCTAAGGTTAGCTTATGGTCAATGGTTAATTAGAGAACATATCCATTCTGGAAATGAGTATGAATTATATTTAGGGATTATATTTGAACTCTACAAATTTATCCCGTGTGGTCTTATATTACCAATTAAGATTGCGCTCTCACAATTTACACAAAATCCCGACCTCGCGTGTTTTTGTGTTAATTGTTCAATTACTTGCTTAGTTTCTTACAATTTAAAAATACAATTCATGGATCATATTAAGTTAATTACAGTATCTCAATGATTAAAAATAATTAAATGAAGAGGGTAGAAGATAGATTGATTACTAAAAGACTACTCTTCCATGGGTGGCGTAATCATCGTAGAAGCGTTTTGCATGTGTAAAGGTTTATAATGGGTATAACTCAATAACTCTTCTACTCAATAATTCCAGCCCAAATAGGAATATTAATAGAAGAATAAATTTAAACAAAACATAATAAAAGAGAAGAAATAAAATAAGAACAAAGAAGTTTATTATACAAATGAAAATATTACAACATGAAGAAGAGAAGGAGGCTTCGATGATGGGATCCTTGCTTCAAGAGCTACCCCTCTTACAATGGTTGGAGAATTTGTATTAAACCAATTCTCCTCTCCCTATAATTTCATAATTCACATCCCCACACCACTAAATGAGAAAAACACCAATTTATAGAGTGGTGGGGAGGTTAGGTTCAAAGTAGTTTCAAGTGTGAATGGGGAATCTCGGCCAAATATTTTTTTCCAACTTTCACCGCCAATTTGACCACCAAAGAGCGTGAATTGGCCAGCCTTAAATAAGGATAATATGTGAGGATATGGGTCCCCTATCTCCTATCAAAATTTGGGCTCAATAAAATCCCATATGAAGGAGTTATGACCGAAATACAGAAGCTTCTCCATTCTGATGTGTCCATCCCACCTTTGACTTTACGACCCAATTCCTCCATCCAAATGCATTCTTTTTATATAGTGTGATGAATAAAAGTTTTAGAACATGAAGAAAGGAAATATTTAAAAAATATTAAGTTCAAATAATTTAAATAAAAATATTTATGATTGAAATACTACAGTGCTTTTAAAAGGGTAAAACTGGAATTTTCATCAAATATTCAAATAAATGATCTAATCCCAAATACTTTCTAATTAAACATATTTAACACAATGTGAGGAAATTATATCATTTATTATCAATAAAATATTCATTAAAATAATGTTTTATCAATATAAGACTTAATTAATCAGAAATGTCAAAACAGTAATCAAGAAAAAGTACCGACTGGTAAATTTAAAATGATAGTGAGGGATATTGAGGTTTAATAAAATAGTGGGAGATATTTAAAATGATATAAGACTTAATTAATTAGAAATGTCAAAACAGTAATCAAGAAAAAGTACCAACTGGTAAATTTTATCTATTATAGATCTAGAATGGAAATCACCAACACCACAAGTACATTATCACTGCGATCAATTTTGGATAAATAAAATATCGACTGGTAATTACATACAGGATTGGTATAGGTGCTTTCACATAGTACTACGCCAAGAAAGGAAGCTATATGTGATGGAATCCTTAGTTTATATTGAGCCTCCTTAGGAAGCAAGTAAGGCAGAAAAAGATGAATGTAAAAATCATATAGACGATTCACTAGATGTTCAATGCATCATGTTGTCATCCATGTCCAGCCAATTGCAGAAAATGAATGAGGATGAGGATGCCTACAAGATGATTTCTTGTATCTAAGAATTATATCCGGAGAGGGAAAGACAAGAAAGGTATGAGATATCTAGTTCCCTTTATAGGTGCAAGCTAGCAGAAGGGTACCAATCAGGTTCTCATGTACTCAAGATGATCAGGTACATTGAGAGGCTCGAAGACCGTGGGTTAAATTGAACCAATAACTAGAAACACATCTCATACTTTCCTATTTACCACCAAGATTTTCGACATTTATTATCAATTATAACATGAATGATATGAAAAAAATCACTCTCGGACCTTTTGGATTTTGTTCTCCAAGTGGAAAAGGATATGAAAAATACCCATTCATCTATCCTTATGGTGAACAATAGAAAGAAGGTAAAGGTAAAGGGGTTTAAGGCCAATTCAAGGCCGAAGAAAAAAATACACCATCCTACTAAGAAGCCAAAGATTTAGAGGTAGAGAAATGATCAGTAAGATGACTACTTTTCATGTGGCAAGAATGGCCACTAGAAGCAAAATTGAATATCTAGGAAGAAGAAGAAAGTTGATGCTTATAATTCAGGTATTTTTGTCATTGAATGAAATATCTCATTATCTACAAGTTGGGTATTAGAGAAAACATGTGGCTCACACATTTGTTTTCATATACAGGATCTAATTAGGTTTATAAAGATTGAAAAAGGTGAAGTAGATCTCTGAGCTGCAAATGGTGAATGTCTGGCACCCTTGGAAGTGGGAGATTATCACCTTACTTTTCCAAGAGGGTTGGTTCTAGTTTTAAATAATTTTTATTATGTACCTTTTGTAACCAGAAACCTAATCTCTGTGTCATTTTTTGACACCATTGGATTTTATTTCAAGTTTGGAAATAAAATTTGTCTCTTTTATAAGGATAACATGTGTTATCATGTGGCACATCTCACTACCACAAAACAGGGCAAGGGAAGCACTGCCTTTTATCAGCGCTAAGCAGAAAGCGCTAATAAAGGGGTGGGCCTTTATCAGCGCTACCTAACAGCGCAGATAAAAGTTTTTAATAAAAAATATTAATAATTTATATAAAATTATTATATTTATATTCAAAAATAATGTTTATTTGTATACATTAAATAAAAAACAAATGTTTATAATTAATATATATATTTTAATAATTCAAAAATATATATATAATTTTTTAATTGAAAAAACTATTTATAATATTATAATTATATATATATAATTGAATAATTATAAGATTATAATAAATTACATTAAATAATATATATATTTATTAGATTTATTAGATTTATTAGATTTATTATATTTATTTGAGATTTATTAGATTTATATATATTAGATTTATTAGATTAATTTATTATATTTATTAGATTTATTAGATTTATTGGATTAATTCATTATATTTATTATATTTGTTATATTTAATATATTTATTTTATTTATAAATATATAATACTTTTTAATATATATATTTATAATTAAAAATATTGAATATATATGTGTTTTCCAATGAATTTGGTCAATGAATATATTGATCATGCGTATATGTTATGTATCATGCATGAATGTTCATTTATACATTACATCACATTGTCCATTAATGTGGTATATTGATTAATTCATAATGTTTCCCATATGAACTATATGTGTTCTAAAAAATGTACTTATAAAATTACATTAAATATATTTAAATAATAAATATATTTTATTATATTTTCAATGATATATATAAATACTTTTCAAATACATTTTTAATTATAATTATAACTATATATATATATATAAATAATTATAAAATTAAACATATAATATTATAATTTTATAAATATATACATATATATTAACAACTATATACAAATATTTATAAATATATACTATTTATAGATATAATTATAACTATATATATATGTAAATAATTATAAAATTATAATAAATATATTTCTTATACTACTTATAAAGTTATAAATATATAATTATATAGATATATTTATAAATATATACAAATATTAATAAATAATTACAAATACATTTATATTTATTTAAATAATTATTAATTTATTTAAAAATAAATTTATTATTTCATATATAATATGTTATATATAATTAAATAAATATATATTTATAAATATATTTATAAATATTTATAAAAATATTGATAAATAAATAAAAATGTTATTTATAGTTATAAATAAATACAGATATATTTAAATAATTTTAAAATTATAATAAAAATATTAATTATATATATTAAAAAAATTATAAATATTAGATATATAAATTTGTTATAATATTTTAATTATTTAAATATATATATATATATATATATTTATAATTATATTTATAAATAAATAAATAAATAAATAAAAAAATAAAAAAATATATATCATATAAATATTTATAAAATTAAAAGAAATATAGTTATATATATCTATAATCTTTTAAATATATATAATTAATATATTTATTTTATATATTTATCTGATTATAAATATAATAAGTATATTGCTTATAATATTATAATTACTTAAATTATAATTTTATAAGTATAAATAAATAAATATTTATTTATAGTTATAATTATTAATAGATAAATATATATTTATCCTATATATCATTTTAAATAAATATATAATAATATAAATAAATTAATAAAATTATACCTTTATCAGCGCTGATAAAAGATGTCTTTATCAGCGCTATAATTTTAATGCTGATAAAGGTTCCAGCGGGTTTTTTAAAAGAACCCTAACAGGCTCCTCCTCCCTTGCATCCATTCAAGCCTTCGTGGAAGCGGACCCCTGTGCCATGGTGCCCTCCTACGCTGTGACCCCTCCTTTGCCGCAACCCCTCCTCCTCCTTCGTCGTTGCCTCCCCCTCCTCCTCTGCGGCTGTCGACTCGTCCTCCTCTGCCGTCGCCGCTACCTCCTCCTCCTCCGTAGCAGCTGCTGCTACTGACTTGTCCCTCTATGTCGTCGTCACTGCCTCCTCCTCCTCCTCCACCGCCGCTTCCTCCTCTTCCTCCTCCTCCGCTCGGATTCATCAGTAAGTTATCATTATTCTTCATTCTTCATAGATCCATGGTTCTTCCCTCTCTTGGAATCATAGACCAAGTCTATTGGGGATAGTTCTTTGGTATGTGTTGTTGATCTTGACGTGATTTTGTTGGATCTAGTTAGTTTAACATGGTTTGTGATCATATATTTATGTTTTCTTATGTCATTATTCATTTTTGAAAACCGTTGTGAGGTATGGTGCTTCCCTCTAATCTCCAATTCTATTTTAACATAAAGAATTTGTTTTGATTAAATATTTTCAATGGAATTTTTGTGAAAAATCAGGTATGATTATTGAAGGAAATCCCTTATTATATGGTTTTGTAAATATTGGTTGGCATTTGGAAAACCCTCTTATTATATAATTTTTAAGTTATTGTTTTAAAATTATGGTTTTGTTTTGACACATGTTAAGTATTTTATGAAATGATTTAAATGTGGACTTTTTTTACTTATTTGGAATGGTATTTGTTAAATATGGTTGGCATGAGTTCATGGGTTGGACTTGACCATAAATAAGGGGAGTACGCCATTGGGAAACCTGGATATTTTTCACCTTGTGATGACTTGGTAGATCAATGAGGGATCTTGCATGAGTATGGAAATTTCAACTGAACATGCATGGTGAGTGGGTAGAGAAACAAATGTGGCTATTCCTAATAATGAAATTAAATTTTTTTGTACATACAAAGGTTTTCCTTGGAGATTATTTATGATTTTGGGATAAGTAGTTTAAATGATTTCAAATGGTTTTATATAAACTTTCTAACATTTTTTCCAAGTGGATTGAGTTTGGAAGTCACTGGGAAAATAATACTAAGTTTAGTCTTACCCTCTTTCTTCAGAACTATTTCCTATTTGAAATTTTCATATATCAAGACACATAGAAGGGCAAGGTATCTTAGTTCTTTAGTAATGTGTCGTGATAGCATTGAGTTGGAGTTGGTGTCATGTTTTTCATAATCTTTCATATGTGATGGATCAATATGGAAAAAGGATTATAAGGTGTGTGGGAAATTATTTAGAAGAATATTTTCTTGAAGTGTAGGGTTTTGTTAAAGGGTGTGGGAGTTTCACATGGGGGGGGGCTTCAGGGATATGGGAAGTGTGGACAGTTTCAAGCCCCGAAAGTAGGATTATGGGCATATAAGGGATCAGATGACTAGAAGAATGAATCTGATGCATGTGTGTCATGAGTGAACTATAGTGAGAGGGAATAAAGGATGAGAAATATTATTTGTGTGAAGTATTGCTAAAAATATGTGGTAGATGGTGCCATATTCAGTGGTCATAATATAATTAAATGTTTCAATGGATTCTCTCATGAAGGCCATTGTACTTCCAAGAAATGTTCACATTGACTTGGGTTTCTTATACAATTATTTATACTTTGTTTGACCTGAAAAAAATTGTTCATAAACTGGTTATCTTGTTATAAAATTGTTTATAAACTGGTTGAGTTGTTTATATAATTTTTTTTATAAATTGTTTGGTTTGTTTATACAATTGTTGATAAATTTTTTGGTTTGTTTTATAAAGGCATCATCACTTTAGAGTTTTGATGGATTTTTTATGGAAATGATTTGGTGTGTGTTTGGAAAGGATAGGGGCCCTTTTGGAAATTGTGAAATGTTTGGGTGTGTGTTCGTTTGAAACTCAAGGGCCTGTTTGGCACTTTCATATTCTAAGTGTGTTTTACAATCCCAGCCTCTAGTTTTAGTCTATGATGCACATCCTTGGATGCTTGATGTGCCTCTTATTATTGAACCTCATGATGGAATAAGGCAACCGACCTAAATATAATTAATTAAACTAACCTCATTCTAATGAAAAAATATACAATGAATATTTAAACACACTACCACATCATCATTTCCACCAACATCTCAACATCATTCAGCCCCTCCCCCCAAAGCTTATCATTTACACATTCCACATCACTTGTAACTATATGATGAATGAAACCAAACCTATTAAGATTCAATTAGGTTTGTAACATATTTCCTATATATTTTTCCATAGGTTATGAAGTCATCACATAATTTTTAATCACCTATTTGTTTTAGATTTCTACTTCACACACTAGGTTCAACAAACATTATTACCATACAAATGAGTAGATCCTTAGCAGTGACTACTCTAATGTCAAATCTAAATTTATTTTATCAAATATGATATGATTAGGACCCACCCCCATAGGAACTCCAGTGGAGTTGGGAATATATTAGTGTCTGACCCCCCCATCCAATATTTAAATGGACATGGTTCAGTTGCAATTGGAAATGTAATGATATGGCCCCAGCTGGTATCATAACCAACAACTAACCTGACTTTCCACTAACCCAAGAGGCGCTCATGATCCCTACGAGATAACAAAGATCCCCTAGGAAAAATATACAATTAATGTAGAATATTTAACCCCTAAATTAGAGTAAATTAAAAATGATATTTCTCCTAAAAACCAGACATGTCCCATTCATAAGTTGAACATCTAGGAAAATAGTTGATACACAAATAATAAATAAACAAGAAGTAGATATCATAGATGGAAAATAAAATACTACTATTGACCAATAAAACTGTTTAACCAGACATTTCCCATTTCTAAATCACAGTGGAACTATTTTGGATAGGAATAACATATGAGTTTTCATTTTATGTTTTCTTTTAAGTTGGATATCTCCTCTGCCTCGTGCCTCTCCGCCGCTGCGAACGCACCTCCTCCGCGCACTGAACGAAACCTTCACGGTGAGTTTTATCCTTTTACTCATTGGTTTCCTATTGATCACATGTTATTAATATTTGATATTGATGTTTATGTTGTTAATTGTATGGGCTAAACGCCCCTTTGTAAATCATGGCCATTGGTGGTCCTTGTTTGCACACTAAATGAATTTCATGTTGGTTGGTTACTATTGAACATTTGAATATAGAAATTGGTAATTTACTTATACTTTGATAATGAATGAATTCCATATGATGATAAAACTTTTGTGATAACCCCTGAATTAACAAGTGGAATTTAATAAGGGATGCTTTGTAAAATATGGAATTGTGTTTGTTTGGTTTGTATGGTGTTGTGATTGTGATCACAATTGTGCGTTTGTATGGTGTTTCGGTTTTTGGAATGATTGGTATGCCATTTTTTCATGTTTTAGTTCCTTTACCATTGAATATAAATCCAAACCTTACCCATTTAAATGGCACCACCACTTTGTTACTATTGTAATTCCACTAAATCTTAGAAAACCACTTCACTAGAGGACTCTATGGGACACTTTATGGACACCCTAGTCAAATAACCATAACAACACATGTAATAAATCCTTCCACCCACGAGAAATCTATGGAAAATTATACCATCTATTAGTTTAGTACCATAGTTCTTGACTCGAGACATTATGTTACTAGAGAAACACTAAAAAACCTGTAACATCCCGACCCTGAAGCCACTAAACCGGTGCTCTGAGCCGGTTCGCCACAAGGCCTTAAGCGCGCCTCCCCATACGCCAGAGGCTTCCGACTAGTAGCGAGGGCCTAGGGTGTGATAGTGGGGAGACTATGCCCACATACCAGAGTAAGCAAACAGTGGAAATAACTAAGTATCATACACAACAGAAAGTAAATAGAGTGCAGAAGCAGTAAACAACTGAAATAGAACAAGATGTAATAGTAAAATGCTGTAAAAGCCCTAACAGCTATGCAATACAATACAACACTGGTCACCCACCGGGCCACCCATAAAAATACAAGTACAAAAGAATATGAAAGTAAAAGTACATGGTTCTACTACTAACTCCGAGCCAATCCACGTACCCGATCTCCAGACACTTTCGAACTCCAGCAACCCAATCAGTAGAACCACTCGAGTAGCTCCGCTCGATCATGAAACACTGGGCCTCAGCCCTATCCACCATGCAACTCATGCTCAACCTGAAAAGCAGACATAAGGTCTACACGTACACCGAGGTGCACGTGCAGGGGTGAGAAATAATCTCAGTAGGGCACCCCGACAAGAAACCTATAACTGTGCTGCTAAAAGTGTATGCAACAGCAATGTGCTCAGCCGAGCTAGAACACAACAAAAGGAAGTAAACCAAACGTGCAACCACAGTTGAACTCAGGGTATGCAATCCCTACCAACTGGGCAAGTTCCACCATGGATGTCCATATCTATATACGTACACATGTATATTCCCATACCTATACACATATACATAAATATGAATATTCATGATGAAGTGATTCAAATAACAAGAAACAACATCATCAGTCGATCCTTGGGACCATAAGCCCAATCTCTTGGACATCCTATTCAAGGGAATTGAGTTGGACATAGTTCCGCTCAACCTGTATATCAAATAAGTCGATATATGGGTCCATAATCCCATTGAAATGTACCTGCTTTGGCCAACGCCGGAAAAAAATATGTCTCTAAACAAGATAATCAAAAGCAAGTAACCCTATTGGAAGTACTCACAGCTTGTCCCCTCTAGTTCAACCAAAAAAACACAAACAAGCAGATAACACAACAGGTAACCCTCTGGGAAGTACTCACAGCCATCCCCTCTAGTCCTACCTAACAAGTACCACAACCCTCTGGGCAGTGCACTCAGCCTAACCCCTCTGGTTTGGTCATACGAATTTATGAGACTCTCCGGGGAAGCACACTCGATCAATTCCCCTTATAGTCTAGAGTAGTCAGGGACTCTCTGAGGAAGATCACGCGGTCTAACCCTCTTAGCCCCAAGGTCTAGAGACTCTATGAGGAAGCTATCTCGGTCAATTCCTCCTATAGCCTCAGGTATACCACATAATCTCTGAGGAAGCTCACTCGGTCAATTCCTCCTCTAGCCTGGGAAGGTTCTTAAAAAGATTCAAACAAAGTAAGACTCTCTGAGGAAGCTCACTCGGTCTACCCTCTTGTAGTATATAATATACAAGACTCTCTGGGAGCTCGCTCGGTCCATCCCCTGTAGTCTAAAATATCCAAGACTCTCTGAGGAAGCACACTCGGTCTACCCTCATGTAGTCTATAATATCCAAGACTCTCTGGGAAGCTCACTCGGTCTATCCCTTATAGTCTATAGCACCAGGTTCTCACGGTCCCGTGCCAGTTAGTGCATAATAATTCTATAAGTAAAAAGTACACCTACAGAGCTACTTGGCTAATCAGTCAACAAAATAACAAGAATTTTAGGAACAACACTCCATCCTACAGTCGCAAGGCATTGAAAACAAGGCAGCCTAATGAGCAAGCTAGACCCAACGGTCAAAAATCAAGAAACATGGGAAAACACATCCAAAAAAAGGTAAAATACACCATTTACAATCAAGACACCTATACTCAGGCACACAAAGAATAGTGGGCATCCAAATAAACAAGAAAGGCACATCGCGTCAGGCTCAGCTGCCACCAACCAGGAAGCACCTCTGGTAAACACTACAACATCAGCAAACCAAGTCAGATATAAACGAACAGTGAGGATGACCCAAACACCCAACCTAAAAAACATCCAAAGCCCCAAGGGATCACCAGTTTGGCACAGGTTCTAGGTGACACCCAATCACCATCTCTACCCAAACCCAACATAACAACTCAGGGTCAGTCAAACAACGGGAACCCACTGGGTCCCTCAGGTCAAACACTGAGGAGGCATCATACTCGGGATCCTCCAGGTAAACACGAGCGAAGGCATCCTACGCAGGATCCTTAGAAAAGAGTAAGGGAGGAATCCTACATGGGATCCTCAAAGGAAGGACAACATAGCCATTCCCTAACATGGTTCCTGTCAAAGGAATAACAAGAGAGAGATCCTACAAGGGACTCCCTAGGTCAGCACACAAGCAAGGGCATCCCTCAGGGGATCCTTAGAAGTACCTGGTCTCAAAGCCTCATAGGCAAGAAAGGAACTTCTAACAAGGGTAAATTTCTATAAATTCTGGGTTATAGGAGATATCTCATAGCTCATATCCTATTAAAGGTCTCAACTAAGTTGGTCCGAACACCCAACCTATCATCCACACCATGTCTCACTCTCAGGTGACAACTGAACTTGATAAGTGGAGGAAGAACCCCTCCATTTATATAGAAACCCCCAAACCCCCTTTATATGACCTATAAAAGTAAAATGGATTCCACCATTGCGATCTACGTAGAAAAACGCTCAGAATCGACTACTCACATGCCCAATTCTGACTTCCAGAGCCCAAGATATCTCAAAATTACTAAACTGAAGTAGTACATGGACAGAGTACATGGACAGAGCACAATGGGCCTGCCTGTGTAATTGTACACGGCATGTACTTTACTGTACACAACATTTACTATTCACAAAAAGTTACGCTGTGTCCGTTTTCACTCGAAAACATGCCCATGTACCACTACACGGCGTGTACTTAAAGTACACGACGTGTAGTCCTAAAAAAGACATTATTCCGTGTTCTACTCCACACGGCCACCCACTACACGGTGTGTACTCAAAGTACACGGTGTGTACTTAAGAAAACCTTGTCTTCCCCGAACTGGAAGAACACATGGCATGTACCCCTGGAATACACGCCGTGTATACTGGGTTTTTTGACGGGAAAACCCTGAAAACACCCGAAACGCTCGTTTTCGCCCCCGAAACATTAGATCCGACCTTAAGAGGCTACAAGCAAGAAATATAAGTCTTAAAAGACTTAAAACAACATGTTTAATGGGTATATATGGAAAAAACATAAACGGACCTACCTTTGGGTGGAAACTGCCAAAGCTTCGGTTGATTTCACGGCTCACGGTTGCCGTACGCCGACTCAGCACGTCGAGAGCTTCGAATCAGTACCACTCTCGCCTTCCTTCTCTCCCGTTTTCTCAATCTTCAAATTATCCCATAGGTCACAGCCAAGGAGGAGAGACATTGGAGACATGCTCAAGGAGGAGTAGGAAATAAGAGAGAAGAAAATAAAAGGAAAGAAGAAAAGAAAAGGAAGAAAAAGGGGCCCAGGCCGGCCCCGGTGCCCGACATGAGTTTATGCCTTCTCTAGGCTAAACTCCCCATTCCAGACTCAATGACATAGACGGAATCTCAATCCGATGATCCATTTAAAAGTTATTACCAAACAAACCTATGAGAATAATTTAATATTTAATTTAATAATATTAAATATTAAATATTTCGCCAAAAATCGAACATCTCAGATTTACTCCAAACTCCTGTCCTAGGGTAAAATCCCTATTCTGGGACCAATGGAGCTGTCAAAAAAATTATCCAAGATCAGATGCTAAAGGAAAATGACCTTTTTACCCCTCATGAGCATCCAACATCAAAAATTCAAATTTCTGCTCAAAACGACTATCTGAAAAAACACGGGTTCTTACAAACTCCCCACAATAAACCTTCTCGTCCCCGAGAAGCCTAGAAAAAAGGACCAGAAATAGGACCAACAACCATGCCCCCAACACGAGCATCTGCACAACCAATCTACCTGGACCATCCTACGACTAGCCTTAGCTTTAACAACCACCTTCTACACAGAAGATATTCAACTAAAACCAACTGGTACTCCCCACTATAGGAATACCCTTGTCGTCGTCTTAAAAAGAAACTCCAAGTTTAAAAGCCCACTGGGAAACGCCAAAGTTTGTCCTAAACAAGGGAAACCACCCTCAAAAGGGCCAAAGATGCACTCCACACCATATGGATTTCCTTACATCGCTTCAAGAGCAACCCGAAAAGGTTCCATCCACAATAGGGGTAAACATTAAGAAAGAAAAAGGGGCTCGACGTAGGGTCGAAGCTCTCTCAACATACTCAAGACGAATCAAGATAGCGCATGATCATCTCTAACAGGAGTACACTGAGATTCACCAAAGGCGTGTCTGACTCTCTCTGAGCCATGCTAACATCCTGCCAAAACCCGACTAGGATTGAACCACAGGTCAACAATTTTCACACAGGTTCCCCTAGAACGGAACCGACATCGACCTACAAAGGTTCGAGTCAAAAATAAGGGTATCTAGGTCTTCCACCTAGCCCTACATAAAAAGCCTCACAACTGGGTCACAAGGTCTAACCACCTATCCCAAAAGATCTAAAACCACTCAGAAGATGGTAAAGATCACAAGAACCAAAGAAAGTCAAAACCGAAACACAACCAACAAGGGCCCAGATCCTCTCCGAGCATCCTCAGAAGGAACTACTCCCTGGAGTTCACAACCCAAGCAGAAGAGAAACTGAAATGATACCCATCGGGAATTCATATACAAGAATACCCCAAGGAGGTCAAGTTCACAAGAAAGGCCATGGTATCTATCGACATCGTTCTCAACAATCCGACTAGATAACCACAGACCCGAGAAACAACACCCAATAAATGGGTTAAACATAAAGTCATCACATTCCACATCGACCAACTAGGGTCACTGCCCCACCTGTGCATGAGGATGGATTCATCAGCCCCATGAAAAACGCCTTAACGTAGATCCACATAACCTGCCATCAGAGTAAAAAGTATGTGTAAGCAGACCCAAAGGTCTCAGTTGTTAGTAAAAACACACACTAACATGCCTATATGCTATAAATCCTACATGCCTAGTATGATGCATGAGACACCCCTTGAATTTTTTGGCCAAGAGTCAAAAACTATATATGGCATCTTAACAATGGCCAAGAGCTAGAGATCCATAGTAAATCAAAACACCACACAACATGTGAGTCGCTCAAGGCGAAAATCATATACAATTGTAACATCGCAAAATCAGAACAACAATCCCAAACCCTGGAAACCGGGACTTCTTACCGGAACAAGTGTTCGCGACGCACTAGCCCGATATCCATCAAAGGTTCCGACACATTCCTAATACTCCTGTATACCATATCCCAAATAGTAATAACCAGGAAAGAAAACTCCTCTGATACCACTTTGTAACATCTCGACCCGGAAGCCACTAAACTGGTGCTCCGAGCCGGTTCGCCACAAGGCCTCAAGCGCACCTCCCCATACGCCAGAGGCTGCCGACTAGCAGCGAGGGCCTAGGGTGTGATAGTGGGGAGACTATTCCCTCATACCAGAGTAAGAAAACAACGGAAATAACTAAGTATCATACACAACATAAAGTAAACAAAGTGCAGAAGAAGTAAACAACTGAAATAGAACAAGATGTAAGAGTAAAATGCTGTAAAAGCCCGAACAACTATGCAATACAATACAACACTGGTCACCCACCGGGACGACCATACAAATACAAGTACAAAATAATCTGAAAGTAAAAGTACAAGGCTCTGATACTAACTTCGATCCAATCCACGTACCTGATATCCAGACACTGTCGAACTGCAGAAGCCCGATCAGTAGAACCACTCGAGAAGCTCCGTTCGATCATGAAACACTGGGCCTCAGCCCTATCCACCATGAAACTCGTGCTCAACCTGAAAAGAATACATAAGGTCTACCCGTACACCGAGGTGCATGTGTAGGGGTGAGAAATAATCTCAGTAGGGCACCCCGACAAAAACCTATAACTGTGCTGCTAAAAGTGTATGCAACAGCAATGTGCTCAGCCTAGCTGGAACACAACAAAAGGAAGTAAACCAAACATGCAACCACAGTTGAACTCAGGGTATATAATCCCTACCAACTGGGAAAGTGCCACCATGGATGTCCATATCTATATACGTACACATGTATAGTCCCATACCTATACACATATACATAAATATGAATATTCATGATCAAGTGATTCAAATAACAAGAAACAACATCATTAGTTGATCCTTGGGACCATAAGACCGATCTCTTGGACATCCTATTCAAGGGAATTGAGTTGGATGTAGTTCCACTCAATATGTATATCAAATAAGTCGATCTATGGGTCCGTAATCCCATCGAAATGTACCTGATTGGGCCAACGCCGGAAAAAAATATGTCTATAAACAAGATAAAAAAAAGCAAGTAACCCTATGGGAAGTACTCACAACATGTCCCCTCTAGTTCAACCAAACAAACACAAAAAAGAAGATAAAACAACAGATAACCCTCTGGGAAGTACTCACAGCCATCCCCTCTGGTCCTACCTAACAAGTACCACAACCCTCTGGGCAGTGCACTCAGCCTAACCCCTCTGGTTTGGTCATAAGAATTTATGAGACTCTCTGGGGAAGCACAATCGGTCAATTCTCCTTATAGTCTAGGGTAGTCAGGGACTCTCTAAGGAAGATCACGCAGTCTAACCCTCTTAGCCCCAAGGTCTAGAGACTATCTGAGGAAGCTATCTCGGTCAATTCCTCCTATAGCCTCAGGTATACCACAGACTCTCTGAGGAAGCTCACTCGATCAATTCCTCCTCTAGCCTGGGAAGGTTTTTAATAAGATTCAAACAAAGTAAGACTCTCTGAGGAAGCTCACTCGGTCTACCCTCCTGTAATCTATAATATCCAAGACTCTCTCGGAGCTCGCTCGGTCCATCCCCTGTAGTCTACAATATCCAAGACTCTTTGAGGAAGCACACTCGGTCTACCCTCCTGTAGTATATAATATCCAAGACTCTCTAGGAAGCTCACTTGGTCTATCCCTTATAGTCTATAGCACCAGGTTCTCATGGTCCCGTGCCAGTTAGTGCATAATAATTCTATAAGTACAAAGTACACATAGAGAGATACTTGGATAATCAGTATATAACATAACAAGCATGTCAGGAACAACACTCCATCCTACAGTCGCAAGGCATGGAAAATAAGACAGCCTAACAGGCAAGTTAGACCCAACGGTCAAAAATCAAGCAACATGGGAAAACACATCTACAAAAAGGTAAAATACACCATTTACAATCAAGCCACCTCTACTCAGGCACAAAAGGAATAGTAGGCATCCAAACAAACAAGAAAGACGCATAGCGTCAGGCTCAGTAGCCACCAACCAGGAAGCACCTCTGGTAAACACTACAACATCAGCAAACCAAGTCAGATATAAATGAACAGTGAGGATGGCCCGAATGCCCAACCTAACAAACATCCAAATCCCTAAGGGATCACCAGTTTTTCATGGGTTCTAGGTTAAACCCGATCACCATCTCTACCCAAACCCGACATAACAACTCGGGGTCGGTCAAACAATGGGAACCCACTAAGTCCCTGAGGTCGAACACTGAGGAGGCATCATACTCGGGATCCTCCAGGTAAACAAGAGCGAAGGCATCCTACGCGGGATCCTTAGCAAAGAGTAAGGGAGGAATCCTACATGGGATCCTAAAATTAAGGACAACATAGTCATTCCATAACATGGTTCCTGTCAAAGGAAGAACAAGAGAGAGATCCTACAAGGGACTCCATAGGTCAGTACACAAGCAAGGGCATCCCTCAGGGGATCCTTAGAAGTACTTGGTCTCAAAGACCCATAGGCCAGAAAGGAACGTCTCACAAGGGTAAAGTTCTATAAAGCATGGGTTAAATGAGATATCTCATAGCTCATATCCTATTAAATGTCTCAACTAAGTTGGTCCGAACACCCAACCTATCATCCACACCATGTCTCACTCTCAGGTGACAACTGAACTTGATAAGTGGAGGAAGAACCCCTCCATTTAGATAGAAACCCCCAAAACCCCTTTATATGACCTCTAAAAGTAAAAAAGATTCCACCATTGTGATCTACATGGAAAAAATGCTCAGAATCAACTACTCACACGCCCAATTCTGACTTCCAGAGCCCAAGATATCTCAAAATTACTAAACTGAAGTAGTACATGGCCAGAGTACATGGCCAGAGCACAATGGGCCTGCCTGTGTAATAGTACACGGTGTTTAATTTACTGTACACGGCCTGTACTATTCAAAAAAAGTTACACCGTGTCCATTTTCACCCGAAAACATGCCCATGTACCACTACACGGCATGTACTTAAAGTACACGACGTGTAGTCCTAAAAAAGACACTATTCCGTGTTCTACTCCACACAGCCAGCCACACGACCACCCACTACAGGACACGTGTAATTAAGAAAACTTTTTATTCTCTTAACAGGAAGAACACACAGCCTGTACCCCTAGAATACACGCTGTGTATACTGGGTTTTCTGACGGGAAAACCCTAAAAACACTCGAAACGCCCATTTTCACCCCTGAAACATTAGATCCGGCCTTAAGAGGCCACAAGCAAGCAATATAAGTCTTAAAAATCTTAAAACAACATGTTTAATGGGGATATATGGCAAAAACCTAAACGGCCCTACCTTTGGGTGGAAACCGCCGAAGCTTCGGTTGATTTCACGGCTCACGGTTGCCGTACGCCGACTTAGCACGTCAAGAGCTTCGAATCAGTACCACTCTTGCCTTCCTTCTCTCTAGTTTTCTCGATCTCCAAATTATCCCATAGGTCACGGACAAGGAGGAGTGGAGTTGGATACGTGATCAAGGAGGAGGAGGAAGTTAGAGAGAAGAAAAGAAAAGGAAAGAAGAAAAGAAAAGGAAGAAAAAGGGGCCCGGCCTGGCCCCGGCGCCCGACATGAGTTTATGCCTTACCTAGGCTAAAATCCCAATTCAGGACTCAACGACACAGACAAAATCTAAATCCGATGATCCGTTTAAAAGTTATTTCCAAAAGAACCTACGCGAATACTTTAATATTTAATTTAATAATATTAAATATTAAATATTCCGCCAAAATTCGAACATCTCAAATTTCCTCCAAACTCCTATCCTAGGGTAAAATCACTATTCTGGGACCAACAGAGCTGTCAGAAAAATTATCCGAGATCAGATGCTAGGGGAAAATGATAGTTTTACCCCTCACAAGCATCCAACCGCAAAAATTCAAATTTCTGCTCAAAACGACTGTTCGGAAAAAACACGGGTTCTTAAAAACTCCCCACCATAAACCTTCTTGTCCCAGAGAATCCAAGAAAAAAGGACCAGCAATAGGACCAACAGCCATGCCCCCAACACGAGCATCTGTGCAACCAAGCTACCTGGACCGTCCAACGATTAGCCTTAGCGTTAACAACCACCTTCTAAACATAAGATATTCAACTAAAACCAACTGGTACTCCCCACCATAGGAATACCCTTATCGTCGTCTTAAAAAGAAACTCCGAGTTAAAAAGCCCACTGGGAAACATCGAAGTTTATCCTAAAAAATGGAAACCACCCTCAAAAGGGCCAACGATGCACTCCCCACCATATGGCTTTCCTTACACTGCTTCAAGAGCAACCCGAAAAGGTTCCATCCACAACAGGGGTAAACATTAAGAAAGAAAAAGGAGCTCAACATCGGGTCAAAGATCTCTCAGCATACTCAAGACGAATCAAGATAGCGCATGATCATCTCTAACAGGAGTACACTGAGATTCACCAAAGGCATGTCTGGATCTCTCTGAGCCACACTAACATCCTACCAAAACCTGACCAGGATTCAAGCACGGGTCAACCATTTTCACACAGGTTCCCCTAGAACGGAACAGACATCGACCTACAAAGGTTCGAGTCAAAACCAAGGGTATCTAGGTCTTCCACCTAGACCTACATAAAAAGCCTCACAACCGGGTCACACGGTCTAACCACCTATCCCAAAAGATCTAAAACCACTCAGAAGACGGTAAAGATCACAACAACCAAAGAAATTCAAAACCGAAACACAGCAAACAAGGGTCCGAATCCTCTCCGAGCATCCTCAGAAGGAACTACTCCCTGGAGTTCAGAACCCAATCATAAGATAAACTGAAATGACACCCATCGGGCATTCGTATGATAATACCCCAAGGAGGTCATGTTCACAAGAAGGGACATGGTATCTATCGACATTGTTCTCAACGATCCGACTAGATAACCACAGACCCGAGAAACAACAACCAATAAAGGGGTTAAACATAAAGGCATCACATGCCACATCGACCAACTAGGGTCATTGCACCACCTTTGCACGAGGATGGAGTCACCATCCCCATGAAAAACACCTTAATGTAGATCCACATAACCTGCCATCAGACTAAAAAGTATGTGTAAGCAGACCCAAAGGTCTTAGCTGTTAGTAAAAACACACACTAATAGGCCTATATGCTATAAATCCTACGTGCCTAGTATGATGCATGAGACACCCCTTGCCTTTTCTGGCCAAGAGTCAAAAACTATCCATGGCATCTTACCAATGTCCAAGAGCCAGAGATCCATAGTAAATCAAAACACCACACAACATGTGAGTCACTCAAGGTGAAAACCATATACAACCGTAACATCGCAAAATTAGAACAATAATCCCAAACCCTGGAAACCAGGACTTCTTACCGGAACAAGTGTTCGCGACGCACTAGCCCGATATCCATCACAGGTTCCGACACATTCATAATACTCCTATATACTATATCCCAAATAGTAATAACTAGGAAAGAAAACTCCTCTGATACTACTTTGTAACATCCCGACCCGGAAGCCACTAAGCCGGTGCTCCGAGCCAATTCTCCACAAGGCCTCAAGCGCGCCACCCCATATTCTAGAGGCTGCCAACTAGTAGTGAGGGCCTAGGGCGTGATAGTGGGGAGACTATGCCCTCATACCAGAGTAAGCAAACAATGGAAATAACTAAGTATCATACACAACAGAAAGTAAACATAGTGCAAAAGCAGTAAACAACTGAAATAGAACAAGATTTAATAGTAAAATGCTGTAAAATCCCGAAAAGCTATGCAATACAATACAAAACTAGTCACCCACTGGGCCGAACATACAAATAGAAGTACAAAATAATCTGAAAGTAAAAGTACAGGGCTCTACTGCTAACTCCGAGCCAATCCACGTACCCGATCTCCAGACACTGTCGAACTGCAGCATCCCGATCAGTAGAACCACTCAAGCAGCTCTGCTCGATCATGCAACACTGGGCCTCAACCCTATCCACCATACAACTCATGCTCAACCTGAAAAGGAGACATAAGGTCTACACGTACACCAAGGTGCACGTGCAGGGGTGAGAAATAATCTCAGTAGGGCACCCCGACAAGAAACCTATAACTGTGCTGCTAAAAGTATATGCAACAACAATGTGCTCAGCCTAGCTAGAACACAACAAAAGGAAGTAAACCAAATGTGCAACCACAGTTGAACTCAGGGTATGTAATCCCTGCCAACTAGGAAAGTGCCACCATGGATGTCCATATCTATATAGGTACACATGTATAGTCCCATACCTATACACATATACATAAATATGAATATTCATGATCAAGTGATTCAAATAACAAGAAACAAGATCAGCAGTCGATCCTTGGGACCATAAGCCCGATCTCTTGGATATCCTATTCAAGGGCATTGAGTTGGACGTAGTTCCACTCAATATGTATATCAAATAAGTCGATCTATGGGTCCATAATCCCATCGACATGTACCTTCTTTGGCCAATGTCAGAAAAAAATATGTCTCTAAACAAGATAAACAAAAACAAGTAACCCTATGGGAAGTAATCACAACCTGTCCCCTCTGGTTCAACCAAACAAAAACAAACAAGCAGATAACACAACAGGTAACCCTCTGGGAAGTACTCACAACCATCCCCTCTGGTCCTACCTAACAATTACCACAACCCTCTGGGCAGTGCACTCAGCCTAACCCCTCTGATTTGGTTATACGAATTTATGAAACTCTCTGGGGAAGCACACTCGGTCAATTCCCTTTATAGCCTAGGGTAGTCAGGGACTCTCTGAGGAAGATCACGCGGTCTAACCCTCTTATCCCCAAGGTCTATAGAATCTCTGAGGAATCTATCTCGGTCAATTCCTCCTATAGCCTCAGGTATACCACAAACTCTCTGAGGAAGCTCACTCGGTCAATTCCTCCTCTAGCATGAGAAGGTTCTTAAAAAGATTCAAACAAAGTAAGACTCTCTGATTAAGCTCACTCGATCTACCCTCCTGTAGTATATAATATCCAAGACTCTCTGGGAGCTCACTCGGTCCATCCCCTGTAGTCTATAATATCCAAGACTCTCTGAGGAAGCACACTCGGTCTACCCTCTTGTAGTCTATAATATCCAAGACTCTCTAGGAAGCTCACTCAGTCTATCCCTTATAGTCTATAGCACCAGGTTCTCATGGTCCCGTGACAGTTAGTGAATAATAATGATATAAGGCCAAAGTACACCTACAGAGCTTCTTGGATAATCATTCTACAACATAACAAGCATGTCAGGAACAACACTCCATCCTACAGTCGCAAGGCATGGAAAACAAGGCAGTCTAACAGGCAAGCTAGACCCAATGGTCAAAAATCAAGCAACATGGGAAAATACATCTACAAAAAGGTAAAATAAACCATTTACAATCAAGCCACCTCTACTCAGGAACACAAGGAATAGTAGGCATCCAAACAAAAAATAAAGACGCATCGCGTCAGGCTCAGTAGCCACCAACCAGGAAGCACCTCTGGTAAACACTACAACATCAGCAAACCAAGTCAGATATAAACGAACAGTGAGGATGGACCGAACGCCCAACCCAACAAAAATATAAAGCCCCAAGGGATAAACAATTTGGAATGGGTTATAGGTGACACCCGATCACCATCTCTACCCAAACCCGACATAACAACTTAGGGTTGGTCAAACAACGGGAACCCACTGGGTCCCTCAGGTCAAACACTAAGGAGGCATCATACTCGGGATCCTCCAGGTAAACACGAGCGAAGGCATCCTACGCGGGATCCTTAGAAATGAGTAAGGGAGGAATCCTACACGTGATCCTCAAAGTAAGGACAACATAGGCATTCCATAACATGGTTCCTGTCAAAGGAAGAATAAGAGAAATATCCTACAAGGGACTCCCTAGGTCAGCACACAAGCAAGGGCATCCCTCAGGGGATCCTTAGAAGTACCTGGTCTCAAAGCCTCACAGGCCATAAAGGAACGTCTCACAAGGGTAACTTTCTATAAAGCATGGGTTACAAGAGATATCTCATAGCTCATATCCTATTAAAGGTCTCAACTAAGTTGGTCCGAACACCCAACCTATCATCCACACCATGTCTCACTCTCAGGTGACAACTGAACTTGATAAGTGGAGGAAGAACCCCTCCATTTAGATAGAAACCACAAAACCCCCTTTATATGACCTCTAAAAGTAAAAAGGATTCCACCATTGCGATCTAAGCAAAAAGACACTCAGAATCAACTACTCACTTGCCCAATTCTGACTTCCAGAGCCCAAGATATCTCAAAATTACTAAACTGAAGTAGTACATGGCCAGAGTACATGGCCAGAGCACAATGGGCCTACCTGTGTAATAGTACACGACATGTACTATTCAAAAAAAGTTACACCGTGTGTGTTTTCACTCGAACACATGCCCATGTACTATTCAAAAAAAGTTACACCGTGTGTGTTTTCACTCGAACACATGCCCATGTACCACTACATGGTGTGCAGTCCTAAAAAAGACACTATTCTGTGTTCTACTCCACACAGCCAGCCACACGGCCACCCACTACACGGGGTGTACTCAAAGTACATAGCATGTACTTAAGAAAACTTTTTCTTCTTTGAATAGGAAGAACACACGGCGTGCACCCCTAGAATACACACCGTGTATACTGGGTTTTCCGACGGGAAAACCCTGAAAGCACCCGAAACGCCCGTTTTCGCCCTCGAAACATTAGATCCGGCCTTAAGAGGACACAAGCAAGAAATATAAGGCTTAAAAGACTTAAAAAACATGTTTAACAGGGATCTATGGTGAAAACATAAACGACCCTACTTTTGGGCGTAAACCGCCGAAGCTTCGGTTGATTTCACGGCTCACGGTTGTCGTACGCCGACTCAGCACGTCGAGAGCTTCGAATCAGTACCACTCTTTCCTTCCTTCTCTACTGTTCTCTTGATCTCCAAATTATCCCATAGGTCACGGCCAAGGAGGAGAAGAGTTGGAGATGTGCGCAAGGAGGAGGAGGAAATAAGAGAGAAGAAAAGAAAAGGAAAGAAGAAAAGAAAAGGAAGAAAAAGGGGCCCGGGTCAGCCCCGACGCACAACATGAGTTTATGCCTTCCCTAGGCTAAACTCCCCATTCTGGACTCAACGACATAGACGAAATCTAAATCCGATGATTCGTTTAAAAGTTATTGCCAAACAAACCTACGCGAATAATTTAATATTTAATTTAATAATATTAAATATTAAATATTCCGCCAAAATTTGAACATCTCAGATTTCCTCCAAACTCCTGTCCTAGGGTAAAATCCCTATTCTGGGACCAACTGAGCTGTTAGAAAAATTATCCGAGATCAAATTCTAGGGGAAAATGACCGGTTTACCCCTCACGAGCATCCAACAGCAAAAATTCAAATTTATTCTCAAAACGACTATCCGGAAAAACACGGGTTCTTACAAAACCAGTTTAAAACAATGCATATAGATCACATGTGGGATACTAAAACATTCTAGTGTAAGGGATTATCATAGATAGTTCCATTGATCAGGTGGTTGGAAAGATGGGTGTAATCTACTTTGGTCCTAAGTAATGCATGTAGAGGTAAGGGTATTATTTACCATAACTATTTTCATTGATTAGAGTTGGATGATGACCCTAGTAGAACATCTGTTGTATAATTATTTTTTGAAATATTAATATTAATGAATCAAATAGGATGAATATGAATAAATAATGGATGAATTCCAATCGGTTGACAAAATATATGAATATGGCGTGAAAGAGTATATCAAGTTTGAAAAAGATCATGCATATGACCCTTCTAAAATCCTTTATCTATTTTTATGATGTTGCTATTCAAGAAAAATTACTCTAGAGGAGTTGAAAGAACACTTGATATTTCATGGAATAGATCAAAGTTATACTTGTTGGAATAAACACGGGGGAAAAAATGTAGGTAGTGGCTTGGATAACACTACATTTTATGGATCATCTGATATTATTAAAAGTGTGAACAATGAAGATGATCGTATGGAGGATGTGATTATAGATGTGAATGATGATGAAGATCGTATTGAAGAAATGACAAGGACAGTTGAATATGAACTTCGTGATTGCCCAAAATTGTTTGAGAAGTTAAAGAGTTGTGAAAAGACGCCATTGTATGCTGGTTACACGAAATATACAACATTTACAGTCGTACTGAAGCTGTATAGTTTGAAAGTAAGCAGTGGGTGGAGTGACACCAGTTTTATGAAACTAATTTTTCTCCTAAATGACATGCTCCCAGAAGATAATGAGCTCTCGAACCAAACATACAATGCCAAACGAATGTTACGCTCGATAGGTATGATCTCCTAAGGAATACGTGCCTGCCTGAATGACTTTATACTATTTTTCAAGCACCAAAAAATCACTTAAAGAATGACCAAAGTGTGGTGCTTATCGATACAAGAAAGATGAATCCATTCCTACGAAAGTTGAATGGTACATTCAAATCATTCCAAGGTTTAGGCACCTATATGGAAGTGAGGATACTGTAGGGAAATTGACATGGAATGCAGATACAAGAGTTAAATATGGGAAACTACATCATCAGCAAACTCTCCTCGGTGGAAGAGATTTGATCATTAGTATCTTGAATTTGGAAATAAGTTAAGAATCCTTCGTCTTGCGTTATCTATTGATGGAGTGAATCCTTTGGGTTTTCAAAGCATCAGTCACAGTACATGGCCGATTATGTTGGTAAATTATAACTTACCACCGTGGTTATGCATGAAACAAAAATACATCATTTTATCTATGCTTATATCAGTATAAAAACAACCGGGTAATGATATTAATGTTTATTTGGCTCCATTGATTGAGGATTTAAAATTATTCCGGGATTCAAGTGTTACATTGTATGATGCTTACAAAAATAAAGATTTTACTTTGAGAGTCAGGTTGTACAGGATGATAAATGACTTTCCTGCTTATGAAAATTTGTCAGGTTATAGTATTAAAGGAACTCAAGGGTGTCCCATTTGCAAACAAGGTACAAATTCAATTGGGTTTAGACATTCATCGAAAAATGTGTTTCTAGGACATCATAGATTTCTACCCTGATGGCATAAGTGTTGATCTTGGACGACATCATTCGATGGAAGTTTAGAAAAACATACAACACCATATCCACTAATAGGTGATCAATTTTTTGAGAAATTAAAATATGTGGACACTATTTTTGGTAAACCATTTTTGAAAAACCTTACTAAAAACCATTTGTAAAAAGTGATCATTTTTTTTGAATTACTATATTGAAATTGTCTGTATGTCAGAAATTTTATTGATGTTATGCATGTTGTAAAAAATGTTTGTGATAGTTTCATTGGCACGTTTCTAAATGCACCTGACAAAAAAAAGGATGGAATCAAGACTAGGTTGGACCTAGTTGAGATGATAATATGAGAAGTGTTGGAACCAGTGAAGGGTGAAAAACAAACATTTCGTCCTCCTGCTGCTTACACTCTTTCCGAGCATGAGAGATATCAGTTTTTCAACTTCTTGATGATGTAAAGGTTTCATAGGGGTATTCGTCAAATATCAAGAACATCATGTCAATGAGTGGTTTAAAGTTAAAGGGTTTGAAATCACATGATATCCATGTTTTGATGCAAGATCTAATTCCTATAGCTTTATGTTAAATTTTTTCCAAGAATATCTGCAATATATTAATGAAGATCTGTTTATTCTTCAAAGCTATATGCTGCAAAGTTATAGATCCGTCTAAATTGCCAACTATGGAAATAGAAATTTACATCATATTATGTAAATTGGAAATGTTATTCCCACTGAAATTCTTTAATATAATGGTTCATTTGATGGTTCATTTGGTGAGAGAGATTCAACTATGTGGTCCTATATATTATAGATGGATGTACCCCATTGAACGGTATATGAATATTTTGAAAGGGTATGTCAAAAATTGAAGTCGACCAGAGGTTTATATTGTAAAGTGATATATTATTGAGGAATCCATTGAATTTTGTACCGAATACCTATCTGGTGTGGAAATCATTGGCCTAACGAAATCTCATCACACCGGGCGGCTTGAGGGTGAAGGAATTTCTACAAGAGAGGTTGTCACAATCAATATTACAGATTGGGAGAAGGCCCACCTTTACATTTTTCATAAAAGTTTCGATGTTGAACCATATGTTCAAACCCACAAAGAAATTCTTAGGCATTTTAATCCATCTAGGGATGGAAAATGGATATCAAATACACATAATTGAAAATTTAGAGGATGGTTTCAGGACCATATTTCTATGAAGTTAGATTAAAATCTGAACTCAATTTTAGAATGACTTCGATGTCTAGTTGGAGGACCAAGTGTGTATGCATTATCTTACAATTATTATGTATTTAATTGTTATACATTCTATACTAATTAACATGATGAAAACAGTACCATGTAGAATAGTGGGGTTACACTTGTGGCTGAAGCGATTCATGTTTCTGATGCTAAGGAAAAAAATCCCATTTATGCGAATATGTCATACTTTGGTATCATCAAACAAATATGGGAGTTTGATTATACAAAATTCCAAGTGTCGATTTTTTAAAACAAGTGGGTTGATAACTGGAGTGATGTTAAAATAGATGAATTGAGATTCATGAATGTTGATTCTAGTAAGGAAGGGGAGAAAGATGAACCATTCATAATGGAATCATAGGAAGTGAAAGTATTTTTTGTTCCAGATCCCGCAAACCGAAACCGGTCAATTGTTCTATTATCAACCAAAAAAACTAAAGGGTCAGATGAAAATTAAATGAAGGATGACCCTTTCATTGAGACTTCGTAATCATTTCATAGTTGTCCCAATGTAGATGATGTTTTGTAGTCAAATGAGACCACAATGAGGGGATTTACATAGTCAATAGAGGGGTCAAATATCTTCAGCATTTAAAAAAAGGGAGTTCAATAATCAGGTTATTTTTTTATTGTAATATACGTTTTGTTACCTTATTTTATTATTTGTTTGTTGATGATTTTATTAAATCTAAATTAAATATTAAACCACTTATGCAGATATTGACTTCTACACCTAATGATGTGCCCAATCCCGAGGCACAATAGGTATCTCAACCTCCTGTTGCTCATCCCATTATAGAGGAACAACTGGTTTCTTAACCTGTTGTTGCTGGTTCAAGTGCTGAGGTACAACAGGTTTCTCAACCTGTTGCTGCTGGTCTCAATGCCGATGTAAGCACTCTAGAGGAACATAATGATGATGCTGAAACTGAGGAAATGGTAAAAAAAAAATCCCAGGTGGTTCAAAAAAAAAATAGCGTTGTAGTTTGACAATGTTGACCAAAATACTTAGGCAAAAGAAAAAGGCATAAAATCTGAGGTGGGATGGAATAAGTGAGGCCATCATGTTAACCCCAACAAAGCCATGTTTAGTAGCTACATTGGAATCGTCACTCGGCAACACGTACTGATTGATGTATAGTCTTGGCACCATGTTGTCACTAGGACTAAGACACTAATGTGGGAAGAGATTATGGTAACATTATGATATCATTTCTTTAATTTATTAAAATAAAATAAAATACTAAAACATTGACTTACTCTTTTTCATCCCTTATAGAGTGCATTTATAGTAGATGCCTCACATAAGGAATATGTATTAAGAGTTTCAGGAAGTATTCATAGAGGCTTCTGCACAGTTTTAACAAATATCATCTTAAAGATGCTAAAGGGAAAATCAAGCTACACCCACCGCCTATTTATGCACACTTGATATCCCAAGGAGTGTGGGATGCATTTAGCAGCTGTCGTGCGAAGAAGAATTTTCAGGTACATTGTGACTGGTAATACGTTGTTTGACGTTGCTTATATTCATAACTTTGATTGAAAGTTTTATATTTATGAAATAACAACTGAGTACTGAAAATAATGAATGGGAAGAAAAACCAGCATACCCCTACCGTAAAGCAAGGATAGGGTACGCTTCACTTGAGAAAAAATTGGTACATATTTTAAATCTACCGTAACTCTTTTATGTGGCATAAAACAACACCATAATCATGTTCCTCTATTTATATGTAGATTGATGAATCGAAATCAAAATCCACTTCCATCCCATGCCATGTGCTATGGAAGGAGGCTCGTGTAAATAAATAGGGGATACTGATAGATGAAAAAAGTGTGGGAAACATGTGTAAGTATAACATAATATAATTTTTTTTTAAATCTCTATTACATAAAAATGATTAATTATTTTCTTATATTTTCTATTTGACATAGTCAAAGGAATCAACAACAACCACACCAGATTAAGATATACTTTCAGCAGCCTTGAAGCATCCAGAACAGCATGGCCATGTTAGAGGTGCAGGTTTTGGGGTGACAACGCGAACATATTTTCAGAAAGAAAAACAAGCGGAGGATCAAACTGAGGAAATGGAAAAGATGATAGAAACATTAGCTATGTTTCATAAAGAATTAAAAAACTATATAGATGATAGAAAGTTTGATGGGGGGAGGAAAAGAAAAGAAACAACTCAAAAACAACTCACACGTGAAGATCCCGCCCCACCCCACACCAGTTTTGATGCAAGTCCTTCCCCTAAAAAACCTGACTTAGTTGAGGTAATAAGTGTTCTAATAATTGTTTCTGTGAAATGTAAATCACATAGAAACTGATACCTTTCATGTTCTAATATTCTACAGGGTGAAAATGACTGTGATTTATATCTATCAACTCCCACCTATCACCTTGTAGTGAGGGATATAGTGTTCAATATGCAGAATGACATGCTACACAACAGACCACTTCTAACTGTTCATGTCAGAGTGTTGATTAACATATCCCATGAGCCGAATGGTGAGCTAACTATTACAAATGATGATGATGAAATTCAAATGATCGAACAAGCTGTTGGAACATTCATCGAATGAACATTAATTATTGTAAAAAAACATGTCGATATAGAGGTATTTATTTTCAATTTATTTTTCAATATGAACCTTTAACATTTAATGAAAAATGTTTTGAATCGATGAATTTTATTATAGAACAAAAAGAGAAGGGGTGAAATGAAAGATCGGCTCAAAACTATCTCGAGGATCAACCAACCGATCGAAACGATCTACTAAGAGCACCTTCACCCCACCCATTATATATATACATTTAATATCATTACAGGCTCATGTGGATACAAAGTTGATATACAAAAATACTCACACAGTTGATTTTGAAAAAAATATGTTCAGAGGGGAAGAATCAGATTACATTAGTGATGACAAAATATATGAAATTCTCATGTATGAATGGCTAGATGCCTCAGTTGTAAATGTATACATGAGGTATGTTTTCATGATTTGATTTTACAAAAGTTGATATACTATGATAATTATGACTAAATGCATTTCATATTTTTCACAGGCGTATATATGAGAAAATATCAAAGGGATTTCCCCATGAACAATTTTTTTGACTCATTAGTCCTCACACAACCTCTTCAAAAGAAGAAATAAATTCCAATAAAGAGGATGAAATAATTTCATCTCTACTCAAATCATTTGAAAAAAAAATTATGGATGACAAACTATTTTTAATACTAACGATGTAGTGGTAAAACTCTACAATTTAATCATATCAACTATATTTTCATTTTTTTCATTACTTATTCTCCTTTTTCTATTTTTTTGTAGCATTGGATTCTCATTACAGTCAATTTGGATACTCCAAAGATTTATTTTTTGGATTCAATGCATAGATATCCAACAAAACGACCACACATGATGGTGTTTTTCAAATTTTAATACACTAGATCCAACATTTTAGAACTAAACATCTAGTTATATAATTTTTATTATCTTTTAATGAGGATTCTGTTATGATATGTTGGTGCATCAATATCGTCTACTTCATGGAATGAATCCAGGGCCTAAGGACAAGAACTCCCATGAGATATACAACTAGACAAGTATCATGGTATATATAATAATATTTCACTATCCAAACACATATCAAAACAAATTATTTATTTTTCTTGATGTTTCTTCAATTTACAAAATAAAAAATAGAAAGGACTGTGGTTATTATGTTTGTAAATTTATGAAATAAATCATATTTCGTCAACAAACTAGCATCCCTGAAGATTTATTTTAGAAAATAATTACTAGTTCATTTAAAATATTTATTAATCCTTTGTGTATTTATATTTTTTTTGTAATACCATGACTGCCACAAAAACTCATATTCACAAGATGATATAGATGTGTTTATAAATGAATGGGAAACATACCTGATGGAAGATTGCACACAAATAGGATAAAGGTGAATTCCTAATACTTATTTTATCCTTATATGATCATTGATATCTCCCATATTTACTATTATTGAGAATCTATAATCACCCTTTCTTATGTTTCATATCCTTAGGTTATGAAGAATGGTTTTATAAATTATTTGTCTTTCTATTAAATAATAACTTAATGGGAGACTCTTATGAACTAGTTCTTTATGTTTCCATGTTTCCAAAAGCACCAGACCTAAACTATTATGGAATGGATCATTTATATTCTATATTTTGGTCATTAATGCTACTGTTTCTACTGATGTAGTGTGTTGGAAGAATATTGGTTGTTCATCACTCACAAATTTAATAATAAAACTATGTATTCTTCACTACTTTTGGTTAATTACCGCTTTTCATAGCATCTCATCTGAACTTCCGATCTGGCGTCCCCTTGATGCTCTCATACCACACCATCTCTATGATATCATCATTCACCCTTCACTTTTCCTTCTCTTCCTTCACCCATTTACTAGGTAAATGGGTGTAGGAAGAGAAGTAAAAGTGAACGCTGAATGATGATATCATAGAGATGGTGTCCGATGAGATCATTACAGGGACTCTAGATCATATGTTCAGATCATATTCTATGCTAACCGATAGTTAACCAATAGTAGTGAAGTGCACAAAGAATCATTAGTTTTGTTATTAGATTATATCTGGACCAAATAGACCGTTTGGAAAGATGTAAAGGTAATGTTACGATATAATATCTATATTTTAATGAAAAATTATATAATGAAATGTTTATTTGATTATCATTTCTCCTTGTAGGGTTCATTTATTTTAAAATATTTCTATCCCTGTGACATGCCTTCGCAGGTAGAGCAACAATGTTGTGTATGCTCAATCACATAGGTAATCTTGATGTTTTCACAGTAAAATCACTGTCCATAGAATTAATGAATTGTTTCATATTTATGTTTGATTTATTTATTTTATATAAGGAATATTAATCTACTCATATGTGATATCAATGTATGAAATGTTTAGGTCATTATAGTTGGTATCAGAGTAACTGATCTATTCAAAATCAAGAAAATGAAATTAGTTGTTTTGATACTTTAGGGATATGATATATAAGTCATTTTAAATGTGTAGGAATCAAACCCACCTCAATAAAACACATGATGTGGCCAATATGACTCAAAGTGTCTCTTTTTATTTAAAATTGACATTATTTTTTGTAAAAAGAACAAGTGAAATAATGAAAACTGAGCAAAAACATTCTGATTGTTTTGATACATTAGGTAAATGATTCATAAGTCATTTGTGGCCTTTAATAATAGACCACACTTCAATTCAATGCACAATGAGATTGGTATGAATCAAAGTATCTTTTTTTAAATGAAAATAATTTTAGAAAAAAACACAAGTGACATACTGAAAACCAAGAAAACACATTCGTATTGTTTTGATACTTTAGGAAAAAGATCCATGATTCATTTGTGACACGTACGAATCAACCCCACCTCAATCCGACGCATGGTGTGACCGGTATGGCTAAATGTTTCTGTTATCAGTTTAAAATTAATATTTTAGATCAAAACGTGTCACTCATTGAAAATCAAGAAAACCCACTCCAATTGTATTCATAATTTAGGATAACGATTCATAATTTCTTTGTAACATGTATGAAGTAGTCTCATATCAAACCAACGTATGATGAAACTAGTATAACTCAAAATGTGTGTTTCTAGTTTGAAATGACATATAATAAAAAACACAATTGACATACTACAAATTGAGAAAACACATTTTGATTGTTTTGATACTTTAGGGAAATGATCCATAAGTCATTTGTGACCTGTATGAATCTAACTCACTTTAATTAAATGCACAATGCGACTGGTATGACTCAAAGTGTCTCTTTTTTATTTAAAATTGACATTAATAAAAAAACACAAGTGACATACTGAAAACTGAGCAAACGTATTCAGATTGTTTTGATACGTTAGGAAAATGATCTATGTGTAATTTTTGAAATATACTAATCAATCGCACCTCAATATGACACACAGTGTGACCGGTATGGCTAAAAGTGTATGTTATCTGTTTAAAATTGACATTTTAGCTCAAAACGTGTCACTCACTGAAAACCAAGAAAACCCACTCCAATTATCTTCACAATTTTGGATAATGATTCATATGTACTTTGTGACGTGTATGAAGTAGTCTTATATCAATAAAATTCACGATGCAACCGGTATGACTCAAAATGAGTGTTTCCAGTTTGAAATGACATTTTAGTAAAAAAAACACAACTGACATACTACAAACTAAGAAAACATATTTGAATTGTTTTGATACTTTAGAAAAATGATCCATAAGTCATTTGTGACATGTAGTAATTGAACACACCTCAATTTAATGCACAATGTGACTATTATGACTCAAAGTGTCTCTTTTTATTTAAAATTGACATTAGTTTTATAAAAAAACACAAGTGACATATTGAAAAATGAGAAAACACATTTGGATTGTTTTGATACTTTAGGAAAACGATACATCAATCATTTTTGACGTGTATGAATCAACCAAACCTCAATTCAACACACGGTGTGACCAGTATGGATAAAAGTGTCCGTTATCAGTTTAAAATTGATATTTTATCTCAAAATGTTTCACTCATTGAAAACCAAGAAAACCTACACCAACTCACTTCATAATTTAAGATAACGATTAATAAGTCCTTTGTGACATTTATGAAGTAGTCTCATATCAAAACAATTCATGATGTGACCGGTATGACTCAAAATCCGTGTTTCTAATTTGAAATGACATTTTAGTAAAAAAAACTGACATAAAACAAACTGAGAAAACACATTCTGATTGCTTTTATACTTTTGAAAAATGACCCATAAGTCATTTTTGACATATAATAATCCACCGCACCTCAATTCAACGCACAATTCCACTGTTATGACTCAAAGTGTCTCTTTTTATTTAAAATTGACATTAATTTAAAAAAAACACAAGCGACATACTGAAAACTGAGCAAACATATTCATATTGTTTTGATACGTTAGGAAAATGATCCATGTGTAATTTTTGACATATAATAATCAATTGCTCCTCAATCTAACACACAGTGTGACCGGTATGGCTAAAAGTGTATATTATCTGTTTAAAATTGGCATTTTAGCTCAAAACGTGTCACTCACTAAAAACCAAGAAAACCCACTCCAATTGTCTTCAAAATTTAGGATAATGATTCATATGTACTTTGTGACGTGTATGAAGTAGTCTTATTTCAATCTAATACACGATACAACCGGTATGACTCAAAATGAGTGTTTCCAGTTTGAAATGAAATTTTAGTAAAAAAACACAACTGACATACTACTAATTGAGAAAACACATTCGAATTGTTTTGATACTTTAGTAAAATGATCCATAAGTCATTTGTGACATGTAGGAATTGACCACACCTCAATTCAATGCACAATGTGACTAGTATGACTCAAAGTGTCTCTTTTTATTTAAAATTGACATTAGTTTTAGAAAAAAACACAAGTGACATATTGAAAAATGAGAAAATTCATTTGGATTGTTTTGATACGTTAGGAAACGATCCATCTATCATTTTTGACGTGTATGAATCAACCAAACCTCAATCCAACACACGGTGTGATCGGTATGGATAAAAGTTTCCGTTATCAGTTTAAAATTGACATTTTATCTCAAAATGTCACTCATTGAAAACCAAGAAAACCTACACCAATTAACTTCATAATTTAAGATAAAGATTAATAAGTTCTTTGTGACATTTATGAAGTAGTTTCATATCAAAACAATGCATGATGAGACCGGTATGACTCAAAATGCGTGCTTCTAGTTTGAAATGACATTTTAGTAAAAAAACACAACTGACATACAACAAACTGAGAAAACACATTCGGATTGTTTTTATACTTTTGAAAAATGACCCATAAGTAATTTGTGACATATAATAATCCACCGCACCTCAATTAAACGCATAATTCCACTGTTATGACTCAAAGTGTCTCTTTTTATTTAAAATTGACATTAATTTTAGAAAAAACACAAGTGACATACTACAAACCAGGAAAAACATCTGGATTGTTTTGATACTTTAGGAAAACGATCCATCAGTCATTTGGGACTTGTAAGAATCAACCATGCCTCAGTATGATGAATTATGTGACCGATATAAATCCAAATATGTCATTTAAATTTTATATTAATTTCAGTAAAAGAACAAGTGACATACTCAAAACCTAGCAAACCCATTTGGATTATTTTAATATTTTAAAACAATGATAAATGACTCATTTTTGACATGTAGGAATCAATCCCACCTCATTATGATGCATGGTGTGATTGGTATAACTTCAAATGTGTCTTTTTTATTAAAAATTAACATTTTATTAATGTATTCTTTCATATTAATGTTTAATTTATTTCATTATTGTATTACTACCATAATATTTGTTTTCTTACATAGGTGGAATTTTTTCTTGGTTCAGATGCTTTGTTTGGTAACTAATACCATGGAAGAAATTTTTTGAGAGGGGATCACAGATGCCAAAAGATGAAACATTAATGTTTTTAACTATTTTTTGGATAACAGTAATTGTAACCATATAAAAAATTGTTTGAAATGTATATACCAGTGTGTTTTTTTTGTATTCATGATATCAAGTAAATGTATGTAACATTGTTTGTGAAACTCTTGTGTGTGCTGTTTTGTTCTTATGTGCATTGTTCTTGTGCAGGTACTATTTTGTGCAGGTGTGTAGGTGTTGGGTGTGCTGTTAAATAAACAACACATTACAGGCAACTAGGACTTTATCAGCGTTATTTTGAGCACTGATAAAGGCCCATTTTATCAATGCTAATTAAGCACTAATAAATTGGGACTTTATCAGTGCTGATAATGGGGAGACCTTTATCCGTGATTTTTTTAGCGTGAATAAAGGGACCCCTTTATCAGCGTTTTTAGCGATGTTAAAGGGGCCCCCCTTGATCTTCACAGTGATTAACAGAACTTTTCAAGCACTTTTAAAAGCGGTTTCTAGTGTTTTTAAAAGCCTTATTTGTAGTAGTGTCTTAACAATGGTTTATATATACTTGAACATGAAAACCTAGTAATGAAAATCAATGGAAAAACCAGTGGGAAAGACTCATATATCACTTTCCTATGGAACTTTAGGCTAGTACATTTAAATGAGAAGAGATTAAAAAAATTACATCAAGAAGGGTATTTAGACTCAGTACAGTTAAAACCCTTGGATATATGTCTATCTTGTTTACAAGGGAAAATGACTAAAGCACATTTCTCTATGATGGGAGAAAGAGGCAATGCATTACTGGAATTAATACGTACTGATGTATGTGTTCCATTTCTAGTAGAGGAAAGGGGTGGTTTTTTGTACATCATTACTTTTACCAATGACTATCATAGGTATGGATATATCTACTTGATGCGGTATAAGTCTGATTCATTTGGATGTTTAAGGAATACCAACATGAAGTAGAAAACCAACTTTGTAAGAAGATAAAAGCACTCTGGTCAGACTGAGGTAGAGAATAACTTAACCAAGATTTCATTGATCACTTGAAGGAGTGTGGGATAGTATCCCAACTCACTCCTCCGTATACACCATAGTGGAATGGTGTTAGTTAGAGGAGGGATAGGACCTTGCTTGACATGGTCTGATCAATGATGATTCATGTAACTCTTCAACTATCATTTTGTTGATAAGCCTTGTAGATAATAGCATATACCCTAAACCAAGTACCAACTAAATCTATAGATGGGATTCCATATGAGTTATGGTGCGGAATGAAACCCGGTCTGTTACACATATGTGTATGGGGATATGAGGATTTTTTCAATACTATACCTAGTGAAAAATTGGCATCCCGAAGCACAAAGTGTATCTTTATAGGTTATTTTAAGGAAACCAGAGGATATTACCTATAAAACCATTCAGATAGAAAAGTGATTGTGGCTAAACAAGCCACATTTCTAGAAAGGGGACACATTTTCAATAAAAATAGTGGGAGAAATATTGACTTCGATGAAGTCAATGTTCTAGATGCACAAGAGTTGGTAAGGGAATAGTCTCCATAAGAGAAAGTGGAAGAAGATGTAGTTCCCTAAACACAAATAATACATAGGTTTTCTCGAGAGGTTAGAGAAGTAGATAATTATGTTTTTCTTGTCACTGAGTCAGGTGACACATTACCCCTTGAGGATGACTAACCTCTAACCTTTAAGGATGTAGTATAAGGAAAATAAGCTTCTAAATAGAAAGATGCTATGCATTCTGAGATGGATTCCTTGTACCAAAATCAAGTTTGTATTTTGGTATACCTTCCTACTTATGTAAATCCCCTTGGGATAAAATGAGTATTTAAAAAAATATGGATATAGATGGTAAGGTTAATACCTATAAAGAAAGATTAGTTGCAAAGGGTTTCAGGAAACATCAAGGCATTGTCTATGATGAAACCCTATCGCCAATATCAATGCTAAAATCCATCAGAATATTGCATGCATAAGCAGCCTTTCATGATTATGAGATTTGGAAAATGGATGTAAAAAATTATTTTCTAAATGGGAAGTTGGTTGAAGACATATATATGACTCAACATGATGGAGTTTTCAGGTCAAAGAATGCCAATAAGGTGTGATAGATGCAGAAATCCATTTATGGACTGAAGCAGGAATCACGATCGTGGAATGTTTGTTTTGATGTAGCCATAAGAGTATATGGTTTTTTCAAAAACAAAAGTGAGTTGTGTGTCTTGAGGAAGGTTGATGGGAATGCCATCATTTTTTTAGTATTATATGTTGATGACATATTTGTAATAACCCGATTTTTATAAGATATATATATTTTTAATTTCTTTCATATCTTCTATTCTACGATACACCAAGATTATCTTGCACTATATGCAACACCGTATTAGCTTGCAGTATACGCAACATTATTCTTGGATCGTGTTACACACAATTTCAAGTTTGTTTGATAGTTGTTATTCTAAGCAACATTGAGTGTGTATGTATATATATATATATATATATATATTCAATGTATAAATGAAATATGGTTGTATTTTTTTATACGCAACAAAAAAGGAGTCTTGCACTACACGCAACCCGGATTTGTCTTGCATTACACGCAATCACGACCTTCCTCGATAGCGTGTGTTGTACGCAATACCAGGTTTCAGTAAACAACGATATATGGTTATAATATTATCATGAACTAGCCGTTATGAATAGTATTAACTAATTTTTTAATTTTATAACATTATTATTCATCTTACACATTTTTTAGAACATGGTATGAGAACAAAATAAATTTTTCGGGTAAAATAAGTATTTTTCAAAAAATACAGTTTTGCCGCCTTTTGATGGCGCACCCACTTTAAATATAGTTTTTAACATGTTTATAAGTTAAATTTGACAAAATAAAATTCTTCTTTGGAATCAGGATATAAAAATTTACTTTGGATAAAATTTTCATATTATTCTGATAACTTTCATATTTTAATGAATAGTAAAAACACGCTATATTTTAATCGTAATAATTTATATGGTTAAATTATAATATTGAGTGGGTTTAAAGTATAAATAGAATATATTTTTACCATTTAATATAATTTATGTCATTAGCATTGATTTTACATTTAATTCTTAGGTTAAATCAATTCAATCTTTTGCAATGTTTTAAACAAAAACTCGTTTTCATTCGACAACGGGATTAATTTTAATATAATTTCTGCAACTTCTGTGTATAGAATTTGAAAAAATGGATTCCATATTTGGATTCAGTGGGTACAAATTATGTTAATAGGTTACTTTTATTTTTTTGATATTATGAATAGTAACTATGGTAATTTTTATTTACTACAGTTAAAGGTAAATCAGGTAATTAAGGGTAAATATAAGATTATAAAATTACCCTAACACCTTCCAAAATCTTATTGGATGACTAAAAGTAGACCCATATCACCTAAGGGTCGGATTAGAGTCATTTAATGTACTTTTTTCCATGAAAATAATTTAATTATTATTAAAACTAAAGAAAGTGACAACATGTCACTTTCTTAAATCTTATAAATATAATAATTTTAGTTTAGTAATAAACTTCATGAAACTTAGAATATAAATAGTCTCCAGAAAGATAATAAAATTATCTACATAATATGAATTTATTTATAATTTTTAGGGATTAAATAATTATCATTAAAGATGACATAATAGTGATGTTGAAATTATTTTATTAAGAGAAATATCAAATAAATGGTTTTAAAAATATTAAAATAAATATTATATGAACTATTTAATGTTCTACACTAATTTTCTAGATAAATATGACATGTTATGAATCTATTAAATCTTTTAGTTTGAACATATATTCTGTATATTGTTTATTTAAATTCAAATAAATGAATAGTGTCAAAATTGACATTATTGTTATTTTATAAAAATAACATATTATAAAATTGTTTAAAAATCAAAAAAATATTTAAAAATTATAAATTAAAATTTATATGGTCTAAAATGTCATAAAGTGTCAAATTTTGGAAAATTCACAATACATGTGTAATTATTTATAATAATTTAAAATTTAGAATATTATTACCACAAATAAAATTAAATTGACAAATAAGGATAAATCAAGTTGATAATGTTTAAAATAAATTCCTAACATGTCTAAATTTTATTGGTTGATTATATTACAACCTTATATCATCTAAGATTCTGATATGAGTCATTTTTGAAGTTTTTAAGTGGGGTTGGGATTTAATATAAACTAATATTTCTTATATTTCCAAAGGTGCCCCTCTCCTCCCTTATAAAAGGGCACCTCCTCCCTCTCCTCCTCACACCAATTTGACCCATCAAGCTCGGCCAAACCCTGCCCATTTCAATTCCCCACTTCCTTATAAACCTACTAGTGGTACTGGTCTTCTCAAAAGACCAACTCTAGTGCCGTAAGAGAAAGTTTAAAGGAGGCACTTCGAGAAAGAGGTAATACCTTCTACCGTTTTCTTCAAGTTCCATTCTTCTTATACTCCCTCTTCTTTAGTTGTTTCATTATTAAGTAATAACATAAGTATCCCTAATATACTGATATGTTATTATAAATATGAAACAACCCCATTTCACCTTCTATCCATCCTACGGAAAATGAAATCACCGCGCGTGCGTACGTACAGAATACCGTCTCCACGCCGTGGTGTAATCTGTTTTTCCAACACCACATTTCTTGGATGAGTATAATGGTGTAAAGAATAACTATACATAGTTATTATAACATCATGAGGATTCTGATATATTTTATAATCCACTCCAATTCAATTCAATAATTATGGGAACGATATCATCGCTCGTGCGTACGTACGGACTACCGTCTCCACAACGCGATGAGATTCATTCTCAATGATTAACCATTCATGAATGATTATAAAGTATATATAATAATTAATAATGAAATATATGAAATAATAATTCTACTAGATTTATGTATATATATATATGTATGTCATCTATTTAGTTTCATTCAATTCAATAAGGAAACGAAAACAACGTTCATGCGTACGTACGGCCTACCATCTCCATGAACGGTGTATTTCATTCCTTTTATCAATCTATAATATATATGTATATGATGAATATATATTATATATAAATCATTTTTTACATTCTGGAATTATGTAAATCAGTATATAAGTAATAATATCAAGAACGACAAGTCGAAACACATACGATAAATGAAATGATTTTACCCAAAACGCTGCTTTAACATGGAATTTACAAAAGAACGGGTAATATAAAGTCATAAGTGAAACATATATGATATCATAACAATGAATATGATTATGTAATAATTAAATTAAATTATTTAAATCATTATACAGGAGGTTCAGATCCATACGAAGCATATCAGACCTAAGGTAAGGGATAACTTTTCCAATCTCGTTCTTATCCGAGATTGTTTATTCGTAAGTATTTACTGGGGTTATTTTTCTCATACATGTACATGTTTCCTAAAAATGGTTTCATGTATGTTTAATGTCATTTTTACCCATTTTTTACTTTTACTACATGGTTTGTATGGATTCTTTCTTTTACGAGGTACTTTTTGACTTTTCCAGCAAAAGTACGAGAAGAATGTTTTTTTAACTTATACAGCATGAACGGATTTTGACGATTTCATAACACCTTATTTTCATGAAGCTTCCTCTAAAAGATTTCATGATTATTTTCAACAAAATCATTTTCTTTTAAAATTTAATGACAATTTTAGAAAAGAAAATTATTTTAAAGAAGAAAGGATATTTTCCTCAAGAATTCATTTCAAGTGTTTTATCAAAACCATTTTCCATCTAAGATGACATTATTTAATATGTGTATGTTTCAAGTATAATGTATCTATTATTTACATGGTTTCACTTTTCTTATGATGAAATGATATCCATTTATTTTATATGGATTATGTTATGATGGAATGATGCTTATGAAACCCATTTTATTCTTTGGGTTATGATGAATGATTTATGTTTATGTTGTGGAAAAAGTAAGAATGATTTAATTATGATATGGGTGGGACCTATATCTCCCTCCAATGCATTAGGTAAAGATTTATATCTCATGAGATAGACATGGCTGGAACGGTAAGTTAATCCAGTTCAGTGTTACAAGACTAGAACGAGGAGTGAACTCGATTCAGAAAGGGACTTTGTCCACTAAGATGGTCTTGGAAGCAATGCCTTGGCTACTATGGAAATAATATCATGTGATTAATGTTTTTAAACAATTAAAAGTTTTATTTACAAGCTATTTTATCATGATTTATGTTCCATTATGATCTATGCCTTACGTTATGCCATGTTTTATGTCATTGCTCAAGATTTTGATGTTTAAACATTATGTTCATATTTTTATGTTCAAATGTATATGGTTTGTTTTATTATCTCCATGATTACCTTTAATGAGCATTTGAGCTCACCCTTTATATGTTTTCTTTTCCCCAGGATACAAAGAAAGGTTTTAGGTAAGAAAAGTAAAGGGGAAGATCTTTATGGGAGATGTTGAAGATCTTTCACCACGATTAGAAGATTACATTCCAAGTTTCCAAAGACACTAAACTATTACGGTCCTTGAGTGTTGGTTATTATTATGTATTAAGTATTCCGCAAAAGTAATGTAATGTATATGTACGTTAAGCTTCGGGTCTCTACAATATTAATTATGGGAAACTAAGTGCAAGTCTTACAATCAGTTAAGACTTAGTTAAATGAATAATTTTCCATGAAAGACTTTGGTGAAGCAACCTACATTCTAGGGATAAAGATATATTGAGATAGATCTCAAAGGTTTATTGGTCTAAGTCAAAGTACATATATTGACAAAGTACTAAAAACATACAATATAGAACAATCCTAGAGCAGGTTATTGCCTATGTCACATGGTATAAATCTCTCCATGAAAATGTGTCCACAAACATAGGAGGAGATTGACATAATTAATAGAATCCCTTATTCCTCGACAATGGGTTGTATCATGTATGCCATGCTATGTACTAGGTTTGATGTTGCCTTTACTTTAAGCATGGTGGGAAGATATCAAGATAATAGAGGATAGCTTCACTGAGCAGTTTTTAAAACTATCCTAAAGTACTTGAGGTGTATAGAGGATATGTTATATAGTATATGGAGGTGATGAGGAACTAGTAGTGAGGAGATACACTGATTCTAGCTTCCAGATAGATTATGATGAGCTGAAATTGCAGTCAGGCTATATCTTTTGCATGAATGGTGGTGCAGTGATCTGGAGAAGCTCGAAGTAATCTATGGTCTATGATTCTACAGTAGAATCTGAGTATATATCGGCTTCCAATGAAGTAAAAGAATTAGTTTGGATAATCAAATTTTTCTCATACATTGGTGTTATTCCTATCATATCAGACCTTGTTCCTATTTATTGTGATAATATTGCGGCAGTGGTGATTTCTAAGGATCCTGTGTCTCACAAGAGGAAAAAGAATATACTTTGGAAGTTTCATCTCTTGAGTGATTTTACTTAGAGAGGTGAAATTTTAGGTAGAAAAGTATCCACATATGACAATGTGGTAGAACCCCTGACTAAATCCATCACTCAGCAGAAGCATGATTCTCATGTGAGAGCTAGCAGACTGAGACATGTTAGCAGTTGGATCTAGTGTAAGTGGGAGTGTTCAAAGTGGGTTCCTTATACCCAACTTGTGTTGTACATTTATTACCACTACATGTATGCAGTTTGTTATATATACATGTATTTATATTTTCATAATAGTTTAGATAATTCTGCATCCACATTGTTTATGATAATTTATTTAGATTGCATTTCATATTAAAGGGTTATAGCAGATCCCAGTCTATAATGAGAACCTAAAGATATTATGACAGTAATCTTAATGTAATCTAAAATGGTCTAGTTATGTCATTCTGATTGGATAGAGATGATATGATACTATCAGGTTCTGGGGGATCTTAAGTATTGAGACTTCTTCTCAAGAAGTTCGCACTTCATGATCTCTAGTAGTTGAGATCATGATAACAAACCCACTAATAGAAACACCACATGTTTTAGGTTTGATTGGTTGTTCTTATCTATGGACATGTATAATGGTACCTTGACATGAGATCATTATCAATGCATGTCATTTAATTTCATACTTTTATGCAAGGAAACAACCATGGAAATGAAGTCATGGCGAGATAGTTCGTGTTGTTTACTTCATTGGTGACATAACATTGATTGAATGATCAAGATAGGATTTTTCACTTCCAAGTTGAGGAAGAGATATCTCAGGCTTGGTTGATTAGTATGGTAGTACCTTCATTAAATAAATGGTCATTGTAGTGGAAGGACAGTTCTTCCAGACATATCAAAAAATAATAAAACAAGATAACAGATGATGACAATGGTGTGGATTATGCTTTATTGAGATATCGATGATGAAGATATTATATTACACAAACTGTGTTCGTAATAAAGTATTCATTTCTTTGACTTTTCCTTATCTCTATAGGGGAATTGATGGGTTTTTAGACCCCCCCTCTTGGTATGTGAATTATATTCACTATTTTTGAGATAAGAAACTAGAGGGTCACACACTATAGCACTTTGAGAATCTTCCTTATTCTGTTAAATAGGAATATAGGACTTGGTGGGTCCAACCATAGGGTCTGGGTATTATCCAAGTTATATGGATCACCACTATATAAATAAACTTGTTATTATTCAATATAGGAATAATTGGATTGAATTTATTTATGGCATGTATTTACAAGTGATAAAGTAAATAAAAGGATTAATATTATTCGAGTAGATATTAATGAAATATCATGGGCTCATTTAATATTATCAAGAGATGAGAGTAGAGTTAATGAATCATGATTATGACATAATATATTCAATATATATATTATAGATAAGTGATAAGAGATAAATAATATTTATGGTATAATTTAATTTGTCATAAATAATTATTTATAATACTTATACAGTGGATGTTCATTACACGGGGGTCCGGAACCCAAATCAGGTATTATAGATATTCACTTTATAAGTGGAGAGGGGATCATACCATTTATTCTATCCATCCATTGGAATTGAGAGACTCTCCCTGCTACTGATTTCTAGAGAGAGACTCTCTCAAATAAGCTAGTTCTTCAAGTTCTATCTTCTCGAATTGAAGATGTTGTCGTGTGGTGATCATTGTTGTGTCAAATTGGTCGTCGAAGTACCATGCTAGCACCCAAATTCTGACGAACGATGCACGATCTGTTTCAAGAAGTGTGCGTGGTCGATCTAGAGGGATTCAACATCAGAGTCTTCGATCAATAGTCACTGAAATCTTGCGATAGGCTTGCGCACAACAGATCTGAATGAGGTACACGTTCAGATTTAATTGTTTTATTTTTGTACTCAGTATAAACCATATATGGTCCTTAGACCTACTAGGATAAGATCATTGGAGTCAACGATGTTACGTTTCTATGGTGATGTAAAAATTTTAAATTCACGTCCCATCAGCTTCAGCTGTGGGTCCCGGTACCTAAAAATTACATCCATTAAAACTGTAAAAAATAAAAGTGAAAAATATATTAAAAAGATTAATATCTTTAAAAAATGTTTCTACCTTGGACCATGTAAGAACCCGGTTCTTATTCTTGAGGTATAGGTTTATTCTTTTCCTTTTTACTTTAGTGTTTTTGATAAAATAAGGAAAATGGGGAAAAATCCAAAATTTTGTGGGTACATGCCGTGTACTTTGGCCATGTGGGAAGAGTACACTGGGTGTGTAGGACTGCCGGTGATGATGGGTGTAAAAACCGACTACACGCCATGTACTTAGTATTTACATGCCATGTAATCAGTCGGCAGGTAAACAGTAAGGCGGTGGAAGTAGCCGCTAACTGAGCGATAGTACACACCGCATATTTGGAAATACACGTCGTGTACTCATGTCTACAGATGAACAATGCGACAGTGAAAAGTAGCCGCAAGAGGCATAGTTAAATGATGAAAAGTACACACCGTGTACTTGAGAGTACACATCGTGTAGTTTGTTTTTTTTTGCTTAAAGAGGCATTAGCCTCTTCATTTGGTAGAGGAGGCAGTGGATGAATTTGGAGCTTGGAAGGAGAGGCCAGAGCTTGGAGGAGCTCCCGATCGCACGTTGGGAATCCGTTTCTTCTGCCGTTGATCTTGTTTGAGATGTGCGGGTAAGACCTCCCTTCTCCTTGATCCGTTATTACCAATTCTTTCCCAAGGAGAAGTTACTTGAGGTTGAACGTGTAGTTGTTTATCCCATATATGCACCATTCTTGTTTGTTTCGGGAGGCGTCGTTTTCATATATCGATCAGTAGAGATCAAGGTAGGTGGTCTGATGTTTAATTTCAACTGTCAGGTTGTTTTTGTGTACCATTGTGTTACGCGCCCATGTTTGGGGTGTCATATGGCAGAGGCCGTGATTAATTAAATACCTAGAATTGCGTAGGTAATTTAATGAATTAGTACAACTGCTGTTTGGGATCATTGCTTGGATCCAGAACCACCTTGTGGGTCCGTTCCCTTGTTTAACCGTTTGGCCAGGTTGCCCGAGGGTATACCGTGATTTTAGCATGATTTGAATTTCATTGAGAGGAATTGTATATAAATTTCTTGATTATGTGTTGGGATTGGACTGATTACTTGCTTAGCCTGAGGGCAGTGTTTCTTTTAGCCCGTGGGAAACTTTTCTCATCCCAGTGGGCAGTAGTTTCTGTGCCTGTGGGCGACACCTTGTATGCCTGCGGGAAATATCCATTATGCCTGTGGGAAATCACCTATGGATTTCGATTCTGATTACCTGAGGGTAAGGATTTTCATGTCTACATACAACGTTTATTTTGCATATTCACTGTGGTGATTTTACATGTCATACCTACCAAGCTAAAGCACATGCTTGATATTGTATTACCTTGTACTTGTTAGATAGCTTGTAATAGTTTTGCTGCGGCACTGTTAGGGAGATTGTCGGCTATGGTTGAGTCTCAGTAACTTATAATTCAATTATATTGAATTTTTGAATCATAATTAAATGAAAATGGAACTGGTAGTAATGCTTAATTTTTCATAATTCCTGGTTACTACATTTCATTACTGCACACTACTGTTGCACAAACTCAGTGACAGTTGGGAACGGGCCTTTGGTGGTTGCCTACTGGGATTTATTTTTCACACCCTATTTGGGTCATGTCTTGGGCCCAAATAGATTATATTGTTGCAGGTGTAGATAAGGGAAAGAGTCCCTATACAGGTACTTTATTGTTGTAGAGGAGTAGAAGAGCATGGGACCGAGCTTAGGCTTGCGATGCTGCTGAGTTTCTGCTGTGTTGCTTTATTTTGCTTTTCTGTATTTTTTCCTTGTATTGAATTGTTTTAGATTGCAGTGTATCCTGTTTTGGATGCTTTCTTAGACTTAGGGACATATTGCATCATTATATATTACTGTTGGTCCTTTATTTTCATACTATGTCCATTTCAGCATTGGTATTGTTTACTAATTCCGCATTTTTTATGTTGATATCTATTTCCGCTGCACTAAACTTTGAAAAATGAGGGCATAGTTTCCCCACTATCAGACCTAGGGCCTCACTGCTAGTCAGAAGCCTCTGGCATTTGGGGAAACACGCTTGACTTCATGTGACCAACCAGGTTTGGGGAACCCGTTGTATGGCACCTGGATCTGAGATGTTACAAAGTGGTATCAGAGGATTTATTTTCTCTTGACTTACTATTTGGCACCTATTGCTAGGGATAAGATGAAATAGGTACTTGGTAATAAGGTGTGCCCGGGATTAGCTAACCCGTGTATAGGGGAAATCCAATTTACCTCGAGTTTCAATTTTTCTGATTTTGAAATTTTACAGTTGATTTGATTTTCACCATTGGGTGACACACTTTTGGTGTGCTGTTTATATTTTTATACTTGGGTTTTATTTAGTTTCAACCCGATGAGATGAGGGTATGCCATCACATGTATCATTTAGGAACATTTTAGAATCACATTCCATGCATAGTTTCCATGCCATGTATGTGCATTAGAAATTACATGTTTTTGTGATAGATGTTGTTCTAGTAAAATCATGTTGTTGTGATATATGCCTTGATAAAATACCTGCTATTTGATAGGGTATTGTTATATAAGGTTTTGTAGAATGAATGCCAAACTTTGGTTCTTGAGGAGTATGGGCCCTCACTGACCGGAATTTGTTGGATCATTGACTATTACCTTGTTTATAACATGTATAAGATTCCAAACATTGATTCGCGGGGAGTATAGGCCCTCATGGATCAGAATTTGGCACTTAGGTGTTGTTTTCAGTGTTTTCTGGGCTCTGGAGTAGTTTTTAAAGATAACTGTCTGGAAAAAACCAAAATACACGCCGTGTAGTTTTGACTACACACCATGTATTCTTCTGTTCGGGAAGAAATGGGAAAAAAATTAAATACACGCCATGTACCCTAAGTACACACCATTTAGTTTCTACCTGTGTCATAGGTTGTGTGGGCAGGGACACGAGGCAATGAAACCTTGAGGGTACACACCGTGTACCGATTGTACATGCCGTTTTGTGTTGAACCTGTGTCCGCTGTGCAACTAACAACATGGGCAGAGGAATCTGAGCTTATACACGCCGTGTCAGTGATGAACACGCCGTGGAGTTTAACCTGGGGATCCGGTTGTGTAACTAAAAAACACTGGTCTATGTTACCTCTTCTTGAACATTCCGTGTACCCGTGGGGCATGTCGTGTAGTCTTGATCGGGGAGAGACCGTGTGGACTTGGACGTGTGGATGAGAAGACGGAGTGGTGTACATGCCGTGTGTGGGTGTAACACGCCGTGTAGTGTCAGCCGAGTAGCCGACCGTGTCACTAACAACACGGGTAGTTGGAATCTAAGCCATACACACTATGTCCATCAAGAAAACACAGTGTAGTCTCAGCTATGTACCCAGCCGTGTAGCGGACAACACGGGTCGGCCGAGCTCGTCTATCACACACCGTGTAAACCTTATACACGCCGTGTAGATGTATTCAAAGGAGAGCCATGTGGCTAAGCCATGAAGAAGGACTCGAGCAGGGAAGAAAATTCAAGTACACACCATGTGTATGGATAACATGTCGTGTGCTTAGGGTGTTACACGACCAGTTCTAGCAGAGGTACATGCCCATGTGAAAGGATTATGAGAACATTCCATATAGTTATTATACACGCCGTGTAGTCTTGTTTTGTCAAACTTGAATGTTTTCTTTCTTCTGTTCCCTTCTTACACCCCTTTTTTTCAGTCCTTTATAATCTTAATCTAAGGCGTGTGTTTGACTTTGTAGAGTTATGCCACCGAGATGACCTTGCGTTGTTCGCCAGGAGAGCGGCAATGAATATACTCCAGAGACGGTATTCCACGAGCTACTTATGGATCTTTAAGCAGAGCCAGATGTGGCATCAACCATTATACCGGGCACAGGTGCTAATGCGCAGTTCTGTGAAGGCTTCATGCGGTTTATGTAGACCTTCCAGGGAGCACCACTGGCTGCTAAATTTATGGCAAAGCTGACGCGTATATTTTAGCAACAACATCCACCTACGTTTTCAGAGGATGAAGGACCATAGGCTGCAGAGTCTTGGCTGGGTTCTATGCAAACTATCTTCGAGCATCTTGAGATGACTCCATGGAGGAGGGATAAGCTCGCAACATACATGCTGCGTGATTCTGCCAAGAGATGGTGGGATGTTACCACCCAGACAGAGCATCACAGAGAAATGGCATGGGAAGATTTTTAGGCAGTCTTCTATGAATATTTCTTTCTAGAGATGCTGAGGGAAGATCGAGCTCGAGAGTTCATGAATCTGCAGCAGGTTGCCATGTCAGTGATGGACTATTCTGCCCACTTCACTGAGCTACAACGTTTTTCACCTATTATGGTGGGTAACGAGACATTCAGAGCTAGACACTTTGAGGATGGTCTTCGATACGACATCCGAGTGCTGGTGAACATTTTCAGGTTGCCTATAATGCATGCTATTGTGAACCAGACACTGATTATGGAGAGGAACTTGCGGGAAGCTAGTGGTGCAGGCCAGGGTGGTTCGACACCAGTTTATGGTACTATTTCTACCGGTAAGAGGAAGAGGCAGATGGATTTCTCTCATGGTGGCAGTACTAGCCAGAAGAACTCTTCAGGTATTCAGGTCATGTGCTACTAGTGTGGTAGAGAGGGGCACAAGAGACCTCAGTGTCCAAGTGACCCAGTGGAGTGCCGAGCTTGCGGCATGATGGGTCATCTCCAGCATTTTTGCAGGGTATTTACACCAGTGGCTAGTGGGAGGGGTTCAGTGCAGACTCAGCGTGCAGGAGAAGGTCCGGCATCTTCTTACCAGTCAGGGAATTGGAATACATCGGGACGTTTAGGCAGAGGTGGTGGTTGTGGCCGTGGTAGCCAGACACTAGGATCTCAGAGATAGTAGGGTGAGTTAGCTTAGGGTAGCCAGGCTATGTCATAGGGTCGCGACACTGGGCAGGAATAAATAGTGCAATAGACCCAACATGAGCAGGATCTCAGACCTTCCACTGTTAGAGGTACTATTCTAGTTGCTTCTGCTTTGTCTTCTGTACTTTTTGATACAGGTTCTACACATAGATTTATATCTATTCCCATTGTGGAGAGACTTGGGCTCTGTGTTTCTTTTTCTTCTGATATTATGACGCTAGAAACTCCATTGGGGACTAGAACGACTGATGTGCGTTAGTGCAGAGAGTGCCCCTTAGAGGTTGGTGGGTGTCACTTTTTATGGGACCTCTATGTCTTAGAGATGACGAGCTATGACGTAATTCTCAAGATGGACTGGTTGTTACCCTTTCTAGCCTTTGTAGATTTCTATCTTCGTAGGGTGAGTTTCACGTCACTAGAGGGCGGAGAGTTTATCTACACGGGTGAATGGGATGTCCAGGCAAGCCGAGATGGACCTAAGTATCGTGGGCACAGTGGAGTGACAGACCAGATTGTGAGTTTGTATCTGGATGACCAGGGAACCTGTTAGAAGGATTTCCCTCCTATAGTTTATCATTTCATGGATGTCTTCCTGGAAAAATTTTCAAGTCTTCCTCCGGAGCGAGAGGTAGATTTATCTATTGAGCTTGTGCCAGGGGCAGCACCGGTGTCCATTCCTCCTTATAGGATGGCTACACCAGAGTTGCAGGAGCTCAAGAGGCAGTTGGAGGAGTTACAGGCAAAGGGTTTCATCCAACCCAGTACTTCTCCTTGGGGTTTGCCTATCCTGTTTGCTAAGAAGGCGGACAGTACCCTCAGACTCTGTGTGGATTATCAGAAGCTAAACCAGTTGACAGTCATGAACCGATATCCCTTGCCGAGGATTGATGATCTTTTTGATCAACTTCGAGGAGCACGAGTGTTCTCAAAGATTGACTTTCTATCCAGATATCATCAGTTACGTGTTAGACCATCATACATACCGCTTATAGCCTTTCGGAGCAGATATGGTCTATATAAGTACTTGGTCATGCCGTTCGGACTCACGAACGCGCCAATAGTTTTCATGTATTTGAGGAATCGTGTGTTCCAACCTTATCTGGATTTTTTGTGGTAGTCTTTGTGGACAATATCTTGGTGTACTCTCACACTCGACACGACCATGCTACCCATATTGAGATCATTTTGAGTACACTGAGAGAGCATCAGTTATATGCTAAGCTCTCAAAGTGCCACTTTTGGATGGACCAGATACACTTCCTGGGTCATATTATCTCAGAGGCAGGAGTTGCAGTAGACCCAAAGAAAGTAAGAGAAATATTTTCCTGGGAGAAGCCTAAGAACGTGTTCAAGATATAGAGTTTCTTGGGGCTGACTAGTTACTACATGCGATTTATACATGACTTCTCCCACTTAACAATGCCGTTGACGAGTTTGACTAAGAAGGGTGTGAATTTCGTTTGGTTAGAAGCTTGCGAGATAGCCTTTCAGGAGCTGAAGGGAAGGTTGACATCAAAACCAGTCCTGATACTTCTAGAGCAAGGGAAGAACTATACAGTTTACTATGATGCATAAGGTATTGGACTGGGAGCAGTGTTGATGCAGGGTGATTGAGTAGTTGCATATGGGTCTCGGCAGTTGAGGCCACATGAGAAGAATTACCCGACACATGATCTCGAGTTGGAAGTTGTTCTTCATGCGTTACGCTATTGGATACATCATCTATTGGGAGAGCATTTTGTGGTGTTTACGGACCACAAAAGTCTCAAGTACATCTTTACCCAGCATGACCTGAATTTGAGACAGCGAAGGTGGGTTGAATACCATCAATCCTTTGACTTTGAGCTTTCCTATACACCTGGTAAGGGTAACGTAGTTGCTGATGCACTGAGTAGAAGGACTCAGTTATAGGTAGTGCAGGAGGCCAGTGGTGAGTGGAAGCTCATGGATTTGTTCTGTGAGATGCATTTGGAGGTGCACTATAGTCAGGGGAAAGCCTATCTTTCTTCCTTAGATGTGACTTCTACCCTCCTGGATAGAGTGAGGATGAGACAACTATCAGATTCAAAAGGACTAATTCTACGAGAGTTGGTGGAAAGTGAGGACCCTCCTCCTGGTTGGACGATAGGCGATGATGAGGTACTGCGTATCCATGGACGAGTGTGGGTTCCAGGGGATATACGCGAGGAGTTGATGTGGGAGTTTCATGCTTCAGCTTGGGCAGTTCATCGTGGAGTCACCAAGATGTACCGTGACTTGAGACGTCAGTATTGGTGTCCAGGTATAAAAAAGAGAGGTAACTGATTTTGTTACGAGATGTTCCACCTGTCAGCAGGTGAAGGCGGAGCATCAGAGGCTAGCTGGACTGTTACAATAGTTACCCATTCTGAAGTGGAAATGGGATTATGTCATGATGGACTTTGTGACCGGATTGCCGAGGTCACCTCAAGGAAATGATGCCGTGTGGGTTGTTGCGGACAGACTTATGAAGGTAGCTCACTTTTTTCCAATCAAGGAGACCTTCGGTGTTGACGAGCTCGAGAAGTTGTATATCCGAGAGGTAGTACGTCTTCATGGGGTCCCTCGTTCTATCGTTTCAGATAGGGACACCCATTTTACATCTCGTTTCTGGAAGAGTTTTCAGAGGTCACTCGATACACAGGTGATTTTGAGCACAACCTACCACCCTCAGACCAATGGCCAGTCAGAGCATACGATACAGGTGCTATCGGACATACTGCGTGCATGCGTCCTAGACTTTGGGGGCTATTGGGAGAATCACATACACCTGGTCAAGTTTTCCAACAATAATAGTTTTCAGGAAACTATTGAGATGGCACCTTATGAGGCTTTATATGGTAGACCATGCCGATCACCCCTGTGATGGTTGGAGGCAGGTGAGGCAGCTTTACTGGAACCATGTCTCTTGCAGGAGACATCATAGTAGGTCCAGTTGATTCAGAAGCGGATGGCTACTGTACAGTCTCGTTAAAAATAATATGTTGATCGCCGCAGAAGACCACTCGAGTTTGTGGTCAGGGATTAGGTTTTCTTGCATGTTTCACTGAGGATGGGACATAGGCGGATCGGGAGATAGGGTAAACTATCACCGTTGTATGTGGGGCCATTTGAGATTCTGGAGAGAGTCGAGCCGGTTGCCTATCGGTTGCAGTTACCACAAAGGTACTGGGCCATGCATGACATCTTTCATGTATCTCAGCTGTGCCGTTATCACTCAGACCCGTCTCATGTTTTTCAGCCCGAGGAGGTTGAGCTTCAGGTTGATGCATCATTTGAGGAGCATCCGATTTGTATTGTTGATAGGAGCATGAAGGTTCTCCGAGGCTGGTCAGTTCCTCTCATACGGGTGCTATGGCAGCATGGCTGAGTGCAAGATGAAACCTGGGAGTGGGAGACCGACATACGTGCTCAGTGTCCAAAGTTGTTCTAAGATCTATCTTCACCACCCTTGGAAGGGAAATTCAGGGATAAATTGATTTAATGGGGGAAGTTTGTAAGAACCCGGTTCTTATTCTTGAGGTACGAGTTTCTTATTTTTCTTCTTCCTTTAGTGTTTTTGATAAAATAAGGAAAATGGAGAAAAATCCCAAATTTTGTGGGTACACGCCATGTATTTTTTTACACGCCGTGTACTTTGGCAGTGTGGGAATAGTACACAGGGCGTGTAGGACTGCCGACGATGATGGGTGTAAAAACTGACTACATGTTGTGTACTTAGTATTTATATGCCGTGTAATCAGTTGGCAGGTAAACAATAAGGTGGTGGAAGTAGCTGCCAGCTGAGCGACAGTACACGCCGTGTAATCAAAAATACATGTCGTGTACTCATGTCGACAGATGAACAGTGCGGTGGTGAAAAGTAGTCACCAGAGGAACAATTAAATGATGAAAAGTACATTCCGTGTACTTGAGAGTACACACCGTGTAGTTTTTTTTTCGCTTAAAGAGGCAGTAGCCTCCTCATTTGGCAGAGGAGGAAGTGGACACATTTGGAGCTTAGAAGGAGAGGCTGGAGCTTGGAGGAGCTCCTGATCGCACGCCGGGAATCCGTTTCTTCCGCCGTCAATCTTGTTTGAGTCGTGCGGGTAAGACCTACCTTCTCCTTGATCCTTTATTACCAATTCTTTCCTGAGGGGAAGTTATTTGAGGTTGAACGTGTAGTTGTTTATCCCAGATCTACACCATTCTCGGTTGTTTCAGGAGGCGTCGTTCGCATATATCTATCAGTGGAGATCGAGGTAGGTGGTCTGATGTTTAATTCCAACTGTCAGGTTGTTTTTGTATACCATTTTGTTACGCGCCCTTGTTTGGGGTGTCGTATGGCTAAGGCATTGATTAATTAAATACCTAGAATTGTGTAGGTAATTTAATGAATATGTAAAACTGCTCTTTGGGATCATTTCTTGGATCCAGGACCACCCTGTGGGTACGTTCCCTTGTTTAGCCGTTTGGCCAGGTTTCCCGAGGGTATACCGTGATTTTAGCATGATTTGAATTTCCTTGGAGGAATTGTATATAAATTGCTTTCTTATGTGTTGGGATTTTCCTGGTTACTTTCTTAGCCTGAGGGCAGTGTTTCTTTTAGCCTGCAGGCAACTTTTCTCATGCCTGTGGGCAGTAGTTTCTATGCCTGTGGGTGACACGTCATACGCCTGCGGGCAATATCCATTATGCCTATGGGAAATCACCTGTGGGTTTCAATTCTGATTAACTGAGGGTAAAGATTTGCATGTCATTGGACAATGTTTACTTTGCATATTCACTATGGTGATTTTACAAGTCATACCTACTAAGTTAAAGCACAAGCTCAGTATTGTATTACCTTTTACTTGTTAGATAGCTTGTTATAGTTTTTCTGCGGCACTGTTAGGGAGATTATCGGCTGAGACAGAGTCTTGAGAACTTATAATTCAATTATATTGAATTTTTGAATAATAATTAAATGAAAATGGACTGGTAGGAATGTTTACTTTTTCGTAATTCCTGGTTACTGCATTTCATTACTGTACACTACTATTGCACAAACTCACTGACAATTGGGCGCAAGCCTTTGGTGGTTGCCTACTGGAATTTATTTCTCACACCCTATTTGGGTCATGTCTTGGGCCTAAACAGATTATATTGCTGCAGGTTTAGATAAGAGAAAGATTCCCTATAAAGGTACTTGATTGTTGCAGAGGATTGGGAGAGCATGTGACCGAGCTTAGGTTTGCGATGCTGCTGAGTTCCTCCTGTGCTACTTTATTTTTCTTTGCTGTATTTGTTCCTTGTATTGCATTGTTTCAGATTGCAGTGTATCCTGTTTTGGATCCTTTCTTAGACTTAGGGACATATTGCATCATTATATATGATTGTTGGTCCGTTTCTTATTTTCGTACTGTGTCCATTTCAGCATTGGTATTGTTTACTGCTTCTGCATTTTGTATGTTGATATCTATTTCCACTGCGCTACAATTTGACAAATGAGGGCATAATTTCCCCACTATCAGATCTAGGCCCTCACTGCTAGTCTGCAGCCTCTGGCGTTTGAGGAAATGCACTTGAGTTCATGTGACCAACCAGGTTCGGGGCACCCATTGTGTGGCACCCAGATCCGGGACGTTATAGACCACTATCACCACCAAGAATTACCATTATAATAACAAAATAAAAAATGAGAAATAATACTATAAAATGAGAAATCATACTGTGAGATCTAGAATTAATACTATGGAAATGGGAAGTATGAATGAAATATGTTTAATAAGGTTATATATATAAGAATAAAATATGGTCTTTGAAAATATTGTTGTTGCAAATATGGTCATTGAAAATATAGTCATTACAAATAGGGTCATTGAAGATATGGTTATTGGTCATATATCCAATAGGCATAATGATGTCTTACGTTGTTATATAATAAATTTGAAATTATATAACTCATAATGAAATAAAAATATGATATTAAAATATTATATATAAATATATATTTATGAATTGCTTATAAATACTAATATTATTATAAAAATTTGATATGATTTATATATAAAATTAAAATAAATAATTTAACATTAGTGGAGTTGTAAAATTAAATTTTAGAATATAAATAATAAATTTTAATGGTAGTTTTTAAAGATTATTTAGTGAAAAAGTAATATTTATTTTAATGAATCATTTTTTTGAAGTATTGTATATTTAATCATAATAGAATAAATTGAATAATTTTAAAATATTATTATTTATGAAACAATATATTAACATCATTTAAATTATAAATTTATAAGAAATAATATTTATAACACATAATGTTTGAAATTATCAATTATTCATAAAAGCTGTTTTTTATATACTATATTTTTATTTTAAAAATAAATTTAGAAATTTAGAAATGTGAATTAGTTAATTTTGCGTTGGATTTATAATTTCAAAAATATCATAATATGAACATTTGAGATTCTTCTCAAAAATATCATTAAGTAAATAGTGAAATATAATATTTTTACGAATATTCTAACTTTATTACCATTATTATTATATAAGAATGACATATAAATTTATGAAAAATTTTTGCTGAAAAAAAATATGAATTTTATAATTGATGTTATAATTATTAAAATACAGATTATAGTTTAGAAACATATATTTGATATTTCAACACTCAAGTAATGTTTTTCTAAAACATTATTTCAATACACAATGCATTAGTCATATTAAAATTCATTTTAGCAATTTTATAAAATAAATTATAATTAATAGATTTAAAATTTAAAATTATTATGTTGTAAATATCTATTATTAATCACACTACTTTTAGGAACAATGGATAATTTACCATAGGTAAAAAGTAGTTATCACGGTAAAAGCCTAAATGAAAATGTAATAATTCAATGGATAAAGGGAAAAAACACGTTTCTATTTGATTTTTAAGATATATTCAACCTTAAATAATCATCCATACAATTATTGTCTATTTATGAATCCACTTGATGTTTTTATCTTGCTCTACATTTAAATTAAATTGAAATATTTACAAAAAATATCATTATTAGTGCTTATAAAAGGGGTTTATCACCATACCATCAATAACAAACTAAAAATTATGATTCCTAATTAAAATCAACCATTTTTATTCCCATTTTATTCTATTTCATTATCATATTATTTTAGTCATCCGATATGAGCATAATCCCATCCTTTACAATTAATACTTAAAGATAAACCCAAAGTTCTCCACATAAGTTCAATATTTTTGCTAAAATATTTTTATTTAATCATTCAAATTAAAATTTTATTTTCCCAATATTATACGATGAATTCAGTATTTAGGGTATACTGATTTTGTTATATTGTATTATTAAACATTAAACACATCTCCCTTTCCCCTTAAGAAAAGAAAAAATGTCAATCGTGTATATGTGCAGACTATCACCTCCACAACTTAACGTGTTTTGTTTTCCCTCACCACCGTAAAAGAATAGAAATAATTATTAATTGAACATATATTCATTACTTTTGTTACATGTTTTTTTTTATGAAAATTATTAACCATATTACTTCTTTCTCATGTGCTATGGAAATTAAATCATTATCCATGCGAACATACAAATTACCACCTCCATTAAACGTTGTATTCCATTTTTCACTACCACTGTCATCTATGGTTATAAATTATAATTGAAAAGTGTATATGATATATTGAAGTAATAAATATAATTAATATTAGTCTTATTGTATAATTCCCAAAATAACGATCTTTATTATGTAATCCATCAATATTGATAAATATCCCAAAACAAATTTATCGATAATTTTGTCTTCAAGAAACATGAAAAACTCTCATAGGAATAGATAATAACCTTATAAAAAATTATAGAATATACATTATAGCAAATTATATGACCTAGTAAAGATAAACATGCTATCAAGGATTGGGTATTGGAATTAAAATGATAATGCATGCATGAAATAATTAATGTTTCTAACACTATGAAAAGTAAATAATAGATAATACTGGAACATACTTGGGCATGTTATTCTGTAGCATGGTGCCTTTGGATTTAATTTTTATAGTCTTCTCATGATGTTTATTTGGGTTTCAATTTATTGGGAAATCTATAAAAATTATACTAGAGGAATAAAGTTGAGTGAATCCATATGATGGGGTTGGATAAAGGGGTATCCACTCAACTATCTAAGAGTCACAAAACTTATGATTTGGATATTTTCCTACCTAAATAATTAAGTGGTGAGAGTAACACTATAGAGGGAAAACTATTTAGTTAAATATGGATCTTGTATCACTAAATGGATATTATGTATAGGGTAATTAATTTTAGTGGCATAACCTTTATGAAAATTATATAGTGAAAAGATATAATAAAATAGCATAATTATTCGATAAAATATTTTGTATAGATCAAAAACATCATAATCATCAAAAATAAACTTGAAATTAATCATTTTAGATGGAGAAGTTTAATATATGTAACCCCTAATACTAATAACTTATGAATGTTCTTAAAAAAATATTCTATGTGTGAAGGATGTTCCTTATTAAGTAACCAATTGTTGAAATTGTTCAACAAGTAAATATAGATACTTATAGAAGAACATAATGATTTATTATCAATTTTAAATTCATTGAATGATAATTAATCATTAAAAATTATTTTTCACTCATATAATCAATTTTATTAGTTATACCAATGATTTGTTAGTACTAAAGGATTATTTGAGGATTATTCATGTAAACTAACTCATTAAGTTGTCATCTATAAAAATGTTCTAACAAGATGAATGTGTTCAAGAAACTTTTACCCATTATTCCCAATGTAATGAGAATATATGAACTCTGTATATGATATCTAGGTTTTGGTACCATGTAGATAGTGCTCATGGTTAAAACATATAACTCAAAGAAGAAAATATATATTTAAAATAAAATAACATTTCTTTAGGAAACTATCCATAGTCAATGTAACATACAATTTACAAGAAGGTGGAGTAATAATTCCACAATATAAGATTATAAAAAGTACATCAAGGAGTTAAAAAAACTTTATAGAATTTTCAAATTAGGTTTTGGGTTTTAAAAAATAAATACTATAATTTGTAACATTACATAATATTGAATGTATAATTTAAAATTGTTGTAAATATACAAGAGTTAACGATCAAATGATTTATTTTTAGATCCTATAGATTACATCTAAGAGATGAAGAAGTATGTTTATACATAAAGGATTTTAATGTAAAGTAATGTTCTAAGATTAACAGAATCTATGTAAGGATATGTATCTTTAACTCATTTCTCTTATACAAGAAGATATTTTTTACTAATAGAGATTTGTTATAAAAAACTAGTATTATTAAGTTGATACACATGGTTTTTTATTCATTAGATTCTATAACATGTTTTGATAAGAAGATATGGATAAAAATGTTATATCCAATATAAATGTTTCTCTAGATATTTGTTAAAATGTAAGGGAATTTGTTATTTCCACACATTAGTGGTATATTTTAATAATGCATTCTTATCAATGTAAAAATACTCCAAAAATATAGAATAATATATGGGATATGAAAGTTATTAAATTCCATAAATAACTATATTTCACTATTCCAAAAAATTCATGTATTTATTAAATGCCTTAAATAACTGTATTTCACTATTCACAAAAATTCAACTATTTTAGAAAAATACAAAAAATTCACCCTAACCATTTTTCAACATTTAGAATTCAAAAATGGAATCCATTTTATGAATATAATTTTATAAATATGATATATTTAATTTTTTAATTAAAATCATCATTCATTCGAAAAATACCGATTTTAGAATTATAGCTGATTTTATGACACTTTGAAAAATTAATTAAGGTATCATGAAATTATATTATAATCATAATAAAAAAATATTAATTTATGAATCTATTTTATGTAAATAAATTTTATTTTAAATCATTATATTAATTACAAAAATGTAAATAAACATTTATGTTGCACAGAAATACCAATACTTAATTTATCATTTTGGAAACATTTGTTATTTATTACATGATATATTTATATTATCTTTTCATTGATAAATTTCCTAAATTTTATTTATACTTTAATATGTGAGGTTACTATTCTGTTATCCAATTTACTGTTCCTAATAGTCACATTACTATTTCAACTGCAATGTTACTATTCCATTGGTATAAGTTTCTTAATTTCTAAAAATACCACTTATTTCATTATTAATTTATGAAAATAATGTTTTTATTAGGTTCTCTATGTGATGGATATGTTAAATAAAAAAATTAATAGAAGGGAAATTTGATTGATAAAATTCTGGATCGCTACAAAACTACACCCACCTCGATGACCCTACCATTCAGGTATGACAAGTGAGGGACACCTATGACCAAAGGAATGCATAACTTTATGGGAGACACACTGGTGTGTCCTTCACCATTGATGTGTAGATCTATAGGTTTTGGTGGAATCTTTTCTTTAATACCTCACAAGGGATCCCATTTAGGGTTTATATCTTTAAAGAAAAGAGGTTGACCGAGAAGGACATTAGGACAATTTGTTGAGGGCATATGGTGGGGATAAACACTAAACTAAAGGAATGCAATGACAGATAAAATAAGAACACCCAATGATTACCCATTTAGTAAAGTATGTTTCCTTGTGGGATGAATTTCGCATAACATAGCATATTTCGATAAAGGTTTGGGTTCCCATCATGTATTGTTTTTCTATGCGGGGAAGTGATCTTTCAACATAATGATTTACTAGATAGGGAATGGATCATTTCACGTAGGACTTTTCTATGTGAGGTGATGAACCACAAAGAGGTTATCCGAATATGCTTCACATAATGGTGCTTGTAAAGGATTTTGGGTATGTAGATGGTCAACTGATTTCCTTTTCTAACATATCTTTATGAAAAAGTTTAACTTTTTTGAAAAATGATTTCTCCCACACCATTTATCTATCTTTTCCCACCCTCCATCCCAGCTTTCATTGTGGGTTTTTTTAGAGTCATGGATGTAACCACCTTTTTGGGATAGTTTTAATTCCACATCGACCCTAGGGATTCTTCCTTTTTAGGAACCTAAAAAGGACGTCATCAACCCAAAAATTATTTTTCATTTATATAGGTAAGAAAAAGACGTCACAATGCCACAAATGATTTTTTATAGGATCCCAAAAGGACATCACAACCCCAAAAATGTTTTTTTTGTTTGGAGGATCTAGAAATGGATTTCATGGCATTGAAAATAATTTTTCATTTGTGAGAACTGAAAAAAATACATCACAACCCCAATAATTATTTTTAATTTTAGGGAGCCAAAAAAATATTTCACAATCATTTTAAAGGAACCATGTGGAGTTTTGGTCTATATAGAGATACTTCTATATGGAAAAGATCCCCTCCCATATAAATATTTCTTTGCAGAATCTAACCCTCCTTTGAGGATTCACCCCTTTACAAATTTATAACCCTTTCTTCCCAGGTTTATTCTACCCATACCAAATCCATGAAAGCTTGTTCACATTCCATGATGAGATTTTAGGACCCAGGAAATTGACCCCATAATAATAGGATCTAATTAGGATGAAGAGGAGTTGATTCTATTAAAGAAGATAGTCCCATTTTAATCTCTTTGTGGTATGCATGTGGACTTATAATAGGGATTACCCCAATAAAAAGGGGTGTTAGACCTCGTTTTTCATCTATTGAACCTACACCATCAGAACTAACACTTTGAAGACCATTCGTTGCTCATTTACCCCGCATTACATTATCCATTTGCGGATTCCACACACTCAAAATCCATTTCTTGTAACCAGTATTGTGGACCAGTGATTCCCCTATTGTGATACAATCATCAATATGGTGGATTTGATGCTTCATAGACTGAATGGATTCCTTGCAGACCATGTAGAATGTTGCGAAGTTTTAATATACTTCTCCATGCAATATTTTTATAAAACATACCAACCCCTTATTTCCTAGTTTTTTTTGCAAAAAATAAAAATAATGGACCCTCCCCTTGTAATATCTTTATGTTTGTGATGTGAGGAATAATTCTATGTTTTCTCTTATTGATAATAATTCCAAATGCACAATCAATCCACACCATCAATATTTTGAAGGAATTATGGGTTCCGGTATTTGAGGGTATTTGTTATCATACATGATTCCTATCTATGGATTTGAGATTCCATCATATGTCTTTATCTCAAAACAGTATTGATGAAATCAACCTCTAGCCTAGATAGTCAGCTGAAACAACACTCCTTGAGAAAACAACTCATCAAAGGGGACTTTAATTCCGGAATCCTACTCTAAAGGGTTTATTTTAATTTAAATTGATTTTTTACTAGAGGAATTCATGCGAGAACCAAAACCATATGTCCATTGCTATCAGATCATCACAAGGAATTCCACAATGGATGAGCAGTTATGGTGGTCATCAAAATGGGGCCTTTACCTTGGGGGATCATTTAGTATAAAATTGGGGTGGCCTTTCTAGGTCATCTAGAGATACTAGGAGTTCAAACCCAAGTGGAAGGATATGGCGTTATATGAGATTTTTTGGGTATCAGAGGCCGATTCATATCATAACTGATCCATTATTCTAGAACTACTTAGTTGATGTAGTTGAGATACCAATACCTTCTTTTTGGTACATGAGGGAAGTTGGTATTAGCCTTTGGGTTGTCGATATGATTTCAAGGGAACTGATTATGGGAGATATGTATGATGAATTATTTCCTCCCTCTTTATCTTGGGATGACATAGAGAGGACAACCTCTCTTGAAAAGAATCTCATTGAAAAGTTAAATGAACTTATGAAGGTTGTGCCTCACCCAAACCAAAATGTTCTATTCTATGATTTTATTAAGGATATTTCCATGCCAAGTAGACATGAACTCCATGGAATAAGGCCATGGACTTTCCCGACCCTTTACACTTGGATACATACTGGTGCCTATTGGACAACATGTTAGGAGGGTCAATTCCTTGAGTGGGGTTGGAAGGTTATCCCCGACGTTGTCTTAATGGTTTGATTGGAATCCTTTCTCAACATGTTTTGTAGGAGTTGGTTGTTTTTAGTGCATGAATCTAGTACCATAATCAAAGCCACAACCTTTGTGATGGAAAACCATCTGGTCACATGAAGGCGCTTTAATCTCAAGGTTCCAATACTGGTAAAGATATATTGTTTTATTGGATGTAAAATTAATGGTAAGTAACCATACCAGATAGTGGGACCCATTCGAGTTATTTGGGGCTAGATAGAATCCCACATAGGAGGATATGAATTTATAAACAACCAATGTATCCTAGATTCTCAATTCGGGACTTATTTGCAATGTATAATCAAGGTAAACCCATTTTCTTGGAAATACCATGAAATAATGGAGCATATCAACTACAATGACCATTTCACTTATGCTCCATACTCCTACCATATCGATGCATTGGTGAATAATTCATCTATAGACCCTGAAAATATGTGGTACCTCATCTCATTGGGAGAGGGTGTCTTTGTTTCTATAATCGATGGGAATATGATACGCAAGGGGTATGAACCCTGGAGGTTTGGGAACAAATTTGAGTGGGTTTTGAATAAGTTTCCCTATCCATCCATAGAGAATACATGGAAAATCATTTAATAGTAGCCTAGAAAATCTAGGTAATGTTTACATGGGAAGATACACAATGTCATATTTATCTCCCACCTTATGAAGGTCTTTATCTTTCACTGACCAATACCTAATATAAATCTTGGATTTGATCATATCCCAGTGGAAACGTTTTCTCAGCTCGGCTATGGTCTTTGGGCGACGACGTTCGTGGATCCTGGTGTGTGGAGGAGGAGTCGGTGGTGAAGTTGCATCTCAGACTTGATGATTAGGAAACCCTATGCCGGATACCTTCAGTAGCGGCTGAACAATTATGGGGTGTTATCAATTTTGCATGGAGATGGGGTTCCGAACCTATTGAAGGTCGGGAGAGATTCCTTTCCGTAGTTCTGCACAGCGGATTCGTGGCTCTCGGGCTTAGCTTGGGTGTTGGATTTCAGTAGGGACGGAGATCTGGATCACGGGATCTTCTTGCAATGGATCTGCTACCGGAAAGGGTCGGGTGGGTCGCGGTGATGCAAGCCGGCTCAGGCGGAGCATCAGGCGTACAGTGAGGCGACGACCTCGGGACAAGATGCGTGGACCTTAGGATACAGGTGAATGCATGATAGCTGTTATGTGACAATGTTGGTCTTTGGACCGCTGCTTTTCATGGGTATTATCCCACTGGACCCTCGGGTCATTGAATATAGGCCTTTGGGCATCTGTAATTGGTTCTTTTCTGGGTTTTCCATCGGGTTTGATCTCCCTGGGCCTACTGTCTTTTTATGGGTTTTCCCTTACCCAAATCAAAAGGGGTTTCTATTGTATTTTTCTTTTTTTAATAAAGGGACTTGCCCCCAACCTTTGCACTATTTATCCAGTTTATGGTTTCCTTCCCAATAGCCTAGAGAAAGTGGGATTCTTGGATGAATTCCATGCCCAATAGTTATATATGGAACCTTGTTCAAGAGAAAGAGGTTATATTAAGAAGATATAGATATATATTAGCACTATAAAATTTTTCTTACACTACCGACCATGAGGTGGTGGGATCCTATATTCAATATCTTGATGCCTCCATCCATTCATTGCATGATCGATATATATTTTCAATGAGATTAATTGAAATGAAGAGGACTCACGATAGTGAAAGTGATGAGTATAAATATTTCACTTCTGAGGAGTCTAATGAGGCCAGCCCAGTGACTACAACTGGGCATAGAGACATTACTTCTTCATGAATGGGTTCTTGGAAGCCCCCAACTTCAAGGGTTCTGATGGTGGATGAGATTCCAATGAAGAAAGTTAGGTGTATAGAAACCACCCCATCTCCTAAGTAGACTCTTCAACACTATCCATTAAACTTACTACAACCTACAAAGATATTTGAAAAGAATCAGATGCTTGGAGAAAGAGAACATCAATTGAATATATTTAGAGAGTGGTTTAGAAAGATTAAGTTTATCTTCCCAAACTCAGGATTATCAATTCTCCCAAATTAATTTATTTATGAGATAACCCTAATAAAATGGGAACATACCTCAATGATATGGATTCTTTTATTCATTCATTTAAGGGTATTATTTATAGGTTTAATTGAGAATAATAAATGGTTTTTAGCATGGAAGAGGAGAAATATAAAAACAAAGAGGTAATATAATTATTTGTATCAAATATTCTTCCTATTATTGATGTGATCGTGAATCCCTAATCATTATGCTTTCTAGAGGCTAGGGATATTCAATAACCTCTCCCTCACCTAGAGTATACCGAAGTGGGGACTACTATTAGGGGGTAAATATATTATGGAAATGTATCCATTGAAGAAGGAACTCCTTGGGTAGCTGAGCACATGAAGTAGGTTCTTTTAGATCATGTAAGAGAATTCCCGCCCTTAGCCCTTCTTGTTGTTCCCCCTATGAGACTGGTATCATGGGAAATTAAAAAGTATCAGCATGTAAGAAATCTGGCGATACGTATTCAATATGAAATAACTGTTGGCTTTTGAATCTATTTATTTATCCATTATGTTGTGTGTTTCCATGTGTTGAGAAATTAAATCACACATGACTTGGAGGAGTTTCAGTGATCTAGCGAGCATCAATCACACAAGGGCCTGTATCCCATTCTTCTTTAGAGATAGATGTGATTACAATGACAGTTGTATCTAGGATGGATTGGGGTCTAATACCAACTGAGGATGTATGTATATTGTAATACCCATGGGGAAAACTCTTCTCAATCAAACTACCTATACCCTATTAGGAGGGGATCCTTCAGAGGTTGATGTTTCTATTGGTTATACTGATCTTTCTCATTCAGAAAGCACGACCTTGGGATAGGAAATGACTCAGAATCAAGGATAGTTGGACCAAAATGTTTCTCCTAGTTCCGTAATCATTATTCCCAAAACCTTAGTATTAGTGAGTGTCCTTATAGAGGCCACTAATTTATCTAAACATGTGCATGTGTGACGGGAATCCCTGTAATAACACAAAGCTGGCTGGAAAACTAAGGAAGTAACATCTATTTTCTACTCATTGGGGAAATAGTGGATGATTATGATGAAATTTCAACAATATAAGTTAAGTTCCCTAGCCTTCCAATTATTCTGTCCCTTTTAATGTTTAAATATTGATTTCATCAATAATATAAAACATTAATTACTTCCACAAGCCCCCGTAGTTGAAAATACTGCTTTGACATCTCAACCTACTAAAGCTGCAAAGGAACCAACTAATGCAAAGCCAACCCATGCTGAAGAAATTTAGTCAGGCCCCTCTATGGTTGCACAAGATTTTGTATATATTTATCTATCTAAGAGAGATTCTAAGTCATATCATGAGACTCTCAACAACATTTATGACTCTCATTAGAATGTATTGAAAGAAATATGAAATCTGATTTCTCAGACCCCCTAGAAAACTTTCCAAAGAAACTACCCAGATTACAACACATGTTTTTTTTATTAGGTACGGGTGTTTGATTATCATACCATACATAATGTGGTAAAAAATATGATTTTTCTTAGGATAGTGATGGTACACTCCAATCCTATCTCTCAACTATGGAGTCTATGGCCCATATTGTTACAACTAGGAATATCCTTCTCAATGAAGCCCCAGAGTATGCTTGGGCGGTTGAAAGGTGATAGGGTCACATTGAAAAGAAAAGATCATTGGTGGAACAACTTCATTAGAAGTTTGATTATCTCAAAAAACAAGCTCATGTTTAGGCGATATTTTATGAAGGAAAAAAACTAGTGTAATAGGTGGAGAAGGCAGGAGTAGATTTTTCTATGAGGGAAGATTATTTGTGGGTGGACGTTGAGACAGATATTACAATTTTTTCCAAGATACACTAAGTCGTAGTGGATTCTAATAAGCTGATGATTCAATTTTATGAATCCGTAGAGCGAACTTTGCAATAGAAATGTTTTACTCATAGAAAGAGACTCTAATATTATCACGACCTGTCTCAGTGGGGCCAATTTTGTGACTCTCCAATCCTACCTCCAATAGGATAGAGGCTAGTGACTAGCACCGAGTCGGAATATCACTAACATGGGAGGCATTTCTTAAGTACATGTACACACACACATCCAATCCCACAAATGCTGAAATGTAAAAACCACTAAGGAACAAAAAAATGAATACCACTAAACCCAATCAATAGAATACAACATGGAATGTAAAGTGCAGTAAATTAAACATGGATAGAATACAAGACCACTAAAATAAAGAGTTTGTAAACTAAAAAGTACAACCTATAAAGAAAAGGTACTGGGACTACTATCTGTAGTTTTTGGAACACCTCAGTCTATCTAAACTCACAAAGCACTGTATGTTCCTTATTATAGTCTACCTAGGACTCTATCAAAAAGGGGAACTTATCCTCACAAGACACGAAACATGTGGGAAAATACCGTGAAGGGGTGATTATAAAAATACTCAGTAGGACACCCTGAAACCACAATGAAATACAAAAAGTAAAGGTGAAATTATCTCTACATAATTATGTGTCTACAACACATATAACAAATATATCCAGATATAGCTGAACCCAGACCTGTAGTCTAGAGGTAAGTCACAACTGCTATATAACAACACTAGAGATTCAGTTTAAAGATTCCAAAATTACTCATATGGGAGAACACACTTGAAGGTTCCGGGCGCAACGGAAGTATGGTTGGGATGACACCCAATTTTGATTTTTACTATGATCAATGATTATTCTGGGATTAATATGACGATGAACGCCAGCCTCCATGGAATAATAATCAAAGATTTAGATAAAGAAAAAAAAGAGGCCCGAAACCTTTAGAGAGGATTTTTCACATCATGTTTATAATTAATTTAATTAATTTCATAAAGAAAAATAATACACATGTCTTTGGTATTTTTATTCGTTGACAATGTTGATCATCTGGATTGACCCTTCCAGATTATCTCATTGCAGTTGTAAGTATCCAAACTACAATCCCTCTAGTGGAGAACCACACGTGCTTCGATGACCTCCAATCGACACCGCTCGTTCTTTGGGTGCTAGCGTGGCGAAGCAAGTGTCTTGTGTCTGTCGTTCTTGATCGCTTGTTCTTCGGCCTTGAAGAACGTTTCTTGTTCCTGAGAGGGGAGAGAACAGGATTCGAGAGAGAAATTTTTTGGCTCAACAATTCTAAATTCACCAGGAATGTGGTGTGGTGTCTGGAACAATAGGCGTACTTGCCTATTTATATACATGAAATTTCAGTTACAATATTTAATTCCATAGAAACAATTAAATACATTCATGAACTTTGAGAAAACTCATGCATTTAATAATAATACCACGTCATTATTTATGGTGTGCCAACTTGTGCTAAATGAAATTATAAATAAAATTCCACATCATAAAATAATAGAAGTGTTATTTTAATTTGTACCAACTAGATAAATTATTATTTACCTTCTTGGAAATAATTATTTTACTACCGGGATGACCTTGGTCCGCTCGAACTCCACTTCCATTTATTGAACACAAAATTAAATAATTTATTCTCTTAAATAAATATTTTATTTACAAACTAGTAAATAAATATTTATTAAATGTTAAATAAATAAATAAATATATTTTATTTAATTTATGAGATTATTGTAACATGAATAAAATTATTCCACAGTCTTGAGAATAATATTTATTTCATTAACAAAATTAAAATAGAATTTCACCAAGACCACCAAAAACACTTAGTGTGTGACCCTCTAGGATTATCTCTTATTGGCATTATATGAGCTTGCCTAAAGTCCAAGACTCTCTAGAAAGGGGCCAAGGATCCCAAGAGAAAGAATGTAAAGTCGCAACAACGACATCCACATACAAACACTCACTGTGTAATATAATCACTTTGTTGAAATATATCATCAAACAAGTTTCATGATTGTGTCATCAATTTTTATGCTTGATACGTCGTTCTTTTACTACCTGAAATAAACTCTTCGTTACACCATGGCCATGGAATTTCGCGCAACAGTTCTATTTCAATCAAAGGGATGAGATATCAACTTCCATAAATGGATGGTACTAATCTTTCCTCGACTTATCCATTAATAACATGCCACTCGTTACGCACCCAATGTACCCTACTTCCCGCAAACTATCTGCGTGACGGTTTTCATCAGTAAATCAAAGTGCATAATTCATGACACGTATTAATGATAATATTAAAGTCTAAGGATCATTATACACGTTTGTAGATATAAATATTCGATGACACCAAAACATATGGAATTCCTACTAGAGGTTCTATTCTCATAATCTTCTATCTTGGAGATTACCAAGTGCAGACTTCATGAGAGGAAGTCTTATCTACTTATGAGTAATCACTTCTGACGGTCTACATACTTGTGTCCCATCATAGCATGTGATCCAACTAAAAAACTATATTTAAGAATATTGTTATAGAATTTCAAGGTTCTCATCATTGTGGGGAACTTCCATGACCTTATTAATGCAACAAATACTCTAGGACATTATTACATTATAGTCATGCAGAACAATGAACAATATATAATAATACATTAAATATCCATGTAATCAAAGTAAAACTACTTGGTTATAGGACACCAACTCTTAAAAACTCCCACTTAGACTAGAGACAACTGCCTATGACTTTCAGTTTGCTAGACCTCACATGATGATCATGTTTCTGCTGAGTCAAGGCTTTAGTCAAGGGGTCCGCCACGTTGTCTTCCATGGAAATACTACTAACTAAAACTTCACCTCTCTGAGAAAAATCTCTCAAGAGATGATACTTCCGAGGTATGTGGTTCGTCCGCTGATGAGACCTTGGCTCTTTTGTAAGATCCACCACTGCAGTATTATCACAGTACGTTGTGATGGGATCTTTATTGCTAGGTATCACATCAAGCTCATGGATGAAGCTTCACATCCAAACTGCTTCTTTAGTTGCCTCAGAAGCTACAATATACTAGGATTCTACTTTAGAATATGTTACCACACTCTGCTTTGAGCTCTCCCATCTCACTGCACCTCCATTAAAAGTGAAGATGTATCCCGTTTGCGACTTCATGTCATCTTGATCAGTATTGAAACTAGCATCTGCATATCCTCTGATGACAAGTTCCTTATCTCCTCCATAAACCAGGAACATATCCTTAGTATGACTTAGATACTTTAGGATAGTCTTGACTACCATCCAATGGCGGTCACCTGGGTCAGCTTGATATCTGCCTACCATACTCAATGCCTAGACGACATCCAGCCTAGTACATAGCATGTCATACATGACTGACCCAATCACTGATGCATATGGAGTCCTTGACATTATCTTTCTTTCCTCATGTGTCTGAGGACTCATTTTCTTGGAAAGATGAATGCCATGTGATGCTAGCAACAATCCCCTCTTGGATTATTCCATACCAAATCTCTTCAATATCTTATCAATGTATGTACTTTGACTTAGGCCCAACAATCTCTTGGATCTATCACGATGTATCTTGATACCAAGAATATATGCTACCTCACCCAAGTCTTTCATGTAGAAGCATTGATTCAACCATGCCTTAACAGACTGCAGGACTGGTATCTCATTTCAAATGAGTAATATCTCATCAACATATACTATTAGGAAAATGATTACACTCCCACTAAACTGTTTTAGACATAAGGATCAAATTCATTTTTGATAAAACCAAATTCTTTTATGGATTCATCAAAATGAATGTTCCATGACCTAGATGCTTTCTTTAATCCATAAATGGATTTCTGCAACTTGCATACCATATTGGAATCCTTTGGAGTCACAAACCCTTCAGGTTGTGTCATGTATAAATCTTCATAAAGGTTCCCGCTAAGGAATGCTGTTTTGAAATCCATTTTTCAAATCTCATAGTCATGGAAATCTGAAATATCAAGTAGAATTATAATGGATTTCAGCATTTCAACTAGTGATAAGGTTTCATCGTAGTCAATTCCTTGACGCTGTTTAAAACCTTTTTCAACCAGTCATTCCTTATAGGTACTGACTTGTACTTCCATGTCAAGTTTCTTCTTGAATACCCATTTGAAACCAACAGGCTTTAAATCAACTGGAGGATCTACCAAAATCTATATTTGGTTTTGGTACATGAAATCCATTTCAAAATTCATGGCTTCTTGCCACTTGGAAACGTTTGTGCCACTTACTGCTTCCTTGTAGGTTAGAGTATCATTATTATCAACTGATAAGGAGTCACCATCCTCGGTAACTAGAAACCCATACCATTTCGGTTCTCTAACCTCTCTTGTACTCCTACGTAGTACTTGTGTCTCTGGAACATATTATTCTTCCACGAGACTTTGTGGAATTTGTTCCTATACCAACTCTTGTGCACCTTGATCATCGACTTCATCGAAGTATATCTCATTCCCACTATCTCTTTTAGAGATGTGATCCCTCTCAAGGAATATGGAATGTCTTTCCACTATAACCTTTTTTTATAAAGGTTTGTATAGGTAATATCCCCTTGTTTCATTGGGGTATCCTATAAAGGTATACTTTGGGCCTCGGGGTGCGATTTTATTACCTGAAGAGGCCTTAACAAACGCTTCACTACCCCACACATGTAAATTCGATAACATGGCTTTTCTTCCACTCAAAAACTCATATGGAATTCCATTTAGCGATTTAGTTGGTACTTGGTTTAGTATGTGTGATTTTTTTTGTAATGCATATCCCCAATAGGATAATGGAAGACTTGCATGACTCATCATTGATCTCACCATGTCTAACAAGGTGTGGTTCCTATATTCACTTACACCATTCCATTGAGGTGTGTAAGGAGGAGTGAGTTGGGATAGGATCCCAAAATCTTGTAAGTAATCAATGAAGTCCTGATTAAGATATTTCCCATGTCATCCTGAGCGGAGTTTCTTAATCCTCTTACCAAGATGGTTTTCAACTTCATTCTTGTATTCCTTGAACTTATCAAAGGAATCCAACTTATACCTCATTAAGTAGATATATCCATATCTACTAAAATCATCAGTAAAAGTTATGAAGTATGAGTACCCACCCCTTTCTTCAACTAGAAATGGTCCACACATATCAGTATAAACCAATTAAAGAATATCTTTAACCCTTTCACCTTTCCCACCAAATGGGGATTTGGACATTTTGCCTTGTAAACATGAATGACATACGCCAAGTGGTTTTAGTTCAAAAGAATCTAAATATCCATCTTGATGTAACTTTGTCAAGCGTTTCTCATTTACATGACCTAGCCGATGATGCCAAAGTTGGGTGTGGTATGAGTCATGTGAAGTATCTTTGTCATCGATTCCCATTACTTGGTTTGTGTAATACAACACATAAATACCGTTGTATAAATGTGCCCTACCAAAACAAATGCTATATTTATAAAAGAAGCAACATTCATTTCCAAACATGAAAAAAATATATCTATATCTAGAATGGATATAGAAATTATGTTTTTGGTTACAAAAGGCACATAAAAACAACCCTTTAACACCAAGATCATCCTAGTTGAAAACGTGAGGTGGTAGTCCCCGACAGCTACAACATCAAATCTGGCTCCATTGGCTGCTCGTAGGTCTACCTCCCCTTGATCAATCTTCCTGAATCTACTTGGTTCTTGTATTTGGATACATATTTGAGCACCAAAAGTCATATCTAATACCCAATTTGTAGAAATAGATAGATTTCATTTGATAACAAATGCACCTGAAGCTTCCCCTTGCTTCTTAGGCTGGGTGCAGTTCTTCTTCCAATGGACCTTCTTACCACATAAAAACCAAATAGCCTCATATTCTCTTACCTCCCCTTTGATCTTACTTTTCTTGGAAGGCAGTGAAGAAGCTTTGGTCTTAAAGCTCTTCTCCTTCCCTTTCCTCTTATTCACCATAAGGACAGAAGGCTTTTCGCGCTTCATATCTTTTTCCACTTGGTGAATGAGGATAAGAAGATTAGATAGAGACTTCTCAATGTTGTTCATATTTAAATAGACAACAAAGTTAGAGAATCTATGAGGGAGTGATGCGAGAATGAGATCAGTGCCCTGTTCTTCGGGGAGTTTAAACCCTAGAACCTCCAGGGGCTCAATGTAGCCAATGAGCTTGACTACATGAGGCCCAACTAGGGAAACTTCTCCAAGCTTACTCTGAAATAGTGTCTTAGAGATCTCAAACCTTTCATGTCTTTCTCTCTCCTGGTAAAGACCAAGGAGGTGCTCGAGCATGCTATAAGTATCCATGTTTTCATGAGACTTCATGAGATCACTAGACAATGATGATAGCATAAAACATTGAATGTCGACCACATCGTTCATATGTTTCTCATAGACTAGAATATCCTCATCACTCACCTATTTGGTAGGCAGATCAGATAATGCTGACTCCAGCATGTAAGACTTTCATTCATGGAATAGGATAACCTGAAGGCGTCTAAACCATTCTTGGAAGTTACTGTTGGTGAGGATGTTGTCTTTATCCAGAATTGATCGTAGGGATAGTGTGGTTGATGAGTTTTTCATTTTTATTCTACAATTAAAAGAGCATATCATTAGTACTTTCTTGATTAGGTTTTATAAGAAATAATAAATTTTATTAAGTCTCCCACTATTTTATCACGTCCCAATAGCCCTCACCATTGAACTCAGAAGGTCCAGTTTCCATGAAATTCTAGTGTAAAGGATCCATATTCCCCTTTGCATAACCCAAAAAGGGTTGGTCAAGATATTAAAAGGTATTTAGGTAATCAGGTCTTTTCCAACTGCAGGCTTATAGCTCCTTGATATGTTGAGTGGACTCCCCAATCCTGAAATCATGACTTTGGATTTCCTCAATGCTTGCCTCCAATATTACACCAAGTCTAGAAAGGGTTACTCCTCTTGATGTAATATGGTTAAGTAAACCTGAAACCTTTCATATGGGATTCCTATATAAATGTAAGTGTCCCAATAAGGGTTAGTCAAACACATAGTTTTATTAAGTTTTTCCCTTAATCAAGTAACATAAGGCTTGTTCTGACTTAATATTTTATTTGAGGGATTTTTTATCTATTAAGTGTGAATTTATTATTATCATTATCACACAACTATTAATATTAAGTGGAACTTACTTTAGTGATTAACCATGTCTTGATAATATTTATGCATAAGTCTGGTTTATTTTAGTTCCATATTGCATGCTTGTTTAATTCATTAATTATGTGATCGTGATAACACATCCATAATGATAAACCATGAAACTAATAGAAATAAATTAAATTAAATGACATGATCATGAACTTTTCTAATGGTTAGTTTATCTAGTGGTTGATAAACTAACCCTAACCTAGGGTAGAAACACCTTGAACCTTTTGGGTTCGTGTTTATAGCTTCCACCTATCCACCTCTATATCTCCTGGTATTAATTTTGTCTTGGATCCAGCTTGAACTGCCTCCACTATCATGGGAGTTACATCCATTACACATGCCTTTTTTAACACACATGTAGGTGAGGGGTAAAAATGAGTTTTACATAAAAGAAACTTTGGGAACACAGACCCTACATATTAATGAGGATAAGGCTCACATGCCAACAAATTTAATTCAAATAAATAAATTAAAAGAAACCATCCACATATAACGGTTTTAGTCTAGCTCATGATCATCCATACATGAAATGATTTTTACGCATAAATAAAACTAGCAATCAATTATTTAATCATTCCTGTTTAAGATAAATCAATCTTGAATCAATTAATTATCATATTTAATTAATCAATCCTTTTATCTTAAACCCTTTTATGAATTTCCTTGAGATTATCATCCATCATAATTTTAAACAAATAAATTAATTTAACATTATCTTTGTATGTAAATTGTACCTTGGAGGCAACCCAGTGAATTCCTTTTCATAAATACCCAATGAGTAGAAATGAACATTACGTAGATGTTAAATTAAACACACATATATAAAACACCTATCACGTGTTGTGCCTCAGATTTACGCTTGCAAGATGGTACACGTCTCAAGGTTTTTTATAATATAATAATAAATTTTAATAAATCTACATAATTTGGATGAGTACATGACGTATAATTCTAACTACACAGCCTGTACTATTTTTCACCGTCTATCCGAAGTACATGCCCGGGGAAACAGCGTGTGTGTATACTTCAGAAATATTCGGAGTACACGGCGTTTCCAGTGGGCCACACGCTGTGTAGTTCTTCGTTACATGGTCTCCAGCCAGACAAGCCGTGTACGGGGTACACAGTTCAACCCAAACCCGAAGGGACTACACGCTGTGTCCATTGGGCCACATGGCGTGTAATCTGGAAACTGTGTGCCACCTATTCTTGGTTAACACACGGAGTCATTTAAGACTTAGAAAGACTCCAACACACAAGTTGGTTTGGCGGACCGGTCTGATGCATTGAATCTTGACTACACAGCGTGTACTGCCGAATACATGCCATGTGTTCTTGTGTTGTATGACCAGGAAGCTTTGGCACCTCCATATGAGATCCTCTATTTTATTTTAATCAAAATTAAAATAAAATATTGTTTCTGTAAGGTGAATGAGAAACAAAAGAGGAAGAATAGATCTCCAGATTTAGATTTTTAGAACAATTAACTTAAATTGAAAAAACTAAATTATTAAATTCATAATTCATCAACAAAATATTTAAATAATTATAAACTATGATGTAACTCCTCTGATACCACTTGAAGGTTCTTGGCGCAATAGAAGAGTGGTTGGGATGACCCAAAATTTTGATTTTTACCATGATCAATGATTATTCCGGGATCAATATGATGATGAAATCCAGTCTCCACAGAATATAATCAAAGATTTAGATAAAGAAAAAAAGAGGTCTAAAGCCTTTAGGGAGGATCTTGCACATCAAGTTTATAATTAATTTAATTAATTTCATAAAGAAAAATAATACCTGTGTCATTGGTATTTTTCTTAATTGATGATGTTGATCATCCGGATTGACCCTTCCAGATTATCTCAATGCGGTTGTAAGGATAAAAACTAGAATCCCTCTAGCGGTGATCCACACGTGCTCTGATGGCCTCTGATTGATACCGCTCATTCTCCGGGTGCTAGTGCGGTGAAGCGAGTGTCTTGTGTCGGTCGTTCTTGATCGCTTGTTATTAGGACTTGAAGAGGGTCTCTCGTTCTTGAGAGGGTAGAGAAGAGGATTCTAGAGATAAATTATTTGGCTCAACAATTCTCAATTCACCAGGCATGTGGCGTGGTGTCTGGCATAATAGGCGTACTTTCCTATTTATATACATGGAATTTAAGTTACAATATTTAATTGCATATCAACAATTAAATGCATTCATGAACTTAGAGAAAACCCATGCATTTAAAAATAACACCGCATCATTATTTATGGTGCGCTAACTTGCGCAAAAAGGAATTATAAATACAATTCCACATCATAAAATAATAGCAGCATTATTTTAATTTGTACCAACTAGTTAAATAATTATTTATCGTCTTACAAATAATTATTTTACTACTGGACCGACCTTGGTCCGCTCAAACTCCACTTCCATTTATTGAACACCCAAATAAATAATTTATTCACTTAAATAAATATTTTATTTACAAAATAGTAAATAAATATTTATTAAATGTTCAATAAAATAAATAAATATATTTTATTTAATTTATGCGATCATTGTAACTTGAATAAAATTAGTACATGGTCTTGAGAATAATATTTATTTCATTAATTAAATTCAAATAGAATTTAACCGAGACCACAAAAAACACTTAGTGTGTGACCCTCTAGGATTCTTTCTCATTGGAATTAGACGAGATTGCCTAAAGTCCAAGAGTACTGTCTAGCAATGGGTCAAGGCACCCAAGAGAAAGAACGTAATGTAGAAACAATGACATCCACATACGAACACTCATTGTGTAATATAATCTCTTTGTCACAATATCTCATCAAGCAGGTTTCATGATTGTGTCATCAACTTTTATACTTGATACGTCGTTCTTTGACTACCTGAAATAAGCTCGTCGTTACACCATGGCCATGGAATTTTGCACGATGGTTACCTTTCAATCAAAGGACCGAGATATCAACTTCCATAAATGGAAGGGACAAATCCTTCCTCAACTTATCCATTAATAACATGCCACTCATGACGCACCCAACATACCCTACTTCCCGCCAACTGTCTGCATGATGGTTTTCATTAGTAAATCAAAGTGCGTAAGTCATGACATGTATTAATGATAACCTTAAAGTCTAAGGATCATTACACACGTTCACAGATAGAAATACCTGATGACACCAAAACATGCGGAATTCCTACTAGCGGGTCTGTTCTCATAATCTCCTATCTTGGAGATTACCAAGTGCGAACTTCATGAGAGGAAGTCTCATATTCTTACGAGTACTCACACCTGACGGTATGAATGCTATGTGTCCCATCATAGCATGTCATCCAACCGCAGAACTATATTTAAGAATATTGTTATATCATTTCAAGGTTCTCATCATAGTAGGGAACTACCATGACCTTATCAATGCAAAAAATACTCTAGGACATTATTACATTATAGTAATGAAAAACAATGAACAATATGTAATAATATATTAAATATCCATGTAATCAAAGTAAAACCACTTGGTTCTAGGACAACAACTCTTACAACACTCCTGAGTATGATAGCACTGGCGACGTCCGCCTGAGAAGTACTATTCATTCAGAATCATCATGAGAGTGATACACTGATAGATATGAAGAGATAAATGATACACTCTCTTTGGGATAACTCACTCCACAAGTGGGGAAGATCATGATACACATATGAGGATCACTACTAAGTCCATTGGGTGATACCACAACTCATACAGATTCACCTGCTAAGTAAAGGATCGATGTTTGGTAATGCTGATATAAAGAATATACTTAGGGAACAAGAATGGATAGAGGATCTTGTTTCAGGCCTCTTAGAGTGGATTACAACTACTCTATCTTGAAATCCTTGATGAAAGGATTATACTCCTGTGAGTAGAAAATGATACCAACTAACCTTCACTGGATGGATCAAGGGAACCAAACCTAACAAAACATGTCCAAGATATGGTGGACAAGGATATAAAACCATATAGAAAGCAGTACACAACATATAGTAGGGTCATACACCATTTCCCTTGACCCCTGGTATTACCCATGTTCAACGACCTGTTTCATCAAAACATGTCATGTATAAGAGGTATACATGGCATGTAGAAGGGTTCACATGTAGTTTCCTAATATCAGGGGTCTACTCTATATATGCTGGCCATGCGCTAGTACATGTCTTCAACCCATGTACTCATGTCCATGTTCCAATACACATAGTAGTCTCTGTGATTGGTTTCAGCCAAGCCGTGTGGTGTGGTACACGCCATGTAGGCAACCTGTGTACTTTACCCCATGTCTGTGTACTCCCGGAGTACACCTTGAGTCTTAGGGAAGGTCCCACACACCATGTGATAGGGGTCACATGTCGTGTGACACATGAATGCCTCCCTAAACCCTAGTTTCCACTAAGTGGGGCCCACAAACCGTGTATTCCGAAATACATGACGTGTTCATCAGAATTTTCCAAAACAATGAATCTTCTACTACATGCCTCAGTAGATCCTTCAATATTCTATATGATGATCCATTTACCTTGAAACTGAAGATCCTAGGTTATCTTGCCATTGTAACAACAACTCAATGGGTTTGGGGCCTCTCATCGTCTCTAAAAATCAATTCCGATCGTCCGAATGAAAGTTTCCCAAAGAAATATATCTCCAGAAGTAATTTGATATATCTTCCACCATCGTCGCCGCACCTCCTCTAGGTAGTAAGGAGGTTGGATCTTCGATTTTGGATCATTTCACCAAGAATCGGGGGCCCAACGATCATCCATTCATATCCCACAAATAATGTGAAGAACATAGGGGGAGAAAAGAAAAATTGAACAATCCAAGGAATAAAACTCGACTACTGTTCATTTTATCCCTAATACATTCTATAATAATGATTAAGATACCAAAACAGTTATATAATATTAATCATCCCCCAATAAAAAACCCACAAGAAAATCCCATCCTACAAGAATGAGTGAACTGTAGATCAACCAGATCATAGGTTGGTCCACGTTCATCATTGAATCTAAAAATAGAGAAACAAATAATCAAAACAACACACCCTACCTCATTTGGTTTAAATGATGATAAAGAACAAAGTTTCACCATGATCTTCTGTGAGATCCTTTGATTTCGTTGTGCACCGATCGTCAATCCACTATCCGGTCATTATTTTCCTAGGAAAAATCCTCTAAACTATCCATAAAGATTCTATGTAATTCCGAGGGTTATGTTGATAACCCTAGGATTTATGAATAAGGATTATTTTAATGGAAACCATCAATGTGTCAACAAAATAATTTATCTTTAAATTATTTAATGATGATTACGTCTTTTTTGGGGTTTTCCACAGATTTCCCTCACCGACTAAAGATAAGTCGTGCCCAGGGAAAACACCACATTATGAACTCAAGGGTGGTCTCTAATTTCCAATAAAAGTCCCCTTTTATGATTTATTAGGATTTGAAAAAAAATAATTTTTATTTAATTATTTTATTTACAGTTACGTCCAAAAACTATCCTTCACAGCTAACCAGTGCCAGTTGATGTTAGGCCTCGACTAAGTTAGAGACACTATTCTGAATGCAACAGTGCCCTCAAATTTTTGATCCGAGCACTTTTTTAAGAGTTATTTTACTTTTTTAGGAAAACCACTCACTCCCTTTATTAAAATATAAACATTTTTCAATGATTTTTTACAGGAACACCAGGCCTTGTAATTGCACGTTGTCATAGCACATTGTCTCAAAATTTTCCCAAATAATTTCTAAAAATAAGATCATGAAAATCCAAGGCTTTACATTTTACCCACCTTAGGCCTTTACGTCCCTGAAAATTCAAAAATAAGGCCACTCAAAAAGACATGGGTACTATTCATGAATATGATCCCCCCACTCCCACATGCTCTCCTAGAGATTCATGTACTACCACTAGACACACAAAAAAGTAATTGACCACCCATGAAGGATCCTCTTCTGAAGATCCTCAATCTCCACTGGGTACTTAGCAAAAGTCAATCCATCCTCGATGTCTGGCTCACCCTAGTTGATGACATGCGATGGTTCATGCACGTACCTCCTCATCTAAAACACATGGAAGACTTTGTGTACCTGGTCCAACTATAGGGGTGGAGCTAAGTGATACACCACCTCACAAACTCTACATATTATCTAAAAAGGGCTGATAAACCTTAGAGATAACTTGTCAACCCAACCAAATATCTGTAACCCTCATCGTTCTGAGACCCAAAGGAATACATGGTGTCCTTCCTCAAAATACAAAGGTCTCATCCATCTATCATTATAAGATTTATGAGGGATCTGTGTAGTCTTCATCCACCCCAAGAATATATGCACATTCTTGGTAGTAGCTTACACTAATTTTGACCCCATGATTGCTAACTCTCATGGGTTAGTATAGAAAAGTGGTAACCTACAGAGTCACCCATACAAGGCATTGAATGGTGACATACCAATGGTGGAATGATAGTTGTTTTTGTACTTGAAATCCAATAGAAGTAGGTGATCATACAAATACGACTGAAGTCTAACATGCAAGCCTACAACATGCCCTCCATGACCTGAATGATATGATCCATCTGGTCTTCTTTTTGTGGGTAAAATGATTTTCTCAAGCTCAACTGAGTCCCAAAATCCTCCTATAATCCCTTACACAATTGGGATGTGAAATGAGTATCATGATCTGAATCTATCATTGATGTGACTCCATGGATTTGAAATATCTTTTTCATATAGAGGCATCCCAAGTTTTGTACTAAACTCTTCTCTCGGATAGTTAGAAAGTGGGCCGACATGGTGAGTTGGTCAACGATCACCTAGATTGAATCATTTACCCTAGACGTACGTGGTAAAACCATCACAAAGTCCATAGATATTTCATCCAACTTCCATTACAGCACCTCAAGGGGTTGATCTAAACCCGCTGGAACCTGGTTCCTAACCTTCACTTACTCGCACATAAGGTATCTAGAAACGAACTCTACCACTGCCTTCTTCATCCCTGTCTAGCATAACCGATGTTGGAGGACCTAGCACATTCTCTCACCTTTAGGGTTTACCACTAAAGGGGATGAATGAAACTCCTGTAGAACCTCATCTTGCAATTCCACTAATACAAATATGCGTCCTATGAAAAGAACGATGTGCTCCCCATGTTGGGAATAACCATAAGGGGAATGCCCTATGGATATTTGAGCACATAAGGTCTCAAAGTAGGTATTCCCAAGTTGCACCACCCTAACTCACTGCAATAGTACAGGGGTAAAAACTATCGACTAGAGGTAACCTGTATCCTCTCCATCCATAAAGGATAACTGTAATGAGGACAACTGATCCGACGCCTCATTCAACAACAGCGAACATGATCTCCTACTGAGAGATTCTTACACCATTTTCCCCTTAATGAGAGTATATAAAATCTCAATGGCATAGTCCTAGAGTAACTCTAGACATCACCTCTATATAAAGTTCATATCCTTCTAAGAGAATATACACTTGATACTCTTGTGATCAGAGTAGACGATAAACTACTCATCCATCAGGTAGTGTCGTCACATCTTCAATACGAAGACTACTGCTGCCAACTCAAAATCATGAGTCCTATAGTTCTGTTAATTTGACCTCAACTATATTGAACCATAGGTAATCACCTCTTTCATCTACATCAAGGCACAACCAAGTCTGGTCTCTGAGGCATCGCAAAACTCTACGTACTCAACACCCTTCTCTGGAAATCTCAAGATCGGGGCACTCGTCAAACTCTGCCTCAACATCTGAAACCATTGAAATTGGGTAAACTTTCGAGAACCATCATGACTCTCTAAACTACTTGGGGAGGTCATAAATATAGGTTAGTGGATACTCTTTCTCCATAGTCACTTGGTTTATGTGCCAGCAATCCATAGACAACCTTAATCTCACGTCTTCCCTTTTTTTGGTAAACAAAATTGGGGCTAACCATGGAGAAACACTAGGTTTTACTAAGCCCTTACTCTACAAGTCCTCCAACTGCACCCTCATCTTGCAAAAAATTGTGGGAGATATTCGATATGTTGGTTCTAAAATCAGTGTCGTCCCAGGGTGTAAAAAAATGCATATGTCTATCTCTTGATGGGGAGGTAATCTTGGAACACCTTTAATAAAGTCATCCTTGTATATCGCTACTATTGTTGGGAACTGAAAACTCATAAAATATGCTACTCCGAGGGTCAAGCTAGCTAACTCATGAGTAATCGGCAGCACCCTCCTATGCATGAGTCTATCTTGTGTTGTTTGGATTTCCTTTCCCATGACAAAATAAATCCTCATTCCATCACTATGTACATACCACACCCTTATCCTAAAATAGTCAATCTATACATGGACCGAAGATAACCAATACATACCAAGAATGAAGTCATAAGGCCCCGATACTTTCACAAATAGGTTCCAACTAAAACTCTCACTTCCAAGGTTCATGTCACATAGTCGGCATAAGTGCGATCATCGAGTCTCCTCCAGTAGGTGTCTCGAAGTGTATGGTCTAAGTCAATGGTATAACCAAAATCATAAGGTATCATACATGATTTATGATAAGAAAATAATGACTAGTATCTGTGTCTATAAATACGACAGATAAAGTATAATGACATAGATTGTACCTTGAATCATTCTTGGAGCCTCTAGGTCATACCCCTCGACTGCACGTAGCTATCCCCGCCCTTGTCTTCAATATCCATGAGCCTGGTGCAGACTACCTGGGGGTGGTTGTGGAAACATGTCAAAATAATTTCCACCTCCTACTTCTCTCTAAGATCATCTTCCACATCTGTCACCCTATGGATTTTCCTGATCCTGTTTTTTCCTCTGCCTCGATGACCCATCCATTTTCTCCCTATTAGAATCTCGCTGGGTTGGACAATCTATAGCAAGATGTCCCATACCATCATAAGAATAGAATCTCTTTACTCTAGGCTGATTGGTCCCACCCCGAGAGTCCTAAATGGTAAACTCGCTATTTTGGGTCTTCCTCTTATGACTTCTCCCACGTCTATGCTTCTAAGGCTGACAACAAATTCCCATTACTGAGTTCTCTACTTCTACTTGCCCATTGCTGACTACCACCAGCTGTATCTTCCCATCCAAGGAACTCTCAACTACCAAAGACTGCTCTAGCACCCCGGTATAGGTTGGAATGCATATAGAGGATACACTAGATTATATGTCTCTACACAGACCTCACTCAAAGGTCTAATCCCTTTAGTTCTGATCATTTTTCATATCCATTGAGTACCTGGAGTGGTATGCATGACACAATGAATACTCAGACAAAGACATGTCATCCTATGGGAGCTATAGAATCTCCTCGATACACATAACCCTAAACATATAATGTGATAACTCCTCTATGATAAGTTCATAATAATCTTCCCATGGAAGGGTCGCATCGTCGTAAGATCAGGTAATTAAACCCCACCATCACCCTGCTGAGCCAAAGAGAGGGCTCACCGCTAGAACCACCATCTGATCTGTTGGTATTCTGACTAGATGGAAAAATCATTTCACCACATCAAGCTAGTCTTCAACCTCTTGTGTGTCAGGACTACCTCAAAACCTGATGGACCTCTACTGCTGAAACTCATGAAGCGTTCTCATCATGCGCTCTTCATCCGCTGGTACTGCAAGTACCATGTTATTCTCTACAGGTGTAGGTATGGATGATGTACTAACTCTAGGTAATATACAGGTTAATAATCCCTGTATTGAATCCTTTTCACTAAGGGGGTCATCATCGTGATCAAGCTGGTGAATCCTAGCTGGTACACATTGCAAAGATATCATGTAAGAGAAAAATTAGTACCACAATCAATGAGTATATATGGAGAGGTGACTCAAGAAGGAAATGAAAACCACAACCCATTTCTATATGATGCATGTACTATTATTGTTTCCCTACATCCAGTGTTCTCATGTACCAAATCAAAAAGTAGGTTATTAGAGTCATAGTGTATGGAAACGCTGGCCTCCACACCAACACTGCAGTCCCTATTCTGAAATCCTAACTCGAGACACTTAACACTATTTCCCAAACCAATATCACATACACTTGGTCCCAAAGTAGAAATGACCCACTTTGATACCACTCTATTAGGACCTGTCACAGTGGGGCCCATGTAGCAACTCCCCAAGCCCGCCTCCAATAGGCCAAGGGCTGGTGACTAGCACTAAGTAGGCATATCACTAACATGGGAGGAATTACCTAAGTATCTGTACACACACACACACACATTGCGAAGCCCAAAAATGATGAAATGTAAAAACCACTAAGAAAAAAAATACATGCATACCTCTAAACCTAAACAAAAGAGTACAACAGGGAAAGTAAAGTGTAGTAAAGTTAACTGGTCTAGAATACAATCCCACCCAAAGAAAGTGTCTGTAAAGTAAAAAGTCCAACCTATAGAAAAATGGTATTGGGAATTCTCTCTATTTCCATAAGAACAACTCGGCCAGTCTGAAATCACTAAACACTACCTGGTCCTAGTTATAGTCCTCCTAGTACTTTGTCAAAAAGGGTATCCTATTGGCATAAGACACGACACATGCGAGAAAATACCGTACATGGGTGATTATATCAATTCTCAGTAGGGAACCCCAAAAACCACAAAGAAATAAAAAAAGTAAAGGCACAGTATTCTCTACACATGCATGTGTCTACAAAACATATAACAAAGATATATAGATATACTTTAACACATACCCATAGTCTGGAGGTAAGTTACAACTACTATATACCAACACCATAGATTCAGTCCGAATATTCCATAATCACTCATCTCAGAGAACATACTCCTGAGTCTGATAGTACTGATGATGTCCACCCAAGAAGTATTATTCATTAGGAGATGTCGTGAGAGAGATACACTGATAGATCTGAAGAGAGAAATGATACACTCTCTCTGACATAACTCACTTCAAGAGTGGGTAATATCATGATACACAGATGAGGATCACTGCGAGGCCCATGGGGTAAAACCACGACTCATCCGGATTAACCTACTAAGTAGAGGATCAACATCCAGTATGATTGGTCTTAATGATACTAAGTCTACATAGGGAATAATAATGGATAGAGGATCCTATTTCGGGCCTCTCATAGGAGATTCCAACTACTCTATCTAGAATGTATTATTGAAGGGATCATACTCATGTGTGTAGGAAATGATACCAACTAACCATCAAGGGATGGATCAAGGGAACCAACCCTAATGTAACTTGTCCAAGATATGGTGGAAAAGGAAATCAATCCATATAGAAAGGGGTATATGGTGTGTAGTAGGGCCACACACTATGTACCTTGACCCTGAGTACTTCCCATGTTCAATGGACCATGTCATAAAATAATTTCTTGTAGAAGATGTATACACGAAATTTAGAAGGGTTTACATGTCATGTCCTACAATCTTGAGTCTGCTCCATGTAGTATGGCCATGTGCTAGTACACGACTTCAACCTGTGTACATCTATCTATGTACCGATACACAAAGTAGTATGTGTGACCAGTTCCAGCCAAACCACGTGGTGGGGTAAAGGTCGTGTAGGTAAGCCATGTACTCCACCCGATTTCTATGTACTCCCAGAGTACACTCTAAGTCTCAGGGAAGGTACCATATTCCGTGTGATAGGGGAAACATGTAGTGTGACACTTTACTGCCTCTTAAAACCATAGCCACCTCTCAGTGGGTCCCAGACTCCATGTATTCTGAAATACACGCCATGCTCATCAAGATTTTCAAGAACATTGATTCTTCCTCTACAAAACTCATTTGATCCTCCGATGTTCGATATGGTGATCCATTCACATTGAAACTAAATATACTGGGTTGTCTCTCCATTACAACTTCAAATCAGTGGGATTTATGCCTTCGATCACCTTCAAAAACTGATTCTGATCATCAACACAAAAATCACAAGAAGAACAATATCTTCTGAAACACTTTGATCCATCCACTTCCATTGTCTTCGCACCTCCGATAGGTCATCATGAGGTTTGATATTCGATTTAGAACCATTGCGTTAGAAATTGGGTGTGCAACAATCATATGTTCTTATCCTATAAAGAACAAGAATAATATAGGGGGAGAAAAGAACAATTGAACAACCTAAGGAATGAACCTTGGACACTTTTTGTTTTAACCTCGATCCATTCCATAAAAACGATCAAGATAACAAAATAGTAATATAATCATAACCATCCCCCAATAAAATCCCTCAAGAAAAGCCAATCCAACAAGAATGAGTGAACCATAGATCAACCTGTTCACAGGTGGGTCTTCATTCTTCATTGAATCTAGGAACATGGAAACAGATAATCAAAACAACTTGCCCTACCTTGTTGAGTTCAAATGCTGATGAAGAACGAAGTTGTGTTGTGATCGTCAGCAAGATACTTTGATTTCATCATGTGTCAATCGTCAATCAACAATGCAGTCATCATTCTCCAAAGGAAAATCTTCTAAGATTTCCCTAGAAACTCTCCAGTATTCTCAGGGTTATGCAACTAACCCTAGGATTTATGCATAAATATTATTTTAAAGGAAATCATTGTTGCATAAACAAAATAATTTATCATTAAATTATTTAATGACTATTACATCGTTTTCGGGTTTTTCCATAGAAGACCCATGCAGACTAAAGCTAAGTCATGAAATGGTGGTCTCGTATTTCCAATCTGAGTCCCCATTCATTTTTGTTAGGATTTAAAAATAAAATAATTTTTATTTAATAATTTTATTTATGGTTACATCCAAAAACTATATTTAACAGCCGACCTGTATCGTCCAATGTTAGTCCTTGCCTAAGGTAAACCCACTGCTCTGAACGCAACGACACACTTATATTTCTGATCCGGGAACCTACTTAAGATTTCTTCCACTTTTTTAGGAAAACAACTCATGTGATTTACTAAAAAATGAACATTATTCAATGAGTTGTTTTGGGAAAACTGGGACTCAGAATCGCATGTCGTCTCAGTGCCTGGTCTTAGAATTTTCCCAAATAATTTCTTAAAATAAAATCAGAAAAATATGAGTTGTTACAAAGATTTTTATGTTAATCCTTCATTTTGATCAAATAAATAAATGAAAATATTTCCTCTATCAATTACCTATCCTTTATATTATATGATAGTGCCAATAAATCATAACATACAATGTTTTGAAAGACAATCTATCAGATAATACGAATGGTCTTATCACTAGATATCAATATCAATCATAAATATAGAGACCTAGGATTAACATACATGGATATTACATCATTTTAGATAAATATTAAAAACATTAAAAATATAAATTCCTGAGGACTGTAATAGTTTAGTGTCATTAGAAACTTGGAACACAATCTTCTAAACTGGAGAAATATCTTCAATTACTGCTGAAAATACATTCCATTTAGTAATCCTACATAAAACCCTTATTCATAAATTGTGGAAAGGAAAAATAAGAAATGGTGATCTCATATGCTCAGTAATGGTAAACAAGGGAGATATGTAGGCATAATCATGATAATGGGGTATGAGAACATGATTATAACATTAGAATATCATAGCGTGCATATCAAAGATCATAATCAAGAGTCATTGAATAAATATTATCTATTTATAAGACATGAATCATAATAAAATCATGACCATAATCTATGAAATAATAAAATAGGAATAACACATAGAATTTGGGGCATACACGTAAGTATATAAAATCATTCACTATAACTCAACGCTCATTACCAAAACCATTCAAGGCACTTCATGGTGGATAAACCTACTGTACGGGACACACCACCATCCCCAATTGTATCCTTTTATTTATATTGAAATGGTTTTACTTTCCAAACAATCTTAGTAGTCAAGGTTTACTCCCAAGACCATATAAGTATTCAAGGTTCACTCCAAAAACCATCTTAGTAGTCAAGGTCCACTCCCAAGACGATCTTAGTGGAAAAAGTCATTTAATGAACTGAGTTTACTCCCCATTCCAGTTATGTCTATCCCATGAGATATAAATCTTTAACTGATTCATTGGAGGGAGATATAAGTCCCACCCATATCATAATGAAATCATACACACATGCACCATAAGATAATAAAACAATCATCATATCCTCACCCATAAAAAGAGATGGATTTTGTAAACAAAAAATAATAACCCATGAAGTGAAATGGATATCATAATTTTTTTATCATATTATAACTTGTAAAAAATGAAAAGGTTTCATTATCATTTCATCATATAATGACCCAAGAAAGGAAGCAGTATCATAAACATTTTATCATGTTTTAACCCATAGAAGGGAAATATGTTTCATAAACAAATTTTCATATTAAACATAAACCATTAAAATAAATAATAAGAATGGAATCATTAGATCATATTCCTGGAAAATAACAAAATATATAAAAGGATGAAATCTTATATAAATAGGGATTTTGAAAGACCAATTTAAATAATTCTTAATGAAAATAATCCTTCTTTGAAAATCACTTTAAAAAACAAGAAACATTTTCAAAATCCATTTCTTTGAAATCCACTTTGAGAAACTTATAAAGGAATATTTTAAAATAATTTAAAACCCATTTAAATATAAAAAAATTTTGGAAACATTTTTCCTTTAAAATTTATTAATGAATCTTTAAAAATCATTTAAAATACATTTTAAACATAAAAAATTATTGAAAAAAAAAATTTCTTTTAAAATATATAAAAGATGATTTGAAAATAATTTAAAACATTTTTTAAATATAAAACATTTTTCCTTGAAAAAATTTAATAGAAGGTATAAAAATAATTTAAAACACTTTTTAAACATAAAACACTTCCAAAAAATGTTTTCCCTAAAAACATATAAAGTAACCTTTGAAAATCATTTTGAAATCCATTTCATTGAAAATATATTTGAAAACTTATAATGGAATCTTGAAAAAATTAAAAAAAAAATAAAAAAATAAAAAAAATTTAAAATAATTTTACATGAACATGATATTAAATGATCATTAAAAAAATTGAAAATATTTTTAGGAAACATGGATTTTGGAATAAAATAGATTTCCAACTGAAGAGAGAAATAAAGTGATATTTTCATAAATTTTTTTTCTTAATTATATTAAGTAGAAAAGTGTGGAAAGAAGGTACCATTACTTGGATTTAAAATGAATAACCGTAGGATAATAAAATTTATGAGATTTATTGAAATATGGATCATAAAAGTTTATCAATGGAATCATAATCCTAAACAATCCTGATAAATGTTGAGATTATAAAAATAAACAATAACCAAATTGTTAACTTTGAATCACTATCCCCATGATATAATGACATTACAAGAAGATTAAAATATCATGAAATGAAGGATATTTATGATATAACATTTCAAAGGGAATTATATACACCTTGTAAAATAAAATAGGTGCATAATATAACATGTGTTTTGAAGAATGAAAATTGACACAAAATTACATTACTAATTTGGTAACTTCTAAAGTGTAATATAGAGACCCTGATTTTATTAAATTACCTTTACATAATTATAATGATAGAAAATGTAAAAAAATTACACCATGATGATCCAATGGTTTAGTTTCTTGGAAAAACTAGGACCATACTTAAAATTTACAACATAAAACATAAAAATTTATTTAATTTTTTCTTATTTAGATTCTTATTATCCCTTGAGTTATTCTTAGTAAATTTAATCACCTAAGTATATACATGAAAAAGGGGTGAGATAAAAGCCCAGTAAGAGGATAAGAACATGAGACAATGCAATATGGGGTGATCATAATCATTATCATCGAATCATAGGCATAATATCATAAACATGATAGAAAGAATTAATAAAATTCTTGAATAGTGAAAATACATAAAAATGAATCAATATGTATTAGTGTTTAACTACTACACATATTTTTGAACAAATATAATATCATGATCAGACATATTTCACTTTAAATCCTGAGATTCATCACATTACCTAATGCATTATGGCATTGTAAAGGTTGTTTCCAGAACATAAGAGAGAGAGGGGGATAATTATAATGAATAATATTCCATTAACATGATATAATACCAATATATAAATCATAATGGATTTATCATGACATTTTTATAAGATAATTTGAGGATAAGAGAATAAAATTAATGAAATTTTAATGGAATTTCAAAGAAAAGAGAGAGAAATTACCTATTGAATTATCCTCTTGAGATAATCCTCAAGGCACCTAGGATTGGTCTTTAGATTAGACAAAGAGATCCTGGAAGTGGGGGGGATAAGGAAGTGTTTTGGGAAGAATTGGGACAAGTCTTGAAGCTTGCGAGGTGTGAGGAAATGAGGTTGTGAGGGGTGATATTTATAGTGGAGTGGGAGGTGTGTTTTCTCAATATTTAATTCATTACTTTATTAATTTCTCTCAAGAAAATAAATAGTGATGATTACATGAATAAATAACGTAAATAGGGAATGTGAGTTCCAAAAAATGGCTATTTAAATTATCCATGACTCAATCATGATGCATAAATTCATTTATTTAGTTTTTTTGTAAATTATCGAATTTCACTATTCAACAAAATTTAATGTATTTTAGAAAAATATAAAAAAATCACCCTAATAATTATTTTATATTTATTATTCAAAAATGAACTCCATTTTATGAATATAATTTTATAAATATTAGTAATATAATTTTAATTAAAATCATAATTTATATGAAAAATACAGATTTTAAAATTAAAACTTTATTTCTAAAACTTTGAAAAATTAATTAAGGTCTCATAAAATTATTATATAATCATAAGATCTCAAAATAATTATTTATGAATAAAATTTATAAAAATAAATTTTCTTTTAAATTATTAAATTAATTATTAAATATTCATGACTTACAAAAACACCAACACAAATATAATTATATCATATTGTCACTTATAGGATGGATAAATTTTATTTATAATATCATAGCTAAGGTCCCTATTCACTTGGATGGTTTACTATTCATAAGGGTCATTTTACTATTCATAAAGGTAACATTACTATTAATAAGGGTATGTCATTATTTATAAAAAATCAAGTTTTTTCTATTAGACTCCAAACATCTTACTGATCCTAACTATGTATGTCAGATTTTCGAAACTCAAATCACAAAAGTGGAAAAATTATATTTAATGGTCACATAGAATTTAGTAGTTCATTTAAGAATGATGTGGATTTGTGTTTTATAATGTAATTTTATGTTATTATACTATATGATATTACTATTATAAGGGATAAGTTGCATTGATAAAAGTTTTGGTCATTACATTTTCCCCCCTTTTGAAAATGTTCCCTCAAAATTTTATTTTACATAAACAGGTGAGGGTAATTATCCTTCATCACATCCTCTGGTTCCCAAGTTTCTTCTTCATACTTATGGTTCCTACACAAATGTTTTGACAAGATGGGTTGTCTTGTTACATTGAACCTTATCTCTACGATGAAGAATCTTTACCGGCTACTCTTCATAAGAAAGATCATCTTCTTGTTGCACCACCTCTGAGTTCAGTACATGTGAGGGATCTGGTATGTACTTCCTCAGGAGTGATATAAGAAACAAATCATGAACTTAAGCCATATTCTTTTTAAGTAAAATCCAATAGGCCACGAATCCTATGTGGTCAAGGATCAAAAATGGGTCAATGTACCTTGGTATTAGCTTCCCTTTCTTTATAAACTACATGACTCTCTTCCATGGTGATATTCTAGGGAAGAATTTATCTCCAACATCGAACTCCAATTCCCTTTGATGGTTTTCAGCATTTCTCTTTTATCAACTCTGAGTACATTTTATATGTTATGGTATGGCTTGAGCCTTCTCATTCATCTCTTATGCATGATTGGGTTCAAGTAGCTTTCTTTCTCCAACTACATCCCAAAAGGTTGGAGTTCTACATTGCTTTCTATACAGAGCTTCATATGGAGCCATCTGAATACTCGAGTGGAAGATATTACAGTATGGGAACTCAACCAATGGGATATGCTGATCCCATTCACCTTTGAATTCTAAAGAACAATCTCTTAACAAATCATCAAAAATATAAATAGTACTTTTAGATTTTCCATTAGTTTGGGGGTGATAGGTCGTGCTGAAATTCAATTTAATACACAATTCATGTTGAAAAATCCTCCAGAATTTAGGTGCAAACGTTGGATCATGATCAGAGAAAATTGAGAGTATAACCCCATGTATTCTCACAACTGCCTCCACATATATATTTGGAATTTGTTCAAGAGATAGATCTTCCAGATTAATGATAAAGTGGAAAATACTAGTGAGTCAGTCCACCACAACCCATATCACATTATTTCCTTTGGATGTCTTCAAGAGACCCATGAAAAATTCCATAGTGACATTATCCCATTTAGACATGGGTATAGGCGATGGTTTCATCATCCCTTTGGACTTCTATGGATCTACTTTAACTTTCTAACATATTAAGAACCTTGAGATATACTCAACAATCTCTTTCTTCATGTTATCCCACCAGATGTGTTATAGGATATCATGAAACATCTTAGGGATACCATGATGGATAGAGAAAGGTGAGATATGTGCATGATAAAATATATCCTTCTTTATCCCAAGTGATGAAGGCACACATTGTATTCCCTCGTGAGGGGAATTTTCCCAATGTGGATAACTTCCTTTGACTCATCCATTTGAGCGAGGTATGCCTCTTCATAGGGAATCAACACCCACACCATTGAAGGTTTTTTCAAAGGATATTCATGATCTTCCTTGAGTTTGTAGAGGAGCATGGGATGGTTCAGAATATGAAAAGATATTTCCTTTTCCCAACAGTTGATATGTGCTCTATATAACGAGAGCCAATCCATTCCCATTATAGCATCGAATGCCACCAAGGGAAGTATCGTGAGATTCACTGGAAGAATATTCCCATATACTACAATGGGAGAATAGTACAACACTCGAGTTTCAATGATTGAACCACTTGGTATTTTTACATATATCTCTACTTCAAGGTTTTGGGGCTTCGATTCAATAGTTTTAGAAAACATGTGAGATATAAAGGAATGTATAGAACTAGAATCAAATACAACTTTTTACATTATTGACTGTATATAATGTGTGCCTTGTAAAACAACATTTTCTTGCTCCACTTTTAGAGTAGTAATGGAATGATCCTTCCCTTATTCCTTTGTATTTGGTGGCTGCTGACGCTGATTACCCTCAATGACTTGAGGTTTAGTGCACTGGATTGCTTAGTGCCCTTGCTCCCTATAGTTGTAGCATTGAAATATGGGTGGTTATCTACTTTCCTCCACCACATTATCATGCATTATCATGTATTTTCGACACTCTTGAGCTTGGTGGCCTTCTCTCCCACACTTGATTCATTTCCCCATCCCTTTTAGGTAGTTCCCATGATGTTTCTTCCCACATTTTTGACATGTGGGTGGTTGAGTTTTCTTTACACCTTTCTCTTTAGAACCCCCAGAATGAAACTCAATCTTTCATTTCATATCACCATATCCATGGGACCATTCTCCAAACTCCATCTACAATTTGAGGGAATATCGAACAACTTATTCATAACTCCCAAAGTTTGGAATTTCAAGAGCCTTTCGAAGGTGTAGTTTTAATCCACTAAGGAATCTATGAATTTTTCTATTATTATTGATAACAATTATCGAATCATGCCTTTCATACCTTATGAGATTCTCTTTATAGTCCATGATAGATTCTCTATCCTTTTTTTAGCTCTATTAATTCTCTCTTCATCTTCGTACAAATATTTCATGGAAAATACTTATTAAGAAACATTATCTTAAAGTCTTCCCACTCGATCTCTTCAACTTTGTCTCTCGTCTTGGTGTTCTTAACCAAATACCACCATTGTTAGGCATCTCCATTAAGATATTAAATGGATATATTCACCTTATCCCTCTTATAATAGTAAATCAAAGAAAATATATTCTCTATTGAGTTGACCCATTGTTCCTCAAAAAGTGGATTAGAAGATCTAATAAACGTCGGTGGTCGTTGTTGTAGAAAACACTCAACAACTAGTTTCTCGCTCTTAGGTGAAGGAGGAAGTTCCAAATTATTTAGGTTATTATTAATAGCTTGTGAAAACTAGGTAAGAATCTCTATGATGTTTTGAACTACACCTCCCAAATCATTGGGGATGTCGTTCGGGTAATCATTGCATTGTCCCTCATAAGGTTTGTTGGCATATTTTCTCTTGGTTCCCACCATTTTCTAAAATAAGAAAGGTTAGAATGAAACATAAGTAAACAATTCATGAATAAATAATTTATTCCTTTGTCAAATTGACACTAAAATAATATATTATGGGATCCCTATGTTTAAAAAATCTGCTTCGGTTCTTACATATACATAGTCTCATACTGGGGTTTTCAGTACGTTTCTCTAATCCTAATTCCCAAATTTACTAAATCGTTCCTCTGATACCAACTATAGAGACCCTAATTTTCTTAAAATAATTTTACATCATTTTAATGGTAAAAAATATAAAAAAAATTACACCATTAGAATCCAAAGTTTTAGTGTCTTTGGAAAACTAGGACCATACATAACTTTTATAATATAAGGCACAAACTTTTATTTAATTTATTCTTATAGAGCTTCTTATTGTCCCTTGAGTTCTCGTTAGTAAACATAATCACCTAAGGATATACATCAAAAAGTGGTAAAATAAAGTCCCATTAAGAGGATAAGAACATGAGACAATAAAATATGGGGTGATCATAATCATTATCATCCTAACATAGGCATAGGATCATAAACATGGTAGGAAGAATTATTTAAAGGCTTGAAAAGTATAAATGCATAAAAATAAAACCTTATGTCTTAGTGGTTAACTACCACACATAGTTGATAAAAAAGATAGAATCATGTTAAAATTTTTTTCACTTTAACTCATGAGATTCATCACATTACCCAATGCATTGGAGCGTTGTATAATTGTGGGTTCACTCTTCACATCATGCCATAAACATTGCGCTATATAATTCCAGGTGCACCCGTCACATCCTAACCTTAACATTATCATGCATTCCACATAGATGGTATATCAATAATGGAAATAAATAACCCATGGAAAGTATTGGGTTTAATTTCCTAAATAATACATTAATAAACTTTGGGTTCCCAAATGAAAGAGGGAATGACATACTTGATACAAGAACCATCGACCTTGAGTGAGAAGTAGAAGGTGTGTTTTTGAAAGAATATTTCTTTTTTAAAACATTATGTTTGACATAAACTCTAGTGGAAAACATATATATCCTAGAAAAGGTAAGATAATTATGAAAAAATTATTTTTAAGGAATAATCATACTGAAAATGGAGTGAAAGAGGGAAAACCTGAAGAAAGAAATTTGGGTTCACGAATTCCCCTTACCTTGTTTTTGAATGCTTTATTCACTATAATATCATGTATAATCACATTAGATGCATTATTTAAAAATTTAAGAACCTCATATACATTTAATTGATTAATTATGGTTTTATTAAATTCTTTTATGGGCGTTTTGATGAGTTATAGTGTTTAAATTCATTGTTTGGAAGTGTTCTTTTTCTTAGTTTTCATGAACGGTTCACTTGTACACATGAATGGAAGTTCATGTAGAACATGGATAAACATACAGAATTGATATTAAAAGATATTAATGATCTTATAGGAGTTTAAATTATCTTATAATGAATTTTTTTATATACCATGAGGATGAATCATTAGTTAAAATTCAATGATGATCGTTTTAGGTTAATTTGGGTAGTTTTTGGATCACAACGAACTTGTTTTGTTTTATCATTTAGTATTTTGTATAAAAGTTTTTTTTTCAGAAAATAAAAGGGGTTAAAAAATAAATATTATAGTTTTTTAAACCATTTAATTATTTTATTTATATCCATGAAGTTGTTTAAGGAGAATGTAATTGCATCACTCATGATGTAGGTAAATTAACACATCACGGGCGATGATTTCGTGTTTATAAACAAAGAGAGAGAGGGAGGGAGGAGTGTAATGAATAATATTACATTAATATGATATAATAATATTATATCAATCATAATGGAGTTATAATGAAATTTGGATAAGATATTTTTTGTATAATAAATGAAAAGAAATGAAATTTGAAAGGAATTTGAATGAAAAGAGAGAGAGAAATTACATCTTAAATTCTTCTCTTGATATCCTCCTCAAGGAACCTAGGATTAGTCTTTGGATGAGACAAAGAGATCCTAGAAATGAATGAGAGTATAAGAAAGAGTTTTAGGAAGAATTTTTACAAGGATTGAATTTGGATAGGTGCGATGAAATGAGGTTGTGATGGGTGGTATTTATAGTGGAGGGGGAGTGATGTTTTCTCATCATTTAATTCATTAGTTTATTAATTTCCCTCAAGAAAATAAATAGTGATGATAACATGACTAAATACAGTTAATATGGAACTTGAGTTTGAATCAATGCCCATTTACATCATCCATGACTCAATCATGATGCATAAATTAATTTATTTAGCATATTTTGTAAATGATCAAATTTTACTATTCACCAAAAATTAAAGTATTTTAGAAAAATATAAAAAATTCATCCTAAATATTTTCTAATGTTTATAACTCAAAAATGAAATCCATTTTATGAAAAACAATTATAAATATTATTAATTTAATTTTTAATTAAAATAACAATTTACTTGAAAAATACAAATTTTAAAATTAAAACTGCTTTTCTAACACTTTGAAAAATAAATTAAGGTTTAATAAAATTATAATATAATCATAAGGAATAAAAATACTTGTTTATGAATATATTTTATGAAAATAAAATTTCTTTTAAATTATTAAATTAATTATTAAATATTCATGACATACAAAAATAAAAACACAATAATATAATTATACCATATTGTCACTTATATGATGGATAAATTTATTTATACTATCACTGGTAAGGTTACTATCCATGTGAACAATTTAATATCCGTAAGGTTTATATTAATATTAATAAGGGTAACATTACTATTCATAAGTGTATGTTACTATTCATTAAAAGTTAAGTTTGTCATATCAGACTCCAAACATCTTACTGATCACAACCATGTATGTCAGATTTTTGAAATTCAAATCACAGAGGTGGTAAATTTTTTTTAAGAATCACATAGAATTTATTAGTTTATTTAAGAATGATGTGGTATTATGTTTCCAAATATGATTTTATGTGATTATACTATATGATATTATTATATGAAGGGAGAAATTGCATTGATAAAAGTTTGGGTCGTTACATGTAAACCCCATGAAAGAGAGATTATAAAAATGGATATGTAAATAACCATAAATTTAAGGCTAATAGTCATATAATAAATTCCTGGGTAGTATATACACCACAAAAAATAAATTAGTGGTGAATAAGTCATAAGCCTCATAGAAATAAAAGTGAGACTAAAAATCCCATTAACATATGTATTGAATCTCATTGTACTCATTTAAACATACTGTAAAATAAATATAAGTTTATTATACGTATATTAAATAAAAATATTTCATTATATCATACCACATATTATTTAATTATGACCTTCCATTACCCATTTATTAACAATTCCATTTTAAATTTACATTTCGAGTATTAACCGCTTTGTTTTTCACATGTGTTTTGATTTCTTATAATTTTTCTCCTCTTACATATATAATTATTACATCATCCCCAAAATTATAAAATGATATAAATATCATATATATTCAGTATATATGTATTTATAATAATCTATAAAAGACAGAAATAGAAAATGAAATACGTCGTTCATGGAGATAGTAGACCGTACATACTCATTAATGTTGTTTCCATTTTCTTTTAATATTTAAAGAAAGAAAGTAAATGAAATATATGTATATATATATTATCATTATTACTTAATATATATAATATAAGTTCACTAAAATCATTCTTAATACATTCCATGTAAAGAGTGAACGAATCACATCTCTTGGAGAAGGCAGTAGTCCACACATCAAAAAATGAAGTTATCGCATTTGCACAAAATGGAAACCAGGAATTTATATGTTATATATAATTACATAAGAATAAATACATCATAAATATCATAAATATCATATAAAATAGAAATTCCATCATTATTCCCGACCTTTAAAGGTGACAATTGAATAATTAATGACAATAGTTTGGGAAGCATTAGTTCGTCGTAAACACAAATGATGATTGAATATCTCATTTTATGGAATTTTATATGAGTGTCAGTATTAAACTTTCCATAAAAAATATTATTACATTTAGGATATTGAATTTATTATATAATCATGTAATATAAATAATTTAGGGCTGGAGAAATAAATAAAACAAAAGTGATTGTTGAAGGATGTTACTTATTATTATGGTAACTACTTTTGGATTGCACCAAAGGGATTAATTAGATTAATTTACACCCAAATTTAGGCCTCAATTATTAATGGAGGGAATTTGGGAGGATATTTAGATAGTTTTTTTCACATCCAAATGGATTGAGTGGTGTGAATAAGTTTGGGGGTTGAGTGCCCTTTTTATAGTGGATTAGGAGTGACATTATTTTAAATATAAAAAGGTAAAAACTATTGAGAGGTTTCTATTACATAATGTTCCAAAAATAATGAACCATTTTATATAACATGGAGTATATGGTATAAATATGTCCGAAAAATTGGTTTTAGACATGTTTTCAAGTTATTTCCCCCTAAGTTAAAGTTTGACCACTAAGTAAACTGGTTTTTACCTTAATAGATATAATTAAGTTGACCTTACTAGAAATTATAAATTATTATTATTCCAAATATGGAATAAATTTTTATAAATTTAAATCACATAATTGGAAGAAATTAATTTAAAATTAATCCCATAGTCATGATAATAATGAGGGTTTTAAAAGTAAAATCTTCAAATGTTTGAAATGTTTTTTATCCAAGATCAGTGTGAAATTGATTCCAATTACCTAAATTGGTTTTATTGTTTTATAATGTAAATAATTATACTTGAAAAAATTTACAATATAATTTAACGATATAAATAAGTTACATGAAAAACTAGTTTTTAATTAAAATTCGAAATTTTTCGTTATTCATCAAAAATGAATCTTCATAGAAAAATATCAACAATTCACCCAAAGTAAATTAAGATATTACAATTTAAAAAAATAAATTTTATTTTTCAAATAAAAATTATAAATGTTTCAAAATTTATATTTAAAATAGGTGCACTATTAAAAGGTGGTAAAATTACCTTTTAGAAAAATACATCTTTTTATTCATACAATTGTCTTTATTCTTATTACTTATCTAGAAAACATATATTGTTAATGTTAATTAGTTGAATTAATATAAAATATATAAAATTCATTAAAATAATTCATCAAAGTTTTTTAAATAATATATTTAGGTGAAATGTGTTTGATTTCATAAATATAGTTTTCCAACAAAAGATTTCCTTTATTTTCAAAAAGGATTTTATTTTCATTTCTAGTTAATTGGTCCCCAAATAATTCTTATTATATAAATGTGTAGAATATATTTTCATAATTTAATTAATCTTATTCATAACCACCATTCCAATATCTAGGTAAAAAATTATAATAATATTTTAATATTAATATTAATATTACATTATAGTTTTGTAAAATTTTATCTTTCATGTCACCAAAGTTATCAAAGGAGATCAGAATTGTATATAACACAAGCCAAAAACAGTGTTTCATGTAATTAAATCTAATCTAAGTGTTTTGTGTAGTGAATTATTGACTTTATGTTGCGTACAAAGTAGGAACAGATTAGTAATTTCATATAACATAAGCTATATTTCATGTTCATGAAATATGGAATATTAAAAAGATCAGATGAATTTGAAAAATAATATTTCATAAAATCTCATGGTGTTACATTCTACCCCATTAAAATTAATTTCTACCTTGAAATTTTTTTAGGTTATCAAAGATTAATAATTTAAACTTTATTTCATAGAAACCCATAGCATAATAATGAATACTAAAACTACCTTTAAAAAGGTAAATTTGGAACCATAACGGTTAACCAAAGTAACTCTTAACTAGTTTTATACATAAGATAACATAGGCTGGGAGTGAAAAATTTACATGGAATGAAAGCATAAATAATTATAGAGTAATGAATATCATTGATCACCAATAAGTGAATGATCAATAGAAATCTAAGGGCCTCACAACCATAAACCTATGATGATTTATAAGACTACTGATTCAACAAAAACAAAGGTATTAGGATAAATCCTATTCAATTTCCTTTTCCTGGAGTTGATGAATTATTTTACTATCTAAGAAAACAAATAAATATACTTTCTTGATTTTATTACCTTTCATATGCACAATATCTCCCGTTGGTTGTGCCTTGCTCTATTTACTCTTTATTTCTTAATCAAAGGAATGAATGGTAATTTTTCATTCTTGAAGTACTAATAGGTAATGAGGTATAATGATAATTCATTACATATGTATTTATTTAGAATCACATAAAAATTGTTATAATAGGTTATACAACATGCATAAATCCTAATATAGTGAGACAATACTGTAATCTCAAAAAAATCATCCAAAGATTACGTTAAACTTTCCATAAATAGTTAATCTTATAACCCTTCCGAATGATAAAAATCCAAAACATTAGTAAAAAGGTCACTAAATTTCTCAAAATTAGATTAATATTGATCTCCCAAATATCATAAAGTAGATCCTAGGTTTCACATACCAAACATGTGAATACCTTCAAAATGTATTCTCTTAAAATCTGTTAATTACATGAATTTATATAACTCATTATAATCATACATGATTCTTAATTCTTTATATAAAACATAGATTATTTGATATATTCCTTAAATCCTAAAGTGCTACAAACTCTATCCAGGATAGTATAAACCACTTTGTCAAAAAATTCTTAATTAGTACCAAGGTATTTAGTACCATCCAATTTACATATTCACATCCAACATATCTTTATTCAAAAATCATTATCTCAACATTGGAACATATTAAATGTTATCCTTCACTTAATCATGTTATTTCCATGAATATCACCTTTCTATTAAATCACTTTTCAAGTCCCTTGGAACCATTCAACATATTCTTTAAAATCTATATAGAAAAACATATAATAAAAAATCCCTATATATTTCAAAACACATTAATATTGAATCCAAATAAATAAAAACTTAGGTTACTTCACTTTATACTTAATCCATTAACAAGTCTTCCTCATAATATTTCTTAATACCACATTTATTTCACGTTTCACTTGTAGTCTCTTCATTATCGTCAATATAACCATTACTCATACCACCTTATTGATTCTCTATGAAATATTTCCACTTAGGACATAGATTTGTATAGTTCCCATTCCTTTTAAATTTAAAGCATTGAACCATCTATGATGTCTTACGAATTCCATTATTTTCATTCATTGCATTAACCAAACATTTCATTTTCCCTTTGTAGTTACTTTCTTTGTGTCCTTATTTTCCACATTCAAAACATCTTGACATTCCTCTAAGACATTAAATTGGGTGCCTGTTCCCAAAATCATGACATGTAGGAAAATAAATCATCTTTCCTCTGGGATATCCATTACCTGAATTCTCATAAACCACTTTTATTCTCTTCTTTGGATAATCTAAGAGTTGATTAAGGTACATGTTGTTAATCATGATCCATGAAAATTGACCAGGAATAATCACAAAATCCATTTCTCTAGTCATAATCCCATTTGATTTCTCATAAAAAAAATTTCCATCACATTGAATTTTAACTAAGATCCTTCAGGTTCCCACCATTGACTAAAACCAAAAATCATTATGTGAGAAAAACCTATCATTTCACAAAACCTCATAATCATGAAAAATCGGTTATACAATGTCTAAATCCTGACACATTCTTATTTAATTTATGACACTTTAGGTTTATATGAGGTTATTCATAGTCATATTTTATTTAAATCCTTCATGATGGTTCATAAAGAGTCTATGAATTCCCAAATCATATCTCCTAGGATTGTCAGACCAGGTGTGTATCAAGGCCCGTTGTCGTGCACCAGTTCCAGATCAAGTCTATCCTAATATTATTATTTTAGAGGTTGTTACCCCTATGTACAAATGTTTTATATCCACATACAATTTTAGTATCTAGATATGGATATATTTCTTGGAAAATAGTCTATCTATCCTTTACCAAAATTCTAAGACGTTTTCCTAAACATTAACTCATCCTTAGACTTATCTTTAGATACATCCCTAGACACATCCTTTGAAATATCCCTATGTAAATCACTAAATTTTTCTCATCCTAGTTTCTAAAGGTTGAAAAAACATTTCCTTTAATACTAACAATAGTGACACAAGCTTAACATACATGGATATTACATCATTTTATATAAATATTCAGCACATTACAAAATTACATGTTTGAGGATCATAATATTTTTTTTGTATTTGGAAACTAGGAACAAAATATTATAAATTGGTGAAAGATATTCAATGTTTCCACAAAGTTAGTCCATTTAGTAATCCTACATAAGATTGAAAGTTATTTTTTATTAATATAACAAAAACGAGAAACAAAAAATAAAACCCTTCAAGGGGGACGGAAATGGTGCAGACCCAAGGCATCCCCTCTAACCACACACTGACATTCGAGGGGAAGAGAGAGGGGTCTATCAAAAACCACAAGAGGGTCCTCCTAACTGCCCTGGCGGGCCAACAAATCGGCTGCGAAGTTAGATTCTCTCCAGCTGTGATGAATAAGACTTCCATGGTTGGATTCTTCCTTGCACCTTCGTATAATGTAAGTAAAGTCCCAAGGAATCCCAAACCTTCCTTGTACCGCCTTAACCAGGACCTCTGAATCAGATTCAATTTCTGAAACTGCCAATCCCTTCTCCTTGCAGATCAAAAGGACTGAGAGAAGGGTTCGAGCCTCTGCCCTCAAAGAATTTCCAGGTCCATAAAAAGCACTAAAGGAAACGTACACCGATCCCCAACAGTCTTGCAGCAAGCCTCCACCCCTCATTACTCCCTCCATGCAAGAACCATCAACATTGAGTTTCAACCCAAGTTTAGGTGGCTGCCATTTTATCCAACAACCAAGCTTCTTTTGAAGTCTGCAAGGTTTCCCAAGGAAGCTACAAACCTCCACCGACTCCCTCCCCCCTTTGATCAAGGCCGCCAACTCCGCAACGAGAGTTCTTAGCCTTATCAAAAGGGCTAAGGTAGACTTTTTAGATCCCAATCTAACCTGATTGCGCGCCTCCCACAGGACCCAACAAACAGCCACTAAGACAATGGCCCTGATGGACCTTTCCATAGTCCTGTCTTGGGTTCCCAAGAACCATGCAGCCACAAACTCTGAACAGGTCCCAAGCATTCCATCGTTAACTGGTGAGTTGGAGAAATAGGACCAAAGAATAGAGGCCCATTGTCCCTGGAAGAAAAGATGTACCGCCGATTCAGCCCTTGGAAAATCACAGCAGAAACACCGCGATGCCAAACATATTCCTTTCCTCTGAATATTCTCCTCTGTTGGTAATGCAATGTTGATAACTCTCCACACCAAGAAATTCATCCTTGTCAGAATATGCTTACACCAAAAGAACTGTCCCCCTTCCACTGAGGATCTCTCTCTTTGTAGAATCTTCCTGTAGTCACGGGAGTTGAATCTGCCCGAAACAGCCTCCGTAAAACAGCATGTATCCAGTTCTCTACTCAAGACGATATCCGTGAACATGTCCCACTAAGTGGGACTCAACGCCGCCTGTATAACATCAGACTGAATACAAGCTTCCCTGAAGGACACTTCCGAAAGCGGACAGCCTTCAAAGGCCAGAATCTCACCCGCCCAATTATCATGCCAGAAACTGATATCCCCGTTACCTATAATCCACATGGAATAGCCCCGAAGCACCCCCATATGATCGAACATACATTTGGCCAGCCTCGTCGCCCCCTGCAAGTTGCATTCCTCTCCCCAGCCGTATCTCCCCTTGAAGAAATTTGCCCACAGTGACTCTCCCACAATAACCTCCCATGCAAGCCGTGCTTGTAGCCCGAGAATAGTATCTCGGATATCATGCAGACCAACACCTCCTTCATCAACTGGGCGTGCCATCCTTCTCCATGAGGCCCAATGACAACGCCCTTCTGTCTTGGCATCCCAGAGAAACGCAGTCAGTATACTTTCCATTTTCTAGATTGTGCCCTTCGGTGGTTTCACAACAGAGAACACATGCATGGGTATAGAGAGGAGCACAATATTGATCAGCATGATCCGACCTCCAAACGACAGGAGTTGGTTCTTCCAGTTCAGGATCCTTCCCAATAAACGATCTATAATTCCAGAAAATAGTTTCTTCCTGACCCATCCATATGACAGTGGAACCCCAAGGTAGAGAATAGGAAAATGCTTCTGATTGCACCCAGTAATCCTCTAGATAACTCTACAGCGTGGTCCCGAGCACTTCGAAGAGATAAACACATTACTCTTCGCAAAATTGATATATTGGCCACTGAGATGATTATAACTAGCCATTAAGACTCTATAATGATTTAAGGACCTGCTCCGACCATTCATGAAAAACAGAATATCGTCAGCAAACATCAAATGAGTGATATTCCCTGAGTTCCCCTTGCCCACGTACGGTTTAAGTTTTCCTTCTAACAGACTCTTCTTCAGATTCCTGGAAAGAGCATCCTATGCAATGACAAACAAGGATGGGGATAAAGGGTCACCTTGTCTCACGCCCCGGACAGTTTTGAAGAAACCAAAGCTCCTCCCCATCATTGCCACCGAGAGCCATGGCGAGGAGTAGCACCTGAAACATAAATCACAGAAACGTTCCTGGAACCCGAAACCCCTCATTACCCTGATAATGAAGCTCCATTCCAATTGATCATAAGCTTTGTTCATGTTGACTTGAATGATGATATTAGAACCAACCGTCCGCCTGTTGACGTCCTGAACCAGTTCACTTGCAATACCCACCGCCCCCTGAATATTGTGGCCTTGAATAAACCCGTGTTGCTCAGCTGAGACCACTTTGGGTAAGAGTTTTGCGAGTCTCCTCCCAATCACCGTGGCTAAGATCTTATAAGACACATTACAGAGGCAAATGGGGCGGAATTGACTGATGAGATGGGGATCTTTCACCTTGGGAACAAGCACCACCCTTGATGCCGTTACACCCCTGTTTAAGGAACCCCCCATGAAAAAGTCTTGAATAGCATGCACAATGGTATTACCAATAATATTCCATGCAAAAATATAAAAGGATGCCGGAAACCCGTCTGGGCCAGGAGCGCTTCCTGTGGGCATGCTCATCAGGGCCTCTCTAATCTCCTTTTCCTGAGGAAGAGAGGTTAGACATTCATTATCATTCACATCCAACAAACCGGGAAGTCCACCTAATAACCCAGAGACATCCGCATCATCTCTCACATAACCGGATGAAGGATCTCCCGCCAGAAGGCTCTCGAAATGCTTCGACTCTAACTCGCCAGCCACTTTCACATCAGACGTGAAAGAACCATTCTCCATTTTAATATTGATCTTCGTGCTTCTCCTTTCCTTAATACAAGCTTGAAAGAAGGCAGTATTTCGATCTCCTTCTCTGAGCCATCTCACCCGAGACCTTTCCTTGACCATTCTTTCTAACTCGAGAAGCTTTTCCGCAAGAGCTACTTTCTTGTCGCAAAGATCAATAAAGATGTTATCATCCCATGCCGCCTGGAGAACTTCTTCTAGCCTCTCAATATCTGCCTGCATACTGATAACCCGATTAGAATCGACTTCTTGGATGTTCAACCAGTTCCTGATGTCCAGTTTCAGCCGCTTGAGGCGATTCACCAACCCAGCCCATGAACATTCTCTTTCATCCTTGTGCCATGACATTTCCAGAACAGATAAAAAACCCGGGTCACGGTGCCACTCCCCAGAGTAGCTGAAGGTTCTGCTCACCACCACTTCACGTCTTATGTCCACAAGAATAGGGGCATGATCTGAAAGAATACGGGAGAGATGAGTGACCGCAGATTTTGAAAATAAATCAAGACCCTGCATGTTGATAAGGCAGCGGTCCAATCTACTCCAAATGCGGTCCGAACCTCTACGGTTATTACACCACGTAAACTTAGCACCCGTGAACCCCAGTTCCATTAGTCCTGCATGGGTCGTGCACTCCTGGAACTCCAAAATATTATCCTGCAGGATCCTCGAGCCTCCTTTCTTTTCCGAAGGATCAGCAATGGTGTTGAAGTCGCCTCCCACAAACCATGGAAGGGAGCCAGTGTGGGTTCCTTTTAAGTGAGACCATAATTATCTTCTCCCAATATCCAAAGTACTTGCATACACAAACGAGAAAAGGATCTGAGCACCACCAATAGTAATCTTCGTATCGATACATTGAGGTAAGATATTCACCACTTCAAGAGAAATGTTATCCTTCCATCCAATCCAGACTTGAGAATTAGTATCACCCCCATGTACCGAGTTAGGAAACCCCAACTTCCGAGAAACTCCAGATAACGTGTTTGCAGAGAGCTTTGGTTCCAACACAACCACCAAAGAAACATTGGCTTTCCTGCTTCCGAAACCAAAAACGCATGTTTGGCCTGAGCACCAAAACCGCGCGCGTTCCAAATAATAGCTGATAGCATTAAAACCTGCCCCTGCGGGCCTTTGAAGCAGACGAACGGGAAGACTGAGAGGAAGGAAGGGTCAGCATGCCCTTCCCCTTGGACTTGGAGCGGGTAAGAGGCCCCGACTCATCCAAAACTGTAACGTTCCTGATAGGCGAAAGAATCACTTTCTTAAAAGCCGCATCATCATCCTCCAGGAGCGACGGTCTTCCAGCAGCCCGGAAGCCCGAAGCCTCTGAGTCCACGTCTCCATGAACTAACGACAGCAAGAACCTCCTTTGGGGAGAGAGACGAGACCTCTCCCACTCTTTATTCACACCAAGGGCCATTCCGTTCGGAGCCTTTTCCTCAACAGAATGGAATGACAGTTTACTCACCAAATACTTCTGTAGAAAATCCGGTGACAGTTGAGAAGAAACCAACAACGGAGACGAAGGGGATGCCAGGACCCGCAACGCGCCCCCCAAGGAAACCACCAAACTATCCTATGGAGCCTTCTGGGGCGTGCACCTCTCTTCCCAGGAGCCGACCTCAATCTGAGCATCCGACAGTGGAGACCAGGAAAGCAGGTCCTTACATACCGGAGAAGGGGCCGACTGCATGGGGACCGTGTTAGCTGAGGAGTCCTCACACACCAACAGCGCCGTACTATGTTCCCCAAAAAATTTTGAATTTGAACCTGGGGCGGGAGTAACGGTAACTTCGATGTTTCTCGCCCCGTCCAAGGGAGGCGGGTCAGTACCCGTATTCAACTCCGATCTCTGACGAGGATGGCCAGTCCGCCGCCGGCAAGAAGCCTCAAGGTGTCCATGCAATCCGCAGGAGATGCAAAACCGCAGACCCTGAAGGTAAAACAACCTTTGTTTCCAGAAAAAAACATCATCAGATTCCAAGACCACAAAGGGCAGACGAGGCGCAGAAAGATCTAACTCCACGCAAATGCGTGGATTCACAGCAGCCTGAAAAGAGTAGGTTTTATCATCAGCACAGAGATAGGACCCGAGTGCATTTCCAACCTCCCTGAGAATAGCCGGGTTATGAAAAGGAAGGGGTAACCCAGGAAGAGAGATCCAAACAGCATCCATAGATGATTCCCGACCAAAGTGGCAGTCCCAAGACCACCTTGAGAGAGAAAACCGCCAGGAGCCACATCGTCTATCATCTCTGGACCAAGACCTTACGAAATCCTCCCTGGAAGAAAAATGAATACAGAACTCCACCTGAGAAAACTCTAAAACCACTGCCAGTTGAGCAAGACCCCAAGAGTCCACAAAACTTCGGAAAACCACCCTGGAAGGTTTGTTGCGGCCAAAACGTGCCACCAGAGTCAGATCATGGAAGGTCGCCGCCTCTTTAAGCTCCTGAGCCGAGAGAGACACAACCGGAACTCCCGCGACATTCCTAACCGGACGACTCTCCACCACCACAGGAGGGATGACCGGGAAAGAGCCCACCAAGGAAGAGGATGAACCAGGACCAACCTTAGTAACGCCACCACACAAGGCATCTTTAAAGGAGGCCTTCGCCAGAACCTTACCCCTGCCTCTAGCCAGGCTGGTAACACCATTAGCGGAAGGAGTTGAAACCACTCTGCCCCCCTTACCAGAAGAGCCGCCACCAGCCACCGGGAGAGACATCTTCAAACAATACAAAGTGCACACTTCCAAACAATATCAATTTTTCCATAATCTAAAACATTTAAAATAAAGCATGAAATATTTTTTGAAAACTCTTTATGACAATCAATATACAATTTTCTAATCATGATCTCATCCTCAGCTCCTGTGAAAAACATAAAAAATGTGGGATGATCATAAAAATATCAGTGATGGATATAAAATAAAGAAATTGTTAGTCCAATGATAAAAATTAAAAGACATGAAAAATTATCAAAAAGTAATAATTTTCACCCTTAAGATGTAGTAAATAATTTCTTTTGAAAATAAACTTGTTACTTACGTTTTTTATAAAAAAGGATTACCATAAACCCATAACAAGCATAGAAAATACATAAAGGTATCTTGGGACATCATTATACTTTTCACTCTTATAAATGGAATAACCATACGGTCAACTTCCATACATGTAACTCTTGGAAATGAAATATCCATATAGATGACTTCCATACCCAATGAATTAGAGGGCTATCATAGACCTAGACATCCTTGTTCTATCATAGAACCACCCATCATTGGTTTATAACATAACCACCCTTCAAATGTCCAAGTACTATTGAAAACCCATCAAGCATAATTAACCCATGGAAATTAAATGGGTTTAATAAAAATATCTTCGAAAAATGATTAATAGATGGAAAAGAATTGGGTTTGTAACGTCCCAGTTCCGGGTGACACCCAAAGGTGCCCCGAACCTGATTGGTCACATAACATCAAGTGAATTTCCCCAAATTCCATAGGCTGACGACTAGAAGCGAAGGCCAAGGTCTTATAATGGGGAAATTATACCATCATTGTCAAAGTATACACAACAGAATAACAATATTAATCAATAGTGAAAGTAGTAATACCATACCACATAAGTAAACAACGAAAGACTAATAGTAATATAAGAACTGGAGCATATATAAATGATCCATTTCACATGTGTCTAGGAAAACATCCTAAAAAGTCACAATGATGGAAATACAATACTGAAACCAAAATAAAAAAATAGTAAACTCCAATAGCATCACAAGCCTCAGCTTGGTCCCCTACTCTCTAGCTCTAACAAAAATCAAGTACCTGATGAAGAAGGGTGATTTCCCTTATTTATATCTGTAAGCATATAATCTATTTGAGTCCAAAATCATGAACCAAATAGGGTTTGAGATGAATCCCAGTAGGAAAACACCAAAATATCTGTGCCTAAAAGTTAGTTAATATATATAGCAGGAAATATTAAGAAAAGAATTAATAAACTAGGAAGTACTCAAAAGTATTTTTTATAGTTTTCAATTTCATTCATTTATGTTTATTAATTATTCAAACTCTCGAATAATGAATCTTGGGATCTAGACTAAGCTCTGTATCCCTCCATGTAATAGTAACAATAGGCATCTCATAAGACCATCTTAGTAATCAAGTAAGACCAAGTCGAAGCTTGTGATTTGGCTTGGCAGACTCGTCACAACAACTATCAACCATCCATAAAAACCCTCTCAGAAATCTATCATGGTCTAACCCCTTTAGTTTAATCATAGCAAAAATAATTTTAAAGGACTACCAGGGTAGCTCTCACAGTCAATACCCCTATGTCCACACGACATCAATAATTTACACATGACCTCCAGGTATCTCTCACAGTCAATACCCCATGGGTTAAAGTCTACACCAAGGCTCTCACGACCTTGTGTAAATAAACATGGAAACCCCCAAAGTTTTCCTAGTCTAAGGCTCTTACGATCCATTAGAATATTAGTGCACATATCATAAAAAATAATCACATGTAATCTATAACTACTTCATGGCTAACATGAACAAGCATAACACATGAAATGAATATAAAAAATCAAGTCCGTCCTAAACAAATCAAGGCATGGAAAACAAGGTATGCCTCATTGGAAACCTAGGCCAAATGTCCCTAAATAGTCAAACTAGGGAAACACACCCATGGGTGTCTCGTAAACAAGGAATAAAACCTTATGCAAATGATCAACCACTTTTCAATCAATTAAACCATAGAAAGTAGATACTAGGGATTAAATCCAAAACATGCAATACCTCAAACATGGTTATTCACCACTTTAATCATATATAATTCAATGAAAATCAAAGAAAATCACAAAAAACCTACCTTGATGTTGGGAGATCACTATAGTTGAACCTCAACCCTTGAATCAGCCTATAACAATATAGATCTAAAAAAAGGATAAAGCCTTTCAACCTCGGATTACTCAAGAGAGAGGAGAAATAAAGAAGAGAGGATCTAGGGGAAGATAGAACTCACCAGTGGGAATCCAACACACCTGATAGAATCTCAATCGAGGCTCAGAAGGAGAATCGGTAGGGGTTCGAAGTTCTCAGATATCTCGTTGCTATCCTGTACGAAACATGGGAAGAAGAAGATGGTTCTGGAGATGAGATGTGACCATGTTCCAATTAATCAATTAAAAATAAAAGCACATAGTGTGTTAATTTAATGTAAACGACTTGTACTAGCCTCAACCATCTCCCACTTTAGGCAGTCTGCCAGGTCACCAACATAGCCTTGTACTCATCCAGTACACAGCTACGCATGGAAACTGGGTACATGGAGTGTACTCAAAAGTACAAGACGTATAATTAATTTGTTTTATTTATTCCTTTTTCCTAAAAAAAACTGAAATAAAGATCCATTCTTGAAATGAAGATATGGCTTCTTACAAACTTTCCCCTTAAAGAATTTTTTTCTCAAATTTCTATTACAAGGGTGGTGAAGAAGAAACTTAAAATAACTCTGGCCATTGTGATAAAATGTTAGCCTCCCTCTCACAAGTCTCATCCTGTACTCGCCCGTGCTTCCATAGCACTCGTACGAGAAGAATAGAACATCCAAAAAGAACCTTTGTGCTACGATCCACAATATGAATAGGTTTCTCCTCAAAGGATGTATCCACCTCTAACTCAACCTCCTCTGGTTGATAAACATGAGACGAGTCTGAAAAGTAAAGTCGTAGATGAGAAACATGAAAGACTCCATGCATATCTTGGTACCTCTAAGGTAACTACAACCGATAGGCAACCAACCTAACTCTCTCCAAAACCTCAAACTACCCAATGTATCTCGGTGAAAGATTCCCCTATCTTATAATCCTCCTGTGACCCAACCTCGATTTGACATGTAAGAAAATCGAATCTCTGAACTCGAACTCCCGAGGTCATCTCCATCAATCAACATAAGATTTTTGCCGAGACTTTGTAGTATCCATCATCTTCTGAATCAACTCCACCTGCTCAGTGGTCTCCTAGAGAAGACAAGGTCTCATCATAGCTGCCTCTCTTGCCTCAATCAAACATAGGGGTGATCAATATGGCCTACTATATGAAGACTCATATGGTGACATCTGAATCATCGCCTGAAAACTGTTATTGTAGGCAAAATCCACTAGGGGTATGTCTCTCTCTCAAGAGCCCTCAAAATATAGGACACATGCTCAAAACATGTCCTCCAAAACCTGAATCATGCAATTAAACTATCCATCTATATAGGGATGGTAATATGTAATCATAAGTACTTGTGTACCCAAATCCCTCTATAATTCCTATCAAACACAAGAAGTCAACCGGTCATCCCTATCTAAAACAATAGAGTGCAGAACCCCATGAAAACGTACAATCTCTCAGATGTAAAACCTTCCAATATCATCAACACTAAAGGTCTCCTTGATCAGCAGGAAATGTGAAACCTTCGTGAGTCTTTCAACAACAACCCAAACTACATCATTCCCTCATGGTGATCTCGGTAATCCCATCACAAAATCTGTTGTGACATTATTCCACTTCCACTTAGAAATGGGTAACAACTATAAAAGTCCTAACGGTCACTGATGCTCCAACTTCACCTGATGATAAGTGGAACATCTCATAATAATACCAAATACATCCCTTTTCATAGCTGACCACCAATACTAATGGTATAGATCTCGATACATCTTGGTGACACCAGGAAGAACTGCCCAAAATGGGGAATGAAAATATCACATCAACTCCCCACGTATGTCTGCTGACCCCCATATACATCTATGGAAATGAAAGATCTCATCATCACCTATGGTCCACCCAAGAGTAGGGTCCTCTCCTAACACACTCTCCTATAGGACTAGGCCTTCATAATCAGATAGTTGGCTCATTCGAACTCGATCCAGTAGAGTAGAGGTAATAACTAATGAAGAAATAAATGTCTGTCCTTATCTATTGTGCACATCAAAATTCATCTTAGAGAAAAGAACCATAAATTTTCACTCACTTATAGCCTCCTGAAATTTATGTATTTGATTCCTTCTACTCAATGAATCAACCACTGCATTTCCTTTCCCAAGAATTTAGGAAAGCTCAAAGTCAACAGATTGATGGTACTCAACCCACCTTCGCTGTTTCAAATTTAGATCACGCTGAGTAAAGATATACTTGAGACTTTTGTGGTCAGTGAATACCACAAAATGCTCTCACAAAATATAATGTCTCCAATAGCGTAAATCATGCAAAACTATAGATAACTCGAGATCGTGTGTTGGGTAATTCCTCTCATGTGGCCTCAATTGCTGAGACACATATTCAATGAATCCTTACCCATGAATTAGCACTACTCCCAGTCCGATAATTGACGCATCACAGTAAATGGTGTAACTCTTTCTTAGGTCTGGAAAAATCAGTCCCAGTGCTAAAGTCAATCTTCCTTTCATCTCTTAAAAGGATGAATCATAGAAATCTCTCCATAATTACTTTGCACCCTTCTTAGTTTGGACCGTCAGTGTCACTACTAAGCGTGAAAAGTCCTGAATAAAGCTCCTGTAGTAACCAGATATCCTTAGAAAGATCCATACCTCAATTAATTTCAATATCTACTCCCAGGAAACTACCGCCCTCACTTTCTCTAGGCCTACTGATATTCTTGTCTCTGAGATAACATGACCCAAGAAGTGAATTTGGTCCATCCAAAAGTGGCATTTTGAGAGGTTAGCATATAACTGATGCTCTCTCAGTGTACATAAAATGATCTCAATATGGGTAGCATGGTCACATTGAGTGTGAGAGTACACCAAGATATCATCCACAAATACTACCACAAAGAAATGCAAGTAAGGATGGAATGATTAGTTCGTCAGTTCCAGGAAAACCGCTAGTGCGTTCGTGAGACCGAATGACATAACCAAATACTCAGATAGACCATACCTATTCTAAAAGGCTGTAAGAGGTATATCTGATGGTCTAACATGCAACTGATGATAACTGGATCTAAAGTCAATATTTGAGAACACCTAATGTCCTCAAAACTGATTAAATAGATCATCAAACATCAGAAAGGGATATCAGTTATTTACTGTCAACTGGTTCATCTTCCAATAATCCACACAAAATCTGATGGTACCATCCACCTTAATCGCAAAAAGGATAGGCGAGTTCCAAGGGGAAGTACTGGGTCAGATGAAACCATTTTCCTATAACTACTTTAACTGCTTCTTGAGCTCTTGTAACTCTGGTGTAGCCATCCTATATAGGGGAATGGACATCGGTGCCTCTCATGGAACAAGCTCAATAGATAAATTTACCTCTCTCTCTAAAGGTGAACCTAAAAAGTCTTCAGGAAAGACATCCATGAAATGATCCACTGCTGGAGGAAATTCCATCTGTGAAGTCCCCTTGTCATCCAGATATAAACTTGCAATTTGGGCTGTAATTCCTCCCAACCCATGATGCTTGGGTTTAGCTCTGCTTGTCTAGACATCCCATTCACCCTTGTGTATAAAATACCTGCCCTATAGTGACATGAAACACACCCTACAATGATAACAATCAATAAAGTCATGAAAGGAGAAAAACCAGTCCATTCCAAGAATGATATCGAAGCATGTCATCTCTAAGACATAGAGGTCACATGAGAAGTGACACCCACCAACCTCAAGAGGGCACTCCTTTCATTGATGTACACTAGTCTTCCTAATACCCAATGGAGTGTCTAGCATCATAACATCCTTAGAAGTGAAGATATAGAGCCCAAGTCTCTCCATAAAAACAACAAATATAAAACTATGGGAAGCCCTAGTATCAAAAAGATTAGGAGCTTAAACTGAGGCAATTAGAATTTTACCTCTAACCGTAGAAGGTCTGGGATCCTGCTTCTACTGGTTCTACTCTTCTGCAAAAGAATAACCTGTACCGCCATCCTTTGACCCTATCTGACCACCCTAAACTGATCCAACCTACTATCGCTAAAATAATGTCGTATGGCTACCACAGCCATGACAACCTCTTTAACCTGAATGGCTCGATGAACTCTATTTCCATGACTGAGGAAAAAACTAGTGGTCTTGCTTCTGAATCTGGAGTCATAACTGATCCACTTTCACTAGCTCTTTGTGAGAAAAATTGGCAAAAACACTGAAGATGACCAATCTTTCTAGAATATTAGCACTCAATAGGGTCTCTTGGGCACTAAGGTCTTGTGTGTACACTCTTCCCACACTGGTATCACCTCGCTTGACTACCTATAGATAGATTCCTACTATTGTAATCACCACACGAAGTGTAACTCCCCGACCCCAGCTACCCGGAGACAGTGCATTACTTCGTAACATTGGCATGATCACAAAAGATCAAGTCTCGAAAGACCGATTAGTTTAGTAGCCTTGGAAACACTAGATACATTCGTAAACGTTACATTACATCATAAAGTGAAAAACTAAAATAACAAAGTCTCCATAGTCCACACTCATATCCTCTTCTGACTATCCCTGCAGGTCATTCATAAAATACTTCTTCACATCCTGGAAAATATTAAAACATTGAAAGGGGTGAGCTCAGATGCTCAGTAAGGATAACAATATTGCAGAAGCTTTCATAAATAAACATTAACATTTAAGGCAATGTATAACTAAAACAAAAGCCTTTTTAAACTTGAACTTCAGCATAATATGACAAAAATAAAATTAAATAATTCCATTTACTTACTCACATTGATATTCTAATAGTCGAATAATCACATGAAATATCAATAACCACTTTCATAATGATGGAATGCATAATGCCAGACTATCATAACCACGTAGGCAAGGCCTCGTGCCAAGACCACAAATAAGATTTTGTCAAGGCCTCGTGCCAAGACACTAGTTTGTCTCATGAGACCTACCGATGCATCGAGGAGATATAGCGGGCTCCACCCATCACTTCTTAAGTCCAATGCATTCTCATATGAATAGGTTTAAACATATCATAAACCATAACATAATCGTATCACATAAAACATGCATAAAGGAAACATAACATTTCCACATTTCAATCACAAGATATCAATACAACACATTGATATAATAAAAATGATTTCAAAACCATTTTCAATACCAAAAAAAAATAAAGTTAAAACTTTGTATTTATTTTTCATTAAAAAAAGTGATGGCTTGTAGAGGAAGCTGAAACTCAAATAATGGTCACGGCGGCGGAGAAGTCATTGTCGCCGCATATGTACGAAAAGAAAAACATTCCCTTTTTGTCGTTTAGTAAAATGATTCGTATAAAAAAAATTTCTTTTGAATAAATGTAAAAGTCAAAGGGGTTTATACACCGTATAAAAGAAAGTTGTGTATAAAACCAAATGTGCCTCAATGAAAGAAGATTGAGACGAAGTCCTTACAAAGATCATTTTTAAAATAAAATAGATCTATTATGTGTATTCACTATAGGTACACATAAAGAAAGTAAAAATACAAAATAGGACATAATAATATCATGACATAATTTGAAAGTAGGAGATTAACCCAAAGAATGGAAACTGGGTTAAGAAGTTCCCTTACCTTGCGTCCGACTTGACTCGATCGTTCTTTAATCTCCTGAATAATAAACTAAAGTTAATTTATAATTTCTTAAGAACCTTTTTGAAGTTTATTATTCATTTTATATCACTTATTACCATGTTATGAACATTATGTAATTATTTATGTTAATAACGGTCATTTTGACGATCTTAGGTACTTGAGTCAAAAATAAACTTATTATAATTACACTTTGTTCATGTTGTAATATATCCATTATATCCATAATTATATTCATGATTTATATATCATATAAACCATATATATCCAGTATATACATTGATTTATAATATTACATAACATTTAGAGGTAAGAAATGAAATGCACCGTTCATGGAGACGGTAAGCCGTACGTATGCATGAACGCTACTTTCATTTCTATTTTGTATTTAATGGAATGAAGTTATAATTATATAAAGTTATAATATAATTCCATTATAGTATAGTGTATAATACCATTTACTCCATCCTTTATACATCCCACATATGGCATTAACGATTCAAATCACTTTGAGGGGGCGGTAGTCCGCACTTCCTTAAATGAAAATATCGCGTTTACCCATAATGGAAACAATAAAGGTATTCCATAAATGAAAAATAAATAACCTTAAGTAAAACATAAACATATTATATATCATATATAAATAGTGTGACATCTTAATGGCCACCTTTTAAGGTGTTATATGAGTGTTGAACAATCATCGTTTCGTGAGGCAGAAACTCGCCATCCGCAGAAACAGTATGTTATTTAACCATTAGATGTAGGTGTGTGTAAGTTTAGCTCGAATAATTATCATAAAAACATCCTAGTATATTGAGAATACTGGTGTTGTTACAAAAGAAATGAATAAAAAGAGTTTAGGGGGTTGGATAAGCAAAATAAAACAAAACAACATAAGAGAATACATTACCTTAAAATCGGGTAACTCTTTTGATTTGAGCCAAAGGCTTCTTTGGGAGGAATTATGCCCAAAATTAGGCTTCTAGGAGTAAGGGAGGGAAGTTGGGAGAGTATTTAGGCAGAGTTTGGCCGAGCCAAATGGCTTGAAAGTGTGAATGAGGTGGTAGAGGTGGGGGCTTTTTATAAGAGGAGAGGAGGGGCACTCTTGGAAAGTAAGGAAATGTTACATTATTATACAATGATTTTCGGATTCCAAAGGTCCCAAACTTATATAATTCGAGGATAAAGTGATAAGGGTTCTAAAAATACTCATCCAATAGGTTTTTGACAAGTGTAAGCCTTGGAGTTTACATTATCTTTTTATTTTATTTAAATCGTTAAATAATGAGGTCATCGCTGCATCATCATGATGTCATAAATAATTTAATTTATTTAATGTCTAAAAATTATAAAAAAATAATATGATGTAGTAAATCGTTTTATCTTTCCAATGAATATTTATAGTCAAAAATATGACTTGTATAACCCCATGTAAAAATTGTTTTAGTAAAACATTTAATGTTTGTGTCATTTTTTACTTTAACATTAAATAAAAGGTATTTATGTCATTTTCCAACTAAAGTGGCTCCATGGGGTCCCCAAGTTGACCCATGGATTCTATTGGTCGGCCATGGCACATCCAATGATGGTAGGACATGTGTCAATCTCATCTCATATTATTAAAACATTATTTTTACCTTAAACTACACTAATTACCTCTAATCACGATTAGGAACTTAAAAGTTACTATTCATCAAAAAATTATTTTAATCTCATTAAACCACATTTTACTTCTTAATGACAATCATGTATGCCGGATTTTTGAAAATCAAATCACAGAAGTGGTAATATTTCATTTAAACGAAAAATCAGTTATTTAACTACCACTTAGTGGTTTCACTATTCATCAAAAATTGAAGTTTTTCAGAACAATGCCAAAATTTCACCCTAAGCTATAATTGATATTCCGAATTCAAAAATGATGTCTATTTTATGAAATTACAAACATATAAGTTGCATTAATTAATTTTATAATTAATTCCCACTGTCACAACAAATAGCGTGTTTTTAAGAAACAATATATATCAAAAGATTGACAATTGTTTATGTCCAATTTCAAAGTGAAATGAATTATAATGAACACCATTGGATAAAATGGTAAAAATATATTCTAATTATACTTTAAAACCACTCAATAGTATAACTTATCACTATAAATTATTTTGATTAAAAAAGTTTTTTTAAGTATTTTTGACTATTCATAAAAATTTGGAAGTTCTCAGAAAATTACAAAAAATTCAACATAGGCTAATTTCAATATTACGAATACAAAAATGAATTCCATTTTGAAATATAAAATTTCTATAATTTTAAAAAGTGGGTATTAATATTCATAACGGATACTTTGATTAGTCGCGGTGTGTTAGAACTTGAGGTTGCGTAAAACACACGCTGCTCTATTATTCAAAGAGGAGCGTACCATGGAAGATTGGGGTGTTACATTCTCCCCTCCTTCAATAAATTGCGTCCTCGCAATTTGAAATTTTTCTTTGAAAATAAAAGGTTTAAAATAGAAAATACCTTTGTGGAAAACCCACATCGGAAATAAGGTTAATAAAATTTAGCCTTAATAAGCGGGAAAGGGAAATGAAAAAGTTACCACCCAATTATGATCTCGATTAGGAGAACATTGGTGGAAATTAGAGACATATAGTTGGAGGAAAAACGTAAATATTTGTAGGGAGTGATTGGGGTCATCAATCACAAACAAGTATCAAATTGAGGGCCACAAAGCCTTCAATATATGTTGATTTAAAATATCATCAGTTCAACAAGACATAAGGTATTAGTATAACACATTTTTTTGTTTTAATATCCCTTTAATAAAGTTTAAGAATTAATTTATTCATAGAATAAGATATAGGTATATATATATTTATGCTTGACAAGTAGAGTTTCAACCTTCAACTAATTTCTACCACAAACTCATCTTTCACTCAAAAAGATAATAGAACTCAAAAATATTATATTTATCCTAATTGTATAAGGTTCAAAATATTAACACATACCATTTAGATTTTGTAAAAACCAGGGACTTCCTGTAGGCTAGTGGTAGGTAATAAAGGCATGTCGCACTATGGTTGTGGGTTCGATTCCTGCAGCTTTGTCCGACGCGATGGGTTAGGCCCCACCCTGCAGGTTGTCCTTTTCCTAAAACTATAGTATTATAATATTCCAAAATAATCTTCATAAATGTTTTAACCTTAAACAATACTATCCAAAGTTCAACTTAATCCATTCCAACCTTTATAGTTATCCAAAATACCTCTGTCCAGACTTTCTCTAAAAGGTCTCTAAATTCCAAAATCAATTGTAACATTAGATTCCCCAAACAAAGTAATGTTTCTCTTATTGTTACATACTAAAAATATGATTTCCTTCATCATATTAAAACCTTAATGATAACAACAAGTACTGCAGTACAATCCTTATATATATATCACATTATTCTAATAACCAGAATATAATCCATGAGTCCAAAAGCACCAATACATTAATTATTCCGCTTCAACTGTAGTAACAACATAAGATTGTCCTTGATCCCTTGGCCTTTTCTGAGGTAATTTTCCCTGACGCTTAGGACATTCATTTGCATAATACCCCATTTCTCTACAATTGTAGCATTCAACATTGATAGCCTCTTTCTTTCCCTTGCAATCACGCGCCTGGTGACCTTTTTCTCCACATTTATAACAAACTCCCATTCCCTTTAGGCAAGTACCAGGGTGATTCTTCCCACAATTATCACATAATGGAAAATCCTTCTTTCCCTTTTTCCCTTTATCTGTCTCTTGCTCCACAGTTCTCTTCTTCTCTTGCTTTACTTTATTGTCATAAGATTTAGAGAATTCCTTTTTTGTCTTGATAGCACATGAGACAATGTCTTCATACGATGAGAAGGTTTGTGAGACTAATGCTTGATGAAGAAATGGTTTTAACCCATCAAATAAATGATCAATCTTACTTTTTGGGTTACGTATATAATCTTCTGCATGCCTTGCTAACCTTGTAAAGTTAGCCTCATACTTTACAACATTCTCATCCTCCTTTTGTCTCAGACTCAGAAATTGCCTTTCCATATCTACTCGATGGTCATGTGGAAAGTATTTTTCTAAGAAAAGATATTTGAACTCTCTCCATTCCATACTTGATACTTCTTCATCTTCCTTTGTATTTTGAATCAATGACCACCATTGATCGGCATCTCCAGTGAGGCGGTAAACTGCCATGATAACCTTCTCCATTTCGCTACTCCCCAAGGCACGGAATATTTTCTCTAAGGAGTTTATCCATTCCTCAGCTACTAATGGATTTGTACCCCCATTAAATTTTGGCAGTTGTTGCCTCATGAAGTTGTCTAACATTGATCCTCCACGTTGCGGATTAGGGTGCTCCATATGAGTAAGGTAATTATTCATAACCTGAGTGAGTTGTCCCAGTATGGTAATAAGTTGATCAGCACCAGTTGTATCTCCAGCTCCATAATAATTATCTTGAGCAGGAGGGAAATCCCTACACGGAGTGCGTGCATTGATACGGTTTCCATTCCTTCCACTAGGCACCATTTCTAAACAATGTCATAAACTAGATTAGTTTATGAATCAAAATACATAATTCCATATTTATAAAATACTTAACATAAATTGAGCTATTTATGGATATAATCCATAATCATAAAAAAAATTTCTTTGAGAAAGTATATACTCATAACCCTTCATAGTGGTTTGTAAAGAAAACGAGAATTATCCTAAGCATATCCCCCGGGAGTGTCGTAACCAAGAGTGCAGCAAGGCCCGTTGTCATGCACCAGTTCCCGTTTGAGTCTAGATCAAAGCGGTGTTTTTGGGTTTTACCCCTAGGTACATCTGTGCCAGAGCCGCCTCTACCTGCTCGTATTCAGACAGGGATGTATTGCTCGGAAAACTCACAAAATCTCTATAATACCAAAATTCAAGAAAGTTCTTCTATACTAATCCTCAAAGTCTATCTTTGGGCTATGTGCTCTAATCAGAGTTTATCTAAATCTAGCTTCCAAGGTTAGTACTAAACTGCCTCTGATACCAACTGTAACGCCCCGACCCCAACTACCCGGAGTCGGTGCATTACTTCGTAACATTGTCATGATCACAAAAGATCAAGTCTCGAAAGACCGATTAGTTTAGTAGCCTTAGAAACACTAGATACATTCGTAAATGTTACATTACATCATAAAGTGAAAAACTACAATAACAAAGTCTCCATAGTCCACACTCATATCCTCTTCTGACTATCCCTGCAGGTCATTCATAAAATACTTCTTCACATCCTGGAAAATATTAAAACATTGAAAGGGGTGAGCTCAGATGCTCAGTAAGGATAACAATATTGCGGAAGCTTTCATAAATAAACATTAACATTTAAGGCAATGTATAACTAAAACAAAAGCCTTTTTAAACTTGAACTTCAGCATAATATGGAAAAAATTAAATTAAATAATTCCATTTACTTATTCAATGGATATTCTACTAGTCGAATAATCACATGAAATATCAATAACCACTTTCATAATGATGGAATGCAAAATGCCATACTATCATAACCACGTAGCCAAGGCCTCGTGCCAAGACCACAAATAAGATTTTGTCAAGGCCTCGTGCCAAGACACTAGTTTGTCTCATGAGACCTACCGATGCATCGAGGAGCTATAGCGGGCTCCACCCATCACTTGTTAAGTCCAATGCATTCCTCATATGAATAGGTTTAAACATATCATAAACCATAACATAATCGTATCACATAAAACATACATAAAGGAAACATAACATTTCCACATTTCAATCACAAGATATCAATACAAGACATTGATATAATGAAAACGCTTTCAAAACCATTTTCAATACCAAAATAAAATAAAGTTAAAACTTTTTATTTATTTTTCATTAAAAAAAGTGATGGCTTGTTGAGGAAGCCGAAACTCAAATAATGGTCACGGCGGCGGAGAAGTCGTTGTCTCCGCATATGTACGGAAAGAAAAACATTCCCTTTCTGCCGTTTAGTAAAACGCTTCGTATAAAAAAAAATTTCTTTTGAATAAACGTAAAAGTCAAAGGGGTTTATACACCGTATAAAAGAAAGTTGTGTATAAAACCAAATATGCCTCAATGAAAGGAGATTGAGACGAAGTCCTTAAAAAGATCATTTTTAAAATAAAATATATCTATTATGTGTATTCACTATAGGTACACATAAAGAAAGTAAAAATACAAAATAGGACATAATAATATCATGACATAATTTGAAAGTAGGAGATTAACCCAAAGAATGGAAACTGGGTTAAGAAGTTCCCTTACCTTGCGTCCGACTTGACTCGATCGTACTTAATAATAAACTAGAGTTTATTTATAATTTCTTAAGAACCTTTTTGAAGTTTATTATTCATTTTATATCACTTATTACCATGTTATGAACATTATGTAATTATTTATGTTAATAACAGTCGTTTTGACGATCTTAGGTACTTGAGTCAAAAATAAACTTATTATAATTACACTTTGTTCTTGTTGTAATATATCCATTATATCCATAATTATATTCATTATTTATATATCATATACACCATATATATTCATTATATACATTCATTTATAATATTACATAACATTTAGAGGTAAGAAATGAAATGCACCGTTCATGGAGACGGTAAGCCGTACGTACACATGAACACTACTTTCATTTCTATTTCGTATTTAATGGAATGAAGTTATAATTATATAAAGGTATAATATAATTCCAGTATAGTATATTTTATAATAACATTTACTCCATCCTTTATACATCCCACATATGGCATTAACGATTCAAATCACTTTGAGGGGGCGGTAGTCCGCACTTCCTTAAATGAAAATATCGCGTTTACCCATAATGGAAACAATAAAGGTATGCCATAAATGAAAAATACATAACCTTAAGTAAAACATAAACATATTATATATCATATATAAATAGAGTGACATATTAATGGCCACCTTTGAAGGTGTTATATTAGTGTTGAACAATCATCGTTTCGTGAGGCAAAAATTCGCCATCCACAGAAACAGTATGTTCTTTAACCATTAGATGTAGGTGTGTGTAAGTATAGCTCGAATACTTCTCATAAAAACATCCTAGTATATTGAGGATACTGTTTTTTTTACAAAAGAAATGAATAAAAATAGTTTAGGGGGTTGGATAAGCAAAATAAAACAAAATAACATAAGAGAAGACATTACCTTAAAATCGGGTAACTCTTTTGATTTGAGCCAAAAGCTTCCTTGGGAGGAATTATGCCCAAAGTTAGGCTTCTAGGAGAAAGGGAGGGAAGTTGGGAGAGTATTTGGGTAGAGTTTGGCCGATCCAAATGGCTTTAAAGTGTGAATGAGGTGGTAGAGGTGGGGGCCTTTTATAAGAGGAGAGGAGGGGCACTCTTGGAAAGTAAGGAAATGTTACATTATTATACAATGATTTTCAGATTCCAAAGGTCCCACACTTATATAATTTGAGGCTAAGGTGATAGGGGTTCTAAATATACTCATCCAATAGGTTTTTGACAAGTTTAAGCCTTGGAGTTTATATTATCTTTTTATTTTATTTAAATCGTTAAATAATGAGGTCATCGCTGCATCATCATGATGTCATAAATAATTTAATTTATTTAATGTCTAAAAATTATAAAAAAAATACTATGATGTAGGAAACCTTTTTATATTTCCAATGACTATTTATAGTAAAAAATATGACTTGTATAACCCCATGTAAAAATTGTTTTAGTAAAACATTTCATGTTTGTGTCATTTTTTACTTTAACATTAAATAAAAGGTATTTATGTCATTTTCCAACTAAAGTGGCTCCATGGGGTCGCCAAGTTGACCCATGGATTGTCTTGGTCGGCCATGGAACATCCAATGAGGGTAGTACATGTGTCAAGTTCATCTAATATTATTAAAACATTATTTTTACCTTAAACTACACTAATTACCTCTAATCGCGATTAAGAACTTAAAAGTTACTATTCACCAAAAAATTATTTTAATCTCATTGAACCACATTTTAATTATTAATTACAACCATGTATGTCAGATTTTTGAAAATCAAATCAAAAAAGTGGTAATATTTCATTTAAACGAAAAATCAGTTATTTAACTACCACTTAGTGGTTTCACTATTCATCAAAAATTGAAGTTTTTCAGAACAATGCCAAAATTTCACCCTAAGCTATAATTGATATTCCGAATTCAAAAATGATGTCTATTTTATGAAATTTCAAACATATAAGTTTCATTAATTAATTTTATAATTAGTTCCCACTGTCACAACAAATAGCGTGTTTTTAAGAAACAATATATATCAAAAGATTAACAATTGTTTATGTCCAATTTCAAAGTGAAATGAATTATAATGAAAACCATTGGATAAAATGGTAAAAATATATTCTAATTATACTTTAAAACCACTCAATAGTATAACTTATCACTATAAATTATTTTGATTAAAAAAGTTGTTTTAAGTATTTTTCACTATTCATAAAAATTTGGAAGTTCTCAGAAAATTACAAAAAATTCAACATAGGCTAATTTCAATATTACGAATACAAAAATGAATTCCATTTTGAAATATAAAATTTCTATAATTTTAAAAAGTGGGTATTAATATTCATAACGGCTACTTTGATTAGTCGCGGTGTGTTAGAACTCGAGGTTGCGTACAACACACGCTGCTCTATTATTCAAAGAGGAGCGTACCATGGAAGCTTGGGGTGTTACACGAAGGCTCTCTACGACACTTCCTGCTATCAAACGAAGGAGTTCCATCCATAGATGCTGAACTGACCTATATGACGGCTCCCAACTCCCTTATATTTTGCTCAATAATCAGTTCCTAGTTCACTATAGCAGTCACCAATGTCATCCTGAAGACATTCACTCATGATTGAATATCATACCTAAGACCATCCTCAAATCACCTAGCTAATGATAAGTCATCACCCCCAGAAAAGGTGCGAAGCACTTTAGCTCTATAAAATGAGATTAGTAATCCATCACTAATATAGCGCCCTTCTCTAAATGCATTATCTCTCAAGATCAATCAACTCTCAACATCTCGGGGTAGAAGTAGTCATAGAAGTTCCTATGAAACTCTTCCCAAGTCATATCCCGATGACGTCCTGCCTGTGTGACAACATCCCACCATATCTTAGAGGAATCACATAGAAATTATGTAGAGATCTTCAAACTCCTATCTAGAGGCATCTCAAGATGCTCAAAGATAGAAATAATGACCCACAACCATGACTCTACAACCTGTGGCCCTCCATATCTAGAAAAAGTGGGAGGATGATACTCCTGGAACACCCGTGTCAACTTTTCCATAGATGGGGAAGGATTCAGTGCTCCCTGTAAAGTCTATAAAATCCTTAAAAATCCTTCACAGAATTGTGAATCCACACCTATGTCCAATATAATAGCTTGTGAAAAAATGGGCATGATAGGAGGATCTTCTGGTAGTCCCTAATCTGCAATTTCTAGTGTCTAATCATCACCCTGTATCTGTCGTACAACCGGAGGAAGTCTTGGAGGTATGGCTCTAAAAGGTCAAGTGCACACCTCATTTCAAGATTATCAATGGCAACAACTTAGAAGTTCTAGAAGGGAACATGAGAAGAAGCATTCAAGTTTTACAAAACAGGGTTACACAACATGTATAACCCCTACACGATGTGTTCCCTGAAGATTTTAACATGGTGTGTACCTCTTCCAAACATGGTCGTGTGACACCCATACACACAACGTGTTACTCCTGAGACATGGGGTGTAATTGAATTTCCCCTCCTGCCCATGTTCCTCTACACAGATAGAACTACATGGTTCTCTCTTGAGTAACACTACATGGTGTGTTCACCCTAGACACGATGTGTACTACTTATGTTCTAACCTCCCGTGTCGTTAGTCAAACGATCAGATACACAGTCGACTCTACATAGCGTGCATAACTAGACACGAAGTGTACAAACTAAGTTTCATCCACCTGTGTTGTTCATCACACGGTTGGATACATGGTCAAATCTACATGGCATGTGTAACTATACATGGCGTGTACAACCTAAGTTTCATCAACCCGTGTCGTTCATCACATAGCTGAATACACTGTTCTTTACAGCACGTCGTGTACAATCTAGACACGATGTGTTCTACAAAAAAGATTCCCAACCCTATGTCTCTTCTCACACAGTCAGTCACACGGTCAACAACTACACAGAGTGTACTCCCAGTACATGGAGTGTACTTATGAAAAGTCAGTTATTCCACAATAGAAGAACACATGGCGTGTGTTCATGACACCACACTCTGTGTTGTCTGGGTTTCCAGATATTAAGCCTCTAAAACTTCTTCAGAACCCTTAAAAACTTAATATTTTATCTATGGAATGACAAATTACGACTTGTGAGATCCCATACTCCCATGAATCAAAGTGTGGCAACCTTATTCATCTCATAAATTGACAAAATTCAATTAAATTTCAAACATGATCCACCAAATTATGACCCAAGAGGGCCCATAACACCTTAGGGACCAAAGTTTGGCATCCATCCAAATGAAACTTTACATATTCCAATACCCTATCAAAATATCAGGTATTCTATCATGGAATCTATCACAACAAGATACATATCTAGAACAAAATCTTTCAAAACATCATGTTATTAGTAATGTGACATAAATGGAATGAAAAGAATGCATGACATGAGATCTCTATCAAGTGCCTATATGATGCATGAGATGGAATACCCTCATCTCATCAGATTAAAATAGAAATAGAACCTCAAAAATATCAACGATAACAGAAAAAAACAAGTGAATCACCCATTGGTGAAATCAAATCAACTGTAACAATTGCAAAACTAGAAAAATTGCAATATTCGAGGTAACTTTGGCTTTTTTCTTGTACATGGGTTAGCTACTCCCGGGAACAACTTATAACCAACTACCCATTCATTCCTATCACTACCTATAGGCTCCAAACAATAAGAAAAAGCAGAAAATAAACTCCATTCATACCACTTTGTCATGTCCCGGTTATAGGTGTCACCAAAAGGTGCCCCGAACCTGGTTGGCCACATAACCTCAAGCACATTTCCTCAAACTCCAGAGGATGCATACTAGAAGCGAGGGATAAGGTATGATAATGGGGAAACTATACCCTCATTGGCAGAGTATACATAGTGGAATAACAATAGTAAACAATAGCTGAAGAAGTAATCCATACAACAAAAGTAACAGTGGGATCATGATAGTAATATAATAAATGGAGCTTATATTAATGATGCATGTCACATGTGTCTAGGAAAGTATCCAAACAAGTCACAATTCTGGAAATACAATAATGAAACCAAAATATAGGGAAATAGTAAACTCAAACAACATCGCAAGCCTCATGTTGGTCCCCTGCTCTCCATCTCCAACAATAATCAAATACCTGATAAATAAGGGAACTTGACCTTATCTATACCTGCAACCATATAATATGTTTTGGTCCAAAAGCATGACCCAAAAAAGGTGTGAGACAAATCCCAGTAGGCAACCACCAAAATATTTGTGCCTAATAGTCAGTGAATATATATATATATATATATATAGTAGGCAATATGCAGAAAAGAAACAATAAATTAGGAAGTACTCAAAAGTAAACAATCCTAAATTTTTCAATTTCATTCATTTCCATTTATTAATTATTAAAAATTATGAATAATGAATCTCGGGATCTAGCCTAAGCTCTGTATCCCTACGTGTAATAGTAAAAACAAACATCTCAGAAGACCATCTAAGCAACCAAGTAAGACCGAGTCCAAGATTGTACATTTGCTTGGCAGAATCGTCACAACATCAATCAATCATTCATAACAACCCTCTGGGAAAGCTCTCATAGTCTAACCCCTTTGGTTTAAACATAACACTAAAAAATTGCAAAAGACCACCTAGAAAGATCTCATAGTCAATACCCCTAGGTCCACATGGCATCAATAATTTATACATGACCTCCAGGTAGCTCTCACAGTCAATACCCCCTAGGTCAAAGTCTACACCAAGGCTCTCATGGTCCTGTATAAATAAATATGGACACCCTCACAGTTTTCCTAGTCCAAGGCTCTCATGGTCCATTGGAAGATCAACACGCATATCATAACAAAGAATCATATATAATATATAACTACTAAATGGATACAATTCACTAGAATAACCCATGAAATTCATATAACAAATCAACTGCATCCTAAAAAAATCAAGGCATGGAAAACAAGGTATGGCTCATAGGTAACCTAGGCCAAACAACCCTAAACAGTCAAACTAGGGAAATACACCCATGGGTGTCCCGTAAACAAGGAATAAAACCTTATCCATATGCTATAAACCCTTTTAAATCAATCAAACCATAGAAGGTAGATACTAGGGCCAAAATCCAAAACACGCAATACCCCAAGCATGGGTATTCATCTCTTTAAGCATATATAATCTAAATACAATCAAAGTATGACACAAACCACCTACCTCAATGTCAGGAGATCACTATGGTTGAACACCGACCCTTGAATCATCCTAGAATGATGTACATCTACAAAAGGTTAAAATCCTTCAACCTTGGATAAATCACGAGAGATGAGAAATTAGGAAGAGAGGATCTAGTAGAAGAGAGAACTCACCGGTGGGAATCAAATGCACCTAGTGACGGATCAATTGGGCTCGAACGGAAAATCATTAGGGGTCCAAAGTTTTCAGTCATCTCATCGATCTCATGTAAGAAACACAAGAATAAGAAGACAGTTTGGGAGATGAGACATGACCCTGATCCGATTAATCAATTAAAAAGAAAAGTACATGATGTTTTTATTTAATATACATGTCATGTACTATCCTCAACCGACCCCTGATTTAGGAGGTCTTCTAAGTCACCTACATGGCCATATACTTATCCTTTAAACGGCCAAAACACGGCTACATACAACAACTGGGTACACAATGGGTACTCAAAATTACATGAAATGTACATAGAAATTTTCCCATTTCTTGTTTTTTCCTAAAAAACAACCCGAAATAAAGATCCATACCTGAAATGAATATATGGGTTCTTATAAGGTTCAATAACAATCTCTTTCAAACATGATTAACCTGTGTAAAGGAAATCAGTTACATAAAAATCTCTTTTAAATATGAATAACACATGGAAAGGAAATTGGTTCAAAAACTATCTATTTGAAACATGAATAACCCATGAAAAGGAAATGAGTTCAATAAAAAAAACATTGAAATATGAATAAACCGTAGAAAGTAAATGTATTCAATAACAATCTCTTTGAAACATGATTAACCCATGTAAATGAAATGGGTTAAATAACAATCTATTTTACACTCAAGTAACCCATGGAAAAGAAATGGATTCCATAACAACTCTATAAAAAATTGTTAACCCATTTAAAAGAAATGGGATAAATAAAAATATTTTGGAAAGATGATTAACCCATGGAAAATAAATGTCTTAAATATCAATCTCTTTGAAACATTAGTAACCCATGTAAAAGAAATGGGTTAAATAACAATTTCTTTGAAACATGTTTAACCCATAGAAAAATGGGCTAAATAAAAATCTCTTTAAAATAAAAAAAATCCATCCAAAGAATGAATGAGTATGGTATCAATAAAAAACATCCAAATTAGAGGATAATTAATTTTATATAAAAATTATGAATGTAAATACCATTAAAATATCATTAATTTGTTCTTGGGGAAAATAATATTTAAACATTCTGATGTATCCCATGCCACATTGATACATTTGAACCATTATCCCCATGAATGGGATCAAAATAAAGGAATAATATCATTAGAATAAAGAGATTAATTATATAATGTGTTAAAGAGGTAGTATATACACTTTATAAAAGAAGATAGGTGTATAACATTACAAATGTCACAAAGAAGGAAAATTATGATAATAATCCATTACTACTTTGGTAAATTTGAAATTGTAAACCATGTGAAAGAAGAATTATTATGTGAAAAATTTAAATACCATGATGATAAAATAATTCATGATATAATTAATCAAAAGGGTTTTTAGATACACCACACAAAATAATTGAGTTAGGGTTATGGCATTTATCTCCCAAATGTAAAAAAATGAGATGAAAATCCCATACTACTGAGTAACTTTTGAATCATGATATCTATGAAAGAATAACATTAATAAAAACATTGAATAATATTAAATAAATTAAATCCATGATGTAAATGCATTAGGATCAGTATATATACCATATAAAAGAAACTATGTGCATAACAATACAATATGCCTCAATGAAATGAAATTGAGATGAAATTCATTACCTTGAATCCAACATGTCACATGTGTCTTATTTTTGGGAATAATAAACATATGTTAATTATATACTTTCTTGAGAACCTTTTTTAAAGTTCATCATTACTTTTATTTCACTTATTAATATTTTGTAAACAATTTCTTAAAAAATTAAGTTTACATCAGGTGTTTTGACAATATTTATTTTATGTGTCAAAAATGACTTTGGTTGGTCAACTATGGTGAAAGGGATCATTATATAAAAATATATAGAATAAAAATAACGAAATAATTAAAATATTTATACCACAATGATACTTTTAAAACTAATCATGAAATATTCTTATAAAAAATGAACCAACATTACAATAATAGAGATGGTAGGTCGTACATACGTATGAGTAACATTCCCATTTTTCAATGATTGTTATGGAAAGAAGGTAAGTAACAATTATTTTACCAAAATGAGCATAAAATAAACAAAAAATCTTATTTAATCATATATTCTTCTATAAATAATTCTTGTGATGTAAAATTAATCACATTGCGTTGAGGAGGCGGTAGTCCACATGTTCATGAACGACATTATCACTTTTCCAGTGTGTGAATGGGTAATAAAGAAAATGATATATTATATTTATAGATAGGAAATTATGTCATTAATTTCATAAATATTTTATGTAAGTTATATATATATAATTAAAACCATCCTTAATACATTCCATGAAGTGTTTGAATGTATCACATCGCATTGAGGAGGCAGTAGTGCACGCATCCATAAATAATATTATCATATTTACAAAAATGGAAATCATGAAGGTTTGTGAAAATAAAAATTATATAAGAATGGAAAAAATAAAAAATAATATATATATATATATATCATATAAAGTTTTTTTTCCATCAAAATTCCCTATCATGAAAGGTGGTAAAGGGAAAATGAATGACATTATTATGTGAGGCTGTAGTTCTCCATAGACGAATGGTAATTTGATAACCTATTTGATGGAAGTGTGTATAGGTGTAGTTTGAAACATTAAAATAAAATAATATAAATATTTTAAAGATAATTAGGTCTTTATATAATCTTGGAATAATAATAAACTAAGTGGTGGAGAATGAAAGAAAACATAAATTTATATTGGATAATGTTACCTCTTTTTCGGGTAACTCTTTTTGGTTTGCACTAAAGGACTTCTTGGTTGGATTTATTCCCAAGGATAGGACTCTAGGATAAGTGGAGGGATTTTGGGAATTAATTTTATTAGGGTTTGAATGATCCAAATGGGATTGAGAGGTGTGAATAAATGGGATGGGTCCGTTCCTTTTTATGGTGGAGGGGTTGTGACTTTCTTGTAAATATAAAAAGGTAAACACTATTGAGAGGTCAACCCTAAATAATGTGACAACAATAATGGTTAAAATTAGATACAATATGGAATATTTTATAATAATTTCCATAAAATGTGTTTTTATACGTTTCTAAGTCATTTAGAAAGTTAATATTAAAGTTTAACCACTAAGTAATCACATTGTTATCTTTAACTCTATAATTAATTTATTCTCAAAAAAAACTGTATAATTAATTTTAATTAATTTCACTAATATTTTTGGTCAAAAACTAAGTTTAAATTATTATAAATTATAAATTATGATGATTCCAAATATGTAATCCATTTTCCTAAATTTAAATCACATAAGTGGAAGAAACTAATTAAAAATTAATTCCACAGACCAGATGTGACAAAGAGTTTCTAAAGTGACATGTTCAAATGTTTAATAACTTTTTATATATAATTTCAATTTCAAATTGATTCCAATTACCTAAATTGGTTTAGATTATATAAAATTTATATAATTATACTTTAAAAACAATTTAAAACATTATTTTACAATATAAATAAATTGAAAAAAGCAGTTTTTAACTAAAATTCAGTATTATTCACTATTCATCGAAATATGAATGTTCTCTGAAAAATACCAAAAAACCACCCACTATAAATATTTATATTTATATTTTAAAAAATAAGGTTATTTTTTTCATATAAAAATTATTACAGTTTCAAAAATTATAGTTTAAATGGGGTTTCCATTAAAAGGCTACAAACCTACCTTTTAAAAATATACAACTTTTTACGCTTAAAATTGAATTTATTCTTAGTTTTAACCACTAAAATTTATTGTAAGAATGTAAAATATTTTAATAATAATTTTAAAACATAATATAATTAGTACTATTCATTCTCTCCAATATAATAACTATGAGATAACTACCACTTAAAATAATAATATTAACAATATATGATTTTTTGGTATAAATCAGCCTTGCATGGAACATAAGTTTTTAGATAAAATCATTGATGTGTGTTGGTTAATCTATTGGATATAATTTTTATTTTATGGAAAATTTACTATCTAATTTACAAATATTAATAAATACGAAAAATATATATTCTATTATTATCTGGGATGTTATATCATTCCCCCCTTTTGGAAATTGCATCCTCACAATTTTATTCACTTATCAAATATGTGGGGAAATTTTGGATCATATAATATAATGATTTCCAAGCTTCATCTTCAACAATGTGGGTTTTACATAAAACCATAATATGATAAATTTCCTTATTCTGCAACACTTTCTCTCTACAGTCAAGAACCTAAACTGGTTGTTCCTTATAAGAAAGATTCTCTTCCAGCTGAACTACTTCAGGGGTCAAAACATTAGATTAATAAGATTCATACTTCCTTAACATTGAAACATGAAATATGTTGTGTACTTGGGATAAACATAGAGTTAAGGCCACTCAATATGAAACAGATCTAACTATATTTAGTATTTCATATGTTCAAATGTACTGTGGACTCAACTTTTCCTTCTTTACAAAACATTTCACACATTTACATAGAGAATATTTGAGAAATAAATGATCACCTACCATGAAAAAAATACCATTTAATTGATTATCTAGATAGTGTTTCTACTTTCTCTATGTTGTTTTCATGTATTACTGAATCAACTTTACTTTACCTACCATTTCTTCAACCAAATATGGTCTCATTAACTTCCATTCTCCTACGTCATCCCAAAAAGCTAGTGTTCGACACCACTTTCCATATAATTCTGTGAAAGGTTCCATCTGTATTCTAGAAAGAAAACTATTATTATAATAAAACTCAATTTAAATAAATATGTTGATCCCAACTTCCATAGTAATCCATTGATAAAGAAAAAATCATATCTTCCAAATTATGAATCATTTTCTCAGACATTTCATCAGAATAAGGATGAAAATTTGTACTAAAATTTAATTCAGTACTCAATGTCTTCTGAAGTTATTTCCCAAAAATAGATGTGAATTTGGGATCACAATCTGATATAATGGAGATAGGTACTCTATGTAACCTAAAAATATCATTTAAATATAGTCTATAAATATTATCTAGAGACATTTATCTATAATGAGAATGAAATGTGCAGATTTAGTTAATTGATCAACAATAACCCAAATCATATTATTACCTTGATTAACATTTGGAAGTCATATCACAAAATCCGTTGATATATTTTCCCACTTCTACACTGGAACTGGAAATAGTTGAAACATCCCCTTTGGTAACTGTCACTATTATTTTCCCTATTGATAAGTCAAATATTTCATAGTAATGTAATCAATATCTCTTTTTATCCCATCCCGTCAATAATAACCCTATAGGTCACGATACATCTTAGTGATGCTAGGATGAACAGAAAAAAGAGAATTATGAGCTTTAGTCAACAACTCTTTCATCAATTGGGAGTCAAAAGGCACACATAATCATTTTCCAATTTATAAAACACGTTCTTCATCAATATTAAAATCAATAAACTTACCATTATTAATGGATTCTACCTTTTCTTAAAAATATTAATCAACCTTCTAAACAGTCTTAATTCTTTCTAACAAAGTCAACTACACTAAAACCTAAAATAGAAAATAGGGTATCCCTGCATCCAAGATTATATGATAAAATTTATATAATCATTAACCAAAAGTCTATGTTTCAAATGTAACATGGTTAATATAGCATTAATTTTTTGAATCAATGCATCAACCCCTTTATTTTATTTTCCAGGATGATAATGAATCATACAATCGTAATCCTTTATTAGTTCCATCCATATTTATTATCTCATGTTCAACTCTTTATGAGTGAATATATACTTAATTTTTTTTATTAGTATATATTTCACAATTTACTCCATAAAAATGATGCCTCAAATATTTTAATGCAAAAAAACAACAACTAACTCCAAATCATGTGTAGGGAAATTTAACTCATGAGTTTTCAACTGACGTGAAGCATAATAAATTTCATTATCATTTTTCATTAGAAAACAACTATATCCTTTCAAAAAAGCATCATTGTAGTTGAATAAATCACCATTTTCATAAGGAAGGGACAAAAATGGAGCATTAAACTGTACTATTTTCAGTTCTTAAAAATAATTACTGCCTTCTTCTATCCAGATAAAACTAACTTTATTTCATTCTAACGTAGTTAGTGGGATTGATTATTGAAAAGTGTTTTCAAAAAACCTTCAGTAATAACCTGATAACCCAATAAAACTACAAATCTTAGTTACATTGGTATGTATTTTTAACTCTTAAATAATTGTTGTTTTAGCAGGATGAGAAGTTATACCATATTTAGAAAAAATATACCCCAGGAATGAATTTTTTGGAAACCAAAATTCACACTCAATAAACCTTCCATATATATTCTTTTCTTTTATGGTTTTAAAAACAATCCTAAAGTGCCTTTTATGATCCTCATGGGTTTTATAATATACCAAAATATCATCTATAAACACAACCACAAACTAAACAAAAAACTAATGGAAAAATCTATTCATATGGTTTGTAAATACAAAAAGGGAATTAGATAACCAAAATGGAATTAATAAAAACTCATAAAGGCAATATCTAGTTCATAATGCAGTCTTCAGAATGTAATCCTACTTCACATTCAGTTGATGGTACTCAGATCTTAGATCAATCTTCAAAAAAAACCAGAGCTCCATAATGCTAATAAAAAAAATCATTGATATGAGGAAAGGGATTTTTTTAATAATAGTGATGTTATTCAAGGTTCCATAATCCATAAAAAGTCTTATGGAATCATGTTTCTTTTTAAAGAATAAAATAGGATCACCCCATGGTGAAGTTCTTGGTCAAATGAAAACCTTATTAAGTAATTCCTATAACTGTTTTTTAAATTCCACAAGTTTTACTTTATCCATTCGATAATATGGTTTATAATTAGGCTTATCAACAGGTACTGAATCAGTAATAAACTCAAAATTCTAGTTAGAAACAACACTAGGAAAATCATTAGAAAATACATCTGTAAATTCATTCACTACTGGAATATCACTAATCAGATCTGTTTCTTTCTTTTCAACAACATGAGCTAGATAACTACCAATTCCATATTTAATAAATTTATTAGCTTCTTAGTATGTTATCAAAGGTATGAAATCATTGAATAAATTTTTTTCCTTAATAATATTTTTTAGTATGATAAACTAAAATCTGATTCATTCCTAAAATGATATCAAAGTATTTGAAGTTCAATAGGATCTATAAAAAATAACTTCCCACTAATTACAATAAGAATATTTATATAAATATTGATTAATTTAATACTCCCACTTGAAATTTTTACCAAAAGTACAATCTTAAATTCATAGTGTGATATTCCCAATTTTCAAAAAAATTTCTTAGAAATGAAAGAATGTGAAGATCCAGAGTCAAACTGAGTATTGGAAGAATTTAAATACACCGATAACATAACTTTAACAACTTGATTTGATGACCCAACATCAACTACAATAGTATAAAAATAGTTTCCACACCCTTTTCTTTTAATCTTGATGATTTATACCCTGGGTAATTGAATTGGGACACACAATGGCATAATGACCTAACTCATTACAACTAAAACATCATACTGTTAGGTTTTCATTTATTGCATGATCATCTTACATGTAGTTACGAGACATATGAAAAATATTACCACATTATAAGCACTTACCATATTTTGAAATGAAATATCTAGGATGATTTTTAACACACTTCTCACAAGACGGGAATTTGGTTTTCTTACCTCTAAACTTATTTTAAGAATTCATTCCCATTACCTAAAAACTTGAACTTTTCTTTTTCTTCTTGTCATAGGACACATGATCATTATAAAACTCAATTTATACCTTCTTAGTAGATAAAAAAGTTTCTTATAGATATTGAACTCATGAGAAACCAATTACCTTTGGTATCTCATCTTTAATCCTGAGTAAAATCAATTTATCTTACTATGAATATCTCAAAAAAAAATTGGGATGTACCTTGCTAGTTGAGTGAGTTTTCTTCATATACAGACATTAAATAATACTCTTTTGGTCTCAATTATAAGAATTATTTTTCCATCATAAGTCGACTAGCCTTAGAAAAATACTTATCAAAGAAAACATTCTTAAATTCATCCCATTCCAAGGAATCAATATCTTAACTTTACCTGATATTATTAACCATTAGCCACCACTAGTCGGATTCATGTTAATAATGATAAATTGTAAGAGTTACTATTTGGTGATATGAATATACCATGAAATAAAATATATTTTATTAGGGTTTAATCCATCCTTTTTATAGCACGAGGTTAGATAATCCTATGAATGATGTGGGATGTTGTTGCATAAAATATTCTACTATCATCATGTTCCTCTGTGGTAGATTTGATTTCTTTCTTTCATGGAAACCACTACCATTTATATCCCGAGTCAAGTAAACCATCACCCCAATAAACTTCTCTGTTCCAATTCCAACCATCTCAGGATGCAGATTCAGAAGGATATTTTCCTCTAAGTGGATTCCCATTATAGCTTCCTTATTTCCTCTATGGAAAACCATTTTCAAAAAACATACATTAGATCAATCAACATGGTAATATTTAAATTATATATCATTATAACATAACCCTAAAGTAAAATATTCTAAGGGAATTCTATTAACACTACTGTATCCTCTGAATTTATTTAAACCTCCCTTTGATACCAACTACAAATAACCAACATTAAAACTATACATAATATTGATTTTAGTTAAGAATTTTACATTCTTTCATGTTGAGAATATTTTCATATTTATATTTTTATATAATTAGGCCAAATATCATTAATAAAAAAACTAGAAAATACAAAGTGGACACTTCCAAATAGTATCCATTTTTTATATAATCTAAATCTTTCAAAATAAAACATGATATCTTTTATGAAAACTCATCATAGATATCAACATGAATTCTCCTAATACTTTACTATTCCTTAAGTCCTATGAAAAACATTAAAAAACCTATAATGCGAATAAAAATCATAGTAAGGGATATGGAATAAGGAAACCATTAGTCTATAGATAAACATTAAAATTTATAAAACATTATAAAAAAGTAACACTTTTCACCCTTAAGAAGTAGTAAATACATTCATTTTAAAATAAGCTCGATGATTACCATTTATGAAATAACTATATTAATATAAAACCCATATAAATTATTGAAAATACATAATGTTATCTTGGGACATAATTATAGTTGTGACTCTTATAAATAGAATAACCATACTGTCGTCTTTTATACATGTCACTCGTATAAAAGGAATAGCCATGAAGATGACTTCCATACCCAATTTATTAGAGGGATATCATAATACCACCCTCCCTTGGTCTATTATAGAACCACCCACCATTGTTTTATAACATAATCACCCATCAAATTTCTAAGTACCATTGCAAAATCATCACGCACAATTAAAACATGGAAAAAAACTGGGTTTAATAACAATATATTTGATATATGATTAAACCATGTAAAATAAATGGGTTGAATAAAAATATATTTGAAACATTATTAACCCATGTAAAGGAAATGGGTTTCATAAAAATCACTTTGAAACATGAATAACCCATGAAAAAAAAATGAGATCAATAATAATATATTTGAAATACGAATAACCCATGGAAAGGAAATGAGTTCCATAAAAAGCTCTTTGAAACCTAAATAAACCATGGAAAGGAAATGGGTTCAATAAAAAACCTTTTCAACCATCATTAACCTATGTAAAAGAAAAAATTTAAACAATAATCTCTTTGACACTCGAGTGACCCATGAAAAAAAATGGTTTCCATAAAAATCTTTCTAAAACATGGTTAACCCATGGAGAATAATGGGTTAAATAAAAATATATTTAAATAATAATTAACCCATGGAAAATAAATGGGTTAAATATCAATATATTTGAAACATGATAAACCCATGGAAAATAAATGGGTTAAATAACAATTTCTTTGAAACATTATTTTCCCATGGAAATGAAATGTGTTAAATAACAATCTATTTGAAACAAAAATATTGCATCTAAACAATGAATGAGAATGGTATAAATTAAAATAATCCCATTGTAGTATAATTAAAAAGAAGGGTTTTTGACATTGATGAATGTAAATATAATTAAAATATTATTAAAAAATTCTTGAAGAAAATAAACATTAAACATTCTAAAGCATCCCATGCCACTTTGAAAGATTTGAACCATTAACCCCATGAATAGAATAACTATAATTTAATCATATAATATTACTAGAATAATTATATTCATGATATAATGTTTCAAATAGTTGTTATATACACCTTATAATAGAATATAGGTGTATAACATAACAAACGTCACAAAGAAGGAAAATTGTGACAACAATCCGTTACTGTTTTGGTAAATTTGAAACCGTAAACCCCATGAAATAATGAATTATTAAATTAAGAAAGTGAATACCATGAATATAACATAATTCATGATATAATACATCAAAATGGGAATTATATACAACACAAAAAATAAGTAAGTGGTGATTATGACATTTATCTCACAAATATAATTTTTTTTGATGAAAATACCATACTACTTGAGTAACTTTTGAATCATGAGATCCATCAAAGAAGAAAATAAATAAATACTTTTAGTACCATTAAATAAATTAAATTCATGTTATAAATTTCATAATATCAATATATATATATATATCATATAAAATAAATGAGGTTCTTAACAATAGAATATGCCTTGAAGAAATGGAATTAAGAAGAAATCTCTTACCTTGAAACTGAATTTTCACATGTGTCTTTATCTTCTTGAATATAAAAGTATATTAATTATATACTTCATTTTGATTTTTTTTAATTTTATCATTGATTTTATTTCAATTATTAAAATGTTTTAAAGAACTACTTATTCAATTATGCTTACATCGGGAGTTTTGACTATATTTGGTTTATGTGTCAAAAAAGAATTTGGTAGGTCTACTATGGTCAAAGGGGTCATTATATAAACATCTATAGAATAATAATCAAGAAATAATTATCATATTTATACATAAATTATAATTTTAAATCCAATCATGAAATATGGTTATGAAAAATGAACCAGTGTTATAATCATGGAGACAGTAGGTTGTACGTACATATGAGTAACATTCCAATTTTTCAATGATCATTACGGAAAGAAGGTAAGTAACACTTATATTTATAGAATTAACATTATATAATAAATACCATATTATTTATTCATGTATTTATATATATATAATTCTTATTATGTAAAAGGAATCACATCATGTTGAGGAGGTGGTAGTCCACACACCCACAAATGATGCTATAATTTTTCCTGTGTGTGGATGGGAAATAAATAAAAAGATATATTATATTTACAAAAAATTAATTATGTTATGAATATAATTTCAATTCTATGTATTTCACATATATTTCATTAAAAAAATCCTTAATACATTCCATGTAGTGTGTGAACATATCGCATTGCTTTGAGGAGGTGATAGTCCACAAGTCCACAAACAATGTTAACCTATTTACACAAAATGGAATTCTTGAAGGCATGTGTATATAAAAATTCCAGAAGTATGAAAAAATAATAAAAATAATAAAAATATATTTATCAGATAAAAATATTTTTTCCATCATAATTCCCAACCATGAGACGTGGAAAAGGAATAACGGATGACATCGTTACGTAAGGAAGTAGTTCTCCCCACACGATATGTAACTTTGTTAACAATTTGGTGGAAGTGTGTGTAGGTGTAGATATAATTAATAATATAAAAAATATCAGTATATTGATTATAGTTATGGTATTATATAATAATTTGATAATAATAAATGAAATGGTGGAGAAATAAATAAAACTTAAATACACATTGAAGAATGTTAGCTCTTTTTCAGGTAACTCTTTTTGGTTTGCACCAAATGACATCTTGGTTGGATTTCAACCCAAGGTTAGAACTCTAGGGTGAGTGGAGGGATTTGGGGAGATTATTTTTTTGGGGGATTGATGAGCCAAAGGTTCTTGATAGGTGAGAATAAATGGGAAGGCTGAGTGCCTTTTTATGGTGAATGGTGAGAGGAATTCTTGTAAATATAAAAAGGAAAACACTATGGAGAGGAATCCATAAAAAAATGTGACTCCAGTAATGGTATAAATTAGATAAAATAGGGGATATGGTCTAATAATTTCAATGAAATGGTTTTTGGGCAATTTTCTAGGCCATTTAGACGATTATGATTAATGTTTAACCAATAAGTAAACACATTATCACTTTAATCGCTCTAATTAATTTTAATTACATTCACTAATATTTTTGGTAAAAAACTAATTTTAAATTATTTGAAATTATAAAATTATCTAATTCCAAATATTTAATCCATTTTTTAAAATTTCAATTACATAAGTGGAAGAAATTAATTTAAAATTAATCCCACAGATGAGATGTGAGAACAAGTTATTAATGTAAAATGTTTAAAATAATGCTTTGTTTTTATTTACAATTTAAATGTGAAATTGATTCCATTGAACAATAATTCTTAAAATAATATAAAATTTATCTAATTATACATTAAAACCAATTAAAATTATTACATAACTATATAAATAAATAGGAAAAAAATAATTTTTGTACTAAAATTCAGTATCATTCACAATTCATCAAAATATTAATGTTCTCAGAAAAATACAAAAAAATAACTCGAAGGAAATTTTGATATCTTTTCTAAAAAATAATTCTAGTTTTTTATATTAAAATTATAAAATTTTGAAAAATTATATTAAAAATGGGGTTTCCATTAAAAGGCGGTAAAACTAACTTTTAAAAATATACATCTTTTTACGCTTAAAATTAGATGTATTATTATTTTAAGCCTATAAAATTTATTAGATGAATGTAAAAAATTTATTAAATATTTTTAATCATAATATAATTTGTCCTATTAATTATTTCCAATACAAAAACTGGGAAGTAATTACCACTTAAAAAATATTATTAATAATATATTATTTTTTTGGTATAACTAGGTATTGCATGCAATGCAAGATTTCAGAGAAGTTCATTGTTGCGTGCTGAGTATTATATTGGATATAGCATTAATTTTAAGGTAAATTTAATATCTATTTCATAAATATTAATAAATATGAAAATTAATTATTTTATCATTAAATGAGATGCCACATATGTAGGCATAATCATGAGTATAAGGGTATGATAACATGATGATAAAATAAGAAGATCATAACCTACATATCAAAGATCAAAATCAAGGGTAATTACATAAATACTAATAGTTTATAGTAAATGAATCATAAGTAAATAAATATAATGATCCATGAAATCATAAAATAGGAATAAGGCATAGAATTTGTGGTATACACGTAAACAAATAAAATCAATCCCTATAAGTCAAGGCTCATTGCGAAAACCTATCAGGGAACTTCATGGGGGATGCACTTACTATGTGGGACACACCACCACACCTAATTATAGGAATTTATTTATAGTGTAATTGGTTTACTCCTCAAACCATCTTAGTAGTTAAGGTTCACTCCTAAGACCATCTTAGTAGTCAAGGTTCACTCCCAAGGTCATCTTAGTAGTCAAGGTTCACTCCTAAGACCATCTTAGAAGACAATGTCCTTTACAAAACATAGTTCACTCCAAATTATATCAATGTATATATCATGTCATATAAATATTTATCTAATTAATTTTATGGAAATATAGGTCCCACCCATCTCATAATGAAATCATACATATGCGTGTCGCCAGATAATAAAACATTCATCATATCATGACACATAAAAGGAGATGGGTTTCATAAACATCATAAAACACTTTTATAATAAATTTCCTTGAAAATGAGATTAAAATATCATTAAAAAAATTGAAAACATTTTTTGGAAAACATGGTTTTTGAATAATACCAGTTTCCGACCGAAGAGAGATAAAAGGTTAGATTTGAATAAAAAACTTTTAATTATCTTGTGTACCAAATAGTGGAGAAATGGTACCATTAATTGCATATAAAATTAATAAACACAGGATAATAAAATTCATGAGAAATATTGAGATATGAACCATACTATTTCATCAATGGAATCATAATCCTAAAAAATTCAGATAAATGATTGGATTATAGTAATAAACTCTTACCACTTCGGTAATTGTGAATCCTAAAAACCATGAAATAATAACAGTTAATTAATCTTAAAATTTAAATAAAAGATGTTTATTCATTATATAAAATGTTAAATGGTGGTATATACACTATGTAAAACAATATAGTTGGATAACATAACATGAGTCTCAGAGAAAGCACATTGAGACAAAATTACCTTAATGAATTGGTAACTTCTGAACCCTAAATCCCATGAAATAGATATTATAAAATGGATAGGTAAATAAAAATATATTTAACTATAATAATAATATAATATATTCATGGTAATTATATACACAACACAAAATAATCAAGTGATGAATAGGGCATAAGTCTCATAAAAATAAAAGTGAGACTAGAAATCTTCTTACCTTCTATCTTGACACTCGTTGTACTCATTAAAACCTCATAAATCATAAATATACGTTTATTATACATATATTACAGAAACACATTCAACTATATTATACCATATATGATTTAATTATGACCTTATATTTCCTATTTATTAACAATTCCATGTTAAAGTTATGTTTCGGGTAATAACTACTTTGTTTTTTGCATGTGTTTTAATTTGTTATATTTTTTTCCTCTTACATATATCATGATTTAATCATCTTCAAAATGATAAAAATTTTATAAACATCATATATATTTAGTATATATGTATGTATAATAATATAGAAAATATATAAATAGAAAAATGAAACACATCGTTCATGGAGATGGTAGACCATACGTACACAAGAACGTTGTTTCAATTTTCTTATCATATTAAAAAAAAGAAATTAAATGATATATATATATATATATAAATATAATAATTAAATTATAATTATTATGACACACATATCATAAAAATTCACTAATACCATCCTTATTACATTCCATGTAAAGTGTGAATGAATCACATCGCTTTGAAGCGACAGTAGTTCACAGGTCCACAAACAAAGTTATCATATTTCCAAAAAATCTAAATCATGAAGGTATGTGGTGTATAATAATTAAATAATCATAAAAAATCATAAATATAATATATAACATATAAAATTATAAATTATATCAATATTTCCAGCCATGAATGGTGGCATTGAAAGAACGAATGACATCGGTTCATGAGGCAGTTGTCTGTCGTACACACGAATAATGATTGTGTATCCCATTTGATGAAAGTGTTTATGAGTGTAGATCATAACCTTATCATAAAAATTTAATTTATATTTAATATAATTAACTTATTATACAATCATGTAATAAGAAGAAATTAGGGTATTGAAAAAGAAATAAAACAAAAGTGCTTGTTGATGAATGTTACCTTTTCTTTGGGTAACTCCTTTTGGTTTTCACCAAAGGAATTAATTGGTTGGATTTATGCCCAAAATGATAAATCTAGGATGAAAGGAGGTAAATTTAGAGGATAATTTTGATGTTTTTTTTCTGATCCAATGGTATTGAGAGGTGTGAATAAGTGAGTGGGGTGAGTTCCTTTTTTATAGTGGAGGATGAGTGACGTTCTTGTAAATATAAAAATGTAAACACTATTTAGAGGTATATCTTATATAATGTGCCTAAAATAATGGTCCATTTTTAATAAAAAAGATTATATGGTATAAATATGCCCATAAAATTAACTTTGTACATGTTTATAGGTTATTTTCCCCTCAAGTTAAATTTTAACTACTTAGTAAACTCGTTTTTACCTTAATCATTGTAGTTAATTTTAATTTATTTCACCAATATTTTGGGTCAAAAAACCATTTTAAACATACTAGAAACTATAAATTATTATTATTTAAAATATTGAATCCATTTTTACAAATTCAAATCAGATAATTTGAAGAAATTAATTTAAAATTAATCCCGTAAACGTGAAGGGAAAACTGTTTTTAAAGTAAAAATGTTCAAAAGTTTGAAATGTTTTTATATCAAATTTCAATGTGAAATTGGTTACAATGAACTAAATTAGTTTCATTATTTTATAATTAAACAAATTATACTTTAAAAAAAACATAAAATATAATTTTATCATATAAATAAATTAAATGAAAAATCAGCTTTCAATTAAAATTCAGTGTTTTCACTATTCATCAAAAAATAAAATTTCTCAGAAAAATATGAAAAATTCACTCAATGTAAATTTTTATATTTGGATTTTAAAAAATAATGTTTATTTTATCACATAAAAAATATAAAAGTGAAAAAAATTATATTTCAAAAAGGTGAACTATTAAAAGTCCATAAAATAAGCTTAAAAAATAAATCTTTTTATTCATAAAATTGGATTTATTCTTATATCTTGTCTAGAAAACGCATAATATGAACATAAAATAGTTGACTAAATATTATATATATATAATCAAAATAATTTAAAAAAATTATTTTAATTAATTTATCAAGGTAAAACATGTTTGATTGTATAAATATAGTTTTCCAGCAAATGGTTTCCTATATTTTTAAAAGGGGGATTATTTTCATTTTTAGTTAATTGTTCATCAAAGAATTATTCTTATATACATGTGTTAACAATATTTTCATAATTTAATTCATCTTATTCATAACCACCATCTCAATGTCTATGTAAAAAGCATAATAATATTTTAAAAATAATATTAATTATACATTGTAGTTTGGTAAAACTAGGTCTTGCATGTGACACTAGTTATCAAAGGAAGTAGACATTGTATATAACACAAGACAAACATAGTGTTTAATGTAATAGAAGAAAATTTACATGTTTCATGTAGTGAAATATTGAAATAGTTTTGCATACAAAGAAAAAATAACATGGTGATTTTATATAACATAAGATATATTCGGTGTTGTGTTAAATACAAAAATATTGAAAAGAATAATTTAATTCAAAAAATATATTTCACAAAATATAGGGGTGTTAAAAATAACCCAAGAATGTCAATTTAAAATGATATCTTCTATATCATATATCATGGATGATTATAAGAATAATTATTATCACTGTAACACTAAAATTCGCTTATTTAAATCAAAGATTATTTAATGATATAATGTTTTCCTGATCTAAGGGACCCAACACGCATAGTTTTGACTATTTTTAGGGTTACCTGAAAAAACCTACAAACATAGTGCCTTTTTTACCACATTAATTTTTTCCTAAGTCTAATGTAGTGTAGACTTAGTAGGAATGACTTAACTTTAATCAAGGGTTCCCTTTGTGGGTTTTCAGGTTGGTGGGTATTGTGTCTCGTTGTGTGGGAACTCTAGAGTCTTGAAAGATAGACCAATGTTATTGGTGTTTTAGGTCAAATAGATCTAATCACAAGTTATAAACTGATCACCTGAGCCAGGTTGGCAATCTAGGAATGTCCCAAAATTCTTCAGACATATAAATGTAAATCTTATGCGTTGATTTTGTGACTTCTGAATCTGAATCATGATGTTGGACAAGTATATGAGGAGTGACCGTATAGAATTTTTTAATACAGATTTCAAGTATGATGTTGTAAGGTCTTACAAAAATAGTAGAGTTCTTTCTTGATGATGAATGTTTCTCTAGTTGGCAGGCCCTTTTGAGGGTAACGTAAGGAAATCCATCTTGGGGAATATCAGTTCATAGTCAAGAAAATATTTCCTAAGGAATTTGAAATTCCATTACTAATGGATGAAAAAGGCTTGTGGAGATCCATATTTCCTTGGTCATAGAGTCTGGTTTGTGTAAATAAAGTTCTTGAATATGGAAGGAGAATTTCAAATCAGAAATTTTCAAGAATAGAGAACTTTTTTTCCAACATAGGTCAAACCCATATGCTAGAAAGGGTGGTTTTTTAATAATGGTTAGGATCAAGACATTGGATCTATGAATCAATACATATCATGCCAATAATATAATCAATCCATATGTAAATCTAGAAATATTACCCACACTGATCAATTTTTTTTGTAGAGAGGGGGCATTTTTATTTGAATACAATCGTACAAGTTGGGTCACAACCTATATTGGGCCCCCTATGTAGATCTAGTTTTATACATAGGAGAGTGGGGAAATTTTTATATTATGGCTGGACTAAGATTTAATATCTGAGTTTCACTACATATCTCATCAAATATAGAATCAATATACACATAGTTCTTGTAAATAAGGTGCTGTGAGACCAACACCTAGGATAATGGTCCTCTCAAATGAGTTTTGTAATGTAATGTAGTTTTAATCCATGAAAGAGGTGTCGAACATGCAGTCTAACATCATGTAGTAAGGAAATTTGGTGTGAATTTTATATTATTACATTTAGGACCATGCTAACCATGATGTGGACTGATACACCTTGATCATATGGGGAAACATTTACCAAAATTACTAATCCCATGAGAGCTAAGATCTGTGTGAGAAAAAATAAGTGGAAAAGGTTTCTCCTATCACACAGAGGTGATTAAAAGAAGACATGGCCATTTTGATCATTCGGTGGCTGGAAAAGGATGTAAGGTCTAAGCACAACTATGTATCATAGTGTAATTATAATCAATTCAGGTATAGTTCTTGGAATCCAGGAAGCTTAATTTCATATGATAAGAATGAAGGTGTCTTGTAATTGTAGTTCATAGAGCTAGGACTATACATTTTATAAATAATGGGTTATAAAAGGCTTACTGGGCCAAGATGTTCTAACATGACTTAGGTGTGAAGAGGAAAATTATAACCCATGATCTTAGGAGTTTTTGAATCAAGATATATGATATGAGAAAAAAACAGAAGGCATAACCACAGACCAAGTTTGAAAATCGATTTCTAGCACAATGTTTTTAGGTCATACAGAGATAGAAGAGGTCTATCCTCTAGAAGAATGTGACTTTGGTTGACATACCCAATTTGCGGGTGACTTATGAAAATCCAAAATGGGGTATATAAATTTATATTGTAAGATATTGTGACCGATTGGATTGAAATTTTTTGAGAGAATTTTAATTTTCACTACCTAATGTGTCAAATCTTGAATTATGACATGGAATAAAATTCCAAGAGTTTAAATGAATAGAATTGTTTTTTTTGGGATGAGTAATGATTCTTTGAAGGTGGATTTGGTTTTTGGATGATAAGTGGAGATTTTTTTTTTATTTATAATTTTTTGAGTTTTTTGTAAAGGGTAAAGGGTTTGGTGTGCATGGTTTAAGAGAAATCGTACGACTTCTTGATGATCAGAAGGTTTTTAGTTCAATTTGAATTGGGTAAAGTTGGGTTTCATGGTTATATAATGGTTTAGTTCAAAATATGTGAGTCATAATAAGGAATCATGAAAGGATGAGGAGGTTCTAGGACATAGTGCATAGGCTACACACATTTTCAGTAAAACTGTGTCCCTTGTTGCAGAAGGGAGATAGTACTGAAAACATGGCTAAAACAAGGTTTTTCAAACTGTATGACCTAACCATGGGGAACATGGGTGATTAACACCATGGTTTCACATGGTTGGTGCATGGTTTGGAAAATTGTGTATCCAAACAATGTGGTTTCCATGATTTCATTAAAAATGGGGATTTTACCAAAATTCCCCCTCGGGGATTTCAACCGCCCTGCCCCTTTCTCCCCCATTTTAGGTACACAAGACTAGTGGTTACAAAACCACCTTATCCTGTTCCATCATTTTATTTTTGGATTTTTATAGTGTTTTTTCACCATTTAAAGTGAAACTTATCTTCCACCTCCTTTGTTTTCTCTGTTCCCTTGGTTTCTTATGATTTCAGATGTACAGGTTTAGGGTTTTGACTCTAATACCACCATAGCATGGGGGAATCAACAAAAAATGATGGGAATTTCGGTCATCATTCATATAGAAGATCCCAATATAGATTCTACACTTTTTTCATGTAATTTAATTAAGGTATGTGTTCGGGGTGAATTTAATTTGTTTTTTCCTAAAGAATTAATTTTATTTCATTGTTTAATTGGTATCGCCTCTTTGGGCTTGGGCTCAGAATCCAATTGGGGTAATTCTATGATTTTTAGATGAGTTGTAGGCTTGGGTTTAAATGTGGTATGATTACCTAGTGAGTTTTTTTTGAATTATTCCATGTTGGGTTTTGGTTAATTTGATAATTATAATTGTTGTAATTATTATGTAGTTGTTTTGGGTGCAATAATAGAGTTTGGGTAATTGTAAAGAGATCTATTGGGTGTAGAGGGATTTGTAAGAGCCTTGGATGGGCCTTAGAAAGGCCTTTGTTCTTGGGGAATGTTTTGGAAAGCTTCATTTATGTGGTAAGTGGTCTAAGAGATATACCTGTAGTTAGTTAATTTAATTTCTTGTGTATGTGATTTGTGCCTTATTACCCATGAATGGAAAGTTTGACTCTTTATATTAATTAAAGTTTTTGGGAAAAAATCTTAACTAGATCACACTCATTGGTAGGTTCTAATAAATTTTAAAAAGGGGATAATGGGTGAAATATGTAAATAAATAAGCGTTAAATTCAAGGGGATGAAAATGTGATGATTTATGAGTTGAGTTTTATGAATTGGAGATGAGGATTTTGAAATGTTTTTAAATATTTTCATTGTGATTTGGATTGGTTTGGGGGGTTAAAGGGGAAAATATAGGTTTTTTAATGATGTTTATTTAAAAATGAGATTTTTACCTCTAAGTGGTTTATAAAAATGGGTTTTTAAATGGATTTCATTTTTTGATTTGAAATGGGTGTTGTGAAAATGCCTTGGGGACCCTTTTTAAGGTTTTCATGGGCAAATATGATCATGGACCTTGTGAATTTATAAATAGGAAGACCCGTATTTTGATGGTTGTCTTCCTAGTGTTTGATGAGGATGTTGTTTTGGTTTATAAAATGTAAATAAGGGTTTGATATTATTGTTCCATTTATTGATCTGAAGGTACTTTGAGAGAATGATAAAAGTTTTGACATAAAAAGGGAATGATAATGATTAAAAAATGTTTGTTTGAGTAATAAAGGGTTTGAATAACATTTAATAAATGTGTACTTTAGTAAAGGATGAATAGGTTTGATAGTGAATTTGGTTTTATATGATGGAAGTAATGAACCATGGGAATGTTGAATGAATTTGTAAGGATTGATAATGGAATGATAGGGGATGGTCAGAAATGATGTGCCAAATATTAGTTGGATTCATGGATTGAGGATCCATTTCCTCTATCCTATGATAAATGGTTTAGGTATCGGGCTGATGCTTTGGGCATTGGTGTTTAAGAAATGATGGAATGGTTTGGGTGTTGGACTGATACTCTAAGAATATGTTGTATAATATAGATACGGTATCAGACTGAGGATCGGTATAATGATAGTATACTTATGATTTAAGCAGTAAAAATAGGATCTAAGAGATGATGTTATACCATGTAGAATTGGTTGTTTGAATGATTCTTCTCATCCTTCAGCTGGGTCGGACTGATTCTCTATGCCCCATCGATATTATGTATGGATGGGTGCTGGACTGAGGCTCTGACCAATACAATTATGTTGTATGATGGGTTTAATAAATATGAATATCATCATTGGTATTGATATTTTGGTATATAGTTATATGTTGGATAAAGGTTCCATCCATGATTGTTATTGATGTCGTTGTTTTGACTCAGATTCCAAACCAATGCTCTATGCACTAATGAATAGGTACATGAGACAAGTGCGGTGTATATATGTTTTATACCTCCATGAGTTGAATTAATAGGAAACAATACCTTTTTTGTTTTAGTTACAATGTATCCCTATGTTATGCATTAGAGGACTGGTTTGGATCATTTCATGTTTGGTTGGTTGGGGTGTCACATGAGAACCCTTGGGCCAGTGAGTAGTTGCTGAGCTGTTGTGTTCCTTTTAATGTATCCATTTTTAATATTTATTTATTTCACTATTTATCTACATATATTTCTTCTCTAATTGATATTTGAATTAGAAAACATTAGTTGTGGACTACTGAGTTTTACTGACATCCTGTTCAGACCGCCATGACACTTGGGTACCCGAGCAGACCTCACATGTTTATTATAGGAAAAAGTTTAGGTTGAGGACCGCATGAGTATTGTTTGGTCAAGTATGACTTCTCGAGTTGTTTTAGGTTACCGGATGGGTGTGTCTTTGGGAAACAAAAGAGCCTACTGTATTTATTTTATCTTGGGATGTTATGTCATTGGCCCAATGGGTGGTTGGTTATTTGTATGTCATGGTCATTCAAGAATTTATTTCATTTCATTTTATTATTCAATGTATCATTGTATTTATTCTTTATAAGAACATTTATGTTTATGATATTTGGTTATTTACTTATAGATTTTAACTCTTATATGGGGGTTATAGTCACCTCACAGTCCCAATTCAGACCCCCATTGCTAGTTAGAAGCCTTTAGTGTATGAGAAGATGCTCTTGAGGACATATGGTGAACTGGATCGGGGTTTAGTGGCTTCTGAGATGGGATGTTATAAAGTTGAAACATAGATGTTTACCTTCTTGTCATTTTAATATTTTGGGTTTGGTATCATGTATATATAGAAATGTTTTAGAGCCTGAGATAGATACCAATATGGTGCATCATTAACACCTATTCAAGTATGATGTCCAGGTTACCAAGGGTTGGTATTGAGGTTCTATATTTGTGATGTTATGTTTATGTATGATTTTTCACTTTGAGTGACACACATTTTATTTGTATTTTATCATTTGTGATGGATTTTAGGCTCTTGGACCATTATAAAGAGGATTGTGATTTTGTTTTGACTCTTGGCCTATAATGTCAAGAGGCATCTCATGCATCATACTTGTAATGTAGAATCTACATGTTATATTCCTACTAGTGTTTGATTTTATGTATTTATTTCTTATGGAAGGTTATTTATATCTATGGTGAGGTGATAGATGAAGGTTTTTTTGTTGTTATAAAGGATGATTGGTGCAGTGACCCTAGAGGGTCATCACAATGTGAGTATAAGATCAGTGGACCCCTTGTTGGTGGTTTTTGTTCGAGGTTGGTAATATGTTCGGGTCCTCCAGGGAGCGGTTAGTTGTGTAGATGATCATATAGGTCGAGCACCATAGTTTTGGGTAGTTTTTTGGTATATGACACCTTATAAAGAGGGATCCCAATGGAGGGTGTTTTTTACTTATGTTGTGGGATGATAAGGTGAGTTCATGTTTGATGCCCCGTGAGTTGTGTAATTTTTTTGAGTTTTCATGGACCAAGGTGGTTGGACCTAGTGACTAAATGTGTGACATGATTGAGAGGTCTAATTGGTATACATATTGACTTTTTTATGTGACTTCAATTGGGATTTTATATCATGTGTCTTTTGGGGGTGGCTCGTGATAGTGGTTAACTGAGTTACGTATGCTCTAGGTGTGAGGGGAACATGTGGATGTTTCAAACTCTTGATAATGTTGCACAAAAATTGAAAGATAGTATGGGGTTTTTGTAATGTGTTGAACATTTGTTTTTGAGAAATATCACTTGAGCTCTAGTGGTTTAGCCTTATGGTTGGTTTCTCAAGGGACATTCTTTTTGGGTTCTTATCTGGGTAATTGATGTGCAGATAAATGTGCCTGGTGGTCATGAGATGAATTTAGATCACCAGGGGTGCTCAAGAAATGTGGTTTTATGTTCATTCATCTATTATGGGTGGAGACCATGCATGTGAGTTTGTTTCTGGTAAGAGGGACATGGAGGTGTGTGATTTCACTACTACAAAAAATGGACAAGGGAAGCGCTACCCTTTTATCAGCGCTAAAAAAAGCGCTGATAAAGGGGACCTTTATCAGCGCTAAAAAAAGCTATGATAAAGGGGGATTTATCAGTGATTTTTCCTACTGGTGATAAATTTGATGTTTCAAAAAAAATCATGACAAATAAATTATTGTTATATAAGTATATTTATATTGATATAAATATAATATATATTTTTTAAATATGTTTTAGATACGTATAAATAGACTATTACATTTAATATATAAGAAATTTAGTGAAAATGGATTTAAAATATTTTAAACAATATTATTAATTAATAATTTTTTAATTATTATTGATTAAAAATAATTTAATAAAAATTTTAAGACACAAAAAAATCAAAACAATTAATAAAAGATCTAAAATAAGTTGAAAATGTAACTCAAACTTCAAAAAACCATAACTTTTGATTCGGGTGTTCGTTTGACCTCTACAACATATCAAATCGAAGCCTGCAAAAAGATCTACATTCCAATAATCCAAGAAAATATTCTGTCACTTTTTTCAAGGCTAAAAAAGGCCCAAAAGGCATCCAAAATTGAGTTTTTAGTTGGGATGCCCTGATTTGTTAACATTAAAACAAGTATAACTTCTGATCTGGATGTCCGTTAGGTTTGTACCACATATAATATTGAGGATTGTTTCATTTTATTTGATTTTACTGGTTTTGTAGTTGAAATAGGCTTATGGATTATAAGTTATGGTCATTTTAACATTCTATGGCTTTTCAAATACACATATATTTGTATTTATTCGTAAATATATATGTGTCTATGTGTGTGTGTGTTGTATATATGTATGTATGTATTTATTTATTTAATTATAAACATACATAAAAAACATATTTCATAAATGTATTTAAAACTAATCTTATAAGTATATATTAATATACAAATAAATATACGAATAAAAAATTATAACTAAATATATATATATAAATAAATATAAATATATATTAATATACGAATGAATATATATATAATAATATATGAATAAATATATTTATATTAATATAAATCTTTATTAATATACAAATAAATATAACTATATATATATATATATAAATATATATATCATTAAATAGAGAAAAAACGAAATGGATTAGTGGTAAAGGTGAAGCTGCGAAAGGGGCGAGGTCATGGGTTCGAGTTTGGGTGGAAGCAAATGGGCGTGTGCGTGTGAGGATGTACGAGAAGGGCATTGCACGAGAGTGTTTGTGTGTGTGTGTGTGTGGGGGGGGGGTCGGCCTAGCACTGATAGGGGGGGGGGGTCAAGCGCTGTTAAAAGCTCCCCCAGCATTATATAATTCTTTTTTATTTTTTTTTTATTTTTTTTTAATTTTTTTTACTTTTATCAGTGCTAAAAAAATCATTGATAAAGGGGTCTTTTATCAATGATTTTTTTAGCGCTGATAAAAGGGACCCCTCTATATCAATGCTGAGATTTACAGTGCTTTTTTAGCGCTGTTAACGCCCGTTTTGAGCACTGATAAAGCCCATTTTTGTAGTAGTGTTTTCTAGAAATGGGAAGTGTACTAAGTGATAGTGAAATGGTGGGATGTGGTGTTTATTAAGGAAGGAACAGTTTGGTTCTTGGCTTAGTTATTTCCCAATGTGTCTTCCGAAAAATGGTGAGAGTGTACATGATCTTAGTGGATATTTTAAATAATGATCAATTCTTAAGGGGACATTTAGGTGGTTTTGGTTCAGTGTGTGTATTTTGGTTTTGGAAATCATCTAGAGTTCTCTACTGTGGGTGATATTGGGATGAAGGTTAGGCATTGACGGTGGATAGGGATTTTGAGATGAGTTTTTTGTAAATCTAGACTCTTTAGAGTTAGAATCAGGTTTTGTGGAGGGGTCACACAAGAGTGTTTGTGACGGTTAAGTGTTGATGGTTTCTTGGAGGCACGATTAGGTGGATGTATGTTATGTCATTTGGTTTGTGGATTGGATGTTACAAGAGTGTATGACTGAGGTTCTTTAGGCGAGTAAGAAAACATGAGTTGGTAAGAGACAATGTGAATGTAATGATATACTTTCCATTAGGGAGGATCGAGACCTTTGGATGGGTTTGTTATGTCCCTATTATTAGAGGTGACATTAGAAATGTGTGAGTGGTGGTGGTATTCATCCACAACATCTTAGCATATTCTTAGTAGTAATGTTCATTCCCTATATCTTGAAATTGTATAGGGTATGTTGAAAAAGAAATGACTATATTCATTGATACCCTAATTTATTTTGGTTGGATATGTGGCCTCTTAGAGTTACAAACTTGGAGTGGTGAGTGAAGAGTTGTATTGTGGGAGGTGCACCATCTATTGTTTATGGGTGAGGTCCTCAGGACAGACCAAATGTCGATGAATTCCATGGATGATATTTCTATATTTCAGGAATGAGTGATAGTTGATGTTTCGTTTGGTCACTCATGTGAGGGTGGGGTAACCATGTTAGATTCATTTGTTAGTAGTGGTTGTATTTTAGACCATGGTGGTTGGAGTCTCATTAATTAAGTGGAAAAGAAGACAATCCTATGGTGAGGAGTGATGTATCAGTTGCGGTGATATGAACCTTGTGTAGGATGGGCCACAGGTGTGTGGAACTGAACATGGAGCAATCATCATGGAAATGTGATGACAGTGATAAAAAGATGTTCTGTGTACTTAAATACCATATTTAATTCTAAATTAAAGTCACTTTTTGGTGGATGATCAAGCTAGCTGTTGGATTTGGGATCAATGGTGTTCTGAAAAGTATTTCAGGTATTGACACTAGTGGATATGTTCAGGTGGTTTTGGAATGAACTTAAGTGTGAGGAAATTGTATTCATATGAGATGAAAATGGTTTAAAAATTGGATCCAATCATTTGGAAATGATTTGGGTTCTTGGTGGAAGGGCGAGTTCAGGTTCTGTTGGGTTTTCTTGATGGTAGGGGTGCTAAGTATTAAAAGTTAGTAGTTATAAGTTGGAGATTACGGTGGAGAGAACCATATCTTGGTGAATTATTGGGTGATTTTGTAATAAATTTTTCCATTGGATGGGATCTATTAAGTTACATCCCAGTGTTTGGTTTTGACAATTGGAGTTAGGTCAGGTTTTCAGCCAGTTGAGAGCCTTGAGTTAGAGGTTGTGCCTCTATAGTGTTCTGGGAAATTGTAGGATAGACAAGGATGTTGGTTGAAATGTTGTGACCATTGTGGTTTAGGGGTGAATTATGTTATCCCTAGATATTTATCTAGGATGATATGTATTATAGTGTTGTGTTTATAAGATCATGTTCCCAGTTAGATAGAAATTTTCAAAAAAAAAATTGAATTTTCGTTACTTGATGGTTCAAATCATGAATTAAGACACAAAATAAAAGTAAAAGATATGGAATTCCTCAAATTGGAGTTTTTAGATGATTAATAATGCTCTGAATGTGGTTTGAGTGTTTTTATGTGCTTTAGAGGATTCAGTTTATGTTTCAAGAGTTTTGGAGTTTTTTGGAAAGGGTGCACTATTCAGTGTGCACAGTTTAATAGAAAAAATTCAACATATTTATACTCAGGAAGTATTTTTATTTAATTTGAATTTGGAAAGTTTGTTTTGAATGGTTAGATATTGGTATTGGTTAAATTTTGAGAGAAAAAAATGAGTAACTATGTGAGGTTGAGTAGGTTTTGGAACTTGGCGCAAGGGCTGCACATAGTTTCAGACAACCCATGTGCCTTGTTGTAGAAGGGGGACAATGATGATAGCATAGATGACACACAATTTTCCAAACCATGTGGGTAATGGGTGTTGGATAGTAGGGTTGCACATGGATGGCACATGGTTTAGAAATCCATGTGTCTAAATCATGTGACAACCATGATATCATTAAAAAGGTGTATTTTACCAAAATTCCCTCTCATGTTTTTCAACTTCTCCACCCCTTCTCCCCCATTCTAGGCACATGAACTTGGGGGTTACCAAACCCCTTAATCCTATTACCTCATTTGATTTTGGGGTGTTTTATAGTGTTTATTTAACATTTAAGGTGATATTTATCTTCCTCCTACTTCCCTTTCCCTCTTCCCTTGGATCCTTCTGATTTTGGATATGCAAGATTAGGGTTTTCATTCCAATTCCATTGGATCATGGAGGAATCAACTAAAATTGATGGGTATTTTTCTTCATCTTGGGTATAGGAGATCACAAGATGGATTCTTCATATCGTTTCATAGTGTTTCATTAAGGTATGTGTCTGTGGTGAATTTTCTTAGGGGCTTCATAAATAATTAAATTTAATTAGTTATTTAATTGGTATAACCTCTAAGGTATTGGGCCCAAAATGTTTTCAGGGTTTTCCATGATTCTTATAGAAGTGTTTGGATTTGGTTTTAGTATGGTATGATGACCTGGTAATTTTTCTAGAATTATCCTAACTTTTTTTTTGTTAATTAGTAAATTATAATTTTGTAATTAATTAATTATTATTGTGTGGTGAAAGAATAGAGTTTGGGTGATGATGATGAGATTGGTTGGGTGTCAAAGGGTTTGGATTAGGCTTTTAAAAGCCTTATATATGCCGTCATTCCTTAGTAATGTTTTGGAAAGACTCATTGATGAGTTAGGTGGTCTAATATCTTTACCCATAGTTAGTAAATTTATTTTATTTCATATATGGTGTCTTCTTTATTTCCAATGAGTGGCATGTTTCATTCCTTAGATTAAGTAAATTTGTTTGGTGAAGGGATTAATTTCATTAAAATCATTGGTAGGTTAAATTAAATAATAAAAATAGTTTAATGGGTTAAATATGGAAAGAAATAGTTGTGAACTTTAAGGGGATAAAAAAATATGGTGTTTTAAGAGTCGAGCTTTTTGAAATGCCTAAGAGTCTTTTGAAATAGTTTAAAATGTGTACATTAGGATTTGGAATGGTTTTTGGTGTCATAGGGGGAAATATATGTTTTGAAATGATTTTTGTTTTAAAATGAGGTTTTGAACTCCAAGTGGTTTATAAAAATTGAGTTTTAAACACATTTCAATTTTTGAATTGGAATGGGTGTGTGGTTTCCTTTTGTGAAAATTCCATGGGGAACATTCTTATAGTTTTCATGGGAAAAGAAGTTCATGGACCTTATGGATTTCTAAAGGGGAAGACCTGTGTTTTGAGGGGTGTATTTCTAGTGTTTGATAAGGATATTGATTTGGTTTAATCCATGTAAATATGGGTCAGATTTTATTGATCAATGTGTTGATTTAAAGGTCCTTTGGGACCATGAAAAAAATGTGAATTAGAAAAAAAAATTAGAATTGTTAGAAAGGGTGTGTTTAATTGAAAAAGGGTTTGATGAAAATTTAATAAACAAGAAATTGATTAAAGGATGAATTGGTTTGATTGTGAATTTTTTTATGTAATGGACATAATGGACCATGGAAATTTTGTATGAATTGGTAATGATTTATAATGGAATGGTCTTGGAAGGTTGGACATGATGTTAAAAATACCAATTAGATACATGGACTAATGAACCATGTCTGCTGACCTGTGAAAAATATTTTAGGTGCTGGATTGATGGTTGAGGAAAATGTATTTAGGAAATGATGGAATGGTTTGGGTGTTGTACTAATGATTGGGGAACATGTAGTATACTATGGATATGGTGTTTGATTGAGGCTCTAGACAATAATTGTATACTTTTGGTTTAAGCACCAAACTAAGAATCTAGGTGATAATGGTATACATGGAGAATCATATGTTGGACTAATTCTCCTCATCCATGGGTTGGTCCTGATTTATGCTCTAAGAACCATCGATTTTATATGTGGATGGGTTTTGTACTATGTTTTGGGAACTAATATTATGTTGTATGATGGGTTTAACAGATATAAAGTGCAGTGTCTGTATTGATAGTTTGGTACGTTGTTGGGTGATGGACGGAGATTCCAACCATGATTTATATTGATATTGATGTATGAATCAGATACTAGACTGATGTTCTTGGCACTTATGGCATAGTTACATGAGACATGTGTCGTGGATGTATGTTTTATGCCTCTCTAAGTTGAATGAATAGAAAAGAATCCCTTTTTTGGATTAGTTACAATGTATCCATATGGTATGATTTAGAGGATGGGTTTAGGTTATTTCAGGTTTGGTTGGCCAGGGTGTTACATGGGAACCCTTGGGCCAATGAGTAGTAGATGAGCTATTGTGTTCTTTCACATGTATCCATTTTTTTCTATTTATTTGTTTCACTACTTATCTTTATGAACTACTAATCTTAATGTTATTTTCTTTAGACACTATGGTGGTGGCCTACTGAGTTCTACTCACACTTTACTTAGGCCTTCATTGCATAGTGGTACCCAAGCCTACCTCACAAGTTTGTTGCATACATAGGTTCAAGCTGAGGACAACATGATTTTTTTTTGTATAGAAGGGTTTTTCATGTGGTGTTAGGAGATTGGATGGATGTGGCTTGGTTTCATATAATATCCTAATGTATTTATTTTATTTTGGTATGTTATGTCGCTGGCACAGTGGGCATCTGGTTGTATGTATGGAATTTCCATTCAGGCTATTATTTCATTTCATTTTATTATATCATGTGTAAGTTTATTTATTCTTCACACATACTCTAATGTGTATAATATTTGGTTATTTAATTCTAGTTTTGCACTCTAATATGGGGGTATAGTCTCCTCATGATCTCAATTAAGACCCACACTGCTAGTCGGAAGCCTATTGTGTATGAGGAGGTGTGCATCAAGTCATGTGGAAATCCAGATTGGGGAAAATATTTAGTGGCCTACAGGTCAGGAGATTACACATAGTTAAAAAAATGTGTCCTTTAGAATCCAAAATCCTATTATCGATTGATAAGGAATGTTTATGGAGATCATAAATTACCCAGGACAATAAGTATGATATGTGGAAGGAATGTGTCTGACCACACAATAATTCTTTATATCGACATTGTCCATGGATTATAAAGTTACCTACATTGTTCTAGATCATATGTTGGGATGTGGATGTTTTTCTTGTAAACTACATTTGGGATATGAAAAAGGATCCAAGTGTCTCAATGTATCTTTTGTGGATAGTAGTCAAGCCACATGTATTTTTGAAGCACAACATGGTGGAAGAAGAATGTAAGGGGAAGTTTCCTCTTGTGTGAGGGCATTGAAACATATCACATTTTCTACATGAGGAAACCATTGTTTATTACATAAGGTAAGTCTACATTTTAACAAAATTTTATAAGTACGTTTACCATGTATTTTATTTTCATTCAAAAAGGATTATTATCATGTAGTTTAACTTCATTTGATCAGGACGAGTTATGTGTGACTACATGAAATATTTCTTTAGGAACCTTGTATAGGTGGTGGATGTGATAAGATATCTGTCCATTGAGATCAATGAATAATATCCATTGGTGTATAATATTTGTATAACATAAGGCCCCTCCTACTATGGATCCATCTTTTGAGGAGTCTTTATGAGAATCATTAGAGTCCTAAGGACCAAATTAATCTCTCCCTCAAGGAATGACCAAAGGTGATCTTTTTTATTAAAGGCTCACACAATCTAGTTTTTTTGGACTTCCAATTGATGCAAGGTATTAAATTTCTTATCATCCAATCACTCCAAATTGGAACTAGTCATCTATAGAAAAATACCACCATATGGAAATGCCAAGTGAGGGAAATTAAACCTTGAGGGGAAGGACTGCCTATATCATGTACACTAATGTGTATGGGATTTCTTGTGTGGTGGTTCAGGTTGTAGTCTGAAAATCCCACAAGGAATGTTAGATCTTTTCCATCTAATACATTTTATCTTTGTATACCTTCTTTTTTATTATATTTGATAATGTCTTGTTGAAGGCCTCTAATTTTCCATTAGACACTATGTTATAGTAAGATGAAGGGGTGGACATGATCTTATACTCCTGATACAACCTTCCCAAATGATTGAAGAAAAATTTGGTGTCGCTATCCATCAGTATCATATGTGGGATTCCAACAATAGTGGCGATATTGGCTCTCACGAAGCTAAAAATCTTCCATTACCCAACATGTTTTTGGGTAAAACATCAACCCACTTAGAGAATAAGTCAATTTAAATAAGAATGTACTTGAACTACTTGGATGTTCTAGGATGATATAGTCACACGATGTACATTACCCATATGGAGAATGACCAGGAATATTTGGTAGTGTGCTGTAACTCAAGGGGTTGATGAATGAATTTGATGTTTACTTTGAAGGAATGGAACATTCTGGTGAATTTAAGGTAATCCTACATCACTATGGTCTATTAGTACCCAATCCATTGAATTTGATGAAAAATATTAAACCCTTACTAGTGGGTGTTGTAGGATCCGATGTGCACTTCTTTTATAACAACCTCAATCTCTTCCTCATATGTGTACCTTAGAATGACCCCATCAAGGCCATCAAAATATATAACCTTTTAATAATTTTTTTATCATACCAAACAAAATTTAATTGTTCATCTTACAATTTTCCCTTCCTCACACATGTTTGATGGTAGTAATCTATTTTTAAGGTTTTCCATAATGGGTGTCATCCATCCAGTCACATCACCCTAAATTTTGGGGATGAGATTAACCTTATTGATCTTCTACATGTTGGAGTGAATATAAGGAACCACTATCTAATGGTGCACAATATTGTTTCATTTCAGTATGGATATTCCAAATTTGTATCTACATTTTCAACAGAATCTTCTTCGACATTTTGTGAGCACATGGCCTGAAACACTATAGAATTCAAGGGGTATCCTGCCATTAATCCTTGGAAATAGTCAAGAAGGGGAATCAAATCCACTTTATTGATAACATAATCACCAATGACCTTCTTGATGACCAATTCCAAATCACCATTTACCTTAAAGTGATTTATTTTTACCAGAAGCACTAGAACTATCCTTGCAATGAGGGACTGATATTATTATTTATTGTTAGTTCACCCTTCTGGAACAAGGAAGTTGTAGTGTAGAACTACCTTTTGTAGGAAAATGGTCATGAATCCCAATCAAAGTTTGTTTAGCTTGGGGTATTCTATCCACTTCCTTGTTAGGATTCTTAACACACTATAAAAATATACCTCCCATATCAGGGCCCCTCTTGAATAGGGAAGATTTATTTATAGATTAATTCAGTATCCATTGGTGGAATTTCTTCTGAAGAACATTCTACAAGGAATTCTACTAATACATTGAATTTCACCACTTTTTGTGGCACAAATTTAAAATCAAAATTTTCAGGATGACCTCCCATTGAGATAGAAATCTATCCAACATAGGATGGTTAAAAATGTATTTAAAAAGATTTCTACAAGAGATGAAAAATGACTTCTAATACTTTACGTAATTCCCATATTTCTGGACATCAAATATTAACCCCAAAAATATCTTCTTAATATCATAATAATGAGTCTCTCTACTAAGAATGGTTCGTCTAAGGTATTTAAGGAAATTTTATCTCCAAACATCATTTTTGCGTGTGAGGAAGTCCCTTAGTGACCGATATAAGGACGTAACATAAACAATATGTGGTCTTCCTTCAAAAGGTAGCATCAACACTAGATTGATCAAAAGATATTTCATGAGGATATTAAATGGTTCCTAAAATTCATCAGGGCACTAATATGTAACAAACTTTTTCATCAACATGGTGAAGGGAAAACACTTTCCTACAATGTTCTTTATAAAGTGTTGAATGTTGGTCAGGTTTCCCTATTGTGATCTCAATTATTTAAGGGCCTGATGTTGTGGAATATTCAGAGTATACTTTATCTCCATAGGGTCGACTTCGATTCCATCATGGCTTATGATGAAGTTAAAAAATTTACCTAAGGTTACCTCAAAACCACATTTCAATGGGTTCATATTCAATAAATGATATCATAGTTTATTGAAGAGTGTATTAAGATCATAAAAATAATTAGAAAATTATTAATACTTAACCACAAAAAGAATTTGATAAATTTTTCCTTTATGGGGTTGATGATGTGATGCATGTCATGTTGGTATGTAGGACCAACATTATCCAGGAAAAAGGGAATTAACTGATGAAAAAATACTCCCTGAGGGTCCATAATGTTGGTGTACTATTAATCATATTGGGGAATTTTGAATTTGTTGTACCCTTAATAGCTATCCATGAATTAAAGGTCATAATATCTGGTTGTAGATTCAATTTTCAGCTCTATGATCAGGACTAGGAAATTATCTTTCAGGCAGTGCTGATTGAGATCCCTAAAGTGGATGTAGACCTTGATTTGAAGATTCTTTTTCATCACTAGGAAAATATTTTCTTACTAACACGTATATTGTACTTCCTAAATGAAATTGGATCTAATAATCTTTTCAACTCTAGACTCAATTTTGGAGGCATGAGTTGGGTGTGTCCTTATGGATTCCTGTTTATAACCCTAGTGATTCTATGGAATATATAGTGGTGGGTGGCCACCTCAAGATCAAGTTATAAAATCTCAATGTAATTCTAGATGAATAGATATATATATTTCTTTATAAAGGTGGAATATACCTATTAATCTTCATAATACATGGATTCACTAATCAAAGTGAGACACATGTCCTCTTGTCTACCCATATTTATCTCTCAGGGATCAATAATGGTGGTATAAGATCTTTCCTCAATCATTGGATGGGCTTGCTTGAGGTCCTCCTCCTCTTCCTCTTCCACCTCATCCCCTTTTCCCATACTCTTAGGGGAATTAGATAATGGAGTAAGTTCTTCGGATTTAGTAGGGGAGTCAACATTTTAACATCCATAAGATGAAGTGACTCCTTATGAATATGATAACACTATAGGGTATTTTTTGAGCTCCAGAGGGGATAGAGTGGGGGGGGGGGGGGGGTGGAGAAGCTGCATATTCATCCTCTATTTCCTTAGATAATGAGTTAGGGATCTTTTGGGGGCCCGTTGATGGAAAAAAAGAATTTTCAACCAATATTCTACCATTTTCTAAAGAGTATGTGAATTTTTCAGTATTGTAAGGATTAATTTTCATGATTGATATCATGAAGTTTTCTGAATATGTCCATGAACATGGGACCAATAAATTGATTTGATGGAAATGAATCACATATTCTTCACTAATCTATTTTAAGGGATTGGATAAGTTTATTTCTAGACCATTTGAGGCACTAACCCAAGAAACAACATCAACTATGATCACTATCCCTCCCTCTGATAGAGTCTTGCATCGATATAATGTGACTCGTATGATTATAATGGGGATTTATCAGTATGAAATGTCCCGATTTGTCCATTAATGCAGTATTTGATGCATTGATGGTATGATGAGGGGATTTTTGTATGCTTCTCCGGCCAAGGAATTCCAAGAAAAATAATTATGGTTATATCCTAATGAACAACCTGATATTATGAGTTGGATACACAGTCCCCAAACTGGTCCATGTGCTTCATTTTTCCTAGGGTATTTTTTCCTCTATTGTCACAACCAGGTAGCTTCATAGAGGAAGGAATTAGGTTAGCCTCGTTGTATCCCAGGTGGGGAAGTGTCCGTACTAGATTAAGATCAACTCCTGAGACATTATCAATGAAATATCATTGGACATAGAAACCATTTATCATTCCAAGAATGTAAAAAGGTCAGATGTCACACTATAATGATATACTTATCATTCTTTGTAAAGTAGATAATTGTGTGATATTCTTTAAGATCAATATATTCCCGATAGACCTCAGAAACTTTAACCATATATTAAATCACCATATGACTTATAAAATACTCTATTAGAGATTCCCTGAGGTCCTTTGATAAAATTAGGGTGTCCATGACGGATACATTAATCATAACTAGGGATAATTTATTTGAAATTTCATACTTAAGGCCTAAAGGCTTGCAATTCCTAGATTTTGGATACTCTTTAACAGGAAAATTAGGAGTTTAATTACATGATTAAGTTGATTGACCCTAAAAATAGGAGTTGAAGGTGATCCAATCCTCAGATGGTTATGTCGAATATGTCTTGTTTCCTACCAAGGATGATCAGAAACTTATACCCCCTATGATGAGGGGAATGTGGCTTGAATTATTCCACAACTATTTATTCTCCTATACCCTCATATCCTATGGCCTCTTCCACTGGTTCCCCAACTGGGTGAGGGGAACTCATGTTCATATCCATACCTATCATCAGATAAGGGATCAATTAAATGAATGAAAATAATGGAATCCTGTATTAAATCCTCATTCAATTAGGTTCTATCTTACTGACCAATTCTGGTGGTACCATTTTACAGCAAGAGGCCTGTGTATTTAAAAACTAAAGGCCTAATGTTCAAGAGAGTCAAGGACAACTTTTTCCTTGGTACATGTTCATATTACTATGTTTCCTCCCCAACCTTCTAACCATGTTGTTTTCTAAAAGACCGGATTTTGGAGGATTGTGGTTATAATAGAGTTGAATGTGCCACCACAGATGTGGTTGGGGCATAACTGATTGTTTCACATATGCATGGAGGATAACATGATTTTGATTGATTGTATTTCTATTCATGAAATCACCAAACATCTGAACAAATTATCTAGAAACTTCTTACCACCCACCTACTTCCTTGGGGGTAGTAGCAGAAACATAATCTATTTGTTCTGGAGGTTCCCCCAATTATAATCTCATAGAGTCTACCATTTTTTATATGATGTATTTAAAAAAATGCATTACTGAATGGTGTGCACCAGTGCCAAGTGAAAGAGGAAATAATTTTATTAATCTTCAAGACCAACCTATTCAGACCTATTTCATTCTATCTAGTGGAGTAAATCATTGTCTATAGTTGTTATAACATAGTCATGGACTTTCTCACCTCAGAATTAATAAAAATTATTCTTTCCCTACTCAAATTGATTTCACCTTGGTCCCCTCCAGTATTCATGATGAGGTGGGTGTTATTATTGTCTCTTAAGGGGTTCCACATTAAATGGTGTGTATTATGAAGATAGATCTAATATAGAGGCTAGATTTTGTGTGATGGATACATCCTTTATCTTTCTTTTTATCTTCCTCAAAACCGATGGATTCATTTGGGAGATGAGATTAGTTTATTATATGAAATCTTCCATTATTTTAGAATCTAAAATGATATTATAAAACCCACCAATATACCTTATTGGGATGGGTGGAATTGGAAACTCATCATAGAGATTCTCTATAGAGAGATAAATATAATTTTCTCAGGGGACCTATAGGACCCAGGAGTAGGTCATCCCTTACACATGGGAATGAAATAAAAGAACCTATGTTTCTCTCATTATTTACAATTTGAGATGTAAAGGACTATATTTTTGTAGTTTTGAGTGGATATGAAACAGACATGTATAATAGAGATCTTCCCATCTGGTGATTAACCAAGATGGAAAAATAGTGTACCATATAAAGGTTATCTCTTGAATATTTTTCATGAAGAATATAAGTTTCACTACTTCTTTTTGTGTTTCGGTTACCATATGAGGATTAAAATGGGGAAAAAATGTGTCAAACATTTCTTTGGGTCTTTTCAGCCATTGAATATTTAAATAAAGGGTTCCCAAAATTTAGCGGTGGAGGAATCGTAGACACCCATTCAGGGTAAGGCTTCTATTCTATCTGTACTGGTGCATTCCACTCATCCATAAATACAAATAAAATTTTCAATGATTTGATGGTGTTGATAATCCCCTGATGAATGTTTGTTTAAGAAGGAACATGAATATGGATAGTAATAGTTAGTGCATTAAACCATGGCTTCGCCAATATTTGTGGCTAAAATTTTATAGAGGGAATCTTTTGAGGGTTCACCTAAATTATTTTTGGTAGCTTTCCTAGTAGAGGTAATTATTCATATCCTTACATGGTCAAGTCCAGGTAAACTGCTGGCTTTGTTATAGGGTTGAGAGGATGTTATAGATCTATCATCATTGGTATCATGAGACCCTATGGTTGAGGGGTACCATAAAGGAGAGTGAAATGAGGTTCTTCTCAAAGGACATATCCATTCGGAACATTTCTCATGATAAGTTATGTATTTAACTTCCTTATCTCTAGAATTTCAGGCTCATATCAGGTAAGACTTTATTCCAGTGTGACTAATTCTATACATCTCGATAAATACTAGTACGTGGCTGTGAATTTAACCTTTTCCTTGAAAGAAAATCATCAAGGGGGTAGTGGTGGAACATTCAACGGATCCCTCATTCTTTTAGTGATATTTATAATCCTCCTAAGTAGAACTTCTTCATTAAACTCACTGTGAACCATGTTCTGAATGGAACTATACTCTCCATGATCCTCTACACTGTCTTCATATTTGGAACCATCTACAGAAGTGACATCAATAATGTTCACCGACACCTAATGAATTTTAAGTGTTGTATTGGTCTTCAAATGACAAGATGGAAGTTTATGCCTTTTACTAGACCTATTTCCTCCTTTTTAGATCCTATTAGATCTTCTTGGTGAAGAGTGACTCAGAGGGAATCGACACCAGACCTTATCATATGTGTCCCTTCTGAGATAAGCAGGCTGTGAGATGGGATGAATTGGGGGACCTCATTTCTTAATGTTCCCCCAAAACAGGAAAAAACTAATTTCCATCAAAGAGGGGGTTGAGGTAAAAATTCCACAATACCTATGGGATGGGTTTAATGACAAAGTGTTTATGAGTAATATTTTTTCCCTGAATAAATTTGTGTTTTATTATATTATATAATATTATAAAAATAAAAAAATATAGATAAAACAACAAATAATTAACTTTATTACTAAATACAGTTACATTATTCAGAAATGAAACCAATTAAACTTTAAAATGTTACAATTGGACAAAAAAAATATAAAATATAAAATAAAAAATGAGAAAATATAGATAATCCCAATACACTAGAATCATCGCCCCCACTGCCAACACTATATAGAAAAAGAAAAATATCAGTAAGCCAAGAAACATTATAAAAATTTAAATATTGTACTTTAAGAGGAATTGAGAAGAAATTTGAATGAAAGAATAGGGTAGTATATATTGGTGTAAATGTGACCATTGGAATAGTAATGTGATAGTTTGTAATAGTAACCTGACTATTGAGAATAGTAACCTGATTAGTGGAAAAGTAATTTAAAAAAAAATAATATATTATGATACAAATATTATTTATCCTGATTAATTTATACAAATATAATTTATATAATTCCAAAAAATAAATATCATGATTAAAATCTAAAAAACTATAAGCATATATTTAATAAACTGTATTTTAAAGTATTTTGTAAAAAATATTTTTTTATATTAAAAAATAAAAATATATATTTTATAAATTTATTTTTATAAAATAATTATAATTTTTTGAAATTAGTACATTGAAATTATCCAAGGGTGGTTTTCTAGTAAATTTCTGAAATACTTAAATTTTTAGGTGAATTGTAAAAATACAGTTTTACACATAACTAGTGTATCTTAAATTACATCATTCGTGATGTAATAATGAATTAATACTTTATATAACTTGAGGTTCTTCCGTGACATATTTCATTTTATAAATGAGTTATTAAAATACATTAAAATTAATTTCCAAACCTAAAAAGAACATTCCAAAACCTAAAGTCAAAAGTAATTTCTTAAAATAACAATTTTAATTTTATTTCAACTTTAATATTTAATAAATTAATTAATAAAAATTATAAATGGTATTTAAAATATTAAACCAGTTATATTTTATTAATATATTATTTATATTTTTAGGAATTAAAATTCCCCTCTTGTCAAGTATAAATAACCCCTCTCCCTCCCCTTGGGAAACCACTCCTCCCACCCATTCTAAAACCAAATATCTAACCATATCATCGCTAGTAAAACTCTGAGAACCCATAGGGAAATTCTAGAGCAATAAAAATCTAATAAACAAGGATTTATAGTGTCGTACAAGAGCATCCACACTGATGATTAAGTATTTTTGGATCTACTTATCTCTCTCTTTTTATTTCTTCTCCCTCTTCTATTTATTTTTAAACCAACCCTTTCATGACCAAACCTTAAAATAATTAATTAGTACATAATTTGAAATTATTTTAATGATTTTAACATACTTTATATTTCATACTTATATATATATATATTAAACTTTTATTTCCCAGTCTCCCGATAATGTCCCGTCAAAGGTCGATTAACCACCTATGGAGACATTTCCATGTCAAAAGATATAACAATCATTACGTATGGATATTTTAATATATATATATATAATATAAAAATTTAATTATTTTCATTTTAATCTTCATGAACTAATTATACTAATGTTTAAATTACATTTAATTAAATAGTGAAATCAAAGAGAAATTGGAAATTTTTAAGAAAAACATGATATCAAAATGCTTCAATTTCATCAATGAAAATTAAGAAATACAATAAAATGATTATAACTGATAAATATTAGTATAAATTAATATAATTTACTTATATATTAATGTTTTAATAAATAATTGTTTTTTATTCAAGAGGGGAAAATTTAACGAAATAAAGCAAGAATAATTGTAATGGGATTCTCAAACCCAACTCCCTTTCCTTAGGTTTTACCTCTTTCACACCAATTACAATATGTGTATTCTATTAATGTTATTTAATAGTTATTTCATTATTATTACCTTTTATTTTTGTGGATGTACATGTTTTATACTTGATTTTATGTCAAATATAAATATTTTCCAAAATAAATATTCTTTATAAAAACAAATCTCTTACTTCTCTTGATATTTTTTCTTCTTCACTCAAGATTAATGATTCTTATAACGAGTATGTTTTCAATTTTTTATTTTGGTAACCTCAATGTTTATTCATGAATTTATTCATTATTAAATTCTTATAAAACCCATTAATTTCCATGGGTTTTTTTGTGACCATGATTGTTATACGTTCTATGTGGCATGCATGAATATGAAATGTTATAATGTGATGGGTGGGCCTAAAATTATGTATCCCTACAATGAATTGGGAAATATGATGTATCTAATGAGATGATGAGTATAATTCATGAACATTATTTTAGCCTTGTTCAGAATTATTATGTTATGATTATGAACATATATTATGTGTGTACATGGTGATAGCTTTGGTCACAACTATGTGTGGTATTTGAAAACTAAGATGTGATGTTTCATTTTTATGAATTACCACATTCCATGACTTTATCAATTTCTTCCTCATGATTTTAATGATAATCCTATTCTTATGTTATGATGATGATGATGTTTATTCTCACCCATGTTTATTGATTCATGTTCCTTATTCATCCTCTTATTGGACTTTAAGCTCACCCATTCCATTGATGTATATCCTCAGTTTATTTCTTGTACTAAGGAGAACATGAGGACCAATAAGAAGACAGGGAATAAGTAATTAAATAATATTTATTTTTTATTATGTAATCATGATCCTAATTTACCAAATATATTAAACATTTTGATCTGGGATTTTTAATTCTATTGTGTTGTTTATCTTTAAAATAATTTAATAGTCATGTAATAAAAAGTAGGGTCACTATAGTTGGTGTCAAAGAATAATTTAGTTAATTTAAGAACTAGGATTATAAAACAAGAGTGGAAATCACAAGTATAAGTCTATATGTAAGAAAAACATCATAAAATAATCCTTTTATAAGAGGGTAAATATAGGGATCCCATAAGATATTTTTTTATAGTTAAGTATGAAAAAGAATAAATTATTTATTCACTATTTTTTTCCTTTGGTTTTTTCCTAAGAGAATCATGGAACTAGAATCAATAAAAATAAATGGTGAAAGATACACTTAATATTAAGTCATCCATAGTTATTTTTAATATATTTATACACATTCTTTTATATCCTATAACTTTCTAGAACTATCAAATCAAATTAATGATACCTTGAGGTCGAGATATCTGTAAAAAACATAGTGGTGAAATCTTTGAAGTCCATGTGTTTGAATATTCACATATAATTTCCTATGGGAAGATTCTTTTCCTGAATGTCATTATAATTCCATTAGTGGAATTTGATTATATACTAGGCATGGATTGGATCTTATTATATAGAGTACATGTCAACTATCAGGAAAAGGATGTGTCTCTTCATATTCTGAACCATCCCATGCTCCTCTATAAATGTAAGGAAGATTGAGAATATTATTTGGAAAATCCCTCAATAGTGTGGTTGTTGATTCCCTATGAAGAATAATTCCTCATTCAAATGGTCTAGTTAATGGAAGGTATAAACCTAGAGTAAATTCCCATTATGAGGGAATACATTGATGTATTTCTATAAGAGTTACCTGAACATCCCCAAGATCATGAGGTACAATCCACAATATAAACTATAAATAGGGCCACTACTGTATCAAAATTACCATACAGGATGGATCTGATCGAACTCGAAGAGGTAAATAAGTAGTTACAAGATCATTTGAAAAAAGGGTTCATACACCCTAGTGCATCACCTTGGGGTATGATGCTTCTCTTTATAAAGAATAAGTATGGATCATTGTGGCTGTGTATCGATTCTCAAGAGCTCAATAAGAACATAATACAGAATGAGCATCATCTTCCAAGGATTGATGAATTGTCCAATCAACAATGGGGATCTTAGTACATATCAGAGGAAAATCTTCATTATGGATATCATTAACTGAAGGTGAATAAGGAAGATATTCAAAAGACTACTTTTTCGTAAAAGGTATAGTCATTATGAGTTCATAGTGATGCAATTAAGAATTACTAATGCCCTAAAAATATTCTTGGATTTTATGAATATATCTTTTAAAGAATTCCTTGAAAAAATTATGGCAGTTTTTATTGATGATATTATCATTTAATTCAAGATCAATGAGGAACATAAAGATCATCTAAGGATTGTGTTGGATAAATTAAGGAGAAAATGTATGCTAAGTTCAGCAAGTGTAACTTTTGGATGCAGCACACCAAATTTTTAAGGCACATGATCGTAAGTGAAGTAATTTCCATAGACCCTTCAAAAAAGAGGAAATTGTGGAATGGTCTGGAACCACTAGAGTAACAAAAATTCTTATTTTTATTTGATTATTTGGGTACTACTGTCATTTTTTGAGAAATTTATCATGATTTTCTATCCCACTAACTATGTTAACATGGAAAAGGTTAATGTATATCTGTATGGAAGAATGTGAGGAAATATTTAATGATTCTGATAAGAGGATAATCACTAATCCTGTACTCACACTATAAAAAAGTGGAGAAGGTTTTCTGATATATAATGACACTTAAAAGAAAGTCCAGTGTTGTGTACTCATTCATAATGATAAATTTATAGTCTACGCCTCATGGAAGTTAAAGATCCATGAATAGAACTAACTGAAGCATGATATGGAGCTAGTTGCAGGGATTATTCCTTGAAAATATAGAGAAACTATCTATATGGTGAGATGTGTGACATATATACTGATCATAAGAGTCTAAAGTCTATATTCACATAGAAGTATCTCAACATGCATAAAAGAATATGGTTATAGCTAAACAAGGAATATGATTTCTCTATTTAATACCATCTAGAAAAGGGTAACAAGGTAGATGATGTGATTATCAATAAATAACCTACCACTTTATCCATGATGCAGATTGAGAAAGACCATATATTCAGGGAAATTTAAAGGATTGATATGGAAATTATAACAATAGGTAACAAATTCTTCCATTCCCAAATTATTTCCCAACCATCCATCCAGGAGAATATCAAGGAGGAACAAAGGGATGATGAAGATATAAAAAATAAAGTGAAATAAGAAATATAAGGCAATCTACATGAATTTGACATTGATTATGATGGTGTGATTCAATTTGGAATGAGGATTTTTGTGTATTCATCACTTGGGATAAATAAGGAACTATTGGATAAGGCACATAAATCATCTTTCTTCTTCCATCCTTAAAGTATCAATATGTATCGCGATCTTCGATAACAATTCTGGTGGGACAACATGAAGAAGGAGAATTATGAGTACATCTCAATGTGTTTGGTATATCAATAAGTTGAAGAAGAGTGATAGAAGTCAAAAGGGATGATGAAACTATTGAATATACCAATATAGAAATGGGAGAATGTCACTATGGAATTTGTCACTGGTATCCAAAAAACATCTAATGGAAATAATGTGACATGGTTTGTGGTGGGTGAATCACCATGACTACCCACATTATCACTATTATTGAATTTTTATTGGTTAAATAACTTTAAAATATATATGTAAATTAAGTGGTGATGTTACAAGGGGTTTGAATTTTGATCATATCTGATTGCGATCCAATGTTAAACTATAAATTCTAGATAAGCCTTCAACATGATTTGAATACTAAATTGAATGTCCAGATGGTCTATCTCCCCCAAACTGATGTTCAATCTTAAAGGACTATTGAGATGCTTGCAAATATTCAAAGATCCTCCTCAATGGAATTTAAAGGAGGATGGGATCAACATCTCCCATTAGTTGAGTTCCTATATAACAACAGCTTCCACTCTAGTATCCAAATGGCCCCATATGAAGCTCTCTATGGGAAGTGATGTAAAACTCAAACTTATTGGAATGATGTTGGAAAAAAAGCTACATGGACCTAGATTTATACAAGAGATGACATAGAAGGTTCAAGTCATCCAAGAATATATAATTACTTCTCAAAGTCAGAAAAAGAGTTGGGTTGACAATTGTATAAGGGACTTTGAGTCTGAAGTTGGAGACATAGTTTTCATTTGAATATCATCATGGAATAGATTCATCCATTTGGGAAAGAATGTGAAGCTTAGCCTAAGGTACATTGTCCCCTTTGAGATCCTTGATCGCATAGGAGTAGTGGCCTATCATTTTTCACTTACACCAAGTATGGATCAAGTTCATGACATGTTCCACATATCACTCTTGAGGAATTATATACCTGATCCCTCAAATGTAATGAATTCAGAGGTGGTATGACTGAAGACTGACCTCTCATAAGAAGAGAAGTGAGTGAATATATTGGATAGTAGAAGTTATATGCAATAAGACAATTCACCTTATTAAAGTGTTGTATACAAACCATAAGTGTGAAGAGGTGACATGGGAACCAGAGGAAACAATGAAGAAAAGTACCATCACTTATTCTCAACTGAGAATACAAGTTAAAATTTGGGGGACAAAATTTCAAAATGGGGGAATAATTTAATGACCCAACGTTCATTATTAATATTTTTATCATGAATAAATGTGTGTTGTATTATATTATATAATATTATAAACATAAAACTAATAGAGAAATGAACAAAGAATTTATTTTGTTACTAAAAATTATTTCATTAATCATCAATGAAACCAATTAACATTAAAGAAATTACAACAGAAAAAAATAGAAAATAAAAAATCTAAAATAGGAAATTATTTATCTCCCTAATCCATAAGAATCATCACCACACTGCTAATACTATAGAGGAGAAGAAAAATATTAGTAAACCAAATAACATTATAGAAAATTAAAATATAGAACATTGAGAGAAATGAATTGAATATTGAATGTAAGTACAAGAAATTATATATAGGAGGTAATGTGACCATTGTAATGGTAATGTGACCATTGGAATAGTAATGTGGTAGTTGGGAATATTAATCTAACCATTGAGATTAGTAACATGACTATTGGAATAGTAATTTTTGAAAAACATAATAAATTGTGGCATAAATATTATTTATCCTGATTAATTTATGTAATTATAAATTTTATAATTCCAAAAAAATAAATATCATGATAAAAAATCTAATAAAGTTTAAGCACATATATAATAAACTATATTTTAATGTATTTTCTAAAAAATAATTATTTTTTATATTAAAATTTTAAATTGCCTCTTTCATAAATTTATTTTGATAAAATTGATACAATTTTTGAATTCATCACATCAAAATTATCCAAGGGTGATTATTTGGTAATTTTCTAAAATACATCAATTTTAAGGTGAAAAGTAAGAATGTAGTTTTTTACATAACCAATGATTTGTAAATTACCTAATTAATGATGTAATAATAGAATAATACTTTCTTGATCTTGAGGTTCAAAATTATTTTTTTCATAAATTAAACATTAAAATAAAATAAAATTAATTTCAAAACCTAAAAATAAATTTCCAAAACCTAAAGTCAAAAGTGATTCATTCAAATAACAATTTTAGTTTCTTTCCACTTTTGTTTTTAAAAAATTAATGAATTTGAATTATAAATGGGATTTAAAGTATCAATACTATTATATTTTATTAATATATTATTTATATTGTAAAAAATTAAATATTACATTTTTATACCTTTTATATATTATTTTATTCATATTTCATTCTCAAAATACCATCTTCTAAAGTATAAATAACTCATCTCCCTCCCCTTGGAAAACAACTCCTCCCACCCATTTAAAATCCAATACTCTACCCAAATCTTCCCTAGTACACCTCTTAGAATCCATAGGGACGTTTTGGATCAATCCAACTCCAGTTACCAAGGAGTTATAGTGTCGTAAAAGATAAGCTACACCGAGGATTAAGTAAGTTCCTATCAACTTCCCTCTCTTTTTATTTCTTTTTTCTCTTCAATTTAATTTTCCACCGACCATTTCATAGAAAAAACATAAAATAAATAATTAGGTATTAATTTCACACTATATTAATGATTTTAACCTATTATAACTATCATACTAATATATATATAAATTTTAATCTTGTAACACCCAGATGTTTTTATGAAATATTTTCTTTAAAAAATATTTATTCTTCAGTAGCTTAATTTTCATTAAATCATGAGTTTAAATGAACCACGATATGACCTTATTATAAAATTACCATTATATCCTAGCCGTTAGGTTACTGGGAATAATTATCACTAACTTATAAAAATTCATTGTGAATTCATTGGCTATCAATTATTTAGGAAAAATAAAAATCAATTAGATATTTGTATTTTTGAGTGAATTACTTTTGGTAATCAAAATAATGAGATATATATATGTGTTATATACTAAATAATTTTTTTGATATTCATCCAATGGACATTTTTGTCATAGGGTATAAATAAAACCCTAATTGATGTATAAAAACTTTTTTTAAAGGTTTATTTTAGACCTTGGAATGGAGAACCCCATTTAAATTAATATTTTGACACATTAATAATTATTATATGAAAACATAAAAATGTTTTTTTGAATAAGTATATAAAAATTTACTTTGGATGAATTTCTGATATTTTTCAGATAACTTTCATGTTTTGATGAATAGTAAAAATATGCTAAATTTTAATTGAAAACAGTTTTTTTTCATTGAAATATTTTATATGGTTGAAATTATATTATTGAATGGATTAAAAATATAAATAGGATATATTTTTACCATTTAATATAATCTAGGTCATTGGAATTAATTTTTCATTGAATTCAGATGTAAAAACATTTCAATATTTTATAATATTTTAACTTTTAAAATCCCATTTTCTCATTTCAACAACATGATTCATTTAAAATTAATTGCTGTAACTTCTGTTTTTTTAATTTTAAAAAATGGATTCCATATTTGGAATCATTAGGTCTAAATTATGTAAATATCTTTATTTTATTTTTGGGCAATATGAATCGTAACTTCGGTAAAGTTTATTAACACAGTAAAAGGGTATATCAGGTTATTAAGGGTAAAAATAATATTATAAAATTACCCTAACACTTGTATTAATATAATTTTATGATTATAATTTTTCCTAAAACATAATTGGGTCTAAATGGTATCCATTATAGCTCACTTGGATGATATTACGATATTTTATTTATTTTATTTAAAGAAAAGTGAAACATTTCTCACTCAATATTTAATAATTAAATTAATTTTAAGATAAGGTTATACAAAAGATAAATTAAATTATAAATAATCATTAGAAATATAAAATATATTTATTTATCATGAAAATTTATCTTTAATTTTTAGTAAATAAATAATTACATTAAAGACTAATACTTGGATGACGAAAAAATCAACTAATTTATGTGAAATCAACAAAACAATTTTCATTAAAATATTAATAACTATCAAAAGGCCCAAACACTTGACCAAAACTTATTGGTCCAGTATAAATCGACCATAAGCTTCCAAGGGTCTACTTATTGACCATTTGAAGGCTTATATAAGAGATTATGAAACTTATATTATTTTATTTAAAGTGAATATAAAATTGCCACACTCATGTTTCAAAAGAGTATAGAATTTTTAATTTTGGGTTTTTAAAAAGATAAATTTAACTAAAAGTATTATTATGAAATATAATGAATTTATATTCTTTATTTTATTTTATTTTTAATTTTTATTCAACAAATATGTATATTAAATAATTACACAATATCGAGGTAGTAATTATTTTGTTAATAAAGAGATAAAATAAATGTTATTAAAAATATTTTAATAAATATAATTTGGGATAATTTTTATGTAAAATAAATTTTATAGATTAACATGACCCATTTGGGTTATAATAAAATATTTTGATCGATGTTAACTTCTTATTTTTATATTTTAAAAAATCCATGAAATATAGTGTCAAAATGAACACTATTTATATTTTGTCAAAATATGGTTTTCTTAAATTATTTAAAAATAAGAAAACATTTTTAAAAAAATATAATAATTATAATATGGTCTAAAATTTTCTAAATTATTAATTTATATTCTAATTGACTTTAAATAATTAAATATTTCACCCTTTTAAAATTGAAATATTTGTTACCCTAGTTAAACAATAAATAGAATAACTAAGGGTTAATTAAAATAATTATTCATAACTTAACACACACCTATCTAAAAATAATTTTTTAGGAGAATACAACAATATATCATTTCATATATGAAATCAGGACATTTTTATGTTTTTATGTGGGGTTTTATTTTATTATAAATTAATATTTTTGAGGTTTCCAAAAGTCTACCTCACCTCAATTATAAAAAGTCAATTCCTTCTTCAACTATTCACTTCATTTTGAGCCTTCAATCTTGACAATACCCTAAAAAATTTCCTTCTCAACTTCTCTAGAAACATTCTATAGGTCTTGGTCTTCTTTAAAGTCCATCTCTAGTGCTCTAAGAGGAGATTTAGTGGAGGCATGTCGAAGAAGAGGTAATATCATTTACCGATTCTTTCAAACTTTTTTCTTCTAATATTTCCACCTCATGATTTATTTTATTATAAATTAATTAATTCAGTATTACGTATATAATTATAGGTTATTATGATTTTGAAACAACCATATCCCCCTTCTACCGATCCTATAAAAAATGAAATCACCACGCGTGCGTACGTACGACTTACCGTCTCCACACCGTGGTGTAATCCAATTTTCACCACCACCTTACATGGATGGGTATATTGATGGAATTAATAAATATATATATATACAAATAGATATATATTTATTCTGAGACACTACCCACCATCCACTTCAATACCTTTCAAAAATTATTGGAACAATATCTTCACTCATGCGTACGGCTTACCGTCTCCACGGTGCGATGTGATTCGTTCTACATAATCTTCATAGATTCCTGATTATATAAATGAATTTAATGAGTAAATATGATATATATTATACTAATAACATTATATAAATTATATAAATATAACCTAAAAAGAGTAATAAGAACTTATCTGACAAAACATGCATAAGAACAAAAAGCAGTTAATACCAGAATAACGAGTAACAATGAAATGTTACTAATAAACAGATGAAAATATGATCATTAATGTTATCATAAAAATTATTATGATTATAGAATAAATTATTAACATTATTTGAATCATTATATAGGAGTTTTGGATACATACAAATCATATCAGACCTAAGGTAAGGGATAATTTTTCAAATCACTTTTTTATTTGATATTGTTTATACATAAGTATTTACTGGGGTATATTTATCATCCACATACATGTTTCTTAATTATGTAATATTACTTATATTATTATAATTTTTTTTAAAGTTAATTTTACCCTTTGGTTAATTTTTATTAAACGGTATGAAATGAATCTTTTTTCGTTATTCAATTTGAGGTACTTTTTGACTTTTCTGGAAAAAAGTACGAGGAGAATGTTTTTTAAATTATATGTAATGAATGGATTTTTATGGTTTCATGAAACCTTATTTCCATGAATCTAACTACACAAAATTTCAATATCATTTTCAACTAAATTCTTTTCTTTTAAAATTTCTTGGTATTTTTGGAATTTTTTTTTAAAAAGGATGGACATTTTCTTTAGGAATTAAGTTCAACTATTTTATAAAAATTATTTTACATCTAATATGAAATCAGGGAATTTTTATATCCTTATTATTAATTTGATTTTATTGTGTTTATGATGGAATTATTTTTATGAAATCCGTTTGTTTTATATGGGTTTTGATGGAACGATGTTCAAGATACCTATTTTATTCCATGGGTTATGCTATGATGAATGATTTATGTTTTTATGGAACATGTAAGAATGATTTCATTATGATATGGGTGGGACCTATATCTACCTCCAATGAATTGGGTAAATATTTATAACTCATGAGATAGAAATGACTGGAATGACAACTAAATCTGGTTTATTAATACAGGTCCGGAATGAGGAGTGAAATTGGTTCAGTAATGGACTTTGTCCACTATGATGGTCTTGAAAATGAGCCTTGACTAATAGGAAATTATTTTCTATAATTATGTGTATATTCCATGAAATTTCATGTCTTATGTTATGACTATTGGGATTAAATTTCACTTTTATGATTTATCCCATGACATGATATTATGATCTTTTATATGTAGGATTAGATCTTCAAATGTTATGTTCTTATGATTATGATATAATTGATATTTCCATTGTTTACCCTTACTGATCATTTGAGCTCCCCTTTCATATGTTTCTTTTCCCTAGGTCATGAAGAAGGGTATTAAGTAATATATGTAAAAACAGATTCTAGTTCTGAAGAAATTTATGGGAGATAATGTAGATGCTTTATGAACCAGATGTTTATGTTTCCCATTTTATAAAGACACTAAACCTATATGGTCCTGGAGTGGTTTTTATTATGTTATGTAACAAATATTCCTCAATGTTTAAGTAAAATCTATATGTAAAGTTTGGGTCGTTATAATTGATATCAGAGAAAAGGTACAGTTATCCTTTGGAAACTAGGATGCGAGAACCTTAATAAGAACCCGAAGGATATGTCTAAGTATAGGTTAAAATACTATCCTAGTGTTTTAGATATGTTCATGAATAACCTAGGATAAAACCTAAAGTTTCCTAATTTTAAATTTTATTCTTTTATTACGTGGTATTCCCATTATGATTAGTGTTTCTCACACTATGCTTCATTGTTTTAGTCGATGGATGGAACCTGGAGGAACCACGTTAATGCAGAATATGATGAGTAATGAAATGATTTTCCTCATGAGCAACCAAATATTATAAGAGATGGAATTAAAAATCTTGTATCCATGCTCACACAACTTTCCCAATCTAGGAATCATGAAGGACTTCCAAACGAGCATAGGAGGGAGAAACATTCTGTTGAATCCTTCATGAGGTAGCGTCCACCTTCATTAAGTGGTTCTTCTGATCTATTAATGTATGAACAATGGATCAATACCAATGAAATGATATTTTCAGTTTTATAATGTTTTGGACATGATAATGTTTTATTAGCAGTATATCATTTGGAAAGTGAAGCTGATCAATGGTGGAATCTTATCAAGAATACAAGGCAAAGAGATGAAATTGAGTCTATGGAATGGGATGAGTTCTAGAACATATTTTTCAATAAGTAATTTATTTTTATTCTCCAAAAAAATATGGAGAAGGAGTTCCTTGAACTTAAGAAAAAGGATGATGAATCTATTGGTAACTACAAATAAAATTTTACAAGACTTGCAGGGTGCACTTCTAGAATTATTATCCAACCTAAGAGTAAAATTTATCGATTCTTTAGTGGATTAAAACCAAGCCTCTAAAAGGAATTAGACATAAGGGACTTCAATAGCAACAATTTTTTTTATATGTTTTGTCAAGGTTGAGATGGAAACTGGAGTAACCCATCAGTCATATGGATTTGATAAGAAGATAAAAATGGAATTCAAAGAAAAATATAAATACCACACTAAAAAGAAGATTATTTTTCCCTTATTCTCAAAGTGTGGAAATAAACATAGAGGTAATTGTCTTAAAGGTACTAGTAAATGTTTTAAATAGTGGAAAATAAGTTCATTGGTTAGTTGAATACTGAAGTTATGGGAAAAATATTTTTAATGATGTGAACAAAGAAAATGCTACACAGAATGCGCCTCTTATACTTCAATGATACAAGTGAAAGGAAATGGGGTATTATGCCAATAAATTCCCTAATCCAAGGTTTATTAATGATTGCTGATACCAACAATATCTTAAGGCTAAATACAATAGAAATTAACATGAAATCACTATCGGCGATGTGGAGTATGATAATGAAGTGGTGAAATGTACACTTACCATACACTCTAAAGTATAAAATGTTTTATTTGATTCTAGATCCACCAACTCTTTTATTTCTGAAGATTTTTTAAGGGTATCACCATATTACATCAACAATTAGATATTGAGTTAGCTTTGACAACTTCTAATGGCACAATGTTTGCATCAAAAGTTTATAATTTTTCACAAGTTGAAGTTTTTGGGAAAGTTATTCCTTAAAATCTTAGGATCCTTCATATAAAATAATTTGATGTGATTCTTGGCATGGATTGGGTTTCTCTATATGGATCTTATATCAATTTCCAATGAAGGGAAGTTACATTTTATATTCCAGATCAATCTATGATCATCTATCAATGAAAAGATGAATATAAACTTCCAGTAGAAATTTATTCCATCTTATGGGTATTGATTCCTATAAATAAAGTTTATTTATCTCAAATTCTTGGGGAGAAACTCATGATTAAGAATACGCCCATTGTACGGAAGTTGATGATGTATTTCTAGAGGAATTTACAGGTCTTCTACTAAGTTGTGAAGTTGAGTTTTCAGTAAAACTCATACCAGATGCTATTCCTATTTCAAATACACCTTATAGAATGACCCTAATGGAGTTGCAGGAATTGAAGAAGCAACTCCAAGAGAATATTGATAAGGTATTCATACTCCCTAGCTATTCACCTTGGGTACCATATGTTTTGTTTCCTAATAATAACTATGGATCAATGAGATGCTGAATTGATTATCAAGAACTTAACAAGATCACTATCAAGAACAAATATATTATTCCCCGCATTGATGAATTATTTGAACAACAACATGGAGTTCAATACCTTTCCAAGATCAATCTTCGTTCATGATATCATCAATTAAGGTTCAAAAGGGAGGATATACCAAAGATGACATTTCATACAAGGTGTGGATACTATGAATTTATAGTAATGCCTTTTGGTATTACTAATTCCCCCACTATCTTCATGGATCTAATGAATAGAGTCTTTAGAGACTATCATGATCAATCTATGGTTGTCTTTATAAATGGTATTCTTGTCTATTCAAAGAGAAAGGAATAATATAAAGACCACTTGAAAATTGTACTGAAGACCCTGAGAAAGGATAATATTTATGTGAAATTTACCAAGTGTAAATTTTGGCTTCATAAAGTTTCATTTTTGGGTCATATAATCTCGAGAAGGGATATTTTTAGATCCATCAAAAAACAGAAGTTGTTGAAAGTTGGACAAGACCAAAAACGGTAACTAAGATCTGAAGTTTCTTGGTTTGGTTGTATATTATCGATGTTTTGTGAAAACAATTTCACAGTTATCTAATAAAATCACCAAGTTTACTTAGAAAGGAGTTAAGTTCATTTAGATGGAGGAATGGGAAGATAATTTCAATGAGCTAAAACGAAGGTTAGCCTGTGCACCTGTACTCACACTGCCTTGTAATGGAGAAAGGTTTGTGATCTACAGTGATGCATCCAATAATGGGTAGAGATGTGTTCTCATGAAATATGATATATAGATAGATTATGCCTCACGACAGTTAAAAATCCATGATCAAAATTACCCAAATCATGATTTGGAGTTAGCTAAGATAATATTTTAATTAAAGATATGGAGGCATTATATTTATGGTGAAAGGTGTGACATTTATACTGATCATAAAATTTTAATGTATATTTTCACACAAAAGGATATGAATATGTTCCAAATAATGTGGTTGGATTTGATTAAATATTACAACTGCTCAATAGATTACCACCATGGGATTGTGAACAAGGTGACAAATGCCTTAAGTTGACAAGACCATGCTAGCCTATCCATGATGATGATAAAAAAGATCTAATATTTATGGATTTTCAAAGGATGGATCTAGAAATTTTAAAGGAAGGGGAGAAATCATATCTTTCTCAAATGAATGCTCAACCATATATACAAGTGAAGATTAAAGAGGAATAGAAGAAAGACATAGAGATACGAAAGAAGGTGATAAATGTTCCTGAATTCAACCTTGATTGTGATGAAATAATACGGTTTAGGAATTAGATTTTTATTCCTACCATACCATATTTAAAGAATGAGATATTGTATGAGGCTCATAGTTCTTCATTATCTATTAACCTTGGAATCACAAAGATGTATAGGGATCTGAAAGAGTATTTCTAGTGGGATGGACTGAAAATATATGTCGCTAAATATGTCTCTCGATGCTTGGTTTGTTAACAAGTTAATGTTGAGAGACAGAAGTTCAAGGGGATGTTACAACCATTACCCATACCAGAATGGAAATGGGAAAACATCACTATGGAATTTATTAATGGACTTCCCAAAACATTTAAAGGCCATAATTATATATGGGTTATAGTTGATCGCCTTACGTAGTCAATACACATTATTGCTATTAGAGAGGATTTATCCATTGATCAGCTTTCCAGGATATATTTAAAGGAAGTGGTAAGATTTCATGGAGTGACACTTTCCATTATATCTGATCAGGATATAAGGTTTACCTCAGGGTTCTAGGGAAGTCTCTAGCATGCTTTGGATATAGAGTTAAGTTTCAGAACTACTTATCATCCTCAGACAGATGGTCAGTCTGAGAGGTGAATTCAAACTCTATAAGACATGTTGAGATCTTTCTCTTTGGATTTCAAAGGTGTTGGGGATCAACACTTACCTTTGGTTGAATTTTCTTACAAAAATATCTTTCACTCTAGTATTTAGATGGCTTCTTATAAATACCTATATGGAAATAACTGGAGAACTCCAAATTTATGGAATGAAGTTGGGGAAATAAATCTATTAGGACCTGATATTATTGGTGAAATGGAAGAAACTATCATATCTATTCAACAACACATAAGCGGTGCTCAGAGTGAAAAAAAAAATTATAGTGAAAATTGAAGAAAAGGCCTATATTTTGAAGTGGGTGGTAATGTGTTTCTACAAATATCTCCCTGAAAGAGAGTGATGATATTTAAAAAGAAGGGAAAGCTGAGCCCTAGGTATATTGGTCCTTTTGAAATTATGGATCATGTTGGGAAGGTAGCTTACTGATTGTTACATTCATAGAATATCTCTCAAGTTCATGATATGTTCCATGTATCTCTCCTGATAAAGTATATAATCAATCCTTCACATGTAATAAGCTTAGAAGTCATACTGCTGGAGCAAGATCTTTCTTATTAAGAACAAATGATAAATATTCTGGATCGTAGTGAAAAATTACTACAAAACAATACCACTCACTTGGTTAAAGTTTTATGAAGGAACCACCAATTTGAAGAAGCTACATAGTAACTTGGGGATATGATGGTGGAGTGGTATACTCACCTGCGTATTTCCAAGTGACAAATTTTGAGGGTGAAATTCAGTTTAATAGGGGTAGAATGTAACACCCGGATGTTTTTATAAAATATTTTCTTTAAATATTTTTTATTTTTCAGTAGATTATTTTGCATGCAATCGTGAGCTTAAATGAACCATCATACTCTCTTATTATAAAATTACCATTATAGCCTAACTGTTAGGTTAGTGAGAATAATTATAACTAACTTATGAAAATGCATTTTGAATTCATTGGCTATCAATTATTTATGAAAAATATAAATCAATTAGATATTTTTATTTTTGAGTGAATTACTTTTGTTAATAAAATTCATAAGATATATGTGTGTTATATTCTTAATAAAATATTTTTTATATTCATCCAATAGATATTTTAGTCAAAGGGTATAAATAAAACCCTATTTGATGTATAAAAACCTATTTTTTTAAAGGCTAATTTTACACCATCGAATGGAGAAATTCTTATAAATTAAGATTTTAACACATTAATAATTACTATATGACAACATAAATATGTTATTTTTAATAGGGACATAAAAATATACTTTAGATAAATTTTTGATGATTTTATGATAACTTCCATGTTTTGATGAATAATAATAATATGCTAAAATTTAATTAAAAAATTTTCATTGAAATAATTTATATGGTTAAATTATATTATTGAATGGTTTAAAATTATAAATAGGATATATTTTTACAATTTAATATAATTTAGGCCATTGTAATTAATTTTAAATTAAATTTAGATGTAAACACATTTCAATCTTTTGCAATATTTTTACTTTTAAAAATCCATTTTCTTATTTCAACAACGAGAATAATTTTAAATTAATTAATGCAACATAAATGTTTTAAATTTTGAAAAATGGATTCCATATTTGGAATCAGTTGGTTCCAATTATGCAAATAACTTTATTTTCTTTTCTCGGCAATATGAATAGTAACTTCGGTAAATTTTATTAACACAGTAAAAGGGTAAATTGGGTAATTAAAAGTAAAAATAATATTATAAAATTATCCTAACACTTGTATTAATATAATTTGATGATTAGAATTTTCCATAAAACATACTTGGGTCTAAATGGTATCCATTGGAACCCACTTGGATGAGATTCAGACATTTTATTTATTTTATTTAATGAAAAGTGAAATATGTCTCACTCAAACGTTAATAATTAAATTATTTTTAATATAAAGTTATATAGAAGATAAATTCAATTATAAATACACATTTTAAATCTAAAATGTTTTTCTTTATCATGACAATTTATTTTTAATTTTTAGGAAATATATAAAGACTTATACTTGGATGATAAAAAAATTAACTAATTGATGAGAAATTAATAAAATAGTTTTTATTAAAATATTAATTACCATAAAAAGTCCCAAACACTTGACCAAACCTTATTGGTCGAGTATATCACGACCATAAGAATATAAGGGTCGAATTATTGACCATTTGGAGGCTTATAGAAGAGATTTTGACATGTAAATTATTTTTTTCAAAGTAAAGATAAATTTGTCACATTCATGTTTTAAAAGAGTATACCATCTTTAATGTTGGGTTTTTAAAATGATAAATTAGAATAAAAGTATTATTCTGAAATATATTGGATTTATATTAATAATATTATTTTATATTGAATTTTAATCAACAAATAAATATATTAAATAATTACACAAAATTGATGTAGTTATTATTTTATTACTTAAGAGATCAAATAAATGTTATTAAAAATATTTTAATAAATATAATTTCGGATATTTTTATGTAAACTTATTTTTATAGATTACCTTGATGCTTTAGGTATATAATAAAATATTTTTATCTAGGTTAAATTATTCTTTTTATATTTTAAAAAATCCATGAAATAAATAGTGTCAAAATTGACACTATTAATATTTTATCAAAATAATGTTTTCTTAAATTATTTAAAAATCATAAAATATTTTTAAAAATATATAATAATTATGATATGATATAAAATGTTCTAAATTATTCATTTATTATCTAATTTACTTCAAATAATTAAATACTTAACCCTTTTAATATTGAAATATGTGTTACCCTAGTTAAACATTAAATAGAATAACTAAGTGTTAATTAAATGTATAATGATTAAATTGGAATAAAAAATTATATAAAAATTATTTTTTGATGATATTAAAACCATATATCATCTCATATTTAAAATTTATACATTTTGGAGGTTTTTACATGGGTTTTATTTTATTATAAATTAATATTTTTGAGGATTCCAAAAGTGTCCCTCACCTCAATTATAAAAGGGAACTTCCTAATTCAACTATTAACTTAATTTTTAGCATTAAAGGTCGACCATACCCTGCCCATTCTCCTTCTAAACATATCTAGAAACATTCTAAATGTCCCGTTATTCTTCAAAGTCTATCTCTAGTTCTCTAACAAGAGATTTAGAGGAGGCACGTTGAAGAAGAGATAATATCATTTACCAATTCTTTCAAACTTCTTTCTTGTTTTATTTCCATCTCATGAGTTTTTTCATTATAAACTAATAAATCCAATATTAATTATATACTGAGAGGTTATTATGATTATGAAACAACCATATTCCACCTTCTACCAATCCTATGAAAAATGAAATCACCATGTGTGCGTACGTACGACTTACCGTCTCCACACCGTGGTGTAATCTATTTTTAACCACCACCTTACATGGATGTATATATTTATATGATTAATATATATATATATATAATTATATTTATGAATATATACTACACACCATCCACTTCAATTATATTCAAAAATTATGGGAACAATATCGTCACTCGTGCGTACGTATGACTTAGCGTCTCCACTGTGTGATATGATTCGTTCTAGATAATATTCATTGAACCATGATTATATAAATGAATTTAATGAATAAATATAAAATATATTATACTAATAACATTATTTAAATGATATAACTATAATATATATATAGGAATAAGAACTTATCCAACAAAACATGCATAAGAACAAAAAGTTTTTAATACCTGAATAACGAGTAACAATGAAATTTTACTAACAAACGGATGAAAATATGATCATAAAAGTTATCAAAAAAATTATTATGATTATAGAATAAATTAGTAACAATATTTAAATAATTATACAAGAGTTTCATATACATACGATGCATATCAAACCTAAGGTAAGGGATAATTTTGAAGATCTGATTTTAATTCGAGATTGTTTATATGTAAGTATTTATTGGGGTATATTTATCATCCACATCCATGTTTCATAATTATGTAATATTACTTCTATTATTCTATAAAAATTTAAAGTTAATTTTAACCTTTGTTTAATTTTTATTAAATGGTATGAAAGGGATCTTTTGTCATTATTCGAGTTGAGGTACTTTTTGACTTTTCCAGCCAAAGTACGGGGAGAATGTTTTTTTAACTTATACGAAATGAATGGATTTTTACGGTTTTATGACACCTTATTTTCATGAAGCTTCCTCTATATGATTTCAAGATTATTTTCAACTAAATTCTTTTCTTTTAAAATTTCATGGTATTTTGAGAAAAGAATTTTTTTTTTGAAAAAGAAAGGATATTTTCCTCAGGAATTAAGTTCGAGTGTTTTATCAAAATTATTTTCCATCTAAGATGACATCAAGTTATGTTTCTATCCCTATTATTAGTTTTATTTAATTGTGTTTGTGATATAATTTTTTTATGAAATTTATTTATTTTATATGGGTCATGATGGAATGATGTCTAAGAAACCTATTTTATTTCATGGGTTATGCTATGATGAATGATTTAGTTTTTGTGTAGCATGTAAGAATGATTTAATTATGAGATGGGTGGGACCAATATCGCCCTCCAATGAATTGGGTAAAGATTTATATCTCATGAGTTTGACATGACCAGAATGACAAGTAAATCTAGTTTAGTAATACATGTCTGGAATGAGGAGTGAACTCGGTTCAGTAATGGACTATGTCCGCTATGATGGTCTAGGAAATGAGACTTGAATAACATGAAATGGTTTTCTATACTTATGTGTGTATGCCAAAAAATTTCATGTCTTATGTTATGACTATTGGGATAACATTTCACTTTTATGATTTATCCCATGACATGATATTATGATATTTTATATGCAAGATGAGATTTTTAAATGTTATGTTCTTATGATTATGATATAATTGATATTTCCCTTGTTTACCCTTACTGATCATTTGATCTAACCCTTTCATATGTTTATTTTCCCCAGGTCATGAAAAAGGGTATTAAGTAAGATATGTCAAAAAGGATTCTATTTATGAAGAAATAAACGGGAGACATTGTAGATGTTTTATGAACTAGTTGTTTATGTTTCCCATTTCCTAAAGACACTAAACCTATATGGTCCTGGATTGGTTTTTGGTATGATATGTAATAAACATTACTGAATTTTGAAGCAAAATCTATATGTAAATTTTGGGCTGTTATAAATCTTCTCCTTATCGATCTCCCTAAAAATGTCCCGTCAAAGGTCGATTAACCACCTACAGAGACATTTCTATGTAAACACATATAACCATAATTATGTATGGATATTATAAACAATATATAATATATAAAAATTCAATTATATGGATTTTAAACTTATGGAATTAATTATACTAATTTATAAATTACATTTACAAAAATAGAGAAATCAAAGAGTGACATAAATTTTTTAAGAAAGATATGGTATCAAAATGCTTCAATTTCATCAATTGAAATAAGAAATAAAATACAATGATTATAATTGATAAATATTTGTATAAATTACTATAATTAAATTTTGGATCAATGTTTTAATAAATAAATATTTGTTACTCATAAGGTGCAAAAGTGATGAAATAAAGAGGGAATAAGGGTAAGGGTATTCTCGAACCTCACTCCCTTTCCATGGGGTTTCCAAATTTTACACCAATTTTAGTATGGATATTTATTTAATTTTCCTTAAATTTCATTTAATTATTCTATTCATTTCTTATAAGTAATATACATTATTTATACTTGAGTTTGTTACAAACACAAATATTTTTTAATAGAACTGTTATTTTTAAAAACACATCATTTACTTATATTGATGATATTTCTTCTTCACTAAATATTGATGATTACTATACCAATTATGTTTGTACCTTTTTATTTTTAGAACAAAAAAGTTTATTAATGAATGTATTTTTTATTAAATTATTATTAAACTCATTAATTTCCATGGGTTTTGTTATGACTATGATTATTATACGTTCTACATGGCATACTTGATTATGTAATGTTATGATGTGATGGGTGTGACTAAAATTATTTTTTCCTTAAATTCATTTCATAATGTGATGTTTCTCATGAGATTATGTGTATTATGATTAAAAATGATGATATATTTGTTCACAATGATGATTTTTTTATTATGAAAATATGTTATGCATGAACATGATGATTCCTTTGTTTACATCTATGTGTGGCATTTGAAAAATAAGACATGATGTTTCATTTTTATGAGTGTCCACATTCCATGACATTATCTGTTATTTCCCTCATTATGTTTTTTATAATCCTATGCATATGTTATGATGATGATGATGTTTATGCTCGCCCATGTTATATTGATTTTTGTCTCTTATTCATCCTCTTAATGGGATTTTAGATCACCCCTCCCATTGATGTATATCATCAAGTGATTACTTATTATAAGGAGAATTTGAGGGATGCTAAGAAGATATAGAATAAGGAATTAAGTAGGTTTTATGTTTTATTATGTAAAATTTATGTATAAGCCTAATTTTCTGAAGACACAAAACCTTTGGATATTGAATTTGTAATGTTATTATGTTGTTTATATTTATAATGATGTAATAGACACAAAAGAAGAAGTATTTTAGATATAATGGGGTTCCCCCCATTCACCCATTTTCATGCCTCATGATAAATTTGTCAGCTTTGAAGGGACATTTTTGAGTTTAAAATTCCCCAAGCCATGTGAGTTGGGACTAATACCATACTATGATAGATACTTATAATATCAATGCTCTCTGGATCTTGCACATCCTCATTTGATCACAATCCAGGTGCAATTCACGATCTACACATGAACCACATACTTCCAAGGGAATCATTAGTGCCAGATGATTGGATTCCCTTAAGTGAGAATCCTACTTAATGTTATCAGTTACTTGATTCAATTTGTTTTATTACATTCCATCATCAGGACTGACTATTATGAGACTTATTTAGGGATGATTACTACCGAGTGAACCATATTTCCTAAAAAATGGTTATTTTTTATAACCACCCTAGAGAATTAAAATTATAGTATGTCACTTATAGTGGATTTTGTTTATTGGGGCATGATTTGGGATGAAAATATCTATGTTCACACCATCCATGGATATGAACACCAGATGGGGAATCAATGATTAGATTGTGTAATTAATGCAATGCATTGAGGATATACAGTTAAAGATCCTTCCACTTCTTTTCTGATCATGATAACCAATCATATGGAAGAGATTTCACATCAATTTGATGACAATGATCTTCCTGTACTTTAACAAGGTTTGAATACATATCATAAAGAAAGAAATAGATTTCCTATGATATAGAGTTGTCTAATGGTTTAGACAGATGTGATGTATGCACTCTCATAACAGTACCTTTGGAATGTGGAACTGAGAAGTCATTGAGGACCAAAAAATGATGGGTATAATATATCTGGCTAATTTTCTTCTCACAAGTAATGTATTTTTTTCTTTTTCCAGAGATTCCTACACTTTATTATCCCAACATGGGTGATTCCTACATATTTATTCCCAATAATCAGTGTTATTAGGGGAATATTTAGAATGTAAAAAAAATGAAAATGTAGTTTTGAGAGTAAATGTGACCTCATACCATATTCTGGTTGAGAATGAATGATGTATTCCATTGATAGAGTGTGAGTCACGATTGACCCCATCTTTCTAAACATCATAGAACATGAATCTTTTCTCATATTTGATCCATTAAGGGTTGGACCTTCTTGCGGATTGATATTATGGACATGATAAGGGATTCCATGCATCACATCAGAAGATGATCACTCACAAACAATTATATTGTTCCCAAAAGGAAATCATTCATGGTAAACATTTTATGGAGGAAATATAGAGTTATTGGTATCAGTGTTGTGGGTTAGACCTTTATGGATTATATTTTAACTTCCATAATTTTCTAAAGTATTGTCAATATCTTGGTATCCCATTTATAACTGTTCAATATCCACAAGAACTCCAACCTTTAACAGAGTAGGCTCTTGATTCTGATCCAAAATTTTTAACTCCCCCATGTGGGATTTCTTTTTCGATGCTTTCTTATGGGTATCTAGAACCATGTGTTGTGAATGGTAGTTCCCATTCATAGAATTGGGTTTAGGTGACTCTTGTACTGCTTCCAGATTATTTCCATGAGTTTATACAAATTCATTTGGGATATATTCATGCCCAAGAGGGGACCCTAAAATGAGTTAGTGAACCCCAGTTAGATCGAGGATGTGCACCCAATCCATTTTTATATTTATCATGGAATGTTACCAAATATGCTCCTAAATGGTATTAGGGATATCTATCTACCTTTGAATGACCCACCCATTGTGTAGGTGAGTCACCCTAATTGAGGAGGCGGGGTCATGAACCTAACTCATATTTATTTACATTGATGTGATTAAACCGTATAATGTTAATAGGATGCATCCTAGAATTGATGAATAACCTTATATCATTACTAGGATGTGTTAAGAAAAATCCTTAGTAGGAATGAGGTTATATAACCATTATGCTGTTAGATTTAGAATATGTGTGTTTCCCCAGTTCATAGTTGAGGTATGCTGGCTAGGTCCTCTGATTGATACTATATTTGACTAGAAGGATTGATATACATGAGTAGGTATTTGCATCTTCTCACTGTTTAACACTGTATTTGACTGGTAGGATTAATATGAATGAGAAATGATTTACATATTCTCATATACTGCCATTGTATTTAATCTATGGGATTGATATGCATGTTCATGGATTTCAACTTCTTGTTTTTTGCTGCAGTACTTGATGGGCGGTATTTATATGCATGAACAAGGATTTGCATATTATAATTTACTACTACTATATTTGTTTGGAGTTCTTCATATGAATTACCAGTAATTTTCATCTGCTCATTTTTTCCCTCCACATTTGACTAGTCGACTTCTTTTGTTTGAAAAATAATGTTGTCTTGCCCCTAGTTTTTTCATTATCTCCGTTTGTGGGTTTCCATAGAGGCCATTTTCTGAATGATTTGGGTTAGAGGTCATGGGGTGGTGTCCCCTTCATATCGATAATGATTGTCCATGAGAAATTAGAAATGGAGTCTACTGGAAGGATCCCTAGGGTGATACCCATGTGTCACCAGGATGAAGTCATTGGTTACCACATGATTAGCCTCATCAAGGTAAGGTTAGAACCTGTTATCACATTCTAGAGATATGATCCTGAAATGGTTTGATACACTTATTGGTGTTTTTGACTTCTGGACCACTAGTCTTTGCTGAGTTAATGGTTTGTGGAGATTCGTGACCTAGTGGGCCTTCCATCTAGACTCTAGATTTGAGAGAGTACTATTGAGATAGTACTCTCTAATTAGGGTATTTAACACCTAGAATTGTAGGGGTTGGGTTGGTGATAACTTCTTTTAATTGGGAAAAGATCCATCTTTCGCAATAGTTGAGGAAAACAACTGTTCAAACTAGTGAGATTCCATTTAGATCGAAGGGACTTCTAGTGAATTTACCCAAAATATATGTAACAAACACATACAATAAAATAAATTTAATACATCATCTCAATAAATGATGACAAGAATAATCGATTTTTTTTTCTCTCTTTCATTTTGGGTGTGAAAGGGGCCTGATATGTTGGTAAACAATCATTTTTGTTAAGAATTCACATTAGGTTCATTAGTTTTTTTCCATTTAAAACGTGTTGGTTTCCAATGGGGTTTCTTCGTGGAACCAGAAACACCCAATATATATCATATCTGTGATGACTAAGGGAACAACATTATAATGGATGATGTTGAATGGGGAACTTGTCCAATAAAAATTAATAACTCAAATTGGTCTATAGGATGGGATTTTGGGCTCATCACTTCCTTTTGGGGGGGGGGGATTATTTCCCACTTTGGGTCTCCATTATAGATTTTATTTAAGACATGTTCATGAATCCATTATTAAATACCAAATATAAATGACATGTCACCCTTAGGGTAATAAATGACCATTATCATGCATGTACTTTAGAATCATCTATATGTATTTGAGGTACTTCAGTGATGGATACATTTGTATGTATCCGAGGCTCTCCATCAATGGAACACTTTTTTAGGCATATTAGATATTCTTCAGTCATTTATTATTAAAATGATACTTTTAACACACATAGTGGGGAACTTTGTAATTTAAAATCATCCATGAATATGGATTTGTTTTGATGTTGGGATCAAGGTTCTTAAATGGGATTCCTTTGTATCCTTGTGAAAGGAATCAAAAACTACATAGTTTAGTACCTCTTAACTGTACACATAATTCTTTTGAGTTCATGTGACAAGGACCAAAACATGCAGTTTAACATCATGCAACATGTTTTTTTGGATCGAAGGTGCCTAGTTAAGCTGGTGTGGGACCTATGTCGAAGTCGCCTAAGGAACCAGAAGGGAATGGGCCTTTTGGGCTGGATGAGATGGCACTAGGAATATAGCCTAGAGAAGATTAGGGTGAATTATGTGTGTTAGGTTTGAAGCTCAGGGATGCTTCCTATGTATCCCAGTTGTTTAGGAATCAAATACCACATAGTTTGAAAGGTTTGGGCTTACACCTAGTACCATTTTGGTTGTTTTATTGAGAGTATTTTCCTTTTAATTTTATGATAACATGATTGGGAATTATATTGAATTAGAGGCCCATATGATGGGATTGTGTTGATGTCATGATAAAAAACTAACCTTTAAGACCACATGGGTTATGATCAAGGTGAGAAACAAGGGGAAGTAGTAGATCTAGAAACCAAAAGATATCCTCCATCCATTGGTGGATGAGTTTGGGGAAATGGGAGAGAAAATGTTCTTTGAATATTCCCATATACTCTTTTTTTGGTAAACATGATAGCCACATCTGTATACCTATCTAGTTATGGAGAAATAAGGAAGGATAGGGGATTACTCTAGGAGGGATTCTTTACTCATGGTTCAAGAAAATATAGTAGGATAATCAATTAATCCCCATCAATGGGAAAAGAAATCTTGATTCCCCCCCTAAACATATAAAATAAGATATTCCTAATCCTTGAGATGAAATTTTTAGGGAGATCCTAGCCCATTCATTTGAGACTAGGAAGTCTCTGGTACTTACCCTAAGGTCCGTGTCCCTATGAACAAATGGATTTATAACCATATCCACCCTTAACCCTACCCATTTGGTAAGAAAATTGTGGCACACCTCTAATCAAAGGAATGGATAACCATATTGGAGACATGCTAGTGTTTCCTCCACCATGGGTTTTCAAATCTATAGGTTTTAAAGGAGGATTTACTTTTATACCTCACAGGGGTAGAATTTAGGGATTATAGCTTTAAAGAAATGAGTTTGATGAATAAGGACATTAGGATAGTTTGTGGAGGGGTCATGGTGGGTCCAAACAGTACACCAGAGGAAAGAAATTATGGAAGGAAAGACGAAAACCCCAATATTCCCCATTTTACACAGTGTTTTTTCCACATTGGATAGGGTAACCTTCACATAGTGTTTTTCTATGTTCATTATTCTACAAGGGGAAGGCATACTTACATGTAGTTATTTTCTATGTGGAGAAGGGATCCTTCTATGTTGCATTTTTCTATGCAGGATAATGAACTTCTAAGAAGATATCTATATGTGCTTTACCGAATGGTGTCCACAAATGATTTTGGGTATACAGATGGTTGGGTTATTTCTATTTATAATGTATCATTATTTGATAAGTTTACCAAATTAAAATCGATTGATCCCACACCATTGATATATCATTATTCTCCCTCCCTCCCAGATCTCCCTATGGTGGTTTTATAGAGGTAAATATGTAACCACGTTCCTGGATAGTCGAACATCCACATAGACCATGGGGTGTCTTTATTTTAGGTATCCCAAAAAAGACCTCATGGCCCTGAAAATGTTTTCTTTCTTATAGGAAATATAAAAAGACATCACAACCATCAAATGATTTTTCATTTATAGGAGAAATAAAAAATGCAACAGTCCCACAAATGATGTTCCATTTTTCAGAGCTAAGAAAGGACATCATAGTAATTTTTGGGGAACTATATAGAGTAATGGTCCACATAGAGATACTAATACATAGAAAAGAGCACCTCACATACTGATATTCCAACATAGAACCAAGACGTCCTTTATAAAATCTATACCTTCAATGATATTGAACTCTTACTTCCTAAGTTGATTCTACCCTTACCAAATTCACGAAGGCCTTTTCAAATTCCATGAAAAGTTTTTAGGATCGAATCGAGATAAATGGGAGTTAGGATCACATTATAAAGATTAATAAAAATATGTTTTATTCTTGTTTCATGTTTCCTAATTATGTACCTAGTCTTCCAAATACACAAGGAATTTCAACCCTTGGTTTTTATATGATGGATAATTATGATTAAAATCATTTTATAATGTGTTTTAAAAGACGGGGTATCTATAGTTGATATTAGAGAACAATGTAGTTATTTTTTGGGATTAGTACTAGAAAAATTTAGTATGGACCCTAGGGAAAATTTTATCACCGTGTATAACCTATATTTAAACTTAGGGAATAATATTTTAATATATACTTCTCATTTATAATTTTATCCTTATATTTTCATAGTATCCTATTAATATTATCATTATCTAAGAATTCAAGCTCCCCTAAATTTATTTTATTTACATTTTTTAGTTAATGGGTGAAAAAAATAGAACTCATGATAACGACCAATGTGATAGGAAATGTGATGATTTCACTAATGATAAGTCAAACATGTTGAGAATAGGATATCAGAATGTCATGATAGTACTGACTCAACATGATCAATTTAAAAATAATAAATTGAATCATGTGGAACTCCCTCCTTCTCCTGATAAAGTGATTGTTGTGGTTGAATACTTTATATGAAAAAGGCCTCCTATCTTTACTATATATTATATCCCCCTTTTCATGAAAAAATGAAATAACTCTATTGAGAATATTTTCTCAATCCGAAAATGTTCAAAAGAATAGAATATTTTATTGGAGGTCTATCATATTTATGGGGAAGCTGATTGGTAGTTGGAAACAAGAAAAAACTAAAGTTTATAGAGAAAATTGATCCCATGGATTGGGAATGATTCAATAAATTTTTTTTAGATAAATATTTTCAATGAAATATGCATATTTAGATAGAGAGGGAGTAACTCTAACTGATGAAAAAGGATTATGATTCCATCAGGGCATACAAGGAAAACATTACATAGCCTACACAATATTCCTCTAGCTTCTTCATGACACTGAAATCATGGTGGATCAGTTCTTTAGTGGATTAAAGCTATGTCTATAAAAATAATTAGAGATTTTATACTTTGAAATGTATGATGAGATGTTATATTATAACCTTAACATTGATATAGATATTGAATAATCTCAGTGACCTCATGGAAATGATGATAAAAAGAGGAAACTTTTGTTTAATATGGGAGTATAATAAAATAAATACCATGGAATAAAGAAAAACCAGCATCTGGCATTTCAAAAGTGGGGGAAAAAGAATCCTAGACTTGTCTAATGGAAATTGAGAGATGTTTCAAATGTTAAAAAAGAGGAATCATAATAATAATTTCTGAAGGGATATGATGAATACCAAAAATGAAAAATAATAATGGAAGGTTCAAATCAACACTCAGACTGTAGTATAATGTTTCAACTATAAGTAACACATACATTATTTGATCCAATGTCTAAATCCAAGGGTTATTGGAGATAATCAAGGAAAAAAACTCTAAGGTAGCAGTAAAGGGAATATGTTATCCCTGCTACTGAGGTGGATCCTTAAAATGATTTGGTGACATATAGGTTATTTATTTATTCATGAATATTGAACCTACTTTTTGATTCTATTTTTATGAATTATTCCATATCATTCATGTTTTGGGGAACTATTCAAACACCACATCAAAATAAAGAGCTATAGTTATCCTTGAGAATAGAAAAATAGGTAAATTATTGCATCTAAATTATATAACTCCTCCCCTGTCAATGTTTGTGGATTTAAACTCCCATTAAATCTGGTCTTAATTCCTTTAGTGATGATTTATTGTGTATTGGGCATGGATTGGTGATCTTAATATAAATCCAACATCAACTATCAGGAAATGGAGATCACTCTTTATATCCCAAGTTATCTTCTAATTATATACAAACGTATTGATGAGGATGGATATCTATTAGAATCTTCTTCTGAAGAGTAGACACTAGTGCCTTATGATCAATCATATCACGCTTAAATTATTGAGATAATGGAGAGGATCATGCTCGAAGTCATGCCCATTATAAGGGACAACACTGATGTGTTCTCTAAAGAACTACCAAGTATTATTCCTGACTGAGAGGTTGAGTTATCAATTTAACTTATACTTAGATCTATGAACATATCAAATACTTCTTACAAGATGCCCATCATTGAATTGGAATAATTAATGAAGTAGTTACAATAAAATCTTGAAAGGGTTTTATAGGCTTGAGTACTTCACTATAGGGTGAAACAAACCTCTTCATCAAAAATATGGATAGATCAATGTTACTCTATAATGATTATCATGAGATAAAAAGTTCACAATAAAGAATAAGTATCCCCTAGCACAAATAGATTACTTGTTAGATCAACTATATGGGGCCAATTATTTCTATAAGGTGAACCTTCAATCAGGATATCCATAATTAAAGGTGAAGAAGTAAGATATTACCAATACTAGCTTTCGAACAACGTATGTTAACTATGAGTTCCTAGTGATTCCATTCAGAATAACTAATGATCTTGAAATTTTCATGGATGTAATGAATATAATTTTAGAGGTTAACTCAAAAATATATGGTAGTAATTTTTTGATGATATTCTTATACACTCCAAAAGCAAGGAGGAACATGATGATATTTTTAATACTATGATAAATACTTTTATATGGGTAAAACTATATGAAAATTATAGTAAATGTGTGTTTTAGAATGAGTAAGTATCATTCATGGGGCATGTTACCACCAGTAAAGGGGTATCTATGGACCTTTCTATGATAAATGCAATTGAGGAGTGGCCCATACTGATATCTATAATGGAGATCTATATTTTCCTTGGTATATATAGCTATTAATGATGATTTATTAAGAAATTATCGTGCTTTTAATACCCACTAACTGAGATTACTTGGATGGAAGTTATGTTTTTATAGAACAATGAATGAGATGACTACTTCAAAGATTTGAAAAAGAGACTTATCATTGCAATAGTACTTATGCTATACTCAATATAGGAACTATTTTTTGTTTAGAATGATAAATCTATAAAGGTCTAAGTCTATGTACTGATTCAAAATGATAAAGTGATATCCTAAATATGATGTTAGTTTAAATTCCTTGAGAAACACTACCCCACACATGATCTGGAGTTAGTGGTTGTGATCTTCGTGTAAAAAATATGGTGGAAATATCTATATGTGGAGAAGTGTAAAATATCTAATGATCACAAGATCCTAAAATATATATTCACATAGAAAAATATTAATATGTATCAACAAGGATGGTTATAGATCATCACAGACTATGAATACTCAATCCACTACCATCATAGTAAATAAAATAAAGTGGAAGATGCTCTATGTAGAAAGGGTCCTACAAATTTATCAATGATGAGAATTTAGAATAATCCAATATTCAATAGACTTGAACAGGATAGACATGAGAATCATAATATAAGGAATATCATAATTCATTCCTCAAATTATCTCCTAACCATCCCTTTAAGATAAGATAAAGGATGATCAAAGAGATTATGTAGTGATTAAGAAGAAGGTGAAATCTGTCAAAAATTGGAAACATGAGTTGTTAAAAACTGATAAGGAATCATTCATAAGATTTGATCTATGAATATGTAAACCATCATATTTTTTGATAAAGAAATATATTTTTAATGATGCACATATATCAAATTTCTCCATCCAACCAGGGAGAAGAAAGATGTATCGATATCTCTGGGAAAACCACTAGTGGGATAATATGAAGGAGATAACTAAATATACATTAAAGTTCTAGGTATGTTGGATTGTGAAAAAATGATAGGAAAAGTATAAGGGGATGATCTAAACATTACCCATACCTACATTGGAATGAGAAAACATCACCATAGACTTTGACATGGTACATCCAGATACATATAGAGAAAAAAGCACTACATGGATTATTATGGATCATCTTATAATGACTTCTCAATTTATTATAATTCTATAGGACTTATCACTTGATCATCTTTTACATACTTAAATATGATAAGTGGTGAGGCTATAAGGAGTAACATTATCAGTTGTATCTGTTCAAAATAAGAGATTTACTTACAAGTTATGGAAAAGAATCGAAGATTCAATAAACATTGAGATAAATATTAGTACAACTTATCACCCTAGACTGATGGTCTGCCTAAGTAGACTATTCAGATAGTGGAAGACATGTTGAGAGTTTGATCGATGGACTTTAAAAGAGTAAGGGAACAACATATTCCTCAGGCAGAGTTCTCTTACAATAGTTTCCACTCAAGTATCTAAGTTGATCCACATGAATCTCATTATGGGAAAAGAAAAAAAACACCTACATACTAGGATAAAGTCAATGAATGTAACCTTCTAGGACCTGAAATAATCAAATAAATTGTAAAAAAGTTTAATAACATTCAACAACACAGCATGGTAGCCCAAATTCAAATTAAGATCTATGTATAGAATAATAGATGGGACCTAGAGTTTGGAATTAGGGATAAGGTATTACTCTACATATGTCGATGGATGAGAGTCATGAGATTCGTAAAAAATGGAAATATAAGTCCTAGGTATACCAGCCCCTTGGAGATTCTTGATCAAATCTAAGTTTTGGGTTATTGATTAGAACATCCACCAACCTTTTCTCAAGTACATGATGTATTCCACAAATCCCTGTTGAGGAAGTACATACCATATCACTAACATGTATGAAATCCATAGGTAGTACAACTAGAAAATTATATCTCTTATAAGGATAATCAAGTAAAGATCATGGACCAAAGAGATAAAGTTCTACATAATAAGACTACACACCTGGTCAAAGTACCATGGTAGAACCATAAATATGAAGAGGAAAAATCAGAACCATAGGAAGAAATGAAGGAGAAGTACCCTCACATATTTTTAACTTAGTATGTAAAATAAATTTATAGGGAGAAATATCATATGGGGTATGTAATGACCCAAAATATCATCAATAAAATTTTCCCCCTTAGAATTATGTCATATATTATAAGTCCCATACATCACATAGAGAATAGAACAAACAATTATTCTTATAAATGAATAATGATACATTTTTCCAAAATCAAAACCTTTAAGAATTCCAAATATTATATAGGGGAAAAAAATATAAAATAAGATAATATTAATTAGATAATGTGAATATAATCGATCCACTAGAATGACTGTACTCACGAATAAAGACATAGAAATAAAACATAATTTTTAAAAATACATCATTCATTCAGAAGATGAAATTAAAAATAAATTTGAGAGAAATTAGAAGTGAAGGAAGGATGAATGGATTAAGATGTATTTATAGGAATTTGGAAACCAATATAACCATTATAAATCTAATCGTTGGAATAGATATCAAACCATTGGAATTGTATCCTAACAACATGAATAATAATCTGACCATTAGGAGTAGTAATCAGACTATTAGAATAGTAACCTAACCTAAGTAAATGAAAAATTATATATAGGTATCATATATAATGAAAATGTAAAATATTTAAACCATGGTACCATAAAATATTTTTTTTAAATAATAAATTAAATATTAGTATGTATATAGACCATAAATGTTTTAATCACAATTTTATAATAAAATATTGATTTAAAATAATTTTTTTAAATAAATTGAATTTATAAATTATTATTTAGTTTTATTATAATGATAATATAATTTTATGAGACCATAAATAAATTTTCAAATGGTCATAAAATCAATTATAATATTAAAATTAATATTTTTCAAATAAAAGAGGATTCTATTTAAAAATTAAATTTATATTTTTTTTATTTTTTTATAAAATTTATTCCATTTTTAAAATCTACACATTGAAAAATTATCTGTGTGAATTTTCTAGATTTTTCTAAAATAGTTGAATTTTTGTGAATAGTGAAAAAGATAATTTACAATATTTAACAATAATGCCAAATACATGAATTTTTGAGTCAAGTATGATTTAAGAACCAAGTAGTTCAAAATAAAATTCACTAGTTACTTTATATAGTCAAAATAATCAATACTATTGATTATATTCTACCAAAATAATAAATTAATGAATTTAATACTAAAAAACACCCATTTCCTTCCCTTATAAATACCACCCCTCCCCACCTCTTCTACTATCACCTTATAAGCCTTTAATATTATAAATTACATACCAAAAAATCTCCTCCCCACTCTCCACATATCCAAGAGGTGTTTTCCACACCAAAAGACCTATTTCAAGTTCCTTACGGGGTCCTTCAAAGAGGTGATATTCAAGAGGTAACATTCTCAAACTACCCCTTTTTAATTTCTTTTCTTCTTCTACCTTATCCTCAATAAATTCATCCATAAAATCATAATAAATCCATTATCATATATATACTATAATTTTATATTTATAATGGAATGTATTTTATCTATCTCTTCTCTCATCTCTTCTTATTCAATGAAAAACAAAACCATAGTCCATATTATGTCAGTTAACTAACGTTGTGGATGATGAGTTTTTATTTTCCACCAATGAATTAATGGAATGATGAAATTCACTTATAATTTCTAATAATGAACCAATTATATATATTATATATGGTTTCAAATTATGTAAATAGTGTATATCTATAACATTAAATAAAATGGAAGTAGTTCAGGATGGTTGGAAAAACTGCAATAATAAAATAAAATATTTATCATTAACATTTTATGAAATGAATCATCCCCATACAAGAGAAATGATATATGGGAAAATTTGTAATTTTGGATGTTCATGAATACCATTTTGTCACTTTATTTTTTTTATTTACATTTTAAATGAACTTATATAATGATACAAAAGTGAACCAGACATGAAATAGCAAAATGAACGCTCCTTGAACAACAAAATTAAAAAATAAAACTCATTGAAATGACCATATAAACACTATTTTCACATTATTTGGAAATCATTATTCATAAAATATTCTGATTTTTTTACTTTATAATTTTCTAAGAATTATTTAATCCCTTTTTTAATGGATATCATTATGATACACCCTTTGGTAAAGCCTTATTACCTTATTATGAAACCCATTTATTTCCAAGGGTAACCCATACAATTATTCCTTATATTTTATTTCTTTATGTGGAACACATATGCATGTACATGTTATGAAGGGTGAGCCTAGATAGAAATCAAATTCATTGGGTAATGTTTTGTATGAATAGATGTTCTGTATGGGAAGAGGGAATAAACCTAATCCATCATGGGACTTTGTCCACCATGTGATATAGTCTTGGAAGTTAGACTTGACTCATGATAATGTCATGTTATGTGTTTCTAAAACATTTCCATATTTTCATGATCATATGATTCCATGTTTTATATTCCATGTATCCATATATTTATCCTTGGCTTATACCTTTTGTGCTATCATGTTATGCATTCTGACCCATGCTTTATGCTACATTTCAATGTTTATTCCCATACTGAGATTTTGGGATCATCCCTTTTGTCTATGTATTTCTCATGTTATCCTATGTAGAGATTGGGTCTCAAATAGAGTTAGGAGATCATTATGAATATTAATAAAAATATGTATTATTCTAGCTTTATGTTTTCTAATTCTGTTCCTAGTATTCTTAGGACACTAGGATTTTTGATCCTTGGTTTTTATTTGATGAATATTTATGCATTAAATCATGTAATAATATGTTTAAAATTATTGGGTTACTAAATAACATAACTTAAATCACCACGGATCAAAGACAAGACACTGAGAATTGATCCCCATCGAAGGAATCACAAGTGCCTAGAGACAGGGTCGTTGGCCTCCCTGAATATTAGAGATGGCCTTACTTTTGAGAAAAACCTAAGACCCTAGAGAATTTAAAGGTGCACTACAAATTGGATTTACAATGCATAAAACCCTTTTACATCATGTCAATATTGGGTTTTAGATATCACTAAAAAATTTGTCACCTCTAACTAACTAATCAAAAATACATTCATGTCATGTCGAACCCTGTAGATTATCCTCAAACAATACATTAATGGATTTTATGCCATTAAAGGGATCTCAAAAAAGTTGTTAAATGTTAATTACTGATTTGAAACATTTAGATACCATGAATTATCCCTTCTTTTATTTTTTAGCAGCTGATCATGTCTAAACCAACCCCAGGCCTTCCCTGAGCACCAAAAGCTTTGGAAAAACGAAAACATGTTAGACTAGAAGGATTTGGGACCATAAAATATATACCCTTGAAACAATTCTCATAATTTATATTTGAAACACAATCCCATAGATAAAATTAAAAGGGTTCATCCAAATATCTATCATGTGAGATACCTCTCAAGGATCTGACCATCACATGAGTGTAAGCACCTAATCACAGGAATAGTGAATAAACAAAAAATAGTAACATATATATCACAAACACTATACTAGGGGATATAACTCTAAAACAAGAGTAAATCCATAACACAGAACAATATGAACCCATCCCATAAACCAGAAAGGTCAACATCTATAAAATGAACCAAATTACAAGAGACGAGCTAATCATCCAATTGAATCGGGTACAGAGTGTGGATTTACAAATCATGTTCCTAAGTTATCTCCTACACACTATGGTTCCTCCATAAGACATCAATAAAGAAAATTTCATGATCATTCATCACCTTCACCTAATAGCCCTAGATATCCACAATCCACTTCTCAAAGTTTTCATCATTGTCAACATCAATCTTAACCCAATCAATGATATGGGAGTCATCGTGAATATTATGAGAGAGATAAAACATGTAAAAAACATCATGTATTCTTCTCATATATGGGGGAAGTTCTATATGATACACCATGACTCCAACATGAGCCGACACCTTGTATGGCCCAACAAAATAAGGAGAAAGCCTACTCCCACAACTAAACCTTCACTTCCCATGATGAGGATTCACCTTTAAGAACACATTACCATTGACATAAAAATACATATGTATCCTACTATTATTTTAATAGGATTTATGATGATCATGTCCTAACTTCATGCTCTCATGAATTACCTAAACCATCTTGGTCATATTCTATACATGTTCATGCCCACGAATTGTTTCCTCATTGAACCCAGTCCAGCACAATGGGGAATGGAATGTTTAACCTTAAAAATCATTAAACTACACTATAAAAATGGTAGATAGGAAATTATAGTTTTATGAAAAAACTTATTAGGGTAGGGTCATCATCCAAAAACTTCCAAAATCTTGGACACAAGAGAACAACATGTATTGAAGATTCTGGATGCTCTGCATTTTTTATTTTTTTTTTGTGGATGAAAAGTTTTGCTAAGGAATGAATGATGAATAAAATAATTTTGGAGATGTATCTACACATTTTAGGTAAAAATATGATATCAATAAGATATTATTGTCCTCAATAATCTATGGATTCACACCACCTCATCCAGATACTACCTCTATAAAACCTTCACTCTTCTCGATTCCCAGATCACTATAAAGTTAGATGATTTTTATCAAATGATCCAATATCACTCATATATCATCATAGCCCCCCAGAGATTGAGGTGAACTAGTAGTTAATCCATCAATATTTTATAATACTTACAACAGGGAATATCTAATTGATGGAGCAAACCAGCAGGAACATAGTGTTCAACTTTCACCTTATGGTAAACCAAACATTGTAAAACAAACTCTGCGATTGTATTCTTCAACCTAAGCCACCAAAACCAAACTCTCAAGGACCAATACATCTTTTGAACCTTCATATGTACCTTCAAAGGTGAGATATGGAACCCATTAAGGAAAAAATCATGCACCACCAAAGGAAAAAATAATTCCCTAGAACAACACCTAGTGCTGTCAATCCTCAGACTAACCATCAGGGGAATCACAAAAAATAAATTGGTCCATACAGACCTCATACATAGAATCCCCAAAATAGGAATCATCTACCTATTTAAAAAATATGACATCACCATCATCAGGAAATGAAAAACTCCACCTCTATCCTCTCCCATATCTATATGAATCATTAAGAGATCATTCACCACTCTCTAAGAATCTTTTGATTTCCACATGACACCACTACATGGATTCTTGCTCAGTGCACCAACTATAATATTTACCTTTACCAGTGTATAATAAATCTAAAAAAATCAACCCTATAATAATTTCGTCCACTAAAACTGATATGTGATCAAGTAACATTAAAATAAGATAGACTTGAGGATCTTATGGTTAGTAAAAACCTCAAAACACTCACCAATGAGGTAATGTCATCAAAAATTACAAGAAAATAGAACTCCCACTAAATATATATCATGGGTTTCATAGTTATGTTCATGGTGATATAAATATTTAGACCCATAAGAAAAAACCATTCACTACTCCATCAAAAATCATCCTAATCCAAGACATGAATCATTATAGAAGGAATGAAACTAAACTGCATGTCCTGGTAAACAAAAGAATGGGGCGCTGAACAACTTATCCTTTAGGTGATATAAATATTCTTAAAACTATTAGGACCACAAGAAATATTAATTATTGGTGGTAAAATCTGTTAGAGGAATCACAAACCAAGGGGAATCGACTATGAACCTTCTGTAATAGCCTAAAAGACTAAAGAAAAATATGAACCTCTGGCACTGTCCAGGGGGATTCCCAAGAAACAAATACCTCTATCTTCAAAGTAACAATAAATACTCCATTATAGGACACAAAATGACTCTAAAAAAATATTATGAGACTATAAATTACACTTTGAAAACTTCTTTAATAGATTCTTAGAATGAATAACTCCAAAAATGGTAAGTAGATGGCGTGTATGCTCCTCCTTGGATGTGGAGTATAGAAAGTTGTCATTGATGAAAACCACCATGAAGATATCCAATAACTCTCTAAACACTGCATTCATCAACCTCATGAACATGGATGGATCATTATTCACACCAAACCGATTCTCAATGAACCCATAATGCCTATGAAAAAAACAGAAATAAGTCTTCGGGACATCTTTATCCTTCACCCACATTTGATGGTACCTTGACTACAAATCAAAATTATAGAACCAACATGATCCCAAAAAATTATCAAATATATCATAAATATTCAAAATAGGATAGCGGTTCTTCACTTTCACTTGGTTCAAGAGTTAAAAATAGATACAAATCCCTAAACTTCCATCAACCTTCTTTACAAACAAAATCGGTGCATCCCATGATGAGACACTAGTCTGGAAAAAATAACTCTACAACACTAAAAATTTAATTTTTATTGTAGATAGTGTGTGGGAGGAGAAACAACACCCCTAAATATTGGGGATGAAAATAGTGGATCCAGTGGGTATCCTCCTTATTAATAAATCCACAACCTATATTTGTAGATCACAAAACTCGAAAGGCACCATCGTATATGGATACATCGATATACGAGACATGTCCATTTATAAACAGATTCCATAAACAATATCCAATCAAGGGGGTAACATTAAAAAATCCTCTAAAAATACCTAAGGGAACTCCTCTACCACCATAAGAAACACCAACTACTGAACCTATGATGAGCTCAGTATCAACATGGCCATCAATGTAAACAACAACAAAATAAGCATCTGACCCATATGAGGGTCTCTCTCTCCAATATATACCATTGGATTTCCATCAGCATCATAAAACACATCCTTTATCTTAATGAAATCCATAATATTTTTCACTGAATACAACCAATACATGCTAAGTATAATATCATATGGTTTTATCCATAAACATAGGAAAAATCCCCAAGAGTAGTGCTGCCCCAAAACTAGCTTATAGTATCATCATGATTCAGACAAGTCATATTGATCTCTAACTAGAATTTTTAATTCCAAGTGCACTGGGAGCCTCAATACCTCAATTTACAATGCATGTTTGAGGTTAGGTTATATAAGAGAGTTTATTTCCCCTGAATCAAAAAAAGAATTCACCTATGTGTAAACTAAGAAATGGGTAACTCGAATGTCCTTTGGCTATCCTAGCACTATAAATTCTTTAGCATAAAATTGAACACGGTCTACTTCATGGGCTCTCTATCCCTAGTAAAGGAAACCTCTATGTTTTTTCTCCTGTCTCTGAGGAAGAGGATCAACTCAGGGTAGTACTCTTTCTACCCCATCTCCTCCCTACTAATCGAAGCTTGGAGCACCCTGATGCTGCTACCTCGACTAAAAGTACCTCAATAGAGGACCCTAAAGTGGAACACCTAGTATATACTAACTACTAATAATGGTTAGGATATTTCTTAATATATGACCTCATAATACAAAATAAAAAATGAATTTGATCCCTTAGAGATGCAAACCTTATAGAAATGAGATAATTAGGGTTGGGACCTAACCCTGATTGACCAAAGCTCTTCTATCATGAGAAATGGGAGCACCAAACCATAGATCTGCTTCATGAAAAATCTTGGTGACTCTCCTCTAACGATGATCTAGTTCTATCCAATGTTCTCTCAATAAGATTTTTTCTCTCCAAAACCTCAAGATACGTCTTTAGAATAAATGGGGTGACCTGGAAGTAGATCTCTTAATGAAAAACCTTCTTAAAATTACTTGTTATAGTTTCCTAATATGGAAATAGGTTTGAAGCATATCACAGAAGGGTCCTGAAATAGATTCCAAATTCTCACATGCTTGAACACCCAAATCAAATGGTAAGATAATTTTGGTGAATGGAAACATTTGTGGTATAATAAAGGAACTCTACTTAGAACTGTTCTTGGAACTTCTCCTTGGACACTTCAAACTCCTTGCAATCCTTGAGGAATAAGAACCACCACTTCCTCACCTCTCCACATGTCATCATAACATAAAATGAAACGATTTTATTCTTTTGAGCATGGATCAAACTGAAAGTTATGTTAACCACTTCCAACCAATATTTTCTGACTGAATATCAAACATATACATCATATTTCAATAGACTCTAGAAATAAAATTCTCAGAGTTTCCTCTTTAATGTGTTTCCATCATCGACCTATACTCTACGGTGATCTGTTGTCACATCATGAAGAACCTCTTTGGCATGAAACAGGTGAAGACATTGACCAAGATTAATTACTACAATAATAATTAACTATTATACTCCTAAACTTGGAATATGGAATAAATTATTTAATTTATTTATTATCTTTTTAAGGTTTTAACGAGTCACAAGGTCTACTCATTAAAAATATAGACAAATGAAGAATAATGCATGACCATTTATTATGTATATACCCTATAACCACTATCACTTCATTTAGTAGGCTCAGTAAACTTAATGTTCAATGCATCAGATCACTGGGGAACCTAAATACCCACTTCTCAGCCGGTAACATGTGTATACATAACTTATGAAACATTACTAAAAATGTTTCCCTACCATCCCACAGAATCTCACCTCTTACTAACATCAAAATAAATTATTCCCAATAAATTGATCTTATGATTCCACTATATCATAACCCACTCTCCCCAAAGTGTACCCCGCCTAGGCTGGAAATGAGAGAAGGGAGATGGTGTCTGCCCAAGTCTCACGTCCAGTATTCCTCACATTGGAGACTAGAAACAAGGATATAATAAGCATAAATATTGGAGGAATTACCCTCTAATAAAACATGTGGTAGAGATATATAATATATATACACTAATAAAATTTTTATGAAACATATATATATTAATATCCCAAGTGAAAACATTAAATTTCATACATTACTTTAACATATGAGAGAAACAATACAGGTAAAAAAAGTTAAACATGGTAGAAACCACAAGGATAAACAACTCCCATAAATCTACGAGCTAATAATATCCATCTTGATCTCCAACCTAGTTTGGATAACCTAAAAAACAAATTATATATACATAGGGTGGGAATAACAGTATACTCAGTAGGATCCTCCCCATATTCTATTGTTCAAATGATAAATAAATCATGCTAAAGCACATAAAACATTAATGAGACTAACTCATAAATAAAATATGACTACTATATTCCCATACTCGCCATGGGTAACTCTCACCATGTATCATATACAAGAGAGAATATATAATAATAATGGAACATCAAGGGTACATCATTCCCACTTCCCAATTGGTTTTCCACTCTACCCCAACTTCACATGTCTTGAACCATATCTATAAAAAAATAATCCATCCTAAAGTCATATAATTATGGTACCACAATATAAACCTCATGCATCACCTAATCAAATCACTAAATATAGCAATCAAGTAGTTATCAGGTTCTACCATAGCTCGTATAACTTGTATCATACATTGAGTATTATACCTCAATCCATTACAACCCATTCACCAACTAAGGTACCTCAATCCATCATAGCCTATAAAATCCATATGTAACACCCATGTGTTTTATGAAATATTTAAATAATTTTTCAATAGCTTGTTTTGCAGGTAATTGTGAGTTTAAACAAACTGTGAGATACCCTTAATATAAAGTTACCATTATAACTTAGTCGTTATGTTAGCAGGAATAAATATAACTAAATTTTACAAAAATATATGATAAATTTAAATCAATTATTTGTCATGTTATTTTTTTTGAGTGAATGAAATTAATAATATATGTATGTTAATAAATTGGTATTTTTGATATTCATTAAATAGATATTAAAAGAATGTTTTTTCACCTTTTAATGGAAAACCCTTTTATACACATTAATAATTTTAATATTACAATGTAAACTTTTTATTTAGAAGCAGAATATAAAAATTTTCTTTGGTTAAAATTATGATATTTTTCTGATAAACTTCATAATTTGATGAATAGTAAAAATACAATAAATTTTAATTAAAAAAAACTTTTTTCATCGAGATAATTTATATGGTTAAATTATAATATTGAATGGTTTTAAAGTAAAAATAGAATATATTATTACCATTTAATACAATTTATGTCATTATCATTAATTTTACTTTGAATTCATAGGTAAAAACATTTCAATATTTTGCAATGTTTTAACTTTTAAAACCCGTTTTCTCAACAACGGGATTAATTTTTAAATTAAATACTTCCACTTATGTGTTTTTAATTTGGAAAAATGGATTCCATATTTGGAATCAGTAGGTCCAAATTATGTTAATATACTACTTTTTATTTTTAGGCATTATTAATAGTAACTACGGTAAATTTTATTTATCATAGTTAAAGGTAAATCGGGTAATTAAGGGTAAATATAATATTATAAAATTACCCTAAAACATGTCTTAATATAATTGGATGATTATATTTTTCTATAAAGAATACTTGGGTCTAAATGGAATCTTTTGGAACCCACTTGGATGTGATTAAGACCTTTAATTTATTTTATTTAAAAAAGTGAAACATGTCTCACTCAAACTTCATTAATTAAAGTATTTTTAATATAAGGATATACAGAATAAAAAATTAGATTATAAATACTCATTTGAAATCTAAATTTTTTTTCTTTTTTATGGTAATTTATTTCTAATTTTTAAGAAATATATAATTACCTTAATAGCTTATACATTAATAATGCATACATTATTTATTTAGTGAAAAATCAATAATATAGTTTTTATTAAAATAATAATACCCATAAAAAGGCCCAAACACCTGATCAAATCTTATTTGTCGAGTATATCTATACCCTAATCATTTAGGAGTCGACTTGTGGACCATTTGAAGCCTTATAAAACAGATGAAATTTATATTATTTTATTTTAAATGATTTCAAAGTTGTCACCTTCATACTTTAAAAAAGATAACATTTTAAAACTTAGTTATTTTAGAAGATAAATTCTACTAAAAGTATTATTATGAACTCTATTAGATTTATCCTCATCATAGTATTTTATTTTTAATTTTTATGCAAAAAATATGTATACTAAAAAATTATACAAAAATGTTTGAGTAATTATTTTATTACGAGAAATATCAAATTAATGATTTTAAAAATATTAAAATAAATATTATATGAACTAGTTAATGTGATACAAGAATTTTATAGATACATTTGACATGTTATAAATCTATTAAATATTTTGGTTCGAACATATCTTCTGTGTGGATTTTATTTAAATTCAAATAAATGAATCGTGTCAAAATTGACACTATTGATATTTTATATTATTAAATTGTTTAAAAATAACAAAAATATTTAAAAAATTATAAATTTAAATTGATATAGTCAAAAATATCATAAATTATCCAATTATGGACAATTCACAACACATAAGTAAGTATTTATAACAATTTAAAATTTAGAATATTATTACCACAAATAAAATTAAATAGATTAAATAAGGATAAATCAAAATGATAATGTTTAAAATAAAATAAAACCATTTATAAATTTGATTGGTTGATGATATTACAACCCTATATTATCTCATATTTAAATTGGAGTCACTTTGGAAGTTTTTAAGTCATATTTGAGTTTATTATAAATTAATATTTTGGAGGATTCCAAAAGTTCCCCTCTACTCTCTTATGAAAAGGGAACCTCCTCCCTCTTCTGTTCACCCCATTTATAGCTTTCAAACTCTGAAAAACCCTAGACTTTTCCCTTATAAAGTTACCTAGAAACATACTATAGGTCCTGGTGTTCTTAAAATACCAACTTTAGTGCCCAAAGAGGAGGTTTAGAAGAGGCACGCCGAAGAAGTGGTAACATCCTTTGTCGATTCTTTCAAACTTATTTCTTCTTCTACTTACTCTATATGAGTTGTTTAATTTTTAAGTAATAACTACAGTATCACTTGAATACTTATATGTTATTATGAATGTGAAACAACCATATTCCATCTTCTATCCATCCTATAAAAAAATGAAATCACCACGCATGTGTACGTACGACCTACCGTCTCCACACCATGGTGTAATATGTTTTTCTTCACCAACATGCTTGGATGGGTATAATGATGGAATAAATAACTATATATGATTATTATAGAGTGATATTGATTCTGAAATATTATACACCATACACTTTAATACAATTCCACAATCATGAGAATGATATCTTCACTCGTGCGTACGTACGACCTACCATGCATCTCCACGATGTGACGTGATTCGTTCTACATGATCTTCATGGAAGAGTGATTATATAAATGAATTGAATGAATAAATATGATATATATTATATGAATACCATTATTTAAATGATATATCTATAACCTAAAAAGAGCAATAAGAATTTATTTGACAAAACATACATAAGAACATAAAGCAGTTAACACCCGAATAACGAGTAACAATGAAATGTTACTAATAAACAGATAAGAATATGACCATATATGATATCATAACAATGACTATGATTCTGGAATAATTCAATAACATTATTTAAATAATTATAAAGGAGGTTCAGATATGTACCAAGCATATCAGACCTAAGGTAAGGTAAAATCTCGCAATCTCATTTTTATCCGAGATTATTTATACTTTAGTATTTACTGGGGAATATTTATCATCCACATCAGTGTTTCCTCAATATGTAATATAATTTCTATCCTCCTAAAATTGTATAAATCCAATTTTACCAATTGGTGAATTTTTAGTAATATATATGAAATGAATCTTTTTTCGTTTTCAGTACGAGATACTTTTTGACTTTTCGGGACATAGTAGGAGAAGAATGCTTTTTTACCTTATACGGCATGAACGGATTTTTTATGCTTTCAGAAAAAATTATTTCCATGAATCTTACTTTACAAGTTTTCAATTTTATTTTCAGTTAACTTCTTTTATTTTAAAATTGCATGACATTTTGAGAACAAAATTTTTTTTGAAGAAGAAAGGATATTTTCCTCAAGAACTAAGTTCAAGTGTTTTATCAAAATTATTTTCCATATAAGATGATATAGGGTTATGTTTCTATCCCTATTATTACATTGATTTGATTATTTTATGATGGAATTGTTTTTATGAAGTCCTTTTATCTTATATGGATTATGTTATGACGACATGATGTTTAAGAATCCCATTCTATTACATGAGTTATGCTATGATGTATGATTTATGATTTTGGGGCACACATAAGAATGGTTTCATTATGAGATGAGTGGGACCTATATCTCCCTCCAATTCATTGGGTAAATATTTGTATCTCATGAGATAGACTTGTATGGAACAAAAATTAAATCTGTTTCAGTATTACAGGGTTGGAATGAGGAGTGAACTCGGTTCAGTAATGGACTTCGTCCGCTATGATGGTCTTGGCGATGAGCCTTGACTAATATGAAATGATTTTCTAATATTATGTGTGTATGACACAATGTTTCATGTCTTATGTTCTATTTTTTGGGATTACATTGTAGTTCTATGATTTAATATTATGACCTCTTATGCAGTATAAGATTTTCAAACGTTATGATCTTAAGAATATGATATGACTGAAATTTCATTTGTTTACCCTTACTGAGAATTTGAGATCACTCTTTTGTATTTTTCTTTTCCCCAGGCCTGGAAGAAGGGTATTAAATATGATATGCCAAAAAGGAGTCTAGATATGATCAAATAAATGGGAGACAACATATATGCTTTATGAACCAGTTGTTTATGTTTCCCAATTTCTAAAGACACTATACCTATACGGTCCTGTCATGGTTTTGTTATAAGTTATAATAAATATACTTCAATTATGAAGTATTAACAATTTATGTAATGTATGGGTCATTATACCATACCTATAATAATCATTTGGATACTATATATAGTAATACATATGTTTGAAATAACCACAATCCATCTCATACCTCAACAAATGTATATGGGTAAACTAAGTTCCATGCATACTAGAATAAATAACTACTAATAGAAGAGGGGGGGGATATGGGGAAGTTATCCACCAATCCTCCCATCAAGAAGTTATGGAAAACACCCTCTCAGAGTCAACTAGGTTACAATCACACTATATGAAATGGGTGGGGAAGCATATTAAATCATAGAATATACATGATATAATGTTGTTCACAACAACATTATAGGCATAAAATAGTCCTAGAATCAACTGAAACTAACATTGCTCGGACTCTTGATTATGAATTCTAAAACTGGATATCATATAAGTGCTAAAGAATTATAAAGAAGCACATTATTTAATTTATTCCATTTTATCATTTTCTTTTGTTAATTATTTTATTATCCATTAATTTAATGATTAATATTATTTCAAGATATATTCATTAATCACCATCATGAAATCCATGACCTCTAAGCATAATCCAAACCAAGTCCATGACTTATCAAGATTAACATATTTTTAGTATCTTTATTCAATAAACACTATCCCCATGGGTTACGAATTATATATTCATTATTGGAATCATTCCATAATCCATGTACTCTTAGAAAACCAACCTAAGTAACCATCAAGAGGAATCATGCAACCAAGATCTTCCAACTTCCTTAAGTAGTGGGGAAATGAATGAAGATAAAACAAGAAACCTGACCATCATCTAGTGAACATATTCATAAGTGAGCATCCCAGCTCTCAGTATCACATAAAAAATGTGTATGCCCAAACTCAACCCATTTCATCACATTTGATGTCATCACCTATGGTTTCATCCCCAATACCCATATGCATATCTTAAAGAATTTCACTATCATAGGTACCAAGAGTTTTCACATCATCTAGGCCTAACCTCCCCATCACATTATCCATCATAGGCTCATATCACATGCGAACCTCCCTGACTCATATCACATTTGGGCATCCCTTCCTCATATCATATCGCATAACGATGCTCACATCCAGAGCACATCACAAGGAATCAAGTAAAAAAACAATCAATTGGGTAATGTAGTCCCTAAAACAAGGCATATATCCCACAAACATAAAAGAGCTCTCACAGCTTCAAACTCAAGGAACATTTCATTCTCAAGTAGATGAGAAAATTAGACCCTAGAAATTATCTTGATCAAACAATCGGTTTTTATTCCACCTTGAATTAACCAATTAATTATGCATAGTTTCTAACTGCTAGAAATTTAAGGCATAAACTTACTAAAAGATATAAAAATATATCAATATATTTAGTATTTTAACCAAGTTATAAAACTATTAGATATACCATCCTTGTTTAACAAGACTTTTATTTATTGTCAACATTATCAACAAGAATTATCATGCATCACATTATTTGATAATTCCATTAACAGATAGAAGATCATTTTAAATTAAACATGAGTATGCATTAATTTTATTACTATAAAATTTCAATAAACATTATATTCATTAAAACATGTCTCCTCATTAGTTCTTTATCCAATTAATCAATTAGTTTTGGTTTTATATTCTTTACTATTTTTATTAAGAATAATATGTTAAACCATAGCATAACAAGACATGTTAACAGGAATATCATAGATAAAACACTATCTAGAAAATCAAGAGGAAAACTATTATCATAGTATAAATAAAAAATATGTGATTGATACATCAAATTATTTATTAATGTATTTCAATAATTAATAGGTTAATTACATTTACATCCAAAGGGATAAACCATGAAAACATTATGATTTCATGTAAATAAAATAATGAGAGAAACAAATCCCCTACCTCAAAGGCATAAATGTAATTTTCAAAATAATGGACCAAAGTTGTTGATCCTGATCACCTATCTCTTAAGAAATTGCATCCCTCTTAGGATTCCACGACACAACCAAACCAATAAAAACCCAAGAAAACTCCATTATAAATATGAAGACATACCATCAATGCATGTTAAGAAGAATCCAAAGAATACAGATCGATGAACCATGATAAAATAGGTTGAACATACCTTTTATCACCTCAATCAAATATGGGAATCCAAGAATCAATCCCCATTGAAGTAATCCAAAATCTCTTATGGAGAGTTTTTTTGGCTTCTTGGAAAATGATATTGGGTCAGAGTTTTGAGAAAAACATGAGGTGATACAACATTTAGTGGAATACTACATAGGGAATTCAAATGGTGTTAAACCATCTCACATTATGTAAATATAGAGTTTTATATTTCATCAAAAAAATACATCACCTCGAACCAATAAATCATAAATATTTACACCACATGTCGAACCATGTGAATTATTCTCAAACAAGACATGTAAAATTTTCAAGCCATGAACAGGCTCTCACCAAATCCAGGAACTATGGATTCAGTACATGAAACATTTAAACATATTTATTTCTCTCTTTTCCCACATTTTATCATCTGAACACCTCCAGACCCACTCTAGGCCTCCTCCGAGCACCACAAGATTATGAAACATGCAAAAAGGGTTGGAATATAAAGATCATGGACCTTAAATATATAGTTATTATAGACTACTAAAATATTAGTTCATTTTGAATACGATCTCTTATATCTATTAACAATGTAATAAAGTAGACACTAGATCCCAGTTACTAGGTTTAAGATCATTACTAATCCTATCACAGCTATGTTTTGTAGAAAACATGTGAACTAGATTAAGGAAAAAATTTATTAGGGAGAATAACCCTAAAAATAATTTGAGGATAAGTATAGAATAAAAAACTAATGTTTTGTGAGGAAAATATTATGTGGATTTTACTAGAAATATATTCCTGTCTAGATACTAAAAGTGTACATGGTTCTAGAATAGACGTACCTAGGAAAAATAACTCTAAAAAGGTATTTATAGCTTAACTAGAGCATTACCTAGTTTAGGACAATGGTCCTTACTATGAACCTATTTTTATACTCTTAGGGGAAATTCTTAGGTTATTTCACATTTTCATTACAAATCATTATGAACAATTTAAAATAAAGACATCCTCAAAGAACCCCATTTTATGATTTTAAGAATATAATGCTTAATTTTTTTATTTATGTTATATTTTAAAACATATTAAGAATTATACATTATGATTTAAAATTAAAAATTTAATGAGGTAATCTAGTATATTACATTTTTTATATTTTTAAATTGGAAGAAAGAATAGTATCAATACACCTAGATAATGTAGATATTTATTTATTGAGAAATCTGATGTGGTGTGTATTTGATCTAAGAAGATCATGTCCATATTAAGAGTGAATAAATATTTTATGAAAAATAACCATGCCCAAATGGAGAAACCTATTGTTCTATAATGTGAATCTCCAATTTTGGACCACTTAATATGGAAAAACCCCCATCATTTTTTGGGGATATTGCTCCAATGGCAGCTGATCAATGGATGAAGTCCCTTGAGAGGGTATTTATAGCCTTAAGATGAAATAAAAGGAAATGATTATGCTTGTGGTGTATTTTTTTAAAGGTTATGTTGATCAATGGAGGTTATTGATCAATAATTCTAAAAAGGAAGAAGAAATAAAACACATTAAATATAATTTTTTAAGGATGTATTCTTTGAAAAATATTTCCTACATGAGTAGTGAATTAAAGTAAAGAGACAGTTCTATAGATTAATGGACATAAAAGATGAAAGTTTTGTAACATATGAGGCTACCATTTTAAGGGTATATAGATTTTCTATAAATTAGATACACAATACCATATAAAAGAATGACCATTCATTTAAAAGAATTAACCCAAATCTCCAAAGGGTACTGGTCTCTCTGATGTTTTAATCAAATGGTGAAATAGTTTTATGTTCTATCTAGATAGAGAAGTAATTTTCTAGTTCCTACATGTTCATAGGAAACTATGAAATTTAGTGGTTGGATGTGATAAAAGAAAAATGAAACGTGTAAATAAGGAATATGGGAATGAATAATTTTATATCTTGTGAAAACAATGGAAAGATTAATTTTAGGAGATTCCGGAATGTTATTGGAGTTTGTTATAAGTACAAATATATGGGTTATCAGGAATATTATTGAGAGGGTAAGAAATAAACCACCAATGTTCAGTGCTTCTGCTGTATAGATATGTGGCACTAAACAAATGAATAACCAAAGCATCTAGGAAAAATACCTCATATGAATCAATGGGATAACAGTGAAGGATATACTATCATAATAGAATAAGTAAAATTATTAAAGTTATTATGTATTTGGATTCAATAATTATGAAATATAATTATTTAATCATTGGTTTTCCAGTTATTATAATAAAAAAACAAATAAGGATTTTACTTCAGAAGTTTTATTTAAGTATTTGAAAGCATATGTTTCATAGTATGAATAAACACAAAAAGTGATTTTTTAGGAAGTCGATCTTCTCCAAAAAAAACATGATTGATGGATGGTAGACATTACTATGTAGATGGTGTAAAATTAATAATAATAAATAGATGTTTATGGTATAGTAATTGAAAAAATAACATTAGTTAGGGACTTGATGGATTCAGTTATCTTTGTTGAGTTTACTGAATTTTTTAATTATAGAACATATTTGATAATCTGCTATTATATTTAAGGAAAATAGAGAGAATTATGTTTTATAAGAATTCATATTATCATTAAAGTTTTATGGTGATAAAATTATTCTCATATTTATTATGCGAAATTAAAAAATACTTTTTGTTTTTGGGGGAACTAATGTTAAGTTGATTTGTAAAATTAGTGACCTTCCTACTAAAATTTTTTACTTCAGATTTGATAAAACATATTTTGAAAGGATCATATGTTTAACTACATATGGAATGGGTAAGTTTAAACATTGTTGTTATTTAATAGAATTTAGGGATTAATGTATTTTGGATAACCATTTCATTTTTTGGAAAATATGTAGAGATATTTGGAATGACATGTTATTCTTTTTATATATACTATGATTCATTAAAAGTACTTCAGGAAAGAAAAATTCATCTTGAATACTCATAATTTAAAGAAGTATATTATGATGAAATTTTGATTATGAAATAGAAATAAATCAAGTAAGTATATTTTCTATTTTTATCTATCTTGATAATAAGAGAACCCCTAAAATTTAGGAAAATGACGTTGAAATTAAAACATGATCCATTTCATTCATTTTAGATTAATCAATGATCATTTAACCCATCAAAGGTTTAGTTTTGTGGTGGTTAGAATTTTCCAATCCCGGATCTCTATCTATATCCATATTTATTTACCCTTTTCTTCCATATCCATATATTCACATCCCTCTAATGTTTTCTTTATGAAAAAACCTAGATATGTGTTATTCTAGATGACCTTCATATTTCCTTTTCCCAATTTTAAGAGGATGTTTTATTAACTCGTTTTATGATGTGGGATTTCAACAGGGGTAGAACCTATGATGAATTAGTTGAAATTATGAGGTTATAATTTATTTAATTATGTATAATACAACACCCAAATATTTTAGAATATATTTAATTTTAAAATTTTAATATCTTTGATAGATTTTAATGCACACAACACTGAGTTCAAATGAAACCTGACACTCTATGAAAATATTATTATTTAAAGATGAACATTATAAAATAGATTTTATGTTTGTGGGTATTAATTTTAATAACAAATTATGAAAAATATATGGTTGAAACAAATTCATTGGATATCTATTGACCTGAAATAAAAATAAAAAATCATTTGAAAGAAAAAGAAATATCTTTTGAGAAACTAATTTATCACGTCCTGTGAATTTATGAATAAATTAATTTTTGAAATGTAAAAAAGTGATAAAATTAAATTAGTTATTGAAATAATTGTATAAAAATTTTCTTGTCTATATTTTTTGGATTTTCATGCAATGTCTAGATTTTCAATAAATAGTGAAAATACTGATTTTTATTAAAAAAATTATTTTTATTTAAAGAATTTAAAAGTTTAATTTTGTTTAATTTTTAAAAAAAATAAATATTAGTTCAATAATATTATATTTAATCCAATTTAGTTCATTTTAATCAATTAAACATTAATTTTTCATAGAAAATATTTTTATGTTTTTTAAAACAATTCCTTTGGGAAGTTTATTTTTCATCACATCTACGTGTTTAATTTTAAATTAAATTCTATCAATTCTATGAGTTAGATTTTTTAAAAATTGATTAATTATTTGGAGGTAAAAATATTATATTATATGAGAAGTTAAATTTAATGTTTGATCATAAATAATAGTAAAACAGTATAAATTTCTTATCATGGTTAAGTTGAGAACTTGTTTACCAGGGGACAAACTAAAAAGATAATGGTTAAAAATGAATTATAATGTGTCCAATTATAATTTTATGTAAATATTTAATACTTATTTCATAATAGGGTTTATAATGGTCCATTTTATGCATCTTTTTTCTGGATAACATTGTTTTAATTCATTCATTTCAAAATTTCCATGTGTGTTATCTCCCCCACTTATAAATGACCACCTGCTCTCCTCTCTTATTCATACACCAAATTCCATTTGGATAATATAATCCTGACCAAAATCCATTATTTAATCCAATATATACATACTATAGGCCTTTTTTTAATCATAATTCCTTCTTATGATTAACTTTGGTGCAAACTTAAATACATTTTTGGAAGAAGAGGAAACGTTCTTAATCAAGCATTTTTGTATTATTTCTTCTTCCACAACCTTAAATTATTTCTAAATAATGATAATATAATAAAATAAGTTTCTATAAAATAGTAAGTTGTTATTATGTTAATATAATAAACTATATCCATATTACCTTCTATCAAATGGAAAATGAAATAATCGATCATATGTAGGGTGGGCTACAGCTTCACAAACTGATTTAACCTGTTTTCCATAAACACTTATCAAAGAGGGATATAATGATAGATTTAATGTATATATATATAATTTATGATATAATTATACTTATTTAATTATAATATCACATATGATTTCTCACTTTCTATTCTGTTTATAATATGATAATGTTACTCAGGTGCACAATAGAATACTTCCAAGCGAAGTGATGTGATTCATTTTTTATTTTTTCATTATATAGAATTTAATAATTATTATTTTAATTAAAATATTTGATATATATGACATGATATAAATTATTTAAAATTAATATAACATACAATTACCTACCCTTTCACCCATTAAGTGAATGATATCATCGCTCATGCATACTTATGCCCTACTGTCTCCACAAAGTGATGTGATTCATTTTATATGTCAAATTTTCAAGAATGGTTATAATGATATATATAATGATTAAAAATAATATTTATAATATTAATATCATTCTTGATATTATGTTAATATATCTTATGTTCATGATTTAGAATATTCATCATAAAACATTAATGAGAAAACCTGGAATTTAACACCTAAAACAATGAAAATAATGAAATATTATTAACAAACGGGTTGTATAATGTTATTAGAGAATTGTTAATGATAAAATTGGATGGATGTATCATTGAGAGGGGTAGGGGTGAATCATTGATATCTTTTTCTTCTAGTCTTCATTTCTTTTGAATCAACCTTAAACTCTTGTTAGATATTTATAACTTTTCTGAAGAAAAACATTCACACATCTATAGAAAAAAATTATTTATAAGGTTCACTACTCAAAATGAGTATCTATGCCCTTGATATGGTTTGGAAAAATACAATAACACATAATATAATTTTAAATTTTTTTGTGTGGATACAATAAGTAGGATATACCCTTACACTTGTGTCACACTATGAACAATACAACAATCCATTTGTTTTTTCTAGTATGAATGATGCAATAAAATATTGTGTAAGAAGTAATGAATACTTCCCCTATTGCTTCCAAAAAAGTTACTATTATTCCTTATCACTTTCCACATATAAATTCTTTAAAACACAAATATTTAATTCCCTACCTAGCATAAATTTGGAAAAAAACAATAATTTTTTTATGAAAACTCAGTATGATGGCTCAATGTGATTCCTCTATCTGACACTTCAGTACAGAAAATATCTAAAAAAGATACCCTAGAAAAAATTATAAACCAATTAAAACATTCCCTATAAAAATATATCTTTTTTTTAGTCCTATAAAATATCCTTTTATTACTATTCTTTTGTATGCTTCTTCTGTATGAAGATGGTGCTCAGGAAAACTCTATCCATAAACCTTCTTCTCTCATCCATAACTTTCAGGGATTTATCTATCTGTTCACATGTGAACAACAATAGTATCATAAAGTACAATATACTTCCTATAATTTATATGTGCCCTAAAATTTTTATGGGTTAGAATCTAAAATGTTTTTCTAATCAACCAAATTTCCCAAATCTTAAATTTCACAGCAATTTTAACTTTATCTTTGACTCTTCTCATGCTTCTTGATTTTTCTCAAACCTTATCAAACCTTCTCACATATTCATCTAGATTTATACTTTTTAATAATTATTTAAAATTATTCCATTATAATATTGATGTTTCTTAATTATGATGAAGACATATGAAAAACTAGAGACTACTCATTACAATAAACACTTGTAAAAACTAAAATCCTTCTCAGACCGATGCTCCATAGCAACTGAAAATCAACTGTTAAAAACATTTAAAATATTCTTCCATAAGAATTTTTTAAACTTCATTAGAGTTATATTTCTTTAACTTTTAACTAAGAAACATTGAATCTTACAAATATATGATCACACTGCCAGCAAAAATTCAACAACAAAGTCAATTACCCCTTGAAAACACTTTTATAATATCTTCAAATAACTATCCCTTTTCTTCTTTACTATAAAGAGATGATCCTTAATATGTTGAAATATTGATGTCATCTCACGTCTGATGGATTAGTTAATATTTCATTCCAATGGATAAATATCAATTATATCTTCATGAATATTGACCCACTTTGGAAATAAACAACACTTTTGTTCTTTTTATCTTGACCCATTTGAAACAAAACAAAAACAACCTGATGAAAATGGTTGACTACATTGTTGAGAATCATCCAGTTGATCTGACTCTTCTTCCATACATGAAATAATCCTAAAAAAACTACACTTTATTGTTTACATGCACTTATTTTACTATATAGAATTGATCGACGACATATTTTTTCCGATAAACCATTTTCAGTATTGACTATTTTATTCCAAACTTCCCATCTGATGATTTATCCTTATGGATTTTACATCTGGTGAATTAGACATTCCTATGTATTGGACAATCCGATGGATTGGTCGATTTGTGATTCAACAATACATTGACTTAATCAAATTAAAAAATTCCCATCCTTTCTTCCTTCACAATCATATACTTGTATCATGAATTCTTCATGACCTTTAGAAAATAAGGATCAAAATAACATTGCTTTTCTTACATAGGAAAGTTTTAAAACTTATCATCCTTCTAATATATTCTTCCTATTTAATTCATAAGGGTTGGATCACAAGTATGTCAGATTACTTGTGATTTATGAGAACTAAACGATCATAAAATCATCCTTACATTTAGTATGAAAACATTCAAACTATGATACATTTCCACATACTGATCAAACCTTTCACTTTCTGGACCCAAGGTGATTCTGAAGGACAAATTCAACCAGAAAACATCTTTTAAGTAGAAAAAAAATGAAATTTCTTATCATAAATGAATTCAATATTCTGATTATTATTCCCCATTTCATTCTTGAAATTAGATCATAAGAACTTACAAAGTAAGGTGATTTCTTTTCCTTTACAACAAAAGAGAAAACATTCATCACAAACTTCTTTCAAAATCGAAATACAACTTATAGATACCTTGGACCCACCAATCTCGCCATTATAATTTTATTGTCAAACAAGGTTCATAAATCACTAAAGTTTGTAACCACATTCTATGAATTACTTATCAATAATTCAAGACCTATATGAGATAACTCATTTTAGGGAACAAGAATCATTTATAGAAAATCCATGATCTCTAAAACTAGTGACTCGTAGAACTTTTTCACCTTTCAAACTTTCTAAGCACTAAAAACAATAAAGTATTTAAACTCTTCACAGATTCTTACTTTATTTCTTCATATAAAAAATTTCATACAACCACTTTGAAAAACTATTAGAATGGTTCACACACTTACATGTTGAGTTTACAACACTCCCAAAACTCACCCTACATACATGTTTCCTTAAAAGGTTTATCACATATCAATGGATATATTTTTGAAAAATTACCCCTCTTAACAAAACTTTCCAAATAATAGATGAGAGAGGGGATAGAAACACACACCTCAAACTTGGATAGAAAGATTCTGGACACCCATGTTCAACCTTACCTTGAAAAATTGTTGCTTTACCAATGGTTTCGTGAAAATGTTAGTAAATTTTTCCAATGTATGAACATAATGCATAATCAATTCATTCTTCTACAAATTATCATTTATGAAGTGACATTTTATAACAATATATTTTGAACTATAATTTTTTCAAAGATTTATTTTAAGGTTTATAGAACTATTATTATCACAACCTAAGAGTAGAGGTAAATTTACTTCAATGAGTAAGTATTTATCCCTATAGTTTTTTTAAGGATTGAGTGGAAGCAACATACTAAGCCTCAACCATGCTAAGAGTTAATGACATTTGTTTCTTAGTATGAAAACTTTCACAACATTTACCCAAAAAGAAAACTCCATATGTGGGTATTTTATAATAAATACTTCATTCCGAATCAACATTTGTATAACCAAAAAAATAAATTCATTATGATATATCATACCTAATTCCAAAATATTTTGTGTCTTTGATATATGTAATAATTCTTTTCCAATCCAATAGATGTGATTCTTTTGGATCACATTGGAATATTCGCATAAGGTAACAATAAAAATGTCTGGTCTTAAGGTAGTCAAATATATCAAACTTCCAGTCAATATTTGAAACTTATTAGATTAAAATTCATTTCATTACCCATATTTATTCAACTTGGTTCCCATTGAAATTGGTATGGAGAAATGTTTTGAATTTTCCATGACAAACTTCTTAATAATTTCCTTAGGACACATTTCTTGAGAAATATATATGTGTTTCTTTATTTGTAATATCTGTAACCAAAGAAAGTATCTCATTTCACCCTCTAAGGTAATTTTAAACAACTCTTCCATCACATTAGAAAAATTTTCACAAGTTCTTTCATCATTCATAGAAAATATTATATCATTAACATATACAATTATAATGAAAAAATATCCTGAATTTATTTGATGTATATATTACTATAAACCCTTCCATTATTAAAGATCAACTTCATTAATTAAGTATCCAAATTATAATAACAATCTCTCAAAGCTTGTTTCAGACCAAATAAGGATTTATTCATATTTCACACACAACTTTCATACTTCCCAATAATAATGGATCAATGTTGTTAAACATACAATTCATCATCATGTTCTCCATTCAGAAAGGCTGAATTCACATCCATCTAAAAAATTTATAACTTAATTATGAAAAAATAGAAAGACAGATTCTAATTGTTCATAATATTTCCACTAGATAAAAATTATCATCAAAATTAATTCCTTAGATTTTTGAGTAACCATTGCACACAAGTCTTGTTTTTTTATTATCACTTCATCATATTTATTCAACTTGTTTCATTACACCCCCTTTGCACCATTAGCTTTTTTTATTTGGATTAGATATGAGTTCCCATGTATCATTCTTCTCAATTAGATCTAACACTTCATTCATTGACTGAATCCCCTCTGGATGATCAAAATCTTCATTCACATATTTCTTCTCAACTCTTGAATACTAATAAGTATGTGTAATAACTTTTGATGTTATTATTTTTTGAACCTTTTTATGTTGATCACCAATTTTTTTTGAGCTTCCAATTTCTACCTCATCACTAGGAAAAGTTTAGTCTAATTTTTATTCTTTTATATAATTATAATTGTTTTCATCATTATATAATTTTTTAATAAATATTATTTCATCCGCTTAATCTTCCTCATATGCATGTATTTGTAACACATACTCCTCATATTTTTCAATGACTTTCACATCAACAGAGTCAACTAATCATCCAACCTCTTTGTTGAAACACATATATCCTCTTCCTTTCAGATCATAGCAAATACATATTCCATATTCACCTCTCTGATCAAAATTTACATGGTTTCCACCTTTGTTCTTTATGATTCAGGGACTCCAAAAAACTCTTAAATGTTTTAAATTTTTAGTTTTTTCATAAATCATTTCATAGGAAGTTATATTGGAACTTTTGCTATAGAAACACCAGTTCTTAATATAAAAATCTATTCTCATAGATTGTGTAATTATATGACCTTAAACATTACATAATCTTGATTTCAATTCAAGAAATTTATTTCTTTCACATTTAGGATCTTTTCAAGAATAGAGTTTTGTAAAACTAGTCCATAAATCATACAAAACAAAACCATAAAATACCATATGGAACCTTCCCAATAGTATCCATTTTTACTATAATATAAAACTTTTAAAATAAATAATGAATTATTTTCATGGAAAATATCGAAGACTTACAACTTGACTTCTTCCTTTCCCTTAACCATCATTAATCCTTGTGAAATTTTTTTAAAAACTTAGGATGGGAACAAAATCCTATTAAGGGATATAAAATGAAAGCAAACTATTAGTTTAGTAAAAACCTAAAAACTCATATAAAATTTACGTTTATCTACAAAACGCATTGAGAATATGAAATAAATCATTTTCACATGAATAAAAAACGCACATTTTTTTCAAGTAATATCATTAATACCAATAGGAAGAAATTAAACTTCTTTTGGTGACTTAGATCATCATATATATAAACCCTTTCAAAACAGTTTTAATTAGAACAACCTTATAGCCAACTTCCAACATTATGATTACCCAATGAATTGGAGATCATTAATTGGGATCAACCTTAATATATGAAATATCATGCTCTCCCGTGAGATATAATGGGTCTTGACCCTAGGTATAAGCTATATCAAGATCACCCATTTCCAATGACCTATAATGGGGATCAACCCTTAATATAAGATGTATTGGGCTCACCCATTTCAAATAATGATCAATTACCATATCAATAGTAATAAAAACTATCATTATAAACCCATTAAAACACTTTTTAAATCCATATGAAAACACATTGAGATAAAAATAACATTTTCTTTTGAGAACCCATTTTCAATATACAAACACCATTTTATTTAAAAAAACATTTTAAGTGCCAAAATAACCAATTAAAAGGAAATATGGTTTTTAATTTTAAGAAACAATAAATATTTAAATGAAATCCAGAAATAAAATAATTTCTACATTGGTGGAAAAGTTATTACCACTACTTAAGTTAAGAATATACTATTCCTTTTTGTCATTTTTCAAAATGATCCATATAAAATATGTAAAAACATTTCTTTTTTAAACATTAGAATAAAATTCAAAATATAAATAAAATTTACTTTATAACCTTTTTATACACATATAAGTAAACATGTAAAATAATATGAAGAATATTTAAAGTAATTTATTAAAAATTTAAACATTCAAAGGGTCCCATACCAATTTTTAAATTTATATCTTAAGCACCATGAAAGAATAAAATTTTAGAAAACCTTAAATAACATGAGAATAGATAAAATATGGATATAAAATGTAAAAATGGGATGTATATACACCATATAAAATAATAAATGTGCATATCATGAAGAAATTACTCAATGGAAGGAGATTGCGACGAAATCCCTTACATTGAGTCTGACTTGTCACATGTGTATTTATCTTCCAGAATATTAAACTAATGTTAATTATTGAAATTCTTCATAATGTTTTTAAATTTTATGATTACATGTATTTTTGTTATTACAATTTTTTAAATAACTACTTAAACAATTAAGTTTATGTTGGGGTTTTAGACCACATTCGATTTACATGTCAAAAATAATTTTGGTTGGTCAACTATGATCAAATGGGTCATTATATAAAAATATACAGTATAATAATCATGACATATTTATCATATTTATACAATAATTATAAATTTAAATCCAATTATGAAATATGGTTATGAAAAAATAACCAACATTACAATCATGAATACTATAGGCTATATATACGCATTAGTAACAATTCCATTTTTCAATGATAATTATTTAAATAAGGTATGTAACATTATCTTAATAGAATGACCAATATAACATAAAAAACACTTAATGTAATCATATATACTTATATATATATATATATATTTCTTTTTATGTAAAAGGAATCACATCACATCGAGAAAGTGGTAGCCTACACGTCTTTGAATGACATTATCACGTTTTCAGTGTGTGAAAGGGTAATAATGAAAATGATATATTATATTTATATAAATTTAATTATGTCATTAAGATAATAATGATTTAATTTATTTCATATATATTTTTATTAAACACATCTTTAATACATTCCATGTAATATGTGAATGTATTACATCACATTGAGGAGGCAGCAGTCCACACGTCCACAAATGATTTTATCGTATTTAAAAAAATGGAAATCGTGATGGAATGTGTATATTAAAATTAAAATAAGTATTAATACATAATAAATATAATATATAAGTCTTATAAAAATATTTTTCCATCATAATGTGCAACTATGTGAGGTGGTAAAGAAAAAATGAACTACATCGTTACGTGAGGTGGTAGTTCGCCGTACACGAATAGTAATTTTGTTACCCATTTAATGGAAGTGTATATGTAGCTATAGGTATAACCCTGAAAATAAAAAATCTATGTATATTTATGATAATTATGTTATTATATAAACATTTAATAAGAATAAATTAAGGGAGTGTGGAAGGAGACATATTGAAAATACATGTTCATGAATGTTATCTCTTCTTTGGATAACTCCTTTTTTGTTTGCACCAATGGACTTCTTGGTTGGTTTTATACCCAAGGTGAGGAATATAGGGAGAGGGTAGAGATTTTTTTTTGATTATTTTTTCAGGATTTGTTTGAGATAAATGGGATTGATAGGTGTGAATAAATGGTAAGTTTTAGTGCCCTTTTATAGTGGAGCAGGAGTGTCATTCTTGTAAATTTTTGAAATGGGAATTTTAAACACATTATTCACATGTAAAGTGGCTCCAATAATGGTAAAAATTCGATAACATGGAGGATAGATTCTAAATATGTACATCCAATGTCTTTTGTAAAAGTTTATAGATCATTTTGGATGATAAGATTAAGGTTTGGTCTCATGTAAAGCTAATTTTCCTCTTAATCATTGTAATACATTTATATTAGATTCACTAATATTTTTTCTAAAACACTAATTTCACTGTATTATATATTATAAATTATTTTTATTCTAAATATTGAATCCTTTTTTCAAAATTTTAATCACATATGTGGCAAAAATTAATTTAAATATTAGCCCACAGACGTGACAACAAAGAGGGTTTTTAAATTAAAAATGTTCAATAGTTTGCTATGTTTTAATATATAAATTCAAAGTGAAATTTCTTACAATGACCTTAATTCGTTTAAATTATATAAATATTACATAATTATACTTTAAAACCAATTAAAAAAATAATATAACTATATAAATAATTTGGAAAAAATTTGTTTTGAAATAAAATTCAGTATAATTCACTATTCATAAAAAATGTGATAGTTCTTAGAAAAATACCAAAACTCAACCCAAAGTAAATTTTTATATTTATATTTCCATAAATAATTTTATTTTTTTCATATAGAAATTTATAAAATTTATTAAAATTAATTTAAAATGGGTTCTCTATTAAAAGGTTGTAAAACTACCTTTAAAAAAATATAGAGCTTTTAATGTTTAAAATTGGATTTATTCTTATTTTAATCCTATCAAATTTATTAGATGAAAGTTAAAAAAATTAATAAACTTTGGTAAAAATAATATATATAGTAAAATTTATTCCAACTGATAAAATATATAGGTGATAACTACCACATAATATAATAATATTTACAATATATTATATTTTTAGTATAACTTAATCTTTTATGCAACATAAGATTTCAAAGAAAATCATGGTTCTGTGTCGGGTACACTATCAGTTATAGAATCCCTTTAAAAGTAAAATTAATATCTAATAAATATTAATAAATATGAAAAAGTATTATTCGATCATTACCTAGGATGTTACATCCTTTATATTTAATTGGTCATTATTGTCATTTATAATTAATTTGTAATAAATGAATTCATTTTATAAACATTTGTAAATTATAATTTCATAATTTAGTTAATTTATTCCATTCCCTTTATTCCAACTGCTATGTGATTACTATCACAATAATATTAATACTATATTATTTTTTGGTAAGACTTTTGATTGTTTGTAATAGAATCCATTAATGGAAGTCGATGTTGTGTGTAACACAAGATAAACATGGTATTGTGTGTGATGAAAGATAAACTATACATAGCGTGTAAAAAAATACATTAAAGAATTTAAATTAATTTGTAATAATATATTTCATAAAATCAATAGATGTTACATCCTACCCCCCCCCCCCTTAAAATGATTATTTCCCTCGAAATTAATCTTAGTTGTTAAATGATTAACATTTCTAGAGTTCCTTTATTAAAAAACACATTGTGAAAGGCGTTTACAAAAAAACCTATTAAAACGGGAAATTAGGGAACATAATGGTTAATAGAATTTATTCATTACCAGGATTCCACATATGGATAACATTGGTGGGAAATTAAAAGATTGATTTAGAAGGGAAAACTAATTCCCATGGACTAATAGAGTGTTACAGAGAACATTGTCAAGATGAATTCAATGAAGAAAAAACCACAAGAAAAATAGGCATGGAAAATGTCATTGATATCATAATGAAAGATGGTAATGTGATAAAATTTTATTTTAATATCCTTTCCTATATTTTAAGGATTTATTAACCATTTATACTAAGAGCATAAGGAAATATACTTATTTTAGAAGTAGAGATTCATCCTTTAATAAAATTCATCCACAAAATAATATCTTTCTCCAAAAATGAGCATCCAAAATGAATTTTATTTCCTAAAGAACTAGAAATAACTTCTAATAGATTAGATACTCCTTTAATGGATAAAACAATGTTCCTAATATGTTTATATACTTTCAAAACCAATATGGTTAGCACATAGTATGATAATTCAAACATTCATGGGATTAGATATGAATTAATCTATAAAATTCAATTGTAATACCTAAAGTTAAAACTAAATAATTCCATAGATATATAACCCTAATGAACACTAATAAAATTAAAATTACATCCACCATAGTAGAGGAATTCTTCAATAAATACCTTATCGACATATACCTCACACATCTATAAAAAATAAATAAATTTATCCCAAGGTATTTATATTATTTAAAACATTAATAAATGGGTTCGTAAGACATTTGGATTATGATCAAACATCAAAAAATATATAACTCCCTGGATCTTTGATCAATTCACCAAATATCCCAACATCAATAGTAGAAGTAGAAAATGATCTATTCATCCCTTTTTTCTTCTGATATGACAATTTCTGCCCATAGTAAGTTTTTTCAGACTCATGTTAGCATAATGTCCCAAATCATTATAGATAAAGCATCTTATTGTTGACTGGTTATTTTTTATATCATTATTGGATTGTTATGTACTCTTTTCCTTGAATTCAGGAACCTTATGACCAAATTTACCACACTAGTAACACTTTCTAGGTCATGACATACATTATCCAAAATGTATTTTACCACACATGGAACAAGTTTTATAATTACCTACAGAATTATTAGTTGGTTGATTCTCCATTTTATAACACATTGACCATTTCTTACTCTCATCATCTTGTGGAATTTATGTGTCAGTAAACTCTATTTCAACTTTTTTCACAAAATGAACAATTTTTTCGTAACTTTAAAATTCTAGAGAGGATAAATGTCTTCATATAATTATTTTCAATCTTGAGTAAAATATATTAATTTTACCATCAATGTATTGAATAAAATATGAAACATACCCAGACAATATTGTAAATATTGCTTCATATGTGGACACTAAATCATCCAACTTTTTCTTTAATTACAATAATTGTATCTCCAACCTAATACAAACTAACTTAAGGAAATATTTCTCCAGGAATATATTCTAAAATTCTTCCCAATCAATGGAATAAAGATTATATTTATCTCTATAATTATTAATAAAGGACCCCCTAGTGATTAGATACACCTTTAAAATGATAAATGTAATGTGTTTCCTTTTTATAATCCAAACATCCCATGAATTCAAATATCTTCTCATAGGAATTGATCCCTCCATTGGATACCACTGAGTTAGTTAATCCATTGAATGGTGTGGGATGTTTACACATGAAATTATCTATAGAAGACATGTTCCTTAAGTGTATATCTGGTTCCTCTATATCATGGATTCCACCACCATTTATAGATTTTTTCAAATGATACATCACTGGAATGAACTAATCAGTTCTAATTCCAACCATCCAGGGATGTTATTTTAGAAGGATATTTTCCTCTCAGGTCCTTCCCACTACAACATTCATGTTTCCTTGATGGAAAACCATTCTAAAAATACATATTTTAGATGAATAAACATTGTAATCATAAAATTATACATCATTTAATCTTAACCATAAATTAAAATCTTTTTAATTAATTATATTAACATTATCCTACCCTCAGTAGTTGTCTAAAACATTACTTTGATACCAATTATAAGGACCAGACCTTAGATATTACATAATCTCATGTTTTAGTCAAGAAATTACTTTCTTTCACATTTATTATCTTTTGAGTTTTAGAGTTTTAGAGAATTATGCCATAACTCATATATAAAAACCCATAAAATAAAATGTGGAAACTTCTGAACAATAACTATTTTTTTCTATAATCTAAAACATTTAAAATAAAAAATGAATTTATTTTGGGAAAATATCCAAGAATACTAACATGGATTATTCGTTTACTTTACCCATACTTAATGCTATGAAATTTTTTTAAAGACTTGGGATGAGAACAAAATCTCAGTAAGGGATATAAAAAGAAAGGAAACCATTAGTTTAGTGAAAACATGAAAACTCATATAACATTTACCTTTATCATCAAATCCCTTTGAGAATATAAACTAAATAATTTTTACAATGATAAAAAACACACATTGTTTCATTTAATGTCATTAAGACCCATTAAAAGTAATTAAAACTATTTTAGTGACTTAGACCATTATATACATAAACCATTTCAAAACCCTTTTAATAGGAATAACCTTATGGAAAACTTACAAAATTATCATTACCTACTTTATTGGAGATCTAAAATGTGGATCAACCTTCATATAAGCTATTTTGAGCTCACCCATGATCCATAATGTGGATCAACCTTTCATATAAGACCGGTCTCACCCATTTCTCACAAGAAATAATGGGTCACAAACCTTCATATAGCTATATCGGGTTCATCCGTGAGAAATAATGGGGATCAACCCTTCCTATAATTTGTATCGGGCTCACCCATTTCATGTAATTCTCAAGTAACATATCAAGAGTAAAAAAAAACTCTCATCATAAAACCCATTAAAAATATTTTTAAATCCAAATAAAAATGCACTAAGATAAAAATGATCTTTTATTTTGAGAACCCATTTTAAATTCCCAAACACCATTTTCTTTGAAAAAACATTTTTAATACAAAAATAACAATGTAAATGAAAATATGATTTTTCATTTAATGAAGCATGAAATCATTCAATGGATTCCACAAAACAATTAATTTCCATGATGATATAACTTTCCCATATTCTTATATTTTTAAAATAGAAACATATTTTCTAAAAATAACTTTATTTCATTCATCAAAATGTTGTGAAACACTCAACAAGTTGTGCTTCAACCATAAACAAACAAATATTTCTCGGATTTAAATGTTTATTCTCCAATAATAGAGGATCCAATACCTTTGATTCTACAGGATTAATCATTCACAAAATTCATTGTTCTTTCTTTTAAATCTTTCACATTCTTCAAAATTTTAAAATATGCTGTCATATAAGAAGAAAAACCACTTTCCAAGATCCAAGGTCATTCTCATTTTGTATCTTTGAGAAATTTTTTTTACAAAAAAGATATTTTTATTTCCATTTATATTTCTTCTCATATAGATTATGATAATTTTTATAAAAAATTTATTATCCCTGTAACAAAAGAAGAAATCCATTTACAAGTTGTCTAGTTTGTTTATTTCTTTAAAAAATACTTTCCAAAGTTGGAACGTATTTTAAACTTATAGATAATAATTATCAGAAATATTCATTTGAGGGTATTGACTTTCCCTAAAACTTATACTTTTATAACTCATGAAATAACTGTAATATTGTGGATTGAACCAACAATTGTTTTTGTAATCTCAAATCCACCACAATACTAGCAACATCCATAGAAAGAATACATTCCTCTAAAACATGTATACATTTTGGAATTGTGAACGTGTTTCTCTGTAAACTTCCTATAATTCACATTAGATATTTTTTATCACCAATATTTATATTATCACCCATAATCTTATTCTTCATCTCATATTTCATTTCTTCCTTATCATAATTTGAAGTTTTAGAAAATTTTCAGACTCAGAATGTTTAGAGTCTTTTGGAATATCCAATCTGTTAGTTTTTAAAACCTACATGAATTTCCTATATTTATTCTTCTAATAAAAATATTTAAAACTATTTTAAATCATGGAATTTAAATTTTTTTCATTCTCAGATTCACCCTTTCCTAAAATTTCACCAATTTTAGAGATAGAGTTCATGAAATTCGTAACTACCTCCTCATCTTTAGAAAGTTTTTTCTAAAAAATTTCTTTCTATTTTCCTTTTCCTTCAACTATAATTCAATATTTTCATTATGATTATTTTCATTCTGAAGATACTTCTTTATAAAATATACTTCTTCAAGTAACTCTACTTTCTATCCAGGAATGCATTCCTGCCTATTTACTGTAGGAATTTCTTTTTTAAACTTCACGATTACTATTTCAAATATTATAATCTTTCTGAGAAAATAATTGAAATATATTTTTAGTTGAAATTCAATATTATTATATTCTTCTTCAGAACTACTACTTACAAATTCTTATTAATTAACTATTTCAATGAATGTATTTTCCCTGGCCACATTAATAAACATTTTAGGCTTGTCTATAATATCTTCATCTTTATTATCTTTAGAAAAAAGCTTCTCTTTTTAGATTTGAATATTTTTTTTATCTTTTAACTTTGAAAAGTAATTAGACTTATCACCGTATTTATTCCAATATCTTCTTATTCTTCTATCATCTCCAACACTATTATCTTCATTATTTCTCTATGGAAAATTGGTAGAAATGTTTCCAATGACACCACATTCAAAACATTTCAAGGGAAATTTCCCATTTATATTTTTTGGTACATATTTTAATATTTTTATAAAAAAAGTTAATTATTCATAAATATTGTTACATAACAAATTTTTGGATTTATATTCAGAAACTTATTCTTTTACAAGAATCTTATTAGATATACCTTGTTTGGAAACCTTGAAGTAAATTTATCTATTATCTTTTGTTATTTCCATTAAAAAATTTCCCCTTATTATTTCATAATTAATGAGAGTATTATGAAATTCATACAAAGTTATAGTTTCAAGATATCTATCTTCCAAATATGAAACTTTGGAATCAACATTACCAAGAAGAATTCTAGTGTTCTTTTTACCAATAGTTAAGTCTTCTTACTTTTCATCAAGACATCTAATGGTATTAAAAATATTATTTATCCTTGAAATAAATTCACCAATAGAATCAAATTAACCCATTTGATGATCTTTATAGTTTAACCTTGATATTTGTAACATGGATTTATTTAAATTTTTATTTCCTTCATAAATGTTCTTTAAATTTCCTATTATTCCTTTAGTAGTAGAAACTCCCTTCTATCTTAGAAACTCACTTTTTGAAAGTGATTAGAGTAATTCCTTCATAGTTATTCCATAATTATCAAGATTCTTATAATCCACATATGTAATAGGAAATTTTTCATCAATAGGAGGAAAACCATTTGAATAAACTTCCAAAAAATTATACCGAAGATACATAAGATATTTCAACATTATATCTTTATAGATATGATAGATATTTCTATCAAACACCATAATCCACATACTGTTCTCACAATTTATATTTTGTGTCACAAATTCTCTTCAGAATCTCTATCAAAGAGTTAATAAGGTGAAATTTCACTCTAATACCAATTGTTAATTCCCAACAAGGATAGATGTATCACTAAGAGGGAGAGGGGGTAAATCAGTGATATCATTTTCTTTTATGTTTCATTTCTTTTGAAACAATTTTTTTATCATGTTAAAGATTTATCACATTACAAAAAAAACATTCACCCATCCATAGGAACATAAGTATTTACAATGTTCAGTACTCAAAAAGTGTAGATACGTACTTCGTTTGGTATAGAAAAAAACCAATACCACATAATCCACTAGAAAAAATACTTTTGTGTAGATTAAAAAAAGTATGATATACCATTACACTTGTGTTATGATATAATAAATACAATAGTGCATGTGATTATTCTAGAATGAATGATGTAATACAAGTTTTTGTAACTAGTGTTGAAACCTTTTATAGTTGATCTAAAGAAGTTATTATGATACCTTATCAGCTTCCACTTATGTGAGTTTCAAAAAAAAACCTTTACTTTTCTACCCAGCAGAAGGTAGAAAAAAAATATTTTGGAATTTGTTATGAAATCTTAGTTTGATGGTGCTATCTGATTCCTACATCCTATTCATCAATCTATAAAATATATTTGAAACGATACCCTAGAAAAAAATTTGTACCACTTCAAAATTTTCTTCAAAAATTGTTTTTGATTGCTCGATCCAATCCGATAACCACTTATTACTATCTTTCCTTATGCTTCCTCTATCCAGATATGTGATCAAGAAAACTCTGTCTGAAAACCTTCTTATCTCTTCAAAAAAAATTAGTGTTTTCTCTCTCTCTCTCTCTTCACATGTGAACATTTCCAGTGTCAGAAAGTACAATATAATTATTACTATTTATATGTGTTCCAAAAGTGGTTTGGGAATAAATCTGAAATGTTTTCCCACTTAATGATATTTTCATAATCATGAATTTCACAAACATTTTGCCTTCATTTTGACTCTTCCCACACTTCATGATTCTTCTCAAAACTTATCGAATTTTCTTACAAGATAGATTTATAATCTCTAAAACTTATTCAGTATAATGTAATTGTTATTATGATGTTTCTTCGTTATGATAAAATAATATGCAGAAATCAAGACTAATAAATATGATAACCACTTGTAAAAAATGAAATGAATCTCATACTGATGCTCTATACCAACTGAAAAACACCTATTAAAAAAATTAAAAATATTATTCCATAATCATGGTTGTAACATCATTAGACTTTAGTTTCTTTTATTTCTTTCATAAACATCATTTCAAATTTTAATGATACAAGAACGCCCTAAGAAACACTTCAAAAAAATATTTATTTCACTATTTAAAACACTTTTATAAAAGATTTATACAATTATCCCTTTTCTTCTTTTCCTCAAATCGATGATATAATGGATGATAATTTAACGTTGTCAGCCTACATATGATGGATCAGTCATTGGTTCTTTCCGATGGATCAGTATCAACATCATTTTGATGAATCTTGACCCACTTGAGAAAAAAAGTACTTTTTTATTTTTTTATCTTGAACCAACTGAAATAAAATAAGAAAACATGATGAAAATGGCTAACTAAATTATTGATCATCATCTAGATGATCAGTATCTACTTCCTTACATGCATCGGTCCCAACAAACTCCACTTTATTATCTTCATCCAAATTTTTTTTCTTAAATTGATTAGTGGAATACCACATCCAATGTATTGATTTTAATAATGACTAATTTCTTCCAGACATACCTATTTATTATTGATCCTTATGACTTGTCAATCTGGTGAATTGGATTTTCTAATAAATTGGATAATCCAATGGATCAGTCGATCAATGCTTCCACAAAACATTGACTTCAACAATCTAAAAAATCAACATATATTATTAATTTATAAAAATCCTTTTATATCATTACTTATTCCTATATTTGATAACATAAGGATCAATATAACATTGTATGACTTACAGATGAATGTTCTATGACTTCTGGTACTTCCAGAATCTTCTCCCTCTTTCATTCATAAGGCTTGGATCACAAGTATATCATATTACTTATGATTTATGAGAACTAAAATATCAGAAAAATAATAATAATAATTTGTATGGAGACATTTATAATTTGATAAATTTATTCATACCAATCAAAAATTTCACTTTTCAGTCCCAAGGTGATTCTGGAGGACAACTTCAACCTGAAAACACATTTTAAATAGAAAATTGAAATAAATGAATTTTTTAATAAAAAATAAATCTGATATTCCAATTATGATACCACCTTTCATTATTATCATATGATCACCAAACATACAATGTAAGGTTATTTCTTTTCATTGTCAATAAAATAAAAAACATTCAGCAAAAACATCTTTCAGAATCCCAATAAAACTTCTAGGTAACTTGGTCCCAACATGAATAATTTATGATATTATAAATAAGAATATAGTTCTATTATAAATTAATAAAATTCTTAAAACCATTATATAGTATGATAAAACATGTTTAACAAAAATGGAATCATGAGGTAATGGATTTTACAAAAACCTCCATTTTATTGAGAACAATATGTTAATATAAAGATATTAAAATTTATGTGGTGTATATACTTCCTCATTGAAGTATTTAACATTTATACCTATTTATTTATGATGGTTAATATTTTAATTCATGTTTATTCATTCAAGTGTTATAATTTAAATTTTTCCAAATAGGTAAAAGTCTGTTTTACAATCTCACTTTCTTTGGGATTTCTTTTACTCTCATTGAAGGAATATTATCATTTGTCCATCATAGTCTCAAATCATTTTATTAGTTAAATTTTTTTTATCATGGATATGATAATTTAAAAAACCCTATACCTTTGTAAATGTGGTGTTTAATTTTAATTTATTTGAATAATTTGGGAAATATTGATAAATATGTATTCATTAGTTAATACAGATATTGTTTTGATAATTCATATTTTTAGTGAACTAATCCTAACATTATAAATATGAGGAATGCATTTGAAATTCATTTATAGGTGGTTCTAGGCCTTAGATAACTCCTCAATGCATCGACAGGTCTCATGAGACAAATCAGTTGAAAAAATTAAAAGGGTTTTTACCCATAGTCTTAAAATGTCTTATAAAAGGTCTTTATAGAAGGGGTATCATGATGTATCAGATCATAAAATACAATAATTAAGAATTTTATTTATTTATAATTTAGTTATTATTATTATCCATGATATTTTTGAATTGATATTATCTCTAGATGCATTTCATTATCATTTTATGGATTAAATGTCAGGTATTTTCTATTATTTTCTGTTCCATATTAATTATTCTTTATCTAAATGTGATAGTCAATATAATAATTAAATGGAATATGTGTTAAGTTATTTACCTTTCCATATTTATTTATCCTTATTGATCCATGATATATTTGGTTATATTTAATGCTTACATAAAATTTGAGCTCACCTTTATTTTGTTTCCTTTCCCTTGGATATGAAGATGAATTCTTTGAATGAGTTCAAGGATACTAAATTTTTTCTATTACTATGTTTTATTTTTTATTACCAATGCAAAATAAGTGTTATGTATATATATAGTTCTCTAAAATTACTAAATAGATTGGTCCTTTTAGATTTTACCCCTTGTATTCATGCCAATATAATAAACTAGACCCTGACTCTAGGTTAATAGAGACAAGATCATTACATCCATGGTTTCAAAAAAAAAACACTTATTTTTATATGGAATTCCATTTTAGATCACTTCTAGTTTTATGGAAACTATTATGATCAAACTATCATTAAAAACTAATTAATATTTTTTTTGAAACAAAACTAAAAAGGAATATTTTGAAAATTAGTTATTTACTCCTTTTTTAATTAATCAATTTACACGGTCATCATTTTCATGTCATATTCTTCTTGGTTCTCCTATTAACATCAAAGAATTATTTAATCCATTCTTTCATAGAATCCATTATCATATGACCTTTGGGTATAGAATAAGACAAGATTATGCAACCCGTATCTTTCCATGGGTAATTATTATGTTTATCCCTTATGAATGATTTATTTTTATGGAACACATAATAATGTACATGTTATGATGGGTACATCCAGATAGGACTCAAAATAATTTGGTAATTTTTTTCTCATGATACATTATTTATGTGATTATAGAGTAAATCTAATCCATGATGTGACTTTTTCCACCATGTGAAGTTCTCTAAGTGGTTATCCCTGACTTATGTTTATGCCTTGTTTTATGTTTCTTCTGCATTAATATGTTTATATGATCTCATGATACTAGGTTATTTATGTTATTCTCTAATGATATTATTCATGATCCATCTCTTTTATGATATCATTCCATGCCCTTTTACTTTGATGTTATTCTTCGTTATCATTTTTATTTCCATATTGGGATTTATAACTCACCCCTTGTGTTTATGTATAACCTATGTTATCCAATGAAGTTTAAGGAGATCAATAGGAGTCAGGAGGTCATTATGGTGATTAAAAAATTATTTTAGTTTCATATTGATGTTTTATGTACCTAGTCTTCAAATGAATATAGGCCTCTCCATCCTTAGTTTGTATTTATAGGATATTTATGTTAAAAAATGTGTAATAATATGTTTTAAAGTATTGGTTCACAATAGGGGAAAAAACTAACCTTGAATGAATCAAAACTCTCTAAATTATCCAGTAATTTATACCAAGAACCTAAAACTGAGATAAAATATGTGTGAGCACATAATCAATCATTAGGCCATCACATCCCCCCAAATATATATAAATACTGGTGTAAAAAAGATTACAAACTACTATTTTGAATATAAGGTATAAAGTAGTTTTTCACATGCTTCATACAATAAAATCATAAGCATACTTGAAAACAAATATGATTTTTATAAAATATAATAATGGATTCTTATGTATTTTAAATGAATCCTTTAATCCTAGAAAAAAACAAATTTTCCCCATTTCCAACCTCTCATGAAAATCCAATTGTAAAAAATAGTTTGAAAAAAAATTCCATTTAATATCTTAATTAAATACTTAAATCCTTTTCATTTCCTCAAAACCATCATTAAATCCACTATAAAATAACTCGTTTGAATGTAATCCAGAACCACACAAGATGATGTCATACAAATAATAAGGAGTAATAATAATATCACAAGGAAAACACACAATGTCATAGCTAAATCATAAAAGAACCAACAATAAAACACATGTTTAATATAACCGGTATAAAACTAACATGTCCAATATAAAATATATAATACATAACATGCCATAATATCATGAGGAAACAACTTAGTGACTAATAGTAAAATTATAATATGTGAAAAGGTTGACTAAATACCAGTAGGTTAACGATCACACACCCCATAAACTAAATCAATCTCACATATTATCATCATTGGTAACCCACTAGCTTGGTATTATATACAACTACATAAAACTATCAACTCTGTAATGTCAAATATCCTAGAAAGGTCCCCTAACATCTCACATGGTGGCCTAGGATTCTTTATGGAATTACTAAAGGAGGTTGTCCATTTTCAAAGAAAATATCATCACATTACAATAATAAAGAGAAAAATATAACATGAAAATCACATCGCTCCCATGCCACATCCCTTAGAAAGAGCCTCAACCCATAAGCACATCATGAATTATAATTCAAAAATCTATCACACGAATATACATAAACATTATCAACAAATTCAATGTCTCTCATCAAGGGCGCAATCAGATAATAAATAAAAAAATCACATAAAAAATTTCCAAATGTTCCTCTATCTTATCAATTATATCATATACCATTGGAAATCCATTTAAAAACTATTTTTAATCCAAACAAAAATCGGAGGGAAATCAAAATCAACACTAAAAACAAAAACAAAAACTCAAATAAATGTCCATTTCATTTCATAAAAGGTCCAAACACCTAATTATTATAAATAAATACATTAAAATTAATCTATCCCATTTCAAAAGAAAAGTGAAATAAAATATATTTAAAAAAATCTTAAAAATTTTTTAGTAAAGAAAAATGAGTATTTTATCCCATAATTGGCATGGAACTAAGGTCCACTCCCAGGCGTTGAATCATTTTTATTGAAAATCAAAAAAATATGGCTTTCCATGCCCATTAAAATCCATGTGAAAACATTTAAAATTGCTTAATATATTATTAATGAGACACATGGAGAATTTAAAAAGCACTTAGTAGGTGGAAAATACCCATTCCAAATACTAAAATCCAACCCAAAATCATTTCAAGAATAAAATAACATTTACTATTTTTTTAAATTTATAAAAATGCTTATGATATAAAATAAGAAACACATAACATGTAATACATTAGGGTCTTATAGAGTCACATACTTTAGAGAAATCAAGATCATGATAGAATGATGTTTCAGTGAGATGAAACGTTTCACATTTGAAGGTGAAGACTCTCACACATAAGAGATAGTCCCTACAAACCCGAAACAACAAAAATCATAATTTTATAGCCATAACTAACCCTAGATGCTACCAATAAATATTTATGGTTCATGGTAGTTGGAAATTCAGTTAAAGAGGGGGGAGAGAAGAAAGGAGAGGAGGGATGGATATTCTTATAGCTTGACATCATAAGAGAAAAAGTCCAGAATTGGAGAAAGAAGGATGTCTCGATAAAGGAGGGTGGAATCGTATGAGGATAGAATGCTTTTATGGGGGTTTGTTAATGGACGGATATGGGTGGGGTGTGTGAGGGTGTTTTAGTTTAGGGGTTTTAATTAAAAATAAAAAAAATAAAAAATTTAAATTCATGGGAATACCTCATGGTTAGGATGCACTATTTCCCTAACAATGTGACAACAGTGCATAGTGAACTTTAATATTATAGAACCAACCCACACACTGGTATCATGGTTTTCCCAATAGAGATAAAGTAATTCACCACACCCTAGACTTACAAAGTACGCTAGAGATTTTTTATAGTACTTGCACGGTTTGGCTACACACTATGCACTAGTCATGTAACCCATACCATATGCATTCAAAATGAATTGAACATATTAGTTTCCTTAAGACATGTAAGGGTGGATACATGATTTTATTCAAACCATGATTCTTAACCATGTACACTATTTTTTAAAAAATATTATATTTTCTAGGAAAAAAATATATCGAATATTAAAGAGAGCCTCAAAATACTTAAAAAAAATATAGTTAGATAGTGTATCTCACAAACTCCCCACCAAGGTAAATTATACCACAATAATGTATTGGGATAGTGTATATGTCAAAATTGATGGAATATCTAAAACAAATTCTATAGGGAAAAAATAATACTCGATCAATCAATTGAATATAAATAGAAAATCAATTAATAAACTAGTTCAACAAAAGATCTAAAGGAATAGAGAATGAAAATCAGCCTCCCCACAATTTATAATTATTATAAAATATTGAAACAATTAAAAACCTATATCAATGAAATAGGAGGACTTTAGTGAGAAACCATGTTATTTAATCCTCTAAAGGGAACTCTCAAAAGTAAATATACTAAATCCAACCAACGAAAACCATAATTAGAGTAATTATCCAAGAAAAATCCAAAAAGATAAACAAAATAGATCCCCAAAACCAAGGCATCCCAACATGATGATAAAAATAAAATGCCTCAATAAGAATTGACAATGATCTAACCTATGGGTTATATCCTGCATACAAGGGTGTTGAGATCATACTTATCAAAATACCATCCCATGGTAGTTCTGATAGAAAACAAAACCTATTGGAATCCACAATCCAACTATAAATAAAACTGATCCCTAAGGATCCAAACATACACCCCAGGTTCTTTCCGTATTGATGGAAACAAACATCAAATACAATTGGAATCTAAGTAAGGGAATCCAAAACATCATGAAATGATTCCTAAATGATTCCTAAAAGGACCAACTCCCATTAAATATATCCAAATAATAACCTGAAAAAACACTAGTCCAAGGTATCCTCAATACAAAACATCTCTAAAATCAATAAGAAAACAAAACCACAAACTAGTTTTTCATTTGAAAGAGGCACAACCAACCACTTGAGATATACACTAAATGATTTATATTCAACCATAAAATCAAAGGTCAAGTATCTAAACCATCGTACACCCACGATATCCAAATAATCAAAAGGGAAAAAATTCCTCAGATAAACCTAAAGAACAACTCTATGAAAATGGAAACAACACATGTCATTCCATTCAAAAACAAAGCATCATTAAACTAAATGAAGAAGAACACAAAACATAGATATTCTAATTTTTCACTAGACATTTCTTGGAGTCTTAAATAAAATGACATGAGACATAAACTCTCACATGATCTTATCGTATAAGTCACAACAAGTTTTCCCAAAAATAATGGACAAGATAAAATAAAATCTTTACTAAAACATGATAATACTTTCCAAAATATATTTAGAAAATTGAATGTACCATTAATATTTGGTCTTATTTCATTAAAAAAAATCACAATTCAAACCTAAAAACCATTACACAACTTATTTAATTATAAAACATTTCCAAATATAATTTTAAACCAAACACCAAATGGTTTAAAGGACAAAATAATATTTTGTATTTCAAGATAAATAAAGAACACTCCTTTTTAAATCATTTTAAAATAACTTACACTTTTGATATACACTCACCAATAGATAACGAAAAATTAGTAAAATATTAGTACCCCTTAAAATAGGAAACTTAGCCTTTAAAACACCGTGCTCTAGACTAATAAATCAGCTACATATAAAATATTTTTTAAATTTTAAACATAATTTCCTATTTCAAAAAATATATAAAACCAAACTCACTTCACATACAAATACTAAGGACTTATTTTTCAACCAAAAAAAATTCTCATGAAATTCATTTTCTCTAAAAAAAATAAATTTCACATTAGATGAAAAAACTTCATAATAAATTCATATCAAAATCCTCAACCAAATATGGAAACATATCCCAAGACAAGCCTTGACTATTTTACTTGTATATCGACACACAATAGGAAATACCAGGTCCAAGCAGCCTATATAGAAAAATAAACTATACTGTGGAACCATACCTAAATTGGCCACATGGTTGATAGCAACATTCCAACCAGGTATTAGTTATTAATGAGAGTATTGATTCTGGAATTTTTTTATCACATGGTTTTTCAATCCCTACAAACCAACCACATGTTTCATATTCTTCCTTTTCCACCATAATAAATTATCACATATGATCCCCAAGGAAGCTCAAGTCATGTCATTGAGGATCGATTACCACATCCATTGGCACCAAACTAGAATCCAAGAAAAACCCTTAAACAAAAAAATAGAATTATAGGGAAACCCAAAACTACTTTTTGGAAAATGGGGGCTCAGGGTGAGAAGTATATTGCACCACTCTCCCCTTACCTACCTCCAAATTCACAAAAACCATATATCTAAGAGACCAACATCCAAAATAACAACAATATTCCTAAATTAATAGTCTCATATATATATAAAAGAACCCAAAAACATTTATTACGTTTGTAATGAACTTGACTGGGTTATCATTTGAAAGATGCTTGAACTAGCTATCCACTATCCCAAAGGTTGTTCACAATATACATGAGCTGGAAACTAGTTCACAGGCATCACAAGAACTCACATGGGATCCATTTCACACAATAATTAGTGTAAAATTTTAAAACATGAATATAAATAATTATGACATGACCAATCCATATATTTAATTCCCATGTAGAAAAAAATAATAAAAAAGAATAAACAAGAAAAAAAATTTAAATGAATAAAATAGCATGAGCACTAAAAACCTTCCTTATACCTTGGTCTCCCTGTCCTACAATGAAAACATTCCACCTAATTTATTTTCTTCAATCATGACTAGCTATAGTAACCCTCAGTCCATATAAAGTGTTTAAAGCCTAACTATAAAATGTAAATCATTTAAAGGGAAAGATGTCAAGAATTATAGAATAAATAAAAAAAGGATCTACTAGAATCATGTAATAAGCATAGCTGGATGAATCCAATAAAATAAAAACTAACCATCGATGAATCAGTGCTCTCAAGAGTAGTTGGGAAACTAATCTAGGAAATTATAAATGAGGTATATAGGTGGGATAATATCATCACCAAATAGGACACCATAACACTATGAATCTATGTAAATACTTGGTAAAATATTATATAAATTACTAGAATGAACATAAGGTATAACTTAATATTTCACATGATTTATAAATCAAAATCACAATTTAAAAATAATAACCTGTTATAAAATTAAAATATTGATAGTTAATAATTTTAAATGAAACCTTTATACTATAGAAAACAAATAAAAACACTTTTCCACATTTTCAATCTATCATGAAAATCCAATTCTCATAATAAATTTTACGGAAAACAAATTCCATAAAAGAAACAACATTACAACCCATGCATAATATAACTGATGGGAAGATCACATGCTCATTATACAATAATGAAGGCATAACATACCATACATATCATGAGGAAACACCTTAGAGAATAATTTTACATGTTCATGACGCACAAAGGTAGAATAACTGGAAAAAAGTTTTTGTCACGCATCTCATCAATAGAACAACTCTCCCAAAGTCTCATCAGTGGCACACCACTAGCTAGGTATTATATAAAACTAGGGATGAGTACCTAGTGTGTAATCTCAACTTTCTAGCAATGTCCCCTCACATCCCACATAGTATAATAGTGTTTCTCAGGTAATTACAAAAATAGGCGGGCCATATCAAAAAAATATGACATCCCATGATAATAACAATGACCAATGGATAACATCACAATCACATCTTTCCCACCCCACACACTTCCTATTGAAAGATCCCAAACCTATAAGGACATCATGAATTGAAATCCAAACATCTATCACATGTATTCATAATAAAATTATCAATAAATATAAAGGGTATCAACAAGGTAATAATAAGATAATCAATCAAAAATCACTTCACAAATTTCCAATATGAACTTCCACTTATCGCATATAGTATTTTCCTTTGGAAATCCATTTTTATAACTATTTTGATGACTGAGATAAATATAGGTAAAATCACAATCAACTCCAAAAAGAACCAAAGAAACTCAAAGAGATATCAATTCCTTTTCATAAAAGGGTCATCCCCCAACTTTTTATAAATGATTTCTTTAAAATTAATCTCGCCAAATTAAAAAGAATGTCATATTAAAATATACTTTTTAAAAATATTCAAATCCCTTTAGAAAAGTTAAATGCATTTTAATCTAATAAATGGAAATCTAATAAGGTCTATTCAAGACTTAAACCATTTTGGAAGCCAATAAAAACAAATAAGGTTTTCTAGATCCATTAAATCGATGGGAAAACACTTCAAAATGACCAAAATATTTTTAAAGATCCACATAGTCAATTTTTAATTCATTTTTCATGTGCCTAAGGCTCATGCCAAGCACAAATAAACAATAAAAAAATCAAGCATACAACGACATATAATTGTTTTTTTAATTTTTTAAAAAGTAATTTAAAGAACATAAGTAACTTATAATATCTAATACAAGGATGTTTTGTAGAGACTTATACCTAAAACCAAAGGAAATCAATATATAAGGATGGTTTAGTGAGATGAAATGTGTCACATTTTAAGGTGAAGTCACCTACACACATGATAGAGTCCCTAAAAACCCTAAACCCACAAAATTGGAACTTTAGACCCATATATGACCCTAGACATGACACTTAAACAATTAATGACCAAGTAAGGGGGAAATTACATGAGGAAGAGAGGGAGAAGAATTAATATGAGGTATAGAGAAGTTTAACTCTTTAAATTGAAAGATAAAATTGTTAAAATTAGATTAGGAAGGTGGTCTTGTGCGAGGAGGATGGTATCTCATGAGAAGATGGTGGTGGCCTAAGGGGGAACATCAGGGATATGGGTGAGGTGAGTGAGGGTGTTTTTGTTTAGGTTTATTAATTAATTATAATTATATATAAAAATAATAAACTCGAATATTAATTTTCTAGGTGGACCACATGGTTATACAATAAACAGTGTGTTTCTCTTTCAACCTATACTACACGCGATCAAAATGAACTGCATGTAAGGTTTTCAAAGAGACATGTAATGGTAGTTTCATAGTTTCCTTAGAACTGTGAATCTTAATCATGTAAAAGAATAAAATTTCAAAATTTTATGTGTTAGTGGAAAAAATTTCATGGAAACATAAAAATAGCCTTAATAAACAAAAAATTGCATAAATAAATAACATAGAGATATATTCGGTTTCGAAAAATACCCACCATCTGAATTTTTACTCTTAAAAAGAATAAGAACCCATAACATAGAAATTAAACTTATAAACAAGACTATTCTTATAGGATTGCATCAAAAGACATAATTAATAGAACCTCTCATGATCATATCCCTAAAATAACACTATGTTTTTCCAAAATCCATAAGGGACAAGACAAAACACAAGTGTTACTGAAGCATGAAAATACATTAAAAAAATACCATTTTTAAAACCAATGAACCCTTAAATTTTGGCCATGTTCCATTCAAAATAGAATTAAAACCAAATTATAATTAAAACCTCAACCCTTACATGTCTTGAATAATTTCAAAAAAAATTAACAAAATAATTTCAAAACAAACACTAACTTTGATTAACACCAAAACCCAATAATGTGATTTAAGATAAATCAAATAATTTAATTTTTGAAATAGTTCAAATCACAGAACCTATGTAAATACAATGACCTAGGATGAAATCCTAAATAAGAAAACATTGGTTTTCATTAAAATAGGAATTAAAATCTTTAAAAAACTATGTTATTGATTAGAAAAGTCAATAACATGTAAATTATTTTTTACAAATTCCAATAATAATTTACTATTTCAAAATATTTTATGAAACCAAGATCCCTTTTCAAGGAATCCATAATTGTTTTCTTTAAAATGTTAAACATTTTTCTCATGAAATTAATTTTCATGATGGATAAAAATTTCTCATAACATTAAAAAACTATATAAAAAATGCATAACACAAGCCTCAATAAAATATGCTAACATACCAAAATACCAACAATAACTTTTTTCCTATTGCCTCAACACCCTCTAGGAAATCCAAGGATCAAGCAGTATAAATAGAAAAATAAAATAGGTTGAAAAACTATTCTTTAATTGGGAATGTGGTTGATGGGAACATTCCAATAATTTTATGGTGCTTAAAGAGTATCAAGAATCAAGTGTTTGGTTTTCACATGATTTTTCAATCCCTATGAACTAGACACACATCACAACTTTCTTCTCTGTTAACATCCCAAAATATCACATATGATCCCCAAGAAAACTCAAGTCATTCCATTGAGGATCAAGAACCATTTCCATTATCACAAAACAAAAATCCAAAAATAAAATAAAGCATAAAACTATAATCAACATGAAACCCCCAAATTCACATTGAATCTTGAGGTTTAGGGTGAGAAAGAGGTCAAAACACACTCCCAACACCTAAATCCTAAGTCCTGAAAACCTTTTCTCTAATATACCAAAATCCTAAAAAATAGTGATAATTATAATGTCTTATTATCCTATGGAAAATAAGAACAAAAAAATGTGATACCATTTATAATGAATCGGCCAGGAAAGTCCATCCGACCAATGCCCAAACTATCCCTCCACTGGACCAAATGGTATTCTCGATCCCCCTCGGATATCAACCAGTTCTTGGGAATCCCAAGAACACACTAGGAAATAGGTTTTCCAAATAATTAGAGTAAAATATGACATCAATGATATAATAGAAATTTTGAATAACCTGCCCTTATAACATAATTCCATGCCAAAACAAATAATTCGAAAAGAATAAACATGTAATAAAATATTAAATAAACAAAAAAAAAGCACAAAAAACATCCACCCACATTAGTCTTTATATCCTAGAAGAAAAATACACACACATGTAAGAAACTCAGTCATCCTATCAGGTATAAATAATTTTTTTCATATTAACTCCTTGTTTTAACCAAATTTGAGTTCCAAATGAGATCATGGGAGTGCTAGGGATTTCTAGGGCTAGTGTGGATCCTGTATCAAAACTTTTTTAGGAAATCAGCTAGGAAACATGGTTAGTAGAAACCATACTGCCAATTTTATAGAGTTTGATGAAACCATGTGAGGGGGTCGAGGCTTCTATGAAGAGGCACATAGTTTGATGAAACCATGAAGCTGGGGGTGCATTCTTGTGAATTTTTCTCTAAAATTTTGGAAGAGGTTTGAAACATGGTTTGTGTATGGTTAGTCAAACCATGAACATGAAAGAAACTCCAGTCCCCCTTTATACATATTAGGGTTCATGGTTTTGTCAATCGTGTGCCCAAACCATGCGGCCAAATCATGCTACCATGTGTATTTGAAGAAAAAAATGAACCTTTTACCTTAATTATTTTATAAATTTAAATACATCTCCTTCATCCTCCATTGAATAAATCATTTACCATTTGGATATCCCTATGAATCCATCCTCTCATATTTGGTGCCATGTCTCCATCCAGATTCATATTTGAAAAATATTTGTTTTGTTGGATCCACATTAGTAAGGTCTTCAATAATATTATGTCATTAGTTGTTTTTCATCCAATCTAGAGAAAATACGAGTTATATAATGGATGAGTGGCACATGAGCCTCAGCCTAGTTGGTGAGGACTCCTTAAGTGCATCCAGGAGACCCGGGATCAAATCTAGGCAGAGGCTAATTTCCAGGTACTGTAGAAGAACTATAGTAGAACTGTAGTAGAAGCTGTAGTAGGCACTGTTTGGCACTGTAGCAGCCAAGAATATTCCCCCGTTTGGGCCTTGGGGCTACTGATTTGGTTCTCAAGTCCTTTAAGGCCTTCGGGCCACCCTGGGCTTCGGGTCAGTAAGGCCTTTGGGCCACCTCAGGGCCTTAGGTCCACCTTAAGTGTAGATGAAAACTAGACAACCTACAAGGATCAAGATTTAAAATGAGGAGGAATAAGGAGCTTTCACCATAGCAGAAGATAAAATGGATTTCAAGAATGAGAGGGTATGGCACCTACCATCGGGACCAGCCTGTGCATGCACGGGAAAGCCTAGCCAAATAGCCATGTGAAGGTAGAGAGTTGATTTCACGATGAAAATGCTGAGGAGGAGCAGTTCCAAGAAGTTATTCTGGGTTGTGTGTAATTTTTGAAGCCTACAGGCAATGAGTTCCTCTAAGGCCTATGGGCCATGTAATTCTTATGCCTACGGGCCTTGTAAGGGTTCTATCTCACCCCTTGAAAGGTGGATTATCAAAATCAATAAAAAATGAAGGCCATCGGGCCATTGGAGGAGGAGGATAATGGATGAGTGTTCTACTATGTGTATATGTTACATGGTCTATATATTTTCCCATATAGTTTGGAGTTTGATAATCTGAGTGGATATTGTTCCTCATGTCGGCTTTCCAGTATTACCCCTAAAATTATTTGAATGCCAGGAATGATTTATTTGGAACATTTTTGTTTTATTTTGAGAACCATTATGATTGTTGAATTTTGTTAGACCCATCCAAGGACACCCATGGGGTGTTCCTTTATATCTTAAATTCTTTATACCACACAATTGGGTGTTTGAGTTCCTACCTTGTTAGATGAAGCCTTTAAAAATTGATGAGAATTGAATTGAGATGTTATAATTAGATTGGTGCCTCTTTCCCATGTGATGAAATATTGTTTAATTTGGATTAAATTAGATATATGGGAATTATTGAATTGGTTGATGATCACATAGAATATTTATAATTGTATAATGTTTAATGAAATGAGATGATGAATTGATTTTGGTATTGGATGCACTGGTTGGTACACTGTGGATCTTGATTCTATACAACTCAGTGGAAATTTTTACTTCATGGGTATTGATTACGGTAGTGGATGACTTGGACCTATTTACCCCTAGGATTTTGATTCAATATGATGCAACATTCCTTTCAAAGCCTTGGATATGGATTTCCTAGTCTCTTTTTTGACATGCTCTGTTGAAATTCTCCTTGGACTCCACCCAAGTCTTTATTGATTTTCCATCAAGATTATCCTAGGACTCGGTGAGGATGCCTTGGTATTATATACCTTGGAGTCGGCCCTTTTTGGTCTCACACTTTTTATTATATAGCATGGACATGATGGATATTATACACTTGATTACATGGAATGGCCATTGTGGATATTGACCCATGTTTATACAGTGTGGTGGTGGTGGATAATTTTCTATGCTTACAGATATCCCTATAACAGGTATTAGAAATCATTTGTTAGACTGGATAATGTTAATTGTTTATTTATGCTTTATAATTTCCCTTATTTAGGGGATATTGGATATTTTTTATAGGGATCCATGTTGTACTGGAACAGATCACACTTTACCTTCATTACTATTATACCTATGATATATATTTCACAATTCTTTATTTATATTACACAAATTGGACTTGTTATAGACACTATTTGTAGTTTCCTACTAATTATTGTCTCACATCCTATTTGGTCCACTGTTGGGTACCAGAACAGACTTCAAGGATGTGGGTAGGGACCTGGGTATGCACCCACTATACGAAGCTTGATTGGTTATGCTTAGGAGAAGGGGAGCACGTGACTGAGATAACCTCATAATTCCATCCATGATAGTTCCTTTTTTGTATTTTTTGTATTTCATACATGTATTTTACTAGATCATTGTATATCTATTTTACTTATTTTTAGAGATATGGAATGTTCATCATATTGTATATGAATTCTTTGGCTATTTATTATTACAGTCTTATGGATGTTTATCTTATGTCTTGATTTATATTCTTCTTCCATTTTTGAATGATTTGATTACTACCACTATGATACACTCTCAGATGAGGGAATAGTATTCCCATAGAACACCCTAGGACCTCAATGCTAGTCGACAACCTCTAGAATATGGAGAGACTTTCTTGAGACCCTATGACCCACCGGATCAGGGCACTATTAAGTGGATCCCAGGTGGGTATGTTACAGACTAGTATAATAGAATCATTTTATTTTTTGGTTTTATTTTTTGAACCAATAGAAAAGATATTATAAAGGAATTGGAATTTGGTAACGATCATTTCTTGGGAGTAGCTAACCCATATATAAGGAAAATTAAACATTCCTTGAATATAACTTTATTTTTCTAGATTTTTCCTTTTATAGTAGATTTAATTCCACTATTGGTTGATGAAATTTAGTTGTGATGTTATTATTAATATTACTGAGGGTTTTATTTTATCATTCCGACTGTGATGAGGGTATTCCATCTCATTCATCATTTTTGGAACTAGTTATAATTGAAATTCCATGCATTATGCCATTCCATATAGGGTTATTTTCTTGACCGTATGACATTGTTATGTGTAACTTGTGAGATATGTCTGTTTTTTTGATAAACTTTTCATGTAAAGAATTGAAAAACAATGTTGGTACTTAGAATTAATATCATAAACTAAATTTATTTTTTCTTCTTAGGCTAAAACAAACACCCTAATTAGTCAACTATAGAAATTTGAGTCATAGACCATTGGATGGATAGACTGGAATGTATTATGGTATGGATTAGGTGGATGACACACTTTTCTTTATGAGTTGTATAGACCATTATGGATCAGAAACGTGGAATCAATTTGTTGAACCATGTAAAGAGAATTATGAATAAATATGAATTTTAAAAATGAAATTGAAGTTGTAAAAACTGAGAACTTGAACTAACCCTAGATTTTGAGTGGGTAGTAGGTAATATTTCTGGTTATTTTTATGGTAGTTATTTTTACCCAGTCCTAGAATTAGGATCATATAGAGGGGGTGACATGTTTTTAGGAATTATTCAACATATACTATTCATTTAACTATGATCTTTTCATTATCTAGATTTTATGAGGTGTGTTATTGGAATTATAGAGACATTCCACCCTGAAGACCTCTAGTCATGCATCAAGATGGTGGCGATGACCATGATTTGAAGGTGGAAGGACATGGGCTATAAGTAAATCCTCCTATAATCCCAGATTTGGTACCTATATTTATAATGAATATGGGTGCTAAGTAATAGATTCATGAGAGTTTTATGTGCTTTATGTAGACTATTCAGGGAGCACCGTAGCCTGCCTCATCAATGGTAGAGCTAACACCTTTGTTCTAGAGGTAGAATACACCCATGTTTTCAAGGGATGGTGGACTATAAGATACTATGTTGTGGCTCGAGAATAATTTTATGGTTTTTGAACATCAAGAAACACCTCTTGATAGGATAGTGAATCTCACAAAATATATGTTTCAGGTATAGATATGTGCTGGTGGGATGTTTTGAACCAGGATGATACACTATGAGATATTGTTTAGAGGGATTTCTAATCCATGATTTACGGATAATTTGTTTCCATGATACCCTAAGAGTTGATAGGGCCAATCATTTCATGTGTTTGGAGAAGGGCATTATGAACATTATGGAATATTTAACATGATTTACAAAGATTCACTATTTTCACTAATTTATCTTGATGTTGAGGCATCAAGGGATAGATGCTTTGAGGAAGGTCCCATGAATGATGTTCGATCACAGGTCAACGTGTTTCAGCTAATGACTATTACTGAAACAATGAATAATGTTCTGATTAGAGAGAAAAATATAATAGAAGTTGGGGGTAGAAAGGATGGCAGTTTAACATATCGACTTTTTGGTTTAGCCTTTAGTGGTAGGAAGCACCATTTCAGTATTTATAATAGGGGAGTACTAGGAAATCTATTATTTCTAGTAGCTTTATCCTCTGTTATATGTGTGAGAGAAGGGGGTATATAAGAAATCAGTATGATTGAGACCCATTCGAGTGCCATGCATGGGGAAGGATGGTCCATGTACATAAGTTTTTTTTATAAATATCCCTCTGATAGTCAATGGAAGGGGATCAACTCCAAATCCAGGTTCCACAGTGGGATTCACAACTCCGCGTTAGGATGGGAGGAGGAGTAGCATCAGTTTTTTAGGTCGAGGTGGTGGTTAAGGCCTAGGTAGAAATTCAACAGTTATACCTAGATAGTAAACTGGACCTACTCTAGGTAGTGAGGTTGTTTTATAAGGCCACTTTTTAGGCTCGATATATTCGGTACATCCTAGCCCTAAGAAGCAGAGCACAAAGCCATCTATGGGAAGAGGCACCATTTTATTAGCCTCTACTCTTATATCAACTATTTTTTATTTAGGTGTATGACATAGTTTTGTATCTTTGCCTGTTTTTTAGAACATTAGGATCAGATTTTAGTTTTATAATGGCTTTATGACCTTGGATACTTTATTGGGGATCAGAGCGGAGGTTATACTAACATGCAAGGAGTTCCCCCTTGAGACTAATGGGTTTCACTTCATATGGGATTTTTTTCATCGAGATGAAAAGTATTAACATTATAATCAAAATGGAATATCTATTTTATTATCAATAACACGTTGATTACTATTCTTATAACATGACATTCATATCACCAGAAGGTAGAGTTTTTGAATGTGTAGGAGATCCCAGAAAAAGATGGTGGGATCGGGATTTTAAACATTTTCATCATCAGGACGATGAGATTTTTCATCACCGATGATCCGAGACCTAGTATGGTCTGGGGATCTTACATAAAATAAACTAAGCACAATGAAAAAATCTGAAAAAATACCTTTTTAAGATATGATATTTTGGTTGATAGTAACTCATCTCTAGTGATAGTTTCTTAAAGAATACATAGCGGGGTCCCTCTAGGCCATCCGAACATTCTTCAAAAATCCATTATAGCATCGATCATCAAATTCTGGGTGCTGGTTTGGAGATCTGATGACACCTTCGACGCCCCGACGGTCACCGCATCGACGTGCCTTTGATTCATGAGGAAGAACTCGATCCAAATTCCTGGATTGGGATTTTCTCTCTTTAGGAAGTATGAGGAGAGAGAGTCTCTAGAAAATAATCCATGAATAGTCCTGAGCTTGAGCCATTCTACACTTATTTATAGAGGATGATGAAAATACCCGGATGGGTTCCCTGACCCACATTTATTTAATGTCTACTAAATAAATAATTATGATGAACTAAGCTATGTTAATATTATTTATTATTTTTTATAATTTACATGTAATATATTACATGACAAACCCAAGTCATTAATTCTACTCGACATTCCTAGTAAATATTAAAAGAACATGGGATATTATAATAATATTCATTCAAGTAGTATTTTCTTGTATTTACTTAACTTGTAAATACTTTAAATAAATTCAACCTAATTATTCATAACTTGAATACTATTAATTTATTTAATTATCAGTGATCCATAACTTGGAAAATACTCATACCCTGTAGTGGCACCTATAATGTAATTTATACCTATTCCACTGAATAGGGAGAATTCTCAAATATGCTATTTTGTGTGACCCTATAGGCCCGTATCTCGATAGAATTGAATAAAATCTATAGATCAAGAGAGGAGTCTAGCAACCCATCAGGGCCCTTAAAAAGATAAGGATTGTTATATCAATGTCAACCAACCTAAAAACATGCATTGTGTAATATAATCTCTTTGTCTTTAGATATCTCATAAAGAAGGACACACACACTTATGACATCACTCTTTTCTTGATTTATTATTTATTGATCTAACCCAATGGATTTACTTTTCAAATAGCTCGGTCAAGGATTTATAAATGTACTATCATCTTGATCAACAATGCCTAAGATATATTATATCCTCCACCTGGAGGTGAAAAATACTTTCTTTATCATTCAACCAATGTCGGGTCACTAATAACGCACCCAACACAAGCTAACTAACCACGATTTCAATATCATGGAAATTTACTTGCATCAAAGTACACAATAAAATAGAATACATTGATAATGATCTCATGTTATAATGCCAATACACATGTCTATAGATAGGAAAACATAATTACACCTAAAAAATTTGGTGTTCCTATTAGCAGGTATGTCCTCATGATCTCACTACTAGAGATCACCAAGTGAAAACGTCATGATAAGAAGTCTCAATTCTTATGAGCCTCCATCACTTGATTTTCAACCATTTAATTTTTTTAGTCAGCAAGATGTACCTAGACTATATGACCTTTTTTTATATTAATGTCACAATATCTCGAGGTTCTAAATATAGCATGGGATTTGTTATAACCTTTTGATATAAATATTAATCTATAGAAATTACCATTAAATAGTGGACGTAGAAATATATACACTATAATGGTATGTAAACATCATGTATATCTTACTATATACATGATATGGTATTAAAAAGTATTGCATCATTGGGTATAGGGAACCAACTATTTCAACACTCTCACTTTCACTAGAGCCAACTCACTAACCATACTTGTTATCTACTCACATGATAAAGATAATGTTTCTACTGAGTAACGGATTTATGTACTGGGTCTGTAACGTTTCTACCACATGGCTATTCTGCTATATGAAACCTCACCTCCTTGAGTAAAACTTCTCAAGAGATGGAAACCTCGACTGTAATACCTTTTGTCCACTACCATAACTTGACATATTGGCTATTAAGAATATCATAATTTAAATTATGATTATACTATACTTATTAGGTGCAATTACAAGAACTGGAACAAATAATTGCATTTAATAACTGCTTCTTAGCTTCATCTGAAGCTATAATGTACTCGATTATTGTTGGTATGGATACCACAAGATTTTATAAGTTGTTATCACTCAAAGACTTATCCTAACTGAGATAATAAATCATACTGATATAAAATAAGTTCAGTTTTTGTCCCTTAAAAACTAGTTTCCATTCCTCTCCATATCTCAGGTACATATCTTCTGTACCTACCTAAGTATAATCAGATCGGTCTGACTGTTTTACATGCATTTCCCCTAGAAATAAACGATATTTTACAATCATTAAGAATATGTTGTAAATATCATATCTTGTACACACCGTGGAATATGCGATCGGTCCATCATTCAAGTGTATGTAATTCCACTTAACACATTACTCTCCTCCTATACCATTTCATGTATTCTATGAGATATTTATTCAATGAGACATTGGAAACAATTCTTCTCTTGTATTATTCTAAATTGTATTTTTAAACACAATGTCACTTTATGTATGATTGACTAGGTCTACGAAAAAATAGATCTACCTAAGTAGAACCTAGTCTCTAGAACATAGGTTTCTAATTCAAGTCAATCACTGGAGAATTACTTTTATCTTGGCCTTAAGTATCTGTAAGAACAATATCTTTTTTCGATATGTTTCAAAAATATTTTACTTGGAAAAATTTGTAACTCCCACTAAACATTGATGGACACATGGAAGATATTCATTCCAAATGAATATTCTATGATCAAGGTTCTTACTTCAATACTAAACTAGATTTTTGTAACTTGCACAGTTATTGGAATTCTTAAATGTCACCATCTCTAATTTATCTTGATGTTGAGGCATCAAGGGATAAAATCTTTGAGGAAGGTCTCATGAATGATGTTCGATCATAGGTCAACATGTTTCAGCTAATGACTATTATTGAAACAATGAATCATGTGCTGATTAGAGAGAGAAATATAATAGAAGTTGGGGGTAGAAAGGATGAAAGTTTAACATATCGACTTAGTGGTTTAGCCTCTAGTGGTAGGAAGCACCATTTCAGTATTTATAAGAGGGGAGTACAAGGCAATATATTATTTCTAGTAGCTTTATCCTCTGTTATATGTGTGAGAGAAGGGGTTATATAAGAAACCAGTATGATTGAGACCCATTCGAGTTCCATGCTTGGGGAAGGACGGTCCATGTACATAAGTTTTTTTATAAACATCCCTCCGATAGTCAATAGAAGGGGATCAACTTCAAATGAAGGTTCCATAGTGGGATTCACAACTCCTCGTTAGGCTGGGAGGAGGAGTAGCGCTATTTTTTTAGGTCGAGGTGGTGGTTAAGGCTTAGGTAGAAATGCACCAGTTATACCTAGATAGTAAACTTGGCCTACTCTGGGTAGTGAGGTTGTTTTATAAGGCCACTTTTTGGGCTTAATATATTCAGTACATCCTAGCCCTGAGAAGCAGAGCATGAAGCCATCTATGGTGAGAGGCAAAATTTTAGTAGCCTCTACTCTTGTATCAACTATTTTTGATATAGGTGCATGACATAGTTTCATATCTTTTCATGTTTTGGAGAACATTAGGATCATTTTTTAGTTTTCTAATGGATTTATTACCTTGGATACATCATTGGGGATCAAAACAGAGGGTATACTAACATGCAAGGAGTTACCCCTTGATACTGATGGGTTTCACTTCATATGGGATTTTTTTTCATTGAGATGAAAAGTATTGACATTATACTCAAAATGGAATATCTATTTTCTTATCAATAACACGTTGATTACTATTGTTATAACATAACATTCACATCACCAGAAGGTAGAGTTTTTGAATGTATAGGGGATCCCAAAAAAAGAAAGTGGGCCAGGGATTTTAAACGTTTTCATCATCGGGATGATGAGATTTGTCGTCACCGATGATCCAACCCCTAGTATGGTTTGGGGATCTCACATAAAATAAACTAAGCACAATGAAAAAAACTGAAAAAATTCCTTTTTAAGATATGATATTGTGGTCGATAGTAACTCATCTTTAGTGATAATTTCTTAAAGAATACATTGTGGGATCCCTCTAGATCATCCACACGTGATTCAAAAATCCATTAGAGCATTGATCATCAAATTCTGGGTGCTGTTGTGGAGATCTGATAACACCTTCGACACCTTTATGGTCACCACATTGATGTGCCATTGATTCATGAGGAAGAACTCAATCCAAATGACTAGATTGGGAGTTTCTCTCTTTAGGATGTAGGAGGAGAGAGAGGCTCTAGAAAATACTCCATGAATAGTCCTGATCTTTAGCCATTCTACACTTATTTATAAAGGATGATGAAAATACCCTGATGGGTTCCCTGACCCCCATTTATTTAATGTACAAGAAATAAATAATTATGATGAACTAAGCTGTGTTAATATTATTTATTATTTATTATAATTTACATGTAATATATTACATGATAAACCCAAGTCATTAATTCTACTCAACATTCCTGGTTAATATTAAAAGAACATGGAATATTATAATAATATTCATTCGAGTAGTATTTTATTATTTTTACTTAACTGGAAAATACGTTAAATAATTTCAACCTAATTATTCATAACTTGAATACTATTAATTTAGTTAATTATCAGTGATCCATAACTTCAAAAATACTCATACCCTGTAGTGGAACCCATAATGTAAATTATACCTATTCTACTGAATAGGGAGAATTCATGAATATGTTATTTTGTGTGACCCTATAGGCTCGTATCTCGATAGAATTGAATAAAATATATAGAGAAAGAGAGGAGTCTAGCAACCCATCAGGGCCCTTAAAAAGATAAGGATTGTTATAGCAATATCAACCAACCTACGAACATGCACTATGAAATATAATCTATTTGTCTTTAGATATCTCATAAAGAAGGACGCACACTTAAGTCATCACCCTTTTCATAATTTATTATTTATTGATCTAACACAATGGAATTACCTTTCAAATAGCTTGGTCAAGGATTTATAAATATACTATCATCTTGATCAACAATGCATAAGATATATTATATCCTCCACGTGGAAGTGAAAAATACTTTCTTGATCATTGAACTAGTGTCGTGTCACTAATGACGCACCCAACACACGATAACTCACCACGATTTCAATATCATGGATTTTTACTTGCATAAAAGTACACAATAAAATAGAATACATTGACAATGATCTCATGTTATAATACCAATACAGATGTCTGTAGATAGGAAAAGATAATGACACCTAAAAAATTTGGGGTTCCTATTATTTGTCCTCATGATCTCACTACTAGAGATCACCAAGTGAAAAATTCATGATAAGAAGTCTCAATTATTATGAGCCTCCATCACTTGAAATTCAAACATTTACTTTTTTTAGTCAGTAAGATGTATCTACACTATATGGCCTTTTTTTAGATTAATGTCATAGTATCTTGAGGTTCTAATTATAGCATGGGATTTGTTATAACCTTTTGATATAAATATTAATCTATAGAAATTACCATTAAATAGAGGACATAGAAATATATGCACTATAATGGTATGTAAACATCATGTATATCTTACTATATACATGATATGGTAATCAAAAGTATTGTATCATTGGGTCTAGGGAACCAACTATTTCAACACTCTCACTTGCACCAGAGCCAACTTGCTAACCATACTTGTTAGATACTCACATGATAAAGATAATGTTTCTACTGAGTAATGGATTTAGATACTTGGTCTACAACGTTTCTACCACATGGCTATTCTGCTATATGCAACCTCACCTCCCTGAGTAAAACTTCTCAAGAGATGGAAACCTAAAGTGTAATCCCTTTGGTCCACTATTATAACTTGACATATTGGCTATTAAGAATATCATAATTTACATTATGATTATACTATACTTATTAGGTGCAATTCCAAGAACTGGAACAAATCATTGCATTTTATAACTACTTCTTAGCTGCATCCGAAGCTATAATGTACTTGATTATTATAGGTATGGATACCACTAGATTTTATAAGTTGTTATCACTCAATACCATGTCCTAACTGAGATAATAAATCATAATGATATAAAATAAGTCCAGTTTTTGTCCCACCAAAACTAGTTTCTCTTCCTCTCCATATCTCAAGTATATATCTTTTGTACCTACCTAAGTATAATCAGATAGTTTTGACTGTTTTACATGAATTTCCCCAAGAAATAAACGATATTTTACAATCATTAAGAATATGTTGTAAATATCATATCTTGTACATACCGTGGAATATGTGATTGATCTATCATTCAAGTTTATGGATTTCTACTTAACACATTACTCTCCTCCTATACCATTTCATGTATTCTATGAGAGATTTATTCCATGAGACATTGGAAACAATTCTTCTCTTGTATTATTTTAACTTGTATTTTTCAACACAATTTCACTATATGTATGATTGACTAAGTCTAAGAAAAAATAGATCTACCTGAGTAGAACCTATTCCCTAGAATATAGGTTTCAAATTCAAGTCAATCACTGGAGAATTAATTTCATCTTGGTCTTAAGTATATGTAAGAACAATATCTTTTTTCGATATGTTTCAAAAATATTTTACTTGGAAAAATTTGTAACTCCCACTAAACATTGGTGGACACATGGAAGATATTCATTCCAAATGAATATTCTATTATTGAGATGCTTACTTCAATCCTAAACTAGATTTATGTAACTTGCACAATTATTGGAATTCTGAAATGTCACCATCCCTTTCTAGTTGCGTCATATAGACATTGTCCACGAATGTTCATCATGAAATCCAACACAAATTTAAATGATTATAGTAGCTATAAAAAGAAAAATTCTAATGAATTTAGGCATAATGACTTGGTATAACCAATAAATACTTATTGGTACCATTATTTTACCACCCATATATCAACTCACTTGAATACCCACCGCAGTATTCAATTTATAAGTCCCTTTTCACTTTGATACATGAAATCCATTATTGAATTTTTAATTGACCTTGTAAATCTTAGCAGATTTCCATAAACTGCCTACTTGTAGGAATTATTATTCATAATGAATAATTTGGCACCTGATGTGGTGAATAAAGAACCATCACTATGGTTTTAACCTTTATACACAATATGTGTTGCTGGAACATTCTTGTTTCACATGAACTTATGGAAAATGTTCTTATGCCAACTACATGTGCATCTCTGGAATTAACTAAAAACAACTCAATCATACTCTCACTCTCTCATGTAAAGATATAAACCCTTATATATAAATTTATTCTATCACTTGAATACATCTTTTATATCTTAGGGATTTATTTAATATCCAATGAAATAGTTAGTATAATTATTTAGATGCACAATGTGTTTAGTTGGATGCATGTTTGTTTATATCCTAAAAAACTCTTTGTATATTAAACACAAGTTCTTATGATATAATGTATTTCCATCATACTATAACTCATATGATATCCATTCTTTATTTATAGTTGGGAATATGGTTATGGTATTTCACCATTATTTGCAAAGCACATCTTTAATAATAATGGAAATTCATGAAAGTTCCAACATTGATACTACTTATATCATATCTCTAATATATAAAATGTTCACTTAGGAATTTACCCATGCTACATTTTTTTATCAATTTTAACATGTAAGACATCCTCATTGATCCTCCTTATTCGCAACAATTTTGTGATGTAGATAGGGTGATGTGAATTTAGTATTTACTCAATGCTACATTATCATGATCGATGAATGCTTGGTCAAAATATTCCTCAACATGCCAGCATAAAGAAACTCATATCTTCTGACCATTCATGTAATCCCCTTACCATTCCTTAATTACTTAAAAGAATCTTATGAAATATATTTACCACTATCTTACTCTTTTAATAGTTAACACTCTCTTTCTAAACTCATTCTGAAACCCTTGTGCCATACCATTATTACTAAAGGTTTTATTATCCAAAATAAAGATGTCGATAATACCAAAGATCTTTAGCTTTAATGAGCTTAAATTCTAAACTGGTATATGATTGACGTCCACTTTTATTTTTACATGACATGGAATTATCTTTCCACAATTGGGAAAGTCTTTCACTTTATACTCATCACTTATTACCTTATGATTCATGTATAACTAAACTACTGATTGAGTATGAGAAACCACAAACAACATTCATTCTGGTACCTGTAATAATATCTCATTATTTCCAAAGGACACGTGAGATAATTGTTATGGTAACTCTCAACAAAATATCTACTTGATTCAATCACATGGAAATTAGATGTTATGTGGTTCTCAGCACTAACTTAAGAATCACCCTTTCTCAGCTTCTTGGAGAAGACATATTACATCTTTTAAAGTTTTTATTACTTTCTTGGTTACCATATTTCAATACACATATGTAAAAGGCATATTGTATTTAATACACACGAAGTATGTCTAAAACATTAGATTTTATATTGATGAATATACCTGAAAAATAAGCAATAAATTGATTCTTTATTTCATATTATTATGTTTAAACTCTCATAAATTATTTCATGATATGAAATGAAAATAACCTCCTATTTGTAACTCTTTTATTTAAAGAAATTGTGAATGTGCCTTTGGATATACAATTTCCATTGGCCTTTTCACTTTTTCTTTCAATTTATTCACCATAATAATTAAGTATTATTCTTTCTTTAATGTTCTTATTCACTTGGTGAAGATTACCTAAAAGGTAATGAAGCGTTTACTCTATCCTATTCATTTTGTAACCTTAAACTAAACTAGAGTTGTGGGTGTAAGAGTGGGGTTCCATGAAATATTGTGATCCTTATTTCATATTTACACAAAACCAATGTAATTTATCACCCATTCATATTTTTATTCCCTTTCTCCTCAATAACTTATTAGAGATGACACTACATGTTAAATCATCTATATCATGATGTAGTAATTGAAACTAGAATCATATGTTGATGATAGCATAATGACATAACCATCATATTCCTCATATATGAGTCTCCTATAAGTAATCTTACACCCTCGCTTCCTGAGGTAGTTATTAAAAAAAATTGGGACACCATCACCTTGAATTTATGATATCGTAGTAATGTACACAATGGCATGTACTACAAATGGAAATTCGTTTTGATTTGGAAATTTACTTTTCCAACAATTATTGTAGTTTAACTTGTGATATTAGTTTCCATTTTCTAAAAACAATAGAATATTAGCAAAAAGGTACTTCTATCTTGATTATTGATTTAGACATCATTGATTATGTTATATCATTAAATGTCTCCCACTATTTTTTTGAATTATAGGAAGCCATTATACTAGAATCAGAATACTCTTTCGCTTGAGTATTCTAGTGTTAAGGATCTCTAAACCTCTACTCATAGTCTACAAGATTTTACTACACCAATACTTAAAGGGATCAATGAAGGCGTTTTTCTAGCCAACCTTATTAACCTGCGGTTCCTTGATATGTTGAGTGATGTCCTAGGTTTAAAAATCATAACTTGATTTACTCAACACTTGCCTCTAAAATGATGAAAAGTAATCTTTGATAATCCTTACTTCCAATTTAGTTAATTCAACACAACTCTCTCATAAGAACTCCCTGATAGTAAGAGGCGTCCTCAGCTTTGTCATGATGAACACCCTAAACACTCAGTTTTGAAAAAAATTGAATGATGGAAGGTGGTGAGAAACTTAATATTTATTTGAAGATTTTTTTTTGTGTTTTTCTCTCACCAAATTTAATCCATTTATATTAAACTTGTTCATCTATGTTGTCGCGCTCACAACTAAACATTAATTGAAAAAATGCATCACTTGTTTATGCATTTTATCATTTATTATTTTATGTATTTTCTCACTATTATAAAATGTATAAAATAGTAAATAAATGAAAATGGAAAACTACTAGATGACTAGTCTTGATAATGAAAAATTAACTAGGGGCATAATACCAGAGTCATCACTTGGCTCGTAATGCAGCTCGCCCCGGCTAGTAAGTCTGCTTTCCATCTGGAGTGCCGCATTGACATGGTGGGGCTCATGTCATGTCTAGAGTACCACCTTGTCTTGACGGGGTCCATGTCGTGCATTGTCTGGATTTCACTTCATTTGGGCAGTGCCCACATCGTGCATTGTCTTTGCCAAGGTATACCACTTAATCTTGGAGGCGTCCACAACGTACACTGTCTTCATCCAATGTATAAAAATACTCGCACACAGGCGAAAGAGACTAGGGGTGTAATGCACATATGATGAGTTTGGACATGCATTCCCTTATACAAATTGATTGAAAAAATTGACGATCAGACCGTCAATTTATTAACTACTTATTACAATCATTTCACACATGTAATAAATAATTAAATTAAAAATGTAACACATACATACACAGGTCGGTGTCCAAAACCAATAAGTGGGTATAAAAAATATGCGATAAATGTTAAATTGAAATAAATAAGAGGGATTTAATGAAATTAAATGAACTAAATAAGTCAAATAATTTAATTATTTTCGTTCCACGCATAATTTAATTTTAATTCCCAAAATTAAATTAATTTAAAACCAAAATTAATTTAATTTAATTCCAGGTATTAAAATTTTAAAATTAAACCCAAATTAACACTTTAATAAATTTAATTTAAAACTATACTTAAAATAATTAATTTTGGTTACCCTATGCCCCAAAACCCCACCTCAACCCATTGTGGGTCGATCCAAACTCACACAGACCGTAATGGGCCGAGCAAATCTCACACAGACTAGTACATGAAGAACCGCCCAGAAAGTCGAACTGGACTCGCAGCAGGAATACCTCGCTGTATGGTGGCGTCTCTGAACCTATAGTAGTGGTGTCCAACATTGGAGGGCCGCACTTGCTCACACAGGTCGCATGGGCGCTGTTGAGGGGCCTTGCTAGATCTGGGCAGCCATAGTGTCACGGGGTCTCCAGATGGAACTCGACGGCGAGCGGGATGATGATTTGGTGGTGTGCTGCACCACAGGACTTGAGGGCTAAGGGAGGTCTGGCCCTGCAGGTGGCACGCGACGGAAACTCATTGGAGGTTTGATGGATTTTCAGGTTCTCCAAAACAAAACACAAACAAATATAGATTGTAATTTTAATTCCTATAAAACTGCTAACAATCCATATTATAAATTTTGGATAGCCATAACATGATCGTACGAAATCAGATCGAAGCGTGGTCAGAACCATTGGGATCGAAATTCACCCCTCTAAATAATTTTAATGAATCATAATTTTCGTAGGCTCATAAAATAATGAGATGCCTCTAATACCAATTGAATGTATCGGAGCACTCAGCGGAATCTAGTGGACCAGGTATTTTAAAATTATTGGTCGTCAGTGGTATGCTCTTAGGATCTCGTGTAAAATATACTAAGCTTAAAAAAAGAAAGCTAACAAACATACCTTTTTTAGATCCTAAGCTTTGATCAACAACAATTGATCACCGACAATCATTGCTTGAAGAATAGGTAGTTGGATCCCTCTAGTTCATCCACACACGCTTCAAATATCTACTAGAGCTTCAATCATTGAATCCTGAGTGCCAGTGTTGAGATCCGACGACACCTTACACACTTTAACGATCACCATATCGACGCGCCTTTGATGCGTGAGGAAGAACATGATTCGAATGCCGGGATTGAGAGATTATCTCTCTAGGAAGCTGGATGAGAGAGAGGCTCAGGCAAATTCACCATGAATAGTCTTGAACAAGAGCCTCTCTGCAATTATTTATTGTGGATGATGAAAATAACCGGATGGGATCCCAGACCCCCGTTTAACGTACACTAAATAAATAATTATGAATAACTAAATACATGAATATTATATATTATTTTTATCATATTCTTGTAATATATTACACGAGAAACTTGATTCATTAACTCAACTTGACATTCCTGCTTAATATTAAACGAACCTGGAATATTATAATAATTTTCATTTGAATAATATTTTCCCGTATTTACTTATCTTGTAAATAAATTAAATAAATTAAATAAATTCCACAAAATTATTTATAAGTTGAATAATATGAATTTATTTAATTATCGGTGATCGATGACTTGGACAACACTTGGACCTCATGGTGGGTCCCGCCATATCCAATATACCTATTCAACTAAACATGGGGTTTTTTAATATGCTATTATGTGTGTCCCTTTAGGACCTCATCTCAATAGTAGTGAATAAAACTCATAGACTTGGAGTAGAGTCTAGCAACCGATCATGTCCCTTAACATGATAGAGATTGACATAGTAAAGTCAACCAAAATACAATCACACACTATGTAATATAATATTTTTATCTTTAGATATCTCATAACAAAGGATTCACACCTGTGTCATCACCCTTTCTTGCTTTATTATTTGTTGATCTAATTGGATGGATTTACCTTTTGTCTACCTTGGCCAAAGATTTATAATTGTACTACCATTCGGACCAACAAGGCCCATGATATATTAATTTCTTAACCCGAAAGTGATAAATAATTTATTGACCATTCAACCAATTCCATTCCACTAATGATGCTCCCAACACAAACTACCTCTCCATAGTTTCAATATCATGGGCTTTTCCCTACATCAAAGTATGCAATAAAATAAAGCACATTGATAATAATATCAAGTTAGGAGACCAATACACATGTCTATAGATAGAAATAATCAATGAAACCCAAAACATGTGGTGTTCCTTTTTGCAGGTTTGTCCTCATGATCTCACGACTAGAGATCGCCAAGTGAAAAATTCATGAGAAGCATTCCAAATGATTATGAGCCCCAAAACCTGATAGAAAAACAACTATGGTGTCCAGCCAGTAAGATGTATCTATAACATTGGACCTTTATTTAAGATAAATATCATTATATCTCAAAGTTCTCATTATAATCAAGGACATGCTATAACATTATAATAGGACAATTAATCAATGGACATTGCCATTAAATAGTGGATGCAGAAATAACAACACTATATTAGAAATTAAACATCATGTATATCTAACTATATACATGATATGGTGATCAAAATTACTGTATTGTTGGGTCTAAGGAACCCACTATTTCAATAGTTCTTGTTTACAAGAGTGAATGAGATGTCCATGTGAGGCGATCAGGACCGTTTCATCGTGGGATGGGTGGGATGAAAGACCAAATTAGTAGTTTGAATCTGGATGGTCAAGAAATGCATCATGAGGAATTTCCTCTAGTCATTGACCATTTCATGAATTTTTTCCTAGAGGAATTTTCTAGTTTACCTCTTGAGAGAGAGGTGGAGTTCTCTATCAACCTAGTTTCAGGAGATGCACTGGTATCCAATCCACATTATAGGATAGATACTATAAAGTTTTTGGATCTCAATAGGTATCTACAAGACATAGAGGAAAGTGTTTTATAAGAACAATTACTTATTCATGTTGTTCCCTCGCACTTCTTGTGAAAAAGGTATACGACACCCTCAGGTTATGTGTGGATTAATGGAAATTTAATCAGTTGATGGTTAAGGAAAAATATCCTTTCCCATAGATTGATGATCTATTTGACTATCTATTGAGGTGCTTGAGTTTTCTCAAAGATTTATTTGAGTTTGGGATATCTCCAAGTATGTGTTCAACCTAAAGACATAAATCATATATATATATTTTAGTATGTATATTATAAATGAATATCTGGTTTTACAGTTTTATCTCACGAACACACCAACAACCATTATGGAATTGATGAACTGATTTTCCATTACTTATCTGGATTGGTTTTTGGTGGTACTCATCGATGTTTTTTTTTGTTTATTATCTCAATCAATACAAAAATTGGACTTGTTATAGACACCATTGGTGGTTTCCTAATGAGTATCATCTCACACACTATGTGGGCTACTGTTGGGTACTCAGACAGATTTTATGAATATAGGTAGGTACAAGGGTTGGATCCCACTATACGATGAATTATTGGTTGTGATTAGGAGCAGGAGAACACATGAACAAACTAGGCTTATTATTCTAGCTAGGATAGTTCCCATCCATCCATCCAACGGCCCGAAGGCCTTCAAATTTTTATTATTTTGATAAAGCCCCCTTTTAAGGGAAGAAGGGGGAAAACCCAAACAGACTCCACAGACTTAAGAAAAATCACATTCGAATGAAAAAAATGTAAAACCAGACTAACAACAAGGAACACCCCTCCCAAGCATATATCATGATAAAAATAGCCACCATTGCAGGGATATCCAGAAAGCAACTGTCCCGTGTCAAAGCACAGGCCCGATCCGATGGCGGACACCATACCCACTCAACAACCAAATCCGTAAAGCATTGCAAAGATGAACTATCAGCTCCGAATCCTCCTCTGGGGCTAGTTCCAAGTGGTGAATCTTGGTTTCACAGACATCTCACCTTCGGGATCGAACCAAGAACAAGTACAATACTCAAACTATGAGCATCACAATCCAAAATTCAGCAGCATCACAAAGCACTCCACGAGTCATCCTCCACCCCACCACACTCTTCTTACTCTCAACCACCACTGCAGTCAATGGAGCAACCCGAAGACGATCCAAAGAATGTGATGTCAGGCCATTGTCACCTAGGACAGGATGTCCCAACACCACACTAAGGGTACATCACCGGTGAAGGGATCTGGGCTCCTTTGAACTGGAAACACCGCTCTGGGCATGGATCCACTCAGAACAGTACCACAAACACACCCTCACCGGAGTCCGGAGCATGCAGGCCACAGGGGGAGAAAGCACAAGGAGCAGTAGAAAGACAACCTCCGCACCAAAATAGATCCACAGATTCAATCGCAGATTCAATAGCCAATAACAAAAACCACAATCAATGAACTACCGCATAACACCCAAACCACATATCAACGAAGATCATGAAAAGCATAAACTCAAGGCAGACCTGCTGGAAGAGACACAGGACCGCCGAAGGTCAGAAAACCCCCTCCCCTCCGCATAAATCCAGGTTCGACGCCAAGCCACAGACCATCACCCACCACAACGTGTTCGCCGCCGACACTAGATCAAGATCCGGCGCCAAAATTCCTTCTTACGCCCGTCTTTAATCCTTCACTAGCCAGATCTGAAGCCGCCGCGGACTCCAACGCCGTCGGCCACCGAGACACACCAGGGCCAACACTTCATCAGAATCGGGAAACCCTGCATGCTTAAGAACATGTGCTCCGAGACAAGAATCCGAAACCTGGCTGCGATCCACCGAAGGAGCGGAGGAGAGGAGGGAACAAGAATGCTCACAAAACCCTAGTGCTGCAGAGGGGGAGAGACGATGCCGCTCAGAGGCTTCCCCTTTTTTTCATTCTTCTAGTGGGACTATAGCTAGGATAGTTCCCATTTGGTCTTTTTTATCTTTGATACATGAATTATACTAGATGCATGTATACATCTTTTCTTACATTGTAGATACATGACTTGATCATCATATTATATATGAATGGTTTTTTATATTTATTATTACAGGCATCTAGATTTTTACATTATGTCTTGATTTATATTTTTCTTCCTCTTTTGACTCATATGATAACTATCGTTGTTCTATACTCTCACATAGGGGAATTAACTCACCAAAGAAACACTCTAGGACCTTTCTACTAGTTGGAATCCTCGAGAATACGAGGTTGTGAATTTGAAACCATATGACCCACTGGCTCAGGGAACCATTTAGTGGATCCCTAGCTGGGATGTTACACACTTGATTCCTTTTCATTGGCCACCTACAACTATAATTAACCTCCATTTATAGAAAGAGATAAAATAAGAATCGGTCAAGTAAACCATTTAAAGTAAAATATTGCACACATTCTAGAAATAATAATAATAATACATCCTAATAAAACCAATTAATATGAATTTTCATGACCTGTCACCTGGGGCTCGTGCCGTGACATCCCCCAAGCCTGCCTCTAGAAGTCCAGCGGTTGGCGACTAGGGCTGAATGCATCAACCTGCAAGTGGGAGACATTTTTTAGAGTACCTGTATGCACGGACACACAACCATGTCCCAATTTTGGAAAGGTAAACATGAATTCCACTAAACAACCACTGATTAAAAGTACAAATTGTAGGTCAAATGGGATAGAATACAAACTCAACAAAATATGAAATGAAAACAGGAAAGTACAAGAAAAATATGAAATTTTTCCACTGAAAACCCCACTTGATGGATAAGTGTAGAGTATCCAATGGAATCCGTATAAGTATGCCCCGCATACCTGGTCTCACTGGGAACCACTGGGTCCTGGGCCACCAAGTCCTCCGTCAAGGAGGTGATCAACTGCACCAGACACAACATGTGTGGGGGAAGCCTGTGTAGGAGTGAGTAAAAATATACTCAGTAGGGAACCCAAACAAATAAAGAAAGACCACAAATAAATACACAATGTAAACCATGATTCAAGATAGCTCACACAAGGTATAATCTAGAGTAGGAAAGTAAGAATATCATTCATTTCATAGAACACCTTGGGGGCCTGGAGAACTCCTCCTCAATGAGTACAGGGGGCCTTCCAGGTCACATAGAGTTGCTTTCCACTAACCTTGGACTGTTGTGGAACTCATCCCTGATGAGTAACGTGTGTATCCTGGGTTACATAGATCCTCTCCCGTCCACGGGCTTGCCAGTTAACACAAAGCCACTACCCACCTTGTCCATACTGAGGTACTCCTCCTATCGAGTACCGTTGGTCTGGTAGGTCACATAGAGCCACTCCCCAATGTGGGATTACTGGGTCACACAGAGCTTCTTCCCACTGGGCCATCATAGCTGATCCAAACAGGGTTATTTGTCAGCAGTTTTCAGATCTCAGCCAACTGCAGGGCTTCCACATGTAGTGTGCTTGATTCCAGGAGAACCACTCCCCAAGCCATCCATTGAATTTAAACATCCATGAAAGTATCCATAGAGTATTCCAAAAGATCCAAAATGTAGCGAGGGTTCTAACATTGAAAATAGCTCATTAATTGGATGCCTGGTTTGAAAGATATTGGTGTTTTTTCAAAAAGGGGTCGGTCAGGTCTGGGTCCGGCCCAACCCGGTCAGACCGACCTGACCCAAACCAGCTTGGGGTCCACCGACTCAACCTCGGTCTACCAAACCAACCCGTCCTGGGTCCGGACTCACCCAATGGGATGGGTCCAGCCCACTGGGGTGACCTATGCCCTCCCTGATTCACCATAGGGGGACCAACTCTTACCTGGCTGGGACGCGACTGGAAGCCACGTCTGCTCCATGCCCCATGGTTCATTCGTGGGGAAACCTCCTCCACCGCATTTAGTTGACCGTGGTCTTTCTGCATGCAATGCGGTATGATGCCACATCCATGGTGCACCGACGTAGCTGGGTGACCGCGTTCGCCCACCGCCGCTATGGAGGTCGGCGACTCTTGTCACACCGCTGGCCCGAGCCGATAGCAGAGCTTTTTCCAACGTGCCATAATGCTGTACCACCACCTTCCCACGACCACTACTTTGGGCCACCTCCATCAGGTTCTTCCACGGACCACCGGGTCTGCTCCAGTGGTCTATTCTTCACGTTGATTATGCCTACAACCTCGGAGGGATGCTATCTTACATGCGATGGCCTCAAATCCTCCTTACTGCCACTTTGAAAATGTGGTCATGAAGAATGAAAAAAACACACAAGGTAGAGGGGCTCGGGCCTTTTTTGTGTCGGCCTGCGCCCTCCGTGTTAGAGGTTTAGAAACATTGTATATATAATTAATGTTCTATCATAATAAATCAAATAATCCTGGTGTAAAACCCCAAGAAAAGTGACCTCCCACAAGAACGAGTGATTCGTGAATCAACCTGTTCATGGGATGATCTGCATTCTTCGTTTAGAATAAAGAATGTGGAAACATAAAAAACCCCCTACTTCAAAGGTTTTCATCACTGAAGTGGTCCGTCCATGGGGGTTCAAGTTACATTGGTGTTCGTCGCTTTCTGGTTCCGTTCTTCTAGGTGCGTTGAAGTCCCTGGTGATTATCCAGCGTTCGTCATTAGTCAGTGGAGAGAATTCTCACCATAGGTTCTTCAGAGGAATTGCACCAAATGATCCTTCTTTATTCTATGTGTTAACCCATAAAAAGAAAACACGTTGCAACATTTTTGTTATGCTACGTCGTCGTTCCTGTTTTATTTATGAAAAAGCATATCTGTTACGCTTCACTTAATGCATCGTTACGATGCACATTTATGAGCCACCAATGAGCTTCATTTAATGCGACTCATCATCACTTTTTCACCGCACTGCAGCATAGTCGTGCCATCACCTAATGGTTGGGAAAAAACAAATAAAATATCTTTTATGTTTTTTTTCTGAAAATTCCAAAAACTATCTTTTTCTGTCAACCATTTCCGGTCAAATTTAGATCCATTCTATAAGAATCCTACCATTCTATGTTCAACATTACCCTCATAATTTATATACAATAACCGATTGAAATGTTTGAAAAACCTGCTTGCACGTTTACTTAAATGAACTTAAAAAAAGTTCAAAAATTCTATTCCCAGCTCACCGGGCCTAAGAATTAGGTATCGTCAAAGAATTTGGTCTTGATATAATTTCATATAATTTAAAAAGTAATTACATGGAACTTTTGAGACATTACATTACTTGCCCTTTTTGGGCTTCATGTCCTCATAATCCACAACAAGGATAAATAAAAAAATGGGGGTACTGAGCATGAATATGAGCCTCCCACTCTCATGTGATCTCTTGGAGATTCCCATGACCCCATCGAATGCACAATATAAGAATTGACCATCCATTGAAGACACCCTCTTGTGAATGCTCTATCTCCACCGGGAACTCTGCAAATGTCACCCCATCATCAATGTCCAGATCACCCTAGTTGATGACGTGCGATGGATCATGCATATACCTCCTCAGATGCAACACGTGAAAAACATCATGCACCCAGTGCATTTGTGGGGGAAGAGCTAGGCAGTACCCCACCTCACCAACTCTTCTCAGAATCAGTAAAGGTCAAATGAACATCATAGATAACTTTCCTCCACATCCAATTCTCCACAATCTCTATCAGGGTGAGACCTGAAGGAAATCATGGTCTCCCTCCTCAAACTCCAGGGGCCTTTGTCTCATATCATCATATGATTTATGTCTAATATATGCAGTCCTCATTCCTTCCTGGATGATCTGTACCTTCTCCGTGGTAGCCCGTATGAACTCTTGACCCATGAGTGCTGACTTCCTTTGGTCTGTCCAGCATAGAGGTAATCTGCATGGCTACCCGTATAAGGCCTCAAATAGTGCCATGCCAATTGTGGAGTGATAACTGTTATTTAATGAAAATTCCACTAGTGGCAGGTGTTCCTCCCAACTGTGACCAAAATCAACAATGCAAGCATAAAGCATGTCCTCCAAGGTTTGTTTGGTCTGCTCTGTCTGACAATCTGTCTGGGGGCGAAAGGTTGTGCTCAAGAATAACTGAGTCCCGAACGCCTCCTGAAATACCTTCCCCAACCGAGATGTAAAGCATGCATCATGGTCTGAGATGATTATCGAAGGCTCTCCATGTATCCACACTATCTCCCACAAGTATATGGGTTTCAATCTCTCTATTGATCCATGCTACCAAATGGGTAGAATGTTTAATGACTTGGTGATTCGGTCAAGGATCACCCAGATAAAATCATGGCCCATGGACGTGTGTTGTAATCCCATTAAGAATTCCATCGAGATACCATACCACTTCCACTCAAGTACCTCAAGTGGTTATGCCAAGCCTCCTAGAACCTGACGCCCATACTTCACTTGCTGACAAGTGAAGAATCGTGAAACAAACTATGCCACTACTTTATTCATCCTTGTCCACCATTACTGACATTAGAGGTCCTAGTACACCTTTACAACACCAGGATGTGCCACCAAAGGGGAGGAATGGAACTCCATCAACTCCTCCTCTCAAAACATCAATGGTACCATAGTTCTCCCTTTGAAAATGATGACATGCTCTCCAACTATTGAAAATCCATTAGGTGCATGTCCTAAGGATAACTGAGCACATCAAGCCTCGCAGTCAACATCAAAAAGTTGTGCATCCCCAAATCATTGTAAGAGTGGAAGAGAGACAATCATCGACTAAAGGTAAGATGCTCCATCATAATCCATGAAGGATATCAGCATCGTAGATAGCTGCTCCGTTACCTCACTCAACAGCTACAAATTGGATCTTCTGCTGAGCACGTCAGCCACCACATTCCCCTTCCCAAGAGTATAGACTATCTCAAAGTCATATTCCTAAAGGAACTCCTGCCATCACCTCTTTGTAAAGTTCATGTCCTTATATAAGAAGATATACTTGAGACTCTTGGGGTCAGAGTAGATGATAAACTATTCACCCATCAAGTAGTTCCACCACATATTCAAGGAAATTACCACTACTACTAACTCTAGGTCATGGGTCATGTAGTTCTGCTCATGCTACCTCATCTTCTGTGAGCCATAGGTGATCACGGCTCGCTCCTGCATTTGGACACAACCCAATACATCCCCTGATGAATCATAGAATACTACATACTCAAAGCCCTCTTCTAGTAGTATCAAGATGGGGGTACTCGTCAGTGTCCGCCTTAGATACAAGAAACTCTGCTGGCACTTCTCCATCCATATGAAGGTTTTCCCTTCTTTATCAAAGATGATAATGGTGCTGCTACTCTAGAAAAGTCGGGGGCACGAACCTCTGGTAGTATCTTTCCAACCCCAAGAAACTTTGCACCTCAGTCACACTCCTAGGTGGCTCCCAAGCCATCACTTCTTCTATCTTCCCTAGATCCACAGCAACTCCAACCTCCGAGATGACGTGTCCCAAAAAGTGGACCACCTGAATCTAGAACTAGAACTTCAAGAGCTTACCGTAAATCTGGTACTCTCGGAGTTTATCCAGGACTATCTATAGGTGTGTAGCATGCTCCTCCTTGGACGCCAAGTACACCAAGATGTCATCAATGAAGACCACCACGAAATGATCGAGGTAAGGATAGAATATCATTTTCATGAGTCCTATGAACACTAATGAGGCATTGGTCATGCCGAAATAGATCACCAAAAACTCATAGTGTCCATACCAGCATCTAAAGGCTGTCTTCGGCACATCCTAATACTGTACTCGAATTTGATGATTGCCTGATCTGAGGTCGATCAAAAAGCACCACCTCTCTCCCTTCAGCTAGTTAAAGAGGACATCAGTCCTCGATAGTGGATACTTGTTCTTCACGGTCACTTGGTTCAGGTGTTGGAAGTCCATGCATAGCCTCATGATCCCATATTCCTTCTTGGAAAACAACACTAGGGATTCCCATGGTGAAACGCTGGGCCTCATGAAGCCCTTCTCCTACAAGTCCTCCAACTGTACCCTCAATTCATGAAGCTCCATGGGAGCCATCAAATATTCTGGTGTGGATATTGATGTCATCCCAGGGTACATGTCAATGTTGAAGTCTACCAATCTATGAGGAGGGAGTCCCGAAACATCCTCAGGAAAGACATCCTCATACACATCCACCACTATAGGAAAGTATGGAATCTTATCTTCCAAAACACTGAGGCTGAGGCTAGCCAATTGGTGAGTGATTGGCTGCACCCCCCTCTAAGAAAGTATGTACAATGCTTAAAAAGTTCTCTTCTCATTGGTGATGGAAAACCTGGTCTCATCCTCTTGGATACACCACACTTTGTGCCAAATACAGTCGATCTGATAATGGACTGTAGATAACCACTCCATATCCAAGTTGACATCGTAAGGCCTTGATGTCGATACTAGGAGATCCCAGTTAAAGTGATAGCCTCCTAGAGTAAGCTCACACTTCTGGAACCATTGGGTATTCATCGAATCCCCTTTCGTAGGAGTCTCTAATCGCAAGGATCGAGCCAACAACTCCACCAGAATCTCCTATCCCCGAACAAGGTCTATAGAAAGGAAAGAATGATTATAACCTGTTTATATAATAATTTCATATAAGGTAGGGAAGACACAGATCATACCTATAATCATCTCTGGATTTCCATGGTCGTAGGCCTCTATTGCTTGAAGTTGGACTTACCCCTATCCTTCGGCTCCTTGAGCCCGTGGTGGACCACCTGGGGGTGGTGGTGGTAGCACCTCGAACTGTCGTCCACCACCTACCTCTTGATATTATCCCCATCTACGTCCACTCCCCTACAAACCTCCTTGCTCGAACCTCTACCTCTACCTTGGCGGTCCCTTGACCATATGTTGATCATCTGTATGGTGGGTCGGGTGGTCACGAGCCATGTGTCCCTACACGCCGCACGTAAAGCACAACTTGGGTCCCTACTAACTCCCTCTACTCTAGGATCCCCACACTACCAACCCCAAATCCTGGGGTCATCCCCTAAATGATCTAATCTTCTTAGGTTCCCACGTCTGCTACCTGCTTCTCACTACTGAAGACTCTACCGCCTAATGTATATTGGTGGCTCTGGCTGTTGATTCCCGCTCTTCAAGGAAGATCTCTAAAATAAGGCCTCGCTCCAACATCCCAGACTAAGTGGGGATGATGAGAGACACCATTGATTCCCTGATCTCCCGTCTGAGTCCCTACTCAAAGGCCTGGGCCATAAATAAATTGTCCCACACCATGTTTATGGAGCAGGGAGAGAGGTATGTAATCCTCACAGAGTACTCATCCACTGACATGATGCCCTTTTTTAGGTGAAGTAGATCCTATATGTGCACCAAGTGCAAGGTCGCAGGGAAGAACTCCTCCTAGAAAATCCACTAAATGGCATCCCAAGAGAGAGTTGACTCATCATGAGTCTGAATCTTCAGACTCCACCATCTCCCTACTGAACCCTAAAGAAGGGTCATGACTAAGATTTCCATCTGGTCAAGTGGCATCCTCACTCTGAAGAAGACCCCCTTCACCACATCCAGCCAGTCCTCAGTAGCAGAAGGATCTGTCTCTCTCCTGAACCTAGGAGGTCTCTATCTATGGAAGTCATGCAAGGAGATGATCCTATGTGTGTCCTCTACTAGTAATTCCAGTAGTAACTTCCAATCAATGGGTGGTGGTAACACTAGTGAACCACCTGGTGGGATCATCTCTAACATTGGTCCCGAAACTGATGCCTCATCACTAGGTGGGCTATCCTCATGACCACGTATCAGAATCCAGGCTAGCTATCCGTGTGAAGGCATCCTGAAATAGATCAAGATATACCAGTGTCAATAGATTATACCTAGTGAGATAAATCTAATTGAATATGAACACAAGGAAACACTAAATTTTCTATATGATTCATGCAACTAGTGTTTTTATGTATAAAGATGAAAAACATAATTCAAGGACCTGGTGTATGGATATGTCATCCACTGCACCAATACTAGACTCCCCAAATCTAAAAGTCAAACTTGAAACATTTAACACTATTTCCCAAAATCAAAACAACAGACTCCCGGTCTTTGAGGTAGAACCAACCACCTCTGTTACCACTTTTTCATGACCAGTCCCTCGGGGCCCATTCAATGACATCCCCCATGACCGCCTCTCTAAGTCAAGGGGTTTATGACTATTGCCAAAGGCATCAACCTGCAAGTCGGAGGAATTTTAATAAGTACCTATACACACACACACACAACCACGTCCCAATGTTGGAAAGGTAGGTATGCATGCCACTAAACAACCACTGAGTAAAAGTATAAAATGCAGGTCAAATGGGCTAGAATACAACCCCAATAAAAATGAATTGAAAATAGGAAAGTACAAGGAAAATATGAAATCTGTCTACTGAAAACCCCACTTAATGGTTATGTGTATAGTAGCCACTAGAAGACGTACATGTATGCCCCACCTTCCAGGTCTCACTGGGCACCATCGAGTTCGGGGCCACTAAGTTCTCCATCAAGGCGGTGGTCGTCTACACCAGATACAACATGTGTGGGCGAATCCCCTGCAGGGGTGAGTAACAATATACTCAGTAGGGACACCAAAACAACAAGGAAAGAGCACAAAACAATCCATAAATAAAAACACAAAATAAGATAGATCATAGTAGGTATAATCTAGAGTAGGAAACTAGGACTATCAGTCATTTCGCAGAACACCTTGGGATGCTAGGGAACTCATCCTTAATGAGTACAGTGGGCATGTTGGGTCACACATAGACACTTCCCACTAACCTTGGATTTCTATGGTAATCATTCCTGATTACTACCATGTGTATACTTAGTCACATAGTGCCTCTCCCCATGGTGGGAATACCGGGTCACACAGAGACATTTCCCACCTTGGCCATACTGAGGTAATCATCTAGTTGAGTAACATTGGTCTATCGGGTCACGTAGAGTCGCTTCCCATTGTGGTCCTGATGGGTCACACAGAGCCACTTCCCATTAGGTCATCGTATCTCATCCACACAAGGTCTCTTTTTAGCATTCTTCAGGTCTTAGTCAACTGCAGGGATTCCGCACGTAGTGCCCTTGATTCTAGGAGAACCACTCTTCAAGCCATTCATCACATTTCAACTTCAATTAAAGCCTCCGTAGATTATGCCAAATAATACAACTCATCGTGGGGGTTATAACAACATAAACGTATCATCAATCAAACACCCAATTTGAATGATATTGGAATTTTTACAAATTGGGGTCCGTCGGGTCTGGGTCCGATCCGACCCGGTCAGACTGACCTGACCTGGATCCGGCCTACCCTGGGTTCGGTCTGGCATGGGTCCAGTTCGGTCTGGCCCATTGGGCCATGGGTCCAGCCCATTGGACATGGGTCTGGCCCATTGGACTATGGGTTCGACCACCTGGGGCGGAACGTTCCTTGCTCAATCTTCTATAGGCGGAAAAGCTCTTACCTGGTCGGGACGCGGCTGGAAGCCACACCTTCCCCCTGTACCATGGTTCATCTGTGGGGCCACCTCCTCTTCCATAGTCGGTTGACCGTGGCCTTTCCACATGCGATGCTGTGTGGTTCCGCATCTGTGGTGCATTGACACGGCCGGGTGGCCGCGTCTTCCCACCACCACCGCTGGCATGGAGGTCGGAAGCTCCTGCTGCCCTGCCGTAGCCTGAGCCGACCGTGGTGATTCTTTTGGCATACCGCCACCCACCCGCATCCATATCCAGTGCCGGCACACTAGTGGGTTCTATCACGGACCACTTAGTCCACTCTTGTGGTCTATTCTACACGCCGATTGCGCTAAAGAACTCCAGGGGATGCTATCTTCCCTACGATGGCCTTAAATCCTCCTTTCCACCACTTTGAAGATGCGGTCACGAAGAACCCACAAAACGCACAAGGAGAAGGGGTGAATGCCTTGTTCGTGTCATCCTAAACCCTCCGTATTAGAGGTTTGTAAACATGGGATATATAATTAATGTTCTATCACAATTAATAAAATAATCCCAATGCAAACCCCCATGAAAATTCCCCCCCGCAAGAACAGGCTATCCATGGATCAACCTGTTCATGGGTTGATCAACGATCGTCATTTAGATTAAATAATGGGGAAAAATTAAACAAAAAAACCCCCAACTCAAAGGTGTTCAACATTTAAGTGGTCCATCCATGGGGGTTCAAGTTCCATTGGCGTTCGTCACATTCTGGTTCCATTCTTCGAGGTGCATCAAAGTCGCTGGTGATTCGCCAGTGTTCCTCATTCATAATTGGAGAGAATTATCATCATAGGTTCGTCAGGGTAATTCCACCAATTGATCATCCTTTATCCAACGTGTTAACCCATTAAAATAAAACATGTTTCTGCGTTTCTGTTACATTACGTCGTCGCGCCGTTATGCTGTTTCATTTATGAAACAACACATCTGTTATGTTTCATTTAATGTGACGTTATGTTGTACGTTTACAATCCATTAATAAGCATAGTTTAATGTAACTCATCATCTCTTTTTCACCACACAACAGCGCCATCGTGCCACCGCCCAAATGTTGGAAAAAACAAATAAAATATCTTTTTGAGTTATTTTATTTTTTTTCCGAAAAGTCTGAAAATTAATTTTTCTGGTTGACCCTTGCTGGTCAAAGTTAGATCCATTCTAGGTGAATACCACCATTCCGAGTTCAACAGTGCCATTTTATTTTTTATCTGAGAACCAGTTTAAAAGATACAAAAACACACTCACGCATTTATTTAAATGTTCTTAAATAAATTTCAAAAATCTATTCTGAGTTCACCGGGCCTAGGAATCAGGTGCCATCAAAGCATTTGGTCTCAAAATAATTCCATATAATTTTTAAAAAAATTACATGGAATTTACGGGACCTTAAAGGAATAGCTGTATGAATATATTAAAATAAATTAACCACAAATAAATCAATTATATTTAGAGTGGCTGGGAAACTCAACCAAAAACCAAAAACTTTGCTAAAATTTCATTGATCACCTAAACACTTAGTAGGACACCAAAACCCTCAAAACTTTTGGAAATAACTAGGAAAAAATAGTTTATAAATAGTTATTTTTAAATAATGTATAAAGTAGGACTTTACATGCTTTTCAAAATAAAATCACAAGCCCACTTTCAATAAAACTACCTTCTTTATAAAATTAAAACAAGTATAAGTAAGGATTTTATATGAATCCTTTAAACTAGGGATGGAAATGATTTTTTTTATCGATTTCAATCCTATCTTGAAAATCCCATTTAATATTATTTTAGGGAAAACCCAATTCTCTTAAGAACACAATGAAATAACCAAAAAATTATCCACTTTCGAAAAAATACTTTCAAACCATTATAAAAAACTAATTTGAATGTAATAAATAACCACACAAGGTTATGTCATACAAGTAATAAGGAGAAACAATACTACCATAAGTAAACCATTGTTATCTAAATTCTTAATCATAAAAAACCAACATGAAATCCCATGCATAATATAACTAATAAGTGACTCACATTTTCAACAAAAAACAAATAAGGCATAACATACAATACATATAATGAGCTAACAAATTAGAGACTAATGTGAAATATAAAATATGTTCAAAGGTAGATGAATTATTGACAGGTTAATGATTACACATCCCATTAAATGAATTACTCTCACCTAGTATCATTGATGACACCCCACTAGAGAAGTACTATGTACTATCAGGGGTGAATAGCTAGTGTGTTATCTCAACTATCCTATCAATCTCCCATGAATTCCCACTATGATGCAAATGGATCCTCATAAAATTTCTGTATTAGGTGGTCTATGTTTAAAAAAAATGGCATCCAATGGAAATAAAAAATACCAAATGCTAATGTCAAAATCACATCCTTCCCACCTCACACACATCCCTTAAAAAGATCCACAACCCATAAGCACATTATGAATCATAATTCAAACATCCATCACATGGATAGACATAAACATCATCAATAAAAATTAATGGGCTCAATAACATCACAATTAGCTGATCAATCAAACATAAATTAAAAAATTTCCAACTAATCAATTAAATTTTCACATATATTATATAAATTTGGAAATTGATTTATAAAACTATTTATAAGACAAACATAAGTCCAAGAGAAATTACTATCAACTCAAAAAACAACCAAAACAACTCAAAAAAATCTCTATTTCATTTCCTAAAAGCAGACCCCCCAGAATTTTATAAATCAGGAAATTATAATTAATCAAACACCTTTAAAAAGAAAACCATCATCAAATATTTTTTTTAAAATATTGATGTCCCATTATAAAATCCAATTTTTTTAATCCAACACTTGGCATGTGCCCAAGGTCTATGTGAACCCTATAAACCGTTTTGAAAGATAATAAAAAACTACAAGGTTTTCTATACCATTTCAAATCCAAGTGGAAAGATTTTAAAATACTTAAAATATTTTAAAATATCCAAACAAGAAATTTCTTAAGCACTTGGCATATGGCCATGGCCCATGCTAAGCGCTAAAAACCAATCACAAATAATTTCAAGAATATGAAATCATATAAAATGGATTTAAATTTATAAAAATCAATTTAAAATAACACGAGAAACATTTAAAATGTAATAATAGGGGATTCTGTAGAGACACCTACCACATATGAAAGGCGGTCAACCCGGAAGAAAGTTGTAACGAGCTGAGACACATCTCTTTCAAAGGTGAAGGCTCGAACACACAAGAGAGATTCCCTCCAAAAATTAAAACACACCAATCAGTATTTTAGAACCATCCATATCACAATCCATGAAACATAACAATTAGGGATCATAGAAAAGGAAAAGTTGGGTGAGAGAGGGATAGAGAATAAAATATAGGATGGAAGGAGAGTCTTACCACTTGAAATCACAAGAGAAAACAACCGATTTCTAGAGAGGAAGGAGTTATAGTGGGAGGAGGGTCACATTTAATGAGGATAGGAGGGTGGAATGGGGTTTTATTGTGTGATTAAGAGGAGTTCGGTGGGTGAGAGTGTTTTTTTGGAGTTTCCATAAAATGAATAAAAATAAATAAATTCATTGGAAGACTACACCATTTGGCCACATGGTCTAACTAACCATGCACCAACTATGAATAGTGCATTGTTGAATTTATGATCCAACCTACATGATTGTCTCAAAGTCTAATTAACCATGCACAAGACATGCACCACACCCAAATCATACAAAGTAACCACACAATTTCTCCACAGACTCACATGGTTTCCCCCCAAATCATGGGCCACCCATGAAACCCAAACCCTGAACATTAAAAATGAATTGCATGCAATTATTTCATGTATAAGTTTAAGGGTATATGTATTGATTCCTTCAATCCATGTGTTTTAACCATGCACAAAAAGAACATTTCAATTTTTTTTGAGTTTTGGGATGAAACTAAATGGAAACCTAAAATAAGATGTAAAAATCATATAACCACATAAATAAACCCCATAGAGACATGGTGCATTCATATTCCTCATGTAACATAGTCCCTATCACCAAAATGACCTAGGTGACTTGGAGGTCTTGTAGCCCAAAGAATCTATTTCATGGAAAAAAATCCTATTCAAGAAAATATTAATCACCAATACAGTACCACAATCATACTTCTATTATACCCATGGTAAATTCCCCCAAGTTAGTTGTAATCATGGATTGAGACCCCAACCACATATAGATAACATGAAACACAAACACACTCAAACACACTCACACATATATTTATATAATGAATATTTTTATTATAAATAAATAATATTATGATATATATATATGAACATTTGTGTGTTTTTTTCACTTCATGTATATTATATACCTAAGCTCATAAACTTTAAATATAAAAATAAATCCAAAAAACATTCGAAACAATAAAAAATTATAAAATACATAACATACCACATAAAATTTTATATGTCTAATAAAAAGTTTTCAACTCAATGATATATATTTTTCACTTATCCTTACACATGCTGTATAAAATGTGATATTCTATAACTATTCTATGAAGTGGAAAATGTTATGAAAATATAATCTTTATGTTCCATAGGTATATTTGCTGTGTGATAGGTCTCTAAATATTAAAAAACACATGTTTTAAATATTGAAGGACATTATAAACCAAAAATTACATTATATTGTTTAATTATATTTGAAATATTGTTTATTTAAAATGGATAAAATAAATCAATTCCTTATACTGATGTTAGTTGTATCAATGATCTTCAGTTAAAGTGGTTTATGGTGACACCTTTTGAGAAACCAATAGGTTCCACTCTCCATGGTGTATCCATGGGATAATTTGAATCTTCATATAGTTTAGGTAGGACCCACCTTTATTCCATGGTATACTAGAAACTTGAATGGTAAATTAAGTAAAATGATCATATCTTCATAGGTAGAATCAAAAGATAGAGCTCTAGAAATGATCATGAGAAATAACAATACCATCTCAACTCCTTGTCCTATTAATATATGCCTCAGGAAACTATTGATCATTATGTAACATTTACCCAATGATTTTATAATGAATGAGTTATTATTAAGTTATTAAAAATATGTAACCTTTTATACATATAATTAACATTTATGTAAACTCTATTCAACCATATGTTTCATCTTATAAAACACAAATAATAATGACATCCAAGAGTGGAATATAATTAAATTTAAATTCATAATATTTGAATTTATAAATCAATCATAGAGTGAAATATAGATTTTATAATATGGTTTATAATTCCACATGATAAAATCAATCATATAGTACAATTAGCATAGGCAGAGGAAATATGATATCACTATATAAAGAGAAATTGTATTCTCATTAGGAATAAAAAATTCCTTTACACTATGGATTCCATACCATAAAACATACCATATCATCTTATACAATATGTTCCAAAATATATTTTACATATAATTATTTAATAGAATTTCTCCATTAATAAATTACTTACACTAAATTCCTATATAATTTGTTTCATTTGACCTTATATAATATCATATATAATAACTTTTGATGTAATATCCAAAAATAATTTTTCATATATTCCAAAATAACCTTTTGATATCTATCATCAAATTCATCTTGTATCATATCATATGAAATACCTTATAAATAATCCATCCGAAACACTTTTTTGGATAAACTCTAAAATAATTTTAGAATAATACTCTAAATTTTGTAAAATTGGTCCTCATCTAGTAAACCATAATGTTTTACCCCATGGTATTTTTTTGTGTGGGAAATTAATATGAATTTCTAAATCTATAAATGTTTGAAAATAGAGGCCCCTAAAAAACCATTTGTGATACTCATGTTAAAAAAGGATCCAATATTATCACACAAAAAAACCTATATCTTTATACCCATGTCCACAAATTTTACCACATACAAGCATGTGTTTTCATATACTCACTTTGTTTCAGACATTGAGTATTCATGAAAAACATAATGTTTCAATCACATATATCCCACTCAAGTGATCTTGATTCTAGGAGTATATGCCGAATTGGTTAATGTATACATCACACATCATTCATGCTTATCTATGGGTGTATTTAATTCCCCTCAACCAATAGATAGGTAAATCTAGTATATTATCTTTGTATAGTGATACACTACTTAAGTCTATTTCAATCAAGGTCCATGTAATTATACTCATCATCTGAGAGGGAAAATATATTCTTGGTTAAGCCCCAACTAATGCCCGGATCAGTAACATACCACACCACCCATATCATAGTTATATATCAAGGATTTCATTATAAATATATCAAAGTATGAAGGCTATTATACAAGTTATCTTATCAAACATAGGTATTGGAGAATTTCAAATATGAAACACACACACATAGTATAGAAAAGACATAGTGTATGACCCTCCATGTCGTATACTTGGGGGGCTATCCAGTGATAAAAAACATATTTTGTGATTCATGATCATATATTGTATCTCCGTATGAAATAATACTCATTCCAACCATATCATTTTCTAACAAACTATAATACTCCTTGATAAACATTAGTTAGGTATAACTTGAATTCACATGTTGAGAGGCCATTTATCATTTTACAACATATTTTTTTAAACAATGTGAAAGAATGATAATGTGGAGGCATCCTTATGTATAACATGATATAGTTTTATATTTTCAAATTATTTTAACACTTTTGAAAAACCATAAATAAGATCCTATTTAATAACAACCCAGACGATAGACCACTATATTGGTCTTATGTTTACAACACTATTTTTTATTTGTAAACTCACAACATATCAATTTAATTCCCACCACATATCTATGTCACCATATAAAAAAACAAACCAACTAGACTATTTTAGTGATTAACATATATTGTTAGGACTATGTTGATATGAATCTGATCAGACTCATCATCATAATTAAGAAGGTGTTTGTTTTGTAGGTGTAGTCTTATGTTGTTAAGAAAATGTCAAAGAAGAAGAAATAAACTCACTTTGTAATTGTTGTAAATTATAACCATAATTGCATTCATAATATCAATGTCAACCTGCTTAAGAATGTCCATCATATTGGGAAGAATATTTCTGTAGGAAAAGTTTTATCTTACTCACCTTGGGTCCCGAATGGTGTTTCGAATGTAATTGGGAGATAAATGATTTTTTGCAAGGATTTGATGTAAATATGATGATACTTTTCTGATACTATAGTTATCATAAATCATAAGTTTTTTGAAACTGGGGATGTAAGACTTATGAAATAATTGTGAAGAAAAAGTGATGTCAGTCATATTGAGGTTCAGATTGGAAGGAAAGAATTTGCTGGGAAGATACAATAAATCCCAGTGTAAGTTAAATGATGCTATATCGATCATAAAAGTTTTCAAAGTCATGAAGAAGTCATGATATAAGATGATGTTTGTTGAGGAAAGGAGTTGTTTAAGTCAATGATTTATGGTCTCAATTCATCAATGTGAGATCACCAAACGTATAATATTTTAAAGGTCATAATGTTTTGTTTAGAATGTAATATTATGAAGAAGATTGTTTTTAGTCAGACTAGTATGAAATGAGTTACAAATATACAATGAAATAAGTTGTTGAATACTATAAGTCTTTCTTTATAACCATAAAAGGAAAGAAGTTCCTAAATTCAATATTACTGACACCTGTTCATAAGTGTCGATGTTCCACTGAGTATCATAGTGACACTGTCACTGATCATCTGATGTAACATTTTTTGAAAAAGGTAATTATAAAAAGACTTGTGTTTATTGGTAGTTTTTGGGACCAATGAAAAATAAAATTAATTTTTTGAGACCTATGGGTGAGAGGATGTCATATATTGATCAAATGATAAAGATCAACAATATAGTCAACCATTTTCATCATGTTGAATTGTTTTTTTATCAATTGTATAAAGAGGAAAAGAAGTCAGGTCTCCTTAATAAGTGAGTCAAGTGAAAAGAAAACTCTGATTTGTTTTTCAGTTAGGTCAAGAGTCATCAGACTGGTGATTTCACTGATTATTAGAGTGAAGTAGAGACCGATCCCTCAAATAAGGGAAGAAACATATAACATAATCATAAAAAGGATCATCATTATAAAGAAAATAAGAAAGGAATATTTGTTTAAAGAATCAACTAAATTACTTTCAGGAATATTTTTTTAATTGGTTTAAACTGATGTACATGATTTTTTGATAAGTAAAAATATATTTATAATTTGACACTATGTTTATGGGAAAATAAAAGGTGAATGGAGACTAATAAAATAGCAATGATGTAATTGGAATAATTTTTTCAAAGATTTTTTTATCAGTTCATATGATGAATTGGAAAATGAATATTTTTTTGTGGGCATGGAGCATGGAAATGGCATGTGTGTTGATTTTGAGAATCATTATGGGAAGATATATAATTTTCATATGTTTTTTTTCAAATGTCATGGAGAAACATAAAAAAGAATTTTCAATTTCCATCATAATGGGAAAATTATGATGGAAAATAGAATCAGACTGATGTTGGTGAAGAAATTCTTATGCAAGTGGAAGTAGTGAGAATATTTGGGAATGTTTGAGAAGAATTGAGAAGAATTAAGAAGTGATGAATAAGTCAAAGATGCACTTGAAATTTAAGGTAAATTTGAGTTTTTGGATGTTTAGAGTAGTGGGAATGGTTTTCAAAATCCATCCAAAACTATATTTGGATCACCTATACATATTGTGTGTACATTTTAATTTCAACTAATTAATGTATTTATCATAGGTGAAGAGAGAAGAAAGATCACTGAAGAAGTTTTAGAGAGAAAGAGTTTGTAGGTTGGAATTTCCTGTTGAAGTTTTCTAGATAGAAGAATAATAAGGAAGATCATATTAAGAGTGTCTGGATTAGATCAGGAAATCAAATTGTAATTTTTGGATGGAGATAGAAGTAGTTCAGAATTTTTTTAGTGGAATTCTAGAAGAGTATTATTTAAAAACTGAGCAATCTAAAAGGGTGGATCAGATTGGAAAATATGACTCAGTATCATTATGGAGTCCTGGAATTTATTGTCTTCCATTGGGTAGGAATGTGAAGAATTATTTTTAAGATAATATTTGTGAAGGTTGAAAAGGTAGCAAATAACAAGTTTTTAATAATCTATTTAATGTTTCTTAACTAGTTAAAAAAATTAAATTACATCATTTATGATACTAGAATCACACACACTATTGTATTGAACATAGATTTATATGAGTATAAGGGAAAATTCTACACATTTTATAAAAAAAAGGATTGTTTTATATTAAAGTGTGTGTATTGAATTTTTTCCGAACTATACCAAGGACATAGCTACTCTTATTGAGTAACGAACCTTGTAAATTTTTATGTTCACGTGGTTGTGTGATTGGTTTTGATTTCAACAAGGCAACAAATCATTAATAGGGGGTTAAGGTTACTTCAGAAGAAAGGGAAATTTAAAGAAAAAGATATCACATATTCACCGCCACTACCTCTTAGGGATAAATTAACCTTTTTGGGCATTTACAATATAAATTAAATCCAAGATTCCATTAGTTTACACTTTGTAGATGTTTTTTAAAAGAAGTTGTGATAGTGAATATGAATTGTGTGAATAGTAAAGAGATTCTGGTATTCAATGGTAAAAAATATCATATCTAGAAAGATAAAATGTTTATTTATCTTATGTCTCTTAGGTATGACGTTCTTGACGGTTTAATAGTTTTATTTCCTCCTATTGATGTGAATTTTTTTATCACATCTGTTGACAGGAAGAATCTCGAGAATGATCAAAGAGTTAAGATTTTTTTTACTCTCATCACTTTCTAAAATAGTGTTTTTATGATTAAAAGTTGTTCCACTACTAAATGTATCTTAGATAAGGTTAAGATAATTTATAAAGGAAATAAAAAATGAAATAAGGCAAAGTTACAAATCTTGATGTTGATGTATGAATATCTCAAGATCGATGAGTATGAATCTGCTGGCGAATTATTTAGTAGTGTAAATGAAATTGTTAGCAATATAAAAAGTATTAGTGAAATGTTATAAGATTCTACTCATATTGAGAATATCTTGAGATTTCTTACTGAAAAATTTTATGCAAATGTTTCTTCCTTAGAATATACAAATCCAAAAACATTATATTTGTATAATTTGTATAAAATTATTATTACTTATGGAATGAGAAGGGATAAAGTTATCAAATCAAATTCAAAATTTTATTTTGAAATGTCTTTCAAAGATGAAAATAAAGTAAAGCATATTAATATTATTTAATTATAATAATCTTGAGATTTTTTTCTGAAAATGAGGCATGTAAAAATCTTGATGAATTGTCATCCATATTTTCTAAAACTATGAAATAGGTACATTTAAATATAAGAGGAACCTACAATAGAAAATTTTTAAATGTGGTGACATTGGGAACTTTGGGGCCAATTTTTTCAAATAAATAAAGAAGATGATAGTGATGTAGATGATAGAATGGAGAAAATATCATGGAAGAAACAAGGTGATATAGGAAAATCCTATTCCAAGGGGAATGTTAAAAATTTATCTAAATACAAACGGAGAAGCATTTTTTCTAAATATGAACAAGAATAATAATATGAAGTATAATATAAAAAATAAACTGAGCATGATGGAGAAATACATTCATTTAAACAGTTAATAAAAAATAATTTAGGAGTAGTAGATATGAAGAAGAAAAAATTCAATTAGAATTCTATCTGAAGGATGACATTAAAGAATGTATCAGAATGATTTGGTGGATTGAGAAATAAATTATGAAGTTTAAAGAATGAAAATTATTTAATAAAAAATAAATAATTTTTTCATCATGATAAATTCATGATTCTAGAAGATATTTATGATTTGAATAAATATCTCAAAAAATAAAATAATAATAATGAACATCTAAAAGTTATGTCTAAGAAAAAACTCGAAGAGCATGCGATCAATAAAATATTTCTAAAGAAAAACATAGGGTTACAGTTTCCATAATTCTATTTATGAAGTTGGTGAAGCTCTCATAAGGATGAACCTATGAATGGTTAATAAGATTTACCTTAAAAGGTTGAGATGAATGTTGAAATTATTTCTATCAAAGAGAAAGATGAAAAAATTATATATCTGTGAAAGGACAACAAAGTTGAAAATTAAAAACTATCTAAAAATATTGATTCCAAAAAAGTTTCTATTACTTATGGTCCTAATAAGGCTAAAAATAAAACTGAGCTGATGAAGAAGATTCCTGTTGATAATAGAAAGGTTAGTGGTCAATAAAGTTATGATAAGAAGGTTGATGAGAAACATGATCACGAATATGGTAATTATGGAAGTTTCAGAGGAAAATATATGCTCTATGGATACTTCTAGTATTGTGGTGGATTCAGGAACATGGAAAATATATGTTGGTTTAATCAATAACATTATTAATCTTCCACAAAATGAGAAGGAAATGTTTTAGGGAGATTCAATCCTGTCAGGAGTTTGACAATGATGTTTTGAAGAAAATTACGATGGTTAGTGTGAAAAACAGAAAGAGATTCCAACCTTTGGAAGCTATTTGAGAAATATTTGAACAACATATAAACCATTAAAAAGGTTTCTTTGTTTTGTTACTAGCACAAAAAAAGTTTGTTAAGAATTCTTAGAATCTAGAAGTTAAGAAATATAAAGGGAAAGAAAAATCTCTTATTATATAAATTGTTCTTAAAGTTACAAAAAAGAACTAAATTGGATCCTTGATATTGGATTTTCTTCTCGTATTAAAGGATATTAGAAATTGATAAAATATGTGAAATATTTTAAAGAAGGAACACTGAAAATTGGCAATGATGAATCTCTCTAAATCAAAGGTGTTGGATCAGCCATAATTGGGGACGAAAAGTTGAAATCCAAGAAATGATTATTTATTGATGGGATAAAACATAACCTGGTAAGTGTTTCAAAACATTGTGATGAAGAAAATAAATTTGTTTTTATAAAATATGGGGTTGTTTTGAGATGTTTTTAAGATGGAAATATAGTTACAAGAACCCAACATATAAAAGAAAACTTGTCCCATGTTGGTGAGGATCATAAATATTGTTAATTTTGGCTTGGTGGAGGAGAATAAATTATGGTATAAAAGGATAGGACACATGTTTCAATGAAACATGATCAATTTTTCTAGGTGAGGCAATGATCATGATATTCTAGATAAGGTAAGAATAATATATTTGTGTTTTAGGATTTTTCATAAGGGATAGATAACAAACTCTATGTATAAGAAAGTTGATATTTTTTCAAAATGACCCATGGATCTTATTCATTATGATATTTTTGGGATAATGATAAATCAATAAACTCATGAAGATAATTACTTTATTAAATTCATTTAATACTTTTCTCCCATTACTTGTGTTATGTATGTGAAACATAAGTTAGATGCTCTAAAAATGTTTAAATGTCTTAGGAGAAAATCTGAGACAGAATGTGAGTATTCAGTGATGTAGTTATGAAATGATAATGGTGGTGAGTAAAAAAATGAAGAGTTTTACTATTTTCCTGAGAAACATAGAAGTTGGAATGTGTTCAATACTCTATACACTCCTCAAAATATGTTGTTGTTGAAAGGAATAATAGAAGTCTTGTTGTAATAGGAAGAACTATGATAATTGTACATGCTCTCTCTCATTACTTTTGGAGGAAATCCATGATAATTTATATTTATATTCTAAAGTGATGTTTCTATAGGCCAATATCAGATATGAATCCATATGAAACATTTTATAACAAAACCCTGAGTTTGAATCACTTAAGAGTAATGCATGCATCATAAAGAAGAAATGTGGAATCCTTGCGAAGTTTGAGTAGATATGTGAATATAGAATTTATTATATATGCTCCAGATAGAAGAGTATGTAGATGTCTCAACCAATGAATAAGAATATTAGTTAATTATATTAATGTGAACATTATTGAAAATTCGCGGGGATATGATAAAGAAAATCATTCTAATAATGAAGATAAATAGGAAGAAATAATGTCTAGTGAAAATTATGATAAAGATACTGAAAATGGTAATCCTACTCAAGAAGAAGAATCTGAATTAACTATTTCAAGTGGTGATGATGAATCTCAAAAATCTCATCCCAGGATGTGGAAGAATGTGGAAGATCAAAACATTATTGGGGATCAACATTTGAAGGTTCAAACAATAAGAAAATCTAGAGTTTTTACACATACTTCTGTAAATTTTACCGACAAGATGAAATATATAAATGAAGATTTTGAGCATCCAAAATGGGTTCAAGATATGAATTAATAGATATATTAGATACAAAATAGTGATAGATGAGAACTCATACCTAATCAAAATAACAAAAACGTTATTGGAAAAAATGGGATTTCTGGAACAAGTTGAATGAATAAGGTGAAGTGATAAGAAACAAATAAAGATTAGTGTATAACTGATAATACAAGATTGAAGGCATTGATCATGATGATAATTTTTCTTATGTGTAGAGGATAAAAATATTCATAAATTTTATTTCTATTAAAACTAAAAAAAGTTACAAAAATTTTCGGATGTACGTGAAGTTTTCATTTCTTAATACGGATCTTAGTGAGGAAGTTTATAATGAAAAAACATATTGTTTTGTGTTGGTAAAGATTAATGTTCTATGTTAATGTTGAATAAAGGCCTGTGTGGGTTAAAATAATCTCTAATGGAATAGTATTCCAAATTGGATACCTGATTAAGAAAGGTTAGTTTTAATAATGGTAGAGTTGATAGTAATCTGTATATCAAAATAAGTTATGAGTTTTACCTCATTGTAATTGTTTACGTTGATGAAATTATCATTAATGGTGATTATGAAAGAACTTATAATATAATTACTAAATAAATGAAAAAATTTACGGAGATTTCCATTTTAGGTGAAATGAAATATATTCTTGGGTTACAAATTTTGCAAAATAAGAAACAAAATTTTCATTCTCAATAAAAGTATTCTTAGGAACTTATTAAGGAGTTCAGTATGGAATATTAAAAACCTATTTCCACAATTATTTCATTAGTAAATAATTTAAAAAATATGGTGAAGGTAAAGAATTTGAATCAAAATAATTTTATAAGAATATTGTATGTTTTTTATATTTTTCTTCCTCAAGACCCGAAATTGTTTATGTTTTTACATTATTTGCAGAATTTCAGAGTTCTCCGAAATAGTAACATTTATTGGATGGGGAAAAATATTTTTGGATATATCAAATGAACATATAATTTTAGAAACATTTATGATAGCTCAAAATGTATTGACTTGTTTGTTTATTCAGATGTTGACTAGGTAGGAAATGTTGATGATAGAAGATCCAAATCTGGTGGAGTTTTGATTTTAGAAAAAAAAGTGTTAGTAGGCATACAAAGAAAAAAAATTCAATAACCCTTAACATGGATAAAGTTGTGTATTCTGATTCCACTCATACTTAAACTCAACTCATGTTGATGAAAACTCATTTAGAAGACACAATTGTTGAATTGAAGTTACCCCAACTCTTTTGTTGTGATAATAACAGTGATATCAAACTTGTGAGAGACATAGTAAAACATTCCCTTTAAAAACATATTTTTATGTCATTTCATCAAAAGTTAATATTGATAATAATGAATTTAAGAAAGAGTATATTCCTACATTAGAACAAGTTAAAGACATTTTCAAAAAACCTTTACAAAAGGAACATTTTTATAATCTAAGGTTGAACATGGGAATCCAACCTCTTTCTCATCAAGGTTGAGGTATCCATTTTATCCCCTATATAATATTATATTTAGATAGTGTTTTCAAAGGGGGATAATAGTTTCTTAAATATATCCATTTATATGTGCTAAACCTTTTAAGAAAGCATGTATGTTAGGGGAGTTGTGGGTAAGACTTGAATTTCACATGTAAATGTCTGAACTATTATAAGAGTTTGATAGAGTGGTTATAGAAAACCGTTTTTATACAAAAGTTTAAGAATAAAAGAAATAGGTGAATAAAGATATGTAGAAAATATGAGGAAGTTTTACGAGTCACTAATTTTGGACAACATGGTTTTTCTATCAACATTTTTTGTTTTCTACAATGAGTTAGCTCACATAGGCCTATAATTATAGATAATCAACATACATCATGAGGTTAAAAAGTTAAGTGATTTATGGACCTTGGATGAAAAAATAAAAAGGGGGGTATTTTTAGGACCAAGTTGATAAGGAAGATGATCATACTCCTTATTAGTATTAGAAAGGTGTTTTTTTGAAGGCAATGTCTTTTTTCCCAGGAAATGTAAAAGAATAAGAAATCACCTCACTTTCTAGTCGCTGGAAATCAAAATCACAACATTATTCAGATGATCAAACTCCACCTTATTAATAAATACCATCGTATTTGGAAGAATATTTCTAGAAGAAAAGGTTCATTGGAAAATCCATGGGTGAAAAATGGTGTTTCAATTATAATGAAGAGGTTAATCAGATTCTTTGTTGATCCAATGTAAATCTGATGATGATTTTTTTATCTTGGAAATCTGATAAATCATATTTTATCTAAAAACTTGTGAGGCATGCCGTATTAAATAAATGGGAATAAAAAGTGGTGCCAATCATATTGAGGATTAGGATGGAATGAAAGAAGAATCTTGGAATATATAATACATACCAATGTAATTTATACAATTATATATTGATATTAAAAGTGGTCAAAGTAATGAAGAATTTATGATAGATTAAGAAGTTTTAGGATGAACTAAGTTGCTTAAGTCAAAGAATTCAAATCTAACATTATTAGTGTGATATCACCTGCCTATATATAATTTAAAGGTCATAATGTTTCTTCCAGAATGTGAAAATTTTAAGATGCTGGTTTTCAGTTAGAAAAATAAGCAATGAGATACAAATATTTGAAAAAAGATGTTATTTAATGCTAGAAGTATGTATCATAATTAGAATAAGAAATAAGATGCTGAAGATGAATCTATTGACACCGGTTAATCAAAATAGGTGTTCCCCTATAATGGCCCTATCCTTTTACATCTATTGTTACATGATTTTAAGAATCATTAGCCTTCAAATGCTAACCATGGATCATAATGTCCGGTGTTATTGGAATATTAGGTACATAAAAATGAAAACATGGAATCAAAATAAAAAGTACTTTTATTTAAATATCATAATGAGCTTCTAACTTCCTTTGATCCCTTACATATATAGAGGATAACTTGAGGAATACATGAACAAAGGGATGATCTAAAAAACTCAGTAAGGGAAACAAACATATAATATGGCATAACACATGGGTTAGAAGGCATAAAACGATGACATAAAATAGGGTAGAATAAACATAAAAAAGCACAACATGTATAACATGGGATAAATTAATCATGGAAGAATATGAGTGTGGAAAAAACATACAACATGACATAAGCATGAATCAAGGATAACTTCCAAGACCATTTAAAATTAAGGATCATGAGTCAAGCATAACCTCCAAGATCATTGCACATGGTAGAAAAAGTCCCATAAAGGATTCATGTTCACTCCCTCTTCCAACATTAAGTCTCATGAGACTAAACATTACCCAATGATTTAGATAACTATATGGGAACACCCATCAACACATGTTCCTGCATATTTGTGCGACATTAAGAATCTTACATGAGGAATAAATATAAGGGTTACCCATGGAATGAATTGGGAATCATAATCATGTCACAAGTCATAAAAAATAGAATATCATAATTTTTTCCATGAAAAAATGGATTTAAATCATACGTAGAAATTTATAAGGGAAAATAGGAATAGATCATATTAAGTGATGTCAAATTTAAGTTAAAACATTTAAAAATTGTGTTTATAAAACATTACATGTTTAACATTTTAGTGCGGCTTAAGGAAAATATTAATGAGAATTTAAAGCGGAAAAGGAATAACTTTTTATATAGAACCATAAATGAAACATGATATATTTTCATTATAAAATGATTTATTTTATATGAATAACGAGGGATTAAAATAGATTATGGATGGTACTTGAAAATGGGTAAGAAATTGGGTTGTTCTCTTTAATTGGTCTTGCTTATCAGGAATAATAGAGAAGGGGACCTATTTAAATGATGAATTTTTCCATCATAGAATGATTAAATGATCTAGATACATGAAAATAAAACATATTAAAAATTTTTAGAAGAATTATATAAAAATAAATAATTATTACATTGGGGTAAAGATAGAGAAATTATAACCCCAAGGAAAAAGGAAGGTTTGGAAAGAAACCCTTACCTCATGTACGAAACTATTATTCACAGGATATTAATGTCATGGATAATAAAATTAATTAATTAATTGATTCAGAAACTTCTATAAATATATTTTATTTATTATAATTTTATTAAGTTCATTCGTGGACTTTTTTATGAGTTACAAGATAAAATTTCATCCTTTGGGAGTGTTTGATTCCTTGGTTTTTATGTTTGGTTCACTTGTATATGTGTATGGAAGATCGTGTAAAATAAGAATAGTTTTCTATAATTGAAAATATATGTTTTTAATTTACATAAAAAATATTATATTTTCTTTTATATCATTTTTATTCTATATGTGAGGATGATTCAATAGATAAAATGTTAATGATAACCATTTAAATTATTTGGGCATTTTTTTTCTGATCATCATGATCTAATTTTGTTTTCTTAATTAATATTATGTATATATACTTGTTCCATAACATTAAATAAGTAGTAATACATTTATTATAACCTGTTTTAAACATAAAATGGTTTTATTAATAGCCTTGTATGTGGTAATGGAAATTGAGAACCCATCATCGTTGATTGTTATAAATCCACACATTACGGATGAGGTTTTCCTTTTTAGAAAAAAAGAGAGGGAAATAGAATTAATGATGGGTTGTTACATTAACATAGTAAAGTTATTGTATATAAATTATATTGGTATTATCATGTCACATGGATAAAGGGAGGAGAGGAGAGGATAATAAAAGAAAGGAGAAACAAAACAGAATAAATACAAACGAAATAGAATTTTACTTCTTGAATTTCTTCTCCTTAAGAACCTCATTGAGGCACTAGAGTTTGGTCATTAATTGAATATAAATTATCTTTTTCATGGGGGAGATACTTTGGAAGATGTTAGGGTAGAATTTTTAAAAGATTCAAGCCGATAGTTGTGTGAGTAAAAGAAGTGGTGAGGGTGGTATTTATAGTAGAGGAGAGGGGTATTTTTTTATTATTTTATTAATTTTTCTATTATTTTGGATCTATACTATGAATATAGTTGATTATTATAAGTAAATATAGTAACTAGCCCATTTAATTTCGAACTAAGGGTGGGTACATCATTCATAAATCCACCGTGACTGAACTATTCACGTATTTAGCTAATATCGTAAATTATCGAATTTCACTATTCACAAAAAAATTCAACTATTTTAGAAAAATACCAAAACCTCACCCTTTACATTTTTCAATTTGACAAATTAAAAAATGGACACCATTTTACGATTTTTTATAAATATGATAAATATAATTTTTAATTAAAATGATCATTTCTTCAAAAAATACCAATTTTAAACTTATAACTATTTTCATAACACCTTGAAAAATTAATTAAGGTCTCACAAAATTATATTATAACCATAATAAAACAAAATATTAATTTATGAATCTCTTTTATAAAAATAAATTTTCCTTTAACTCATAAAATTAATTATAAAATTGTAAATAAAATTTTATGTTTTATATTTAAACCAACAGTTAATTTATCATTTTTAGATCATTTATTTACTTATAATATGATATAATTATATCACATTTTCACTTAAAATATGGAGAAATTTTATTTATACTTTCATAGGTGAGGTTAACATTCTATTGGCCAGTTTACAATTCATAAGAGTCATTGCTATTCTAAAGGTCAAGTTACTATTCTATTGGTTTAGGTTTCATAATTTCTATAAATAAAACTTATTTCATTAATTTTTTATTTATAACGTTTGTACAATGATATTTAAGTGATTTTATATAATTTATACTATATGACATATTTATAAGAAGGTAAATTTCATTGATATAATTAAGGGTCATTACATTCTTCCCAACTTATGAAATTTCACCATTGAAATTTGATTTTCAAAACTAAGGAGAAAGTAGGTGAGGGTATTTCTCTTTCATTTATTCCTCCGGTTCCCATGTTGCCTCATCATACTTATGGTTCATCCATAGTATGTTGAGTAGGTGAGTAGTCTTGTTGCATAGACCTTTATCTCTATAGTATAATATCTTCATTGGATTCTCCTCATAAGAGAGATTATTTTCCAAAATGTACAACCTTTGAATTCAATACATGTGATAGATCTAGTATGTACTTCTTTAAGAGGGATATCTAGAATACATCGTGTACTTGAGAAATGGGTTGTGGAATATCCAGTTGACATGACACAACTTTGACATGATCAATAATCTCAAAGTGGCCAATGTACCTAAGACTTAGCTTTACCTTCATTCCTAAATCTCATGATCCACTACCATTGAGATATACATAAGAATACCATGTCTATAAACCTAAACATTATGTCTCATTGAGTATTTTCTTGATAACTCTTATGTTAACTTTGGGCTGCCTTGATGTGTTCTTGAATGTTTTTCATTTTTACACTATTTCATCAACCATTTCAGGTCATAGAAGCTTACGTTCATCGACTTAATCCTTTCATGTCAGTTTTTTACATATTTTACCATAAAGAGATTCTTCTGGATCCATACGGATGCTTGAGTGGAAACCTTTATTGTAAGGGAACTCAACCAGTGAAATATGTTGGTCCCATCTTCCCTTGAAGTGTATAGAACATGTTCTCAACATGTTTTCCAGTGTTTGAATAGTCTGTTTAGATTAGAAATCAATTTTTGGGTGATAGGTTATACTTAATCTCAACTCATTGTTTACAGAAAGTTGGAGAATTTTCCAAAACATTGAGGTGAATTTAGGATCTCAATCGGATACAATAAATAATAGTACTCCATTAACCCTTACCACTTCACTGGTGTATATCCACACAATTTAGTCGAGTGGTATTTCCTCTTGAATTGTGATAAAGTGAGCTATCATTACAAGATGATCCATAATTACCCATATAGAATTATTCCATATGTATGTCTTTGGTTTTCTAGTGACAAAGTCCATGGTGAAGTTTTCCCATTTCCATGTTGGTATGGGTAACGGTTTCATCACCCCCTTATAATTTTTCTCTTCAACCTTAACTTGATGACATTATAAGGAATTTGATATATATTCAACGATATAATTCTTCATATAATCCAACCAGTAGTTCTCTCAAAGATCCTAAAACATATTTGTGCTCCCTGGGTAAATAATAGAGATGGTTAACCTATGGGCTTCATTCAAAATCTCTTTATTTATATGTGGATTGGATGGTATAGATAGTCATGACCCAAAGGTCATGAATCATTTTTCATCCATTTTTAACTCATAGAATTTTCTATTTATGATAAATTCCATTTTTTCCAGAATTTCCACATACTTTCTTTGAGAATCCTTTAGTTTCTTCATAAGGGATGATTGATAAATCATTTGATAAAGGATTGATGATGTTCCATCATTAAAAATTCCCATATCCATCCTTTATAGGTATATAAATATTGGATCCTTCTTAATTATCATCATTTGTTAAGATGCAGGATCCTACATACTAAGAGCATTCACCACTTTATTTTCTTTACCAAGATGGTAGTGGATTGAGAATTAATAATCGTTGATGAGATTTAACCATCATCATTGTTGAATCTTAAACTCCTTCTATGTTAACACATAAATGAGGTTCTTATGATAAATATATATCTCACACTTCTCCCCATATAGATAATGGAACTATATTTTCAATGAAAATATCACAACGTCCAACTCTAGATCATTAGTAGGATAAATTTAATCATAAATTTTTAAATACCTTATGGTGTACAATATAACATTTTCATTTTTCAATAGTATGAAACCTAATACCTTCTTTGAATCATCGATGTAAATCACAAAGAGTTCCCAACTTGTCAGTAGTGAGTGCACTTGTGTAGTGAGAGGACACCTTTTCAACTCTTGGAAGAAATATTCCCATTCACTGGTATAGATTAATGTTACTCCATTCCAAGATATCAAGGTTAGTGGGTTTGAAAATCATGAGACATTCTTCACATATTTTTAGTAATACTTACCTAGACCAAGGAAAACATGAATCTCCATTAATTTTTTTTCCTAGGCCACTCCTCAATTAACATTTCCTTGGAAGGGTCCATATATATTCCATTTAGGGATGAATTCCACCAAGAATGGCACTTCCTCAATATATAACTCAGAATAGTATTATATTAAAAATAGTTTCTCCCTTTACAATGTCATTAGAACAGTGTTTAAATTCTCCTCATGTTCCTCCTTGATCTTAGAGTATTTCAAACTATCATCCATAAAGAAAACCAAAAATTTATTGAGGTAATATCCAAGGAATCTATTCATTAAGTCCATGAAAAATTCTATTGAAGTAGTGAGTCCAAAGGGAGTCACTATGAAATCATAGTGTCTATACCTCATTCAAAAGGAAGTTTTGGGAATATATTTCTTCCTCACCTTTAATTAGTGATATCCCGACCAAAGGTCTACCTTAGAGAAATACTTAGACCCATATAGGTGATCAAAAAGTCATATATCAATGGAAGGTGATACTTGTTATTTATCATGATTTTATTGTTCTCATAATAATAAATTAAGAGTCAAATTGATCCATCATTCTTCTTGATAAAGAGGACTGGTTCACCCCACAGTGAAGCACTCGGGTGTATAAAACCCTTTTCCAGATTTTTCTATAACATATTCTTCAGTTATTCCAAGTCAATGGTGGCCATTATATATGGTTTATTTGACATAAGAAGATATTTGAGAATCATTTTAATAGAGAACTCAACTTATTAGTTTAGAGGAAGACCTGAAAATTATTTAGGGAATATATGAGTGCAGTCCCTCGGAGTTCTTGGAGTCTTCAATGCTTCTGAAACTCACTCTGGTTGCTCATTTTAATCATAGGAGACCATTAGTTGATGATTTTTATAAGTTTGTGTTTGGTTCTTGGGAGATTCAAGAACGAGCGGTTGTTGGTTTGCTTGATAGCCACCAGATTATGATCCTCTTTGAATCGGAGGCGAACCTCATTCAGGCATGGTCCAGGGCTCCGCGAAGTTTCAACGGGATGAGTTTCATCCTCCTTCGATGGAATTTCGATCTTCATATGAAGCGTGATTCTCTGCCAATTGCGGTTTGGGTCAGTTTACCTAAACTTATTCTTCTTTTCCAGAATCCTTCTATTCTTCAAATTATTGGTAATATAGTAGGAAGGTTTATTTGTTCTGATAATCGTACATCAGTTATGTGTCATCCAGTTAACCCCTAGATATATGTTGAATTAGATGTGTCTCGTCTGCCTTATGATTTTATATGGATTACTATTGGTGAGGAGTACAAGTGAAAATAGAAGTTGGTATATGAAAACTGGATGGAATTCTGCTCCATTTGTAAGCGGCTGGGGAACCCTTCGTCGATCTGCCGAAGGAGAGATCCTCCGGGGAAGTTGAAATCTAAAGATAATAAGGTTAAGGTTGACGTGATGAATATACTAGTTCAGGGGGCTATGGAGATGGTCACTGATAAAGACACTAATAACTTTAAATTACTCAGGGGTATGGTGTCCCCAGTGCATCCAATTAATGGTGGAACTCGGTGTGGCGAGCATTCTGGTTCTGTGAGGATAGAGGATGATTCAAACAACAAGAATTTTGGACAGGAAATGGTGATGGATCATGGACAGGATGACCTGGGGTTGATGGAAGGAGGGTAGGTTTCTCTGCTGTCCAATTCTGTTGTGGAGATCCAGTCGCCTAGACAACAGGTGTCCTGTGGAGAGGTCCATGATTCAGATATGGATAGAGGACCGAGGCTGCAGTTGAACATGTTGGTTTCTGATGTCCTCAATAGGCTGGGGAATGATTTGGAGAACACATCTAGCCCCACTGTTAGAAAAGATACTAATCATAATGAAGAGGAGAGATGCTCCAGCTTATCAGAGGTGGTATTTCCTGTCTATGCTAAGGGTACTAAGGGTTTGGATCCCTTGGAAAGACCCTTCCTTACCCTTAGCAACTAGTTTAAGGACCTCTCGACATGAATATTGGAGAATGGAACAATTGAGGATGATATTTAATGGATGGATGGTGGTGTGAAAACAATGAACGGTCTATAGGCTATGGGAAAGGAGACATGGTCCATGGAAGTAGAGGAAGTTATTACTGAGGAAAGGCAGCTCCATTTGATGGTGTGTAACATTCCTGACCAGAGGCGAGGGATCATCTCTGTGTCTCCTGCTGCTGTTTTGGGGGTGCGAGCTGATATTGGAAGGGAGAGTTCTGGGAGAGGGAAGGAAAATGCGAGTGGCACATTCAGATGTTCTTTTAGTGATGTTGTTCAGAGTGGAAATCAGACGATAGCTATAACTGATGGTCCCTTGTCTGCTTCTCCAAGAAGAAGACCAAGGAAGGATTACTCTTATTTTCCGTGGCTGATGCAGACCAGATTGGCTTCTAAATGGAATAGTGAGGTGATTGTGGCTTTTAAGTAGTTTAGTGTGGTCAAGAAGGGATCACCAGAGCAACCCGGTCTTGATCTGCTTAGGAGTTGGGTTCAAAGTGCAAGCTATTGGAGGTCTCCTGATTGGAAATCAGCTACTGGAGAAGATGGTTCTTACATGGGGTGCAGTGAGGAATCTGGTTACTATTATATGTAAGTTTCACTTGTTTTTTGTTGGGTTGTAAGTTGGGGTACTAGAAACCCATAAACCAGCTTTTTAAAATGAAAAAAATGATTAGCAGTGTGATATCACATGGCTACGTATAGTTTAAAGGCCATTATGATTGTTCTGAATGTGAAATTTTTAAGATTCTAGTTTTCTGTTAGAAAAATAAGAAATGAGATATAATTCTTCAAAGAAATAATATTTTGAATGATTGAAGTATGTATCGTAATTAGAATAAGAAATATTTTGTTGAAGATGAATATATTGACACCGGTCCATTAGACTAAATGTGGATTTATAATGGCCCTATCCTTTTACAAATATTGCTACATGATTTTAATAATAATTATCCTTAAAATACAAACCAAGGATCATAATGTATTGATACATTGGAAGATTAGGTACATAAAATTTAAAACATGGAATCAAAATAAAAACTAATTTTATTAAAATATCAGAACGAGATACTAAATTCCTTTGATACATTGCATCTCTTGAGGATAACATAAGGAATACATGAACAATGGGATGAGATAAAAATCCTAGTAAAGGAAATAAATATATAATATGGGATACCACATGGGTTATAAGGCCTAAAATGATGACATATTATAGGATAAAATAAACATAAGGAATCATAACATGCATAACATGGGATCAAGTAATCATGGAATCATAGGAGTGTGGAAACCATATACAACATGAAATAAGAATGATTAAATGATAACTTCCAAGACCATTGAATATTAAGGATCATGAGTCAAAGATAACTTCCAAGACCATTTCACATGGCGGACAAAGTCTCATAAAGGATTCAGGTTCACTCCATATTCCTATATTAAATCACATGAGAAAAAACATTACCCAATAACTTAGAGAACTATCTAGGAACACCCATCAAAAAATGTTCATGCACATTTGGGCCACATTAATAATCATACATGAGGAATAAATATAAGGGTTACCCATGGAATGAATTGGGTATCATAATCATGTCAGAAGTCATAAAAAAGGAATATCAAAATGTTGTCCATGAAAAAATGTATTTAAATCATACATAGAAATTCATAAGGGAAAATAGGAATACATCATTTTATGTGATGTCAAATTTAAGTGAAAACATTTAAAAATATTGTTTATAAGACATTATATGTTGAATATTTTAGTGCTGTGTAAGGAAAATATTAAATTAAATTTAAAGTAGAAAAGGCATAACATTTTATATAGAAACAGAAATGAACCAAGATATATTTTAATTATAAAATCATTTATTTTATAAAAATTATGAGGGATTAAATTTTTTTTCTAATGGTACTTGAAAATGGTTAAGAAATTCGGAAGTTCCCTTTAATCGGGCTTTCTTATCAGGATGAATTTAGAAGGGGACCTATTTGAAACATGTATTTCCCTATCATAGAATAATGAAATGATATGGATAGATGAGTTTAGAACATATAAATATATATATATGAATTATATATATATAAAAATATTTATTACATTGGGGTTAAGATAGTGAAATCATATCCTGAAGGAAAATGGAGGTTTGGAAAGAATCCCTAACCTTATGTATGAAATAATTCTTCACTTGATATAAATGTATTGGATACAAAATTTAATTAATTAACTAATTAAGAAAATTTTATACATGTATTTGATTTATTATAATTTTATTAAGTTCATTAATGTCCTTTTTTATTAGTTATAGAAAACAATTTCATCCTTCGAGAGTGTTCGTTTCCTTTTTTTTCATGTTTAGTTCACTTATATATGTGTATGAAATATCATGTTAAATGAGAATAGTTTTCTAGAATTGAAATTATATGTTATTAATTTAGTTCAAAAATATTATATTTTCTTATATATAATTTTTATTTGATATGTGATGATTATTCAATAGATAAAATGTTAATGATAATCATTTAGATTATTTTGGTGTTTTTTCAATCATCGCGATCTAGTTTTTTTATTAATTAATATTATGTAAATATACTTGTTGCAAAACATTAAATAAGCTATAATAAATTTATTATAATCTATTTTAAACACAAAATGGTTTTATGAACAACCGTGTATACGGTAATGGAAATTAAAAACTCATCGTCCTTGATTGTGATAAATCCACACATTATGGATGATGATTTCATTTAAAGAACAAAAGGAGAGGGAAAGAGAATTGATGATGGGTTATTCCATTAACACAATAAAATTATTTTATATAAAATATATTATATTTATAATTTCACTTGGATGAGGGCAGGTGAAGAGAGGATAAGAAAATAAAATAAAAATAAAACAGAATAAATGCAAAAAAATAGAATTTTACTTCTTGAATTCATTCTCCTTGAGAACCTCATTGTGGAACTTGAGTTTGGTCTATTATTGAGTCTGAAAGATCTTTTATATGGGGGAGATAATTTTTAAGAGGTTTGGTTAGAATTTGGGAAAGCTTCAAGGAATTAGTTGTGTGAGGAAAATAGGTGGTGATGATGGTATTTATAGTGGAGGAGCAAGGCATTTTTTGGTTATATTATTAATTTGTCTAATATTTTGGCTCAAGACTATGAATATTATTGATTATTGTGACTAAATATAGTTAATAGTGAATGTTATTTCAAAATAAGTATGGGTACATTTTTCTTAAATCCACCATGAATAAACTATTCATGTATTTACCTAATACCATAAATTATCATATTTCACTATTCACAAAAAATTCAACTATTTTAGAAAAATCTCAAAAATTAACGATTTACATTTTTCAATTTGTAGAATACAAAAAATGGATAACATTTTATTATTTTTTATAAATATTAGAAATTTAATTTTTAATTAAAATATACATTTCTTATAAAAATAACAATTTTAAAACATTAACTTATTTTATAAGACATTGAAAAATTAATTAATGCCTCAAAAAATTATCTTATAACCATAATAAAATAAAATATTAATTTATGAATCTATTATTTGAAAAAAAATCTTTTACGTCATTAAATTAGTTATAAAATTGTATATAAAATTTTATGTCTTATAAAAATATGAACACTTAATTTTTCATTTAGAAATAATTTATTTACTTATAATATGATATAATTATATCATATTTTCTCTTAAAAGATGGATAAATTTTATTTACACTTTCATAGGAAAGGTTACTATTTTATTGGCCAGTTTACTACTCATGAGAGTCATATTTATCTCTCAAAGGTCAAGTTACTATTCCATTAGTTTCGGTTCCTTAATTTATATAAATACAACTTATTTCATTCATTATTTGTTTATAAAGTTTTTAATATGATATTTATGTGATTTTATATAATTTATTCTATATGACATAATTAAATGATGGTAAATTTCATTGAAAGAATTATGGGTAATTACATTCTTCCCCACTTATGAAATTACACCCTCGAAATTTCATTTTACAAACTAAGGGGAAAATAGGTGAGGGTACTTCTCCTTCATTGCTTCCTCCAGTTCCCATGTTGCCTCATCATACTTATGGTTCATCCATAGTACTTTGAGCAGGTGAGTAGTCTTGTTGCATATAACTTTATCTCTATGGTCTCATATCTTCACTGAATTCTCCTCATAAGAGAGAATATTTTCCAAATGTACAACCTTTGAATCCAATACATGTGAGAGATATAATGTGTACTTCCTCAATAGGGATATCTGGAATACATCATGTACTTGAAAAAGTGGTCGTTGATGTTCCAGTTGACATGACACAACTCCAACATGATCAAGATTATAAAAGGGACCAATGTACCTAGGACTTAGATTTCCCTTCATTTTAAATCTCATGATCCACTTCCATTGAGATATGTAGAGTAATACCATGTCTCTGAACATAAAATTTAGGTCTCATCAAAGATTGTCTTGATAACTCTTATGGAGACTTTGGGCTACCTTGATGTGCTTCTGAAAGTTTGTCACCTTTTCCACCATTTAATCGACCATTTTAGGTCATATAATCTTACGTTCGTCGACTTAATCCCTACCTGACAATGTTCTACATATTTTCCCATAAAGAGATTCTTATGGATCCATTTGGATGATCGAGTGGAAAATTTTATTATAAGAGAACTCAACTAGAGGAAGATGTTGGTCCCATCCTTCATTATAGTCTATAGAACAGACTCTCCACCTGTCTTCCGGTGTCTGAATTATCTGTTTAGATTGGCCATCAATTATTGGGTGATAGGTTGTACTTAAGTTCAGATCATTGTTTAGAGAAAGTTGGATACTTTTCCAAAACATGGAGGTGAATCTCAGATCTCAGTTGGATTCAATGGATAGTGGTACCCCATGAACCCTTACAAATTCTCTAATGTATATCCACTCAAGTTGGTCGAGTGGGATTTCCTCTTGGATTGTGATAAAGTGAGCTATCTTTAGAAGATGATCCATAATGACCTACATAGAATTATTACATATGTATAACTTTTTTTATAGAGTTAAAAAGTCAGTGGAAGTGTTTTCCCATTTCCATGTTGGTATGGGTAATGGTTTCATCACCCCCTTATAATTTTTCTTTTCAACCATCACTTGCTGACATACGATTCAATTTGATATATATTCAATGATATCCTTCTTCATATTGTCCCACTAGTAGTGATCTCAAAGATCCTAAAACATATTTGTGCTCCATGAGGGAATGATAGAGACAGTTAAGCTATGCGATTCATGAAAAATACCTTTCTTTATCTAGGGATTGGATGACATAGATAGTCATGACCCATATATGATGACTCCTTCCTCATCCATTTTTAACTCATATAATTTTCTATTTCTGATATAATCCATATGTTTCTGAATTTCTACATAATTTATTTGATAATCCTTTATTTTATTCATAAGGTATGGTTGATAAATCATTTGATAAATGATTGATGATGTTCCTTTTTAATGATTCCCATGTTTATACTTTATAGTTCAATAAATATTGGATCCTTCTTAATTATCATCATTGGTTAAGATATAGGATAATATATCCTTAGAGCATCCAAAACCTTATTTTCTTTACCAAGATGGTAGTGTATTGAGAATTCATAATCGTTGATGAGATTTAACCATATTCATTGGTGTATCTTAAGCTCCTTTTATGTCAACATATAAATGAGGCTCTTATGATCAATAAATATCTCACAATTACACCCATATAGGCAATGATACCAAATTTTCAATGAAAAGATCACAACCTTAAACTCTAGATCTTGAGTAGGATAGTTTTACTAATAAATTTTCAAATACCTTGAGATGTATGATATCACCTTTTCATTTTTCATCAGTATGCAACCTAATACCTTCTTTGAAGCATCAATGTAAACCAAAAATAGTTCCCCACTTATTAGTAGTGTGTGCACTTGTGTAGTGATAAGCCACCTTTTCAACTCTTTGATGATATATTCCCATTCACTGGTCTAGATAAATGTTACTCCCTTACAAGTCATCAAGGTTAGTGGGTTTGAAAATCATGAGAAATTCTTCACTAATATTTGGTAATACATGGTTAGACAAAGGAAATTATGGATCTCTATTATAGTTGTCTCTTCAATTACATTTGTCTTGGAAGGGTCCATATATATTCCATTTAGTGACGACATCCACTAATAATGACATTTCCTCCATATATAACTTATAATTATTTTACATTTCATATAGTTTGTCCCTTCACAGGGTCTTTAGAACCATTTTTAAATGCTCCTTGTGTTCCTCCTTGATCTTGGAGTATTTCAAAATATCATAAAAAAATACTACCATAAATTTGTTGAGGTAATATCTAAGGACTCTATTCATTAAGTCCATGAAAACTTATAGTGAATTAGTGAGTCCAATGGGTGTCACTATGAAATCATAGTGTCCATACCTTGTTCAAAAGGCAGTCTTGGGAATGTATTTCTTCCTCACCTTTAGTTGGTGATATCTTGACCGATGTTCTTCCTTAGAGAAATACTTAGACCCAAATGGTTGATCAAAAAAGTCATATATCCATGTAAGGTGATACTTGTTCTTTATCATGATTTTATTGAGATCATTGTAATAAATGAAGAGGCGCATTGATACATCCTTCTTCTTGATAAAGAGGAATGGTTCACCCCACAGTCAAGCACTCAGGTGTATAAAACACTTTTCTATATTTTCCTGTAACTTATTCTTTAGTTATTCCTACACAATAGTGGCCAATATATAAAGTGTATTTTATATATAATGATATCCAAGAATATGTTCAGTAGATAACTCAACTTCTTAGTTAGGAGGAAGACCATAAAATTCTTCAGGGAATACATGAGTGCAGTCCCTCACAATGGTCATATTTTCCAACATGATTCTCTCCTATGTCTTAATAATTTGAGCAAGATATTATTTCTCCTAAAGAAATAATATCCACACTTGAGATGATTATTTTGAAGGAGATTCATCCTCCTCCTTAAACTTGTATAGAATTTGAGGATGCTTTAATATGTGAAGAGTGATCTACCTTTCCCTACAATTGATGTTAGATTTATATAAATATATTCAATCTATTATCAATATAGTATACAAATATACTATTGGATTTAAAACAAGAATTTTTGGGTGGTTTAGTACACAAAAATTAACCTAGGAGGAGTTATATACATTGGATGCAAAAATATCACCATTTTCACTTCTCAAAGATAAATCATCCTCCATATTTTGAGGTGGTGTTTGAATAGTTTTATTAAAATTGAAAGATATTAAATAATGAAAAGAACCAGAATTAAATAGTACATTCAATATTGATGAATTAATAACTTCAATACCTATCAACACATTATTTTTAGGCTCCACCTCAAAAAGAGTGATAGGATATGTTCTTTATTACTTAAAAGGATGTTTTGTTGTTGATTTCATCCAACAAGCCCTGGATAAGGGAAATGGCTCACATAATTCCCATGTTCCTTGTAGTTGAAACACAATAATTCAGGTTGAGTGTTGTTATAAACCTTCCTTTATTCTTCCACATTTGTCAGATTCTTTATATCCCTTCAGAAGCAATTAGACATATTCCCTCAATCATCCACATTTAAAGCATCTCCTAGATCCCTTTAGATAGTTTATAGGATGATTCTTCCCACAATTCTGACATGTGGGATATTGGAGTTTATTTCCATTATGGTATTTATATATTGATCCTTCCATATTAAAATCCAATTTTCTATTTATATCTCCATCCCCACGAAACCTCTAAGAAACTTCGATCTCCATTTCAACCTTTAGGGAACAATAATAAATCACTTCATAGATATAAATGTATCAAATCACCAATGCTTTTCATAGAAATGGATTTATTCCTCTAAAGAAGTTATCCACCATGGTTTCACTAGTCTTGATAATGTTGGAGTTGTCTCCTGAAATCCTTCTAATGTTTTCCACACACATCTCAATGGACTTGTCTTCCCTTTGATTTTGTATGAGGAACTCCCTTTCTATCTTAAGATGAAGGGTTTAGAGAAAATATTTATTAAAAAATATTATCATGAAATATTCCCATTCCATGGAATAAATTTCCTCCTTGGTATTCATTTTCATGATTAGTGTCCAGCACTAATCAACTTCCCCATCAAAATGACAGACCACAAATACAACATTCTCTTCTTATTATCACTGGAAGAGAAATAATATCATCTCAGTGAATTTAATCCATTATTACATGAGGAGGGGATCATGACAACAACTAAACATGGTAAGATTTTTTTGCATACAAGATTCAATTAAAACTTTCTCTTTTTTGGGATAAGGAGGGAATTCCACATGATTTGTGTTATCATTCATAATTTTTTTCCAGTTTAGTAAATACTATAATCAAAATTTTACCACCTTTTCCCATCAGATGTTGAATTTCATTAGAGTAATCCTCACATTTCCTATCACATCAATAATGGGTATGAGTTCTCTTATTTCCATCTATTATCTAAGAAAAATGAAATTACAATTAGCGGGGATTGAATACTTATATAATAATCATATAAAAAGAAAAATTTTATCATTGAAGGATAAAATTGTAAATGAAAATTATTTCCTAACTAGTGATTCCCTGCATTTTAATCTATGTTATCGATGATGATAGAATTATGCAAAGGGTTTTTACTAAAGTGTTAGAGTCTTAATTTCCAAAAATAAATAGACCATGCTCTAATACCAACTATAATTTACCTATACTTTAAAAAATATTATTATATTATTTTAATCATAACTCTAATTTCAATATAAACCAAGGATCATTAATTCAAGTTTTTGTGGAATGTTATGTATATAAAACTCAAAACATGGAACAAAAATAAAAACATCTTTTATTTGATATTCATAATGATATCCTCTCTTCCTTTAAGAACTTAAATCTACATAGGATAACCTAGGGAATAAATGAAAAAATTGATGAGATAAAAATACCATTAAGGGAAATAAGTATAGAAATAAGTCATAGGACATGGGTTAGAAGAAATAACCAAATGACATAAAAAAATAATAAACATAAGGAATCATAACATGTATAACATGTGATCATGTATTCATGACATCATAGTAATGTGGAAAAAATATAAAACATGAAATAAGAATAAGTCAAGGAAAACTAACATGACCATTGTGCATGAAGGTGAATGAGTCATGGTGAACTACCAAGACCATTGCACATGGAGGAGAAAGTCCAATAAAGGATTCAGGTTCACTCCTTGTTCCAACATGACATATCCTGAGACTAAACATTACTCATTGCATTGGAGCACTATCTGGGAACACCCATAATAAAATTTTCAAGAATTAATGTTCCACATAAATAATCAAACATGGGGAATAAACATAAGGGTCACCCATAGAAATAATTGGGTATCATAATCAAGTCTTAAGGTAGACAAAAAGGGAATATCATAATGGTGCCCATTAATGAATGGATTTAAATCATAAATAGAAATTAATAAGGAAAAATAGGCTTATATAATGATAAGTGATGTCAAAATAAAGTGAAAACATGTAAACATAATTTAAAATGGGTAAGAAATTGGGGCTTTCCTTTAATTGAGTTTGCTTATCAGGAAGAATTGATAAGGGAACCTATTTGAATCATTTATTTCCCCATGAAAGAATTATGAAATGGTATAGATACATGAGTTTGGTACATATAAATTAAATTGAAAATAATTATATAAAAATAAATAAGTATTACATTGGGGTAAATAGAGAGAAATAATAACTTGAATGGAAAAATGGATGTCTGGAAATAATCCCTTACATTATGCCCAAAAATATTCTTATCTTGATCTTAATGTCCCAGGTAATAAAATTAAATCCATTAATTAATTAACTAATAACATCTTTACATTTATTTAATTTATATTAATTTTATAAAGTTTATTCATTCCCATTTTTATGAGTGATAAGAAACAATTTCTTCATTCATGAGTGTTCATTTCCTTGGTTTTCATGATCGGTTCACTTGTATACGCATGTGGAAGATCATACAAAATGAGAATAGATTTACAAAATTAAAATTATATTTATTTAATGAAAATATATAATATTAAATGGTCTTATATATCATTTTTTCTTGATTATAGGATTATTTATTATATAAAATGTTATTGATAACCGTTTAGATTATTTTGGTGTTTTTTTGATTAACAAGATCTATTTTTGTTTTATTAATTAATATTATGTATATATACTTGTTACAGAACATTAAATATGGTGTAATAAATATATTATAATCTTTATTAACCATAAAATGGTTCTATTTCCAACCTTGAATATGGTAATGGGAATCGAAAACTCATCATCCTTAAATGTGATAAACCAACACATCACAGACGATGTTTTCATTTTAAAAAAATGATAAGGAAAGATAATTGATGATGGATTATTACATTAACAAATAAAATTCTAGTATATTAAATCTAATAGAGTTATCATGTCACTTGGATAATGGAATGTGCAGATAGGATAAGAAAATAAAAGAAAAATATAAAGGAATAAATGAAAATGAAAGAGGATTCTCCCTCTTGAATTCCTTCTCCTTGATAACCACATTGAGGCAGTTGAGTTTGGTATTTTATTAAGACCAAAAGATCTTTTAAATGGGTGAGAGACTTGGGAAGTGGGTTGGGAAGAATTTTGGGAATCCTTGAGTCTTTATAGGTGTGAGTAAAAGAGGTGGTGAGGGGAGGTGTTTATAGTGGAGGAGAGGGATGTTTTTTTATCCATTTATTTATTATTTTGGATATAAACTATAAAGAGTGTTGATTATTGTGAATAAATCAACCAGTTTATATGAGTTTGAAATAATAGTTCTTACTTCATCTATATATCATCCATTACTTAATCATGTATTTAGAATATACTGTAAATTACCCTATTTCAGTATTAAAAAAAATCAACTATTTTAGAAAAATACAAACAATTCACCCTAATAATTTTTGTATGGGTAGAATTGAAAAATGGAAAAAATTTTATGAAAATAACTTTCTATATATGAGATATTATAATTTTAATTAAAATCATAATTTATTCTAAAAATACAAATTTTAATATTATAACTGATTTTATAACACATTAAAAAATTAAATGTCTCATAAAAGTATCTTATAACCATACGGAAAAAATATTAATTTATGAATCTATTTTATGAAACGAAATTGTATTTTAATTCATTAAATTAATTTCTAAATTCTAAATAAACATTTATATTTTATAAAAACACCAAAACTTAATTTATCCTTTTTAAATCATTTTATTACTTATACAATGATATAATTATATCATATTTTCATTTAAAAGATGGATAAATTTTATTTATACTTTCATAGGTGAGGTTATTATTCTATTTGTTTGTTTACAATTTATAAGGGTCATATTAACATTCTAATGGTCAAGTTACTATTCTATTGGTTTAGGTTCCTTAATTTCTATATATACAACTTATTTCATTCATTCCTTATTTATAAAGTCTGTGTTGTTTTATTTAAGTGGTTTTATGTGAATTATACTATATGAACAAATTATAAGAATGAAAATTTCATTGATATAATTATGGTTCATTACAACCATTTAATATCAGAGTAACGTTCACACCGATCATCCGATGTAGTGTTTTTCTCAAAAGGGAATCATAAGACGAATTTTTTTAATTGGGATTTTTTTGGGACCAGTGAAAATGAAATTGATTTTTTTGGGACAGATTGGTGTGAGGAAGTTGGATACCAATCAACTAATGAAGACCAACAATGTAGTCAACCATTTTTATGAAGTTTAATTATTATTGTTTTAATTGGGTCAAGAGGAAAAGAATTCATGTCTCCTTAAAAAGCTGGTAAATCTAAAAGAAAAATATGATTTGTTTTTCAATTATGAAATATTTCATTAGACTAGCACTGCCATCAATTATCAGAGTGAATTAGAGACCAATCCATCAAACATGGGATGACACTGAAAACATAATCAGATATAGGATCATTAGTCTGAAGAAAAGTAGAATAATAAAATTTTTAAGTAGCCAAAAAAGTGTTTTCAAGGGGAATTGATTTGATGAGGTTGAAAATGATAAAGAAGAGTTTCTAAGAAGTAAGAATATAATTTGTATATTCCACTATTTTTATGTAAAAACAAAAGATGACTGATGTATAAAAAAGTAGAAACAATGTTAATGTCTTAAGTTTTTCAAATATTTTTGTTTTATTAGTTAGTATAGAGAATCATAACAAGAAATTTTTTTATGGGTATGGAGCATTAGAATGGGATGTGTGTGTAGATTTTGAGATTAATAATGGGAATACATATAGTTTTCATATCAAATGGAATGGATAAATGTAATTAAGTATCTACTGTCTCCATCATAATGAGAAAATTGGAATGAGAAATCAGAATCAGCCTGTAGTTTGTGAAAAAAGTATTAAAAAAGTTGTATTTATGGGAGTATTTGAAAATTTTCGAGAAGAAATGAGATGAGTTTAGAAGTGATGATGAAGTCAAATATGCACCCCAATATTATGGGATATTGGAGTTTTGGGAGATTTTATTGAGTGGGATAGGTTTTCATAATCCCACCCAAACCATATTTGGATCACCTCAAAATAGTGTGAGTACATTCTACTTTTAACAGATCGAAGTAATATTTATCGGTAAAGAGAGAAGGTGGAGTACTGAAGTAGTTTTAGAGAGAAGGGGTTTCCCGATTGGGATTTGTTGAGGAAGTTTAATAGATAAAATAAGAAGAAGCAAGATCATATTCAATGTTTTTAGATCTGATTGAGAAATTAGAATAGATTTTCCAGAAAGAGGAAGAAGAACTCTAATATTATTTCAATGGTATTCTACAAAATTATTACTTTTCAAATAGAATAATCATACTGGGTAGTTGGGTCTACAAAATCAGACTGTGTATCATTACAAAATCTAAAGAGTTATTACCTGCTACTGGGTAGGAAAGTGAATAATTGTTTTGAATATCATATTTTTGAAAGTTGTAAATGTAGGACAATGACATGTTTGGAAGCATCTGGTTGAATTTACTCAACATGTTGCAAAAAATTGTATAACATCAATGTGTTCTACTTGAATCACATGCATTCTTGTATTAAACATAATGCTAAAAAAGTGTAAAGGCATACCCTACTCATTGTATCCACATGAAAGGATTGTTTTTAATTTGATTGTGTGTTATTAGATTGTTTTCCATACTATACCAAGGCTATAGCTACGCTTATCGAGTACTAATCCTTATAAAAACTTTTCTTCCAATGGATGTGTGATTGGATTTTATTTCATAAAGGTAACAACTATTTAACATGATGTGAAGTTTGTTTCAAAAGAAAGGAAACTTAAAAGAAAAATATATCACTAATTCATCCCTCCCCCTCTTAGTGATGCATTAATCCCATTGGACATTCACCTATACGAACTAATATAGTTTGAAAAATATAAACACTTATGAATCATATTACTAATTTTAAACTATTTAAACATATTATTAAAAATTTGTAGCCTCACATAGCCAAATGTTATAATGTTAATAACATAAATAATCCACATAAAACATTTTCTATGTTTAGCATCTTTAGAATTCTTTCGATCCTTTCCATTTATTTTTTCCATAATATCATCTTGGTTATAATATGTGACTCTTTATATTTTTTTACAAATTCATCCAAAACATCATAAAAGTATAAAGTGATTTAAACTTTACCAAAATAACTAAATGTAACTATTTTCATATCTCTTTAAAAAATTACCCTAATTTGGTTTGGATATTAAGTGACAATTACTTTTAATTCTGATTGTAATATTATCTTTTTTTCCACACATAAACTTTTCTTTGTTATAATATACTTCAAGTATTCTCTTAGACAATATATTATCTCTATAATATCATTCTATGATACACAATCCCTTTTTTGTTAAAAATAAAACTTATTTATTTTATTGGGATGAGTAATCATATAATCTATTGTATACATATCTTATATGGTGTTATATTTTTTTTGGAGAATTATTATGAAAACTAGTTTTCAAAATACACCACTTATTGGAAATAAAATCTATTTCCAAAATAATTTATAAATTATTTAGATAAACATTTTAACCCAAAAGAATCCCATTTTATACTGATCATCTTACAAGACATGTTATAAATTCATTTGAATCATGATAATTATTTATTTAAATCCATTATCACATACTAATCAAAATAATTTTTTTAACAAAAATTATCTTATAATTTAAGATAAATAAGATAAAAAAAATATAGAACTGCATTACCTTTATATATTCCTTTTCATTCTAATCCATGTTTTATAAATCCCCTTTCTTCATCATGATTCTGAGTTTCGTTTCTTAATCAAATGAATTCAAAAAAAAATATCAATGCATTATTTTATAATCATAAACTCCAATATATTTATATCCATTATAAAATATATATTTCAATCTTATACTATTCTAAAAAAATTATAACATAAAATCCTGACCTATACTCTTATGAAACCCAAGTGAAACATGACTTTAATATTACATATATATCATGATTTCAATAATAAAAATCACAATATTAGAATAACTCATAGAACAAAAGGTTTAATTCCTTAATGATTAGAAACATAAACATATTATTTTAATACACTTGTGATCATTTCATCATAATCACATTCCTCTTGAACATTTGTAGACACTTCACTTGATTAAATCATCTCTATAACCTCGGGATGGGTAACATAAGAAAGGGCTGGGACTATACACTCAGTAAGTGATATAATAGAAAAGGAATTAATGGTTAGATCATAAATAAGTGGAAAAGAATAAATTAGGAAAAATAAATTCTTTAATATAATATAAATCATTAAGTGCTAACCAAATGCCTAAAATCTCAAAAAAAATTACTATTACCATGGAATGAGGAAAAAACAGAAGCATATAACATGATCCATGTAACATTGGAAATAAAGTGAAACAATCATATATATATATATATGATTTATTTTATCAGTGAACCAGTCTACCATACAACTGGTTAACTTGTAAAATTTTGAGTAGAGTTAAATGCCACCACACTCACCCTTTGTGAACCAAGACACATTTTGACCCATTCACATTATAATTTTATATCATGAGATATAATCCATTATCCAGTTTAGTGGAGGGAGATATATATTCCACCTAACATATAGTCCAAAAAGTTAAATGAAAAAGGAAATTAATAATGAAAACATATAACAAACAATAGTAATTAAATTCGCTCCATGAAATTCAAGATCATCATATAAGAACCCAAGTAAATAAAACGGGTTTCATAAAAATATCCCAATAGAATCATAAATTAAATCGCATGATACAGAAAAATTGATCACCAGAAATAATCACACAATAATAGAATAATATAGTTTAATTCATATAACATAACTCCATTTGGGATATTCCATTTTAAGATAATAATAACAAATAATAAAAATATCATTCTAAATACATATTGTTTTTACTATAGTAAAATATATGGAAAAAATTCTCTTTTATAATAGTATCATTTATTTTCAAGAAAAATGAAAAGAAAACCTTTCATGGAAATGGAATTTTTAAAAAAACATATTTACCCTATAAGTAAAAAGGTAATCCTCATATAAAAGGGAATTTCTTGGGAAAAAATAGTTGAAATGAGAAATTTTATAACTCAAAGAAAGGATTTTGAGTTACCAAGTCCCATTTTGATTTCATAATTCATGGATCAAGGGAAATAAAAATATTCTAAAAAATATATTATAACATTTTTCAATGAAAAATTAATTTAAATAAATAAATAATTCAAAAATGAGAAGTGAAATTATTTTGCAAACTTTTACTCATAAAATAATCCATATAATGTTTTCAAAAAGGGGGAATTGAAAATGAATTGAAACATTTTACTCTTAAAAAGAATCATTGATAATGGGATCATGAAAAAGAAATTATGTTTTAAAAATGTTAAAGTGAAGATACTGTGAAATCATTTATTTTTAAAAACAATATTTAATAATTTTTTAAAAATACATAAGGGTTGTCAAAATAAAATGTTGAGTGGATTAAAAAAATGTTTATTTTAAAGGATTTAAAGACCCTTTGAGAATATTAAAATAATCATATTGAAAAAATACATTATTAAAAGACTATTAAATATTACTTTTAAAAATGGATAAATATTTGTAAAAATCATACAAACTAATCCTTATTATCTTTCTAATAAGTGTGGATGACATTGGTAGTAGGAAAATATAGACATGGAAAAAATCCATCGGTAATAATGAGAGTTATTAATACCAACTAAAAACTATTATTTTGGTTGTAATTTAATCAAAGAATGATATATTAATGTAGAGAAATAATTTACCTAGAAAATAAGGTGTAAATACAATATAACATAATCATAGGTTAATATTTATCAATATTCAAGGATTATAGTCATAGATATAGGATTACGACCAGAATAAGAGACCTGAGTCATAGAATCCCCTTAATTTTTAACATTTGAATCAAAAACCAATGAGTGGTATAATATTAAATAAAAAATTAAATATAATTAAATACAATATAATAATGATACAAAATTACAATTTTTTTTATATTTACAACATTTAAATGAAAACATGGGGTTCTGCAAACACAAGTCTCAAGGGATTCAAATATGAGATAAATAAAACTATACAACTTCAAAAGTGGTAGGATTCAAATAAAATGTTGGATAAATTATAAAATAGAAATATATATCTAATGAAAAAGTGATATTTATGATTAAATAATTTATTTGGGTAGTATCTACAGTATAGTAAAGAGTTTAGGTGAGATACTTGAAAGTATGCCTCAATACAAGTCAACATGAGACAACAAACCCTTATCTTGATTACATAAATAGTTGAGGACAATCTAACCTCCTATAAAAAATATATCTAAATTTATAACCAATTTTATTAACACACTCATAAATATTACCCTTTCTTAACCCTTATTATAATTTTTTTATCATGATTATAGTAATTAATTATAGTTTATTATGACCATCAGGTGTTAACAACTATAACTAGTTGGACCATGTTTTATAATTTTGATACCATTACCAATAATTTGATATCAAATTCACTATTAATTTATATTTTAATATTATATAATAGAAATTGTATTTATTTAAAATTTTCTTTAGTTCATCCCATATTTATTTTTGGTTATGTTATGTGAAAAAATAATTAAGAATGAATGGATCTAAGGCCTTCTTTTTATTGTTTTTTGATAACCCCCCTTTAAAGTTATGAGGGGGAACCCTTACAAGGCATCTAGGCTTATAGACTACAAATCCTGTAGGTTTTAGGAAATATACAGACTATATTTGGAACTCCTCCTCCCATATTCTTCATCGTGATATCAACTCCCCACCTTCACATGACAATTTGGCTGGACATCCTGTGCAAGCACATGCTAGTCCCGATGGAAATTCCATTCCCTCTCTTTCTAAAAAATTTGCTTAGCTTCGGCTCTGGTGAATGCACCTTCTCTAAATCCCGATCTAGAGTTTTCTCCTAGTAGAGTTTTTTTAAGGAGTTGTTTATTTATAAATAGTATTATTATAACATATTAATGATGTTTTTTTTTGATTTTGAACAATATTTTAATATGTTTACATAATTTATGAATATATAAGTGAAAAAAATATTAATCATTGAGGCAGTAATCCCTACGTACTCATTATTAGAATTATCATTTCTAAACTCATCAAAGGGGATGAAGGTGGATATTAAATTGAACTGTCAGAATCACAATTATATTATATATATAATATTTATTCAAATAAAAAAATCCATTTACATTTATTATTCCCTTATTTTTAATATTAACATCAAATAATTAAAACCTAAAAAAATGTGAGTTTCAATGTCTTTGGATGACTATGTTCATAATACATCAATGTGAGACTAAAATAAAAAATCATTATTTTATCCTCCCTAATGATCTCCTAAATAATATCCAGGTCATAAAATGGCATAGGATTACCTGGGGATCACATAGACGAAATGGGTGAGCTAAAAAGCCTTGTAGGTGAATAAAAATGAGAATGAATCATAACACGTGAATCAAAGGTATAACATGATTTCATGAAAACGAGTTATGAAGAGTAATAACATAGTATAATAACATAAATAAAATGTATCCATAAGATCAAGGAATCATAGGAAATGTGGTGAAAACATATAACATAAAATATACAAGAGTTAAGGCTAATTTTTTAGACAATATCACATAGTGGACAAAGTATTATAACTGATTATGCTTACTCTTTAATCCCATACATGATACCTCATGAGACTAATGTGTTACCAAATTAATTAGGTGATATATAGTCACACCCATTCTAAAGGTTTTATGATTTTGTGTTCCAAATAACAAAAATCGATCAAAAATCATAAACATAGAAATTACCCATGAAAAGAAAGTGGGTTTCCAAATCTTGTCTCATATCTTAACCAAATGAAATTTCATATTGAATTCATTCAATAGATTAAAATAATGAATTTTTACCCCCTAAATTTAATGGATAATATATATATATATATCTGTGTGTTTGTGAGACACATTCATACATAATTTATAAGTAATGCATAACATCAAAGGTTGTATTAATTAAGGAAAATGTATTTAAAAGATTACATTGGATATGTATTGATAAAAAATAATTTTTTTCTTTGAAATCACTTCTTAAAAATATAAAAATTATAAAATTATAAAAGGGGAAAATTTAGAAATTACCATGGAAACATATAAAGGAATATTCATTGAATTGAGTGGTCTTGATTGATGGTAATTCCATATGTGTTGTATAAGTTAAAAAACATCCCTTTCACACTATTTTAAATGGCTCAAAAGGTATATTGTTTGGAAAATGAAAAGAATATTCCATTTAAACCATTTTTAAAAAAATTAAATCATGGGTGAAAATTTATAAAATAAATTATTTTTATAATTTATAAACCAATATTGAAAATATTTTTAGAAAACATTGATATGGAAGAAAAAAAGTATTTTCGACCGAAGAGAGAAATGAAGTCACAATTTCATAAAAACCTTCTCTCAATATTTTCAAGAACCAAAGAGATAAAAATGATAATATTAGAAGAATATTTATTAAATAAAAGAAATATAAAAAAATTAATGTGTTTTATTTGACAATTATGAAATAATTTTCTATAATGGAAATTCAAGCCTATGCGATCCTAATTAAAATGAGATTTAAATATAAACCATTACCGATTTAGTAACTTTTAAATCATAAATCACATGAATTAAGTAAATCAATTGTATCATAAAATAGAATTATTATAAATAATTCATGATATAATAATTACAATAGAATTATATACACTATTTGAAAGAAATTAGGCGCATAAAAGAAGAGGTGTCTCAAAGAAGGATGTCAAGAGGAGAAATAGTTACATTGACTCTAGAATTGTCATGAATGTCCCGTATCTCTAGTATCATAAATATATACCCATTTTATTATTATTATTAAAACTTTCTAGGTATTTTTAATTTTACATAAACAAATTTATTAATTTATTTTAAATATATTTTTAATTACTTTTTCAGTTATGTCCATGCTGGGTGTATTGAAGATGCTCAGTTCATATTTTCCAAATGATATCAGTATATTCAACATGGTAAAATTGATCAATATTACAGAATATTCTTAATAATAATCATGAAATAATTATCAATTTTATGCATAAATTATAATTTTAAAACAAACCATGAAATCTGGTTATGAAAAATGATGTATGTTACAATCATATAGATAGTAGGCCATATGTGCTCATGAGCGACATTTGCACTTTTGAATGAAAGTAATAGAAAAAGAATAGGTGTTGTTTTATAATTATATAATTATAATTATATCTTAAATATAATACTATTTATTTAAATACACTTATATATACTATCCATGTGATTCACTAATAAATATAGAATCACATCGCTTTGTGTGGTGGTAGTCTGCCGTACACACGAATGATGTTATCATGTTTCAATGGATGGTAATGTAATAAGGTGCATGATATGTTAATTTATTAGAATTATTTATATGACATTAATATACTATATATATAAATTAATAACATCACAATGAATTTAAATGATAGGTGATGATAAAAAAAATTACATTTATTCACGAAGAGGTACTCTGCCATATAGAAGAACGATGGTTTCATTGCCCATTTGATGGAGGAGAAGATGTATAAATATTATTAAATGAATGTAATAACATATTCATATAGAGGGGATAATTTTTAATTATATTTTAATTTTTAATATATAATTTATGTTGTAAAAAGATGAAGTAAAAAAGAAGGTGTTCCGTGAAGATGATTACCTTTTCTTAGAAGAACCTCCTTTGGATCCCTTATTAGGAGCCCTAAAGTTGGTTTTTTAGGATAATATAAGCTATATAATTTAGATAATTATTTAAGTAAAATATTTTTATAGATTTTATTGATAAAAATTTCTTGATATGTTTGAATTAGTGAGGTAATGAGGTTCTCTTTATAATTAAATAGGAGTGACATTTTTGAAAATACCCAAACAAATTCAATAATAGAAAGTCACTCTAAATAAAAGTTACTCAAAAAGTATTTAATAATATAGTGTAGGTTTTATATGGTCCATCAAAACCTACAAAATTAAAAAATATTCATTTTTAATAATGTTATTCTATTTACATCTAAGGTTACCCACTTTTACTATTTTAGTTTTTAACCATAGTAACTAGTTTTTATTGATTTTATGATTCATTATGACAAAAATTAATTTGAAATTTTTACATAATAATAATTATTATGATTAAATATATATAATAAGTTTTATCAAATTTAAAAAAAGTGAAAGAGATCAATTTAAAATTAAACTCAAAAAATGTGCCGAATAATGGTTTTTCAAGAAATGCACTTTTCAAGAAATATATGATCTAATTTTAACAAAATGGCTTGAAATAATAATTATATGAATTTTAGTTAATATTAATATATATTTTAATTTATTTATTTAATTTAAATCATTCCATACTATGTTATATTTTAATTTATTTAATTAGATAAACTATATGCACTTAATGATTGTTTGCACAAAACTGTGTTTTTTGGCATAAAAATAAACTTATACCAAAATTATGAAAATAAATGACTCAAAGAATTTTTTTGATATTATTAAAAATAAAATGGTTCATATTTAACTTAATTAGAAAATTCAATACATAATGAAACATTTAGATTATTTTATTTGGTGAAATGAAACGAAAATATTTGAAAACAAAGATAATATTTTTCACTATTCAATAAAAAAAATTTCTTAAAGAACCAAAAAATTTAACCAAAAAATAATTTTAATATAATGATGAAAAAAATATTTTAAATTTAGAAAATAAAATTTCAAAAATTTCAAAAAAATAATTATAATATTTTCTCACAAAAAAAATAATTTTTTTTTGAAAAAACATTTCTATGAAGCATAAAATGACATAAATAAAATTTGAGTACTTATTTAATATGAAATAATAAACTAATTTATATTACATAAATATATATATATATATATGATCTGGGTAATATGGTTGTTCTGATTCATTCCACTAATTATAATGTCTAGGTTATAAAGGTCATGTTTAAATAATAATATTTTAATAACATATAAAAGTTCTTTTAATATTTGTGTTGTGTGTTTTTTACGATATAGAATATATTGTTAATTTAAAATATATGGATTTTAAAATTCACAAAGCACAATATTAATACCATCCATGAATATAGGTAATGGAAAAAATGATGTCTCTTCATAGAGGTAGTAGTTCGTGCAACACACTAATGTGGTTCTTTTGTTTTTCTATATTGATGAAAAGGGTTAATTAAGGAATAAAAAATTAATATAAAAATATCTTAATATAATAATGATACGATATTCATCATATTATTATGGTGATAATATATTTTGGAGTGTGAGATTATGGATAAAACATTAATCGGAGAAAACACTTACTTTGGAGATGTGATTTTTATATTGGAAGTTCCCTTGAAATTTTTGGTATTAGTATTAAAATGAGTGACTAGGGGATTATGGTTGTGGAATAGGGTTATAGGGAGAGTGATATGGAATATTTTAAAGGGGTAATTATAAGTATATGTGTATCAGTTAATGGTGGTTGTGGTGTCCTTTTATAAGGGGGAAAAGGGCATATTGGGAAACACTCATCATTTTTCAATAATACCATGACACCATACTGAGGTAAATGGATCCAAAGTTTTGAAATGATTTAGAATGGGGTGTATTTTTATTTTTAAAGAAAAAAAAATGTGTATAGACACATATTTTAAACATTTTATAGGGTTTTTTACAGTTAATTATTTACATTTTATAGTTTATTTTAAAACTAGGTAACTTGTTTTTAAACTATGTAATTTTGTTTGATTTAATCAATATATATCACAAAAAATTTAACCAAATTTAGGTGCGACATTTTTTCTAACTAAATTACTAAATATTAAAAATTAAATTTAAAATTAAAATATATAATGAGAAGAAAAAATGTTGTAGTTGAAAAATGACATTTTGACAATTATGGATTATTATTATTCTTTAATATTGATTACCAATTACATTATATTAAATATATTTAATTAGTTTATATGAATAATATTATATTCATTATTTAAAGTAGTTTTAATTAATTTATTATATATAAATTACTTCTAATCAATAAAAAAATAATTTTAAACTACACGTTTCTCCATTATCGTGGTCATTTGTATTAATTCTAATAATATAGATTTTACAACTAAAAAGGGAATTTGGGAAATTAAATAGTTTTAAAATTATTTCTTAAAACATGAAAATAACTTTATAAAATTATATTTCTATGTACATGGAAATTAATGTTAATGTTATCGCATGTAATTTGAAGACCCCATTTTAGGAAAAATTTTAATTTCAAGCCAAAAGATGTATGATTATGATAGAATTATCAATTAATTTAAATATAATGAGTTTATGATAATTATTTTTTATTTAAGTAAAAAATAAATCATAAAAATTATTTCATCATGTTATTATTACATAAAGAAAACCTTTGAAAAACATATTTTATTAAATCGTTATACGAACTTCCAAAATGATAAGAATTGTTTACAAATATAAACTTTGTTTTAAAATTATTTATCATAAATTATTATATATATGAATAAATATTTAATGTTTTAAATATATTTTAATTTATTCATATAATAAAATATTTCTATAACATTGTTAACTTTAATAAAATATAAGTTTTCACTATTCACCTGAAAAATCTATTATTTTAGAAAATCTCATAAATTAATGAAATGATAGTTTTATTATGAAAAAAAATAGATTTTAATTTCTAAAATTTAAATTCTAAAATATATTAATTTATCTTTTTAAAAGAAAATAAATAATAAGAAGAAAATTAGTTTTATTTAAAACAACCCTTTCAATATTAACTATTATTAATTTTTTAGCATCTATAGGAAATAACTATTATTGGTGTACCTTATAGGTTTTTATATATTCTTTAATAATGAATTTATAATATTTTTTGGTTTCTTTAGCCTAGGTATAGTGTGTGAAACAAGTTATAGAACATAGTGTGTATTTTAAAAGATCCAAAATATTGGGTCATCACATTTTACCCCATTAAATAAATTATGTCCTCATAATTTAATTATTACTCAATTAGAAAGGTATATAAGAGTATTGGTGAATATGAATCAAGATTTAATTTTGTAATGAGGAATAAATTATGCCTATCTACTTATAAAAATCATAATTCCAATATTGTGTTTCTTTCTAACCATTAGAGTTATATACCTTTCATGGTTTGGTGTTAAGAATTATTTTAATTTTCAATGAGTTAGCAGTTTATATATATATATTGAAACATTATCATAATTTTTTTAGGAAAGAGATTTGGACTAATATTTTTTAATAGTTACACCTTAAAAAAATATCTCTTATATCCCATGGTTCCTTAACTTGGTGGTGTTGAGGGAAAGCTGAAGTACAAAAATGAAGTCGATGATGAATTCCAATCCTAATTATAAATTTCATTGAGATCCACATTGAGACCCATATCATCCCATTTTATAGGGTTCATATCCAATACATCTACTTCTTCCATCTCTTTCTTATCTCTTTATTATGATTCCATATTCACCTGAAAACCACCCTTCCCTTCGTCCGCCTTTTGCACCAGTCCTGACATTACCTACTCCATAAAACCCTCTCATCCAATGGTTTGTGGGAGAAAGATTCCTTCCCATGTCTACTCAAGCTAAAATTTCATTTATCCAAAAATGGATTTCTGATTCATATAATTTTTATCAAGAAATCCTCACGGGATCACGTGTTTAAGGGCATCAACTATGATTCTTGAACTTATCCCTACTCTGAAATCACAAGGTGACCTCCCCATTTTTCAGCAGAAAATTGTTTCATGTTCACAATGAATGGTGGTAGTGGGTTTTATTAAAATTCCCCATTATTATGGTGCTTTAAAAATATATAGACCCATTAGTTACTATGCATGGAGGTAGTTCATTGAAAAATTATGATGAAGACATTATGATTATATCATTATTTTTATTATAAATTTAACATCTTTTAGTATCATCATATGGCTGTTGTAACTACCCCATTCTATTTTCCAATAACGAGGATGTTATGGATAATCCATCCATGATACAAGAATATGAAATCTATGTTGAAAATGTTAATCCATTATTTCAAATCCATCTAAAGGACCCATATAAATATTTACACTACAATAAGCATTGATTTTACAAAGTAACCATCATGAAACTAGATATTTTATTTTATAAACAATCATCAAGGTGGTACACTTAGATAATAAACTAGGAAACATAGTGTGTCTATAATAATGATCCAAAAATTCCAAGGTGGTAGATTTAGTTAGTACAATCCACCTCATTTGAAGTCATTGAACTAGCTCTAACTTGTACCATTGGTTATGGGGGTCATTTACACAAATATTTCAATTCCTCCATATATTGATGAAACTTACTTGGGTAATTTAAAATCATTCCACACATAATGAATTATATTGTTAATGGTTCCTTTTGATTCATGTTTTCCACTGCCATTTTCTTAACCAACCTATTTATTTTCTTTTGAAAGTTTGAAGCTCGGGGACCACCACTTCCACCAAAAAATTATTTTCTAGTCTTTCTAAGTCAACTCGCTTAGTGTTTCATAAAAGTTTTTTTGAAATCTTGTAAATTGAACTATTTTTCTTAATCATATTCTCCATTTGATCATTCATGAGAATCAATCTTTCTCTTGTTCTTTTTTTTGGTACTTCAACTATGTTAAAATTTTTAATAATATTTTGTGATATAAATTTTGGAATAATGATATGGTTTATCATTCAATATATAATTCTAATATATTTTTCAATGAGGAAACATTTACATTTTCCTTCTCACCCATGGTTCCTTCTTGTTCAATCCATCACTAAAACTAAAAGTGTTGATATGAATAGGAAAACATTAATATAATGGATAAAATTATCATAATCATAAAAGGAATACAACCTTTAAATATCTTGTTCTTTTATATTTCCACATTGGCCAATAGTTTCATTAAATTAATCTCTTTCAATTTTAGTTTGATCAAAGATACTTTAAGTTCTATTATCTTATTATTATAAAAATAATTCCACAATGTATATAACAAATCAATCCTTAATATTGGTTTATAATTTGTATATAATAAACCAAATCATATCTCCTAGGTGTGTCTAACCAAGTGTACAGTCTTAGGCTCACTCATTGTGCATCAAGAGGATGATATATTTGATTCCCAACAAACCCTTTTCATGGTGAATATAAATAGGTGCATATCTATTATATCCACATAGAATTTTTAGTATCTAGATACTGATGCATATCTAGGAAAATAACATACTCAATACATTAACAATATTTCACAATATCATCATATACATAGACTCAACTCTAGGTTATTTACCAAGGTCCTCTAACCTTAACACCAAATACAAATTAACTAATATACATATAATATCTATCCTAATTTAAAAAATAATTAAAACCATCACTGATATGAACTTAAGAATACCATGATAAGAATGAATTAAATAATACAATAATCTCATGATTTTGATAATACATATCAGAATCATTACACAACCCAAAGAATTAATGGTATAGTGTCTTGAATATTATCAATATGGAAATTTTATTTTTCAAAACTTGTGGGAATTTATCAATAATCTTACTCATCTAGAACCATTGCAGGCTTCTCACATGATACAATCATTTTCATAAACCGTATATTGGAAACATAAAAAATGGGTGAGATGAGATGCTCAGTAAGGGATAACGTAATGAAGGCCATAATGGATTGATCATAATCATATCAAAAATCACAAATAATGGAAAATATATTATTTAAGATAACCTAAATCATTATGTGTTAACCATAATAAAAACACTTGAAATGACAACACTTTTACTAAGGCATAAGAATGTTAAACATGATTCTTATTACATGATCTATGGAACATAGGAAAGAACATGGAATGATCATAAACATGGTACTTAATATCATTTTGATCTGAGCTACTCACCAACTAGTTCAATCCTAAATTTTAATTTGGAGATAAAAATCATCACACTCACCCATTAGAAATGTAGATACTTGTTGACCCATTAACATAAAATTCTTATCTCAAAAGATATATTCCTCTACCCAATTAATTGGATAGATAATTAGGTCCCAAACATATCAAAATTCATAAAATTATGTTCCAGATGAAAAATATCATTAAATCATAAAATATCTCAAATAAATAAAACGGGTTTCAGGATACTATAATTATATAAAGAACCCATATAAATACAATGGGATTCAAAAAATATATAAATAACATCCTGAATTAAATGTATGAAAATTCAAAACATGATCAACCCATATTATCATTTTACGTTATAATAAAATAACTTGATTCATGAAAAATAACGCTATTGTACATAACTAATTTTAAGATAATGGAAAAAATAAAATAAAAATATAAATTGGAAAACATTTTGTAATCACCTTTGTGAAAGAAAAAGTTACGAGTCTCTATTCCAAATGTATTAGTTGTTTTCAATATAAATGTAAAGAAAACATTTCATAGAAATCTAATTGGTTTAAAAAATATTTTACTCACTAGTAAAAATGATAATATCATTGAGAAATTAAATTAATTTAAAATTTTAGTTTAATTAAGATGTTTTAAAACTCAACGAAAGAATTTTGAGTTACCAAGTACCTTAAAAATGTGATAATTCATGGATCAAGGGTAAAAGATGAATTTTGAAAAGTAAATTATAAAGAGTTCGAAATAAATTTTTATTTAATTAAATAATGGTTTTAAAAAGGATAAGTGAAAATAAATTGAAATTTTTTTTCTTATAAAGAGAATTACTTTATTTTCAAAAAGTGGGAGGTAAAAATACATTAAAAATTTTTACTTTTAAAACTAATCATTAATAATTTGGACATGAAAATGAAGTTCTATTTCCAAAAAAGGAATGTAAAGATAATTTTAATTTTTTTAATTTTTAAAGTTTTATTTAATAATGGGAAAAAGACCTAAAGACTATCATAAGAAAATTTGTATTGGATGATAAAAATTTTATTTAAAAAACGGGAAAACCTTTTGAGTAATTTGAAATAACCTTGTAGAAAAAATAGATCCTTAATAGAGTATTAAATTTTCCCTTTTAAAGGAATAAAAAATTATAAAAATAATACAATATAATACATATTAGGTTTCAAAAAATAATGGAGAACAATGGATGGAATGAAAATATGTACAATGAAGAAAAGATCCATTGGTAAGAATGTGAGTTATTCTTATTAACAGTGCACTTTTATTTTGGAAGGAATTTAATCAAAGAACTATATGTTGATAAAGAGGAGAAATATCCCAAAAACATATCATGTAAAGAAAATATAAAATCATCATTTTCTATAATTGATCAATGATGAATGATTATATGAAAATAAGAGTGATTATGACCTAATGAAGAGATTGGAGTCATGAAAACCCCTTTCTGACTTTGTATCCTTTGAACCAAAAACCCATAGTAGGTATAACCATAAATAAAATATTAAATACCCTGAAATATAAAAAATAATTATAAAAATGAAAATGGTGAATAATTTATACCATTTGAAATGAAACATGGTTTTTAGTTTAAACATGTCTCAAGGGATTCAAATTTGAGACAAATAAACCCATATAGGTTCATAAGTAATAGGATTGAAATAATAATAAGAAGATATTGTGAGATAAAAATTTATATCTCATAACCAAGGGTAATTTATGATTATATAATTAATTTGGGAACTATAAAAACCTCATTAAATATAAATAGGTGAAAAACATGAAATCATTACTCAATAGAGGTGATCATGAGACAAAAAACCCCTACCATGCTTCCTTTCATAGTTGATGAAACTCTAGAATCTTATAAAATAAAATATATAACTTAATAACGTATATAAAAACAATAATAACAATAATTTCCATTTTATAATCCTTATTATTATTCTTTATTATAATTACATTAATTACTTATAGTGTATTATTCCCCTTAGGTGTTAATAACTTTATCAATTTTTCCCATGTATAATAATTTTGATATTACTGCCATCATTTGATAAAAATATCAAAATTGATATATAATTTATTAATATATGATATATAAATTTTTTTATTTAAAATGTTCTTATTTCATCCCATTTTTATTTTGGTTATGTTTTGTGAAAATCCAATTGATAAGGTTATATTTTGGTAATATTAGAAAATCACAATGTTACATTAGTAATAAGTTAAATATATAGTATAATATTTCTAAAATCAAATAATAATAAAAAATTTCTTAAAATATAAAAGTAATATTAGTTATCATAATCATTGAATCACCCATAATCATATTTTAAAGCATTATTCTTGTTGGTGCTTAAACCAATCCAAACTTGATCACACTTTAACTTGATTGGTGAGTATGTTTAATGAAGTTTTTAATTTAAAATTGAAAGATAATTTTATTTTTTAAAAAGTAATAATTGAACAATTTTTTTTAACAATCTTTGATTGGAGTTTGTCTTGGGTTGATTCGGTTGGAAAGTTGAATATTTTGTGAAATTCTAGGTTGTGCACAGTTGGCGCACGATTTTTACAAACCATACAACCAACCAGTTTAAACCATAAAAATCTTGGAAGTGGGGGTTTTCATAGTTGGGGAACTATTTGAAAACCTGTTAACCCACCTAGTAGGAACTACACACCCTAGCTGAGGGGCAAATAGATAGGCCGTATGGTTTGTTTAACTCGGAAAACCTGCAAAGTTTACCATTCAATTATTGTTTTTTTTTCTTTCCAAGATTAATTTAATATTCCCCAAACCCCATTTTACTTATTTATTGAACCAAAATCTTACAAACTCAAAATCCTAGGTCTCGGAGGCTATAAAGAACCATTTTGGCTCCTCCAAACCCCTTTCTAGGTGGACCAAAGTGTGTATTATCTCATTCAATCCCTCTTTAGTAAGTGAATCTTGTGCCATTTTTTATGTCATGCTCTCTATTTGTTTCATCCATAGGGTTTGTTAAATCATAATTTGTTTGGTGGATATAATCTTTTTTATTTTGAATCTTGATTCTATATTTGTTTTTGAGATATATGTTTCCATCATTCGTAATTGGAAAATCACATTACATGTGTTATGTTATGTGATCTCTAGGATAAAGGTAGGTGGTTCCACTTAAGATTAATTTTTTTTAACCTTTAATTGAATGAATTGATTTCAATTATTTTCAATTGCAATATGGAAACCCAATTTTATGAAAATTAAAATTGATTTTGATTTAGTATGTAATTTTGGGAACATCCCCAAATTCCAATAGAATTATAAATTGAGATATTATATTGAATTATTGGAATTTGTCAAATTTAATTTAGAAATTGATTTTGAGGAAAATGGATAAAATTTATTGATAGAAAACTATGATTGGTTATGAATTTTAATGTCATAAAATTATGAGGACAAATATAAGTTTTTATTTGAATGAAATGGGAATATTGAAAATAAAAATTGAGAAATTGTATTTTAAACTGATTTGAAATGATTTTACCATTATTGATTGATTGATGAAACACATATGAGACTTGGTTTTTAGTGGTTCATTGGGAATAATAATGTTAGGATGGTAATTTACTAATAATGGATTGATGATGAAAACTGTTACAAGATCTAATTAGGAAGATCATATTCTGGATGGAATGTTGATGAGTCCTATTCAGCTTAATCCCGAGGGATATGTGTACACATATTTCATGATAAATAATGTGAGATAGTGAGGATCCTATAACTAAAAACAATCATACCATAGGGCATATGTCTATATATCTTATTTTGAATACTTTGATATATTCCATTGATTTTAAAATCATCTTACTCATACATAGTGATTTATATAAACTATTTTATATAAAATGTTTACATCAACCATTGTTTGGAATGTTTCCATTATCTGAAATGAAAAGTTTTTTTTTTTTCGAATATGCAGTTTTACTACCATGCCTCCTTTATTTGAAATTGAAATATTGATTTTGTTAATTATTACTTCATATTATTATAGAACACATTGTTAGACTATACTCGGATTTTCAACTCAAACCCTTCCTTTTCCATAAGAGTTTTAAAGATTTTATTCAACCATATTTTAGTAAATTGAATGTTCTTCTTATAAGGGGCATGTGTTATTTCCCCATTAGGCTTGGAGTGTTGATACCTTCAGGATGTTTGTGTTTTTTCTTGTCCCATTCTTGTACTTTGATGATGTGCTATTTGGGTTTTTATATACCTTTATGGCTTCTGGTATAGTCTCCATTGGGTGTTTTCTTTGAGAATATAGATATGTATTTTCTTATTTCACTATTTATGTGAAAAAACTATTCCCTATTCTATATTTCATGATATTAGGTTCTAGTCTCCAAGCATCGAAGATTGGGAATGCCCTTCAGGCTATGTCGGTTCCAACTCTGGTGTTAGGGTAACGGGGCATATGTGCCGGTTTGTGACAAAGTGGTATCAATGAGATATGTTTTACAACTTTTTGTGATGTTAGTATGTTTTTGTGAGATATTTTCAAGAATTAAAAGGTAGTTACGAGTGAGTTCTTGGATATCTCTCATAAAAATTAGATTTAAGTTACCATGGATGGTTGGAGAAAGGTGTCTTTAGAATTAGTTCAAGTGTATTTACTACATTATATTTTGATAGGTAAAAATAAAAATTTTGATTTCTAATCCAAAGGGATTAAATTTCCTATTTCTATTATTTGAGTTTGGAACTATGTAACATTCTGATGTCTTCAAAGTTGTTTACTGATGTTGTGTAGCATCATGCCTCTAAAAAGATGTGTGAGATTGATCTATGAGGAAGATACTGATGATCCATAGTAAGGAAACACTCATGTGGGCCAGCATCTAATTGAGATTATTTTTTGGGTTGTCCATTCTTCGGGATAGGAACCAACACCTATTCCTAATAAGGTTACAGTTTTAGAACATCACTGGGATGAATTATATTGTTTTTATTATGATTTTCTTTTCCAAAATACATTATAGTTCCAAGGCATAAATAATCCTTAAGATTATTAGGATTGGTAGTGTAATATTAAGATTTTTTAGAGTTCTTAGATATTCCTAATGAGATCAAAGTGAAATGTTCCACCTTCATCTTGGAAGGGCATAGTAGGAGAAGGTGGGATATGATGGTGACATTGAATAAGTACAAGGGTTTAAAGTGGAAGTACTAAAAATTAATTTTGACCAAATAGTTCTATCAAGAGTCTACATTATTGTCTGTGGATATGGAGTTCATCAAACTCGAGTAGGCCGACATGACCGTGATTGAATATATGAATAGATTTACTGAACATGTGAGAATTTCACCTAAGAGTGTATTTAATGAGAATAATAAGACTCGACAATTCATGATGATATTTTGATTTGATATCCCTTATCATGTTTTCTTACTTAATCTATCTTCTTATAATGACATCATGGACATGAAATTAATGGTAGAGCTTGATCTAGCTACCTCTTACATTTCAAGGAAAAGTCCCTTGTACTTTCTTCTAATTGGGAATTCATGGGCATTTGAAATGGGTTTTCACTAAAGCACCCAAGATACGAAGATCTATTAGATGTTCAAGACTATTGAAAAAGTTTTTTATATTGTCTCTACTCCTCATAGTGGCCTAATATCAACAACACATAAATCTAATGTGGTAAAATTGTATGACCCAAGATATAAGGGGTAACATCCATAATAAGTTTAAATAAATATTCTTCACACAGTGGAAGAGTCTCCAGTGGAAGCATATATGGGTCCAGTAATTGTGAGAGGTACCATCACTATAACCTTAACTTTTTTGAGTAATTTAATTTAAATTAGATAATCTCACTCATTTATATCAACTCATGTTATTAATATTCTAAATCTTCCTATGAATATTTTATCTTCTGTGACAGATATTTATAAACCCCTCAGAATTAAGATAGAACATTGTCTTCATTGTCCCACTTTCATTTTCCCTTAATCATAGATTGATGTTACTTCAGATTTTTTAGTTTAGGACATGAAATCTCGTGATGTCATTTTTAAGATGTATTGGCTCATTTAAAAAAAGAATTTATTTCTATCTTTGACAGGTCTGGTTCACTATGATTGATAGGGCGTGTCATATATTTTATGGAGAATGGGACCCAAGGCTGAGCATAGATGGACCTTCTTATTCAGATTTGGGGAAATTAATAGAAGTGTTCTCTTTTGACTTGGAGAAATAATCTATGAGAGATGATATCCCTCTAGTTTCCTTGACATTCTTGACATTATTACTTATTAATTCTATGGTTTTCCATTAGTAATTGAGGTATGATTTTATATATATTTTGTTCCTATTACACAACTCGTTTATCTACATTATTATCATATGGTACTAGTTGAAATGAATGTGGTGAAGATTGAGTTGGATGATATTTTAAAAAAAGGCTTTATACGCCTGAGTGTGTCACCTTGGGTGGCACATATTTTCTTTACCAGGAAGGAAAACATCACCGTTGTGTTGGTTAGTAAATACTCAATAGAGATTTCGTAAAGAACAACTATTGCTCTAGACTAATGATCAATTTGACCAATTTAATGGGGTGAAGTTGTTTTAGAACATTGATATTTGATCTGGTCATCACCAATTTAGTATAAAAGAATCAAACATTTTGAAGACATCCTTCTGTAGTAGGAATGAACATTATGAGTACCTTGTCATTCCATTGTGTATAACCAATAATCCTATATTCATTATGGAATTTATGAAAAGGATCCTCCATCAGTATATTAATATGATTGTTTTGGTCTTTATGGACGACATATTTGTTTACTCTTAGTCCATGAATAATCATCTACATCATCTGAGAGTAGTTTGGGAACTGTTGGGAAATCATTGAATTTATGCCAGGCTATTGTTAAGTGAAGTATGTATTTTGTAAGTGAATTTATTGGGAAACATTGCATAGTAACATGGTATCTGTGATGATTCTGAGAATGTGATAGATGTTATGACTTGGTAGTAATAGGGTAATGTTTTTGATATTTGAAGATTCTTGGTTTTAAATGGATAATACATTTGGTTCATAAAGGATTTATAATATTCTATCTCTCTAATTAGTTCCCTAACTCAAAATAGAATAAAGATTGTTTGGGATGAAAAATTTTAGAAATATTTTTTGATCTAAAACATATTTTCACTATTGTGTCAGTGTTAACTCCTCCCGAGGCCGTGTAGGGCTATGTGGTCTTCTATGATGCATATTGTTTGGGTTTGGGATTTATTCATACGAAGGGTTATAATGTGTTAGCCTATGGCTCTCTACATTTTAGGCCATACTAAAATAATTCACTGACCCATGACATTGATCTTGTAGTTATGATTCATGTGCTTATGAGATGGTGACAATAACTTTTTAGATATAGTTTTACCATGAATTACGACCATAAAATATTGATTTATATATTCCCTCAATTTTTTTTGAATATCCACCATATGAATTGGTCGGAGCATATATAATATTTTTATTTAAACATAACCTATACCCTGAGAAAAGGGAATGTCAATGAAAATGCTTTGATCCAATTTTTTTTGACCCATGAAATGATATAATGAGTGAAACATGATGACCCTTTTCTCATAGTTGAATATATGAGTTCAGTAAATAGGGGACAAGGTATTTTTGTCTAGTGCTCAGCTGACCTCCACTCTTCTCAAGGTGATTATTTTGGAATGGTATATTTTTTATGAATCTTCATATCATTAGAGACTCTCTTTATGATAGGGAGTCCAGTTATGAGTGTCTATTCTTCATGGAAGGTGTTTTAAGTTTTTAGAATCATTTTTTTGTACCACTAACCATGAGAAAAGATGAAATGGAGGGTTTCCATAATTCCAATTTTGTAGTTCACCCATGAACCAAAAATATGTTCTATGACATTAGGAAGTGATTCAGGTGGTGATATATGAGTAATAGAATTATTGATTTTTTCTCTTGTTGTTATAATTGAAAATTGGGAAAGGCTGAGAATGGATGACCATTGAGTTTATTACAACAACTACTAGTGATGACTTGGAAGTGGGAAAAGATTTATATAGAAATTTTTGATGGGTTTCCACATACACAAACAAATAAGAGTGCGACATGGGTTGTGATTGATAGGCTGAAAAAATCAGATCACCTTATGCAATTCGTACTACAACCAATGTTGAGGAGCTAAAAAATATCTATGTGATATGGATTGGTCATTATAAGTGAGTTCTATATGCTATATTCCCTCACATATAACATCATTTTATTTATCACTTTTGGAGACGCCTCCCAGAGGAACTGTGATCTTAGGATCGTTTGAGTATGGAATATCATTCATAGATAGATGGATAAATATAGAGGGATATATATATTCTTGAGGATATAAGTCATTCATGAATCCTTAATTTTTGTGGAACTTGGGATTACCATATGAGAATGGTTTATTTTTCTTATAATAATAGTTACCAGTCCACAATTACAATGACTCCTTTAGAGGACTTTTATGGATGACCTTGTAAATATCTCATGTATTGGTTAGAGATCAAGGAAAGTTCATTGGTTGGACAAAGCATGGTTCAAGATATATAAAAAAAGATTCAGTTGATTCTTCATAGGATGTTGATATCTTAAATCTGATATAAATCTTATACTAATTATTGGTATGTACTATTAGTGTTTTTAGTTGTTGAAAATCCATTCTTGAAAGTTTCCACGTGTATGGGTCATCGGCGACTTTGGATGAAGGGGAAGCTTACTCCTTGTTTTGTGGGAAATTTTGAGGTTGTTGAGTAGGTAGGGAATTTGGAAAAATTTTAGCTCTCCCTCTATAGTTGAAGTAAATATATAATGTGTTCCATGTATCACAGTTGTGAAAGTATCTTTTGGATCCATTTCATGTTTTGGACATGAGTGATCCTGATGTTGAGCTTGATTTATCTGTGATAAAGAATCTAGTTAGTATAGTTGATTTAGAGATGAAGTTACTTTGTTGCAGAATGATACCTTTGGTATGAGTTCTATTGTAGTAGGGTTTAGATATCCATGAGACACAGGAGAGAGAGGCACTGATGAGAGAACATTGGAGTCATATATTTTTGATATGGAAACTCCTTTATAGGATTTTAGTGTAAAGAATGTTTCTAGGGTGGGGATATTCTAACATCATGTTATTATTTCTCATATACTCTTAGAACCTCATTTTTTCGTATTTCTTGATTAGGGTTTGGCTTGGGTTGTTTCTAGTGGAAGGTTGAAAATTTTCTAAACTTCTGGGATATCAACGATTGGTGTGGGATTTGTTGAAACCGTATGTGGAACCAATGTAAGATGTTTATAACCAATTCATGGGGGTTTGTATAGTTGGAACACAATTTTAAAATCCATGAACCTAACTAGTAGAAACCATGCACCCCATTAGAGGGTTACATGGATAGGGCACACAATTTGTCTCACCGTGCAACCCTTCCTTGCTAACCATGCATATGATAATTTTTATTACTGAAAATTAATATAAAATTTACCGAACCCACAGTTTACCACCTGATTGAACCCAAATCTTCCTAACACTAAATCCTAGGTCTTGGAGGCTCTTAGGAATAATTTTTTTATGTTCTAAACCCCATCATAGGTAGATCAAAGCATAATAGATCTCATTCGATTCCTCTTTAGAAAATTAATCTTCTCAATTTACTTTTATCCTGGACTCTCTTTTTTTCCTCCTTAGGGTTTTTTAGATCATCATTTTTGATGGATCTAAACTCCTTTGTTTTTAATATTTATTATAGATTCGTTTTTGAGATCTCCACTACCATCATTTGTCATTTGATAATCCTATTGTAGGAGTTTTATTAAGCGATCTCTATGATAATGGTAGGTGGTTTTAGTTAATATTGGAAAATTTATTTTACAATGAATTTTTCAAATTTATTTAAATTTTTTTAATTGAAATATGAAAACCCCATTCAAGGAGAATTGTAATTGAAATTTACTTCATACATAATTTTTCAGAAAAAACCCCCAATTCCAATGGAATTGGAAATTTGTGTGTGCATTGAAATTGATGGGATTTGTGAAATTGACTTGTAAAATTGATATGGATAAAAATGGATTAAAATTATTTATTAAAAAATTTGATTGGTTTTGAATTTTAATGGAATGAAATGATGGTGAAAAACCAATGTTCTTTTTTTGGATGGAAATTGTCATATTGAAAATGGAAATGGTGAAATTTTATTTTCAACTGATTTGAAATGATTTTCCCATTATTTATTGATTTATTTATAACATGAAAACTTGTGTTTTTATGGGTTTCTTGGGACAATAATGATAGGATGGTAAATCCCTAGAAACATATTATTGATGACAGCTCTTACCAAATCTAGTTTGACAGATCAAATTCTTGATAGAACATTGATGAGTCCTATTTGGATTGATCCCGAGGGATGTGTTTACACATATTACATGATCAATGATACGAGAGTGTGAGGATCCTATTACAAAAAACAATCATACCATAAGGAATAAGACCATGTTGCGTACTAAAAGTGATAATTTTATTAAAGTAGGTAACCCACACTTCATGTACAAAAAAGAAAAGGAAGAGGGATTTAGGGGGGAAAATAGTGAAGATTAATGGAATCATGTATAATAATATTCACACCTTCATCAAATATATATATTAATTTTGAAAAAAAATAAGAGAATCACGATGAGCCCTCGAATAAAAGTAGTCATCTTCCTTGTTTCCCTCACGCAAGGTGTGAGTAAAATCAACACAGTTAGAAATGAGGCTTTTACTCTTGAAGACCTGATAGGTGATAATCCAAGTAGTGGGTATATTTCCTTGAGTAGATTTATAGAGAATCTGAAAATCAGTTTCAAGGAAGGTGGTCATGATATTGTTGAGTTGAAAAAGCTCTAGACTAGTCGGCAGGGAATTGGCTTCATCCTGCATAGGGTCACCAACACCGTACACAACTGAGAAGGTGATGACAACATAGCCCTTAAAGTCTCAAACGATACCACCACCTTGAATTTAATTCATGCTTCTCAATCCATTAATATTTTGTTCAAAACCTAAAATGTGGGGGAGATAATGAATCCAATGGCCATGTGACGGGAATGAAGAGACAATTGATAGCTTGTATTCATACCTAAAGAAACTAAGAGAGGGAGTATACTCCAATTATTTCAGCGACCGCACAAGATTTAGCAATGAAATTATAATTATAAAACAATAGTAATGGTCAATAATTTCATCTCCAAAAACTGAACCTTGTTCTATGCTTTACAAATACACCAAAAAATAAACTAAAAGAATGATCACATGTCCCTTCTTCTATTTTATGTTGCTGCCTGAGGTACAGAACCATTATTCCAAAAAACTAATACAAGATATCTCATGGTCGTAAACTCTTGTGAAATATCTGATGGTATGCCACATGGTTGATTCCCAATGGATCCCAAAAAATAGTTGGTGGGAGGGTTCAATATTATTCTCATTGTAATAGGATAACTTTGAGACAAAATGACTTCCTTTACTTTGAATGTTTTCATCCATTGGGATCACATGGTTCCTCACCATACAAACAAGAAAACTCATCTTGGAAGATACGTATTTTCTCAAAAGGATATCAACTCATATTTTCAGTTTGGTTGGTGGATGGAACACCCTATATAAATCCTTAACAGTGAACAAGCCTAATGCAGATCTAGTGAAAATACATCTATCATGATCTCAAGACAGCTCAATGAAATCAAAGGTGGCAAATTGATCATTGTTCAAAATGTATTTAATGAACCCTAAATACTTTCTCACATCCTTGATTGAAATATCAGGGGTAAGATAATATGGGAATCCAAGTGTAATTCCATACCAGTTATGCCTCCAAAATTTTTCATCACCTCTACCAATGATCCACATAGAATTCTATTCCAGGGGAGGGGGATGAGTTGGTGAAGATCGTGCTAGAGAGGAAAAGTTTTTAACCTTTGGATAACCAAATCCAAACATATTTATAGGTGATAAACTTATCCTACAAGGTTAAATTTTTAATGGATTCCCAATGAAGTTTTTTAGGGAGGTAATACACTGTGATTTCAATACTCTTGATATTAATCCCACCATCCCTTACTAGAATAGTGATACTTTCCCATGAAGACCAATAATATTTACCCTCATAATGTAAATCCTAGATAATAGTAGACACAATGTTTTCAATTCTCAAGATGATTTCCTTTATAACCTTCAGAGCAGAGAGAACATGCATTGGGATAGAAGAGAGCATGTGGTTGACTAAGGTGAATCTCCCCCAAAAGGCATGAAATTAATTTTCCAGTTAGTGATTTGTCCAGTGAACCTTGATAAAACCTTATAAAAGCGATGGATATGAATAATAGATTAGGAGATAGGGACACCAAGATCTTCTATTGGGAAGTTCTTCCATTTAAATCCTAGAGCTAATTCAATTGATCTCACCCTTCTGTCCGAGCCTTAGTTTGAAATGTAGATGCTAATTTTTCTCAGTTAACAATATCTCCACTCCACTTGAAAACAATTATCCAATGTATTATTGATACCTAGGATTGAATTATTGTTTCCATTGATAAAAAAATGGCGTCATCCACAATCTTGAAGTGGGAAATACCAGTATTGGGGGACCTGCATCGGAAATAGATGATGTTGCATTCATCAATGTTTCTTTTAATTAGATTACATTGAGAATTATAGATGAGAATGAAGAGACTAGGAGATAATGGGTATCCTAGACTCAAACCATGGATAGATTAAATAATCCCTAGTTCTTTCCCAAAAATGAGATGGTCACCCATAAAGAGCTATAACACCTGAATAAAACGTTAAAAACCCCTTTAGAGAAACCCCTGGAAGAGAGGGTCCTAATAATAAAAACCATTCCTGTAAATCGAAAGATTTATAAATTTACATATTAAGTGAACCATTATATCCATTAAACTTATGGTTAAGATCAAGGATCATTTCTTTGGCCACTCATATGGCTCCCTGAATAATTCTTCCATTGACAAACCTAGTTTATTTCCCTGTTATCCACTGAATAAGATTAAAAGATAAGCTCCATTTGATTAAGAAAGATATGACCATGTATAAAACATTACCAAGGATGAAAGGATGGATTCGATTCAATGAATATGGAAATTTGGGTTTGGTAATGAGAACCAGAGAAGTGGCAGTAACAACATGCAGAATGAAGCCTCCATGGAAAGTATCCGACTCCACTTCCAATAAGAGACATTTGATTTGACCCCAAGAATAAACTAAAAAGTACCTAGTGAAGCCATTAGGACCTAGTGAACTAGAAGGGTTGAGTGAAATTACTACCTCATGAATAAATTGTTCATTCGGGAATGAATCAAGGAAAGAGTTGACCTCATACAAGACCATATGATTTATAGTATAAAAAATATCATCCTGGCCAGATGGGTACCCTCCTTGAATGTGGGGATTAATACATTCAAGAAGATTCTTTAATAAATAGAGAGACATACCTCCTACCTCATCATGGTCATAAGTGAAATAACCATATTCTCAAAGAATGTTGGGCCTTGAGATCCTGTATTTTTTCATGATGCAAGCATTAAAGATTGATGTTATTTTATCACGTTCTTTAAGCCACTTGACCCTGGACTACTATTGATACAACCATTCATTAATGATGAGGAATTCAGATAATGAGTATTTTCTTTGAGAGATATCAACAAAAATATCATAATTCCATGCATTATAAACCCTAGATTCTAGACTGACAATGTCTAACATCAGTGCATCAAAATACTGCTGACCAGAGGGGTGGTTCTTGGCCCATGAGTGAAGGTTTTTTATTAGGATCCTCATTTGTTTTGTGAAAATAAAACCATAGTCTGGCCAAAATAGTCTTGTTACAAGAATCATCCATGACCTAATTATATTCAGGATCAATAATCCATCTTTTAGAGAAGAAAACACTATCATTGTAAGCTTCACTCAGAGAAAGATCAATCTGAATTAGAGGGGGATCAGAGATATCCTTAACAAGGTGAGAGACCTTGATATCTGGAAAAATAGATATGGTGTGGACATTGGACAAACACCTTATCAAGATGGAACTAGGATTGGGGACTCCCATACTGGTTGTTTCACCACATAAAGTGATATACCATGAATCCGACATTGAGAAATTCAAAATGATAAAAAAAAATTGGGATGTTAGAAGAATCCTTACTAAAAAAAGATCTACTCTTCTTTTCGGACGAGTCCATGATGACATTGAAGTAACCTCCAACAAAACATGGAAACAACCCAAGATCAAAGGACAATAAGTCATTCTATAGAGACTCTCTTCTATGGGCTTTACATTTGGAATATAAAAACGTGATGATTAATTCCAGAAAGTGTGGAATTATTTTATTGGTAATATATTTTTTAGAATCACCCATGAATTTCATAAAAATGGTTTATTTCTCAGACACCCAGATGTGATGATAATGCAGGGAACCATGCTTGTAATTAGTCAGTGTCAACATATGAGTGATGTCCACTAACTTTGAGTGGTGATTTTTTGTTTCCATAACTCCTACTAAGGATGATTTTCTATCATATTTCTCGTAAGAAAGGAAATCCATTTCACTCATTCTCCAAGGCCATGAGAATTTCAAATTATGAAAGAGAAAATTAATAAAATAAATGAAATGGGTTAGATAACACCATATTGGATGAAAAAGAAGATAATATGGAGGCATGACTCTTTCATTGGGATCTGGTTTGAAGACCACTTGTAGAGGTAGGAAGATAGGAGGTTAGAGTTGTGGAGGATAGATCGAAGGGATGATTAGGGGAATCAAAACTCATTGATAACATGATAGAAATGGAAATAATATATTTTTTTAAATATGAAATTGTAATTCCTTGACAATATTACTTAAAATTGAATGAATTATTTGGTTAATTATTATTACATATTATTATTGAAGACTTGGTGAGACCCTATTGGGATTTTTGATCTCACACCCCACTATTTCCTTCGGGCGTTTATAGATTTTATTTTACAAGGTTTGAGTAATGGGATGATGCATTTTAAAGGAGGTATATGTTCTTAATGATTTGGTATTGGATTGTTGATACCTTTTATGTGTTTGAGTTTTATCTTGTTTTATTCTAGTACTTTTATGTTGAATTGTTTTGGTTTTGATATACAAGTTTGGCTTTTTGTACCATCTCATTTGGGAGTTTTCATTAGTCATACCAATATATGTCTATTTCATTCATCGTTTATATGTAAAAACCATTCCCTATTTTATATTTCATTATTCAAGGTGCTAGTCATCAACCTATGGGAATTGAGAATGGCCTTAGCGCTATGTCATATCTAGATCAGTTGTTTGGGTTCTTGTAACACCCTGTGATTTTGTGATTTTTTTCTCAAATTAATTTAACATTTTTGATATTTTTCATTTCATGAAACACTAAAGATTGTTAATTTTATATTAAATCAGTATGTTTGGAATGAATTATATGAAACACTAAGTCAATCATGAACTACACACAATATAAACATGGTCATTTTCTACACAGAACACTGAGGTTAGATTGCGTTATATGCAATAATGACTTTACTTGATGACTTCCGTAACACACAAGACTGGGGTTTACCAAAAAATAATATATTATTAAAATATTATTATTTAATATAACAAGATAAATCCTTGATGTTAAATTATATTTTATGAATAGTATTAACTAACTTTATGAAAAGTTATGTTTTATACACTATAATATGAATTCATAGGTTACCAATTGATAATAAATAAAAATAAAAACCAATTGAATATAAAAATAAATAGTATTATGTTCACAATGATATTTTACCCTAGTAAATTAAATTTTTATTTATGTATTTCAATGCACTAAGTCAAATATTCCTTTTACACAAACCATCGACTTGGCCTATGTTACATGTTATACAAAGTTTCTACAAAACATCATTTTATTGAAATAATTATTTAAATGAGTTGGTTATAACCTAGCCATTAAAACATAGTAATATTAATAGTAATAAATGAATCTAAAATATATTTATATTGGTTTTATAAAAACAAAACATACTGATAATGAAAAATATAATTTTTAGTAGAGCCCTTATATGTTTAAAAAAATATTATTTTCTTAAACGAACTACTTTCATGTACATTTGTGAAAAACAATAAAATTAATTTTAGAAAATTTTAGAAATTGAGTTTGATAAAATAAAATTCAATTTTGAATTCGAAATGTCAAAATTATTCGAGATTAATTTTTTTTTCATTTTTCTGAGTAACTTCTTTTTTTGATAAATAGTGAAAACTACTGAATTTTAGTTAAAAACTACCTTTTTGTTTAAATAATTATTAATGATAAATTATATATTAAATTTTTTTAGGGTCACATTATATAAATTATAAATCTATTAACAAAATTTCTTTCATTATAAATAATTTCAATTTTAAATTTAATATATAAACATAACAAACCTTTCAAAAAATTTCTACATTGAAAACCCATAATTTCATCCCATCTGCGGGATTAGTATTTATCTTAATTTTTGCACTTATGAAAATTTAATTTCTAAAAACCAACAAAAAATATTCTAATTAGTATAATATTTAGAGTCTAATATGATGAACTTAATTTTTTTTACCAAAAATAATAGTGAAATTTATTAAAATTAATCATAGTGATCAAGGTCCAATTAAGCTTAATTAGGGATTAAACCCTAAAATTAAGGGCCCAAATGACCTATAAACTTGTACAAAACCATTTATATTTCCACATATAAGAAAAAAACCTTATAAAATTTATTTATGTTGGTTTGGTAAGACTTTTTATAGGTTAGGACATGTGCACACCTAACTTTTTTAAAAAAATTCCGAGTCAGTTCTTTTCCTTCCTTATACATGGCCACCACCTATCCCACTTCATTACACCTATAAAACCTTTTAAGATCATCTAATAAATTACCAATACAACTATCATAAATCCTTCCTTAATCCTATAATACTTTGTTAATAAATAAATCCAATGAAGCCTTTGGACACAAACCAAAAGGAGTTACCATATTAAGAGGTAACGTCTTCTCTCAAGTCCTTTCTTTATTTTCCTTATACACACCTAAAACTCTCATTATTATACTATTATATAATAAAAAAGTATCCCAAACATAATAGTATGTTGTTTTTTAAATTTTATGACCTAAAATTACAAAAACCTACATCTAATGGGAAATGAACATACTCTTTCTGTGTAAGGTGAACTACAACCTCACAAAACGCTGACTGTTCATTTTTCCATTACCACCCACCATGGTGGCCATTGTGATGGAAACTATGTTTATAAGATTATTATATTTAATTTATTATATAATAAATATTCTTTATTAATTTTGAAATCACACATATATTTTTTATTTCTATTTTGTGTTAATACGATAATTTCGTTTGAGGAAGTGTAGACTACTGCCCCCTCAAAGCGATATGATTCATTCATACAACACATGGATTGTATTAAGGATGGATTTATTGAATATATAAGATATATATTATATAATAATCATATTGTAATAATTATATACATATATATATATATATATATATATATATTTGTGTGTGTGTGTGTGTGTCTTTTACTTTCATTCCATCAACACAATAATTGAATGAAAATAGCGTACATGCGTACGTACGACGTACCCCCTCCATGGACGGTGTATTCCTGTTCACACTTATATATTATATAGATTAAAATAATACACAAATAATGTATAAAAATTATATTTATATCATGTTTTAAATTATTTAAATCATTATATAAATTATAAATACCAAATATATAACAAATTAAGAATCATGCGAATAATAAAGTGAATATTACCCAAAGTGAATCCTTAACATACGATTATTAACAAGAATGTAGTATAATGTCATAATAAAACCATATATAGAATTACATATAATAATATGGTTATTTAAAATATTTATAATAAATTTATATTTATTAATCTAGTGGTTTGAATGCATATGACGAGAGTCAAGACACCAGGTAAGGGAATTTCATGTCACTTTTAATTCTCATGAGATACAAGCTATGTTCACCACTATTTTTTTTGTGGTTAAATTAAATCCCATTATTTTATTCTATTTGTCTTATAAAAAAATTTATGGTTATTAAAATATCCTTTTTATGAAATTTCATTCATGGGGTTTAACTTTCAAAAGTTACCAAATTGGTAAAAATGTTTTGTCTGAATTTTCCTTCTTTGAGACTCAGGTTTTGTCATGCAACATAAAATATTTTTTGAGGTGTATATATATTAATTTTATATGTTATATCATGAATATACATATTTTCATGATATTTTAATCTTCATGTAATTTCCTTTTCGTACATAGAGAGTATGATCCCATGTTACAATGTTATAAGAGTTTATTGAGACAATCTCATTGGGTTTGAAATTGATTACATTATGCTTAATTTGATGAAATGTTATGTTCTAGATCTAAATAAATTCATGACTTTTGATATCCTCTAGTAATTAATTATTTATTCATGTAGTGGTATAATTTTATTCTATTTTATACATAAGATAGTTAAGAAATTGTTTTTAAGAAATCCTGAATGTACCCTCTTTTCGGTGAGAAATCTATGTTCCTTAAAAACCACGTTTTCTAAAAATGGTTTCCAAGAATATTAAAAAAATATACTATGATCATTAAAAGACAATTTTACCCTTTTTATCTTCTATTAATGTTTTCAAAGAAATATTATTGTCTCTTTCTGAGTGAGAAAATTCTTTATCCTTTTTACCGTGCAAAAGTAATGTTCTTTATACCCAGTACGACATGTACAGATTTATCTTCCATCAATCATTTGAAGATTTCTTGTCTTGTTTAAAGTTTATTTTTTATAATTTTTTTAAAATATCTTATCAAGGAAAATCATTTTCAAAAAAGTTTCAAAATTATTTTATATCTTTTCAAGGAAAATGGATTTCAAAATTTTTTCATTCTTTATTTATATGTTTTCAAATTATTTTCAAAGAAAATGGGTTTCAAAATATTTTCAAGTTCATTTATACTTTTTCAATATATTTATAAGGGAAATTTTTTTAAAAACGTTTTCAAGCACTATTTATATGTTTTCAACGTATTTTCAAAGAAAAATATTTTCAAATAAAATATATTCAAAACATTTTTAAGTTATCATTATATGTTTTCAATGTTTTTTCAAATAAAGAGTTTTTTAGAATGTTTTGAAATTTATTTTTTATGTTTTCAAGTAAAAATGTTTTAAAATTATTTTCAAACTTATTTACAATTTTTAATGGTATTTTATATTAAAATGATTATCAAATGGTTTTATCTATTAAAATCATTTTTTAAAGAAGAAAAGATATTTTCCTCCAAAATGTTTTTCAAAGATATTTGAAAATTATTTTCAAAATATGATGAAATTCTTTGATGTTACTCATTAACTTCTAGGAAATATTATAAAGTTTCCATTCATACCATTTCAATGAATGGGTCACTCTTAATTTTAGGCCCTTTATGAAACTCGTTTCTCCTTCACAATTTTTTTTGTTTATGAAATCTGTTTTTATTTTATGGGATTTATCTTTATGAAATCAATTTCTCTTTTACTAGTTTTATTTTTATGAAATCAATTTCTCTTTCATGGGTTATATGTTTATGAAATCCATTTCTCTTCCATGAGTTATTATTTTGATTAAATGATTATGAAACATGTATCTTTTCTACATGTTATGATATGTTATCCTGTCTATGATACTTATATAATTTCATGGGTTGAGATATGATTGTTTATGATTTTTTGGTACAATAAAGTATTATTTTAATATAAGATAGTTGGGACATATATCTCTATACCATGCTTTGGGTAAATATTTATATCTCATGAGATATACTAAGATGGTCTTGGGAGTAATCCTTAAATACTAAGATGTTCATGGGAGTGAACCTTGATTCCAAGATAGAATGGGGAGTGAACTCATGATACTAAGATATCCATGGGAGTGAACCATGACTACCAAGATAGTAAGGGTAATGAACCCATAATACTAAGATTGTCTATGTAGAAATTCATTGGCGTCTATAGAAATCATATTATATGCTTATGTGTCATCCACAATCCCATGTTTTATTCCTATTTTATGATTTCATGGATTATGTTATTTATTTCATTATGATTCAATTATTATGAACTTCCATGATTTATGTCATGATTCATGTATATGATCTTTGATATGTAGGGTATGATCTTCTATTTTCATGATCATGTTCTTATACCCTTATGCTCATAATTATTCTTACATATCTCCCTTATTTACCCTTTCTAACCATTTGAGATCACCCCTTTCTTATGTTTCCTTTCCACAAGTTATGAATAAATGTTTTATGTAGGAGTAAAAAATATTGAGATCTTTATAGGATATGTTTAAGATCATTCACCAGGACAAAAATTGTTTTCCATGTTTACAAAGACACTAAACTATTACGACCCTCGTTCATGTATTTTTTATTTTATAGGATATTCATCCAAAATGGTGTAATATCCATGTATGATAATCTTGGGTCCCTATAGTTGGTATCAAAGGAAAGGTTAAGCCAAACTTTGGAAACTAGGATGAGAAAACTTTAGTGATATTCCTTTGTATATTTCTAAGGATATGTCTAGGGATGTCTCTAAAGATAAGTATAAGGGTGAGTCAAAATTTCAGAAAATATCCTAGATTTTTGGTAAAGGGTAGAGTGAGTGGTTTCCTAGAAATAAATCCATGTATATATACTAAAAGTTGATGTGGATTTGGAACATATGTAACTAGGGGAAACAACTCTAAAAATATGTTCATGACCTAACTAGGGGTAATATGGTACACGACAATGGGACTTGATGCACACTTAGTTTGACACTCCTGGGGGATATGCTTTGTAAATTCACAAAATATTCATGAAATATAATTAATGATTTATATAAAAGTTGGTTATAAATAACCTAGGAATAACCTATGGTGTCATATGTTAAATAAGGTTTCTTGATTTATAAATCCCATAAGTAAATCTTTCCATGAAAATGTGGTTTTAAACTGTTATAAGTAATGCTTATACTATTCTTCTGGTTTTAGTAAAAGGTGGGAACTGAAAGGAACTGGATTAATGTTGAATGTGATGGATGATTTTCTGATGAGAAATAAAGTGGGATGATCACTGGATTGAAAGATGTTATGATCATGCCTAATCAGTTATCAAGGAACATAATTAACAATGTGTACCTTAACCAACTCTAAGAATCATCAAGGAAGATAAATATGGAGTTCTCTAAGAGTTCGGGTAATTGAGACCATGGAGGAAAGAATATTTAGTTTAATTTTTGTCAAGAATGTGGAAAGAATAAATTTAGTGAATTTCTTATAGGTACATGAAGATGTTTTGATTGTGGAAAATATGGACACAATTCAAGTGAATGAAAGGTAAAAATAAAGAGTTTAGTTAATGGAATTGATGAGAATATTGTCCTCCCAAAGAAATCATTGATGGTTAACTATTTTAAATGTGGAATAAATGGTCATTATTCAACTCAATGTCCAAAGAGGAAATCTCCTGAAGAGGATCACCAAGGCAGTGCGTGTAATATTTAAATTATTGATGATGATGAGACTATAGATAAAATGTAATAGGAAAGAGGTATTGTGTAATAGGATGAGGTATCTTTGTTAATGGAATAAGGATGAAGTAGAATAATCAATGTTGGATTCAAAAATTAATTTATATGAATGATGATAGATACAAGGGTTATTCTACATATTCTTTTAGCCCATTATATACAAGTTTATGTTGATTTTTCTTGATGAAATGGTGTAGTGATTTAATGATAAGGTAATATTTTTACTAAGGGAAGGTAACCCTTAATATGTTCTTTATGTTAAAATAATTATGTCATGAATACGTAAATTGGATTGTACTAATTACTATGGAACTATTGAAGGACCTTTTAATTGGTGGGTTATTCAATCATTGATGAAGTTTACATGATTTTTTGAATTTAAGGAATATATCCAGTATAATTTGGAAAATGGATGATTGAATGTAAACTAAAAGGATTTATGTTAATTAATGTTATTACCATATTTCAAGGGAATATATGATAAGGGTGTTCAAATTTTTAGAATTTTACAAACAAGTGGCACTTTGTGATATATGGGGGATCAATATTAAGATGATTTCATGGATTTTTTCTAAAGCTTTCGATTTCCATATTTCAGAATGATTATAAGGTTAAAAATTCATGAAAAATTTAAGTTAGACTTTATAGGAGGTATTTATGTATTGATTTTTTATTAAAAACCTTGGATAAATGTTATTTAGTGATTAAACTTATTTCAAGTATGTATATAATATTTATTTTGTAAATTATATTAGTGTGGATTTAGAAATGGACATCATGTATATTGGGTGACAACCAATCATGTCTGGTAAGGCTGTGGGTCTTAAACCCATGACCAAAGGATGATAAGGGTTTCATGCCTACCAATGGCCTACATGATGTCTAGGTTTATGAATAATTATTTTTTATGAATAATTATTTATGATGAAATTGTATTTATAATTTTTTATGTTTATATATTAATGTATTAACCCTATTTATTTTTAAGAATAGTTAATGATAAATAGTTATACTTATAATTATTTTATGGGCCATAATATCTGAAAAAAGTTTATTATAGTTCTTGAGGAATCAAAGTTAATTTATAGACTTCCAATTCTTGAAATAATGGTTGAATTGGAAATATATAAAATCAAAACCAAGGAATAGATTTTTTGTTGTATTCTTGGTCAATAAAATAATTACTCAATGATAGAATAATGATTAAAAAGAAAAATGTGTTATCCTAATAACTGACTTTTTATTGAACCAATGGACTTTTAAGTCATCACTGATATATAAATTTGAGACCCTCAACTTTTCTTTAATCATTCACTTGTTTGTGATTGATGACCTCAATCACTCCCTATAAATATTAACTTTTTTCTTCTATTTCTAATCTTCACTCCTAACCGATGTTCATATATGTGGAAACCTAGTTATATATTTCTTTGAGTAACCATTATGGTTCCAACTTTCCATTTTTAAAGGAAGAGTTAGTATTCATTTTTACGATGTTGGTTTCTATGAATGAACTTTGAAGTATTAAACCATTGATAACATATATAAATTTCTAGGGAAATATTCAAATTATGGGGGAGAGAATGTAACACCCCAAGAATTTATGAATTGTTTTTCTAATTAATGTAATCTTTTTGATATTTTTCATTTCATGCAACATTGAAGATAGTTCATTTTATATTAAATAGATATGTTTGTATTGCATTATAAACAACACCAAGTTAATCGTAAGCTACATGAAATATAAACGTTTTCCTATTATACACAGAACACCGAGGATAGCTTGTGTTATACACAATAATTATTTTCTTAGATGACTTGCATAACAAGAAAGGCTGATGTTTAAAAAAAATTATTATATATGATTATTTAATATAATAAGATAAATCCTTTATTTTAAATTAGATTTTATTAATATTATTAACTAATTTATGAAAATATATGGTTTATAAAATATAATATGAATTCATTGGTTACCAATTAATTATAAATGAATATGAAAACTGATTGGATATAAAAAGAAATATTATTATTGTCACAAATTTGTTTTACCCTAATAAATAAAATGTTCATTTATGTCTTTCAATGAACTAATTCAAACAATCCTTTCACACGGAACATCAAATTGTCGTATGTTACACATAATATCGATTATCTACGAAACATCATTTTATTGTAATAATTATTTAAATGAGTTAGTTATAACCATTTTGTTAAAAACTAGTAATATGAATATTAATAACTCCTTATAAAATGTTGTAACAATGGTTTTATCTAAATAAAAAATACTCATACTGAAAAATATAATTTTTAGTAAAGCCTTTATATGTTTATAAAATACTATTTTCTCAAATGAACTAATTTTCATGTCCATCTGTGAAAAGAATAAAATAATTTTTGAAAATTTTAGAAAATTAATTTGATAAAGTAAACTTAAATTTTGAATTCATAATTTTAAAATTATCCTAGTATAATTGTTTGGTATTTTTCTGAGAAATTTCATTTTTTGAGGAATAGTGAAAACTACTGTGTATTTGTTAAAAACTGCCTATTGTTCAAATAATTATTAATGATAAATTATAATTTAAATTTTTAAGTTAGAATTAGTTTAATTTTACATTAATTAATACAATTTAGTTATTTATAAACAATTTCACTTTGAAAATTAATATAAACACTTTACAAACTTTTTATCATTTTTATACTTTAAAAACGTGTAATTTCATCCCATATGTTGGATTTGTATTAATCTTAATTTTCCTGATTATTTGTTTTTAATTTTGAAAAACTATCATAAACCATTATAATAATTATAATATTTAAATTTTAATAAGATCAACCTAATTTCTCACCAAAAAAATCAGTAAAAGTGATTAAAAATAGTCATAGTGATAAGGTCAAACTAAGCTTCATTAGGGACTAAACCCTAAAATTAAGTTCCAAAATGTCCTAGAAACTAGTAAAAAACCCTTTTTATATCCAAATTTCAATAAAAAACTTCCATTATTGATTTATGTTTGTTTGGTATGAATTGTTTTACTTAATTACATGTGTACACCTAACTTGTTTAAAAACATTCCAAGTGAGTCCTTTTCCTTCCCTATAAAAGGACACCGCCTCTCCCTCTTATTATCACCTATAAAACCTATTAATATCATCCAAAAACATCCCAATAAACTTTATATAAATCCTCTTTCACTCCTATAATCCTTCCCTTGTGTAAAAGACAATCCAAGGAAGCCTTTTAGAACAAACCAAAAGGAGTTACCCGATTAAGAGGTAATGTATTCCCTCAAGTCTTTTTTTTATATTCCTTCTCCACCCCTACAAATATCTTTATTATATTTTTACATAATAAAACTAGTATACCAAATATAATATGTTGTTTTTATGTAAATTTTTCAAACTATAATTACAAATCCCTCTAAATAATGGGTAACGAACATACTGTTTCGGTGTATGGTGAATTACTGCCTCACAAAAAAATGATTGTTCATTTTTCCATTACCACCTAACATGGTGGCCATTATGATAAAACATATTTTTATATATGTAATATATTAATTTTTTTATGTCTTTAAGCTTATTTTTTCCTTTTTAAAACCCATATCTTTTTTACTTTCCATTTTGTGTTAATATGATAATTTCCTTTGGGGAAGTGTTGACTACCACACCCTCAAAATGATATGATTTGTTCGTACACCAAATGAATTGTATTAAAGATAGTTTTAGTGAATATATATGATATAATTTATTTATTTAAATAATTATATAAATAAACAAATATATAAATATATTTATTTTACTTTCATTCTATCTACCCAACAATTAACCAGAAATAGCGTTAATGCGTACGTACGACCTACCGTCTTCATGAGTGGTCTATTCCATTTCATAATTATATATTATATAGATTATTATAATAAACATATAATTTATATAAATTGTATTTATATGATGGCTTAATTTATTTAAATCATGATACAAAGTTTAAATATCAAAATATTACAAATTAACACACATGCGAATAATAAAGTGAATATTACACGAAGTGAATCCCTAACAAATGATTGTTAAAATACGGGTAATATAATGTCATAATAAAACCATATATGGTTTTAGATATAAAAATAAAGTTCTTTAAAAATTTTATAATAATTGTTTATTTATTATACAAGTATTTTTAATGCGTAGGACAAGAGTCAAGACACAAGGTAAGAATATCTCATCTCACTTTTTTATTCTTTTGAGATACATGCTATGTTCTCCACTCATTAGTTTTGTGTGGTGTAAGTACTGAAAATTATTGTATTAAATTTAACATATAAATAAATTTATGGGTATTAAAATATCATTTTTATAAACTTTCATTCATGTGGTTTATGAGTCAAAAGTTTCCAAATCAGTAAAAATGTTTTATCTAAATTTTCCATCTTTGAGACTAATGTTTTGTAATGCACCTAAACTCTTTTTTGAGGTGTAAATACTTTCAATTATTCATATTATACCATTAATATAGTTATATTCCTGATATTTTAATCTTAATCTAATTTAATTTTTTTTACATAGAGAGTTTGATCCCAAGTTACCAAGTTATAAGAGTTTATTGAAACAATCTCATCACTTTTCCAGATCATTTACATTATAATTTTTGATGAATTATGATGTTCCATATCCCAATAAAGTCATGAATTACCTTATAATATTTATATTAATTATACTTTAATTTGGTGGTACCATTTTCTACTCTTTGGTACATAATATAGTTAAGAACATTTTTTAAGAAATCCCGACTTTACCCTCTGTTAGTCAGAAATCTACATTCCTTAAAAAAAGTTTTCTAAAAAGGTTTTCCAAGAATATTATAATAATATCATATGATAATTAAAATATATTTTTACCCTTTTTATATTTTACCAATTATTTCAATGAAATATTATTTTTTCTTTCCGAACGAGGAAATTTGCTGTCCTTTTTACCACGCAAATGGAATATTCTTTTTACATTGTATGACATGTATGGATTTATTCTCCATCAATCCATTGGAGATATATTTTCATGTTTTGAGGTTATATTTTTAGATTTTTTTTAAAAAGATATTTCAAGGAAAAATATTTTCAAAACCCTGTCATACTTGTTTTATAATTTTTCAAGGAAATGGTTTTCAAATGTTTTCAAGCTTACTTTATAAGTTTTTAAAGTATTTTCATGGAATATGTTTTTCAAAACGTTTTCAAGATTTATTTATATGTTTGAAATGTATTTAAAAAAAAATAGTTTTCAAAATATTTTCAAGAAATATTTACTTGTTGTCAATGAATTTCCAAATAAATTATTTTCAAAACGTTTTCAATCTTTCTTTATAAATTTTCAAATTGTTTTCAATGAAAAATGTTATTAAAATGTTTTGAAGAATATTTTATAAGTTTTCAAGGAAAACTATTTTCAATATATTTCTAGTTTACTATGTTTTAAAGGTATTTTATATGTAAATGTTTATCAAATGATTTTAAGTATTGTAATCTTTTTTTAAAAAAGAAAGGATATTTTCCTCAAGAAATGCTTTTGAAAGATATTTCTAAATTATTTTCCATATAAGATGACATTTCTTTATGTTACTCATTACCTTCTATGAAATGATCTATAGGTTCCATTAATATATTTTATGTGACTAGGTTATTCTTAATGTAATGGTCTTTATGAAAACTGTTTATCTTTCATGGGTTAAATTTTTGAGAAATTCATTTCTCTTTCATGGGTTTTTGTTTATGAAATATGTTTCCATTTCACATTTTGTATGTTTATGAAATCTATTTCTCCTTCACGAGTTATATGTTTATGAAATCCTTTTATCTTTCACAAGTTATATTTTTTATGAAATGATTAATAAACCTATATCTTTTCCACATGTTGTGATATGTTTACATGTTTATGATACCCATTTAATTTCATGGGATAAGATAGAATGTTTAATTTTTTTTGGAACATGTATGTATGATTTCACTATGAGATGGTTGGGATCTATATATCCATCCAATTAATCGGGTAATGATTTATATCTCATTATATAGAATAATATGGTCTTGGGAGTAAAACTTGGCTACTAAGATGGACATGGGAGTTAACCATAACTACCAAGATGGTACGAGGAGTAAACTCATGCTACTAAGATGGCCATGAGATTGAACCATGACTACCAATATGGTATGAAAAGTGAACCCATAATACGAAAAAGGTCTTGGTATAAATTCCTTGGATATTATGGAAATCATATTATATGCTTATGTGTCTACCGCAATCCCATGCTTTATTCATATGTTATGATTTCAGGGATGATGTTATTTATTTCCATATGATTCATGTCTTATGAACTTCCATGGTTTATGCCATGATTCATGTATATGATCTATGAAGTAAATGGTTTGATTTTTTATTTCCATGATCTTTTTCTCATATTCTTATTCTTATAATTATACTTACATATCTCCCTTATTTCCCATTTATGATCTTTTGAGCTCACCCCTTTCTTATAATTCCTTCTCTGTGGTTATGAAGAAAGGATTTATATAAGACTACTAAATGTGGAAATATTTATCGGAGATGTGGGAGATATTTCACTAGTATAGAAGATTTTGTTTCTATGTTTTCAGAGACACTAAACTATTAAGTTCCTTGGGCAAGTAATTTTGTAATGTTTAGAATATTCATCTAAAATGATGTAATATCCATGTATAATAAGCCTGGGTCTCTATAGTAATAGGGTATCTGGGATTGTTCATGATTGAAATAATATCATTATAACTTAATCATAATGATATTATTTTAATTTTTTAATGATTATTACCCATATTTTATGATTTTTATATCATGTATGAAAATCTAAACGAAAAATAAAAAATGTTTCATCACAGAGCCATTAATTCGCATGTACGCACAATTAAAATTCTCATTTCACAAAACGTGAGTGGGGGTTAAGGTGGATATAAAATTTATATTTAAGAATCCTAATTATATGTGATATATCATATTTATTCATCAGTACAACTCTTAATTCAATAAATGAAATGAGGTAATTAAAAAATGACGTCTCTTTTTGGAGGCAGTAGTTCTAGCAACACACTAATTATGTTCTCTTGTTTTACTAATTTAACAAAAATGAATAAATAAGTTTTGTAAAATTAATATAACAATATATAATTATAATAATGATAATAAAATTTTATTATTATTATAGTGATAATATATTTTTATGAGTAAGAATAAGAAGAAAATGTAAAGAGGAGATAACACTTACATTGGAAACATGATTTTTCTCATAGAAGTTGACTAGAAATTGAAGGGATTAGGAAATTTATGGGTGAAAAGGGGACTATTTTTGTTGGATAAGTTTATATTGAGAGTAAAAAAAATCATAATTAAATGGATTAATTTTAATAATAGGTGTATCATTTAAGGGTTTTAGTGGTACCATTTTATAATGGGTGAAAGGGGGCATTTTTTGAAACAATATTCATTTTTCAATAATTCCATGACACTATTCTATGTTAAATGGATAATTTTTTTTAAATTATTGAGTTTATATTTTATTTGGGTCAAAAAATTCAGAAATTTTTTTCTATGCATTTTTTTAACATTATATAGGTTTTTTTACCATTAGGTCTTTAAAATTTTCTATTCTACTTTTAAACTATGTAACTAGTTTGTTAAATATAGGATTTTTTGCTCTATTAATTATATAAAATAATCCATATAATATATTTTTTTGGGGATGGAACTAAATTTATCATATATTTAATCCAATTAAATTATATTAAATAGTAAAATTATATTTTAAATTGAAACAAACAATATGTAGAAAAATTATTTTTGTATAAAAATGACATTTTGACCATTATGAAGTCCAAATATTATTTGTTATTGATTATAAATTCAATTTGTTCTAATATATTTAGTTATGTTTTTATTACACATATATGATTCATTACTTGAAGGTTTTTTGTAAACTTGATTCGATATAAATTCATTATTATTAATAAATAAAAAAATTTCGAATAATTATTTCACCATTATCTTGGTAATTAGCATTAATAATAAAAATATAAATATTATACCTAAAAATAAAAATAAAAATATTAAATATTATAAATATAATTTTATAAAATTTAATAAGAAAATTATCAAATTAAATTTCTATGCGTAGTTTAATTAATCTTAATTTAGTTCAGGTAACACCCATAAAACCTATTTTTTAAAGATAATTATAAGTAAAAGTTATTACAATTATGATAGAATTATATATGAAATTGACTCCAATGATTTTATAATAATTAATTTTGTTAAAAAGTATTTATTTAAAAATTAAAGAAATCAAAAACATTATTTAATCACGTTATAATTAATTGAACAAAACAATCAATTTTTTTTTCATTAAATCACCATATAAGCATTCAAATTATTGAGGATAGACTTAAAATTTTAAATTATTACTATAATATTTATTATCAAATATTAAAATATATAATTTTATTGGAAAATGATTCCAAATAATTCAATGTATTCATGTAATAAAATAATTTCATAATAGAGAAGACATTAATAAAATTTGTATTTTCACTATTCACTTAAAAATTGATTTTAATAGAAAAAAATAAAATTAAACCTAAGATAAATTTTTTGTGTGGAATTATAATATGAATTTAACTTTGTTAAATTTAATTTCAAGAATATGAAAATATATATTTCTAAAATAAAATATATAAAATAAATAAAATGAGTTTTTAAAAAAAATAACATTTTCAATATTAACTGATTATAATTATTTACCTTAAATAGGTAATAACTATTAATGATTTACTATACCGATTTTTATAATAGTTTCATTAACAATGACATGTGAATATGTTATGTTTTTTTACAAATGGGTCCAATGTATGGCACATGTTATAGAACATATTACATATTTTAACAGATCCAAAATCACTGGTTGTTATAGACTCCAAATGGAGTTTCTAAAACCCCTTTTGATGTCCCCAAAAATTTCTTCTGATGGAATAATTATCTTCTATGTTGACATAAACTTTATGTTTCAATGACTACATTTAACTATTAAAAAATTCGAATATAGTTTTCTAGATTACACTTTTATCATTTAGTATTGTGAATATAGAATTAGAACGTATTCATCACATACCCTGGTTAATATATCCTCATGACATTTACAAAAGATATTAAAATTTTCTAGAACTCATTTATGTTTTTTGAACATTTCCAATAACAATACTAGAAAAATTTACATATTAAAATCAATCCAAAAATGATTTTTTCAGTCTCTCCAAGTCTTTACCATACTCAATCACACTGAGTATGTGATATGAGAATAAAGTTCCTTTGGTCATTTTGTATTTACTGTGTCACAACCCGACCCATACCAGGGCTCGAGCCGCAACTACCCCAAGCCTGCCTCCATTGGCCAGGGACTGGCGACCAACGTCGAAGGCATAACAAACTCAAGGAGTCCTTTGCCTAAGTACCTGTACACACACAAACCCAGATAACTCAATGAAAATAGTGTAGAGGTAAAAGAAATCAAGATACAACACTAATATATATAAACCACAAATATGCATCGACATCTAATCAGTGCAAGTACAGAAAAGTAAACTGAAAGGGAAAGGGGCCAAATAAACGCTCAACCAGAAAATATATACAACCCAGAAATAGGTATAAGAGTAAAATAACTGAGAGCATTACTCCTGGATCCTAAGATAAAACCACCACACGCAGTCCCTACACCCCGTATCCCTATGCTCCTCTAATGTCATGATCAACTTGTCTGTCGTCTGCAAGGGCACACCGAGTGTGGGAAAAGCCCAAGTAGGGGTGATTATAAAATTACTCATTAGGATTCCCTAAAGGATCAAGGGAGCAGTAATTGAGGTACTGAAAAGGGAAGTAGTAGATAGAAAAATGTATAGTAAAAGTGTATATCTCAACACAATAAAGATGTGAAGTAAGCTCATCCGTCACAATGATCATGAAATAGTGATAAGGTGAACTTCTCGTCAAGTATTTGCCACCTATAGTAGCAGATTAGAATCATCCAACCATGAGACGCTAGACACAGAAAGAACGTGGCATACCCTGCGCATCTTTCCCTATCCTGGAAGTAGAGTCACCAAAGCCCAAGGAGTGGGTACTGCAATATGATATATATATATATATATATATATATATATTCTCAACCAAAGAAGCCCAAATGAGAGAGTAAAGGGATCTCCATATCACTATCTCAGCCCAAGAAAAGAATCGCCAACAGTTCTAGAAGAAAACTGATTAGTCACTGAAAGTGGATAATATTAATTGTTAATATCTTAATATTAATGTGTTTAAAAGGGCATAAACATCAATTTTAGTCCAAGTTAGAAATTAAACTTCATTTCGCATCATTGTGCAATTCATGCTTAAAGTGTCAATTTGGTCCCACTCAATAATTTGCTTGTGGAAATTATAATATTCATAATTTTAATTTTATATTTTGGTATATGATTCATCACTTTATTTGGAACATTTTTTCTTTTAGGTCTGATGGATGAATCACAAAGAAAGATGAATATTTTTCCACCTGAATGCAGAAACTTGCTGGAAAAAGCATAAGGGGCCTAAGGCCCATCAAACAAATGTGGGGCCCACAAACCAAGCCCAATGAAGCTCAAATTTATATATTATAAAGATAAAAATATAAGGATCATTTTATTCAACTGTTTCCGAAGCTAATTCTGAATTTTTCATGATGATAAAGGGATCTGAAGTTGAGATTTAAATGGTGGACCCGACATTAATGCACATAAATCTGTCCCACCATTTCGACCATAATTTCCAGATGGCTGATCCAAATTTCATGAAATTTTTAAATCTCATATAGGACATATGGAAGAAAATATTGATCTTCTACAACCCCTCCGGATTCGGCCTTCTTAAATTACGAATTCACACGTTAATATGATGGACGAATCTGGACAGTTTTCCGGGTCAACTTCGAAACGTCAATTTCCTTTTGATTATTCACCCTCCTTTTGACTCTATTAATTGTTGGGGGGTGAATTAATTGTTGTGGGTGGGCCTAAGGCTCCTAAGATTCCTATATAAGGATCTGCTAGTGAAGGGAATTAGCATCTAACAATTTTCTTTGAATCCATGTTTTTCTTTCATCCATTGTATTTCTTTCAATTGTAATTTCCTGCTTTCAATTTGTAATCGCATCGTCAAGTTTTCCCATGTAAGTTTTTATTGCATGTTTATTATTTTAATAAAATTTATTCTTATTCTTCACTTATTCTTTTTTTATTAACACATTGATACCGTTGAATCAAGGTGTGAATTTATTAACACCATCACTTGTGAATTCAATCACACAACGGTGGAGTGTTCGTTCTTTTAATAATTTTATTCTTCTTCAATTCCGCCCCATAAGTATACATCCCGCTTCCATTGGTATAATAGAATCAATGGAGGGCTAACCTCTTAAGGGTTTATCCAAGGGAGTAGTAAGGTCAGGGATTGAATGTTATTTCATGTACTTAATATTTAAATCTATTCGTTATTTTAGGATTTCCATTTGATGAGTTACATTCTTTCTCATCTTTTCCAACTTTAACGATGACAAATTTTGAGTGCTATTATGATCTAATTCCTTTGAGTGCTCATTAAAGTGATCCTCAAAGTGAATTGGTGATTGTCCTTGGAATTGTGTAGGGATTAAATTGGTGAATGATTTGGAAGAATTATCTCATTGTTTGGATATGTCTTTAATTAATGACATGAAATTTTCTAAGAAATGAATTCATCCAATAAACCCCAAGAAAAACCCTAAGATCAACCCACCATCAATAATTGTTTAGTTCACGTAATTTTTATTATATGTTATTTAAATTATATCTTTATTTCTCCAATTAAAATATACCTCAAAGTTGGCCACTACATAGCCAATCCCTTAACAAATCATAATGTCTCAAGGTTTGTTCTTCGGTCCCTATGGATTCGATCCCTACTCGTACTTCAACGACCGATTTTACTAGTAGGGTAAATTTGGGCGCAACCAAATTTTGGCACCGTTGCTGAGGACCCAAGTAAGTACCTTAGACCCTCATCTTCTTTTCTCACCCCAAATTCTCTATTCTCACCCAAATTCTCTATTCTCACCCTACTTTCTCTTCTCTTTTCCCCTTTCTGTTTCTGTGTGTCTGAAAAATCCCAAAACCAATTTTCAATCAATTCAATTGGATTATCCTCCAAAATACCCCTTCATAAAACAATTCTGTAATCAAGTCAGAAATCAATATTGGGAAACACATCACATAGAGAATTTCATTGAACAAACCTTAATTGAATACACCATACCAGATGAGGTGTAAAATCAATGGGATGCTGACAGTTTAAAAGATCAATTTCCATACCTATCAAGAATGCTTGAAAATATAAATAATGAGGAAGTCCATGATGTACAAACATCTATCAACTCTATTCCTGAAACAATTCTTGAACGATTGTGTAATCAAATGGAGATAATGAATTATGAGGTTTCATCTTTGAGGTTAGAACAACAAAACTTTACAACATGTGAAGAACTCACTTTAGAATTTGAGAATTCAGAGTTAGATAATAAATTGAATTGGTCAGGAAATGTTGAAAGTCAAGATGAAGAGTGTTTAAATCAAGAGGAAATTGGTTTTTTGAATTCAAAAGATAATAACTTGACATCATGGATTGAGTTTCCTGAACATGGCTCCATTAGTGAATTTTTAGGACCACCAATCACTTAACAATTGGGAGAAATACCAAAAATTGATCCTATACACACTTCTGATATTCAACTGGACAATTTTTAGGATGAATCTTATTTTAAAAATGAACCAATTCTTTCTAAATGTTTTGGAGAAGAAACTGATTTTGATTTAATTTTTCAATCTCCTTTAGGAAATTTCAATGAACCCGAGCTCAAAATTATTTTACTTTCTTCCGAACTCAAGAATCCCACTATAGGAGATAAGAAAGACCTTGTATTTGTAGGTCATTCTTCTCAAGAAACCAATAGTTTTGTAATGGTCATTGATGTCTTAGGAAAGACTAGAAATTCAACCAAATCAACCATTACCAAATTTCCATGGACTTCCACACTCATTATTGACCATGGGATTTGACATGAATCAAATTATAAAAAAATCAATCTGAATCAAGTTGAAGTGGACAAAAATGGGGTCCCAAAAATGTTGAAAGTTGGAATTGGATAAGTTGGGGTGTACAAGTCGAGCCAACGATGTTAAACAAAAGCGCTGCATGGGAGGTAACCCATGGTTTCCATCTTTCTAATCATTTTGAATCATTTTTTTTTCATATAATAAATTACCATAGACTGTTGACATGTTCTTCTTTTATGAGTAAGGATGGGTATGAAAGTGGAGATCCATATTCATCTGTGTCACGTGGCGTGATCTCTGAGTAATACCTTACCCAGAAATCTAAAAAGAAGACAATGTATCATCAGTTTATTTTGTTTTGTTTATTTTTATGTTTTTATAGGTTAAAAAAAAATAAAAAGACATGTCGTAAGTCATAAGGAAAATCCATTCACCACCATCAAAGCTGCTGAGACTCGAACCCAGGATTGAAGGGAGACATTGTCATCCGATTTCTTCATCAACCACCAGGTGAATTCATTCCATGATTATCATCTTCAAATTTACTCTTTGAACTCCTCTCATACCCCCTTCTAACTTTTCTTTTCTTTAAACACTGGGGACAATGTTATTCTATGTTGGGGGAAGATGAAATAAAAAATGATTTTTTTTTCTCAATAAGAACATGCATGGAAAGAAAAAATTCCATTAACCTTGAACATGATAACACACATTTCAAACTCTGAAATTGGATATCGAAAAATTTGGATGCCTTGATTCTTATTTTAATTCAAGTTTAAGTTTATGAGCATAGTTTTTGGAAAGTGTGGTTGTATAATGTGATTTTTCAAAGTTTACATTTTCATCATCTTAATAAAAATGCCACAATGCACGTCTACTAGATCGTGGGTGTAAATTTGAGTTCTTGGGTCCCTTTCATTTTAGTATAGGGTTCTGGGGTCACTTTTAGTTTAATTTGAGTATAAAAAAAACAAAAAAATAATTGAAAAAAAATAATGACCACATAGAGCAATGTTTTGTCCAAATGCGTGGCGTCCATCACTTGGGGATCGTGACTCCATAGTTTTCTTGCCCAGAGTTAGGATTTATATATCTATTGTAGAGAATGGAATTGACAATATTTGTAGTGTCTGGCACTTGGGGATCGCGACTCCATAGTTGTCTTGCCCAGAGTTAGTCTTTTCATATCTATTGTGGTTAAAAAAAACAAACAAAAAAACAAAAAAAATCAAAAAAAAAAAATTGGATACTCATCATAAGGTTTAATGTTATTCCCACCTAGCGCTTCCATTTTTTCCACTTGAACAATAAAATGGGCCCCATATCTTTTGTGATGCACAACACTTTATCATGCTTTTTTGAAATTGAATGAAATGTAGTGATGAATTTGAACAAGGAATGGGCTTGGGCTTGGGATATTCTTATGAGCCTAGACTGTTTTAAATGATTTTGATGGGTTTCATATTTTTTTTGGTATGAGGTATTTGGGTGAGCAATGTGTATTAAAATGTTTTTGGAAAATGGATTTGAATTTCATATTTGTAATATATTTTGCTCGGGACTAGCAAAACTCAAGTTGGAGGGTGTGATTAGTCACTGAAAGTGGCTAATATTAATTTTTATAATCTTAATATTAATGTGTTTAAAAGTGCATAAACATCAATTTTAGTCCAAGTTTGAAATTGAACTTCATTTCCCATCATTGTGCAATTCATGCTTAAAGTGTCAATTTGGGCCCACTCAATAATTTGCTTGTGAAAATTATAATATTCATCATTTTAATTTTTTATTTTTCTATATGATTCATCACTTTATTTGGAAATTTATTTCTTTTAGGTCTTATGGATGAATCACAAAGGAAGATGGAGATTTTTTCACCTGAATGTAGAATCTTGCTGAAAAAAGCATAACGGGCCTAAGGCCCATCAAACAAATGTGGGGCCCACAAAACAAGCCCAATGAAGCTCAAATTTATACAGTAGAAATATAAAATATGAGGATCATTTTATACAACTGTGGACAGAGATAATTCTGAAGTTTTCATGATGATAAAGGGATCTGAAGTTGAGATTTAAATGGTGGACCCAACATTAATGCACATAAATCCGTCCCACCATTTCGACCATAACATCCAAACGACTGATCCAAATTTCCTGAAAATTTTACAGCTCATAGAGGAAATATGTAAGAGGATATTTCTATTCTACGACCCCTCCATATTAGGAATCCTTCAATTACGAATTCACACATCAATATGATGGAAGAATCTAGACAGTTTTCCGGGTCAACTTCGAAATGTCAATTTACTTTTTATTATTCACCCTCCTTTTGAATCTATTAATTTTTGGGGGGTGAATTAATTGTTGGGGGTGGACCTAAGGCTCCTAATATTCATATATAAGGATCTGGTGGTGAAGGGAATTAGAATCTAACATTTTTCTTTGAATCCATGTTTTTCTTTCATCCATTGTATTTCTTTCAATTGTAATTTCCTGCTTTCAATTTGTAATCGCATCGTCAGGTTTTCCCATGTAAGTTTTTCTTTCACGTTTATTATTTTAATAAAATTTATTCTTCTTCTTCACTTATTATTTTCCTTTTATTAACACATTGATACTGTTGAATCAAGGTGTGAATTTATTCACACCATCACTTGCGAATTCAATCACACAATGGTGGAGTGTTCGTTCTTTTAATAATTTTCTTCTTCTTCAATTCCACCCCCATAAGTCTACATGCCGCTTACATTGGTAGAATAGAATCAATGGAGGGATAACATATTAAGGGTTGATCCAAGGGAGTAGCAAGGTCAGGGATTGAATGTTATTTCATGTACTTAATATTTAAATCTATTCGTTATTTTAGGATTTCCATTTGATGAGTTACATTCTTTCTCATCTTTGCCAACTTTAACGATGACACATTTTGAGTGCTAGTACGATCTATTTCCTTTAAGTGCTCATTAAAGTGATCCTAAAAGTTAATTGGTTATTGGCCTTGGAATTGTGTAGGGATTAAATTAGTGAATGATTTGGAAGAATTATCTCATTGTTTGGATATGTCTTGAATTAATGACATGAAATTTTATAAGAAAAGAAATTAATCCAATCCACCCCAAGAAAAACCCTAAGATCAACCCACCATAAATAATTATTTAGTTCACATAATTTTTATTATATGTTATTTAAATTATATCTTTATTTCTCCAATTAAAATCTACCTCAAAGTTGGCCACTTCATAGCCAATCCATCAACAAATCATAGTGTCTCAAGGTTTCTTCTTAGGTCCCTGTGGATTCGATCCCTACTTGTACTTCAACGACTGCTTTTACCAGTAGGTTAAATTTGGGCGCAACCAAAAACACCATCAATTCCCATCATCCCAATGTCTACCTTTAACTATACGTCAAAGGGGTACAATCACCGCACCTTTATATTATCCGCTTTGGGTGGTTCTGTCTCACACACACGGTTTTAGGATGCATCACAAGGATGCATATTGGTGGGAAAAGTGCCCATCTTTCTTGAGAGTCCAATGTCACGTCAAGTACGTCTTGTCGCTATGCTGCACAGATGAGAGATCGTGTCACGAAGTCATGAACTCACTATCCAGCCCTATTGGATGATATACTTAAAAAATTCTTTGGTGAATGCCACTACCCAGCCTAGTTGGAGGGTAATCCTTGAAAGAGTAATTGGAGAACTCCACCGCCCAACTGCGCTAGAGGGTAAGACCTTAAAGTGATCGACGAACACCACTGCACAATTGTGTTGGAGGGTAATTCCTGAGAGAGTAACCGGCGAACTCCACTGCCCAGCTACACTAGAGGGTAAGCCCAAAAGAGAACTATGAACACAAATACCCTTCCTCACTTGGGGGTAATCCCTAAAATATATTAATGAACGCCACTGACGAGCCTCGCTGGATGGTAAGGCGAGATTTTTCTAGTGATTCTAAAAACATCACCGTCATCATCAAGCATTGTCTCAAAAAAGAATCACACTCGAAACATCTCACATCATATCTCAAAATTCACTACAGAGGTCACCATCAAGTCGTACATGGAGAAACAGTCAGGATTGGCTACTCTTAGGCCACAATCGGAGTTTAGAAGGAATAGATACAAGAGATAGAATATTTGTAGTAGTAAACGATGTGTGTGGGGCCTATACCACGTGTGACCCCTCCTCATTACCTAGCTGTGTACCTAACCCTTTCCATGTCCCAAAAGGGTGAACAAGTACGAAAACATGTCAAGGTACGCCTAGAGTACATGACACATTAGTCGCAAAGTCGACGAGCACACGATGCTCGTGGCTAAGCCAGAGGGTTAGTATCATATATTAGATGTCACGCCTCCTCGAATGGTCCCAGAACACCGACCGTATCTCATCACACATCTTCTCCGCTCTCACCAGAGTCAAATCCAACCTAATACAAGGATTCTCCTCAAACACATCAAAAGGATCTTCTACTGATGGTCCTATCATGTTTCCACATTTAACAAGAGATTATGAATAAGGCTCTGAAAATGTAGAGGGATCAAACTGTCATGATACTTGGAGAAAAATATGCAAGATCGGCTATTCACTCATTCAAAATAGACTCCGGATGTAGAATCTGCGTCTCCCAGCATTATATGCAAATGGGGACTGGCGGGGCCTGAACCTCGATCCCGAAAAACATCATGCAGATTGTTCCATTGTATTCCTTAAAGATAAACACGCAACATAGGCTATTAATTTTCCCCGAATGTACTTATGAAGAATAAGTCATAATAACACATCATACATCCGAAAGCCACCTCGTGGGGCCCATACATCAGCCCCAAATTTAGGTGGGTGGATTTTTCTGTTGCAATCCCCTTAAAAAAACACTAAAAAACGAGTGCTCAAACACCCTAAACGAATTTCAAGTGAAAAGGTGGAATTTCACTGTAAAACATGTGAACCAGGCCATGTGAGGCCCACACCAAGTCTCCAACTTGAAAACTTCAGAAATCATCTCAAAAATTCCGCAAGAGGACTGGGGTCATGCTGCCACTGATGGCGTGTCAATCAGACATCCGAAAAGGGAGTTAGGTCCTATGTAAGAATAATTAATTAATTAATTAATCGCATTAAGAATTTCATGCCACCGAGTGACGAAACCAAACTGAAAAGGTTACAAAACAACATTGTAAGGACTGTCTCGAATTCAGGGTCACAACGCCTCTCACGACACGTCAAATGGATGTCCATCTCGCGAGATACATCCATTGCAATGTTTAATAATAATTTATTATTATTAAAATAAAGCGTTCCGTGTCTCCCACGTTCAGGAATAGAACTCAAAATCCCCAAAAACCATATCAAAATGTCCGTCTCAATGAGATAGACCCGTGTCCATAAGCGGCCCGTCAAACAGACTCTCCATTTAGAATTTGTACCCCTTTGAACGTGAAGGGGCCTAATTGGGTTTTTCCGGCCCACTTGGCCAAAACATCCTCCACGGAGCTTGCCCACCCTGGCTGGCCTAGTCTGATCCACCGGCCTGTGGTTCAGCCATGGTTCCACTCCAGCTTGCCAAGACCCCGTGGTCATGGCTTGTGCTGACACCGATTGACCATGAGGGTTGGTCTCCCTCCTACTCCTTGCCAGCGTAGTGACCCTTGAGACGCGGGTCCTGCCTCCTCATGGCCCCCAAGGTCATTGCCTTGGCTACCGTGATGATCTCGCTTCCATCCTCCCCACTTCGCTGGCTTCACCCTACCGCACTACACCCCCGACGCCATCCCACACTCTCCGAGCTCCTCTGTCACAGCTCCGAAAAGCTAGCCACTCTGCTTGAGCCACTCGACCGTGCCGCCCTGTTGCTCCCAGCTCTCCGCATGCCGTGCCGATGCCCATCACCCTACAGATCCTACGCAATGACCCAACACCGTTCTCCCCTGCTTTATAGACTGCATCGACCACACCTTGACTTGCCTCCGCACTGAGTGCATCCGGTCGACGCCACCATCTAGCTGAGTGTCAGCTCGCCAAAGTCCCGAGTTGCCCCTGCAACCTCCAGCCAACTCCACCGTTGCATCGCATCTGCCTACAGCCACCACCCTTAACAGAACCAGGAATTTTGTCGGCCACCAAAACCAATTAGGTGGCCTGATTTTAAATCTGAATGTTGATTTGGGATCCTTGTGACAAGGCTTTCAAAGCACCTACCACTGATCGATGGTCCATCAAGGTTTTGGCACATCCGAAACTTTGGACGAAGAAAGCCCAAGAATGAGATTTAGAAAAGGGCTTGGACAATGGCCGTGTCTGTTATTGCATTTTTCTAATTCTAAAATTATTGAATTTACAAGACTAATTTGATGAAAACTGATAAATTCAATTGAAAATACGAAAATCAACAGAAATCCTACCTCGATTCACCTGTTTTTCATTGGCGACGCACCCGCTGTGATCCCACCTTGATCCAGAAGATTTCACTCCTCGATTCGGTGAAGAACTCTGAAGAATGGTAGAGATAGAAAGAGAGAGAGATAGAGAGATAATGGAAAACCATTACTCCAAACTCCTATTTTTCTATTTATAGAAAAAATCATCTTAGCGCGAAATCTGAAACTATCGCACCCAATCATTTTATATCACACCTAGAAAAAAATACTCATTTCAAACTCAATGGAAGTGTCATATTTCCATCTTGAGACATCATTCAAAATTTAATTGAAAAGAATTCCAGTGATAAAAATCACTAAGTGGTCATTCCAAAATGACGATTTTTCTCTTGAGTGACTTTTCTCACAGTGGCCCTGCGTCGATAATGTTTATACCACTCGTTTGGTAAAACACATGCTACGAGATCAATTGTAGACTCATATTTATGATCTGAGTTACTGTTTGAGCATTTATTGGATTTGAGCTATTAATTGAATGAATTTATAAATTAATTCATCCATTTACTTACCTTTAATGAGAGAGGGGTCTGAACATCCTACGCCGACATGATTTATGTCTCACCTAGAGTAAACACCACATTATAGACCCAATTGTGGTCTCAGATATCAGATCTGATCAACCATTTAAGAGATATCCCATTTTCATTACATGAATAGTATAAAAACACTTAATGTTTTAGTATAATTTATTCCAGACACACCGGGTCTCAGAATTGTATGCCTTCTCAGTGCCTAGCTCTAGAAATATATGTAGAAATATTCCAAAGTCTTACAAGGAAAAAATGGGTCTTTAAATAATGCATTTGAAAACTTATGTTCATCTATATATTGTTCCCATAAGAATATGATAGATCCACTTGTTGAACTACTTCTATATTTTCATACTCAGGAAGGGGTTTCACTAACTGATAGATTTTTCTCTATTTTGAGAAAAAATAATATGTTTATATACCAGTCTAATAATTTTTTTTCCTTTAATATTATCATCCTATATGTTTTTTCATAAGTTTAATTTTTCTAATGATGATTTTAACATATCTATAATAGAATATTTAATCATATGAATATCATGTTTTATATTAATTTAATAATTATATTTGTTAAATATGACCCACCTATAGTGATGTACCCTTTTAAATTTTATTATATCAATTAGTGTTCCAAGATAACTACTAAATTAAGAAATGTTACCACTTTATTTATCATCTCACCACATTTTTATTTATATGGGGAATAATATCAATAATAACACATATGACTCTTGGATTGTTTTGAGGAAAAATACATGCCCCATATATCACATTGTTAATTCCAAATATATTCATTTGGAATTCTATATCATATGGGTTTCAGCAATATGTGACCCAAATATGCCAGTGGAATTTGGTAACATAACTATTATAGTTATCCATTTCCACCATGCATCACACAAGATAATCTTTGAGAACCTAGATTTAGCATGAACCAACCCAGTCAGATGATGAAGGTATTGATATGTGAATGAACCAAACTATTCATATGATCAAGGTATTGATATGTGTTTCCTTTGGAAGGAATCCAAAATAAATTATTAAAATGGTATTTAATATCACAATCTTATCTTATTTTATTCCCTCTATGTATACATACTTCTAATGATTTATATCTGAATTCAAATTCCATCAAATGGATTAATATTTGTAAACAATATTGATGTATAACATTTACATAACTCATACCTTGTGTTACCAACCCAAAAAAATCAAATGTATTTTTATAAATCTAAATAATACACATGAATGAGTTATATGAATAAATTCAATGTAAATTCATAGAATTATATAAAATAAAAAATCCCTAAAAATGAAATCTTAGAATGAAAAATAACTAAGAATCACTTTCCTTGAAAATAAATCAGTGTCTATGACTATGAAAAATCAAATCAAAATTCACCCTACCCAAGGTTACATTACTCAAAAGAATGATATTTATATCAAAATTATAAAACCTATTTTGTATAAAATATTACCATGTTTTTAATTAAACCTCATATCCTAGTAATAACCAAATACACAGTAGAATAGAACTACATCAATTATCCTACCTAATATGTAATTTCGTAGATGAATGTAAGAAAATTTATAGAATTAGTATGACACATTAAAATAATGAATTCATTCATTCATAATAAAACAATTATATTCATGAATAAATTTGGTAATAAACTAAAAAATGACCAATTCAAATATTTAAACTTGGGATAAACAATTTTTAAATAATTTATCAACAGAAAAATTAATAACACTTTATATTTTAACCATGCATTATGGACATTCAAAAATTAAATAAATACAAACACTTTATATTTATATTTGATATTAAATTCTTCATATTATCAATTTATATTAAAATGTTTTGATAGATTATAATGTACGTTTTTTCTATACATATGAACCCAAAACATAAGAAAAATATATCACCAAAATCAAAATATGTTAATATATTTGAACAACTGAGTAAGAAACAACATATCGATACTGAATGAATAAAAGCATCTTCTCTATTCTTAAGTAATGTAATTATATTGATGATAATCACTAGGAGATAAAAACAAATTCATCTTTTTATCTAAGGTGGGAAGACCATCCATTGGATCCATGATTGAACAATGAGGACTCCTGAAGACTTGAAGAGTTATTAGTGCCTTTTCTAATAAATGAATGAGGTATTGGTAATATATAATGATTCTCATACCATCATATGGAATATAATAGTTTCAAATTATTTGTGTTCATTTACTGAATGATTCAATAAATGAATATTATATTCCATAAATGATTGATATCATGGATCATAAATGATTAAAACATTTGGGATATTATGTGGATCACACATGCATAATATGAATATATAATGTGTAGTATAATATAACCAACAAATTTTATATGCACCACCACATTTTGGTATATCTCATTTTAGTGATTATCTAACAATCAACAAAATGCACTAAAATCACATAACGTCACTATGAAAAACATCACATATCATTATAAATCCAACAAATCTCTCTTAGATATAGTTTTGTCATACTAAATTCATTTTGAACAAACACTTTTTCCAAAATAGTATCCTTATCCTAGGGCCTATCTATGACAATATTTTGGCCTTAACAGAATTTAAAACAACTATGAAATCCATTTTTCGTATTTTTAACAAATGAGAGGACTCAAGCAGTGGGTCGATGGAACTCACGCTACTAAGGGGTCATGTGTGATCTCCATAAAACATGATCATATATCTATAAAAACATGTCCACCACATGATATATCATATAAATAATATTAATACCTCTATAATCCATTTTTATGGGAAATAATTTCACCATTATACATGGAACATGCCAATCTAGCATCGACCACCCACCATTTACTTAATTATTGGAAAAAGACTGACTAATTCAATAAATATATCACATTCAATTTACCTCCCATATGAATATATCATATGTATCTTATATATGTAGTTTATATCATTATATGTGATATAACTAAAAATGTCCATGAATTTCATTATTCTAATTCAGTCAGGTAAAAATTTATATACTTTTCATACAAGTGGAAAAATACAATCTTTGTCCTAATCTAACAAAAAATATATTTAGAAACATAAAAAACATACCCTAATTATATAAGTAAATATTTGGACTTGTGTAAGTAGGATATCAAATTATAATTCCTCTCATTCTAGGTATCTCATTATACTTAGATAAGAAGGATTTATTATAAGAATATAACCTAATGTATATCAATGAATGTATAATATTCCATGAGATACACTTTAGTGAAAAAATCCATGTAAAAAATATCTACTAATTACCTCATGAATCCATTATTAGTATATCATATACAAACCATTATATATAGTATAATAATATATTCTAGTTAACCTTTTTATACCATTACAGCCCATAATACACCATGATGATCATCGATTTGGGAAAACTAAAAGGAAAAATTTGTGGGTATTTTATAATTTAACCATTAATTTAAAATAGATCATATTAAAAATGAATTAATGATATGTGGTTATTTAATTTATAATAATAACATGATACATTTTAAAATAATTACATCAATCACTTAATTATTTTATGCCATGATACTCAACATTAACCTCAAGCTTCTTTTTTGATAACAATTGTATCAATGAATTCTCTATGTTATTGCCTATAACCAACCAAAATACATCCTTATAATCGATAAAAATGTATTCCTATATGAGATGGTATTTCTGAAATATGTGTTTGGTCTATTTGTGTGATCTGGGTTCCATATCTTAATAAACAACACTATTTTTATCATAATATAACACTAATTTTGTCTTGATTCTAGGAACGACCCCCAGTTGAAAAATGAAATTCTTGTCCCAAATAAATTCATTAATAGAATCTAATGTATTGAATTACTTGAACATTACTATAGAGTATAATATAGTGGATTTCCTAGTTATTTTATAGATATTAGCTCCATGATCTAGACCATACTTGAATACAGATTTAGATTTGATATCCTTTTTTCATATTGGAAACTAGAAATTGTGTAACCATTTACATAGAGTTCTTCTGATCCTCCTAATAACAAGAGCATAACCATAGTAATTTTCAAGAACTTAATAATTTTATTTACAATAATCCAATTACACTCAAAAATAATGTATTAGTATATACTTGTGATGATTAAAATATAAGAGGCATTGGGTAGATTAAAAAAATATGGAAAACAATATAAAAACTATTGAAAATTCATAAGAAATTCCAACCATCACATCAAAATATTTAGAAGGATATTGAATCTTCCTATGATTCAACCTATGTAGCATAATTAATTACGCCTTTTTGGTGTTCCCCAAGCTAAACCACTTGATCACTTTACTAATAAATGTGTTCAAACTCAATTCAAGAATCAGTCTAGATGTATCTCTATAAATATTTATACCAAATAAGTAGGAAACCTCAACAATGTATTTCATTGAGAAAAATTTACCCAAACAAAAATATATTTAATAAAGTATCAAGACATCATTTCACATAATTAGTATATAATCTATATAAATAAGTACTACTGCAATCCCACAAATCCACCTGTACACACCTGAATCAACCGCATTTTTTATGAAACCAAACTCTTTTATTTCATTATCAAATAAAATATTACAACTCTAAGAATCCATATTTAGTAAATAAATTGACCTTTATAACTTTAAAATTATATAATTCTCATTTGGAACTGAAAAAACATCATGAAGTATCATATACATATCTGTGAATAATTCTATGTAAGGAAAGATGTTTTGACATACATCTGATATATATTATAATCATAATGATATACTATGGGTAGAAAAATTCTAATGTAATTTATCATCACAATATGAAATAAAGTCTCTTAATAATAAATGTCATAAATTTTTCTTTAAACCATTTCTTTAAGTAAATCATTAAAATTTGAAAATACACTATCCATATAAATTTAATTGATTAAAATACCTACACGCTATTGGTATCCCCTCTACAGGTGCATTCACCAAGTAATAAAATTGGTTATTGTACATGGATTCCATCTCTAGTTCCACATATTTTAACCATTTATTAGAATTAAATTACTTAATTTCCTCTCAGTTGGATATGGATTTATCTCCATTTAATGTTACACTAAACTTAGTTTCATTTTAAAGTCCATATCTCACTGGATCTTCATGAAACCTACTAGAGCATTGATGTTCTTGTGTAACTGGAATTTTTTATTTATCTATAAATATTTCGGAATCTAGATCAACCTCCACCACAAAAAACATCCTATTTTTTTTATATTTCAATGCATTCCACTTTCCTCCCATCGACATATCAAATTATAAATTTCTTCTCAATGAATGATCCAAATATGGCCACAAACACTTTGTGCTCAATATTATTATAGAAAACATATCCCATTTTTTCTTCAGGATAACTAGTAAATTATAATTTTTGAAATATAGTTTCATGTTTCTATTATTACAATAATCACATAAATTTTTTCACAACCCAAATCCTTATAAAATAGAGAAAAATATTTTTCCCATACCATATCTCATATTGTTTATTTATTATTGCATAAGATGGAATGAGGTTTAGTAAGAATGGAACGGTCACAAGTGTATAACCCTATAATGAAATAGGAAGGACACACTAACTCATCATCAATTTATCCATAACCAAAATTGTATGATTAATATTCTTAGACAGAACATTCCATTGAGGTGTTCCATGAGGCGTGAGTTTAGAAATTGTTCCAAAATACCTATGATTTTCACTAAATTATTTGGAAAATTATTTACTTCACTAATCTCTTTAGAGAATATTAATACTTCTTACTATTTTCCTTTATAGTTTTTTCTGAAATTATATGAACTTTTCAATATTTTCAAAATCTTATCTCATAATAAATGCATAACCATGCCATATAGAGTCAGCTATAAAAGTAACAAAGTACCAAAAACCACCATTTTATAATGTAATAATTTTCCTACATACAACACTATGCATATGATCCAATAGTACACTGGACCACTTCTTTTTCTCCCAAATTGTATCTTTTTTATTTTTACCAATATACCATATTTGTATGTTACAAATGATTCATAGTTGAATGAGTCCAATAATCCATCTCTCTGGAATCTTTGGATCCATTTATTTCTTATATGTCCATGGTGATAATGTCCAAATTGGGTGGGATTTATTATCAAATTTGAACAACTTATTATTAATTTTAAAAACAGGATTAACCAATTCCTGAATTTTTAAACTATTCATTATATTCCCAACATAATTAAATATTACATTCTTATATATAGGAAAACTCCTGTTCTTAACAATGAATGAAAATCCTATCGGGTCCAAAATAGTCTTTAAATTAAAAATCATGTCTATAGTGGGACCATATTAACATCCTTTAAATTCAATGTCTAATTTACATGGTGAAATTAAATCATTAGTTCCAACATCTAATACATTAATTGGTTCTCCATTATGTACACATAGATCGATATCACACTTCATTAACTCATTTGTATCTCTAAGTAAGTGTTTTAAACATAATTTTTTTGATGCACACAGAATATCTAAAACCCATGACTCAGAGTGGGTGAAATTTATCTCTATAATATTTATATGTAGAATCTATGAATATTTCTCCTTAATAACACTTATCGACACTAGATACTAAAATTTAGTTGTTTTAGAGGTTGTATTTAATATTGATATGAACATGATTGTTATTAATAATTCCATTATCTATATCAAAAACACATCAATGAGTGAGTACTGGGTATTATATAATTTCATTAAGAACATTAATTGAATCTTATCCTTTTAAAATTGATGATCTAAGACATCATCTATATTTAGTGATCCAAGGTCATATTTCACTAAGAAATTAGTCTCACATGGTTTTCCTCTCACCACATAATTATTTATCTATAAATAAATCACAATCACATTAGTTGTGAGACTCACATAGTTGTGTATATAACTATTTATCCAAATCTATCACATATAATCACTCAACTATATTCCTCTTGAATCCTTCCAAAACATTTCCTAACTTAATGTATCTAAAATGTAATTCCATGAACCATCTAACAAAATTATATATAGAGGAACCCATATAGGTCAAGAAAAAAGGAAATATCTAGTATTATTTATCACTTTCTTTCCCACACACAAGATAATTAAGAGACACCCTTCAAATGAAAGAATATACCTGGTAAAATGATTGAGGTTTTGAAATGTTCCACTTCATAAGGAATCTCAAACTTAGTATTTTAGGGGATTTAATATTTAGATGCTTTAGTATAATTTATATTCATATTAAGTCCATAACTATTGAATTTTCTTCAATATTTACCTTCTCATTTTTCATTCCCTTTTTTGAATTCATACTTATAATGTTTTTGTTTTGGAATCCTTTTTCCAACCACTATATTAATTTGTTTATAGAACGTTAATGTGTAACCCTTTACACAACCGATAAGTTACTATTACTCACCTGAAAAACAAAATCCAATTATATTCATACATATCAAAATACATCACATGTTTAAGGTATATAAGTTATTAATGTAAAGGAATTGAGTTATATGGGATTGATTGTCTCCACATGAGTAAGCTATAAGTGATATATAGCAAACTAAATTCACCTATCTTGCAAGGAACAAGGTTTTATGTTGGAATATAGTCTGTCCCCAACTCTATCTCCATGTGAATAATTTTTCCAACATATAATTCAATTAATTATAATACTAATTCCTAATATGAACAATCTATATTCAATAACTATTTACATTCTCATAACATCAATTAAAAACTGAGGTTAAGGTAGAAAAATACTAAATCGTATGATTTCATACAAAACATGATAATGAAAGGATATATCCTTGAAGAAATTTATCATATAAATTATAGTATAAAAAGTAATCACATTTCATTAAAAATTTATAATCATGAATAATTATTGAATTTAAAAATTAAATACACATTTTATTTATTTTTAAAAACCTGAGATCCAAATATGAACTATTCCATAATTCACATTATATGGTATCAGAAGTTATAAATAACATTATAATTAAATAAAAATAGTGTAAAAAAAACAAAAAACCCATTAATTTGGAAGATTAAAATTTTACCAATTAGGATCATTTTGTAATTACAAATATAAATCTTTTTTCTTACTTTTAAAATTATAAATAATTTTTTAGAATCTATATAAATTAAATTAATCCCAAAAATAACTTTCTAATAATTTATAAAATCTTAATATACCATTTAAAATAATTTTTTTAAATAAATTGTGAGGGAAATTAATGGCCACCATAGCTTTTACCATTTCATGGTACATAGATGGGAGACTATTTGGGATAGGAGAATCCCAATGGTAACAATTAATACAATGTATTAGACCACACCATTTTCGAATAACTCTATCTATTTTGAATCAACATAAGGAGTATATATTGTGGTTCCTAGGAAAACCTAGTGAAGAACCAAAAAAACATGAAATATATCATGGGGTCTAGGAAACCCTAATAAAGATTCAATATAAACTACAATATTCTGTGATGATAGGAAACATAACATTTTGAGTCACCATAGCTACACCATGGATAGTCTCACATCCTTGTGATAGTAAGGATTTTAAAAATAATGCTTCAAACACATTTAATCAATGAAGGAATTATATCTAATATCATTTATGGGTTTAAATGGATCGTTATATGACCATTGGTAGTGGAGGGAAATGGAAAACACAAGTGATTCTATCACTAATAATTAAATGAGTTAATTTATTCAAAAAAATTGAGTAAGAAATGATATAATTGAGATGCCCAAGAAATAAAACCTTTCATCTTCTTTAGTAAAGGAGTTATCTTGATGAAAAACACTTAGAAAAATAGATTATCACCTTTGGAGGGAACCGATCATTGATTACCCAATCTTATCATGAGGATCTCTAAATGTCCAAAGTGGTTCTAACACCTTTTCCAAGTGATGAATGAGCTTTTTGAATGGAATATGGTTTCCTCTATATCAGAACAGTATCACATAAACACTGACATCAGTAATAGGACATGATCACATCCTCTTATTTTTACCCTCGATGTTCTATATTAAATGGAGAAAATTATCTATATTTAACGGTTCAGGATCCATCAAACGGATTACAACTATTTTACCCAATTAGTGTTCACTCATTAAAAAATTCAATGAATGAACATCACATTACATAAATTATTAACCGGATAGGTTATAACTAATAAAAATTTGAGAGATTATGTGGATGTCACATGCATCATATACATGTGTACTGTTGAGTTAGTTGATGACAATGATTTCCATTTATGCCACCACATCGTCTAGCTTCCCGTTTTAGTGCACATACAACATATATGACATTTTATTTTATATATATGGTATCATGAAAGATAAAAAAAATATATATATCATGTATTTATATATACTATGTATACACAGAAAATATCATATATTTATTATTTAAACCTTGGTTATATAAATTATCACAACACCTCTTGATAAAGTTTAAATAATTCTTCTAATAAGGCCATTAATTTAAACATTTCAAATTAAATAATTCTCAAAAATTATATATATGAACAAATCATATATTACTCATTCCATAAAATTAAAAAAGTTTTTTACTATTGAAATATAATATTATGAATATTTACTTATTAAATTTTTTAGAAAAATATCATAAATCATTATAATTTATAATTAATTTATTTATAAACATTTTTTAAATTAAATAAATATCCCAATATACCTTTTTTCTAAATTATATACAATTTATTAATTATATAATAAAATCCAAAAATTAAAATTTGAAATTTTTTATACATCATATTTTGTGATATACTTTTGTCGTAGTGAAAGATATTCCTTATTATTTATTATATTTAATGATAGAAACTACTCAGTTGTGATAAATTCTTTAGTTCCTAGGATATCATTCTTTATGATATCCAATATATCATAATAATGGTATGGTGCAATGTTTTTAATACATTCATAAATTAAATTGACATTATAATGCCATACAACCCAACATATCGTAGGTTATGATATGTATAAAACTAAGGGAATTCTATTATATCACCATTTATATTATCCCATATCATTAAGCCTCACTATATAATAACTTTTGATATCCCATATCATATAGACAGTAATATAAGAAATTCTCAATCATTTATTATGATAAGGATTGTGGTAAACAATACGACATGTCAGTTCTTCATTTTCACTACATGATTGAATGAATTAAAGAGCATGAGAAAACTCTAATACCAATTATGGGAATATTAAGATTAAATAACACATGTTTTAAACAATAGAATACATTAGAACCAATGAATTCCCAGAACACCATGGACTAAAATTACAACCCTGTATATTTAAGATGAATATAATAAATGTGTACCTTATTACAATGATAGACACTACAATGATTTTCAGTTATAGTGGTTGATAAATACCCCATAATAGAAACCAATGACTATAAACCTCTAAAAAGTAGACAAAAGATAATATGAATCACCCAAAAGTTTGGGTAGGACCCTCATTTATTCCATGATATTCTAGTATTTATAGTTTAAAAAAAATAAGTTAGAATAAAGAGTTTTAGCAATAATCGATAGAGATTTATCTAACAAGGATCATAAGAACTAGAAAAACCATCTCAATGCCTCACCTTATATATATAATCCCTAGGACACTATTGATACATCAATATCATTTAACTATACATTTAAAAATTTATAAATAATTCTTCAGTTATGAATGTTTCATAACCATTTGGATATTTAGTTAATATTTAAGTGCACTTGATTCTAGTATACATTTTAACTTCTAAATAGTAGATATATCATTATAGAAAATTATAGAAGATAAATAATGTTAATGTTTAACATTAGAGTATCTTGATTAATCATGGAGTACAACTTGGATTATATAATATGATTTATACTTCATTACAATATACCCATTCATATAATATACTTAGCATAGGATGGGTAAATTGGTATTATTATATCATATAAAATGAAATTCCCCCAAAATGTTTTACATTTATTTACATTGACAGTGTCATACCATAAGACATCACATATTATAAAATATGATAAGATAAAAAAATAATATATATATATATATAAGGATTTAAGTTCATATATTCATTATTGTGGATTCTAAAAAATTTCAAGTGAAATTTACCAATGATCTATGCACTATAAAACGAATTAAAATAAACATTTTCTATTTCATAGGCATATATTCTAAAGTTTACAAAAAAATTTGTATGGTTTTGATTAAAAATTTCACATCATATAAAATTTCATCACTCTTTTATATGTCATGTTTCATTAATGAAACCAAATTACCCAGAATGATGGTAACCCAAACAGGTCCTGATATGGCCTTGAGGATGTTCCTAATCCCCACTGGCTGACAACAAGTATATAGGAATCATGAACTACCATTGCGATTTATTTTCAACAAATAATTGGAAACAAGGTGATAAATAAATTGGATATATTGGTATGAAAAAAATACATCATCATATAGGGAATGTAATCAAGAAAAGAAATTACCAATACTAAAACCCAACCAAAGAACAAGAAAGATTCAAAGACAAACTCCCTATGATATAATGTCACCTCAATATTTTCTCACCCAGTTATTGAGAAAACAAATCACCTCTCTATGGATCCATTCCCTTAACTACAAAAAATATTAAAGTATTAATATATTCACAAAAATATATATTGGGTGTGAGAAAAATATCCCAGTAGGATACCACCAAGTGTATCATAAGAAGAATTTATAAAATAAACTAGTTATGCTCAGATAATATAAAATAAGGAATTAGAAATAGGTTGACATAAATAATTATTGAAATAACCATTTCAAAACATAGAAAATTATTCTAAAAAAATGTTTTCCAAGACATTTCAATGCACACACATCATTTCATTTCATATATAAATAACAAAGAAACCACAATAAGAGTAAAAATATTTCCTCATTGATGGTGGCCCTCTTTAATTTTTAGTGATCAGAAGGCCACCTAGTATAGTGAAACATTATTTTTATATGTAGATATTAAATATTTTTAGATGAATATTCAATACATTACACAAACACATGTTTGAGGACGGTAATAGTTTAGTTTCTTTAGAGAATACATACACAATATTTTAATTCGTGAATGATCTTAACCATCTCCCACAATGGTCTTATCACATAGTAATCCTCTTTGGAATACCCTACCTAAACCATTTTATATAACATTGGGATGTAAATTTTGGAAATCATGAGCCCAGATGATCAATAAGGTTAAACATAATAGATTTAAATCTATGATCATTTAAAAGAATTAGATTATAATAAGGGAATGAAATCAATAACATAACTAATGAAGTTCATACCCATCCAATCATAGATTTCAAACATTAGTCATGTTATAAAATATTAACATTTCTCAAATCATTTTCCACAAGGGTGATCAATCATCATTAATCAATCATTAAAAATTAGCTCATGGCATAAAAGGTTTTCACCATCATAAATATAGAAAAATATTTCATATGTCATGGTTAACTATCATGATCATCAATATAGTGAATCATAACTTATCACCTATTTCCCATTGTGGACTAGGACGCACTAGTTTCTCATTGTGGATTCAGAAACACATGTTTACTATTTTGGATCTGGATACACCTACTTCCCATTTGGGATTAGACACACCTATTTACCAGAGTTGATCTTACCCATTGACTTGTTTCCCAATATTATCTAATGAGATAAAAATATTTACCCAATTCATTGGAGGGATATATAGGTTCCACCAAAAAAATAATGAAAATCATATATATGTGTTCCAAAAGATCATAAGAATTTCATGATATCAAAACCTAAGAATTGAAATTGGTTTCATAAACATTTCATCATATCATTATATGTAGAAAACACACATGTTTCATAATTATTTCAATATATCATCATTGCTTTAACCATGGAAAAATAATTGTGTTTCATAAGAATTTTATCATGTATTACCACTGGAAGAGAAACGGGTTTCATAAACGCCTTTTAATCAAAAACAATTTTGATAAAGAATAAGAATGGTATCCTTAGTTCATTTACCCAACAAAGAATAAGTTACATCAATGGATTGCATATTTAATAGAGAATTATTTTAAATGATAAATCACTTGGACAATTTTTCGATGAAGATAATTTTTGTTTAAAATAACCTTATAAAAATTTATAAAATATTTTTTAAGTCCTTGTATTTGAGAATACACCTCAAAAATTATAAAATAATCTTTAAAATTAATTTAAAAACTTTCTTGATGAAAATATCCCTCTAATTTTTATTTTTTTAAAAGCATACAATATTTTGAAAATAATTTTATTTTAAATTAACACTAAAAAATATAATTTAATATAGAAATAAAATAATGGTCATGATAGTGGGAAATAAAATTTATGTCCTATATGTAAAAATAATGATTCCTCTCACATTTTTAGTAAAGCTAAAATGGAATTGTTTCTAAAAATGATAGGTAGTTTAATTTTTGAAAACACATTGTAAAAAATAAAACACGGTTAAATATTTATTTTAAAAATCATTGTATAATAGTAAATCATTTTTTGAAATTTTTTTCAGAAAACATGGTATTTGAAGAAAAAAATTTCGACCAAAGAGGGAAATAAAGACATTTATTTTAAAAAAATCATTCTAAACACTTGAGTATATAAATATAGAAAAGGTTAGGAAAAAATGAAATAACCCAATGGGATTAAAATTATTGTTTTTATTGAGAGATGGATCATAAAATTTCATTATTAGAAACATAATCATAAAAAATCTCGATAAATGATTAGATTGTAACATAAAACATTAACGATGTTGTTAAATTTGATTTATAAACCCTTTGACATTATATCATTAAATAATGCTTAAAAGGAAATGAAGATAAACAAATTCATGATATTAAATATAAATGGGTCTGTATATTTGTGACATCCTGACTTGGGTTCCACACAACGGTGCTGCAAGCCAGTGGGCCATGTGACCTTAGTGCGACTCCTCATATACCAAAGGCTAATAACAACCGGAGAGGGTCTAGTTAGACATTCATGGGGTGAGTATACCCTCCTTTATCAGAGTAAAACACCAGTAGAAATAAGTAGATAGTAGAGGATTCAAATAAATTCATTACAATACTAGTATCTTAGGATAATCAAAGTACAAAAATACAAAATCCAACTGAAAGGGAAAACTGCCTTGCTAAAGTAAGTGCCAAAGTGTCTAAAATTAAATTGAAATTAAATACACTAATGACTCCCAAGTTGGTCCAAAACCACATCTAGTTCCCTTATCCAATCTCCATACCCAATCAAAAATCTAATCCATGGAATTTTCCCCAACTTGTCCGGCAACAATAAACTCTATTCTGGCTATAATCAGGATGCTCATATAGGGTGTCAGTATGACTCATTATTCCCCAACCAAAAATATCTAAATAAAATCTAGTCAACAACAAGTGTATGAAATTGTATACAAAAATAATTACCAAGAATAATTGAACAGTTATCACATTATCAATTAATTTTTATTAACGACCTAAACTATCAAGTTTGAATCATGTCACACATTCAATTAACAATTTTTTTACATATATATCCTTAGTGTTGAATTCCATGTATAATACTGAAAATATTGTCGATGTAGAATGCCATGTCCATCAAACGGCTCAAAGACCTTTAAATGTTTTATTATATGATAAATCCCCCCTTTAATGGGAAGAAGGCGAAACCCAAATAGTCTTCATGGACATAAGATAAATCACACTTGAAGTAAAACAGTGTAAAACCATAATGAAAACATGAATCTTCCCCTCCCTATCATTTGATCATGATGAAGCTATCCACCATTTCAAGGATGTACGGCAAGAAAGTGTCATATGTCAAAGCATAGGCCCGATCAGATGAATGATGTTATAATCTCTCAAATAACCAAATCTGAAATGATCTGCATAGATGAACCGCCAGCTCTGGATCATCTTATGAATCTCGTTCCATGTAGTCATGTCTGGTTGCATTGCATTCCCACCATAAAAAACCAACCAACCACAGAAAATACTTCCACCATTTCATAATTTGAAATATTTAACCATTCTCTGGTCATCACCGTTGACCCGCCTTCGAACTTCAATGCCTCTACAAATCCAAATAAATTAATGAGTCAAAAGATCAAGGACTGAAACCATCAACAAAAACCCATCACCACCAACAAATATGTTCACAGAGACAACAACCATCCACACCAAGAATACACCCAACTTAGAACAATGGGAATGACATGGATCACCACCACCAAAAACAATAGAAGACTGAATCAAGACTACCCCCACTGCAGAAGACAAGGGAACGACCCCCCCCCCTTCACCGCAGAAACTGGATCTTACCATCCTTTGTCGTAGAGGACCAGATCTTGACCACACTTTGATGGGATTCCAAGGAAAACTGTCTAACCACCCTTCTCCAAAGGAGACGGATCGTGAACACCCCTTGGCATGGAAGACCTGGAAAACACCGCACTACAAAGGATGACAGTAGGTCAAAACTCATCACCAGGTAGAGCCTCACCGCAGCCGCACCGAGCCCATTATTGTGCCATTGAGGAAAAAATCCATCACCCTTCGCCTCCATAGATAGATATCGACCACCACATGATGCATGTAACTGAATTTTTCTACACTTCCAAGGACGACATACAAATGAGCCTTGTTTCCACACCGAGGGAGAGGCCACCACACCACAAACACACAGAGAAAGAACCAAGGAAGAGAGGTGTGACCCAACCTAGGGGTGGAGGAAGAAGTGGTGGTGATGAAGAAAACCCTAACGAGGAGAAATCTTGGGTGAGGTGGAGAGGATACCGATATCGCTCATAGGTTTCACAAGGAAGGGTATGGTCCTAAGAACACATTTGTAGAATTCCATGTCTAACACCGAAACACTCATCGGTGTAGAATTCCATATCTAACACCTAAAACCCAATTTGTTATTATTTATTATTGGTGTAAAACTTAATGTCTAACACCCCAGTTCTCAACAATATAGATTGATCTATCTTCGGTGTACAATGTCATGACTAGCACCCCAAATACCATCAGTGTAAAATTCCATTTCAAATGCCCAAAATCCCATTCATTTATTTATATAATTGGTGAAAAATGCTGTGTATAACACCCAAAATCCCATCCATCAATTAATTCAAAAATTAATTAGTCCATTATGTTAATAAATTCAACAAAAAAATTAACAAATTCAATTTCTTATTAATTAACTCAATAATTACTTAAACATTCAAAATCTCAAAAAAATAATTAATTAACAAATTAATTATTCTTGATCACTAAAATGAAATATTTATAATTAAATTAACATTTAATTATCCCAAGTTCTTGATCATTTACATTAATAATTAATTCACCAAGATTATTATCCTTATTTATAATTTAAATACACAACTCAACCATCTCAATCCCATTATAATTAATTTGATAAATTTATTATCTTATTAAAAAATCCCTAAATCCTACAATTTCACAATGTTCCCAACTAATTAATTTACTAGATTAATTAATTCAAATTGAGGTATCAATTTCTGAACAAGTATATAAATCATAAAAATTTCATATATGAGAACATATTACGTCTATGAGATTTTGAAATTAGGTCACCCACCTCATGAATGGTAATAAAGAATGCTCACCCACAAATATCCCCAAATTGAGCATGTTCAATCAAGAAAACGTTTAAGATCAATATTTGGATCCAAATCCTCAAAATTATAGGAAGAGATTAAAAAATACCTACATATATGATAAAAATTGTCTTCTTAAAAATCTAGGTCTGGATATCGTCGATCTAATACACGATCACTTTTGGATCATAGTAGACTTCTGAAAACCGGTGATAGAAGACCAACAATAAGGATGAAGGTGCGCAGGGGGTCTTCGATCGAATGTGGATGTGTACATAAGAATTTATGTCCAAGAAACTATTGTGTGGTGGATCCACAGTTAAATACTATAGTACGTAGAGCATCTGTGAGGATTAAAAACGTTTTTAGAGTGTTACTCATTGTTGGATATTTGTTTTTAATTCATTGGGCATCAAAATTACATGATGTAAAGTCCCATTTCCTGCTGTGTAGCTAATTTCCCCTATTTTAGAGTGAAATCTCAAAAAACCCTTTAAAAAAAACTATTACAAATACATGTGGTGAAATCCAATTTCACTTGGTGAAATATTATAAGTGGTAAAATCTAATTTCAAATGGTGAAATATTACACGTGGTGAAATATAATATCATGTGGCGAAATATTAAATGTGGTGAAATATAATTACACATGGTGAAATATTATTTTACTGCATGCTATCACATGGTGAAAGATAGTTATAGGGGGTGTAATCTACTTTTGTGACATGTTGACACATGTCGAAAACAACTTGTAGGGGGTGTAAATTTTGGGTGTTGTTAATTAATTATATAGAAGGATTAAATTTTAAACAATCCATTTTTAAAAAAATATTAAAAAGATTCATACCTGAAAAAATATGAGATCTTAAAATCTCCCAACCTTATAATAGCTCATCCTCGAGCTGCACTCCAGAGCCTCTCTAATAATCTAAGTCTAAAAGATCGGGCCACTGAGACCGAATATCTGCCTCCCTTTACCATGTATCCTCTTACACATGTATGTGTTTCTATAATACATGAACTATCGGCACATACATTCATCAATCAATGTGAACAACACACATATCAGATGATGCTCAAAGGACACATCCAAATAAAGCTCAACATCATCCACATCGATCACATGAAAAGGGTTGGGGTGATACTGCTGAATTTGTGATATATGGAAAGCATCATGTATAGTGTTTTATTTCTATGGAAGATCTAATAGGTAAGCCACCGGCCCGATTTTCTCCACAATATTGAATGATCCAGTAATCCAGGGTGAAAATTTTCCCAGTCTCCATATCCTGTGATGACCCAACGTAGGAAAAATCCAATGGAATGCACGATCACCCTCTGGAAACTCTAGGGGTTGTCTTTATCTGTTAGCATACAAATTCTTCATACTCTAATCCATATCCATAAGTTTCCGAATTATTTGTACCTTCTCTGATATATCCTGCACGAGACTCAGTCCCAATAACTCTGACTCACCAACCTCTAACTAAAATAGTGGTCATCTATATGGCCTACCATAATGATCCTCTTATGGTGACACATATATAGTTTTTTGGAAACTGTTGTTATATAATAACTCCACAAAATCTAGGTGTTTCTACTATTACACACTGGAGTATAGAACACATGATCACAACATATCCTTAAGCACCTATACATTCTGTTCTGATTACCCATCTTTCTATGGGTGGAAAGAATTACTCAATAATACATGTGTACCAAGTGCCTTTTGAAATTCATATCTGAAGCATTAATTAAAGAGTGAATCACAATCTAATACTATAGTCCACAGAACCCCATGAAAATGGACTATCTCCCAAACATATAATTCTCCCAACTACTCTACTATGATGGTTTACCACATTATAAAGAAATGTGCAACCTTTTTCAATCGATACACAAAAACATAGATAGTGTCATTCTTCATCAGCATCTTCAAAAGACCTACTAGAAGAACCATAGTCATATCATACCAATTACATTCCAGAACGGGTAATGGTTATAGAAAAATTCTAGGTTATTGATGCTCTGCCTTAACCTACTGATGGTTTAACATCATGTTACGAAACCTACTATCTCATTTTTCTTGTATGGCCACCAAAACTGCCATCATAAGTCCTAGTAAATTTTGGTCACACCTAGATGCACTACCCACCATCAGGAATGAAATTCCTATATGAGATCCTTTAACATGCTCATAGGCACAACAACTCTATTCTTCACATAGATGATCTCTTCCTCATCTATAAACTAGTCTAAAGGTGACTCCCCACCTTCAAATCATTCCCTAAAATCTAAGAACTATGGATACTTATACTATCTATCCCTAATCCATCAAAAAGTGTAAAATCCCCTACAATTTTTATGAGTGTCATCTACTCTTATCTCTCTTGAACAAAAACATGCATATCAACTAGAAACCTCATCATCTTCCACTCAACACTATATTACTGAACCATCAGAGTCCAAGTTTTCCCACTCAAAGGATAAGACACATTGTTTCTATTCACAAGTGTATATTACAGTTCCAAATAATATGATTACATATATTCAACCCATTACCACTGACATATATTCAAATCGTTCTGAGAACATATATACCTCAACCTCTTGTGATCTGTATAAACTGAAAACTTTTCCCCAAAAGGTAGTGTCACCGACAATTAAGATCATACACTAGTGATAAAAGATAGAGGTTGTTTATAGGGTTGTTATATTCATATGGAATGAACTATCGAGACCCAAATGACCTGACTTGATCTCCTCACATCAACATAGCTCTGAGTATGATTCCAAAATCATCACAAAACACTGTGTACTCCTCACCTGACTCTAGTAGGATAAAAAATGGTGACGACATCAAACACTTATTTAGTTCATAGAAATATTCCTCGCAAGACTCTGAACATTCAATCTTTAAACTCTTTTTTTCCAATCCCGACAACATCACTTCCAAATGGTAAAATTCATGGATGAATCTTCTATAATATCCATCAAATACCAAAAAGCATCATATGTCAAAAAAAGTCTTGGACACTCCCAAAAAACCAATGCATGAACCTTCTCTGGGTCCACTTCCACAACTTCCTCCGAGATGATGTGCCCCTAGATGTGTACATGGCCAATAAAAAATTGACACTTAGATAACTTGGAGTATAGATGATGCTCTCTCAGTGTACTTTGGATGATTTCAATGTGATGGGAATGATCATCATGAGTCTTGGAATAAAGCAAGATATAATCAAAAAATACTACAATAAAGGGATCAAGGTAAGGATATATGATACTATTCATCATGTCCATAAACACTATAGTTGAATTTTTCAACCCAAATAACATTAAAATAGACTAATAGAGTCCATACCCCCTTTTGAAAGTCATCTTTGGTATATTAGAAGTCTAAACTCTCAGATGATGATATCCTGACCTCAAGTCAATATTTGAAAATATGAAAGCACCCTTCAACTGGTAAAAAAGAACATAGATACATGGAAGACTATATTTTTTCTTCACTGCCATCTTATTCAATATCCAGTGAATGGTATACCAACATAAACTCTTGTAAACTTTCTTTGCAAACAACATAGGTGATTCCCAAGGTGACGTACTCGGTTGGATAAATCCTTTATCATTCAATTCCTCCAATAGATATTTGATCTCTTGATGCTCAGTTGGTTCCATTCTGTATGGTGCAATAGATATTAGCTCATCCCCCCACTTGATCTCAATAGTGAATTCCATATCTCTCTTAGGTGGCAGCCCTGGGAAGTCTTCAGGAAAGACATCCTAAAACAGTTCTATAACAAGTTGACATATATCTTTTCTAACACCATGTTCATCTAGAAATAATCTAGAAACTTGGGTTGTGATCTCTCCTAGTTGCTGAGTAATTGGACCTACTAAGCCTACCTAGATATCCCACTCCCCCTATTGAATATAGTGGTCACCCTTAGTAGACGTAAATGTATCTGTCCATCGGTAACAATCTAAGTGGGATCGGTATGCAACTAGAAAGTCCATACCCATAATTAGGTCAAAATTTGTCATATCATGAATATAGTGATCCCACAAAAAATGGTACTCCCCAAACTGAAGAGAACATCCCCTGCACACAGAGATTTCTCTTGACCATACTCCCAAAGGTGTATCCATATTCATAACCCCACTCACAAAATCCACTGCCAGACTCAAACCATTAACAAGATTAGAATATATAAAGGAATGTGAGTCACCTGTATCAAATAAGGCACTAGCTAATGTAGAAGCTACATGAATAGTACCTATTTCTTTTGATGGACCAACATCACTACCCAAAAGTGTAGGTTGAACCACATGTAATTTTATTACCACTATTCCTTATAACGTTGTCTGATATCCTTGAGTTACACTACTCTATTGATATGGGTGCTCTTTCCTAGAAGAACCATATCCACTACCTCTATCACCTTGGCCAGTATATCTCTAACTGCCTAACTAGTATGGTGCAGAAGACCTCCTTCCTATACTCTGGTTTATTCTACTTCCTCCATCACTACCTTAATTCCTTGGGTTCCAACTGAAACTAAATAGACATCCCATAATTCTGTAGGCTTCACACTCTACTAGAGGTAAAGATCAATGTTTCGAATAGTGACCCAACCAAACACACTGGTGGAAAATAACATGGGTAAGATCATGTGTAATTGATCCCCCTAACTGGACACTATATTTTCCACTGCTCTGGATAACATTATCATAATTTCTATTAACTATCTCAAACTATATACCACATGACCATAAAATAAGAATCACTTGTCCACCAATGGAATCCTCTTTTAGGTTCCTCTCATAAATTAGAGACTGATTTACCAATTCCAAAAACATCTTCATCCAGAAAATTATCACCTAATACTTAATTTCACATTTAAGTCCATCCTGACATTATCTTACTGAAGTGTCCTCATCTAATTCCAATTCTAGAGAAAAAACTGTAAGTCTGTAAAGTACCCAGCACAGTCCATCACTAATAGATTCCCCTAATTTAACCTCATGAAATCAGCTTCTCTTTCCTACCTCAACATCTCTGGGTAAATGTTCTCAGAGAACTTCTCTTGAAAGTCCTCCCACTCCATAGTCTCAAGCAGTCCATTCTGAGGCTGAATGTCCCACAAATACTTCGACTGACCACGTAACATATAGGCTGCCAACATTACACTCTTCTCTGTAAGAGTCTCTCAATGGTCAAGTACAAGTTAAATGGACTTGATCTAGAAGTGAGATCCCCTTGGTCCTCCCTCTCTAGTAAAATTTAGAGGTTTCTACAAATAAAAATCCCTCATAAGGTCATCCATACTTTTAATAACCTGCCTTCGGTCTCTTTTCCCTAATTTCATGAAGAGATAAAAGTTTTATCGGAACTATTCTTCGACTTCCTCACCCAAAACTATCGGTGCCTCGTGTTCCAATACTGGAGGATCATCCACCACCATGTCCTTCGATCATCCCCTCAACATGAATCATCAGGGAAACATATATCTATACATCCAAACATTCACATTAGGACATAGTTCACATGGGTAATATATTTACATAAGAGGGAAACACAACCCGCTACAAAAATCCTTTTCCCAAAGTCCCACCACATGGTCAAAACCAAGGAGTTATCACTACCCTTAACCATCCTACACCTAGGTCTTAGTTAAAAAGGGTAAAAATTATCATATTCATGTTTCTTATCTAGAAAACCATTTATTCACATCATTTAACCATTTCAATATTTTGTTTTAATTTCATGTTAGGCACCATTTTCAATTCAATTTCAGTAGCATGGAAAAAATTTAAGTTCAACAACTTAGCCATAACCAATTTTTCCGTGCGTGCCTTAAATGATGCATGCCATAAATAATCATGAATTCCAAAATAATGCATGAATAATGAATCCCCATGATATTATGGGCCATGATTCAATACTCAACAAATATCACAAAAAAAACCACAACACTAAACATGTTCTTTACCCAAGGTGAAATAATATTCAACTGTAATAGAAAACAACAATAAAAACAATCCCATACTAAGTACTTGGGGTTTTCCCCGTACATGGGTTTGGAAATCCCATGCATGAGCTCATTTCCAAACCCTGATTCTTCCCAATCTCATGTATACATTTCTTCTAACAGTAAGACAAAAGTATAAGAAAATAAAAGTTCCATTTGATACAACTTTGTGACATCCCGAACTGGGTGCCACACAATGGTGCCCCAATCCGGTGGGCCACATGACCCCTGACACACCTCTCTGCATGCCAAAGGCTGTAGACTAATAGTGAGGGTCTGGTAAGTCATTCATGGGGAGACTATACCATCTTTTATCTATGTAAAACACCATTGGAAATAAATATACAATAAAATAAATAAATAATATCATAACAATACCAATATCACATGATAATAAAAACAGGAAAATAAAAAATACAACTGAATGGGAAATATACCATGCCAAAGTAAGGGTCAATTTTTTTAAAATGAAACTAAAAGAAAAGACACTAATGACTCCCAAGTGGGTCCCGAACCATGTTCAGTTCCCCCATTTAAGCTCCATCCCCAATAAGAAATCAAATCCAGATCCATTTCCCTTAACTTGTCCTGCAACAATAATGTCTAACGCCCAAATAGGGTATGAGTATGACTCAGTAGGCCATAACCAATGATGTATAAAACAAATAAAATCAACAAAAAGTGTATACAGTTGTATAAATAAATTAATTAAAATGAATAATTGAAAAATTATCACATTATCAATTAATATTTATTAATCCCATAAACTATCAAGTGGGAATCATGTAACACGTTCAATTCATAATTTTTTTATACATATTTATCCTTTGTTTAGAACACCATGTGTAACACTCAAAATACCGTTGGTGTAGAACTTCATGTCTAACACCCAAAATATCATCAGTGTAGAATGACATGACTAAAAAATAAATCCTCATTTTTTATTAGTTATCATTGGTGTAGAACTCCATGTCTAACACCCTAGTTCTCAAAAATATATATAGATTTATCAATACTATAAAACCCCATGTCTGGCACCCCAAATACCATCGGTGTAAAAATCCATGTCTAACACCCAAAATCCCATTCATTTATTTATATTATTGGAGTATAATTACATGTCTAACACCCAAAATCACATTTATAAATTAATTCAAAAATTAATTCAAAAATTAATTAGTCCATTCCATTATTTAAATCAACAAAAAATTAACAACTTCAATTTCCTATTAATTAACTCTGTAGTTAATTACCCATTAAAAATCATAACAATCAATGATTAATTATTCAATTAATTATTCCTGATCACAAAAATGAAAACATGATAATTAACTCAATATTTAATTATCCCAATTTCTCAATCCTCTACATTGATAATTAATTCACCAAATAATTATATTTATTTCTCATTTAAATACCCAAATCGACCATCTCAATACCATAATGTTTAATTCTCACTATTAATTATCTTTTTCTTAAATCCGTAAACCCTACAATTTCAAAAATTTCAAAATTAATTATTTTACCACATTAATTAATTTAATTGGAGGGTTTAATTGGTAAAAAAATCTTACAATCTTACAATTTGAATATACAAGAAAAAATTATGACTATGGGATTTAAAATTTAGACCACCCCCTCAAGAATGGTGAATAAGAAAAATTTCCAACAAATATCCCCAAATTGATAATGATTAACTAAGAGTGCATCAAAGAACATGATATAGGTCCGACTTCCTAACAGCAGAGTAAGTGGGGAAAAAATCCCAACATCTAAAATATAAATTGAATTTATAAAAATCTAGATTCAGATATACATGATCTAAAGAACGATCACATATGGAATAAAGAGGACTCCAAAAAATTAAGGGAAATAGACCCAAAACAAGGATGGAGGTGAGAGGAGGATCATTGATCAAAGGAAGAGGTTCACATAGGAATTTTGGTCCAAGAAAATGGTGTGTGGAGCATCTGGGGTTGAATACTATGGTGCATTGGGCATCTGTAGTGATTGAAAAAGTTTTCAGAGGGTTACACGTTGATGTATACTCATTTTTAATTAACTGGGAATCAAAATTAAATGATGTGAACTATTGTTTCACACAATGTAACAAATTTCCCCTATTTTTGAGTGAAATATCATCAAACCCTTTAAGAAAAAAATCAATACAAACTACACGCGGTGAAATCCAATTTCACGTGGTGAAATATTTCACATAGTGAAATATAATTACACATGGTGAAACACTATTTTACAAAATACTGATACAAGGTGAAATAAAGTTATAGGGGGTATAATCTACTTTTGTGACATGTCAACACATAGTAAAAACCACTTACAGGTAGTGTAAATTATTGAGGTTGTTAATTAATTATATACATGGATTAAATTTAGAACAACCCACTTGGACAAAATTTTTAAATATATTCATACCTAGAATAAGATGAGATCTTAAAATACACACCTCATAAAAGAAAATATGTAAATAACATAAACATATTTATCAAAGAATCCAAATTGAGACAAAAATCCCATACCACTTAGATAACCTTTTTACTACAAACCCAATGAATGAGGGATCCAATAATGGATATTAAAATCCATTTAAATTTAATGTTAATAATAGTAAAATAAAATATTTGGTATTATATACACCACCTAGAAAAAAATAGTGAATATGGCACATGTCTCATAGAAATAAAAACTAAGAAACAAATACCTTACCATAAGTCTCGACTTCCTTTGTACACATTCAAAAATCCTATATAAAACATATATGTTTATTATAAATATATTAATGAACCAAAAATATCTATATATATACCATAACATATGTTATTTACTTATTACATTTTATTACCCATTCATTAACAATTCCATATTAAATTTTCCTTTTGAGGAATATTTTCATTGTTTTTTGTGTATGTTTTGATTGGATTTTTTCCTTTTAAATTTATCATAGTTCCACAATATATAGAATTTTAGTCATGATATAAATTTAATATATTTTAAATATATTTTTATTTATACTAGTATATAAAATATTGTTATATAAAATAAAATACATCGTTCATGTTGACGATAGGCCATACGTGTGCATGAATGATGTCTCCTTAATCCCATCACATTGAAAGAAAGAATGGTAAATTATAAATTATCATTAAAGTATAAATTTTGTGACATTTATTTAACATATTTTCATTTAAATATTTTTTATTACCTTCCACGTACAATGTGAACAAATCTAATTGCTTTGAGAGTTGGTAGTCCACAGTACACACGAGCGACCTTATCTTATTCCCAAAAAATAGAGAGTACGAGGGTATGCATGATATAATATTTCCAGAACATAAATAATATCATAATTATCATATAAAAATAATAAATTCATCATTAGTTTTAGTTTTTATGGGTTTTAATAGATAAATGAATGACATGGGTTCGTGAGGTGATATTGTGTCGTAGTCACAAATAATGATTTTGTGACCAATTTAATGGAATTAGGGATGGTTTTAGATCCTCATATTAATATAAAAAATCTCATTATATATAGGAAAACTAGTTTATTATGTCATCATGGAAAAAATATTTTATGGTGGGGGAGGAATAAATAAAAAAAATGATTGTTGATGAACGTTACCTCTTCTTAGAGAATCTTCCTTAAGTTTACGCCAAAAGACATACTAGGATGGATTTATTACCAAAATATGGATTATAGGATGAGAGTATTGAAGTTTGGAAGTGATTTGAGATGGTATTTCCTAAAAATGTGTTTAAAGTTATGATTAAGGGATGCGTGGTGATGGACTTTTATAAGTGAGGTGAGCGGCACACTTATAATTTTTTGAAAATACAAAGGTTCACCCGTGTTGTAATCCTTATACAAGGCTAAAATTTTTATTATTTTATATCCTATATGGTATAAGATCTATATATGACCTAAAGATGAATTTTGGATATGTTTTTTTATCCTTTTCTGACCCTTATCCTTTTAGTTTAACTCATGGCAAGACTATTTTTACCTTAACCACAATAAATAATTTTTACTATATTTACTATTTCTACTGATCAAAAATTAAGTTTACCTTATTAGATAATTTAAATTATGATTTTTAAAAACAATGATTATATTATTTCTAATTACGCTCCTAAAATAAAAATAAAAATTTTAAAAATAATTCCACTCACATGATGAGAAAGCACATTTTTAAAGGAAAAATGTCATAAATCTTACAATGTTTTTATGTCAAAAATAAAATATAAAATTAATTTAAAAGTCATAAATTATATTAATTTATATATAATTGATATAATTTTTCTTGAAACAAAATTTAATATATAATTTTTCTTTATATATAAATTAAACTAAATGACAATTTTCAATTAAAATTCGTTATTTTTTACTATTCATCAAAAAATAAAAATTTATAGAAAAATAAAAAAAACAACCAAATATAATATTGATATAATTTTTTCAGAAATTAATTTTATTTTATCAAAATAAGTTTATAATGTTTTCGAAAATAAATTTTATTATTGTTAAAAAAAAATAAACTAATAGAACATTTTTTTGGAAAATAATTAATTTTCAATACATATAATGAAATCATTAAAAAAGTGATTACTTTTAATAGATATATTTTATTTATATGAACCATAATAAATAAATATTTAAAATTTATTTATTAATATTAATTATGAAAACATAATTTATAATTAATAATGAGGTTTTTAAATAAAAATATTAATTGTTTCTCACGGTTCATAAAAGCTTAGTGTTGCCTGTATCGATAGATAAACATAATTTTTCATGTATTGAAATTTAAAATTAGTGCTATGAATAATAATATAAAAAATCATTTTTATGTGTAATTAAATTCAAAGTCATTGTTTCCTATAATAAAAAATATTGAAAAATATAATTTATTTGAAAAAAATATATTTCACAAAATATCGAGGTGTTAATTTCTACACCGCATAAAATGGATTTCACCATAGAAATTCATCACCTTGGTAAAAACAACTAAGGATAATTATAACCCATTACACCCTCAAGTTCGCACATGGATTCCCCAAGATGATGGTTTCACCAAAAAACATTGACCATGTATGTGTCCATGTTTCATATAACCGTATCTATTAGATCCATAATCTCTACCTTATTTTTAGTATGGAATATCATGCTCCAATGGTTAGACCTATGAGTTCAGTACATGTGATGGATTAGGTATGAACTTCTTTAAGAGAGATACATAAAACACATATTGAACATGATAAATGTTTGGTGGAAGCACCAATTTATAGGACACCATATCGATATGATCAAGAATTTCAATGTAATGATATATCTATGGATTATATTTCCTTTGAATTATAAGCACAATTTCATAAATTGGGTTCGATTAAATCTACTTTTCTTCATATAGTTCTTTAATAAATTTAAAATAATTTGATTTATGTTTAAATCACTAATGAATCAAAAAATCTATTATATAATTATAAATCAATCCTTATATCTCTCAAAAACAAATTCACTCATTGTCTAATATTAATAAATTTTTATATGGTGAAGTAATACATCAATCTATAAAAACACATCCAAAGTTCAACTTAAAAAATTCCACATATTGTTAACCTTCTAAACCATACAAAACTAAAAATTTATATAGAAGGTCACTAAATTTCTCAAAATAAACTTCACATTAATAACCCTTGTATAATAAAGTGGCTATTGATTTTAATATATGAAACATGTGAATATATTACTCATAATTCTTTAGTTATAATACATGTACACATCAAACATTCCACTTCCTTCTCAATCCACTAAATAGGCCTCATAATCTTACTCTTTAATAATTCTTTACTTTTATATTTCATTCATAATCTCTTAATAATTAGTATTATAACCAATACTCATACCATCTTGAAGATTCTCCTCATGAGACCCCCTAATAAATTGATGTTCGTAGTTCCCATACCTTTTATAGTTAAAAAATTTATCCATTGATAATCCCATAGGGGGAAAAATATTATGATCCTCTGAGTTAACTAAACAATTCATTTCACCAGAAATATCATATTTTTTTCCTTATTCTCCACACATAAATAACCTTATCCTTCCCTTGAGACATTCCCCATAGTGCTTCTTCCCACATTCTATAAATATAAAAATTTAAAAAGTCATTCCCCTAGGGTGTCTTCTACCTGAACTCCTAATGAACTCAGTCCTTCTCTTCATTAATGTGTCTAAGAGTTTCTTTAGGTTCTTTTTTTAATCATATAACATGATAATTGATTAGAAATAATCATAATATCCTTAACTTCAGACTTCGTACCATTAGGTTGTTATTTAGTAAAATTTGTGTCACATTCAATGTTATCCGAGTTTCTTTTTGTTCCCACCATTGAATAACACATAAAAGCATAGTCTCAGAAATTATAATCATAATGGAAAACCACATAGACTAAAATATAATTTAGGGAAACTAAATCAAGAAACCTTATTTTAAATCTATAAAACCTCAATTATAACCTAGTTAATTCACGATCATCATCCATTTATATACATCTTTATGGTCCACAAAAAGTTCATGAATTTACAAATATAATCCCCTTGGGAGTGTCATACTATGTGTGTAGAAAGGCTTGTTGTCGTACACAAGATGATGATTGAGTCCATCTCAATGTTCTCTTTTCGAATTTTTTACCTCTAGGTACCTATATATTAGAGCAATATTCACTTGTAATATCCCATATAGGGATATAATTATTTGGAAACAACTTTCTATATCCTTTACCAATATTCCTCGACATATTCCTATACTTTGAATATCCTTTAGACTTATACTTAGATACATACCTAGACATATCCTTAGAAATATCCCTAGGTGAATCAATAAATTTTTATCATCGATGTTTCCAAAGGATAACTGATCCTTTCCTATGATACCAACTGTTGCTACCTTGTATTTTCATACATAGATATTACATAATTTTAAATTTATTTTCAATACATTAAACAAAAAAATGGATTAGGACCAGAATATTTTTCTACCACTGGTGAATGGGTATACAATCATCTAATTTGGGGAATGATCTTAAAAATATCCCATTAAGGTCTTCTTATATAGTAAACCTCTTCGACATACCCTACTTAAACCTTTCTTCATAACCTAGAGAAGGAAACAAAAGAAAGGGTAAGGTCATATGTTCAGTAATTGTAAACATAATACATGTTAATGTATTATAATATAAAATCTTAAGATAAACATAATAGTATATGATTATGAACATAAATTACAAAGATTATACCCACCCTGGCATGATCATAAACTTGATTTCATGACATAAATCAATATCATTTGTTATAATATATCCTATAATAGTGATATATTATCATTAATAAATCATGAACCATAATCTCATGTCATAACAGTTTCCCCCTCATAAATATAGAAAAACAATAAATATATCTTGATTAAATTCCAAGACCATTTTTATAGTGGATAATGACTTATCATATATTTCCTATTATGGATCAGGATGCAACAGTTTTCCATTTTGGATCCTGTCACACCTATTTCCCAAATTGGATCAGTACACCCCTATTTCAAATAGGGTATTATAACACACTTGTTTCCCATAGAGGTTAATTCCCATTAAATTATTTCCTATTGTTATCTAATGATATATAAATATTAAACAATGCATTAGAGGGAGATATAGGTCCCTACCTTAGGATAATGTAAATAATACATTTGTGTTCCATATGATCATAAAAAATAATCATATAATAACCCAAGAAATAAAATGGGTTTAATAAACATTCCATAATGTCCTAACCTATAAAAAAGAGTTAGGTTTCATAATAATTACATTATTTTAACATAGAATTACCTGTGTAAAATAAATCAGGTTCCATAAGAATTTTATCATGGTGTAACCCTTGGAAGATAAATTGGTTTCATAAATATCTTTTCATTGTGACACATTTAGATAAATAATAACAATGGTATCTTTGGTTCATATCCCTAACAAGGAATAAGATACATCAGATGATGTTATCTTGATGGGGAATGATTTTGAAAGAAAAATCAATTGTAATATTTCAGAAGGAATATATATTTTTTTAAATTAAATTTTTGAAAATTAATAAAAAAAATTAGAAATAATTTTAATTGAAAATAAAATTGAAGACTTATAAAGGTGTTTCAAAATTAATCTAAAATATTTCTTGAGGAAAATAAACTTTATAGTTTGAAAAATATATTTTTAAACAATTTTTTTTGAAAATAATATTATTTGGAAATAACCTTGAAATATTATAAAGGATTCTTAAAATAAAATAAGGGTCATGAAAATGAGAAACTCCCTTCATGTCACAAATGTTGAAATAAATTTTCTTTTCACATTTTCAGTAAAATTGAAAAGGGAATTATTTTTTAAAATGACATGATGATAGTTTTTTTTAATTTTAAAAAAAATTAAAAGATGGAGAAAGAAATTATTTAAAAAATAATAGGACAATATTAATTCATTTTAATATTTTTAGAAAACATGGTTTTGGAAGAAAATGGATTTCTGAGAGAAGAGTGAACAGAAAAAAGATCGTCTTAAAAACGTCATTTTAAACTCAATAGTATATAAAGGGAGAAAAATAAAGGGAAAACATGAAATAAATATAGTGGAAAATAATTCAAGAGTTTCATGATCAATTTATCATAATATTTCAACATTGGAATCATAATCATAAACAATCTTGATATATAATGAGAATGTAACATAAAATCTTTACCACTTTGGTAATATTGAATCATAAGCCCCTTGAAAGAATATAAATAAATGAAGTTAAAAATAAAAATAATGTAAATTAGTTTATGATATTTAATATAAAAGGGTCTATATATACACCTTATCAAACAAGATGCATACATTACATAAACATTTGCATCGAAAAGGAAATGGAAGGAAATAATCCCTTACCAATTTGGTAAATTTTGAACCATAAACCCCATGAAGGAGAGATCCACAAATAGATATGTAAATCCCCATAAATTTAATGATAATTATAGTAAAATACATTCATGGTCAGTATATATACACCATATAAAACAAATATGTGTATAATATGGCATGTGTCTCACATAAATAGAATTTTAGATAAAAATACATTTCTATAAGTCTCAACTTCCTTTATACACATTTGAAGATCCTTTATAAAATATATTTTTTTATAAAAATATTATAGGTCAATATATATATGTCATAACATATATAATTTACTTATGATTTTTTTTACTCTTTTATTAACAATTCCATGTTAAAGTCTCGTTTCAAGAAATAACTGCTTTGTTTTTCATGTATGTTTGGATTGATTATTTTTGGTCCACTTTATGTGTTCATGTTTACATCTTAACCATAATGTTAAAAATGACATAAATTTCATATATATATATATCAAATAAATTTATTTATTGTAATCTCAAAATGATAGATATAGAAAAATGAAATACATAGTTCATAGAGAGTGTAGGTTGTATGTACACATGAACACTTTTGCATTTTCTTAACATATAGAATGAAAGAATTTTAAATGATATATTATCATTGGAGATTAATTTTTATGTCATATATATTATACATTATCATTAAAACTATCCTTATTACCTTCTATGTAAAGCATGAATGAATCACATCGCTTCTTGAGGTGATAATTTTTTATACACATGAGTGATGTTATCAAATTCCCAAAAAATAGAGAGAATAAAGGAATGTGTAAAAAAATAATTATATAAGTACAATAATATCATATAAAAATAATAAATCAATCATTATTATCCGCCTTTATAGGTGGTAATAGAAAAATGAATGACATCGCATCACGTGGTAGTAGTCCACCATACACATGAAAAATTATTCTGTAACCCATTTGATGGAAGTGGAAATCTATTTAGATTACGATCATAACATAACAACATTTATGTATCTATAAAATAAATTTTTAATATATAAGAGTGGTATAATAAAAATTTAAGGATTTGGAGGAATAAGTATAACTAAAATTCTTGTTGATGAATATTACATATTCTTCAGCTATCCTCCTAAGGTTTACACCGAAAGAATTCCTAGGATATATTTCTATCCAAACTAAGGATTATTGGATAATAGAAGGAATTTTTGGAATTTATTTTGTTAAATATTTTGTGACCGAAAAGGGCTTGAAATTTTGAATAATATAGGAGAGGGGGTGGACTTTTATAAGTGAGGTGAGCAACAAAATTGTAATATATTGAAAAGAAAACGTTTTACTCACATTTTCTCATGAAAAAACCCTAAAAAAATATTATTATTGATAAAATATGTTTTAATGTATTAATATGGATATCCAATTAGTGGTGTACATGTTTTTGTTTATTTATGAAACTTATCTTCTGAGTGTAACCCCTCTCGGTAAACCTATCTTTACCTAAAATCTGATAAATAATGTTTACTATTTTTACTATTAATACTTCTCAAAAAATAAGATGAAAATATTAGATAAGATATTTAATGATGATCATGATATGGAATAAAATTTTCTTAATTCTACCTATATATGTGGAAAATTTTAACTTCAAATTAATCTCACATACGTGATAAAAAAACATGTTTTTAAAGAGAAAATATTCAAAAGTTTATAATGTTTTTATATCAAAATTTATTATGAAATTGATTCCACATAAATAAATTGGATTTATTTATGTATAATTTAACATATTTCACTTTTAATCCAATTTAAAATATAATATATATTAATAAATAAATTAAAAGAAAATTCAGTTTTCAAATAAAATTAAATATTTTTCATTATTAATAAAAACATGAGACTTTTCAGAAAAATATAAAAAATTTACTGTAAGAAAAAATTCATACGATGAATAAATAAATGATGTTTATTTTATCAAATTTATTTCCCTAAGGTGTTTAAAATTAATTTTATTGCTTTTCACCTAAATAAATAAATAGAATAGTTTTTGAGGAAAAATTATTTTTTAAAAATATGAAGACTATTAAAAAATTATATACCTTTTTGTCAATTCTTTATATAGATAAATTATACATAACATTTAAAATTTAGTTACACCTTTTTATTCAACTATTTTAATAGATGGGTAATAACTATATTTTTTTAAATAAAAATATTATTTGTTTGTCATGGTTCGTTAAAACTCAGTGTTGCATGTAACACCAGCTAAAATTGGTGTTGTGTGTAATGAAAGATTAACCCAATGTTATGTGTAATGAAAGAAAAACTCAGTTTTTTTATGTTACACTATCCAAACACTTTGTTATATGTAATAAAAAATATAAACAATATCATATTTATTTGAAAAAAATGTATATAAAAAAATCTCAGCGTACTACACATAGTGTGCACATTACCTAAGAAGAACATGTGTATAATGTAATAAAAAATTCCCAAAAGTGACTTGATACCCTAAAACCAGAAACCTGGTGCAAGAACTGCCCTAGAACAATAGGTCTAGGTGGTAAAGAGTTCGTCTTTGAATATGGATCCCTACCTCATTATCAGACAATCATAGTTTAACACATCAAAATAATTTAAGGCATTTTTCATATTTTAATCCATACAATTAGAGAATTTAACCCATTTTCATAATCCAATCAAAGGTGAAAACTATTTTCAAAAACATTTTAAAAACCACCACATTTTTTTCAAAACTTTTTTAATTCATTTAAACGATTTATAAAATCCTTTCAAAGAGAAAAGAATCATGGTTCAAAATATAATTCCATGTTATAAATATACATACCTGGACACACTTGGAATTGAAAACTGCCATGTGTAATAATAATTTGAGATGATCACATATCATGAGGAAATAATAAGATATCTTAGGTCAATAATTTATGTTCCAAATTCTCTAAATTTACATGAATATGATGAAAGAATCTATAATATAACACTTTACATCCCAATTATCAAGAAACACACTATAATGATTCTATATCCAATCAACATTCCTCAATTACATAAAATATTATAATTAAATATGATTAGAAATGTAGATAAATAATTTTGAGAATTGATGAATCCAAACCATTGAGAGATACACGGGGAATTATAAAAATAATTTTATGAAACATAAGAATGAATATCAACATACCAAGAGAGGAACACATGTTCGATCTGTGCTTCAATGCATCAAGGGAAAGAGTTTTGAGATCCTACCCCAAGAGAATATGAAAGTCGAATGAACAATGTTCAGATTAAAGTGGATTAATTTATAATTGAAATTAGAATTTTAGGTGGTAGAAATATTACACTACCCATAACTTTACTATATCATAATGTCTCCCCTTGCGATATGATGTAGGTAACTAGAAAACCATAGGATTTTATGGATATGTAGAGCCTACTGGACGACTGACTGACTAGACAATATGATTTCTGTTGTTAATCCACTCTCCAAACCTACCACTAGATGGTTAGTTTCCTTCACCATAATGTTGGTAAACTAACCTTATCCCATCAAGGTACAAGTCCTTATCCACTCCTCTTCTGATAATTAAAATCATTTTGAACTATTAATCATGAAAAAACCTCACTAAGAACCTTTCTTTAAGACTGAAAACTACAAAAAATTATGGAATAAGTCAGAAAATACTAGGGAAGGAATGAAATCATAAGAACATGAAATTTTTACATCCATAAATGTTAGAAGAAGGTTTCAATTTTCAGCACTATATTTCTTTATATACCTAGAATGCTATGTTGAAAAATATTGGCTCCCAAAAATTTTATGCCACTCCTACCTCATCAAATAATCCCTCTACAATGTCTTGTTGGAATCTGAACCCTGATTCCATAAGACACGAGCAAGAGGTATGGTCTTCCCATGTAGAAGTTTTAAATTAGAATCCAAAAAAAGAAGTGTTTGTTTAGTCAGTTAACAATTAGGCCTACATTAAGGTATTTAAAATTTAGAACATGAGTGGGGTCCAGTTGGTACATTTTGTGTTGACACATAAGAATTAAAGAATGGATTAAAGACACCTATGGTGGCAAATCCTAGTGATAATCCACCATTATAATTAGTTATGTGATCTCAAACAACCCCACATACCTAATGTTATTCTCCCCTTACTTTTCATGTCCTTAGTGACCCAACCCTGGGAAGACTTTTATAAAATCTTGATAAACAATTAGAAATTCCAATAAATGATAATATCAACCATCATAACATTTTAACTATCTTCAATCCATCATGAATCACTAAATAACAAACTTGATCTCTATTATTATCTTCAAAAACAAAATCAGACCAATCAAGTAATCCTATCTCACATCAATCAAAAAAATATGAGAGCTATAAGGATGTCCATATAAATAATGGAAAGGATCCAAAATTATAGAGAATAGTAACTATTGCTATAAGAAAATTCAACTAACCCTAAATTAAAATCCCTAAAACCACTAATTTCCATGACACAATAAAAAATCATACGCAATAGATTTTGATTATCCCTTTATATCTAAACATCCATATATGGTTGAAAAACTATGCTCAACTAGACCATAGTACTCATGTTATTCTGGAGGCCCATCTAACACTATGAGTTAAAATGAGGGTCCCTATCTGTGTCAATTTTCATATGAAATATATAAATCCCTATAATATCCTAAATATATATCATTTCTAGGTCTACCACCATAGTGGATTCATATATTTGTATGACATGAGAATATTTGGTAGACCGATCAATCATCACTTAAATGGTGTTCTTACCTTGAATGTTTTAGGAGTCCTATCAATGTAATCCATTGATATTTAATTCCACTTCAATGTGGGAATGAGAAGATATTGATGTAACCTAACAATATTCCAGTGCTCATACTTAATCTATTGAAATTATTACAATGAGATATAAAGATAGGTATGTGTCATTTCATTATATTCCACCAAAAATACTGATACATATCATAAAACATTTTTTTGGTAAGATGGTGGAAACCACCAAAAAATTGTGACAATCTCATAGAACGACCTTCCATGCATATGATGGAACAACATATATTCTCTTGAAGAATGGGACACCCTCAATGTAATTAAACCACTCATCGATGGCCTCCCCATCATATAGAGAATACATGATATTCTGGAACTGATCATCTTATCATTTCTCTAAAATAAACTTCTCAAGGAGTGAGGATGTCACACGAACACTTATCAGAACATTAACAGACACCATTTTCATGACTTCCAAATGAATCTGAGTGAAAATACCCATTAAGTTTCACTTTTCCATTCCCTCATTAATTAATATATAGGTAAACCTCATTCTAATACCATCAGTAACTATGTTAATTTTCCTAGGTGTATAAGCATTGTTAAATTCAAATGACTATAATTATTCAACCTTCATCCTCTTATAGAGGATTAAATATTTTTAAAAAATATATATAACCTGTAATATTATGGTTAGGGTAACTGGTAATCATTTCCCCAAAAATATAGTGATGAAAATATTGTAGGCATACACAACTGCAACATATTCCAAATCATAGGTGGGGGTAATAACTCATGTGAGGATGAAGATGATGTGTTTCATAGTTCCTTATAATGTGTGTTATAATTTAAGAATCACTACTTCCATGCGGTTTCCATTGGATTTATTCATATAACTAGAAACATAAAACAATTATTTATCCAAAAGGGTCCTACTTTATAAAGGGAAAGTGTTCATTAAGGTTGAACTTATGATACTTAAGAACATGCATTGGTCGATAGGATGGGAGGTCAGACTCATCACACCCTTTTGTGGGGAATTATTGTCTACTCAAGGACTCTCTTTATATATTTGAGATATTTTCATGAATCCTTATTGATTCACTAAGTATAACATAGGTTTCCCTCAGAATTTTCAATCAATTATTAGTATTTGTGAGATTTAGAATCATCCATATGTATTTGATATTCTTAATTAATGGAGATATCCATATGTATTTGAGGTTCTCCATCAATGGTATCCTCTCATATACTATTTAGAGATTTTTTATTCATTGTTATAATGATACGAGTTTTTAAGCTACTCAGTGAGGCACTCTAGAATTTATTGTCATCTAGGGAGGCAGAGGTTTGTTTTGATGTTGGGATTATACCCATAAAATGGGCTACCTACATATACTTGTGAAAGGAATCATAACCCTCACAATATGTTGTTTCTTAATGGGACACATCATACATTTTAAGGTCATGTGATAAGTACCTAACCTTACAGTTTAATGTCATGTAGTAAGGAAATTTAAGTGAAAGTCACCTAGTCAAGGTCTGGTGTGGGACTTATGCCTAAGAAACCCAATAAACATGGAAATAATATGAGATTCCAAGTAATATTAAAAAATTTTGGGAAAATTGACCAAGGAGAACAGGGTTGATTTGAAGTGTTGGGTTTGAACCTCAAGGAGGTTTCCTACACATCCCATTTGGATGGGAATCAAAGCCCCTCATAGTTTGATAAGTCTCATCAGAGAGTTACCTTTGAGAGAAATGAGTTTGGGTTTACTTCCGGAAAAGGATGATTTGGTGATTTGGGGGGTTTAATTTGGGGATAAATTTTAATGAGGATCCTCAAATTAAGGGAATTAGGGTTGGATTTATGAAGAGGATATCTAGTGATCTTGGGACCTAAGTAGGCTTCTTATGTATCCCAATTATGGTGGGAATCAGAGTTCTTGTATTTCATTCATGGTTTTTGAAAATCTTATGATCATAAAAATTCTCTAGACCCTTGTGTTTCATGCTCGGTGTGAGAAACAAGAGGATTTCAATGAATCAACAAATGCACCCACACTTTTCCTCCTCCATAGGTGGAAGGGGACGTGCCTATGGAGGTGACGATGGGTGAGAGCGAGGCAACTGAGGAAGAGAACAAGGTGACGAGCATTCCCTCTATTCTATTTACATTGTAAATGGTTCCAATGTAAGGAAGGAGTGAAGGTGAAGGAAGTAGAGAGGATAAAGACTAAAACCCTGTACTTGAAAGGATAGAGGCTTACACCAGGATGGATTCAATAGTGGATCTCGATAGGGGAGGGATACTTATCATTTTCTTTTATGGAAAAGAAATTATGAACCATTCCTTCCCTACCAGATACCTAAGGTTTCAGGTCTTAGATACGAAAAGGGAAGGACATAACCAAAACCCCAATCCTCCAAATTAGGAACATCCCAAAACTATTCCTGGGAGTAAGGTCTATGTGACTGCAGATATACAAACCCACAGACACTCCCTGAATCCTAACCCCATCATGAAACAAATGTGGGAAACCTCTGAATGTGGATATACGAACCGAAATAAGAGACACACTAATGTGCCTTTCCCAAAGAATTGATAAGTCAGGAGGTTTTGGTAGAGGATTCAACTTAGTCTTTTTTCAGATAAGGGGACCAAGTAAGAAGATACCCTTCCATGAATGGCCTTAAAGAGGGTATCTAGGATGATGTGTAGGCCTGAGGCATGACTTTTCCGTTTAGGTACCCCGTATAGGTGTTCTGCATAGCTGTACTGCGCAGCTGTACCATGCAGGTTTTCCCTGCATATATTCTATGTAGGCCTAAGAAATTACTAAAGAAACGATTCTTATATAGGGTAACCAAGACTATTCAGTATTTGAATTGTGAATGAATTTTAATACATTCTTATCCCTACTAATTATCTCTTCTCTCATGTTTTTAGAGAGCTACTTGAGACAATTTAAGGGATCTGGGCGAAAGAGCTACAGAATGGGAGCTTTATAAAGTCTTTCAAATTTTTTATGTACCAAATGAGGAGCCCAAGGGTCCTATTTGTAGGTAAGGAGGGAGGTTGGTCGAAGGATATTTTTCGGTGGAGGTCCATCGCGCAATCCCTCCACGTAAGTCCACCGCATAGGGGTCTAGAAAGTATACCAGCATACAGGTCTACCACACAGGTCTTCCACACAGTTCTTCCATGCAGGCCTGTCATGCAGGTCTTCCACTCAGGTCTTTGGGCCTTTGTCTTGCCTTTTAATTCTTCTACATTCTTCTTGAGATTTTGAAATATCTAGGGTCACGTTCATAGTCTTCTGGTATTACTGAAGAGTGTCATCATTTTTTTCATAGTTCCTTGGAACATGTGTTCTAATTTATGAATCACTACTTCTAGGTAGTTTCTATTAGATTTATTCATGGAACTGTAAACATATAATAGTTATTTATCCAAAAGGGACCTGCTTAATAAAGGCATGCATTCGTTATGTTTGAAATTACGATACTTAAGAACTTGAATTGGTCGAGAGGATGGGAGGTCAGACTCATCACACCCTTTGGGGGGGGATTATTTTCTACTCTAGGACTCTCTTTATAGATTTTAGATATTTTCATGAATCCTTATTAATTTACAAAGTATGACATAAGTTTCCCTTGGAATTTTCAATTAATTATTTGCATGTGTGAAATTTAGAATCATATTTATGTATTTGAGGTTATTCATTAATGGAGATATATGTACATATTCGAGGTTCTCCATCAATGGTCTCCACTCATATACTATTTAGAGATTATTTTAATCATCGTTATGATGATAATGGGTTTTAAGCCACTTAGTGGGAACTATGGAATTTATTTTCATCCAAGGACACAAAGGATTGTTTTAATTTTGGGATTGTACCCATAAAATGGGCTACCTACGTATCCTTGTGAAAGGAATCAGAACCCATGTAGTTTGGTGTCGCTTAATGGGACACATAATACCTTCTATGGTCTTGTTATAAGAACCTAACCAGATAGTTTAATGTCACGAGGTAAGTAAATTTAAGTGGAAGAAGCTTCGTTAAGGTTTGGTGTGGGAATTATTGTAACACCCCGGTTCCAGAATCCACCTAGAGGATCCCCGTACCCGGTTGGTCACATGGCCTCAAGCGCATTTCCAAAAATTCTAGAGGCTACTGACTAGTAATGAGGGCCTTGGGTGTGATAGTGGGGAAACTATGACCTCATTGGAAGAGTACACAGTGGAAGTAAACAACACATACAATAGCAGAAGTAGTAAATATCCAACAATAGTAAACAACAGAAAACTAAACAATAAACAACTAGAGCACACACATATATATGAAATGATGCACGATACATTTGTCTAGGAAAGAATCCAAACAAGTCACAATGATGAATACAATACTAATCCAAAGTAAAAAAGAAAACAGATAAGCAACTTCTCAGAATTGCAAGCCTCAGCTTGGTCCCATTCTCTCCTGCTCCAATGGAAGTCAAGTACATGAAGTCGAAGGGCACTTGCCCCTGTCTATACCTGCAACAATATAATCTGTTTGGGCCAAAAAGCATGACCCAAACAGGGTGTGAGACTAAATCCCAATAGGAAACCACCTGAAGATCTATGCCTAATAGTCAGTGAGTATATGGAAGGTAATAATATAGTAAGTAGTAAATAGTAAGCAGTAAATAGGATGATACACAACAGTAAACAATCCACAGATCAACAAGCAGCAGCGAAGCAAACAGCTAACCACAAACAGGAATCCCTATGAGAAGTACTCACAACCATCCCCTCTATTCCTATCCAATAAGTAACAACAACCCTCTGGGTAGTACACTCAGCTTAACCCCTCTGGTTTGGTCATAAGAAATTATAAGACTCTCTGAGGAAGCACGCTCAGTCAATTCCCCTTATAGTCTAAGGTAGTCAGGGACTCTCTGAGGAAGATCACACGGTAATTTCCCTTTATAGACCCAAGGTCTAGAGACTCTCTAAGGAAGATCACACTGTCAATTCCTCTTATATCCTCAGGTTGATCACAGACTCTTTGAGGAATCTCACTCAGTAAATTCCTCATATAGCCTGGAACGATTTAAGGAAATTCAAACAAAACACATACTCTCTGAGGAAGCTCATTGGGTCTACCCCAGTATAGTCTATAAAGCTCAAGACTCTCTGAGGAAGATCACTCGGTCTATCCTCCTATAGTCTATAATATCTAAGACTCTCTGAGAATCTCACTCGGTCTATCCCATATGGTCTATAATGTCTAAGACTCTATGAGAAATCTCACTCAGTCTATCCCCTTATAGTCTATAGCACCAGGTTCTCACGACCTCGTGCCAATCAGTGCATAATAATACTATAAGTCCAATTTAAGTCTACAGAGCTACTTGGATTTCTAGTCTACAGCATAACAAGCATGTCAGGGAACAACACTCCATCCTATGGTCACAAGGCATGGAAAATAGGTATAACGGCCAAAGGATGAACAAGACCAAAAGGTCGTAAATAGAACAAGGCATGGGAAAAACATCCAAGTATAGAAATTATCCTCATAAATAACCAAATTACTTCTACACAAGCATACAATTAAGGAAGGAAAATAAAATGGGAAAAATATTAAACACGCAATACCCCGTTCAAGTGTATTGGTGTAATTTGCACATAAAACTCAAACACTTTGAACAGAAAGGCACAAAACGCTTATCTTGATGCTAGGAGATCGATATAATTGATCTTCGAAGCTTGATTCTCATTGGAATGTCATAGATCTAAGAAAACATCCAAAACTCTCAACCCATTATAACTTGAGAAAGAGGAGGAATTAGAAACCAAAGATCTAGAAGAAGGAAGAGCTTACCACTGCAGTTCCAACGCAATTGACGGTGGTCGATACGGAGAACGGACAGAGGCTCGGGGGCTTGGAGGATATTCACGGTTGTATAGGATTCTCTCGGTCGAAGAAGCTGGAGAAGAAGAATGTTCTGGCGATTAGACGCGACCCTAGTCCATTTAATGAAAAAAAGAAGTACATGACATGTACTTTTAGAGTACATGGCGTGTACTAGTCTTTTCCGTACTCTGCTTTAATCGACCTACACATCACCCCACACGACCGTGTGTGTGGCCCAGACATGGCCTGAAAATGGCCACATGCGGAATCGAAGTACACGGTGTTTACTTATAAAGTACATGATATATAGTTCCAAAATTTCCAGAAACTCCTCTTTTCTCAAAAACTACAGAAAAAGGAAAAACATACATGAAACGAAGGTCTAAATTCTTACAAACATCCCCCCTTAAAGAAATTCGTCCATGAATTTCCCTAGCGAGGTGTGGAAGGAGAAACCCCGAACAGTTCTAGCCAGTGAGATCGTACATCGGCCTCCCTCTCCCATGTCTCATCTTGTACTCGCCCGTGCTGCCATAGCACCCGTACCAGAGGAACAGACCGATCACAGAGAACCTTCGTACTACGATCGATAATCCGGATAGGATGCTCCTGAAACGATGCATATTCTTCGAGCTCAACCTCCTCATGTTGAAAGACATGAGACAGGTCTGAAAAGTAACGTCAGAGCTGAGAAACAAGGAAGACATCGTGCATAGACTGGTAGCTCTGAGGTAACTGCAACCGATAGGCAACTAGACCAACTCTCTCCAACACCTCAAATGGCCCGACGTACTATGGTGAAAGCGTACCCTATCTCCGAATCCTATTGTGTCCCAACCTCAGTGCGACACACAGGAAAACCTGATCCCCGACCTCAAACTCCAGAGGTCGTCTCCACTGATCAGCATAAGACTTATGTGGAGACTATGCCGTAGCCATCCTCTTTCGAATCAACTCTATCTGCTTTGTGGTCTCCTGAACAATACGAGGTCCCAACAAACCAACCTCTCATGCCTCTAGCCAACATAATGGTGATCGTCATGGCCTACCATACAAAGACTCGTAAGGTGCCATCTGAATAGTCACCTGAAAACTATTGTTGTAGGTGAACTCCACAAGAGGTATATGCTTCTCCCAAGAACCTCCAAAGTCTATAATGAAATATCAAAGCATATCCTCAAGCACCTGTATCGTACGCTTGGACTGACCATCTGTCTGGGGATGGTATGTTGTACTCAAAAGTACCTGTGTACCCAAAGCCTTCTGAAGCCCCTGCCAGAACCGAGTAGAAAAACGCGCATCCCTGTCTAAAACAATGGAGTGTGGAAATCCATGTAGAAATAAAATCTCTCAGATGTACAACCATCCCAACTCATCAACGCTGAAGGTCACCTTGATTGGAAAGAAGTGAGCAACCTTTGTAAGCCGGTCGATGACAACCCAAACAAAATCATTCCATGGAGGTGACCTCTACAGCCCGGTCATGAAGTCCATCATAACATCGTTCCACTTACACTCCGGAATGGGTAACTACTACAAAAGACCTGCTGGTCGCTGCTGCTCCGCTTTCACCTGCTGACAAGTGGAACACCTCATGACAAAACCAGCAACATATCTCTTCATACCTGGCCACCAATACTGGCGGTGTAGATCCCGATACATCTTGGGGATGCCAGAATGAACTGCCCAAACTGAGGAATGAAAATCCTACATCATCTCCTCACGTATGTCTGCTGGAACCCATATTCATCCCTGGAAACACAAGATCTCATCCTCTCCCATTGTCCATCCAGGAAGAGGGTCCTCTCCTGACATACTCTCCCGCAGGACTAGGCCTTCTGAGTCTGATAGCTTACTCATCCGTACTAGATCAAGAAGTGTAGAGGTAACAACTATAGAAGATAGAAAGGTCTTCCCCTATCTATCGTGAACCTCCAAATGCATCTCAGAGAACAGATCTATAAGCTTTCACTCATTGATGGCCTCTTGAACTGCCTGTATTTGAGTTATCCTTCTCAATGCATTAGCAACTGCGTGGCCCTTTCCCAGCATATAGGCAAGCGCAATGTCAAAGGACTGAAGATACTCGACCCACCTGCGCTATCTTAAATTCATATTACGCTCAGTGAATATGTACTTGAGACTCTTGTGGTCAGTAAAAGCCAAAAAGTTCTCTCCCAGAAGATAATTTCTCCAACAGCGTAAGGCATGAACAACAGCTGCCAACTCTAGATCGTGTGTCGGGTAATTCCTCTCGTGTGGCCTCAACTATTGAGACCCGTACACAATGACTCCATCTCCATGCATAAGCATAACTCCTAGCCCGCTACCTGAAGCATTATAGTAGACCACATAACTCTTGCCCGACTCTAACAAGACTAGTATCAGTGCTGACATCAACCTCCCTTTAAGCTCTTGAAAGGCTGACTCACAAGAATCTAACCATAAGAAATTTTACGCTTTCTTGGTCAGACCTGTCAATGGTGCTTCTAGGCCTGAAAAGTCATGTATGAAATTCCTGTAGTATCCATCCAGCCCTAGAAAACTCCGCACCTCAAAGAAATTCTTCGGATGCTCCCAGGAAACTACAAATATCACTTTCTTTGGGTTTACTGATACTCTTGTCTCGGATATAACATGGCCCAAGAAGTGAATCTAATCCTTCCAAAAGTGGAATTTTGAGAGCTTAGATTATAAATAATGCTCTCTTAGTGTACTTATAACAATATCAAGATGGGTTTCATGGTCGTGTCGAGTGTGAGAGTACACAAAGATGTCGTCCATGAAAATCACCATGAATGAATCCAAGTATGGATGGAACACTCAGTTCATCAGTTCCATGAAAACTGTAGGCGTGTTCATGAGACCGAATGGAATAACCATATACTCGTATAGACCATACCGGCTCCGAAAAGTTATAAGAGGTATATCAGATGGTCTAACGTGCAACTGATGATAACCAGATCTCAAGTTAATCTTCGGAAACAATCGGGCTCCTCGAAGCTGGTCAAAGAGATCATTGATCCTCGACAAGGGATATCGGTTCTTGATCATCAACTGGTTTATCTTCTGATAATCCAAACTAAGACTATAGGCATTGTCGACCTTATTCGCAAAAAGGACAGGCGAACGCCAAGGATAAGTACTAGGTCGGATGAAACCCTTTGCCTGCAACTCCTCCAACTGCTTCTTGAGCTCTGGAAACTCAGGTGTAGACATCCTATAAGGAGGAATGGACACTGGTGCCGCTCCTAGCACGAGCTCAATAGAAAATTCTACCTCATGCTCCAGAGGAAACCCTGAAAAGTCATCTGGGAGGAAATCTCTGAAATAATCCACCACTGGAGGAAAGTCTAACTATGAAGTCCCCTAGTCATCCAGATATAGACCTGCAATCTGGGCTGTAACTCCTCCTAGACCATGATGCTCAGGTCCTACTCAACTCGCCTGGATATCCCACTCGCCTCTATGAAGAAATCATCCACCCTCTGGTGATATGAAACTCACCTTGCGGTGATAGAAATCGACGACTGCTTGGAAGGGTACTGACCAGTCCATTTCGAGAATGAAATCATAACGCGTCATCTCTAGGACATAGAGGTCCCATAAGAAGTGCCACCCTGCAGCCTCAATAGCACACTCTCTGCACTGACATACACTAAACGCTCTAGTCCCCAACGGTGTGTCTAGAGTCAAAGTATCAGTAGAGGAAAATATGCAGAGCCCAAGGATCTCCACAACAACAACAGAGATAAACCTATGCATAGCACCAGTATTGAAAAGAGATGAAGATAAAACTGAGGATAATAAGATCGTACCTCGAACTATAGAAGGGCCAGGATCCTTCTCCTGATGGGTCTACTCCACTAAAAAAGTCTGGCCTGTACCGCAGCCCTGTGTCCCTGGCTGACCACTCTGAGCTGATCCACTCTATTGTTGCTGGTAACCAGGTGACTGACCACCACGACCGCGACCCCCATATCAGCCTGAATGGCTAGAAGAACTCCAATTCCCAGTCTGGTGAGAAACTGGCGATGCATCCTCTGAATGTGGGGTCATAGAAGAACCCCTACCCCTAGCTGTAGGTGAGAAGACCTGAAAAAAAACCCTAAAGATGGCCCATCTTGCTGCAAGATCAGCACTCCATCAGGTCTCTCTAGATCTGAGGCCTAGTATGACTGCTCCTTCCGTACTGGTATCATACTACCTAGCTACGCGAAGATAAATTCCTCCTACCCTGATCTCCTCAAGCAGACTCCATTCAGCGCTTCATGCTATCAATAGGAGGAACACTGAATCTGGATGTCGAACCGCCCTGGCTCACTGCTCCAGAATCCCTCAGATTGTGCTCTATGATCAGTATCTGGTTGACGATTGAGGATATCAAAGTCAACCTGAAGATGTTCACCTATGAATGGATGTCGTGCCTCAGACCATCCTTGAACTTCCGTGCATGGAACAACTCATCGCCTCCTGGAATAGGTGTAAAACGATACAACTCAGTAAATTGAGATGAGTACTCCATAACCGAAAGAGTACCCTGCACCAGAATCATAAAATCCCAGGCTCGATCAGTCCTCAAGGTCTTAGGGTAGAAGTAATCGTAGAAGATGCACCGAAACTCATCCCAAGTCATACTCTGTTGGTGTCCTGACTACAAGATCACCTCCCACCACCTCTTGGTGGAGTCTCGAAGCATATAGGTAGAAAGATTCACCATCTTCTCTGGAGGTATCTCCAAATGCTCAAAAATTGTCAGTGTGACCTCTAGCCATGAATCTACATCCTGAGGTCCTCCATTCCTTGAGAAATTAGGAGGATTCTACTGCTGGAAAACCCGCGTCAACTCTACCATTGACGGGGTAGGAGGTGGCGCACCCTGGAAGGTCTGCATCATCCTCAGAAAATCTTCCCTGAACTACGCATCGGTTCCTGCAACTGGTATAACTGCTGGTTCCAAGGCTGGCACAGTAGGAGGATTGCAGGAGGTCCCTAATCGGCCATATCTGGTGTCTAATCACCATATGTAAGCTAATGTACAACCAGAGGACGTCTCAGTGGTATTATTCTGAAAGGTCAAAAGCACACCTTATATCAGGATTATCAAAGACCGAGAACACAAGAGTACAATAAGGGAATAAGAGAAAGAAACATTTAAGTTTTACAAAACACGACTACACGATGTGTATAAAAACTACACGATGTGTTATTTTAAGCCATTCAAATGGGCATGTACTTCTGCCACAAAAGGTCGTGTAACGCCCCAACCACATGGTGAGTTCTCCCTACACACGACGTATACTTGAACTCTATTCCCCAACTCTAGTCTCCTTACACGGCTAACCCACATGGTCCTCTTAATCCTAGACTACACTGCACGTTCACGAAGGACACAATGTGTACTAGACAAGGCTTCAATGACCCGTGTTGTTAGTTACATGGCCGGCTACACTGTTCACTCTTACACGAAGTGCTCCCTAAAAACACGGCGTGTACTTGAAGGTTTTCTCTGACTCGTGTTTTTCGTGACATGGACGGGTACTTAGGTTACATGGAACTGCGTGTGATTATAGGACACTACGTGTAAAGTCAAAGTTTCATCCATCTGTGTGGTTATCCACACAGGTAGACACACGGTCACTACAACAAGGCGTGTACGTACCGTACACGGCGTGTTCCTAAAGATTTTTCAAAACCCCGTGTTTCTGCCCACATAGTCAGTGATACGGTTTAAAAACTACACAACTTGTATTAATAAAGTACACACCGTGTATTATGGGTTTTTCCGAGCAGTAGCTCAGAAACTGCTCCGAATCCCAGAAAACACCGAAAACAAGAGTTAAGGTGGAAAATTCCGATCCGTGAGGGCCAATACTCCCCGCGAATCAAATATTGGCATCTTATACAAGTTATAACAAGGAAACTAGGCAATGATTCACCAAATTCCAGTCCATGAGGGCCCATAACTCCTCAAGAACAAAAGTTTCGAATCCATCTAAGCAAGGTACCATACAAACAAATTCTCTATCAAACAACAAAGATTCTATAAAATAATCTATCACAACATCACACATAATCTACACAACGTCTATCACAACAACATGCAATTGCTAATGCATCCTAGATGGCATGGAAAGAATGCATGGTATGTGATATCTAACAAATTCCTATATGATGCATGAGATGTCATACCATCATCTCATTGGTTTTCGACAGAAATAGAATCACAATAACAACAATGGTAACAACAAAAAGCATGTGAATCACCCAATGGTGAAATCAAATCAACTGTAAAAGTGAAAACCAGTTAAACTACAATAAACAAGATAGTATGTCTTTTCCCTATACACAGGTTAGCTACTCCCGGGCACAAATTATTACCAATTACCTATTCCGTCCTATCCCTAGCTATAGGCTCCAAATCGTAAGTCAAGCGAAAAGAGTACCTATGAGACCAATTTGTAATGCACTGGTTCCCGAAGCCACCCAAAGGTGCCCCGTACCCGATTGGTCACATGATCTCAAGCGCATTTTCCCAAATTCCAGAGGCTGCCGACTAGCAGCAAGGGCCTTGGGTGTGATAGTGGGGAAACTATGCCCTCATTGGAAGAGTACACAATGGAAGTAAACAACACATACAATAGCGGAAAAAGTAAATATCTAAAAATAGTAAACATTGGAAAACTAAACAATAAACAACTGGAGCACACACATATATATGAAATGATGCATGATACATATGTCTATGAAACCAGCCAAACAAGTCACAATGCTGAATATAATACTAAGCCAAAGTAAAAAAGAAAACAGATAAGAAACTCTTCAGTATCGTAAGCCTTGTCTTGGTCCCATGATCTCCTTCTCCAATGCAAGTCAAGTATCTAAAGTCAAAGGGAACTTTCCCTTGTCTATACTTTCAACAATATAATCTATTTGGGCCCAAAAGCATGACCCAAACAGGGTGTGAGACTAAATATCAGTAGGCAACCACCCGAAGATCTTTTCCTAACATTCAGTGAGTATATGGAAGGTACTAGTACAAGAAGCAGTAAATAGTAGACAATAAACAAGATGATACACAACAGTAAACAATCCACAGATCAACAAGAAGCAACGAAGCAAACAACTAACCACAAACAAGAATCCCTCTGGGAAGTACTCACAGCCATCCCCTCTGGTCCTATCTAAGAAGTACCAACAACCCTCTAGGAAATACACTCAGTCTAACCCCTCTGGTTTGGTCATATGAAATTATAAGACTCTCTGAGGAAGCACACTCAGTCAATTCTCCTTATAGTCTAAGGTAGTCAAGGACTCTCTGACGAAGATCACGCGGCCAATTCCCCTTATATCCCCAAGGTCTAAATACTCTATAAGGAAGCTCACTTACTCAATTCCTCTTATAGCCTCAGGTCGATCACAGACTCTCTAAGGAAGCTCACTTGGTTAATTCCTCCTATATCCTGGAATGGTTTAAGGAAATTCAAAAAAAACATAGACTCTATGAGGAATCTCACTCGGTCTACCCCCTTATAGTCTATAAAGCTCAAGAAAATTTGATTGAGCTCACTTGGTCTATACTCCTATAGTATATAATATCCAAGAATCTCTGGGAAGCTCACTCGGTCTATCCCCTATGGTCTATAATGTCCAAGACTCTCTAAGGGAGCTCACTCGGTCTATCCCCCTATAGTCTATAACACCAAGTTCTCACGGCCCCGTGCCATTCAGTGCATAATAATTCTATAAGGCCAAAGTAAACCTACAAAGCTACTTGGCTAACCAGTATACAACATAACAAGCAAGTCAAAGAACATCACTCCATCCTACGGTCACAAGGCATGGAAAACAGGTATAACGACCGAAGGCTGAATAATACCAAAAGGTCATAAACAGAACAAGGCATGGGTAAAACATACAAGAATAGAAATTATCCTCATACATAACCAAATTAATTCTACACATGCATACAATAAAGGTAGGAAAACAACAGGGGAAAAACAGTAAACACACAATACCCCGTTCAAGGGTATTGGTGGAATTTTCATATAAAACTCAAAGACATTAAACGGAAAGGCACAAACCACCTACCTTGATGCTAGGAGATCGATATACTTGAAATTCGAAGCTTGATTCTCCTTGTAATGTTGTATATCTAAGAAAACGTCCATAACACTCAACCCATAGTAAATTGAGAAAGAAGTGGAATTGGAAAACAATGCTCTAGGAGAAGGAAGAGCTTATCGCTACGGTTCCAACGCAATCAGGAAAAGTTGATTCAGAGAGCATACAGAGGCTCGGGGGCTCGGAGGACATTCACGGTCGTACAGGAGGCTCTCGGTCAAAGAAGCTGGAGAAGAAGCATGTTCTGGCAATTATACGTGACCCTGATTTGTTTAATGAAAAAAAAATAAAGTACACGGCATGTACTTTTGGAGTACATGGCATGTACTAGGCTTTTCCGTACTCTGCTTTAACCGGCCTCTACATCACCCCACATGACCGTGTTTGTTGCCCGGACGCGGCCATCACACGACCTCACATGACATTGAAGTACACGGTGTGTACTTATAAAGTACACGACATGTACTTCAAAAATTTCCAGAAACTCCTCTTTTCTCAAAAACTCCAGAAAAAGGAAAAACATACCTGAAACGAAGGTCTGGGTTCTTACACTTATGCCTATGGAAGCCAAGGAACTTGGAAATAATATGGGATTCCAAATAAGATTAGACAGTATTGGGAATATGGCCCAAGAAGAAGAGGGTTGATTTGAAGTGTTTGGTTGGAACCTCAAGGATGTCTCTTATGTATCCTGTTTGGATGGGAATCATAGCCCACATAGTTCGATAAGTCTCATATGAGAGTTACCTTTGAGATAAATGAGTTTGGTCTTACTTCCTAAAAAGGATTCCTTGTTGATTTGGGGGGTTTAATTTAGGGCTAACACCTAATGAGGATGCCCTAATTATGGAAATTATGGTTGGATTCTTGAAGAAGATATCCAGTGATCTCGGGCCCTAAGAAGGCTTCCAACGTATCCCAATTATGATTGGAATCAATGTTCTCATAGTTCATTAATGGTTTGTTCCATTGTTGTGATCATGAAAAATCTCGCTGCCCATGTGAGTCATGATACATGTGAGAAACAAGGGGATGTCAATGATTCAACAAATGCACCCACAATTTTCCTCCTCTGCTGGAGGAATGGGACGCGCCTATGGTGGAAATGGTGGATGAGGGTGAGGGGACCAGGGAAGAGGGTGAGGTGATGATCCTTCCCTCTATTATCTTTATAGGGGACAAGGGTGCAATGTAAGTTAGGGTTGAAGGTGAATGATGTAGAGATAATCAAGACTGAAACCTCCTACTTGAATGATTAGGGGCTTACAGTAGGATGGATGCCCTTGTGGATCTCGATAGGGAGAGATAATTATCATTTTCTTGTAAGGAAAAGAATGTGTGAACCATACCTTCCCTACCAGTGACCTGATGTTCTGGGTCTTAGAGATGAAAAGGGGAGGAAAGAACCCAAATCCTAATCCTCAAAATTGGGAACTTCCAACAATATTCATGGGAGAAAGGTCCATGTGAGTATGGATATACAAACCCACAAACACCCCTTGAATCCTATCCCTAGAGTGAAAAAAATGTGGGAAACCTCTGACTGCGGATATAAAAACCCAAATAAGAGACAAGCTGATGTGACTTTACTATAGGTTTGATAATTCAAGAGGTATTTTTGTAGGCTTCACCTTAGTCCCTTTCATTTATGAGGACCAAGGAGGAAGATACCATGAATTGAATGAACATAAAGAGGGTATCTAGGATGATGCGTAGGCCCTATGCATAGCTCTATAGCATAGGTACCCCGTGTAGGTGTTTCGCGCTGCTGTACCGTACAAGTTTGTCACGCAATTGTTCCACATAGGCCTATGAAATTACTGAATAAACTATTCTTACATAGAGGAACCAATCCTATGAAATCATTAAATTGTGAAATACTTTTAAAACATTCATATCCTATCTAATTATCTCTTCTATTGTGTTTTTAGAGAGCTACTTGAGACAATTTTTGGAATTTGGGAAAAAGATCTATGAAATGGGAGCTTTAGGGAGTCTTCTAACTCTTTTAGTTGTCAAATGAGGACCCCAAGGGTCATATTTATAGGAAAGGAGGGGGTTTGATTGAAGGGATTTTTTTTTCGGCTGAGGTCCACCACGCAGTCCCTCCGCTTAGGTCCACCGCATAGGGGCCCCAAAAGTATACCACCACACAGCTCTGCCGTGCAGGTCCTTAGGCCTTTGTCCTGCCTTTAAATTCTTCGACATTCGTCTTGAGATTTTGAAATATCTAGGTTCTATTTTATCGTATTTTGGTATTACTAAGGATTTTCAACAAAATACCCCCCTCAGGATTGGATCCTATTAAAAATAGGGTTGAGTCCTGAGGTAAAATTGTAGGGAAAAGACTATAGAGTAATTACTAAACTATGTAGGTGTGCCGCGTAGCTCATTCATGCAGGTATGTTGCATAGTGGTTTCCTGCAGGAATGTCATGGATGTCTTCCTAATTCAATAAATAGGTCTGATCCTTTGCCATTTTCTTGACCCAAGCATTCATATTTTTTGGCTCTCGTTGTGTATCTCGTTCATCTAGCCTCAACGCGTAGTGCTATCACGTAGTTTCCTTGAAAATTTCTCAAGGTGAATTTACTTGAGAGATGGAGCTATGCATAAGGACTTTGTTGAAGGATTTACACTAGGACCCTTGTTGAAGGACCAACATGACATACCTCATCGAATGAACTATGTGAAGAGTTTCCTTTTCCAAATTTTCAAATTCCTTAAAGTTGAAATTTCAATTTTATTAAGTCAAAATTCCAACCTAATAGGGGGAGTTTGGTAATTCTTTTATAGGAAATGGATCACCTGATAACCTCTACTGAAGAAGCTAAGGCTCGTCAAAATGAGATGATGAATATAATCAGACCAGATTATTATGATGTTGTTGAAAGTAATCTTCCTCAGCTATGGAAATGTTTAATTCCATATCAATGTGAATATTTGAAAAGTCACTACCCGCCCCTATATGGAAATTGGATTTTACAAGATTCCCACATTCCATCTGTTAAGAAATACTTCCCAAAAAATTGGTTTCTTCAATTCTCCAATTTTCATTGCAAGAATTTTACCATGAGGGGTATGCTAGTTCAAGAGGGAATAATACCTATTTGATGCATCCAACATCATAGTGGTTTTACTCTTGATATGAAAGATCACATTGTAAATCCAAGGCCACAATGCTATGATTCAACCTCTTGGGATTCTCAAACAGATCAGTCTAATGGTTGGAAGAAAGTCTGAGATCTTTGTTCTGGAGGAGGTGTTAAACCTGAATGGATATGGGTGTTTTACGTGCATCAGACTTGTGAAGAATTCAGGAAAGAGTTATCAGATGCTTACATTTATGAATCTATCTAGATGGGACATACTTATGTTTATGAAAACAATTTTAATCCTGAATTTCTAAGCTGATGGAGTTCGCAAATGAATTCTTTCCATTTGAAACATGGTGAAGTTGGCATTATTTTATGGGACATATACCAAATAGCTGGGGTTCCAATTATCAGGGAAATCTATGATGAGTTTATTCCACCGGTTACAGCATGGGGTGATGTTACCATAACACCACCATTGGCTCATGAACTATTCAAAATAGAAAAGAAATTACCCATAGACAAGAAGGATATTCTTGCCAGAGTATGAATGGAAGCCTTTTTTAGAACCTAAAATAGAGAAAGGTCCCACCTATGGACATCCTAGTAATTTTCCTTCTACAAATAACTGAGGTAGTTCAGGAACATATTTTCCTACATTAGAGAGAGGTGACTATAAGCACTGGGGTTATAAATCAGAATCTAATATTGATGTAAATATACACTTATCCTCCTTCCTTTCCATGTGTCTAAGCATTTACTTGCTTCTAATATATGAGTTCAGAGGTGGTGTAAGGCCAGAGACATTTTTTATCGCATCTAAATTTGTAGAAGATATTATATTGGGTTAGAAACACCTATATTGGCAAGAATTTACTATTCCCAAAAACATTTATACAATGGGAAGGATCTATTTAGAATTTCAGGGAAATTCCAAGAGTTATGGGACTGGATTACAACACACTTTACTTCATACTCAGTGTTGAATTCAGTAAGAGTCCCCAATGGTAGATTCACCCCATTTTTACAGAATGTTTTTGGAATTCAGCCTTAGAACTTGAGACCTAAAGTAGTGCTAATGGAATTGAATGCATTCGGAGAATTCAACTTCTTTCCTTCTGGTAACCCACAAACTAGAACATTTATTGATGATGGTAAAGACAAAAATTAAGATATGAGGTCTTATATGATGGAATTTAGGGATAGTGTATTATCGACCAGGATTGATAGTGACATTATCTGGGAGGCTTACTTCCACTATAGGTTTTCTCTTCAGTTCATATTTCTTCAATAATCGAACACTCTTCCACCCACTTATGTAAGATATGATAAAAAACCAATGGTAGCGAGAAAATTGTGGATTATAATGGATTTAGAGACATCCAAATTGTCAATTAAGTTACCTCCATCAGATGTGTCAATTGGATTGAAAGCTGGAAAAGCCAATGCTTGGGCTTCTTCATACCCTCAAGGGGCATTGACAAAAAAAAATATCGAGAAGCAATTACAATGACTATTGTGCATATAAATTGTGGTAAGAAGTCCAAATCCAAAGATGATGCATAAGTATTAGAAGATTTAGAGAATTCAAAACATCTTCATCAAATGTATATCAGGAAGAATAAGGAAAGAGAAGAAATACCTTCGACACCAAGGTGATCTAGCCACCGCCATCAGAAAGAGATTCTTATCTCATATGTTGACTTTTCTGTAGAATAAGGGAGGCCTGAAGAGGCTCACTAGTCTTAAAGAGTTGAATTTTCTCCACAACCAACCATACCGAGATCAAATTATGTGCGACATTCAGCCATTCAATTTTGGGAGGACATGAACTGTGAACTTAGGAATGCATGGACATTCCCCCAACATGGACTTCAGATACTAGATGTGGGTGACATTAAAGCACATTCTGATTATCATCTAGATAACAACCTGGATAATGTAAAAGAGTGTATTACGGAGTTGGAGGCCTTTATATATGAAACTAATGAACAAATACAATCCTCTAAATGAGTATCCCATATGATGGAATTAGGGATCTGTGAAGGGGTAATTTTTAACCCTGAAGAAGAATGAGACATTTATGCTAATACTAAGAATTTATTTTCCTTTTCTCTTTCCTCAATTATGATTTACTATTTACCATCATAAATCTTGATGAAATTGTCTATTTCAGCTTGAATTCAAGGGAGGAACCTCCAGACAGGTTCTTGGGTCACCAAGGTATGGACCCACATGTTCTCCCATCAAAACATCCAATGATCCTCCCAAGTCTCCAAAACATTCTCCAGGAGAGAGAATTATGATTGGGGTAATGGTGATAGATAATACTCAACCATTAGCTCAGGTTTCTCCTACTAATAGGAGTGTTTCAATTTCTCCTCAATCTTATGAAAAGAAATGAAAGAGAGAAACGAGATAGGTTCAAAGTGATCATCAAAGGAGTAAGTATTTAAACTAACCACTTGCACTATGACTTGCTTGATACATTTGGGAAATACATTTTATTCTCTTAGAGGATCTAAAACTCTCTTATCTCTTAAGGGATTAAGATATGATTCTTCAAGACCAGAGAAGGAAACCCCAAGAGAAACAGATGTTCATGTTGATGAATATTCTAACTTGATAGGAAAAACATCAAAAGATTCAGCTATACCTGCTTCTGGTTCTATTGAGAGGGAGAAAATCCATGGTAATATCAAATACATTTCTCTTGAATAATAAATTATTCTCTATTATTCTTCTTTTCAACATATCTCAGGTCAGTTGCATTTAACAATTGATCCTACAATAATAAATGCTGATATTCATATTTCTCCAGAAGGAATGAATGAATATCCAAGGTAGTTTGATGTAGATACAATTGTTGACCCAAACCTGGCATGATCTAATGATGCAGTATCAATTGAAGAAACGACAGAACAGAATTCTAATGGAGGAAATTTTGGAATCAACAAACATTTGTTGGATACCCAAAATAGTGAAAATGCTATAACATTCTAAGACTCATACACTGAAATGATGGACTCCCTTTATCCCAACATTGATATTCCAGGTTGCATCAAAGAGTTTAGGTATTTTAATGAGGAATTTAAAGGACATATGTTCTCATTCTCACAATTTTCATACATAATTGTTCTTCTTTTACTTGATACTTCAAATCAAAGTTCAAATTATGTAGGTTTTTCAGAAAAAATGTTGCAAAGGATGTTCCAGAATAAGGAATTCCACTCTATCATTATTTTAATGAAGCTAGATAAAACTTAATGAGGAACCCCCCCATTGAGAGATGTTACAGAGCCTTCAGTTTTGACAACTGGAAAAACATAGGAGAATTACCATCCCCAAGAAACATCGGGTAAATTTTTTGAATATGAGAACACTAGGGATGAATATAATCAAGAGGATGACTTATTATTGGGTAAATATTATTAGTTGTCTGGATCATAATCTGTTCCTTCACTTTTTTGAAAACTGGAAATGATCTTAATTTATCATTAAGGGTTATCAGCTCACACAGCTAGACTGGAAGGTGAAGCTTCTACTTTGGCTCAGGCATCTGCAGAAGGTGAAGCTTCTACTATTCTGAGAGAAGCAGAACAAGCCAACTATTTAAGTGGTTAGCTTCCAAAGTAAATTATACCCCATAGTAGTGACTCAGATCTAGACTTATATATGAAATATGCTCTTGGAATGGAATGTAAGAATAAATGGTGAAATATATGGAGAATAATTTCTGAGACACCTTTGGATGAGCTACTGTCCCATTATGGAAATCTCCCAGCACTATTCTGTGTATTGGTATTTGGGGGATTTAATTATCGACCAGTATACGATGCAATGAAGGAGACCATTCACTGATGGGAGAAATAACATAACCTACAACAACATATTGAATAGGCTTAAAGACTTATTAATATTTAGATCTTCCAAGCTACTATAGTAGAGGCAGAGGATGATCATAGTAAGAAGTTGATTGAAATTGGACAAAAAATTAAAGAAGACATGAAAGAGTTATTATATATTCAACAAAAACTGGATGTCATTCATTAAAAACATGAGTAGTAAAACCAAACACTGGAAGAAACCCAATTGGAGGGGATAACTATAACACCCCAAGCTTCCACACTATGTTTCCCTTTGAATAATACAATAAATTGGGTTGTACGCAACTTCGAGTTCAAACACACCACAACCAATCAAACTAGCCATTATGAATAGTAATACCCACTTTTTGAAATTTTATAAATTTTACCTTTCAAAATGGACTTCATTTTTGGATTCAGAATATCGATATTAGCTTAGGGCAATTTTTTGATATTTTTCTGAAAATTTTCAATTTTTGATGAATAGTGGAAAACACTGAGTTATTGTTTAAAACCGACTTTTTATTTAAATAATTATTTATTTTCTTTAAATATATTTTAGGTCAAAATAGATACATAATACCTATATAAGTTCAATGTAATTCATTGGAGTAATTTTATATTAATTTTAGCTATATAAACATTTTATTTAACATTTTACAGTCTTTTACCCACCTGCTAGAAGCATTTGCAAATTTACATAAAACAAAATTTTGCCACATTTGAGAGTTAAATTTCAAAAATCTGAGAGAAATGGTTAATATGAGGAAGTAAAATGTGGTTCAATAAGATGAAAATAATTTTTAGTGAATAGTAACTTTTGACTTTTATTTTCCACAGTTAAAAGTAAATATGGTAATTAAAGGTAAAAATGATATTATTATTACCCTAAAACATGTACTAATTCAATTGGATAAGTGTAATTCGACCAAAAATAACCATAGGAATAAAATATGATCCTTTAGGTCCACTTGGATTAGATTAGGACATTTATTATTATTTAATTCAAAGAAGAGTTAAAAGTGTTAAATTCAATGTTTAATAACTAAACCATTTTTGATATAGGGTTAAAAATAAGATAAATTAAACTATAAATATTTATTAGAAATATAAAAAGATTTCCTACATAACTGTATTTTATTTATAATTTTTAGACATTAAATAATTTAATTTATGTATGACACAATGATGATGTAGTAATTATCTTATAAATGTAATATTAAAATAATTGATATTTTAAATATCTAAATAAATATAATTTGAAAATTTTTATGAATTAAACTAATTTTCTAGGTTAATATGACATTTTAGAGTTGATTAAATGAATATTTTTGAAGTAATAATGCTGTTAAGAATTTAAAAAAAAATATCAAATTGTGTCAAATTTCACATAAATGAGTTTTTAAAACAAATATTATATTATTAACTGATATTCTATTCATAAAAATCTAAGGTCAGGCCAAAGGTATTAAATAATATTATATATGTCATTAATGAACCACTTGAGGTTCTATTGGAAGTTTATAGTATGTTTATTAACCATATAATATAAACATACAAAGGTACATGGTAAATGTCAAACTAATTAACTAAGAGTTAAATGTAAAAGATAAGGTTAATATAGTGAACCAAAACTCTCTAAAACCTATTGGTTGAGTGTTTTTCGACCCATACCAACCTCATCCTAGAAATATATCATTTTGGAGCCATTATAAAACGAAAATTATTATATTATAAAATAATATTTGAATCTTTTCCTAAGGTGCCACTCACCCCTCTTATAAAAGGGCACTTCCTCTTCTCTCAAATTTAAACCTTAAAACCCATTTGTCTAGGCAAAAACCTGCCCAAATATCCTCCCAACTGTCCTCCCTTAATCCTAGAGGCCTTAATTTATTCATAAATTTAACCTAAGGATCCCTTTTGATCAAATCAAGAGGAGGAACCCAAAGAATAGGTAAATATTTCATCACATCTTTCAAGTTCTGTTCTTCTTCCACTTCCTCTTTATTTGTTGTTTATATTCTAAAATAATAACTCCAGTATCTTTTATATACTATTATGTTATTATAAATATGGTACAACCATATTCATTATTTTATCCATCCCATGAATGACATGTCACCATACGTGCGTACGTACGACTTACCGTCTCCATGGCGTGGTGTAGTTTGTTATTGAAACACTTCATCATTTGGTTGGGTATAATAATGAGTATAAATGATTAAAATAATAATTATAACATGATAATTATTCTTTATATACTACATTACATCCAATTATATACAATTTTAATATCAAAAGAATGATATTGTCTCTTATGCGTACGTACGGATTAGCGTCTCCACGAACAAGATGAGATTCATTCCCCATCATATCCATTCAAGAGTAATTTTCATTAGATGATTAAAAATAATGTTTAAATACTTAATATCATTCTGAATATTAATAAGATACATCCTATACATAATAAACATTACTTATGTAACAAATCATATAAAGGAAAATGAATCAGTTAACACCCGAAACGACGATAATACTAAAATATTATTAACAAAGCAATATCAATTGATTATATATGATATCATATTAATGTATACGATTATGGTATAATTTGATAACAATTATTTGACCATTATACAAGAGGTTAACCTACCATAGACCAATGAAATGTACAAGGTAAGGGTTAATTTCACAATCTCTTCATTATCTGAGGTTGGTTATACATAATTATCTACTGGGACCTCTTTATCATCCACATCCATGTTTCTTAAAAATGTATTTCAAAACATTTTTACTATTTACTAAAAAATGGGGTAAATTAATTTATACCCTTATTTGACATTATATGTTTTTTAAAGGAATCTTTTTGTCATTTTCTAAACAAGGTACTTTATGACCTTTTCGACAAAATTGTAGTAAGAATGTTTTTTAACTTATACGGAGAGTGCGGATAATTTCTGCCGTTATAACATTGTCGAAGATTCCCTTACAATATTATAAGAATATTTTCAAAAAAAATGTTTTCTTTTATAATTACATGACTGTTAAATGATTTCAACAAAGAAAGAGGTATTCCTATAAAAATGTTTTGATTTCATCTATGTCAACATCCTTTGATTGATTTTAAGCTTGTTTGAAGTTAATTTACAATGGTACAAGACGTCCATATTGTATTGAAGGTTCTGTGATATGTTTGACTATGTATGTGTTATTTTATACCATTCATGGTTTATGGATAAATTATTGACATTTCTTATGCTAGTTTTAATACGAATGTTTATGTTATGTTTAAAACTTTTCATATGAGGAATGCATTGGATTTAGTAAGTGACGGGTGGAGCCCACTATAGCTCCTCGATGCATCGGTAGGTCTCATGAGACAAACTAGTGTCTTGGCACAAGGCCTTGACAAAATCTTATTTGTAGTCTTGGCACAAGGCCTTGACTATGTGGTTATGACACTTGACATTATGTATTCCATCATTATGAAAGTGGCTATTGATATTGCATGTGATTATTTGACTAGTAGAATATCCATGTGAGTAAGTAAATCGAATTATTTTGATTTATATTTTCTATATTATGATGAAGTTTATGTTGAAAAGGCTTTTTTTTAGTTTTATACATTGCCTTAAATGTTTATCCTTTTTTATGAAAGTTTCTGCTATATAGTTATCCTTACTGAGCATCTGAGCTCACCCATTTCTATGTTTTATTTTTCTAAGGATGTGAAGATCTATACTATGACTGACCTGCAAGGATAGTCAATGGGATCTCAGTTTTTTCTTTGGAAATAATGTTGTTGTATTTTTTCATTTTATGATGTAATGTAAACCTTATGAATGCATCTATTACTTAAAAGTATACTAAACTAATCGCTCTTTTGAGACTTGATCTTTTGTGATCATGCCAATGTTATGTAATAATGCACAGACTATGGGATTCTGGGGTCAGGGCATTATAGTTGGTATCAGAGAAAGTTTATTACAAACCTTGGAAACTTGATTTAGATAAACTCTGATTTGAGCACATAGACCTAAGAAAGACTTTGAGGATTAGTATAGAAGAACTTCCTAGAATTTTGGAATTGTAGATATTTTGTGAGTTTTCCAAGAAATACATCCTTCTATGGTTACGAGTAGATAGAGGTAGCTCTGGTATAGATGTACCTAGGGGTAAAACCTGAAAACACCACTTTGATCTAGACTTTAATGAGAACTGGTGCACGACAATGAGCCTTGCTGCACTATTGGTTACGACACTCCTAGGGGATATGCTTAGGATAATTCTCATTTTCTTTACAAACCATTATGAAGGGTTTATGAGTATATACTTCCTCAAAGAAAACATTTTTATGATTAAGGATTACATCCATAAACTGTTCAATTTATGTTAAGTGTTTTACATGTTTGGATTTATGTATTGTGATTCATAAACTAATCTAGTGTATTCCATTGTTTTGAAATTGTGCTTGGTGGAAGGAATGAAAACCGTATCAAGGCACGCACTCTATGTAGGGATTTCCCTCCCGCTGAAGATAATTATAGTGGAGCTGGTGATACAACTGGTGCTGATCAACTTATCACTATACTGGTAAAACTCATTTAGGTTATGAATAATAACCTTACCTGTATGGATCACCTTGATCTGCAGCATGGAGGATCAATGTTAGATCACTTCATGAGCTAAATAACACCAACATTCAATGGGAGTAAAAATCCATTAGTAGCTGAGCAATGGATAAATTCCTTAGAGAAAATATTCCATGCCTTGGGGAGTAATGAAAGAGAAAAGGTTGTCATGATAGTTTACCACCTCACTGGAGATTCTGATCAATGGTGGCCATTGATTCAAAACACAAAGGAATATGATAAAGTATCAAATATGGATTGGAGGTAGTTTATAGATATTTTCTTAGAAAAATAATTTCCTCATGACCATCGAGTGGATATGGAAAGACAATTTCTGAGTCTGAGGAAAAAGGAGGATGAGAATGTCTCAAAGTATGAAGCTAACTTTAAAAGGTTAGCGAGGAATGCTGCAGATTATATACCTAGTCTAATAAGTAATATTGATCATTTCTTTGATGTGTTTAAACCATTTATCCATCAAGCATTAGTCTCACAATCCTTTTTGTCATACGAATATATTTTCTCATGTTCTATGAAGACAGAAAAAGAATTCTCTAAGTCGTACAACTTTAAAGAAAAGGAAGAGAAGAAGAGATCTGCTGAACACTCTGGAAATGGAAATAAGTGGAAGAAGGAAAAATTTGAATATACATCCTATAGTAAATGTCGGAAGAAACACCCTAGTTATTGCCTGAAGGGAATGAGAGTCTGTTACAAGTGTGGTGAAAAAGGCCACCAAGCTCGTGATTGCAAGGGGAAGAAAAAGGCTATCGATGTTGAATTCTACTATTGTAGATAAAGGGGGAATTATGCGAATGAATGTCTTAAGAGTCACGGTAACATACCTCAGAAAAGGACAAGGGATCAAGTCCATGATTTTTCTATCACTACTGCTGATGTTGAAGCTCCGATAGACATAGTGGCAGGTAATTTAATGGTTTCCAATGCTTTATTTGATTATGCATCATCGCATTGTTTGATATATTCCCAGTTTGTTAAGAAAATTAGATATTTAGAATTTGATTTGACAAGGGAGTTGTCAGTAAAAAATACTAAGGGAAGTATCATTGCAACAAAGTTTTTGTGAATCAGTTCCCATTAAGGCATATAAATGTTACTTATCTACTGATCTCATCGTCATACCCATGATTGAATTTGATATAATACTCGGTATGGATTGAATTTCGGACCATGATGTGAAAATTTATTGTAATAATAAATAGGTTACAATTTTTGATGATGAAAAGGAGTACCTTATCTTTAGAGAAGAAACGTGACCACCTAATTTTTATCTAGATCCACCCCCAATAGCTCAACTAAATTCAATTAATGGGGTGTAAGAGAATGAAATAAATATGGGTGAGGAATGGAATGTTTAAATAGAGGATGCAACTATTGTGAAAGAATATATTGATGTTTTTCCATAGGATTTACCTGGAAATCCCACAAAACGAGAAATTGAGTTTTCTATTGACTTAATTCCTGGTTCAAGGCCCATATCGAAGACCCCTTATAGAATGGACAATGTGTAATTAGTGGAACTAAAGAAACAACTAGAGGAATTGAGTAATTTATTCTCCCTATTTTTTCTCTATGGGTAGCCCCTATTCTTTTTGTTTAGAAGAAACATGGATCTATGAGGTTGTGCATTAACTGTAGGGAGATCAATGCTATAAAAATAAAGAACAAGTATCCCCTACCTTGCATTGATGATTTATTCGACCAACTTCATAGAGCTCAATACTTTTCAAGGATTGACATTTGATCTGGATATCATCATTTGTGTGTGAAGAAGGAAGACATTATGAAAACAACATTTCGAACTTGGTACGGACATTACGAGTTTAGAGTAATGCCTTTTGGATTGACTAACACACCTTCTTTCTTCATGGATCTAATGAATATAGTTTTCAAGGAATATCTTGATGAATTTGTAGTGGTGTTTATTAATGATATATTAGTATACTCTAAAAGCTATTAAGATCATGAAAATCACTTACGCATTATCTTGAAGACTCTTAGAAGAAATGAATTATACGGGAAGTTTAGCAAGTGTGAATTCTAGCTTCATGAGATTTCTTTTCTTGGACTTATTATCTCTAAGGATGGAATCTCTGTTGATTTTCAAAGACCAAGGCAATCCAAGAATGTCCATCCTCGACGTGTATAACTGAGGTACATAGTTTTATTGGTTTAGAAGGTTATTATCGATGTTTCGTCCATAATTTTGCCCAATTGGCTTACCCATTAACCAAGCTCACACGTAAAGGGGTTGAATTTGTTTGGAAAAAAGAGTGTGAATAATGTTTTGAATAACTAAAGAGAAGATTATTCAATGCTGCTATATTGACTCTACCATCGGGGAATGATGGGTTTGTTATTTATAGTGATGCTTCAAAGAAAGGACTTGGTTGTGTCCTTATGCAGAATTATAGAGTTATTGACTGTGCATCAAGACAACTAAAAATTCATGAACAAAACTATCCTACTCATGATCTTGAGTTAGAAGCTATAATATTTTCATTAATGATATAGAGACACTATCTCTATGGTGAAAAATGTGATATTTATACTGATCACAAGAGTTTGAAGTATATTTTCTCACAAAAAGAACCCAGCATGAGGAAAATGTGATGGCTTGAACTAATCAAGGATTATGATTGCACTATACACTACCACCCGAGGAAGGAAAATAATGTGGAAGCTGCTTTGAGAAGAAAGGATGATGGTGTTTTGAACAAGATGAGAGTTGAAAAGGATCCTATATACATGGATCTAGTAAAGATGGATATAGGAATAAAAATGTAAGGTGAAACATCAATGCTTTTTCAAATGGTTTCCAAACCATATTTACTAGAAAGGATAAAAAGTTCTCAGGCTGATGACGAGGAGTTTCAAAAGAAGATTCAAGCTGTGAATAATGGGAGATTGAGTGACTTCGTATATGATGATGGAATTTTGAAATTTGGGTAGAGACTTTGTGTTCCCGATATACCTGTTCTAAAAAGGGGATTGTTGGATGATGCTCATAGCTCCAATTTCTCTATACACCCTAGGAGCCCAAAGATTTATAGTTATTTGAAGGAACATTTTTTGTGGGACAACATGAAGAGGGAGATTACTGATTTTCTTTCAAGATATATGGTTTGTCAACAAGTGAATGCAGGAAGGCAACATCCTAAAGGAGTCATACAACCTCTTCCCATACCTAAGTGGAAATGGGATAATATTACGATGGACTTTGTCATGGGACTACCAAAGACTCCTAGAAGGAACGATGTAATAAGGGTTATTGTTGATCATCTTACCAAGTCATCACATTTTCTTGCTATAAGAGAGGAGTTTCCACTTGAACGTCTAGTAAGAAAATATATTAATGAAATTTTAAGACTTCATGGAGTACCCCTATTGATTGTTTCTGAACATGATCCCTGTTTTACATCACGATTCTAGAAAAGTCTTCCAAAATACCTGGATACCGAACTTCGTTTGAGCACTGCCTACCACCCTCAAACTGATGGACAATCAGAATGGACTATTCAAACCTTATAATACATGTTGAGACCTTTCTCACTTGACTTTATAGGTATGTGGGATCAATATTTTCTTCTGGTAGAATTTTCTTATAACAATATCTTCCATTCAAGTATTCAGATGACACCATATAAACATTATATGGAAATATATGTCACACAACAACTTTTTGGGATGATGTTGTTGAAAGAAAACTCGCAGGCCCAGAACTTGTTGAGGAAACGATGGAAAAGGTGAAGGTAATCCAAACCCACATCAAAGAAGCTCAAAGTAGGTAGAAGATCTATGTCGATAACTGAAGGAAGGACTTGGAATTTTAGGTAGGAGATCATGTTTTCTTGAAGGTATCTCCATGGAAGGGTGTTATACATTTCTGTAAGAAGGGTAAATTGAGTCCCAGTTATATCAGACCTTTTGAAATTATAGAACAAATCGGGGTTGTAGCTTACCATTTGGAAATTCTGCCAAGTCTCTCTAAAGTTCATGATGTGTTCCACGTATCACTGTTGAGAAAATACATGCCTGACCCAACGCATGTACTCACCTATGAGGAATTAGAACTGGAACCTGATCTGTCTTATTGTGAAGAGTCTATCAAGGTTCTTGATACAATAGAACAAGTGTTGAGAAACCAGACGACTTGTCTGGTGAATGTTCTATGGAGAAACCATAAGATGGAAGAGGCAACATGGGAACCCGAGGAACTTATGATGAAGAACCACCAGAATCTTTTTATGTAGAAATATTTTATAAATTTCAAGGATAGAATTATTTGAAGGAGGGTATAATGTAACACCCCAAGCTTCCACGGTACGTTTCCCTTTGAATAATATAGTAGCTAGTGTTGTACACAAATTCGAGTTCAAACACACCACAACCAATCAAACTAGCTATTATGAATAGTAATACACACTTTTTGAAATTTTACAAATTTTATCTTTTAAAATGGACTTCATTTTTGGATTCGTTATATCAAAATTATCTTAGGGTGAATTTTTTCTATTTTTCTGAAAACTTTCAATTTTTAATCAATAGTGAAAAACACTGAGTTATTGTTTAAAACCGACTTTTTATTTAAATAATTGATTATTATATTTAAATATATTTTAGGTACAAATAGATACATAAAAACTATATAAGTTCAACATAATTCATTGGAGTCAGTTTATAATAATTTTAGATATATAACAATTTTATTGAACTTTTTACCGTCTTTTAACCACCTCCTAGAATCATTTGAAAATTTACATAAAACGTAATTTTTCCACATCTAGCAGTTGTATTTTGAAAATACAAGAGACACGGTTAATATCAAGAATTAAAATGTGGTTCAATAAGATGAAAATAATTTTTGGTGAATAGTAACTTTTGACTTTTATTTTCCACAGTTAAAAGTAAATAGGATAATTAAAGGTAAAAAGGATATTATTATTACACTAAAACATGTCCTAATTCTATTTGATAAGTTTTATTCGACTATAAATAACCTTAGGAATAAAACATTTTCCTTTAGGTCCACTTGGATTAGATTAGGACATTTATTATTCTTTAATTAAAAGAAGAGTTAAAAGTGTTAAATTCAAGGTTTAATAACTAAAACATTTTTAATATAGGTTTACACATAAGATTAATTAAACTATAAATATTCATTAGAAATATAAAAATATTTCCTACATAATTGTGTTTTATTTATAATTTTTAGACATTAAATAATCTAATTTATTTATGACACAATTATGATGTAGTAATTACCTTGTTAATGAAATATTAAAATAATTGATATTTAAAATATCCAAATAAATATAATTTGAAACTTTATTATGAATTAAACTAATTTTATAGGTTAATATGACATGTTAGAGTTGATTAAATGAATTTTTTTTGATTTAAAAATAATCTTATAAACTTAACAAAAATAAAATAGGAAATAGTGTCAAAATTGACATAAAAGGGTTTTTAAAAAAAATATTATATTATTAATTGAAATTATATTTTTAAAAATCTAAGTTTAGGCAAAAGGTCTTATATAATATTATATATTTCATTAATTAACAAATTTGGGTCTCTTGGAAGTTTATGGTTAGTTTATTAACAATATAATATAAAAATACAAAGAGACATGGTAAATTTCAAACTAATTAACTAAGAGTTAAATCTAAAAGATATGGTTAATATAGTGACTCAAAACTGTCTAAAACCTATTGGTTGAGTGTATTTCTACCCATCCCCATCTTATCCAAGAAATAAATCATTTTGGAGCCATTTCAAACTGAAAATGATTTTATTATAAAATAATATTTCAATCTTTTCCTAAGGTACCCCTCGACCCTCTTATTAAAGGGCACTTCCCCTTCTCTCAAATTGAAACCTTAAAAGACCTTTGGATCGGCCAAAACCTACCCAACTATCCTACCAACTATCCTCCCTTCATCCTAGAGGCCTTAATTTATTCAGTAATCCATCCTATGGAGGCCTTTTGATCAAATCAAAAGGAAGAACCCAAAGAAGAGGTAAATATTACATCACCTCTATCAAGTTCTTTTCTTCTTCCACTTCCTCTTTCTTTGTTGTTTCTATTATAAAATAATAACTCAAATATCTTCTATATACTATGACGTTATTATATATATGGTAAAACCATGTTCATTATTTTATCCATCCTATGAATGGCATGTCCCCATACGTGCGTACGTATGGCTTACCGTCTCCACGTCGTGGTGTAGTTTGTTATTCAAACACTTCATCATTTGGATGGGTATAATAATGAGTATAAATGATGAAAATAATAAATATAACATGATAATGATTCTTTATATATGATATTACATCCAATTTTATACAATTTTAATATCAAAAGAATGATATTTCCGCTCGTGCGTACGTACGAATTACCATCTCCACGAACACGATGAGATTAATTCCCCATCATATCCATTCAAGAGTAATTTTCATTATATGATTAAAAATAATGTTTAAAGACATAAAATAAATATGAATATGAATAAGATACATCCTATCCATAACAAACATTACTTACATAACAAATCATATAAAGGAAAACAAATCAGTTAACACCCAAAATGACGATAATACTAAAATATTATTAACAAGGCAATATTAAAAGATCACATATGATATCATATTAATGTATATGATTCTGGTATAATTTTATAACAATTATTTCACCATTATACAGAAGGTCAAACTACCCTCGACCAAGGAAAAGTACAAGGTAAGGGTTAATTTCACAATCTCTTCATTATCTGAGGTTGTTTATACGTAATTATCTACTGGGACCTCTTTATCATCTAATCCATGTTTCTTAAAAATTTATTTCAAAACATTTATACTATTTACTGAACAATGGTTTAAAGTCATTTATACACTTATTTGACCTTATATTTGTTTGAAAGGAATCTTTCTGTCGTTTTCCAAACAAGGAACTTTATGACCTTTTCGACAAAATAAAGGTAAGAATGTTTTTTTAACTTATATGGCGGGTGCAGCTATTTTCCGCCTTTATAACATTTTCGAAGCTTCCCTTACAATCTTATAAGATTATTTTATAAAATAAATGTTTTCTTTTATAATTACATGACTATTGAATGATTTTAAAATAGAAAGAGGTATTTCTATAAAAATGTTTTGATTTCATCTATGTCAACATCCTTTGATAAATTTTAAGATTGTTTGAAGTTAATTTAGTATGGTACAAAACTTCCATATTGTATTGAAGGTTTTTTAATATTTTTGACTGTGTATGTGTTATTTTATACCATACATGGTTTATGGATAAATTATTGACATTTCGTATGCTATTTTTTATATGAATGTTTATGTTATGTTTAAACCTTTTCATATGAGGAATGCATTGGACTTAGTAAGTGACAGGTGGAGCCCGCTATTACTCCACGATGCATCCATAGGTCTCATGTGACAAACTAGTGTCTTGTCACAAGGCCTTGAAAAAATCTTATTTTTAGTCTTGGCACAAGGCTTTGACTATGTCGTTGTGATGTCTGGCATTATGAATTCCATCATTATGAAAGTGGCTATTGATATTGAATGTGATTATTCAACTAGTAGAATATCCATGTGATTAATTAAATGGAATTATTGTGATTTATATTTTCCATATAATGATGAATTTTATGTTGAAAAGGCTTTTGTTTTAGTTTTATACATTGCCTTAAACGGTTATGCTTATTTATTAAAATTTCCTCTATATTGTTATCATTACTGAGAATATGAGTTCTCCTATTTCTATGTTTTATTTTTCCTAGGATGTGAATAAGTAAATTAATAATGACCTATAGGGATAGTCTATGGGATCTCAGTGTTGTCTATGGAAACAATGTTGTTGTAATTTTCCATTTTTTGATGTAATGTAAACCTTATGAATGTATCTAGAACTTCCAAGGCTACTAAACTAATCGATCATTCGAGACTAGAACTTTTGTGATCATGACAAAGTTATGTAATAATTCACTGACTCTGAGCTTCTGGGGTCAGGGCGTTATAATAACATCTATTTCAACTGCCAAAGAAGCACTTCATCAAGCCGAAGAGGCTAGAGTAGCTTAGTTATCTACACATCAATAGACGGTTGATAGGGATCATGAGGTTGTTGAACAAATGAGGGGCCATGTTGAGAGCTTATATTAACACACGGTAGAGAGGCTCAATTTTGTGGATTTCCCTATGATTTTATATAAATGAAATGAATTTTGTCTCCAATCATACATGTCTTCATCCTTGATTTTTGTAATTTCAATATTAAAGGTAATGATGATGATTTTTTTTAAAATCAAAACCTTATGTAAGATAATCATAATTATAATAACAAGAATGGAGGTGCTCAAAATTTTATTATTTATCCAATGGGATTAATGAGAATAGTTATATAAACAAACCCCAAAAATTTTGTATCTTTTGAATTTTTATTGCTCAATATTACCTAGACCATACAAAAAATGTACATTTAGTGACCTGAGACTTCACTTTTGTGCAGGTTTCCCATTACAGATTTAAAATGTGGTGAGTACCAAGTATCTTGTTGTTGTTAGTTTAGAGTCATGCATGATGGACTATAAAGGGATAGTGTTTATGGTCAAACAACTTTGACCATAAATTTCGAAATTAGATCCCAAACAAGGCCCAGTGGCAATGAATTTCTCCAATATTATTTAAATATTTCCAAGGTGAATCTTGAGTTATGATTTTTATGGTCACCAAATCTAAAACATGTATAAACATAAACGAATTATCTTCAAAAAACAAAGATACCATTGTTTGAAAAACCCGTTATGGGGGTTGTGTTAAGCGGGACTGACTAGGGAATATGCTTCATAGAAAAATAGTGGAATATTTTGACTGACAGGCCTATAATGTAGGAAAATTTTATGCAAGGCCTATAGGGGAACATACTGCATATTCAAGAAAGATATTTCTTAGGAATTTGACATTTTACTACTGATAGACAAGGGAAAATATGATTTGGGTGACTCAAGACCACATTGGGTGATTTTTCCAAAGAAAGCGATTTTAAGAATAAAGGGTTATCTATGCAGAAATATGTCTTGAATAGGAAAATAACTTATATACAAATTTTTTATATGCGTAATGGTTAAAATTTTTTAGAAAGGGGAATTTTGGATATCAGGCTACACAATTTTAAGTCTTGTAGTGAGGACATTGTACTGTGTGGTTTTAACTCCTACAGTGAGGACATTGTATTGTGCAGTTTTATGTCTTGCAGTGAGGACATGGTACTGTGTAGTTTTATGTCATGTAGTGAGGAAATACTGTGGCTTTAATTTTAGGTGCCTATCATTGACCAAATTTTTATACTATCTCAATTTCTTGATAATTTGTTTGAAAACATTCTACCAACTTCAAGTATAGAAGGGAAGAATTGTAAACTGTGTTTTGGGAATTTATGGATCTGAAGAATGATATGGGAAAAATGGACAATAGGCATTATAGGAAGTCTTTCCTAAGAACGAAGTTACCAATATTTTATGAACCCGTTATGGGGGTTGTGTTATATAGGGATGACTAAGGAATATGCTTCATAGAAAAATAGTTACAACCATTGAATGATAGGACTCTTATGTAAGAAACTTATGCAAGGTCACCTATGGGCATGTAATGCATAGTCAAGTAAAATAGCTCAAAAAAATTTAACATTTTATTGCTATAAGTTGATGATTGTTTATGGAGATTCATATTTTCCAAAGCACAATGTTTTGTTTGTAAAAAAGGTACTTGAATATGGAGAGAATATTTCTAATCATGATTTCCAAAGAATAAGAGGAATATGATTTCTACAAAGGTCTAACTCAGATGTAGGAAGTATGGTGTCTATAGTTTTAAGGTCATACGACTAGGACCAAAAATAGAAATAGTGTATGAAATGTAGTCAAGTGATCCAAGGATATATCATATTGCTTTGAACACATGGAGAGGGAAATGCGAAAACCATGGTCTTAAAGACTTTCAAAATTAGAGAAAGGTAATGGGACCAATATACATGAATGGATGCTTTAAAATAAAAATTCTTGTACATTGTTATCAAAGTTTGAAGGGGAAAAATCCACTTTAACCAAGAACAAAATTACCATTATTTGAAAACCCTATTATGGGAGCTGTATTATGCAGGTCCAACTAGGGAAAATGTTGCATAGTAAAATAATGCTATCTTTTTACTAATAGGGCCATTGTGTATGCAACTTATGTAAGGCCACCTAAGGGAACATATTAGATAGTGAGAAAAAAGAGTTCTTAGATAATAGAAACATTTTCACCAAAAATAATGAGGAAGATTATGAAGATATGAAAATATTCAAGATTAAGAGTGCGAAATATGGAAAGGGGTAATACTCAATGCACATGAGAAATATTTTAATCATTATTGGCCATGCGTTTAGAATCCTTTACATAGATCTGATTCACATGTAAAATGGAGACTTTCCATGTTTCCATGGAATCAATATTATGCTGTGAAATTTAGTATCATGTAGTGAGGGAATGATGTGATTCTGACATAAAAATAAAATATTGTGGATAGACCAATGAATTAAACCCAGGTGTCACTACGTATCTCATATAGATGATAATCAAGACATTCATAGTTTTTTTTAACATTCCCTATGTAGGTTTGATTAATACATATGTAAGGGGGGGTTATCATGGATGGGACCATGATTGGAGATATATTCATCTCTACGTATATCATATGGATGAGAATCAAGCCAAAAGTGGTTCTAAAACATTCATTAACCACACTAATTGAGTTTAATGTGGGCGAAAGTGGGATTTTAACACATTCAGGAAAAATGGTTAAACTTAAGACACAATATGGTATGAAGATCAAACCATCTATCTTATAAGAGCACTCTATACAGATCTAGTTCATATACAACTGGAGTAAAAGTGGAATAAATTTATTTGTGGTTGCATTTGGGCCCAATACTGGAGATCCAGGTGTCTCTACGTATCTCATTGAAACTAAGAATCAAGCCACACGTAGTTCTTGAAAAGAGGCCCCTATACAGATCTGAATTAGACATAGGGAGGAATGGAAATCATGTTCCACTAAAGAGTATAAATGATTTCAATGATTCATTCTTATGAAAGCTCTTAATGTCAAATAGAGAATATATTAACCATATAGTTTAATGTCATGTAATTAGGAAAAATTATGTCATGCAGTTTAACGTCGTGTGACAAGTACAAAGATGAAACACATTTTATCGTCATGCATCTTGAACTTTTATGGTCATTATACAGTTTAATGTATTGTTTCTAGGACTCTGTGCTTTGAATTTTAGAGTCATACAGCGAGGACACTGTATTGGAGTTACACAAAGTATTTATTCAAGATTCTCGCATTGGTCAGAGTTGTAATAATCTCTCCTTCCACTAAGATTAGAGAATAAGCTCCATTTGGGTTGAACTTATGTATGGAATAAGGTCCTTCCCATTTTGGATCATGCTTTGGAGGTTTCATTCTTGGTATCATTGGAGTATAGAGGACTAATACCAATTCTCTTTGAATAAATCAACGTATGTGAACTTTCTTGTTAGAATCTCGTGCTATTATGTTCTGATAGACTTCTAAATGTTGTAAAGTATGAAATCTCTTTTCATCTAGTCATTCCATCTCATTTAATTGTTTTTAATACTTTCATATGTAGATAACTGATCACAGATTGCAACTTTATGTGAAGGAAATTTAATTTCAATTGAAAAACTGTTTCTGTTCCATACACCAATGAATATGGGTTTTCCTGAGTTGCAGTACGGGCAGTAGTCCAAAAATCCCATAAAGCATGCAAAATTTTATCAGGCTTAGATTTCTTATCTTTATCCAAAATCACATAGAGTATATTTGATAAGGTTTTATGAAAATTCTCTATCTATCCATTGGCCACTACATGTTAGCGAGATGAATGGGTGGATTTGATATTGTGATCCTGATATAACTTCTTTACCTCAACAGAATAGAATTTGGTGCCATTCTATGCCAGTATAGTATGAGGGACACCTAATTTGGTGATGATGTATTTGGGATCCATCTTCTTTGAGAGGTATTCCCTCAGCCTATTTGGACAAGAAGTCAGTAACAGTAAGAATATACTTGAACATTTTAGCTGCAGCTGCTGAATAAGGTCCTACTACATCTATTCCCCATGTGAAAAATGGCTAGGAGTATTTAGATGTATGTAACAACTCCAGGGGTTGATGAAGGAAGTTGGAATGAACATGGTAGGGATGAAATTTCTTAGTGAAATCTGTGCAATCCTGCATCATTGTAGGCCAGAAGTATCCAAACCTTCAGATTTGATCAGAAAGTCAATGCCCAGATTGGTGAACACCATAAGCTCCTGCATGTACTTATTTCATGAGAGTTGAAATTTCATCTCCGTCAATACACCTAAAGAGGATTCGATCAAAGATTAGTTTGTAGAGGATCTTCTGGTGATATGAACTATCATAAAGAGTAAAATTGGCCACACATCATTAGATCTTTTCTTTTTCAGCTTTATCAGGTGGAAGTTCACTATTTTGAAGGTACTCCATGATGGGTGTCATCCATCCAATGGTATGACCATATGGATCTAAAATAGGGCTAATTTCATAAATTTCATCCATTCTAGTTTGAACGAAAGGTGAGACTGCACAATGATGGGAAATACTGATGATTGTCTCATCTCTATTTGGATCTTCCAGGGGCTGTGGCTACATTAGCTAGTGCATCATCTTGGGAATTTTATGATTGCTGGACATAAGACAACGTTGGATCTGAGAGAAATTCATCCATTAACCCTCTAACGTAATCACAAAAAGGTATTAAATCTTCTTTTCTAATAGAATAATCCCCCTTGATTTGTTTGATTACCAAATCTGAATCACCATTCACTTTCAGGTGGTTCACTTTTACCTAGAGTTCAAATTCCAAGACTGCAATGAGAGCTTGATATTCAGCCTCATTGTTTGTACCACCTTCTAAATACAAGAAGGAATATGGGAAGATTTCCTTTTCTGGGGAGATAAGTATAATTTATATCCCAACATTGTTGAGTTTATGGTTTTACATTCTCTTCCATATTTTACTTCTCGAAGATCCATGAAATTACATTTCCCATGATTGGGGATTATATTGAATAGAGAAGACCTGTTCATCAGGAAGTTTAGTATTCAATGATGTATCTTCCATATATATATTTTTAGAAAGGAAATCCACTGAATCTTGGACTTTTATTTTCTTATACAACAAAAAATAGATATCAAACTGTTGTAAAATAATTTCCCACTGTTCCAAATTTCCTCTAAGCATAGGACGACAGAGGATAAATTTGAGTGGGTTATTGCGAGATACTAAGTGGTCCTTGTGATGTTGTAGGTAGTGCCTCAATTTCTAAACTAAAAAGATTAATACTAGGAAGCACTTCTCAATACTTGAATACTAAGTCTCTATGTCCAGCATAGTTTTACTAAGAGAGTAAATTCTTTTTTTCATTCCCAACATCATTCTTTTGTGCAAGGAAGGTACCCAGTGATCGCTCTAAAGCTGTCCCATAGAGAATAAGTGGTCTTACTTCAACAGGTGGTATTAATACCTGTGGACTCAATAGATATTTGTTGAAGGTAAAAAATTCCTCTTGGTAGTCTTTAGTTCATTGATAAGTGACTCCCTTATTCATTAATCTATTGAAGGGTTAAAACTTTCTTTCCAAATTTAAGATAAAGCATTGAATATAGGCCAATTTCCCTTGGATTCATCATAATTCTTTCAAATTTAGAGGATGTGACATGCCAAGGATTTCTTTTTTTTTCTCAAGATCAACTTCTATTCCACGATAGAGTATAATTAAGATGAGGAATTTTCCCAAGGTTACCCCAAAATCACATTTCAAGGGGTTCATATTCAAATTAGGTTTCCAAATATTATTGAATATGATCTCCAAATAAGCCAAGTTATCAAAACATTTCTTGTATTTAGCCACCAAATCTTCTACATAACATTCGTCAAATTTTCATGAGGAGGGTTTGAATATATGGTGCATGTCGCATAGATAGGTTGCACATTCATTCTTTAAACCAAAGGGAATTACCTAATTGAAAAACACACCTTCAGGGGATATGAAATCTATACAATTTTCATCCTATAGGGTCATGAAAATTTGATTGTACCCAGAGTATCCATCCTTGATGGAAAGAGCTTCATAGACTGCTGTTGCATCAATTAAATGCTCTGTGATTAGAACTGGAAAGTCATATTTATAAAATTCCCCTTCAAGATCTTTGAAATCAATGGAAACTATGTTTTTTCCATTCTTTTTTCAATAGGAAATTATTTGGACATCCATTTGAGATATTGAACCTCCCTAACAAAGTTAGCCTTTATTAGATTATCGACTTCAACTTCAATTTTAGAGGCATGAGTCAGGTGTGTTCTTCTTGCTGCATGCTTGAATCCTCGATGTTCTTCTGGAAAACCCAAATGATGAGTGGCTATATCGATATTAAGACCTTAAATTTCAATATAGTTCCAATAAAATATATCTCTATGTCATTTAAAAAAAATTATACAGAATTTTCTCTTCATAATTCACAGCCGTACTAATTAGAGTGGGGCGTGAATATTCTTTCATACCCAGATTTATTTCTCTGAGCTCATCCACAATGGTAGAGATACGTTCCTAAAATGCTGGAGGAGCATCCCTGAGATCTTCTTCTTCTTCTTCCTTATGTGTCACTTCTTCTGTTTCTACTTTGATAGTAGGTGATGAATAAAAATATCCATATTTAGGGGAGGAGTCAGTATTTTAGCATCCTGAAGAAGAAGTAACTATCTCTGACCCTACTGGTGATAAAGGGTCTTCCTGGAGCGTTGAAGAGGGTATGATGGGTTGGGAATCAACATTGTTGTCTTCTTCTAGTTTTTCTACAACTTCTTCTAGTATCATTGATGAAAAATATACTTGCTGATGTTCGATGGTTGAAACGAAGTCATCTTCATTTAAACTTTTATCACCATTTAGTAAATAAGAAATTTCTCCCACGCTGTCAGGATCGATTTACAAAATTGACATTATGGAATTCACTAGATGAACACTTTTATTTGGGTTTATCCTCTCAATTTGATTGATATTAAACACATAATCTATACTAAAATGTTTGAATGGGTTTTATGGGATCTTTTTGAGTCCATTTGAAGCATTGATTATGGTTACCTCCTTTTTCACAGACCTTGTTCCCTTTGTGTGAAAAAATTCTTCCACAATGTATTGAGATTCGAAAATTTTGAATGGAGCCCTGTAACCATAAAATTTTCCAATGTTACCATTGAATCAGTATTTAGGACATTGGTGGTATGGTGAAGGAATGGATACATATTGACGTATCCAAGGCCTTCTGAGTAGAATATTAAAGGTTGTGTCCTAACAGACAACCATAAAATCAAAATTAGATACAAGATCCCAAAACTGAGTTCTAAGTGTAATCTCGCCTAAATGTTCTAGCTCATTCTTTTCATAAACTTAGAATATTAATTTGGAAGGAGATAAGTCAGATTTAGTAAAGCCCAATTGATGAAGTGTATGAATTAGAATGTGGTTGACTCCAGATGCATTATCAATGAAGGCTCATAGGATGTTTATATCAGTGACCCTACCGGATAGATACAAGGGCCTAATGTGTGGATGTACAACATCATCTTCATCTTCATCCACAAAAGTTATAACTATAAGAAATTTTGCAGTGTCCGCCTCTAAACGGTAAACCTCAACAGCATCAACATTGGATTCAAAATCTTGTAACGGATTCAAGGAATCCAAAATGAAAAACTTGGACAGTAATTGGGCCAGCTATTTCAAAATAGTGTAATTTTGGTCCAAAGGTTTTCATTTCCCAGCATGGAGATGCGGTATTGTAGGTGCCTTGGAATTTGACACTCCTGAGGTAGATGTATCCTGTGTCAGAGTAGAAGCTAGAAATACTCCTAGTTTTGGTAGATTAGACTGACTAGGTCTATTTACTTGTTGAGAGAATGATGGGTTAACCTCTAATCAGTCCTCCAAAATAATCATTTCAGGAATGAACATGTTATGCATGGAGGAATCTTATTTTTATTGTTGAGCTTACCGAAGGGATCTCCCATGAGTTTCTGCCACATATACGGTTCGATTAGGGGTAGAGTTAAAATAGTGGATTCTAGAATACCCATGTATTCCCATTTATCATTGACCATGGATTCTTACTATAGTTACCCAGTTAGGTATAGGGAACTCAGGCTCATCATAATCAAAATCACCATTGGACAGGGATCCGTTAAGTGGATAAAGTTGACGGAACCAAAGATCAAATCTTCATCTGATGAAGATTTTTTTGATAGGTTGGTTCTGGTTGTGTCGTTTGGTAGGTCGGTGCCTGTGCTTTTGAAATAGATGGAATGAAATCTTCCAATGTCAAGGAAGACTTTGGCCTTGACACGAGCTCGTCATCTTTTAACTACCCTTTTTTCCTTCTGATCATGTCACTTCTTTAAGGATTGACCTATAAAGGACTGTTCTTTTGATGAATTTGGTTTTTCTGTTGAAGGAGTGGTGGAAGACCCAATCGGTTGTTTAAACTCTTTTCCTAAAATGGAACAAGTTCAGTTGATAATTTTCCTAATTATCAAATAATCACATTTCTATGCATTTTTACTTTTGAATTCTTACCATTCACATTATTCTTCTAGATAAGTAGTAGTAACAAACAGATGCTGAATATCTAGATAAATCACCTTCTGATCACGTCACTACATATTATATTCAAAATAAATCACCTTCAAGAGGTATTTTATCTGTTGTTGAAATTAATCCTCCCTTTAATGATATAATAGAATACAATTACATGGATAATGAATATCCAGATAAAAGAATATAAGGTGATGATGTTGAGGAAGATGATGATGAGGAAGAATAGATATAAACATCAAATTGAGGGTCACATAGTGGGATAAATCATCCAACTCTAATAGCATCACGATCTTATAAATGGATTTCATGTATGTAAGAATTCAATTAGGCTATCTCCAAACACATTAAAAATTTTCGAGGAATTATTAGTGATACCAAATGGAATGATGACGTTTCATTATAAATTGGTAGATAATTTCAATGAAAATAACCGATGGGTAAAGTACATAAAAAATGTCACATTTAACAACATTATAGTTATCTTGTTTAAGAATCAAAGATAGGTAAATACATTATTCATCATGACATGTGTGGGAAATAATATCAAACATATCTTCATGTAATATTCGATATGAAGATTAATTTATAGGAAATTGAGAAATTTTAGGCTTTACACACCTTTCTTATTTCAGGTTTGGCACATAACCATATAATGTTTCATTCCAAATTCTTTTCATTGGTTTTATTTAAATTCTAAGAACATGACATGATTTTATTGTTGCTCTTGTTTAATAGACAGTACAATATTTTTTCAAATACAAAACATCATATAGGATGGTGTGGATGGAATTAGATAAATTGACTATGAAGGTTTATACAGATTATGATAACTTATTTTAGATTCTACCAAAACTTATAAACCTATTACATCATAATAATCATTTTATATATTTTTCATGGAATTCAGAGAGCGTGGAATGAAAAAATAGAGTGGATCAGTATGAGGTAGTATTTGATAGACGATCCTTAACATTATTACCTAATATAGATACATTTAAACATTTTAATATGTTTATGTAAAATTATAGAATATACTTTTATGGAATTTACAGTGGAATGTTTTTGGACAAAACCACACTGGATGGAAATCAAGCTCCAATTCCATGACCATTTTTTATCTTTTAGAAGGGGGACTTTTAATCTTGGATATTGTTTCTATATTGTAGTTGATAATGAATTTAAAATATTGAATAGGTTTCTTGGAATCAAATCATTATCAAGAAATTAAAGAGGTAATCAATTCATATGGTCTTACATTGAGGCCACCCCATGTTTACTGTCAATATTTCATTACTCACACTACCAGTATAGTATGAAATAATTCCAAGGATGAGGGTATAAATAAAAAATTAATTAGGTTGGGTAAGTTTTCCTCACATATTCAATTTTGTTATTTTCTTATTAAAACATTATATATTAACAACTATATCTTAAATTATGCATATGAACCTCAGTGATACGTGGATGAACTCTTAGATGGAATCGAAATGGATTCCCAGGATGATTATGTTTACATGATACAAACCCCAAAAGGGAAATGGATAGTGTTGTATGTTGGGGGTATCATTTATGGAAACATGAAGAGAAATATATTAAAATGAATTGATGAAGTTTTTGATGGGAAAATAAATTTCCTATCACTTGTATAATGCAGTAAACTTTTATTCACCTTGTTTAATACATTGTGGAACGATGATGGAACACTAAAGATGGTCTCTACCATAGTTTATGATAAATTTATGACTTTCAACAAAATTAATGAATGATTATCCAAGATACAACTTTGGAATGTGTCTAGGTATTTAAATTCCAAAGAAAGAAATTAGAGGTTAATGATCTATACCATACCATCTCAAGTAATAATAACAATGTTTGTGTGGATTTTCTAAAGGATAGTTATTGGGATTTTGTAAACTTTCATGAATTAATTTATCATTATGTTCATTTAATTACAAGAGTCTCTTATATTCACTTTTCATTAGAGAATTTTAGGGAACCAGTATATCATATGATGATAGTTGCGGAATGCAAAAATACATCATGGAATCTTATAAAAGAGTATCATAATTTTATCTTATATCTCAATAGGTTAATACTACATCTAAAAAATAGAGTTCACTAATAAAGAATTCCCTCATGTTTTCTCACTCCGAATTTATTTAAATATGACCTCGTTATTGTTTAAGGTAAAATGAATATTGAAAATGAATGTCACAATATCTCTTTAAGGATGATATGAATTAAAGAGAAATAATGTTCTTCATTTCCCCTTTATATCTTTTTATTTATTTATATTTTTAAAATTTCAATATTAGGAATAATGATGAAAATAAAAGAAAGAGTAGTCACCATTGGGTAGAAATGAAATTCCATCATGTAGACACCACCCTCGATTTCTAGATCAACCTACAAAGGAGATAATTTGGAAGGGTATAGGAATGATGGAGGTATAATACACTAAAATAAATCTAACAATGTGAAATAATTATTTATATTTACAGCTTTCTAGTATATAAAATTTCTATTTTATAAAAATAATACAATCTTATTATAAAAAAAAATTTCAATGAATTTCTTTTCCAAAAATAAAATCTAGTTTAATAATTAAACATACATCACTAACATATACCATTGTTTGTTGGGAAAATATTTTAAATGAGTTAAAAAAAAATTAAATGGGTTTCTAATTTTTTGAATATTAATAGGTATCATAATTGTAATAAAGTCTCATAATTTTAGAGAGATATCACAATCATGAGGAATTCTCCAGATTTTCATCACAATGAAGAAACATGAGACGACATAAAATTTTTAACAAACTAATGGTCTCATGATTCGTATAAGTCCCCAACCTTAAACATTACATAATCTTAAATTAAAATGAATAAGTCACATTGATGATCTTTTCTAGTTTAGAGTTTTAGAGAATTAGGCCATAAATATTACATTACATCTCAAAAATTAAAAATTAGACACTTCTACTCAGTTTCTATTTCTTTCATAAAATAAAAACTCCTGAAAAGAAGAGTAATGTCTAGTTCCATGTTTTAGACATCAAGACTTTTCTTTGATCCCATCCATGACCCTATTCATCTTTAAGTCTTGTGAATTTTTTTTAAAAAACATTGGATGAGCATAAAAATCTTAGTAAGGGTTATAAAATAAATAAAGAAAACATTATTCCATCCAAACATAAGCTTTTTAACTTACCTCATGAAATCATAATATTTATGAATAAAACATAGAAATAATAAAACATAAATGTTACTTGTGACATCCATAATATACTTACATTGTAGCATTCATAGGTCCATAAGGAGTTACATTTGGAATACCCATCATAATATATTCAATAAATCTCATAGAAGAAACGTTAATGTTTACCTCCGTCACATTACTTAATGTATTGGAGAGCTATCCCAGGCTCACCTGCACAAGGTTTATCATATAACCACCCGTATAAGTAAACAATTTCTAAGAACCATAACATATTAATATCACATAAATCAAATATAAAGGAAAAACAACATTGCCACATTTTAATCAGAACATATCATTTAAATATATTTAAATAACCAATCCATAATCAAAACAATTTTCCATACCAAAATTCATAAAACAGTATATGGTATTTATTTTTAATTTAAAAACATTACGGATTGTTGAGGAATCCAAATATCAAATAATGCTCGTGGAAGAGGAAATGTCATTTTCACCATGTACGTTAAAAGGAAACATTCCCTTTTTGTCATTTAGTAAAATTATATGTATAAAAAGATTCCCATTGAATGAAATGAAATGTTAAAGGGGTTTATACACCATATAAAATAATGACATGTAGAAATCAAAATTTTCCTCAATGAAAGAAGATTGAGACGAAGTCCATTACCTCGTGTCCGACTTGACTCGTTTGTTCTTTAATATCCAGAATAATAAACTAATCTTAATTTATATATTCTTAAGAACCTTTTTATAGTTTATTATTCATTTTATATCACTAATTATCATGTTATAAACATTATATAATCATTTATGTTAATAACGGATGTTTTGTCGATATTTGGTACTTGAGTCAAAAATGAACTTCTTATAATTACAGGTTGTCCCTATGGTAAAAATTACATTATGTATAAAATGATATTCATGATTTAGATATCATATATATCATATATATCCATTATATATGTTTATTTATAATACTACATAACATTTTGAGAAAAGAAATGAAATGCACCGTTCATAGAGACAGTAAGTCGTACGTACGCATGAATGCTAGTTTAATTTATATTTCATATTTAATGTAATTAAAACATAATGATAACTAATTATATTATAATTCCAGTATAATATCGTATATAATTTTACTAACATCATCCTTTATACATTCCATGTATGGAATGAATGAGTCATATCACTTTTAGGGGGAAATAGTTCGCACATCCTCAAATGAAATTATCGCATTTACCCATTATGGAATCCATAAAGGTATGATATAAATAAAAACTACCGAATAATATAGACAATAATATATATATATATATATATATATATCATATAAAAAAAGTTACATCTTAATGGACACTAGAAGAGGCGGTATGAGATAATTGAACAATCATCATTTCGTGAGGCGTTAGTTACCCATCCATAGAAACAATATGTTCTTTACCCATTATATAGAGGTGTAAGTAAGTGTAGTTTGACTTTTTCTCATAAACAAATCTACTATAGTTAGGATACTTGTTTTCTTATGTAAAAAATGAATAATAAGTACATAGGGAGTGGATAAGTAAAATAAAATAATAGAACTTGAGGGAAGACATTACCTTTAAATCGGGTAACTCTCTTTGGTTGGAAGCAAAAAGATTTATTGAAGTGTTTTATGACTAAGGTAAGGCTTATAGGTGTAAGAGAGGGATGTCATGAGATTATTTAGGAATAGGTTGGATGATCCAAAAGGCATGATAGGTGTGATTATTGGGTTATAGGTGATGACTTTTTATAAGGGGGTAGAGGGGCTCTTTAAGAAAGTTTGAAAACATTATTTTATTATAACTGAGTTTTGGATGAAAAAGGTCCAAAAATAATTAAATTATAACTTAAGATAACTCTTGTATGAAATAAAATTTTTCAATATGAATTGGACAGGTTTTGGATAGCTTTTTAAATTTTATAATCTCATTTATTTAACACATTTATTAATAAGGTAATCACTGCATCATCATTGTGTCATGAATAATTTTATTTCTTTGATGTCTAAAAATTATAAATAAAATAACATGATGTAGGAAATTATTTTAGAATTAAATTGAATATTTATATTCGAAGAGATAACTTATATAACCCCATGTAAAAATTTATTTACTAAAATATATATGTTTATGTAATTTTTGTCTTTACTTAAAATTAATTAATAAGAAGTGTCATTATCACTATTAAGTGGCTCCAATGTTTCCCAAAATCAACTCAAGGATACATAGGGTCGGAATTTTATCATCAATAGGATTAGGACATGTGTTAGGGTAATTTAATATTATTATAATATAATTTTTTTACCTTTATTTACTAGATTTACCTTTTAACCAAGGTAAATAAAATATTTACTAAAATGAGTATTCATAATGTATAAAAATAAAAGTGACATATTCACACAATTCGGAACCCATGATTCGAAATATGGAATCAATTTTTACAAATTCAAAACACAGAAGTGGTATAAATTAATTTAAAATTCATTCTTGTTGTTAAAACAAAAAGCGTGTTTTTAAGAAATTATAACTATCAAAAGATTTACCTTTGTTTATGTCCAATTTAAGAGTGAAATTACTTGAAGTGACCAACATTGGATTAAAAGGTAAAAATATAATCCAATTACACTTTAAAACCAATTATAATAATTTTCTTAACTATATAAATAAATTATATTAAAAGGTAGTTTTGAATTAAAATGCTATATTTTTCACTATTCATTAAAAAATGAACATTATCAGAAAAATACCAAAATTTCAACCAAAAATTTGATGTCCTGATTCTAAACAAGAATATTATTTTCTCAAATAGAGTATATTAAAGAGAAAAAAATAGATTTAAAATTTTTTTTCCATCAAAAGGCATTAAATTGGCCTTTTAAAGAATATTAGAGTGTTTATGCTAAACATTGTACTCATTTACATTTTAAACTTATAACTTTTATTGGATAAATGTAAAAACATTTAACAAAAATGTATAATCATATTTTAGTTTGTCATGCTCATTCGTTCCAATAAAACGGCTATGCGTTAACTACCATTTAAAATAATAATAATAATATATTATTTTTCGGTATTACTTAACGTTGTGTGTAACGTAAGATTTCAAAGAAACCTGTTGTTGCGTATCAGGTATTCCATCGAACATAGAATCCCCTTTAAAGTAAAATTAATATTTAATTCAAAAATATTAATAAATATGAAAATGTCATATTCTTTGTAAGATCTCGTGATTTTAGAATGGGTCAAAATCTCGAACGAGTTTGAATTTTGGCTTGTTCTGAGAAAACTGGGAGAATCTAGGAAATTTTTTTAAAGTTGTGGAGGTTGTATAGGGGTGAACGGTCTGAAAAAACAGTGCGGCCAGCCTAATAAATCGTGCACCCATGACAGTGGGCTCTGTATGGGCGGTGCATGGTTTCTCAAACCTTGTGGGAAAGCCGTGTGAAGTCCCTAGGTGAGACATTGGAAACCTCACGGTTTTCCAAAATGTGTGGGGGTAACTGTGCAACCACTTAAATTTAGGGTTTTTATGTTTCGGGCCACTCTATATTTCACATTCTTCTCTCTTTTCTTCCTCCCTCTTGTGGCTCATGCGGGGAGATCCAGCCGAAACTTCAAATTCTTCCCGAAACTTCATCCGAACTCCGTTTTAAACATCATTTGATCTGTTGGAACCCCCTCGGTAAAGCCTTGATTCCTCTTGAGTTGTTTATCTAGATTTCTATTCTAGAACGAGTTATTGGGGTTTGATCAGTATTGATTAATTTATAGATCTACCATGTTTTAGGCCAAATTGAAGGCTGATATCGGAGGAGTATCATTATACTAGTACAAGGTAGGTGGTGCATACATATTTTTGTGTTTTAGTGGTCATTTGGGTAGTGCGTCCTTTATTGTGTTTTCATGTATTTTGAGAGAGACCATAATTTATCTGCTACTGCTTATTTAAATTTCTTATTAGACCTATAGGATACCTTTGGGTATGCCCTTTGTTCTGTCTTGATTGAGCTGGGCTGGGTGAGAGGTCGTTGCTCACATGGGGAATTTTGGTCAGGGCTGCCAAAATGATAATACTTGAATTATAATGGTTTAAACTGTTAGGTTTAGTTATTTAAACATCAATATGAATTTTTGGATACCTTATAAACTTTAGTGCTGGTATGGGACAACATTTGCTTTGTCCAATTCATCTGTTTAGATGGTTTTTCCTATTATGTGTTCCGATTAAATGTGTTTTATATGTAAATTTTGAATTGCATATGCTGGAACATTCAGGTGGTGATGAGCGTGACTTGAATATTGTTGAGTGATTCTGATCAAAGTATGGGCATGGCCCGAGTTACTTTGGGTGGTTTTGACCACAAGATTGGGCGTCATGGATGTCGCCTTGAGGTAGGATGACTGTCAGGTTGGGAATGGCCCGGGTTACTGGGATGGAGAGGCCATAAAAAATGAGTGGCATGGTCACAGGGACATGAGGTATCAGATGTGTGGTGGCTTAGGTACTTTTTTTGTGATTACCTCTCACCCAAACCTTGAAAAGTGTGTACATAGAGATATTCTATGTTGAGGTAGTTTTTACCACTCGTGTGGGTAGAGGCCCCCGTAGATGTGGTCAAGGTACATTGGCTGGGGGTGCTTGCAGTAGGAAGCCACGTGGGAGGTGAGGAGCCTTCAGGGGATATCTTTGAGGCTATCAGGTTGGGGGCTGAGTCTCGTCGTGACTTGAGGGCTGGTATCACTATCCCTCTAGTTTCTTATTTGAGAGAAGATATCATCATCCCTCTGGTTACTTGATTTGAGGGCATGTATCGCTGTCCCTCAGAATATTTATTTGAGGGAAGACATCGCTGTCCCTCCAGTTATTCATTTGAGGATAGGCATCACTGTTCCTCCGAGTTACTTCATGGGCGTGCCTTTGGGACATCGGTACTTGAGGAATGAGGTATTAGGAGGCACAAGGGGCCGGGTTACTATTCTTGGGAATGCTTTCGGGACGTCGGTACTTGAGAAACGCGATGTCAGTGGGCACATGGTGCCGGGTTACACAATAGAGATTCCGATGTTGGCCGAAGTAGGTGACACTCCATGTTGGCCACTGATCACCAGTTGAGTTTGTGTTCATTTGTGCATCGTACTATTTACTCTTTTCCTAATAAATGCATGTACTTGATACATGTAGTGTCAGGGGGAACATGGTGCCGGGTTAGACGACAGAGATTCCGACATTGGCTGAAGCAGGTGACACTCCATGGTGGCCGCTGAGCACCAGAGGAGTTTATGTTTATTTGTGCATCATATTGTTTACTATTTTCCTTATACATGCATGCCTACATAAACACTTATATTAGGTATACACCATTGGGTGGTATGCTACTGAGATTTGTATCACACCCTATATGGGCGCTTCGGGACCTGTGTATAATTTATGGATTTACATGCAGGAAAGAGTCCAGCTTCAAGAGCTGGATTGGATTAGTAGTTGCACTACTCGAAAAATGGCCTATAACCACAGTTCAAAATCTTGGGTATAGCCCCCAAAACCGTGGGTTGGAAAGGCGTTGGTATAGGTCCCCAGCATATACCCACATTTTTCCAAAACTGTGGGTATAGGTGTCCTTCCACCGTGTCAACGAAACATACCCAATTTCCATGGTGTCAAAGGATTTTACCCACAGTTTAAAAACCGTGGGTATAGATCCTAAAATAATGCAGGCTGCAGGTTTTGATCCCGCAACCTCTTCGCTGCAAACACCGCATCTAACCACTACCCTAACATCACCTATGTGTATATATATTTATATTTACTTTAATATAGTTATATAAATCGTGGGTATAGATTGAAGTACCGTGGGTATAGGTCGGCCGCAACAAAATTCCCTTCCTGCGGAAAAAAAAATTCTCGCGCACACACAGGAAACCCATACACACGATTTTTCATAATGGTGGGTATACATATTTTAGCTCAGACCTATCTCCACAATTTTGGGGAAAACCGTGGGGATAGGTACCCCTATACCCACGGTTTTGAAAAACTGTGGGTATATGTTACTTTTTAGGACGTATCCCCACGGTTTTGGAAAACCATGGGGATAGACCCCCCTATACCCACAGTTTTTGGAAAACCGTGGGTATAGGTCTTGAAAATTTACCTATGACCACGGGTTTCAAAAACTGTGGGTATGGGGGGGGGTCTATCCCCATGGTTTTGGGGAAAACCGTGGGGATAGGTCCATTTTCCAGTAGTGTTTCATAAAGATGGTATGGACCTAGAGGTCTTGCCTAGCTGGAGTTTACTTTGTTTTTCTTTCTTTCTATTATCAGCATGCTTTATTGATTGTAGGTATAGTTGGTTAGCCATTGGTGCCCCTTTTGTATTGACCTACTTGTATACATGATTGTTGTTCAGTGGTAGTTACAAGTGATTAGCATGTTGTTGTGTTCACTTTCTGCTACTACTGTTATATTTATTACTTCCGCTATTTATCGATATTGAATGTGCTTTTGCTATACGGGTCTGGTTCGAGTCTGCTGAGTTATTTATTCCGTTGCATCTTTATTATTATACTCAGACCAGTACCATTATTATCCTCAGAGAGGGTATAACCTCACCACTATACCTATGAGACCCTCACTTCTAGTCGATAACCTTTGGAATTCGGGGAGGTGCGCCTAAGGTAGTAACACCCAACCCATTTAGCACTATTCGGGTGGCTGTTTGGGTCTAGGTCATTACAAAGTGGTATCAGAGAAGTTATTGACAGGGATTTAGTAGCATTGTTTTTCTAGATAATAATGATATTGAGACTTGTCTTTTTATTTCTACTTGTTTTAATATTTGGGATATGGTAGGCTCAAGAGAAGTTGTTATTGGAACTGGGTTTTTAGCTAGTGATTGGGTGCCTACTACCCCAGGTATGAGGGATGGACCAAGTTTCCATGGGTGGGAAATGCGGTTAGCTTTTTCTCAGATTACATTTTATGTGATTTTCACCTTGGTGGCTCACATGGTGTGAGATGTTATTGATTGTGATATGTGACCCTTGACCCGGTGAGGTAAGGAAGAATTGGAACCTCGCCCGATATGGAAAGGCTAGTTTGCTTGGCTTTTGATAGGAACATTTTACTGTATTTCAATTTCATAACATTACGTATACTTTGTGATTTGATAATACCATGTGAAGAAAATGTCCATTTCCATGCTTTGAATTTTTGAAATGTAAAAAGGTGAAATTCCTGATAGAATTACTTGTTTGTTGCAACATGTTATGCCATTCTTGGTATATTGTAGAATTTCATGCGACATGGTATTTGAGTCTGGATCTTGTACAAGATGCGATGTACTTTGGTTGAGGTGATTTTGATCACCAGGATTGGGTGACTAGGTCGTCTGTTGAGGCAACTTCGGTTGTCGGGACGAGCATGGCCTGAGGTACTTTTGATACTTGGATCTGATAATGGCGTGTAAGGAGGCCATGAGGCCGGGATGCCATGGGCATGGGTTTCGGTGATGGAGAGTAAGGGTATTAGTTATGCACTTCTTTTTACCGCTTCTCTTATCTGCGTAGAATATATATTGTTATATATATATGTGGGCTATCTGACCATTTATGGTATTAAGTGGGTTCCATTAGCCGACTCAGATGGAGCGTCATGCAGGAGATGATATAGTTCCACAGGTGTAGGATCAGGTTCAGGGTCTTGTGTAGGCAGAGCAGGATTTGAAGGTACATGCTCAGGGATAGGATCAGGTCCAGGATCCAGGGCTGGCAGGACAACAGTTGGGTTTGGCAGCATTCAGACCATGGCTCGATGAGCAGATCCGAGATAGCCTGGTATGTGTCTTGCAGGGGATCAAAAGAGGTGTGTAGGGTACAGAGCCATCTATGGATTATTAGACGTGAGAGTTCCTATCGCAGCACCCACTGCTTTTTCAGGGTGAGGGTTGTCCGCAGGCTGCTGAGAATTGGATTGAGATCCTGCATATGATCTTTGATCAGCTCAAGATGCCTCCAGGGCGGAGGGTCAAGCTGGCGACGTACATGCTGCGAGGACCGGAAAAGTGCTGGTGGGATGTGCAGGTTCAGGCTTGTAGGGATGAGGGACTGGCATGGAAGGATTTTGAGAACAGGTTCTTTGAGCACTTTTACCTGGAGACATTGAGGGCAGAGAGATCTCAGGAGTTCTTGAGTTTTCAGTAGGGAGACATGTCTGTCATGGACTATGAAACTACTTTCAATGAGTTTTCTCGCTTTGCTCCTGGTATGGTAAACAATAACGCGACATGGGTTAGGCGCTTCGAGGATGGATTACAACATGCCATTCTGATCTAGGTAAATATCTTCCGGCTAGGATCTTTCTCATAGGTGGTGAATCAGGAGCTCATAGCGGAGGCCAATTAGAGGGAGAAGCCCTAGGTCGGTCGGGCAGCGACCTCCGGTGATGGTTCAGACATCAAGAAGTGAGGACAGGATGAGTCCCAGCAGAGTAGTCAGGCCAAGGACTCAGCTAGACCACCTCGTAGTAGTTCTTCAGTGGTTTTCTTTCAGTGTGGACAACAAGAACATATTCGGACTCAGTGCGATAGGCCTCTAAAGGAGTGCCGAGCATGTGGAATGGTCGGACATATGGAGAGGTTTTGCATGCATCTTTATTAGACTGCTGGAAGGCAGGGACCAGGACAAACAGTTGCATCTGAAGTTGGTTCAGGTTCGGTACCAAGAGAGGGTAGTCGAGGTTTAGCTGCACGCAGAGGATATGACAGAGATAGCAGGACCCATCTGAGGGGTCAGTGGCTAGTGACTGGAGTAGCACCCCAGGGATGTCAGGCATCAGGCAGTCGTGCTTCAGGCCAGGTGCACACCATGGAGTTTCCAGAGGCTAGGCAGGCTAGTGAGCCGACAACTATTAGAGGTACACCACGGGTGTGACCGTGATTTCCTTGTTCTCTTCTAGCATGACCTATAGAGGCATGTCGATTTTGAGTGCATGTGATGCACATGATATATGTGGACTAACTAGATGCTAGTTAGTGGATTTGGTGCCATATCAGGTGCATGATATATTTATATATATATATATATGTATGAGATGAATAGCATCAGGGGAATCGAGGATGCAAGTTACATGAGGATCCATGGGCATCGGGGCATCGAGGATGCATGATAGTTGAGGTGTTAGGAACTAGGTTTGTTTTGAGAATCCATGGGATGCAAGACCTCGTGGAGGCGGACACCGATGCAGTGCGAGATATGTTAGATGTCGGAAGCGGCACGAGTGTGCCAATGAGGCGTAGGGGTGAATATGTGTCATGAGAGGACCTTGAGTCTGGTAACAGGTTAGCGAACCTTTTCTAGTTCTTAGTTTTTTCAGGATGAGAATGAGTTAGGTGATTTCTAAGGTGGGGAGCCCCCTTAAGGAATTTAGCCAGAACCTTGAGACTAGGGAAGTCCAGGTTACCTTAATCTAGGTGGCATGTTCAGTGCCATCTTTGGGTTTTGTTTGATAGCTCGGGGACGAGCTATGTTAAGTTGGGGAGTTTGTAAGAACCCAGGTTTTTAGAGAGGGTCAAAATCCCGAACCTGTTTGAGTTTTGGATTCTTCTTAGAAAAATGGGAGAATCTAAGAAAAACTTTTAAAGTTGTGGAGGTGATATAGAGGCGCAAGATTGGTGCACGGTCTGAAAAAACTGTGCGGCAAGCCCAGGAAACTGTGCAACCTTGACAGTGGGCTTCGCACGGGCGGCACACGGTTTTTCAAACCATGCGGGCAAGCCGTGCGAAGTCCCTGGGTGAGATAGTAGAAACCGCATGGTATGGAACATGGTTTGACAAACCATGTGGGGTAACCGTGCGACCACATAATGTTAGGGTTTTTAAGTTCTGAGCCACTCGTGATTTCCCATTCTTCTCTCTTTTCTTTCTCCCTCTTGCCTCTCATGTGGGGAGAGTCGGCCAAACCTTCAAATATTTCCCAGATCTTCTCCTGAACTCTATTTCAAACATAGTTTGATCTGTTGGAACCCCCTCAGTAAGGCCTTGATTCCTCTTGAACCATTTTCTTGATTTCTGTTCTATAACGAGTTATTGGGGTTTGAGCAGTTTTGATTCTTTTGAAGATCTACCACGTTTTAGGCCAAATTGAAGGCTTCTATTGGAGGAGTATCATTGTACTAGTACGAGTTCAGTGGTGCATACCTCGTTTTGTGTTTTCATGGTCATTTTGGGTAGTGCGGCCTTCAGCGTGTTTTCAGGTATTTTGAGAGAGACCCTAATTTATCTGCTACTGCTTATTTAAATTTCTTATTAAACCTATGGGATAGCTTTGGGTATGCCCTTTGTTCTATCTTGATTGATTAGGACTGGGCGAGAAGTCGTTGATCATATGGGGAATTTTGGTCGGGGTTTCCAAAATGATAATACTTTAATTGTATTGGTTTAAACTGTTAGGATTAGTTGTTTAAACCTTGATATGAATTGTTGGAGACCTTTGAAACTTCAACGCTGGTATGAGACAACACATTCTTAGTCCGATTCATCTATTTAGATGGTTTTTTCTGTTACATGTTCTGATTAAATGTGTTTTATATGTAAATGTTGAATTGAATATCGGATTGTGATAGGCATGACTCAGATATTTTTGAGTGATGCTAATCACATGATGGGAATGGCCCGAGTTACTTTTGGTGGTTTTGACCACGGGATTGGGCGTTATAGATGTCAACTTGAGGAAGGATGACTGTCAGGTTGGGCATGGCCTGGGTTACTGGAATGGAGAGTCCATCAGACTTGAGTGGCATGGTTGTAGGGACATGAGGTGTCAGATGTGTGGTGGATTAGGTACTATTTTGGTGATTACCGCTCACTCGGAACTTGAGTAGTGTGCACATGGAGATACTCCGTGATGAGGGGTTTTTGACCACTCGTGTGGGTAGAGGCCCCCATAGATGCAGTCTAGGTACTTTGGTTGGGGGTTCTTGCCATAGGAAGACACGTGGGAGGTGATGATCCTCCAGGGGATAGCTTTGAGGCTATCGGGTTGGGGGAGGAGGCTCGCCGTGATTTGAGGGCAGGTATCACTGTCCCTCCTGTTGATTATTTGAGGGTGGATATTTCCATCACTCTGGTTACTTGATTTGAGGGTAGGTATCACTGTCCCTCCAGCTATTTATTTGAGGGAAGACATTGCTGTCCCTCTGGTTATTTATTTGAGTATAGGCATCGTTGTTCCTTTGGGTTATTTCTTGGGCGTGCCTTCGGGATGTCGGTATTTGAGGTAGAAGGTGTCAGGAGGCACAAGGTGCTGGATTAATAGTCTTGGGCGTCCCTTCGAGACATTGGTACTTGAGACACGCGCTGTCAAGGGGCACATGGTTCCGGGTTACACAACAGAGATTTCAGATTTGGCCGAAGCAGGTGACGCTCCATGGTGGCCACTGAGCAACAGTGGAGTTTGTGTTTATTTTTACATCGTACTATTTACTTTTTTCCTTATAAATGCATGTACTTCAGACATGTAGTGTCAGGGGGAACATGGTGTCGGGTTACACGACAGAGATTCTATCATTGACCGAAGCAGGTGATACTCCATGGTGGCCGCTGAGCACCAGTGGAGTTTGTGTTTATTTGGGCATCATACAGTTTACTATTTTCCTTATACATGCATGCCTACTTAAACACTTATATTAGGTAAGCACCGTTTGGTGGTATACTACTGAGATATGTCTCACACCCTACACAGGCACTTCGGGACACGGGCTGACTTTATATATTTATGTGTAGGAAAGAGGCCAGCTTCCGGAGCTTGATTGCATTAGCTGTTTTATGGAGATAGTATGGACCTTGAGGTCTTTCCTAACTGGAGTTTACTTTATTTTTCTTTATTTCTTGTAGTAGCATGCTTGCTTGATTGTAGCTACAATTGGTTAGCCATTGGAACCCCTTTTGTATTGACCTTCTTGGATGCATGATTGTTGTTTAGTGGTAGTTACAAGTGATTAGCATGCTGTTATATTTACTTTCTACTGCCGATGTTATATTTATTGCTTATGATGTTTATGGATATTAAATGTGCTTCTTCTATGCAGGTCTGGTTCGAGACTGTTGAGTTATTTATTCCACTAAATATTTATTGTTATACTTGGACCAGTACCATTATTATATTCCTAGAGGGTATAGCCTCCCCACTATACCTATGAGACCCTCGCTGCTAGTCAGCAGCCTTTGGCGTTCAGGGAGGTGGGCCTAACGTAGTAACACCCGACCCATTTAGCACTATTCGGGTGGCTGTTCGGGTTCGGGTCGTTACATTCTTTATTTACCTGGGATGTTAAATCCTTCCCCCCTTTTGGAAATAGAGTTATCGTAATTTTATTCACATATCAAATAAATGGGGGTATTTATCCCCCATAACATTATCTGATTCCCATGTAGCCTCTTCAACCATATGGATTTTCCATAAAATCTTTACCTGATCAATTAAATTATTCCGCTACACTTGATTTCTTTGGTCAAGAATCTGGACTGGTTGTTCCTCATAATAAATATTCTCTTCCAACTTAACTTCCTCTGGACTCAAAACATGATATGGATCCAAAAAATACTTTCTAAACATTTAAACATGAAAAACATTGTGTAAATAGGATAAATTTGGAGGTAAATCCACTCTGTAGGCAGCTAATCAAACTTTCTCTAGGATTTCATAGAGTCCAATGAACCTCGGACTCAACTTTACCTTCTTACCAAAACTCATCACACTTTTACATGGAGAAACTTTGAGAAAGACTTGATAACCTATCTCAAATAAAAGATCCTTCTTATGGATATTTGAATAACTAATCTGCCTGCTCTGAGCTGTTATCATGTTCTTCTGAATCAACTGAACCTTTTGTACCATCTCTTCTACCAATTCTAGTCCCATCAAGTTGCTTTCACCTACTTCATCCCAAAAAGCTGGAGTTCAACACCACTTTTCATATAATGCCACAAATAGATCCATTTGTATCCTGGAATGAAAATTGTTATGATAAGAAAATTTAACCAAGGAAATATGTTGGTCCCAAATTTTCTGGTAAGCCATTGACAAAGCACGTAGCATATCTTCCAAAGTCTGAATTGTTTGTTCTGACTACCCATCTTATTGAGAATGAAAATTTTTACTAAAATTAAATTTAGTAACCAATAACATCTATAGGAATTTACAAAAGTTATAAGTAAATCTCAGATCACGATCAGATACAATGGATAGGGGAAATACATACAACCTAACTATATCTTTAACATACAACCGATAATTTTTATCTAGAGACAACATATCTCGAATAGGAAGGAAATGAGAAGATTTAGTCAATCAGTCAACAATAACCCAAATTTCATTATTACCTTGAGATGACTTTGGTAATCCCACAAAAATACTATTGATTTATTTTCCCATTTCCACTCTAGCACTAGTAAAGGAAGATGTATCCCTTTTAGTAACTGCTGCTATGTTATAACCTACTGACAAGTCAAACACTTCATAGTAAAGTCAACAATATCTTCTTTCATTCCATATCACCAGTAATACTCCTGAATATCTCTGTACATCTCTGTACTGCTGGGGTGAACTGAAAACAGAGAACTATGAGCTTCACATAAAAACTCATTCTTCATCTGTGAATCACAAGGAACACATAAACTCTTCCCAAATATCAATACACAATCATTATCAATGTTAAATAAGGTAACTTACCCTTCGGAAACAACTCTACCTTTTCTATAACACATTGTCTTCCTTATGTGCTTTATTAATTATGTCTCATAGAGATGATTTCAATGACACCTAAAACAAAATAGAGGGATTTCCTACACTAAAAACCTTTTTACCAAAGTTTATAAAATCATTAATCAAAGGATATTGTTACAAACGTAACATGAGTAATGTAGCATTACTCTTTCAACTCAAATCATCAGCCAGTTTATTTTCCTTTTCCAGATGGTAATGGATCATGCAATAATAATCAATGATTAATTCCAGCCATCTCCTCTCTCTCATGTTCAATTATTTCTGAGTAAATATATACTTCAAACTTCTTTGGTCAGTATATATTTTACATTTTACTCCATACACATGATGCCTCCAATTTTTTAAAGCAAAAACAACAACAGCTAATTCCAAATCATGTGTTAGGTAATTTAACTCATTAGGTTTCAACTGACCCGAAGAAAAATAAATTACTTTATCATTCTACATTAGGACACAACCACGTCCTTTCAACGAATCATCACTTTAGATAACAAACTCACAATTTCTGTAAGGTAGTACCAAAACTGGAGGATTCACCAATTTTCTTTTCAACTCCTGAAAACAATCATCACATTCTTTTGCCTAAATAAATATAACACCTTTTCAAGTTAACTTAGTCATTGGGCTAGAGAACCATGATATTTTTTCAACAAACCTCCAGTAATAACCTGCTAAACCTAGAAAACTATGAATCTATATGATATTGGTAGGTATTGGCCATTCTTCAATAACTTCTTTTAGTAGGATCAATAGTTATTCCATTTTTTTGGAATAATGTGTCCATGGAAAGAAATTTTTTGTAACTAAAACTCACACTTTTTGAATTTACCATACAGTTTCTTTTCTTTTATGTTTTGCATGAAAACCCTTAAATGATTTTCATATTCTTATTTACTTTTGGGATAAACCAAAATATCATTATTGAACACAACCATAAAATTATCTAGGAACTCACAGAAAATTCTATTCATAAGATACATGAATACAGTAGGTGCATTGGTTAACCCAAAAGGAATAACTAAAAATTCATAATGGCCATATCTAGTATGAAACACAGTCTTCATAATTTCAGCTTACTTTACATTCAAATGATGGTACCCTGACCTCAATTCAATCTTTGAAAAATATTGAGCTCCTTAGAGCTAATCAAAAAAATCATCAATATGAGGCAAATGATACTTGCTCTTAACAGTGATGTTATTCAATGCTCTATAATCAATGAAAAGTCTCATTGAACCATCTTTATTTTTAACAAACAAGACAAGGTCACCCCATGGTTATGTTCTTGGTTGAATGAAACGTTTATCTAATAACTCCTGGAATTTCTTCTTTAACTCTAAAAGGTAAATTTGAGCCATTCGATAAGGGGGTTTTGAAATTGGCATAGAATCAGGAACTTAGTCAATAGTAAATTCAACTTCCCGATTAGGTATTATACCAGGAAACTCATCAGTAAAAACATAAAGATAATCATTTACAACTAGCACATCATTAATGTGAACAGTTACTTTGTTTTCAATAATATGTGGATGGTTTCATTCATTTCCATAATTTACTAGTTTCTTAGCTTCCTGTCATGTTATCAGAAGTATGGAATCATTCTTGTAAACTAACTGAAATTATTTCTAAAAAGAAACCACTTTAGCATTTTATTCAATCTTATAATGATAAATGTAAATCCAATCCATACCCAAAATAACATCAAACTCTACTAGAGGCAAAGAAAAAAGGTTTGTAGGTAGGTTCTTTTTGCATGCAAGGACATGAAGGTTCTTAAAATTTCTTTTTGTCTCAACATTTACTCCTGGTGTTTTTACCATAAGTTTAGGATTCATATCTTGATATGGAATTCCCAATTTAAATGAAAAATTATCATAAATGAAAGAGTGTGTAGACCCTGAATTAAAAAACAAATTGGCATAATCTGAAAAAAAAATAGTGTTCCTAATACTACTTCATTTGATACCCCAACATCTGCTGAAGTAGTTGCAAAAGATATCACCACCACTTTCTACTTGTAGTTCGGCTTCTTTCCCTCAGTTGATATCTTCATTGGACACTCATTTTAATAATGACCCATTTCATTGCACTTAAAACATTTTATTGACTGTAAATCACAAATTTTCTTACCATTAACTTGAATTTTTTCCGTGGAATTACAAGCCTTATGTCCAATTTTACCACATCGTTAGCACTTAAAAAAATTCAAAAGACATTCCCCATCATGATTTTTACAACAATTTTCACAAACTATAAACTTAAGTTTCTTACCATCAGACTTTTTTGAAGAGTTCTTCCCTTTTATCTGCCACCTTGGCCTCTTATTCTGTTGTTTATCAAGGAACACCTGATCATCGGTAAACTCTATTTCCACCTTCTCTACACACCAAACAAGTATTTCATAACTTTTTAGCTCACAAGAATATAAATCCCTTAGAAACTTTGGCTATAATCCTATGTAAAAACTATTGATTTTACTATCTTGGTCTCGATTGAAATTTAGAACATACCTTCCCAGTCAAGTGAATTTTTCTTCATATATAGCCACTAATTCATATTCCCACCTCAATTCCAAGAATTTTTTTTCCATCCCAAGACAAACTACATTAGGAAAATATTTCCCAAGAAACATACCTTTGAATTCATCCCAATCAAGAGCATCAATCTCCTCACTATCCCTGATATTTTTCACCATTGACCACCACTGATCGGATTCACCTTCAAAATGGTAAACAAAAAGACTATCCATTGATGTTTTGTACACTCCATGACATCAAAAATATTCTTCAGTGCTTTAAGCCACCCTTCTGATAGCAAAGGGTCAGATGATCCTCTGAATGATGGAGGATTTGTGCTCATGAAATTCTATACTACTGACATGTTCCTTTTTGGTTAATCTGGCTGATCTCATGCATTGATACCACCACCATTTATAGCCTGATTCAATTGTTCCATCACTACTACAAACTATTTAGTTCCAATTTAGACCATATTAAGTTGCTTTTTCGGAGGTTTGTCTTCCTCTTGATGTCGTCCCATCATAGCTACCCTGTTTCCTCTATGAAAAACCATTCTGAACACAGAAATATCTTAGGTGAAACAACTTGGTAATATGTAAATTATATATCATTTAAATTTGACCATAAATTAATTTATTGACATTGATTTAACAATGTTTTAACTCCAAAAGTAGTCTAAACCGACCTATGATACCATCAATAAGGCCCCAGCCTTAAAGATTACATAATCTTGAATTAAAATGAATAATTAACATTGAGGATCTTTTAATATTTAGGGTTTTAGAGAATTAAGCTATAACTATTACATTACATCTCAAAAATTACAAAGTAAACACTTCTACTGAATTTCCATTTTTTCATAAAATAAAAACTCTTGAAAAATAGAGTCATGTCTAGTTCCATGTTTTAGACAACATGACTTTTCCTTGATCCCATCCTTGACCCTATTCATCTTTATTTCCTGTGAAATACATTTAAAAAACTTGGGATGAGCATAAAAAGCTTAGTAATGGTTATAAAATAAATAAAGAAAATATTTGTTCATCAAAACATAAGATTTTTAACTTACCTCATGAAATCATAAGATTTATGAATAGCACATTGAAATCATAAAACATAAATGTAACTTGTGTAATCTATAACATACTTATGTTGTAGCATTCACAGCTATGTAGGGAGTTTTGTTTGGAATACCCATCACAATATATTACTTAAATATCTTAGAAAAAACATTAACATCTACCTCCATCACGTTACCTAATGTATTGGAGAGCTATCTTGGGCTCACCCACCCTAGAATTATCATCAAACCACCTGTATATGCAAACAATGCCCAAGAACCATAACATATTCAAAACACATTAACAAACATAAAGGAAAAATAGAATTGCCTCATATCAATCAAAATTTATCAATTAAATATATTTAAATAACCAATCCATTATGAAAACCATTTCCAATAACAAAATAAATAAAATAGTATATGGTATTTATCTTCCATTTAAAAACATTACATCTTGTTAAGGAAGCCAAATATCAAATAACGCTTGCAACGGTGGAAAGGTCGTTGTCACCACATACGTTAAAAAGAAACATTCTCTTTTTTTTAGTAAAATTCAACATAGAAATAGAATACCTTTGAATGAAATAAAAAGTTATACACCATATAAATGAATGTCGTGTAGAAATCAAAATATGCCTCAATGAAAGGAGATTGAGACGAAGTCCCTTACGTTGTTTCCAACTTGACTCTTTCATTCTTTAATCTCCTGAATAATAAACAAAAGTTAATTTATACTTACTTCAGAAAATTTTTCATGTTTATTCTTCCTTTTATATAACTTATTACCATGTTATAAACATAATATAATCATTTAAGATAACAATGGTCGTTTTGTCGAAATTTGGTACTTGAGTCAAAAATGAGCTTCTTATAATTACAAGTTTTCCATGTGGTAAAAAATTACATTATATATAGAATTATATTCATGAATTAGATATCATATATATCATATATATCTAGTATATATATGTATTTAAAACAGTACATAACATTTGGAGATAAGAAATGAAATGCACCGTTCATGGAGACAGTAAGCCATACATACTCATGAATGAAACTTTCATTTCTATTTCATATTTAATGGAATGAAAACATAATTATAACTTGGTATATTATAATTATATTATGATATCATATATAATTTCATTAACTCTATCCTTTATACGTTCCAAATATGGAATAAATGAGTCATATTACTTTGAGGGGGTGGCAGTCCGCACTTCCTCAAATGAAATTATCACGTTTACCCATTATGGAAACCATAAAGGTATGAGATAAATAAAAAATACATAAGAATAGAGAAAATATAATATATATCACATATAAATACATTTCCATCTTAATGGCCTCCATAAGAGGTGGTAGGAGTTAATTGAATAGTCATCGTTTCATGAGGCATTAGTTCGTCGGCCACAGAAACAATATTTTCTTTACCCATTAGATGGAGGTGTGTGTAAGTGTAGTTAGAATTATTCTCATAACAAAAACCTAGTATATTGAGGATACTGGGGTTGTTATGGTAAAAAATAATAAGAAGATCATATGGAGCGGAGATGTAAACTAAAAGAATAGAACTTGAGGGAAGACATTACCTTTAAATATGGGAACTCCCTTTGGTTTGAATTTAAAATGCTTTCTTGATGTTATTTATGGCTAAGGTAAGGCTTCTAGGTGGAAGATAGGGATGTTGTTAGATTATTTTGTTAGAGTTCGGATGAGAAAATGGTCTCTCTAGGTGTGAGTAAGGGGTTAGAGTTTATGACTTTTTATAAGGGGGAGGAGGGGCTCTTTAGGAAAGTTTTCAAAACATTATTTTATTATAACTGATTTTCAGGTTTAAAATGTCCAAACCTCATTAAATTCAAATCAAAGATGACTCTTGTTAGAATTAAAATCATACAATAATAATTTTACAGGTTTTGGATAGGTTTTTAAATTTTATAATCCTATTTATTTAAATCATTTATTAATAAGGTAATCGCTACATCATCATTGTGTCATAAATAATTTTATTTATTTGATATCTAAAAATTATAAATAAAATACCATGATGTAGGAAATATTTTTATATTTCAAATGAATATTTATATTCAAAGAGAAAACATATATAACCCCATGTAAAAATTGACTACTAAAATATATATGTTTATGTAATTTTTGTCTTTACTTAAAATTAATTAATATAAAGTGTCATTATCACACCTAAGTGGCTCCATGGGTTCCCAAAATCAACCCATGGATGCCCATGGTCAGAAATGTATCATCCAATAGGACTATGATACATTTTAAGTTAATTTTATATTATTATAATATTATTTTTTTACCCTTATTTAACAGATTTATCTTTTAACCATGGTAAATAAAATATTTACTAAAGTAAATATTCATAATGTCTAAAAATAAAAGTTAGCTATTCAAAACATTTGGGCCTGTTAATTCCAAATATGGAATCCATTTTTCCAAATTCTAAACACATAAGTGGAATAAATTAATTTTAAATTAAATCCCATTGTCAAAATAAAAAGTGTGTTTTTAAGAAATAATAACTATCAAAATATTTACCTTTGTTTATGTCCAACTTAAGAGAAAAATTAATTATGATGAACAACATTGTATTAAATGGTAAAAATATAATCCAATTACACTTTAAAACTAATTAAAATAATATTATAACTATATAAATAAATTATATTAAAAGGTAGTTTTTAATTAAAATGTTGTATTTTACAATATTCATTAAAAAGTAATAATTATGAGTAAAATACCAAAATTTCATCCAAAGTTAATATTGATGTCTTGCTTCAATAGAAGAATGTAATTTTTTTCTCAAATAGAACATATAAATGTGAAAAAAATAAATTTGAAAAGGGTTCTCCATCAAAAGGCGGTAAATCGGCCTTTTAATGAATATTGGAGTGTTTATGATTAAAATTTGATCCATTCACAATTTAAGCTTTTAAATTTTATTAGATAAATGTAAAAACATTTAAAAAACATATATAATCATATTTTAGTTAGACATGTTCATTCCCGCTAATACAACATCTATATAGTAACTACAATTTAAAATAATAATATTAATATATTATTTTTCGGTATAACTTAACGGTTAGTGTAACCTAAGATTTCAAAGAAAACCATTATTGTGTATCGGGTATGCCATCAAACATAGAATCCCCTTTAAAGTAAAATTAATATTTAATTCAAAAATATTAATATATATGAAATGTCATATTCTTTATTTACCTGAGATGTTACAATTCTTCCCCACTTGGCTATAAATCCATCACCCATCAAAAATACATGTTTAAATTACATATCTCATAGAAATTATATCCTTTGAAGCTCAGTGGTGTTTCTATGAAGATTAAAAATCCAAGGTATTTTTTCTTATTTATTTTTAATTTTTTATTGTTTTTAAAATATTTACATATGAAAAATTTATTTATTTATATAGTGTCATGACAAACTATTATTAAATAATTAGTAAGATATATGATTATTTTTAATAAAATTATAAATTTTGAATTTAAATTATTGTTATGTATACTTTTAATTATTTTATCATTATATTTCGTGGTTAAATATCAATAATGTTGTAATAATTTAAAAAAATGCAATTAGTTTAAGTCACATAAAAATTGATATAAGTATTAATTGAAATTATTTTTTATAATAATTATTTAATAATTTTTATCAGTCATTTAGTTCAATGTTCTCTAGTAATTAAAAAAAATGAAATATTTTAATGTCATATTAATATTATTATAAATATTTTATTTGTATAATGTTTTTATAATAGTTTATGTATTAATTTTATTATTTATTTTGGTTTATGTTTAATTGTGGTTAAGTATATAGTATGATGATTGGTTTTTTATTTTAATACTATGGTAACACTATAAAACTACAATTTTTTAATTGTCTGGATACATTTACAGTTCAAATGATTATTATTTATAATTTTATTATTGATTATTGATTTATTTTTAATAGAATATTTATTAATATAATATAATATATTTTTTTGTGAACTTTTAGATATTTTTTAATTTATTCTAGTTGTCAATGTTCTGTTTGTTGAGATAAAATTTCTGAGTTTGTTAGACAATTGGATGTTATAATATGTATTAATGTTTTTATTCCTTTCGATGATAGTATAATAAAAATAATAATATATTATAAAGATAATCATGACATTCACATATATTCATTATAATGGGGAAGTAGATAATTCACACCAGGGAGTTAGGTATACTAAAATACATGTTTAGGTTTTTAATTGGAAATATTGTATAAAATTTGAAGATTCCTAGAAAAAACTTCATAATCAATTCCATCTATGAGATAAAATGGTCATCTGAACAATTAGTTCTAGGTATCATTGAGGCAATGATAGGATGAAACATGATTTTGTCACAGTATTGATAATTTTTTCCTACCAAGAAGTTGTTTAAATGTTCATGCAATAATACAGAATTCAAATTATGGAGTTATACATTGATTTATCTATTCATGAGTAAGATCATCACACTTTTCATAAATGACACAATAAATTTCTAGTCCATTTTTATCTAGTGTAGAATTATGTTGTGACTTGTTATCCTCAAACCTAATCACCTTTATGAATGATCTCATATATTCAAAAAATTCCACCAACCATCTAAGATATGATGTAATATGATTTAGTGGTTAATAATGATCTAGATGATTGGAAAAAATGTGAGGATATTGTTGATGAGGAGGAGTAAGTGTAGTTAGAAACATCAAATCTAGTGTCAAACTATGGGATTCATAATCTATTTCAATTATTGTTGTGGTCTTATAAAGAAATGTCAATCCTGTTAGAATTTGATTCAACTATCATCATCCCCACTATAGATTTTTTTAATAATAATTAGTGATACAAAATATTATGATGATGATGTTTTATATGTTATTAGTGAATTTGAAATTAAATAAGTGATGAATATTATACTCAATCAACATCATACTTAATTAAACTATAGTAAAATATTTAGTGAATCAAAAATAAAAAAAATACATTTTTTAGTGTGATAAGTAATGGAAATATTATAAAATGAATTTTCAAGGAATATTCGAAATGAATTTTGACTACTGGAGGAAATACAATGTATATGTTGTACACACCTGTGTCAATATTTGTTCGACACATGGACTTACACATTTGGATTCCAAATTCATTTCGACTATTGTTGTTTACATTGAAATAACATGCTTAATTTTCTGGTATATCTTGTTTATCATTGAGAATAATAGATGTTCCAATATAAAATCTCCAAGAAGAATGTTTGTATGACATGATATTAAATAATTCTAAAAATTTAAGGGGATAGGTACAACTCTTCTTGGTTCTAGAGAAACATATTTAGACGATACAACACAACATTTAGGTCATTTACTAATTATATACTTATGAGTATGTGATGAATAAAAATCATGAAGATCCATGTAAGGTATTTTTTCATCAGCTATTTTGGGAATTCTTATGTTTCATTGATTCATTTACAAATTGAAAGTTGTTTTCTCAATTTGAAAAAATATTTTTTTACAATATATATAGTGGAACATAATTTTTGTCTCTACACATGATGGTAGTCATGCGCCAATACCATTATCATATTTTTCATTAAATATGTCATCTTTTTATCCAAAGGCTGGATTTTGGATTTTATTTGAGAATGTGTTTAACGTATTAGAGGCATATCTTGACCACATATATTACTTAAGAAAATATACAGGAAATCAATTGATTAGGTGTTACATAGAGGTCACTTCATGTTTACTATCGATATTGCATTAACCAAATATCCAATAATATGTGAAGAAGTTCAAGGATGAGGGTATAAATAATACAATCATAAAATTTCATAAGTTTTCATAACATATTGTATTTAATAAATTTTTATAAAGATCATTAGAAGTAAAAAATTATTTATTCAACTCAGAATATGAACCCAAACCAGATAAGATGGGGGATTTCCATGAAGGCCCGAATGGACTGAAGGCCTTCATTTTTATTGATTTTTGGTAACCCGCTTTCAAGGGATGAGGGGGAACCCTTACAAGTCCTGTAGGATCAGAGATTACAAGGCTCGTAGGCTTAAGAGATTACATGACCCGAATTTCTTAGGGAATTCAAGCAGACTATCTACAAGGAACTGCCCCTCCCCAACATGTGCGTCATGATAGTAGCTCTCCACCTTTTCATGGTCGTCTGGCTAGGATTCCTGTGCAAGAACAGGCTGGTACTGATGACATAGTCGTACCCTCTCATTCTGACAATCCATTTGACTCTTCTATGGTTAGTGCACCTGCTCTGAATCCTCTTCTAGGGCTGCTTCTTTTTTGTAGTGTGTTTGGGGCAACTACATGTGGCCCGAGGGCCTTAAAGGTGGTCTGAAAGCCCTACTAACCCGAAGTCTTGGGTGTCCTGAAAGCCTTAAGGACTCCATGCCCAAACCAGTGGCCCAAGGTGAATAGTTCCAGCTGCTACAGTATCGAACAATACCTACTACAGTAACTGCTACAGTGCCTGCTACAGTACCTGCACAGTGTACAGTCTGCTATAGTACCTGTACAGTGTACTGTTATTCTACAGTACCCGCACAGTGTACAATACTGCTACAGTGCCTGCTACAGTTCCTACTACAGTCCTTCTACAGTAACAGAAATATTCCTCTACCTGGTTTTGAACCTGGGTCTTGTGGATGCACTTAAGGATACCTCACCAACTGGGCTGAGGCTCATGTGCTCTGAAGGGTACTCAATGAATCTTTTTATTACTTTATTCAAAAATCAAAATGAAAATAGACGATATTGTATGATGGGGGAATCATATTAAAAAACACTAAGACCAATATTTTTTAATTAATAAATTGAGTTTGAAAGGGAATATTCAAATCAGTTTTCACTTTTTTAGTGTAGGAAAATTTCTTTCCCCATGTCGTTTACTACCACTTTTTTCGTGTTTTATGGTCATTATTAGGTGATGAGACAATGTGAATTAGTTTTTCATATTCCTCCTTCTCCTAGATAGGATGAAATTTTATATTCTATAAAGTTCACTAGGAGCTATAAAACCTATTGTGTGCAGTATCCGACATGGAACATAAGAGTATTTTTAAATAAATATAGTTCATATTATATTTCAAAAATATGAGACTTTATTTCTCCAACATCTTTCTGATCACGATTACAATGATTGTTAGTATATAAAACATAATTTTATGTTCTACAAATTCCACAATAGAGGAAACTCTGACATTATATGTCCTTAAAATTTTATTTTCAGTTTTAATTTATATTTTTTACAAACATTTATCTTACAATTATCATAAAAAGAGATATGTAAGTATTCTATACACATATAATTTCCCCAAATGGAAGATTTTTTCATACGATTTTCCTTTCATACATATCTAAGTGTCATCAAAGATCTTCTCCATAATGTATATGAAATTAGGTGTGATGAGGAGCCACATAAATTTTTAATTCTACATATTAATAGTTTTCTAATCCTTAATGATGTTATAACCCCACCACATCCTTAATCATCATGTCTTTAGGTATGACACAAACCTAGAGATGATATAACACCACCAATTTATGTTATTATTTTAACAATGGATGTCCCTTCCCTAGTAGATGATATCTCTACCCCAACACATAAGATAAATCCATTTTTTGAAACATTTATGTCTTTCAATCATTCTATAGAGGATATACATTCATGATTATAGGTTCACCATAATTTTCTCATAGCGAAAAATGATTGAAATCCTTCAATATTAACTCTTTACCCTTAATACTTTATTGAGACACCACTGGATGGTTGTGTTGATTTTTTATTCTATTTCATCATATGTAGACTAACTTCCCCTTTGCAATCAATTAGTATATATAGACACACATACACTTCCTATGATCCCAAAATTTCCATGCCCTATTGTGGGGAGCCACGAATAGCCTATCTCGATCTTGTACCAGCAATGGCAAGTCATATGTTAGAGACTGAGGATTCACCTTCATTACCATGTAATTCTAACTTGGATGAAAATTATAACACCTTTAAATTTTGAAATAACACTATGTTTGATAGAGTACATGATACATAACACCGATCCAAAACAAATAAGAAATATTATTTTATGAATAGTAATTATAACATATTGTTACTAATTTTAGGTATTCCAAAACCCATATTTTGATTATGATTTTTTGGGTTTTGTTTATGGGTGCTTTGGGTGAAATTTTGGAATTTTCTGAAGGGATTTTGGGTTGTGCATGGTTGGTGCACAATGGTCCCAAACCGAGCCCCATACTATTGAAAAATATGCAAACATAGACATTGGGGGATTCAATTGTTGTAACATAGTTTGAAAATTTGTGTTCCTACTAATGAAAAACCATGATACCCCATTAGTAGGGGCACATGGTTAGGGTGCACCATTTTCTAACTATGTAACCTTCTCGAAGAATCTATTCGTACAACTTTTAATTAATCCAAAAATCTTAAAAAAACTAGGAACCTTTCTTTAGACCCCTTCTCAAGCCTAACATCACCTACATTGATTTTAAAGGTTTTTGGGACTCTGAATGATCAATTTTGGCTCCTACAAACCCCTTTTAAGGTGGATCAAAGCAAGGAAATCTCAGTTCGGACATTTCCTGCTATGTTTCTGCTTCTCATTCACTTTATCCCACTCTCTCCTCTTTCCTCCCTATGTTTTTATAGATATTTTTGTTGTTGGAGGATATAATACCTTCTTTTTGGATCTTTAATCAAGGTTTGATTCTCATACCTTCATTGATTACGTTCATCATTAGTGTTTCTCGATTCTAGATTTAGGTTTCGAGATCCCATGATCCAAAGGTAGGTGGGTCTATTTATGATGGCCAATTTTATTAACCGTAAATCTATTTATTTAAATGAATTTCTATTATTTAAAATAAATCTTTTTAATTAAATTAAATTTCTTCTAATTGGTTTATTAAAAACACAATTCCATTAGATTAGGTATTTGAAATTGGATTTGGCAAGAAATTGGGGAAAACCCCCAATCCTAATGAATTTTTTTGTGTTGTAATATTTGATGTAAATTGTTTAAATTCAATTGTGAAATTTAATTGTGGAATTAGAATTGTGCAATTAATTTTAGGAAAATTATTTCCACTAGGTTTTTGAGAAAATTACTTAAAAATGGTTTTGATAAAAACTCATTCATTTTATATAGGAAAATGATTCTCTGGATTAAAAACCCACATTTTTGGTTTTTAAATAGAAATTTAAATATTTGAAATGGAAAAATGGGTTGAATTTTATTTTAAATAGTGTTAATTTTTTTTCCCATAACTGGTTGTTATTAGAAGAACATTCAAGCCAAGGTTGTTAGTGATTTATTCAAGACATCAGTATATCGCTTTATATCACTAACAATTCATATACAACATGTCACATCCACAATGGGATGATAATGGGTTCTCTTTGACTAGTGTTAGATGAATGTGTGTAAACATATGTTCATGATCACTATTTGAGTGTATGGGAGTCCCATATCCTAAAACTTTCATAAATTTTGGTATATGACCATGTTTCCCATTCATATATATTTTTAATATATTGAATTGATTATTTTAAACTATTTTACACATGCCTTATAAAATTGTATGAACTATTTTGTATAAAATATTTATTAATCCATTTTTTAAAATTATTTTCTATAATTTTATATTTATTGCATGATTTTTTAAATATTATTTTTAATTTCCATGTATGATAATATATAATTGAAATATTTATATTATTAATTAATTATGGTATCCTATTATGTAATCCTTGGTGATAAACTACTTGGATTTTAGCTCACACCCTACCTGTGCCTTTAGGTATTTGTAGATTATCTCCTTCTAGGTTTTAGCAAGAATAAAGAAACACTTGGAGGAGGGTTTAGTTATCGATCCTTGGGCATAGAGATTTGTGGATGATATTATATGGGTGGTTATCTAGTATTCTGGTACATTGTGGTTATACTTGGGGTGGTTTATTCCTATTTGAAATCTAGTATAGTTCTCCATGTGCAGTTTTTCTTGTATGCATACTGACTTCATTATATTTTATCCAATGTGTCTGTGGTGAATTCATTCCCACTTTCATATTGTACGATTCCAGGTGTTAGTCACCAACCCATGAGGATTAGAAATTCCCTTAGGGAAATTTTAGTGCAGGCTTGGGTATCAGGGTACTTGGGTATGTCAGATGGTTTCTGATAAAGTGGTATCAGAGATTTGGGATGAGTTTCTTTCTTTGATGTTAGTATATAGTTTTGCAATTTTATTGGGATTTAGGAGGTAATTAGGATTGAGTGCCTATCCATCTCTTTCTACAATGAACCTTAATTCACCAAGGTTGGTTTGGTAAATACTTCTTCAGGATTGTTCTATCAATTTCCTAATTTTTGATTTTAATATATTGGAATCTGAATCATTTTTTTTGTTTGTAAAGATTTATTTTCCATTGTTTATTTGGTTAATTGTTAATATGAGGTCTTCAATGTTGTCCACAAATTTTGTGTCTCATCATTTCATCGAGAAAATATGTGGATCAGATCCTAGAGGAAGATAATGATAAAACATTGTGATAAAATCCTCCCATGGACCTGAGTCTAGACATGGTGATCATGCACACTATCCAGACATTGGGATATTCACATGAACCGATTCCCATTTAGGCTCCATCTATGGAACCTCAAAGGGATGATTTCAAAAATAATGCCCAGGAGTTACGTTGAAAGAATCCACCACTGTTCAAGTGCTTAAATGACCCTCAAGATGTCGAGGAAAAATTTAGCAGGATTGAATTTTTTTGAGTTCTTGGAGACACATGATGAAATAGAGTTAATGTTTTCCACCTTCATGCTAGAGGGATCTAGTAGGAGATGGTGGAACATGATAATGATGGAAACGAAGAATATGGTATTAGAGTGAAAATAAATTTACAATCTGTTCACTAAAAAAATTCTATCCAGATTCGATAGTGTTGTGATAGGATATTATGTTCTTCAATCTTGAGATGGATGATAATACCATGACTGATTATGGAAACTCTTTTTCCATGTTAGTGCAGTTTTCATGTGATATAGTATCAAATGGGAAGATAAATACTCAACAGTTCATGTTGGGACATTAATGTGATATTCATTCTTAGGTTTTCTTCTAGAATCTTCCTTCATTTGATAATTTTCTAGATAGAGAATTGATGGTTGACATAGACATGGCTGGAATGTCAGGGTTGATGGGAGTTCCTTTTTATCATAGTGGAAGTTCTACAATTTTCATCAAAGGAAAGAGTAAGCATGATGATTATCAAGGAGGTTCTTGATAGAAGTATTTTTCTAGACCTCCTATAATTCCTAAAAGAATCCATTTTATTTTCTACCAGTGTGGTAATCTTGGTAATTCTTAGTGGGTATGCACTGAGGAACTTAAGATATATGGCTCTTGTGGATGATTGGGTAACTTTCTAAAGTACTCTCTTGTATTTTCCACTCAACATAGTGTCATGGGATCATTAGTGGCTATTGAAAGTACAGTGAAATCAGATGATTCAGAAAAAAAGGGGTTCCAACCATTTGAATTTGGAATAATTTTTCTTCATGTGGTGGTAGAGTCTCTAGAGGAAGAAGATACAGGTCCAACGATAGTGAGAGGTACCATCACTATAGCTGCATCATAAGTGGATTCTTTATTTTATAATTGTGAATCAAATTCAGTTTTTTTCAACTTGTATTGTTAATATACTAAATATTCATACAATGCTTTTATCTTATGTGATGGATATCTCTAAACCCATTGAAAAGAAGATAGAACAGAGTCCCCATATCCCCACTTGTGATTTCTATTTATCATATGTTGAATATTCTTGGGATTTTATGGTTATTGACATGAAACCTTTGGAAATCATATTAAATATGGATTTCCTCATTGATAACAAATCTTGAATTTATTGTTATCTTCGACGATTCTCTTTTACTACCTTCTTGGAGAATGGGACCTGAGGCTCAGTAGAGTTGGGATTTCTAATATAGATTTGGGGAATGTAATATCAGTATTTTATTTTGACCTGGAGTGAGGATCTTTGAGTAGTAACCTCCCTCTAGTTCTCATTGAGTTTCCCAACATTTTTTCCTTCAGAATTCTTGGGTTTTCTGCCAGTAAGGGAGGTATTGTTTCAATTAAATTATTTCTCGGTACTCAAATAGTGTCAATTTCTTCTTACTGCATGAAAAATTCTAAAATGAAAGATATGAAGAATCAATTAGATGAACTGTTATAGAAAGGCTTTATACATTGAATTTTGTCACCATGGGTAGCACTAGTTATCTTTTCTAAAAACTATGATAGTTCAATTTACCTTTTTTTCTAGTATTAAATGCTTAATAGATTCACAGTAAAACAAATTATCTAATTCCAAATATTTATTACCTATTTGGTTAGTTTTAATGGGGACAGTGGTTCACGAAGAATCATCTCATGTATAGTTACCATTAGTTGTTAATAAGAGAATCCAATATCCAAAAAACCACCTTTCAATGTAGGTACAACCATTATGAGTACCTTTTCATTCCATTTGATCTAACCAATATTCCTGTATTCTTTATCATTTTATTGAATATGATTTTCCATGAGTACCTTGATACATTAATGATAGTCTTTATGGATTAAATCCTCATTTACTCTAAGCCCAAGGGGTATCATATGCATCATCATAGAGTAGTTCTAGAATTTTTTATAAATCCATGACTTTATGACATGGTTTTGAAATGTGTTTTTTGGGCTTTTCAAAGTGATGTTATCAGGACACATGGTGATAGAACATGGTGTTTTAGTTGATCCTGAAAATTTGAAATCTATTATGACATGGGAACAACCACAAAATGTTTTCAAGATTAAGAGCTTCTTGGGTCTATTTGGATAATCTCACTGGTTCAAAAAGGACTTCTCAAAGATGGATTCTCTATTGAATGATCTAAATCAGTAGGAAGTAATGTTTTATTGGGATGAAAATTTTCAAAATTCTTTTGTTGAGATGAAAAGTCTTTTTATTGATATGCCAGTGTTGACTCATCTAGAGGCCAGGAAGGGCTATGTGGTGTTCTATTTTGCATCAGGTTTAGGTTTGGAATATTCTATTTTTCAAGGTGATCATGTTGTTTCTTATAAATCTTATAATCTTTGTAAGAAGAAGAATAATTATCCTACCCATGACCTTTAACTCACAGTCATAATGCAAACACTTATGATTTGTCGACATTACCTTTTTGGAGAATGGTTTACCATGTATTCAAACCAAAAACTCCTGAGTTATATATTCTATCATAAGGATTTAAATCTACACTAGATGATTTGGGTGGAATACCTACAATATTGTGACTTGGAAATCACCTATACCCCAGGAAAAGGGAATTTCATCATGGATTATTTCAGCAGGAAACTTCTGATCTAGGTTGTGAATGAATGTTTGAAAGAGTAGAACTTGGTGTATATTTTGTTTCATAGCTTCATATGGGATTCATATTACCTGATACCTAGGATTACATGGATATTATTTAGTTTAACTTCTCTCTTCAAGAGATGATTCTTCAGAAATAATTACTTGATGGTGAGTTCTATAGAATTAGAGACTCTCTTTATGGTGGGGAGACCGTTATGGACAAGTGATTCTCTACGAAGGAATTTCTATGATATCATAATCATTTGTGATACTATTATTAGTTAGGAAAGTTGTTTTAAGAGATTTACATAATTCATAGTTTCTTCTGAAACCAGGAACCATGAATATTTTCTGTAACATGCAGCGAAAATTATTGTGTCCATGTATGAAAGGGGAATTGCTGATTTTGTCCCACCTTGTTATATGTTCCTACAGTTCATGTTCGAGAACCAAAAACCTTTTAGTTTGATTAGGGTTGCAATTGATCGATTGAAAATACTATCTCACTTTATTCCCATTCACAATGCAACCAAAGTGAGGAGTTTGGTAATCTATATGTGAAAGGGTTTTATTGTTTTCACAGAGGTCCATATTCTATATTCTCTGATAGGGATCCTCAGTTTACTTCTGACTTTTGGATAGACCATCAAGAGTCACTACTATCTTAGGTCTTTTTTAGCATTATATATCTTCTACAATCATATGGGAAGGTAGAAAGATCTATACAGATTCTTAGGGACATGATCCATTCCTATGTTCATGAATTTGGTCGATCTTGGGATTGACATCTTCTAATGGTTGAGTTTTCTTATATTAATATTTACCGGTTTATCGTAAGGATGGATCATTTTGTGGACCTTTATGGATAGCCTTGTCAATATATATTGTGTTTTTTGGAGATGGGTGAATGTTCCGTGTTTTGATCGATCTTGGTTCAAGGGAAGATAATAAATATTCAGTTGATTCATCATATAATGATGACTGAATTGAACTTAAATAAATCTTATGATAATAATCATCACAGGCCATTGGGATTTTCAATTGGTGACCATGTGTTCTAGAACGTTTCACCCTGTTTGGGTCATCAGTGGCTTGGGAGGCAAGGTAATATTTCTCCTCACTTTGTGGGACCTTTTGAGGTTATTGAACTGGTGGGGAAAGTGACTTACAATTTACTGCTCCAACCACATCTAACGTCGACATATAATTTGGTATTTGCATCTCATATTTGAAAGTATCTTTCTAACCCATCTCATGTTCTGAGCTGGAGTGGTCTAGAGGTTCAAATTGATTTATCTCTAACTGAGAATCCATTCTGCATAGTTAATTCCTAAACAATGATACTTCATGGGATGATGATACATTTGGTTAGTGTGCTATGGTAGCACAATTATGATTCTCAAGAGATGTGGGAGAGGGAGGCATTGGCGAGAGATAAATTTCATCATTTTTATTGACATGGAAGCCACATTGTAGGGGAGGTTTGTAACATATTGTAACTATTTTCAGGTATTCATAAACCCATCTTTTGATAATTTTTTTGGGGGGTTTTATTAGGTGTGGTCTAGGTGAAATTTTGGGATTTTTTGATGGTATTTTGGGATGTGAACCATTGTCACATGGTTTTCCCAAAACAGGCACCCTTTTATTGAGAAACATACAAACCCATATAGTGGGGGTTTTCATGGTTGGAACATGGTTTGAAAAACCATTCTCCCACCAATTAAAAATGATAAGAACCCATCACTAGGGTTGCATAGTTAGGGTGAATGTTTTTTCTAACTACGTGGTGCTTCCAAAGAAACAATTAACACCACATTTCATTAATTTTAAAATCATAAAAAATACTGAAACCCCCCCATTTGGTTCCCTTCATCAGTTTAAATCAACATAGATAAATTTATAGGGTTGCGGGGGCTCTCAATGATCAATTTTGTCTCCTATAAACCCATTCCATAGAGAATAAAATCTAGGATATATCCCTTCTGTCCTTTCCCTTTAAGTCTCCTCTTATCATTCACTTTATCCCACTCTCTCCTATTTCCTCCCTAGGGGTTTATTGATCATTGTGTTATTAGAGGATCTAATAACGATTTTTTCATAACATGAATCTTGGTTTGATTCTTAGGTCACTGTTTCCTATGTTCTTCATTGGATTTTTCTCATTAGGGTTTTTGTTTTGAGATCCCATGATCTAGAGGTAGGTGGTTTCGTTTCTGATGACCAATTTGATTAACCCTAAATAATTTGAATAAATTCAATTATTTTATTCTAATTTAATAACTAGATATAAATGAAATTCTGTTCAACTGGTTTATTAAAAACATAATTCCATTGAATTGTGGATTTGACATGGAATTAGAAAAAACACAAAATTCTATTTAATTTGGGTGTGTTGTGAAATTAGATAGAAATTGTTCAAATTAAATTGTAGAAATTAGTTGTGGAATTTTAATTGGGGAATTTATTTGATGAAATTGATTTCAATTTGGTATATGAAAAAATGGATTAAAATGGTTTTGATAGAAACCTAATGATTTTATATTGGAAAATGTGTGTTTTGATTAAAAACCTATGTATTTTTTTATTAATTGAAATTGGAATACTAGAAATAGAATAAAGAGATAAATTTTATTTTAAAACGTTTCATAATAAATTTCCAATAAATGATTTTTATTTAAGAACATGTAAGCATTGGTAGTTAGTGGTTTATTCAAGACAACACTTTATATATTCACAAAACTAAAAATAAATATGAAGTAGGTTACATCCTTGATGGAATGGTGATGGGTCCTCTTTGACAACAGTTAGATGGTTGTATCTAAATATATTTTCATGTTCACTATTTGAGTGTGAGGGAGTCCCATAGCCTAAAAGAATCATATATCTTAGAAGATGACCATGTTTTTTTATATATTAAATTGTTCTTCGGAGTGGATACTCAAGAGGGGGATGAATTGAGTTCTAATTAAAATTTCTATTAAAAACTTTATGATAAAAATCCCCTAATTCAAAATAGTTCAGTCAATTAATGCAGTGGAGATATAAATGTTTAATTGCTCAACAAGTTTCTCTAAGGTTGATTAGTCCTAATTTGAATAAATGTAATCACTAATTCAAAATTTAAAACAGGTTTACTGAATTAAACATAAATACACACTAACCAAAACTAACTATCAGAGTTAAAGTAAAAATAGTTTTATGTCTTTCAAAAATATAAGCAGCGGATTAAACAAAACAGATTAATTGAATATTGGAACAATAATATAAACAAGAGGTTCAGTCTCAAGTAGAGACTTAATCCTCTCCACTTGGTGATCACCTACCACCAAGCTGTTTATATAAATAACTTTTCATCCACACCCTAGATTTGGGTTTACAGCAGCACACCCGGCTGTCCAGGTCACACTTGACCTCTACCACAGTTATTTGTGTGAAACAAAATGTAAGAAGTGATTGAGTATGATGATATTTTTATATCCTCTAGTTATGCTCAAGAGACAGTGTGTGTTATACAAACAAATATACACACTGCTCAAATAGAGAATATAAAACACGACATTGTTATGAAAGAGAATAGAGTTAAGAATTCTCTGTGTGTTGTGTAGTAACGCACTAGACAATATGAATGTTGAGAATATAGTATTTGAGTCTTCTTCTCGAAGTTGTCTTTAAAAAAGAGTATCATAGTCTATGTAATCCAACTTAAAGGAGTTAAAAGGTTCATCTCTTTAATGTCTCGATGTATACCGAAGCCCTTTTTGGAGAAGGTAGCTTGTTACGGTCTTCCTGTAATCTCAAGCGCTTAGCACATCTCTTTTCGTATTGGCATAGTTTGTGTCTCAGTGTGTACTACTAGTGTCTTATATTTAATAACATGAAAGACAAGGTCCTATTATACTCCACGATCCTCTAGGAATAAAGATTTTCACATGTGCATGTACCGCGTACTTGTCTACGGATACTTCTACAGACAACATTAAATAATGTCAGAAACATTAATTTTTCTACATATGACCGTTAGAAATAAATTTGAATTAATAAAATGGAAACAGTTATTTATATTAATCGATGAGTCATCTTCGGTGTGTTGGCTTTGGTTTGATAACATCAGTCTATCATCTTTGGTTTTTCATCTTCGGTGTGTCGACTTTGGTGTGTCGACTTCAGCCTGTCATACTTCGGTGTGTCAACATTGGTGTGTCGACTTCGGTCTGTAGAATTTCAGTGTGTCATACTTCGGTATTTCAACTTCGGTGAGTTAGATTTCAGTTTCGATGTGTTGATTTCAGTTTCGGTGTGTCGACTTCAGTTTCGGGGTGTCAACTTCAATTTCAGTGTGTCGATTTCGGTTTGTCAGGAAATATAAAAAGATTATGAAGAGTCTATCTTACATATACCATTACAAGACGAAGTGTTAATCAAAGTTATATGTAAAAATAAACTTGTAAACATATTTATCCATGACTATAAGCAATTGACTTATTAAAGTATATTTTTCTGTATGACATAATTGATTTTCATAGAGATATTAAAATTGCACAAAAGGGTAGAATATGTATATTGAAAAAATTTGTGATTATGAAAACTACAATATCATGGAGGGTCCAACAATCTCCCCTTTTTGATAATTACAAATCATGACATACATGTAAATATATAGAATAAAGATAGCTTGAACATAGCTGAATGTAATTGTCCAATATAACTAAAGTTTGGAATTTCTAGAATTTATTTGAAACAAATATACCCTCTCACTAAATGGATTAAGGAGAGTATATTAAATCCTTATTTTCTCCCCCTTTTGGGATTAACAAAAAGATAAAAGCAATAAGGGGAATTAAGAGAAAAGAAAGACACCATATGAATTTTCATTCAAAGTCATAAGAGTACAATAGAAAAAAAAGAACAAATCCCTATCAAAAAAGAAACAATACATCACTAAGGCTTTGGATATAGAGGAGCTTTGACTTTGTTTGGAGGATCAAATGGAGAAGAAGAAGGGTTGGATGTGGAAGAGGATGGAGGTGATCTGATTACAACACCAGGTAGAGAAACACCTGTAGGAACAGTAGATGCAAGGGTATGCCTTCTCTCTGACAACACATGACTCGGGGACTGCTCAGTAATGATTGGTTGAATCTGAGTAAGAGCTTGAGAGACAGTCATTTGAGCAAGAGGCTGAGAGGCAGTACCAATTGAAGTAGCTGGAGGGACCACAATAGCCTCGGCCTGAACATGCAAATAAGGTTTGAGCAGGTTGATGAAGTCATTAATGATTTCTCCTCCATATTACATTGCCTTCTCAAATTCATACTTATTCTCCATAAATTTTCTCAGTAATGGTAAACACATTCAATTGGAGAACATGATTTTTGAATGCTTCTATGAATGGGGTAATTCGAAGATTTTCTGCTAGAACCCTGAAACTGTGGATAAGGTCATGCTTGGTATATATATCTTTGTGAAATACTTTTCCACTTTTTCCCGAATTTCATTCTGAGTTGCAGAGGCTTCATTGGTACACTGTCTGACCATATTGTATACAAGATATGTATTCCGATGTAAATTTTCTAGGGTTTCCTTAACTGAAAAAATCTAGAGCTTTGAATTTCCTCTCTCATCACTGCTTTGAGGGACTCCGAATTAGCAACAACACTTCTCCAACTCCTGGAACTAGATGGGACAGTCAACATTTTCCATGATCTTATTTCAACCTTTTCAAATCTACACTGAGTAGATGAGTTACCAAGTTCCTAATAAATCCTTGAACACCAATAAAGGAGGTCTTGAAGTCAGAGGTTAAGGAATTCAGCTCATTGATCATATTTCTTACTTCCTCTCTCAGCAAAGTGTTGTGCATAATAATGGGTTCTACTGTAGTAATAAGATTTAGTTGAATCTCCTAAATCACAATTCTTGCAATTTTTTCTGCATCAGTATCCTAGATACTTATTGTGGTGGATGATTCATTTCTGGATCCCATCGAAGCTATTATAGACTCACATAGCTCATTCTTAAACTTTTCCAAATCAGCCTTAGTGACATAGTCACTAGGCACTGACTAAGAAACTGGGTCTACTGCTAGATATGCAACTCTTAGATCAGGTGCAGCAGGCTCTGGGTCAGCATGGACTTGTGTAACAGGAGGATGAGGTACCATCTCCTCATATGAGTCATATTCTAAACCGAAAAGAATATATTCTGAATTACTATTCCACTCTCTAGAATAGGTCCAATCTCTTGGCTCAATGGTATCAATTCTTACCCTTCGTCCATGAGGCTCAATAATAACATCAATATCATCAATTTCCTCATTCTGGTCTATGGACATAACACCTTGTCTGGGGATAGGAACCAACCAAACTTCAGGTTCTTCCTCAGCTCCAGCTTATTCAGCTTCACCAGGCACTACCTCAATTTGAGGCACTGGAACTACATCTTATAACTCCTGTACAATAACCATAATTTAATTCAATTCCTGAATGATCTCTAAGTTTTCAGAATTGGTATAGAGTGATCTGTTCTCATGTCCATCATCTCTATGATCATCAGCTTGTTGAGCAGCAGGATCAATTCGACCACGAGCTCCATGAACAGATTCCTCACTGGATCTGTCAACCACTTGTTGTCCAACATTTAGAGAATCAATCACTTGCTCAACACTTCTTCCATCATCACCATTATCACCATTATCACCATAATCATCATCATCATCATTAGATTCCTCTTCTGATTTGCTTACATAACCTTCAAGTCTAGTCACTTCGGTTTCTTCATCCTCTTCATCACCTAGAATAGTTTCTCTTGAGGGAAATTACATAGGTGGACTAGCAGGTCCATAAGTCACATACTTGGGAATTTCAGCAATATCAGGATCACTCCTATCATCAAAAGGAGATCCTTCTTCCCTAGGCACTTCAGCCTCAAATTCCTCATCCGAATAGACATGAACTTATCCTGGTTTGAGACCTGGATAAACTTGGTCCTTTGGTCTAGAAGGATGGTCAGCCGGATTGAACTCCTCATACAACCTTTCTTCATCTCCTACCCAACATCTTTTCCATGGGTTCTAGAATATTTTCATCCTTTTAAAAATGTATTTCTGAAGAATGAAACCACTACATACAGTTATCATTTCATCTCCATCTTCTACACAGTCTAATTTTTCCAACATGGTGGAAATCATTGTCGGATAGTATAAGCAGGTTGCCTTCTTAGATGGCTTAATCAAATCAGAAATATATACCATACGATATCTGCACAGATTCACCTTTATTCCATGGTTAAAAAAATATCATGAATACATCCTGATATTTCACAGAAGAGAAATCTCCCTTCCATAGGTAGATTTGATGTTGTATGAACTTAAAAAGAAATCTCACTTATCCTTCGAATTCATTTGCAACAGTTCTTCTAGATTCTTTATTTCCAGTCAGCTCCTTCAGAGTATCTTCATACGAAAACAAATTTGATGAAGGAGTAATATTACCAGGATAGTCAGCATAGAAACCTTCATGAGGTACCTCTAAACATTCAGCACATTCCTTAGACGAAAAAGCTTCTTCCTTTCCTTTTACCATAGATTTCATATTTTTTGCCCCGGCTTCATCCGCTGTTATACTCAAATGTTGATAAAACTAATGCACTAGCTGGGGATAATAGGGTCTTTCATTGTTGGTAAACCAACTGATCCACCCTTGAGATTCCAGTACCTTTAGCAGAAAATATTTTCTTGACAGAAGCCACTCAGCAGACACTTTCTTTTTAGCCGTAACTACTCGAATTTCTAAGCTTGGTTTCATAGTCCCATTGGTCTCACCCTTCTGACGCTTAGTAGGAGGAGATTTTTGAGGTTCATCCATTTCAAGCTAAGTCCTTTCCATGGCGATGCTTCAGATTCTAACTATGTTGAGAGGTTAAGAGTTGAGAGAGAGAGTGACTAAATGTATAAGGCTTTACATTTATGGAGAAGGTGAAAGGTTGGGATGGATTGGACTTAATAAATCATTTAGGGATTGTAAATCGTAAAACATAAAATTTAAACACGACAAGGTGAAAGGGATAAAACAACTTCATTTCACTTAAAGAAGATGTAATTTACTAAATAGACCTTAAATATATCAGTGTTAAAGAATCAGTTTTAAGAAGATTGATTTCACAAAAATCGGTTTCACAAAGATCGGTTTCAAAAAAAAATCTATTTGACAAATATTGGTTTCACAAATATCAGTTTCCCAAAAATCGCTTTCACAAATATCAGTTTTACAAAAATCGGTTTTACAAAGATCGGTTTTACAAATATTTGTTTTACGAAGATCAGTTTTACAAAAATCGTTTTTACAAAGACCGGTTTTACAAAAATCTGTTTTACAAAGATTGGTTTTACAAAAATCAGTTTGACAAAGATCAGTTTTACAAAAATCAGTGTCACAAAAATCGGTTTTACAAAGATCGGTTCCACAAAAATCGGTTTTACAAAGATCGATTTTACAAAAATCAGTTTTACAAAGATCAGTTTCTGATTTATCATTCCTAATTCATGTCTGATGTAATTCATTTTTTTATAATTTAACGGTTTAGTGAATATATCAGCGAGCTGAAGTTTAGTCCCTATAAACTCAAGAGTTATATCACCTTTTTGATAATGATATCTCAAAAATTGATGTCTTACATCAATATTCTTTGTTCTAGAATGAGGTATTGGATTTCTAGAAATGTTAATAGCACTTGTGTTGTCACAATTAATGGAGACATGTTTGAATTGATGTCCCTAGTCTAGTAAAGTGTGTTTCATCCACAAAATTTGTGCACAACAACTAACAACAGTAATGTATTCTGCTTTAGTAGTAGATAGTGCAACATAATTCTGTTTTTTACTGCACCTTGATAATAGTGACTTGCCTAACATGTGACATGCCCCAAAGGTTCTTTTTCTATATAGTTTAAAACTAGCAAAGTCAACATCTGAATAACTTATAAAATCAAATGGTTGTCCTCTTGGATAAAATAGTCCTATGTTGGGAGTATATTTGATAAATTTAAAAATCCTTTTAACAACATTATATGAGATTCTTTGGGATTGGATTGAAAGCGAGAACACATGCATACACTGAACATAATATCTGGTATGCTAGCACTAAGATAGATTAGACTTCCTATCATACCTCTGTAGTTGGTTTGATCCACTGATTCTCTTGTTTCATCAACATCCAACTTACAAGTGGCACTCAAAGGTGTATCACTACCTTTACCACCATCCAAACCAAAAAATTTAGAAGATATTTACTATATTTACTTTGATTTAAAATAATAACATCTTTATTTTTAAAAATATGAAATCCACGGTTAAAATTTAAGTTCTCCCATTAGACCCATTTCATATTCATTTTTCATTATTTTTGAAAAACCAGTACATAATGAATTTTTAGAAGATCCAAAGATTATATCACCTACATAGATTTTTACTATCAAAACATCTTTTAAAATAATTTTAATAAACAAATTAGGATATGCTATTTCTTTAGTAAAACCTTTTGGTATAAGAAAGGAACTAAGTCTATCATACCAAGCTCTTAGATCTTGCTTTAAACCATATAAAGCTTTCGAATGTTTAAACACATGGTTTGAGAAATGGGGATTTGTAAAGCCGGGGAGTTGTTCAATAAATATATCCTCAACTATATACCCATTTAGAAAATAACTTTTGACATCGATTTGATAAAGTTTGAAATTTAGATGAGCTGCATAAGAATATAGTATCCTAATGGCCTCTAACCTAGCTATAGGTGCAAAGGTCTCCTCATAGTCTATTCCTTCTTCTTGACTATACCCTTGTGCAACTAATCTAGCCTTGTTTCTAACTATATTTCCAGACTCATCATCATTGTTCCTAAATACCCATTTAGTTCCTATGGTTAAGGTGTCCTTAGGTCTGTCTACTAGTTCCCAAACGTTGTTTCTTTCAAACCGATTCAATTCTTCTTACATAGCCATCACCCAAAATTCATCATTGATTGCATCATTGATATTTTTAGGTTTAAGCTATGAATGAAAATCTTGATGTTCAACTTGGTTTATCAGAGAAGCTCTAGTTTGTGTTCCTCAAATTAAATCACCCACTACATCATATAAATTATGATTCTTGAGAGTTCTAATACCTCTAGAAAGAGTTGAACTAGACTCCTCATGATTGTCTATTTGTTCAGACTCAATAGGTGCAGATTCTTGAAGATTCCCAGAACTGGTTACTTTTACATGGGATTCACCATCATTATCATTAAGGTTCAGAATTGGTATATCTTCCTCAAGATATTCAAGAGAGGTTTTGGGTTCATGTGGATCAGTCTCATCAAATTTTACATGAAATGGTTCTTCCACAAATTTGGTTTTCTTATTGAATACTCTATAGGCTTTACTCGAGATTGAGTAACCTAGGAAAATTATTTCATCACTTTTGGAAGCAAATTTGTCAAGATTTTCCTTAGTGTTAAGGATAAAGACTCTGCAACTAAAAACTATGAAGTAGTTAACCTTAGGCTTTCTATTATTACAGAGTTCATAAGGGGTCTTCTTTAGAACATGTCTAATAAAGACTCTATTAATGGTATAAAAAGCTGTATTTACAGCTTCAGCCCAAAAATAAATAGGTATATTACACTCACTGAGCATAGTCCTAGAAATTTTTTCAATGGTCCAATTTCTTCTTTCCACGACTCCATTTTGTTGAGGTGTTCTAGGAGCAGAGAAATTGTGACTATAGACATTATGTGAGCAATATGATTCAAACTCATGATTTTCAAACTCACGACCATGATCACTTCTCAAGGTCTTAATTCTAAGTCCACTAAGGTTTTCCCTAGACTTGTAGTATTTGATAAAATAAGAACAAGATTCACTTTTGTGATCTAGAAAGTATGCCCAAGTGTACCCAGAAAAATCATCTACAAGAACATAAACATAGTGCTTCCCATTTAAACATGAAACTCTTGATGGTCCAAAAAAATCCATGTGAACCAAATCAAGCGGTTGAGAAGTAGAAACTTCTTTCTTTGGTTTGAAATAAACATTGTGTTTCTTTCCCTTTTGATAGAGATTGCACACTTTGTTAAGTGGGAATTCCAGTTTAGGTAAGTCTCTAACAAAACCTTTCCTAGTCAGTTTCCTAAGAGAGTTCACATTGCAATGTTCTAATATTCTTTTCCACAACCAGGATTTCTTATAAAAAACATTTAAGCAAGAAACATTTTTCTTAGATAAAGAATTTAAGTCAACAGTATACAAATTTTCATTTCTAAGAGCAGTAAATATTATATAATTTTTGGAATTAAAACCATTATATGCATCATTTTAAAATTTAACATTGAAACCATAATCACACAACTGAGAGATGATAAGTAAATTGTAATTTAATCCATCAACAAAAAGTACTTTGGAAATTAATATTGTATTAGGGTTACCAATCTGGCTTAGGCCGACGATTTTAACTTTAGCATTATCACCAAAAGTTAAATGTCCACCATCAACCTTGATTAGGCTCATGAAGAATGAGTAGTTTCATGTCATATGTTATGAACATCCATTTTCCAAGTACCACAGAGTCTTATAAGAACTCTTTAGGCAACATCCCTGCAAAACAGATTAGACATGGGGTAACTTTGGTACCCAGATTTTCTTTGGTCCTGAGAGGTTAGCAAGTAAAACTTTGGAAACCCATACTTGTCTCACAGATTTCCTATAATTAAAAGATATATTTTGAGACAGAAACTCTTCGTTCGGTTCTCTAGAGAATTGGTTTTCAAGAAGTGGTCCATAACTTGAACTAGCTTTGAATTGACTAGATTTTTGGAATAAATTTAGTTTTAATGATCATTCTCTGTCCTAGTTGATATCTTAGACAAGTTGTATATTTTGGGGCAATAAGGTTTCCTATAAATGGAGTCAGGTTATCTCTACCTACAGTAAACTTCTCAATATATCTTCTTAATTTCTCATTGGATAACTTAAGTTCAGTGTTTTCCTTTAATATTTGGGAGAATTTTTCTTTTTCAATATCCAAATTTGACTTATAATTTTCATTTAAAGATTTTTGTCTCTTTAGGGATTTATATTTATCCTTGAGGTCAATAAAAGTATCCTCAATAATTTCACAGTATTCAAATAGTTCATACTTAGTCATATCTTCATCATTATGTGACTCACTCTTATTCCCAGAATAATAGGAATTTTGTATAGGAGAGTTAGGTGTTACCTTAGATGTTTCTATCATGAAATATAAGTTGGCATGATTGTTCTGTTCAATATCTGAAGCATCAGATCCACTGGAGTTTTCTTATGAAGCACTTCATGTAGCTTTCATAGCCTTTTTATATCCTTTTCCCTTGTCTTCATATTTCTTCTTAAATTTCAGCTTGGGACAGTCTGCATTCACATGAACTTTTCATTTTCACTCATAACAGATTACTTCATTTGAGTTGTCATTCTATTTTCTGTCTTTCTTCCATTTTCCTTTGTTATCATACATTCCCTTGTAGTTTGACTTCCTGAAGAATTTATTCTTTCTGTAGAACTTTTTGAATCTCCTTGCAAGATGAGCCATCTCCTCATAACTATCTGAATCTGACTCTTCACTAGTGGAGCTGTTTATAGGAACTTGAACTTTTTCATTGTTTTTTCTCTTTGAGGTAGTATTATTGAATGATAATGATTTCTTACTTGGTTCCTCATCTACTTATTGATTCACCTTAAGTTATTACTCATACATCATAAGCTTTCCTATTAGATTCTTGACTGGTATCTTGCTTATGTCACAAGATTCTCAGATGGAAACAGAAGTTCCCCGCCATCTGTTAGGTAGGAATCAAAGAAATCTCATGATTTGGTCCTTGCTATCCATTGGTTTTTCCAAGAATACTCATAGTGTTCACTATTTTGTTGAACTATAGATACATTTCAGAGATAGGTTCATCAGGATTCATATTAAAATTATCATATTTAATAGTGTATGTATTTAGTCTCATTTCCTTAACATTAGTTGTTCCCTCATGAGAAACAACTAAAGTATCCCAAATTTCATATGCAATTTTACAAACAGATATACTATTGAATTCATCATCACCTAGAGAACAACACATGACATTCATTTATTTACAGTTATTATTATATATTGTTTTAGTAAACTGAGACCATGTGTCCCTAGTAGTAGCAGGAAATACATGTTTCTCTTCAATTGTATCCCAAATTTTAGGTCCCATACTCTCTAGATACATTTTCATTTTAAATTTCCACTGAGCATAGTTATTACCATTAAAGAATGGTGTCCTGTTAGTAGCAGCACCCTCAAATCTAGTTTCCATAGTTACTTAGAAATTAATGAACTGAAAATTTAGATATGATAGAAATTTTAAGATCTTTAAGACACAATGAAAATCACCATTGAGAATAATTTGAAAATATTTAAAATAAATACCCCTCTGATTCCAAATGTTGGTCAGATTGGATACTCAAGATGGGGGTGAATTGAGTTCCAATTAAAATTTCTGTTAAAAAAATTATGATAAAAATACCCCAATTCAAAGCAGCCCAGTCAATTAAGGCGGGAGAGATATAAATGTTTAATTGATCAAAAAGTTTCTCTAAGGTTAATTAGTCCTTAGTTGAATCAATGTAATCACTAATTCAACTTTTAAAACAGGTTTACAGAATTAAACATAAATACATACTAACCAAAACTGACTATCAGAGTTAAAGTAAAATCAATTTTCTGTCTTTCAAAAATATAAGCAGCGGATAAAAAAAATTGAGTAATTAAAGCTTGGCACAATAATGTAGAGAAGAGGTTTAGTATCATGAAGAGACCCAATCCTCTCCACTTGGTGATCACCTTACACCAAGAGGTTTATATAAATAAACTTTTGATCCACACCCTGGATCAGGGTTTACAACAACACACCCAGCTGTCTAGGCCATACATGACCTCTACCATAGTTATTCATGGGAAACAAAATGTAAGAAGTTATTGAGTATGAGTAAAGTTTGATATCCTCCAATTAATCTCAAGAGACAGTGTGTGTTATACAAAAAAATATACACACTACTCAAATAGATAATATAAAAAACAATATAGTTAAGAAAGAGAATAGAGTTAAGAATTCTCTATGGGTTGTGAAGTAATGCTATATACTCAATAAATGTTGAGAATCTGGTAGTTGAGTCTTCTTCTCGAAGTTTTCTTCAGAACAGAGTATCACAGTTTCTACAATCCATCTTCAAGTAGTGAAAAGGTTCAGCTCTTCAATGTCTCGATGTATACTAAAGACCTTTTTGGAGAAGGAAGCTTGTTACAGTCTTCTTGTAATCTAAAGCATTTAGTTCTTCTCTTTTCGTATTGGCATAGTCTGTGTCTTAGCGTGTATTGATAGTGTCATATCTTTAATAACATGAAAGATGAGGTCCTTTTATACTCCACGATCCTCTAGGAATAATGATTTTATCATGTTCATGTACCTCATACTTGTCTACGAATACTCCTACAAACAACATTAAATAATGTCAGAAACAATAATTTGCCTACATATGACTGTTAGAAATAAATTTGAATATATAAAATGGAAACAATTATTTATATCAATTGGTGAGACATCTTCAATGTGTCGGCTTTGGTTTGATAAGATCGGTCTGTCATTTTCGATGTGTCATCTTCGGTGTGTCGACTTTAGTCTGTCATACTTCGGTGTGTCAACTTCGGTGTGTCAACTTCGGTTTGTCGAACTTCAGTGTGTCATACTTTAGTCTGTCAACTTCAGTGAGTCAGAATTTGGTTTCGGTGTGTTGATTTCGGTTTTGGTGTATCGAATTCGGTTTCGGTGTGTCGAATTCGGTTTCGGTGTGTCGATTTCAGTTTGTCAGGAAATCCAAAAAATATTATGAAGAGTCTATCTTACATATACCATTACAAGATGAAGTGTTAATAAAAGGTAAATGTAATAATACACTTGTAAACATATTTATCCATGACTATAAGAAATTGAATTATTTAAGTATATTTTTCTGTATGACATAATTTATTTTCATAGAGATATTAAAATTGCATGAAAGGGTAGAATCTTTATATTGAAATAATTTGTGATTATGAAAACTACAATATCATGGAGGGTCCAACATAAATATATTGCATTGTTTATTGTAAACTATTTTACACATTTCTTTTGAATTTATACAGTCCATTTTATATAAATTTTTTTAAAAACATTTTTTTAAAGTAGATTCCATGCTTTTAATTGTATATCATTTTTATTTTTTAAATATTATTTTGAACTTACATGCCGATTTTTTAAAAATTCAAAGATTTATTTAGTTTATTAAATATATAATCTTATTATGGGATCATTATTGAGACCATATTGGGTTTATCTCACACCCTACATGTGCCATGAGTGTTTGTAGATTATCTCCTTTTAGGATTAAGAAAGGGTAAATCCTGAATTAGAGGTGGTTCAAGTTGTGATCCGTGGTCTTAGAGAGTTGGGTCCACTAGGAACTGGATAATTATCCTCTTTTATGGTACCTTATTGTTATACTTTGAGCTATTTATTCCTGTTTGACTTTTGGTACAATTATCCCTATGGATTTTTTCTTGTATGCATACTGATATTTTTCTCATACATCCATTGTGTTTGTGGAACATTCAATCCCAATTCTATATTTTATGATTATAGGTTCTAGAAACCAATATATGGGGATCATGAACTCCCTCTGGGAAATGTTTGTGCTGGCTCAGGGATCAAGGTATCGAGGTATTCGGGGTAGTTTGTGATATGAATGTTATAACCTAGACACCAAATGGTAAGGTATAAAAAGGATAATATTCACTACAAAATTTATATAAATTTCATACACAATATGAATATATAGATAAATATTTAGTAAATACTCACTCAATTTTTAGATAATTCATTTAATTCATCAAAAAACATTTTCTTCAAGAAATTGTTTTAATTGGTTTTTAAGAAAAACATTAAAAATAATTTATGTTACTTTTAAAAATTATATTTGATAAAAAACATATCATTTTTTAATTTAATAGGTGAAATTTATCTTTGGATTAATTGATTATTAATTTCAAATTTTTTTTAGTGAATTGTTAAAAATACCTATTCTTATTGGAAACTAAATTTTAATTTCAGACATGTAAAATGTCCTATTTTTTTATAAAAAGGTTTCAGAGTAAAAATAATTCTATTATAATCTAAATAATCCAATTTATTTTTCTAAAATCAATTTTATGTTTGAAGTAGTTATGAATACATTTTTAAACATAAAACACAGATTTTAGAAAAAAAATATTTTATGCAGGCAATGTATTTTTTACATTATAAAATAAATTATTCAATATTAGTGAATCATTTTAATGAATCATATTATTTAAATATTCAATAAAAATTTTCAACATTCATTTTATATCTTTATCGAATGTGATTATAATAATATCTGTTTTATTCTTAAAAATGTATTTTTTTTCAAAAAATGGGTTCCGTCCCGTGTTGCGTGATTATTTTAGAACTAATTTATGCCACTTTTGGAAATCTAATTTTATATAATTTATTGAGTTTTTGGAATTGGCAGGTTGAAATTGTTTAAATTCGTCACTTTTATTTTCTATTAATATGAATAGTAACCTTAGTAAAATTTAGCACCCCGGTAAATGGTAAATTATGTTAACCTAGGTTAAATCTAAGTGATGAGGACATAATTTTCCATCCTATGTTTTATTGGATGAAGTGAAATGGACCGTCATAAAGTTATGGTGTAAATTTACTTTTTTATGTGACACTACTCCATTAAAATTAGATATATAATATTTAAATCAAATAAAGTTACAAAATAAAAATCTATAGGTTTTAAATATTCTCTTATGTGTCCACAATGTAAAAACTGAATATTAGGAACGAATTTAATTTTATATTTTGAGAATTAAGAAAATATTTTTCCTACTATAAATTTACTCGTAATTTTTATTAATTATATAATGATCTTAAATGCGTATGCAACACCGATGAAGTATTTTTACAATAAATTAAAATATAATATATAATTAAAAAAATTAATGTAACATAATTTTGTTTATTTGATGTGTTAAATAAAATTTTAGGATGAATATGAAATATTTTTTGTATTTTTAAATAATTATATTTTAATTCCAACTATGAATTAAGGTATTTTAAGTCAAATTAAATGAATAGTGTCTAAATTGGAAATACTCACATTTTAGGAAAATAATATTTTATAAAATTACATAAAAGAAATTAAATTTGAACAATTTAGAAAATATAATGATGAAAATTTCATCCCTTTCCCATTTTAATTCCATTTGGAAAAATTTTTATGGACAATTAATTTCATATATTTTACTCTTTTATGAAATTCAAAGAGTGCACCATGCCTAAATTATAAAATTCCCCATAAATTCTCTTCATTACACCACATTGCATCACCTAGTTCAGCCAGTTACCTCTAAAAATATCATATCAAAATTATTATCCAAATTAAAGAGGTTTGGGCTTCCAAAAATGGAAAACCCAGAATCCTTAAGAGGATATCTAAAGGAGTTCATTCAAAGTAGAGGTAATCACCCTAACCGATCACTTTATATTTTATAATTATTTTAGACATTATAAACTTTTTATAATGATAATAAAATTGTAATTAAATATAATTAATATAATAAAATGTTAATATGATTATTATATGACCTTTATTAACCCTCTTTCCATCAAATGAGAAGTGAAAGTATTATTCATGCATTCGTACGATTTAACGTCTCCACAAAGAGATATAATTCATTTATTATCACCACATTTTATGGGTGGTTATATTGGTGGGTTTAATATATATATATATATATATATATTATAATTATTATAAAAACTATATTTCTAAAATTATAATATCATATCCACCTTATTTCATTCCAAACAGTTGTAAATCGATAACATCATCTATGCATACATGTGGGAGACCATCTCCATGAAGCAATGTGATTAGTTCTTCATTTTGATTCACTTATATGTTTACAAGGATTTATTTAGTGAATATATATGATATATATGATATAATAATGTATTTTTAATGGTTGTTTATTTTTTAACTTTCTTTTTTTCCCATTCATTGATAAATGAAAACAACATTCAGAAATATGTAGGGATTATCATCTCTACAAAAGGTATACTTAATTTTTTCTATGCCAAACTTTTTTGAATGTATCTAAAAAAGTATATAAATTATATAAATGATATCTATATCATGATAAAAATTCTGTATATTATTGAACCATAGTAAAAAATATAGGGACCAAAAATATCAAACCAAAACATACACAAGAAATAAACCAGATATCACATACAACAATGATTTGAATAATATATTTATTACAAAATGAATGATAAAAGTCTACAATAAAATAATATATGGTATGATATATATGTTAACATTTATATAATAAATTTATAATAGATTTATTTTTATTATAAAGTAGGTTCTAATGTTTTTAATAGAATTTGGTGCTAAGGTAAGTGGTTTTATTTTTACTTTTATTTCAATAAGACACATATCATATTCACAACTTGTTTCTATTATGCGATTTATATAATTACCAGGATTGTGGTTAGTAATGATTATTAGAAAAATTACATGGATTTACATTTCCATATAATGTTATTACTTTCATGTGATATATAACTCAAATGTCACCAAAGATATATAGGGTTTATGTTTCAATGCTATTTAATGAGAATTAAATATTCTAAAATTTTTGGGGAGGAAATTATATGATCCCTAATTAATAAAACCCTTTAAATTTTATTTTTATCTAGTAATTTAATTATTTTACAAGTTTTCCTTCCATTTTTATTCACATTAATAACATAGGAGATGAAAATAAATTTTAAGTAAAACAAACATCAATTTTCTCTTTGGTCAAAAATACATTCTCCACCATGTCCATGTTTTATAAAAATATTTCTTCCAATGATTTTTAAATTAATTTTTATAATGTTTTTATTTTTAAATTTTTTTTAATAAGAATCTTCTTTTCATTTTCCAATTGAGGAATTTTTTGATTTTTTACCCAAAATGTGAATGAAATGTTATCTTTTAACTTATACAGTATGAACATATTCTTCCACCATCATTACCACTCAATGTTATGAAGCTTCCTATAAATGTTTACATGTTTCTCATAAAATAATAATTTTGACATAATAGTTTGGAATTATTTGTATTTAAATGTTATTTACGAATTGGATGGGTTATTTTCTCATGAAATATTTCAATAATAATTTAAAGGAATTTCCATAGATGATAACATCATTTGATGTTAATTATGATTTACTAGGTATATGATTAAATTATTCCATTGATATTCTTTCTATGGATGGTTAATGATTATGTTGATGATATGTTTTTGTAACCCATTTATTTTTCATGGTTTATGCTATGATAAAAATATCAATTTTTTATAAAACCTATTTTCTTATAGTTCATGATTTAATGATATGATGAATGTTTTATGATTTTATGAATCACATATGTGTGGATTTTATTATGTGAAGGGTTGGTATATTATAACCAATTATGATGGTTATGTTATAATAATGCATGGTGTTTACATTATAATAATGGATAGTGGTTATGTTATATCCAAGGAAAATGGTTAAATTATAACCAATAATGACTTGTCCTTTAATTATGTAGCCCTCTAATTAATTAGGTAATGATTGATATCTCCTGAGATAAATAGGAATGGAATGGAGAGTGAACCCAGTTCAGTAAGTTAATCTTTCCACTATTGTAGTCTTGGGAGTGATCCTTGACTACTATGATGGTTTGGAGAGTTAATACATACCATTATGATAGCCTTGTATATGATGTTTGACTACCATGGAATTTATTTTATATGATTATGTGTAATTACATTTTTTATATCAATTTTATGCTCTCATGGATCCTGTTCTTTGATTCCTTTTTTGATTCATGTCTTATGAATATCTAAAAATTATTCAACTAAATTGGATTGTGATATATGATATTCATTGTATTATTTACAAATGTATATCTCATGTTCTTATACCCTTTTGCTAATAGTGTACTTATATGACCATTGATATCAATCTTGTTTACACATACTAATCAATTTAAATAACACTTGTTAAGTTACATTTCTTATGGTTGTGAAGAAATTATTTAGGAATGATATGACTATGTAAGTTTCTAGTTATGAATTACTTCATGGGAGACTCTTAAGATCATACTGTTTATGTCTCCAACATCCCAAAGATACCAGACCTATATGATTCGAGTGTGGATCGTTAAGATATATAATGAATATTAAAAAAAGATTAAATATATATGTATGAAAATTATTTGTTTATATAGAAGCAAGAGAGATGCCCCTTAATGAAATGAATGTTGAAATTATGCATTTAATAAATATTGAAACATATTTATTTTGTAGTTATAATTCTATAAAAAAATAAATCGATATTAAATTTTCACTTTTAATTTCAATGTGATTAAAATTTCTGATAATATTATTTGTAACTAAACTATATAAAATTTAAATAATAAAATTATAAAATATTTTTTTCAAAATAATTTAAATTAAATTTCATATTGAACCATTAAATATATAAAAAAATTATCAAAATCGTAAGGTAGTCTCATGATTTTGGGAACCAATTTATTAAATTAAAAAAATAAAATCCAATTTAAATAATAAATTTAAAAGAAACATTAAAATATTGCATGATAATTAATAATGGTATGATATTAGAAAAATTATTAAGTAATATTGTATTTTATACTAAAATTAGGATCCAAACCCCAATTTACATTTTTCAATATTGTTAAGAATAAATTCATTAATCAATACATTACATCCTTCAAATATGATTAAGTATAGTAATATAGTGAAGGTACATATTGATGTAGTTGAATAATAAAAATTGCATTTGTTTGATTGGATCATTTAGTTTATGCGATTCCAAGGATTTTATTTATTTTGTGAATGTGTGAATTGTAATCTAGGTTTCAAGAGAAATGATCTCCATGAAGAAATATTATAATTTAATGATACTATAATACAAAGAAAGTAAATTTATCTTTTTAATGATAACTTTCTTGACACATGTGAATTAAAAACTATCAAAATCATTATTTGTCATTAAATCTTGACCGAACGTAATTCGATCTTTTCATCATTCCAGAACATTTAATTATATTTGTGATTTGGTATGTGAATATGTATTAAAGATCTTGATAATTTTTAATTGAGATTTTTAAATACTTTTACTTATACACTCAATTAAAATAAATATCATTAACTATTAATTTATGTATCATAATGATTCCTTTAATGTATTTTTTAATATCACCTATATGTAGGTTTTGTTACAAAAAAACTAAGGGTGTTTTTAGTAGACCAGTATACATGAACATTGAAATTTTCTAATATTATATATTTGATATATGTGATACCTTAATGGAGTGGATAAAATAATTGTAATATTTTTATTATGAAAAGTGTTTGTATAAAATAAAATTTCAACATTCTTATTTTTATCATGTGATTCGGTATATTTTAATTATTCTATGGAAGGAAGGATTCCCCATGGACTGAGCATATAATACTTTCATACATACTCAATCAACCAAACAATATGTGATAATTTTTTCTACACACAATGTTGTGGGTGAAAATAAAGGAAATGCATAATTCAACCAAAAAATGCCTCAAATATACTTTTAATTACGTATACACACATAATTGTATATATAAAATGAAAATAATATATTATTATTATTTTTAATAAAATTATAAAAATAATTTATATCAATGAAACATAGATATAAAATTTCATAAAAGGTATAGTGAAATTTATTCAACTATATAACTTAATCTGAAGTGTCATATAAAATAATGGGAATAAATATTTTATGAACATAACGTAATATTAATGGTTTATTTCATAAGACATCTAATAAAATTGATCAGAAAAAACATTACTAGATAATGAGTTTATAATTACTTAAATTGTTTATTTTATTTTATGTTTCACCTCATCAAAATATGTTATAATTCACTCATACACCATTTTTCTAAATAACCTCCTCCCTTATGATGCATAATTTATTTCCATTAATGTTTGTATGATCATCAAATATTGCATCATTGATTTTATTTAAATCATTTTGTTGTTTTATTTTCTTTAAAATAATATATTATAAATAGAAACAATTTTATTGATTAAGGTGACATGTAATTCTTTTCTTGAGTTGATAAATTAAAAAAACATATCATTAGTAAAATATATTTTTTCTAAATTCACCATATTTTATGATAAAACAATGTAATGGTCTTAAAAATATTAAATTATTTTTTCATTAATTAAATTTCAATTTTTTTTTCTTATTATGGTCTCAAAACACTCTCTTGTAAATTTAGTGGTTCTATAAATTTCCCCAAAAATGTTCGTAATTTAGAGGTGAAATATCTTTAAAGGTTTATAGTTTTTAGACTAAAAATATACACCGCATAAAATCTATATTAACATTTAAATTAATGTTAAAAAAAATAAAAATCAATTAATTTATAATATATTCTTCTAGAAATGGATTCAACTAAAATATAGAATCCCTTTGGGTATACTTCCCATGAAAATATAAGTGTGTTATAAAAAAACTAGTTAATATTAATTTTGAACATGAAATAATTTTTAAGGAAATTACACACCAGGGAAACCCAACATTTTTTTGTTTTCTATCGGTCAATGTTTTTTTATAAATTATATAAATTAACTCATTGATAATATTATGAAAAATAATTTTTGTTAAATAAAATTTAATTATGTTATAATCATCATATATGTGCATAAAAGTACAAATATAAACATTTTTCATTCATAGTATCCAAATTATGTATTTAATTCATTTATTTGTTATTGATTTTTTTCTAGTGGATTAAATTAATTGTTATTTACAATTAAATAAAAAACAATAACAATATATGGAAAATTTTAAAGTAAATATTTTGAACTTGTATTATAAAAATACAAAACAAATAATGTATAATAAATGGTTATCAAAAAGGAAAAAATATTACATTACTTTAACAAGTTAGTATATAGATAAATATGAACATCATTCACATAAAATGTCCTTTTTGATTAACAATTAACACTTGATTCGATAAAATATCACTTTTGATCTCCCATTTGGTTTCCCCATCACTGTTTGTTATTGAAACATGATGGTTTTCATGAGTTATGTTTTGAGTCCTTACTTGGAAATCATATTTTTCATTATGATCCATGATTATATATTCATTAATATGAATGTATCATGAAATAAAAATTAATTTTTGTGATTAGAATTAAAAAGAGATTTTTCATCTATTAAATAAATTTCATGTTTTTATAGATTAATACTTAAACGGTTCACTCAATCACATTATGAAATACAAAATTAGAAATAAAACTTATTTTGTGATTTCTTATGAAAAGTTTATTTGGTATATAATACTCCTTATTTGTAATAAAAAATGAATAAACATATAATCTAAAAGAAATTGACTGTACTTATAGATAAGTCAAATAAAGGACATGAATAATATTATATCGATCACATATAAGGAATGTTACCCATAGGGGTGTCAATGAGAGTGTGATAAATTAAAACATAATTTCCTAAGAAACCATATTTTATTGTTATTCAAAAACTAAATATTTTCATCATTGAATATTGAATTTGATAAGTTATAAAACGAAATGAGTTATCTTACTCAGTTCACCTATACTGGGCTTTGTCTAAGGAACATACATTAAGTTATATGTTAGTGTACTGTCATTAATTACCAATTCACTAGTCGTGTTTACAAATTTATTGTGGAATTTATATCACTATAAAATTATAACCTTTATAATAATGATAAGCCATATTTATATTCACTTAATATAACTTACTACTCATCCTTGTAATCACCTTGATCTACAGAAATCCAAATAAGACACAAAAACTTCATCAGTTTGTAAGTATTCTCTATAATCATTAACCTAATGATATACTTCAATTTTAGGAAAGATTTCTCACCCAAATTCTTCTATCTGGCAATGAAATATCATATATCCCCACACCAAGATAATAATTAGCAAATGGAAAATTAACATGACTTGATATTGTGAAAACATAATAATAAGTGTCATGAGATTTACTGCATAAAAAATTTCATTTCCATTAACATCAAAATGGTGAACCTAAAATATCCCCATACTCACATAGATCTCAGAGGATTATAGGGAAGAAAATTATATGGAGACTCATAATGAATTGATGAAAATTAAATACACAAGGGATATTCTGATGGTTTCATGAAATATGATCCCAATAGATCTATTTAGAGATTGGATTCAAAAATTTTGAAGAAATAAGAGGAGGGGGAATATAAGGTGGATGAAAGGGATGAGAATATTTAATATGGGAAAAGGGAGGATAAATTGAAATGGAATAAATGAATCATCGAGAAACAAGATGAAATAGTCTATAACATGATAAGAAGTATTTATGAAGATCCTTATAGGTGTCTTGTCATAACAATTTGGTAGAACCATTCTAAATATATATTAATGAAGGGGGAATTTTCAAGTAACCAATATTAAGGAAAATTTGATAAATCAATGGATGTGTTCCCTCATGGGATGAATTGTCTAATTTAAATGATAACCCAAGAAGGGTTATAATCTACTATTGAAACCCACAAAATATGAATCAGAAAAAACTAGAGAGGAAGAAATAATTGAACATGTGTATTACCTTCTCCAAAAAAGAAAAGGATCCAGGAAATTTAGATCCCAAGAGCCTCAAAGGGACTCATAATCATGAGACCATTCAAAGGTCATGTGAAGAATCCTTGTTCAATGCATAACTTATAGGGAATCCTACAGATCCCCCCTTAAACAATCCTTCCTACCCTTGCGAAGTCTCTCTAAATATCAAAATGAGCACCCCTAGTCCACATGGTTTGACATTAGAAAGTTCCTCACAAACCATCTGAAATTCTTATGAGAATAAAGAGGAATAATATCCAAAGGGAGAGAAACCCTATGGTTGTAAGGATCATGCTCCATATAATCATTGTGAAGAATAAAATTCCATAATGATATCTAAGAAATCTAGCATGGACCCAACCCTTTATAGAATAAAAAAGGGAGATAAAGGGGAGGAGGAGAGATGAACTCACTATTTCTGAAAGACATGTGATGTGCCCCTCGTGATCCAAGAAACATTGTGATACCTCAAGGAAAGGTCTGCCTCATCTTATGAAAGACCTTTTTCTTTTTAGCCCCACCACATGGAGGTCCTCAGTTATGTCTAGGAAACTCTACGCTTACCCTTCAACGGTTTAACGATAATGGGAAGATTTTCCCATGACATGCACACACACCCCCATATGAATCAAAATGGTTGTGCAAGGAATTATAAAAAATCAAGTAAATATCCTTGACATTACTTGGGAAAACACACATAATCTATTACCTTTGTAAAATAAAACAAAGGGGATAAAAATGGATGAGGCGATAGATATATCGGTTCCTGAAAGACATGATACGCACTACGAAATCTACCTCATGGACCTACGAGACATGATGACAAGTTAACTAGATATCATAAAGATTATTGGAAAATCCACCCTTTCTAGAAAAAGTATTCTCGTAAAGGGATCAGGCTTTCAAGAAGGCCCTCAGACATGTCTATAGGACAAGATGAAATATCCTTTGACATACCCATGTGATCAAAAAATTATTCATTAATTGGATGTAATCTGATAAAAGTGGAATTTATGGAAGAGACTTTTGATCACTAAAAATCACGTGACACACTCAAAAAGACCCATAGAGAAGACTCACCAAGCCTCGTGGGGCATTACCCCTTCGCCGACTCCATCATGGATCTGTTCGAGATAATTTGTGAAAATAGTTGAAAAATTGGGGTGGTGAGGCCAATAAATTCACCATACAAAAACAAAAAATGAAGGGGGATACCTCTATTATAGGACAACTATTATTAGGAAACTCTAGAGCGCAACAAATGACTTTTCAGAACAACTGATCATGTGGTCGGCCAACCACCCTTCAAGTAACATACTAGCTAGCATCCAATGTAGTCATGTGATATACAAAAGACACTTCGTGGGATCACTCATAAATGACGTGAAATATCTTTGGGGTATATGCGACGAAAATATTGTACACCCACTATATCATGAGAGAGTTAAGATAAAATGACACTGAATAAAACCAAGGTGTCCACAAGGAAAATTAAAAAAGATGGACTAAAGGTGGAACACTTAAATCAAAACATGTTTTCTGACCCACATGTGCATTTCTTGAGTCTCCCAAAGACAGACGAAAGCACCGTGACACGTCACCTAGATCCTTCGATGCTCCTTCAACATGCTACCTAGGTCATACGAATCCCTTCATACATGTCCTGAAAAAGTTTCATGACCCCATTGGTGTATGACCATAGTATAAAAAAATTCCCCATTTACTTGTCTCCCAAGACTCACAAAATCCTTTGGATACATTGCCTAACTCATATAATGGTGTGTGCTCATGTCAACCAAGTCTCATGAAAGAACCTAGGCATAAAAATCATCTTTCATGATTTCATTTAGAAATATTATTTAAGACTCATGATTCCCTCCAGGAATGTGACGAAAGACATGTGACATCTTATGGAAATGTCAACAAAGTCTTGCGGTAGAATCTTGTCATATTAACGGGCTCTCGCGACACACTCCAGACATATTAGCCAAGACACGGGATGTCCTCCAGTGATGTCATCCATGACATGAAACACCTTCTAGACATGTCAACAAGTATATGAATAATCTTTTGGAAGAGACCATATGGATCTTATGATGTCCCTCAGAAAGGTCAACTGGGTCATGCGACACCCTCCAGACAAGCAGGGATGGGTGACCAGGGGATTCTGGGATTTTATAGCCACATCTATCCCTGATGTGTAATCCCTAAATAAAAGTGAAACCTCAGAGTATAATTCCCTATCAAGGGAACTACAAAGGATCTGATTCATAGTATATTCCAGATATGTAGGTGACATCTTCAAGGTTTTAGTTTCATCTTAATCATCTAGGGAGATATCAGTATCTAATCCACTTACCCAATACAATGGAATTAATCACTAGCTAACCATTATTCCTCAAAAAGAACATGGATCACATGGTCTTAGGGAGTTTCATTGATTATTTCATATGCACTATACACCCTAGGATTACAAGGGTAGTCATGGGATGTAAGCCCCAACCAATAGGGTAGCCTCAGTGTATGATACCCAACTACTGACATCATATAGTATGTCCTCTATTAATGGGGAATCCATATTTGTATAACCCCCAAAATTCCTGAAACCTTGAAGATGGTCATAATGTCCCTCAGTGTGATAATCCACGCTTTCCTATCAGTAGGTTAAGGGATAACTAAACTATGATGAAACTGATTCCTACCATTCTCAGGATATGTAGGATGCCTTCTTAAGGACATAGCTCAATACCAAACAACCTAAGTATTATCCCAGTACATATTTCCCATATCCTCATTCCATGAGAATAATCATTTATTCATCTTTGTTTCTCACAAATAAAACATCTCATATAGGATTAGGGAGATGAAATGAACACCTCATTAGGAATCTTTCATTTCCACTAAATAGGGAAATACTTGTATGTAATCCCAAATGAGTGGTATGACATTAAAAGCCATCATATAAGGGTATCCACCTTGTGTCCAGTCCCAAGGGTGTGAACAAACTACATGGTTCTTGATTCCATCAATAACTAGGATACATTGGATTCTTTAAAATGGATCAATTCCCTCTTATGAATATTAGAATCCTCCTCACATGGAAGCACATTTTGATGAATTTTGTTATACAGATTCAACACATAAATCAGATACTACCCATTAAGAAAATAGATGATTAAACTCGAATACATATAGATGGATTCACTAATTAGACTGCACTTTCCATGGTTCGTCAATGAGACTCCCCTTCTTTGTTAAATGAGAAAATTAACCAATGAATCATTTTTTAGCATAACCAGTTCTCTATGTAGATTAGGATGTGATTAATTAACATATCTTAAATCAATAAGAGAGTCTTAGAGTAGGAAAAAATACCATAAAAAGCAAATGATGAGCTCGACCTACCGTCCTATTGAATATTGTGATTACCCAAGAGTTACTATGCCTTGAAACCCAGATGACCAATGAACTTTAGAGAGTAGGTCTGTACCCATCTACAAATGGGAGAACTATTGGGAGTTTCTAAAAAAGTGAAAATGGTTTCCTAACGAGTGAAACAAGTTTCATGCCTCAAAAACCCAATGAAACAAAAATAGTGGACTCGATGTGAAAATTCTTAGCTACAACACATCCTTACTCAGATAAAAATGATATATTGTCCACCCCTTTTAAAATCATTTTTTTGCAGGTATAATTTCCAAAACCTGATGAATCAAAAATGGCGACCCTGACGTGAATAGACATAATTGTGGAACATCCTTATTGAGATAAAAACGATATAATTTCATGCCCCTATCCGGCCATTTTATTATGAGTTTAATTTCCAAAACCTGATGATAGAAAAATGGTGAACCTGGAATGAATATCTCTTATGAAAAATGATTGTTTATTATCATTCAGGCCGTTTTGTTTTCTGTTATATGAAAATAAAAATTGTAAACCCAATGTGAAACTCTCTATTGACAAAATTATTAGTTATTATCCATCGGTCCATTTTATTTTCCCATAAATGTAAATTAATTGATAAAACCAACATGAATCTATAAAATATCAGAACGATTGGATTATAATGTGACATAACACTTTTTTTGGAAAACCCTATACAAAAAAATAATTAAGACCATAATAATATTTCATATGATCCTCTCTAACTAGGGTTTTCATAATTCCATCCTCATTTTGACAAGTCCAAATGAGTGAAATGGATGAATCAAAAATAAAAGAATAAATTGGTTGATCATGCATATATGATTGATCATACTATGTCTACGATACTGCACTAATCGGTAACCTTGTTCTTTGTTGTTTATGTAATTGCAAATACTACTTCTAGAATCCCTATTTGTGACAATGTATTCATCATATAGTATTATCCCCAGTGAATCATCCATGATTTGAACCACTATAGGTCGCAAAACAACTTTACCTTCTTGAAAACTCCAATGATAGGTGGAGATTATGATGGTCCCGAAGTAACAATGATATGGTATAATCCCGACCATGAATGATTCTCTTGAAGTTCTCCAAGTACAATGACCGAAGAGTATGAATATCCCAGGAAATAATAACACAAATACAATAACACTTGTTTCTATGAACAACAGCTCTTAGAGCTAATCCTCAGAGTGTGACAATCAATGCCTTCCATATCTGATGATGGTGGACCATGAGGCCAAATACGGATCTCCTTCGGTTTGGGTGCCACTGAGGGGGAACCTTTCAACCACCATCGCCAACACCATCCCACCAATACCAATCACTTGTCTTCTATGTGTAACCTCCAATACACATCCGTCTCATATTACCATGCAAGGGATATAAGGAACTCTTATCAGAGGAGGAAGGTGTTGGATATCCAGGCGACGGATCATATTCCCCCTCCTATTGGTGATTCCTTCTGGCATAATTCTGAAGTAACCAGTAAGAAGAATCATTTATTTTCTGATTCTAAACATGTTTTTGGGAATATTATAGCAATTAGAATGGGGAATAACGATACTCCTACACTTGTACATGAATCTCATCATCGTATTCTAATGGCACAAGGAGGATAGAAATGTGAACATATCCTTGCTTCAATCGAAGAGATCTTCTATATTACGATGGAGAGAAAAAATGTGTAGGATCTTATCGATGAATACAAGTTTCTAAAATGCAAATATATTTTAGCAACATCTAAAGAAACCCACCATCAAATTCTGGAACTATTGTAGATGAATGGACATGCACAGACTCCTATTCCTTAATCCATGACATCCCAACATTCTGATCATCACAAACAAGCTTCTGTACTAGAGAAAGAACACAATAATTCTCACATATGAGAGGCTTATTGGTATGTTCTGATGTAGGGAGAGGCGTCAGACCATTCTCATATTCCCATTTTAACTGGGGATCACCATGTGGAAGAGGCACATGCCATGGGATAGGGGACATGCCTTTCAAATATGTCCAAAAACATATTCAAAAGGCCTAGGATTGGGATAATATCTCCATCCTCGCTCTGTCTAACAAAGTGATAATGGAGAAATCCTAAGGATAGCCTCACATTCCTATTAGTTAATCTAGATATCATATTCTGGTAGGTCATAGAATCCATGTGAATATTCCTACTTTTTCCAAAAAATGATTGTGCCAACATCAATTCAAGGAAACATTAGGGAGGATCATATTCCTTATCCCATTCCAGAGGTCTGTTGGCATATCCTGACGGGGAATTCCTATTCGGGCCAAGATCAAATTATAATCAAAACATGGACCATCAAGTAAGAGAGAAACATGACCTAGGGTATGCTCATATTCCTGAAAATAATGAACATCAGTATATTACAAAGGCTTAGTATTAGGCGCCTATTCACATCCTAACCTAGGCTCACCAAGTGATAATGGAACATGCGTTAAGACATGCTCACATTTCTATCCCAAATGAGACATCACATCAGCATATTCAGGCAGATTCTTAGCATCAGTATCATGCTCATGTAGAACCATACAGTTATATATGAGTTCTGAAAACCATCATACAGTCGACTCATACACCTACACAACTGAAGAAGTCATGTTGGAATACATCAGACACTATGTAGAACATGGTCTGTGATCCTAATATGGTCAATAATAGTATCCTTGAGTATGTTCTTGACACATTCTCAACACCTCAAGGGTATGTCGACACTTCTATCAAAGAAAAACTAGAATACATTCATTACTACGATAGTCCTCCTCGTGGTAATGTAGATATGGATCACCTGGAATTTGTTCTTAATATCAACCATAGTCAACCTCCCCATGGTGATATCTCCAATAGAAAAAGGCAATCTAACCCTAGAGCATACACCTTCGTATGGTAGGGTGTTAAAATTTTTGACACCTTTGTATATAGAGGTGCTTGAATCCTCATGGTCAACTGTATGTGGTTCCCCATCAATGTCCAACAACACCCCATTCCTATTAGCATATTTATAAGAGACGTTTTCTATGGCCCAACCGGATGGAGGAGTAAATTTACAATGAGGAGGAGGCTGAAATTGACATATGAATAGAGTTAGATGGAAAAAACCTCCCAATCTTGTTCTATCCCCTTGATACAGCTGAATAAGAAATCCCGAATGATATAGAAAATGAGTTCATGACCTATCTATGATAGAATATGTGGGATACTCATCAGCAAATGATTAATAAACATATCCTTTATCCACGATAGGAGTGTTACCTTCATACAATCTATATACTCTGTAATCAGTTAGAAATGGCTGTTATCTCCATGGTTCGAGATCCAAAACTAGAAAAGCATAGCGCAAATCTACATCACACTTTCCACCATTGAAAAAAAATATGGTAGTTGATCTCCAAATCCGTGTCATGAATCCATATTCAAGATGGAAATAATAGGGAGCATTACACTTTGTTAATCTATTGGAACTAAAAACACCCTCAAATGTGTAATCCTATAGTGTTATATCCTCTGACGAGATCAGGGGACCATGTAATTCTTGGGATAGTTGATCACTAAAATGGAATTCCTTTTCTCCAATAGTGCGCAAAAATTATGGAAGATGAGAGAGGATAGCTGACAAGGCATTAAACTATTCCCCCCAATTTTATAGGAATGAATTTCAAACAGGGAGACCAATGTTGCGATCACCCAGGAAACTTCCCATAATAAATGGTTCTTATCGGGGGTCGTCATCGCACCCAACTCCTACACGAGTGCAACTGTACCACATAAAACATGATGCAATTTTAGCTGCTAGATTATCCATCTAGGAGAATACCCAGCCTGCTAAACTAGGGTAATATCTAGCACCACCCCACCCCTTGGATTTTTAATTCCCAAGAGGATTTGGGACACACTGGTATCATCTATAAGTGAACCACAACCTATTGGGCTGGGAAAATATGTATATCAATCACCATCACCAGGATAATCACTCCCTAAGAGGACACTGGAAACATCATCGTTGATCCCAGAACTACACCACCCCACTGGGCTGGGGGAATTTACACCTACATAACCATCCTGGGACTTATCAAGTCCCCGAACAGATCCATTGGATCCTCAACAACTTGACCAGTCAATGAAAACTACGACCCCTAATGACCCACACCCCAGAAGGTTGGGAGCATTTTTATCATCACCACCACCACAAAGGGAACCAGTCTTATCTAGGTTGGGAAGAATCAATTAGTTCTCAGTATTCCACCATCTCCTCCCACCATCAAATAAACCCCTACTGGTTGGGGAATGTTTGAATACTATGACCGGAAACACCCTCAGGGTCACTGTTCAATGGCCAAAATATGAGGAACACTTGGTGAAGATAATCAGACTCTATTGAGGCCACAAACAAAAATGGACCAACCTGGCCAAGGGTTCGAATATTGACCATAAAGAAGATAGTGCAGAATCAACCTATTGTGTTCAAATTAATGGAACAACCACCATTGTCTGATATTACTGCGTGAATTTCATCACTGTTAATAAGGAAAATGTTTATCATGATGAAAATTAAGAGGGTCCTGACATTCCTTAGGTGGAGGGTGACTTGGATGCACCAAATTAGGCTACACACACTAAGAACCAAAGGAAGATCCAAAACATGGATCCTACACAAATATCGAGTTGACACCTCCATGATGGAATATTACCAAGGGAAAGGGTACAACAACATCTCTATCACCCCCTATATGAAGCAAGATTCCTTCCTTGGAGGAATAGTTATCACAATATGAGAGTATGATAAAGATTCTCTAACAACTCAACGAGGAACTGCTCAAAGCCAATATTTCCATTGGGTATCGTCTATAGGAAGAGATGAATAACATTCCCCCCATAGATGATCCTAAAAAAGGGAGGTATCTAAGCATCATGTTGGATCTGGATCTAGACAACTAGTCCACATAGATGAGGATGTCCAAAATGATCATGACTTCCCTTTGTTATGGCAACAAGCTCTCCCTTACCTGAAAACCCATTCAATCATGGGATGAATCAGAAATCAATTGTAAATATAAGTGTGGTCACCTTGTCAACCCCCATTGACTCCATATGGATGGGAAACATCTCCAAAAACATTGCCCCTAGAGATTCTTAATGTCATTGAGTCCCTAGATACTCGAATTAAAGCAATATAAGGGAGACACAAACATTTGTTTCTAGGGAGGAAGCCATATCCCGATTGGGTGGATGACACTTTTCCCCCACCCAATTTTGACAATCTTACCTAATCTACATTTGACAGTGTAGATGACCCCGAACAACATCTCATACACTTCTTATCCTAATGTGGGCTAATGATGGTCCATTAAGATCAATTGGAGGAAAAAAGATGAGGTGTTTTGTACAGACATTGATAGGGACCACCTTTGTTTGGTATATCAGTCTACCAATAGGATATATGTTAGGATGGGAAGACCTTTTTCATCATTTCCTTATCAATTCAGTTCTACACTAAGGAAGACAATGATGGTCGACCTGAAGAACAACAAACAATGAAAAAAATGAGAGGGTGTATGACTACATAGTAAGGTGTAATGGTTTAACCTACTCACACAACAACCCTCCCTCGCAAGAGCGGCTTCTGGAACTCTATGATGAAAATATTAGGGATGAGTTATAGGAACCTATTATTCTAATTTTACATCTAGGTGGATTTCGTGAGTTTTATAAAATGTCCCAATGTCTAGAAGAAGACATTAAGTGGACCCGATCCAAGTCTCGAATCATTCTAGAAGCATTGGGAAAAAGGATGGTCAGAGTAGAAGCTACAATAGTCACACTCAAGCTAGCAGCGGTGTCCATCCAAATACCTAGGAGGGCCCCAAACTACATAGCATACTGTGTCGAGCAGTGATAACCACAAAATATCTCTTGTCCAGAAGCATTGGGAATTAAGCATCATCCGAGATTTTACCAATAAATGAATAATTTGTACTCCTTTTAGAATGAACAATTCCCCAATTATTTCTTGGTAGCCACAGACAATAACCTGCTCATGCTCCCACAACCCAAAAAATAGGATGAGGTCAACCTTGCTGCCTATTTTAATTATTGTCCTTTCTATAGAAGGTTGGGTCATAAAATCCATAACTACTTCATCTTCAGATACACCCTTCAAGTCATTATAGATTCCGTGCAAGTGGTGTTAGATAAATCCCCATAGTAGATGAATTGCATAACCGTGATCCAACTGAAAGAAGAGGGTGACTGGAAAAAAGTACTAGCCAGACATGCATGAAACTTCGACAACTGGATGACCTAAAAGATAGTTTAATGATCCCATGAAACTCTCAGATCATAGATTCTAAAACCCACAATATCTCCACCACCCAGTAAAGAGGAACCAAATGTGCATCTCAAAGGTGGGCATGACCACTAGAATCAAGAATAGAATGAGGAGGAAGAGTCATATTCTCTTCCAAAGAGAGCCTTAACCCTCACCGATTTATTCCCTAAAACATTATAAACATAAGAACCACCCCATCAAATGGATCCCTCATCAGATGAGGAACTCATAATTGGTTCTTTAAATATAATACACTAGTCAGAACCCCTCTCCAATGAAGAGTTTTTCCAATAGAACGTGTTTCCTATAGAAAACCAAGGAATAAGAGGCAACATGCATTAAAACCAAGTATATAGAGATCAATTCAAGCGTGGTAGGCCCCAATATTATGGTCTTGTCCCTATGGGAAATATATATGCAGCTGAGACGCATGGGAATGAACTCCAGCAAGCCTAGAAAGGGTAGGGAGGTGTATTAGAACCCTCCAGTAGCCATCTGAACCCAATTTTATTTCATGAATGCCTAGTGGGGGTTGAATCATTTGATCATCCTAGGAAAGGGGGAAGGGTATGATGACCCGTCCCACTTGTAGAAGATGATCCCGCAACCCCTACACAAGAACTAGGTTCATCCACCATAAATACCTTGGCTCCTCATCCAAACATCTAGGAGAAACCCCAAATCAGGAAGTGTTGACCACTAGCACAAAAGTACAACATTATGAAATAGATGGTAGTATTTCTACCAAGATCTCATCCCTTGATGTGATCCATATTTCAAAAGATATCAGGGATTCACTTACTGAATCCCTCTAGAGCTCACAAGAGATCAAGATAGATGTTTCTGCAGCCAATGTCTATCGAGTGGAGGCTATGGTATCCGAATGTCACGTCACTATGTCATTTACAAATCATGATTAGGAAAAGGCCCTTCAAGGTCACTTTAGACCCCTATATATATCAAGAAGACTCTATAATGTCAACATCCAAAGGGATTTAATTTATAACGGGTATAGTATCAATCTTATCTAATTATTAACCATATGATGTTTGGGATATGGAGAAGCATATTTGTCTCCCAAAAAGATAAACATCCAAGGGTATGATAAGCATGAGTAATGACCTCTCAAAAAGATCAATATTGAAGCACACTTTGGGGATGTTACATTATATGCTGAGTTTATGTTAACCGAGTAAGACAACACATATACAATCTTACTCAGAAAGTCCAAGATCCATATCCACTTGGTGATACCTTCAACATTCTATCAGTGTATAAAGTATCCAATTAATGGAAAATTCTTCATACTACATGGTGAACATGATCCCTTCTAGACCTATAGGGAAACATATACTGAAAAATATTTCTATAAAAGGGAGGAAAATTACCAATGGAGGATGAATATTTACAGGTTTTCAAATTTAATGTCTTGGGGAATAGCCCCATAAATCTCTAGAGTATGCTCAATAGCTATAATGTACTCCCCATAAACCTGGTTGGGGTCACTGGTATAATCTTGGAGTTCCATGCCATTCATGTCCCCAGTGAAAACATTGAAGACTATCATCCCTGACATTTCTCTACAATGACTTAGTCAACAAGGGATGAAAATGTCTCTTCTCATGGCCACTCTAACCCTAATATTGGCAGCGGGACCCCCAAATTTCTATATTCAGTTGAAAATTTCTCCAAAAAATATATGTTGGAAGAAGATGATGATGAACTCAAGAATGCCCCTCCATCATTTAATGGAGGTGTATCCACCACCATCGATGAACTCAGGCAGATAAATCTCATAACTTAGGAAGACCCACAACCTACACTGATTAGTGACTTTATGCCCCGTGAAGAGGAATAGATCTAAATCACATTTTTAAAGCATCACAAATATGTGTTCACATGGAACTACATAGAAATTACCATACTAAAACCATATATGGATAAAAACCATCATGGGAAACCAGAAGAGCATCAAGGCTTTAAGTAGGAAACCAATAGGATGTAACCCTCTCATGCTGCCAATATAGAGGTAGAGGTCGGCAAGTTGAAAGAAGATAACTTCATCTAAGAAGTGAAATACCTGAGATGGCTTGCCAAAAGCATCCCAATCAAGAAGAATAATGGGAATATTAGGGTATGCATTGATTTTCGGGACCTTAATTGGCATTTCCCAAAGGATGATTTCCCATTGTCGATCACATAATTCCTGATCAATGAAACTACTGGTTTCTAAGACCTTTCATTCATGGATGGTTAATTGGGGAATAGTCAAATAATGATGTCCTCTAGGGATGAAGAAACCACTACCTTAAGAGAACCTCAAGGTATTTTTTCTATCAGACCATGCCCTTTGGTTTTAAGAATGATGGAACCACATGTCAACATGTCATGCACCATATCATTAAGTTTTTCATAGTAATGAAAATCGAATTTTATATATATGACATGATTGTTAAATATCTATAACGACTGGATAAATTTGTATACCATTTTTTGATAATCTGGGATAATAAATTCTAATGATGAATCCTATGAAATTCGCTTTCAGGGTAACAATAGGTAAATTACTAACCTTTGTAGTATTCCACCACACTGTTGAGGTCGACCCAGAGAAGACTAGTTTACTCTTAATAATGAAACCTCTTAGAAATCTCAATGAATTGAGGGGGATCCAAGGGATCCTCACTTACATTCGGTGGTTCATTACCAACCTAGATAAGAAACCTCTCCCATTCACTAGGATTATTAAGAAAGGAATCACCTGCCAATGGGATGATGAATACAAAAAACTCATTTAGAATTTATCAACAAGTACCTGATGCACCCACCACTCTTGATTCATTTAGTGTAAGGGAGGCCACACATTTTATATGTGGCTTCCATGGAATGCTCAATGGGTTCCCAACTCACACAAAAGAATGATGTGGTAAGTGATAATAAAATATATTACTTCATCCAAATGATGCTAGGTACTGAGACCTGATACTCTACTGTCGAGGAGAACTGCCCCACACCCATCTTTGTAGTGAAAAAGGATAAGGAATTACTTGTAGCACCATGAATTCCAATGGGTGTCTCCTATCAATCCTCTGAAGTACATACTTGGTTTTCCAATGCTGAATGAGAATTTGGCCTGATGGGAATTCATTCTTCAGAAATATGACATTCGGTTTCTATTACAGATGTTAGTGAAAGGAAAAGCCATGGAAAATTTCCTCACAGCACATCCTGCCCCAAAAAATACTCCAGAAAACTCTGATCTTCTAGATAAAGAGGTCTTGTATTTCCATGAAACTCCTCGAATAAGGGATATGTATTTTGATAGAGCCTCAAGAAGTTCTATCGAAACAAGGATAGAAAACCCACACCTCAACTAGGTTATCATAGGTATTGTATTTGTCTCTCCTAACAAAGCAGTCTTTCCTTACTCTTTCTAATTTTCTCAAGTCTACATAATGAATGATATATAATACCAATCCCTCATTGATAGCTTGGAATTATCCCAACACCTAAACAAATCCTACCTGAACATCAAAGTGGATTCAGAGTTAGTGATAAATCAAGTCAATGGATCATGCACCATAAAAAAGGAGGAATTAGCCCCTCTCATAGGATATTGTAGAGGAATAGTAGTAGAATTCAAGTTTGATCACACATTACATCATGTTCCCCAAAAACAGAATGCTCGCACTAGTGGGTTGGACATTGTAGCCACCGTCTTGGCTAACCCATATTAGGAAGAATAAATTTTCCATATTACACATCAGATATTGGTCTCTCCCATCACTGTATATGTTATAGAAGAGATCAATCATGTCAAAACTACCATAGAGTGTGAAGTACCAATAATCACCCATAGATAGATGGAACCCATAATCGACTCTCTTCAAAATCAGACTCTCCCAAAGGATAGACCCAGAAGGGAACATATTTGGATTTATTCAGTGAAATTTACTATGTGGTATGGCCCAAATGGGAAGAAAACCCTCTATAAGTGTGGAGACGATGTGATACTCCTCAAATGAATAATATACAGATATATGTTTCTATCATGGAATAATTCCATGCATGATCTTACAGCTCCCATAAATCATGTCCAGGGTCTCCCACCAGATTAAAAGGATAAGATATTACTGGAAAACCATGATATATGACAACATTAAATTGAACATGAAATTTCATGCAATCCAAATCCATGAAAACTTCATCCATAAACTTACAAAATTTCTGCATACAACTAAATATTCCTTCCCGTTTTCTGTTCCGGGGGATGGATTTCATGGGGCCATATCCCCCATCCACAACTAAGCAGTTCAAGTACATCCTTAATAATACTAAATTCTTTCCCAAATGGGATGAGGTGATTCCCATCACAGAGATTTTTATACTAAATATCATCAACTTCATAATGTCCCATATCATCTCCAGGTTCTAGGTCCCTTACTGAATAATGATGGAAAATGACACTCATTTATGTTATGTGGAATTTAAGAAGCTTCACCACGAGTACAATATTGAGTCCAATCACTCATATCACTTTCATGAAACAAAAATTGGACATACAGAGTCCTTCAGTAATATTTTATCAAATATACTACAAAATATAGTGAACAAAGAAAAGATATCTTGGCCAAAAAAACTCTTCCATGCCCAATGGGCATATCATAATACCACAAGTAATGCTACAAAAGCAATGCTGTAATCACTAGTTTATGGGACCAAGGAAGTGTTACCCATGGAGTTCCATCTTTTCTTGCTCTAACTAGACCTATTTTGAAAACTCTCATATTACAAGGAATCAAAAAAGTGACTTGATGAATTGGAAATTATTGACAAGAATAGGTTTTTCACACTGCAAAACCTTGAGGTCTACTTGAATTGTATTGCATGATCCTTCAATAAAAGGGTTTGCCTCCACTCATTAATTTTAGGGGAATTGGATTTAGTCCTTAGAATCAAAATGATAACTAGAAAGAATCCCCCAAATCTGGAACCCAAATAAGAGAGATCTTACATCATTCCTAAGGTCTACCACAATGGGGCCCACCTACTGGCCACACCAGATGGGGGGCGTGTCACACCAACCACCAATGACTGATTTCTCAAGAAACACATTGCGTAGATATCATCACAAGAGTGCCACATCAATGTATGTCCTATCAGTCATCTTGGTTACATGACAATAAACTATACAAATTTTTCCTGGAAATAAGATGTTAAATTGTATGACACCATGTGTCATGGCAGTAAGATATTAAACTACATGACACCATTCATCCTTACCATAAGACATTAAACTGTACAACCAACTTCCTTACCACATGACATAAAACTACACAGATCTGTGATAAACATCTCTTTTCATGTTGACTCACATATATCCGATCCTCATGATGTTAAAATTTATGATTCTTCTAGAACTATGTATGGATTGATTCTCATTTGCAAAAAGATACGTAGGGGAACATCGGTCCAATATCTCAGTCCATCCACCAAATGACACAATATTCCCTTGTTGTACCCTCATCTATCTTTGCATTGTAGGGAAACCTGAGCAGTTCATTGTTTCTCACATAGAGCATAGCTTACATTAACATAGGAGTTGCATTAGGGGAATACCCTCAAATGAAGGGCATAAAAGTACAAAACATACCCATCATGGTCCGGAATAAAAGACCATAAAAGGCATACCATGAGTCCTCACAAAATTATGATATATTATACATTCAGTGTCCTTACTGCATGATGTTAAAATGCATGATTCTTCAAGAACTATGTGTGGTTTCATTACAATTCTCATGAGATATGTAGTAACGCCCGAACACCCATCTTTGGGCCCAACTGCAACATTTCCATTTAATCACATCATTTTATATTCATCCTCACCGCAAGGTGTTAAACTACATGAAACATGATGAACTATGTGTATCTTAGTTTCTATTGTCACAAGATATGTGGAGATTCTTGGATCTACAATCCCAAGCCCATCTGCAATAGTCAATAGAAAGAATTACCACCTCTATATATGGGTTAGACCTATGTGGAAAATTTTCCATTCAAGAACTACATGTTTCTTGATTCCTTCTCTTAGAGGATACGTAGTGATGCTTGAATTTCCAACACCAAGCACAGTCTCAAAAAATGCCCCTTTATTGAGTATAGGACAAACCTACAAAAGATACATCATTAAGATCTATGTTCGGCTTGATTGTCTTCCACATGAGATACATAGTGATGCAAGAGTCTCTTTCTTTGGGCCAAGCTACAGCATTTTCACACTTTCACATCAGTTCCCACATCCTTACAACATGATGTTAACTACATGGAAGTAAATCCTTACTGCATGACATTAAAAATAATTGGATAACGTCCTTAACTCATGAAGTTACATTAAATGGAGGATAATAGGTCCCCACATCATGATGTTATACTAGGAAAATAATCACTCATCATCATTCCTTATCAAAGGACAACATGAGCCTTACCCCGACCATCAATAGAATGTGGGTTCTTCTTTCTTATTTTTAATCACCTAAATCTATATTCCACACATCATGTCTCAAGAATATTGTTTCATAAAAAACCATTCAATTCCCTTTATGAAGGAAATTGATCTCTCAGTTTGGCCATGCTTTTTGTGTTGAAGGACATAGACCTACCAACTAGAGACATCTTGGCCCAATATAAAGGTATTTCTGATTCCTATGATCCTGGAATTACCAAGACGAAACCAATAACCCCATTTTGCTGTAGTTTATCCCCGGAATGATTGTCCCATACCATCAATCATTACCTATGAACCTTGATCCATGATTTACAATTCTCTCATTACTTTATTGGAAGGATATTGTAGTACTTTTGTCCGTGGGAATACTAATTAGGTTGTTGTGTAACATCTTCCATGTCAATTCCAAAAGTATCATGTACATAAATGGTTCACACTTTATTCAAATTTTTACAAACACAAACTCAATCCAATAATATTCCTAATTGATACAATTTAAACTACTAGAGAAATAGAAAGAAAAACTATCAGGTTGAAAACCCACAAAGGGATTCCTGAGAAAAATTCAAGTCTTAACTCCCTAAACTCTTCATCTTCAGAGTTTGGGAAAAAATATGGGCATAAATAAATAAGGAATAAATATCATAGGGTCTACTCTATAGACCTAGTAGAATCCAATCTATGCTCAATGGGAACCGTGGTCTTGGAAAAAAATAGATTAATGATTTTTCACAATTCTATGACGCGAGAATATATTCAACCAGTGGTGGAACAACTTTTAGTGTGCCCAAACCCTTACCATAAATCCCACTTCATGATCTAAAGCACATCATGTCATCACAAACCATTCAATATCCCTGAATAAGAATGGTGATCTCTCTTCATGGACATTCTATTGATTCAAAAGGGCTTATACCCACTAACCAGAGAAACCTGGGCCCAGTATAAAGAGATTTCTGATTCTTATGATCCTAGCGTCATCACAGTAGAACTTATCACCATGTTATGTTTTAATATGTCCCCGATGTGACTATCCTATACCTTCCACATGACTTTAGAACTTTGGACTAGAATTTAAAATATTCATATTAGACTATTCAAGTGGGTCTAATATCTCCGACATTTCATCACCATTTTTTTACACTTTCCCAAGGTAGCAATGAGTCCACTCAATCTTAAACTGTTTGAAGGCCCATGCCTCATGTTTCAAAACCAAAAGGCATAGGGATATAGCTAATAAATTGGAGATAAGTTTCCATACAGTTCCAGAACCCATCCTTGGATATCCTTCCTTTCAAACCCATCTTCATCATCTAGATGTTTGAGTTCTCACAAATATATCATAGCCCATAGAAAAGAGAAATGGATCTCTCAGTTTGTCCATGCTATTGAAACGGAGGGTCTTAGACCCATTAACATGAGACATCATGGCCTAGTATGAAGGGTCATCTAATTCTTGTTAGCCTAAATGACACTATGGAAGTACCTGAAACCCAATAGTGTTAAGGGTCATACCCAAAATGTATACCGCATTCCATACTACTTGGATCAAATTTTTTTGTGTGTGACTTACATCACCCACATTCAAACTATCAATGTTAGACTAACTTCGCAAGTATTTCACACCCAACCATATTCACCACATAAATCTTCCATAATCCCTTGTAAAGGAGTGGCGATAAAATTTTTATTGACTATGATATCAATGAAAAATGGATTTAACCCACCAACTAAAGGACTCTCTTCCTTGAAAGAAAGGATATCCAACCTTGTGATCCCTGACAATACCATGAAGGAACTCATCTCCCCATAGTGTTTTGAGTCATCCAGGGTCTTCCAGCCCCATATTCTATGAGGTCAGATCCAAAAACCATAAACTAAACCAACAGTTGGTTCTAGATAAAATACTATAAACTAAATGAAATATTAGGTTCGATCTAGAAGACATTAAACTAAAAGAAACATTAGGTCTGAGATAAAAGACCCTAAAGTGGACCAATAGTATATCCAAGATAAAAGACCATAAACTAAAGCAAGAAAACAATTCAGTCTAAAATAGAATGAAATTTTTACCACATGGCCTTGAAAATCATGATCTACTCATCAAACATTTCATCATTCAACCAATAATAGGGAATTCTCCCCCGAGATATACATCTAACAAGATAATCAAAATAGATTTATAAGGGGAACCATGTTAGTGGGAATTCGAAAGGGTTTCCTACATCAAATTTCTAGATCCAAACATCCAGGTCTACTTGATGACATGAAAAAATTGACAACATTAGTTATTCTCATAATATCGGAGTAGATAAATGTAACACACATCATCAATGAAATAAAATTTGATGATATCATATAAAATTTAAAAAATATACTCATTAAAACCATATAAAAGGAGGGATCTCCACATGCTGGAGCCTTAGCTATGAATTCATGAGACAAAATGTGATACAAAAAATTTATCCTTAGTTATAATATATTATCCTATGAGTCATTATGATTAGAAGGACTTTGCTCCAATAGATCCACATAGTGGCACATTTGATCAACATGTTTAGTCTCTGCCTCCACATCACATTTTAGCTCCTCTGTTTTGGAAACAACATCAAGTATGACTTTCTATGATGCGTCCATGATTCATTGCTAATCCATCATGGTATTTCCCAATATCTAGAACACATACTAAAACTGGGATTGTTCAATTTAGAGATAGCTAATTTCAAACTAAAGATAATTAATGTAAGATCAGAGCATATCAGTTTGAACTTTCCCAACATTAGTTGCATCATGGTGAGTATCAGCCTCAATCACATGTTGGATAGCTTCATTCACAACTTCGATCTAGTTCCGCTTGACTGAAGAGGAAGCCTCTGTAGCTGTTACCCTCAATTCAAGGGACCTATTCTTTTATCACTCAAAGAACACCTCCTTTACCCAAGAGTGAAGGGGAGAATAGACAAATCTATTGTAGCAGAGGGCGGGAAACACAATGCCAAGACGAACCAATTGATATTTTAACTCCTCTAGAAAGGTTTATAATACTAAAATCTAGATATCCATCAACATAATTCTTCACATTGATTTATAAAGTGATGAATACCTGAGGCCTTGGTCTAGGATTACCTTGGGGAAGGGAAAATATTTTGGAACAAGATAACTTAGAGATAAGGTTGTACCCATGGTTTTCAATTATAAGGGAAGAGAACAAGACTCTACATTGGTGGACCCAGTCGAGGGAACTAGAAACTCAATGAGACGGAAGATTAAAGTCTAGGAGAGGCATGGTGGAATCATCTAGAAATACAAACTCATATAGAGGTAGTCGATGTGAAAAAGGGGTAGTCCTGAATCCTCGGTGATAGTAATCCCTTTAGACATTCATTGGGAGTATACACATGGTAGTGGGGATCATAATTATTATTTCTAGAAATCAGGGCCCCTTGGTTTTCCACAACCGAGGAACCTTGATGAGAACCATAATCCTTATGAAAACAAGTAAGTGTAACATATTAGAAGAATAAAATAAATATTGTCAGAGAACAACAAAAACCGGTGGGATCAGGAGAATTTCATGACTCAACATGGGATTAAAAACCACATATTGAGTTCATATATCGACTGAACTCCAAATGAATCATAGTTCAGCTAAACCGCACATGGTAGCACATGAAATACATAAACCCCTTTGAGACATGTGATCGCATGACATGAACATAGTCACCAGAGTATAATATGATAAAATTATTGGACCAACAGATCTCATGAAGTCCTCAAGAAAATTAAATCCCGTATAGCAAAAGTTAGAGAATTTACCAAAGTCTGATTCATGGTTGGATAACACGAGTGTCTGATAAAGGAATAGTCTTGTGAAAAAGCTCTAACAAGATGGAGGTGTGGTGAAGACTCACGAACGAGGTTCAAGATTAGGGTTCTCCATACGGTCTTGTGACAAAGGTACTCGATGGAGGAAAAAATGAGAGTTTTATAGAGAAGGGGTGATTGGAAAAATGAAATTTACTCTACCCCATATTTATATATTACTTTTCACATAATACCAAATTTCACCCGGTAGAGTAAACATCACCTAAGATAACCAGTCTGTGACACCGCCAATGAGTTAGGTGGTTATTATTTTTCCTCGGAACCTATCCATTGTTCCCAAAGACGTTTCCCCCGAGGGGGTGGGAGGTATTTTTATTCTCTCCAAATAAGTATAAAAAAAATCAAAATTGAATAAATACAAAAATATGGGCATTAACTTCCCCCAAAAAGAAAATGATCCTAGACTTGCGGATCTCATGAGCTTCAAAGGGACTCATGATCACCTTACCATTAAATGGGAACATGGATAATCCATATTCAATGCATAACCAATTATGATTACAATGGATCTTACCCTTAAATTAACCTTTATTCTCTTGAAATGGATCTTTGAAAAACCAAATGACAACCCTCTAGCCACTTGGTTTGTGATTGCAAAGTTCCTGACAAACCATACAAAATTATTCTAACAATAAGTAAAAATAATATCCAATGTGAGAGAACCCTCTTGGTTATAAATCTCATGTGTCATATCATCATTTGGAATAATAAAATTCCTTTATGACATCCATGAAATATCTCATGACCCCCAAAACATAGTAGAATGACACAAGGGAGATAAAGGTGAGGAGGAAAGAGAAACTCATGATCACTGAAAGGCATGCGAGGTTCCCCTGGAGATCCGTGATACCTCGACAACATGTCAACCTGATATTGAAAAAACCCTTTGGATTGTCAGCCTCTCCACATGGAAGTCCCCAGGTATGTCCCCGAAATTCCATGATTCTGCTTCGACATAAAGGAAAAACATGTAGATTTTTCCACTACACTCTCACAAACCCCCATATGAACCATAATGGTTGCATGAGGAATCATAAAAAATTAAATTAAATATCCTTGACATTGCATATTCAAACTCTCATAATCTATGAACATTGTAAAATAAAAAAGGGGATAAAAATGGAAGAGGTGAGAGATATTGTAGTGGATAAAAGACATCTGTCGTGCTAGGATGTCCAATATGCGGCCCCATGATACCTCCTAACCTGTCAACAAAATCTCGCAAAGATTCATGGAAAATTCACCATTCCTGTACAATGTATTCTAGGAAATGCATTAATATCTCTTAAGGGCGCTCAGACATGTCCATATGATAATATTAAAACTCCTTTGACATATCGATGTGATCAAGAATGTCTTTATATATAGGAAATAATCTGATAAAATTGGTATTGATGGAAGAGAATCGAGATTGCTAAAAATTAGGATACACACTCAGAATAAACCATAGAAAAGACTTGCAAAGCCATGTAACAATACTACCCTTCACCAAATCTATACCAGATCTACGCCAGATATGCCACACTAATCGGTGAACAACCAGGGTAGATAGGCATATAAATTTCCCACATCAGTAAAAAAATAAATGGGGGATACTAGTATTATATGAAGAGTATTCTAAAGAAAAAATTAAGTGAAACAATATACTTCTTGGAGTAACCGATCATGTGACTAGCCAACCTCCCATCAGGTAACATAGCAGTGAGTAGCCAAAAGTAGTCAGATGATAGGCATAAGCCACTTCACGTGATCATTCATAGATCACATGAATGATTTTTAGTGTGATATGAGAAGAAGATCCTTTATTCCCACTAGATCACACACAACTCAAGACAAAACGACACTGAATAAAACTAATGATTCTGAAAGGAAAATGTTGAAACAAAGAATAAATATGGATGAAATAAATAAAAACATGTTTGATAACCCACATTCACTACATAGATCCTCCCAAAGACATGTAACGAATCTGGGACATGTGTCCCAGATCTCGCAATGCTCCTTCAACATGCTATATGAGTCATATGAAGCCCTACAGACATGTCAAGGAAAAGTCAGATGACCCCTAGGACGTATCACATTAGTCTCAGGGAAGTCATTGTGGAATTTTTTCCCAAAACTCGTTATGTACTTTAGATGCATCACTTGAATTAAATAATTGTAACACCCCAAGCTTCCATGGTACACTTCTCTTTGAATAATACAACAGTTTGTGTTGTACGCAACTTTGAGTTCTAACACACCACAACCAATCAAACTAGCCGTTATGAATAGTAATACCCACTTTTTGAAATTTTATAAATTTTATCTTTCAAAATGGACTTCATTTTTGGATTCAAAATATTGAAATTATCTTAGGGTGAATTTGTTGGTATTTTTCTGAAAACCTTCACTTTTTGATGAATAGTGAAAAACACTTAGTTATAGTTTAAAACCGAATTTTTATTTAAATAATTATTTATTTTATTTAAATTTATTTTAGGTCAAAATAGATACATAATACCTATATAAGTTTAATTTGATTGATTGGATTCAGTTTATAATAATTATAGATATATAAAAATTCTATTGAACCTTTTACCATCTTTTACCCACCTCCTAGGAGCATTTGAAAATTTACATAAAACTTAATTTTACCATTTCTGTGAGTTGAATTTAAAACATATGAGAGACACAGTCGATATCAGTATGTAAGATTTGGTTCAATAAATGAAAATAATTTTTGGTGAATATAAACTTTTTACTTTTATTTACCACGGTTAAAAGTAAATATGGTAATTAAGGGTAAAAATGAAATTATTATTACCCTAACACATGTTTCAGTTCTATTGGATAAGTATAATTAGACCAAAATAATACTTATAAATAAAATATTAACCTCTTTGGTCCACTTGGATTAGATTATGACATTTATTATTATATTATTTAAAGAATATTTAAAAGAGTTAGATTAAAAGTTTAATAACTAAACCATTTTTAATATATGGTTACACAAAATATAAATTCGACTATAAATATTAATTAGAAATCTAAAAATATTTCCTACATAATGGTATTTTATTTATAATTTGTAGACATTAAATAATTAAATTTATTTATGACACAATGATGATGCAGTAATTACCGTATTAATGTATGATTAAAATAATTGAAATTATAAATATCCAAATAAATATAATTTGAGACTTTTAATGAATTAAACTAATTTTCCAGACTAATATGACATGTTAGGGTTAATTAAATGTATTTATTTGTAAGTAAAAAAGTTTTTAGGACTTTAACAAAAATCAATTATTAAATAATGTCAAAATTGACATAAATGAGTTTTTTTAAAACAAATATAATATTATTGGTTGATATAATAATCCTAAAAATCTAAGGTTCGGCCAAAAAACTTATATAATGATATGTGTATAAATAATGAACCACTTGGGGTTATCTTGGAATTTTGTAGTATGTTTATTAACCATATAATTTAAAAATACTAAGAGACATGGTAAATGTCAAACTATTTAACTAAGAGTTAAATCTAAAAGATAAGGTTAATATAATGACCCAAACCTCTCTAAAACCTATTGGATGAGAGGTTTTATACACATCCCCACCTTATCCTTTTAATGATTCATTTTTGAGCCATTATAAACCGAAAATTATTTTATTATAAAATAATATTTCTAGCTTTTCCTAAGGTGCCCCTCGCCCCTCTTATAAAAGGGCACTTCCCCTTCTCTCAAATTCACACCTTCAAATCCATTTGGCTTGGCCAAACTCTTCCCAAATACCCTTTCAACTGTCCTAAATTAATCTTAGAGTCCTTACTTTAATCATAAATCCAACCAATGGATCCCTTTTGATCAAATCAAAAGGAAGAACCCAAAGCAGAGGTAAATATCTCACCACCTCTTTCATGTTTTTTCTTATTCCACTTCTTCTTTCCTTGTTGTTTCAATTATAAAATAATAAATCCAGTATATTCTATATAATGTGATGTTATTATAAATATGGTATAACTATATTCATTATTCTATCCATCTTTCGAATGACATGTCACCATACGTGCGTAGGTACAGCTTACTGTCTCCACGTCGTAGTGTAGTTGTTACTCAATAAATTATTATTCTGATTGGTATAATAATGATGTATAAATGATGTAAATAATAAATATAACATGACAATTATTATTTATATATGATATACCATCCAATTATATATTATTTTAATATCAAAATAATGATATTGTTGCTCATGCGTACGTACGGATTACCGTCTCCACGAACACGATGAGATTCATTCCCCATCGTATCCATTCAAGACTAATTTTAATTAGATGATTAAAAATAGTGTTTAAATACTTAATATAATTATGAATGTTAACAAGATACATCCTATCCATAACAAACATTACTTACGTAACAAAGCATATAAAGGAAAACGAATCAGTTAACACCCGAAACAACGATAATACAAAAATATTATTAACAAAGAAATATTAAAAGATCATATATGATATCATATTAATGTATATTATTCTTGTATAATTTAATAACAATTATTTCAACACTATACAGGCGATTATCCTACCCTAGTCCAAGGAAAAGTACAAGGTAAGGTTAATTTCACAATCTCTTTATTATCTAAGGTTGTTTTTACGTAAGTATCCACTGGGAGCTCTTTATCATCCACATCCATGTTTCTTAAAAATGTATTTCAAAACATTTTTACTATTTAATAGACAATGGGTTAAATTCATTTATACCCTTATTTGACATTATATTTTGTTAAAGGAATCCTTCCGTCTTTTTCCAAACAAGGTACTTTTTGACCTTTTCAATAAATTTAAGGTAAGAATGTTTTTTAACTAATATGGTGGGTGTGGCTATTTTCTGCCGTTATAACATTGTAAAAGCTTCCCTAACAAGATTATAAGAATTTTTTCAAAATAAATGTTTTCTTTTATAATTTTATTAATTTTAAATTATTTCAAAATAGAATGAGATATTTCTCTAAAAAAGGTTTTTATTTCATCTATGTCAACATCCTTTGATGGATTTTAGGATTCTTTGAAGTTGATTTATTATGATACAGAAAATCCCTATTGTATTGAATGTTTTGTGATATATTTGACTGTGGATGTGTTATTTTTCTACCATTCATGGTTTATGGGTAAATTATTGACATTTCATTTGCTAGTTTCAATAAGAATGTTTATGTTATGTTAAAAAAAATTTATATGAGGAATGCATTGGACATAGTAAGTGACGGGTGGAGCCCGCTATAGCTCCTTGATGCATCGGTATGCCTCATGAGACAAACTAGTGTCTTGGCGCAAGTCCTTGACAAAATTTTATTTGTAATCTTGGCCTATGTCCTTGACTATGTGGTTATGAAGTCTGACATTATGCATTCCATCATTATGAAAGTGGATATTGATATTGCATGTGATTATTAGACTAGTAGAATATCAATGTGAGTAAGTAAAGGGAATTATTTTGATTTATATTTTCCATATTATGATGAAGTTTATATTGAAAAGGATTTTGTTTTAGTTTTATACATTTCCTTAAATTTTTATGTTTATTTTTGAAAGTTTCCGCTATATTGTTATCCATACTGAGCATCTGAGCTCACCCCTTTCTATGTTTTATTTTTCCAAGGATGCGACGAAGTATATTATGACTGACCTGCAGGGATAGTCTATGGGATATCAGTGTTGTATATGGAAAAAATTTTGTTGTAGTTTTCCATTTTATGATGTAATGTAAACCATATGAATGTATCTAGTACATCCAAGGCTACTAAACTAATCGGTATTTCGAGACATGATATTTTGTGAACATGATAATGTTATGTAATAATGAACTGACTCTAGGATTTTGGGGTCCAGGAGTTAAAATAATGGTGCCTTCTCATGTTATCCAAGCCTTGCGTAAGCACCTAGGCATAACAATAGGCTCTCATGACGTCCTCCAGAAAATTTATCCAGGACTCATGATGCTCTCCAGGGATGTGAACTAAGACATGTGACATCCTCTTGACATGTTGACCAAGTCTCAAAAGAGAATCAGGGCATATCAACGAGCTATGGTGACACCCTCCAGACATATTATCCACGACTCACGATGCCATCTATTGATGTCAGACAAGATAAGTGACACTTTCGGGACATTCCAAAAAGGACATGTGTTAGATTTTTGGAGGAAACCATCTAGATATTACAATTCCCCTCAAAAGGATAAAATGGGTCATGCAAAAATATTTAGACATGTACGACCATGTCACTTTGGCATCTGATGATTTTATAACTTCATCTTTCCTCACTGTGTAATCCTCGAATAAAAGTTCAACCTTAGAGTTTAAGCCCCGATGAAGGGAACTACGATGACTCTGATTCCTGCCATATTTAGGATACATAGGCCACCTCGTCGAGGTTCAATTTCCATATTGACCATCCATGGGGATACTTGTATCTAATACCCATACCCAATGAAATTTCATTGATCACTATCTAAACATTGTTTCTCACAAGGAGCATGGATCATGTGGGCTTAGGTAGTTGCACAAATCATGTCATCTCCACTATACACCCCATTGTTATAAGTTCTGTCTTGGGATGTAATCCCTAATCAATTGGGTAACCTCAGTTCCTGAGCCCCAACTACCAAAATCATATAGTGTGTCCCCAATCAATAGGGAATTCATCTTGGTATAAGCCCCTAGAAAACATAAAACCATATGGATGGTCATAATTTTTCTAAGTGTGATCATCCACCTTAGTATATTAGAAGTTTAAGGGATAACAAACTAAAATGACTATGATTCCTACCATACTTAGGATATTTAGTACACCTTATCAAGGCCAAACCTCTATACCAAACAACCTGAGGACTGTTTAGTACATAAGTCCCTTGTTTAAATTCCATGATAATTATAATATATTCCCCCGATTTATCACACTGGGAACATATCACATGGGATTATGGAGATGCAATGAACACATCATTAGGCATCATTAATTTCCAAAAAACTAGGGAAATCCTAGTATGTAATACCCGAAAAGTTGTATGGAATTAAAACCCCTTATATAAATACTTACACCATAGGTCTAGTCCCAATGGAACAAACAACTACACGGGTTTTGATCCCTAAAATAAAAAGGATATGTAGGACACCTCATAAGGGATCAATCCCCTCATTAGAAAATTAACTTCCTCTATGTGAGGTAGCACATTATGATGAATTTGTTCATATGACTTCATCACAGAAAGAGGCTACTCACCATTAGGAAAATTGTTGATGAACCTCAAATACATACAAATGGATTCATTAATGAGGCTACACTTTCCTTGGTTCATCAATGAGACTCCCCTTATTTATTTAATGATAAGATTATCCAAGGAATCATTTTGATATAGTAACTGGTCTCATGTCAATATTAGAAAGAGATACATGAAAATATATTAAATCTATAAGATTGTCTTGTAGTAGGAAAAAATACCCCCACAAAGTTGTGTGATGAGATCGACCTTCAATCCTCTCGACCATTGCATGTCCCCAAGATTCGATGTGCCTAAAAGCCTAGATTACTGTAGGACTTTGGAATGAAGGTCTGTACCCAGTTGTAGATTAAGGAACCATTGGGAGTTTTTTGGAAAAGTGAAAATGGTTTCCCCATTAGCGGAACCCATTTCATGCCCAAAAAACCCAACGAATCACTAATGGTGAAACCTACAAGAATATAATTAAATGTGACACATCCTTAGTGAGATAAAAAGGATGTACCATCCATCCCCTATCTGACCATTTTATTTTGTGTATAATATCAAATATTGACAAAAAAATAGAGAACATGTCATGAATAGACTTAACTGTGACACATCCTTAGCGAGATAAAAAGGATACATTGTCCAATCCCCACCAGAATTTTTTTTTAGGGAATTATATAAAGAACCCAATGAAACATCTACCACATTGTATTTTCATAAAAAATTATGAATCAGAAATAAAATTTCATATTCTGAATGAGAATAATATGAGACTCAAAGTATATATGGAATTCTTAAAACAACATTAGAACCTTCAGAGGAATTGCAATAATAGTCCATATATCTTTATTCTTGAATGTTAATAGATTGAATGAATGAATAATTTAATAAAAAATATTGAAATAGATTAAAACAATAGATAAATCAACATAACCAATTTATAAGAGGTATATTTTAAAAATATTTAAATATGGGTGACCAAAAAATAATTTAATGACAATAGTGTATTTGAATTTAAAAGGGTAAATTACCAGTTAGAGATAAATCTATACTTTATTTTAGTCTAAAATTTAATTTAAAGGAATTTATTTAGATGATATGTTAAAATTTATGTTAGTAGGGGAACATATGAAGATACATAGTTCACTCATGTGACACAAGTGTGACTTCTAGTCAAGATTAAATCAATTGAGTTTACCATAAAGAATGTTATACACTATTTCATCGATATAGTTATGGTGCATTTTTCATAATTAGATGAGATTAAAAAAGTACTATGTATATTCATACATTGATTCCTTCATTCATAAGACCATAGCTTGACCTAATCAGGGGTGGAGTAGTATGTTATTTATTATTTGTTAGGGGTTTCTTATCAAATATGACATTTTTCTCTTTTATAACATTTATGAAATTTGTTCCCTTAATGATAAAGTCTGAGGATGTTTATGAGAATACTTAGCTATGTGACATGTGATGCCCTCACCTTGTTATATGAATAATATGTGGTGCTTTTACCCTATAAATATAATTATTTTTTGTATTGAAAAATAATTTTTCAATATATATTTATATCTAAATATTTACGATTTATATGTATGTGTATCCTTCTGGTTGTAAAATGGGAAATATATGTGAGAATCTTAGATAGCGAGGTAGATATGGACTCCCAAATTCTAAATATCGTTCCCATAGGTGATCAAGTAAGGACCATTAATATAAATACTAAATTTTTTAGGGATGGAATCATTGAAAAATATAACAAGCCTGTCAATCCCAGTGGAGGTGGTGTCACATATATTGATTTATTCATAGAGCCAATGAACTATCAACACAAAGGTTATATACCAATTTCTTTCTCATCTAATGATTATAACTCTCCTTATTTGGATTTAAATATCGTATTCATAATAAATTAATCATTAAGAGTCTTTCACTGATTTTTTTTAATAAATCTCTTGAATAAATTAGATTTATGGGATTCCATATTGTATTTTAAAATTATTACAATGTAATTTTTTTCTTATCTTCTAAAAATGTGTATTATAGACATTTCCGAAATAATTCGGGTTTTGGGGGGTTGTTCTATGAAATTTTTAAAATTGACTTTGGATTTTAATCCCAACATGCAATCTCCAATTTTATATATCTCTCTAAATTTCCACAGGCTTCCACTTTTTCGGTTCAAACAGATTTCTCTATTTAAATTGAAAACCTTATTGTCCATGAATAAAGATAGAATTTAAATTGAGGAATATTTATAAAACCTTGATTTCTAGGGTTTTTACTAAGGTTGACATTTCACAAGTAGTACCATCCATGATTTGGATGAAAAAAAGGAAATTTTGGTTTCATTCATGTAGTGGTAAGTGAAAACCTTCATAATTATTGTAGTTTTTTTACTTATGCGTGGACACACATTTAAGGATTGTGGAAATAAGGTAGTATATCATCTGGTTCTCAAATTGACATGGGTTGAAAAAGGAAAATGAATTGTGGATTGAGAAGTATATAATGATAGACTTACAATTACTTCATTCTCTTCTAGAGTTAAATTTTATCTTAGAGGATTTAATGAAAATTATGGTAGGATTGATAATGATTAGAATCCAGATGTGGAAAATGATCAGACAATTTTAAAATTCACGAGACAGAAACTTGAGGCCAAAGAACATTATTGTTTTTTGGATGTTGTTCAAATCACACTATATGCGACTACTAATTCCCTTACCTCAATTGGGGACAGATAGGACCCTATGGATTCTTACAAATACTCTATATATATATATGTGAAAAAATGATAATATGATGTATATTTCTTCCACTCAAGTTATTAGAAAGTGATAAAACTAATGGTGGGTGAGAATGGGTTCATTACACTTCATCATAAGATGACAAGGAAGTGAAAGGATTATTATAAATTAAAGATAATATTTGTCCCTGGATCCTTGAGGAGATATACTAAGAAACTAAACCCTCCTCCCCAAGTAAATATTGCAAAAGATACCACCCCAATATTTGATGAATAAAATTATGATATTACTCTTATGCTTAAAAATAATTATAATATATTCAAGAAGGGCCTCAAGGAATAGATTCATCCTTGGGTTGAAGAGAATAACACTCACACCATCCAAATATATCAAAAGGTGCAGATAAATGTTCATAAATATTTAAACATTAGAGATTTTATACTTTCTAAGAATGAATTGGGAATTTAATAGGATCCACAATTTGACTACTTCCATCATTAATGGGAATAGATTATGGTTTAGTTATACAAAAATCACATGTGACGTTGAAATTTTAAATTTTCATAATTTGAACCTTACATTTTAGATAATTCTATAATAGTTTTCATTTGCCTTGATGTCAAAGATTTCAAATTATATGTTCTTCATTATATTCTATTAAAATAACTCATATCAAGAGTGGTTCGAGGCTAATAGGACTTCTTATTGTATTTAATTTTTTGGGATTATTTTAGAGTTCACTATCATTGGTTTGCTTATTCATCTATGAGTATTTACAAATGGTTGACACAAAACAACTTGGATTTCAATCTGATCTTTATTACTCCTTGGATGAAGCTATAAAGAAATAAAGGAAATTGAATGAGGATACAAAACATTCATGTCATTTCTCTACATCATACCTGGTTTGGATATACTCTTTAATGGATTGGATTCCTATTGAATGGATCATGACTGGGGGACTCAAAGATTCAAGTGCACCAAAGGTGAATTGGGGATGCTAGGATTAGGATAATATTCGCATGATGAGGTTGAACTATATTGTGAACATTTAATTTCTCTCATATATGAACATAATAGAGTATTGACAAGGGTATTGATATGGGAATGGAGACCAGACATGTTAACTTCTTTGGAATGTGTTGGAACTGCATGGTTTGAATAATTTTTCTTGATCATTTAATGTGGATTGAAGATGGGTTCATACTGCTCTCATGAAATTAAGGGCATGTGCTGACTGTCTTATTAAACCAAATCTAAACAACAATGGAATGTGGGGAATTTCAATGACGTTCCTATGATAGAATGTATGTTCTTAATATTAATAATTATATGGTTTATTCCTATTAATCCTCATCTATTCACTGATATTTCATTTTTTTATTAATAAAATATTATGGATATGGGTTGTATTTCCAACTTGTGCCTTAGATCATTTCAGTCCTAGATTTCAAACTAGCTCTATAATCTTATTCTAATAGAATACATATGAAATAAAACCTTGTATGAGCCATTAGAGTATCCATCACAGAATAATATCATCATAAAAACACTACATAAGAGTAGTTACTAACCATATATAAAACATTAATTTCCAACTAAAACATGGAAATGTAGTCCAAAAAATCTATTTTCTATAATGTATAAAAAATGGTCTGAGCACCCTTGTAACTGAGAACCCTAGTAATATGTGGTTTATTTATCTAGACTCATAACATGTGGTGATTTCTTCAATATTGGTTGATCTTTTCTTTTAGAATTAAGAATGGATGAGTTAGTTTGTACAAGATTTACCGATTTTATGTTTCACAGTTATACTTGAATTTATGAAACATTAATTTTATGATTATTCATGGTGTTTGAGATATATATATTGGATGGTTTTATGGAGATTCATGTATTTTATGTATATCACACTAGATCAATTTTTATCTCGAGTAACCCTGATATTTATCTATGTCTATCTCTTTTTATGGTTATGAGAAATATGAATTTATAATCCTTGTCGAAGTTATAATGTCCTATTTGGTCACCAAAAATTTTGGGTGAATAGGTACTTATTTTGTTACAAAATAGTTTTCTAAAACCAATAGATTTAATTTTATTTTTAATCCAATAGATTTTTGGATGACATCCAAAATATTATTGCGTACATTTTCACAAGGCATTATATATGATGCAACCTAACATAAGTTTTCATATTGTTTGTGTGGATCTAGTGAAAGTGGAAGATTGAAACATATATTTTCACTAAATCCCATTCATTAAATTGTGGTATAGGTCATATAAATACAAGTGATATTAATATTTTTACCATAGGATTTAGGTATACGACTTGGAATAATATATTTTTCAACCCATATCATTAATTAAATATATACCAGGATTTATTATATAAATGAAAACATCATAAAATACAAGATGATCATGATGCATAATGTCTTTATTATATTTGATACATATAATAATAACTTCAACATTGTTACAACAACATTATTTAAAAGTCACATAACATTCCATTGGATCCCTTTAATATTTTTAAACTGCAAGTAATAGGTGGAGGCGTATATAAGAAAGGGGAAAGCTATGAATACTAGCATGGGAATAACCAAAGAATAGCATAATGAAAATAAGTACATGTGATCTCAAAGGCATACCAAGGTAAAATAAGAGGGGTGAGAATAATAATCTAGAACAATGAGACATGATATGACATGATACCATAAACATAACATGGAAATGGAGAAACAAAATAAAACACCACATCCTAAACATAAGTGAAGGCTAACCACTAAGACATCATAACATATTGAGCATAGGATAACCTCCCATGAACCATAAATGGTATCCCATGAGATAAAAACAATACCCAATTCATTAGAAGTATATATTATTTCGGCCACAAAATCACTTTCCTATTATATACATGATTAAGTGCTCCACATAGATCATGCAATATAAGGATGTCATTCATAAATTTTAATCCCACAATTATAGAGTCTGGGTAACATACTAGAATGTCCATAAACAATTAAGTATAGATACATCTATTTGAATACCCTTTTGTGGTAATATAGATGAGTATTCACTAAAAAAATGTGAGGAATGGAAAATAATTGGATAATTTGGTCAAGATAATGAGGGTACATAATGATTTATGGGAATATTTTAGATAGTAAATAGGTCTATAATAACATGAATATTAAAAGGATTGTATGAGTGATGTTTAATGATATATCCAAAAATGGGAAATTAAAAATATAAAGGCATATTAATAAGAATATTCATAAATAAGGAGGATAAGGAGAGGACCCCTACCCTAATAGAGAGATTCTATTATGATGATATGAGCTTCTTATGTTTTTGGCGAAACATTGGGAGGGGTATAAATAGGGGAATTATGAGAAACTTTTTTCTTAAAGGGTTTTGAGTGAAGAATAATTTTTTTGGGGTGGGGTTATAGACTAAAATATTGGTCAGTAATTTATTATTTTCTAAACATAGGTTTCATATAATATATGATAAATAAATCCAAACCACAAACCAACCTACAGTTTATCCCATAGTTTCTACCAAATTAGAGTGGGTTTAATTAATTTATACATCTATTAATCTAAATCATTACAATAATACCCATGATTATGTGGAAGTGAGTCCTGTTTATAAATAATTGATTTGAAAAAAATGAAATATAATATAGAATTCGATGATTTAATTAAGGGTAAATAAAATAAAGTAGATAACCTAAAAAATATTTTATAGAGGAAACAAAAATTTTGGTTATAAATACACTATATAGTATTTATTACATCATTTTTATCCTTTTTTGATGCCATAATACATTGTGTATATTTATATTATATTTAATGATTAACCAAAAAGTTGATTTCCACATAAAATTATGAAAAAATAACCTTTGGATAATATTGATGTTCTCCTTTAAAAAATAATATTACTTTTTTAGAAAACATTCATTAATTTTTAATGTTTTCAATTTCAAATTAAAATTCTTTTTTGTTGAAAATAATAGTTCTTTTTGAAAATAAAAATTTTCTATCCCTTATAATTTTTTTCCTTCATTAAATTTTATTATAATTTATATTTAAATAAATATTATTTAATAAAAATAATTTTTTTAATTATTTTTCAAAAATTCTATAATTCCTCAAAAAGGATGTCTTGATTGAAACAATATATTTTCCAAGAATACAATTTATGTTTCTTCATATCAAAATATATGTACTATTAAACTCATTAATGAACCAATTATAATGTAATAATAAAAAGATAAATAGAATATTTATTCTATTAAAAATATATAAAAACCCATACTATTAGTTTCTGAATTCCCAACCCTTTATTACACCAGCATACACCGCAAGGGTAAGGTGTGTGATGGTGTCACATTATTTGGGTTGCTTGAAAAACATGGTTTGGGTCATGATATTAATGATATTGTAATTCTCCTATAACAATTCCAATCATGATTTAGTTGTTGAGACAAAATTTATTTTAGGTATTGGAAATTCCTTGTGATTCCATATTCCTAATAAGTTCTTATAAACAAGCTTCATTAGGTATGATCCTACTGGTCAAGGCCATCACTGCTTTCATCTGTGTCAATTGGACTTTATCATAACCCTTAATATAAAAGAACCATGAAATCATTATATAATTGATACACTATAAATGGTTATTACGATTAATGGTTATTTAAATCTGATATGATTTAACATTTAATGGTAAAAAATAACCAAATTTGGGCACATTTTTTTATATAATTCCACTTTATAAAAAGGCATTCACTCTATTAAAAATGAAATTTCATCTATAAAAATTATGGCCATTATATTTCTACCCAGTATTAAATTTAACCCTTGACATTTTCATTTAATATAATAAAATATATGAGGGTGGTTTTGGTTCATTGCCTCTTTTGTATCCCATGTTGCTTCCTCAAAATTTTGGTTCCGCCCTAATACTTTGAGCATGTGAGTTTTCTGGTTTCATAGGACATTATCTCTATATTATAAGATTTTCATTGGATACTCTTCATATGATAGATATTTCTAAAATGATACCACCCTTGGATTCAGTCCATGAGATGGTTTTGGTATGTACTTACTCAATATGGATAAATGGAACAAAACATAACTTTAGATAGGTTCAGAGGGATTTCAACTCCATCAGACACCACTATGACATGATTAAGGATCTAAAAGGGGTAAATTTAGACAGTAAAAATCATTATCTTCTTCTGAAACCTCATAATTTTCTTCCTTTTTGATATACAAACGAACACTCTATATATAACCTAAATCTTCAAGGATTGTTGATGAATGCATGTAAAGAATTTCTATCAACATTGTGTGGATATTATATGATGTTTAATAGTATAAAACTTATCAATAGTTAATTGGATATGATTAGGTCCAATCAACTTCACTCTCCAAAGTCATCCTAGAATACTGGAGTCCGACAACCCTTTCCATAATGATCCTCATAAGGTACCATTTTATTAAATGAATGTAAACTGTTTTATATGATAACTCCACTATGGGAAGCTTTTGGTACCATAATCCTAGTAAATCCATTGATATTGATATTAATATATCCACTATAGTATTAATATTTCTCTAGAGATGACTATCTTTATGATGGGGATAAGTGGTACCGAAACTCATCCATTTATTCAATTCTTCCTAATGTTTCCTCCAAAATCATGCTGTAAACCTAAAATCTCAATCTAAATCAACGGAAAGTGGAACTCTATATACTTGTACCACTTAGCTTATGTATAAAATAGTGATATGTTCAAGGGAGAAAAATTACTTTATAGAAATGAAATGTGATGAATTGTACAGAGATTGACTACCAACAATTTGATGTTATTTCTTTTAGAGGTAATAGGGAGTCCTATGAAGAGTTTATGAAGGTATTAATATATCTTAGTTATTTTTTTGATTAATAATTAAGGATTATCTCTTCATAATCTCTTTAATTCCATCTTCAAAACTTATTTTTTTGGGACACATAACCAGGTTATAAAAATTATAACCCCATTTTTAGAAAATATTTATAATGGAATATTCACTAAATTTATCTACAGTGCCTCATTATCCTTCTAAGACTCCTTCATAGTATCAATAATATATGGTTTAAAAATCATTTTATAAAGTTAGGATGATGATCCTTTTTTATTCCCATGTTCATCCCCTGTATGTTTATAAAGATTTGATACCTCATGGATGGGGTTACATGATCCTTTCTACTTAGCTTATGTGCCACATTTTTCACCTTCCCTATATGGTAATGGATTAAACAACAATAAATATTTATCATATTTTTCCTCCATTATTTGAGAATATTAATATACTTTTGTGTGAATATATACATAATTCTTTTTTGATCTTTATATATTTCACACTACTCCCTGTATATATAATGTCACTTAATCGTCACTATGAAGATCCGAACAACCAATTTGAGATCATGAATTTGTTATTTCTTCCCATGGATCATTAATTTTTAGAAGGCATAACCAATCATTTTTTCATCATCTACGAGTATACAATTCATGAAATTTTATAAAGTATTGTTATGGGTCATATATCCTTCCCCACTTCTATGTAATGTGATCCCAAGTGTAATTATTAACATCTTATTAAACTCCTCAATGATCTCTTTATATTCAATGATCAAGGAAGAGATGATTCTTTCCATGTTATTTGGTATATAAGGATTTAAAATGTTGAGTTTTTTCTCAAAAATTTATGATAGAACCTAGTTAATCGAAAGAAACTATGGGTTTTCAACATATAATTTAGTTTGGGCCATCCTCCATTTTCCTTTTTTATGGGTCAATTGATATCCCTTTAGTGGTGGTAATATTTCGCAGGAAATTTTCTTTCTCCATCTAGAAATCAAATTTATTATACTTCATATATAACTTTTCGTTTCACACGTTCTTTAATATAGCATTACAATTATCCTCATTTTTCTCCTTAAATTTAGATTATATAATAATATAATCTTTAAAAACTACCATTTTTTTGAGGTAATCCCTAATGACTCTATTAATCAAGTCCATGAATTTTTCTGCAGCGTTATTAACTCTAAATGGAATAACATTGAACACATAGTGCTCATAACTTGTTCAAAAATATATCATTGGTATATCCTGAATCTTCACCTTTACTTGATAATATCCCAACCGATGATCCATCATAGAGAATTACTGGTCTCCCTGTAACTGATCAAAAAATACATCAATCCATTGAAGAGGGTAATTTTTCATTATTTTGATTTGTTAAGATCATAACAATAAATGAATAGGCCAATTGACCCATCCTACTTCTTGAAGTTGAGTATTGGTTCAACCCAAGAAGATGAATATTACTATATGAATCCTTTATCCATATTCACCTATAGTTCCCTATTAATCACCTCTACTTCTAGAGTATCAATCCTATATGAATTATTGAATGTTGGAAAATATCAGATTGTATTCTTGATTGATAATTCAGCCTCATATATAGGTGGATGACTATGAAAATATTCACGAAACACCTCAATGTATTCCCTCAAAATGGGTTGACTTACTAGCTATTAATAATTTTAGCATGATAAGATTTCTCATTGAGAAATAATATCCATTCCTGAGATGATGATATGAAATATGATTTATCCACTTACTTGAAATTATATAGAATCATGGGAAGTCTAATTCATCCATGATATTGCATCAAATTACACTAAATGAATTATCACAAGGTTTTATAGGAAGTTTATCCCCCAAATATGGATATTGAATGAGTAAGAAACTTGTGATGCAATAATTTATCCATTTATATACTTTACTGATAAATATTCTTCTCTGTTTTTATTTGGTGTTGAATTTTGTTTACTAAAACTATGTGATATGGAAGAATTCATAGAACCAAAATAACATAAGGATTTTTAAGTTCATTAATTGATGAAAAAATTACCATTCAAAATTTATTCATGTTCTAATCATTTCTTTATTCCAAAACAGACTTAGGGATTATATATTTTAAACAATTAAACACATAAAATGAAAACTATGAATATTTAAGTGATAACTACTAAATTACATATATTACATAAACTATGAATTATTATATGTAAATATATGTTATCCGGGATCTATTTCCTTACATTAAATATCATGAATTTTTTATTCTATTAATAATGTTTCATAGGGTACATGTGAAGTTACCAAATAATTTCCCCCAAGAGTGTCAAAAAGGTTTGCAAAATTTCCTCTTTGACATGTACTGGGTGATGATTGAGTCAATAATAATGATCCATTTTCAAGGTTATTACAACTAAGTACAATTGATCCATAGGAATATCATATTTTAGTATTTAGATATGCATTAATATTCTGGGAAACCACCTAATCTATAAATTAACAAACTTTTAGGGTGTTTTCCCAGGTTTATTCTTATCTCGAAGGATTTCACTGTACTTTCCAAATAATAATACAAAAAAATAACTAAAATTTACTCTTATTAAAACTATGACCACCCATTTCATTAATGAACTAAATTTAATGATTTATTTCAGAAATGTATACCCTTGAAGATTATGGGGCCAAGTGTCTTCATGATATTTGGTAAATAGAACAATAACATTATCATGGATACAATAACATTATTTAAAAATCCCACAACATTCCCTTGGATTCCATTGATATTTTAAAACTGTACAGGGTAACCTAGAGACCTACATAAGATAGAGGTGATCCATAAAGCCCAATAGGGATAAACTAAAAAATATAATGAGGTAACAATGTACATGTGTTCTAAAAGGAATACTAGGGTATTGTAAAAGTGCGAGAATAGTAATCATGAACAATGAGGCATGATATAACATGATAAAAATAAATGAATCATGGGATGTGGAAAGAACATAAATCATGAAATAATAAACATAAGTCTAGTATAGCCAATGATAAATTATATCATAGTGATATTAGGATAACTTCTTATGAACTATTTATGGTACCTAATGAGATGAATTTTTTTTCCAATTCAATGGAGTGTTATAAAACCTTACGCCCACCTATCACATTCATACATCTACATGAATTAATATTCCATATAGATCATTCAACATAAGGATGTCCTTCAACACTTGAAATCCCATATTATGGAGTTTGTGTTTAATACATATGAGTCCCTAATAAATGAAGGATATGTAAATCTAAGTTAATAACCTTGAATGTATTTGGGGATGGTTATTCAACACAAAAATATTTGTCATGGAAAATCACAAGATAACATCAGCATAAAAAAAGGGTACATAAAGATTCATGGAAAAGTTTGATTAGATTAAAAGGTGTATATCATCCCATATGAAATATAATGATATTAATAGGTATTTCTGAGAGTATATTACAACATTAGAAATTGTAAATCAATGTTCATAATATGAATAAGGTTCTTTAATAAAGAGGTGAATGAGAGGATCACTTACCTTGAGAAGACACTTCAAAAATCTTGTGAGGAGATTGATAATAGTATATAGAAACCATATTAGGGATGTAAAGTGGGAGGGAAAGAGTTAATTAATGATCCAAGGGTTTTAAGTGTGTAGTTATGGGGGTTTGGGTGGGATTATAGGTCTAATGAGAGGGGAAATCATTATTAATTTCTAAACATTGGTTATTGACTATATTTGATAAATTAATACAATCCAAAAAACAACCACATGGTTTTCCCATGGGTTTTTCCAAATTGTAGTTGTTTTAAACAAATTATCAATCAAATAATCTAAATCATTAAAATAATACCCATTGTGATGCGTAAGTGAGTCATATTTATAAATAATTGATTTTACAACATCAAAATGTTATATATGTAAGGAAATATATCTTTTATCAATGAAATTCCATTCTTATAATTATGTCATATTTTATAAACACATAAGATAACACAATACAATCTTTATAAATGATGAATGAATGAAATAAGAAGTGTTCCTAGATGTTAAGGAACCTATACTAATGAAATAGAAACTTTACCTTTGGAATAGTAATGTGCCCTTTATGAATAGTAAAACAATCAATTGAATAGTAACCTCACCAGTGAAAGTATGAATAAAATTTATCCATCATATAAGTGACAATATGATATAATTATATTAGTCTAGGTAGATAATTATTTTAAAAAATATTAACTATGTTTTGATATTTTTTTAAGTCCAAAATATTTCATTACAATATTATGAATAATTTAATAATTTGGAATAAAATTTTATTTCATAGAACGTATATATAAATTATTATTTTTATTCCTTATTATTATGAGATAAATTTAGGAGACCTTAATTAATTTTTCAAAGGGCTAGAAAATCCGTTTTAATTTTAAAATTGTTATTTTCTAAGTAAAAGTTAATTTTAAATAAATATTAAATTTATCATAGTTAGACAATTATTTTCATTAAATGGAGTTAATTTTTTAATTATAGATGTTTAACAATTGTTAGGGTGAATTTTTGGGATTTTTTTGAAATACATGAATTTTTGGTGAATAGATAAATACTATAATTTATAGTATATACACATTATAAGTTAAATACAATATTCATTGAGTCATGGATGATTTAAAAATAATTGGTTAGAACTCACATGATATAATAACTGTATTTAGTATCAATGATCAATACTATTTATTTCTTTGACTAAAATAATAAACTAGTGAATTAAACAATGAGAAAATACCCCTCACCTCCACTAAACATACCACCCCTCACCACCTCTTATACTCACACCTCTAAAGCCTTGATACTTTTCCAAATCATTCCCAATACCCCACCCAAACCTATCCTCCTTGCAATTTTTTTTCTTAACGAAAGACCAAAACCAATCCCCGAAGGAGGTTCTCAACAAGAAGGAACCAAGAGGTAAAACCCTCTTCCATTTTCATTCAATTTCTTTTCAAGTTCCCTTTTTTCTCATATTATATTCACACCCCCGTGTAAAAGTGTCATGAAAACTGATGTATCATATATATACTATAATGTTATAGGTTTGTGGAACATTTATTCTTTAAATCTCTTCTCCTCTCTCTTTTACTTTAAGAATTAATACATCGTCAGTGAGGTGTCGATTTACCACCTTCGTGGATGATGTGATTTCATATTTCAATCCCATATTCAAGGCTAGTCATAAGACCAGTTTTATAGTTTAACCATATTATAATATATGTATTATATCTTATCTAATGTTCTCATATTAGTTTTTACACATGATATTAATTTCTAAAACAAGATAAGTTCATTGTGATAAAAAAATGCTAAATTAATCTAAGTGATTATCGTTAATAATTTATCAAATGAATAATCCTCACTTATTGAAAAAAATGGTATTTTAATATTCTATAAGATCAGTTTGGGACATATTTTTCTATTCCATATGATTTTACATACACATATACAAGTAAACTGATCATGAAAACAAAGGAAACTACCACTCTTAAATGATGAAATTAAACCTCTTAACCAATAAAAATTCCATAGATTAACATAATAAGGTTAAAAAAATAAAATACATATATAATGGAATTTGGAATTTTTAATTAATGAATCTAATTTTATTATCTATTATATTAAGATAATGGGAAGATCACCTTCGGACTTAAGGTTAGGGATTCTACCTGAACCTCCATTATTCCTTCTGGTTATTTTTTCTCTCATTTTACCCAAATTAAATTAACTTTTATTTTTATTTAAATCTTTTATATGGTGTGTATATGTTCCAAAATAATGTATCAATATCATTTACTCTTTATTTTCTGGGGGTATATATGTTTTTATGTGGTTCCCTGCTTATTTTGTTTCGATAAGTAAGCCCGATTTAAGGGAACACCCCAAATTATTACCCATTTTCAAGTGAAATCCATAATCAATTTTAAAAGACCATTTTTTTTATAAAATCACTCATTTTATTATGAAAAATTTATTAGTTCACTTCAATTTGTATATAAAATATTATTCCATTTTTTCAAACGTCTTAAATATTTTCCTTCAACCATAATGAAATGTTTAAATTATAATGTTTCTTATGTACTATTTTTACATGTTATCACTTCAGTTTGACATAAATTATTATTACTTATGCCTAATCACCTTTTATTAATGTCCATGTATGATTTAATTCTTGTCTTTCATGGTGAATTTTATAATACACCAATTTAGTATGCTATATGACATCATTATGATACCCATTTCATTCCATAACTAACCCTTATGTTTATGTTTGATTGATTATGTACGATTTTTTATGTGGAGACATATTCAGGAGCATGTGATGATGGGTGCACCCAGATAGCTCTCTAATGCATCCGGTAATTTTTAGTTTCATGAGAATTTATGCACAATGGTCTTGGTGGTTATCCATAACTCGTGCTCTATGTGCAACTGTCTTGGTGGTTATCCTTGACATGTGCTACTCATTATGAAACAAGCCCTGAATAATGCCCCTCTATGTGAGACACACGTTAAAACATTCCAAATTCATGTTTTATGTTACCGCCACATTACTATGAATCCATGATTATATGATCCCTTGTTATATATGTCATGATTCCTTATTTATAATCATGTTCCACACCATTTTATATCTTTATGTCATTCCTTCAAACCTATATGATGAGATTTATTATTATGCTTGTTCCCTTATTGGTATTTTAGCTCATACATTTTTTCATGTTATCCTCATGTTATCATATTCATATGTAAGGGATCAAAGAAAGTTTAGATCTCATAATGGATGACAAAAAATAAATGTTTTATATAGTTCCATGTTTTTAGTTTTATGTACCTACTCTTCCAAGACCCAAGTCATTATGATCCTTGGATTGTAATTTGATGTTTAATTATTCTTAAAATCATGTAAATATATGTGTAAAAGGCATGGGTCACTATAGATTGTATAAAAGGGAGGTTTAGTTATTTTTAGAGACTAGAAATAGATTACATTAGTTAGAACCTTTGGGATAATACTAAGTATAAGAAATCATCAAATTTTTTTGTAACTATTGAGTAAGTGGATTATCAAGAAAATACATTCCTATCTAGATACTAAAAGTAGACATGGGTCTAGAACATATTCACCTAGCAGTGAAAACTACAACAAGGTGTTCCGGGCCTGACTCAGGGTAACTTGGTACACAAAAAAGAGCCTTATTGCGCACCTTGTTTGACACTCCTAGGGGATATGAATTGGTAAATTCATAAGCTCATTAAGAACCATTATTTATGGAAAAAAGGGTCCATAAGAATAAATTTTATAAAATAGATCATGAATAACTTAGATTGAAACCTATGAAATCCCAAGATAGGATAAACTTTTACTTTAATAGTTTATTTCTTTATGTTTAAGTTATATTTTATTCTTATTAGATAAGTATTCAAGCCCCCTAATTTCACATTATTTTTATTAGATAGTGGTGGTAAATATAATAACTTATGCAAACAATAAATGTGATTGGTAACATGATCATTTCCATAATGAAATTCCAAATAGGATGGGAATGGGTGCTCAAAACATTATGAAATTACTTGTTTAGTTGGCTCATGTGATGAAATATAACATGAACCATGGGAACACCCTTATTATCCTAAGATAGAGAAAGTTTCCATCAAATCATTCATGCGGTAAAGACCTCCCATGTTTAGTTGATCTTCTGATCCCCTCCTCATGGAACAATGGATTAACTCCAGTGAAAAATATTCTCTACCCTCCAGTGCCCAGAAGAATAGAATGTTTTGTTGGAGGTCTATAGTTTTTATGGGTAAGTTGATTAGTGGTGGACACTAATAAAAAATATTGTGTCAAAGTCAGAAACTGATTCAATGTTTGGAAGTATTCAAGAATTTTTTTTTCAATAAATAGTTTCCCCATACCCTATATCTCAAGATGGAAATAGAGTTCCTTATGATTGAGTAGAAGGAAGATGAGTCTATCAGGGCATATGAAGAAACATTAAAAGGTTTTCAGGATACACCCATGGAATTTTCATTAACACTAAAGTAAAGTTGTATCACTTCTTTACCAGAATAAAGCTGATTCTATCAAAATAATTTCTGATTTGAGACTTCGAGAGTAAGGAAGAGGTTTTTTTTGTTCCCTAATGGTTGAAATGGAGATCAGAGACACTCAATGGTATCATGTTCATGGTGACAAAAATAAAAAAATGGAGTCTAATATGGGAGAATCTAGAAATAAATCCCATGATGGAAAGAATAAGGAATATCCCACATGTAAAAATTATGGGATGAAGCATCCTAGGAACTGTCTAAGTGGAATAAGGAAATGCATAAAATTGCGATGAATGGGGAATCTGGATAAAAACTGCTGATGGGATATGAAGAATATCACTAACATAAAAGAGGAAAGAAAGGTTAATATCAAAAATCATCTAGTAGTGTAGTGTTTCAATATCCTAGAACATGGGAATTTTTGAAACAAATTCCCCAAGACCAGGGTTTTCGTAGGAAATCAATGACCTTTAGATAAACAAGGAAGGGATTATGCATTCACTACTATTGATTTGGGTCTAAAAAACGATGTGGGGATAGGTACGTTGGTTTTTTATTCAAGAATAGAGAACGTACAATATTATTATGGTTCTATGAATTTATTCATATCTTGAAATGTTTATTAGATCTATTCAAACACCACATCGATGTTTGTAGGTTGATTTATCTTTGAGAACAACTAAGGGAGAAATTATTGAATCCAAAGTACATAACTCCTATCCAGTTGATGTTTGTTGACTCAACCTCCTAGAAAATGTTATTTTACTCCCTTTGGTGGAGTTAGATGATATTTTTGGCATGGATTGGATATATTTATAAAAATCAAAAAATGAAATACTTGGTAAGGGGGATCACTTTACTCACCGTAAAGCTTAATCCAATTGTGTAACAAGGAAGATTAATCTCCCTCAAAAAAATCGTCTCTTGTTTGGATATTACTACCTTATGAGAATGCATATCTCACTCAAATGATTCAGACAATGGAGCTTATCATGCTCAAATACAAGCCCACTGTTAGGGATTACACTAACGTATTACATGAAGAGTTTCCTAGTCTTCCTTCTGATTGAGAGGTTTATTTCTCAATTGATCTTTTCCCCAATATCTACCTATATCGAAGAAAACTTATAGGATATACACTATGGATCTTGAAGAACTTAAGAAGTAGTTATTGGAGAATCTTTCCAAGGGTTTTATAAACCCCAGTGATTCACCATGGGGTGTGCACGTACTCTTCCTAAATAAGAAGGATGGATCAATGCACCTTTCCATCGATTATTATGAGCTCCATAAAATCATGATAAAAAAAAGTATCCCCTACCATAGATATATTACCTGTTCAATCCACTATATGTGGAAAGTTATTTCTCTATAATGGACCTTTGGTTAGGATATCACCAATTAAAGTCGGGGAAGGAAGATATCCCCAAGAATTCCTTTCGAACAAGTTATGGACACTATGTGTTCTTAGTTATTCCCTTTGGATTCACTAATTCTCCATAGATTTTCTTGGATTTAATGAATTGTGTCTTTAGAGATTACCTCGAAAAATTTGTGGTAGTCTTTATATATGCTATTCAAATATACTCCAAGAGAAAGGATGCATATGAGGATTATTTGAATACTGTATTGAAGACTTTGTGAAGGGAGAAACTCTATGTAAATTTCAGTAATTGTGAGTTCTAGATGGCGAAATTATCATTATTGGGGTATATTATCACCAGTAAGGGAATATCAATGGAACCTTCTCAGATAGGGGAAATTAATGAGTTGCTTAAGTGAACATCTATAATAGAGATCTGCAACATTATTAGTCTAAGCCTACTATTAATGTTTATTTTTGAAGAACATATCAAGATTTTTGAGCCCAATAACAAATATTACATGGAAGGGAGTGATGGTTTTCTAGACTCAAGAATGTGAGGAATGATTTAAAGAGATCAAATAGAGTCTTATCACTACACCAGTACTCACACTCTCGACAAGTGGATAACTCATTATGGTGTAAAATGATGCTTCAAAAAAGTGATTAGGTTGTGTAATGAGAAAAATGATAATGTGATAGCCTACACCTCAAAGAAGTTGAAAAACATGGGATAAACTATCCCACACATGACCTGGAGTTAGAAGATGTGATCTATGCATTGAAAATTTGGGGGGATTATCTCTATTCAGGGGAGTGTGAGATATAAACTAATCATAAGAGTATCAAATATATTTTCACATAGAAGGAGATTAGTATGAGCTAGTGAATATTGTTAAATAACATCAAGGATTATGACTGCTCAATCCACTACCATCTAAGTAAGGAAAATATGGTGGTAGATGCTCTATGTAGAAAGGATCCTATATATTTATCAATTATTAGAGTTGAGAATGATTGAATCTTCATATACATATAAGGGATGGATATGGGAATCATTAAAGGATAACATCATTGATCCTTTCTCAAATGATTAATCAACCATCCCTTTTGGGGCAAATAAAGGATGTTCAAAGGGATGATGTGGGAATTCAGAAAAAGGTGGAAGCTATAAAGAGTGGGAAATCCTCCATGTTCAATATTTATGAGGATGGATTCATAAGATTTGGGTCATGAATATGTGTACCATAAAATATAGAGATAAATAAAGAGTTTCTTAATGATGCACATAACTCAACCTTCTCTATTCACCCTGGGAGTACAAAGATGTATCAAGATCTCAAGGAGAACTTTTGGTGGGACAATATGAAAAAAGATATTACTGAATATACATCAACGTGCCTAGTACATCATCAAGTGAAGGAAGAAATGAGAATGTATAAAGGGAAGATTCAACCATTACCCATACCTACCTAGAAATGAAAAAACATCTATATGAACTTTTTCATAGGACTTCCAAAGACATCCATTGGAAACAATTTAATATGGGTTATTATGGATCATCTTATAAATACATCTCAATTTATCACAATTCAAGAGGACTTCTCACTAGATCCACTTGAAACGATATACATCAAATAAGTGGTAAGGTTGTTCGGAGCAAAACTATTGATTGTATCTGATCGAAATTAGAGATTCACCTCCATGTTTTGGAAAAGTCTCCAATATACTCTAAGCAATGAGTTGAACATTAGGACGACATATCATCCTCAAACTGATGGCCAATCTGAGAGGACTATTCATACACTTTAAGATATTTAGAGAGCATGTTATATGGACATAAAAGGAGGATGGGAACGACATCTTCCACTAGTCAAATTCTCCTATAGAAATACTTTCCACCACAGTTTCCAAATGGGTCAATATGAAGCCCGTTATTGGAAAATATGAAAAACACCGGTATACCGGGATGAAGTCAGTTAACACAATCTACTAGGACCAGATATGAATGAAGAAATGATAGAGAAGGTGAAAACCATTCAATAGCACATCAAGGCAACCCATGGTCGACAAAAGAACTATGTAGCCAATCATCAATGGGACCCCAAGATTAAGGCTAGTGACAGGGTATTCCTTTTACTATCCCCATGGAAGAGGATCATGAGATTTAAGAAGAAAGGGAAGCTATATCCTATGTACGTTAAGCCCTTATAGATCCTTGATTGGGTTAGAGTTGTGGCCTATCTACTAGAACTTCTACCAACCATGTCTCAAGTACACGGTGTATTTCACACATCCATATAAATGAAGTACATATAAGATCCATCACATGTATTGACTTCACTGGTACTATAGTTGAATAATTATCATTCTTATAAGGAGCATCCAGTGATAATCTTGGATCAGAGATTTAAAGTTATATGAAAAAAGACAACTTATCTAGTAAAAGTACAATGGAGAAACCATATGTATGAAGAGGCAACCTGGTAACTAGAGGAATAAATGAAAGAAAAGTACCCACACCTATTTTCATCATGAATGTAAAACAAAATTACAAGAGAGAAATTTCAAAAGGGGGGAAGAATGTAAAGACCAAAAACTTTTATTAATGAAATTACCTTCTTATAATTATGTATTATGGAACAAAAACATAAGATAACACAATAAAAGTTTTATAAATGATGAATGAATGAAATAAAAAGCATTTCTAGAAGTTAAAGAACCTATACCAAATGAAATAGTAACTTTTACTTTGGAATTGAAATGTGACCCTTATGACTAGTAAACTGGACAATTGAATATTAACCTCACTAATGAATGTATGAATACAATTTATCCATCTTATATGTGGAAATATGATTTAATTAAATCATAGTATATGTAAATAAATATTTCAAAAATTATTTGGTATTGGTATTTTTATAAGTCATAAATATTTAATTAAAATTTTATGACTAATTTAATAATTGAAAAGAAAATTTACATTCATAAAATTTATTCAAAATATTATTATTTCTATTCCTTATGATTATGAGATAATATTATGAGACCTTATTTAATTTTTCAAAGTGTTAGTAAAATAGTTTTAATTTTAAAATTGGTATTTTACATGTAAATGATGATTTTAAATAAAAATTTAATTTATCATATATATAAAACTATTTTCAAAAAATTTTGTTCATTTTTTTTAATTTTATACATTAATAAATGTTTATGTTAAATTTTTCGGATTTTTCTGAAATACAAGAATTTTTAGTGAATAGTAAAATACGGTAATTTACGGTATATATACATTATAAGTTAAACAAACTATTCATTGAGTCATGGTTGATGTACGAAATTTTTCTTCAAACTCACATGGCCTAATTACTATATTCAGTCTCAATAATAAACACTATTTCATGTATTGAGGAAAATAATAATCTAATGAATTAAATAATGAGAAAACATCCGTCTCCTCCACTATAAATATCAACCCTCACCACCACTTCTCCTCACTCCTCTCAAGCCTTGATAATTGACCAAATTCAACCCAATACTATCATTAAATATATAATCCACATCCATGACCTTTTTTATTAACAAATGACCCCAACAAATCGCCTAAGGATGTTTTCAATAAGAAGGAATCAAGAGGTAAAACCCACTTTTTTTTTCTTTCAATTTATTTTCAAGTTCATTTATTTTCTCATCTTCTCCTCACATCCCCTTGTCCAAGTGGCATGAGAACTCGATAATCATATATATACAATAATTTTATCAGGTTTATTAAATAATTATTCATAAATTCACTTATCCTCTCTCTTTTAGCTTAAGAATGAAAACATCACCTGTGAGGATCCGATTTACCACCTTCATGGATAACGTGATTTCATCCTTCAATTCTGTCTTCAATGCTGGTCATGAAGAAAAATTTATGTTTGAACCAGATTATAATATATTTATTATAACTAATTTAATGTTCTGGAATCATTTTTATTTGTTATATTAAATTATATAACTAGATGAGTTCGTTGTGATCAAAAAGTGCTAAATTAATCTAAACGATTACTATTAATTATTAAACTAATAAATAATCCAAAATTTTGAATTTTTTTTAATATTATATAAGATAATTAAAAAAATATATGTTCAGTACTAGAAAAATATCCTCATTATATATTATTTTCCATACACATATACAAGTAAACTGATAATGAAAATCTAGGAAACTAACACTCCTAAATGATGAAATTGAACTTCTTAACCCGAAAAAATGATATACATGAACTTAATAAGGTTATTATAAGTTAAATACATGTATAATGGGTTATATAATTATTATTTAATGAATTTAAATTGATTATCTAGGACATTAAGATCACGTGAAGAACACCTTCAGACATAATGTAAGAGATTCTATCCGAACATCCATTATTTCTTTAGGTTATTCTTTCTCTCCTTTTATATGGAAATGAAATTATATTTTATTTTTATTTAAATATTATAAATTCATTATATCTGTTTCAAAATCATTTATCCAGATCCTCTAATCCTTCTTTTTTGGTGATATACATGTTTTTAAAAGGTTTCTTACTCAGTTCATTCCGATAAGCAAGCCTGATTGAAGGGAACTTCCTGAATTCTTATCCATTTTCAAGTGAAATAAACAATCTATTTTAATCCATCATTATTTTTATAAAATAAATCATTTTATTATGAAATAATTCATGGTTTAATTCTGATTTTATATAATATATTATGCCATTTTTTGTTTTAAATTATCTAATATTTTCCACAAACGACACTAAAATATTATAATTCTAAAGTTTGTAAGTACTATTTTTACATGTTATAAAATCATTTTATCAATAATTATCATGATCTATGACTAATTATCTTTATTAATGTCCATTTATGATTTAAGTCCATTCTTTCATGGACTCTTTTATGACACACCCATTTATTATGCTCTATGACATGATTATGATCGCCATTTCATTCTAGGGTAACAATTATATTTATGTTTGATATGTTATTTATGATTCATAATGTGGAAAACATCTTCATAAACATGTTTTTATGGGTGAAACCATACAACATTCCATTTCATTGGGTAATGTTTAGTCTCATAAGACGTTATGCACAACGATCTTGGTGGTTATCCATAACACATGATCCATGTGAAATAGTCTTGGTGGTTATCCTTGACTCCTTCTTATCTATGATAAATGATCCTTGAATTGTGATACTATATATCCATCCAATGGCCCAAAGTCTATAGATTTTTTTATTATAAACTAAAACCCCCTTTTAATGGAAGAATGGGAAAACCAAACGGACTTCATGACATAAACATAACTCGACCCGAAGATCATAGAAAATAAAAGCTAGACAAACAACAAGAACCGCCTCTCCCTAGAATTTGAATCGTGATAAGGCTCTCGATAGATGAAAGAATGTATAGCTAGCAGGTGTCCTATGTCAAAGAACATGCCTGATCCGATGGTTTTCACCACACCCTCTCAAACATCCAAATCTGCAAAGTCTACACCGATCAACCGCCTTCTCTGAAACCTCCTTAGGGAATGTTCCTTGTGGTCGAGTCCGATTGAATCCAAATATCATCAATCCCAAAAGAATTCCAAGCAATTGAATATTTTTCATTGGTGAATGGAAACACAATGCTGGAATAAGAATCACTGAATCCCCACCGCATCCGCAGGACACAATCATCACCACAACCGCAGTAAGATGAAGAGGAAGAAAAGCCAAGGAACATGGAGCCATGTCATTGTCACAGAGGACTGGAAGAACGAACAACACATCGATGGAACGTCACCGTTGAGGGGGTATGAGCTAATATGAACCAGCAACGCCTCCATGGGAATGAAGATGATCTTAACAAGGCAGCAGAAGAACCATCCCCAGGTTCCTAGAGGGATGAACCGTGGGAAACAAAGGCCGACAAAGAGGTAAGCTCCGATGATAAAGACTCTACAAGAACATAATCTGTTTTTCAAACAACCACAAAGATATCAAGAAGTAAGATCAGAAAAAAACAAGGAACCAGAAAATCAGAACCTCCCCCCTCCAAGCCGCTCTAAAGCTGACACTGATCCACCTCGGGAACACATGCCGCACCAGATCCGACGTCGGTCCGCACCGATACCGACCCAAAGAAAGCCGACAGAGGAGACCACACCTGATCCATCGCTGGAACAACGCCGACACCCAAATCCAGGAGCCTCCAGGCACTCCAGATCTGACACCGAGCTAGATGATATCCACTCCATGACTGCCGGAAATAAGACAGATCAGGCACCGATCCGAGGTCGAGACACCCAACGCCGAACTTTGAACGCCGATCCGAGATCGAGACGAGATCCATGCCATGACAACCGATGATCCGAGGACAAGGCGACTGCCATCGATCTTAGGACATGATGACCGAGACCGAGAGGAGATTAGCACCGACCGGATGAGCCTGATCGGAGGAGTGGAAGAGCGGAAGAACCCAAGAGGAAACCCTAGACGTGAGAGAGTTGGGTGATGCAACTGCTCAGAGGTCGTTTCTTTCATGATACTATATATCAAATACACCTTGAAATGTTCTAATGTCATGTTTTATGTTGCTACCACATTACTATGAATCTTGGATTAAATTATCTCATGTTATATATGGTATGAATCCTTATGTCTAATCATGTTCCATACTTTTTATATCACTATGTTGTGCCTTTTAACCTGTATTATAACCTTTATTATTATGTTTATTACATTACTGAGATTTTAGAATATCCCTTTATTAATGTTATCCCTAGAAAATCCTATGAAAATGTTAGGGATTAAAAGAAGGTTTGAAGATCATAATGTACGATAAATAAAGAAATGTTTTATTTAGTTCCATGTTTTCAGTTTTATGTACTTATTCGAAAAATAGTATTTAAATTATGATCCATATATTGTGATTTGATGTTTAATTATGTTTAAAATCATGTAAAGATATGTGAAAATGTTTTGGGTCTCTATAATATAGGTTTTGGAGGATTCAATAAGGGTTTATAAAATTAATCAATTAACATAAAAAACACATTATTTTAAATAGGAAACATAATATTTTTTCCGAGATACAGTTTATCGTATTTACTAAATCACCTTTTGGTTTTTATTACATCATAATATATACCGTATATTTATAAAGAATTTCATTTTTACCTAAAGATTCAACTGTGTCATAAAATTATTAACAACTAATCATTGGATAATTTTTATGTACTGATTTGAGAACTAATATTTATTTTATAAAATAAATTTTCTAAATTTAATAAATTAAACATTATAATAGAAATAATTATATTTTGAAAAGTACTATTATTTTTACAAAAATAGTTTTTAGAAATTTATAAAAATTATATTTTACTTCATAAAATTATATTATCAATTTTATTTAAATATATATTATTTAATAAGAATATTTTATGAAGTCAAATTTTATTTATAAAATTCCAGAATTCATCAAAAGGAAGTATTAATTTATAATATATATTTCCCAAAATTCAATTCATGTTTCATCATATCAAAATCTAATCTCTATCAATCACATAATTTAATCAATTATAATGTAATAATAAAAAGGTAATACTATAATCATAATTTAATTACAAATGATGATATAAAAATTCCCATGGTTAGGGTCTAGTTGAATAACAATTTTTTATAACAGTGTATTCCCTACGTGTTAGGTGTAGGGTAACGACACATTCTAGGGGTGGTTCGACAAACTTGTTTTTGGTCATTGTCTCGATGAGATTTAACTTCTCAAGTAAATGGTTTAAGTCAATTTTAATTATTAAATCTCATCTTGGGAATGGTTAATGAAATTTCCCCTTGATTCCATATTCCTTACATGTTTGGATAAATGGGCATCAAAGGGTATGATCATATTGGATAAGGGCACCACTTCTTCTATTTGTCTCAATTTGTAATTTCTTATAAACCATTATATAAACTAATAAATTTATCATTGTATAATAAATATATTATAAATGGTTATTTTTCATAACATTGTTTTATATCAATCATGACATAACTTATAACGGTCCAAAATAATATATTTAGTCCATGCGTTTTCTAAAATTTCATTTCTTAAAATAGAATTCACTCAATTAAAACGTAAATTTAATTTATAAAATTTTAGGGTGTTACAAAATACATGAAATAAAATTCTCTATTGTATATCACATTCCACATCCACATAATCACCACATAATCTATTGAATGTTAGGACTAAAATACATTGTATTTTTTTAAACTCTTTATAATATAAAATAATGAATGGTTAAATTTTAAACATTTATGTTTTTTTTCTATATTTGTTAAACTATATATTTTACAAATTTTGTGACGTATATATATTTTTTTCAACATTAAAGTCATTACTTGATCCATGGGGAATACATGTATTCTTATATAAAGAGTATGAAACATAGGTAAAGATAGTGATATCATCAATTCCTATAAATTATAATAAGTCAAACATTCTCTTTATTTTTATCCATTAACATTGTTTACATAAATATCATTGAAAATTGAGATATTCCTCCAAAGTGGTTAGGGATTTTCCTTGATAATTAATGTCCTAAGAAGTAAGTATTATTTTTATTATTACCAAGATATCTTCATTAAAAATTTTATATAAGAAGAATCAGCTAAATAGTAAGTATATGATTTTTTTATTTAAATTCTTCAAAACCTCTCATTAGATGAGTTGTGGAATAAATATTTTTGGTTGTTCTACTATTGTAGAGACCCTAAGCTTGACGTACATGGACATTAAATTACTTTTTCGGAATACTTAGTACATTAAAAAAACACACACACAAGGACCGTAATAGTTTAATGTCTTTGGAAACTCGGAATATAATCTTCAAATCATGGTGAAAGATCTTCAACATCTCCCATAAAGATCTTCCCTTTTTTTATTACTTAAAACCTTTATTTATATCCTGGGGAAAAAAATCATAAAACGGTGAGCTCAAATTCTCAGTAAGGGTAAACAAAAGAAATATCAATCACATCATATTCATAAGAACATAATTTTTGGCAATCTTAACCTGCAAAAGAGATCATAATTTCATAACATGGGATAAATCATAGTAGTGAAATGTAATCACAATAATCATAACATAAAACATGAAACTTTGTGTCATACACACATAATCATAGAGAATCATTTCTTATTAGTCAAGACTCATGGACAAGACTATCTTAGCGGACAAAGTCCATTTCTGAACCGAGTTCACTCATTGTTTCAGACCTGTTTCACTGAACCGGTTTAACCTGCCGTTCCAGCCATGTCTATATCATGAGATATAAAATCTTTACCCAATGCATTGGAGGGAGATATAGGTCCCACCCATCTCATAATTATACCATTCTTATGTGTGCCACAAAATCATAAATCATACATCATTGCATAACCCATGTAATAAAAATGGGATTCTTAAACAACATGACATCATAAAACAATTCATATAAGATAAAGTAATTCATAAAAACAATTCCATCACAAAATAATCAAATCAATGTAATAATAGGGATAGAAACATAACCCTATATTATCTTATATGGAAAATAATTTTGATAAAACACTTGAACTCCATTCTTGAGGAAAATATCCTTTCTACTTCAAAAACATTTCTCCTTTCTTAACATGTCATTCAATTTTAAACTAAAAAAAGTTGATTAAAAATAAAATTGAAAACTTGTAAAGGAATATTCTTGGAAATAATGTTTTAAAAATCCATTCATGCCATATAAGTTAAAAAAAACATTCTTCTCGAACGTTTGTCGGAAAAGTCAAAAAGTACCTCGTACGAAAAATGACAAAAGATTCCTTTCATATATTTTACTAAAAACTCACCAAAGGGTAAAATTGGATTTAAAGAATTTTAGGTGGATAGAAATAATATTACATATTGAGGAAACATGGATGTGGATGATAAAATACACCCTAGTAAACACCAAAGTATAAACAATCTTAGATAAAATGAGATTGTGATATTTTCCCTTACCCTAGGTCTAATTTGCTTCGTAAGTGTCCGAACCTCCTGTATAATGATCTAAATAATGTTATTGAATTATTCCAGAATCATACATATTTTTATGATATCATATATGGTAATATTCCTAGCTTATTATTAGTAATATTTCATTACTACTTGTTATTTGGGTGTTTATTACTTTTTGTTCTTATGCGTGTTTTGTCGAATAAATTATTATTTTTATTTTTAGGTTATAGATACCTCATTTACAGAATGGTATTTGTGTAATATATATCATATTCATTCATTCAATTCATTTATATAATCATTATGCAATGAATATCATGTAGAATGAGTCCCATCACATCGTGGAGACACTATTCCGTACATACGCACGAGCGATGATATCGTTCCCATGATTGTGGAATTGTATTGGAGTGTATATATATACTATTTCAGAATCAATATCACTTTACAATAATCATATATAGTCATTATTTACACCATTATACCCATCCAAGTAAGGTGGTGGTGGAAAATAGATTACACCACGGCGTGGAGATGGTATTCCGTACGTACGCACGCGTGGTGATTTCGTTTTCCGTAGGATGGATAGATGGTGAAATAGGGTTGTTTCATAATTATAATAACATATAAGTATATGATTGGTAATGATGTTATTACTTCATAATGAAACAACCTAAGAAGAAGAAGTGGCAGAATAAATAAAGTTGAAAGAATCGGTAACGGACATTACCTCTTATTTGAAGCACCTCTTTGAGACCTCCTTTTAGGGCACTACAATTGGTCTTTGAAGAATACCAGGACCTATAAGATGTCTCTAGGGAAGTTTAGAGAAGAAATCGGCAGGGGTTGGCTGATATTGAAGGCTCAAAGTGGTGTGAGGAAGAGAGGGAGGACGTGCCCTTTTATAAGGGAGGAGAGGGGCACCTTTGGAATAACTAAAAATATTATTTTATTATAATGTCAAATTCGGGTTTTAATAGCTCCAAGTTGATATATTTAGAACATAAGGTGGGTATGGGTCGACATACCCTCATCAAATAGAATTTAGACAAGTTTAGGTATCAATTTTAACCTTATCATTTAGATTTAACTTTAAGTTAGATAATTTAACTTTTACCGTGTCTTCTTGTTTTCTTACACTATAAGGTTAATAAACTGACTATATCAAGCCAAACGAACCCCAAGTTGTTTATTATTAACATATATAACCTTATCTAAGTCATTTGGCCCAAACATAGATTTTTAGGAATAAAATTACAATTAATAATATAATATTTGTTTTAAAAACGATTTTATGTCAATTTTGACAATATTTAGTAATTGATTTTTGTGAAAATCATAACAGTATTATTATTTCGAAAAAAGTTAATTAAATCAATAATAAAAATGTCATATTAACATAGAAAATTATTGTAATTCATAAAAAGTCTCAAATTACATTTATTTGGGTATTTATAACATCAATTATGTCAATATTTCATTAATAAGATAATTACTGCATCGTCATTATGTCATAAATAAATTAAATTATTTTAAGTCAAAAAATTATAAATTAAATACCATTATGTAGGAATTCTTTTTTATCTTTCTAATGAATATTTATAGTCGAATTTATCTTATTTATAACCCTATATTAAAAATGATTTAGTTATTAAACTTTGATTTTAACTATTTTAACCCTTCTTTAAATAAATTAATAATAAATGTCCTAATCTAATCCAAGTGGGCCTAAATGGTCATATTTTATTCCTAAGGTTGTTTTTTTCTGAATTACACTTATCCAATAGAATTAGGACATGTGTTAGGGTAATAATAATATCATTTTTACCCTTAATTACCCTATTTACTTTTAACCGTGGTAAAAAAGTAAAATGTTACTATTCACCAGAAATTATTTTCATCTCATTGAACCACATTTTAGTCCTTGATATTAACCGTGTCTCTCGGATTTTTTAAATTCCACTCACAAAAGTGGTAAAATTATTTTTTTTGAAAAATTCAGTTTTTTTAACTACCACTTAGTGGTTTCACTATTCATCAAAAAATGAAAGTTTCCAGAAAAATACCAAAAATTAGGCCTAAGATATATTTGATATTATTAATTCAAAAATGATTTCTATTTTACCAAATTCAAAAAATATCATTTGCATTAATTAATTTAAAAATTAGTTCCCGTCGTCAAAACAAATAGCGTGTTCTTAAGAGATAATAACTATCAAATGATTGACACTTGTTTATGTCTGGTTTAAATATGAAATTACATACAATGACCAAAATTGTATTAAATTGTAAAAATATATTCTAAATATACTTTAAAACCACTCAAATTAATAATTTATCACTATTAATTATTTCGATTAAAAAAGTTGTTTTTAATTAAAATTTAGTAATTTCCACTATTCATCAGAATATGAAAGTTATCCGAAAAGTACCAAAATTTCACCCTAAGCTAATTTCGATATTCCGAATCCAAAAAAGAAGTATTTTTTGAAAGATAAAATTTATAAAATTTTAAAAAGTGGGTATTACTATTCATAACGACTAGTTCATAATAATATTATAATAATATCTCATTTAGTGAAACTCGGTATTGCGTACTACACATGCTATCGAGGAAGGTCGCGATTGTGTGTAATGCAGCCAAGTTAGGGTTGCGTGGTGTGAAAGACTCCTTTGTTGTAATGTACAACACAAGAAATCAACAAAATTAAAAAGAATATTTCTCATAAAATCTTGGGGTGTTACATTCTACCCCCCTTAAAATGAATTTCGCCCTCGAAATTCATCAGGGTTATAAATGGTTTACTACTCAAAAGTTCCTTTAGTAGAAACCCACATCGTAAAAAGGAATACCAAAACCAATATTTAAAAGCTAAAGTATGAAACATAACAGTTACCCAAATTAACTAATCACTCGGTTTCCACATAAGAGAACATAGGTGAAAATATGGATATGGAAGAGAAACCTAACCATCATGTTCTGATGGAGAGTGGTAGAGAACATGGATATGAAAAATCCAACAATCACAAAGCTATAGATTTGTGATGATCTAAGGTACCATCTGATTCATCGGATATAAGGGAACTAGGACAACATTTTTGGTTTTCCAGATCATTTCCCTAAAGTTGATGAATACTTACATGATTTTGGTACAATCTCACTGTTGTTCGTGAATTGAACAATTTCCACTTCATCCCTTAAATAAATGAAGTTAAATTTTTTATTCGTGATGTGTTATCAAATCATGTGATAGAATGATGGGTCATTCCATCTGTTTCAAACAAAAGGTTAGAAAAAGTTATAAGTCCGTGTTATGGTTAGATTAATCGTATATGGTTCCAAAAATGAACTTATACTTCATATATCATACCGCTTAATAAAATAAAACTAGTTTCTACTAACCAGGGACTTACTGTAGGCCAATGGTAGGTGATAAAGGCCAGTCACACTTTGGTTGTGGGTTCGATTCCCACAGCCTTGTCCGACGCGATGGGCTGTCGCCCGTCCTGCAGGTTGTCCTTTTTCTAAAGCTATATTACTATAACATCCCATCAATAATATCGAAAATATTTATATCATTAAACAATACTAACTTATGTCCAACATAATACATTCCAATCTTTAGGCTTATCTAAAATACTTCGGTCTAATCTCATAGTATAAAGAAAAAGATTACTTGAAATGTCATCAACCAAGCATGTTAATACCATCATTTATCCCCCATATATCTTGTTGGTCACATTCCAATCCTGTGAATACCTTAATCATGTATTCTCTTGAAAAATGAATACCCATTAATCCTTAGTGAAAATAGGAATGCTGTCAAAAGTTAACTCTTTCCTCATCCCAAAATCCAAAAATTCTATATACTCAAACCATGATATAACCTTCTCCTTATATCAGTCATGAGCTCATGAATACTATCAAACATTTAATTTTCTCCTTATCCCTTCATTATGCGCATATCATCTACATTCCAAAAAAATCTGAATAACCTTTCATGGATACTGGTACCATTAATAATACACTTTCAAAACTCAAGGAAAGACAACATTGTAACAATCCTTAGATGTCTATTTATTCCATAGTACCATGAGTTTACTTATACAACATTACACTTGATAAAAATGTAATCATTCCACTACCTTCTTAAACCATTGACCGAGCTTCAACAATTCTTTCATCTCACTATCATTTGTAGTCTCTTCATCATCATCAATATAAATACTACCCATACGACCGTACTGATTCTCTTCATGAGACTTTCCCTAAGGGCATTGGTTTTCATAATGCCCGTACATTCCACATTTAAAACATTTAACCATTTTTGATGTCGTAGCAATACAATTATCCTCATCCATGGTGTTAACTGATCCTTTTCCTTTGCACTTACTGGATTTGTGTCCTTCTTTTACACACCCAAAGCATCTTCCAGTTCCCTTGAAACAATCTCCCTGATGCCTCTTCCCACATGATTTACATGAGGGAAATTGAACTTTCTTTCCTCTATGATCATCATGAAACTCCATCTTTCTCTTATTATCTGAGTCAGGAAACTTACCAAAGTTGAGATTATTGATCATATTATGGGATTGATGATTAGGCATAATAACGATTTTTGGACTTCCAAATCCCGTTTCATTTGGTTTCTCATGAAGAATATCATTCCATTGTCCGTCATATCCTTCATTATCATGAATCTTCCTGTTTCCAGCCATTTTCTAAAACCCAAAAAGAATGGTGTGAGAGGTAAAAATCATGATAAGGAAAACTACATAATAAAGGGGTAGTACCTTCAATATATAACATCTTAGGTTTAATTCTAAGATCGTTATCGTAATTCTAGGACTATAACCTATATGTATACTTAACCTTAGGGACATCCCTAGACATACCGTAGAAATATATCTAGGGATCTCACTAAAGTGCTCGCATCCTAGTTTCCAAAGGTTGACTAAACCTCCCTCTGATACCAACTGTAGAGACCCTAAGATTGACGTACATGGACATTACATTACTTTTGTACAATACCTAGTAAATTACAAACACACACACACAAGTACCGTAATAGTTTAGTGTCTTTGGAAACTCAGAATATAATCTTCAAATCATGGTGAAAGATCATAAACATCTCCCATAAAGATATTCCCTTTTTTTATTACCTAAAAACTTTCTTTATATCCCGGGGAAAAGAAAACATAAAATGGTGATCTCAAAAGCTCAGTAAGGGTAAACAAAATAAATATCAATCACATCATATTCATAAGAACATAATTTTTGGAAATCATAACCTGCAAAAGAGATCATAATTTCATAACATGGGATAAATCATAGTAGTCAAATGTAATCACAATAATCATAACTTAAAACATGAAACTTTTTGGCATACACACATAATCATAGAGAATCATTTCTTATTAGTCAAGATTCATGGCCAAGACTATCTTAGTGGACAAAGTCCATTTCTGAACTGAGTTCACTCCTCGTTTCAGTCCTGTTTCCCTGAACCGGTTTAACCTGCCGTTCCAGCCATGTATATCTCATGAGATATAAAATCTTTACCCAATGGATTGGAGGGAGATATAGGTCCCACCCATCTCATAATGATACCATTCTTATGTGTGCCACAAAATCATAAATCATACATCATTGCATAACCCATGTAATAAAAATGGGGTTCTTAAACAACATGACATCATAAAACAATTCATATAAGATAAAGGAATTCATAAAAATAATTCCATCACAAAATAATTAAATCAATGTAATAATAGTGATATAAACAGAACCCTATATTATCTTAGATGGAAAATAATTTTGATAAAACACTTGAACACCATTTTTGAGGAAAATATCCTGTCTACTTCAAAAACAATTTTCCTTTCTTAACATGTCATACAATTTTAAACTAAAAGAAGTTGATTAAAAATAAACTTGAAAACTTTTAAAGGAATATTTTTGTAAATAATGTTTTAAAAATCCATTCATGCCGTATAAGTTAAAAAAACATTCTTCTCGAACTTTTGTCGGAAAAGTCAACAAGTACCTCGTACAAAAAACGACAAAATATTCCTTTCATATCTTTTACTAAATACTCACTGAAGGGTAAAATTGGATTTAAATAATTTTAGGTGGATATAAATAATATTAAATATTGAGGAAACATGGATGTGGATGATAAAATACACCCCAGTAAACACAAAAGTATAAACAATCTTGGATAAAATGAGATTGTGATATTTTCTCTTACTTTAGGTCCAATTTGCTTCATTAGTGTCCGAACCTCCTGTATAATGATATAACTAATTTTATTGACTTATTAAAGAATCATACGTATTTTTATGATATCATATATGGTCATATTCTTATCTTCTTATTAGTAATATTTCATTACTACTTGTTATTTGGGTGTTTATTACTTTTTGTTCTTATGCATGTTTTGGCGAATAAATTCTTATTTTTCTTTTTAGGTTATAGATACCTCATTTACAAAAAGGAATTAGTGTAATATATATCATATTAATTCATTCAATTCATTTATATAATCATTATGCAATGAAGATTATGTAGAACGAGTCGCATCACATCGTGGAGACGGTATTCCGTACGTACGCACGAGCGATGATATCGTTCCCATGATTGTGGAATTGTATTGGAGTGTATATATACTATTTAAGAATCAATATAACTTTAAAATAATCATATATAGTCATTATTTACACCATTATACCCATCCAAGTAAGGTGGTGGTGGAAAATAGATTACACCACGACGTGGAGACAGTATTCCGTACGTACGCATGCGCAGTGATTTCGTTTTCAATGGGATGGATAGATGGTGAAATAGGGTTGTTTAATACTTATAATAACATATCAGTATATGAGTGATACTGATGTTATTACTTAATAATGAAAAAACCTAATAAGAAGAAGTGGCAGAAGAAATAAAGTTGAAAGAATCGGTAACGGACATTACCTCTTCTTTGAAGCACCTCTTTGAGACCTCCTTTTAGGGCACTAAAATTGGTCTTTGAAGACGACCAGGACCTATATGATGTCTCTAGTGAAGTGGAGAGAAGAAATTGGTAGGGGTTGGCCGAGCTTGGAGGCTCAAAGTGGTGTGAGGAAGAGAGGGAGGAGGTGCCCTTTTATAAGGGAGAAGAGGGGCACCTTTTGAATAACTGAAAATATTATTTTATTATAAAGTCAAATTCGGTTTTTAATAGCTCCAAATTGATATATTTAGAAGCTAAGGTGGGTATGGGTAGAAATAATCTCATCCAATATAATTTAGACAAGTTTAGGTATCAATTTTAACCTTATCTTTTAGATTTAACTTTAAGTGAGATAATTTAACTTTTACCGAGTCTTCTTGTTTTCTTACACTATAAGGTTAATAAACTTACTATATCAAGCCAAACGAACCCCAAGTTGTTTATTATTAATATATATAACCTTATATAAGTCATTTGGCCGAACCTTAGATTTTTAGGAATAAAATAACAATTCATAATATAATATTTGTTTTAAAAACGATTTTATGTCAATTTTGACACTATTTAGTAATTGATTTTTGTGAAAATCATAATAGAATTATTAGTTCGAAAAAAGTTAATTAAATCAATAATAACATGTCATATTAACATAGAAAATTATTGGAATTCATAAAAAGTCTCAAATTACATTTATTTGGGTATTTATAACATCAATTATGTCAATATTTCATTAATAAGATAATTACTGCATCATCATTGTGTCATAAATAAATAAAATTATTTTAAGTCTAAAAATTATAAATTAAATACCATTATGTAGGAAATATTTTTAGATTTATAATGAATATTTATAGTCGAATTTATCTTATGTATAACCTTATATTAAAAATGATTTATTTATTAAACTTTGATTTTAACTATTTTAACCCTTCTTTAAATAAATTAATAATAAATGTCCTAATATAATCCAAGTGGACCTAAATGGTAATATTTTAGTCCTAAGGTAGTTTTAGTCCGAATTACACTTATCCAATAGAATTAGGACATGTGTTAGGGTAATAATAATATCATTTTTACCCTTAATTACCCTATTTACTTTTAACCGTGGTAAAAAAAGTAAAAAGTTACTATTCACCATAAATTATTTTCATCTCATTGAACCACATTTTAGTCCTTGATATTAACCATGTCTCTCGGATTTTCGAAATTCCACTCACAGAAGTGGTGAAATTAAGTTTTATGAAAAATTCAGTTTTTTAACTACCACTTAGTGGTTTCACTATTCATCAAAAAATGAAAGTTTCCAGAAAAATACCATAAATTAGGCCTAAGATATATTTGATATTATGAATTCAAAAATGATGTCTATTATACCAAATTCAAAACATATCAGTTGCATTAATTAATTGAAAAATTAGTTCCCGTCGTCAAAACAGATAGCGTGTTCTTAAGAGATAATAACCATCAAATGATTGAAACTTGTTTTTGTCTGGTTTAAATATGAAATTACATCCAATGAACAACATTGTATTAAATTGTAAAAATATATTCTAAATAAACTTTAAAACCACTCAAATTAATAATTTATCACTATTAATTATTTCGATTAAAAAAGTTGTTTTTAATTAAAATTTAGTAATTTCCACTATTAATCAGAATATGAAAGTTATCTGAAAAGTACCAAAATTTCACCCTAAGCTAATTTCGATATTCCAAATCCAAAAATGAGGTATATTTTCAAAGATAAAATTTATAAAATTTCAAAAAGTGGGTGTTACTATTCATAATGGCTAGTTCATAATAATATTATAATAATATCTCGTTTAGTGAAACTCGGTATTGCATACTACACACGCAATCGAGGAAGGTCGTGATTGCGTGTAATGCAGCCAAGTTAGGGTTGCATGTTGCTCAAGACTCCTTTGTTGTAACGTACAACACAAAACATCAATAAAATTAAAAAGAATATTTCTCATAAAATCTCGGGGTGTTACAACTATATTTTGAAAGTTTTTTACACATAAAAACTAAAAATGTAAAAAAATCATAGTTATTTATTATAACTATCAATCATCGAGAATATGTACCCATAAATATTCTTTAATTCGTTATATGGTATGTCATTATTCTAAAATGATTTATTTTTCAAGGACCTTATGTGAATGTTTCTTACCATTTACGTCAACCCATAAAAAATCTTCTATAGTGAAGTAATTTTCACTATAATGATCACCATTAAATGTAGAGGCATGTTATGTTATTATATGATGTATTTAGCTATATATTATGACTTAAAAAAGGAAATTGAAATCCATTAACCTATAAATGGGAATCCCACTAGTGATCCATAATGGAATATTATGTTGGATGTTTCAATGTAAATCAATAGTGGATATATTAATGATGAGTAATAATGATAAATACATTAAAATTCATTTGTGTAAATTCCATGCTCTTCTAAATACCATTTACAAAATCATTACTAAAATTCTTGCAAAAAGACTTTCAGCTTTATGCAATAAAATTGTTTCCTGGAATCAATTTGGATTTATCAAGGGAAGAACTATACAAGATTGCATCTGCTTAGCCTCTGAATGTACCAACACCGTCAATAAAGCTGTCAGAGGAGGTAAAATTGCCATTAATCTTGATATTAAAAAAATCTTTTGATACCATTGATTGGGGATTCATTTTCAAAGTCCTTCATTACTTTGGTTTTAGTGTAGCTTTCATCAACATGATAAATTCTTTATTTAATTTGGCTTCCATTTTGGTCCTTGTCAATGGTTCCCCTAAAGGTTAATTCAAATGCACTAAAGGTGTAAGGCAGGGTGATCCTCTATCTTCCAGTATCTTTTCCATTACGGAAGATTATCTTAGTAGATTGCTCACCCTCCTCATGAATCAAAACAAGCTCAACCCTATTCAGGTTGCTAGAAACTTAACTGTGCCTGCAAATATTCTATATGCTGATGACATAATTTTATTCGTTAAAAGGGACAAAAAGAATATTCAAAATTTTAAAAATACCTTGTCTCACTACGAAGATGTTTCTGGTCAGTCTATAAACTTTAACAAATCCTATATCTTATTTGGGAAAAACTTTTCTTCTGAAAAAAATAGTATTATAAATAGTCTAAGCATTAAATAAGGTTCTTTCCCTTTTACATACCTTGGAGTTCCTATTTTCTGGGTAAGGCCTAAATTCATATACTTTACCAACGTGATGGACCAAATCATATAGCAGCTATCCTCCTGGAATGGAAAGTCCCTTTCGATGGCGGGCATAATCTATCAAGTGAAATCCACCATATTTTCCAAGATGGTCTATTCGTTGATGGTTTAAAAATGGCCCACTAGTCTTTTAAAAAACATCAATTCTTATATCAAGAACTTTGTTTGGTTAGGAAACATTCTTAGGAAGGAAACTTGTTACCGTCCCCTGGACCACTTGCTATAAACCACTTGAAAAAGATGGTCTTTGCCTAAAAAATATAATTATTTTCAATGATGCCCTCCAAGCCAGACTCTCATAAAGGATTTTCCATAACAAATCTATTTCTTTTGTCTTTCTAAAAAAAGTATTTCTTTCAATGTTAAAAAATGGAAATTTGAGCTACATTAATTCTTTTATCTGTCCCTCTATTAGGTAATCTTTTGCCAATATTATGTCCAATTCTAGATGGATGGTTAGTATGGACTCTACCCTAAACTTTTGGCTAGATAATTGGAATGGAACCCCCCTCATCTCCATGGTCTCTCCTAATTCTCTTCCGGAAAACACCAACCCTACTATAAAAGATGTTACTCATTCTTGTATCTCCAAATTTCCTGAGAACATTATTCAGGTAGTAAAAAGAAATGTATTTTCATATTTAGATTATTTCATCATTTGGGAGACTACCCATAATGGTAATCTAGATTCAAAAAATATCTACAAACACAAGGTTACTAATTCCAATCTTGATTTTTATTGGATGAATTATTTTGATAAACCTATGATTAAACCCTCAAGACTTTCTCATGTTTGGAGACTTGACTATAATCGTATCCCCACTAAGGTGTGTCTTCAGTCCTTTGGAGTCCAACTTGGCTGTAGGTGTCCTTTCTTCCACCATCATAGAGAAGATACTAACCATCTGTTCCTATCTTGTGCTACTGCCTCTGCCCTGTGGAATTATAATTATGACATTTTTGGCTGTAGATGGATTCTTACTAACTCTATCAGCTTGCAATTAAAAAGATGTGTCGATCTTTATTTCTCTCAAAAAATCAATAACCACTTCCTTTCTACAGTTTCTGAACTCCTTCATGTTATTTGGTATGATAGAAATGCTATTATTCTCCAAAATTTCTCTTCCAATCTCATTGCAGGTAAGATGTGAATTCTCATTACCATTAGGGATGCTGCTTCGATCCAAACAACTTATTCTGACAACACTATTTATGATTTTGAGATTCTCCATCGACTTCAGATTGATGGACTCTACAAACAACCGAAGTGCACTTTTGAAGTGTTTTGGAAAGCTCTGTTTCCAGGATGGGTCAAAGTGAATGTGGATGGTGCTTTTAAAGGCAATCTGGGACCCGCGGGACATGGTGCTATTTTCAGAGACTACCTTGGCTAGTGTCTGGGATGCTTCTATTGCAGCTGTGGTGCTACTTCATCTCTAGAGGCAGAAATGATGGGTGTAATACATTCCGTCAGCTTTTCCAAGTAAAAGGACTAGAACAACATTTGGATTGAAAGTGACTCAACCACTATTGTCCATGCTATTTTAGGGGGGTGTGGTTCATCTTTCCTGGACTCTAACCACCCGATAGATGAATGACTTTGATTGGCTTATAGGGACTAATTACATTTCCACAAACGCCTTTCGAGAAGAAAACATGGTTGTTGATGGTCTTTCTAATAAATTAATAATCCATGGATGTACTTGGAAGGAAGTATTTCCGGTTGAGATTCTTCCTTTTTATGATAAATATTGTAATAAGATCCCATATTTCAGACTCATGTAGTTTTCTCTTCTTTCGCTAATAAATTGTGTCTCAGTTTATGACCGAGGCAACACCTTTTGAAAAAAAATTTGTGGAAATTCCATTGGAATTATTAATTAATATTTTAATGGAAATTTAAAATTGGAAATTATGGTTTTTTCCTCTTGAAATGTGGATGACCTCGTTGGTTTAATGTTCAAAAATTCCAATCGGTTTCTAACGGGTTTTTTCATAGAACCAAAAACATACAATGATTATATATCCATTTGGACCTACTTTCCAAAGGTAGGTGCTCATTAGTTGTGAACTCATGAGGCTTAATAATTTGCATTGGTCAAGAGGATGGGAGGTCATACTCATCACAACTTTTTGAGGGGAATTATTGTCTACTCCGGGACTCTCTTTATAGATTTAAGTTATATTCGTGAATCCTTATTAAATTACCAAGTATGAAAATGAGCTTTCCTTTAGATCTAACAATCAATGATTGATATGTATGAGATTTAGAGAATATTTTATATGTATTTGAGGTTCTTAATCAATATAGAATCATGTGTATTTGTTAGATATTCTTGGTAAATGGTATCCTTCAACACATTATATAGAAATCATATAGTCATTATGATAACCATATTGGTTTTAAAACCACTCAGTGGGGCACTTGAAGTTTATTGTCATTCAGAAGGACATAGATTATTTCAGAGTTGAGATCGTACCCATAGATGGGCTACCTACGTATCCTTTGTTTATAAAAGGAACCAGAACCCACGTTGTTCGAGTAAAGAAATATGAAGTTTATGCATGATTGTTGGCTCAAAGAAATATGTCATAATTACTTTTATTCTCTAAGCTCACGTGAGTCATTCTCGGTGTGAGAAACAAGAGGTATTGGTAAAACATGATAATTGTGCCATGAAGGATGAAATCATAAGAAATGATATGGGGCTTATGTATGTATGACTTCCAGGATAGATGAATATTAGGATTTACTCCAGGGAAGAAACCCGGGAACAAGGTCCATAAAGGTATATGTGCTTTATGGAGATTTGGATACTTAACTTAGGACATAATCTTGAGAAGGATGCCCAAATTAGAGGGGACTTATGATTGGGTTTTATTCCTGATAAGGAAGCCCAAATCAAAAGTAAATTAAGACGGGTGAAGAGAAATTATGACTGGGGTTTAATCCTGATAAGGAGTCCCAGTTTAAAGGGACTTGAGAACTGAGGCTTATTCCTAAGAAGGAGGCCCATGTTAAAGGGAATTATGAATGTGGCTTAATCCTAAGGAGGAGGCCCATGTTAAAGGAATTTGGAATTTCGGGCTTACTCCTAATGAGGATGCCCATATTTGGGAACTTGAAGATTGGAGCTTACTCCTGAGGAAGATGCCCAAATTTAAGGGAACTTAAAGACTGGGGCTTACTCATGAAAAGGAGGCCCAAGTTAGGGGACTTGGGGCTTACTCCTAGGGAGGATGCCCAGGTTAAGAGAACTTGGACTGGGGCTTACTCCTGAAAAGGAGGTGTAGGTTAAAGATCCTCTCATCTTAAAGGATGAGGTTGAATGAATTAAATCTCTAACCTTAGTGACATAAAGATATGTAAATCACTAGGTTTTGAGAGATGTTCCCCAGAATTTCTTTCAGATAAGGAAGCCAACCCAGAAATCATGCCATAAATGGATTTGAAGAGGGTTCTGAAGGCTAAATATTGAAGAGGAGAGGTGGATTTGAATAATAGAGGTGAATAGGTAGGAGGGCACCCAAAAAAGAAGTAGAAGCACAAGTCATGCATGAATGTGTAGATCCTGGTCGCGCAGGTATACCTGCGCGACACATAGGTACCTGCGCGATGGTCAACCCATAGGGTAATACTTGGTTGAGTCTTGGATCAAGCCCTTAATATTATCCCTAGGGGCTTCCAAAATAATGGCACGCATATTCTTGTGAAGGGATAAGGCAGTGCGTGTGTCCATTTCCCTTAAGGTTTAAACACCTAGGTACACAGGTGTTGATTAATTTCAACACTTAGGCCTTGTTTCCCATGTTTAGATCTTCCATTCTAGGTAAAAAATTACCTTATAAGTGTTTGTAAGACTTCCAGAAGAGACTTGGGCGACGAGAGCTTAAATCTGGCTTTTGGGATTTTTCGTCCCCGAAATGGGGGGGCCCACAAGTGGTATTTATAGGCTACTGTAGACCCTGGGTGAAAATTAAATAGGGCGGGTAGGTATACCTGCGCAACCATGATGAAACCTATGCGACGTAAGTGTAAACAAATCCTTTTTCATGCCTTTGTCATTTTTTGATGTTTCTTTAAAGGATGAATCACTTTGTGCTAGGGTATTCCCCGTTTTGAATCGTTAGACTCTGTGACAGAAATGAGAATCAACAAAAGTCCCCCCTCAGAGTTGGATCCGGAGAGAAAAGATGATTTTACTCTGGGGAAAAAAATAGAAACCATGAGTCTTTGTCATTATTGGCAGTTAAAGTCACGCATGTTGGACAAAAAAATGCTAATGTTTATGGTTGAATAGCTTTGACCAAATGGATTAAAATTGACTTAATTCCTTGATAATTTATCTGAAAACACATTACCATATTCAAGTATGGGGGAAAAAATGTAAACTATGACTTAAGAAATTTTGAATATGAGGAATGATATGAAAAAGGGATAAAAGGAATTAGAAGAAGTATTTCCCTAGAATGAAGTTACCACTTTTTAACAAACCCATTAGGGGGTTGAATTATGTAGGGCCGCCTAAGGGCATTGGCTGCATAGTCAAATAATAGTATCTTTTGGCTGAAAAGTCTGTTATGTAGACTGTTTATTCAAGGCCGCCTAAGGGCACATGCTGCGTAGTCAGGAAAAAGAACTCTCAGAAAGTTACTTTTCTATTGCTAAAAAGCCGGTGAAAGTTTATGGAGATTCAAATTTTCCAAAGCATAGAGTCTGCTGTATGTAGAGTGGTACTTGAATATGGAGAAGATATTTCCAAACAAGACTATCTAAGAACTGGATGAATGTCACTCCTATGAAGGTCTGACCCAAACATAGGGAAGAGAAATATAAACCATAGACTTGAATACTTTCAGATCATGGAAAAGAACATGGAAAAAATATGTTAAGGATGACTATTTTTTGCAGATCCCTACATATTGTCATTAAGAAAACTAAAAACAAATGAGGTTTTCTTCCCAAGAATGAAGTTACCACTATTTAACAAACATGTTATGGGGTTGAATTATGCAAGTCCACCTAAGGGGATTGGCTGTATAGTCAAATAATTGTATCTTTTGGCTGACAAGTCTGTTATGTAGAATGTTTATGCAAGGATGCCTAAGGGAACGTGCTGCATTATCAGGAAAAATAACTCTCAGGTATTAGACATTTTGTGACCAGAAGTCAGGAAAAGTGTTTTAAATATCTGAAAATATTTAAGTTTAGGATTATGACACATAAAAATGGGTATTGTCCAATGCATGTAGAGATACATAGATCAATGCTAACCACAATCATGTTGTGGCTGGGTCCTAAATTGAGATGTTGGACATCACTATATATCTCATTAGAATGAAAATAAATCCAAATTTAGTTCTTGAAACACAGTTTTACGTCATGTGGGATGAGAGTATGGAAGATCTTAGTTTAGGGTCATAGAGCTCGGACCAAAATAATGAATACACAGTGTGTGTTTTCAAAGGGACTTTTCAGCCCGGGGACTGAAAGTAAAATTTGGGGTTAGGCCCAAAAACTTGGGGCTGGATTCGAGGGATGATCAAATGTTCCTACGTATCCCATAAGGATGGGAATCAAACCGTACATAGTTCTTGAAATACCCTTTATGCAGATTTGGGTCGTACAATTGAAGGGTGAAAAGGGGAAATTAGTGCAATGATGGTTTGACCTGAGATAAAAGGTTCGGGAATTGCCATGTATGCACATAATCGTGGAATATAACATGATTGGAAATCAATGTAAATAATGTTTCCCTCTCATGTGAGGGAATCAAAGAATGTTGTAGTTTATTATCCTACAGGATAAAAGTGTTGTACAATTTAACGTCATATAGCAAGGACAAAGGTGAACCAATGTGAAGATATTGGTTCTAGGGGTGGTTTCATGAATCAACATCGTATGAGATGGAGGTGAACTGACGTGAAGAAATTAGTTTCGGGCTTGAATCTCAGGAGGTTTCCTATGTACCCATCCTAGAAGGAAAGGATCAAAGTCTACGTAGTTCAATTAAAGGATGAATTGGTGATCAATTTTTTTTATGACAACGTCCTAAAAAATGATGCTGGGACTTACACATGGTAAGTGGCCCAGAGAGGGTGTTATGGTTGAAGTTTACTCTAAGCTCATTTGAGTCAAACTCGGTGGGGGAAACAATAGGTAGCAACAACTTTAATGATGCACAGTTTAATGTCATGTAGGACATATGAAGGGACTATGCAGTTTAAAATCTTGCAGTGAGGACTATTGGTGATGCACATTTTAGTGTCATGTAACAGGTAAAAAATATAGTTTAATGTCATGTAGGACATATTAAGGGACTTTGTTCAGTTTTACGTCATGTAGGATGAATGAGCAGTACAATTTAACGTCATGTAGGACAAATATAGGGACAAAGTTTAACGTAATGTTGGACGTGAACACAGTTTTGTGTCATGTTGGACAATAAGGGTGATGTATAGTTTACCGTGTTGTAGATAAAATGATAGGGACAATACAATTTAACGTCATGTTGGAAGAAAGAGCGACTGTGTAGTTTAATGTCATGCGGTAAGGACAAAAGAGGACACAGTTTAACGTCATGTTGGACGTATTAGGTACTTTTTCACAGTTTAACGTCTTGTTGGACGTAAGGGACTTCTGTACAGTTTAGAGTCATGTAGCTAGGACATCACAGTTTAACATCATGTTGGAAAATGGTACAGTTTAACTTCATGTTGCATGATGGTGAAAATAGTTTAAGGTCATATGCATAGACCTGTAATTATGCAGTTTAGCATCTTGTTGGATGTAAGGGAATTCTTTAAAATTTAGCATCATGTAGCTAGGATGTCACTGTTTAACGATATGTTGGATGATGGGACAGTTTAACGTCATGTTGGACTATGGTGCGAATAGTTTAAGGTCATATGCATAGACCAGAGATTATGCAGTTTAGCGTCTTTCTGGACGTATTAGTATTTGTGTTACACAAAATACTTCTTCAGAAATCTGGCATTGGTAAGAGTAGTGATGAGTTCTCCATCCATAGAGATTAAAGAATAAGCTCCATTAGATTAGATCTTATGTATTGAGTAAGGTCCTTCCCACTTTGGCTCAACCTTGGGAGGTTTCTTTATTGGTATCATTGGAGTTCTGAGAACCAATACCAATTCTCCCCAAATGAATGAATGAATACGAAATTTTTTGTTGAATGCTCGTGCTATTCGATTATGATAGACTTCCAAGTGATGTAGGGTGCACAATATTTTTTCATCTAATCGTTCCAATTCATCCAATATCTTTTTAGATTGTTCATCTATAGATGACTGATCACAAATGGCTACTCTGAGCAAGGGTAATTGAACCTCAATGGGAAAGAATTCTTCTGTTCCATATACCAATGAATATGGAGTTGACCGCATTGTAGTGAGGGTGGTGGTCCGATAAGCCCATAAAGCTTGAAAGAGTTTATCAGGACATGATTTCTTATCTTTATCCACCATCATTTTCAATATGTCTTAATGAGTCTTGTTTAAGTCTTCTATCTGGCCATTGGCCGCTGCATGATACCGAGAGGAATGGTTGGATTTGATGTTGTATTCTTGATACAACTTCCTTACCTCGGATGAACAGAAGTTGGCGCCATTGTCCGTCAATATAGTATGAGGGACACAAAATCTTGTAATGATGTTATACTTGATGAAGCTAACAATGATTTTAGAACTGACTCCTTTGAGAGGTATTACCTCTACCCATTTGTAAAATAATTCAGTAGCAGTAAGAATATACTTAAACTACTTGGTTTTAGCTGAAGGATAAGGTCCTACTACATCCATTACCCATGTGTCAAATGGCCATGAGTATTTAGCTATATGAAGCAACTCTGGGGGCTGATGAATGAAGTTGTAACATACTTGGCAAGAATGACACTTCTTTGTGAAATCAACACAATCTTGTATCATTAAAGGCCAAAAGTATCCAAGCCTTCGAATTTGATCAGATAGTCTATGTCCAAACTGGTGGGAACCAAAGACTCCTACATGAACTTCTTCATGATAGCCATTGTCTCTTCACCATCAATGCATCTGAAGAGAATTCCATCAAAACATCCTTTGTAGAGAATTTTCTCTAGGTGATCAGGGCTTTCATAAAGAGTAAAATTTACCACACGTCTCCGAACTTGTTCTTTCCCAGCTCTATCAGGTGGAAGTGTTACATTTTGAAGATATTCCCTGATAGGTGTCATCCATCCCATAGTATGACCATATGGTTCAGAGATGGGACTAATTTCATTGATTTCCTTTGTTCTAGTTTGAACATAAGGTGAAATTGTACAATGGGGGGAAATAATGATTATTGTCTCATCCCGATTTGGATCTTCTAGAGCTATGGCTATATTGGCCATTGCATCAGCTTGGGAATTTTGTTATCACGGGACATAAGAAAATGTCGGTTCCTAAAGAAATTCCACCATTAACTCTCTGACGTAATCATACAAAGGGATTAACTCTTCTTTTCTGATGGTGTAATCCCCATTGACTTGTTTGATTACTAGGTCTGAATCACCTTTCACCTTCAAGTGATTCACTTGTGCCTGAAGCACCAACTCCATGCCTGTGATGAGAGCTTGATATTCTGCTTCATTATTGGTACCACCTTCCCATAATAAGAAGGAATAAGGTAGCACTGCCTTTTCCAGAGAAATGAGCACAATTCCTAACCCAACTTTGTTGAATTTAGGATCTTCCGTTTTCTTCCCTGTTGGACTTGTTGAAGCACCATCAAAGTACATTTCCCATGTTGGAAGATTATCTTGAATAGAATGAACTTCTTCATCAAGAAGTTCAATATCTAAAGATGTATCTTCTACTGAAGAATTTTTAACATGGAAATCATCCAGATCTTGGCCCTTTATTTCCCTTTGAGACACATACTGGATATCAAATTGCTGCAAAATAACTTCCCACCATTCTAGACATCTTGTAAGCAATGGACGAATAAGGATTAATTTGAGTGGGTTATTGCAAGATACCAATTGGACCTCGTGATGTTGCAGGTAGTGTCTCAACTTCTGAACTGAAAAGATTAATTATAGATAGCACTTCTCAATACTTGAATATCGGGTTTCTGCTTCAAGCATAGTCCGACTAAGATAGTAAAGGCTCTTTTAATTCCCAACATCATTCTTCTGAGGAACAAAGGCACCCAATGATCACTCTAAAGCTGTAACATAGAGGATAAGCGGTCTTACTTCAACAGGTGGCATTAATACCAGTGGACTCAAGAGATATTTCTTGAGCACATTGAGTTCTTCTTGACATTATTCAGTCCACTGGTAAGTGACTCCCTTCTTCAACAATTTGGTGAAGGGTAAACTTTTTCCTACCAAATTGGCGATGAAACGCCGAATATAGGCTAAATGTCCTTAAAGTCTTCTCAATTCCTTCAAATTTCGATGAGGTGACGTACCAAGTATTGACTATGTCTTCTCAGGATCGACATCAATACCACGATGGCGTACAACAAAGCCGAGAAATTTTCCTGAGGTTACCCCAAATGCATATTTTAAGGGGTTCATATTCAAATTTTGCTGTCAAAGTTTGCGGAATATGACTTAAAAATCATCCAAGTGATTAGAACGTTGTTTGGATTTAACCACCAAATCATCCACATAAAATTCAAAAAACTTCCCTAAAAATGGTTTGAAGATACGATGCATGGCACGCTGATATGTTGCACCTGCATTCTTCATGACAAAGGGTATTACCCGATATCAAAACACACCCTGAGGGGCTCTGAAGGCTATAGATTCTTCATCTTTTTGAGCCATTCAGATTTGATTATACCTGGAATATCCATCCATGAAGGAAAGTGCTTCATAGCCAGCTGTTGCATCAATTAAGTGTTCTGTAATCAGAACTGAAAAATCATCCTTATGACAATGCCAATTAAGATCTCTGAAATCAATGAAAACTCTAATTTGTATGTTCTTCTTTTTCACAGGGAAAATATTAGCCAACTACTTGGGATATTGGAATTCTCTGACAAAGTTAGATTTGATAAGCTTATCCACTTCAGCTTTAATTTTGGAAGCATAAGTTGGGTGTCTTCTTCTCACAGCTTTCATAATTCTTCGATGTTCTTCTGGCAAACCCAAATGATGAGTAGCAACATCAGGATCAAGACCTGGCATCTCTGTATAGTTCCAAGAAAATATATCTCGATTTTTCTTCAAAAATGAAATATACATCTCTTGCTCTTCAAGAGTCATGCACACACTAATTAAAGTGGGGCGTGGATCTTATTTTGTACCCAGATTTATTTCTCTCAATTCATCCACGGTGGTATAGATACCATCTTCAAATGCTGGAGGAGCATCCCTGAGATCTTCCTCTTCTTCATCCACATGTGTTACTTCTTCTGTTTCTACTTGAATAGTAGATGATGAAGTACAATTTCCATGATCAGGAGAGATGTTAAAATTTGAACATCTTGAAAAACAAGCTTCGATTTTTGACCCTATTGATGATGAAGGGTCTTCCTTGGATAATAAAGAGGAGATGATGGATTGAGAATTGACATCATCATTTACGTCTAATATTGCTATAACTTCTTCTGGACTGGTTGGTGAAGTATAGACTTGTTGTATTTCAGCAAATGAAATGAAGACATCTCCATTTGATCTTTCATTATTGTTTGGTGAATTATCACTTTCTCCCATGCTGTCTGGCTTGATTTCTGTAATTGACATTATGGAAGTTTCCATAAGAGTATTTGGATTTGGGTCTATCCTGTCAATTTGACTAATAGGAAACACATAATCTGTACTCACATGTGTGAATGGGTTTACTGTAACTTTTTCCAAACTATATGGAGCATTAACTTTGGTAACCTTCCTTGTTATGGATTTCTACTTTCCCTTCATGTGATTGAATTCCACCTTAATGTATTGTGATTCACATGTTTGAATGGAGATTTATCACCATACAATGTCCCAATTTGACCATTGAAAAAATATTTGAGGCATTGATGGTATGATGAACGGATAACCTCATGTTGATGTAGCCAAGGTCTTCTAAGAAAAATATTGAAGGATATATCATGATCAACAACCATGAAATCTGAATTAGATCCAAGGTCTCCAAACTGAGTTCTGAGTGTAATCTCACCCAATGGTTCTTGTTCATTTTTATTATATCCTTTTAACATCAAAGTAGAAGGAGATACATCAGCTTCTGTGAGGCCCACTCGATGAAGTGTACGAATGGGGATGAGGTTGACTCCTGAACCATTATCAATGAAATCTCTTTAGATGTCTACACCACTGAACTTTCCAGATAAGTACAAAGGTCTAATATGTCCATGCACAACATCATCTTCATCTTCATCTATAAAAGATATCACTGCATGACATTCTGCAGGACCATTCTCAACATGGTAGACTTCAGCTGCAACAATTTCAGTTTCAAATTCCTGAGGACTTGAAAAATCCTCAATGAGTGCCTCCCGAAGATCCTTTGATAAATTCAAGGCATCCAGAATTGATAAATTGGCCGGTACTTGGGCTAAGTGTTTCAATACATCATACTTTTTATCCAAAGGTCTGCGTTTCCCAACAGGAACATGTGGTATTTCAAGTGCCTTAGAAGTTGATACTTTGGATGTAGATGCATCTTGTATAGGGGTAGGAGTTGGAAATACTCCTGGATTTAAAAGTTTAGACCTATTAGGTCTATTTACTTGCTGAGAGGAAGAAGGTTGAACCTCTTACCAATCCTCCAGAATAATTGTACCAGGACTGAATCTGCTATTGGTGGAAGAATTTTTTTGTTCTTGTTGAGCCCGCTGAAGGGATTTTCCAGGAGTTTCTACTACATACACAGTTCTAGAAGGGGTAGAATTGGAATTGTGGCTTCTGGGATATCCACGTATTCCTCTGTATCCCAGACTTCTAGAACTCCCTCTAATTACTCTGTTTGATATAGGGAACTCAAGCTCATCAAAATCAAAACTGAGACTGGCATATGGATCTGTTATGTGAATTGTGTTAACAGAACCAAAGATCAACTCTTCGTCTAATGAAGACTCTACCTGATTAGCAAATTTAGGCTGTGCTGTTTGGTGGGATGGTGCCCGTTTCTTCAAAGTAGATGACATAAAATCTGCCAGAGTCAAAGAAAACTTGTTCTTTGAAACGATTTCATCTTCTTCTATTTGTTCCTCTTTCTTTGAATTATGCCATTTCTTTGAGGATTTTCCCTCTGATGAAGAGGGTTTTTCTGTGGTATTCATAGTAGAAGAGACAATTGGTTTCTTTAATTGCGTTTACAAAATGGAAAGAGTTCGATTGAATATTTTCTTGACCATCCAATCATCATATTTCTGCGCATTTTTGTTTTTGACTTCTTGCCACTTGCTTTCTTCCTCTAGATTTGTAGTAGTAACACATGCTACCTGAGCTGAAGAACCTTTTAATTTTACTTATCCCAAGTCTACCATTTTTTACAGGAGGTCTTTGAAGACAAAACTGAAGAGACCCGAAGCATGACGTACATAGATATTACATTACTTTTTTGGAATACATAATACATAACAAAAACAGACACACAAGGACCGTAATAGTTTAGTGTCTTTGGAAACTTGTAATGTAATCTTCTAATCATGGTGAAAGATTTTCAACATCTCCCATAAAGATCTTCCACTTTTTGTTTCCTTACCAAAAACCTTTCTTTTAATCCTGGGGGAAAATAAAACATAAAAAGGGTGATCTCAAATGCTCAGTAAGGGTAAAAAAAAGAAATATCAATCACATCATATTCATAAGAACATAACATTTTGGAAATCTTACCCTGCAAAAGAGATCAAAATTTCATAACATGGGATAAATCATGGTAGTGAAATGTAATCACAATAATCATAACTTAAAACATGAATCTTTGTGGAATACACACAGAATCATAGAGAATCATTTATTATTAGTCAAGACTCATTTCCAAGACTATCTTAGTGGACAAATTCCATTTTTGAACTGAGTTCATTCCTCGTTTCAGTCCTGTTTCACTGAACCAGTTTAACCTGGCGTTCCAGCCATGTCTATCTCATGAGATATAAAATCTTTACCCAATGCATTGGAGGTAGATATAGGTCCCACCCATCTCATAATGATACAATTTTTATGTGTGCCAAAAAATCACAAACCATAAATCATAGCATAACCCATGTAATAAAAATGAGATTCTTAAACATTGTGACATCATAAAAAAATTCATATAAGATAAAGCAATTCATAAAAATAATTCCATCACAACATAATCAAATCAATTTAATAATAGGAATAGAAATAGAAACCTTCATTATCTTAGATGGAAAATAATTTTGATAAAACACTTGAACTCCATTCTTGAAGAAAATATCCTTTCTACTTCAAAAACACTTTTCCTTTATTAACATGTCATAAAATTATAAACTAAAATAATTTGATTAAAAATAAACTTGAAAACTTGTAAAGGAAGCTTCTTGGAAATAATGTTTTAAAAATCCATTCATGCCGTATAAAAACATTATTTTCGTACTTTTACCAGAAAAGTCAAAAAGTACTTCGTAAAAGAACGATTCCTTACATACCATGTAGTAAAAGTCAAAATGGGTAAAATGAACATTAAACATACACAAAAAACCTTTTATAAAACATGGACATGGATGATAACAATAACCCCAGCAAATACTTACGAATAAACAATCTTGGATAAGAACGAGATTGGAAAGGTTATCCCTTACCTTAGGTCCAATTTGCTTCGTAAGTGTCCAAACCTGCTGTATAATGATTTAAATAAGGTCATTGAATTATTTCAGAATCATAATTATTGTTAGGATATCATATATGGTCATATTTTTATCTTATTATTAGTAATATTTCATTGCTACTTGTTATTCGGGTGTTTATTACTTTTTGTTCTTATGCGTGTTTTGTCGAATAAATTATTACTTTTCTTTTTAGGTTATAGATACATCATTTCAAGAATGGTATTAGTGTAATATATATCATATTTATTCACTCAATTCATTTATGTAATCATTATGCAATGAAAATCATGTAGAACGAGTCGCATCACATCGTGGTGACGGTATTCCGTACGTACGCACGAGCGATGATATCGTTCCCATGATCATGGAATTGTATTGGAGTGTATGTATACTATTTCAGAATCAATATCACTTTACAATAATCATATATATTCATTATTTACCCCATTATAACCATCCAAGTAAGGTGGTGGTGGAAAATAGATTACACCACGGCGTGGAGACGGTATTCCGTACGTACGCACGTGCGGTGATTTCGTTTTCTGTAGGATGGATAGATGGTGAAATAGGGTTGTTTCATACTTATAATGAAATATCAGTATATGAGTGATACTTATGTTATTAATTAATAATGGAACAACTAAATAATAATAAGTGGAAGAAGAAATAAAGTTGAAAGAATCGTAACGGACATTACCACTTCTTTGAAGCGCTTCTCTGAGACCTCCTTTTAGGGCACTAAAATTGGTCTTTGAAGAAGACCAAGACCTCTAGGATGTTTCTAGGGAAGTGGAGATGAGAAATTGGCAGGGGTTGGCCGAGCTTGAAGGCTCAAAGTTGTGTGAGGAAGAGAGGGAGGAGGTTCCCTTTTATAAGGGAGGAGAGGGGCACCTTGGGAAAAACTAAAAATATTATTTTATTATAAAGCCATATTCGGTTTTAAATAGCTCCAAATTAATTTATTTCCAAGATAAGGTTGGGATGGGTCGAAATCCTCTCATACAATATAATTTGGACAAGTTTAGTTTACTATTTTAACCTTATCATTTAGATTTAACTTTAAGTTAGATAATTTTACTTTTACCGTGTCTTTTTGTGTTCTTACACTATAAGGTTAATAAACTCACTATAACAGGCCAAACGAACCCCAAGTTGTTTATTATTAATATATATAACTATATATAAGTCATTTGGCCGAACCTTAAATTTTTAGGAATAAAATAACAATTAATAATATAATATTTGTTTTAAAAACGTTTTTATGTCAATTTTGACACTATTTAGTAGTTGATTTTTGTGAAAATCATAACAGGATGATTAGTTCTAAAAACGTTAATTAAATCAATACTAACATGTCATATTAACCTAGAAAATTAGTGAAATTCATAAAAAGTATCAAATTAAATTTATTTGGGCATTTATAACATTAATTATGTCAATATTTCATTAATAAGATAATTACTGCATCATCTTTGTGTCATAAATAAATTAACTTATTTAATATCTAAAAATTACAAATAAAATACTATTATGTAGGAAATATTTTTATATTTCTAATTAATATTTATAGTCGAATTTATCTTATTTATAACCCTATATTAAAAATTATTTACTTATTAAACATTGATTTTAACTATTTTAACCCTTCTTTAAATAAATTAATAATAAATGTCCTAATCTAATCCAAGTGGTCCTAAATGGTCATATTTTATTCCTATGGTTTTTTTTATCGAATTACACATATCCAATAGAATTAGGATATGTGTTAGGGTAATAATAATATCATTTTTAACCTTAATTACCCTATTTACTTTTAAACGTGGTAAATAAAAGTAAAAAGTTACTATTCACCAAAAATTATTTTCATCTCATTGAACCACATTTTACTTAATGAAATCAACCGTGTCTCTCAGATTTTTGAAATTCCACTCAAAGAAGTGGTAAAATTATGTTTTATGTAAATTTGAAAATTCTCTTAGGAGGTGGGTAAAAGACGGTGAAAAGTTCAATAAAATTTTTATATATCTAAAATTATTATAAAATTACTCCAATGAATTAAATTGAACTTATATAGGTATTATGTATCAATTTTTTCCTAAAATAAATTTAAATAAAATAAATAATTATTTAAATAAAAAGTTGGTTTTTAAATAGTAACCCAGTGTTTTCACTATTCATCAAAAATTGAAAGTTTCCAGAAAAATACCAAAAATTAGGCCTAAGCTATTTTTGATATTATGAATTCAAAAATGATGTCTATTTCACCAAATTCAAAACATATTAGTTGCATTAATTAATTTAAAAATTAATTCCCGTCGTCAAAACAAATAGCATGTTCTTAAGAGATAATAACTATCAAAAGATTGAAACTTGTTTATGTATGGTTTAAATGTGAAATTACATCCAATGACCAACATTGTATTAAATTGTAAAAATATATTCTAAATATACTTTAAAACCACTAAAATTAATAATTTATCACTATTAATTATTTTGATTAAAAAAGTTTTTTTTAATTAAAATTTAGTAATTTTCACTATTAATTAGAATATGAAAGTTATCCGAAAAGTACCAAAATTTCACCCTAAGCTAATTTCGATATTCTGAATCCAAAAATGAAGTTCATTTTGAAAGATAAATATAAAATTTCAAAAAGTGGGTATTACTATTCATAACGGCTAGTTCATAATAATATTATAATAATATCTCGTTTAATGAAACTCGGTATTGCGTACTACACACGCTATTGAGGAAGGTCGCGATTGTGTGTAATGCAAGTCAAGTCAGGTATGCGTGTTGTGCAAGCTCCTTTTGGTGTAGCATACAACACAAGACATTAATTAAATTAAAAAGAATATTTTTCATAAAATCTCGGGGTGTTACATTCTACCCCCCTTAAAATGAATTTCACCCTCGAAATTCGTCGGGGTTATAAATGGTTTACTACTCAAATGTTTCTTTAATATAAACCCACATCATAAAAATGAATACAAAATCTTGGATTTAAAAACTAATGTATGAAACATAACGGTTACCCAAATTAACTCATCACTAGGTTTCCACGTAGGAGAACATAGGTGAAAATATGGATATGGAAGAAAAATATAACCATCATGTTCTGATGGAGAGTGGTAGAGAACATGGCTATGAAAAATCCAAAAATCACAAAGCCAAAAATTTGTGACGATCTAAGGTACCATATGATTCATCGGATATAAGAGCACTAGGACAACATTTTTGGTTTTCAACATCATTTCCCTAAAGTTGATGAAATTGGAATTAGAAGAAATACTTTCGTGATTTTGGTACAGTCTCATCATTGGTTGTTCTTTGGAAAATTTCCACTTCATCTCTTAAATAAATGAAGTTGAATTTGTCATTCGTGATGTGTTAGCAGATCATGTGATATAATTATGGGTCATTCCATCAGTCTTAAACAAAAGGTTAGAAAAGTTATCAAAAAATACATAAGTCCATCTATAGTGAGATTAATCATATATGGTTCCTAAAATGGACTTATACTTCATATATCATACTGATTAATATAATAAAACTAGTTTCTACTAAACATGGACTTCTTTTAGGCCAGTGGTAGGCGATAAAGGCCAGTTGCACTTCGGTTTTGGGTTCGATTCCCACAACCTTGTCCGACGTGATGGGCTGTCGCCTATCCTGCAGGTTGTCCTTTTTCTAAAACTACATTACTATAACATCCCATCAATAATATCGAAAAAACTTATATCCTTAAACAAAACTAACTTATTTACAACATAATCCATTCCAATCTTTAGGCTTATCCAAAATACTGTTGTCCAATCTCATATTATAGTGAAAATGATTACCAAAGAGTTCATATAACAAGCATGTTAATACCATCGTTGATCCACATATATCGTGAGATATGTCTTGTTTTTCACATTCCAAACATTCGAAGGCCTTAATCATGTATTCTCTTAAAAAATGAATACCCATTGAATCTTAGTGAAAAAATGAGTGTTGTCAAAAGTTAACTCTTTTCACATACCAAAACCTCAAACCATGATATAAATATTTCCTTATATCAGTCATGAGCTCACGAATACTTTCAAACATTTCATTTTCTCCTTATCCCTTCATTATGTGCATATTATCTTTTTTACAAAAATATCTCAATCACTTTCCATGGTTACTGTTACCATAAAATTATTGAAAACTACAATAGACCAATACATAAATATTCCAATATTCCACGATACTATATACAACATTATTTTGGAATCCCATTACATAAACACTTAATCATTCTACCACAAAATTTTCATATTCAACATTACCAATAGTGATCTCATGTGACTTCCCTTTGTCCTTTTCCGTAAGTGGTTGCTCAAATCAATCATCACTAACCATTGGATTAGGGCATTTATTAGCATAATGCCCCATTTCCTTGCATTTGAAGCATTGACGTGTTGGTGGTGCGTTCTCTACAGTCTTTTCTTTATTCACATCATTAGAAACCCTTTTTCCATTACTTCGACACTCAGCTGCTCGATGAACTTCTTTTCCACACTTGAAACATTTTCTAGTCCCTTTAAGACAATCTACACCATGCTTTTTTCCACACTTTGAGCATAAGGAAACATTCATCTTCTTTTCACCATTATTCTGAGATTTCTCCTTGAACTCCATATTTCGTTTCTTGTCAAAACTATGAGATGGATAAGTAACACCAACTTCCATTTCTACCTTGATAGCACAACACACAATTTCTTCATAGCTACTGAAGTCTCTTATAGCTAATGCCCTTCGAAGATTTGGTTTTAAGCCACTTAAGAATCGATCAACTTTACTTTCAGGTTGGATGATAAAGCCAGATGCATACCTTGCAAGCCTTGTAAAATTATCTTTGTATACACCAACAGATTCATCATCCTTTTTCTTTAGTTCAAGAAACTCCTTCTCCATCTTTGTTCGAAGAATACGAGGGAAGTACTTATTGAAAAATAACTTCTTGAACTCATCCCATTCCATGGACTCTATTTCATCTCTTGGCCTCATATTCTTGATAATATTCCACCATTGATCAGCTTCACCTTCCAAACGATATACTGCTAAGATGAATTTATCATGTCCATAACATTGAAGAACTGAAAATATATTTTCAGTGGTACTGATCCATTGTTCAGCAACAAGTGGCTCAGAAGACCCACTGAAAGAATGTGGACATTGCCTCATAAAGGACTCAATAGAATATTGTTCCCTTATCTGCTCAATTGGAAGTCCAGAATGATTCATAGCTTGTGTAAGTATAGAAATAAGATTTTTCACTCCATCTCCCATAACATTTGTTTGTTCAGTAGGACAATTATTGAGTTTTCCATTGCATTGATCAACACGGTTCCTTCGGGTTCCAGCCATCGTCTAAAACCCAAATAGAATAGTGTGAGAGGCAAAAATCATGCTAGGGAAAACAACATAATAAAGGGGGAGTACCTTCAATATCTAACATCTTAGGTTTAATTCTAAGATCGTTACCATAATTCTAGGACTATAACCTATACTTATACATAACCTTAGAGACATCCCTAGACATACCTTAGAAAAATCTCTAGGGATCTCACTAAATTTCTCGCATCCTAGTTTCCAATAGTTGACTAAACCTTTCCTCTAATACCAACTATAGAGTCCCGATGCTTGACATACATAGATATTACATTAATTTTGCTGAATACATAACACATAACAAAAACAGACACACAAGGACCATAATAGTTTAGTGTCTTTGGAAACTTGGAACGTAATCTTCTAATCGTGGTGAAAGATCTTCAACATCTCCCATAAAGATCTTCCACTTTTTGTTTCCTTACCTAAAACCTTTCTTTTAATTATGGGAGAAAATAAAACATAAAAAGGGTGAGCTCAAATGCCCAGTAAGGGTAAACAAAAGAAATATCAATCACATCATATTCATAAGAACATAACATTTTGGAAATCTTAACCTGCAAAGGAGATCAAAATTTCATAACATGGGATAAATCATGGTAGTGAAATGTAATCACAATAATCATAACATAAAACATGAAGCTTTGTGGCATACACACATAATCATAGAGACTCATTTCTTATTAGTCAAGACTCATTGCCATGAGTATCTTAGTGGACAAAGTCCATTTCTGAACCGAGTTCATTCCTCGTTTGAGTCCTGTTTCACTGAACCGGTTTAACCTGCAGTTCCAGCCATGTCTATATCATGAGATATAAAATCTTTACCCAATGCATTGGAGGGAGATATAGGTCCCACCCATCTCATAATGATACCATTCTTATGTGTGCCACAAAATCATAAACCATACATCATAGCATAACCCATGTAATAAAAATGGGATTCTTAAACATCGTGACATCATAAAACAATTCATATAAGATAAAGGAATTCATAAAAATTAATACATCACAACATAATCAAATCAATGTAATAATAGGGATAGAAACAGAACCCTTTATTATCTTAGATGAGAAATAATTTTGATAAAACACTTGAACTCCATTCTTGAGGAAAATATCCTTTCTACTTCAAAAAAACATTTCTTTTCTTAACATGTCATACAATTATAAACTAAAATAAGTTGATTAAAAATAAGCTTGAAGACTTGTAAAGGAAGCTTTTTGGAAATAATGTTTTAAAAATCCATTCATGCCGTATAAAAACATTCTTTTCGTACTTTTTCCAGAAAAGTCAAAAAGTACCTCATAAAAGAAAGATTCCTTACATACCATGTAGTAAAAGTAAAAATGGGTAAAAAGGAAATTAAAAATACATAAAAACACATTTAGAAAACATGGACTTGGATGATTACAATAACCCCAGCAAATACTTACGAATAAACAATCTCGGATAAGAATGAGATTGGAAAGGTTATCCATTACCTTAGGTCCAATTTGCATTGTAAGTGTCCGAAACTCCTGTATAATGATTTAAATAATGTCATTGACTTATTTCAGAATCATACTCATTGTTATGATATCATATATGGTCATATTCTTAGCTTATTATTAGTAATATTTCATTTCTACTTGTTATTCGAGTGTTTATTACTTTTTGTTCTTATGCGTGTTTTGTTGAATAAATTCGTATTCTTCTTTTTAGGTTATAGATCCCTCATTTCCAGAATTTTATTACTTTAATATATATCATATTTATTCACTCAATTCATTTATGTAATCATTATGCAATGAAAATCATGTAGAACGAGTCACATCACACGTGGAGATGATATTCCGTACGTACGCACGAGCGATGATATCGTTCCCATGATCATGGAATTGTATTGGAGTGTATGTATACTATTTAATAATCAATATAACTTTACAATAATCTTATATATTCATTCTTTACACCATTATACCCATCCAAGTAAGGTGGTGGTGGAAAATAGATTACACCACGACGTGGAGACGGTATTCCGTACGTACGCACGTGTAGCGATTTCATTTTCCGTAGGCTGGATAGATGGTGAAATAGGGTTGTTTCATACTTATAATAACATATCAGTATATTAGTGATACTGATGTTATTAATTCATAATGAAACAACTAAAGAAGAAGAACTGGAAGAAGAAATAAAGTTGAAAGAATCGGTAACGGACATTACCTCTTCTTTGAAGTGCTTCTTTTAGACCTCCTTTTAGGGCACTAAAATTGGTCTTTGAAGAAGACCAAGACCTATAGGATGTTTCTACGGAAGTGTAGAGGATAAATTGGCAGGTTTTTCCGAGCTTGAAGGCTCAAAGTGGTGTGAGGAAGAATGGGATGAGGTTCCCTTTTATAAGGGAGGAGAGGGGCACCTTTGGAAAAACTAAAAATATTATTTTATTATAAAGCCATATTCGGTTTTAAATAGATCCAAATTGATTTATTTCTAAGATAAGGTGGGGATGAGTCGAAATCCTCTCATACAATATAATTTGGACAAGTTTAAGTTACTATTTTAACCTTATAATTTATATTTTACTTTAAGTTAGATAATTTTACTTTTACCGTGTCTTTTTGTGTTCTTACAATATAAGGTTAATAAAATTACTATAACAAGACAAATGAAACCCAAGTTGTTTATTATTAATATATATAACCTTATATAAGTCATTTGGCAGAACCATATATTTTTAGGAATAAAATAACAATTAATGACATAATATTTGTTTTAAAAATTATTTTATGTCAATTTTGACACTATTTAGTAATTGATTTTTGTGAAAATCATAAAAGAATTATTAGTTCGAAAAAATTTAATTACATCAATACTAAAATATCATATTAACCTTGAAAATTAGTGTAATTTATAAAAAGTCTCAAATTACATTTATATGGGTATTTATAACATTAATTATGTCAATATTTCATTAATAAGATAATTAGTGCATCATCTTTGTGTCATAAATAAATTAAATTATTTAATGTCTAAAAATTAAAAATAAAATACAATTATATAGGAAATCTTTTTGTCTTTATAATGAATATTTATAGTCTAATTTATCTTATTTATAACTCTATAGTAAAAATTATTTACTTATTATTCTTTGATTTTAACTATTTTAACCATTCTTTAAATAAATTAATAATAAATGTCCTAATCTAGTCCAAGTGGGACTAAATAGTCATATGTTATTCCTAAGGTTGTTTGTGATCGAATTACACTTATCCAATTGAATTAGGATATGTGTTAGGGTAATAATAATATCATTTTTACCCTTAATTATCCTATTTACTTTTAACCATGGTAAATAAAAGTAAAAAGTTACTAGTCACCAAAAATTATTTTCATCTCATTGAACCACATTTTACTTATTGACATCAACCTTGTCTTTCTGAATTTTTAAATTCCACTCAAAGAAGCGGTAAAATTATGTTTTATGTAAATTTGTAAATTCTCCTCGGAGGTGGGTAAAAGACGGTGAAAAGTTCAATAAAATTTTTATATATCTAAAATTATTATAAAATTAATTCAATGAATTACATTGAACTTATATAGGTATTATGTATCAATTTTGACCTAAAATAAATTTAAATAAAATAAATAATTTTTTAAATAAAAAGTCGGGTTTTAAATAGTAACCGAGTGTTTTCACTATTCATCAAAAATTGAAAGTTTCTAGAAAAATACCAAAAATTAGGACTATTCTATATTTGATATTATGAATTAAAAAATGATGTCTATTTTACCAAATTGAAAACATATCAGTTGCATTAATTAATTTAAAATTTAATTCCCGTCGTCAAAACAAATAGCGTGTTCTTAAGAGATAATAACTATCGAAAGATTGACACTTGTTTATGTCTGGTTTAAATGTAAAATTACATCCAATGAACAACATTGTATTAAATTGTAAAAATATATTCTAAATATACTTTAAAACCACTCAAATTAATAATTTATCACTATTAATTATTTCGATTAAAAAAGATGTTTTTAATTAAAATTTACTAATTTTCACCATTCATCAGAATATGAAAGTTATCCGAAGAGTACCAATATTTGACCCTAAGCTAATTTCGATATTCCGAATCCAAAAATGAAGTCCATTTTGAAAGATAAAATTTATAAAATTTAAAAAAGTGGGTATTACTATTCATAACGGCTAGTTCATAATAATATTATAATAATATCTCGTTTAGTGAAACTCGATATTGCATACTACACACTCTTTCGAGGAAGGTTGCGATTGCGTGTAATGATAGGAAAGTCAGGGATGTGTGTTGTGAAAGCTTCTTTTGGTGTAGCATATAACACAAGACATTAATGAAATTAAAAAAAATATTTTTCATAAAATCTCGGGGTGTTACAAAAACACTCTTGAATGGGATGCCCCAACATCTGATGAAAGGGGAAATAGTTGGGATGGTCTTCATCTACTTCCTTGTTCGGCCTTTTGGGCCTTGGAAATTGAACCAAATTATTTTCCAAATCCGAAATGAAGTAACCAGGAACTTTTTCATTCCAGAAAGAGTAAACTATGCTCTTCAAATCCTCAAATTGTTTCCATCTTTCATCTCTTTGATCATCTTGACGAAACGTTCTATGTTTCTGATGCTCAGAAGGTGGAGCCCTTTGGGAAGACGAAGGTTTTGAAGTGGAAGTAGGTACAGGTTCTTGTTTAAGCATAACTATAGCAGTCTCTGCTATACCCATTCTCCTTCTTGGAGATGATAGAATTACATGGGTTTTATCCTTAGTCTTCATAAGAGAGTCTTCAATCTTATGAACGATCGAAGTAAGGTCTCAAAACCCTCCTGTGTATTTCACAGGGATCAACGGCATGCACAACTCATCACACAAATTTTCCACACAGATTGACTACAATTCTTCTTGAGGGAGTGCTAAGATTAGGGAATATGTTAATCACTTCTAGCGAGCAATGAAATCTGAAACCCTTTCATTCTCCCTTTGCTTAAAGTTTGTAAGATCAAAAACTGTTGTCTTTGGAAATGTTGAGCTGAATTGAAGAAGGAATCGTGGATGAAGATCTTCCCACCTAGTAATTTACCGGGATAACAAGCTTGTATACCAGACAAAAGCAGGCCCCTGTAATGACTATACAATGCACCTGAGCTTAACTACTTCTTGTTGCTGAGGGGTTCTCATCATAGGATCAAAATGAGAAACAAAATGAGTTAAGTGTTGCTATGGGTCTCCCGAACCATTAAATATTGTGAATGTGGGACTTGAAAAATTTTATGGGGGAGGAATTGCATCATCCCATTAAGGTTACACTCTCTTTTATGGTTGAATTTGAGCACCTTTTCCATCCATAGATTCTAACCAAGCTATTAATGACTCAATAATAGTTATTAACTTTTGAGAAACATCCGGTTGAGCTTGGACTTGAGCAGTTGCAACCACTAGAGCTTGGATAGGTGTGGTGGCTGGTACTGCAACTTATGGTAGCAGCGCCGATTGTTTTTGCACATGACCCATAGTATTAGACCTGTGAGGGTGTACTGATAGAGGAGGATATTCTTGATCCATCTCACTAGCCGTAACAAATTCCCTTGGCTGACTGACTCCAGCACGATTAGGAGGAAGACTACCATGAAGTAGTTCTGCATTCTACATCCTTAATTCCTTCATTTCTTCCTCTTGTTGTCAAAATATTTTCTCTAATCAGAGAGATTGGCCTTCTCCAGAGGAAGGGTGGTACATAACCCGATTCTTTCCTTTCCCCTTGTTGGATCCCTTTTAGAGAGGGGGAAGTTGGTTACTTGAAGGATTACCTAGATTCTGGGTAAGCCTTTGATTCTGTGTACGCACACCTTCTTCCTTTGTGTCTGTGTGTACAAATTCTTGGGTAGGTACCTCTTCATATAATCCCTCTGAGTGAGCCTCATGTTCTAGAGGATCTTCAACAATGGCATTGATGAAATAAATTGATGTATAATGCATTGCATCCCTTCTATCGACATTTTTGATATATTGTCTTTCTCCATGTCCTTGATGAGACATTTCCTTTTGTTGATTCGATTCCTTAGAAACTTCTTGACGAACCTTTATTTGGAGAGAATCTCCTAATAATTCGGCTCTTCGTTCCTGTTGGGGATTATTCCCTAATCGAGAGAAGATAGAATTTCTCTGAGAAAGAGATTGAGGATTTGAAAAATTCCCTAGTCCTGTGGATTGGGGCTGTTCCTGCTGTTCCTGCTCAACTCGACGAATCCTATTTGTAGATTCCGAGGGTTGGATTAAAAGAGTCCTGAGTCTGGCAAGCTGGGGTGGTTCTTGAGCTGCTACATTTGAGAATTTCTTAAAATCTCTCCGGATCTTGCAAGCTTTAGTCCGGAAATTGACTGGATGCATCAACCTATATCCACTCAAATCACCTGGATCAAAAGACCATTGGAATATTTTTGACACTTCTGTCACTTGATGATGTGCACGCTCTAAATGAGAAGCCTATTCGATATTCTCGTTTTCCTGATGCTGGAGTAATTCAACAACCTGTTCTCTGTATGCCTGACTTTGAGAAGAACTAGTTAAGGCATGTTCTTGAGCAAACTTTTTATTACAAACAAAGACATTTGGCTATGGCTGGCCATGGGAAATAACATTGCATGAGACCATTTTTGGAGGGATTTTTCTATTGGAGAGTACAGTAAAATTTAGTGCTCTATGAACACCCCATCCCCTAATATGAATACCATATGGGGAATTGGAAATTAACTGGCGCAATATTCGTAGCGCACCAAGGCATGAATGCTGAAGGGCTCTCTGCTGCTTTTCAGCCTTCGGATATCGAGAAACAGAGAGAGATGCCAAGTTAATTTGGCATTGTAACCCTTCTATTATCTTGACATGATTTTCATATTCATCATAAGATAACATTTTCTTTTTCAAATGACAAAGAGTTTTCCATATGTTGAGATGAATATCATGAATTCCATCTTCCATCAACATCTCTTGAATGTCATACTAAGAGTCAGCCAAAGGCCAAAACATGACTGGAACTTCACCTTTCGCCAGCTATTTTCTCATATTCAGCAATTCCTCTTTATCATTTGATGAAGATTATTCTACCTAATTAGACCATAGTTGCTGATTCCTTGTTTCTTCAATGTATTAAATAAGATTGGTAGAGAATTCACTGATCAAACTAGAATATGAATGAACCAGGGGTGGTTCGGAGAATGACCTACACCCCAGTCTATCTTCTGATTGAGAAAGTATTTCACCTGCTAGCGGTAAAGCATCAGACATGACTGGATTCACATTTTCAAGTGCCTCAAGATAAGAGGGCTTTCTTGTCACTACATTGTCTATTAGAGCATTTTCCAGGCAATGTGCATTACTATTGCAGAGAGGACTTTCGCACCTAATTTAATCATCATGGAGAGGACCACCATGGTGGGTTACAACAAAAGATGAAACATTTTTCTCCTTGATTTTATGGCCACATAGAGGATTACTGTGGCTCTCATATGAAGATGGTACTTCAAGATCGATCAAACATTCATTAATAAAGCCTTCATGAGGAAGTGTCTAATGAAGACCTTCGGAATTAATGTTCCCACTATTGGGAAATGATAGAGCAAAATCTTGAATTCCAACAGATAATTGTATGAGGGATTCAACAACTCCAGCATCGAGTAAGGCCTTATTACAAATTGGATCTTGATTTATTGACTCTACTAGGTGGGTATTTTTCATAGATGCCTTCTTACTCACTTTGTTAACCACTTGTTGACAAAGGTTGTTATTATGGGTAGGTGTATGTGCCTACTAAGGAGAAATGATCAGGTAAGGCTGATTATCTCTGCTCAAATCTTGTGTATGTTCCTGACTTGGTTGTCCCTATGACATGTGGGAGTATGCCTCAAAACCCTATTGGACTGGAACAAAGATGTGTGTCTATTCCAGTTTTAACTGTTGATGTGTCACTCCACTGGTAGGGATATATTTTCATTTCATTCTCTGTGATGCTGCTGAAGCTGTTATAACATTCTGACAGGCATCCAGAATATGAGGAGGGATTTTCTTCTGCTCTTTCACCATTGTTAGAATGTGATTGGTGACTTCATCTGCCGGAACGGGAATATAAATCCATTCCATGCTTGGAGTAGATGTGTATTCCTGCTCCTGTCCTCCTTTTCCTGTCAGTGAATTCTGACAGTACTCAAGTGTGGGGGAAGAGAGTTGAGTCTGACTTCTGTTTGTCATTGGGGATTTCTAATTGACTTCTTCGGGTGCTACCAAATGAGACTGTTTGTAGGATTGATCAATACTAGCAGGTTTATGTGCCTACTGATTTCACTCTGCCAAACGTGGTTGATGAAATTCTTTCAATATTGGCAGATGAGACTGCTGGCAGGATTGATGATTGTAAGCAGGTGTATGTGCCTGTTTACCAGTTGTCAACACATTGGGTTAGCGGGCTTCATCGTATGTAGTCAGAATAACCTGCTGACTAGATGATGATTATAAATAGGTGTATGTTTATTTCTATAGTACTCTGCTGGAATTTCCTGGCTGGAATGGCATGTTACTACGAGATGATTCTACTGGACAACAGAATTAAAACGGATGGATGTGTGTGCCCGCTCGTTGCTTTCCAGCAAGATAGGTTGGTGGACTTCTCCGGAAATGGAAGAGATGAGAACCTGCTCACTATTGAATAGTCGTCGCCTATGGTGGTTCATCTTACCTGCTTGGGTTCGAGGAACCTATGCTGAACGCCTGGAGACGACACCCTCATCAAGTTGAGGGAGCACTACCGCACGAGTCTGGCAGTGATTATTGATGGGAGCCTTCAAGAAGGACTCCCGTTTTCTTGAATTAAGGCCTTCAGTGACCTTCTCATTCAACTCCGCATAATTTAGGAGGGATTGGTGATTGCGTTCTGGAGATAACAACCCCAAATGGTTGGAAACGGTGGTTGGAACCACCAGCTTCTTGATCGCTGGCGGTTGCTGTCCAGACAACCAGGGTGAATTATTGACTTGGTGGGCTTGTCGAGCGGCCTCCATAGTAGGAATGGTACCGTGTTAATGGTATTCCTTAACCAGTGCATTGTTACCCAGCTTTGAAGACGTTGAGTAGGTGATATTATCCTCAGAGCAGATGATGATCTAGCAGGAGTAGCAGCAGAGGCATTCACAGCAGAGGTATTCACAGTTGTGAACTTAAGAGAAGCCATTTTTGTAACGCAGAAGACATTGGAATAGAGTGCCTGTATGATATAACATACAAAATCCATATAAGTTCATCCACTACATCTTTTGTATGAGCACATATGTTATTGATTGTTTTGTTGACCCTCTCATTGAGTTGAAATAGGGGCATAACAAATAAGTAAAACATCATTTTTAACTTGGTTAAGGATTCACATTGGGTTCACCTTTTTTTGTTTCCTCTGGAAATGGGGATGACCTCGTTGGTGTAAGGTTCAAACATTCCAATCGGTTTCTAATGGGTTTGTTTGTAGAACTGGAAACATCCAATGATTCTATATCCATTTGGACCTACATTCCAAAGGTAGGTGCTCATTAGTTGGGAACTGATGAGGCTTAAGAATTTGCATTGGTCGAGAGGATGAGAGGTCAGACACATCAAACCTTTTTGAGGGGAATTATTGTCTACTCCGGGACTCTCTTTATAGATTTAAGATATGTTTGTGAATCCTTATTAAATTACAAAGTATGAAAATGATCTTTCCTTTAGATCTAACAAGCAATGATTGATATGTATGATATTTAGAGAATCTTTTATATGTATTTGAGGTTCTTCATCGATAGAGAATCATATGTATTTGTTAGAGATTCTGGGTCAATGGTATCCTTGAACACATTATATAGATATCTCTTGTTCATTATGATAACCATACTGGTTTTAAATCCACTCAGCGGGGCACTTGAATTTTATTGTCGTTCAGAAGGACATGTATTATTTCAGAGTTGGGATCGTACCCACAGATGAGCTACCTATGTATCCTTTGTTTATAAAATGAATCAGAGCCCACGTAGTTCGAGTAAAGAAGTATGAAGTTTATGCATGATTTATTTCTCAAAGAAAGATGTCATAATTAAATTTTTTCTCTAAGATCACGTGAGTCAAGGTCGGTGTGAGAAACAAGAGGTATTGGTAAAACCTAACAATTGTCCGATGAAAGATGTAATCATCAGAAATGATACGGGATTTATGTATGTATGACTGCCCGAATAGATGAAGATTATGATTTATACAGGGAAGAAACCCAGAAACAAGGTCCATAAAGGTATTTTTGCTTTATGGAGATTTGGATACTTAACTTAGGACTTAATCCTAAGAAGAATGCCTATATTAGAGGGGACTTGTTATTGGGTTTTATTCTTGAGGAGGAAGCCCAAATCAAAAGTAAATTAACACTGGTTAAGATAAATTATGACTGGGGCTTAATGTTGAGAAGGAGGCCCATGTTAAAGGGACTTGAGAGCTGTGGCTTATTCCTAAAAAGGAGGCCCATGTTAATGGGAATTATGACTGGGGCTTAATCCTAAGGAGGATGACCAAGTTAAAAGAATTTTAAATTTGTCGATTACTCTTAAGGAGTATGCCCATATTTTGGAACATTCAGATTGGGGCTTACTCATAAGGAAGATTCCCAAATTTAAGGGAACTTAAAGACTTGGGATTACTCCTGAAAACGAGGCCCAGGTTAGGGGAATTGAGGCTTACTCCTAAAGAGGATGCCCATATTAAGAGAACATGGACTGGGGAATACTTCTGAAAAGGAGGTCCAGGTTAAAGATCCTCTCATCTTAAAGTATGAGGTTTAATGAATGAAATCTCTATCCTTAGTGGCATAAAGATATGTAAATCACTAGATTTTGAGATATGTTCCACAGATGTCCTTTCAGACAAGGAATCCAACCTAGGAATCATGCAATAAATGGCTTTGAAGAGGTTTCTGAAGGCTAAATCTTGAAGAGGAGAGGTGAATTTGAATAAGAGTGGTGAATAGGCAGGAGGGGCACCCAAAAAAAAGTAGGCGCGTAGGTCCTGTGTGGGCGCGCATGTCCTGGTCGCGTAGGTATACCTTCCCGACACATAGGTACCTGTGTAACGGTCAACACATAGGGTAATACTTGTGCGAGGCTTGGATCAAGACCTTAATATTATCCCTAGGGGCTTCAAAAGGGTGGCGCGCAGGTTCTGGTGAAGGGATAAGGCGGCGCACTGGTGTGTCCATTTCCCTTAAGGTTTAAACACCCAGGCACGTAGGTGTTGATGAATTTCAACACTTTGGCCTTGTTTCCCCTGTTTAGATCTTCCATTCTAGGTAAGAAATTACCTTAGAAGTGTTCGGAAGACTTCTATAAGAGACTAGGGTGCCAAGAGCTTAAATATGGCTTTTGGAATTTTTTATCCACGAAATGGGGGGGCCACCAGGGGTATTTATAGGCTACTGAAGACCCCAGACAAAAATTAAATAGGGCGCGCAGGTCACCTGCGCACCCAATATGTGGCGCGCAGGTATACCTGTGTGACCATGATGAAACTTGCGCGACTCAAGTGTAAACAAATACTTGTTCATGCCTCTGTCAATTTTTAATGTTTCTTCAAAGGAGGAATCACTTTGTGTTAAGGTATTCCCCTTTTTCAATCGTTATACTCTGTGATGGAAAAAAGCATCAACAATGGTGGAAATCCATTTTGAAAGAAATATAATGTTGAGATTACATGTGAATGACATTATGAAAGTTCAAGTGTAATGTTCTATTTGAATGGCAGGAATCTCTACTGGAACTCACTAATATAAGTTCAAATACTAAATCACCCATTATTTTTTCACTATAAAATCAATTTTGGAAGTTATTCTGCAATGGAATTCCACGTGATTGGTTTTAATTAGTGGAAGTTTTAATAGAACATTCCATTAGAACTTTTTCTTGAACCTATGCTCATCTCAAATAAAACACATCAATGATTTCATTATATGTCTCCACTAAAACATATACTAAAAAAATCTCATTGATGTACCAATAAAATTTAATTGACACTATTCAGTAAATTTACCATTGAAATTCCCAAGTGATAATGTTGTTTGATGATATGAAATGAGTGGTGTATTTATATTAGAGAATATTCTAATGAAATTATAGTGGAAAATCCATGGTGGAAGATATAGTTAGGTGTAATATCATGCAATTGTTCTTTAATTAAGTAGATTTTCTGAATATTATCATCTTTATATATTTTATTTTTATAAAATATGTAAAAATAATATAATTATTTTTTATTAATATAATTATATTATGATATAAATTAGTATTCTAGTCATATTGGATCTTTAGTTAGTATTATGTCAAGTTTACCTGTATTATACATCAATTATATTTGGTGAAGGACACTTGACTACCAGTGGAAATAATGTAAATAAGTATTTACTATATCAGTTCTTGGGGAAAAATAAGAGGATATTCAGATGATTCTTATTTGAATGTAGGTCTCAATCCTTATACTGGGATAGAAATATTCCTTATTATCATAAATCAAATAATTATCTATTTACCTTGTAAATATGGGTCTATTACTTGATTTTAATAATTAAAAGGTGATACCCCTCTCATTTCATAGATTCATATCAATTGGTTCATTCATTGAGAGAGTAAATTGATTGAATCCAAAATTTATAGAGAGAATATTGATTGATATTCTAAATTTTGGTTAAATAAAATAATAAAATTAATCTTTTCCTCACATGAACAGTGAATTGGATTGCTATGGTGCAAATTATGGTGGCCAAAGTGGTGTCCAATATTTCCAAGATGAATATGGAGTTGTGGTCATTGTCGAAAATCATGGAATATTTAGCTAATATCCATGAATAATGTACTAGTTATATCATAGGTATGGAAAAAATAGTTATGTATGATTATGGGTGATGTATTCTATATTTAAAATTTGGGAATTGTAAATTACAATGTAGGGTTATGATAGATGGTGGGTAGCACACTCTATGGAGTAGAGTGATGTTTTTTTGGAATTTAATCTTTAAGAGATTATAATATATTATGGGAATGATACAAGTCTTGTGATACTGGGGATAAATTACACATTTAGATTCCCCGGATAGGGTAATAGTTGACATTTCCATTGGAGTTGTTCATTTTTTATGGAATGGTCTAATATTGGATAATATACCTAAACTCAATCAATCCTAAAATGAAAAAATGTTACTAAAAGAGACGGTGCATGAAATGGATTAGAGTGTAAAAAATAATGATACCACATCATTTCTGAAAGGGATTTGATAAGAAAGAGGAGTGGATGAATGTTTCAATGAGTTTATATGGACAACTTTTTCAATACTGAAAATATATGATAAATGGTATATGAGTTTATTCATCAGAGGGATGAAACCATGTATGGGATGTTAGGTGAAAATTTGGGATCTATAGAACAAGTAATGTTTTTTGACCTTATCCAAAATATAAAAAATAGTGCTATTGTTATAGGTTATTATCAATTGACTAATGTCATAAAACAATAAGAATGATTTCAATATCCATGGGATTGGTAAAAAAATAAGTATATTAAAATTAGTTCATCCAAATTATTGGAATAAATGAGGTAATAAATAAGATTAGGTACCCATATGGATAGGGGTGTGAAATGTTTTTAGAGATAAATCTGAGGGAAGTAAAACAAAATGATTATGTTATACATTTGGATAAATGATGGGACCCGAGCACAGTTTTACTAAGAAAGGGTTAAAATAATTAATATGGTGGTGTTTCAAGTCATGTGATGTGAAAGAGAAATATCTAAAAGATGTAATAGAGAATACTTTAGATATAGAAGACTTATAGGAAATGGTGTAGTTGGGTTATAAATGACTATTTTATTAGAGACATGTTCTTAAATCATGAAGTCAATGTTTATGAAAATTATAATTGAAGGGGTTCCCATGATAGTATTTTTTAATAGTGGTAAAAATAATAATTTCCTTTCTAGGTGAATACAATGGTTTTTTTGAATAGGAGATAGGGGTGAGGGCATTTTTTATTAGGTTAGGTGATGATTATCACCTGTTATCAAATGGAGTTTATAAATATCTACAGATTGTTTTGGGTGTATTGGAGTTTGTAGGGGATTCCTATGTTTTAATACTATTGGGATGGATATTGTGTGGGTTAAAAAATTATTTAAGGAATTGGGATTTGTTACGAATCACTAGAGGATCATGATAATGAATTTTGTGCGGGGATCAAGAAAAATAACTATTAAAGAGTAAGGAAGAATTGATATGCATCATGTTGTTTCCAATAGTATCACTGAGGAAGAAGAATATTGGTACAATGAATATAGTGGGATGTGGTTGGGAAAGAAGATAGTTCTGATTTGGGGATGATTATGATTCATCAAGTGAAATTTTATGATGTTTCATAATAAAATATGATTTTGTTTCACTTTTTTGGAAGTTACCACAATTTCAAGAGATATACCATTCAATAATGATTAATTAAGGGAAAAAATAATAAATTCAAGAACCTCTAAACATGTATACATTTTGATTATTGGTATTGAAAAATAGGTTTATGATATATTAGACTATGAGATTATTCAACATTACACCATCACATATTCTTTCCCAATTATTTTGGTGAAATGGATGGATTAAAGTTGGAGGATATGCATAGAATAATTCTTATGAAACTAAAATATTGTACATTATCGGTACCTAATCCATATTATAGTGTAATTGATGGATGAACTACAAGAAAATTATTACTTTGCAAATACAGATTTTAAGTCTATTTTTCACTAGGTACAAATGAATGAATAAGATATTGGATAAATATATTTCAAAACTCATAAGAGGCATTGTGAATATTTTGTATTTTTTTGGGAATGATGAATAATTTTTCAAAATTAAGAGAAACAATGAAATCCATTTTTCATCATGTGACGAGGACATGATTTTTATTATTCCTTGACTCTATATTGGTATAAAACACTAGGTGGGATGAACACCAAGAGAAGTTATATTATTTTTTGAAAATGATTAAAAATAATTCACTCTACACTAACAAAAAAATGTGTTACTTTGGGATTAGATCAGTGGAATATTTGGTATAAATTATTTATTTGTAAGGGCTCTATTTGGACAAAAAATAAACAAGGGTTTAGTCAAATATAGTTATCACTGTGATATGTGAAAAAAGTATGAGGATTACAAGTCCATAGTGGATATTATTGAATGTTCATAATAAACTATGTAATGATAGAAATACTACTAAGATATTTAACCAAGAAATATTGGTTCATGTGGATGTTGGAGGATCAAAATTCATTTTACAGCTTAATGGTTGCTGTGAATCCTACACCAATATTGTTTATATTGGATTTTATAATGATATTTATTGTAGAATGTGATGCTTCAGGGTTAGTTATTGGTTTTTTGTTGATGTAACAATGAATACCTAGTTTTTATTAAAATAAAACTATTTTTATCTCTAATAATATGATGCCTGTATAAAAAAATAACTCATGGAATTAGTCATATTGATCCATAAATGGAATAAATATATAATATAGATATCATTGGAGTTTTATACTTATTAAAGAATTCTAAAACATCAATCGAGTCAAAGGGGCATATATATTGATCATCAATACTAGTAGGAAGAAAATTTGGTATATTAATTTGAGGTTGTTTAAAAGCTAAAGAAACTAAAAAACACATCAGATTCACTATAAAAGGTACCTATGGAATATTTTTACACACCCATGGGAATATCAAGGCCTATCTGGAAATGTATTCAAGTTTTAATGGATGAGATATAATGTAATTTCCATGTAATGGTAGTTAAGGAATCATTATTATGGGAGAAAACAACAAATCCTTTGTTTGTATTTTATAATTACATGTTGTTTAAATTGAACCTACAAGTATTAACATATAAATTAGTCTTGATAAATTTTTTTTACAACACTACCATTCTTCACTAGAATGGGGTAATTTAGCATATCAGAAGATATACAAATGCCTTGGAAATGGGGTTATTGGATTTGATAGAAAAAAATCTGTTTAATGTTATGTAGGATAGTGTGAAGTCTATCGAATGAATAAATATGAGGCATTGAGACCTTCTAGGATCATTTAAACACTTACTATTCAATAAATTTATTGGTAACATATTCCTATGTACATTTTGACCTAGAATCCTAAATCAATTATATTTAATGATTTTCTGGTGGTGGTAGAAATATTTATCAATTATTCATACTTTATTCAGTTTAGTTTTACATATACAATGAAAATAGATGTAGAAATGTTTATGAAGGATAAAATGATATTATACTTGCTTAATAGTTCATTATTTAGTGAATGTGACCAATATTTTAAAAGTATATTTTTAAAATAATTGTTTAAAATATAGTTTACTTATTTCTGGTTTATTTATTCTTACCACCCATATAGATATGAAAAATATATGGTTTATAATAGGTGCGTGGAAGTATATTTATGTTTTTTACATTAAAAAAATTCCAACCACTGGTCGATGTGGTTATCATAGGAGGAATTTGTTTATAATACTTCATAAAAATCATTTACAAGAAAAACTCCATTTGAGGAAGTTTATGGATGATATCCTCCACAAATATTGTATTACAAAAAGGGTGGTGTTTTGGTTGATGTTGTGTCTTGTAGATTAGTTGAAATATATGAGTTTGAAATGAATCATGGGGAAATATTATTTGAGAAAATAAAATAATTGATATGTACTCTAACAAATATCTTTAGAGAGTATCTAAAAAAGATAGAGATCTAGTTTTTTTGAAGCACGAGCAGAATAGGGTGGAAGTGGTAGAAATGATTAACTGAAAGATGAATGATTGGTACTATGTTCCCTTTTTGATGTGGGATAGGATTGGACTAGTCTATTATAGACTATAAACCCATGAATATAGTATTGTAGATCCAGTGTTCTATTTATCAAAACTCATGATGATTTTTTAAATTATCTTATCAGAACCATATTTTTTAAAGAGTTCACTGAATAACTAATTTATCTAGAAGATAATTATGATGAGAAGATTAATGGGAGAAATCTTATGTGGTTACCAAGAGGGAATGAAAAGACTGATACTAAGGTTAAATGGAAGGATTTTCTATTATTGAATGCTTAGTTCTCAAACTACATAATGAACCGAACCTTCATAGTGTATTACTTTGTCAAATCCCGTGTTTGGGGTTTTTTTTGGGAGGCAATGGTTACTCATTTCAAGAGTTTTCCAAATTTACAATTTTTTCATTGATAGGTAAAGGGAGTTAGTAGGTCAAAACGTCGATATGTCGAGGGCATCAGAAGGACAATGAGTTAGTGAGTCAAGGTGTCAGTGAGCCAGGGCATCGATGAATCAGGGTGTTGGTGAGTTGGGGGCGTCAGTGAGTCTGGGCATCAATGAGTTCGGGTTTTCGTGAGTTAGGGAGTTGGTGAGCCAGTGAATTTATGATTTAGGGTGTTATTGAGTGTGGTAATCAGTGAGTCAGGGCATCGATGAATCAGGTCATCATCAAGTCTAGGCATCGGTGAGTTAGGGCGTCTGTGATTCAGGCATCAGTAGGTTGAATCGATGGCTCTACATCAGTGGCTCAGCATCAGTGGATCATCATCGGTAGCTCAGTTTCAGTAACTCAATTTCATTGAATCACTGATGTTGGCTTTATGTTAGTGACATACTCATAACTGACCCACACATCAGTGACTCAATACCAGTTTTCCCAGTTTTTCTAGTTTCACCCATCTTCTGTTTTATTTAACATAAATCAAGTTTAAATCCATTTTTGGAAGTTTCTAAAGGATTTTCAAAGGATATTGATTATATCATTAATATTATAATGCTCAAGGGACTTTGATATTTTCAACCTACATGATCTTGGCCATGATATGAATTTAATGGCCTTGGAACTATTTCCTTCCATTGATATAGGATCATGGATTTTTTTAATTATGAGGCCATCTCTTCTATTTTATCTTAATTTTAGGAGAAATTTTCATCCCAAAGGAGCTGTGCGCTAGTGCTATGGCCCCCTCTTTGGATTTCCTTGGAGTCTCATACTCGCGTAACCCTTAAGTTTTAGCGTAAGGTGGAGTATTGTTCTCCTACTATTCCAAGTATGGATTCCACTGTCTCTATTTAATTGTGTATCATTTGGGTTGGGAATATTAAGGGTTTTTTCCTAAAAAACTGATGAATCCAACTTTTAACAATGATAAATTCTAATTAGGAAACATAGAAGTGATAATGGTCTGGTAATAGATTTATGTTGATCTCTTGTTTTATTTTTTATCTTTTTTTATGATGTGATCTATTGTGGTCGTGTTACCTCTGAAATTCTTTGTCATTGGTCATCATTGTCGGTGCATGGTTGATTCTTTGTAACCACTATTGTTTCCCTGAGGTTAATTACTATAAATATAAATATTATTAATCATATACAATAGGATAAACAAATGGATTACCTAGGATGAAAACCCTTGTGTGATCAACCCTTCATATCCAAGTGGAAATTAAAGAAACATTATCAGCTAAATCTAAAAGTACTGAGCTTTTTTTGGTTTGGCTAGGTGTTTGTGGTTTTTTTCAGTTTAATTCTATTTGAGTGTTATATGGTGGTGTCGTTGGTAGCATGGTTGTGGGGACATGGGTGGACAGAGGGGTTGGATCTGTGAGAAGGGTGTGGCATGTGTGTGAAGTGGGGATGTGGTTTAGTGGTGGTTGTTGTGGGATTTGTGTATGTGATGGTGCTGGAGGTGTGACGGTATCTCAGTTTCAGATATTGATTTATTGTTTAATGCATGGACCTATTATGCTATGGGACAACATTAGGGTAGTGGTTGGGTAGTGGGGATACATGATGATTGTGTCATGAATTCATATTTATGGGTGTGTTGGGTGTGGTGTTGTTGTGCAGCAAGGATTCCAGGTTTTTTTGTGAGAGGTTGATTGAGTGGCATAACATTGAATAATGATAGTAGGAAGTGGTTGAATGGGTGTTCAAGAAAGTGGAGGGTGCAATGGGTTATTTTACCTTGGTCTTTCTTCCTGATGTGTCATGGGTGATTGTGTGGCTGTTGCTTGTGCTTTGTTTGGTAGTTTCTTGGGTAGGGATGGAAATAAAAAATTAAATTATAGTACTGATTGAAAAATGGTTAAATGAAAGGGGTGGGTTTATTTTTTGGTTGTTTCCATTGTGTAGATGTGCATGTGGGTTTAGCAGCAAGGGCAGTTTTTATGTGTGGGATATTTGTTTTTTTGGAAACCCATAGGTTGAGTAGTGTGTTTGTTTACCTATATGTATAAACTTTTAGTTTGTTTTTTTATATACAAAGCCCAACAATGTTGATCACTATGTGAAGAAAACTCCCTTGGATATAGGAGAGGGTGTCATTCCCAACATCCCAGTGGTAGGATGGATAAATAGTTACCAACTTTACCATTCTCCCTCTTCTAGGCACTTAATTCCCAATAAATTTTGGGAAGTCTGTAATGCCTTGAGGTTTATTTCAAGATTTATGGTATTGGATGCGTTATAGGTGGTTTGTTCCCTAGGTGTCTTTGAGATGAGGCCCAAGTGTTTTCGAGCAGGGTGTGGTATGTGTGAGGCCCAGGTGTATGTAGGTAGGATTGAGGCAAGGTTTGAGGACCAGGTGTTTGCGGGTAGGATTGTGGTGTGGTTTGTGGACCATGTGTGTACGGGAAGGTTGTGATATCGGGGCTTGTGGAAGATCATGGTAGCATCAGGACGTTCTCTGTCAGGGATGAGAAGTTAACTAGTGGGAAGTGGTGCGAGGTATCCAAATATTGATGTCCTTATTATGGTACATTACTTGACTTCTGTTACTTAATGAGTGTGCCTTGGTGAGGTTGGGTGGTTAGTGTTCCTTTATAGGTGATGTTGGTTTGTACTATTTTTCATAGAGGAGAATTAGTATGATCCTCCCACTAGTGCATATGTGACTTTGTTTTTCCCTACTGAGTATACTCCTTTGCTCACCCTATGTATATAAAACTATTTTTTGGTTTCCATGGAGATTAAACTTACCATGTTAGACCTTACTATCTTAGATGTTGGGGTTAGTTGATGTGTTTCATCTTAGTATATCATTTGGAATTTACATTGGAGTTTTCATTGTATTTCTGATAGTTTTAACTAAAAATGAATGCGGGAAGGATTTTGGTTTCTTTATATATGTCTATCTGGGAGTTTTTTTAGGTTGATACTGATTATCTCACGATATTGGTTATTATAAGAAGGGTAATTCCTCCCATTTTAGTGATATTTCTACTCCCTTGGTGTTGGTTTCCACCTCGAGTCCTATTGGAGGTGGGACTCGGGGGTCATTACCTCTCCTTTATCTTGAGTAAGGAAGGTCTTGGCATGTTGACATCCCTTCCCTCATCGTAAAGATTGAAGGTCCTGAAAGAATGGTATCAGAGGTGATGGTTTAGAGGTAGGATGGAGTTAGGAGTTAGGTATAATGAGGATTACATGGGTTGGTAGGGAAAAAGTGTCAGTTGATCTTTTAGAATGACATGGGAAAAGGAAGGCCAACTCAGACATGGAATTTTAGGTATCCCAGTGATCTAATTCAAGGACTTTGAGCCTAGAGAATGACCATGTGAGTTGTAATTTATTGCAGGGTAGTGACACTAGGGAAGGTACATGAATCATGATGACTTCTGTTCTTGTTTGTTTGGGTAATTTTAGGGAAATTAAAATAAAAAATGAGTTAAAATGAATCCTAAAAAAAATCCATACTACCCGGGCATAGGAGTTCCTTGTTCTCCTTTCAGCTATGGATCTCAGACCTTACCCAAATGTAGTACGAGTAGTGGAGGGTCGGAAAGATGACTCGATTGATCGGTGGATGATTGATCCAGAGGAAGAGGCCAATCAGTGGTATAAGACGCTTTGTGCATTCTAGTGATAGAATCTAGGAAAATAAAAGTGCAGTGTCTTGGACATAGAGAATGAGAGTTGGCTTGAAGAGTCAGTGATAACTTTCTGCTCGATCTAGGCTCTGACAGAGTACTGGGTTTTCCTAGAAGTGATCCATATGAGGGGATATGTGTGTTAGTGATGGATGCTTTATCTCAGGGATAGAAAGGCAACCGATGTTCTATGGGTTGACTTTGAGAAGGGGTTCCAAGTACAATTCCTTTCTTCCACGATGACGGGTGAAAAGAGTTATGAGATACTATCCCTACAGTAAGGGAGTATTTCCAGGAGGGAACTGGGGATCACGTTCAAGGATCTCTTAAATTTTGATCAAGATCTCTTTCCAGACGAGGCATATCTGGTGAGACGCTTATAAAAGGTTCGCTGTCCTTCCCTCTAGTATACAGTTACTCCCTTCACTCTGCCGACATACTTAGAGGTTGAGAAGTTGGATGGAGTGGTGGAAGTGTTGCACTAGTGAGGATGTCTTCCATGAGAGAGACGTCAACCAAGATTTTCTAAGTGGAAGGTCTTCAGTAGAATTTCTCCAGCATCAACACCTTCTAGGATTTAGCCAGCAGGGAGCCAACTCTAGCAGTTTTAGTTTCGACCCTATAGTCCTCAACCTTTTCAAAGAGGCCTAGGGTCGAGGTGTTTGACATATAGAGGATGTGGGAACCTCTAGGGATAGTGATAGACTCATGAAAATTATGGTGGCAGTGGGAAGTTTTGGTTACCTGCCTTAGTATCCCTTTCCATCCAGGCCTTTCCATGAAACAACCCAAGATTTCATAGTAAGATATTTTCTTTAAAATATTTCAATAGTTTTCGCTACATGCAACACTGAGTTCGTGCGCCCCACGACATACCAAACTAGCCGTTACAAAAGCGGTTATGAAAAGTATTAACTCAATTTTGAATTTTATATACTTCATATAATTTTGACATCCATATTATGTGTTTGTTAGACATAATGTAAGAACAAATTCAATTTTTCAAAAAAAAGAAGTCTTTTTAAAAAAATTCAATTTTACCGTATTTTAATGGAGATACCTTTTTTAAATAAAATATTTTACCATTTTATATATTCAATTTGACAAAATAAACTTCTTCATTATAAGTTAGACATAAAAATTTATTTTGGATAAATTTTCTATGATTTTCTAATAACTTTCATATTTTTATGAATAATGAAAAATACAAAATTTTAATTGAAAAAAACATTTTTAATAAAAATAATTTATAGTGTAAAATTATACATGTGAATGGTTTTGAAGTATAATTATATTATATATTTATCTTTTAATCCAATTTTTTTCATTGGAAGTAATTTCACTTTTAAATTGGACATAAACACATATCCATATTTTGATAGTTTTTACTTCTAAAAACCCCACTTTCTTGTTCTGACAATGAGAAATATTTTTTAAATTAATTAATAAATCTTATATATTTTTGAATATTGAATATAAAAATTATCTTTTGGGGATTTTTTGGTATTTTTCTAAAAACATTCAATTTTTGATGAATAGTGAAAAAATACCGCATTATTTTGAAAGGCCGATTTTATATTTAAATAATTATTTTTAATTTAAATTTATTTTAAAGTAAAAATAGACACATTATTATTTTATTAGTTTAATGTAATTCAATGAAGTCATTTTATAATAATATTTGACATATAAAATTTTATTGATCTTTTTACCATCTTTTACCCACCTTCTAGACACATTTACAAATTAGCATAAAACCTAATTTTACTTCTATGATGAATTTAATTTCAAAAACAAAAAATTTATGTTTGAAATAATTAAGTAAAATGTTGTTCAATAGGTTGAAAATAATTTTTGGTGAATAATAACTTTTGAATTTTACTTACCATGGATAAAAGTAAATAGGGTAATCAAAGGTAAAAATGATATTATAATTACCCTAAAACATGTCCTAATTCTATTGGATAAGTGTATTTTGACCAAAATAAACCTTAGAACAAACATATGAACATTTGGATCCACCTGGATTAGATTTTGACATTTATTATATTTTATTTAAAGAAGAGTTAAAAGTGTTAAATTCAATGTTTAATAACTAAAACATTTGTAATATAGGGTTACCAAAAAGATATATCCGACTATAAATATTCATCAGAAAGATAAAAAGATTTACTAAGTAATAGTTTTTTTATAGTTTTTAGACATTAAATAATTAAATTTATTTGTGACACAATGATGATTCAATAATTACATTATTCATGAAAGACTTAAATAATTGATGTTATAAATATTAAAAAATGTACATTTAATCTTTTTAAGCATTACCGTAATTTTATAGGTTAATATTACATGTTAGGGTTTATTTAATGTATTGTTTTTGAAGTAATCAATTTTTTTGGACTCTCACAAAAACCAAATACTAAATAGTGTGAAGATTGACATAAATGAGTTTTTAAAACAAAGACTTTATTATTAAATGAAATAATATTACTAAAAATATAAGGTTTTTCCAAAGTACATATATAATGATAGATATTTAATTAATAAACCACTTGATATTCTTTTGGCATTTTATAGAATGCTTATTAACCATGTAATATAAAAATACAAGAAGACATGGAAAAGGTTAAACTAATTAACTAAGTATTAAATCCAAAAGATAAGGCTAATATAGTGACCTAAACTTGTCTAAAACCTATTGGTTGAGAATATATAGACCCCTAATGACCTTTTCCTTGAAATAATTAATTTTTTAGCTTTTAGAAACTAGAAATGATTTTATAATAACATTATATTTCCATCTTTTCCTAAAGTGACCCTCACCTCTCTTATAAAAGGGTACTTCCCCTCATCTCAAATTCACACATCCAAATCAATTTAGGTTGGATAAAACCTACTAAAATATCATCAAAATTACCCTATATTAATCCCAGAGGCCATAAATTGAACAAAAATCCAACCTATGGATCCCTTTGGATCAAATAAAAAGGAAGAACCTGAAGAAAAGGTAATAATTTCACCACCTCTTCCAATGTTCTTTTCTTCATCCACTTCCTCTTTCTTTTTTTCCATACCAAAATAATAAATCTAGTACCATTTACATACTGTGATGATATTATACATATATTACAACCATATTAAGTATTAAATTCATCCTATGAATGACAAAGTCACCATACATGCGTACGTACGACTTACCGCCTCAACGTCGGGGTGTTGTTTGTTATTCAGCACTTCATTATTTGGATGAGTATAATAATGAGTTTAATTGATGTAAAAAATAAATACAACATGTTAGTTATTATTTATATATGAAATAACATCAAATTACATACGATTTCACCATCAATATAATGATATTGTTGCTCATGCATACGTATAGATTACCGTCTCCAAGAACACAATGATATTTTTTTCCCATCATAACCATTAAACAATAATTTTCATTTTATTATTTAAAATATTTTTTATGAACTTAATATAATTAAGGATATGAATCAAATACATCCTGTCCATAAACAACACAACTTTATTAAAAAACACATAATGTAAAACGAATCAGTTAATACCCAAAACAATGATAATACTGAAATATTATTAACAAATCAATATTAGAAGATCATATATGATATTGTATTTATGTATTTGGTTCTTGTATAATTTAATAACAATGATTTATCTATTATACATGAGGTTAACATACCCAAAAATAAGGAAAATTACAAGGTAAGAGGTTTTCATCTCACTACTTATTCCCATGAGATTCATGCTATATTGCCACTATTTTCTTTTGTGTGGTGTATGTATAGACCATGATTTTATTATTTTTGTAATATAATTTAATTTATTGGTATTTAAATATTAATTGTATGATCATTATTTATTTGAGTTTATGTTTGGTAAGTTACCAAATCGGTAAGGGAATTTCTAATTTCGATTTCCACTCATTGGGTTTTATGCAAACTTCAGTAATTATCTTACTCCAAGATTTTGTGTGAAATCACTATTTATTTATTTATGTAGTAATTTCCACTACACTTGGTGTGTATATTCTTTGGAAACACATAATAAATCCATTTATATATTCTCAAGTCATCAATATGAACTTTATAAGAGTAATTTAACTTAATTTACATTCATTGAGTTAAATATCCAAGTCATTGATGTTGTTTTTACAAGAATATGTGTGAATGTACTATAATTTATTTACACTGAATATAAAATAATATTGAGTGTATTTATATTTTTCAAACACAATTATGTCATTTATATATCCTTAACCTATGGATATGGTCTTTATAAGGTATTTCATCTCAATTTACATTCCTTTGAGACTTCTTTGTTATTATGCGCCAATTCACTTTTATATGGTGTATATACTATCCTTTGACATAGTATATCATGAATCCATTTATTCTCAATATATTATAATGTTATGAATAATGTTATCCCTTAATTATTTATATTAAATCATCTCTCATTTGTTTAAGAACTCTTTAACTAAAATATTGTTTTAAATGTTTTGAAGACTTTTTCTTCTAAATCATTCTCATTGATGTCCATGTTTTAAAAACAGATTCAAGGATATATTTATATGGACAAGAATGTTTTGAAATTAAAATTCCTTTAAAAAGTATCAAAGTGGCATGGGACACATTGATTCAAAAATATATTTTAAACTACTTATTTTATAAATAGCGTGACTTTTAAATGTTTCCTAGAAAAAGAGGAAATTTCTCTCAAATAGTTTTACTGGTTATTTTCATCTATGTCAATATCCTTTATTGTATTTTATTATTGATTGAGGTTGATTTATTATTATAAAATCTTTTTTATTATATTTAATTTGTAATTTTTGACCGTGGATATGACATTTTTATACCATTCATGGTTTATGGTTAAAGTATTAACATTTTGTATCATAGTCTTAATACAAATGTTTATGTTATGTTTCATCCTTTTCATATGATGAATGCATTAGACATAGTAAGTGACTGGACACTACTATATTTTTTAGTTTCGGCGCCTATGGTAGCGGGAAACTGCCATTGGCAGTCGCTACTGATGCTATTAGCGACCGCCAAAAGCGGTCGCTAAAACCGAAATGAAATGGCAGGATTTTTCCCGCCCCCGCACTATCTTCTTCGATTACTCGCTGCAACAGCGGTCGCCCCTCCCGCCGCCGCACCGCCACCACAGGTCACCTCCGTCGCCGCCACCCCGTCGACTCCCGTCGCCCCTACCAATGCTACCGGAAAACCATGCTCGGGGTCCTGTAACCATAGGTCACCCCCGTCGCCGCCACCCCGTCGCCTCCCACACCTCCGGCCGCCGTGGTTCCTCCATGGCCGTCGACCCAAGATCGGGGTAACCTCCAACATGCCGCGCATGCGCCCCAGTACAATCGGCACCAAATTTTCATCGATTTTCGAAGAGAGTATTAGCGACCGCCATTGGCGGTCGCTATTGATTAATAGCGACGACGCAACTGCGACCGCCAAAAGCGGTCGCAGGGCGGTCGCTAAAGGTCATTAGCGACCGCCAAAAGCGGTCGCTAATGCCCACATTTCTAGTAGTGGGAGGATCCCGCTATTGCTCCTCAATGCATTGGTAGGTCTTATTTGACATACTAGTGTCTTGGCACAAGGCCTTGACCAAATCTTATTTGTAGTCTTGGCCCGAGGCCGTGAAAAAGTGGTTATGATTTCCAGTATTGTGAATTCAATCATTATAAAATTAACTGTTGATATTCCATGCGATAATTCAACTAGTATAATATCCATGTGTATAAGTAAATGGAATTATTTTATTTATGTTTTCCATATTATACAGATGATTAAGTTTAAAAGTCTTATGTTTTAGTCTTATGTGTTGCCTAAAATGTTTATTCTTATTGATGAATGTTTCCGATATATTGTTATCCTTACTGTGAATTTGTGGTCACCCCTTTCTTATGTTTTATTTTTCCTAGGATGTGAAGAAGAATATTATGATTAACCTACAGGGATAGGCTAAGGGATATGAGTGTGTTCAAATGGGAAAAAATGTTGTTGTTTTTTATTTCATGATGTAATGTAAAATGTATGTATGTATCTAGTACTTCCAAGGATACTAAACTAATCGGTCTTTTGAGACTTGATATCTTGTGATCATTCCAATGTTATGTAATAATAATTAACTGAATCTGGGTAACTAGGGTCGGGGGGATACAATTAGTATCAGAGAAAGTTTATTACAAACCTTGGAAACTAGATTTAGAAAACTAAGAATAGAGAACATTACCCTAAGTTAGACTTTGATGATTAGTATAGAATAACTTCCTAGAATTTTTTTAATGTAGAGATTTTGTAAATTTTCCAAGAAATACATCCCTGTCCGGATACGAGAAGGTAGATGAGTCTCTGGCATTGATGTATCTTGGGATAAAACCCAAAAACACTGCTTTGAGCTATAGTCGAATGAGAACTTGTGCATGACAATGGGCCTTGTTGTACTCTTGGTTACGAAAATCCCAGGGGATATGCTTTTGATAATTCAAATTTTCATTAAAAACCTATTTGAAGGATTTTAATATAATATGAGAATAAATAACCATGGTTAATACTAAGGCGTTTTCGATTGGAAATAAGGTGTCATGATATTCTATAAATGATTTTATGACTATTATTACCCACACAATGCTTTATTGTTTTAGTAAATGGTTGGATTCCAAGAAAGTCCTAGTAACATTGAACATTATGTAAAAGGTAGGAAGAATGGTGGAAATGAGAAACTAAATGGAATATTGAGAGGCCTAGAACATATCGTGTTCATGCTGATAAAGGTTTTAAAAAATATTATCATCAACATATACATTAACCAACTATCAAACTCAAGAAAGTAGAGAATGGAAGGGAATTATAAGAGCTCCAGTAGTGGAGACCGTGGAGAAAAGAAATCTCAATTTTCATCATCCAGGAAACGTGGAAGGAAACACCCATGAAAGAGCCTCAGTGGAACATATAAAAGCTTTATGTGTGGGAAAGAAGGACATAAAGTAAAGAATTTCTGATAAAATATGAAGAGTACAATAAAAGAAAATAAAAATTATTATAATAATCCATTTATAGTTATTTTACATAATTGTAGGGGACTAGGGAATTACTTGAGTAAAAGACATATTCAATAGGATAACCAATCGGTCCAAGAAAAACCAATGTGGAAATAAATGGATTGTGAATTGTTTAAAATTATTAATTATCCTTATTGATGGGATTATATTGGATGACTTTTCTCTTGTATGTGTTACCCCAGAGTTTGTTATGTAAAGATTCTATTTGAGGAAAAATTATCTTTTCTTTTGTGGATATAGTTATAAAGAACCATTTTGGATTATATGATTCTTGAATTTGAGGCAATTATAGGTTATTATTTTTTTGGATGAAAATGAGAGGTATGAGATAACATTTGCAGATAAATTATGTTATGGTTATTTTGAGGAATTTATATGATTTTAGGAATGTAATAAAATATAATTTTTAAAAAATGACACCACGCAGACCATGTGACAACCTGTCACGTCAGATAAAGTTGCGGGAATCAAACCCACAACCAAAGTGTGTCTGGGATTTATTGCCTACCACTAGACTATGTGAAGTCCTTGGTTATTATGACTAATTCTTTTTATTTAAATGATTTTGTAGATCAATATTAAGTTGATTTGGGATCTTTTTTTTATCAAATGGATATCCTTAGTATAAGAAAATGATTTGGTGATTAAGTGATAAATGTTATTTTAGAAGATGTTCGGTCTGTTGGGAAAACATATGCCTAAGGAAAAAAAACTATGGGATTTCATTTGAGGAGTAATTGTGCATTTTTATTTTGGAAGAATCTATGTTTTTTATAGAGATTCAGGTTATTATTGGAAATGATTAACCTATCATAGGGAATAAGTGATTTGGTTAATGACACATTTGTATGAGAATTTAAGAGTAGTTGAATTTATTTTGTGATAAATGATAAGATTTACTATGAATGAATCTGTGATTAAATTATTCTGAGTTTTGGATTTCAATATTAGTTAGGATTATATTAAAGGATATTAGAGACAATTGTTTATTGAATGGTCTTTATTAAAATTTGGGTATTGTTTGTTTAATTTTGGAAATTTTGATTAGTATTTCTTTCAATAAAAGATTATCCATTCTGGGGATCATCTGATATTGTGATAACCTTTTTGGTTTTGGTTAATCTTTAAAGAAAATTAAAATATATAGTTCATACTTTGTGGATTATGTGATTCTGTAGATGTTTATTCTATCGTTTCAGGTGTGACAGAGTAATCTTTAATACTCATCGTTTAGAGAAAGGATGAGTTAGTGGTAGAAATTTATTAATGGATAAAACTATACTAGAAAAGTAAGTATATAATTTTATGTTCTTATTAAATATCATAAATAAATTCCTCAACTTTTAAAATGTAACATAAAACAAAAAATGTTGTGTGTTTAATTTTCATACTGGGAAACTAAAGACCGTTTAGCCCATCACAAGTTTGTGGTTTTCTTGTTGTTAACATTCTCCTGATCATGTTTTGTATAACTCTCCATAAAAACTTGACACTTAGTTTATCTTCCATATCCATGTTTTCCTACATGGAATCCTAGAATGGATTATCTTGGTCGACCTTTCTACTTCTCTTTCTTTCTTTTAAAGTGATTGTTTTATTTACTCTTATTTCGACGTGGGACTTTAAATGACGTTCCCAAGCCAGAATTTTAAAATTGCGAGGACACAATTTCCAAAATAGGGGTAAAATGTAACAACCAAATATTTCATAATAAGTTATTTTTTAAAGTAATTCAATAGCTTGCGCTACACGCAACACCGAGTTCGAGTGCACCAAAACTTACGAAACTAGCCATTCAAAAAGTTGTTATGAATAATATTAACCAAATTTTGAATTTTATATACTCTATATAATTTTAACATCCATATTAAGTGCGTCATAGACATAATATAATAACAAATTCAATTTTTCAGATAAAATATGTATTTTTCACCAAAATGTAATTTTACTACCTTTTAATGGTGAATACTTTTTTAAATCGAATATTTGACCCTTTTATATATTAAATTGGAAAAAATAGACTTATTATTTTGAATTGGTACATAAAAATTTTAGTTTGGATAAATTTTCGATGCTTTTCTTATAACTTCCATATTTTGATGAACAAAGAAAATACTAAATTTTAATTGAAAACTAATTTTTTAATCAAAATAATTTATAGAGTTAAATTATAAATTTGAATGATTTTTATGTATAATTAGATTAAATTTTTATATTTTAATCCAATGTTGGTCATTGGAAGTAATTTTACATTTAAATTGGACACAAACACATATCAATATTTTGATAGTTTTTACTTCTAAAAAATCCACTTTCTGGTTTTGAAAATGGTAATATTTTTTTAAATTAATTAATAAAACTTATATTATTTGAATTTTTAATATCAAAATTAGATTTGGGTGAATTTTCGGTATTTTTCAAAAAACATCCAAATTTTGATTAATAGTTAAAAACACTGCGTTATTGTGTAAAGATGACTTTTTATTTAAATAAATATTTTTAATTAAAATTTATTTTGAAGTAAAAAATAGATAAATAATACCCATATTAGTCCAATTTAATTCATTTTAAAATAATATTAGATAAATAAAATTGTATTGAACTTTTTAGTGTCCTTTTAACCACCTTCTAGGCACAGTTGCAAATTTACATAAAACATAATTTTTCCGCTTCTGCGAATTGAATTTCAAAAATAAAAGAGACACGATTGACATCAGTATGAAAAATGTGGTTGAATTGGTTGAAAATAATTTTTGGTTAATAGTAACTTTGGAATTTTATTTACCACGGATAAAAGTAAATAGGGTAATTAAAGGTAAAAATGATATTATAATTACCCTAAAATATGTCCTAATTGTATTTGATAAGTGTATTTAGACCAAAATAAACCTTAGGAAAAAAATATGTTCCTTTTTATCCACTTGTATTAGAGTAGGGCGTTTATTCAATTTTATTTAAAGAAGACTTAAAAGTGTAAAATTGAAAGTTTAATAAATAAAATTTTTTTAATATAGAGTTAAACAAATGATAAATTCGACTAAAAATATTGATAAGAAAGATAAAAAGATGTACCAAATAATGGTATTTTATTTATTACATTCAGACATTAAATACTTAAATTTATTTAATACATAATGATGATGCACTAATTACCTTATTAATGAAAGAATTAAATAATTGATGTTAGAAATATTAAAATTAATGTCAATTGAAACTTTTTATGGATTAAACCAATTTAATTGGTTAATATAACATTTTAGGGTTTATTGAATGTATTTTTATCAACGTAATAAAGTTTTTTTTACTTTCACAAAAACCAAATAATAACTAGTGTCAAAATTTACATAAATGAGTTTTTAAATCAAATACAATATTATTAAATGATATAATATTTTTAAAAATATAATGCCCAGAAAAAGGACTGATATAATAATAGATATGTCATTAATGAACCACTTGAGGTTATATTGGCATTTTATTGTATGTTTATTAACCATGTAATATAAAAATACAAGAAGGCATGGTAAAAGTTACATTGTTTCACTAAGAATTAAATCTAAAGGATAAGGTAAATATGGTGACCTAAACTTGTCTAAAACCTATTGGTTGAGAATAGTTCGACCCAACCCCACCTTATACCTTAAATAAATCAACTTTTAGTCATCAAAAACCGAAAATTATTTTATAATAAAATAATCTTTCCAGCTTTTCCTAACGTGACCCTCACCTCTCTTATAAATGGGTACTTCCTATTCTCTCAAATTCACACATCCATATCCATTTGGTGCAGCCAAACCCTGATCAAATATCCTCCCAAATACCCTCAATTCAACCTAGTGGACATAATTTGATCATAAATCCAACCTAAGGATCTCTTTTGATCAAATAAAAAGGATGCACCCAAAAAAGAGGTAACCATTTCACCACATTTTCAATGTTTTTTCTCATTCCACTTATTATTTCTTTGCTGTTTCCAAACCAAAATAATAAATCCAGTACCTTATACATAATGTGATTATATTATAAATATAGTACAACCATATTCATTATTATATCTATCCTTTTAATGAAAAATTCAATATACGTGCGTTCATATGGCTTACCGTCTCCACGTCGTGGTGTAGTTTTTTTTCAACAGTTCATAATTTGGATGGGTACAATAATGAGTATAATTGATTTCAGTAATAAATATACATTTAAGTGATTATTTATAAATGATATATCAACCAATTACATATGATTTCACCATCAATTGAATGATATTTTCACTCATGTGTACGTATGGATTACCATCTCCTCAAATGCGATGAGGTTTATTTCCCATCGTAACCATTCAAGAATAATTTTCATTTTATGTTTTAAAATAATGTTTAATAACATAATATCATTCTGGTTATAAATCAAATACATCTTATCCATAATAAACATGACGTACATAAGAAAACATATAATGGAAAACGAATAAGTTAACACCCGAAACAATCATACTACTGAAATATTATTAAAAAATCAATATTAGAAGATCATATTGTTGGATCAGGTTATACCAAATACACACAAAAGGGGGCGAATTGTGTATTTTAGAAATTCTTCACAAATCGTGATGATGATCTAGTCTGTCCTCTTATCTTTCTTAGATTATTTAAGAAGTGGAAAATAAATACTTAAAGGACTCAAGGATGTATAGTGGTTCAAGGAACAGAAGGCCCCTAATCCACTCCACTAACACTATACTCCATGAGCTTAGTGATTTTCACTATCTGGTCCTCTTATCAACATACCTCCACAACTGAGTGTAGGAAGATGACACCTTTACATGTTAAGGCTGAAAACAGAGCCTTCTGGTTGATACATAGAACTAAATACACAATTTTGTATGAGAATCCGATAACTCAAAATAAAAAGAGTTTTTTTATTGAAATACTTTCTATTTGATCTTCATAGTTGCAACATTAGGAAACTTACAGTAGATATATCTTCGTCCCTAGAAAAGATTTCCTTCAGATAAGGGCGGTTCGGAGTCGATCCAGTTGCAATAGATATAGAAATAAATTTAGAAACTCCAAAAAAATGGATTCATGAATGATCTTCGATTTAGAAATTGTGAATCTTCAATATGTTTCTTCTTCTTCATAAAAACAGAGTTTGATAGATCATGGTAGTAGCAGATCTGTTAATCTCGAATGACTCAGTAAAAATTTAGTCGTGAAGAACTCAAGAGCTTGTTATATATTTTCTTGATGATTCTCCCCCCTTTTTTGATACAAAATATCACAAATATATATATAGAATAACGATGAGCATTTTCCTTAAAAAAATTTAGATCCACAAAATTCACCTCTAGAACCGCGATATTCAAATGTTTTAATAATAGAGTAGTTGTAACTCCCCTGAATATTCAGCATAAAAAATCCTCTTAAATAGATCCTTTGAATCATAAAAAATGGCTTTGAACCAGTCAAATATGAGCTTTAAAATTTGGCATTGAATTTGGCTTGAAATTAGCCTAATAATATACATAAAGGTTGTTGCTTAATAAAGTCATAATTTAAATCTCTAACGCCCAACGTAGGGTGGAAAGACATAGAATACATTCTCGGAACGTTTGGTTCTGAACTTAAGGTTGATAACGTAAGTTTCACAATGTAATGTTGATAATGTATGGTTGATAATGTAAGGTTGACAATGTATGTTTGATAACCTAATGTTGATAAAACATATTTTTATCTTCAACTCTCAAACATATGGTACAATATCCATACATTTATTTTTAGAAAAACATATGATAAATGATCTGTAAGGTTCATTATAAAAGTAAGAATGATGATCCATAAATTTATCAGCTTCTAAACGTAAGGTATATGATCCATACTTTTTGATAAAATGTAACATTGTTTTAAAAAGTTCGGATGATGAACCATACTTTTAGAAACAAACATAACATTCAATACTAATGTTGGTTTCTTCTTCTATACTTTTCTGACATCCTCAACATAAGGTTCCTTCCAAACAAAGGGTTCTTCTTCCAAACTTTTTTTATATAACGTATGGTTGCTTAACCATACTTATTTGATATACCATAAAGTAAATGATGGATTCCATCCTTATGCTACACTCCTCAATGTAGGGTATGAATAGTGTTTACAGAACACACGAAAGTGATTTCCGAAAGGAAGTGGTCTGAGAATCCGCAGACACTTGGAGGGAGATGGAAGAGTTAGTTGTCTTATAGTTAGATATAGGAATGTATGATGGAATAGGATGCCTATTTCAGATGATAGTGTAGTATTCCCTAATGCGGTTGGTGGTGGAGTCTCAGTGGGGAGACTCAGAGGTGAAGGTAATGTGTGATCGCATTGACCAGGGTGATGCTCTATAGGGATGGTCAGAAGATGGTCAACATCGGGTGTTGTTCCATGATAAGCTATTTGTTCCAGTGGAACTTTTGAGGATGTTCTCTATGAGTGTCATTTATCACCCCTAGTGGTACACCCCTGACCTAGAAAATTGCAAACATCTGCCACATACTTGGGTGATTCTCCTGAAACAACTACCTCAACCATGAACATGTCCATTACTACACCCTAATGAGACACCACATTCCCAAAAAAGTGGACCTCCCGTGTCCAAAAGACACACTTAGTCATCTTTCCGTAGAGTTGGTGGTGCTAAAGGACCTCTAAGAAAGTATTTAGATGCTCGATATGCTCCCCCTCTAACATCGAATAGATCATCATGTCATCGATGAATATAAAAACAAACTGGTCCATGAACTCACCAAATATGGAGTTCCTAAGCCCCACAAACCTGGCTGGTTCATTAGTAATATTTAATATCAAAATAATGAACTCGAAGTTCCCATACCAGCTCCTAAACGTAGTCTTCGAGACGTCACCCTCCTTCAACCTCAATTGGGGACATCTAGACTGCAGATCAATCATTATAAAAACAACTCTCTCCCCTCAAATGGTCAAAAAGATCATCTATCCTAGGAAGAGGGTAACAGTTCTTGACTGTTACCTGATTAGTCTAGTATTCTATGAACAATATTAGACTATCGTATTCCTTTTTCTAAAACCAGAACAGAGAACCCCACAGTGACTCACTGGGTTAGATGAATCCCTTCTTCATCAGATCATCAATCTGAATCCACAACTCCCACAACTCAGACGACACCATCTGATAAGGATCCATAAAAATCGTACTAGCACCAGTTTGTATGTCTATTCTAGACTCATTGTCACATTAAGGGTGTAGAGTCATAACCACCTTAAGGAAAACATCTAGGAACTATCTGAAAACTCCCAGAACCTCCACCATCTCAGCATCCATTGATCCCCCTGACAGCTCGACTAACTAGGAAAGAAGAGGCTCATCATTTCTACATCCCACCTAACAACTCCACTAGCCAAGAAAAGCTACACACTAGGATTTCACCTCTAAAAACAAGACACTTATCAGGAAGTAGTTTATAACTACATCTATATATTAAAACTATTCTAGGATAAGGATAACATTGTACAGTTGCATCTATAGCATATAAAGATCCTCACTGGACTGATACATCCCCAACAATAGTCTATATCCCCTGAAAACTTTAAACAAGCTAGTTTGACCTCTAAATGTTGTACTCAACACCAGGGGCATGTAAAATCACTCAATGTCTAGTCCCAAGGTAGGGGACATATTGGGTGCAACAAAGGAGCAGGAGGATCCCGAATAAAATAGGGCACAAACAAGCGTACTAACCAAACTAATCACACTTCAGACGATCTCCATCAATTCTAGAATAGCTACCTCCATGGAATGGAATTTCCCATGCCCTGTTCTTATTCCCCTAAGCTATCAGCCACCTCCCCGAACAATTCCAGATCGAGGTCCCTGAGGAGAACCCTATGGTCGGCCTCCTCCTACACCATCTAACCCTAGTGGTGTGGGGGACTATTTTCCCTGCTACTTCAATGTAACACCCCACCCTAGTTACCCAGATTCAGTTCATTATTACATAACATTGGTAGGATCACATCAAAACTTGTCTCGAAAGACCAATTAATTTAGTATCCTTGGAAGTACTAGATACATATATATGTTTTACTTTACATCATCAAATAAAAAACAACATTGTGTCCCATTTTAACACACTCATATCCCTTAGCCTATCTATGTAGGTCAATCATAATATACTTCTTCACATCCTTAGAAAAAGAAAACATAAGAAAGTGGTGACCTGAGATGCCCAGTAAGGATAAAAATATAGCAGAAACTTTCATCAATAAGCACAAACATTTAAGGCAATGTATAGGGATAAAACACAGGCATTTTAAAATTAAACTTCAGTATAATATGGAAAATATAAATCAAATAATTCAATTTACTTATTCACAAGGATATTCTACTAGTTCAATTATCACATGTAATATCAATAGCTAATTTCATAATGATGGAATGCATAATTTCAGACATCATAAACACATAGTCAAGGCCTCGTGCCTAGACTACAAATAAGATTTTGTCAAGGCCTTGTTCCAAGATAGTAGTTTGTCTCATGAGACCTATCGATGCATCAATGAGCTATAGCGGGCTCCACCCATCACTTACTATGTTCAATTAATTCCTCATATGAAAAGGTTAAAACATAACATAAACATTCATATTAAAACTAGCATAAAAAATGATAATTCATTAACCATAAACCACGAATGGTATAAAAATAACATATCCAAAATCAAACATAAATAATTAAATACAATATGCAAGATTTTATTATAATAAATCAACCTCAATCAAGAATAAAATAAAATGAAGGAAATTGAAAAAGATGAAAATAACTAGTACAACCATTTGATAGAAGTATCCCCTTTTTCATGAAAACATTTAAATGTCTCAATATTTATCAATGAAGTCATTTAAAATAGGTTTTTGAATCAAAGTGTACCAAACCACTTTGAAAGATTTTAATGTAATTTTAGTATCAAAACATTCATTTCAATATAAATAAATCCTTAATTTTTTTTAAATCATGGACATTAATGAGAATGATTTAGAAGAATAAATATTTAAAATATTTAAAACGATATTTTAGTTAAAGAGTTCCTAACCAAATGAGAGACACGTGAATACAAATAACTGAGGAATAAAATTAATAAAAACATTATAAAATCATGAGAATAAATGTATTCATGATATAATATGTCTAACAACAGTATATACACCATATAAAAGTGAATTTGTGCATAACAACAAAGAAGTCTCAATGGACTGCAAATTGAGATAGAATCCCCTATAAAGATGGTATCCTTAGGTTAAGTATATATCAATAACATTATTAGATGTGAAAAATATAAATACACAAACAATTATTTGATATTCATTGTAAATCAATCAGAGGACTTTTACACATATTCTTGTAAAAAAACACCAATGACTTGGATGTTTAACTCAATGAATGGAAATTGAGTTTAGATTACATTGATCAAGTTCATATTGATGACTTGAGAATTTATAAATGGAGTGATTATGTGCATCAAAAGTATATACACACAAATGGGAGAGTAAATTACTACATAAATAAATAAATGGTGATTTCACACATAATCTTGGAGTAAAATAATCAATGATGTTTCGTAAAACCCAAAGAGTGAAAATCGAAATTAGAAATTCTCTTACCAATTTGTTATCTTACAAAACATAAACCCCATGAAAGAAGTATAATACAATGAAGATATAAATACCCATAAATTAAAGTATATTACACAAAAAATACAATCATTGGGAGTAAATACACCACTCAAAAGGAAATAATGTCAATATATTATGAATCTCATGGGAATAAGAAAGGAGATGAAAACACTTTACCTTGTACTTTTCTTTAGTTGAGGGTATGTTAACCTCATGTATAATAGTTAAATAATTTTTATTAAATTATATAAGAATCATATACATAAATATGATATGATATATGTGTTGAGAAAGTTTTGTTTTAAAAATCACTTTATTTTATTATGGGGAGATCATTGAGAACAATACTATATCACTTTATGATGATATTGATGTTCACAAATACCCTTATTTATTATTCCAATGATTTTACTTTGAGTATATTTCAAGAAATTAATATTTTTTATTTCTCTATATTATAATAATATTAAAGAATTTATTCCTTATAGAATATTTGAAAATGTGTTCGGAAATTCTTTTAGCATGTTCCAGACACACTGTTCATGCTTTACGTGTTCGGAGATCACTTTCACGTGTTCTGGAAAGGTAGTTCATTCCCTACGTTGAGGAGAGTAGCGTAAGAATGGAATCCGTGGTTTAATTTATGACATATCAGAAAATTATATTTAAGAAAACATATGTTATAGACAAAATTATGGAAGAAGAACCCTATGTTTGGAAGGAACCTTACGTTTGTGATTTCAAAAAATTATAGAATAAGAACAATATGTTGGTATGGAACGTTTTGATTGTTTCTCAAAAGTATGGTTCATCAAACTTAATTTTGAAAATAGCCTTACATTTTATCAAAAAGTATGGATAATATACCTTATGTTTAAAAGATAATAAAAGTATGTATCATCAACCTTAATTTTATAATGAACCATATAAATCATGTATCTTTTGTTTTTCGAAAAAGTAATGTATGGATATTGTACCATAAATTTGAGAGTTGAATAGAAATGTATTGTTTATCAAACATACATTATCAACCTTATGTTGTCAACCTTACGTTATCAACTGTTCATTATCAACCTTACATTGTGAACCTTAAATTATCAACCTTACATTCCAAGAATGTTTGCTATGTAGTTTAACTCATCATTTAGCGTCAGATATTTAAATTATGACTTCATTAAGGAACAGTCTTTATATAGATTATTATGATAATTTCAATCCCAATTAAAATACTGATTTTAAATAACATCTTTGAATGATTCAAAGATGTTTATTTGTGATTAAAATGATAGATTTAAGTGGATATTTTCATGCTGAATATTCCGGGGAGTTATGACTGCTCTGTTATTCAATGATTTGAATGTCGTGATTCTATAGGCAACCTTTATGGATCTAATTTATTTAAGGAAAATTCTTGTCATTATTCTATATATATCTATGATATTTTTTATTAAAAAAGGATGGTTAATCATCAAGAAAATATATAATAAGCTCCTAAGTTCTCCAGGACTACAGTTTTAGAGAGGCATTCGAGATTTACATATCTACAACTACCATGATCTATCAAACTTTGTTTTTCTGAAGAAGAATAAGAAGAAACACGTTAAAAATTCACCGTTTCTACACAGAAGATCTTTCATGAATACATTGATTTTGGAGTTTCTGAATTTATTTCTATATCTATTACAACTGGATCGTCTCAGAAATTCCCTTATCTAAAGAACACCTTTTTGGATGAGGATGATCTATCTACTGTCAGTTCTGTGCTGTTGCAATAGTGAGTATTAACTGTAAACTATTTCAAGACAAATACTTTTTTTATTTTGAGTAACTATATTCTCATATGAAGCTTTAGATTCGGTTCTCTATATGAACTAGAAGGATCTATTTTTAGCCTCAACATGTAAAGGTGTCAACTTCCTACACTCAGTTGTGGACAGTCTGTTGATAAGAGGACCAGATAGTAAAAATCACCAAGCTCTTGGAGTAGAGTGTTGGTGGAGTAGACTAGGGGCCTTCTGTTCCCCGAACCACTATACATGCTTTCATCCTTTAACTGTTTATTTTCTTCTTCATAAAAAATCTGATAATGATATAAGGACTGACTCAATCATCATCATAATTTGTGAATAATTTCTAGAAGAAACAATTCACCCCCATCTTGTGCATATTTGGTATAACCCAATCCAACAATTGGTATCAAAGGATGATATTTTTTCATACCTAAAACAAGATGAATGATTTTTTTATGCAGAGCATAATGGCTGATACACAAGAGGGTATGTAAATGGTTCGATCTCACTACATCAATAGTGAAAATTATGGATGTTGGAAATCAAGGATGATTATTTACTTAATGAACCTTGGATACAGAGTTTACACAAAAATTCAAGCTCCCTATGTGATTCCAGAGAAACCAGAAACAAGGAGTGTTGTTACAGAAGAAGAGTAAGACATAAAATCGAAAGCAGTGAATGCTTTCATCTGTGGTCTTGGACCAGATGAATTAAATAGATTATCTCAATGCCCGACTGCTTATGAAATTTGGCAGACAATTGCAGTTGCTTATAAAGGAACTGACAATGTCAGACAGATGAGGTATGCCACAACTAAATTGAAATTCGACACATTCAGAATGTTTGAAGGAGAAAGCATCACCCATATGAATGGAAGGCTTACAAAATTTTTAATAACATCACTACCTTAGGAGATCATATCAAAAAAGAAGATCAATACTCAAATATACTATGAGTACTACCACATAGATGGAATGAGATATTAGTAGCTATTAGACAATCATCACCATTCAAAGGTCTAACTATGAGAGAATTAATTGGAACTCTGATGATGTATGAAGCTGAGATGAAAGATGAATAAAATGAGCATAAATTATTGATCAAGAGGGAAATTACTTCTTTGAATGTAACATCCCAAAAAATACTAGAAAGATGAAGAAAGAAATCAAATTGAAATCAGAGAATTATGATTTATCTAATTCAGATGTGGAACTGGCTCAGTTGACCTGAAAGTATAGTAAATTCAACATAAAGAAGAAGGGAATTATAAAATCCTTAAAAAATTATGAAAAAGAACTAAGGGGAGTCAGATGTTATGAATGCAAGAATATGGGTCACATTAGACATGACTGTCCTCAATTAAAAGGAACAAAGAAGAAGAAAATTTTCAAAAATAATGATTTCGAGCAGAAAGACAAAAGAGAAATGAATGCTATTTTGAGTGTTTCTGAATACTCCAACATCTCATCAAAGTCTGACTCTAAAAAAAGAATCAAATCTAAAGGCCAATATTTTCTTTATGGAAGAATATAATTATGTACAATCTTATTACTCATCTGATTTGGATTCTAGTTCTAATTTATCAAATAATAAACATACTGCCTACTGCAACATGGTGGAAGAAAAATATGATTCCTTATTTATGAAACATAAATCACTAAAAAATATTCAGATTGCTATTTTAGGAGAAATATACACTCTACTAAAACCACATCAATAGTTAATTGAAAAATATAACTCATTGAACATAAACTATACAGATAATAAAACTAAAATAAAAACACAGCAAATGGAAGTAGAAACATAAAAAAGTGCAACACTTGTTTTTAAAAAAGGATAAAATACACTAAAATAAATTCTATTAAAGAATATGATTAAAAAGGAAAGATATGAATTAGTTCGTAATGGTGAGAAACCCAAAATGTGTAGGAACTATTTTATTACAAGTACAAAATGTCAAACTTTCAACTACTATGGCATACAAGGTCACATATCTAAAAAATAATATTTAAGGAAACTGAAAATAATTGGGATTAAGAAATCTTTGGTTGCAAGCAGTTTATATGATTCTATTCATTATTGAAAAAAGAAATTCAAGATTCTCAGGTCTTTGCAAGCTAACACTACTAGACCCAAAAAATATGGGTACCAAAACAAACCTTTGTTTAAATGCCAATGTAGGTAGCATTTCACAGAAGTCGAACTGAAATATGGTATATGGAAAGTGGCTTCTCCAGTCATATGAGTGGGAATTCTCGTATTTGAAAACTTAAACTCAAAAGGATGGAGAATTAGTCACATTTGGTGACAATTCCAAAGGTAAAATTATTGGAATTTGAACTATTGGAGATCTAGAAGTTGTCTCAATTAATAAAGTACTCTATGTACAAGGATTGATGCACAACCTGAGAAGTATTTCTCAACTCTATCAAGATTGTTATTTAGTTGATTTTTCTAACAACTGGTGATCAATTTTAATGAAAAATTGCTTAAATTTGGAACACCCATAATTGATAATGTTTATACTATGGACTTAAATTCCTTGGGTAAACAAAAAGTAAACAACTTAACTGCTAAGATAAATGAATCAAATATTAGGCATAGAATATTTGGATATTGCAATGTATATTATTTACAAAATTTATCTAAGAAACAATTAGTTTCTGATTTTCCTACTCTCAAATTTGAAAGTGATAGATTTTGTGATGCATGTCAACTTGGAAAGATGCACAAATCATCCTTAAAATCTGTTAACAAAATGTCTACATCTACACCTTTATGACATATCCATATGGATTTGTTTGGACCTTTAAGAATAGAATGTTTGGATGGTAAATTATATGTATATGTTTAAGTTGATGACTATTCTAGATTTATTTGGATTTTGTTTCTAAAATATAAAAGTGAAGCTTTTACTATATTTGAATGTTTTTGCAATTCTATCCAAAATGAAAAGGGTTTTAAAATAATTTCATTAAGAAGTGATCCTGGTGGAGAATTGGAGAATCAGGAATTTAATTCCTTTTTCTCAAATATGGGTTTTAAACACACTTTCTATGCACCATGAACACCTCAAAAAAATGTAATTGTTGAAAGAAGAAATAAGACTATTTAATAAATGGCTAGGAATATGCAAAACGAGTGCAGTCTTCCTCCCTATTTCTAGGGAGATGCTGTAAGTACAACCTGCTATATAATGAATAGTGTTTTAATCAGACCAATTTTTCAAAATTCACCCTATAAACTATGGAATAACAGAAAACCTAAAGTAAATTACTTCAATGTTTTTGAATGCAAGGATTACACCTTAAAAACAAGGACATTCTTGGTAACTTTGATCCAAAATCAGATGTTGGCATTTTATTAGGATATTCTTCTACTTCCAATGCTTATAATGTTTTTAATAAAAATTCAAGGATTATGGAAGAAATAGTTCATGTGAAATTGGACTAATTTGATCCCTTTGAGAAAAAAAAGACCAAATTAATGAATCTGACTCTAATGATAACATGAGACTTGAGAACATAAAAGATGATTTTGAGAAGATTAAAATGAAATTCAGTCCAGTTCATAAGAACATGATGTTGAAGAACCTAACATTGTACTACCTAGACGGTCTAGAACCCTAGATAACCATCCTTTAGAAACACTTATAGGAGAACTAGACACTAAAATAAAAACTAGAAGAAATGTAGGAAATCTTATTGAATTATCTTCCTTTCTATCCCAATAAGAACCTATGACATTAGAAGAAGCCTTAGTTGATGAAAGTTGGATGATAGCAATTCAAGAAGAACTAAACCAGTTCAAGAGAAATGAAATTTTGAATTTAGTTGAAAGAACTGAGTACTATCCATTTATAGGGACTAAATGGGTCTTTGTAAATAAAGAAGAAGATTAGGGAACAATAACCAGAAATAAAACAAGACTAGTAGCTAAAGGAAATAATCAGGAAGAAGGTAAAAATTATGATGAGACCTTTTCACCTATAGCTAGATGAGAATCTATAAGAATCCTTTTAGCCTATGCATCTCACATGAACTTTATATTATTTCAGATGGATGTTAAGACTTCTTTTTTAAATGGATACATATTGGAGGAAGTTTATTTTGGGCAACCTCTTGGTTTTAAGAAATAACAAAAACCAAATATTTTTTTTAATCTTACTAATGATCACTATGGCCTTAAACAATAACCTAGATCTTGATATGAAGGATTAAGTTATTTTCTTTTGGAAAATGATTTTACTGTTGGGAAGAAGATCCAACATTGTTTAAGAAAACTATTAACTCTAATATTTTAATATTTCAAATTTATGTTGATGATGTAATTTTTTACCCAACATACAAAAAAATTTGTTGTACGTTTTCAAATTTAATGAAAAAAGAATTTGAAATGAGTGTGTTGGGAGAATTAAATTTCTTTTTAGGACATAAAATTTATCAAAAGGATTTTGTAAATTTTTTTAATGAATGAAAATACATTACGGATTTACAAAACAAATTTGGAATTGAAAACATTAAGACATATATAACTCCTATGAGTACTAATATAAAACATGATTTTGATGAAACTAGAAAATTAGTTGACAACAGGTTATATAGAGGTATGAGTGGTAGTTTATTATATCTTACTGCTAATAGGTGAGATTTAATATATTCTGTATGACTTTGTGGTAGATTTCAATATGATCCTAAAGAATCTCACATAAGTACTGTCAAAATAATTTTTAGATATTTAAAAGGAACTATTTTCCAATCTATTCTCTATCCAAAAACATATGATTTTAATTTAATTTTATATTCAGATGATAAATTCGGAAGTTGTATATTAGATAGAAAAAGCACCTCTGGGAGTTTTCACTTTTTAGGAAAATCATTAGTGTCATGGTCTAGTAAAAAAAAACACTCAGTTGCTCTGTCATAAACCGAGATAGAATATATATAAACAGGTAGTTATTGTGCACATGTTTTTTGGATGAAAAACACTCTTATGGACTTTGAAATAAATTTTAATAACATTCCTATTTTATGTGATAATACAAGTGCTATAAATATTTCCAAATCACTATTAATCATTCTATAACTAAGAATATTGATGTCAAACATCATTTTCTAAGATATCATGTTCTTCAAAAAGATATATTCATAGAATTTGTAAGTACTGAAATTCAATTAGATCATATTTTTACTAAACCACTTCCCAATGCAGGGTTTGATTTTATTAAGGAGGGGTTAGGTTTATTTAATTTTAAATGAAATTTTATTTTTTTTACAGATTTTTTTATCTTCACTGCTTTAAATAATTTAAATATTTATTTTTATAATAATTTACAATTTCATTTTTATTATTTTCCATGTAGATTTTATATTATTTAAATAATGTAATGATTATTTTTTATGTAAATGACATGGGAGTCAAGGATGTCAGAAAACATTTCAAATTCCAAACCTATTCATTTTCTCAAAACCTTTGAAAACACCAAAAACCTTTTCTGCCTTCGTCTTCATTTGGATAAACCTTTAAAACCCTGAACCTTCAAGCCTTCAGAACATTGAAACAGAAATGGAAAAGACACATATAACCGAGGAAGGCAAAGCTAGTAATGCCAAGCATCAGTATATGGTAGGAAGAATGATTCTACAAGGAAAAGTAATCAATCTAGAATGGTTGTATCAAACAAATCTGATGTTACAACAAGCCCTCACTTTTCAGAATCTCTATCAAACTTTTAGTGGAAAAATACAAAGTTTCCATATGAGTTAGATCTTTTTCAATTTCTCAAATCCATTCATTTCACTCATGGAGATACAGATGACAACATAGATATGAAAATTGAAGAACGAGATTTTTCAATTTCATCTTTAGAAATAACTATAATCTTATAATGTCCTCATGAGGGAGTTTATCTTTTCGACATAATGAATATTGGAGATGGTGAACATAAGTCAGAGGACATTATGTCATTTTTATTTGGATCTAAAAGAATATGAAAAATGTTAGTGAAGATATGGAACCTGATCAGAGGATTCTTGCTAAGTTTTGCTGACAGGGATTAAACCTAGGATGTCAGAGATGGAAAATATTTGGTTTCCTGACAAGTACATAGTGTTTTTTCTTATGAGTGAAATAAAGTTGATTTTTTTGAGATATATGGTAAGATATCACAACTACTGCTATCAAATAGAGGCTAGAATGAAATTTTATCCCTATGGGAGGTTCATTTAAAAATTACTATTAATGTCTTATATGGTAAGATTACTAGATGCTAGAGTAAGATGAAATCTATTTTCAATCATGGAAATATAAGGAGGATTGGATTCTTTTGGAGTACAATGAATGGAAAGCTTATGCCTGTTGGAGATGTGGAAGACCTGGACTCAGCTCAGGGGGTAACCTGCTATGTCTGAGGAAGGAATGGATGAATCCAGAGAAAGTGGGACCTCAGGAAGACTGAGATTTGAAGTAGTTGATCCACCCGCTAATGAGGAATGTCAAGAGGGAGTTCAGAGGAAAAGACATCGAGTGGATCAAACTGGTGAGGAGCCTATTCAAGCCACTGCTTTTGCAACTAAACCTTTTCTGAGTTACATATTTATTAGAGAACCTATCCTAGAACAAATTTAATAACCAAAAATTTACTAGATTGAGGTTACTCCTCAAGTGGAAAATGAAATTTTTCCTCAAACTGTTGAAAGTCCTGGAAAAGTTGAAGTGGCTGGACCTGAATCTTCTCAAATTGTACAGCCTACTGAGATTTTTATAGAGAAATTGGCTCAAGAGGAAACTGTTTTAGAGGATCCAACTATGGAGTAACTCAATAAAGAACATTCTTAGGAAGAGAAATATCCCACTGATGTGAATTTTGAATATAATCCTTCTATGATTCATTTTGAAGTTCCTAATTTATTTTTTGTGTGTGGATGGGTCAGTTCATGACTCTTATAAAAAATTTGTTGAGAAACCAGTGGAAAATACTATAGATCAGATATTTGATGCTCAATCAATGCCTTTAACATTAGTACATCATGTTGAGAATCACACACATGGAGCCTCTGATTCTGTGAATGATCATGTGGAGGAGTTAATCTGAAAATTTAATAAAGTTCAAGTCCAAAATGCTTCTTTGAGAATAACATTACAAAAAGAGAGATAGAAATTTCCGAGCTTGAATGATAGTTAAATTTCAAAAATGGAAAAGGAAGAATTTAAGAATTAAATTTTAGATTAAGTTCTATAACTAAAATATGAAATGTTAATGATGTCATATTTGGATGATTTTAAGATTTTCATGGAGGAATTGTTTGAAACTGTCACAGACAGTCAACTAGGTACCTCAGGTAGTTTGCCTAATTTGATAAGGATATTTCAGGACATTACAATAGTAATGAGCAATATAAATGAAATATTGTAGGACTTTTAGTGTAACAATGCACAATTATCTGTTCTGCTGGATAATCAAAAACATCTTGTTGAATAGCTTACCTTAGATGAACCAAGGGTCAGAGTTTTTTTGAACAGATTTGCAGAGAACCTAAATCACTTTATAAAGAAGGAAGAGAGGTTACATGATTTTTTTATAGAAAATTTGATTGAATATATCCATCTAAATTGGGAATTAGGGGATATCATTGTCCAATTAGGTGACTGACTGATGAAAAGGTTACGACGACCAATGTCAGAGCTCAAGGAAGTCATTCAGAGGTGCTTAAACATGTTTTCCAAACATTTTTATCCCAACCTTTATTCTCATTGTCATTAATGTACATGAAATTATATTTTCAATAAAATATACTTGCATCTCATTTTCATATGTTTTTATTTGTTTTATTGTACTTTCTTTGTTAAAATTCTAGTAATCTAGTTTCAAATATTGACAAATAGTTTATTATAGAATTTAATTAAGTTCAGTGATACATTAAAATGTGTTATATTCCTTATTATATCATTCTTTTTGATATCATATAAAGGGGGTTAAATATGGATAAACACAACATATTTTTTTTGGGGAGAAATAGGGATAAACACAACATTCTTTTGGGGATAAATAGTGATAAACGAAAAATAATATATCTCTTTTTGATGAATTTGATGTTCATAAATACACTTATTTTTTATTCTAATGATTTTATTTTGAGTATATTTTAGGATATTGAAAATATTTATTTCTCTACATTGGAATAATATTAAAGCGTTTAATTCGCATGGAATATTTGACAAATTGTTTGGAAATTGTTTTAGCATGTTCTGGAAACATTGTTCCACCCATGATGTGGATCTAGCAGTGGTTGTGTTCTGGTTAATCTGTGAAAAAAATTACCTCATTGGGGTGTGTTTTGTATCATCACAGATCAAAAGAACATGAGGTACATATTTCCCCAGAAAAATATAAATTTTGAGAAATGGAGGTGGATGGATTTTTTCCAGGATTATGATTTTGAGATATCTTTCACCATAGGGAAGGGAAATTTCTTGGCGGATTCTTTGAGATGGAAGTCACAAAAAGAAGTGGTTTGAGAATCCACAGACACTTAAAGGGAGATGGAGGAGATGGTTTCCTTACTGTTAGATGTAGTAATGGATGATGGAAGAGGATTACTATTTCAGATGATAGTGTAGTATTCTATAATGCGGTAGGTGGATGAGTCTCAGTGTTCCAAAAAGTGAAGGCTAATAACCGTGTTCTGAGTGGTTTATTTAAGCCCCTATATGTCACTGAGTGGAAGTGGGTGACATATCAATATAATTTGTTACAGGATTACCTAGGTCTTAGGGTAAATATGATGATATTTGTGCAGTAGTTGATTGGTTGATGAAATCAGCTCACTTCATAGCAATCAAGGAGTTGAGCATGGTGGATTCATTAGGAAATATGTATGTGGATGAGGTGGTGAAGCTTCATGGAGTCAAAAAAATACATTATCATGTATTGGGATAAAAAATTTACATTGTGAGTCTGGAGGGGATTGAATCATTCTTTTGTCACTTAGTTAAAATTTAGTACTACCATCCCCCACAGACAGATGGGAAAACCAAGCAGACCATCCAGAAATTAGAGGATATACTACAAGCATGCGTCTTCGATTTTGTGGTTCTTTGAAGTGAAATTTTTCCTTGGTATAGTTTTATTACAATAATATCTACCACTCTTACATTAGCACGACTCCATTAGAGGCCTTGTGTAGATGACCATGTTGTTCACCCATGTGCTGGATGGATGTTTGGGAGGCAACTATTCTTTGTCCATATGTGGTGTAGAGTATGAAAGAGAAGGTGACGATTGTCTGTGATAGGATGAAGGTAGCACATGACCGAAATAAGTCATATTTTGATCATAGGAGAAGGTACTCAAAGATTAATAATGGGGAAAATATATTCTCAAAGGATTCCCCTCTACATGGGAAGTAATGGTTTAGAAGAGGAAGTAATCATTATCCAAGGATCATTAGACCTTTCTACAGGTTGGGACGAGTTGGCGAAGTGGCATCTTAGCAGGCATTTCCACCATAGTTGGGGAGGGTCCCAGGCGTATTTCATGTCTCCCCGCTTCATCAGTATCTACACAATGACTCCCATATCATTGATTAGGGAGAGTTGGGTATCAAGGAAGACACAACGTTTGTGGAGTGACTAGTGGAGATCCAATATTGTTCAGAGAAGGTGTTTCATGGATAGACCATTCCCTTGGTTCATGTGTTGTAGAGGAATTATGGCCTATAAGAGAGTACATGGGAGTGATAGATGCATATGCATGCCCATAACTTAGAGTTGTTTTGAGTTTTTCTTTTTTGGTTTCCCTTGTGATGTAATTCTTGAACCTTGTTTTCTATGGGATGAGTTGTTTCCTCATTATGTGATGTACAATAAATTTTTGACATCTGAGAAGTGGAGTACATGATCCCTAATCATGACACATTAATTCATATGTGGTTAAACCTATGCGGGTGAGTCGGTGCCTCCAAATGAGGACAATATCATGACATAGTGGAAGGAATTACTTAATTTATATGTTTGGACGGAGTGAATTTGGTGCTTGTGTGGCATTCCATGTGGCTGTTAGGTTGGAAAATCATAGAAGAGGTGTTTTTGGATATTGAGGTCACACTCTAAGAAGGTGGTTTATCCTTGAGAGGTATCTTACAGGGTGGCTGTTAGGACCTTATTTCATTGTGGATTAGTTTTGAATTCTCTAGGGTGAGAATAGTTTGGGAGGTATTTAATGTAATGATCCAGAACTCTGTGGCCCATTACATTATCAAATCTAGTGTTTAGGGTATTCTGGGAGGCAAAGATCACTCATTTCAAGAGTTTTCCAAATTTCTAGTTTTTCCATTGGTAAGTCGAGGCAACCAGTAGGTCAAGGAATTGGTAGGTCGAGGGCATCTGTAGGTTGAGGCGTGAGTGAGTCAGGGCATCATTGAGTCAGGGCGTCGATGAGTGAGGGCATTAGTGAGTTAGGGCATTGGTGAGTCAAGGCATCAGTCAGTCAGGGAGTGGGCGAGTCAGAGGGTTGGTGATCCAGGGCATCGGTGAGTCAGGCCATCGATGATCCATGTCATTAGTGATTCAGGTCGTCAGTGTTTCAGGATGTTAGTGCGTCATGCATCGATAGGTCGCATCGGTGGATCAACATCGGTAGCACAACATCAGTGGCTTATCATTGGTAGCTCATTGCCAGTGACTCAACGTCAGAGACTCATTGTTGGTTACTTACTGTAAATGAATCACCCATCGGTGAATCATTTCCAGTTTTTCCCAGTTTTTCCAGTTTCTCCCCTCTTACATTTAATTTTATGTAATTCAAGTTTAAAGCCTTTTTGGGAATTTCTAAATGCATTTAATAGGATATATATTATATTTTTAATATCCTAACACTCGAGGGAGTTTGAGATAGTCAGACAGTGTGATCTTGGACACGATCTGACATTAATGGACATGGAATTATTTCCTTCTATTGATATAAGATTTAGTTTTTTCTAAATTTAAGGTCCTATATTATATTTTCTCTGGGTGATTGGACAAATTTTATTCACAAAAAAGTTGTACGCAAGTGCTGTAGCCCCCTCGTTGGTTTTAATTGGATTCTCCTGCTCACGAGGCCCCTCTGTTTTGGTGCAAGGAGTTTTGGTTGCCTATTGTTCTATGTAGGGATTCCACTACTCTCTTTAATTGTGTATTACTCGGGGGGGGGGGGGGGCATAGTAAGGTTCTTTCATGAAAACTAAAAAATCTAAATTTTTAGTAATATTAATTATAATGATGAAATAAGGAATTGATAATGGGATGGTAATGGATTGATGATGATCATTTGTTTTATTTTTTATCTTTGATTATGATGTGATCTATTGTGGTCGTGTGACCTATGAAAATCATGTATGTTGGCGGTGTTTTCCTATGCTTGGGTGATTATTTATATATGTTGTTGTTTACCATAGGATAATTACTATAAATATCAGTCAAACTAATCATATACACTTGGTAAAACAAATGGATTCACCAGGATAAAACCAATTGTCTGATCAACCCTTATTGTCAAAGTAGAAATTAAAGATCCTTTATTGGCTAAATCTAAATACAATCAACTTATTTTGGTGTGGTTGTGTTCTATGTGGGGTTTTTTTGGGTTTTATTATTTATGAGGGTTATATAGAGGATCTTTTAGTAGCATGGTTGTGGCATAAGGGGTGGATAGAGGGGTTGGTTTTGTGAGAAGGGTGTGGTATGTGTGTGTAGTGGGGTTATGGGCTAGTGGTGATTGTTATGGGATTTGTGTATGAGGTGGTGAACGAGGTGTGATGGTATCTTAGGTTAAGAGATTGATTGATTGTGTAATGGATGGACTTTTTATGATGAGGGAATTCATCTTGGTAGTTTTTGGGAAGAGGGTATATTGGATGGTTGTGTCATTATTTCAGATTTATGGGTCGGTTGGGTGTGGTTTTGTTGTGCATTATGTCTTCCAGATTTAGTTGTGAGTGGATAATTGAGAAAGATAACTTTGATGATCAATAGTTGGAAGTGGTTGAACAGGTGTTCAGGAAATGGGAGTGTGCAAGATATTGTTTTACCTCAGTCCTTTTTCCATGTGTTCCATGGATAACTATGTGGTTATTACTTGTGATGTGTTTAGTAGTTTACCATGTAGGGATGGTAATAAATAAATAATGACAACTAGTTAAATGAAAGGGGTGGGTTGATGTTTTTTTTTGAGTCTATTGTGTGTCTTTGAATATAAGGTTAGGAACAAGGGATGTTTTTATGTGTCGGCAGGTTGTTTTTTTGGGAACCCATAGGTTGGTCAGAGTGTTCATTTACTTATATGTATAAAATTATAGTTCCTTATTTTTTCTATACGCACCCCACCCGTGATGAGAATTACATGTAGAACAAACCCATTGTTATGGGGCAGTGTGTATTTACCAACATCCCAATGGGAGGATGGATGGTTGGTTACTGACTTTACCCTTCCCCCTCTTCTAGGAATTTATCACCCATGACTTTTCAGGGAGGCTGTAATGGCATGATGATTATCAAATTATCAGTATTGGCTGCGTGAGTAGTGGTTTGTTTCCCTGGAGTCTTTAGGATAAGAGACAAATGTTTTGTGTAGGGTGTGGTATGTGTGAGGACCAAGGGTTTTTGGGCAGGATTGCGTTGTGGTTTGAGGCCCAGGTGTCTTCAGGCATGACTATAGTGTGGTTTGTGGCCTTGGTGTGTGCGGGAATGTTGTTACAGTGGGGCATGTGGATGAGCGTGGTAGTGTCCAAACATTCACTATTTTGGATGAGTAGTTAACCAGTGGGAAGTGGTGTGGGGTAAAAATATATCGATGTGCTTTTTATATTACATTACTTTATTTACGTTATATGGTGAGTGTGCCTTGGTGAGGTTGGGTGGTTAGTATTCCTTGATAGGTACAGTTGGTTTCAAATGGTTTCCTCATTAGGGCATTAGTATGATCCTCCCACTTGTACACGGGTGTCTTTTTTTTCACTACTATGTATACCTTAATGAACACCATACATATATAAAACTATTTTTATGTTTCTAGGGAGATTACACGGACCGTACTAGACCTTACAAGCTCAAACGTTGGGGGCAGTTGCTGTGTTGCTACGTAGCTTTTCCTTTGGTATTTACTTTAGAGTTTTCTTTGTATATATAGTAGTTATAAATAAAAATGCATATGGGATGGACTTTTGTTTCTTTATATATATCTATCTTGTAGTTTTGTTCATTTATACATATTATATCTTGATCTAGGTTACTATAAAAAGGGTAATGCCTCTAAATTTTTTGAGATTTTTATACCCTTGGTGCTGGTCTCCACACCGAGGCCTATTGGAGGTAGGTGTTTGGGGTCATTATCTCCCCATCATATAAATAAAGGAAGGTCTCATCATCTTCATATCCCTTCCCTCATCTTGAAGAACTCAGTTCATGACATATCAACACCTTTTGGAAAAGGTGTAATTTTCAAGGTGAAATGATAGGAATGTGATGTCTAATCATATTGGATATTTAGTTAGTAATATGGGAACTCGACCTCCCATACATATTACATAACAAAGGATAGGGTAACACTCTTTACTAGTAGGGTACGTATTACTAATGTATATTTAATATTTCATTAAACATTGTGAATATAAGAGTTTATTTTGTAGTGAGGGGTATTCAGTTAATTGGTTTTAGAGGAAGTTGTGTTCCCTGTACTGTGAAGTAGATATTCCATATTCTCACTCCTAGAATAATTAGATGAATCCCTTAGAACTTTTATATATTTACATTACTATTATAAATTCCTATTTTATTATCTCTCTCATTTATTAGATACATATAAATTTTATTTATTTAACTTCAATTATTTCATCATTTAATTCTTTTTTGCTTATAAATTTAAGTTTTTAGCTACATTGTAAAATATATGATAAAACCATTATCACATAGTTTTATAATTTTTTTAATGTTTTATTAAACTATAATTTTATAATGATGATTAAGGTGTATAAAATAATGAAGAAATATATGAGTTTATTGTTAGATTATTTTTCAAGGGAAAATTTCAATCAGAATATTTTAATTAGAAAATTTATCTTTAAAAGAATAGTTAAATAAACCAATGAATAATTCCATCTTCATATAATTTATTAACATAAAATCATAAAATTTGATGTTAAAATTATTTTTAGTGATGTTTCCATTAGTTTTTATTATATAAATTATAATTTGAAATCTCTATCATAAATTACTAAAAGTGATTTCTAATAATTAATTAAATTGATAATATTTATTGCTAAATTTTCGTACAAAATCACATTTAAAAAATCAATGAAACATAATGGTATAATTTTTCTACATCAAATATCATATTTATAATAAATTATTTAAATAATGGATTGAATTTTAGTTTTTTAAAATTGATATTATTATATTTAATTACATTATGTTTTTCTATAATTATGTTTGTTCTTTATAATAACTTAATTAAAAAAACAATTATAATTAGAACATGATTATCAATATTTTAGAAAAATATCTATGATTTAATTAAATGTTAAATAGATGAATAATAATGGATTTTTATAGTGATATTATTTATTGAAATTTTTATCTGTTGGAAATTTGAAATATTAATAAGACACGAAGTAGAGGTTAGTGAAAATTGAGCCAAATGAAAAGCGTATATTCTTGTAAAAAAAATTCATCTGTTACTTATCACGAGAAATTATTATTCCAAACAAAATAGACATGTGATCACTTTTAAAATTAGTAAAAGTACAAATACTATGTAATTCTATGCACCTATGGCCTCTTATATTGGTTTTATATAAGAAAACTCCAAATAAAATCATGTACTGTATCGAAAATTTACCCATTTATTACATATTTTCTTAAAACAACACCCTTTACAAACATGGGTAAGAAAGTGATTTCAAATTGGAAATATGATAAGAAAAACTAATAATAGAAAAACCCTCACCTCATTTTATGTAGACAGTTTCGAAGGATATTCCACCATATGTGTTTTGATAATTTTTTCTTCACATGGAAGGTACTCTTGAAATTGGTCATGCCACAAGGGATGTTTTCAAAAAATGTTTCTTTTAAAATATAATTACGACTGATTATATGTCACGTATTACAAAATACAATTCTTCTATATTAGGCCTCAAATGGATCAAATTTGAAAAAGTATTTTAATCTATGTTTTTTCACAAATTTAAAAATATACAGTTGTTATATATGACAAATAAAATAAGTAGTTTCCCAAATAATAATTAATTACGTTGCATAAACAATACATTTGACAAAATGTGGGGTGAATTTTCAAGCTCAAAAAAACTCTTGAGGGTGATACCAATATATTAAAACATTCCACTGTAATACACATAAATATCTTAAGTAATGAATAATGGGTTAAAGGGTGCAAGGGTGACATTGTAGAAACATCCCTATGAAAAACCATATTTGGTTTTACTTTAACAATTGAGTATAATATAAAATTATAGTATTTGATTAAGGATTGTTCAATTCTAAAAATAATTCAAAGGTAAATATAATTCAATAGATAAAAAATTTGCTTCATATTCCATCACAGGAAAGATACATATAGAAATAATAATAATGTTACTAATTTTTTTACAAAATCAAAAATAAATTTTAATAAATTAATAAATACAATTAATTTATTATTATTTTAAATAAATTATTAATTTTTTTAATATCATTAAGAAAATATGAAAACCTTTCTTCATCACATTTTTAGAGTTACTATATATAAATAATTTGGAATTAGTCATATCATTCCCTATTTTTTATTCTAGATTGAAATTGGAATTTTATATTTATCTTTTATCTATCATTACAAATAACTTATTTTATCCTCACTGGAATATTTAAACTCTTTATTATGTCACTTTCATGTCCTATGATATAAATTCATCCACCATTATCTTGTTAGGGATAAAATTAAACACTTTTCAACACTATGTTCATGAAACAAGACGTTTCCTGGTTTTAAATTATAATAGATACAATTTTGGGATAATTTATTATGGTATACATAATGATGCAATATATGAACCATTATAACATTAGACACTTTAGCTAAAATTATTCGACTGTCTCTCGAAACAGTATCAAGATCATTACCTGTAGTGGCTAATATTAAAAATCATAAGATAAATATATTTTTTTGAAACAACAAGTGAAACCTCACAGGAAAATTATTCATCTTTTTATCAACTAATATGTTTAAAAAGAGAATAATTTAATGATGGTGGGTAATTTTCATGGAGCTTAGTAGCCTAAATAAATACTTTTATCATAATATCCATGAACAAAACACAGAAATAAGGCCTCCCATATTTCTAACATAGTGCTAGAGACATTATCAAAAAATTTCAATAAAAATATATTTTCCACTAAATAATTTTTTACCCAATCTTACAGTCAAATTGAATATAAAAATTTAGAAAACATTTATAATATACCATTAAGACACTATTATACAGTGAATATTCATTTCAATCAACCATTAAAATTTCCAAAATCCTTATAATGTGACTTTTCACAAATGATTTGTGAATATTGTATTCCATAAATATATGTCACATGTAACTTTGTTTCTTATTTTAAGGCTATTGAGTATCAAAAACATGAATATTTTAGGAAACATATATAATTTTGATCAACTAAAACCCAATTATGTAACACCTAATTGAAATCATTCAAAAATGAGTATTCACATAATTTTTTTTAAAATTTGGTATTATATAGGATCATCACTAACCTTGTGAACCTCACCAAATCTTCATTTACCTTGTAGATTCAAAATATCAATGTGGTGGTTCAAAATCAAAAAATAATTAATTTGATAACCATTATTACCTTGAATACAGTTCATTTTTTGGATGATCCTTCCATTATACAGTTTATAAAGATCCATCACACAAAGGAATATTTAATCCACTTAAAAAATATATATAATCAAATAAATAGTTGATATAAAAAATTAAATTAAATTCATTATTCCTATTTTGTGGAATTTAGAATACAACCTATCTTTCTTCCACTACCCCAATATCGAAACCAAACATGCTCTGAGTATACATAGTTTTATCAAATATTATTCGGTAACAAATTAAAATAATTATCACCAAATAATTAAATGTTTAATACTTTTCAAATGGGGTTTATAAAACTCATACTATATGAGAACGTCTTCTTATTTCAATCCTGACTCTAAATTAGTTACATATTTTCTATATTTATAATGTTGAAATAATCATAAGTTAACAATAATTTTTTTAATCATGTAGTCAAATAAAATCAATGATTAAAATTTAAATAAATTAAATTATTTTTTCTACATTTGAGGGGTTTTTATTGGAAGAATAGTTATAAAAAATAATCATATTAAACATTAAAGATATATAGATACATTCCAAAGAGAAAAGTAAAATAGGTAGTCAACAAGGTTAGGGAACCAATCATGTAATATATAAAACATATTCCAAAGAAAAAAATATATAGATATTAAAAATAAAAAGATATTTTATGAATTAAAGGATTGTATAAGAGGATATAATATATTATAATCATGTTATAGTGATAATTAATGAGATATAATTATATCACTTAGAGTGATGTTGTCTTGACTAGTTTATAACTAAGAGTGATAAACACAAAGAGAATGGTGTGATATACATGTGATATTGGTCATTCCAAACAATATTCTAAATTAATCCACAAAAATTTATCATACCTTCATCTAAATATTAGTGGATGCTGTTTATTGGATTTATAATGCATCATAATGAATTTTTATGAATTGAGAAATCAGAGATAATTTTTATCGAATTAATAACATATCCTAGAACTATTGAAATTCTAGAATTTTTAAGATACCCTTTGGGTATTAATTTTAATCCTTTTAGAATCCAAGAATAACATATATAAAAGAGGATAAACACATTTGTAATTTCATAAAAATCTAAAAATATGTAATGAATGAAAAAATGTTTCTATTTTTCTCATTCTCCATCAAAATTAAGCTTCCAAATGGATATTATGTGAAGGAAATTATAAAATGAATTTTTATTTTTAATCACACAACTAGGGGTACCTTTTTCTGTTATAAGTCATTTTTTTCACTAAGGGGTCTTCATTAACAACTATAAATGGTCAGAATATTTTCTTTAGGTTGGACTTTTTTGGTATGTATTTTAAAAAAGATATAACAATATTGTTTTCCATGATATACATAAATTATATGGGAAATAAATGTGGTTATTGATCATGGTACTGGAAGAAGAAATATGTGTTATTCCATATTCATTCAAATCAAGAATATATTCTCTTAAAATAATTATATCATAAGATATTTAATTCTGTAGTACAGTTAAAAATTCATGTTTATAGTTAACCATTGGATTTTATATATAAATATAGCTTTATTTAATTCACAACACAACTACTGATAGTCATGTAGTTTGAATGTGGCAGTGAACATTCATTAAACCATTGAAAGCGATATTCAATATCATCATATATAATATAGTGAAATGAAAGGATTGAGATATTTTATATTATAGTGTGTTGTATACTTTTAGATTTTTCTATATCATACACAATGATATAGAAAGATTTAATATTCTAATCTTATTTCCAAATTTTTTTCTCTAATTATAAATTAAATATGATATAATCAAGTCTCTTAAGAAATATTCTTGGAATATTTATTGCAAATCCCATAAAATAAATCACATGAGAAATGATTTCAGTACACAATGTTGTTTTCTCATTAGAAAATGTATATGACAAATATATTTTATAGGAGGAAAGTTAGAGTTTATATTGATATTTGATAAGTTAAAAATAAAATAATCAAATTGAAATTGGATTAATTTTTTTTGAGACACCATCTTAATCCAAAGTAAATGAAACAAAGAAAAATTAATAAGACTTTGAATATATTTTGGAATATATAATTGGTGTAATAATAATATAATTTTATATTTATATTATTTTTCATTACCAAATTTTTTGACAATATATTTTTTATTATAATTATTTTCAATTGTTGTAAATAAAAGATAATTGTTTTTGGTAATTTTGTGTTTTGGAATGTTAATGAAGTATAGTGTAGGATTCAATAACCTTTTAATATAATGTATATCTATACCATGATGGATTTTATAATATATAGTTTGTAGGAGTTAGTGGGAATACTGGTATAAATTTCCATCTTTGTACATTTTAGCAGAAACTAGGCAGGTTATTCTTAGTGCGGTTAAAGGATTTTTTGAGAAATGAAAACATGAATTGTACATGGGTCACTGATAATTGTATATTCTCATTAAATTAAAAAAATTCTTGGAGATTTTTAAACATAATTCATGTCAGTTTAGATGAAATTTCAGTGATTGTGCTCGTCAAAGGCATAATGGAAATATGGAACACATTCATGCAATATTTGTGGTATAAGGTGATTTTTGAATGGAAAATACCTATGAAAGACTAAGATACACTAAAGGGAAATTTTAGGTTCAATTTAGACTATTAATTTTATTTATCAATATAGTATAAGACTCCTTTTATAGTAATAAAAAATGATGAACGACTTATATAAGATTAGTTAAAATGGGAAACTAAAAGAGTTCACATACTATGGAGAAAGGTGTTTTGACTAAAATATTTCATGGGATAAAGAGGAAACAATAATCTAAGAATAAAGGAAGCCATTTTAAAGGTGTTTTATAAAGAGAATAACCATTTCATGGTAGTTGGTTTACCGAATCATAGTCATTCTAAAGTGGATCTTGAAGGGGGATTTTCACGTAAATGGCATGTTGTGGAGTTTTAAAAACTAGGGTATATTCCAAAAATTAATGTTTCGAATATTTTAACTACTTAGAAGCCATATCATTAACTCTGTAAACCTTAATGGATCTAATAGTAGAGATATACATGATTTTGATCCAATGTATGAGATTAAAACAAAGGATGTTCAAGGTAGTTAATTATTAAATATTTAATTTCAAAAATTTGGACTACAAATATAGGAAATTGACTAGAAAAAAAACTAGGGAAATGTTCTTGATATGATTTTGATAGGGAGAGAGATTTAAAATCATGGATGAATAAAGATAAGGAAGAAGGCTATGGATGTCACTGAATAAGTATAATTCATTAGTGTAGAGTGGTTGAATTTAATTTTAGAAAAGGACATGTTTGGAAGTGATGATTTGATATACATACTTATAAGGACCACAAATTAGATATCATAGAATCATAAAGGAAATGGATTGTTTTTTGTTATTATTTATTCTAACATTGTTCTTGTGATTGTAACCTATTTTTTGGAATTATCTATTTATCATCACTCTTATAAATTAGTGAGTGTAAGAGAAGAAAACACATTGGATGAGTAATGGGATTTTAAAAAAATTTATAATCACCATCTTATGAAGTAGTGATTATTTATAATATCATAAAATCATTGATATGAACTCCTTGGATGTATCCTGGTGTGGGTGAACCTTTCATGAATTTGAAGTTAGTATTTATGTGGTAATTCAAATGACTAGATTAAGAATATCTAAAAGTAGGGTTTGATTTAATGTTTAGAGAAGAGGTAGTGGGAAATTTTAGTAGTGGTAAGATGATCAGAAGATAATATATTCTAATTTAATAATGATTAAGTGGTCTGTTGTTCAAAGGATATTTGAAAATAATTTTTAGTTTAAATTTAGGGTAATGATGATATGTAATGTAATTTACAGTTAAAGTTTTTAGAAAAGGGTATAACGTGAATGTAATCAAGTTGATACATTTAGAGAATATAATTCCACAACAAAAAGTTAGTCGTAATGCTAGTTTTTACTATGGGAAATCAAAGGTATCTAAAGAATAGAGTGGGTACCTCATTAAATTTAAAATGTAGTAGAGAAGGATTTCTGGATATGTCTTATAATAAATGTGAGGTGTTACCGCTTGTATATGTGTTCAATGTCATTGTGACCTGGATTGAGAAGGCGATATTATATAGTTAGTAATTACATATCTTAACAGTAAATAAATAAAACTTTTGAGTAATGAAATGTTAAAAATTCTCTCCCATAGATATAGTAATAACATATGAACCACATAAAATATTATTTTTTCACTTTTTATTTTCTATTTCTCTTTTATGCCATGAGTTTTTAGAATTTTCTAGAGTCGTTATATTGGTCTAGTTGGTTTCATTATTTTTGGTGTGAAGGATTCCTATTTTTTTTACATCATGTTCATGAGTGTATTTAGGGTCAATGATGTTCTTATAGTTTTGTTTCTCTTTGTTGGAGCTTCTAGATGATAACTCTCATTTGATCAGTTTTCACCAATCCCAGTAGAACCAATTAACAATTTCATTGTGTGTGTTTCTATATTTATTCATTTTATAATATTATTGTGCAATAAAAATAATATGCACTAAGTATCTTTTCAAATTTGAATCAATGATACATTATAATTATATAAAAGATGAAATTTAAACCACCCCAACTCACCCACAATGTGTACCATGGAAACTCATGTTATAATAAGTGTTATCAGTGCCACAAGTTAAATCTTGTAGATTATATTATTAAGATTAATTAAACTGAAGTTTCTATTGAAGATTATTGGAGTATCCTTATTTAATTTCTATAATTATTAGTTGTCAAAAAATATAATGAGACATTATTTGCAATATATTTTATTTGATGTTTACTCAAAAAAACAATTAGTAATTCCTATAAGTGATTCTGCCAAAATTTCAATGATCAGAGGAGAAATAGAATTACTAAATTATGATACGAATGATTAGAATTCCTATTCTAGATGAAATATATAATCATATATAGATGAATGTGATTATTTTCACTACAACTAATTTTTTCAAGACAACATTTCAGATATTTATAATGGTGAAATAAATGTGAAGGAGCGAATATATATGTTTTTCTTAATAAAATTGTTAATTTCATGATGCGTTCAAGTGAAAAAATTGAAAGTTTATTCAATATTATTATTGATGTTTTTAGAGAAATTCATATAATTTTTCCTGAGATAAAGGATATAGATATAGTAAAGTAGATCATATAGATATTATCACCAATTTATAATCCAAATTCATATGGGGATGATCTATTTATGGTCTATATATACTCATTGATGCATATGAAATTATATTGGATATGTAATGTTATTCAAAATATTTTTCTTGAAGAAATATCCTTGCAATTCATGGAGAAACAAGTGATTCAAATTAAGGACAATTAATTTGTCCTAATTAATGATTTATTATCTCTTATAATAAGGATTCATAATGATTAAAATAAATACTTAAGATAAGCTACATTTATCTTTCCTTCATTATGGAAAGGTTGGAAACATCACATATATGTCTCTAAAAAATTATATTGTAATGGTTATTGAGATTCAACTCACCTAAAAATTGAGAATGAAATTTTTCCCTTGAATGAAATACAATTTTTTAAAAATATATGGGATGATGTTTCAGTGAAATGTTCTTGTAATTAAATAGGATATTTATGTCAAGAAAGATATTTAAGAATTTATAAAAAAACATTTCTCTCATATATGGAAGATATAATTATGTATACACTAAAGAAACAAAAAAGTGGTAAATAGAATGATCAACTGGAGGGATTTTTTGATCTAAAAGATAATTTGGAAGGAACAAATGAAGATATTGACTTATAAATGAATAATAAGAAGAGAATTGAATAAATTTTTAAAGAATTCACAGGTTATGTTGATGATAGTGAAGTATATATTAGTATTATTGAGAAAATTGTGGAGGAATATTAAAATGTCAATTAAAACATAATGAAGTTTTAAACTATGGGTTAAAGGTTAAAGATTAGTTTGTGATAATTAAATATATTAATATGTACATCATATAAACATATATGAAAACTGAAACACTTTGATAAGAAATTGTATCTTTAAAAAGAATTGTGACTATGAAACAAAATCAGATATATAAAGGAAGAAGCTATTGATTGTAATGTTATTCGATCATGTATTAAATGAAAGGAAAAAAATATCCACCTTTTTTAAAGAATTACTGAGGGAAACATTTCCAATCTTTAATTGAAAAAGGCACATTGGATTCTTTTTTTAGACATAAAAAACAATGATTGTATTTTTGGAGAGTAATGGGAAGATGAATATAAGAGAATGTTCAAATTAATTAAGAACATATTAAAAATTAGATATGTTATTTAAAATCTGTTATATGTTGAGAGATTAAAGGAAAAAATAATTCCATTGATGAAATTAAAAATTCTTGGAAAGCTAGGCCACAAGATGTTAAAAAATGATAATTATTTCATATTAATTATCTGATAATAAAAATTCCTTCAATAGATAGTATTTAATATCTATAATATTTGGAAGAAATGGGTTGATTATAAAAATGCCTTGGGTGTTATTTATATAGAAGGAAAAGAAGAATATAGTCAAGTCAATATAATATAATTAATTTGCGAAATATTTTTTAACCCTTATATAAATTAGTATATGAAATAATTTCTTATACAAAATAAAACTAAGAGAAAGTGACATATGAATTACTACATCTTGAAGTATCATAGAGAGATAAAAATTAGAATAAGTTGGATAAATTTATTCTTGCTGATACAAACTCAAAATATATAATGAATGGTATTAAGTGGATCTTTTATGGCATATATTCATCCCACATTATAATAAAACTAAATCTTCCAAATAATTTGAAGGGTAAAGTTAAGGTAATTGTTTTATTTTGAAATTATGAAGCTCTAATGACCCATATAGTGAGACTCTCAATGATGGAGATGTATTGGAAAAATATAGAAGTTCTATATATTAATGGTATTCCCTTAATTTTTTGAGTGAGATTTAGTTATGTTACACATGAATGGAATTCAAATTCAATGGGAAATATTTTCATATTTAATGTAATGAAATCCACTTTTTTGAAATAGAGAAATTGTTTTTGTGTGGAAAACATTTTCAATACATGTCTTATTACTATAGAAGAAAATATACTATGGAATGAGAATATTGGTTACATTTATTAGTTGAGTATGGATAATTTTCAATGTAGAATGTTGTTATTTATATTCTTTATCTATATGAGAATAAATAAAAAACTAATTAAAAATTTTTGAGAAAAAATATTGTGGGAAATATCTTTTATCTATAGAATAAAAAAGCATCAAATATGATGAATTTGGTCCAAACTGATGTATGTAGTCCAATAAATAAAGACAGAGCTCTATGGGAGAACTAATTTATTATATTTTCTGGACTATTGTAGAATTTGATTATCAATGTTTATAAATTATAAAAGAGAATTTTTATACTTAAAAAGTGATTCTAATAAAGAGTGGATAATTAAACTAGAATAATAATGAGGGTCTTGTGGTCAAATAATGGAATTAAATAGACATATATTAAAGTTGAAATTTATATATAGAAACATGGAATAAAGTAATAAGTTTCATATTTAAGGACCTTTAATAAGAATGGATTTGTGGAAAGGAAGAATCACTTGGTAAATAACATAGACAACACCTTTTGGATATAAATTACAATCTCTCCCAAATTTTATAAAGAGTCTACCTAAGTGGTTTTTTTAAAAAAAATATGACATTTATCTATTCTAGTTAGGATAACATGCCTAATGAAATGTTATATGAGTGAAAATTCTCATTGGAATATCTCACATTTCTAAAATGTTACTATTTCAATTGAAATAAAAGAGGGAAATCATGGAAAGTATGGTATTGAGGTAGATGAATGTGTATTTTTACCCTACTAATCAGAAAACATCGACTATAAATATTTTACTAAAAGGATTAAAAAAATTATTAAAATTAATGATGTAAAATATAATAAATAATAATCTAAATAAAATTATATAAATTACAACCCTAAAGAACTGTGAAAATGAAGTGATTACTGAGTATTTAGAATAATCAAACAATACTCCAAATAATGTTGATTTTGAAGATGAATCGTAAGATGATAATAGTTCTGAATAATTTCTATCTCTAAAATAAAATATATGAATTTTTTTAAAGTTATATTGATCTAATGAAATATCCCATTTTAACTTTGTCCCTTGATCTAGCCCACCATGGAGCCCAAATCATGCCCTCGATCACCAAAAGCTTTCAAAAAGCACCGAGGGTATACAATGAGATATTTTGGAATAATTTCACCCTTCGAGACACCTAAAATAGAATATAAAACCCTCCAAAAAAAATTAATAATGATATTATTATAAATTGTACAACAATGCTCATTAATAAGTATCAGTAATAATATAAATCATGTAGATAGAGTATAAAATAACGAAATAAACAAAAATATAAACATAAATTTTTAATAATAACGATATAGTAACAAAAATGAATCCCTAATATATATATATATATATATATATATATATACCGGAATCCAAAAACTATGTAATGGTCAAAGTGAATGATACATCGACATCCAAAAGAACCATTGGATGATCCCAAAATGGATCTATATTGATCCAAATACAATGACATGTAGTCACCACCAATAACCAAATCATAGAAAATAAAGAATACATCATTATAAACCACCAAAGAATGTTGATCCCTTCATTTTTCATGAGTTAGATAAAACCAAATCCACATAAAACTAATGTATATATGTAGTTTATAACGGAAAATCCCAATAGGATACATCCATTAATATATAATACAACTTTCACAATGAAAACTGTTAGAACTAGTTTGAAAATATAATTTAAAAAAATAACCTTTCATGGAAAAATCCTTTTCCCTAATACATGAGTTTAAAAATTTACATCATATTTAATTTGTAATACTTTTATTTATAAATGAATAAAAACATGGGTTGTGAAAAAACAAATAATAACATAATATAAACATCAATATTTAATGTGAGTTAAGAAATATATCATCAATGAATTATTTGGGCATTAACCATTTGAAAAAATATATAAAAAAGGTATCATGGAACACTTGGTTAGATTATGTTAAGCATACAATAACCAAACCTTAGTTTACCATCTTGACCTCATCGGGAGATAATGACCTTTCCTATGCAATAATCTCAACTAATGGCATCAGCCAATTCAATAATCTAAAATAGTGTAACACTCATCTAAATTATCCATACACATATACATGATTCCTATGAATTACTCAATAAATATAAATTTTTATAGAATATACAACATCATGTTGTCATATAACGAATCATGAAAAATTAATAAAGAATGTTATAATATATATATATATATATAACAGTACATCAAATTATCACAAAACAAAAAATGAAGGCTCAGTATATAGAATAAATTGTTCACCCCCCATGTCCAATGATGCATTTTTTAGATTTAATGAATAATATTTATAATTATAGTGATAAATAGTAATTTATTAAGAAAAAAAATAGAAAAAACATAACGAAAAAATCCTCAAAAAAATTATATATGCCCATTTATATGTAATTTATAATTATTTTATATTAAAAAAATATTTTTTCACATAAATTATTTCTTCACTATTGAATCATATGAACATTATCATCGTTTCATCACTGGGTTATTGGATCCATACTGGAATCCCACTTTTAGTAATTTAAAAATTCTCCATAAACCTTGGAACATCATTATAGAATTATTGGGTGTTAGTGAAGATAATTCTCATAACTTGCATCGATATATCATGATCACACCATGAACTACTTTGATACTTTAATTAATATAATATTTCTAATAGAAAATTCATAGGGAGTAGGATTATCATAGATCTCTATTCTTGAGAAATATCTTGATAGTTCTCTCTCAATGGTTTAGACTATTCTCTAAGCTAAGCCATTGTTAACAGTAATGGAATCTCACAATAGAATGATATAAACTAGATTATATATATATAAGAATAAGAATAAATAATTTCACATAGTTTCATTAATATTACCTTAATCCTTAGTGAACTCCATGTTGAAAAATAATAATAGAAAGATTATTACTTTTCCCTTAACATGTTCATAACCGAAAGATAAATAATGATCAAATCCTAATTAAAAATTTAATAATTATTTAATTGATATATAATATATCATTTCCACCCAGATCATTAAAATAGATCATGTAACATTATGTTACCATTATTTATTTATATTTATCCATTATCATTAATAATATTTCCCATATTTCAAAATTTTATTTCTTCTAGAGTTTTTAGATAAATATTTAAGGTTAGGAGTTGTGTAGGGTTGAAACATAGTTAGAAAAATCCTAATATTCATCAAAGTAAACCATGTACCTCATCTTGAGAAACTATAGGGTGGTGAATATTTTGTTCTAACTATGTGGCCTTTTCCCAAAGATGTAATGCTTGGGATAGTACAGATCCCGTGGCTAGTGTATCGATTCTCAAACTATGAAGCCAACCCATGAACCCCTTGCAGATAAATCAAGATGGATAAAATTTTTGGTGTGTGGTTTTTATAATAGTGTGTTCAAACCATGTGACTCTATCCATATTCCTAGTAAAGGAACACATTTAGGTCAAGTGTTAGATATTACTATGTATCTTATCCTATGAAATGATGTGATGTGATTTTAAATATCCTAAAAATTATAACTACGATCTCTAATCCACTGATGTAAAATACAAAAACCATTTAATATAACATAACTAGACCGTTTGTATTTTATTGGATCTTTAGAGAAGATTTCAACAACTCTACCACCCTTCTACTTAAGTCATTTTGTTGGTGGATGCGATTGATCCCACTATGGTAAGTGTATTCTCTTTGATTTGGAATCCTTCTTTATTCTCTTCACTCCTTATCTAATATTGATGGATCCTTATTTTTTGTGGATCTAATCATTGATTTTATGGATTATAATTCTATGTATCCTTCTTTTGAATTCTTCATATTTAAATCTATGTTTATTTTCCCCATATTGAGTTATTGATTGATCATGTGAATAATGGTAGGTGGTTTCATAAGACTTTTTCCTTACACATGAAACCTCAATTGCATTATTTATTTAAAATTTATTTTCAATTATTTTCTAATATTTAATTTTAGATGATATATATTTTTTTTTCAAAATGATGTAAATTTAGAAAAAAATATTTTTTAAAGGTTTTATAAATATCAGGATAGTTTTGATGGAAAATTCATTAAAATGAATGATGATTTTAAAAGGAACTAATTTGATAATACCTATTATTTTGTTTTGAAATTGAAATAGAATTTTGATACTTGAGATTTGGCCTTTAAAATTTGAATTATATTTAAAATCATTGTTTTCCCATGATTGATTGATTGATTGATTGAAATCACATATGAGACTGTGTAGTCAGTGGGTGAATGAGGCAATCCCACCAAGACTCTGATTCCCATGAAATGAATTGATGATGAAAGATCTAACCAAAAAAAATTTAAATGAGTTCCCTAAATGGGATTTTAATTGATTCTATCATAATAAATTGATCCATAGGGACATGTGAAAACATGAACTATGATTTACTGGCCATGTACTGTTAGGATCCTATACCAAGGAACTGAAAAACTTCATGGAATATAACCATGATGTTTTGTTTTTATTTAATTGTCACACACTAGTGTTTTTTAAAATATTTAATTTATTCCCATATACTTTATTAAAATATCCATTTAAGTATAAATTTGATATACATTCCATCAACACGGTTTTGAATCTTCTTAAACCGAAAATATTAAAAAATTACCATCCATTTTACTTTTAAAAAATTGAAGTATAAATGGTCAATTTTATATACATTTATATTTATATATTTTTTATCCCACTCTAAATTTTCTTTTATGGGTTTTTATATTTTTTATTTCATGTCTAGAAAAATGGAAATATACACTTAGTGGTGAGAAGTGTGCTTGATTCATGGGACCTTGGGTGACGGAAGTGACTAAGGGAACTATGATCGACTCATTACATAGAGATTATGAACATTCTTATTTATGGATATTGTGTAATCTTTTCAGATGGTGTACTTATTTTGGATCTTTATATGTTTTCTAGTGGTACTCTATTATCCTCTACGTGTGTTTGGAATTCTAACTATTCATTATTTTATCTTCCACTATTAGATCTATCTTTTGTTTCATCTTAGGAAGAAATCATTACCTATGACCATTCATTGATTCCATTGTTCTAATCACAAGTATATGGGGATTAAGAACTCCATTTAGGACATGTAAGTGCTGGAGTAGGTATTAACATACCGAGGTAATCAGTTGGTTCTTAAAAATAGGTATTAGAGGTGCAAGGTTGTGTGTCTCTCCTTGATATTAGGGTGTAGTATTGGTTTTCCTTGTAATTATGAGGTATGATTTTCAAGAATTAAGGCGTAGTTTACTTAGGAGTTCCAAGACAACCCTCATCATGGTGACATTTGGGCCACTATCGTATAGGGGAAGTGGTATTTTAAGAATAAATTTATATTATTCAAGTCTCTCAATTATCTTTATCTATGAATTTCTCAAATACAAGGATTTGAATGATATAAAATGGAATTGATTTGTCTATATCTCTTGATTTTGTTGATGATAATAGTATATTTTATAATGTTCACATTTTTCTTATTAATGTTATCTTGTATCCTACCTCTAGGAAGATGTTTGACTATACATCAGGAGGGATAAAAAATGAACAATGATAAGAGAATTCTTAGAGTGATCTAATTATCACTAAGATGAAAACACATGTGGTCTAATTCTAGGGGAAGGTACCCGCACCTGCTTCCGTTCAGATAACTGTAGTGAAACTATAAAGGTATAAAGGTATAGATCGTGCTAAAGAATGTCATCGATAAGCCACAATATTTTGAGGGATAAAATAATCATTGGGAGGTAGAGGATGGATTGATAGAGATTTTATTTCCTTTCAAGTTCATGAATTTATTTGATTCAATACAGGTTATATGTTCTACATTCATTCTTATAGTGTAAGTGCCCAGTCAATATAATTGTATCACTGAGAGGGGGAGGGGTTAAATTTAGTGAAATATTTTTTTTATGTTTCCTTAGAAAATGATACATCCATTGGCTCCTATTAGTAATTGGATTACCTACTAAAAAAACCAAACACACATCCACATGAACACAAATATTTACAAGGTTGACTGTTCATAAGAAAAGTTATGTCCTTAGTATGGTTTGGAAACAATCCAATACCACACAATATTATATAATTAAATCCTTTGGTGTGGAATAAATTTAGTAGGATATTCCCTTACACTCATTAAGCTCTATGAATACAATCAAATAGTGCATATGTTCTTTCTAGAACAAATAATGAAATAAAAATTTTGTGTAACAAAAATTGTTTCTTATGCTTCTTTAAAAATTTCTAAAATGAATTAGTTTAAAATAAAATTATTAAATTTCATACCCAAAAGTGGGTAAGAACTTAGAGGAATTTTATATAGAATTCAATCTGATTTCCCAGTTCAATCTATTCAATTCGATACTCCTAGTCCGATTCTTCTCAGTCTGATTGCTCAATATAGAAAATATATATCTATCAGAATATGTTTGATATAATTCTGAACACCATCTTCCTCATTTTGGAAATCCTAATACAATAGTCTGGTCGGATTATGCAGCCTGATACGATGATCTGTCGATTATGATGACAAGTACAATACAATAGTAAGCTAAATACATTGATCCATTGAAAATGTTGATCAGTTGAATATGTTTAAATCATTAATATTCTTGTTTAACTCCTATGTGATGAAACTTATTAAAAAATATCCATACAGAAACTTATTAATCTCTCTCTAAAATACTTTAGTACTCTGCCTTCTCTCATATTCACCATTAACAGTACTTCAGTTTTTAAAGTACAATTCACTTTTTACCTTTTATAGGTGAACAAATTATGGTATTGGAGGTAATAATAATTACTTTCATACTCAACAAAATTTCCAAAAATTGTATGATTCCATTAATTTTGGGTGTATATTGACTTCATCCACACTTCTAAATTCATCTCGTTTCTTCTCGATCCTTCTCAAATCTTCTAACAACTTCATATATTCTTCAAAATTTCTATAAAAAACACTAATCCATTTCTGAATATCTATAATGGTTATTTATATGATTATGTTTCTTTATTAACATTCTATTTTTTTCATTAATATCAACAAGATGAATTAGTATCAACTCTGATACGATGGTTGTTGGCCCAATTAATAAAATAATTTGAATAAAAATATGTGTTCTTCTTTGTTTTCTAAATACAACACCCATCAGCTTCATTCTCTAAGGATTTATATATTTTGGATTTTTTTATGTCTAAAAATTAGAACATTAGGTTTCTCACATTTTCCACAAATCTTTCCAACCTTCAAATATAATGATCTTCCTTTAACAACAAAGTAAAACATCTTATTCGTACACTTTCCAATCTCAAATCCCATTCCCGTTCTGATTATGTGATGTCTCATTTTGATGCAAGTCATACCTAATAAATGTTTAATGCATTGTTGATCAACATCTATCACTATGTTTTGAATTGGTTTCAATAGTTTCAATTACTTTACCATCAGTCTCGATAAGAAAGATTCTACCTTTGATAAATATGATGGTACACTTAATACGATGGACTAGTGTCAGTATCACTGACTTTAGAATATTATTTCATTTATTTGTTATGGTCATCCATCTTAGCCATTAAATAAATATACATCCTAAATACTCAATAAAATAACATTTTGGCCTAAAAACATTGGCATCACCAAATTTCTTCATTCCCAAACTCTAGCTTGTCAGATGAGTTCCTTGATGACATTGAATACATTTCAAATCACCTTTAACATCGTCCGTATTACAATGGAATGTATTCTGAATTCCCATTTTCTAGCAACCAACATTCTTTCCAAATAAACATGAATACAATTGGAATGATTATGATAAAATTTTATATTATTTTCAACATCTCTTTAACTTCCAATTCCATGGTCACTTAAAATTTCAACACTTATTCTCCCCTTTTTTCATCAAGCTTGCATCATATGTTTGGAAATGTAATTATGATTTTTAAGAACTCCATGATTAGAAAATCATCACCAACTTTTTATTATAGTCATAATGATTCTGATTCATCTTTGTTATATTAAAACCATTCATTCCATATTCTGTGGGAATTCAATGATATTTTTCCTCCAGCCAACATCTCTTGAATATGATTGACCTTTTCAAGAATTGGGAATCTAATTCTTCGAATATGATGGTTATTCAGAATTTTACAAAATACATAGTGAGGTGATATCTTTTCTTCCTTAAGACAATTTTCTTTTAAATATTCATTTCCAACAAAAGGCAACACCTAAATACAATTATCCTTATCAGCTTGTTCCTAACAATACCCTTTTAGATTTTGTTTTCGAACTAGATTCATACATCATGTAACTTATTTTTCACAAGTTGTTGGATAATTATCAATAATTCTAATCAAATTTGAGCTTCCACATTGTAGAAAAAAATAATCATTGATAGAAAAACCAAGATTTCAAAAAGTAGTGTTCAAGACACTTCAACTCTTTTTCGAAACTTTATCCACTTCTTCAGCTTCCCCATAATAAAAAGTTTTGTTTCCTACATCCACTCCAATAAATAGTTATAATAGTCTACACACATACAATGATAGATTAAAATGTTTCCCACAACTCCCCCTCATTTACATACATTCAATAGGATATAATTATGAAATAATCCCCCCTTGACAACACTATCCAAAGGCAAGATGAGAGAGGGTAAAAAAACCAATACCTCAACCTTGATAATAAAGTGGATGGATACCCATGTTCAAACTCGATTTTGAAAAGGATTCTCTATGTAATGGTTTTTTGAAAATATCTGCAACTTGTTTCTATGTAGGAAGACAATCTTGGTTCAATTAGTTTTTCTACACATACACATTATTGAAATGATATTTTAGATCAATAATTTTTGAATGATTATTTTGAACTAGATTTCAGGTGAGATGGATTTCAATTTGATTATCACACCCAAAGAGCATGGGTAATTTTAATTTAATAAGTAATTCTTCTAATAGAGGTTTATCTACATGAACAGGGTAGTATATTGAGTACCCACAACATACTAGGATTCATATATACTAAGTGTTACTAAATTGTGATTATTTTTATTCCATAAAACACAACTCTTTCCAATAAAGAATACTCCACCATATATAGATCTTCTTTCATTATCATTTCCTACCGAACCATCTAATTGTTACCTAAACCAATCAGTACATTCTAATCCATCATAGAAGATTCTAAATTTGTTTGTTCCTTTGATATATCTAATAATTTGTTTCCCAAGAAGTTAATTTTATTCATTAGGAACACTCTCTAATCTTTTACATAAGGTGACAACATAAATAGTTTTTTATCCTGAGGAAGTGACATATAAAAATCATCCAATCAGATTTGGAAATTATTTCTTATTAACTTGTTTTCCTTATCAATCATTAGAAAACTCTGTTCCTACTAAAATTGGTGTGGAAATAGGTTTTGTGTTTTTCATGATGAACCTCTTAAGAAGTTCCTTAGCATAATTTTCATGAGAAAGAAAAATGTGTTTCTTCTTTTGAAAAACCTATAACCGATGAGAGTATTTTATTTTCCCCAGCATGGAAATTTTAAAGAACATATTAATTTTATCATAAAATCATTCACAAGATCATTCATATTTCCCAAAAATGAAAATTTCATCAGTATACACAATTAAGATGAAGGAATATTCTTGACTTTCTTTGAGGTAAAGACTGCTATAAAATATTACTTTCTTAAAACTCATCTTCCTTAATAATGTTTCCAATTCTGAATACCATGCTCTAAAATATTATTTAAGCTCATAAAAATACTTCCTCAAATTTCATACATAACTTTCATCATTCTAAACAACAAGGACACAACGTTGTTCAATATAAACTTCCTCATCCGTATAACCATTCATGAATGAAGATTTATCATCCTTTTGAATTATTTTTTAACTTTTTTTTTGAAACTGTTGCAAGAAAAAATCGTATTGTTTCTATCCTTCCAAATAGATTAAAAATTCCATAAAAATATATACCTTCAATTAGTGAGTAACCTTTGAACTCTAATATTTTTTTCTTATCACGTCACTTGCTTCATTTAGCTTGTTCTAGAAAACCCACATTGTACTAATGAAAATTATGTTTTCTAGTTGAGGAAGAAGTTCCCATGTATCAATATTTTTAATCTGATCTATCTCTTCATTCATGGCTTTAACCCATTCAAATGCTCAAAAGCTTCATTCACATCATTCACATCAAATTTTGAATACAAATTAGTATGTATAACAACATTTTTTTCTTCTTATTTGAACCTTTTGATACCGATCACCAATATAATTCTGAGATTGAACTTATTTTACCATTCGGGGATGATATTTTCATGTATCATCCTCACCAATAGAAATAGCTGTGTTAGATTCTTCCTGAGTTGGGTTACAATTTTCTGTATCCTTATCAGAATCGTTTTCCTTATCATGATAAAAATCCTTATCTTTATGAGTATATTTTTCTTCTTTATACCTTTCAATGAAATTCACATCCAAAAGTAAATAATTATTCCCATTTCATTTTTGAAACATCTATATCCTCTTCCTTTTTAAGAATCGCGAAGAAAAATTCCATCTTCACATTTATGTTCAAACATTCCCAAGATTCCACTATTCTTCTTTATATTGCAGGGACTCCTGAAAACTCATATTTGTTTCTGACATTTACTTAAAAAAATTCCTATGGAATAATATCAAAGGTTTCCCTATAGAAAAATTGGGTTTTAATTTCTACAGTAGTACTCAAGGATTTCCTCTGATAGTAATGAGAAAGACCACGTTCAAGTTATATAGTTATCCCTATTTACACCAATCATCTTTTCATTATCTTATAAAACCATTTTGTTGAGGGGTTTATAGAGAACTAAAATCATGAAAAATTCAATTCTTTTAAAGATAACATTAAAATTCATCATCTCTTTATTCACCAATATAGTTAGTTCCCATCTTCTTCCCTGAATACTCACATTCATTCATAGTTTTCCTCCTAAAACTTTTAAACACTTTCATAGCATCTTATTTATGTTTCATAATCATAGAAAAAGTATTGCGAGTAAAGTAATCAATGAAAGTAATGAAATAATTATCTCTATTTAGTGAATTTTGGATCATTTTCCCATTGATATTAGAATGGATATGTACCGTGTGTTGTTTTGAACAAATATCAACATTCTTATGCACCAAATTTTTAATCTATACTTTCTAACAAATAGTACAACAATAATATCTTTCTCTTAGAAAATTTGTATTGTGTAATACTCTAGTTATTTTAGATAACATTCTTATGTGTCTCTGACACATGGGTCTAATCATTTTTAACACAATTTATTTTCTTCTACCATGCTCATGTAATAAGAGTTTTATGCCTCCCCAACATGAAATAAGTTTATATTTGTATGTTGGCCTCTTGTATCTATATTTCGAACATTTTCACTTTTCAAAAAAATATATCCTTCATGAAAATAAATTTTCTACCTTTAGCACACAATTTTAAAACACACAGTAGGTTATGTTTTAGCCCATCAACATATAAATAATTTGTAGATTTCATCTTTTCTTTCCCAATAACAATTTAACCAAGACATTTGATTTTCAATGATTCATCATTACCAAATGTCACCACTTATTATTTAAATTATTTTAAATTATTCATCAATATCTAATCTCCTTTCATATAAAAAGAACACCCACTTTCAAGAATCCAAGTTTGTTTTTATTTTATAGAATTCAATGTAGTTTCAAAAAAAGAGCTTTTTCTTATTTTTTTTCTTTGTTCATCTCTGGATTCTAAGAATGGTTTATACTGACAAAAAAAAAACATGAAAACCCTTAGAAAGATGTATAGGTTTTTCACATATTTCAAAACTAGTTTTCATGGGTTGGAACCGATTTCAAATATTTACTCCAACCTTCCCAAGTTTCTTCAAAACAACCTTGTTGGACTTCTTTCTTTGAGGATATTTACTCCCTAAAAAACATTTTCATCTATTACTTATTGAATAATAGTATTGTTTTCTGTTGAAGAAACACATAGTTGTTGTGGGTATGAATCCACCATAATACTAGCAGTATCCATAAAATGAGTATTTTTCTCTGAAACATCCATAATAACTGGAATTTTAAATACGTTTCTTAGAAACATTCTAGTATTTCTTATCTGACCCGAAAAAATTTTGTTATCAATTTAAATCTTATTTCTTTTTTAATCCTTATCAGAATCATATGTATTAGAAATCATAATAGATTTATAATGATTATAATCATTTTTGAAATCTGGGTATTTTGAAACATTTGTACCTCGAACTATGTTGGTCTTGGCCACATCCATAACTCCCCAATATTTCTTCCATTTAGAAACAATTATATATTTATTATCATATTTCAAAGGTAACTTGTGTTTAACCTTCTCAAGTTTCTCCTTATGAGTGATTTAACCAATTTTAGAGATATAGTTTTTGAAACTTTTTTTCAATGTTTATCTTTAGATAGTTATTTTTTGATTAAGTTACAACTCTTCTTATTTAACCTTCATCTTCACTTCAAGATTCTCATTACCACTATTTTATTCCTTTAGATGTTTCTTCAGATCATCAATTTATTTTACCAGCTTAACTTTCTCATCAGTAAAACATTCTTGATTGCTTGTTGAAGAACATTCATCTTCCAACATCTTGTATTTATTTTCAAGCCATATTATCTTTGTCAAACATTATTTCAACTCTTATTTCAAATGAAACTCAAGTGGAGTTTCATATTCTTCAACAATACGGATTCCAAATTATTCATTATTCACTATTTAAATAAAAATATTCCCAACACCATATGCCATAGAATTTTTTAGTTTTAGCATCACTTCCTTCTTCTTCTTCTTCTTATTTAGATAATAATTTTCTCCTTTTGGATTTGAATAAATTTCTCTATTTCCTAATGGAATAATATTTTCCTTTATCTGTTTATTTCTTCTATGAACTTCTTAGTCTTCTTTCTTTTTCATCACTATCTCCTTACTTCTTTCTTGGAGAAAAATTAGCTACATGTTCCTAATATCTTGACATTCAGAACATTTTCATTGAGGTTTCCATTTTTTATTTACATATACCTCTTTTCATATTTTTAGGAAACAATGGTAAAATATAATCAATATTTTTATATAAATCATTTTCAATCTCATCATCACCAGCATTATTTTCAATAAGAATCTTCTTTGACCCGCCTTTATTGTCATACTGGAAAGACATTTCTCTATCAAATTTTTTTTCTTTTCATTACATTATCCCTTATCATTTCAAAAAAAATGATGGGCTATGAAAATAATCTAGAGATAATGTTTTAGGATCACTGTTATCCAATAGTGAAATTTTTTCATCAAAATTATTGGGAATGATTCATATGATTTTTTTTCACATCTCTAGAGTCTTCTAACATTTAACAAAGACATATGATAGTGATGAAAATGGAATTTACCTTGGTAAATAAGTCCCCAAAAGATTCATACACATCCTTCTTCAAATCTTTATAAATCAATATCAATATTTTTATTTTTTCATTATTCACTTTATTATTTACTTCATATATACATTTTAATTTATTCCATATAAATTTGGATGTTGTAACACCTTTCACCCTTAAACATTCACTTTTATATAGTGATTATAATAAAGCATTCTTGGCCACTCCATCATTCTCAAGATTATTCTTTTCAATAGATGTAAGAAAAAAATCATCAATAGGAGGAAACCCATATTTTACAGCTTCAAAAACATCATATCCAATAAACATGAGATAATGAAACATTAAATATTTTCAGATATGATAATTATTGACATTGAAAACTATAATTCCGTCACTGTTCACAAAATTCAGACTCTCCATCAACTCCTCTTAGAAACATGAACAAATAATAAGGAAAGGGTTCCTATGCTCTAAAACTAGTTATATGTTCCCAGTCAGGATAATAGTATAAATGATAATTAGAGGGGTGAATTAGTAATATATTTTATTTCATTTTTTCATAGAAAATGAAACAACCTTCACCACTTGTTAAATATTTCATTCCCTAGTGAAAACAAATCAAATACACATACACAGGAACCCGGGTATTAACAAGGTTCACTATTCAATAAGAATATCTGCATCCTTGGTATGGATTCAAAATAATCTAATACCACAAAATCCAATATAAAATAATAATGTTGTGCGGAATACAATGAGTAGGATATGGACATTCAATCATGCAGGACTATGAAGATAATCCAGCATTACATGTGCTCCTTCTAGTGAAATTGATGAAATTACAAGTTTTCTTGTAACATTACATGATACCTATGATTCTTTAACAACAATAAAAATTTATTCCTTCAAAAAAATTCTATAATTTATTACCTAGATGATGGTAAAAAATTCTAGGACTTTTATAGGGAATAAAATTTGAATGCCCAATTCGATCTGCCCAATATGATTCTCCCAGTCTGATTGCTCAATATAGAAAATATATCACTATTAGAATATAGCTGATACAATTCTAGAAATTCGTCTTCCTTAGTCCAAAAATCCCAATATGATAATCTGATCAAATTATCAAGCCTGATATGATGATCATATAAAAATGAAGACCAAAATAGTACAATAGTTAGCTGAATATGATGATCCATTGAATACAATGATCATCTGAATATAGTTTAATCATGTCTCTTCCCCCTTTCTCTCATGTCTAGTGAAACTTCTTCAACAAATCATAATACTTTAACTTATTCTTCTCTCTCTAAAATTCTTTTACTCTGTAACTTCTCTTCTCTTCACCGTGAAGAGTACTTCAGTCATTAAAGTACAATGTACTTTTATACATTTAGAGGTGATCCAAACATGGTTTTAATGGGAATCTAATATCATTTCCCGCTCAAAAAAATTGATCATATTTCCATGTTTCCTTGAATTTCAGTCTCATATTTACTTCTTACATGCTTCTCAATTTTTTTTGTTCTCGATCCTTCATGAATCATCTAAAAACATAATATCTACTATAGAAATTCTTTTAGAAACACCAATCTAATTCTGAATCCTCATATCTATTGTTTATATGATTATGTATCCATATTCTCATTCTGATTTTGACATTACAATCAGTAAGATAAAACAATATCATCTCTGATATGATGTTTCTCGACCCAATTGTTAAAATCATTTGAAAAGAAATGATAGTTCTTCTTTCTCTTTTGAATATGATACTCATCAACTTTAATAAAACATTATTTATATATTTAGTCTTTTGGTAATACTGTAAACTAGTACCTTAGGTATCTCGAATTTTCTACAAATTTTCCCAACATTCATATCTGATGCTTAGCCTTTGACAACAGATTCAACCATCTTCTTCACACTCTCTATAAACTCAAATACGATTCCTGTTTCTAATTATTATATTTCTAATTATGATGTAATTAAAACATGATAAATGGTTAACAACATTTTTGATCAATATCTATCATTATGTTTTAAATCGACTAAAATATTTTCAATTCTTATACCATTGGTCTCGATAATAATGATTATACATTTGTGAATATGATGGTATGCAGAATATGATGGACTACTGTTAGTTGCACCGACTCCAATGTCTTATTTCATTTCATTTATTATGACCATCCTTCTCAACCTTTATAAAAATCTACATCCAGAACACTCATTAAGCTAACATTGATGACAGAAAACATCGTCTTCACTATCCTTCTTCTTTCAAAAACTCAAACTTATATCACGACTTCCATCATGACATTTAATACCTTTGAAATCAGTATCAACATAATTTATCTTACAATGAAATTTATTGTGACTTCCTATTTTTATAGTAACTAGTATTCTCTACAACTCAACCTAAATACAATTTACAGGATTATGATCCACTTGGATATGATTGGAGGAAAATACAGGTGTCCATAATTACCACACGACCCACAAATCGTTGCTCATATGTTTCTTAGCATGTTATTTTCTTAATTTTCTATCATACCAAAGGTAAGGTTGGTGGATGTTTCTATTGTCTTGGTATCAGATACCTGTCCTATCTAATTTTCCTCTTATTTTATGGAACTAAATACAATATTTTTTTATAATATTTTCATTCACCATAATGTGTCTCCTTGGGTGGAGTTTTTTCATTTCATGATAAAAGATAATGGAACCCTTCCCCTTTCTATTGATTACAAAAAACTCAACTGATTTATGGTAGTGAATTATTTTTCATTACGACATATTAATGATTTGTTTTATTGGATTAAATCGGTGAATTGGTTCTCAAATATTGACCTTCAATCTGGACATCACTATGTCATTTTAAAAGAAACTGACATCATAAATACCACCATCTATAGTAGGTATGACCATTCCATGTTCCTTATTATGAATTATGGCCTAAATAATTCTCCTATTGTTTTTATAGCACTAATGAACAGGACATTCTATGTGAATCTTGATTAATTCGTGTTAGTATTTTTATATGACAACTGAATTTACCCTAAAACATCATAATTTCATATTCATAATCTAAGAGTAGTTTTGGAATTTTTGAGAGAATTTTTTCTTTACTCCAATATATAAAAATGTAACTCATGGATTCATGAAGTGTAGTTCTTGGGTCATCTAGTCTTGGAACATAAAATTTCACTTTATCCTAAAAACATGAAGGTAGATATTACATGTGAATAACTAAAAAAATCACCCAAAATTATTAGATTCTTTGGATTAGTGGGGAATTATTTTCAATTCGGAAAGGGTTTCTTAGATTTTTTTTCTATAATGAAAACTATCACTTTTAAGGAAGTATTGTTATGATGGGAGTCAAGATATCATAATTTTTTTTCATTAGTAAAAACTAGTTCTGACATTTGGCTGAGTTTTGACTATTTTAGAGGTTGTGTCGGGCTATGTGATTTTTTATGACACATCCAGATCTGGTTCAATTTTTTTCTACATTTAATGTAATAATTTAATGAAATATGGTTTAGTATATCATAGGAAAAAAGATAATAACTATCCAACTCATGACCTCTATTTTCATTAAACATTGAGAGGAATAACTTATTAGTGGGAATTAGAAATTTTAACTTTTTAACCTATAAAGGAGATGACATTGTTAAGGGATTTCATATTAGTTTATTACTGAAATATTCAAATTGTTTTCAACATCATTAGTTCCGATGATTGATTGTGGGATTTTTTTGATAATGGTTTCCCAATTATTAACATTGAGTTTATCATTTTAATCTATAAAGGAAAGTACCAATAGTTTCCACATACACAACGAATCACAAAACTTATTTCTAAAGGAAGGTGGTATATTAGTGTTTCAAAACCAATGAAAAATAGGAACTAACATTGGTTGAGAGAATGAGATTTTAGGCTCATCACACCATTTTGGGTGGAATTATTTCGTACTCCAATAATATCTTATAGATATAAGTTATGTTCTTGAACCTATTCAAAATACAAAAATAGGATTGGTTACCTTAATAAAATCATAAAGAGTTGAATCATAACACATGTAATGGTTGTTATAATAATAATAACAACTATATGTTCTAGATTTTCTCCATCCATTTCCCCTTATTTTATAGAAATGGTCATCTTCTTGTATTTTTAGTCCATATAAAAATACACTATGGAGTTTTAATCAACCAAGAAGGTGGTTGGTGTTTTGATTATGGGATTTAACCTCCAAGAAAAATTTTATATATCTTGTGATAATAATAATCACAACCCATGTAGTTACATTAGGTCTAATATGTGTAGTTTAATTTAATGTAGAAATGATGTATCTGAGGGCACTGAGGCATCTGGTATGGAGATCGAGCCTTAATAACGAATTATATGTATCATTATTATAACAAGAATAGGAATATTCATTGTATGATCTTCCCTCAACCTACTAATGGACAAGGAAAGATAATTTGAACCTGTGTAGTTTATTTCACTAGAATTTACCAATATAGGGATTTATTTGAGATGTACACCAATGTCGATGCCTAGGTATAGAGGAATTTTCTTTGTGTCATTGAATGTAAATTACACACCATGTTTTACCAGATTGGGGGGATTTTATGATTCTAGTGAATTTGTCATTGAAAATATTTAAACCTATGTGAGTGATGCTCGGTGTGAGAAACAAGACAAACATGAGATCATACAAACTATAAATGTATGCAGAACTTATGCACTGGTTCCACTCGAATATAGTTTTTGATATGCAGCTCTAATCATTGGAAGTAATATTAAATTCCCTTCATACAATAGGAATTACATTCCTCATAGGTCAATTAGTTTATCCATATGATGATAGATGGGGAAGAATGATGGAATCATAGGAGAGTTTTGGTCTCATAACCCTGACTATTTGGGATATGGATGGGACTACACAAATGTGGATTCCTAGGTATGAGCCCATTTCCTATCTACTGATGGACAAGGAAGGATGGTATACTCATATGACTGTTTGGGTCCCACGCACTAGAGTGTTTGGTATATGGAGTGGATTACATGAATATGTAATACCATGTATGATCCCATTTTCTATATTCTAATGTACATGGAAGATAGACTAATGAGATTTTGGGTCACATTAGATTGCTTTTTTTGAAATATAGATGGTTTACAAAATAGCAGTTTCCTATGTTTGAGATCATTTCCTATCCACTGATGAACATGAAAGGATGATATACTCATAGGTGAGTTTTTTCCCCATGAGCTCATGTGTTTTGGATTTGGATGGGATTACACCAAGATGGATTCCCAGGTATGATCATAATTACTATCTAATTATGGGAAAGGAAGGATGATAGAATTATAGGAGGTTTTTGGTTACATGATATAGAGTGTTTTGGATATTGAGGGGCTTACACCAAGGTGGATTCATATTAGAAGATATCATACCATTACCATCAAATGGATAGAGGGTGGGGACCATGAGTTGAATGAGTATCTCAAAATGAGTTCATAGACCTAATCCATTATTGATACATCCCATATGAAGGTGGAATTATTATCCAAAACCCTTAGATTAGGGTTCACACAGTTTGGGATAACATTCCTTAATATTCTTGCTGGACAAGGCAAACATTTTTTGGGGACGCAAGCCCAAAATGACCAAAGAAATTTTGTGATATTTCCATTGGTTTTTACATAAAGTTTATAGGGGTATTAAGGTGATTTAAGATTCTATGTATAGGGGAAATTGTTTGATCAAGATAACAGGTCGAGAGGACATCATATGAACTGGAAGACATGTTTAAATGACATTGGATGATCTTCCTAACATGTCCAAACGACATCACATTAATTGGATCACTTTTTAAGAGGGTGTTGTGTTATTTGAATGACATGTCTTGAGGGAATCATATGAATTAGGAGGCATATCCGAATGACATCACATGATCTTCTTGAATTGTCTATAGGGAGTCTCATAACATAGATGATACGTCTATAGTACTTTTCATGATCCACCGAACATGTCTATAGGGCATCATATGACTTGACTGACATACCCAAAGGACTTCACATGATCCTCATAACATGTCCAAATGGAATTATGTGACTTGGATGAGATGGCCAATGGCCATCATATGATCTAGCTTATATGTTTGGATGACTTCTAATTAATCAATTGATATGTTGGGGGGACTTAAAATGATATTCCTAACATGTCTAGATGAAATCACTTGATCAGTGAATAGAAAATGTGATGCGCAAGACCCACATGTATAGAAAGAAGTGTCTCCATATTCACATGAATCATCCATCATGTTCGGCCTTGATTTCAGAAATTCCTCAATGTTATTTAGACACTATCATGTTGAGGCTTTGTATGGTCATGTAAAAACATAGAAACACCTTTTTGTGATCCATTTGGCATGTCAGAATTCATTAGAGTGATCAATGGAGTTTTCATGATATATTTATAGAACTTCCACATAATCTCTTAAGTCATTACCTAGGAATACCTGGTGGAATACACTTGATACAATATGGTTTTATACTATAATAAGTTCTCTCATTCCTCTACACTTCATTGTGTTTTTTTCTTTTATGATTGGTTCATTAATAGGTATGGCTACCATATATCTACACCACATTCCATAGAACATAAATTTCATATATGGACTTGAGTCAATGGTGGGATAATTCCATTATGCATTTCTCATAATCCCATCGTGGGTTATCAATGATTTCATATTTCTGTTGCAAGATAGACATCCACCAAGATATCAAATCGTCATTTCCATATTCATTTATCCACTAATTTGAAAAAGTTCCTATGTATAATCAGCTTGACTTGTGTAAGTTCCATTGAAAGATAAAGTTGAACTTTCTATGATTATTCATGAGATCTAGTCAGTTTTTAATGTGAATTAGCATGCTTATGGAAAAATTGTCTATGTCCCTTCATGGGATCAAGATGAAATGTTAATAATCTTTCACAAGATCTATAAACGGATCACATGGGGAACATAAACAACTCATATGAAAAATAGTGCAACTCTTCTCTATAGAAGGTTACCTTATTTTTCATCTTTTACTTTATAAATCTTATTGAATTCACTCAGTTATTGTCAATCAAATCCAATACATCCCTTCGGAATTCTCATTATAAGTGGACTAGTCAAAATGAACCGATTAACCACATTCAGAAAAAATAAACAGAACTCCCTTTATAAAAAGACTTTTTTGTATTTATTTTATTAATGTTATTAGTTTATTTTTAGTTTCTATTTCATCTAGATGATCCATGATAAGGGAAAGACATCTCACATTCTTACCATGATCAAAATTTCTTGTTTAGCTATCTTCGTCAGATTCTAAGGGCTCGTCATGGGGTTCATTCCTGACATGAACACATCTGACAAAAAGAATGACCCATTCATGTGATGTCCTTTGGGTCCCAAAATTCATATGACATAGGTTATTAATTCACATATGTAACACCCTGAGATTTTATGAAAAATATTCTTTTAATTTCATTGATGTCTTCTATTATACACTACACCAAGTTCATCTTGTATTATACGCAACACCATATTAGCTTTTAGTATACACAACACTATTCTTGGCTCGTGTTACACACAATTTAAAGTTAGTTTTGTGGAAATTATTCTACTCAACATTAAGTATAGATTTTGTTTAATGTATAAATGAAATAAGTCTTCATTATGTTATACGCAACACCATACAGAGCTTTCACTACATGCAGCCTTGACTTGGCTTGCATCACACGCAATCACAACCTTCCACGATAGCATGTGTTGTACGCAAAACCGAGTTTCACTAAACAACGATATGTTATTAAAATATTATATAAACTAGCTGTTATGAATAGTAATACCCATTTATTGAAATTTTATCTTTCAAAACGGACTTCATTTTTGGATTAGGAATATCAAAATTAGCCTAGGGTGAATTTTTGGTATTTTTCTGAAAACATTCAAATTTTGATGAATAGTGAAAACATTGGGTTACTATTTAAAAACTGACTTTTTTTTTAAATAATTATTTATTTAATTTAAATTTATTTAGGTCAAAATTGATACATAATACCTATATAAGTTCAATGTAATCCATTAGAGTCATTTTATAATAATTTTTGATATATAAAAATTTTATTGAACTTTTCACCGTCTTTTACCTACCTCCGAGGAGCTTTTTGCAAACTTACATAAAACTTAATTTTACCACTTCTGTGAGTGGAATTTAGAAAATCCAAGAGACACGGTTAATATCAATGATAAAAATGTGGTTCAATAAGATAAAAATAATTTTTGATGAATAGTAACTTTTTACTTTTATTTTCCACGGTTAAAAGTAAAAAAGGGTAATTAAGGGTAAACATGATATTATTATTACCCTAAAACATTTCCTAATTCTATTGGATAAGTGTAATTCGACCAAAAACAACCTTACAAATAAAATATTTCCCTTTAGGTGCACTTGGATTAGATTAGGACATTTATCATTATTTTATTTAAAGAAGAGTTAAAATGGTTAAAATCTAAGTTTAATAACTGAAACATTTTTAATATAGGGTTATACATAAGATAAATTCAACTATAAATATTCATTAGAAATATAAAAGTATTTTCTACACGATGGTATTTTATTTATAATTTTTAGAAATGAAATAATTTTATTTATTTATGACACAATGATGATGCAGTAATTATCTTATTAATGAAATATTTACATAATTGATGTTATAAATACCCAAATAAATGTAACTTGAGACTTTTTATGAATTCCACTAATTTTATATGTTACTATGACATGTTATTATGGATTTAATTAACTTTGTTTGAACTAATCATGCTGTTATGATTTAAAAAAAAATCAATTACCAAATAGTGTCAAAATTGACATAAAATACCTTTTAAAACAAATATTATATTATTAATTGTTATTATATTCCTAAAAAAATAAGGTTCATCCAAGATACTTATATCATGATAGGTGTATCATTAATGGACCACTTTTGGGGCGCTTGGATGTATATGGTATGTTTATTAACTACGTAATATAAAAATACAAAGTGACATGGTAAATGTCAATCTAATTAACTAAGAGTTAAAACTAAAAGAGAAGGTTAATATAATGAACCAATCCTGTCTAAAACCTATTGGTTGAGAGGATTTCTAACCATACCCACTTTAGATTCAAAATAAATCAATTTGGACTTATTATAAACCGAATATGACTTTATTATAAAATAATATTTTACGTCTTTTCCAAAGGTGCCCCTCTCCTCCATTATAAAAAGTGCACCCCTTACCTCTTCTCTTCACACCCTTTGGAGCCTTGAAGCTCGGCCAAAACCTGACCATTTCCCTCCTCATCTTCCCTAGAAACATTATAGAGTTTCTGGTCACCTCAAAATACCAACCCTAGTGTCTTAAGAGGAGGTTAAGAAGAGGCGTGTCAAAGAAGAGGAGGTTCAGATACATACGAAGTATACCAGACATAAGCTAAGGGATAACTTTTCCAATCTCGTTTTTATCTGAGATTGTTTATTCTTAATTATTTACTGGGGTTATATTTTTCATCCATGTCCCTATTTTCTAAAAATGGTTTCATGTATGATTAAATTCCTTTTTACCCATTTTTTACCTTTACTACATGGTATGCACAGAATCTTTCTTTTGTTTACGTTACGAGGTACTTTTTTGACTTTTCTAGTCACAGTACTAGAAAAATGTTTTTTTAAATTATACAACATGAATGGATTTTTAAGGTTTCATAACGCCTAATTTTTATGAAGCTTCCTCTATAAGATTTCATGAGTATTTTCAATAAAATCTTTTTCTTTTTAAATTGCATGGGATTTTGTGAAAAGAAAATGATTTTGAAGAAGAAAGGATATTTTCCTCAAGAATTCATTTCAAGTGTTTTTTCAAAACTATTTTTTAACTATGATGAAATTATTTAATATGTTTATGTTTCAAGTATAATGTATATATTATTTACATGGTTTGATTTTTTCTTATGATGAAATGATATCCATTTGTTTTATATGGATTATGTTATGATGGGATGATGTTTTTGAAACCCATTTTATTCTTTGGGTTATGATTAATGATTTATGTTTATTTTGTGGCACATGTAAGAATGATTTCATTATGAGATGGGTGGGACCTATATATCACTCCAATGCATTGGGTAAATATTTATATCTCATGAGATAGATTTGGCTGGAACGGTAAGTTAATCCGGTTCAGTAATACAGGACTGGAATGAGGAGTGAACTCGATTCAGAAAGGGACATTGTCCACTAAGATGGTCTTGGAAGCAATGCGTTGGCTACTATGGAAATCATAACATGTGCTTAATGGTTTCCAAAATTACATGTTTTATTCCCATGATATTTTATCATGATTAATATTTCTTTACGACCTATGCCTTAGGTACTGCCAAGATTTATTTCACAACTCAATATTTTGATGTGTAAACTTTATGCTCATGTTTTGAAGTTCAAATTTATATGGTTTATTTTATTTTCTCTATGATTACCCTTAATGAGAATTTGATCTCACCCTTTATATGTTTTCTTTTTCCTAGGATACAAAGAAAGGTTTATGTAAGAAAAAAAAGGGAAGATCTTTATGGGAGATTTTGAAGATCTTTCACCACGATTAGAAGATTATGTTCCGAGTTTCCAAAGACACTAAACTATTATGGTCCTTGTGTGTTTGTTTTTGTTATGTATTAAGTATTCTGAAAAAGTAATGTAATGTTCATATATGTCAAGCTTCGGGCCTCTACAGTGGGTATTAGAGGATATTTTTATTTTACCTTTGGAAACTAGGATGCAGAATCTTTAGTGAGATCCCGGGAGATATTTCTAAGGTATGTCTAGGGATGTCCCTAAGGTTAAGTATAAGTATAAGTTATTATACTAGAATTCCAGTAACGATCTTAGAATTTAACCTAAGATGTTAGATATTGAAGGTACTCCCCATTTAATATTTTTTTTCCTAGAATAAGTTTTGCCTCTTACACTATTCTTTTTGGGTTTTAGACAATGGATGGAACCCAAAGGAACTGTGTTGATCAATGTAATGGGAAATGCAATGATTGTCCTCCTGAACAAACCAATGTTTTGGGAGATGGAGTGAAAAATCATATTGCTATACTTACACAAGCTATGAATCATTCTGGACTTCTGAATGAGTAGAGAATGGAACAATATTCTATTGAGTCCTTCATGAGGCAACATCCACCTTATTTTAATGGGTCTTCTGATCCACTTGTTGCTGAACAATGGATCAGTACCATTGAAAATATATTTTCCATACTTCACTGTTCGGAACATGATAAATTCATTCTAGCTATTTACCGTTTAGAAGGTGAAGAAGTCCAGTGGTGGACTCTAATTAAGAATACAAGGCCCCAGGATGAAATTGAATCAATGGAATGGGACGAGTTCAAGAACTTGTTTTTCAGTAAGTACTTCCCTCGTATTCTTCGAACAAAGATGGAAAAGGAGTTCCTCAAGCTTAAGAAAAAGGATGAGGAATCTGTTGGTATATACGAAGAAAATTTTACAAGTCTTGAAAGGTATCCATCTAGATTTATCATCCAACCTGAAAGTAAAGTTGATCGATTCTTCAGTGGCTTAAAACCAAGTCTTCGAAGGGCATTAGCTATAATAGACTTCAGTAGCTATGAAGAAATTGTGTGTTGTGCTATCAAGGTAGAACTAGAAGTTGGTGTAACATATCCATCTCATGGTTTTGACAAGAAATGAAAGATGGAGTTCAAGGATAAATCTCAGAATAATGGTGAAAAGAAGATGAATGTTTCTTTATGCTCAAAGTGTGGAAAGAAGCATGGTGGAGATTGTCATAAAGGGACTAGAAAATGTTTTCAGTGTGGAAAATAAGGTCATCGAGCAGCTGAGTGTCGAAGTAATTGAAAAAGCATTGCTAGTGATGTGAATAAAGAAAAGACTGTAGAGAATGCACCACCAACACTTCAATGCTTCAAGTGCAGGGAAATGGGGAATTATGATAATCAATGACCTAATCCAAGGGTTAATGATGATCGACATGAGCAACCACTTAAGGCAATGGAAAAAAGGGAAGTCACATGTGATCACTATGGGCAGTGTTGAATATGCCAACGATGTGGTGGAATGATTAAGTGTTTATGTAATCGGATTCCAAAATAATGTTGTATATAGTATCATGGAATATTGGAAAATTTATGTATTGGTATATTGTGGTTTTCAATAATTTTATGGTACTGGTAACCATGGAATGTGATTGAGATATTTTTGGAAAGAAGTTGATATGCACATAATGATGGGATACGGAGAAAATGAAATATTTGATAGTATTCAAGAGCTCATGACTGATATAATGAAAAAGTTATATCATGGTTTGAGTATATAGAGTTTTTGGATTTTGGTATGTGGAAAGAGTTAACTTTTGATAGCATTCATGATTTCACTTAGATTCAATGGGTATTCATTTTTCAAGACAATACAAGATTAAGGTATTCACATGTTTGTAATGAGATCAACACGATATATCTTTTGATATATGAGGGATAAATAATGGTATTCACGTGCTTGTTATATGACCTTTTTTTGTAATCGTTATCTTTATACTAGAGTTTGGAAAGAAGTATTTTGGATAAGCCTAAAGATTGGAATGGATTATATTGAACATAAGTTAGTATTGTTTAAGGATAGAAATGTTTTAGATATTATTAATAGAATGTTATAATAGTGTAGTTTATGAAAAGGGACAACCTGCAGAATGGGCGACAAACCGTCGCGTTGGACAAGGATGTGGGAATCGAACTCACAACCAAAGTACGATAGGCCTTTATCGCCTAGCACTAGCCTACCGGATGTCCCTGGTTAGTAGAAACTAGTTTTATTTTATTAAGCGCTATGATAGTTGAAGTATAATTCCATTTTAGCAACTATATATGATTAATCTCAGCATAGATGGACTACTGTATATTTAATAAGTTGTGATAAAAATTTTGCGATAGAAATAGATCGAATGACCTATCATTTTATCGCATAATCCTCTAACACTTCACAGAAGACAAATTCAACTTCATTTCTTTACGAGATGAAGTGGAAATTGTTCGAGGCACAAGAAATGGTGAGATTGTACCAAAATCAAGTAAGTATTTATTTTAATTCAACAATTCTTCAACTTTAGGGAAATGATCTTGAAAACAAAAAATGTTGTCCTAGTGCTCTCATATCTGATGAATCAGATGGTACCTTAGATCATCACAAATTTATGGCTTTGTGATTGTTGTATTTTTCATTGCCATGTCCTCTACCACTCTTCATCAAAAGTTGATGGTTATATTTCTCTTCCATATCCATATTTTCACCTATGTTATCATATGTGGAAACCCAGTGATTAGTTTTTTTGGGTAACCGTTATGTTTCATACTTTAGTTTTTAAAGTCCAGTTTTGGTATTCCTTTTTACGATGTGGGTTTCTATTAAAGAAACATTCATGTCGTAAACCATTTATAACCCCGACGAATTTCGAGGGCGAAATTCATTTTAAGGGGGGTAGAATGTAACACCCCGAGATTTTATGAAAAATATTCTTTTAATTTAATTGATGTCTTCTATTATAAACTACAACAAGTTTAGCTTGTACTATACACAACACCGTATTAGCTTGCAGTATACGCAACACTATTCTTGTCTCGTGTTACACACAATTTCAAGTTTGTTTGGTGGAAATTATTCTACGCAACATCAAGTATAGATTTTGTTTAATATATAAATGGAATAAGTCTTGATTATGTTATATGCAAAACCAAACATAACATTCACTACAAGTTTCCCTAACTTGTCTTGCTTTATATGCAATCGTGACCTTCCATGATAGCGTGTGTTGTACGCAAAACAGAGTTTTACTAAACAATGATATGTTATTAAAATATTATATAAACTAGCCATTATGAATAGCAATACCCACTTTTTGAAAATTTATCTTTCAAAATGGACTTCATTTTTGGATTCGGAATATCGAAATTAGCCTAGGGTGAATTTTTGGTATTTTTCTGAAAACTTTCAATTTTTGATGAATAGTGAAAACACTGGGTTACTATTTAAAAACAGACTTTTTATTTAAATAATTATTTATTTTATTTAAATTTATTTTAGGTCAAAATTGATACATAATACCTATATAAGTTCAATGTAATCCATTGGAGTCATTTTATAATAAATTTCGATATATAAAAATTTTATTGAACTTTTCACCGTCTTTTACCTACCTCCTAGTAGCTTTTTGGAAACTTACATAAAACTTAATTTTACCGCTTCTGTGAGTGTAATTTCGAAAATCCAAGAGACACGGTTAATATCAAGGAGTAAAATGTGGTTCAATAAGATAAAAATATTTTTTGTTGAATAATAACTTTTTACTTTTATTTACCATGGTTAAAAGTAAATAGGGTAATTAATGGTCAAATTGATATTATTATTACCCTAACTGTAACACTCGAGACTTTTATGTTATATAAATCATCAAAGGAATATTTTTCTACACAACACTTGCTTGGCTTGCTTTGCACGCAATCGCGACCTTCCTCGATAGCTTGCGTCGTACGCAATACCGAGTTTCACTAAACAACAATATGCTATTAAAACTAGCCGTTATGAATAGTAATAACCACTTTTTAAAATTTTATAAATTTTATTTTTCAAAATGGACTTCATTTTTGGACTCAGAATATCGAAATTAGCCTAGGGTGAAATTTTGGTATTTTTCTGAAAACTTTCAATTTTTGATGAATAGTGAAACCACTTAGTGGTAGGTTAAAAACTGAATTTTGCATAAAACTTAATTTTACCGCTTCTGTGAATGGAATTTCAAAAATCCGAGAGACACGGTTAATATCAAGGACTAAAATGTGGTTCAATGAGATGAAAATAATTTTTTGGTGAATAGTAACTTTTTACTATTTTTACCGCGGTTAATAGTAAATAGGGTAACTAAGGGTAAATATGATATTAATATTACCCTAACACATGTCCTAATTCTATTGGACAAGTGTAATTCGACCAAAAACAAACTTAGGAATAAAATATGACCATTTAGGCCCACTTGGATTAGATTAGGACATTTATTATTAATTTATTTAAAGAAGGGTTAAAATAGTTAAAATCAAAGTTTAATAAGTAAATCATTTTTAATATAGGGTTATACATAAGATAAATTCGATTGTAAATATTCATTAGAAAGCTAAAAAGATTTCCTACATGATGGTATTTTATTTGTAATTTTTATACATCAAATAATTTAATTTATTTATGACACAAAGATGATGCAGTAATTATCTTATTAATGAAATATTGACATAATTGATGTTATAAACACCAAAATAAATGTAATTTGAGACTTTTTATGAATTCCACTAATTTTCTAGGTTGCTATGATATATTAGTGTTGATTTAATCAACTTGGTTCGAACATATAATTCTGTTATGACTTTCACAAAAATCATATATCAAATAGTGTCAAAATTGACACAAAATAGTTTTTAAATCAAATATTATATTATTAATTGTTATTTTATTCCTAAAAATCTAAGGTTCGGCCAAATGACTTAGATAAGGATATATATATTAATAATAAACAATTTGGGGTTCGTTTGGCATGTTATAGTAAGTGTATTAACCATATAGTGAAAGAAAACAAAAAGACACGGTAAAAGTTAAATTAATTAACTTAGAGTTAAATCTAATTGATAAGGTTAAAATAATACCCTAAACTTGTCTAAATCCTATTGGTTGATAGGATTTCGACCCATCCCCACTTTAGCTTCAAAATAAGACCCTTTGGAACCATTATAAACCGATTTTGACTTTAATATAAAATAATATTTTGAGATATTCCTAAGGTGCCCCTCTCCTCCCTTATAAAAGGGCACCTCCTCCCCCTCCTCCTCACACCAATTTGAGCACTCAAGCTCGGCCAACCCCTTCCATTTTCTCCTCTCCACTTCCCTAGAATAATCCTAGAGGTCCTGGTCTTCTCCAAAGACCAATATTAGTTCCTTAAGTGGAGGATTCAAAGAGGCGTTCCAAAGAAGAGGTAATATCCATTACCGATCTTTTCAATTTATTTCTTCTTCAACTTATTCTTCTTTAGTTGTTTCATGATAAAGTAATAACATAAGTATTACTTAAATACTGATATGTTATTATAAATATGAAACAACCCTAATTCACCTTCTATCCATCCTACGGAAAAATGAAATCACCGCGCGTGCGTACGTACGGAATACCGTCTCCACGCCGTGGTGTAATCTATTTTCCACCATCACCTTACAAGGATGGGTATAATGGTGTAATGAGTAACTATATATGATTATTATTAAGTAATATTGATACTGAAATAATATATATATATATACTCCAATACAATTCCACGATCATAGGAACGATATCATCACTCGTGCGTACGTACGGAATACCGTCTCCACGATATGATGCGACTCGTTCTACATGATCTTCATTTCATAATGATTGTATAAATGAATTGAATGAATTAATATGGTATATACTACACTAATAACATTCTGAAAATGAATTATCTATAACCTAAAGATAAGAATACGAATTTATTCGACAAAACACGCATAAGAACAAAAAGTTATAAAGACCCGAGTAACAAGTAACAATGAAATATTACTAACAAGAAGCTAATAATATGACCATATATGATCTCATATCAATATGTATGATTCTGGAATAAGTCAATAACATTATTTAAACCATTATACAGGAGCTTCGGACACGAACAAAGCAAATCGGACCTAAGGTAAGGGAAATATCACAATCTCATTTTTATCCGAGATTGTTTATTCGTAAGTATTTACTGGGGTGTATTTTATCATCCACATCCATGTTCCCTCAATATGTAATATTGTTTCCATCCACTTGAAATAGTTTAAATCCAATTTTACCCTTAGGTGAGTTTTTAGTAAAGAATAAGAAAGGAATCTTTTGTCGTTTTTCCGTACGAGGTACTTTTTGACTTTTCCGACAAAAGTACGAAGAATGTTTTTTTTAACTTATACGGCATGAATGGATTTTTAAAACATTAATTCAAAGAAGCTTCCTTTACAAGTTTTCAAGTTTATTTTTAATCAACTTCTTTTATTTTAAAGTTGTATGACATGTTATGAAAGGAAAAATGTTTTTGAAGAAGAAAGGATATTTTCCTCAAGAATTCAATTCAAGTGTTTTATCAAAATTATTTTCCATATAAGATAATAAAGGGTTCTGTTTCTATCCATATTTTTACATTGGTTTGACTATGTTGTGATGGAATTATGTTTATGAATTCCTTTATCATATATGAATTGATTTATGATGTCATGATGTTTCAAGAATCCCATTTTTGTTACATGTGTTATGCGATGATGCATGTTTTATGATTATGTGGCACACATAAGAAAGGATTCATTATAAGATGGGTGGGACCTATATCTCCCTCCAATGCATTGGGTAATGATTTTATATCTCATGAGATAGACATGGCTGGAACGGAAGGTTATTTCGGTTCAGTGATACAGGACTGAAACGAGGAGTGAACTCGGTTCAGAAAGGGACTTTGTCCACTAAGATAGTCTTGGCAATGAGTCATGACTAACAAGAAATGATTTTCCATGATTATGTGTGCATGCCACAAAGTTTCAAGTTTTATGTTATGATTATGGGGATCTCATTTTCACTTCTATGATTTATTCCATGTTAAGATATTATGATCTCTTTTGCAGGTTTTGATTTTCAAAAAGATATGATATGATTTTTATTTCCTTTATTTGCCCTTGCTGAGCATTTGAGCTCACTCTTTTATGTTTTCTTTTCCCCAGGTCAGGAAGATGGATATTAAGTAGAATATGATAAAAGGGACCCTAGATATGATGAAATAAATGGGATACACTGTAGAAGATTTATGAACCAGTTGTTTATGTTTCCCAGTTTCTAAAGACACTATACCTATACGGTCCTTTGTGGTTTTGTCATATGTTGTAATAAGTGTGCTTCAATTTTGAAGTATTAACAATGTATGTAAAGTATGGGTCGTTATAGTTGGTATCAGAGGAAAGGTATAGTCAACCTTTGGAAACTAGGATGTGAAAGCCTTAGTAAGAACCCTAAGGATAAGTCTAAGCATAGAACACAATCTTAGTGTTTTAGAAATGGCCTTGAATAACCTAGGATAAGACCTTAAGCATGAAAATTTTATTCTTGAATTATGTGGTTTCCTATTATAATTAGTGTTGCTCACACTATTCTTCTTGGTTTTAGTCAATGGCTGGGACCCGAAGGAACCGTGTTAATGCGGAATGCGATGGGCAATGCAATGATTGTCCCCCTGAGCAACCAAACGATATGGGAGCTGGAATGCAAAATCTTGTAGCCATGCTCACACAACTTTCTCAAGCTATGAATCATGCAGGATTTCCAAACGAACAAAGAAGGGAGCAACATTCTGTTGAATCCTTCATGAGGCAGCGTCCACCATCTTTCAGCGGGTCTACTGATCCATTAGTTGCTGAACAATGGATTAGTACTACTGAAAAGATATTTTCAGTTCTTCAATGTTCTGAGCATGATAAAGTCATCCTAGCAGTGTATCGTTTGGAAGGAGATGCGGATCAATGGTGGAATCTTGTTAAGAATACGAGGCAAAGGGATGAAATTGAGTCTATGGAATGGGACGAGTTCAAGAACTTATTTTTCAATAAGTACTTACCTCGTATTCTCCGAACAAAGATGGAGAAAGAGTTCCTTGAACTGAAGCAAAGGGATGATGAATCTGTTAGTACCTATGAAGCAAATTTTACAAGACTTGCAAGGTACGCTTCTGGTATTATTATCCAACCTGAGAGTAAGATCGATCGATTCTTTAGTGGCTTAAAACCAAGTCTTCGAAGGGCGTTAGCCATAAGGGACTTCGATAGCTACGAGGAAATCGTTCAATGTGCTCTCAAAGTCGAGATGGAGATTGGAGTAACCCATCAGTCACATGGGTTTGATAAGAAGAGGAAGATGGAATTCAAAGAAAAATCTAAAGAGCACACGGAAAAGAAGATGAACTTTCCCTTATGCTCAAAGTGTGGAAAGAAACATGGAGGGAGTTGTCTTAAAGGGACAAGTAAATGTTTTAAATGTGGAAAGGAAGGTCATCGGGCATTTGAATGCCGTGATAATGGGAAGAAGATGTCTAATGATGCAAACAAAGGAAGGGATACACAGAATGAACCTGCTACACTTCAATGTTTCAAGTGCAAGGAGATGGGGCATTATGCCAATCAATGCCCAAATCCGAGGGTTGATGATGATGGCCGACGTCAACAAACTCTTAAGGCTAAAGAAAAAGGAAAGTCACATGCAATTTCTATCAGCGATGTGGAGTACGATAACGATGTGGTGAAAGGTACACTTACCATCCACTCTAAAGTAGAAAATGTTTTATTTGATTCTGGATCCACCCACTCTTTTATTTCTGAAAAATTTTCTAAGGGTATCACCGTATTACCTCAACAATTAGATGTTGAGTTAGCTGTGACAACACCTAATGGCACATCAATCGCATCAGAAGTTTATAATTCTTCTCCGATCGAAGTTTGTGGGAAAGTGCTTCCTGCAAATCTTGTGATCCTTCCTTTAGTGGAATTTGATGTGATTCTTGGCATGGATTGGCTTTCTCTACATGGAGCTCATATCAATTGCCAAAGAAGGGAAGTCACATTTCATATTCCAGATCAACCTACGATCGTCTATCAATGCAAGGATGAACATAACCTTCCAGTGGAAATTTCTTCCATCTTATGGGTATTGATTCCACTAAATGAAGGTTATTTATCTCAAATAGTTGGTGAGAAACTCACGATTAAGAATATGCCCATTGTACGGGAGTTTGATGATGTCTTTCCGGAGGAATTACCGGGTCTTCCACCAAATCGTGAAGTTGAGTTTTCAGTAGAACTCGTACCGGGTGCTTTGCCTATTTCAAAGACACCTTATAGAATGGCCCCAATTGAGTTGCAGGAATTGAAGAAGCAACTCCAAGAGAATCTTGATAAGGGATTCATACGCCCTAGTGTGTCACCTTGGGGAGCACCTGTTTTATTTGTTAAGAAGAAAGTTGGATCAATGAGACTTTGCATTGATTATCGAGAACTTAACAAGATCACTATCAAGAACAAATATCCTCTCCCACGCATTGATGACTTATTTGACCAACTACGCGGAGCTCAATACTTTTCCAAGATTAATCTTCATTCAGGGTATCATCAATTAAGGTTCAAAAGGGAGGATATACCAAAGACGGCTTTCCGTACAAGGTATGGACACTATGAATTTATAGTGATGCCATTTGGTCTTACTAATGCCCCTGCTATCTTCATGGATCTAATGAATAGAGTCTTTAGAGACTATCTTGATCAATTTGTGGTAGTCTTTATAGATGATATTCTTTTATATTCAAAGAGCAAGGAAGAGCATGAAGATCACTTGAGAATTATATTGAAGACCCTGAGAAAGGAGAAGCTTTATGCCAAATTTACCAAGTGTGAATTTTGGCTTCAAAAAGTTGCATTTTTGGGTCATATAATCTCAAAAGAGGGGATATCTGTGGATCCAGCAAAAACAGAGGTTATCGAAAGATGGTCAAGACCAACAACAGTAACTGAGATCCGAAGTTTTCTTGGTTTGGCTGGTTATTATCGACGTTTTGTAAAAGATTTTTCACGATTATCTAATCCACTCACCAAGTTAACTCGGAAAGGAGTTAAGTTTGTCTGGACAGAGGAATGTGAAGAGAATTTCAAGGAGTTGAAAAGAAGGTTATCCAGTGCACCTGTGCTCACACTGCCTTGTAGTGGAGAAAGGTTTGTGATCTATAGTGATGCATCCAAGAAGGGATTGGGGTGTGTTCTTATGCAAAATGATATGGTGATAGCTTATGCCTCACGACAGTTGAAAATCCATGAGCAAAATTACCCAACACATGATTTGGAGTTGGCTGCGGTAATCTTTGCATTAAAGATTTGGAGGCATTACCTTTATGGTGAAAGGTGTGATATTTATACTGATCATAAAAGTTTAAAGTATATTTTCACACAAAAGGAGCTGAATATGCGCCAAAGAAGATGGTTGGAGCTGATTAAGGATTATGACTGCTCAATCCATTACCACCCTGGGAAAGCAAACAAGGTGGCAGATGCATTAAGTCGACAAGACCATGCTAGTTTATCCATGATGAGGATCACAAAAGATCCAATATTTATGGATTTACAAAGGATGGATCTTGGAATTATAATGGAAGGGAAAAAATCTTATCTTTCTCAAATAAATGTTCAACCATCTATACATGTGAAGATTAAAGAGGCACAGAAAGAAGATGTCGAGTTACAAAAGAAGGTGAGAAATGTTCCTGAATTCAACCTTGATTGTGATGGGATAATAAAGTTCAGGAATCGGGTTTGTGTTCCTTCCATCCCCGAATTAAAGAAGGAGCTGCTGGATGAGGCTCATAGTTCTTCATTCTCTATTCATCCTGGAAGCACGAAGATGTATAGGGACCTGAAAGAGTACTTCTGGTGGGATGGCATGAAAAGAGATGTTGCTGAATATGTCTCTCGATGCTTGGTTTGTCAACAAGTTAAAGCTGAGAGACAGAAGTCTAAGGGGATGTTACAACCATTACCCATACCCGAATGGAAATGGGAAAACATCACTATGGACTTTGTCACTGGACTTCCTAAAACATCCAAAGGCAATAATGCTATCTGGGTCATAGTTGATCGTCTTACAAAGTCTGCACACTTCATTGCTATTAGAGAGGATTTCTCTCTAGATCAGCTTGCCAGGATATATATAAAGGAAGTGGTAAGATTGCATGGAGTACCACTTTCTATTATATCTGATCGAGATCCGAGATTTACCTCGAAGTTCTGGCGAAGTCTTCAGCATACTCTGGATACAGAGTTGAGTTTCAGCACTGCTTATCATCCCCAGACAGACGGTCAGTCTGAGAGAACAATTCAAACCCTAGAAGATATGTTGAGAGCTTGCTCTATGGATTTCAAAGGAGGTTGGGATCAACACCTACCTTTGGTGGAATTTTCTTATAATAATAGCTTTCACTCCAGTATTCAGATGGCTCCTTATGAAGCTCTCTATGGAAAGAAATGCAGGACTCCAACTTGCTGGGATGAAGTTGGGGAAAGAAAGCTATTAAGACCTGATCTCGTTGATGAAATGGCAGAAAAGGTCAGATCTATTCAACAACACATAAGAGCAGCTCAGAGTCGACAGAAAAGTTATGCCGACAACCGAAGAAAAGACCTAGAGTTTGAAGTGGGTGAAAAAGTGTTCTTATGAATATCTCCGTGGAAGAGGGTTATGAGATTTGGAAAGAAGGGGAAGTTGAGCCCTAGATATATCGGTCCTTTTGAAATACTGGATCGTGTTGGGAAGGTAGCTTACCGATTGGCGCTTCCACCGAATCTCTCTCAAGTTCACGATGTGTTCCACGTATCTCTCCTGAGAAAGTACATACCAGATCCTTCACATGTACTCAGCTCAGAAGTTGTACCGCTGGAGAAAGATCTTTCTTATGAAGAACAGCCGATAGAGATTCTGGATCGTAGCGAAAAAGTCCTACGAAACAAGACCACTCGCTTGGTGAAAGTTTTATGGAGGAACCACCAACTTGAAGAAGCTACATGGGAGCTTGAGGATATGATGAGGGAGAAGTATCCTCATTTGTTTGTTACAAAGTGACGAATTTCGAGGGAGAAATTCTTTTTAAGGGGGGTAGAATGTAACACCCGAGACTTTTATGTTATATAAATCATCAAAGGAATATTTTTCTACACAACACTTGCTTGGCTTGCTTTGCACGCAATCGCGACCTTCCTCGATAGCTTGCGTCGTACGCAATACCGAGTTTCACTAAACAACAATATGCTATTAAAACTAGCCGTTATGAATAGTAATAACCACTTTTTAAAATTTTATAAATTTTATTTTTCAAAATGGACTTCATTTTTGGACTCAGAATATCGAAATTAGCCTAGGGTGAAATTTTGGTATTTTTCTGAAAACTTTCAATTTTTGATGAATAGTGAAACCACTAAGTGGTAGGTTAAAAACTGAATTTTGCATAAAACTTAATTTTACCGCTTCTGTGAATGGAATTTCAAAAATCCGAGAGACACGGTTAATATCAAGGACTAAAATGTGGTTCAATGAGATGAAAATAATTTTTTGGTGAATAGTAACTTTTTACTATTTTTACCGCGGTTAATAGTAAATAGGGTAACTAAGGGTAAATATGATATTAATATTACCCTAACACATTTCCTAATTCTATTGGACAAGTGTAATTTGACCAAAAACAAACTTAGGAATAAAATATGACCATTTAGGCCCACTTGGATTAGATTAGGACATTTATTATTAATTTATTTAAAGAAGGGTTAAAATAGTTAAAATCAAAGTTTAATAAGTAAATCATTTTTAATATAGGGTTATACATAAGATAAATTCGATTGTAAATATTCATTAGAAAGCTAAAAAGATTTCCTACATGATGGTATTTTATTTGTAATTTTTAGACTTCAAATAATTTAATTTATTTATGACACAAAGATGATGCAGTAATTATCTTATTAATGAAATATTGACATAATTGATGTTATAAACACCAAAATAAATGTAATTTGAGACTTTTTATGAATTCCACTAATTTTCTAGGTTGCTATGATATATTAGTGTTGATTTAATCAACTTGGTTCGAACATATAATTCTGTTATGACTTTCACAAAAATCATATATCAAATAGTGTCAAAATTGACACAAAATAGTTTTTAAATCAAATATTATATTATTAATTGTTATTTTATTCCTAAAAATCTAAGGTTCGGCAAAATGACTTAGATAAGGATATATATATTAATAATAAACAATTTGGGGTTCGTTTGGCATGTTATAGTAAGTGTATTAACCATATAGTGAAAGAAAACAAAAAGACACGGTAAAAGTTAAATTAATTAACTTAGAGTTAAATCTAATTGATAAGGTTAAAATAATACCCTAAACTTGTCTAAATCCTATTGGTTGATAGGATTTCGACCCATCCCCACTTTAGCTTCTAAATAAGACCCTTTGGAACCATTATAAACCGATTTTGACTTTAATATAAAATAATATTTTGAGATATTCCTAAGGTGCCCCTCTCCTCCCTTATAAAAGGGCACCTCCTCCCCCTCCTCCTCACACCAATTTGAGCACTCAAGCTCGGTCAACCCCTGCCATTTTCTCCTCTCCACTTCCCTAGAATAATCCTAGAGGTCCTGGTCTTCTCCAAAGACCAATCTTAGTTCCTTAAGTGGAGGATTCAAAGAGGCGTTCCAAAGAAGAGGTAATATCCATTACCGATCTTTTCAATTTATTTCTTCTTCAACTTCTTCTTCTTTAGTTGTTTCATGATAAAGTAATAACATAAGTATTACTTACATACTGATATGTTATTATAAATATGAAACAACCCTAATTCACCTTCTATCCATCCTACGGAAAAATGAAATCACCGCGCGTGCGTACGTACGGAATACCGTCTCCACGCCGTGGTGTAATCTATTTTCCACCATCACCTTACAAGGATGGGTATAATGGTGTAATGAGTAACTATATATGATTATTATTAAGTAATATAGATACTGAAATAATATATATATATACTCCAATACAATTCCACGATCATAGGAACGATATCATCACTCGTGCGTACGTACGGAATACCGTCTCCACGATGTGATGCGACTCGTTCTACATGATCTTCATTTCATAATGATTGTATAAATGAATTGAATGAATGAATATGGTATATACTACACTAATACCATTCTGAAAATGAATTATCTATAACCTAAAGATAAGAATAAGAATTTATTCGACAAAACACGCATAAGAACAAAAAGTTATAAAGACCCGAGTAACAAGTAACAATGAAATATTACTAACAAGAAGATAATAATATGACCATATATGATCTCATATCAATATGTATGATTCTGGAATAAGTCAATAACATTATTTAAACCATTATACAGGAGATTCGGACACGAACAAAGCAAATCGGACCTAAGGTAAGGGAAATATCACAATCTCATTTTTATCCGAGATTGTTTATTCGTAAGTATTTACTGGGGTGTATTTTATCATCCACATCCATGTTCCCTCAATATGTAATATTGTTTCCATCCAATTGAAATAGTTTAAATCCAATTTTACCCTTAGGTGAGTTTTTAGTAAAGAATAAGAAAGGAATCTTTTGTCGTTTTTCCGTACGATGTACTTTTTGACTTTTCCGACAAAAGTACGAAGAATGTTTTTTTTAACTTATACGGCATGAATGGATTTTTAAAACATTACTTCAAAGAAGCTTCCTTTACAAGTTTTCAAGTTTATTTTTAATCAACTTCTTTTATTTTAAAGTTGTATGACATGTTATGAAAGGAAAAATGTTTTTGAAGAAGAAAGGATATTTTCCTCAAGAATTCAATTCAAGTGTTTTATCAAAATTATTTTCCATCTAAGATAATAAAGGGTTCTGTTTCTATCCACATTTTTACATTGGTTTGACTATGTTGTGATGGAATTATGTTTATGAATTCCTTTATCATATATGAATTGATTTATGATGTCATGATGTTTCAAGAATCCCATTTTTGTTACATGTGTTATGCGATGATGCATGTTTTATGATTATGTGGCACACATAAGAAAGGATTCATTATAAGATGGGTGGGAACTATATCTCCCTCCAATGCATTGGGTAATGATTTTATATCTCATGAGATAGACATGGCTGGAACGGAAGGTTATTTCGGTTCAGTGATACAGGACTGAAACGAGGAGTGAACTCGGTTCAGAAAGGGACTTTGTCCACTAAGATAGTCTTGGCAATGAGTCATGACTAACAAGAAATGATTTTCCATGATTATGTGTGCATGCCACAAAGTTTCAAGTTTTATGTTATGATTATGGGGATCTCATTTTCACTTCTATGATTTATTCCATGTTAAGATATTATGATCTCTTTTGCAGGTTTTGATTTTCAAAAAGATATGATATGATTTTTATTTCCTTTATTTGCCCTTGCTGAGCATTTGAGCTCACTCTTTTATGTTTTCTTTTCCCCAGGTCAGGAAGATGGATATTAATTAGAATATGCTAAAAGGGACCCTAGATATGATGAAATAAATGGGAGACACTGTAGAAGATTTATGAACCAGTTGTTTATGTTTCCCAGTTTCTAAAGACACTATACCTATACGGTCCTTTGTGGTTTTGTCATATGTTGTAATAAGTGTGCTTCAATTTTGAAGTATTAACAATGTATGTAATGTATGGGTCGTTATACTAACACATGTACTAATTCTATTGGATAAGTGTAATTCGACCAAAAACAACCTTAGGAATAAAATATTTCCCTTTAGGTTCACTTTTATTAGATTAGGACATTTATTATTATTTTATTTAAAGAAGAGTTAAAATGGTTAAAATCAATGTTTAACAAATAAAACATTTTTAATATTGGGTTATACATAAGATTAATTAAACTATAAATATTTATTAGAAAGATAAAAATATTTCCTACACGTTGGTAGTTTATTTATAATTTTTATACATGAAATAATATAATTTATTTATGACACAATGATGATAAAGTAATTATATTATTAATGAAATATTAACATAATTGATTGATATAAATACCCAAATAAATATAATTTGAGACTTTTTATGAAATCCACTAATTTTATAGGTTTTTTTGACATGTTAGTATGGATTTAAATAACTTTTTTTGAACTAATCATGCTGTTATGATTTTCACAAAAATCAATTACCAAATAGTGTCAAAATTGACATAAAATAGTTTTTAAAACAAATATTATATTATTAATTGTTATTATATTCCTAAAAATCTAAGGTTCTTCCACGATACTTATATCATGATATTTGTATCATTAATGGACCACTTGTGGGTCTCTTGGAGGTATATGGTATGTTTATTAACTATATAATATAAAAATACAAAGTGACCTGGTAAATGTCACTCTAATTAACTAAGAGTTAAAACTAAAATATAAGGTTAATATAATGACCCAAACCTATCTAAAACCTATTTGTTGAGAGGATTGAGACCCATACCTACTTTAGCTTCGAAATAAATCAATTTGTAGCTATTATAAACCGAATATGACTTTGTTATAAAATAATATTTTATGTTTTTCCAAAGGTTCCCCTCTCCTCCCTTATAAAAAGGGCACCCATTACCTATTCTCTTAACAACCTTTTGAGCCTTGAAGCTTAGAGAAACCCTGCCCATTTCCATTATCATCTTCCCTATAAACATTATAGAGGTTCTGGTCTCCTCAAAAAACCAACCCTAGTTCCTTAAGAGGAGGTTAAGAAGAGGCGCGTCAAAGAAGAGGAGGATCGAATACATACGAAGCATATCAGACATAAGGTAAGGGATAACTTTTCCAATCTCATTTTTATCCGAGATTGTTTATTTGTAAGTATTTACTAGGGTTATGTTTATCATCCATGTCCCTGTTTTCTAAAAATGGTTTCATGTATGTTTAAAGTCCTTTTTACCCATTTTTTACTTTTACTACATGGTATTTAAGGAATCGTTCTTTTGTTTACGTTACGAGGTACTTTTTTTTACTTTTCCAGTAAAATTACTCGAAAAATGTTTTTTTAACTTATACAGCATAAACGGATTTTTACGGTTTCATAACACCTAATTTTCATGAAGCTTCCTCTATAAGATTTCATGAGTATTTTCAATAAAATCATTTTCTTTTAAAATTGCATGGAATTTTGTGAAAAGAAAATGATTTTGAAGAAGAAAGGATATTTTCCTCAAGAATTCATTTCAAGTGTTTTTACAAAACTATTTTCCAACAAAGATGACATTATTTAATCTGTTTATGTTTCAAGTATAATGTCTCTATTATTTACATGGTTTGATTTTTTCTTATGATGAAATGATATCCATTTGTTTTATATGGATTATGTTATGATGGGATGATGTTTATGAAACCCATTTTATTCTTTGGGTTATGATGAATGATTTATGTTTATTTTGTGGAACACGCAAGAATGATTTCATTATAAGATGGGTGGGACCTATATCTCCCTATAATGCATTGGGTAAAGATTTATATCTCATGAGATATATATGGCTGGAATGGTAAGTTAATCCGGTTCAGTAATATAGGACTGGAATGAGGAGTGAACTTGATCCAGAAAGAGACTTTGTCCACTAAGATGATCTTGGTAGCAATGCCTTTGCTACTATTGAAATAATAACATGTGCTTAATGGTTTCCACAATTACATGTTTTATTCCAATTCTATTTTATCATGATTAATGTTTCTTTATGAACTATTCCTTATGTACTACCAAGATTTATTTCACAACTCATGATTTTGATGTGTAACATTTATGTTCATGTTTTGAAGTTCAAATGTATATAGTTTTTTTATTTTCTCCATTCTTACACTTACTGAGCATTTGAGCTCACCATTTATATGTGTTCTTTTCCCTAAAATATAAATAATGGTTTTAGGTAAGAAAACAAAAGGGGAATATATTTATGGGAGATGTTGAAGATCTTTCACCATGATTAGAAGATTATGTTCTGAGTTTCCAAATACACTAAACTATTGCGGTCCTTGTGTGTTTGTTTTTATTATGTTTTAAGTATTCCGCAAAAGTAATGTAATGTCCATGTACATCAAGCTTCGGGCCTCTACAACATATATCCTTATGGATCCATTCATCCCATTTCTGAGAAAACAATACCTATTGTTTGGAAATTATAATATACTAAAATTAATGACACATTATTGGGTGGAGAAAACAAATTCCCCCTGGAATAATGGTTTGAAGGGGCATGGACATGATCATGAGGAAAGTAAATTTACAAAATAAGTCTCTTAGTGAACCTATGGTTTATGTTATAAGAAGCATATTTTATTCTATATGAACATTGGTATTCCAGGTGGAACCCTTAAAATATGGGAGTGAGGATCTATTCATTTCACTAGTGATACAATGCTCCATAGATATCATAATTTCTACTCTCACATGATCACTTTGCAAGACCAATTTGTGTAACCCCATCATGAGAATCATTCATGTGACCCCATCACATGACTGATTTTTCATGATAACTCATGTAATAATATATAAATTAATCAATTATAATCAATTTTTTTCAATTATATGTACCCTCAGTCATGGGGCTATCTTGGACCAATTTCATGATCTTCCGTCATTGTCACATGATTTATGGATCATTATGTGATTTTAATAACCTTTTGATGGTCACAAAATGGTGAGAATTATAATGGATACTTCCCTTCACATAAATATCATAGGGACTTACAATGTATATGAGATAATGGGATTCACATGACCTTTCAATGTTTACTTGATTCGAACGATTCTCTTGATGCTTCCCACGTCATGCGACTCACTTTTATTTTCATGTGTATACCCAATTTTCTCCATCTGAAAAGGATTTTAATTTTGTAATATATATTTATTATTAATTTATTTAGATGACTCTATGTAAATACTTTTTCAAATCCACGCCTTAGTGTAATCCTATTGTTTCTTGTGTGGATGACCATAATCATTCTATTGTTTAGTCATCCCAAAATACACTAGTAGGCCAAATGGGGATAAATATTATTCAATATCCCCAATCAAAATTAATAACCCTTTATGAGTTTGAACATAAAAACTATTCCTACATCCTTCCACCATAATAGGAGATTGTTCCTCAAACATGGGGCTTGAGGTACCATAACACCTTTAGAGAATGTATCCCTAATATTGTCCACATCACTACTTACAAAAAATGATCGAATGTGTATATGACGATGTTTATGCCGAAATACATCATAGGTTCTCTTAATTAATTTAATTTAGGCATAATTATGTACCAATAAATGATGTAGAAATATGACATTAACCATAAGTTCATATGGTTTCCTAGTTTGGACATTAGTTCAAGAGGGGTTTCAGGATGGATTGGGGAAATCCATTTTTGGTGCATCATCATTGTACTAAAGATCCCACTAAATTAAATTATATCGGGTTGTAAGAAGATATTTTAATATCCCAAACTATTTGGAATTTTAATAATGTTCTGATAGAAGACTTGGTCTATCAGTAGAGTCCAGAGAGGAACCAACTTCAACTTACACATGTTGAAGTCAAAATTAGTCTTCATGATGTCAAAAAGTTTTTAGGGAATCGATTTTATGAGATAAGAATGATGGGTTTCAACCTCCATGTTTTTTTTGGGATTCTAAAAAAAGGATCCATCCAATTTATAGATATTTTATCAGGATAGATAAAAAGCACTTTAAGAGTCCTCATCTTTTATGACCAGACATTCACTTTAATAATTGTTTAGAATTTTTATCTAGAAGGTTCATTTGGTCAAACACCTTCCCATTGAAGGATTACTACAGTGGTAAAGGTTCATACATCCCACATTTGAAGATGGTTCATTCAATAACTGGGGTTTTAGGTTTTTTTATGTCAAATGAACCTTTTGGTGGGATGTATTTCTTTCTATATACATGAATGTGTGCACTCTCCCAACCCGATAGAAGGGTGGAGTCATATTTTCTACCATTACGATAGAGGCATCCAAAGTTAGAGAAATTCATGTTGGGTTGGAAATTCCAATGGTGGAAAATATACCACCTCCTACACTATATTTACTGGGGAAGATCCCTAAAAATAATCTTTATCCCCTTCTAGGTATTATAGGTTTAGATGGGGGGATCAACTTGGTATCTATGAATATGTGACCTCCCAGAACATCCTCATTGTCAATTTAAATCCATATTTTCAATAAATTAGTGGGGTAAGGCCCATCACATATCAAGAACTAAAAAATCAATACCATCATGAATCATTATAATAGCTTCTCTTTCAAACCTTATGAGGTTCCCATTGGTAGTATAATAGAAAATAGTGGCAATGGCTCTGAGGATCAATATTACATGAATTAAATTCTAAAGGGAAGCCTTTCCACCTGAATTGGTGGTAAAATTTTATATGAATGGATTATTTATTTTTATTTTGGGTGTCAGTTTTGATTCATTCAAACAATATTCTATACCCAAATTCATGTTCAATTTGAAACTCACCCAATGGAGGCTTGCAAATTCTGGAAGCTTTTTACTAGAGTGGAGACTCCAATTATGATAGAATTTCATCCCAAAAATGTTGAGATTTTTCAATCTCAATGCTACATCGATACATGTATTTTATCATACCCAAAAATGAAGTTATCATCTTTCATACCTGAGGCTACAAGGCTACCACTGATAGTTGAATTCAATCCAAGACCTTGAAATAAACATGCTTCTTATAAACCAAAAATCAAAGAGTTTCCTTATAAATGAGTTCTATGTCTTGAATTTTTTTTATCAGAAATGGTGCTACCTAGCCTAGAACCAAAGGATAAATTGTATGTAAGTGAAGTCTTGAATAGGATAGAGTTACCCATTGTATATCAATAAATGAAAATATAGATAGAGGATAACTCATCCCATATAATCCTAGGTTTGTTATGTCAAGTGAAAATAGACATGAAATGATTTTAAAAAATCAATGATCCTTTTTAAATAACCTTTAATTCAATCATGATAAGGTCAAGTACTTCCTTCAAGACATTGATGCGACATTACAAAGTGTAAAAGGCCATGTCACTATTCACATTGGGTGAAACAAGTGGTGGTTCCTAACATAATAATAGTTTCTAAAAATGAGGGAAATGGTATTATACTTAAAAAGTGATAATGATTACTTTATAACCATATTCAAAGGACTCTATTACTATCAAAACTACATTTGGATTTTCTTGTAACTCTTTTGGTATGTCAGGGTGTTGAAGGGGACGAGTCACTCCCACTATATCTTGTATATTCACCCAGAAGTATGATTCCTATAGATGAATTGGGAGATGACTATGGGATAGATGATGAGGTAACCCCATCTCACATGGATCTAATGAGGGTAGTGGTTACCAATCATATTCAATCATGATCTTCTCCTCTATTTTCATTTTACTTAGTGGCTTCACTATAAACTCCTTCTATGGACACTTCTATGAAGAGGAAAAGAAAAATAAATCACTCAAAGACTTTATAGGTATCTCACCCATAATAATTGAGTTAGGTTCATGATTTAAATATACTTATTTATAAACCATTTTAGTATTTTATTCTAATATTTGAAATGAAGCAGGCCCCACTGATCCCATTTGAAGGAAAATACATCTGTTCATCAGAATATTATTGGAAATTCTATTTCATAGGAAGAAACTCAGACTGAAGGCCTTGTATATCAACAAGTGGAAATGGTCTAGGTTTTGAAATAGTGAAATGGGTTTCCAACCACTGATGATGTAGTTTTTTTTAATTTATTCTAGAATAGGAAAACAAACATTTTAAGGATGGTGATGCTGGTAGATATTCTTCACCCAATTTATCATTAATATAAGTATCTATAGACAAAGTTGATTACTTATATAAAGATCATACATATTTTGAAATTTTTTTTATGTCTCCTAGAATTTATTCTTCCTTTTAACCCTTGTAGTTTATGAGGTAATTATGATGATGGAGAAAATAAAAGCGGGGCAACCAGGTCACTTGATGCAACAGGGAATATCTTCTTCTAATGATGATGGGATTGTCGAAATACATATTTCTAGTGATATAAATAATAATATTATGTTTCATGTATTGAAAATTGATGTTTAATATCTAAAACATCATATTATTCACATGATAGATGATAGTGTTTTTTACACTCATTATAATACATTCACATTAGGAATCAGAGGTCTAGATTCCTTCTTCTATGGAATTTACCTAAACAGATGCAACTAGCATGGATGCTATATCTATTCCCAAATCATCTAAAGTTTTGAGTATGAGTCCCTAGGTTAGTTTCATTGTCCTAAAATATATTAAATTTATAGTATTAAACATCTGTCAAGGCTTACAGTCTGCAACACTTCCTTAACTAATGTGGTGACATATGTGGTTAGATATTTGGACCATAATCTTATAGGGCCCTTTGGAGGAGCTGATGCACTAATAAGGGAATATTAGGTATATGTTTACCATAATTGTCTATAAATTATATGATTATATGGTCCCCATTCTATGGACAAAGGATGTGATTTCCTAGAAAGAGAAGAGGAGGGACCCTTAATTTTGGGTAGAGTAGTGAAGGTTTCATATTCAATCAAATGAAGTTAGGAATAGGCCCTGAATGATTCTTCATAGAATGTGGTAAATGAAACAACTCACTTAAATGTTATCGATGTGGGGAAGGATAAGAATGGATGATTACAATAATAAATCCTTCATCTTCATTAAGAGTTGTCTTATATTCTACAATCACAAAAACCATAATTAAAACCATGTTTGATAAACAATCGACCTTAGACATGGAGTAGAATTCAAAAAATGATGTTTTTTATGGTAGATGCCTTACAATATATTGTACAGGCAGAAATTAATCCAGTTGATCAATTTTACCAATATATATCCTTTCTATAGTAGATTTTGATATAGATCAAGGAATACTATAAAAAATATTGTAGTTGTTCTGTATATTTATTAGCCTCAGTTTTTTAATGTTTCCTATGAGATACTCTAGACTATAGAGATTCCTTCTTAATTTTCAAATTATCAATGAATCACACCATCCATACATTGTATGTTTCTTTAATTCTTTATTTCACTCACCATCTACATGGAATTTTATTGACTTGATATTATATATAATGACAAAGAGTTCAATTGTTCTTTCAATACCAAGAAAACCAATTTTTTATATCAAATTCTAAAATCACAATAGACCTTCTGAAATAACTATCAAGGAATGATTAATGGAATAAGAATACCTATTGATGTTTTTAGTCCAATCACTTAGGGGTTAAGTAGTTTGAAAGGATATTTTATTTAATTTTCCTAGATAGGGAGGTATTTTTGTTTTTCTTAAGATAATTGACTTAAAAAACATAGATTGATTTTTTCAAGTGGTGGATAATGAAACCTATAATATTTGTATAATTTTTATATTTCCCTATATTTTAAATATACATTATATGGTTAAAGGATATAAATCATGTACATTCATTTTTCTCAGTCATCCCTACACTGTTTTTATCTTCAAAATTATGGTTTCTTTTTCTATTTCATGAGTGCTCAATATTTCTTAGAACACACAATGTGTGTGTCCAATGAGCATAAGCTCAACTTTTTCTGGGGTCCCCTTTATGGGTTTTCAACCTGGTAATTATTGTGTCTCTTTCAATTAGATGGTTAATTCCTTCTTATTTGTACTTATGAGGTACTTCCATTTTATGTCATATAGTTTGTACCTTTCACTATAATAGTTTAGTGTCATCTATATCAGACCATTTTTTCTATTGTTTTAGGTTTTTTTAGCTAAAACTATAGTTGTAGTTTAAGGTCTTCTAGGTTAGGCCATTTTTTATCTTGTTTATATTTTTCTTTCTCATTAAATATATATTGTAGTTTATTTTATTCATTCATGGATAATCTCTTGATATAGTTCAGGGTGTTCTAGAATAGATAATCTATTGTTGTAGTTTAGGTTTATTGAGCTTTGACATTATATTGGTTGTGAATGATGGGTGTTAATGAAGGGTTCGGGAGTCCTTCATCCTTTAAAGGATTAGGAAAAATGAGAGTCCATAAAGGGTATTGAAATGCTAAATTCTTAATTTATATTCTAAGGAATGAATGTTCATGAATGTTTATGGCACCTTGTGTTTAGTCAGAAATTAAAAAGGATGGGTATCCATGTTTGGTTTTGACACCCTACAACCTTAATGATATCCGGTTTTGTGTATGGTGGCATAAAATTAGGGATTTCAAACCCACATGAATAGTTAGAATTTGGGTTGAGTAAATCACATGTGTATGAGTTGGAATTAATGAATATAGAATGGGGAAAACATGTCGTAGATGATCCCAAAACACTCTAGAGTGTCATGTTACCCAAAATTGTTTCTAGGGATCACAAGGATCATTAGTCCATTTCTACAAGGATGAGACACCTCTAGTTAATGGGTCAAATGCCTCTTTTCATCATCCCATATGGTGTATATGGAAAGTCTCTATTCACTTCAAAGGGACATGAAATATTTGTGATGATTCAAACTTCCAGATGATGAAGTGGGATATGGGAAACATAGATATTCAAGAAGGATTATAAAACCCTAGGGTAGTTTAGTTTATGTATGAGAATCTCATTTTAAATACTTCTGGTTTTAGGTCATGTGTTGTTTTCCATCAAAAGTTTTGTGAAGGGAATAATGAATTCCTACTTTGAGAGGGGGTACAATACATGGTGACCTAATGTTGAGGATGCCAAATCTTCTTGAATAGTATTGTTTTGGTTGTTGTAAATCATTGTCATAGAGTATGTATGTCAAATTAAAATGGATTATAGTTTATACAGGTCATCCATTTTTAGTGGTTGAAACCATTATCATACTCAACCAGGAAAATAACACATGGGTTTAAGGGGGAACTTTCCTCTAGGACAAGAACAACCACTAGGTGAATACTCCAAGAGGTTACATTATTGACTAATTAAACCTATAAGGGACCCCTTATATTGTTAATTCCTTATTACCAATACTCTACATTGAATAACCAATAGAAATAAATCAAGGCTATGAGGAATCCAGGAGAAGTGCATCAACTCAAGGAATTATGGTATTTCTTCTTTGACATCTATGGCATGAATGTGATTTTGGGAAAATATTATTTTTAAAAAGGTTCTAGGAACCCTAAATGTTTTTCCCTACAAAGTGAACATGTTTTCACGGTGATAATATGAGAAACATTATTACAATAATTGTTTCTTTGACTATGTGGTCCAGTTTTTATGGCTTATCTTTTAGTATGTCCACAATATGGGATTCATGAATTTATTGACATGTTAATTTACATTATAAATTTTTACTAAACTCAAGAAATGATTAATTTTATGAGTGAAAACGTGAATTTTTATCAAAAAATCCTTTTCGGGGTTTTATCCTGATAAGTTTTATGTCTCTTTTACTAGTAGTTTAGGGTCTTGTTATTTGGACCCTCAAAGCCAAAATTTTGTGGTCACAATGCTTTGACAAAATATCATGCAATTTAAAGTCATGATATATGTTGAATTGATATTAGGGGAGTGTTACACAACAACCTAATTAAGATTCAAATGTTCATAAATACTCCAACACCTTCCCAAGAAGAGGATGAGAATATTGTAAATTATTGATCAATGTTATCAGTTACTGGATGATGATATGGGAGAATCATAAAATGGATGATATTAAATAACTCTATGATTTTGAGATTTAATTTGATGATGTCATGTACCACATGTATCATAATCCATTTTTACAATGAAAAGAAACATTTGATTGATGGCACATAGCTAATATATAGGAGCCAGGGGTATACATGCATAGTCAAACAAGGGGTCCCATGAAGTCGTGTGTCCTTTACTATTATCAATTTTTGTTGTGTGTAAATTCAATAAAATCATGACTTGAAGTGTGTTTTATAGATTGTGTTACTCTGAAATATTTTGGAGGTACCACCAAAAATTGGTTATCCAGGGTCAGGATCATATGTCCCTTTAATAATGAGTGATCATGAGAGATGGAATACACAATTTAAATTCATTCAATGTGGATGAATATATTATTAATTTTAAGGTTATTAAAAGGGTAGAAATCCCTTTTTGTTTTAAAACCATTCACTAATAATTTTACAGCCTAAATGAAAGCGTGATATATATCCATGAGTACTCTTTTCACTAGTTGTGGGAATTTACATGTGGGAGTAATCTTTTCTCTTTCTTTTGGCTTACGATTAGGTAATCATAATATATATATCATCTTGTGAAAATATATCTCATAGAAAATAAAAAATTAACATAGTGTAGATTTATATGCAATAAAATATATTTTATATGAATCATAAATCTTGAAGCTATGTCAAGTGTAGTTATTACATTTGGGATTCCATGGGTTTCCCATGAATATTGTGAGGGTATGAACTATGTCATATTAAGTCCTTTTAAGGGGACATAACTATATAGAGATGACTCTTATTTGATGAATTGTGGAATTATTTCTTCCCTTAGAGAGTATTAATGTCAGGGGCATCTAAGGGGTCACCTACATGTATTGGGATAATATGCAGGGAATAAGAATTTCCGTATTTCATTCTAGTATGGAGGTGTAATAATTATCTATAGAACATATTCATGGATATAATTTCATACTCTAAGAAATTTTACGTCCCCCATGATGGACCATATGTCTTGTGGTTTAATGTCATGTGAATATGACATTGTAATATAGTCTAATGTCATGAAACTAGGATGTATTTCCAAGAGGATTGACTAATGTAGATAAATTAGATGTGTACATAATATCCATACCCCAATATTAATGGGTAAAAAAATAAAATAGTTTAATCTGGCAATAAAAATTTATACGGTACATATATGTGTAACATAATGGGTATCCACATATACATGAATATTTATGTTATGGTATGTGTAAATAATAATCCCTGAATATATAAGTCAATGGAAGGTGGGGACCTATGGGTACGAGTCAACCATTGATGATGGAGGAAGCCAGTATTGTATGTTGTATGAAAAATATCCCCTTGATTTAATGGAGGTTGTCCTATGAGACCAAAACAACCATTATGCACAATCTCCAAGGAACTGTCATATTCACCAATGAGTCCTAGTGGTTGCCCTTTTGATTAACCATTCCCAATTACTAGTATCCTAAAAGGAAGAAATATGATAAGGGGATCCCATGGTATATGGTTTTCTAAGAGAAGAATTTCAAATAAAGTAATTGGATAGTATCAACTTAGGTATTGAATATATTAAGTTATTTTATGGAGAAGGTATGCATAAAGATGTGTTTGAGCACCCTAAAGGGTATGCTTTCATGTATTTAAAGAATTTTAAGGTGAAGGTATAAAACATGTTATTCTTGAGTATAAAATCATCAGAGGGGATGATCTATTCATTATGTAGACATCTTTTTATGTAGTTTAATGTCATTCCGCAAGGACATGGTTATTCAGTATAATGTCACATAACTAGGATTCGAGAGGACTAGTTTGGGATATACCTAACATTGAGAGGGGGGTGAATCAGTGTTGGGTACATTTAAACCAATTACAACTTTTATCCCTGTACCTCTTAACCTGTTAGGATCTTGATTCTCTTATTCTCGTTTCCCTGTCGCATGCAACAATAGAAAGCAGTAAAACTATGAACACAATATTTTTACAAGGTTCATCACTCAATAAGAGTTGCTACATTTTTTCCATGCATGGATATAACAAGTTCATGTATTTTCTACTATGATGTGATATAAAATTATAGTGGAGTGTCTAGGAAAACAATACTCTATCCAATGTGAGTCCCTACACTTTAGAGGGGGGTGGTAAAAAATCCTCTTCCCTGTACTAGTGATGACCTAGTCCAACCTGTAGCCTCTACGTGGTTCTTTATGCTGCCAATTTAGATAGTATTCTTCTTTCTTAAAAAGGTAGGTTCTTCTCTTGGTCTTCTTTAGTGCTCTTCACATTATTTCTTTTAAAACAGTAGGCAAGAAATTTCTCTTGTCTTCTTCTTTTCTTCTTCACTAGTGAAAAACCATCTACACTAGGACTTCTTCTTCTTCTTTAGTACAATAATAGAATGCACTAACACTTCCCTTTATTTCTTAGCAAGAATTACATATACCAATGTGATTATTCAGGAAATGAAGATCAGCTTACTTGGCATCCTCAGAGTGAGTTCTTCTCTTGTTCATAAATGCATGTGATCATGCATATGGAATGTAGTTGAAATATTTCCCTTCTTTTTCTTCTCTTCTCCTCTTCTTGGTGTAGTTATTGTTTATGCAATGATATTGTGCCCTTTCATTCTCACATGTGCACACACTTGTTTTGATTCCTTATTTGAGTTACTCCACGTGTTCATGTGCATACATGGAAGCATGCATTCACCTCTTCTTCTTTTTCTTCTTGTGTGAGAACCCTAATGATGATAAATATTTGAGAAAACACACGTAGCCTCTTCTTCTCCTTTTCTTCTTTATTTTATTCTTTCTCATGTGATTTGAATGTTCTTAATGTATGCACATGAGTGCATGCATGACCAAATCAAGTGGTCTCTCTTCTTATTTTTCTTTCTTACTTTTTCACTTAGTTAAGATATTTTTTGGGTTTATTTGATTTTGTTTCTTAAAAACATGAATGGGTATAGTTAGGGTGTGCATGGGTCTCTTGCCTCATGCATGTACGTTCATGTGTATCATGCATGATCTCTTCCTATTCCTTCTCCATGCATGAACAACCACGGTTCTTCCTACTCCTTCTTGCACACACAACACCCAAGGGTATGCACAGTCCACTCCTAACCACAAATGAGCCATGAAAAAACACACAATATATATGTAAATATTATAGGTAGTAGAGTTTGAAAAACAGGGTGTGGGTGTAGGTGTATCATTTTTTCGTGCAAGGAGAGCACAATAACTCCTTAACAGAACCAAGAGATGATCTTGGTTCGTTCCACATGAGCTGCAACAATTGTCCAGTACTTGCGGGCTGCTCCACACAAAGATGCGACGAGGGTTCGAATGAACCTATCGCACCCTTGTGGGTACCTCGCACGGGGTGTGGATCTCCTTCACGCAGGGTGCTCGGAAACTCTTCGTGCACAAGAGATGTGACTCTGCCTTTCAGAACATAGAGAGTGCACATTCTTCTTCTTCTAGGATGTCCTATATTTTTTCCTCCGGTTTCAGTCTTTTGTAGGCAAGGATATGATTTTTTCACATTCCAAATCCATGTCATATTACATAATAAAATCACTTTAAATACATGAGATCCCCGACGCTTCAAACCATTCACACCCGCCTCAATGACATGCTGCATATCTCAGGTGTTTTTTTTTTCAAATGAAGTATCTTCTTCAATTTGGTGGCATCCTAACATGCATGGACTCAAGATTGTATGCACGATTCTCGTGAAAGAATCTCGCATGGATACACGTGTCCTTGGAAACTCCATTTTCCTTGGCTGAACCTTCTTCCATGAGATGTCGCATGCATGGAAGACATAGATTGCATGAATGGTCTTGGTTTGATCAGACAATCACCATGGAGTTGTTTTATTCATCAACGCTCTCCAAGAGAATGATCATGGCAGATCGGTAGTGGCGATGATGGGCAGTGGCATCAGGTTACTGTCCATGCGATCCGAGGTTGAACCCAAGGCCACAACCATTGGATAGGCTCAGATCGATCTCACAGAATGCAAGATGAGGCATGCAGTCGAGATCTCTCGCGAGATCCGATGAGTGTCCATGATTTCCTCTTCATTTTAAAAATGCATCCCACATCAAAACGCGCCGCAGTTTTCTCACAGTTTATCAATCAGCTCATCCCGAACATAGCTTAGAATTCTCCTCTCCCCCCTTCGGTGTCGCCCGTACCGATTCTATGCGGGATCCCTTCTGCGCCCACCTATGCCTCCCACGGGTGCACTCTAGAGCCCACTATGCATCCTATGCATAGGTTGATCATGGTGCATGCACTCCTGCTGGCTTATACACAGCCCGCACATGCCTCTTGCGAGCTCGCTCTGCCTAGGCCTCCCTATGGGCGCGGTCGACCCTTGTGGTCCTGCATGTGCCTCGATTCAAGGCTGGGGTAGCTAGCTCGTGGGCTAGCCCCCTTCTTTTTATTAAGCTACAAAATAAATACATAGTAGAAACCTATGTATACAAAAATACATGGAAATCTTTAAACACAGATCAACTTCATGCGTGGGTAACACCTTCAAGTGCCAAATTATGATACTCCATTATTCTTCCTTATTTTCTTTTTGGATTATTAAATCCAATGTACCTCACTCATCCTTAAAAGGATGCCAGCTCAATGTTGTAAACATAGTATCACACATGATACTAGTTCTTTGAAATTTCAAGGTCAGTGCATCAATCGTTTGATTTTCATTCTCCATTTAACAAAGGAGAGTGTCTTTAAATATCATTGAAATTCATTGACCTCATTGAAAAGAAATACAACTCACTTACTAATGTGGTCCCAACAATCTCTCCCTTTGTAATTGTTGGCAATACCCAAGATTCTAAATGAATGTAACAATGTGAGTCTTTATTTCTCTCAAACATTCATTTCACTTTTCTCCCCCTTATTGACAAGAAATAAAAAGTTCATGGCAGATAGGGTGTCATTTCATACATAAGAACTGTGCCATCAATCATTTCACTCTAAGTCTACTTGAGAAATTCTCGGTGTAGAAGAAAAGAGGATTTGATTTAGACAACAAAGTTGTCCATTCTCCACTAATCATGACACCTCATGAGAGGAGAACTTGTGATATTTACTTCAAGGAGTTTCCATATTCATTCGAGGCATAGGATAGTAAGTGTAATATGAAATAATCTACATGAAACCCTTGCACTCGCTTCAAAAATTGGATAAAAAACATTCAGGTGTAATAGGCCGGATAAGTGACCATGGAACACTTTCATTCTTCATATGTCACTGAGTGATTTTGTTAATCCCCTTTTGAGAAATAATATTTTCATTGAGTAACAAAGGATGATAGATTGAGAAATGACATACCTTTTCCAATGACATGATATTCAAACAATCTTCAGAGTAATTGAATTTTGATATCAACAGAAGTTGACACTAATTGAGATAATGACTCTAACAACTACTTCATGTGTCTCCCCCTCAAGGGAACACTTCTCATCACTGAATCTCAGGTTCTCCCCCTGAGATCTTTATTCACCTTAAATTGCGTGATAATTAAGAAAAAATACAAAATACAAATATTTTAGGGAATAAGGTGGAACCTTTTTGCTCCATCAATGTGAACAACAAGGTTAATATGATCTTCAAAACCCAGATGCTCCATTCTTCACACTTTCACAATAGATATTCAATGATGATTGTGATTTTTTGGACCTCACTATTTCTTCTATTTCTTTTTGTGTGAATCTTCTTTCTTCAAGGTCTTTCAATGCAGTAGAATCTCCTGGTGAAACATTCATCTTTTTGAGGAATTCTTGTTAGGATGGAGTAAATTCTAAGAATCTTCTAACAGTATGACAAGCCTTGTTGTATCTCACACACAAAACATCTTTGTGTACATATAGAATCTTCTTTTTGATTTTAGAACAATTCTTAACCTGTGAATCTTCCATATTCCTCATTCTTTCCAAATCTTCTCGCCGAACAACCAATATATCATTAGGGACTGAGGCATCATGATTGGATCTTCAACATGGCAACTTCTAAGAGGAATTCTTCTTAGTAATTATTTTTGATGGACCACCCTTCACCTTCTTGGACCTAGAATCCAAGGACTTGTCAGATTTTCTATTTTTATCCTACTTTTGTGATCTTATTTTCTTATCAGCTTTGGGTACCTGTTGAAATGAACATGCACCATTTATGTGACCACTCCTATTACACACATCACAGATATTTTCTAATATTCCAAATCTGTTTGCAGTAAACAAATTCTTTTGGATCTGTGGATGTTGCTTCTTCTTCTCTGTCATTATCCCCCTTGAGATGGTATTTATATGTGATTTTTCATTTAAGTTATTGTACCGACAATCCATTTCACAATTCCAAAATCTATTATAGCACTAGAATTGACCAAAAAACCTTGACTTATTCCCATCATCTTTATAAGGTTGCCGAATATTCTTCTTGAATTGTTTTGCTTTATGTGGGGATCTATCTTCCACATTCTTTCCCCTATCCACCTAAGCCTTGGTGGTAGATTTATTCTTACTTTTCTTCATCCCTACTTTCTTAGAATTTTTCTTCCAACCTGCACTTTCTATTGGAACATTTATAAAAACATGAATATAAGTTGGTATGGATGGTACCTTTTCTTTCTTAGCTACTTATGATAGATCAATGAGTGAATCCATGATCTTCTTGTCACATGTTGGAGGTCTTTTGATAATAGAATCCTCTAGTGAGCTTTGAGTACTGGAATCAACAACTTCCTTCTTTTGTGGAGAATCAATATGTGTCTTCTCAATATTGGTCAATTGAGCTTTAAATTCTAGACATCTCATATTGAGGATGACTTCCCGATCTTCAATCATAGTCATATTCTCTTCACAAGATTTCTTTAATCTTTCAAATTCATCTTCATGCATCCTTACCGTTTTTGTAACAAAGAGTCAAGTTCATTAAAATTCTTGGAGTCTTCTTCCAAATATAATTCCTGATCATCATTGCTCCTTTTCAGCTTATCTTCAAGTGCATGGATCTTCTCTTCTATAGTCTTATTGACTCCCTCTTTCTCTTTAACATATTTGAGCTGCTTTGAAGAACATACTTCAAATTCCCTCTTTGTTTCTTCAAAGGCTCCAACCAATCTGGAGATATTTAGACATTCAACAATTTTCGCTTGTAAGAGTTTATCCAAAACATCGGTTTCTTCTTCTAGCTGAGTGATATTTTTCTGCATACACTAGAATACTCCAAAAACTAGGGATGCACTATCTTTAGGAATACCATGAAGAATCATTCTTAATCTATCAACTAATATTTCATGAGATGTTGTAGATTGATCATCACCACTTATGCCAGCATTTTCATTATGAGAATAATTTCCAAATGTACTAACACATACCTTATTATCATTTGAGGTAGTAAGGTTATCCATATTCTTGGTGGAAACCTAAGCCACCTTCTCATAAATTTCCATGTTTGGTGTGTCTTCAATGTCATCCAGATATGGAGAACCAGATGCTTCCTCTTCATTAGATAAGAGGGGATTATTCTTCAACTTTCTATTCTCATTATTTTTCCTATTCATCATTGTCTTGGTAGATATAGACTTATGCTCAGAGATAACTAAATCTTCACTGAAATATCACTTCATTGATAACTCAGGAAAGAAACTTAAGTGTTCAAAAGAGAATAACTTCACTGTAGAGAATCCAACAGAGGTGAACCTGTCCCTCTGATACTAATTGAGAAGACCTATTTGGGATATACCGAACACTGATAGGGGGTAAAATCAGTGTAAGGGACTTTTTAACCAATTAAAGATTTTATCCATGTACCACTTGAACTATTAGGATCTTGATTCTCTTATTCTTGTTTCCCCATCCCATGCAATAATAGAAAGCATTAAAAATATGCACACAATATTTTTACAAGGCTCACCACTCAATAATAGTAGACAAATCCTTTCCATGCATGGATATGACCAGTGCATGGATTCTCCACTATGATGTGATATGAAATTATAGTGGAGTGGCTAGGAAAACAATCCTCTAGATAGTGTGAGTCCCTAAACTTTAGAGGGGGGTGGGAAACAATCCTTTTCCCTGGATTGGTGATGACCTAGTCCAACTCGTAGCCTCTAGATGGTTCTTTATACTGCCTATGGAGAGAGTCTTCTTCCTACTTCAAATGGTAGGTTCTTCTCTTTGTCTTCTTTAGTGCACTTCACCTGATTTCTTGTAATGAATTAGGAAAGCAATTCTTCTTGTATTAATCTTTTCTTCTTCACTAGTGCAAAACTAGCTGCACTAGGACTTCTTCTTCTTCTTTAGTACAATAACTGAATGCACTAAAACTTCTTATTGTTTCTTAGAAATAATCACATATACCAATGTCATTATTCAAGCAATGAATATTGTCTTAGTTGGCATCATCATAGTGAGTTCTTCTCTTGTTCATAAATGCATGTGATCATACATATGATATGTTGTTGAACTCTTTTCCTTCTTCTTCTTCTCTTCTCATCTTCTTGGTGCAGTTATTGTTTATGCAATGATATTTCACCCTTTATTTATCACACGTGCACACACTTGTTTTGATTCTTTATTTGAGTTACTCCATGTGTGCATGTGCATGCATGGAAGTATGAATTCACATGTTATTCTTCTTCTTCTTGTGTGAGAACCCTAATGAGGATAAATCATTGAGCAAACACACGTAGACTCTTCTTCTCTTCTTCTTCTTTATTTTATTCTTTCTCACATGATTTGAATGTTTTTAATGTATTCCCATGAGTGCATGCATGACCAAATCAAGTGGTCTCACTTTTTCTTTTTCTTTCTTACTTTTTCACTTAGTTAGAAAATTTGTTTAGGTTAATTTTGTTTGTTTCTTCACAACCCGAATGGGTATAGTTAGGGTGTGATTGGGTGTATTTCCGCATGAATTTACATGGATGTGTATCATGCATTCTATCTTCCTATTCCTTCTTCATGCATGCACAACCACAGTTCTACCTTCTCCTTCTTTTACACACAACACCCGAAGGTATGCACTGTCTACTCTTAACCACACATGATCCCCTGCAAAAACACACAATATATATATGTATGTCTTATAGTTAGTATAGTTTTCAAAATAAGGCGTGGGTGTAGGTGTATTCTTCTATCACGTAAGGAGTGCTCAATAACTCCTCCACAGAACCAAGAGAGGATCTTGGTTCGTTTCACGTGAGCTGAAACAAGTGACCAACACTCACGGGATACTCCACACAAAGATACGACGAGGGTTCAAAAGAAACCATAACACACTTGGGGGTACCTCGCACGGGGTGAGTATTTCCTTCGCGCAGGGTGCGCGGAAACTCTTCGCGTACAAGAGACATGGCTCTTCCTTTCGCGACACAGAGAGTGCATGTTCTTCTTCTTATAGGATGGACACTCTTTTAAACTAGGTTTTCCTTCTTTTATATTCAAGGATATGATCTTTTTCACGTTCCAAATTTGTTTCATATTCCATAAAGATATACCATTGAATACACGAGATCCTCATTATTTCATACCATTTATACCCACCTCAATGATATGCCACGTATCTCGGGTGTTTCTCTTTTTGGTTTTAAAATGAAGGATCTTCTTCAATGAGGTGGAATCCTCACGTGCATGGTGTCAATATCATATGCAATATTCTTGTTCCTAAATCTTGCATAGATCCACGTGGCCTCGGCAACTCCGTTTTCCTCAACTGAACGTTCTTCCTCAAGATGTCAAATGCATGCAAGACATATATTTCACGCATGGTCTCGGTTCAATTAGACGATAACCATGAGGTTGTTTTCTTCATAAACGCTCGTCAGGAGCGTGATCATCGTGGATCGGTAGTGGAGACGACGAGAAGCGGCATCAGGTTACTCTCCATGCAATTGGAGGTTGTAGACGAGGCCACAACCATTGGATCTGCTTGGATTGATCTCGCAGGATGTTGGATGAGGCGTGCGGTCGAGATCTCTCATGAGAACAGATGAGCTTCTAGGATTTCCTCCGTGTTTTAAAAACGCGTCCCACATCGAAACGTTCCGAAGTTTTCCTGCAGTTTATCAATCACCTCATCCTGAACATTTCTCATAATTCTCCTCTCCCCCCTCCGGTGCCGCCCCACACTGGTTCTCGGCAGGTGCGCTTCTGCACCCACCTATGCCTCCTGTGGGTGCGCTCTAGCGCCCACTATACATCCTGCACACGAGTTGATCACCATGCGTGCACTCCTACATGCTTATACATAACTCACACATGCCTCTTTCAAGTTGGATCTTCCTAGGCCTCCGCATGGGTGTGTTGGACCCTTGTGGTCCCGCATGTGCCTCAAGTTGAGGTTGTGGTAGCTAGCTCATGGGCTGCCCCCATTCTTTTTAGTAAGCCACATAAAATATACATAGTAGAAAACTAAGTATACAAAAATGAATGGAAATATTTAAACACAAATCAACTTCATGTGTGGGTACCACCTTCAAGTGCCAGGTTATGCCCCTCCCTTCTTCTACCTTCTTTTCATTTTGGATTATTAAATCCAAAGTACATAACTTATCCTTCAAAGGATGCTATCTCAATGTTGTAAACATTGTATCACACATGATACAAGTTCTTTGAACTCTCAAGGTCAGTGCATCAATCATCTAATTTGTATTCTCCATTTCACTTAGGAGTGTGTATTTAAACATCCTTGACAACAAATACATCTCAATTACTAAAGTGGTCCCAATAGGATTTTGTTCCCTGTCTTTGTATAGAACACACCTATATCATGATGGTCAAAGTAGCTTTCCAGGATCCCAAAGCTCAGATAAGAAATGATCAATGTGAGAAATTAAATACAATTGGAAATTTAATTGAGATCTGTAAGAGTAAATGATAAAGAATATGAAGGGGTATTAAAATGTTGTTAATATGGGGAATCCCCCCCACATATATGGTTCTCACTAAATGTTAGAGATGGGTGTGGTAAGAATCAATGGCTGGGACTTGAAATGGGAGATCCAGACACACTACATAACCCATAGTATGAGAATCAATTCACACACAGCTATTTTAAATTAATATCCCTATAGTTATTAGGATTATAGGCACAGAAGTGGCATTTTATCATCACAGCATGACTCTACCCAGGAATGGAAACCCAAACATCACTACATATCCTATTTTAATAGGAATCAAGACAAACATAGTTATTATAATGAAATTAGTCGAATGAGTTGATTTTATGTGTGGGGAGAGTGTATTTTTATCTTACTATGGTTGGACCCAATATTGGAGATCTTAGCATCTCTATATGTCAATTAATAAAAGGGATTAATCAAAATGTAGTTCTGTAAAGGTATGCGCATAGGTGTGGACCATATATAGTGATGGAGAATTTCATTATATATTTTGATCGGGCCCTAATTTTAGATCTGAGCATCACTAGATCTCATATGCTGATCAAGAATCAAGGCACACAATGTTCTTGAATGGAAAATTCCATGTATATGTCTGACCCAAACATAAAGAGCATGACATTTTTTTATTTTTATTGTGGTTGGACCTAGAATTTGGGATATCAGTGTCACTACGTATCCTATGGGAATAGTAATTAAGCCACAAATAATTTTTGAATGGAAACTTCCATAGGCTGGTATGACCCATACATAGGGAGGAAACTTTTTTTTTTGATTTATATTGTGGTTGGACATAGGAATGGTGATCTAGAATCACTATATATCTTTCTATAATAAGAATCAAGTCTCATGTAGTTCTTATATAAAAATTCCCTATATAAGTATGACCTATATGTAGATAGGGGTGAAATTAATATATTTATGCTATACTCGGGATTGTAGATCTGGGTGTTACTCTGTATCATTTGGTAATAGGATCCAAGACACCCATAGTTCTTGTTAGAAGATTCCCTATACAAGTGTGATCAATAAACTGAGCGGGGGAATTTTTTTCATTTATTTTTTGGTTGCACCTAGGTATGGAGATCGAATACTAACTATATATCGTTTAATTATGGGGAATAAATAAACATGTAGTTCTTTAATATAAAATTAAATATAATGATCCGACTCACACATAGGGATAAGTGTAATTCATCTATTTTCACAAATATATTGTTTATGTGTAGTGCATTATTCACGATGTAATGTCATTCATACAGTTTAATGTCATGTGTTAAGAACTTATTTCATATAGCTTACTATCATGTGATATATAAATCTTCCATGCATTTTAACTTCACCCATTAATTATGTCTTATGTCTAGTTTAAAATCATGAAGTAATGACATATTCTATCCAGTTTAACATCATACAGTATGGAAATCTAACATGAATTCAAAATTCTTCTGATAAGACATCTCCCATGCACCTTAATGCCATGTTGTAAGGATGTATTAAATGTTGTTCAATTTCATGCAGTAAGGATGTCTTCCATGCAACTTAACTTTATTAAGTAAGAAAGTCTTCCATGCTATTTAACATCATGTGATAAAGATAAAAGATTCTTTTAGTTTTACATCTGGCCACCACGAGACAGATTCCCTGATGGAAGCTATGAAAATTACATCCTGAAAATTCACACTATTGGTGGTGTGAAGTGTTCCCTATCCATTGTGAATAATGAGTAAGATCCATTAGAATATACCATATATACGATGTAAGATCCTTCCATGTTTGGTTCTACTTTGGAGGATTCTTTCCATGTATCATTGGAGTTTTAAGAACCAATATCATTTCTCTTTATTGTAATGATAAGATGCGATACATTTTATTGATGGCTCATGTAATATGATTAAGTTGAAATTTGAGGTTGTGTAGTATAATAAACCATTTCCCATTGAGTGTTTCCAACTCATCTATCCACTTTGGTGATTTACCATCATCTAAGAGTTATCTCTAGATAACAATTTATATTGAGGGAAACTGAACTTCTATTATAAAAACTTCCTCGGTCCTATAAAGAAATGAAATTGGAGTATCTTGTGTAGTATTTTGTGGAGTGGTTTGGTAGGCCCTTAGAGCATGGAGGGTCATGTTAGGAAAATATTTCTTATCCCTATCTACAATTTTATATAGTTTATATGAAAAAGTCATTTTGAAGGATTCAATATCTTTTTTCCACTTCATGATAGTGGGGTGAATGGTTAGGCTCACTGTTGTACTCATGTTACAAATTATTCAACTTAGAATAATATCATTTGGTTCTTTTTTCTATTAGAATCTTTTGAGGGAAAATGAATTCGGTGATAATATTGGACTTTATAAAATTTATGATACTCTTCATCCACGTTCATTAAGGGGTTTTGTCTCATCCCATTTGGAAAAGAAGTCAATATTAGTATTGAAGTACTTAAACTTATTAATTGTGGATGGGGGATATTTCCCTATAATTTCCATTACCTATAAGTTAAATAGCATTTAATTAATAATAGTATGTTGAAAATATAGGGGTTGAGTGGTGAAGTTTTTATGAATCTCGAAAGCGTGACATTTTCGAGTGAATTTCACATAGTCTTAAATAAGTTTATTCTAGTAGTAACCAATCATCCTAATTTGGAAGGGGAGTAAAGTCAAAGAAAGTTTAGAACCATTAGATCCTACATGGAATTCATCCATGATTGTTGGAATGTCACCTTCCTCTATTCATATGAGGAGTATTACATCAAAATTCACATTTATAGAGGCCTTTATACTCATATCACCCATCCAAAAGAATAAAATTCACTACTCGGTGTCATGTTTGATCAATTTTTGATCAATATGGGAGGAGGTTCCCATTTTTAATGTAATCTATTATAGGATCCATCCATATGTTTGTGGATATTGGTTCATCATGCTCCAAGAAAACATTGAAATGATTATTTTCATCAACATCAGAGGCGATGAATGGTAAGACCACCATTCATTGAACGATATAGAAAACCACATTTTCCTAATTAGGATCAGCCTGGATATTGGATTTAATATCTATGGTTTTGGCCATAGGATATTGTGGTTGAGGGACATGATGTGATGTTGTTTTAACAGGGAATTTAGACCTCAATCCTCTAATGTAACTAATGAGAGGGGATAATTCATCATTATAGATGAAAAAATCACCATTTAGTTGTCTTCTGACATGATCTGAGTCCCATTTGATTTTAAATTATGATATTTTTTTAGGGATATCTCTAATCTGGTGATGAGGGCTTGGTAATATTCCACATTATTAGTACAACCTTTAGATATTTAGAAATAATAGGGAAACGTTTTTTTATTGAAGGGAAAAAATATTATCAGTACACTAAAACAGTTATGCTTTGTTTTTTCAATCCTCTTTCCAATAAGACTTTCGGAGGAATCATAAAATTTCATCTCTAATGTTTGGTGAGTGTCATGTGCTCAAAAAAACTATTTTTTGGAAGTTGTGTGTCCAATATTGTGCTTTATATGAAGGGATACCCAATATGAAAATCTTCTAGGTAAATTACTCTAATAGATATATTACATGAAATAGACTTTATAATATTATAGGATAACAAAAAGTCAGGAAAAATTCCCAGTCAACATAGGGAGGCGAATGATGTATTTGAGAAGGTATATAGGAGAGACCCTGTTGACATTTTGTTTCTGATCTTTTCTTCTTTAAAGATGAGTGAGAGGATGTTCTTGATGAAATAAGAATATCAGGTATTTGTACCCTTTATCATTAAACTGAGATAGTAGAGGTTTTTTTTCATTCCCTGAATCATTAGTATACTCAGGAGGGGAGCCTGGTGTTCATTCCATGGTGGAAAAATATAGGAAAAGTCGATTTCATTTTATTGGTGGGATCAAGAGAGGTTGGTGTAGTAGGTAATTTCTAAGGATCATGACATAGTATTGGAGGCCCTTTAATCATCAATATGTGATACCCTTATTCATTATCTTATTAAAGCGGGGTAGGGGGGGGGCGTTTCCATCCATGGTTGTTATGAAAACCATAATATTGATGTGGTCCCCAAGAATCCCGCTTATTTATTTATGATTACTTGGGGTGGAATTATTAGGTTCACAATGTAAATTTATATATCTAAATTTATATCATTGTGGCATAGAAAAAAGTTAATGAATATCCCCAATGTTACTATGAAATCACACATCAGAGGATTCAAATTCAAATTGTGCTGTTGGAAATTACTTAATATTTTTTGAATATCTGTGATGTGATCACATCGCTTTCTAGATTTAACCACTAGTCCATCTACATAGAAATCAATGATTCTTCTCATGAATTTTTTAATGATGTGGGAATGAAATGTTGGTATGTAGATCCATCTTTCATTAATCATACATGCATGACCTGGTAAGAAAATATACCACAAGGTTCTTTTAAGGTAGTGGATTACTCATCTTTAAGTCCATCTTTATAGGATTATACCTAGAATACAGATCCATAATGGACATGGCATGAATGATAGATAATTTTTCAATCAATATTTATGCGACCGAAAATAGGAAATCAAACTTCATGAAGTTTATTATAAGTTATCAAAAATCAATATAGACCCTGATCTCCCAATTATTTTTCTTAATGGGGACGATGTTATAGAGCCATTTTGGCTGCTGGACCTCTCTAAAAAATTTGGATTTGATAAAATTTTCAACATCAGATTCTATAATAGTATTATGTGAGTGTTCTATTCTCCATGATTCTTTCTTGACCTTCAATCTTCATTAAGTAAGACAAGGTGGTGTGTAGTCACATCAGGTTTTATCCTTGGAATCTCTGCATAATTCCTAAAAACCACATATCGATGCCAATTTATAAATTCAATGTATATCTCTTTCTCCATAAGAGACATGTCCACACTAATCAACATAGTTCATGGATCTTCTTAAGTTCCCAAATTCACCTGCCAATGTTCATCGATGGTGTCAGAGACACCTTCCTGAAATGAAAGATACGAATTCCTAAGGTCAAACTCTTTTTCCCCACTCTCTATGTCTGTGATTACAACCTCATGTATGGATAATTATTCAAGAGAATATATTCCACTATTGATATAAGAGAATCCATGAGAATAGAAAATGTCATCTTGAACTCCTAGATTCGTCATTGACATATTCCTGGTATTCCTGCCTACTAATCCAAAGATATTAGTGGAAGGATATATCTGAACATCATAAGTTACATAGAACACCTTGCAGAATCTTTGATATCTATTAAAATCACAAGAGAAATATTGTATCATAACATGGAATTTATTTGACCTCTCTTTGATTAATATTTTTCATATTACATTATTTATATCCCATGGACATGATCCAATGAAGTTTTTGGTTAATTATTACTTCTTGTGATTGTATCTTTTGCCTCAATCAAATTTATAAACAATACATAATCACTATCGAGCATGCTCTGATGATTTTTAGTGGTGTCTCCCAAGACAATGGGAGGTGGAACCAACATATCATCACTAAACTTAGTTTTTTACCTTCCCACTTATAGAAACATGCCTCAATATATATATATATATATATTCACAAGACTCTAAGGGGTAAATATCACCATGTAGTATGATGACATTTTCATTGATGGGGTATTTAAAGAACTTATGAAATGTTTGAAGGTAGTACTTCATGGTTAGAAAGATTAGGTCTTCCGATTAGGAAATTTTATGTTCTGTCTTTATAGATAACTATTAAATCAACATTAGATGTGAGATGCACATACAAAACCTTGAGTTTGGTAATCCAAAGGGGTCATTGATTACTCTTGCATTAAACATGAATGATTGGATTCATTGGAGATAAGTCCCACTTTATATATCCCTGATATTGGATGTTCCAAATCACGAGGAGTCTGATCATGGAACCATTTTCAACTACATCCCATCAGATGTCGATATTATAGGCATTTTCCGAAACATACAATGGTATGATATGTCTCTGTATGACCTCTTCTAGGACATGTTCTTCGAAAAAGATGGTGTTATGAAAATATAATGGAATTTTATGCCCCTAATAAAAATAAACTATAAGGAATTATATTTCAATGTCCTTTGGGTTTTGTAGGGACTCCACGAGTAAATCTCTATGTTCTTTTGTAAAATGGAGAGCATCCATGATTGAGAGTTTTCTAGGATAACCACCATATACATTGAAATGTCATATTTTTTTTTATTGAATCATGGGATTCCTAAGGAGGGGTTTCTCCCTATCATGTAGATTTGTATTTGACGTGGTTGAGGGGATTGGCATGGTTATTTATTAGTGTTATAGGGAGTATCTTCTACAAGTGGGATATGTCGCATTATACTACCCCCTTTGTTTGGGATTATCTGAAAATAAAACCCCTTCTGATAGATCATGTACAATGACTGGGATTGAATGATGGATGGAGGGATCTGAGTCCTCTCCATGATTCAGTTGTGATTTCAGAAGATCCCACCCATGGGTCATAGATTATCATATAGATTCCATTGGCTAGTTGACCTATGTATCCTCGCCTTCTGCATATGTGGACACCTTCCCCCCCAAAGGGTATTGGGATCTCATAATCAGGGGTGTATCTTTCATCATAGTAGGGATATATTAGGTTAACTACATTAATATAACAAAATATGAGCTCTTCATATCAAGAGAGATCTGTTTTTTGGGGTGGTTCCCCTCCTCCAGGTGTTGAAGGAAAGAAATCTACAAGAGTAAAAGTTCATCTGGGAGTTGGGTGTTAATCATTATCTTGGGTCAATTTCTATTTATTATAATTATGATAGCCTATGGTAGGAATATTTAATGACACATTCCTATGTGTCAATGTAATTATTGGTTTGTGAATTTATGCTCTTAGTATGGAAATGGACCAATCAATATTCATTTAAGTCTTGTAGTAATTTAGATTCTATCCACACCTAGCCAAAAATTCATTTTGGGGACCCCCTTCTTATGGTAGTGTGATAAATACATAGGTCACATATTATAGGGATTTCTCTTGTATCACCTTTCCCAAATAAACCGTGATTTGGATGGTTTCCTTGAATACAATGTTGTCTTGGATGATGTGTCCCAATCTCATATGGAAAGGGAAATAGTAAGGATATTTAATGAGGTTGACCAAATTGGGTATACTAGTTTCCAATATCATAAGTAGTTGATTATCGATGGATTCAAGGAAATAACTTGGGAGATTACCATTTCATAAGGAATACACTTTGTTCATATGACCGTCAAATAAATAGCACCACTAATATCTTTTTTTGCGACTGAGGTTGATTTTGTTGCTGTTACTTCTCTATATGTGGTTTCAGATGATTAAGGTCCAACCATGGTGCTTTAATGGGAAATTATACAGGTTTTAGGGTTTTATAAATACTCTCAACCATACCAGTAGTTTACCCTTGAATCTGTTGAGTGGAATGATACTTTTCCTTATTTTACTTAATGGAACCTTATATACATGGTTCCATCACTCTAAACTCCTAGAATCCACCTAGATACATCAATATAATCAATGGTGATTTCATGTAATAATTAATTTTCATAGGAAAAAGTACGAACAAATTCTCTTGATAAGAAAGATACTGAGTGAATATGGTAAACCTTTTCATTTGAATATGATGTGAGAATCCATCTAATTTTTGCATTGTTTCCAGTTTTTTAGTTAAAAAATCTTTATTCTTAATATCATGAAGATGAGATGAGAATTTAATTGATGATATATCTCTTCTCATACAATAAAATATCCTACATGAGTGTTGTTGTAAGAAATGATGAATGGACCTACCAGAGTCTGCATAAAATACCTCAGTTTGGTTACGTACTACATATGTCAAGGGCCCATCATTGGGCCACATCTGGAGAATAATTTCATGAGATTATTTTCATAATCTCCCACACCTTCAAATTTTTAGATTATATAATTTTCAAAATGTGTAGGGGAAAAATTTCATCGACCAATTCATAATATGTAAACTTTTTGGGATTTATAGGGGAATGCATCTGTTCCATGTATTCCATTCGAGAAGCCATTGGTTTATTGGTGTTGATGAGTTTATAGGTATCTCTATCTTCACCACCTCTTATTTACAAGGAGTTGTAAAGTCTTAATGAGGTGGCCCTTCATTCACATTCCACCAATTCATAGTCTTTTATATGATTGAATTATCACCCTGATGTGGGAGAGATTGTCACCATAATTGAGGGAAGTCACAATCATCCTCAACGTTTTCATTTATGTAGAACATCTTCTAGGATCCAGGTCTAGCTTGATTCTCAAATTACACTCTTACAGTTGAATTATTTCTTTCTTGATGTGAATTAAGGGGGTTGTTTGTGCATTTTTGAAGATGATATATGGTTGAAATATCAGCCCTAATGAGTTCTTCATTTAGTTTTTTGAGACTTTTTATCTCACTATCATATTGTGTTATCCTTTCCTCTATGGAGGGTATTTTAGCTCCTCAAGTCAATGAGTGAGTCATATCCACACTTTTCCCTTTATCTATGGCAGAGTTCCATGACATAGGTGGAAATTCTTCATTTCAATGTGATAGTTTCTATCTCTTTCTTTGATTATACTTATGTGCAACATTAACATAATCATAGAGATCGCCTACCTATCAAGGCACATTTTCTTCATTATGTCACTCATTTTTTACTTCTTATTACACACCATATTCAATAATTAAAGTGATTATGTCCACTATAGTGTTTCAATAAATAGTTGTTATCCCATAACTCTACACATAACAGGGTGGTTGAATACTGCTTATTCCGCCTTCAAGGGTTTTATCTGGGTCATTTACTTGACCCCCAATCATATATGAACATTTTTTATAATGATTTTTATATTAATTTTATGACTCTTTCATATATTCCTCCAATATTAGTATGTGAATAGTGTCTATAAGAGAATTTCTGGTTATACATGCGTTGAATTCCCTAAATAAAAGGGGAACATCTCACAGAGGGAGGAATGTTTGGGATACTGGACATCGATATTTACCGCCCATACTAGAGAATATTGACTCATTTTTAGGTAATTATTAAGAGAAACATTTCCCTATACCTATGGGTAGGGGATGAACTCGAGTCGAAATTATCACTTTCTAATCTTTTTATTGATGATATAAAGTCTCTAGTTGGGGATCTAATTGCTCCTAATATAGAAATTGATAAATAAATCCCTCCGACTATATGGGAAAGGGTTAATCTGTAACCAACCAATATTTCACTAGGACCCTCTTGGGGATTGCTTAACCTTATGATGGTAATTGAGATAAACCCCCAACCCTATGGGATGAGGTTGGTTCATAGTCTCTTCTATCATTTTCATTATCCTATTAGGTTTTGATGACCCTAGGTTTAGAGGACGTTCTAAAAATTACCCTATCCATGTGGTCTAGGTTTACTCCTAGGTGGCTTCTATGGATGCTACTATTACAATCCATTTTTTTGAATAATTGTACTCATTCAGGGATCAGTTATAATGAAATATCATGATGGGATTCTATTCTTACATGATGTTTTTGGTTGTTCTATAACTTTTGATTTCATGTTTTAGATGTGTTTCGATTTCATCCAGAGGCCCATCTAAGGATTCTTATGGAATCCCTCTCCCTTTGTTCATGATGTATTTATATATTCAAAGTAGATAAGGCTCATTGTATTGATGAACAATCCCATGAATTACTGGGTCCCCTAATTTATATTATATCTATCACATTGTAAGATTCTATATTTAGGGAGATTTTCAATTCTGGAGACATGATGCGGTGAAATTACCCAAACTCACCCCATACATGGATACAAATGTTAGATGAGGCTTCTAAAATTCGATGATGGAGAGGTGTAGTGAAATGGTGTGGAACATGCTCTATAATTTCATAGTACCTTTCTGGTCTTAGGTCCTATTCCATAGGGACAACAACCATATCCATTTAATAATAGAGTATATTTATGTTCAAAAGGTTACCCTCATATCCTAGACAGGGGATGTATGAATCCTTTAACCTCTAATGAGTTACCCACATATTCTTGTGTAAATAAGTCACGAAAGCCTTCAATGGTTCATCAAAGAACTCATAGTCAAAAATAGTGATGGTATGGAATATGGTTGGGAGGTTATTTATAGAAAGCTCTATTAACATATCCAAACAGACCTCCTTAGTGTTAGGGTCATATTCCTCAGACCACAAATATCACTTCTCTTGGTCACCTGATGAAAAAGGTGCGTTGTTTATAACTATTTATGGGGAACTATATATTGTAATCCTATGTGTTTTTAACACCTCTCTATATGAAGGTGTATGGGAATGGGGATGATTTCCTTGTCCGGGAGAGACATCAAGAGCAATGTTCCTATGATTCATTTATACACTTCTCTAAGAAATACTATTATGGTCTTGATAAACTTATTATTTATTTGAAGAGTCGATTCACCCTTGAGGTGTTGTAAAATTTCATCATACATCCTCAAGGATACTACAATGAGTAGATCATCGATATACGCCTTATTCAGCATCGTGGATGAAATATACTGAACAACATTTTGGGGTTGGGAAGTGTTATCAACATGTTGCATGTTGGTCACAAAAATATGTTGAAAATAAAATATTTCTATAGGTATATTCTCCTTCTACCCGTAATCTACTAGATCGTATCAGTGAACCTCTATTTCATTGTTGAAGATATTAACGTAAATTGAGTGGTTTCCAGAATATTCCAATCAATCATGGACTTTGAGGGGGTATGCTCTCGGTTTAAATATTCATTCCTATTCAATATATAATTTAAAACCTCTAGAATGGGAGTGTTTATATGATACTTCTCTTGTGATGTTTTTGAAGGATACTGATATATTCATTCATCAGTGGAAGTATGGATATGATTCTGTCTTCCTTAAGTTGCTGGAAAATGTTGAGTAGATTCATTGGTGTGGGTATGGGCCTTCCCTAATGTGATTTTCATATCATACTAACGATCCTTGGTTATAGTGAGAATATGAGACTGGTCCTATGCCTTTGGAGTATGCATCTATCTTTATTTTATATGGATGTGCTCCTATCCTAAGGCATGTTTCAAACTAATTTTGGGATCCCCCATAAAAATGGTCATATGATCATGAACCAATGCCTTTTCCTTTATCAAAATATGCCAATAATTATCCTAGATTGGACAAGAAGTGAGTTTTCTCTGAAGTAGAAAAATGTTAATACTAATCATAATGATATTCATATCTAACTATTATAATATTGATATTTTCCTATCATGGTAATTGTACTAGTTCTAGAATATTTTAGAAGAGCACTTCTGATGTTTCTAGAATGTAGTGAAAATTTATTAAAATGACTACCAGAATGAAAGAAAACACATTCTCATTCTCCATGATATACTATAATATTCATTCAATTGAGTCCTGGATATAATCCCACTCTTATCATCTTTATTCCATTTGAATATGTCATTTGGATTTAGTCATGTTGTGAGGGATATGTTCCTCCACAATTATAGATGCAGTTATATACATGAAGTATTGATCCAAGAGAGTTGGGAAATGAAAATTTCCACTATCCACTTACAAAATAAGGAAATGGACTTCATCATTGGATGTAGGAATACATCCTCCAACCATTTATCCAAATATTTTAAACCTAGTGAGGCCTTATTGGTACCCATGAATTTTTTTTCATGGTGGAAATATGTTTGGTGGTTCCCTCAACAAGTGACTAAGGGGAACTGGTGGGATGAAGCTACTGATGGTGGTTGATGAAAACCCTTCTAGTAAGCTCCTAGTACAAAATGGAGTTGTAGTTGACTCCTTATTCCACCATACTAATGTAAGGAGGGTTCTAAATTCTGTGATCTAGGGATAAGCATAAGAAGCGGTTGGTAGTGGAATAAATGGCCATATATTTCATTGTATCATTAATTTAATGAGAATGTATTTTTGGATTCATCATCTGGAGTCAATGTATCCTTGGGGTTTTAGATCATTAAATGTTGGTGGTATTCTAAAACCATCACATTCTCCACCTAAATATGAAGGCTTCAGATAGGTGATGTTGTTTTGCAACATGTGGTGGTTACTTCCATGGATGAGGTTAAAACAATTTCACATGATGAAGAAATGTTATTAGGTCATTGAGGTGTTTCTGAGAGTATTTTGTGTAGTAAAATAGAAAAGATGGAATAAATTCACTGATCAATGCATCATCATAACTGTGAAACACACATAATTAGCTATGCATTGGAAACATAATTGTTCATTATTGTTGTTGATTCTTCCATTTATCTCTCATGGAATATGAATGGTTATAATATACTATTTCATGGGAACCAAAATATATTATAGAATTATTTCCCATCATGAATAATATTTTTGTGTGTGTAGTTGATGAAAAATAAATGACTCAATTCATGGTCTATCGATAGATTTTATAATTTGAGATACTCACATCTGGTTCAAATTTTTTATTTCTATTGAAAGTGCAGCAAAATAATTGATTGATGAGAAATGTGAAATCTATCCCCTTTAACCTATAAAAGGTGTTACATATGTAAGGTATTTAATATAGGGTTATTATATCCATATTCACTTCAAGTTCACCATATTTTCATTAGAAAAAAATTGGTGTCTGGTGATAGATTATGGGCAGTTTCGTGTATGGTTGAGAAATCATTCATGTTTGATTTACCATTTTCATCTCTCAAAGAAAATCCCAATGTCTCCCACATCAAGAATTAATAATCATCCTTCCTTCAAAATGTAGATGGTATTTTGTGGTTTTAATCCCAATGAAAATTATCAACTCACATTGGTCAAGACGATGGGAGGTTTGGATCATCACACACTTTTGAGGGAATTAATTACTACTATAAGACTCTCATATAAATATGATATATCTTTGAATAACTTTTATATATAAATAATGGATTGGTAATACTAACAAAATGATTTGGTGTTTATTCTCTATTCATGTAAATGGTGGTTCTATTAATGAGATCATCTTTAAGCATCATAGTCCCTAAATCTATTTCCCTTTATTGTTTATTAATGGGTAGATACTACTATTTGAAATACATATAACCATGAAATATAGAGTTTACAATCATCCAATATGGTGATGGATGTACTGAGGATGGTATTTAACCTCTAATATATATACTATGTAGGATATGGGAACATAAATTAAAGAAAAAAATATCATTTAGGTCCAACCTGTATAATTTAGCATTATGTAAAAAGGATGTATTGGAGGGTAAATAGGAATTAGGTATGGTTATACAACCTTATTAAGGTGTTGTATGTATCCTACTTATTAAAGAAATTATATTCTTCATAGTTTGGTCTACCATCAACTCCTTAATGGACTGGGAGAGTGTTGAACAAATATTTTCATGTAAAATATATTCAATTTTTATTATCATTTAAATTTATTTTCATCAAAATTCCATTATAATAGATGGTCTATTTAAAGTTTTGAAAATATTAATTGGGAAATTTAAATGAATTTAAAAGATGGATTTTGATGACATATATTTTGGGAATATTATAAAAAACAGACACATGTTTTTTAGGTAAAAAATTAGCCAACTGAATATCACTCAAACTCAATGGCCCTACAAGACACATATCCCTCCCTAGTGGGATTTATATCCATGTAGATACTAAGGGTGAGAATTCTATCTAGATGTGTGGATTGTTTTTATGAGTATTAATCCAATGTTTCATTATTTGGGACTAAGACCCCACAATCCATGTCTATCGGTGCGAACCAAGGATTAATGTTTGCATAGGTGTACCGGGATCCCATAACTTGAGAGATATTATAATGAACTGATTCAATTAGATTTATAATAATAAATCATGTATACCATTCCCATTTATGATTTGGGACACATTCTTTAATGGTTATGTTCATTTTTATTAAAATGACTTCTTTCTACTTCGGTTGTGCGACAACCCAAGCCTCAAACAATTTCTTCAGCCTTCATCTACCTCTTTTCCAGCACTCGGGGTCACTATCATCTACACTCACATGGAAACTCCATGGAAAACCACATAGAATATTTAGTATGAGTGGCTGAAGCACTAGAAAGGCCCCATACAAACATGGAACAACTCTGGGAACACTAGACTACATATTCAATGTACATTTCAATGGAATAAACTCTATGTATGGGAGATTAGATTCATTTGGAAACACTGAAGGCTAGATGACTCTTTGGAGTCATTCTTCACCACTTCCATAACCAATAATTTACACACTATAAAATTTACATTCAATTCCCACATAATATAGTGACCCAGCATTAGTATACATCGATATTACATAATTTTAGATGAGTATTCTACTCATTACAAAAATACAGGCTCGGGGACCATAATATTTTAGTGTCTTTGGAAACATGGAAACAAAATATTCTATCCTAGTTAATGATCTTTAACATCTCCCATTAATATCTCCACCTTTATTAAACCTATATAAAACCATTCCTCATAACCCTAGGAAAGGAAACATAAGAAATGAGTGAAATCACATGCTCAGAATGTGTAAATAAGGAAGATATGTAAGAATAATTATAATCATAAGGGTATGAGAACATTATCATGAAAATAGATGATCATACCCTGCATATCAAAGATCATTTACATGAATCATGGCATAAATAATGGATGTTCATAGAACATGAATCATAAGTAAATTAAGAACATAATCCATAATTGGATAATAAAGGAATACAACATGGGATTGTGGGAGACACATAAGCATATAATATTATTTCAATAGTATCCAAGGATTTTCTTCCATGACCATCCTTTATGTATGGGCTCACTCTCTACACCATTTTGGTTGTAATGGTTCACTCCCAAGAACATCTTAGTTGAATGAGTTCACCCCTCATACCATCTTGGTAGTCATGGTTCACTCCCATGGCCTTATTAGTAGTCACGGTTTACTCCCAAGGCCATATTAGTCAATCTCATGAGATATAAATCTTTACCCAATGCATTGGAGAGAGATAGAGGTCCAACTCTTCTCATTGTGAAATCCTATAGACATGTTACACAAAATCATAAAAAATAATGTCTTAAACCATGAAATAAAATGGGTATCATAAACATGTAAACATATCATAACCTTTGGAAAAGATACAAGTTTCATAATCATTTCATCAAAATAATAACTCTTTAAAGAGAAACTAATTTCATAAACATATAATCCCTAAAAGAGAAACATATTTCATAAACATACTTCTTGTAAAAGAGAAATGAGTTTCATAATGACTTTGACATTATGACTAAAACATTCATAGAAATGATACATATGTAACCATTAGATTATTTCTTTGAAGGGAGTGAGTAACATCAATGGATTTCTTATTAGATCGAAAAAAATTTCGAAATATCTTTCAAAAAAATATCTTAGAAATAATATCAACTCTTATTTGAAAAATAATTTTTTATGCATAAAACTATTTGGTAATCATTTTCAAAGAAAATACCTTTAAAAATTATAAAAAAGGCTTTCAATCATTTGGAATCCTTTTTCCTTGAATGCTCATAAAATAATCTTTCGAACTTTTTAAAAACATTTTTCATCGAAAACACTCTGAAAAAATATCATGTAAACATTAGAAAATTTTGAAAAAAATTTCATTGAAAATACTTTCAAAAAATATAAATACTGACTGAAAACGTCTTTAAAACAATTTAACTTGAAAATACTTTTAAAACTTTTAAATAAATATTTAAAATGTTTTGGAAATCATTTTCCTTGGAAATTATTAAAAGAAGTTATAAAATGTTTCAAAAACCATCTTCTATGAAAATTTTTAAAAGATTATTGAAATCATTTTAAAAATAATTTTCCATGAAAATAAGATTTAAAAACATTTTCTTAAAATAATGACCATTACAAATGAAAATAAATCTTCAAAGGATCGATGTCAGATAAATCTGTACATGTCATACAATGTAAAAATAATATTTCTTTTCCACGATTAAAATGATTGAAAATAGATTTTTCTAGAAAGAGACAATAATATTACTTTGAAAACATTGGTAAAGTTAAAAAGGGTAAAAATTTATTTTAATTATCATATGATATTAATATAATAATCTTGGAAATCTTGTTTTTAAAACAATGTTCTGAAGGATCATAGTTTCCCGACCGTAGAGAGGGTAATGTTAGGTTTTTATAAAAACAATTTCTTAACTATATCATGTACCAAAGTGTAAAAAATGGTACCATTACATGAATGTATCATTAATAACCATAGTAAAATGAAATTAATGAATTTATTTACATTTGAAACATAATAATTCATCGATGTAAGCATAACATAAACAATCTTGAAAAGCAAAGAGATTGTTTCAATAATGTCTTATAACTTGGTAACTTGGGATCATACACTCCATGTAAGAAAATGAAATTAAGTAAATCCTTAAAGGTCATTAATTGAACTATATTCATTATATAACATGTCAAATGGAAGTATATACACCTCATTAAAGATTTTAAGTGCATAACAAAAACATGAGTCTCATTGAAGGAAAATTGAGAGAAATGTTTTTTACTGATTTGGTAACTTTTGGAACATAAAACCCATGAATGAAAGTTAATAAAAATGATATTTTAATACCCATAAATTTATGTATAAGATACATTTAATAAAACCATGGTAAATACTTACACCACACAAAATGAGAGAGTGGCCATCATAGCATGTATCTCACAGGAATAAAATGTGAGATGAAATCCACTCACCTTGAGTCTTGGATCTCATCGTACATGTTGAAGCCACATGTATAACAAATATAAATTTATTATAAATATATTAAAAACCATATTATTATATCTAATAACATATATGGTTTTATTAAAACAATATATTACCTTATTTTTAACAATTCTACATTAAGGTTTCACTACGAATAATATTCACTTTATTATTCGCATGTGTCTTAATTTGTCATATGTTTGATATTTAAAATTTATACCTTTGGTATTCATAAAATATATCATGATTTAAATAATTTAAACCATGATATAAATATAATATATAAACAGTATATGTGTTTTATAAAATTCTATTGAATATATAAGTATGAAATGGAATACACCATTCATGGAGATGATAGGTTGTATGTACGCATGAACAGTATTCCTGTTTAATTGTCGTGTTGATAGATTGAATGTAATAGAAATATATGTATATATATTTATATTTATATCATTATTATATTTGATATATTATTTCATATATATCTTATATATTCTCAAAATCTAACCTTAGTACAATCCATGTGGTCTGTGAATGAACCACATCGCTTTGAGGTGGCGGTAGTCCACACTTCCTCAAACAAAATTATCATATTAACACAAAATAAAAAGTAAACATATATGTGTAATAAAAAAGAATAAAAAACATAAAAACATAATAAATTTAATATATAATATATGTAAAAATAGTTTTAATCATAATGGCCACCATGGTTGGTGGTAATGGAAAAATAAACAATCATCATTTCTTGAGGCAAAAGATTTCCGTACACAGAAACAGTATGAACGTTACCCATTAGATGGATGTGTGTGTAAATATATGTCAAAAATTTAACAGAAAAACATAATAGTATTTTGGGGATAATTTTTTTGTTATATAATAATTTAATAAAGAGATTTGTATGGGTGGAATAGGAAAATAAAAGAAAGGACTTGAGAGAAGACATTACCTCTTAATCGGGAAACTCCTTTTGTTGTGTGCCAAAAGGCTTCCTTGGATTTCCTTCTACCAAATGGAATGATTATATGATGAAGTTAGTATTTATAGGATGTTTATTGGTCTGGTTCTTTCCTAACATAAGAGGTTTTAGACGTGTGAAGAGAGGGTGAGGTGGTGGCCTTTTATTGGGAAGGAAAATGACTGACTTGGAATTTTTGAAAACAAGTTAGGTGTACACTTGTAATTTCCTAAAAAAAGTAATATCAAACCAACATAAATCAATAATTAAAGGTTTTGGGAAGAAATAAGGACATCATATTTGTGTTTCGCAAGATTCATAGTCATTAGGCCCTTTAATTTTCCTTTCCAGTCCCTAATTAAGCATAATTTGACTTTAATCACAACGATTAATATTAATCACTTTTAATAATATTTTTGGCCAAAAATTTAAGTTGATATTATTAGACTCTAAATATTATAATTATTATATTGGATTGTATCCATTTTTTTAATTCAATTCAAAGAATTCGAAAAACAAAGATTAATGCTAAACGCATAGATGAGACAAAATTAAGTGTTTTTAAAGTAGAAAAATATTCGAAGGATTGTTTAGTTTTTATAATAAATTTCATTGTGAAATTGTTTATAATGACAGAAATTGTATTAATATATTTATAATTGATCGAATATGACCATAAAACATATATAATTTATAATTTAAAATTAATAATTATTTAAACAAAAAGACTATTTAAACAAAAAGACAATTTTTAACTTAAACACAGTAGTTTTCACTATTCATAAGAAAGAAGTTTCTTAGAAAAATTCCAAAACATTACCCTATGACAATTTCAATGTTCTGAATTCGAGAAATTATGTTTATTTCATCAAATTAAATTTATAAAAGTGTGTAAAATTAATTTTATTGTTTTACATAGATGGACATTATAAGTTGTTCATTTGAGAAAATATTATTTTTTAAATGTATAAAGAATATACTAAAAATTATATTTATTATTATAAATATGTTATATTTATATTAAATAATTATAAAACTATTTTATAATAAGTTATTACGTTGTTTTATTAGTTAGGTTATAACTAACCCGTTTAAACAAAATATAACAATAAAACGATCTTTTATAGAAACTTGGTATTGTGTGTAACATACACTAACTCAATCTTCAATATTAAAATAATGTTTGACAAAGTTCATTGTAGGAAAAAAATGACAATTTATTTTATTAGGGTAAAGCATCTTTGTGAAAAAATTAATATTTTCGTTTATATTCTAGTGGGTTTCTTATTCATTTATAATTAATTGGTAACCTATGGATTCATATTATATTGTATAAATCATATATTTTCATAAATTAGATAACATTATTAATAACTTCTTATTTAATGTAAAGGTTTTATATTATTAAATTAAATAATCATATTATAATAATATATTATTTTTTGTTAAACCTCAATCTTGCATGATATACATATAGTCGAGGAAAATCATTGTTGTGTATAACGCAAGCTAACCATGATGTTCCATGTAGAGAAGGACAATGATTATATTGTTTTTAGTGTATTATTAACATGGTTTTGATTATAATTCATGCCAAACATATTGAATTAATATAAAATTAACTATTTTCCATGATGCTTGAAATGAAAAATAACAAGAAGGTTAAATTAATTTGAAACAAATTCACAAAATCCCAGGGTGTTTCACTCTACCCCCCTTAAAATGAATTTTGGCCTCAACATTCTTCTAGGTTGTTGAAAGATTAATACATGAAATTTTAATTCATAGTGACCCACATCGAAAAAATGAGTACTAACTCTTCGTTTAATAATGATAAATTGGAACGATAATGGTTACCCAAAGTAACATATATATAGGTTTCCACATACGAGAACATAGGTTGGGAGTGAATATTTGACATGGATGAAAAGCATAAATATTTATAGGGATTAATTGAGGTCATCAATCATAAACAAGTGAATTAGAAAAGAAAAGGCGAGGGAATCAAATTCATAAATCTGTGATTTTTTAGAAGACCATCATTTCGAAAAAAATTAGGTTATCACGACAAAACAATTTCCACTTTGATCATTATCCTATCATTGAGTTATTAATTTATTGACCAAGAATAAGACAACATTTTAATTCTTTGGTTGTGATTTTATCTATTTTGAATTCATCCATTACATCAATAAATGGATGTCTAGAAATTAACTTTGATGTCCAACGCACTAAAATACACTTTTAAAAGATATTAATGGCCATTAAGAATGAAATGTATAGCTATTTATTAATAACTACTCTTACAAAATCAGTATGGTTAATACATTAATATCTAAACATAAAAAGTAATACTAAAATTTCATCATAAATAATTATTCATTAAAATAATTATGCATAAACCATGACATAATGTAGGCTATTGGTAGTCATGAAATCCTTATCATCCTTTGGTATTGTGTACAAGACCTACAACCTTTCCATAATTGATTGGTTATCACCCGACATACATGATGTCCATTTCTAAAACCCCACTAATATAATTACCAAAATAAATATGATAGACATACTTGAAATAAGGTTAATCTTTAAATAAACTTTTATCCAAGGTTTTTAATACAAACTCAATACATAAATACATCCTCTGAAGTATAACATAATTTTATCATGAATGGTTAACCTTATAACCCATCCGAATGATATAAATCCAAAGCATTAGACATAAATTCATGAAATCAGTATACCATTGATCCCCCATATATCTAAATGTACCACTTGTTTGTCACATTCCAGAAATGTGAATACCCTTATTGTATATTCCCTTGAAACATGGTAATGACCTTAATTACTATAAATCCTTTTAGAAATCACGTGTTGTTAATTATTCCTAAGTATACGAGATATGTTCCTTAAATGAAAAAATCTTATAAACTTTATCAAGGGTAGAATAAACCGCCTATTAATATGTCCTTACTTAGTTCTATGGTACTTAGTACCATCCAATTTACTTATTCTTAGAAAAATTGTCTTATCATAAAGAACATATTAAGGGTTACCTTCCCTTATTCAAAATATCACCCTATTATTAAATCAGTCCACCAGTCTATTGAGAACATTCAACATAAACTTGTAACTAATGAGCAAAAAACATATATAGAACAACCCTTGTATATTTCATCATTAATATAACGTAATATTTTAATCCAACTACACATAAACATTGATCATTTCACTTCATCCTTATTCCTTTAACAAGGATACCACATCCTATTACACAATACCTCTTTCCTTTAACATTTCATATGTAGTATTTTCATCATCAATAATATAACCATTACCCACACAACCTTTATGATATTATTTAGGATATTTCCTATAGGGACATTGAGTTTCATAATGACCATCAACTCAATATTTAAAAGAATTAATCCTCAATGATATCTTTGGGAGTCCATAATTCTTATCCATTCCTTTAGTTGAACTCACCATTTTCCCATTTTAATCACTTTATTTGTGTACTTATTCTGCATATTCAAAAAATATTCTTGTTACTCTTACACATTCACTTAAGTGATTCTTTCCACGTTATTGACACAAAGGTAACTGAATCTTTTTTCCTCCATGGTCTCCATCACCCAAATTCTTAGTGAACCCCTTCTTTCTCTTCATTTGTGAGTTTGAGAGTTGGTTATGTTACACGTTGTTAACTGTGTTCCATGAAATATAATTAGTCATGATCACAATATATTTCACCCAAGTGATCATCCATCATGATTGATCATCAACAAATAATCCATCACATTCAACATTAATCCAGTTCCTTTTGGTTCCTGCCATTGAATAAAACTAGAGGCATATTGTGATCATTACTTATCACATTAGAACACCACATCGTCATGAAAATATTTACTTATGATATTTCAAAATCATGATACCTTCCCTAATATATGACACCCTAGTGTCATACAAGGTTATTCATAGAAAACTTATATCTAAATTCTTCATGATGTTTCGTGAAGAGTTTTTGAATTTCAAAATCATATCCCCTAAGAGTGTCCAACTCGGTGTGTAACAGGCCCCTTTTCATGTACCAGATTACCCTGAGTCTAACCCGGAACATCTTATTAGAGGTGTTACCTCTAGTTACATTTGTTCTAGAGCTGCATCTACTTATAGTATCCATATATGGATGTATTTCTAGGAAAGCATTCCCTATACATTTTACCAAATTTCCGGATATTTTTCTAAATGATGAATCATCCTTATACTTATTCTTAGAGATGTGCCTAGAATTATCCTTATAAATATACCTAGGGATCTTAGTAAATTTTTATCATCCTAATTTCCAATGGTTGAATAAACCACTCCTTTGATACCAACTATATCTTCCTAGGATTAACTTACATGGATAATACATCATTTTAGATGAATGTTTTTTTACATTACAAATATACATGCTTGAGGACCATAATAGTTTAGTGTATTTGGAAACATGGAAACAAAATCTTTTATCCTGGTGAAATATCTTCAACATATCCCATAAATATCTCCACCTTTAGTACTCCTACATAAAGCATTTCTTCATAACATGGGGAATGGAAACATAATAAAGGGGAGAGACCAAATGATTAGTAATGGTAAATAAGGGAGATATGTAAGAATAATTATGAGTACAAGGGTATGAGAACATGATCATGAGAATATAGGATCATACCCTGCATATAAAAGATCAAATACACAAGTCATGAAATAAATAATGGTAGTACATTGGACTGGAATCATAAGGAAATGAAGAATATAAGCCATGGAAGTATAACATTGGAATAAAACATGGGATTGTGGCAGAAACATAAGCATATAATGTGATTTCTATAGAAGACATATAATTGATTCCAAGACCATCTCAGTAGTATGTGTTCACTCCCCATATCATCATTGTAGTCATGGTTCACCCCCACGACCCTCTTAGTAGCCTGAGTTCACTCTTTATACCATCTTGATATTAGTGGTGTACTACCATGGCCATCATAGTAGTCATGGTTAACTCATAATAAAATATTAGTTTATCTCATGAGATATAAATATTTTTCCAATACATTGGATAGAGATATAGGTCACACCCATATCATTGTGAAATCATACATATATGTTCCACCAAATCATAAAAAATTGTATCTTAACCCTTGAAATTAAATGGGTATCATAAACATATAAACATATCATAACAAGTTGAAAAGATACATGTTCTTAATAATTTCATCGAAATAACATCTCTTGAAATAGAAATAGATTTCCTAAACATATAACCTGTGAAAGGGAAATGGATTTTATAAACACAAAACCCAAGAAAGAGAAACAAGTTTAATAAAGACCATGGCATTAAGAATAACCCATTCATATAAAGCAAATGAATGAAACCATTAGATCATTTACTATAAGGGCATGATTAAAATCAATGGACGTAATCTTATAAGGAAAATAATATTAAAATATATTTTAAAAACAATTCTTAAGGGAAATATCCATTCTTATTCGATTTTTTTTAATAGAAAAATCATTTTATAAGACTTTTCATTGAAAATACCTATAAAACTTATAAAAAAGACGTTAAACCATTTTAAAACCCTTTTCCTTGAAAACCTATAAAATAATCTGAAACAAATTTTAAAAACAATATTCTTCAAAAGTAAATTAAAACATATAAATAAATCTTAAAAAAATTGTGAAAATAATTCCATTGAAAGTGCTTTGAAAAAACATAAATAGTGTGTGAAATAATTCTAAAAACTATTTTCCTTGTAAATAATTTCAAAACATATCAATAAATATAAAAAGACTATTGAAAACCATTTTTCATTAAAAAATATGAAATATTTTTGAAAATGTTTTAAAAACCATTTTCATTGAAAAAAACAAAAGAATTTTCAAATTATTTCAAAAATAATTTACCTTGAATATATATTTTAAAATAACTTTCAACAAAATAAACTTTAAACTTGAATGAAATATTTAATGGATTAAAGGTGGAGAAAACTGTTACATGTTGTACAAGGTAAAAATACCATACTTTTTTCACGGTAAAAATGATTGAAATTGGCCTTTTCAGAAAGCCAGAAGAATATAGCTTTGAATGCATGGGTAAAATACCAAAAAAGTGTAAAAATTAATTTAATGATGATATGATATTTTTATAATATTATTGGAAACCCTTTTCAAAAAACATGGTTTTGACAGAACATAGATTTCCAATTTAAGAGAGGGTAATGCAGAACTTTCATAAAAATAGTTTCTTAACTATCTTATATACCAAAAAGTTAAAAATAGTATGTCTAAATGAACATATCATGAATAAACACAGGAGAAGAAAATTCATTAATTTATAGAGATATGTAACATAATAATTCATCAAATTAATCCTAAGGTAAACAATATCAAAAAATTATGAGACTGTCTCAATAAACTTTTATAATTTGGTAACATGTGATCATACTATCCATATAAGAAAATGAAATATATAAATCATAAAATATAATTAAAATATTTTTATTCATGATATAACATGTAAAATATAAGTATATAAACCTTTAAAAAGAGTTTAGTATCATAACAAAACATGAGTCTCAACAAAGGAAAATTGAGGCAAAACGTTTTTATCGATTTGATAACTTTTGAAAAATAAAACCCGTGAATGAATGTTCATAAAAGTAATATGGTAATATTCATAAATTTAAGAATAATATACATATACTAAAATCATTGGTATTACTTACACCACAAAAAATGGATTTAGTGGTGAACATAGCATGTATCTCATGGAAATAAGAAGTGAGATGAAATCCCCTTACCTAGTGTCTCAACTCTTATTGTACACTTTAAAAACACTAGTATACTAAATATAAATTTAATATAAATATTTTAAAGAACCATATTATTGTATCAAATACCATATTTTGTTTTATTACAACCTTATATTACCCATTTCATAACAATCCTATGTTACAGTTGCACTTCGGGTAATATCTGCTTTATTATTCGCATGTGTCTTAATTTGTTATATCATTGTTATATATAATTTATATCATGATTTTAATAATTTAATCAATGATATAAATATAAATTATTTAAATTATATTTGTATTATAATAATCTATTTAATATATAATTATGAAACATAATACATCGTTCATGGAGACGGTAGGTCGTATATAGGCATGAACGTTATTTCCATTTAATAGTCGTTTTGATAGAATTAAAGTAAAAGACATACATGTATATATATGAATATATATGTAATTATTAAATTATATTTATTATATCATATATATATATATTATATTCACTAAAAACAGACTTAATATAATCCATGTGGTGTATGAATGAATCAAATTAATTTGAGGTGGTGGTTGTCCAGAATTCCTCAAACGAAATTATCGTATTAACACAAAATGGAATGTTAAAAATATATGTACACTAAAAATGAATAAATAAGAATAATTAAATAATAAATTTTATATATTAAATATATAAACATATTTTTCATAATTTTGGACACTATGGTAGGTGGTAATGAAAAAATGAACAGTCGTCATTTCGTGAGGTAGTAGTTTGTCATACACAGAAACAATATGTTGATTACTAATTAGATGGTGGTGTCTGTAATTGTAGGTCAAACCATTTACAAAACAACATCCTAGTATATTGGAGATATACATGTTGTTAGATAATCATAGAATAAATATATTTATAGGGGGTGGATAAATATAATTAAACAAGGACTTGAGAGAATACATTATCACTTAATCAGGTAACTCCTTTTGGTGTGTCCCAAAAGGATTCCTTGGATTGACTTCTACCCAATGTAAGGCTTATAAGACGAAGGTATGATTTCTGGGAAGTTTATGGTACTTTTATTGGTTTAACATAATATCTTTTAGGGGTGTTAATAAGTGGGAGTGGTGGTGGCCTTTTATAGGGAAGGAAAAGAAATCACATGGAAATCTTGATAACAAATTAGGCATACAAATGTTCTTACCTAACAAAAGGCATACCAAAACAACATAAATAAATAATTAATGATGAGTGGAAATAATATGTATATCTAATTGGTTTTAAAAAAGTTTCTATCTCTTTTGGGCCCTTAATTTTATGGTTTAGTCCCTAATAAAGGTTAATTTTACCTTAATCAATATGATTAATTTTATTAACTTTTACTAATATTTTGGGCCAAAAACATATTTTTATATTATTATACTATAAAAATTATACTTATTATAATTTTATATTGTGTATCTTTTAAATTAAATTCATTTAAGTGTGGAAATTAAAATTAATGAAAATCCCACAGACGAGACGAAGTTACGGGGTTTTAAGGTAGAAAAATGTTCAAAAGTTTGTTATGTTTTTATATTGAATTTCAAAGTGAAATTATTTAAAATGAAAAAAATTATTTTAATAGTTAATTGATCTAATATTACCATAAAAAATGTAATCTAAAATTTATCATTAATAACTATTTAAATAAATAGGCAGTTTTAACTAAAACGTTGTAGTTTTCTCTATATATCAAAAAAGAAGTTTCTTAGAAAAATCCCAAAATTTTTTCCTTTAATAATTCTGAAATTTTGAATTTAAAAATGAAGATTATTTTATCAAATTAAATTTAAAAAATTATCCTAAATTATTTTTATCACTTTTTCACAGATGGACATGAAAATGAGTTAATTTGAGAAAATAGTATTTTTTAAAAATTTAAGGTCTTTACTGAAAAATATATTTTTCATTATAAATATATTTTATCAATTTAAAACCATTATAATAATATTTGGGAATTAGTTATTACTATTCATCTTACTATTGTTAAACAACTATGTTATAACTAAGTCGATTAAATAATTATAAAAATAAAATGATGTTTTGTAGAAACTGGGTATTGCGTGTAACATATTCAAAGTCGATGTTCCATGGGAATGTAACGTTTCACTTAGTGAATTTGTAGACCTAAATTAAAATTTAATTTATTAGTGTAAAAAAGTTTTATTACCATAATAACATTTTCTTTTATATTAAATCGGTTTCCATATTCATTTATAATTAATTTGCAACCTATGAATTCATATTATATATTATAAACCATATATTTTCATAAATTAGTAAACAATATTCATAAACTCAAATTTAACATCATGGTTTTATCTTATTATATTAAATAATCATATTTTAATAATATATTATTGTTTAGTAAACAGCAGTCTTGCATGTTACACAAGTCATCGAGGAAAGTCATTGTTGTGTATAACCCAAGCTAACCATAGTGTTCTATGCAGATAATGCCAAAGTTTATATTGCATGTAGTGAATGATAAAATTTTTGTTGTTTATAAAGCAACCCAAACCTTGTTAATTAATATAAAATGAACTATATTTAGTGTTTCTTTAAGTGAAGAGTATCAAAAAGGTTAAATTAATTCAATAAAATTATAAAAAATATTGGGGTGTTACATATAGGACATTAATGAGTGTGGCACCACTAGTCCTCACTAAAAAAATGGGAACACTCATTATCTAAGGAGATACTTGAATATCCTTATTCAAACAGAGTAAATCAATAAATAAAAAATATTCATTCAATAAATACTCGGATGATATGGGATATCCACACCATGATCTGGAGATACATGAACCCCTCCTTTATAAATAGACGAGGAGTTTCCCACTAATTGGGGTGGAGGTTAGAGGATTTGGAGGATGCATCATGTTGTAGGATGAAAAAAATCATGTTTATTCTTTTAATTTTTATTATTTTATAATTTTTTTAGTTAATATAATTAATACATTTTAATTTTAATTAATATTTTCCTACCCATTCTTATTCTTTTCTTATTTTTTGTTATATTTTATTTTCCTTCTCATTTTATATTTTATTTTATTTTATTCCCCACCATCTTTCAATCTCTCTCATCATTCACATTCAATTTTTTTATTTTATTTTCATTCTATTATTCTCATTCAACCACCATGTGATATGTTACATTCAATAATGGAATGATGACCACATAATTTTCCCCAAGGGACATTAGGTGTTTCTAGAATTATGTAAAAAAAATTTGTAGTTTTATTTATGTTTGTGGTGTTTTAAATATAATTTTGTGAGTTTGGTGATTTTAAACTATGAAATGTAACCGTAACTCACTCTTATTCATTGGTTTTAATTTTTTCCCTATATTATTTTTAACACAAGATCTTCATACAAATGAGTTCATCCATTCTATAGATGAAAGGGAATATGATAGAGCCATGTCCTAGAATATTTTACACATTTGATTAAGGTGTGTAATAAACCTTGATTATAGGAGGAGGTGAAGTTTTAGTTTTACATATAGTATTTCATATTAATTTAATGATTTCACATCCACTAACTAAAATTATAGTGGAACCTGAATGATATTCCATGATGAGACAATCAAACTAAATTTAAAAAAAATAATGAATAACAAAACAACCCAAAAACAAAAACCTTATCCACATATTTTCATTTTAATTTTATCTTGAATTTCATGTTAGTATAATTTTTTCACTTAATTTATTTTCAAAATCCAAAATTCAATTCATATATTTCATAAAATAATAAAAAACACAATAAGGAATATATTTTTTGACACTGAAAATATTGATTAGAAAAATATGAAATTCCTTAAGTAACATGTCCCTAGTCAACCAATGTTTAACATTAGAAAAATAAATATTATATTTTCTCACACCATGATATAAGTGTTACGTAAACAATGACATCGTTTCTAGGGAGAAAACTTATTTTTTCATTGTTAATTATTATTAAAATTGTAGATGGATTTTTATTTGTTTTATAAAATTTCCATAAAAATGATTCATTTACCAAGATGTTTTCAAAAGATTGCTATTATTCCTGGAATATTTACTCATGGGTGAAACACTAAGAGAGATTATTTCATGATGATGAGGAGTCCTTCTAACAAACATCTAGAAATATCACTTACATGATCAAGAAGATGATGAATGACCAAGAGATAGTATTTTTATTTCATGAATTGATGAACATGGCAAATGAAGTTCAAACTAGTTATCAAAGAGTTAAGGCTATGAGGGATGTACCATTGAAACATTCCAATTTTTTTGAAGACATCCAAGATATTAATGCATCATTTTTATGTATCCAAAACCCATCCATATGAAGAGATATATCCATGCAATCCAGGAAGTGCTATAATGGATTCATGAGGAGGAAAAATTTCTTTCTAAGATACATATGGAAGATCAACAAGAGATGGAAAACTTATGGAATTATAAGGAGGCTAAACATGATCTCCCCATTCCATAAAGATTTGATGATCCAAACCCATTGAATATCTCACTAGAATTGGAATAAGAAGACACCAACCATGTGGTTGAATTTGAAGAAAATATGGAGGATACTATTTATTTACCAATACCCAGTAAGATCCAAACTCAAGAGGTCTTTACCATTGAATTAGAGAATAATTAAAGTCCCAAATAGATAGGTGATTTCATCCTACACTATATGTCATTTGATTTTATTCAATTTGAATTGATTAGTAAGTCTAATTATTTTGAATTTTAATGTTTGGTTAAGTAATTTTTTCATAGAGGAGAAAGAAGAACATGTACATGAACTTGTTGAGGGGAATGTGGAACTACCAAAACTTATTAAACAAGAATTAGAGGTGGTCCATAAGGATATCCATATAGCTCAACTAGATGAAACCAACGAAAAGAGTACTCAAATTGAATGGGAGAATTAGGATTTTCATTCTATGTGTTCTAGTCATTTCATATAAAAATTACATTATGAACATCCTTTTTGTTATTAAATTCATACATCCCACATTATGAAAGCACTATAAATACATGAAAATGTTTTAAAATTATAAACCAAGAAAGAGTATAATCCATAATTTATCCTACCCCACCATATAAAGCTATATCTTATTATAAAGGGGATGAATTTTGGGTACTCTTTCCTTGGATTATTATTCACCAAAAATGAAGATGTGGAATATGGGGAAAGACACATGTTGTGGTTATAATTAAATATTTATAAAAAAACCAACTTACTATAGATAATGGATTGTGATTCCCTTTTGGATTAAGTAATAATCCATGTCCCACTTTGGGGATTTAACCGTGATTTTTCTTACTCTCATTTCAGGAATCATGTTTCCAATTTATTTCGTTGGAAACTGTGTAGCATGCTTCCCCAATACATTATATTTAGGGTATTTAATGGAATGATCCATGTTCTAAATTAAGATATTTACTTTTTTAGGGCCATGATGGCACATGGAATCAGGAAAATAGTAAGGATAAGTATGTAATGAACTAAATTGTTTAGGGGGTTCATTATTATATTTAATACCATAAAATTTCTAGTATATTTATAAAAATTGAGTTTTAAGATATAAATTCCCGAAATTATCCTAAACAAAAAACTGTATGTATATACTTGAATTCACTATTAACTAGAAATATATTTGAAACATAAGTTTATTTCGAAACCAATTATTCAATGATAAATATATTTGACTTTTAATTTAGAGAATTTAATTACTTGATTGAGGCATAGACATTAAAATTATGACTCATGATTTGAAGGAATTGGTTGATTCATATATATGAAATATTCCTACTTTTTTCATGCATTAAATTTATAAAATTCATGTGCGTAGATTATTTATTGTTAGTTATTCCATGAGTGATTTTATAATTACATATTTCTTATTCCTGATTGGATTTATAGACCAAGTACTTCATATTTTATATTGAGCACATTTCGTGTGTGATCTTGGGATATTCCACTAGCTAGAACATGAATTGGAATTTTTCAAAGCTATGACTATGTAAAAACGCATTTAAAATGATTGAGGAATTTTTATTTTTAAATACATTTTCCTTGAAACTACCTTATAAATTAATCATTTTTAGACCATAGAGTCCCTGAATGACATTGTTAGAGATGATCCATATTTCAATCTATTTTTATTAATTCCTACATATTTACATGATATTTTAATGTTGATGTGTGGGGGTGAATGAAGTCATGGTGAAAGGATGATTTACATTTTTACCAAAAAGTGAGGGTGCTATTATTTTTGGAGTTGGGAATGGTTTGTGAATTATTAAGAGAAATTTAATTATTTTCTCTTCATTAAGAATACATAAAAAATAAGAGTGGGTTATGACATGGAAGAATAAGAAATCATGATTACTATACTAATGATTATTATAATATGTGGTTAGCTGGTGGATGTTTGGGTTATTCTAAGAACGACTATTGAAATTTCAGAAAATGTTTAAAAGTATTTAAAAAAAGGAATAAAATTGAAACATTCCATATAGAGAAAAATTATTTCACTACTCATTTATTGATCATAACCATTACTTTGATAATGGTAAGTGGGAGTTGTTACAATTTTAAGGGTATAATTTCATTATTCTTTTACTTTTTGATATCATTCTTTATACTTTATATATTTACCTCCTATTTGAGACTTAATTTTTTGAAGATCAATTCCTTCCAACCACAATCCTCATAGTCATTACAACATTTGTTGAATTTCCTATTGATTTCATGTGTCATTTTTCTTTACAATGTATAGAAAGTTGTTCCCTTTAAATAATTTGTATAAATATCATGTAATCATGATAATAAAATTACTATTCTTGAATTTTTCTCATGAGTGATGAGTGAAAGTATTTACAAGTTTTTTATATCATGATTTTTAATGTATTATAATAATGATAAGTGAATCTTTTATTGATGAGAGTAGAATATCCAACATTTTTAAAATGGTGAAGTAAAATACATGGGTTGATTATTTCTTTGAAATGATTCAAATTGAATCATGTTTTTATGTAGCATTTGTAAATTTAGTTTTATTTTTATAATTGTTTTGTCCCATTTCATTGTTATTTAAATATTATAAACTTGGAATTCTTATTAAATTCAATCTTGATACTAAATTTCTATGGAAAATAATTTTTTAAAAGTAGGTTTGTTTAATTCACACATGTTTTCATGATAAATAAAAACAAATTTTAATCACATGTAAATGAATTTTAATAAAAATTACATTATAATTGATAATTCATTGAAAATTTTGGTAATTTAAATTGAGAAATTAAAATGGATTTAAATGAGAGATTTTAATGATTTATCTTTTGGGAATCTTATTATGAATTTTGAATAATTTTCAGGTGATAAATTAAATAGATAACTAGCCATCAAACTGAAGGGATACACATTCCACAAAGTTAGACCTAGTGGGATACCCATCCAAGCAAAGAACATGGGAGAGAATCCTAGTCATGGGTGGTGATCAGGTCCATGTGGAATAACATGCAGGTACATATTTTGGGCCTAAGACCACATAGAACACATGAGTAAGCATGACCTAATAATTCGTGTGATAATCAGTGTAACAAGATCACATCACTATATAGAGATTATGATTAATTGATTCTACATGACTCTTAATAAAGACGAATAATGGCCTCTCCCATTTCTAATGTGGGACTCGTTTTTCAGTGATATTATTCATTTTTATTATAACGCTATCGTTCTTTATCGTTTGTGTGAACCACAACACCTCAAAATTTACTTCAATTGTACTCCACCACTATACCAATACTCGACTCCACTTCCATCTACACATTATAGGAAACACCATGGATGACCACCATGAAGCTCGATCTCGAGTTGGTGAAGCACTTTCGAGGCTCCCAAATGACATAGAGAAACTATGGGACCTCAAATGACCTAGTAAAATCCCATTTCAATTGAGGTGATTCCCTTTGTGAGATATTAGCTTCATCTAACCACTATGAAGGATAGATGACTTGGGGGTGGATTAGTTCTCAACATTCATTCCCACTGAGGAAATTATATTCTAAAAAATGTCTATGAAACACCCATGTATCCCATGCATGAGTGCTGCCCCACTGGTTCACATAGAAAAAAGAGAACACACAGTATCAATGAGAGATATTTGATTTCCCATATTCAAACAAATTAGAGCATTAAATTGAAAAGATAAATTCAAAATTTATCCCAATGACACCGTAGATCTATATAAAGTCAAGGAGATAAAATTACTCCTATTTTATATATAGAGTAGGAGTTTCCCATGGTGAGGGATCAAAGGAGATAGAGGAGGACTCATAATAGCCGTCAAACTGCTACATGTTTCTCATTTTATTACTTATTATTATGTTATATCCTTGAAATTTTTAGTTATTTTCCATTAATTAATATAAATCATGAATGTAAATTTTAATTAATTTATTTTCTTTCACTGATGATCATGTTATTCCTCTTCTTCGCTCATTCTGGGTTTTATTATAATTTCATTACCATTCTATTTTCTATTTTATCTAATTTATCCCACTTTTTATCATTATCACTCACATTTGTTCTTAATTTTATCAATATTATTTTCATTATCTTCTTCTCAGTATACCACTAAGTGATCTCTTACTTCATATATAGAAATCATGACTCGAGGATTGGCCTCATGTAAAGGTTTGTGTTTTAAGAATCTTATACTTAAATTTATTTATTTTATTTATGCTGTGGTGAATGAATGTGAAGTGCATGAGTGTGGTGACTTCCCACTATTATGTGGAATTCAAACTAACTTATATAATTTTTCAAATATTTTCCTCCATTCAATTGAAAATAGTATCATCATATAGTGGAGTTGAGTTTTTCAGTGGATGAAATAGAATATGATTTAGTTGGTCCAAGAATATTCCATACTCTCAACAGTATTGTGCTATCAAATTTTATTATAGAAGGACGTGAGGTTTTAGCTTTCCAATGATAATTTCCAAGGGAAAAAATGATTTCACAACCAATAATTAAAAGTGTATTAGTCCATGAATTATTTTTAATGATTGAGCTATCAAACTGAACCTAAAAAAATTATAATGAAGGAACCATAAACCAAACTCTTGTCCATGTTCATTATTTTGAGTCCTCGATTTCATTTCATGTTACTATAATTTTATTTTTTTGCATAATTTATTTCGAAAAAAATAAAATTCATAGTTTTTGTAAAATTAAAAATAAAATAAAAGAAATGGATTAACTGAATTAGAAAATAGTAAGTAGAAAACTACGAATCTCCTCATGCGAGAAATCCTTGGTCATCCACTATGCTTAAATATGAATAGAAATATTACATTTTCCCCACCACATGATATATTTGATGTTAAAGAGATAACTAATACCAATGAGGGATTTTCCGAAGATTTTACCTACATAGGGATTCCTTCGGTATATACAAAAAGATGAATACCCTTCTATGGAGGCATTTAAATAATTTCACTGAATATGGATTACACTCTACGGGTTACCGAAATAGAGGAATTTTATGATGCCTGTAATACGATCACTGAAAATCCCAAATCCATTGTATGTCATGATTAGTGTGAGAAAAAAGGGATAATAAGTTATCAACTCACATAATATAGATATGGGACTTTTAAACTGAGTGGCCCTGATAGAGTGTTTGATATGGAGCTCTAACGTTATGATGGTTTCCTACATAACTTATAAAAAGAAAGAATCAGAGTCATTATATTTTAATTTGAATTTCAACCTTCTGAAGAAATAAAAATAATTATAGACTAAAAAAAGAGATTAGGTCCCATGAGCTAGAGTGTTAGGGATATGGAGTAGCCTATACCAATGTGTATTCCCATGTATGATCACATTTACTATCTACTGACTGAATAATAATGAATATAAACTCACAAGAGTGTTTGGATACCATGAGAATTAGTGTTTGGGATATATAGGGGTTGTCACCAAGGTGGATACCCTTTTATGATCCCATTTTATTCTAATGATAGATAAGGAAGGATGATAGAATCAGAAGAGTGTTTAGATCAGATGAGACAGAGTTCATGGGACATAGAGGGGCTTACACCAAGGATGATTCCAATTTATTATCCCGCTTCTAATCTGTGGATGTATATAGAAGGACTATAGACTCATAGGATACTCTGAGTCCTACGAGCTAGAGTGTTTTGGATATGGATGGGCTTACACCAAGGTGAGAGCTCATGTATGCGCCCATTTCGTATCCACTGGTGGAAAAGGAAAGATGATAAAAATAGAGGATATTTCGGATCTCATGATCTAGAATGTTTCTAATATTGTGGGGAATACACCATGATGGATTCCCATTGAAGATATTTGACACTTACCTTTAGATAGTTAGAGGGCGAGGACATTTAGTAGTAGGAGGATCTCATAATGACTGCATGGCCCCAGTCCATTGTAAACACTTCCCATGTGAAGTGTGTTTCTCTTCAAAAGACTCATAGTTTGGGGTTCACATGGGTTGATTGAATTTTCCAGAGTATTCCTACTCGACCAGTATGCCTTCTCTTGGGATGTAGACCATACATGTCCAGGGCATCTACTTAACATGTCTAGAGTTTTCTTCCTGAAATGTCTAGGGGTCTTCACATTATTTAATATCACATGTATAAGGCTATAATATTATCAATATGATAGGTATAGAGTACATCACATGAAGTAGCAAACATATCTAGAGGAATTTATATTATTATCCTATCATGAACAGGGGGAATCACATGATGTGTATGACATGTCCATAGGTCATCATGTGACTTGGATGATATTTCTAGAGGTGATATCTTAAATACTCTAACATGTATAGAGGACATTTCATGATCAAATTTACATGTCTATTAGTTGTCTTGTGACATGGATGATATGTTTTGTGAACTTCCTATGATCTAATTGACATGTATAAAGGGTGTCTCATGACATCGTTGACTTTTCTTGAGTCCATCACATGATTTGTATGACATGTCAAGATGACTTTACATTAATTATCTGACATTTCAAGAGGACATTGTCAAATCTGAGTAACATGTCTAGGAATTTTCTCTCAATTTGTGAATATATCATAGGAATAAAATGATTGTCTCACAAAAAAATCAACATATCTTTCTTTGCATGAATATTCCAAAATTTTGGAAAATTATTTAATAAATTACTTAGTGTTGATAATTATCTGCCCTATTGAGGGATTTCATGGCCATGTCAATATGACTAGAATTCTTTTCAAGATCTAAAATCATTCCAAAAGGCCATAATGTAATAAATGGAGTGATGACATGATTTAAAATCCCTTAATTCATTCCCCAAGAATACCTATTACATACTCTTGTGATTGTGTGGTTATCTACTATAAAACTTATTACCTCGCCTCTTCACTCTCATTTGTGATTTTTGTACTAGGTATGGGAATTTTTAAGAACCCCCACCTAGGATTGGTACCACATAAAATGAAATGAAAATCACCTATATGGTCTTGAGTCTATAGAGGGATCATTACATCACATGCTTGACATGTACATGTCGTGGGTCATCCAATACATCATCTTCATGTGACATGATAAAAAATGACAATGAGAACAGTATTAAATTTCAAGACTTATTATACCCATATCTTACTAATAGTATTTGATATAATCAACTAGATAGGTAAAAGGTACTTTGAATGATCTGGAAAATGTGTCTAGGAGCTTTAGTGAGATTAAGTCACCTGTCGATGAGGATTCAAATTGTCAAGAATGACTTTTCTGGGGACCTTTGTGAAATCAAGTAGGCATGTTATGGGGCTTTAAAATGCTAAGTAACCTTGTAATAAAAGGAATGTAACCCCTTTTAAATATAAAAGAAAATCTTCTTTTTGTAAGGGTACAATAATATTTCATCTTCTATTTTATAAATCACATGCTCCTCACCCATAAACTATCTATTAGGGAGTCACTTGATCAAATGGACATGCCTAAAATTATTCCCATGATTATGGTGAAATTTCCATTATCATTTTCTTGATAAATTCTTCCATTAGATATGGATGTCTCATGATCAATGGACTGGTCATGCAGATCACATCTTCCATTGACTTGAAAATCAATGAAACCCCCTTCACATGAATCTTCCATCATTTTAAGTTTAATTTTATAAAGGTCATGGTTTATTGTAATATATCTATCAATTGAAATATAACATGATTTTTTGAACTAATATAGATGTCTTTACATGATCATCAAAACTTTTTAGGAATCCATTGTGAGATTAGGCGGCTTATCCAAAGGGGATTCACATGATCATGAATATATCATACAAAGCATATAACCCATTAAAGTGATGTCTGTAGGGTCACATGCTTCATATGAACCTATTTACTAAACCCCAGGTATTCATTCAAGTCCTTTATTACATATATTTAGAAAATAATACATATTATTTGGTTATATTTTTTATCTTAAAATTATCGATGATCATTTGGAGGGCATCAATAACCTCAAACTCACAGTTGTGATAAATGATCTAAATAGTTAGTAGAATAATCTTTTTTGATAATGTTTTACCGTTTATTCTAATACCAAATGTATATGTTATATCCTATCACAAAAATATTTTAATATCCCACAGAGATCATGGTTGGAGTACCTAAAATCACTTGATTTCAACAGTTTATAAACATTTGGTCAGGGTAATATCATTGAGAATTCATTAAACATGAACCTTCTAAACCAAGATGTGATAGAATCACCAAAAAGTGGAATTTGATGGCTCTATTGTCTCAAATTTATATTGGTGTTCAAGAGGATAAGTATGATATTGTTTTGGAAAACATTTTTTTTTGATATCATACATCCTTGATATAATTCCTCAGGATCAGTATCATATTTATTTCTTTCAAATCATTAGGGGATCTCTTTATAGTGGAGATATCATTAGGTATTTTTTGTTATCTTCTAAGGGTATCCTTTGATTTCTGAGCTAGTACATTGTTTATTTTTCAATAATAAATGAAATGATTAGGGATTTCCAAAATATCATTTTGGGAGGTACTTCCTGTCATAGTGAAGATGTTATATATTATGTGTTGATGATTCTAGTGACTAGGTATGAGATTAGATATCACTACATTTGTTTCTATCTTTTATATCTATCAGTAGGTTGAGGCCATTCACTAGATAAAATTTTGTTTTCTTCATCCATTCTCATGATGACATAGAAGTGGGAAATATTTAGATATATTTTCTGGTTGTGTTTCCACATACCCCTCGAGGGAAGAATGTAATATGAGTAGTGATAAACTTGCAACCCAAATTAGATCACTTTTGTATAATTCATGATTTAAACAATGTTAAGGCGTAAGAGTTTTTTAATGTGTAGAATATTTTCATATTGTATTGAGTTCTATTAGAAATAGAGTCTGATAGGGATTCTTAATTTACAAATAATTTATAGAGATGCATCTAAGAGGTGATGGGATCCTAGTTAATTTTTTTTATAGTATATCATTATCAAAATCATGTATATACATTTAAAGTCCTGGTTCTAGGTGCCACTCAACGGGTGCCCCGAATCAGGTTCGCCACTTGACCTCAAGCGAATTGACCCAAATGCCAGAGGCTGCCGACTAGCAGCGAGGGCCCAGGTCTGATAGTGGGGAAACTATGCCCTCATTTATCATAGTGTAGCATAGCAGAATAAAATAAAAAGCATACAACAACAATGGAATAAATAAACCATACACATTCTAAATTGAACAACTGCAGTAAAAACGACCAACAATCATATATATATATAATGATGATGCAACATGCCTCAGGTTCTAAGAAAATAGCTAGAACATGTTACAATTCAATATAATATAACTGGAGTACTAGTACAGAAAGGGAAAACAGAACAGCCAGCAGCATCGCAAGCCTAAGCCTGGTCACATTCTTCCCTACACCTGAGGAGCAATCAAGTACATGTATAAGGAGCCTTTACCTTATCCACACCAGTAGAAATATAATCTGTTTGTGACGAAAAACAGGACCCAAATATGGTGTGAGAAATAATCTCAGTAGGCACCCACTAAAGGCTCGTGCTCAACTATGAGTAATCATGCAACAATAGTGTGCAAAAGTAAAGGCAATAAACTTAGAAGTACTCAAAAGTAACTAACTTACTAGTTATATTTCCATTTTAATATCCATTTAATAATTTAATTTAAAATATCACCATAGTGAATATTCTAAGTAAACAACCAACGTCCTCAAACATGTAAACCCCTACCCTCAGGTAAAGAGAATCCAAACACAAGAATCTTCCCACATGCATACAGATATTTCCCTCGGGCGTAAGAAGTGTCGCCCACAGGCACAAGATTAATTTCCCACAGGCATAGAAGAAGTTTCCCACAGGCTAAATAGTACAGTGCCCACAGGCTAATCACAACAATGCCCTTAGGCTAAACAGGTAATCAGGCCAAGCCCAACATGTAAACAAGCAGTAAACATGCAATTACTCTCAAGGCAATTCTAAAATCATTACATTAAAGGCATACCCTCGGGTATCCTGGCCAACCGGCTATACAGAGGAACACCCCCCCAGGGTGGCCCTGGATCCAAGCAACAATCCCAAACAATAGCTTTATTATCACACTTAATTACCTATTCAACAATAGGTATTTAATATAGGCTTGGCCTCAGCCACAGGACACCCCGACATGGGTTCGTGGCACAATGGTACAAAAAAATGCACAATAATTGGAATATAAACACCAAGCCACCTATCTTAAATGCCCCTGATCAGTATACCGGAACGACTTTCCATGAATCTTCCTGGAACGAGGTAGATCTGAAGTGAAAGAAAACTCGCTTAAATGAAAATAACTTTTATTCGAGGAAGAATTGGCATGAACTACGCATGGAGAAGGGAGGGCTTACCCGCGCGGTTCCAACGTGATCAACGAAAGAGGGAATGGAGTCTCGACGCTTGATCTGAAGAACCTCGAATATTCAGCCATCCCATCCCATGCTCTCGTCTAGTTCTAATCCTTCCCTGTGAACAGGGTTGGCTACATTCCATTTTAAGTGAAAAAAACTAAGTACACAACGTGTACTTTTGAGTACACAACCTATACTTCCTTCATTTAACAGTTCCTCTGGAGGAACCGCCAAACTGTTCATCAGTCGACATGCATACTCGTCATGTATTCCCGACTACACGGAATGTACTATCGCCTAGCTGCTGGCTGCTTCCACGACCTTACTATTTTGCATGCCGACTGACTACACAGCGTGTAAAGGACCACTACACGGCGTGTAGTCAGTTTTTACACACTTCGTCACTGACATGGCTACACACCTTGTGTACCCATCCCAAACAGTGAAAGTACACGGTGTGTGGAAAATTACACAACATGTACTTTCCAAAATTTAGGAATTTTCCCCATTGTCCTTATTTTATCAAAAACACTTAAGGAAAAGTGAAGAGAAGAAACCTGTACCTCAAAAATAAGAACTGTGTTCTTACAAACTTCCCCCCTTAAAGAAATTCATCCCAAAATTGCTCTTCTAAAGGTGGTGAAGATAAATCTCATAACAACTCTAGCCACTGAGCACATACGTCGGTCTCCCGCTCCCAGGTTTCATCCTGCACTCGTCCAAGCTGCCATAATACCCGTACAAGAGGAACTGACCGGCCTTGGAGAACCTTCATGCTCCCATCAACGATACGAATTAGATGCTCCTCAAAGGATGTATCTACATGAAGCTCAACCTCCTCGGGCTGAAAAACGTGAGACGGGTCTGAATGATAGCGGCGCAACTGAGATACATAGATGACATCGTCCATGGCTCGGTACCTCTATGGTAACTGCAACCGATAGGCAACCAGACCGACTCACTCTAGAATCTCAAATGGCCCCACATACCTCTGTGAAATTTTTCCCTGTCTTCTGATCCACCTGTGTCCCAACCTCGGCGAAACACTCAAGAAAACCTGATCCCTGACCACGAACTCCAAAGGTCATCTGCGGAGATCGACATAAGATTTCTGACAAGACTGTGTGGTAGCCATCCGCTTCTGAATCAACTGAACCTGCTCAGAAGTTTCCTTCATGAGACATAGTCCAAGTAAATCTGCCTCACCTGCCTCTAACCAGCACAAAGGTGATCGGCATGGATACCATATAAAGCCTCATAAGGTGCCATCTCAATAGTTTCCAGGAAACTGTTATTATAGGAAAACTCGACTAGTGGTATATGCTTCTTCCAAGAGACCCCAAAGTCTAGGATGCATGCACGCAGCATGTCCTCAAGCACCTGTATCGTACGCTCTAACTGACCATCGGTCTGAGGGTGGTAAGCTATGCTCAAAAGCACCTGTGTACCCAGTGCCCTTTGTAAACTCTTCCATAAATGAGACGTAAAACAAGAATCCCTATCTGAAATGATACAATGAGGGCCCCCATGAAGATGCATGATCTCTCGGAGATAAAACTTCCTAAGCTCGTCAACTCAGAAAGTCTCCTTGATCGGGAAAAAGTGAACTAACTTTGTGAGTCGGTATACAACAAACCACACGACATCATTTCCTCAAGGTGACCTCGGTAAACCAGTCACGAAGTCCATCGCGACATCATCCCATTTCCACTCCAGAATGGGTAACTACTGTAACAGTTTGGGTGGGCTCTGATGCTCCGCCTTCACCTACTGACAGGTGGAACACCTCGTAAGAAAACCAGCTACATCTCTCTTCATACCTGGCCACCAGTACTGATGTCTCAAGTCTCGATACATCTTGATAAACCCAGGATGAACTTCCCAAGCTGAAGCATGAAACTCCCACATAAGCTCCTCGCGTATATCCCCCTGGAACCCACACCCATCCATGGAAATGAAGAATCTCATCATCTCCCATCGTCCTCCCAGGAGGAGCGTCCTCACTTGACACCGACTCCCGTAGAACTAGGAAATCTGGATCAGATAGCTATCTCATCTTCACCCTATCTAGGAGGGTAGAAGTCACAGCTAAAGATGAAAGATAGGTCTGCCACTGACTATTGTGCACCTCCAAATGCATCTCAGAGAACAAGGCCATAAGTTGCCATTCATCACTGGCCTCCTGCACTGCCTGTATCTGTCTGTTTCTGCTCAGGGCATCGGCCACTACATTACCTTTAACAGGTGTATAGGCAAGCTCCAAATCGGAGGACTGAAGGTATTCAACCCACCTTTGCTGCCTCAGATTCAAGTCACACTGAGTAAATATATACTTGAGACTTTTGTGGTTGGTGAAATCCACAAAATCCTCTCCCAAGAGATAATGTCTCCAACAACGCAACACATGTACAACTTCAACCAACTCGAGATCATGCGTCGAGTAATTCCTCTCATGTGGCCTCAACTACTGAGACTCGTGCGCAACAACTTGATCTCCCTGCATCAATGCAGCTCCTAGCCCAATACCTGATGCATCATAGTAAACTGTATAGCTCTTCCCCTACTCTGGGAGTATCAGGATCGATGTTAATGTCAACTTTACCTTCATCTCATGAAAGGCTGTCTCACAAGCTTCCTTCCAAATGAACTTCACACCCTTCTTAATCAGACCCATAAACGGTGCTTCTAAGCGGGAGAAGTATTGTATGAAGCATCTATAGTAACCATCCAGCCCTAAGAAACTCTTTATCTCAAACACGTTCTTAGGCTGCTCCTAGGAAACTACTACTCTCACCTTCTTTGGGTCTACTGAAACTCCTTCCTCTGAGATGATATGACCCAGGAAGCGTATCTGGTCCATCCAAAAGTGGAACTTTGAGATCTTACCATATAGGTGATGCTCTCTTAGTGTACTCAATACGATCTCAAGATGGGTGGCATGGTCGTGTCGAGTGTGAGAGTACACTAAGATATCGTCCACGAATACTAGCACAAAAGAATCTAGGTAAGGATGGAACACATGATTCATCGGAGCCATGAAAACTGTTGGTGCGTTCGTGAGTCCGAACGGCATAACCGTATTCTTTTATAGACCATATCTGCTCCTGAAAGATGTTAGAGGTATATCAGAGGGTCTAACGTGCAGATGATGATATATTGATCTCATGTAAATATTCAAGAACATTAGTGCTCCACGAAGTTGATCAAAAAGATCAACAATCCTAGTCAAGGGATATCAGTTCTTAACCGTCAACTAGTTCAGCTTCCGATTATCCACACAAAGTCTAAGATTACCGTCAAACTTATTCGCAAAAAGGATAGGAGAACCCCATGAAGAATTACTGGGTCAGTTAAAACCCATTGACTGTAACTCCTCTAACTATCTCTTGAGATCCTGTAACTCAGGTGTAGCCATCCAATAATGAGGAATGGACACCGGTGCTGCCCCTGACACAAGAACAATATAGAAATCCACCTCTCGCTCTAGTGGTAGACCTGAAAAGTCGTCTGAGAATACATCCCAAAATCAATCAACCACTGGAGGGAAATCTTTCCGTAAAGTCCCCTGATTATCCAGATATAAGCTCTCAATATGGGCTGTGACTCCATATCTCCCATGATGCTCTGGTCCAGCTCGACTCGCGTGAACATCCCATTCACCCTTGTATAGAAACTCTCCGCCCTTTGGTGGTGCGAAACTCACCCTACGACGATAACAATCTAAAAAGGCTCAAAAGGGAACCAACCAGTCCATCCCGAGAATGAAGTCATAAGCCATCATCTCTAAGACATAGAGGTCCCAAAGAAAGTGACACCCACCAACCTCAAGGGGGAACTCCTTGCACTGATGCACACCAGCCGTTCTAGTCCCCAACAGATTGTCTAGCATCATGATATCAGAAGAAGTAGAAACAAATTGCCCAAGGCTCTCCACAACGAGTACAGATATGAAACTACGTGTAGAAACCGTATCAAAAAGTACTAAAGATAAGATAGAAGTTACTAGAATAGTACCTCTGACTGTAGAAGGTTGGGGATCCTGCTCCTGCTGGGTCTGTTGCACTGCATATGTCTACCCAATGTCGTGACCCTATGATACAGCCTGGCTACCCTGAGCTATCCCACCCTGCTGCCTCTGAGATCCTGGTATCTAGCTACCATGGCCACGAACACCATCTCAGCATGCACGCCCTGACGTATTCCAGTCCCCTAACTGGTAAGAATCCAATGGTCCTACTCCCACACACAGAGTCTGCACAGAACCCCTCTCACTAGTCACTGGTGGGAAAGCTATGCAAAAGCGCTGCAGATGACCCATCGTGCCGCAAGCTCGGCACTCCACTGGGTCTCGTGGACATTGTGGCCTCTTTTTCCCCTCTCTACCACACTGGTAGCACATGACCTGGACACCTGAAGCATTCTTCTAGCTAGTACTGCCACTCTGAGAGAATTCCATCTGTCGCTTCCTCTTTCCAGTAGAAATAGTACCAGAAACTGATGCTGAACCCCCCTGGCCCACACCACTAGCTTTTCGCAGGTTCCTCTCTGTAATCAGCACTTGGTTCACAATAGAATGTACTAAAGGCAACCTGAAAAAATTCACTAGTGCTCAGATGTCATATCAAAGACCATCCTCAAAGCGTCTGGCCCTCAGTGTCTCATCTCCCACCAGAACCGGTGCAAAGCACTGATATTCGGTGAAACGAGCAGAATAATCCATCACCGACATAGCGCCCTGCTGCAGATTCATGAACTCTCGAGCCCTATCTGCTCTCAGCGCCTCTTGAAAGAAGAATCAATAGAAGGATATCTGGAAATCTTCCTACACCATGTCTCTATGATGCTCCGTCTTGGTGGTAACATCCCACCACCTCTTGGCGGAATCACGCAACATATAAGTCGCGAGATTGACCCTCCACCCAAGAGGCGTCTCAAGATGCTCGAAAATAGTCTGCATCGACCCCAGCCATGACTCCACAGCTTGTGGTCCACCATCCCCTGAGAATGTTAGCGGATGCTACTGCCGAAAGATACGAGTATGCTCAGCCATATATGTGGCAGCCAGCGGTGCTCCCTGAAAGGTCTGCATGTACCGTATAAAGCCTTCACGGAACTGCGCCTCCGCGCCAGTGTCCGGTATAACAGCTGGTGCCACATCTGGCTCTACTGGAGGATCAACTGGTAGCCCATGGAACACCATCTCTAGAGTATACTCGTTGCTGCTCTCTTGGAGAAAAACGTGTGGTTGTCTCGGCGGCATGACTATACAAGTTCAAACGCACACCTTATAGAAAAATTAACAATGACCAAAAATGAAGAAACCCAAAAGGGAACAGGAGGAATATGGCATTCAAAAATTGAAAAACAAGACTACACAGCATGTATACAGACTACACGGCGTGTACCTGACTTTTCTTCCCCTTCCTGGGTCCTTCTACATGACTGAGCTTCACGGATCCAGTTAAACAAAACTACACGGCATGTATATCATCTACATGGCATGTATGGTAAAATTTCCAACTGCCCGTGTCTTTTGTGACACGACCGACTACTCAGCTTGTAACTACACGGCGTGTTACCCCCGCACACGGCATGTACACCACCCTGTTTCCCAGCCACACAGCTAACTCCATACGGTCTATTCTCGGACAAGACTACACGACGTGTCCCATAGATACACAACGTGAAATAGACGAGCTCCACCGACCCATGTTGTTAGTTACACGGTCAGATACATGGATCAACCTACATGACACATTCTATATACACACGACATCTACACGAAAGGAATACCCCGACACGTGTTGTTAGTTACACGGTCAGGTTCCCAGGTCAGACTACACGACGTATTCTTCATTGACACAGCGTGTTCCAGAAACAATTACACAGGCCCGTGTTTGTTAGTTACACGTTCGGGTCTCCGGCTCAACACTACATGGCGTGTACTTCCAGTACACAGCATGTTCGCCCCAATAATTTCCCTTCCTCGTGTCCCTTCCCACACAGTCTCTGACACGGAAGAGATTACACGACGTGTACTTAGGGTACATGGCATGTACTAAAAAAGTTTTATTTTCTTCCCAAACAGAAGAACATACAGGGCGTGTTTAAGGTACTACACGGCGTGTATACTGGGTTTCTGGATAGTATGCCTTAGAATCTTCTCTGTAAGCCATAAGATACTGAAAAACAACACCTAAGTTCCAAATTCAAATCTGTGAGGGTCCATACTCCCCGTGAATCAAAGTTTGGAATCTTATATGTGTTATAATCGGATAAACAACCAATGATCCACCAAATTCTGGTCAATGAGGGCCCATACTCTCTAAAAACCAAAGTTTTGTGTCCATTCTATAAACAACCTCACATAATAATACCCTAGAAAACAGCCGATATCTATCAAAGTAGCTATCATAACAGCATGCTTTTACTAGCACAACATCTATCACAACAACATGCAATTTCTAATGCACCTACATGGCATGGAACTATGCATGGCATGCGATTTGTAGCATGTGCCTAAATGATGCATGATATGGAATACAATCATCTCATCGGGTTGCAACTAAATAGAACCCATGAATAAGATATAAACAGCACAATACAAGTGCGTCACCCTTCTGTGAAAATCAATTCAACTATAAAATTGCAAAATCAAAAAAATTGCAACCCGAGATAAATTGGCTTTTCCCTATACATGGGTTAGCTACGCCCGGGCACAACTTATTAACAACTACAGTTGTCGTCCTATCCCTGACTAAGGCTCCAAATAGTAAGTTCAAAATAGTAAGTCATAGAAAAACCCTCCTCTGATACCACTTTGTAACGTCCCGATTCCAGGTTCCACTCAACGGGTGCCCCGAACCTGGTTCGCCACTTGACCTCAAGCATATTTCCCAAAACACCAGAGGGTGAAAACTAGCAGTGAGGGCCCATGACTGATAGTGGGGAAACTATGACCTCATTTATCAAAGTGTAGCGCAACGGAATAAAATAAAAAACGTATAACAACAGTGGAAGAAATAAACCATACACATTCTAAATTGAACAACTACAGTAAAAAAGCCAACAGTAATATATATATATATAATGATGATGCAACATGCCTCAGGTTCTAAGAAAACATCCAAAACATGTTACACTGCAATACAATATAACTGGAGTACAATTACAGAAAGGAAAAAACAGAACAGCCAGCAGCATCGTGAGCCTAAGCCCAGTCCCATGCTCCCCTAAACCTTAGCAGCAATCAAGTACCTGTATAAGGACCCTTTCCCTTATCCACACCTGTCGAAATGTAATTTGTTTGGGCCAAAAAGTAGGACCCAAACAGGGTGTGACAAATAATCTCAGTAGGCACCCACCAAAGTCCTGTGCTCAACTGTGTGTAAACATGAAACAAAAGTGTGAAAAAGTAAATGCAATAAACTAAGAAGTACTAAAAAGTAACTAAATTACCGGTTATATTGCCATTTTAATATCCATTTAATCATTTAAATTAAAATATCACCATATTGAATATTCAAAGTAAACAGCCAATGTCCTCAAACATGTAATCCCCTACCCTAGGGTAAAGAGAATCCAAACACAAGAATCTTACCACAGGCATACGGATATTGGCCATGGGCATAAGAAGTGTCTCCCATGGGCACATAATCAATTTGCCTTAGGAACGGAAGAAGTTTCCCATAGGCTAAACAGTACAGTTCCCATAGGCTAATCACAACACTGCCCTCAGGCTAAACAGGTAACCGGGCCAAGCCCAACATGTAAACAAGTAGTAAACATGCAATTCCTCTCAATGAAATTCTACAATCATTACATTAAAGGCATACCCTCGGGTATCCTGGCCAAATGGATAAACAGAGGAATGCACCCCCCCAGGGTAGCCCTGGATCCAAGCAATGATCCCAAAAAACAATTTTATTATCGCAATTAATTACCTATTAAACTCTAGGTATTTAATATAGCCTTGGCCTCAGCCACACGACACCCCAACATAGTTTTGTGTCACAATAGTACATAGAAATGCACAACAGTTGGAATATAAATACAAAGACACCTACCTTAAATGCCCCTGATCATTATACTCGAATGACGTTCCACGAATCGTCCCCGAACGAGGTAGATCTGTGGTGAAAGAAAACTCGATTAAATGAAAATAACTTCCATTAGAGGAAGAATTTGAAATAACTATGCAAGGATAATGGAGGGCTTACCCACGCGGTTCCAATGTGATCAACGGAAGTAGGAACAGATTCCCGACATTCGATCTGGAGATCCTCAAAGATTTGGCCATCCCTTCTTGTGATCCTGTCCGGTTCTAAGCCTTCCCTGTGAACAGGGTTGGCTACTGCCCATTTTAAGTGAAAAAAACAAAGTACACGTTGTGTACTTCCTTCATTTAACTGTTCCTCTGGTGGCACTGCCAAACTGTTCATCAGTCGACAAGAGTACACGGTGTGTATTCCCGACTACACAGCGTGTACTATCGCCTAGATGGCGGCTGCTTCCATCACCTTACTGTTTTGCATGCCGACTGACTACATGGTGTGTAAAGGACCACTACACGGTCTATAGTCGGTTTTTACACACTTCGTCACCGACATGGCTACACACCTTGTGTACCCATCCCACACGGCCAAAGTACATGGTGTGTGGAAAAGTACACAGCGTGTACTTTCCAAAATTTAGGATTTTCCCCCATTTTTCGTATTTTCTCAAAAACACTTAAGGAAAAGTGAAAAGAAGAAACCCATACCTAAAAAATAAGAACCGAGTTCTTACAATATAGAATGATGTAAAATGCTTTTATCTTAATTTCTTCATACTTTCACACTCCACTTTAGTTCATTGTTTGATAACCACAATGGTATGGTTTAATTTTTCTATAAAAATGGTTTAAATCCATCCATCTGGTTCACAGAAATTGAGTTATTATAGGGGTTTATGTGTAAATGACAAATTTGTTGGTTAGATATTGGTGAATCTTATATGGTTGGACCTATCATGGTTAAATAGGATATAACTAAATATCCATTGATTTTGAAAAAAATGACAATGAATCCACACTGTTATAAATCAAATTTTGATCTTCATCCATTGGAATTTGGATTTTCAATTAGCGAGGAGGTGTTATGAGGTTTTTACTATGGATGTGTCCCCAAATTCTTGAAAATCAAGAAAATATTTCGTTGATATATATGGGTCCATTTGAGGTTGCTAAGTAGATAAGGAAGGGGGGTTAACATTTTTCTTTTCCAAATAAGTTAGTTTTGATTCATATCATGATTCACATATTTCATCTCATGAAGTATCCCTCTAACCCATATCAGGTATTGAACTAGGGTACCTTGTTCTGGATCTTGATTTATTAATGAATGTGAAGATATTTTTTCTTTTTTATTCTAAGTTGATGGATCTTCATGGATATTTCATACCATTGGTTTGGGATCATGGTTCTGATTCCCATGTGACATGGGAGTGTGAGACATTGATGTGAGAGTAGTTGACTCATCTCTTTTCATTGGATTCAAGTTAAAAATATTTATTGGGAAAATACTTTTATAGTGGGGAGTTTATAACATATTGTTACTAGATTTCAGTAAATTTTATACTTTTTTCATTCACCATTTTTACATTTTGTATCATTTTGAGTTATTTATGAATATTTTTAAAATAGTTAGGATTTTTGGGGGGTTTAAAATATTATCACACATTAGAAAACAACATGTGTGTTATCATAGTAAATCTTGTTCCTTATATTATGTAAGTAAAGGCTAGTGCATAGTTAGTTCAAACTATGAGGCCTTCTAATCAATCCAAGTGGCTTGGTACAATAAAGATCACATGATTGACTAATAGTTTCACAAATCATGTAGCCAAGATATGGAACCTTTTTTAGTAGCCTAAGAGGGAGAGTATGACTAACATAAAATACATCGAACCATGTGGACAATCTGTGCGACGTTATCTAGAAGCATCGTAAAATTTCCAACATAGGTGCATGGATAGATCTAACTCTGCATCCAAAACCATGAAACTAGATGATGTGATTTTTATTACCAAAATTTTATTATTATAATTCTTAAACTATATTTATAAATTACAATCACCCCAAATAGAATATAATCTGACACTTTGGATTTTAGATTATTTTTATAGATGATTTTTTATCCTATAACACCGTTCCTCTTAGGCTGAAGTGTTGGTGGATGAAATTTATCCCTCTAGTTAATTGTAATATCTTTATTTCCAATCCACCCTTCTTCTCTTCTCTCCTTATTTTATAGTGAAGGATTCTCTTGGTTTTTGGGGATTAAATCCATTATTTTTTGGATTATAATTTTTTTGATTCTTATTTGATCTTCCATTCATTTGACTCTCTATTGGGGGTTCATATTTTAGGTGATCGATTGATTATGTTACAAATTATAGGTGTTTCTGTAATGATTTCCCCCTAAACATGATACCTTGATTTCTTATGTGATGTGAATTTTTTTCTATATATTAAAAAAACTGATTTTGATTATTTTGATGATTATCTGAAAAGGCATAGAATTGTAAAATAAAACACATTTTCAATGTTTATGAAAGAATAAAATATATTATGAGGAAAAACTTATTTAAAAGAAAGATGATTTTGAAAGGCACAAATTTGATAAAAATCAATTATTTCGTTCTGAAATAGCAATGGATTGTTAAAACATGATATTGGGTATTTGAATAATGAATTTAATTGAATTGATTGATTTTACCAATAAGGATTTACATATTGATTGAAATATGATGTTAGCATGAGTAGTTAGTGGATGAAATGGACAAGCATGCTAGGACTCCGACTACCTAGAAATGGATTGATGATGAAAACACTAATGTCACAAAATTCCACATGATCTCCATTGATGTTCAATTTATTTATTCTATCCCAGTGGCATGAGCCATGAGGACATGTTCACACCTTAATCAATGATTGATTGAAATAGTAATTCTAGGATACTAGAGCCAAAAACCAACTTACCTTAGAGAATATAAATATGGTGAATTTTTTATTTAAATATTACATGCGAGTGTTTATTTATTTCTTTCATCATGCACTTTTATTTTATTAAATTTTTTCTTTAAGACTATTTTTGATAAACATTCCATTAAAATGGTTTCAATTGTTTGTTTGGCCAATAATGTGACATTTTTTCCATGACTTGTAAATTTTAAAAATTTTATCATAAATGGCTAATCATAAATGAATCTTCTTATGAAAAAGTTTGTGAAAACATAATAGAATATTTTTTCTCACACCGAACCATTATTGCAAGGAGTTTGTAGATTATGTTTTTCTAAATCTAAGAAAAGGGAACATACCACTTAAAGGTGTAAGGTGTTCTAGATTAATTGGACCTTGGGGGATGGTTGTGACCATTGAGACTATGATCCAATAATTACATAGAGATTCAGAGTTTTCACATTTATGAATATTGTTCCATCTTATTGGATGATATATTTCTTTTTGATCATAATTTTAAACTCATGCTACTCATTTCTACTCAAAGATTTTTTGACATGCTGACCATTCATTTTTTATCATCCATTGTTATATTTATTTCATGCTTGTTCTTAGGGTAAAATCATTTCTCTATAATCATTTTGTAATCCCATGGATATAGTCTCCACATCATTTGGATTAGGAACATCGTTCAAGCCATATAAGTGTTTGATTGGTTACCATTGTACTAGTGTATTAGGGTTGGTTAGTGACATATCATTAATCCTTCTCAGTATTTGAAAATACATAAAATAATGAATATTTATTTTAAATAAATAGATATCAATTTATTATTCATCAAAAAAAATTATGAGACCAATATAACATGAATAAAACTATTTCTACGAAATTGATCATAATATCAATTATGAAATTTAATTCTCATAAATTTTAATTGATGTTTTTGATATACTTATATTGTGACAATATTTACCCCTTTCATTGTGATTGTTGACTAAACATTCCCAAATTTCACGATTAGAATCTAATAACACATATAAAGACCCTTAGAAAAGGAATTTAATATCACAATAATGAGAATAACCTCCTATAATTTCTCACTATGTAATATATTAAATTTATCTTGATATGTCATCAATATTGTTTCATTACTTGTTTCATCTAAATATATTCTTGATATATCTTTCTTGGAATTTCTAGTAATGAACTCACAAATAAAACTATCTTGGTTATGGACTTAATTGGGAAGTTCCATTACCATAAACAAACAAAGATATTAACATACATTAAAAACTCATGGGAAAAATCCTTTATTGACTTATTCATTAATTTCATATCAATCATGAATCTTAAAACTTATCTTACATAATCATGAACATATGGAATCTTGATTTTTGACAGTACATGAAAGTTTTCCACTCATGATATGCATTAATAATGTTCTCAATTTTAAAGTCCAATGAACACACTCACAAATTTAAATATACTTGGAAACCTATATCATTTGAAATTCCCATGGAATAATATATTCATAAAACCTTTTCCCTTATATATTACCAGTAAAAATCATCTTAAGAATAAGTTTCAAGGGTAATTATCCTCCTAACACTAATATTATATATCATATACATCCCATTGGATTATATCAATCAACTACAGAACATTAATTTTAGAATACTATATTATAACTCTAAGGATATCATCATATATTTGAACTACTATGTCATTTGAAATCAATAGGTACTCTAAACATAATATCTTAGTCAATTTCACATTGAAGATAAATCATGATGTGACAACAAATATGTTAATATTTTTAAAAAGTAAAATGTTAATCAAATAAATAAAGTAGTTTTTTCAAAGGAAGAAACTCATCCAAGTATTATTTGATAACCAAGATATCAACCATTTGAAAACAAATTTATTAATGAGTGATTCATATGATATATATACTTCATTTGTTAGTGTGACCATTGATCCTTTCCAAGGAAATCTATATCAAACACTAACATTCATATCCAACCATTCCCATTCCACCTTTTATATATTCCCTAGAATGATTCTAATAAATGGAACATAAATGTAATTTTGGATGAGATAATATTATATCTACATCCTCCAACATCAATAATCTATTCAGATATACCTAACTACCCATACCTCAATTTCTTATAATTAAATCCCCCTGACATGTTAACTCAAACTACATATAAAACCATGGATACTTGTAATGAGAGGACACTTGATTGTGATTTTAACATTCTAATAATTGAACTTGTCGCACACAAACCTCACGTATGGTATGTTTTAATTTTTTTATCTCATAATTTATGTTCCTTTTTAATAATTGTTTTATTGGAATGTGGGATGATCCCGGCAAGAGTTTCACTCTTGCACTATCTTAAAGAAAATAAAATTATTATTGCTATTATTATTATTATTATCATAATTAATACCTCAATATAGTCTCCAACATTAACTTATAAGATTATTATCCTTATTATTATTATGTTTTTCCCCAATATATATATATATATATATATATTCAATTTTACTTATCTTTTTTTAGATTGGTTTAGGTTTTTTTATGTTCTCTATTCCACTTTTTTTAGTTATTTATTCATTTTTATCCTTTCTTTTCTATTTATTTATTTTTCTCCCACATTATACCTCTACATGGTGCACTATTCATTTGCTTCTCCTCCTAGTTTGCACTGAAGAAGCTCTCCCTAACCCTATGCACTGCATCTCCCTACCCCCACTCTCTTGTCATCCGAGTTAGATTTCTCCTCGTCCAAATCATGAAAAAACTAGATGAATCCCCCTCATCCTGCAGGCGGCGCACCACCTCCCCCAGTTTGGGTGGAAAACATGCGTGCAACATTCCCCTATCTGGTCGAGAATCCAACGGTCTCCCACACCCTCGTCCAGTAGTCTGTGTTCCATATTGTTGGTTTGGCCAAAGACCCTTAGCCTCCTCCTTTTTTCTGAAAAACTTTAGGCAACCCCATGTTTTCTGGTACCACACTCTTATGGCTACCTCCATCGATCTCCGACCAACCTCTCCGACCCCTCACTGTAGGTGGAGAGTGCCTCAGTTATTCTTTTTTTCAGTTTGGTGGTGTTGAGGTTAGAGTTTAGATTGTTTTTTTGGTTCAACTTTGATTAAATTGTGTGATACCCTATTTTAGGGTTTCTCTTGGTCTACTTACAGTGCGTGTGGCGTGTGGTGGAAGGTTGTGAATTGTTTCATGAAGCTTTCTCTACACCAGTAGGTGGTTTCTCATGTAAGGATTATATGATTAATTATGTTTCATGTTTAATTTATTTATTAAATTTATTAATTAGTTTTAATGTGGGAAGTTAGTTTTTGTTTGCCACTTAGAGTGTCTTTTCTCTATTGGTGGTGCTTAGATAATTTTTTTTGAGTTTTTTAGAATTATTCAGTTTGTCTGTAAGTATGTATATGAGCCATGGATCATGTTTTGTGGTGGTTTTAGTGTGATTCTAGTTATAAACAAGGGTTTTTCATGGGTTTTGGAACCATGAGACGTGCCCCTCATTTTTGAAAAACAGTTTAATAAAGTTTTCTTGTTTTGAATAGTTCTATTATGGTATTTAAAAAAATTTCATCTATTTATTTGACTTTGTGAGTAGTGCAGGTTGAGTTTTGGAAAATCTTTGTTGTACGTAATTTTTCCAAATGGTTTTTTTTCTGTGTGAAATCGTGGTGAAGAATTTAGACAATAAATTGGTGTTTTGTGCATTTGACTTTAACAAGAATGTGAACAAGGAACTTTGGAGCACAAATGGGAAGCCTGAGTACTAGGTGGGAAGACTAGATCAATTGTACTAGTGATACAAGAGTGCCTTTGGCACATTTTCACTTAGCTAGTTTGACGATTACGACACTAACTAAACATTGGATGAGGATTGGGGAACACTATGTTATGGTTGTGTTTCCCTACTAGTGGATCATGCATGAGAATTTATATTTTTGGGTTTCCAATTTTCAATTTTCTATGAGACACGATGTTCTATGGTACAAATCTTTCATTATTTTTCTAATACCTATAGGACCTCTTCCACTTTGGTGCTCTTGGATTACTTCACACCCACCATTGGCATACAATGTGGCTTTGTGTGGAATGAAAGTAAAACAGTTCTATTTTTGAAAGTGAAAGTATTTTCATATTGGTAAAAGTGTTTTTATTTATTAAGGAGCAAAAGTGTTTTTATTCTCAAAAACCACTTTTCCATTAATTTTATTTTTATTGCATCTATTTCCATTAGAATTGTCAAAACAGAAAATTTTTCTTCGGTTAAACTTGTGACCCTGTTATCAATTAATCTTTATATGTGGAAACTTTTTATTTTGTGGCATCCTACAGGGTGATTTCTCAAACCTACTTACAACCTTGGGGGTAAGTAGATTTGTTCATGTCATATGCAAGTAAAGGTAAGGAATTTGGAAGTAGTGGTTTAGGTTATTAGTAGGCTACATGGTGCAACATTGTGGAGATGGATTGAGGGTGGCTTCCTCCTACTAGGTGGTGTTTTTTGTTTTTTTGTCACCATACCAAGTGGTAGATCTCATTTGGTTTTTAGTTCAAAAATGAGACTAAAATTTTGGTTTTCGGGTAAATACATGTTTGGTTGTGACTTTCAGCTTTGGTCTATTTTATATTGTTGTATGATTTATTTAAATACGTTTATTCGGGTAAATAGTTCCCAATGTTTATTTTGATACCCAGGCACTTGTTCCATCTCATGGGGATTGGGAAGGCCCTTCATCCCTTTCCACGGACTAGGTCGATCATCATTTCAGATGGTGACCTGACTTGGTTTGTGAAAAATGGTATCGGAGGGTAGGTTTTTTCATTTGGGTTAATTTATTTTGGTTGAGTCTGGTTAGACAAGTTCTAGGACTGCCGGGGATTAGAATTCTGGACACGAGTAGGATGCCTTGACAGTACACCTCGTGACAGAACCTGAGTCTCCATGGGGTGTCGGGATGTTTTTTTGAATTATCTTCCAGAAGAACGTGTAGGTTGCAGACTATGCGTGGACATCGAACATGGAAGAAGTGGTTTGGACACGATGTTACTTTTTCATGTTGGGTTTACTGATGATTATTTTCCCTGGAGGAATTTTATTTTTTTATTTAAACATGATGTATTAATGATGTTATTTTTGTGACTATTAATCCATGTTGTACGATTCCTCCATAGAGAGCTTACACACATCAACGAGAGGAAGCCGGAGAGAGTTCCCCTTCACCGCTAGATCAGAGGTTGGTGTAACCCGTGGTCCAAGATGTTCAGGATTTAGGAAATGGGGTGACTTCTGCTTCTACTTCTTTTCTAGTTAGAAGAGATGAGTCTGGCTCCAAGAAGGATAAAGCATAGGAGTTTTTGAAGAATAAATCACCTTAATTCCGTGGTGGTTCAGAACCTTAAGAGGTAGAGGAATGGGTTGAGAAGATAGAGTGTATGTTCTAATTCCATGAAACACCTGAGGAGGTCAGGGTAATGTTTTCCTCATTTCTGCTACAGGGTTCCTGTCGCAAGTGGTGGGAATTGGTGCTTCAAGATGGGTAGCTTGAGCAGATGGGTTGTAAGGATTTCAAGGCTATATTTAACAAGGAATACTTTCCAAATTTCCTGAACTATGCCAAATCCCAAGAGTTCATGGATCTTTTACAAGGGGATTGGACGATGATGGAGTATGGAATCCACATTGATAAGCTAGTATGATACGCACTGAGATTGTTTCAAATGTGTATTGGAATTCTCGGAAGTTCGAGAAGGGGCTTTGGCTAGAAATTTACTCCTAGGTTTTCTTGTTCTAGCTGGGAACTTATGATGAGGTGTTTGATCTTGCATGAATTTTCGAGATTGATCAGAGAGGAAAATCAGGGTTTCTTGGATCAGTGATAGGGTTTGGCAGTGGAAGTTCCTCCAAGAAGAAGAGGAAGCATGATGAATAATGGTAGAGGAGTGGTGGTAGGTCACGTCATCCTCCCAAGAGGACTTCTTCTGGGGAATTTTTTGTAGGGTCCATGCTGTGTCATCAGTGTGGGAAGGAAGGAAACATCCGACCTACATGTTCCTCACCTACCAATCCTTGTTATCAATGTAGAGTTATGTGACACATGCATCTATTTTGTAGCATGACCCACCCTTATCAGAGTGGGACTGTATCTGTGCATCCAGAGGAGTACTAGTTCTGTAGGAGGCAAATAGGGTGATAGGATCTTGGTTCAGTGTTCATGGTGGTAGGAACAAATCATCTTCGAGGCATAGTCAGATCAGGGTAGAGCCTCAGGTGAGCATTCATTCCCTAGCAGGGACCAAACATATGCATCATGTGGATCATGCACTAGCGGGATCCGATGCAAGACCTTCGACTGTTCAAGGTACCATTCTGATTGTATCATCTATATCTCCAGGTTTATTTGATATTGGTGCTTCAGTTTCCTTTATATCATCCCATCTTGTGAACCTACTAAACCTACCAACTGAATTGTTATCTTTTTCCATGGAGTTGGTAACACCATTGGAGAAAAAGAGAGTGTGAAGCCTTAGGTGTCTGTTGTGCACGCTCTCTGTATCAAGAGTCAATATGGAGTGGGATTTCTTGGTCCTAGATATGGACTTGTTTTATATGATCCTCGACATGGACTAGATAGTGAACTTTCAAGCTCATATTGAATACTATCGGTGATGGGTTAGTTTTATGGAACCTGATGGGAACCCCAAAGTATTTCATGGGGAATGGGATCCTCAATAGGGCTACACGGGACCTACACATCCTGAGTTAGGGAATCATTCTTATCAGTTATCGTTGCGCGCACTGGATGAAAAAAGTGGCACTTCTCGGAGTGGGTTATCTCTTACAGTGGGTGTGTTTCCCAACACATTTCCATGTGATTTTTCAAGCATACACCCAGAGCGGGTTGTGGCGTTCTAGATTGAGATGGATATAGGAACACAACCAATATCTCTTCCCTCATATTTCATGACACCCACTGAATATAGGGAATTAAAGATAAAAATGGACTATTTGGAATCCAAAGGATTCATTTTATCGAGCGTCTCTCCATGGGCCACCCCAGTTTTATTCGTGAAGAAGGCCGATGGAAATCTCTGGTTGAACATTGATTACCGAAAATTGAATAAATTTACCCTAATAAATAAATAACCTTTGCTCTAGATTGATGATTTGTTTGACCAGATGAATGGGGAAAGTGGTTCTACAAAATTGACTTGAGACCGGGTTACCAACAACTCGGGGTTAGAGAAGTAGACATTTTGAAGATGGCTTTTCGGAGTAGGTATGGTCACTTAGAGTATCTGGTCATTCCTTTCGGATTGAAAAATGCTCCGGCAGTTTTCATGGAAATAATGAATAGGGTGTTCTACCAATATATCAACTCCTTTGTTGTGGTGTTTGTGGACAACATCCTGGTATGTTCTGGATCTAAGGAGGAACATGAGCATTACTTTTGGATAATTTTGGGTAGTTTTGAGGGATCACCACTTGTATGCCAAACATTCTAAGTGCATATTCTGGATCAGGGAAGTGACATTTATGGGGCATGTCATCTCAGAAAAATGGGTTTTAGTGGATCCTAAGATGATCAGTGCAGTTATGTCATGGGAATATCCAAGGAATGTGTTTGGGATGAGGATTATTCTTGGAATGGCATGTTATTATAAGCGTTTTGTCTGAGATTTCTTTGGGCTTGCCTCCTCTATGACCACACTCACCTGGAAAGAGGTAAAGTTTGAATTGATATCACAGTGCCAAAAATCATTTGAGGAGTTAAGGTGGTGGTTGAACACCACACCTGTGTAGATCTTACCAGATTCTGTGAATGGATATGTGGTTTATTATGATGCATCAGGTATGGGCGATGGGTGTGTGCTCATTAAGGATAATCATGTGGTGGCTTATAGTTCTTTCCATCTCTGACCTCATGAGAAGAAATAACCAAATCACATCTTGGAGTTGGTAACGGTGATGAATTCCCTAAATACTTGGCATCAATACCTATTTAGGGAGAAATTTGTGGTCAACTCTAACCACAAGATCATAGCTTACATCTTCTCACAGAATGACCTAAACTTGAGGCAGCGTTGTTGGATTGAGTACTTGTAGGGGTTTGACGTTGATATTGTCTATACCCCAGTCAAGGGAAATGTGGTGGATGATTCCTTGAGTAAGAAATTACTAGTGCATGCTTTGAGTAATTCTAGTGATGAGTGGGCTTTGATGGGGTTCTTTTCCCAGATGCACTTGGAGAGGAGGGAGCACAACTAAGGTACTTCTTTGGCTAGCATTAAGCTGACTCCCAATCTTCTAAAGTTAATTATGTGGGAGCATCCAGGTGATGAGCTTTTTCACCAATCTATTCAGTTCCATTGTTTTGGGGAGACTCCATTTGATTGGTCTTTGTCTCTTAAGATGATCTTTTGCTTCAAGGGCCATGTGGTGGTTTTGTTGTCTCTGCAGAAGGTGGTGATGTAGGATAGCCACCAGTCTTTGTGGGTCATCCATCCTGGTACTACGAAGATGTATTATGATGTTGATCGCTAGTTTAGGTGGCCAGGTATGGGATGGAACATAGCCCACATTGTATCAAGATGCTACACTTGTCAGCAGGTGAAATCAGAGCATCATAGACCATCTGGTTTGCTTCATCCCATACCCATTCCTACCTTGAAGTGGGAAAAGGCCACCATGGAATTCATTGTTGGCTTGCCTTGTACACCACGGGTATGGAACACTATTTGAGTAGTGATTGATCATTTGAAAAAGTCAGATCAATTTATCCACATTAGAGATACAGAGAAGGTGGATGAGCTGGGTCGTTTGTATATTCAGGAGGTAGTCAGACTTCATGGGGTGCCGTTAGTGGTCGTTTCTGATAGGGACCCCCACTTTACCTCTCGGTTTTGGGGAGGGATTTATAAGGAATTTTGGTCATAGATTATGATGAGCATGACATACCATCCTTAAATAGATGGCCAGACAGAGTGGGTGAATCAAATTTGGGAGGAAATGCATCGTGCATGTGTATTGGATTTCAGAGGTTCATGGGATAACCATTTGGGATTGGTTGATTTTTCTTATAATAACAATTAAAAATAATCTATTATGATGGAACCCTTTGAGGATCTCTACGGTCGGCCTTGTCGGTCTCCATTGTTTTTGGGTGAGGTAGTCAAAACCTCACTTTTGGGATCAAGCCTTGTTCAAGAGACGTCTAAGAAGGTCTTGTTGATTAAAAAATGGTTTTTTATAGCTCAGATTCTACATAATATTATACAGATCAGAGGTGTTAGGATTTTGAGTTTTCAGTGAGTGATAGGGTGTTCTTGAAGGTGTCCCCTTGCATGGGTCACTACCAATTGGGAAAGGATGGGAAGCTAACACCGAGGTATGTTGGGCCTTTTAATATTACTAAGTTGATTGGCATAGTGGATTATAGGTTATATTTTACTTATAAGTGGATTTTGATTCACAACATATTTCATTTATCCCAACTGAAAATGTACAATCATGATCCGTCACATGGGTTGAATTGGGAGGAGTTGGAGATTGAGCCCGACTTATCAATTTTTGACCAGCCAGTGCAGATATTGGATTCTCAAGAAAAGGTGATTCTTCGAAATACATTCCTTTGATTCACATTCTTTGGAAGCATGGAAATGACAAGCATGAGACATATAAGCAATGGTCAGGGGTTGTGTATAAGTATCCATTTCTATTCACTGATCAGGCTTTGAGTTGACTTTCCGAGGGAGGAAAGTATTCATGGTGGGAAGAATTTTCGCACCTGAAGGTCACGTAGGGTATGTTATAATTTTTATTTTTATTTCATAATTTATCTACATTTTTTAAAATAAATTATTGGAATGTGGTCCGAGCCTGACATGATTTGCACTCTTGTTCTAAGTTGATGAAAATAAAATTATTATAGTTTTTATTATTACTTACATAATTAATACCTAAATCTAGTATTAAATATTAACTTATAAGATTATTACCCTTTTTTTATTATTGTTTACCACATTAATATATATTATCAATTTTATTTAATTTTTTTACTGGTTTTTATTTTTTAATGTTTTATATTTTACTTTTTATTTATTTATTTATTCAATTTTTACCCATTCTTTTCTATTTATTTTTTTCACCCACACTATCCCTCCTCACGGTGCACTGTTCATCCACTTATCCTCCTCGTTCGCACACAAGAAGCTCTCCCTAACCCTAGGCGCAACATCTCCCAACACCCCACTCTCTTGCCAGCCCAGTTGGATTTCACCTCAGCCAAATCACGCATGTACCAGCCGACTCTCCCTCGTCTAGCAGGCCGCACACAACCTCCCCGGTTTTGGTGGAAAACCCACGTGCAACCTTCCTCTGTTTGGATGAGTATCTAATAGTCTCCCCACCCTCTTCTAGAAATCTGCGTGCAATATTCTTGGTTCAGCTAAAAACCCATATCCCCCTTGTTTTTTTCATCTAAACTTCTGACAACTCCCTCTTTTCTGGCACCACACTCCTCTGGATACCTCTATTGAGCTCCGAACAGCCTCTCAGACTCCACCCCATAGATGTAGAGTGCCTAGAATATTCTTTTTTTCATTTTGGTGGTGTTGGGGTTAGGGTTTATATTGTGTTTTCACCCAACTTTGTTGGAATTGTTTGATACCTTGTTTTAGGGTTTATTTGTTCTACTTGCGGTGCGTGTGGCATGCAGTGGAAGGTTGCAAATTATTTCTCGAAACGTGCTACACACCGGTTGGTGGTTCCACATGTAAGTATTATCTGATTAATTATGTTACTTGTTTAATTTATTTATTAAATTTATTAATTAGTTTTAAAGTGCATATTTATTTTTTTGTTTTCAACCTATAGTGTATTTTCACTGTGGGTAGTGCTTTTGTGATTTTTTTTAGTGTTTGTTAAAATTATTCAGTTTGTTTGTTAGTATGAATAGGATCCATGGATGGTGTTTTGTGGTGGTTTCAAAATGAGTCTGGTTATAAATAGGGGGTTTCACATGGGTTTGAGAACCTTGAGATGTGCACCACATTTTTGAAATAATGTTTAATAAAATTTTCTACTATTAAATAGTTGTTGTATAGTCTTTAAAAAAATTATAACTGTTTATTTGACTGTGTGAGTATTGTAGGTTGAGATTTGGAAAATATTTGGTGTGTGTAATGTTTCCAAATGTGTTTTTGTGTGTCTGAAATTGTGGTGCAGAATTTAGATAATACTTTGGTGTTTTTTTTATTTGACCTTAACAAGCATGCGATCTTGGAACTTTTGAGCACAAACGGGAATTCTGGGTACTAGGTGGGTTGATTAGATCTAGTGTTCTAGTGATATGGGAGTGGCTTTGGCCCAGCTTCACTTAGTTGGTTTGACAATTTAAAAACTAACTAAACATTAAATGAAGATTGGAGACCACTAGGTTATGGATGTTTTTTTTCTACTAGTGGATCGTGAATGAGAATGTATATTGTTGTGTTTCCTAATTCCTTTTCTCATTGAGACATGATGTTCTAGGGTCCAAATCATTCTTTCTTTTCATAGTCCCTATAAGGCCGGTCCAACTTTGGTGCTCCTGGGATACATCACGCCCACTTTCGCCATATAGTGTGGCTTTTGTGTGGCATGAATATAATTGTGTTCTATTGTTGAAAGTGAATGTGTTTTACATTTAAAGAGGTAAAAGTGTTTTTATTTACCAATGAGTAAAAGAGTTTTTATTCTTAAAAACCTTATTTCCATTACTGTTATTTTTATTGAAACTGTTTCCATTATAATTGTTGAAATAGTCATTTGTTTTCCTTTGTTAATCATGAAACCTCGTTATCATTTAATCATTATATGTGGAATTGTTTTCCATTGTGGCATAATACTAAGAGATTTATCACACCATACTTACACCCATGGGTGTAATTAGATTTGGTCATGTTAGATGCAGGTAAATGTAAGGTGTTTAGAAGTGGTGGTTCAAGTTATTAGCGGGATACTGTCTACGGCGTTGTGGAGAAGGCTTGAGGGGCGTTCCCTCTTACCAGGTAGAGGTTTCTGTATTGGTTTTTGGTCACCCTATCAAGTGGTAGCTCTTGATTGGTTTTCAGTTCAAACATGGAACTCAAATTTTGGTTTTTTGTTAAATACATGTTTGGTTTTGACTTTAATCTTTGTTTTATTTTATATTTTTGGATGATTTATTTACATTTTTTTCTGGGTAAAATTTTTCCATGTATTATTTTTATACCCAGACACTTGTGCCAGCCTGTTGGGATCGGGAATGCACTTCAGTTCCTACCACAAATAAGGTCATGCATCAGTTTGGATGTTGACCCGACTTGGTTCATGATAGATCTATTCCTAGATACCACTTCATAAAGGAAGGGAAATATAATGAAATCCCATGATGTTCACTTCACTTGAAGAATTGGAAAATCTCAACATCTACTAAAGGTATGAAATATTGATGTTCTGCACAAAAAACCAACACCTTTCTCATGAACATAGTACATTGAAACCATGGTAGTTATGGACCCCAAAAATAACTGGACTATGAAAACACACTAAACACACTGAATTATATAAGAACAATAATCATAAAGGAAAGAAATTGTGGACCCTTATTTATTATGTGGTTTTTATTTTCAACCTATATTAATATGATAATACTAAAATATAATTTCTCAATAGGTATATTGATTATAACTCTTGGTTTAATGGAAAAATAAATCTGTATAAATAAGTAATCAATAAAAACATCACCATTTGGCCCTACTCTCATTTATATAAGTGTTCCTAACTGGTTATCCAATTTCACCAACCACCAACTATCAAAGTGGTGCTTCTATTTCCAAAATTAACCAATACTAGGCTTTAACCAACATTTATTTGACCAATTACTTTTAGTATAGTATTACCATGACACCATGAAAAAATTGGCCTTAGGACACCTAAAATTACACTAAACAGAACCATCCAAGCCCCATACAATGAACTCCTTTTGATCAAACATTCAACGCATTCACAATCCACAACCACAGGAGGAAATTAAAAAAATTTGACAAATATGAAGAACATCAATTGGATCAAATAAAAATTATACATGTCCCAAATATGATGTACACTACATATACTATTGGTTGTATATAGATTAGTATGTGTTGAATTTAAGCATACATGGTGTATAATGTAGATAAAATATGTGTAGTTCTATGTATAAGAACCATGAATTATAAAAACAATGTTTGGCCACATGACACACATTAATTTTTATTTTGTGTACTCCATCTACACGTCATTTATGTTGGTTTAATGTAGAAATTATTTTTTATATTTTTATTTTAATTAAAAGATATGATTATAAAATATAGGAGCCATGTGTGAGATGGAATGAATTAGATGGTGTTTACATTGGTTATATGGTGTGTAATTCTTTCTATCCAATCATTTAGCTTACTCAATGGTAAATTGATGTGTATTGCACATGTATATTAATGCATTACAAAGAATTTACATGGTGTTAATGTTATATAATTATGTTAGAATGTGATACATGTTTTGATATCCCTTACATGGTGTGTAATGAATACACACAACATACTTTGACAACATTGTTTACACAAAAATCAAGGGTAAACTATATAGGACATCGTAGTGGGTACATTACAACGTGACAAGTAACCTGGAAAAACTGTGCAATGGTTGATAGATTTAAAGTGGTGGGTAATTAAAAAATTATGTTTTATGGAAACCACATGTGTGTCACAATTTACATAACACATAACCTTGGTGGTTTAATACACTAAATGACATGTACTTTTAAGTTACATGCCATGTAACTTTTTCTAGTGTGTATAATCTCTAGTGCGTCCAGATGTTATATTTCAATCTTAATTAACTTGTTAATAATCTTTTACTAATCATATGAAGGTGAAAAATGCATAAAATAAAATTTCCAATAAAATAACGAATAAACTAGAAATAAAAAAAAACTCAAAAGGTGTATTTTTATCAATGATTATTGAGAAATTATAAATTAATACATGAAAAATTTAATACCACTTGTTGGTTTTGGGTGCAGAGAAAGATGGTTGGATTCATGACTGATTTTTTATTGAATTAAATGGTTAATAAACAAGAACATAACCATATTCATATTTGAAAAATAAATTATATGAACCCTAATAAAGAAATCATGAAACCATGAAGATATGATTATTCACATATAATTTTGAACTAATTCATTTAAGAGGAATTAAATTTACCTTAGTTTCAATATTCATTGTCAAATTGGTTGACCATTCATGGTTTGTTATCATTTAATTGTAGTATAAAAACTTTAATACCTCTTATAGTGAACTAAATATGCTCTGTGAGCCTTTACAAATTTCTATAGAATAACCCATTATTATCACAATTGATTCTTACAAATTCTGTGATTCGGTATTGATCACACTAGGAAACCATTCGATACATGAAGGATTTTACTACTTCTCTTGTGAACTTGAGATAGAGGTGAGAGATCGATTTTATCCAACCTTGAGTATGTTCTTGATATTGATCTCTATAAGGTTGATAAAATTCTTTGTATTGATCCATTTTTAAAAACGGTTATCTCCTATAAGAAAATGATATATTATTGTTTATAAAGATATGAAATGGACTATATAATTGCATATATGTTGTTTACATGTCTATTAATCTTTATCCAACCCCAAATTGAATAATAATGAAATTATTATTATTATTCTATCTATGCACACATAACTCACAAGTTAATAAAAATCACTTACTAAAAAAATAAATAGTTATTAATTTTCTTGGATGTTATTTAATATAACTATTAAAATGGTGGAGTTCATAACCCAATACTCAAGGTACCTCCCAAGGGAGGAGTTGGTGTTTATTTATTGGGAATAATAAAATAAAATAAAATAAAATATTTGATTTCATACTTAAATTCTATTACATCCCCCTCAAGCTATGTGTACCTAACTTGGATACCAAATTAAGGAAAACAAAAATGTATTCATTCTCTAAAAATCATAACTCCCCTTCATGTAAGGAATACTGAATTTTTGTATATAAAAAAAAGAAAATAAAATCCACCTCGGTTTTTCACCATTAAGATGAAGTAGATGAATGATAATACTAAAAATGTTATGTCATATAAGAAATTGTTCCCATCATGTAGAACCAGTAGAAATATATGTAAAAAATAATACACCATAAGGAATATTTTATTCATTACATAACATAAATAAAAATTTCAAGTGAATCTAGACATTTAGGAATAACATGTGATGGCTCACTTTTCATATTTCTTGTAGGAATAACTAGATCATATCAATTCATATAAGAAATGTGACATCTGATACCTTATTCTATTATAAGTAAAATAATCCGGTTGTAACACCCCAAGCTTCTATAGTACGCTTTTCTTTGAATAATGCAATAACATGTGTTGTACGCAACATCGAGTTCTAACACACTACAACCAATCAAACTAGAAGTTATGAAGAGTAATACCAACTTTTTGAAATTTATAAATTTTATTTTTCAAAATGGACTTCATTTTTGGATTCAGAATATCGAAATTATCCTAGGGTGATTTTTTGGTTTTTTTCTGAAAAACTTCATTTTTTTTGAATAGTGAAACCACTAAGTGGTAGTAAAAAAAACAGAATTTTTCATAAAACTTAATTTTACCACTTATGTGAGTGGAATTTCGAAAATCCGAGAGACATGGTTAATATCAAGGAGTAAAATGTGGTTTAATGAGATGAAAATAATTTTTGGTGAATAGTAACTTTTTACTTTTATTTACCATGGTTAAAAGTAAATAGGGTAATTAAGGGTAAAAATGACATTAATATTACCCTAAAACATGTCCTAATTATATTGGACAACTGTATCTCGACCAAAAACAACCTTAGGAATAAAATATTATCATTTAGGTCCACTTGGATTTGATTTGGACATTCATTATTATTTAATTCAAAGAAGAGTTAAAAAAGCTAAAATCAAAGTTTATTTACTAAAACATTTTTAATATAGGGTTAAAAATAAGATAAATTAGATTATAAATATTCATTAGAAATATAAAAAGAATTACTACATAAGGATATTTTATTTACAATTTTTAGACATTAAATAATTTAATTTATTTATGACACAATGATGATGTAGTGATTACCATAATAGTGAAAAATTAAAATAATTGATATTAGAAGTACTTAGATAAATATATTTTGAGACTTTTTTTTAATTAAACTAATTTTCTAAGTTAATATGACATGTTAGGAATGATTTAATTAACTTTTTTTTGAAGTAATCATTCTGTTATGATTTTCACAAAAATCAATTTTCCAAATAGTGTCAAAAATAACATAAAGGAGTTTTTAAAAAAATATTATATTATTAATTGATATTCAATTCCTAAAAATCTAAGGATCGGCCAAGAGACTTATATCATGATAGGTGTATCATTAATGTACCACTTGGGGGTCTCTTTTAGGTATATAGTAAGTTTACTAACTATATAATATAAAAATACAAAGTTACACGGTAAGTGTCAAACTAATTAACTAAGAGTTAAAAATAAAAGATAAGGTTAATATAATGACCCAAACCTGTCTAAATTATATTGTTTGAGTGGTTTTCGACCCATCCCCACCTTAGACTTTAAATAATCTACTTTGGAGCCATTATAAACAGAATATAAATTTATTATAAAATATCATTTCTAGCTTTTCCAAAGGTGCCCCTCACCCCTCTTATAAAAGGGCAGTCCACCTTCACATTAATTCACACCTTAGAAGCCTTTTGGTTCAGCCAAACCCTACCCAGATACTCTCTCAACTTCCCTCACTACAACCTAGAGGCATTAGTATGATCAGAAAACCAACCTAAGGAGCCCTTTTGATCAAATCAAAAGGAAGAACCCGAAGAAGAGGTAATGTTTTCACCACCATTTTTCAAATTCATTTCTTCTTCAACTTATTCTTTATTTGATATTAACATTCTAAAATAATAAATCCATTATCTCCTATATAATTTAATATTATTATAAATATGTTACAACCATATTCAGTATTCTATCCATCCTTTGAATGACATTTTACCATACGTGCGTACGTACGGCTTACCGTATCCATGTCGTGGTGTAATTGTTATTCAATATATTATTTTTTGGATGGGTATAATAATGATTTGTAATTCATGTAAATAATAAATATAACATGATAATGATTCTGTATATATGATATACCATCCAATTATAAATTATTTTAATATCAAAAGAATGATATTGTCGCTCGTGCGTACGTACGGACTACCGTCTCGACGAACGCAATGAGATTCATTCTCCATCGTATCCATTCAAGTATAATTATCATTTGATGATTTAAAAATAAGGTTTAAGGACATGATATAATTCTGGTTATGAATAAGATACAAACTATCCATGAAAAACATGGCTTACGTAACAAAACATATAAAATAAAACGAGTAAGTTAACACCCGAAACGACGATAATACTAAGATATTATTAACAAATCAATGTTAAAAGATCATATATGATAACAGAATAATGTATATGATTCTTTCATAATTTAATAACAATTATTTCACAATTATACAGGAGTTTAACCTACCCCCATCTAAAGAAAAGTACAAGGTAAGGGTTTATTTCACAATATCTTCATTATCTGAGGTTGTTTATACGTAACAATCTACTGGGACTTCTTTATCATCCACATCCATGTTTCATAAAAATGTATTTCAAAACATTTTTTAACTATTTACTAGAATATTGGATAAAGTCATTTATACCCTTGTTGACTTTTTTATGTGGTTTATAAAGGAATCTTTCCGTCGTTTTCCAAACAAGATCCTTTTTAACCTTTTCGACAGAATTAAGGTATGAATGTTTTTTTAACTTATACGGCGGGTGCGGCAATTTTTCCACCGTTATAAAATCTTCAAAGCATCCCTTACAATCTAATAAGAAAATTTTCAAATTAAATGTTTTATTTTATAATTATGTGACTCTTAAATAATTTCAAAATAGGAAGAGATATTTCTCTAAAAAGAGTTTTTATTTCATCTATGTCAACATCCTTTGATGGATTTTAAGTTTATTTGGAGTTGATTTATTATGATACAAAACTTCTATATTGTATTTATGGTTTTGTGATATTTTTGACTATGGATGTGTTATTTTTATACCATTCATGGTTTATGAAGAAACTATTGACATTTCGTATGCTAGTTTTAATACGAATGTTTATGTTATGTTTAAACCTATTCATATGAAGAATGCATTGGACCTAATAAGTGACGGGTGGAGACTGCTATAGCTCCTCGATGCATCGGTAGGTCTAATGAGACAAACTAGTGTCTTGGCACAAGGCCTTGACAAAATCTTATTTGTAGTCTTGGCACGAGGCCTTGGCTATGTGGTTATGATAGTCTGGCATTATGGATTCCATCATTATGAAAGTGGTTATTGATATTGCATGTGATAATTTGATTAGTAGAATATCCATGTGAATAATTAAATGAAATTATTTCATTTTATTTTTTCCATACTATGTTGAAGTTCAGGTTTAAAAGGCTTTTGTTTTAGTTATACATTGCCTTAAATGTTTATTCTTATTTATGAAAGTTTCCGCTATATTGCTATCCTTACTGGGCATTTGAGCTCAGCCCTTTTCTATGTTTTATTTTTCCCAGGATGTGAAGAAGTAAATTATGATAGACCTACAGGGACAGTATGAGGGGATAAGAGTGTGGACTATGGAGACTATGTTGTTGTAGTTTTAATTTTGATGATGTAATGTAATACTTTATGAATATATCTAGTGTTTCCAAGGCTACTAAACTAATCGGTCTTTTGAGATTTGATCTCTCTTGTGATCATGCCAATGTTATGTAATAATGCACCGACTCTGGGTAACTGGGGTTGGGGCGTTATAGTTTGTATCAGAGGAAGTTTAGTACAGACCTTGGAAGCTAGATTTAGATAATCTCTGATTAGAGCACATAGATTTAAGATGTGCTTTGAGGATTAATACAGAAGAACTTCCTATAATTTTGGTATTATAGAGATTTTGTGAGTTTTCCGAGCAAAACATCCCTGTCTGGATACGAGCAGGTAGATGCGACTCTAGCACAGATGTACATAGGGGTAAAACCCGAAAACGCCGCTTTGAGCTAGACTCGAACGCAAACTGGCGCCCGACAACAGGCCTTGCTGCACTATTGGTTACGACACTCTCAGGGGATATGCTTAGGATAAATCTCATTTTCTTTACAAATAATTATGAAGAGTTTATGAGTATATACTTCCTCAAAGAAAATGTTTTTATGATTATGGATTATATCCATAAATAGTTCAATTTATGTTAAGTGTTTTATAAGTATGGAATTATGTATTTTTATTCATAAACTGATCTAGTTTATGCCATTGTTTATAAATGACGCCTAGTGGAAGAAATGGAAACCATATCAATGCACGCACTCAATGTAGGGATTTCCTTCCTTCTCAAGATAAATATAGTGGATCTGGCGATGCAACTGGTGCTGATCAACTAATCACCATACTAGCACTACTCACTCAGGTTATGAATAATAACCTTACCTGTATGGTGCACCCTAATCCACAGCATGGAGGATCAATGTTAGATCTATTCATGAGGCAGAAACCACCAAAATTCAATGGGAGTACAAATCCATTAGTAGCTGAGAAATGGATAAGTTCCCTCGAGAAAATATTTCAGGCTTTGGGAAGTAGTGAAAGGGAAAAAGTTATCATGGCAGTTTACCGCCTCACTGGAGATGATGATCAATGGTAGTCATTGATTCAAAACACGAAGGAAGATGATGAAGTATAAAATATGGAATGGAGGGAGTTAAAAGATCTGTTTTTAGCAAAAGACTTTCCTCGTGACCATCGAGTAGATATGGAAAGGCAATTTCTGAGTCTGAGACAAAAGGAGGATGAGAATATCACAAAGTATGAGGATAACTTTACAAGGTTAGCATGGTATACTGGAGATTATATACGTAACCCAAGAAGTGAGATTTATTGTTTCTTTGATGGGTTAAAACCATTTCTCAGTCAATCATTAGTCTCACAATCATTCCCATCGTACAAAGGCATTGTCTCATGTTCTATCAAGACAAGAAAGGAATTCACTAAGACTTACGACTTTAAAGAAAACCAAAAGAAGGAGAGATATACTGATCAATATGGGAATGGAAATAAGGGGAAGAAGGTAAAGGTTGAATATCCATCCTGTGGTAAATGTGGGAAGAAACACCCCGGTACTTGTTTGAAGGGAATGAGTGTCTGTAACAAGTGTGGTGAAAAAGGCCACCAAGCTCGTGATTGCAAAGGGAAGAAGGAAGCTACCGATGTTTAGTGATACAATTTCAGGGAGATGGGACATTATGAAAATGAATGTCCTAAGCGTCAGGGGAACTTACTTCAGAAAAGGCCAAGGGATCAAGTCCAAGCTTATGCTATCACTACTGCTGAGGTAGAAGCTCCAAAAGAAGTAGTGGCAGGCAATTTAATGGTTTCTTCATGTTTAGAAAATGCATTATTTGATTCTGGATCATCGCATTGTTTCATATATTCCCAGTTTTCTAAAAAAATTAGATATTTACAATTTGATTTAACAAGGGAGTTTTCAGTTAAAACTCCTAAGGGAAGTATCATTGCAACAATGTTTTGTGAATCAGTATCCATTAGAGCACATAAATGTTCTTTATATGCTGATCTCATCGTCATACCTATGATTGAGTTTGATATAATCCTTGGTATGAACTGGCTTTCGGACCATGATGCGAAGATTTATTGTAATAAGAAGGAGGTTATGATTTTTGATGATTATGATAAGGAACACCTTATCTTTAGAGTAGAATCGTCACCACCTAATTCTAATCTAGATCCACCCCTAGTAGCTCAACTAAATTCAATTATTGAGAAGGAAGAGAATGAAATGATTGTGGGTGAGGAAATAAATGTTCAAATATAGGATATACCTGTTGTGAAAGAATATGTAGATGTGTTTCCGGAAGATTTACCTGGACATCCTCTAGAACGAGAAGTTGAGTTTTCCATTGATTTAATTCCTGGATCAAGGCCTATATCGAAGACCCCTTATATAATGACCACTATAGAATTATTTTAACTAAAGAAACAACTAGAGGAATTTAGTAATAATTAATTTATTCTCCCTAGTGTTTCTCCATGGGGAGCCCCGCTTATTTTTGTTAAAAAGAAAGATGGATCTATGAGGTTATGTATCTACTACAAGGAGATCAATTCTATAACAATAAAGAACAAGTATCCCCTACCTCGCATTGATGATTTATTTGACCAACTGCATGAAGCTCAATACTTTTCAAATATTGACATTCGATCTGGATACCATCAGTTGTGTGTGAAGAAGGAAGACATTCCGAATACAGCATTTCGAACCAGGTATGGGCATTGCGAGTTTACAGTAATGCCTTTTGGATTGACTAATGCACCCTCTGTATCCATGGATCCAATTAATAGAGTTTTCCAGGAATATCTCAATGAATTTTTAGTTGTATTTATTGATGATATCTTGGTATACTCCAAAATCTATGAAGATCATAAAAATCAATTGCGCATTATCCTGAAGACTCTGAGAAGACATGAATTATATGGGAAGTTTAGCAAGTGTTAATTCTGGTTTCAGGATATTTCTTTTCTTGGCTATATTTTCTCTAAAGATGGAATCTCTGTTGATCCTTCTATGACCAAGGAAATACAAGAATGGGAAGCACCTACGAGTATAACTGAGGTACGTAGTTTTATTGGTTTAGCAGGTTATTATCGATGTTTCGTCCAGAATTTTTCCCGGTTGGCTAACCCATTAATAAAGCTCACACGTAAAGGGGTTAAATTTGTTTGGAAAAAATAGTGTGAATAATGTTTTGAAGAACTGAAGAGAAGATTAGTCAATGCCCCTATATTGACTCTACCATCGGGGAATTATGGGTTCGTTATTTATAGTGATGCATCGAAGAGAGGACTTGGTTGTGCCCTTATGAAAAATGATAGGGTTATTGCCTAAGCATCACGAAATTTGAACATTCATGAACAAAACTATTCTACTCATGATCTCGAGTTAGAATCTTTGATCTTTGCTTTGAAGATATGGAGGCACTACCTCTATGGTAAAAAATGTGAGATTTATACTGATCACAAGAGTTTGAAGTATATTTTCTCACAAAAATAACTCAACATGATGCAAAGGAGATGGCTTGAATTACTCAAGGATTATGATTGTACGATAAACTACCACCTAGGGAAAGTAAACAAGGTGGAAAATGCTTTGAGCAGAAAAGATCATGGAATTTTGAACAATATGAGAATTGAAAGGGATCCAATTTTCATGGATCTAGTGAAGATGGACATGGGAATAACCATGAAAGGTGAAACATAAATGCTTTTTCAAATGGTTTCCAAACCATCTTTATTAGAAAGGATTAAGAGTTCTCAAACCGATGATGAAGAATTTCAAAAGAAGATTAAAGCTATGGATGACAGGAGATTGAGAGACTTTGTGTATGAAGATGGAATTTTGAAATTTGGGAAGATACATTGTGTTCCCGATATACCTGATCTAAAAAGGGAATTGTTGGATGATGCTCATAGTTCCAATTTCTCTATACACCCTGGGAGCACCAAAATGTATAGAGATTTGAAGGAACATTTTTGGTGGGACTACATGAAGAGGGAGATTGCTGATTTTGTGTCAAGATGTATGGTTTGTCAACAAGTGAAATCTGGAAGGCAACAGACTGGAGGAGTCATGAAACCTATTCCCATACTGGAGTGGAAATGGGACAATATTACGATGGACTTTGTCATGGGGATACCAAAGAATCCTAGAAGGAACGATGCAATAAGGGTCATTGTTGATCATCTTACCAAGTCAGCAAATTTTCTTGCTATAAATGAAGATTTACAACTTGAATGACTAGCAATACTATATATTAATGAAGATGTGAGACTTCATGGAGTACCCCTATTGATTGTTTCTGATCATGATCCCTGTTTTACTTCAAGATTCAAGAAGAGTCTTCAGAAATCCTTGGATACTGAACTTCATTTGAGAACTGCCTACCACCCTCAAACAGATGGAAAATCAGAATGAACTATTCAAACCTTAGAAGATATGTTGAGATCCAGCTCACTTGACTTTCAGGTTATGTGGGGTCAATATTTACCTATGGTATAATTTTCATATAATAATAGCTTCCATTCGAGTATTCATATGGCACCATATGAAGCGTTATACGGAAAGAGATGTTGCACACCAACCTGTTGAGATGACGTTGGTGAAAGAAAACTTGTAGGCCCAGAACTTGTGGAGGAAACGATGGAAAAAGTGAAGGTAATCCAAAACCATATCAAAGCATCTCAAAGTAGACAGAAGATCTATGCCGATAATCGAAGGAAGGATTTGGAATTTCAAGTTGGTGATCATGTTTTCCTGAAGGTATCTCCATGGAATGGAGTAATATGTTATGGTAAGAAATGTAAATTGAGTCCCAGGTACATCGGACCTTTTGAAATTCTAGAACGAATTGGGGCTGTAGCTTACCGTTTGGCAATGCCGCCAAATCTATCCAAAGTTCACGATGTGTTCCATGTATCACTATTGAGGAAATACATGCCTGACCCAATGCATGTACTCACCTATGAGGAATTATAACTGGAACCTGATCTGTCTTATTGCGAAGAGCACGTCAAGATTCCTGATACGAGAGAACAAGTACTAAGAAACTGGACGACTCGTCTTGTAAAAGTCTTGTTGAGAAACCATAAGATAGAAGAGGCAATGCGGAAACACGAGGAAATTATGATGAAGAACCACCCGAGTCTTTTCATGCGGTAGTATTCTAGAAATTTCGAGGATGAAATTATTTGAAGGAGTGGATAATGTAACACCCCAAGCTTCTACGGTACGCTTCTCTTTGAATAATGCAATAGCGTGTGTTGTACGCAACATCTAGTTCTAACACACCACAACCAATCAAACTAGCCGTTATGAATAGTAATACTGACCTTTTGAAATTATAAATTTTATTTTTCCAAATGGACTTCATTTTTGGATTCAGAATATCGAAATTAGCCTAGCGTGAATTTGTGGTATTTTTCTGAAAAACTACATTTTTTGATAAATAGTGAAACCACTAAGTGGTAGTTAAAAAAATGATTTTTTCATAAAACATAATTTTACAACTTCTGTGAGTGTAATTTTGAAAATCTGAGAGACACAGTTAATATCAAGGAGTAAAATGTGGTTCAATGAGATGAAAATAATTTTTGGTGAATAGTAACTTTTTACTTTTATTTACCACGGTTAAAAGTAAATAGCGTAATTAAGGGTAAAAATGATATTAATATTACCCTAACACATGTCCTAATTCTATTGGACAAGTTTATCTCGACCAAAAACAACATTAGGAATAATATATTATCATTTAGGTCCACTTGGAGTAGATTAGGACATTTATTATTATTTAATTCAAAGAAGAGTTAAAAGAGTTAAAATCAATGTTTATTTACTAATACATTTTTAATATAGGGTTAAACATAAGATAAATTAGATTATAAATATTCATTAGAAATATAAAAAGTTTCCTAAATAATGATATTTTATTTATAATTTTTAGACATTAAATAATTTAATTTATTTATGACACAATGATGATGCAGTAATTACCATAGTAGTAAACAATTAAAATAATTGATATTATAAATACCCAAATAAATATAATTTGATACTTTATTTGAATTTAACTAATTTTCTAGGTTAATATGACATGTTATAAATGATTTAATTAACTTTTTTTGAAGTAATCATTCCGTTATGATTTTTACAAAAATCAATTTTCCAAATAGTGTCAAAATTGACATAAAGGAGTTTTTAAAACAAATATTATATTTTTAATTGATATTCAATTCATAAAAATCTAAGGTTCATCCAAGAGGCTTATATCAGGATAGGTGTATCATTAAGTGACCACTTGGGGGTCTCTTTGAGGTATATTACAAGTTTATTAACTATATAATATAAAAATACAAAGTGACATGGTAAGTGTCAAACTAATTAACTAAGAGTTAAAACTAAAATATAAGGTTAATATAATGACCCAAACCTGTCTAAATTCTATTTATTGAGTGGGTTTCGACCCATACCCACCTTAACCTTTAAATAATCCACTTTTGAGCCATTAGAAACCGAATATGAATTTATTATAAAATAATATTTCTAGCTTTTCCAAAGGTTCCCCTCACCCCTCTTATAAAAGGGCACTCCCCCTTCTCATTAATTCACACATTCAAAGCCTTTAGGTTCGGACAACCCCTGTCCAAATACTCTCTCAACTTCCCTCACTACAACCTAGATGCCTTAGATCAGAAATCAAACCTAATGAGCCCTTTTGATCAAATCAAATGGAAAAACCCGAAGAAGAGGTAATGTTTTCACCACCCTTTTTCAAATTCATTTCTTCTTCAACTTCTTCTTTCCTTTGTTATTATCATTCTAAAATAATGAATCTAGTATCTCCTATATACTTTAATATTATTATAAATATGGTACAACCATATTCAGTATTCTATCCATCCTTTGAATGACATGTCACCATACGTGCGTATGTACGGCTTACCGTCTCCACGTCATGGTGTAATTGTTATTCAATATATTATTTTTTGGATGGGTATAATAATGATTTTTAATTCATGTAAATAATAAATATAACATGATAATGATTCTTTATATATGATATAATATCCAATTATATATTATTTTAATATCAAAAGAATGATAGTGTCGCTCGTGCGTACGTACGGACTACCGTCTCGACGAACGCGAGGAGATTCATTCTCCATCGTATCCATTCAAGTATAATTATCATTAGATGATTTAAAAATAATGTTTAGGTAATTTATATCATTCTTGATATGAATAAGATACAACCTATCCATGAAAAATATGGCTTACATAACAAAACATATAAAAGAAAACGAGTAAGTTAACACACGAAACGATTATAATACTAAGATATAATTAACAAAGCAATGTTAAAAGATAATATATGATAATATAATAATGTATATGATTCTTGTATAATTTAATAAAAATTATTTCACCATTATACAGGAGGTTAACCTACCCCCAACCAAGGAAAAGTACAAGGTAATGGTTTATTTTGCAATCTCTTCATTATCCGAGGTTGTTTATACGTAATAATCTACTGGGACTTCTTTATCATCCACATCCATGTTTCTTAAAAATGTATTTCAAATTTTTTTTACTATTTACTAGAATATTGGTTAAAGTAATTTATACCCTTGTTGACTTTTATAATTGGTTTATAAATGAATATTTCCGTCATTTTCCAAACAAGGTCCTTTTTAACCTTTTCGACAGAATTAAGGTAGGAATGTTTTTTAACTTATACGGCGGGTGCGGCTATTTTAGGCCGTTATAAAATCTTTGAAGCTTTCCTTACAAGATTATAAGAAAATTTTCAAAGTAAATGTTTTATTTTATAATTATGTGACTCTTAAATGATTTCAAAATAGAAAGAGATATTTATCTTAAAAGAGTTTTGATTTCATCTATGTCAACATCCTTTGATGGATTTTAAGTTTATTTGGAGTTGATTTATTATGATACAAAACTTCCATATTGTATTGATAGTTTTGTGATATGTTTGAGTGTGGATGTGTTATTGTTATACCATTTAAGTTTTATGAAGAAAGTATTGACATTTCGTATGCTAGTTTTAATACGAATGTTTATGTTATGTTTAAACCTATTCAAATGTGGAATGCATTGGACTTAATAAATGACGAGTGGAGCCTGCTATAGCTCCTCGATGCATCGGTAGGTCTCTTGAGACAAACTAGTGTCTTGGCTCAAGGACTTGAAAAAATATTATTTGTAGTCTTGGCACGAGGCCTTGGCTATGTGGTTATGATAGTCTGGCATTATGCATTCCATCTTTATGAAAGTGGTTATTGATATTTCATGTGATTATTCGATTAGTAGAATATCCATGTGAATAAGTAAATAACATTATTTCATTTTATTTTTTCCATACTATGTTGAAGTTTATGTTTAAAAGGCTTTTGTTTCAGTGATACATTGCCTTAAATGTTTATTCTTATTTATAAAAGTTTCCGCAATATTGTTATCCTTACTAGGAATTTGAGATCACCCCTTTTCTCTGTTTTATTTTTTCCAGGATATGAAGAAGTAAATTATGAATGACCTACAGTGATAGTATGAGGGGATAAGATTTTGGACTATGGAGACTATGTTGTTGTAGTTTTCATTTTTATTATGTAATGTAAAACTTTATGAATATATCTATTGTTTCCAAGGCTACTAAACGAATCGCTCTTTCGAGATGTGATCTTTCTTGTAATCATGCCAATTTTATGTAATAATGCATCGACTCTGGGTAACTGGGGCCGGGGCGTTACACCGGTTTTCCACATGGACTCAAGAACAACTCCATGTATGCTAGAGGATGCCTACTAGTGGCGATGATCAATGTTATTACAGTGGGGAGATTATGCCCCCATTTATCTAAGTGGGACAGAATGGTGAATAATATATTAATCAATGGAAACAGTACAATGGGGAAAAAATAATTAAATCATCAAGATAATAAATCCATAAATAACACTAAACAATATCATGTACAAAAATGACGATTTCATGAGTATTCAAATATGGGGAGCAGGAATACAATAATAAATGATATAAAATAGCTTTCAAAACATCCAAAACGTTAAACGACAATTGTATTGAAAAAACTAGATCTTTCATATTCTCCCACACTACAAGATAGTATATAAATCAATCATCCATATTTGGACACATCCCATTATCTATTGCTACATCCATTAAGTCCATCCAGGTACCAAACAGCAGCCCGAACAAGGTGTGAGTATAACTCAATAGGCTAACACTAATGGTGTCTAATATATCTAACATATGAATATAAAATTAATTATTTAGAGGTTTAATAAATGAATACAACAATGTAGAAAAACCATGTAGGTATTAGGCTCTTTATAGGATACATGTATTACAGTATCAACTTTTTCTTTAAGCTATAAGTTTTCATAGAATTTTACATTATATAAATAATGTCGGGACCATACATCTATAACCATATAGTAAATGTATATTGAAAATTATATATGGTTACACATGTTATCTAGAATTTAATTCCTAGAAATTTAGGGTAATACAAGGGGGTGTACCATTGTAATTTTAACCCATGGGGTTCTTACCCAATCCCTAGGAACTTCTCTTATGTAGCCTTAGTGATAGACTTGATTAGAGCCTGATGAGATAATCCAAGTTGTATTGTCATTGATAAGTTCAATCCAAAGATTTAATCCATGGAATTCGATTTATTTCAAGAATAGAAGTGAACCATAACTTCTATTCTAAGGAATTCACATATATAAGACATTGAACAAACACCTGTGTGGTATTTGAATTAGTAGTCACATTAATGAATCAGTTGGTTCAAAATAATCCCATTAGAGGAATTTTACATTTTAAATCCATTTATTGTCCATGTGTTTCCACAACATTAATGTGATCTAGTTCTATATCCATAGTCTATCATTATGTTGTTTTATATGTCCTTTGTTCACATCCAAGGAATTATAAAATAGAATCCACATGTTTCGCATGGCATAATATAATAAATGGTCAAGGTCATTTGAATTAATTTCGATATTTCTTATGATCCCATCCAAATAATTTTGAATTAGAATCCAAATATTATACAAGGAATAATATAATAAATGGTCAAAGCTATGTGAGTCATCCAATCCATTTAAAATCCATCTTAATCTAATTATTAATTTTATTCTAAAGCGATAACCCATAAATATTTTTAATAGGACGTCAAGGGTTCATGTGGAATGGTCTTACAATTCAATTTTTATTTAAAATAACTTCATATAATCATTTCATTACCAAAAGGAAAAAACACACCTCAAATGTGGCTTAAAGATAAGGAAATAACTATTGTCAAATGAAATTTAATTGAACCCTCCAAAAGGTGGTGGTTTGGGATGAGTTAATTAGCCTCCAACCATGTGAAATGTTATTATTGAAAATCTAAGTCAATTACTATAATTATATTTATGGTATGTTATTTTTTAGAGGAAACACATGGAGGGATAGGTGTATGATAGAATAATGTATTATATAAGCAACTATAATTTTAAGATAAAGTTTGATACCCACAAATTTAGTTAGGTAGAAGACTCATAAACCAGTACTGACCTCTAATTTGGTTTGGAATGAGTTAAATTAGTGAAACTAAAAAACTCCTTAAAAATTGGGTAAATGATATCAAATGGGACTAACATCAAGGATAGAGAAACAATATAACAAAAAAAACAAAGTGTAATCGTATAATTCTTGATGGTGATCTAACATAACTGATGGTGTTCGATTATGAGCTCCAATATAGGAGATCTAATATATCCAAGTAGGAGGATAGGTAACCTCTAACATAGGGGGATCTTCTTTATTTTTGAGGGAATACAAAAATAGAAGTGGTGTTAAATCCTTAGAGGAAAAAAGTCTAAAATTCCATGTTTTTTAAGGTGTGTATATATTGGCCACATGGTTTTCCAAACCATGTTCCAACTGTGTGTGGAAAACTACCCATTAAAAATCCACTTACCATCTCCATCAACACATTTAGATAAACCATGTGAAAATCGGGTCATTTCCACTTTCCCATGACCCCCATACCCACTGTCTAGGTGCATGGTTATAAAATCTGTGCACAAATTATACCTGATATTTCTATAATTTGTTTCAAGTCATTAATTTCCATAAATACACTATGACATGAATTGAATACCCATTCTCCTCCCTTTCATGGTTACCCTATTGAGCTCTGTGGTTAACAATAACTATGATCTAACCCCGCACAATTTCTCATTTCATGAAAAACCTAAACTCTATACCCCGAATGAAGATAGAATACTCCCTAAAACTCCCTTAAAACTAGGAAGAAGATTTATTAAAGTAATAAATTTATTTTTACTAAAATAAGGTTATTTTTGCCTCATGATAAAAATAGTGATCACATAACTACACCACCATATAAAAACTCATCCGCAAGTTTCCCAAGGGGTTGTTGATCTACATCAAATAATAAATATTCCCACTAAGTAAGTATATTGTAATCTCACTCATTGGTCTAATAATATACATTTTTATTATTCCAAAACCCTCAAACTAGAGGGACCTACCTTTCATGAATAGAATTCACACAAATAAAAACTATATAAACTGAATGATTCGAAAAAGGAATCATCATTCTCAAACTCAACTTCCCTCGGATCAAAATCCGTAGATTGGTTATACTGATGAAAATAACAACCCGAGCTTCTCAAACATGGATATTAGATCATTTCTGTTGAATATTCATTACATTTCATAAACACATGCCTATAGACTATAATAGTTTAGTTCCTTTGGTAACATAACACACAACATTATAATCTGGTTAATGATCTTCTATGATCCTCATAAATATCTCACCATTTAGTACCCTTCATATACATAGCCTTCATAAAACCAATGTTCATAAGCTGGGGAAGGGAAAACTAATAAAGGGTGAGCACATATGATTAGTAACGTTAAAAATAAGAGATATAAATATATAATTATAAGAAATGATAAGATAAGAATATGAATATGGTATAATGAACAAAACATACAATGCTCATACCCAACATGTCGCAGATCATAAACATGAGTCATGGCATAATGATTTGGAGTTACTAAGACTCACATCATTAGGGAATCATGAGAGTTGATCCATGAGAGCATAAAATTGGAATAAAACATATATTCTTGGAATACACATAAATTTATACCATTGTTAGTATGTCTAAATAGAAATAGGTTTTCTCAATAAGGTATGACATGAAACTAGGTCCATGTATAACATTATGGGAATACATGACTTGTCAATGCATAACATTGTAAACATGTAATAAGGTTGACATGGAACACTGTGGACATGTAATTAGGTTCACACATAAAATTTTCAACATGTAATCAGGTTCACACATAATATTTTGAGCATGTATTCAGTTTCATGCATAATATCATTGAATTCAAGGTTCACTTCCAATACCATCATAACGGAACAATTACCTTAAAAGACATGATTCATTAATTATTCTTGATTTATATTACTATACCTAGTTCACTCGCCATTAAATCCTTGTATTACTATATCAGATTAACTCCCCATTATAGCCATGTCTTTCTGTATCGGGTTCACTAACCATTCCAGCCATATCATACTGTACCAGGTTCACTCGATGTTGCAGCCATATCTTAATATACCAGGTTTACTCATCATTCCATCCATTTCTTATATAAATATTTACCCAATTAATTATAGTATTATCTATTCTCACCCATCATGTAAGCTTTAATAAGCTCAGTTGACACTATCTGGGCCAACCCATCATATAAACTATAATTAGCTAACCCGATGCAATCTCGATCACCACATATTATATGTAATGTCTAAGAACAACAATATGAATAAAGTGAAAAGATATTTCCTTTAATCATAAAAATAATCATTATTCCTCTATAACCTGATTCAACCGAGGAAAAGGAATATGTTTCATATAAATCTCTTTTAAATAGGATTAACATATTTTAGAGAAACGAGTTTATAAAAATATCATTGAAACAATAATAATCCATATATGGAAATAATGGGGATGGTATAATTAAAAAACATCCCAATTCAATCCTAGTAAAATAATGGTTTTTTACAATGATGAATGTGAATTCCATTAAATGATCATATAAATCATTCTTGATAAAAATATCAATTTAAATTTTAAAATCACATGTTGTAACATATTATATTTTCAAAATCATTTTCATATAAAATAATGATAAAATCATATAAAATCATATTTAAATATAATTTTAATCATTTATTGGATAAAAAAATGTTTTCTTTGGAAAAACTTTGAAAAAACTTTACTTTTTTAGAAAACATATTTTGGGAAGAAAAATAGTTATGGACAAAAAAGATGATTTTTATTAAATAATTTATTATAAAATCATGAGTACATAGTGATATAATAAGTTAAGGGAAAACATGTATTCCAATGAAATTAAAGTAGGTTAAAAATTTTAATGAGTTTCTTTGGTTATAGATCATAAAATTTCAAGATTTTAATCACAATCGTAATGAACCTTGATAAATAGTGATATTTTAACATAATACACTTACCACTGTGGCAATATTCAATTATAATCCTTCAGAAAGAATATTTTTAAATGAAAAATCTATTATCATGATAATAAGGATATTAATGATATAATATTTTAAAAAATTAGTATCTACACCTCAAAATGAAAGAGAGGTATATAATGTAACATATATCTCAAAGAAAGCAATTTGAAAAAAAAAATACCTTTCCACTTTGGTAACATTGAAACGATAAACCCCATGAAAGATAAATAATAAAATGGATATGAAAATCCACACAATTTTAAGTAAAATATTAATAAAATATATTTATCTGTAGTATATAAAAAACACAACAAAATATAAGTGGAAAATATTGCATATATCTCGAGGAAATAAAAGTTTTATGAGAAAGTCCTTAACCTAAGTCTTGACTTCTGTCGTACTCATTCAAACTTCGTCTTCTTTTGGTGTCCACTTTCGACATTCACTAAACAGTTTTTAGAGAGATTTTCATAATATCTAAGGCTTATTTCATGTGGTAGTGATGTTGGAAACTTCATTGTGTAGAGATTGGTCAAGCCAAATGGCATGTTAGGTGTGAAAAAGTGGGGAGAGGCAGATCCGTTTTAGTTGAGAAGGAGGGGAATTCTTATAAATGCTCAAAATTATTCGCTCTTGGGAAGCCAAACTATGATAATGTGTCTAAAAATGAATAGTAATGTAATTTAGGGATTAAAGTTTATATACATACATCCACCACATAAAATAAATACATTTTTGTCATGTTATTCCTTGTTCTATTGGTTTACTAAATTTTATACATATAGTTTTTACCACGGTAACTTGTAACTTTTTATTTACCTAGGAATTATATACAATAAAAAAATTAGAATAACTAGACACTTTATAACTAATTATTACAAAATTTTTATTCTAATTTATTAAATAAAAAAAATTTGAGTAAAATTTATTCTAATATTGAAAAATGTAACGCACAAAACACTATATTAACCTTCATCGCAGTAACTAATTCTAACTATTTTCACTAATAATTATGTTGTAATAAAATTTTAACATTATTAGATAATATAAATAATTCATATTATAAACATGTCATTAAATTTTCCAAATTCAACTCTTTTAATTGAATAAATATAATTTAATATTAATTCCGTAAACATAAAGAGAAAGGGGTTTTTATATTAAAATGTTCCAAAGTTTATAATGTTTTTACATCCAATATCAGGATGAAATTGATTCCAATGTAATAAATTGTATTATAAAATGTGTAATTAAAATTATTGTATTTTAAACAAATTTAAACAATAATTTATCATTCTAAATAAATTTCTTGAATACGAAGTTTTTAATTAAAGATCAGTATTATCCCCTACTCATCAAAAAATGAACCCTTTTAGAAAAACCAAAAATTCACCGAAAGATAATTTGGATATTATGATTTTTAAAATGAGGTTACTTTTATAAAATCATTTTTATAAAATCAAAATGATTTTATTAAATAATCATTCCATAAATATGCGAAAACCCACTCTTTTGAAATAAAAATGAGGTTTCAAAGAAAATTGGACTTATTTATATTTATTGTCTATAAAACATATGAGATAAATTTTAAGTAGTTTATTTAATATATATACTATATAAATTTCATTAAAATCATTAAATAATAGTTATTTTTTAAAATTTATTTATTTAAAACACACATTTGCAATATAAAAATTATTTTTCAATGAATGATTTCATTTGGTTTTAAAAAGTGTTTTATTTTCATTTATAATAAAATTTTCACCAAAGAATTAACTTTATATAAAATTTTGAACCATATTTTCCCAATTTAGTTAATCTTATTCCTAACCTCCATTCCCATGGCTAGGTGAAAACTATCGTATTAAATAATAGTATTTTACTAATATGTCACGATTCATTTAAGCTCAGTGTTGAATGTCATGAATGATAAGTTTGGTGCTTTATGTAGCACACGAAAAAATAATTTGTGTTTGTATCTAATGCCAAAATTAGTGTCGTATGTAAAGAAACATATCAAAAAAATAATTAATTTTTTAAACAATTATTTCAAAAAATATCATGATGCTACATTCACCCCCTTAATGAATCTAGACCTCAAAATTCATCTCTATTATTGAAGGATTGATATATGAAAAGTCATTTTTTTAAAAATTAATATTGTTTAAGGGTAAATAAATCCCCATATTAACAAGGAATAACTCATATATAGGTTTCCAAGTTGAGCAAAATTGCTCAAAAGTAACAATATGAACATTGAGGAAAATAGTAAACAATTATAGTGAGTGACTCCTGTCATTGATAATATGAAATTAAATTTGAAATGAGAAGTTGATTGCCTCAAAATAAAAAATCTATGATGATCTAAAAGAAAATATGATTCATTAGATATACGTACAGTAGGAAAAAAATTAGTTTCAACATATGTTTCATAAATTTGAAGAATTTTTATGCTCTCTTTGAATATAATGAAATATAAATACTTTAAAAGATTATAATTTATAATAATAATTTCACCCTTTGGTTTTTCTTTGATCAATTTTCAGTTTATCTCTTTACTACCCGAAATGATTATCCATAATTTTATTTTTTATACTAAAAGTAGTAAAATTATCTTTTAATGGATAATAAGATCCATAAGAGTTAAAATTATTTCTATATATATCTAATAATTTTATAATACCAATATCATTAGTAAATATAATCCAATATAATAAATTAATCTCTCACATCAAAATTATCACTATAGTTTCATCAGTAGTTTTTATTTCTCAATTAGCTTACCTAAAAACAATGACATTATAACCATGACATTCCATTGAATAGTGGTAGGAATAAAAACCATATCATCATTTGGTTATGGATGCAAGACTTACCACTATGATAGATTCAATATTTCATAACCCCCCATGTGGGTTTTTTATTTCCTAAAAACATATTAATATAATTCCTATAATGTTACCATAATACGATGAGAATTATTGGTATAAAATTAACCATTAAATAACATTTATATTTGGGATTTCAATATTATATTTATTTACGATGTATAATAATATTATTCGACTAATATTATAATCCCAATAATGATCATATTATCCCTAAAGTATAGAAATACCATTAAAAATATGTCTATAAAATGTAAAGACATTATTCCCAAATAAATTTTTAACTAAAACATATACAATGCATAAATGTCTCACAAAATATCTTTAGTCACTGTATACTCTCATCATATTAAACCTAAAAGGATGTGTTTAAGACTTAAACTTATGATCAATCTCAAACTCACTTTCTCATGATGATATCCATAACACTTTTGTTAATGAATACATATATGGTTCTAAAATTAAAAAATCTAATGTGTTTCATAATTGTTTTAACAAAAATACAATTGTAAAAATACATCTAAAATATATTCTTGAAACCCAAAACCCAAATAATTCATCTATTTCAACACTGGTCCTTCCATCATCTAGGGTTTAGCCTAGGCCATTCATTTTCATGTTTTAAATAATTCCTTCATTATTGTTCTTAAATTGTTTGTGAATTTCAAAATAATATCCACAAGAGTGACTAACTAGGTGCATATCTTGGATCATTGTTGTGCACATATTCCCAATCGAGTCTAGCTCAATATGGTTTTTCAGAGTTTATTACACATAGGTACATTTGTGAAAAATCCACATCCACTTTTAGTATCTATATAGTGATGTAATTTCTTGTAAACCACTCATTCTTTCCTTTACCAAAATTCCAGGACATTTTCCCACAATTTATATCATGATCATACATATCCTGAGATAAATACCTAAAAATATTCCTTGAAATATCCCAAGATATATCCAATAAAATGTCTTATCATAGTTTCCAAAGTTTAACTGAACCTTTCCGTTAATACAACCATTAATTACCACGTATCCTCATATTTGGATATTACATATTTTTTATGAATATACATTACCTTACCGAAACACATGATTATGGACTATAATATTTTAGTGACTTTGGAAACATGGAAAACAATATTCTAATCACATGAAAGATCATAAATGTTTCCAACAAAAAATTTCACATTTAGTACTCTTCATCGAGATTCCCTAAATAAAATGTTTCTTCATAAACTATGGTAGGAAATATAATAAAAGGTGATCTCGTAACTAAAATAACTATATTATAAAATTAAATGATAACTTAATAATATGGGTATGTCATAATGGAAAAACATACGTTGTTGATACCCATCCAATCATAGATCATAAACATGAGCCACTAAATAATTATTTTCAGTTTTTAAGAAATTAATAATATAATAATCAAATAACATGACCCATGAGAGAATATAATTATAAAAAATATATAATTTCATCATAAGAACAATCTTATATCATTTAGAACATGCATAAATAGGAATTGGTTCCCTAATTTGGTAAAATAAATGAAACCATGTCTATGGATAACTTTATGGACATGCTTGGCAGGTCCACATAAAGAATTCTGAACATGTAATCAGGTTCACACATAACATTATGAGCATGTAATACAGTTTAATCATAACATAGTGAAAATGTAATCCTGTTAACCCATAAAATATTTATCATTTAATCATGTTCACCCATAACATCATTGTAATCAAGGTTCACTCCCAAGACCAATATAGAGGAAAAAGTCTCTTAACGAACCAAGTTCACTCCTCATTCCAAACATATCTTATTATACCTGGTTTAGTCCCCATTCCCACCATGTATTAATATATTGGGTTGACCTCGTGTTTCATCCATGTATTACTATACCGAGTTCACTCAACATCATATATATATGTCTTATTATACCAGGTTCACTACTTATTCCGTCAATGACATATTATACCTAGTTCACTCTTAGTTCCACCCATTTATATCTCGTGAGATATATAAATCCTTACCCAATGCATTAGAGTGAAATCTAAGAAAACCTATAATGTATGTTATAGTGTTCTCACCCAATTTTATATAGTCTGCCCCATCGTATAAGCTATAAATGACATACCAGATGCCATCTTGGACGCCACACAATATAAGTAATTTCCACGAACCAAAAAATGATTTTTTATAAATATTTTCCATTTAATAATAAAACACATCCAAAATAAAAATAATTTAATAAATTGAATAACTAATGTTTAATAAACCAATATCAGGTAAATATTTTTAAAGTATGATTAACCCGTGGAAAAGAAAAGGGTTTCATAACAATATCATTGAAAAAAAAATCCATATAGAAATATATGAGGACGATATCCTAAAAAAATCCATTTTGGGAAAATATAACCAAAATGGTTTTCGAAATTGATGACAGGAACTCCATTATATGATTATAAAAAACATTCATTTGGAAAATATCTTTTTTATTTTGGAAATCATTTTTTAAAATAGAAAACATTTTGAAAATTATTTTCTTCGAAAATAACAATAAAAGCATATAAATAATGACTTAAAAACCATTTATAAATTTTCATAAATAAAAAATCATTTTTACCTGAAATCAATTTTTAATTTTCTTGAATCATTTTTGCAAAATATGTTTTTGGATAAATAATAGTTTTCAATCAAAGAAATTTATTTATTAAAAACATTCTTTGAAACCCTTGGGTAAATAAAGATAAGAAAACTGAATGCAAAAATATATTATCATGAAATAAATATTAGATAAAAGGATTCATGAGTTTCTTGAGAAATTTATCATAAGAACTCATAATTGGAAGCATATTCATAAATAATCCCAATAAAATATGATATTATAACACAAGACTCTTTCCTCTTTGGTAACATCAAATTGTAATACCCATGAAATAATATCATTAAATGAAACATACATTCGAATTAAAATAATAATCCTCATGACATAAAATATCAATTGATTTTTATATCTACCTCATAAAATAATACATGTATATAACATAACATACATCTCAATGAATAAACATTAAGACAAAAATCCCTTACCTCTTTGGTATATTTGGAACCATGAACCCCTTGAAATAGAAATTATCTAATTGATTGGTAAAAACCCATAAATTTTTGGATTAAAATAATAAAATAAATTAATTGTTTGTATATAAACAATACAAAATAAAATAAGTGGTGAATATAACATATGTTTCAAATAAATAAAAGTGAGATGATAAAATCCTTACCTAAATTATTGACTTTCACCATACTGGTTCATACCACCTCCGCTTCGATTATCCTCATTAGGTTTACTCTAAATCCTTTATTTGATTCCTTTATGTCCAAACTATGTCTTATGGGATGAGGGGATGTAATATGGGAAGTGATTTGGGAATTGATTAGTTGAGTCTAATAGCTTGAGATTTGTGAAAAAGTGGTGATAGTGAGTTCCCTTTTATAGTTGAGGTAGAGTTCTATTTCTGTAAATACAGAAATTTATTCACTATTAGGTGTCTCCCCATCACCTATGTGTATTGAAAATTGTATAATATTGGAATATATGGATGAATATGTTGAGACACACCTCTAATACAAAAAATAAACTCATTTTAATTATGTTATCCCTTAGCCTTTCAGTTTTGTCAATTTTTTCATTATAGTTTTTACTAAGTAAATTGCATCTTTTTATTTACTTAGTACTTTTTCCTTTAATTCTACAATAAAAATGAAACTTATTTGATATATTGGACCAAATTAATCTAAATATATGAACTAATTTATTAATAAAAAACCAGTTTTCATGTAAAATTTAATTTAATACAAATGCATTTAGTACAAAAAACTTTGTTTTAACCTTAATTACAATAATAAATTATAATAGTTTTCACTAATAATTATAATTTAAATGATGTTGAAATTATTATAAAATATAATTAATTGTTATTTCATATATGGAATCCATTTTTTATAATTTAACTAAAAAATTGATAGAATTTAATTTAAAATTAATCACATATATGTGATGAGAAAACAGATTTCAAAAGTGAGAATTCTCAAAATCCTAAAAAAAATTTATTTAACTTTTAAGAATGAAATTGAATTAAATGAAATAAATTGGGTTAAAAATAATTATATTTTAATTAATTATTCTTTAAAGCTATGTAAAAATATTTTTGATACTTGTAGTCTATTTATGTGAAAAGGAAATTCAGTTAAATTTAAGTATTTTTTTACTATTCATCCAAAAATATAAAATATTTAGAAAAAACTAAAAAAAATCACCACAAGAGAATTATTTTATTCTTCTTTAAAAAATTGGGATTATTTTATAAAATATATTTTATATAATTCGAAAAAAATTTAAGATAAGTGAACCTTAAAATGGAGGTAAAACAGATTTATAGAAATAAAATTGTGTTTTAAAGATAAAATTTGATTTATTATTATTTATTTTTTAAAAACATAACATATGAATATAAAATAAATTATATAATATATTTACCACATATTTTTTAATAAAATCATTCATAAAGATGATTTTTTTACTTTTTTATATAACACACACTTGTGTGCACGAAAAAAGTTTCTTAAGAATAATTTAATCTTATTTTAAACATGGTTTTATTTAAATTTTTAATTAATTAGTCACTAAGAAAATAATTTTATAGTAAATTTGGAGAAATTTTTATTCATTTATTTAATCTTATTCATAACCATCATTCTTATGGCTAGGTGAAAACTATTATTTTAAATAATAATATTTCAATAAATGTCACGTTTCATTTAAACATAGTGTTATGTGAAAAACAAGATAAGCTCGTTGTTTCATGCAATAAAATCCAAAAAAATGTTCTATGTATCCCAAGATAAACTTTTGTATTTCTCAAAACCACATATTAATGAATAATTTTTTTAAAAAAATATTTCACATAATATAGGGGTGTTACAATAATGGTAAAGCTGAGGAACATAGAGGATGTCATGCATAGATTAGTACATCCGAGGATGAAAAATTAGATAGGATACTGGACTAAGTCTCTCTAAAATCTCACAAGATCCATTGAACCAAGGTGATATCTTTTATTGTCTACGTATCCATCGATGATCTAATCTTGGTGAATCTTGAAATAAGACCTATTCTCTGACATCAAACTCTAATGACCTATAATGACGATTGAAAAAAGAATAATTTCAACTTTGATCTATGACCATATTTTTTCGAACATGTTGTAACTTATTTGGTGTCTCCTAAATGATATGATTTCCTAGGAGTTCTTGCTCCCCTGCCTATAATCCGCCCATTGGTGATCAGAACAACCTACCACATAAGTCCTCGTTTGGAGCCATCTATATACTTTCTTGTATGTTATTTGTAGTACTGAAATCATCATGACATAAAATTTTCTTCCAAGAAAGTTCAAAATCTTGGATTTATTAACTAATAATTTCCTCTAACACCTATATAGTATACTCACATTAACCATCAGTATAAGGGTGTGATGTTGTACTAAAACTAAAATATCAACATAAACACTCTTGTAACCCCTTCCAGATCCACGATGTGATCCCAACATCACAATATAATTTTATGTTATGTGGTATACTAATAAATCATATAACATATCATATGTATAGTATTCCATGTTATTATTCTATGAAGGTCTCCAAAATATGAATGAAATGGGAGACCTTTGGTGGTCTGTAAATAGTCACCCATATAAATTCACTACCCTATGGTGATCTCAGTAACCCCATCCAAAACTATATAGTGATTTCATCACATTTACAATCTATATTGGTTATAGTATGAAATATTATTTCAAGACACATGTGTTATTCATTCACAAGACGATATGTGGAACATAGAGCAATAAAAACTGGTATCAAATTCTTCAAACCAAGACACCAATATTTTTGGTGTAAATCAAGATATGTCATGGAATATTCAGGATGAAATTCTTGTTTATAGGCATGAAACTTTCATATAATTTCTTATATCATCTTTTTTGGAACAAAAAAATATCTATAAATAGTTAATATATCACCCTCATTAACAACCTAGCCACTCAGGGGGTCCTCAATGGAAACCCCATCCATCAATATTAATCTTTGTTATCAGATAGTTTCCTTTTATTCAATCAACAAAAAAGTGGTGACGTAACATTAAGTAAATAATAATACAATTAAACCGAAACTATTGAACTTATCGATGCATCTCATAAGTAAGTGTTGAAAACTTCTATTCAAAACATGTTTCCCTTATAGCTTACGTGTGAGTTTTCTTGGCTCGAAGCATCAACAACAGGATTTCACATTCCTAATGTATAGGAAACCTCATAGTTGAAATAATGAATGTATTAAACCCATATTTAGTGAATAATGTTCAAATCACTCTAGGAGTATGTTTATCGTAATATTTTTTATCCATGTATACAAAAAACAATTCTCCGATAATACAGTGTTCCAATAATATAGTGCATGAACCACTATTGAAATCTTGAGACCATAAGTCGGGTAATTGTGCTCATGAGGTCTCAAATAGGGATTCCCATATACTATAATTCATTCCCCTTAAATAAATATATCTCTTAAAATGATTAGTGATTCATCAAAATATACTATATTGAGTCTTCCATAAAGAGGAAAAATTATAACGAAGCTGAGCTTATCCCTCCATTCAACTACTGAAATGAATTCCCTCTTGCTTCAGACCATGCACAATTGACACTGTTTTTGGTAAATACCATAATAATTGTTCTAATATGGGATAAATCCTACATAAGGACAATAGTAACTAATTATCCCTAAGAAACTATGAAGGTCAAAATTATCTCTGGGATTATCCAATAAATCAATGCATATCACCTTATTTGGATCCAAATATACCACTTATTATAATATGATGTGACACAGGATGGGAAAATTATTAATCTAAAAGTAGAAATTTGTGATCCCTGTATAAAACATACACCCAAGTAATGTCCTCAGAATGATGTCAATGTGTTGGCATTAGTGGATCATGTATTAAAATACACAATGATATAATCCTCAAAAAATAACTATATAGAGTCTATGTATGTGTGAAGATTCTGATTCATCAAATCTATAAAGATAGCTGCTTCATTTGTGAGATTTAATTGAAATAAAATGTATTCATTCAATCCATATCTACTTCTAAAATCTATACATGGAATATTTGAGGGTCTAACCTGTAACAACTTGAGTTTTGATGAGCCCTTTTTCCCAAAAAATAATTTTCATTTATGTCATGTATTTCATGCTACATCAATTTAAGGATTCTTTATATTCTATAAAGTGTTAACCATTCACTATAAGAAAAAATGATTTGTCTTTCATTACACACAAAACTATGTTTCTACGAAACAATATTTTACTATTATAATGAGATAAGTATAACCGAGATGATAAACATATTAATATAAATTGTTATAACTAATTTGGGAATATTATTTATAATGGTTTTATTTAAATAATACATATTTACAATAATATATCTAATTTTTTATAAATCCATTATATGTTGGAAAATACAATTTTCATAAAATAACTTCTTTTTAGGTCCTTCTATGATTAATAATAAAAATAATTCCAGTAACTATAATTTTTTTTGAAAAAATAAACATCATTTTTTAATTCACAATGTCAAAATCATTTTTGTTTTATTTTGTGGTATTTTTATGGAAAACCTCATTTTTGGATGAATAAAGACTAATACTAAATTTCAATTCAAAACCTCCTTTTGTATAACTTAATTATATAGTTAAATTATTTTTGAATCTCTTTGAAGTTTTTTGTGATCAAATCTTCAAAAATTATTCTAATTTAGGTCATTGGAAACAATTTCACAAAGAAATAGGATATAAAAAAATTTCATGCTTTTGAACTTTTTGGCTTAAAAACCCTCAGTCGTGACACATCTACAGAATTAATTTCAAATTAATTTATACAATTTATGTTATTGGAATTTTAAAAAATGAATTCTCTATTTTTAATCCTTAAAATCTAGAAATTATAATAAGGTAATCTTATTTTTTTACCAAACAAATATTAGGGTAAGTTATTAAAATTAACAACAATGATTAAGAAAAAAACATCTTAACAAAGGACTATGCCCTTATCTTAAGGATCAAAATAAACTAGAAACTTGAAAAAAATCCATTTTATGGATATATTGTGTCCCTATACTCTCTTTAATCCATTTTGTACCATTATTAGAGCCACTGGTAATGGGAAAACATTGCTGGAATTCCATTTTCCAAAATTTACAAGAATTTCACTCCTCCTCCACTATAAAAATGCACTAACCCCTCCCATTAATTCACACTTATAAGGCACTTTGGATCACACATATATTACTCAATAACATCCCAAAAACCATAAAATAATCTTACAATACTCCCTTTGGTCATAAAAGATTCTAAGGAAGCCGTTTGGTGAAAACCAAACGGAGTTTCTCAAAGAAGAGGTAATATACTTCCTCAAGATAAATTTTTTTATTTTCATTATCTTCCCCACAAATCATCTTGTATCATGATTATATAATAAAATAAATATCTTAAATATAATGATATTTTTGATTATAATGTTTCAACCTATAAATATATACACCTCTATCTAATTATTAACAAACTTATCATTCTTCTATGCGACGAACTACCACCCCACAAAACAATGTTGTTCATTTTTCATTTACCACCTCTCATGGTTGGGAATTATGATGGTATATATTATATATATATATATATGTTATTAATTATTTATTTAGGCTTCAATAATTATTATACAAAACATACCTCCTTGTTTCAATTTTTTCTAAATATGGTAACTTTTCTTGTGGACGTGTGGACTACCGCCTCCTCAAAGCAATGCGATTCGTTCACACATTACATGGAACATATTAAGGATGGGTTTATTAAATGTATATGATAAATTTTAAATAATTATTCTATGTAAATGATATTATATATATTGATATATTTTTCATATACTTTCATTATTTCAGTATGATTATAAAATGAAAACTACGTTCATGTGGACGTACGACCTACTGTCTCCATGAAGATTGTACTTATTTTAATATATATATATATATATTATTGATTATTATAACTACATATATACTGAATATATGTGATATTTATATCATATTTGAAATTATTTAAATAATTAAATCAAGATCTAATTAATAGTACCACGAATAACAAGTCAAAACATGTATGGAAAACAAGGCGCTAACCCCAGAAAACGAAACATTAGCATCGAGTTATTTGGGGATGGGTATTATGAATTAATGTAAATAAATCATGGTATTATATTTACTAATATGGTTCATTTATATATTTATAATAAAATTATAACCAATATACATGTGGTTTTAATGAGTACAATGAGTATCAGACATAATGTAAGGTTTTTCTCATCTCAATTTTATTTCCACGAGACTTATGCCTTACTTAGCACTCCATTATATTTGTTAGTGTATATAATAACTAGGAAAATATTATATTATTATTATACAAAAATTTATAGGTATTTAAATATTTATTTGATGATATATGTTTCATTAAGTATATGTTTAAAATGTTACAAAATAGGTAAAGTTGTTTAATATAAATTTCCCTTCTTTGAGACACATGGCATGCACCTATTTTTATCTACAATGTTTATGAAATAATATTTAATAGATATATAATGAATATTTTTCCTTTAATGATATTTTATGATTCATTTAATTTTACTTAATGATATGGGTAGTATTATTCAAAGTTACCATGTGTTATGAGTATATTTCAATAGATTCGTCATTTATGGAGATTATTTATGATCATGATTTAATTATTGAAGTTTTAAGATCTATACTTGAATAAAAATAATTAATTTTATAATCCTATACTTTTTAATTATATATTCATGTATTATTACAATTTTATACTATTTGTTACCTAATAATTTTGAAAATGTTTTTAGGAAAATCCGATCTCTTTTCTCTTTTTGGTAAGAAATCTATTTTTTTTTTAAAATATTTCTAAAAATGGTTTTATTTTTTTTAAATGTTCATTAAAGATAATTTTAATTGAATAATTATTTGAAAAATGTATATGGTTTTAAAATATTCATTTATATGTTTTTAGAGCTATTTTCAAAGAAAACGTTTTTAAAAGATGTTTAATGTTTTTTAAAAAAATTCATAGAAGAGAGGATATTTTACTCAAGAATTGTTGTTAAAAGTGTTCTTCCATCTAATATTACATATATTTGTATTAAATATTCTTTTTAGGAAATGATCCAAGGGTTCAATTTATATTAGTTTTCATAATGATTTATGTATTGATGAAATGGAGTTTATGAAACCCATTTCTCTTTCATGGGTTATATGTTTATTAATGCCATTCCACTTCTATGTATTTTATGATTTTGAAACATGATTATTTTCATAGGTTTTGATTTGATGAAATGATTATGAAACCTATCTATATTGCATAGGTAATGATATGACTACATGTTTATGACACCCATTTTATTTCATTGGTTAGGATATGAATGTTGACGATGTTGTGGAACAAGTATGTATGATTTAATTATGAGATTGGTGGGACATATATATATATAATGGATTTGGTAAACATTGACATATCATGAGAGAGACATGGTTGGAAAGGGGAGTGAACTTGGTTCAGTAAGTGAACTTTTTTTAATATGGTCTTGGGATTGAACATCGATAACTAATATGGTTATAGGAGTGAACCATAACTTTCATGATGATATGGGTAGTGAACCCATAAAACAAAGATGTCCATAGGAGTGATGCCTTAAAATCTATGGAAATAATTTTATATACTTATGTGTCAGCCAAAAATTCTATGTCTTATTCCAATGTTATTCTTTCACGAATTTTAATATTGATTCCATTATGATTCATGACTTATAAACATTAAATATTTATTCCAGGATTCATGTTTAGGATCTCTATTTTTTAGGGTATGATCTCCTAATGTGATGATCATGTCATCATACCCTTATCATCATGTTTATTCTTATATGTTTCATTTGTTTTCCCCTACTGAGTAACTATGCTCCCCCTTTCTATGATTCCATTCCCTAGGTTTGGAGGATATTTTTTATGTAAGATATGTCTATAAAGGGATCTATTAATGGAGAACCTAGAGGGAGATAATGTGGCTTAGTTATGTATATGTGCTTACATTTCCCTGTTTCCAAAGGCACTAGACTAATACAGTCTTTAGGTTTCTATTTCTGTAATGTATTAAGTATTATGCAAAAAATATGTCATTCTAATTTATGTTAAGTGGAGGTCTCTGTATGTGGTATCTGAGAAAAGTTTTAGTTATTCTTTTGAATCTAGGATGAGAAAACCCTATTTATAACCATAAGGACATGTCTAACTATTATGAAACGTATAGAAAAATTTCCTGGAATTTTGGTAAATGATAGAGCATGACGTTTCCTAGAAATACATCTTTTTTATTGGATATTACAAGTGGATGTGGTTATGGAACATATGTACCAGGGTGAAAAATCCAAAAATGTGCATCAGGCGTGAGTCTACCACAACCTAGTATATAAAAACATTCCTTTTCACACATCTAGTTTGACACTCCTGGGGGATATGCTTTTGAAATTCACAAACTATTTACAAACCATCATGAAGGATTTAAATAGGATTTTCCAATAAATAACCTAGGATAAAATTAAGGTGTCATATATTAAATAAGATGTATAATTTTAGACATTATATAGGTTTTCGTCATGATTATGTGGTTTCCCACTATGATTATTGATTCTTACACTATGCTTCTTGGCTTTAGTCAATGAATGGAACCTAAAGTCACTGTGTCCATAATGAGTGTGAATGAAAATGAAGTGATTATTCCCTTGATAATATGAATTCTATGGGTATTGGAATGAAAAATATCATTTATATGCTTAGTCAATGTTCTCAACCAATAAAACATGATGGACTTCTAAATGTGCAAATGAGATAACAACATTCTATCGAGTCCTTCATGAGGCAACATACACATTATTTTATTGGGTATGCTGAAAAATCTTGTTTATAAATAATGGAAAAGTACCATTGAGAAGATATTATCCATTATCCAGTGTTCAGAACATGATAATATCATTTTGGCTATTTATCAGTTATAAGCGAAGAAAACTAGTGATGGGCTCTAATTAGGAATACAAGGCAGAAAGATGAAATTTAATCTATAGATTGGGATGATTTTAATAAATTATTTTTTAATAATTAATTTCCTCTAATTTTTCATATAAACTTGGATAAATAGTTTCTTGAGTTAAATAAAAGTGATAATGAATCATTAGGTTCCTATGAGGATAATATCATAGGACATCCAAGGTATGCTTATAGTATTGTCATCCAACCACAATTTAAGGTTGACCCATTCATAAATGTCATAATGCTAAGTCTACAAAGGGCATTGGACACATGAAACTTTAGTGTCTATGAAGAGATAGTGATTTTTGAAATAAAGGTTAAATTGGAGGTTGGAGTTATGTATCAATCTCATAGTTTTAAATAAAAGTAACATGGTGATCAAAGGGAAATATAAATACTGTGAAGAGAAGAAGATGAGATTTTATTTATGCTCTATGTGTGGAAAGTATCATGGAGGAATTTATCGTAAGGGGTATAATATATGTTTTTGATATTGAAAAGGATAGTCATCATGTATTTGATTTCTAAAGTGATGGGAAGAGGTCCTCTAAAAATGTGAATTGAGATAAAACTACACAGAATGATCTTCCCATACATAAGTGCTCCAAGTGTAAGGATAAAGGGTGTTATGCTAAATAGTCACCAAATGTAAGAGTAGGTTATTATGATCAGTGATAGAATCATATTAAATATATGTATAAATGTAAATCTCATTCAATTATGATCTTTGATGATGGGTGCAATAAAAACATGGTGACTGGTACAATTACCATTAACTCTAGAACTACTAATGTCTTATTTGATTCGGGAAGAACCCATTCATTAAAATATAAATAATTCTATTAGGGTATTAATATTCAACCCAAAGGATTAGATGTGGAATTAGTAGGGAAAATCCATAATGGTGTGATGATTTTATCTCAAATCTATGATTCCTCTTTAGTGGAATTTTTTTGGAAAGTGCTTCATGAAAATGTTTTCATTATTCCATTTGATGAATTTAATGAAATCTTAATCATTGACTTGATTTATATTTATAAATCCCACAACAATTTTCAATGAATGGATGTTACATTTGATATTTCAAACTATCATATGACTATCTATTAATGTGATGATAAGTATGAAATTCCTATGGAGATTACTTCTAGTGCATGGGTCTTTATTCCCATTCAGAAAGTTGGTCACAAATGGTTGGGTAGAAAATTTAAATTCATGATATTAAAATTATTTTGTACTTTGTGGATGTCTTTATTGAATAGTTTCCCAGCCTTTCACCTAAATGTGATGTTGATTTCCCAATAGAGCTCATACATGGTTCCACACAAATTTCAGACTCCCTAAAGAATTCTCAAAATTTAGTTATAGAATTTTAAGAAGAAATTCCCTGAAAACCATAATAAAGGATTCATTTGATGAATTGTGTCACCTTGGGGTGCACCAATTCTTTTGCGAATGTAAATACAGATCAATATGACACTCAATTTATTGTTGTGAGTTGAACAAGATCACGATCAGGAATAAGTATCCTTTTACCTACGTTGAGGACTTATTTGATCAACTTTTTGGATCTTAAAACTTATCCAATAATAAATTTTGTTTTGGATATCAGAAATTAATTTTCAAGGAAGTGGATAAAACATGAGGTCTTTTAGTAAAAGTTTTGGAAACTATGAAGATATAGTGATTCCTTTTGGTCTTACTAATTCCCCTTCTATCTTCATCAATTTGAGGAATTGAGTCTTTTGAGGTTACCTCAATTATTTTTTGGTAGTCATTATAGATGATATTATTATATATTAATATAGGAAGGATGATCATTTAGAGAACTTGATAATTTAAATGAAAACCCTAAGGAAGGATTAGTTGTACGAAAAAATTACTATGTGTAATTTTTAGCTACAACAAGTTTAATTTTTGGGTCACACAATCTCAATAGATGGTATAATAATATATCCTTCAAAGATGAAGGCTATGGAATTTTGGAATAGAATAACCATAGTGACTGAGATCCATATTTTTCTTGGGATAATTGGATATTATTCATGGTTTTTGCAGAATTTATCGTGACTATATAATCCTATAACCAAGTTAACTTTGAAGGGTTCCAAGTTCCTGAAGACATAATAATGTGAGGAAAATTTCCTTAAACTAAAGAGAAGCTTAATTATTGAACCTATTGTTATATTATCTAGTAGTATATAAGGGTTTTTAAACTATAGTAATTCTTACAATAATTGATTATGAATTTTTCTTAGGACAAATAACATTTTTATATGTTATTCCTCATTATAATTGATGATTCATTAAAAAATTACCCAAAACATGATTTGGATTTAGTAGTGGAAAATTTTTCATTAAAGAAATTGAGGCATTATCTTTATAGAGAAAATTGTGATATATATACAGATTATAAAATTTGGGAATATATATTCATAAAGAAGGAGTTTAACATGATCTAGATAAGATGGTCAGAGAATATAAAGGATTATGTTTACTCAATACATTACCACCCTGAAGAAGTGGACAAGATGGCCAATGATTTTAGTCAAAATGATCATGTTATCTTTTCAATGTTGAGGATCAAAAAGAGATCCAATATTTCTGTGTTTTAAATTGATGTAAATGGAAATCTTAATTTATGGGAAAAACTATTTTCTTTCTCAATTGAATGTTCAACCCTATACCAAATTGAATATTAAAATGTCACAAAAGGAGGATTTAGAGCCTTAAATGAAGGTAAGAAATGTTCCTGGGTTTAACCTTGACCAGGATGTAGTGATATGGTTTAGGAATTATGTATGTGTTTTGTACATACCGAATTTGAAGATGGAGATATTAGAGGAATGTCATAGTTCTTCATTATATATTCATCCTAGAAGTGTGAAGATGTATAGATACATGAAAGAGTAATCCTGGTGGGATGGAATGAAGATATATATATATATGATTTTGTGTCATAATGATTGGTATTCAATATAGTTAAAACATAAAGTCAAAAGTATAAGCGGATATTGAATCAATTTCCCATATCTGAATAGAAATGTGATAAAATCACTATAAACATTCTCATTGGACTCCGTAAAAAATATAAATGGTTCAATGCTATACAGGTAGTAGTCGATCTTAAAAATAATTCAATACACTTCATTTCTATTAGAGAATAATTCACTCTAGATTATCTTTATAGGATATACATTATGTGTTATGTTTTCATGGAGTACCAAACTCTATTGTATTTGATCAAAATATGAGGTTTACCTTAATGTTATGGGGAAGACTTAAGTAAAAAATTGATATAGAATCATTTTTCAACACTACATAGAATCCTTATATGGATGGTCAGCCTAAAATCACAATTCATACCATGGATGATATAATGAGATATTGTTTTTCATATTTCAATGTTGTTTGGTATCAACACCTTCCTCTAGTTTAGTTTAATTACAATGATAGATTTAACTCAGGAATTTTTATGGCCTCTTATGAATCCTTCTATGGGAAGAAATATAGTTCTCTAACATTCTAGGATAAATTTGGAGGAAGAAATCTATTGGGGCATGATATAGCTAATGAAATGGTAGATAAGGTTAAAATCATTAAAGACAATATCAAAGAAGCTCAAAGTCAGTAGAAAAGTTATGTTGATAATAATCAACATGATCTATAATTTGAAGTCGATGAGACGAGTTTTCTATAAACATCCCCATCGAATAAGGATATGATATTTTGGTAGAAAGGGAAACAAATACGTAGGTATATAAGTCCCTCATAAATTATTGATCAAATTAGGATGGTAACCTATCATAGGAAACTTCCTCTAAATTTCACTCAAGTCCACAGTGTGTTCCATGTATCTATCTAGGGTAAGTACATACCTAAACCATCACATGTAATAAAATTAGAGGTCATACCACTAGAGAATGATCTCTCTTACATGGAATGACTAGTTGAAATTATGAATCATATAGAGAATATTATATATAAAAAAACTTTTCAATGTTTTGTCGACAAATCACTAGTTAGAGGAAGCTATGTTGGAAATTGGTTATATGGTGAGGCAAAACTATCCTCATTGGTTTATATCAGAATATCAAATTTTGAGGGAGAAATTCATTTTAAGGGGGTACATTGTAACACCTCGAGTTTTTTAGAACAATTTTTAAATAAATTAATTTAATTTAAATTCTTGAATTTCACACTACACTATGTTATTATTTTTTCTATGGTATAATGATATTATCTTGTGATATAGGAAACACTGAATAAGCTTGCGTTACAAGTAACACTTAGTTTCTACGAAACAACATATTATTATTATAATGAGATAGTTATAACCTAGCCATTAAAATTAGTAATATGAATATTGATAAATACTTTTTAAATATTAGTTATAATGGTTTTATATAAATAAACCATATTGATAGTGAGACATATAAGTTTTAGTAAAGTCCTTATATATTTGAAAATACAATTTTTTTAAAAGAGATACTTTTTATATTGTTATATAAAAAATAATAAAATTAATTTCATAAAATTTTAGAAATTGAATTTTTTAAAATAAAATTTATTTTGGAATTGATAGTGTCAAAAATATGTTATAGTGAATATATGGGATTATTCTGAAAAACATCATTTTTTGATGAAAATCAACAAATACTAAATTTTAATTTAAAAATAGTTTATCATATAATATATTTATATTGTTAATTTACTTTTAATTTTGTTTAAAAGTTTAATTATATAATTTCTATATAAATTAATTAAATTTAGGTCATGGGAAGTATTTTCACATTGAAATTGGATATAAAATCATTTATAACTTTTAAAACTATTCTCTCAAAAACCCAATGTCATGAAATGTCTCGTAGATTTATTTTAAATTTACTTCTTCCACTTATGTTATTGGAATTTGGAAAAAATTATTCAATAATTGGAGTTAGAATAATTTTAAAATTTTAATAATCAAAAATTAGTTTCTGACAAAAAATTGTAGTTGAAGTGATTAAAATTAATGACAACTATTTGAATACAAAATTAGCATAATAAGGGACTAGTCCCTAAACATAAGGCCCAAATGACATATATATTTGATTAAAATCCATTGGATGGAAATATTTCTACTTAATTCTCTCTTTTATCAGTTTTGGACCATTATTGGAGCCACTTTTTATGGGAAAAACATGGGTGGAATTCCATTTTAAAAAAATTAGAATAATTCCACTCGTCCTCCACTATAAAAAGAAACTAAACCCTCACACTTATTCACACATCAGAATTCATTTTAATTATAAAAACACTACAGTAATATCCTCCAAAAAATAATACATTTAACTTAGTATACTCACATTGGGAATAAAGCCATCCAATGAAGCCCTTGGGTGAAAACCAAAAGGAGTTACCCAAAAAAGAGGTAACATCCTTCCTCAAGATCCTTTTTTTTATTTTCATTATCGACCCCATAAAATATTCTTATTTCATGATTATATAATACACATCATATAATAAATATTGATTAATTTTGTTATTGTAAGGTTTTTACCTAAACTTACATACAATTCCATCTAATAGTTAACAGAATTACAGTTCTTGTGTATAGTGACCGACCACCTCACGAAATGTTGTTGATCTTTTTTCCTTTACCACTTATTAGGATCATTAATTATAAGAAACAATATATTTTTATTAAATATATTATATATTTAGTATTTCTTTGAGATTTTGGTATTCTTATATAAAATATACCTTCTTGGTCTCTATTTTTTATAAATAAGATAACTTTGTTTGTGGACGTGTGGACTACTGCCACCTCAAAGCGATGTGATTCATTTGAACATTACATGGAATGACACAATTTTGGGTTTAGTATAGTTATATGATATACAAAAAACAATAATTTTAATTTTATTATAATATATATTCTCATATTTTTCATTTAAATTATCTCTTTGATTATGATAAAAAATGGAAACATCGTTCCTGCCAAGGTACGACCAACTGTCTCCATGAATAATTTATTTCATTTAATATTTACATCTGTTATAGATGATTATAAATACATATATAATGACTATATATGATATTAATATCATTTTTGAATTCTATAAATTATTAAATCTTGATCTAAGTATGAGGGTTGTGAATAATAAGTCAAAATATGATGGAAAAACAAGGTGGTTATCACCACAAACATAACATTAGAATGGAGTTATTAATGAACAGGTTTTAAAAAGTCATATGATAATAATATATTGGGTCATATATAATAATATGGATCTATTATAGATTTATAATTTCCATATTATTATTATAAATTATGTTTTAATGAGTACAATTAGAGTCAAGACATAAGGTAAGGGGTTTCTCGTCTCACTTTTATTTTAGCGAGACTTATGCCTTGTTAACCACTCAATTATTTTTTGTGGTGTATATCAATACATTAAAATAAATATTGTTTATTAAAAATAGGTTTATGGGAATTTACATATCCATTTTAGTTTCTCTCTTTCTTGTGTTTTATGTTTCCAAGGGTACCAAATCAGTATTGTAGTTTTGTCTCAATTTTCCTTCTTTGAGATACATGCCACGATATGCACGTATGTTCTTATATGAGGTGTATACACTAAATTTTGACATGTTATATGATCAATAAAATTAATTTAATTATAATTTAAGATTAATTAATTTAATTTTCTTATATGAGGATTATAACGAAAATTTACCATGTGGTATGAGTTTATTTCAATAATCTCATCTTTTATCAGGATTGTTTATGATTATGATTTCATTGATGAAATAATATGGTCTATGCTTCAAGAAAAAGCATGAATTTTATTATCTTATTCTTAGTCACTATATATTCATTTATAATTACCATTTCATAGTCTTTTGTACTTAATATAATTAAAGAAATGTTTCTATGGAAATCCAATCTCATTTATCTTATAGGACAAAAATCTATTTTATTCAAAAAATCACATGTTCAAATAAAATTACAATGTTTTTTCCATATAAAATTTATGTAAAAAGGATTTCAAATGGAATTTATGGATTTTAATGATTCATTTATATGTTTTCATATATATTTTCAATGAAAAATGATTTCAAAAATGTTTTTTTTTATTTTAAAAAGTACTTTTTAATGACAAAATGATATTTTCCTCATGAAATGTTTCTAAAAGGATATTTAAAATTTATTTTACATAAGATATTACATATTTTTATCTTAATTATGATGTTTTAGGAAATGATCCAATGGTTTCATTCATATTATTTCTCAGAATTTTTATGTATTGATGGAATGATGTTTTTGAAACCCATTTCTCTTTCATGGGTTCTATGTTTGTGAATAATGTTCCTCTTCCATAAGTTTTATGCTTTTCAAGCCCACTTTTTCCCCTGGGATATGATTTGATGAGATATTTATGTAACTTGACTTTTTTTCATGCGTAATGATATGATTACATGTTTATGACACCCATTTCATTTTATTGGTTATCATATGATTATTTATGATTTGGTGGAATATGTTTGAATGATTTCATTATGATATGGGTGGGACCTTTATCTAACTCAATTTAATTGGGTAATTACTTATATACCATGAGATAAACATGAATGGAATAGTTAGTGAACTCAGATCAATAAATTTCATTTTCAGCTAAGAGGGTATTCAGAGTGAACCTCCACTACTAAGAACACCATTGGAGTGAACCATGAATACCATGTTGGTATGGTGAGTGAACCCATATTAGTAGTGATTCCTTTAATACTATAGAAATAATTTAAAATTCTTATATGCCTTCCAAAAAGTATATGTATTATTTCTATGTTATAATTTCATTGCTTATTCTCTTGATTCCCTAATGATTTATGTCTTATGAACAACTAATCATTATTTCATGATTCATGTTTATAATATTTTTATATGTGGTATGAACTTATAATGCCATGATCACATTCTCATACCCTTATTCTGATTTTTTTACTTACAGATCTCTTTTTTACCCTTAATGAGAAATTGAGATCACCCCTTTTTATATTTACTTTTCCCATGATATGAAGATATTTATTATGTATTATATGTCTAATATGGGTGATACTTATGGAATACCTAGTTGGTGATAATGTACCTCAATTATTTACTAGTGTTTCTTTTTCCATGTTTCCAAAGGCACTAGACTAATACAATATTTGAGAGTCTATTTCTGTAATGATTTAAGTATTCCTCAAAAAAGATGTAAATTTAATGGTTATTAAAGAAAGGGTCACAATATTAACCTTACTAGATAATAAAATAATCTCAATTAAATCTTCAATTAGTCCATATGTCCTCAAATCTAATAAAGGAGAGCATTTATATGAGGGGGCAGTTACTAATTGTTATCTATAAAATGATTCAACTACAATTAATCTATACATAACCTGAGGGTATCATATGGTTTATTGGATAAATAAATGGTGAACCCTAAAGAGAATATAGGGTCATACGAACCCTTTGTCTTCTAGGTCTCGTAAATTTATTGAGTTCTAAAATTTCAGTAGGATATATCAATTATAGTGGGTTATATACAAGATTCAGTAAGGGAATGATCTCTACAGTGATGGTACATCTCTCTTAGGGGTAGTCCAGAAAAGACATCAATACAAAAATATCTATATTGTTATATTTTTGAGTAATTTTATCTTATTTTACTCCTTGATCATTTAGAAAAATAAAATAAAACTGGAACGACACTTTGCATAGCCCAAAAAGACCGGGTCCATCTCGATTTTCATGGACATATCATTTACACTTGTGAATATAGTTACCTCACATGGGTGATTAAAAAGACACCCTATGGTGTTAAAAACTAATATTGGGGTAATAAATAACTGATCTATCCATATAGAGAATAATTTCAAAGACAATCACCTCAGGGGAAACTAGATCCATAAGAAACATTAATAGGAAAACCCTAAGTGGAACTCTTTACATTGGAGTACACTCTCTGATAATACTCCAAACTGAGTATCAAGAGAAATCACACTAAAAAGGTACTGTCTTTAGATCCCATCAATTTCCAAAATATCCAAATATATAAATGATTGTGAAGTGCCTATATCATGAAAGGTATGTACAAAAATCCAGGAAACTAAAATCATACCCTGTAATGTAGAAATTTTAACACATTAATCCTAAGGGAGAGGCTATACTGTATGTAACTCGCCTGATTCAGGGGCCTATGCTATAAGATGACCTCCATGAGTGTAATGATGTGAACTTTTATAAATGAAATTACTTCTATAAATGAGTAAATTTCTTATTTATAAAATATGTTATAAAAACACATGTAGTAATTTGTATTGTTTGGAGTATTATATGGTAAAAAAATTAAAATTCCATTTAGAATCAAAACCATTGATAATACAGTTATTGTAAAGTGACCATTAAGGTTAGTATATTATTTTTTTAAAAAAATTAATTTTAAACAGACATAGTGATGTCCTTGAACCGTATGTTAATACACAAGGAATCTTATTTATAAAATCTATTCTGGGAAATAACAACACTATCATTTTCCATCCACCGAGAACAAGATGATATTAAATAACTAAATCATGAGTGAAACCATTTAGGTTTGATGTTCAGTCCTATTAGGATCGTATCCCAAAGTAATTCACTAATCTATCACCAGAAAATATCACCCTCACACACCTTGTCTATAGATAATTCATAGGTGTAATAAATGGAAATGTATTTATACCATAATAGTATAAATTTTTATAATTTTAATAAAATATTTTTTTGTATAGATTTTAATACTTTGTAATGATTAAATAGTATTCTTGAAAAAAATTATATTTTGATACGGTTAAACATAAATTGTTTTGGACATATATAGTTTCATTCATGAAATCATTTTTGATGAATTGAATAATTTTTGAAATAAATAGAATTTAAATAATATATTATTTATCAATATTATTTAATAAATATAAAATATAATATAAATCTTCAAAGACAAATGTAAATTTTGTATCGATCAGAAAACAATTAATGTCAAAAAACATACATTTTTAATATATATGGATTTTTATATAAAACATTATTTATCATATTTAGATAATTATTTTTATAAAATAAACAACTTTTCCAAATCAACATGTTAAAATTAGCCAACATTTATTGTTTCATTTTTTTTGGATAAAGATAAATGTTTTGGAAAAAATTAAATACATTATAATTATAGTGCGTAATATGAAATCATAATGCCCAAAATGTGACATAATATATTCCATAAAATGTATCCACCACAAAATACATAATATAACTTAAAAATAATTTTTTATAATGTTATTATATTAAATTTATAAAACCTCAATGAATCCTCTAAAACCTATATTTAATTTTAATGTCTAAAAATAAATTATTTATAAAAATTACTCACTTACACATCACTGAGGGAATTATTATAATTTTTATGATTCATAACTTTACAAGATAATAGAAAAAACACCTATTTAGTAGAAACTATTATATAAAATCATGTTACTTTTTTGAATTACTTCATCATATGGAGCTCAAAATCGACAGCTAGAAATCAATAAAGAGTGATCCTTTCTATTTATTTATATATGCACTATACCTCCCATTCATCTTCACCCCAAATGATTTTATAATGATTTAAATCTACCCTTATATCTATATAGTCCCTAAAGAACCAGTATTATCTTAATAAGCTCCTCCCTCACTATTAGATGTGACCTCAACAAGGGATATGATCCTTCTCCTCTTTATTCCATAACCTTATTTATTTTTTAAATTGATTCCCAATTGATGAAGAAGTGATATATTTTTAAAAATACATCATATTATACTTATTATTTATAATTTATGATATAATACATTATCTATCATTCACCCCTTCTATTATCGCTTATGTATACATGTTATTTCTACTGAAATTATCAAGAGATTTTCCATGAAAAAACTTTTTATAGTGAATACCCACCTCCATTTTGAGTTAAGGAAATTCAGGTAGTTTTATCTAGCCTAAATGGATTGTGTATTTAAATGTATTTAAACCTTACTACACAATAACAGGTTTAAAATAGACGAATGATATCCTTATGTTGCATGATATATGTGGTAGACTATTGAATGTACATGATTTGAAAGTGACAGGCAATATTGGAATTATATATCCCTCCAATGCATTTGGTAATGTTATAATCTCCTAAGATTGCATGTTTGGTGTATGGGAGGTTATCTTACGTAAACTATGTTATATTGTCTCTGATTTTATACTAGACTTATGTTTATGATATAATTTTATCTATTCTTTCTACATTCCAATATTTCTGTCATGTTATTATGTTATATCGTTCCTCATTATACGTGATTATGATTCTCAAACATCCTATTTTACCTTTATATTATTCTTCAATCACATGTAATTATTAATTTAATGATCAATATAATAAGGAATGAATTAAAAAAAAACCTTTACAATACGTAAAAATAATAATAATTGAATGGAAATGAAAATGGAGAGAATTCCATTACCCGAAAGAGTTGTTCTTAAAATGTTAGTGTGGGACCTTGAGGGATTATAAAAAACTTTGGGGAACACAATAGGTGTCAAATATACTAGAAAATAATAGAGAATGAATTTAGAGTTATGTGGAAGATTGAATAGGTTGGAACTTGTAGAAAAAGTGGAGGAATTCTACAATAATTTCCAAATATAGGTCATAGAAATCTCAGTTTTGGAAAATGTAAATCTATTGGAATTTACATGGGTTCTTCTCATGGTATTTGACATTTGAATCATATTTTATGACATTTTAAAACCTTATTAGGAAAAAACATTTATTAATACTCCATTGGACATGAAAAGGTAAATTATCCCAAAAATAATGTTTTAAAAAACAAATTTTCTAGTTTAGAATTCAGAAAATAACCTATTTGTTTTGAAATTGATTAAAATACATTAAAATACTCAATATTAATGAAATATCATATTTTGGGTCGTGTATGTTTTTTAATTAATTTTTATATCATTATAACATACATGTGACAACACAAAACATATCAAAAACCCAAAACTATTTTTTACTATTCACTAAAAAATTATTTATATCAAAAAATTATAAAAAATCACCACAACATAATTTAGATTTTATGAATTAAAATAAAATATTCATTTTAAAAAAATAGATTATAAAAACTCTAATTTTAACTATAAAATATAAGCATCCTTATTTATTGAAAAGTAACATTTTTTAAGACATGATAAAATTTCAGAAACATATAAAATCTACTAGGAACTCAAAAAAATAGGTTATCAGTTATATTTTAAAAATATTGTTTTAAATATAATTTTTAATTTAAAAATATTATTTAAAAATTTATAGTTTATTATAAATGTGTATATATTTATTTATATAAAATACAATTTAGTTTTCTTTTTTATGTCTGAAAATCAATTTTTAAATTTGTATTAATCATACATTTTATTATAAAAATTTATTGGAAGAATAAAATTGTTGGTGTATCCAATTTATTTATACTAATGTGATTACACTTAAAGTAACTAAGGTCTTCAAAAGTAACCCCTTATTAAACACACATACTATTTATGTGTAATTTGTGTGATGGTGGTAGTTTCATTAGTGGCTCGGAAAACATTTATCGAGTGATAATATCAACTAACTTGAACTTCTCCTATAAGAATTTTTCTTCAAGCCTAAATTGTTGATTCTTGGATTGGGATTAGTGAAGGGTGAATCCTCATGATTCTAATTCCATCCCAAGTTCTCAAAAATGAGATTCTAACAATATGACTCTATTTGTTGAGGTCATTGTTTCTCCTTTCAACAACAATTATCCTTTATTATTACCTATCATAAAACCTAATTATAATGGTAAAATTACCATCCATGGGTATAGTTTCCAATGTTCAATTTTACTAATGGTTATATTGAGCAATGTCCATATTTGATCAATGGTTATATAATGTTTTAATCCTAATGGTCACATTTCCCTTTATACCTAATAAATACCACTTTATTATTTCGATCAATATTCAATATAATTCCTCCGAAAGATATAAATTTTCATTTTCAAAGACATTGATAGGTTTATTAATATTTTTATTCATTGGAATTATGTTGGATATGGGAAAGGTGATTCTAGTAGATATGGGTGATCCATATTTTCCCATATTAGGTTTTATATTTTAAATCTTTTTTCTTGTTGTAAAATTTGGAAATTTCATTGGTTTAATAGATGAATAATGTAATGATATTTATTAATGAGATACAGTTTTGTTGTTTTATCTATATTTTTATGTGTATAATATTATATAATATATAACACTTGTTTATTCAGGAAAAAGTATCATTTAAAAACTCAGGGTCTTTATATTCTTCCATCATTCAGAAATTTTTCCCAAAAATAACAACTCATATTCTAAGTTGAGAATTGTTGAGGTTATTTTAGTTCAATTGTTTTCTCAAGTCCTTGTATTTCCTATTTATACTTATGGTTCCTCTAAAATAATTTAACATGGTTAATTATCTAGCTGCATAGATCTTTTTCCCTATAGTCCAAGATATCCACCAGATGCTCCTCATAAGAGAGGTCATTCTATAATTGTACCCCATTTGAATTTATTAGATGTGATGGTTCAGGTTTTTACTTTCTTAAGAGGGATACATGGAAAACATCATGAATATGATCCATATTTTGTGGAAGTTCTAGAAGATAAGCCACAACTACTATGTGATCAAGGGTTTCAAAGGGGACAATATACATGGGACTATGTTTCTATTTCCTTCCAATTTACATGCATCTATCCAATGGTGATATTAAAAGAAAAAAAATGTATCCAATAGAAAAAATCAATTTCCTTTGACATTTTTTTTCATAACTCTTGTGGTAGATATGAAAAACTTTTATATGGTGTTTCATGGAGTGAACCTTTTATTTCATATATTGAATAAGATTAGACTGAAGTAGCTTTCTCTCATAAAAATGATTCAAATAATTATGATATCAACATCTCATTCAATATATAGATTCTTATAGTGGAATTTGGATACTCGAGTAGAAGTCATTGTATGAGAACTCAACTAATGGGAGGTGTTGATCCCATCCACCTTTATATTCCATTAAGCATGTAATCAACATGTCCTTAATTGTATGAATATTCCACTCATATTTTCTATTAGTTTGGGGGTATTAGGTCCTATTAATAGTCAATTCAGTATTTTTCATATCTTCAAGATCTCTCTATAATTTATATGTGAACCTTGGATCATGATCAGAAATGATTGAAGTTGGAGACCCGTGCATCCTAACAACTTCCTTTACGTCTATCATGAAAAGTTAGTTTAGATATAAATATTACCGAATTGTGATGAAAACAGTTATCTTAGTGATTCAATTAACTCTAAATGATATCACATTATTTACTTTGGGAGTTCTTGGGAGACTATTGATGATTTCCACTGTGATATTTTCCCACTTCTATGTTAGTATGGGTAGTGGTTTCTATATCCATTTTGGAATTTGTCGCTCCGCCTTCACTTCTTGAAACACAAAAGACTTTTTAGTATAGTCAAAAATATAATTTTTCATATTATTACATAAATAAATACCTTAAAGATCCATATAATTCTTAGTGATTCCAAAATTTATAAAGAATATAGAGAAATGAGCTTTATCCATCAAATTATTCTTTAACTCCAAGATGGATGAGACATATAGACCTATATGAAATTTTGGAACACTTTTTTGATCAATATTGAACATAGGTAACAAACCATTCTTCCAAAAACTATATCTTATTTGGTATCGAAGGATCATCTCATTGATATTTAGTTATCTTCTCAATTAATGATGGTTGAGAAATCATTTGGGATATGATTGATGATTCCCTTGAATCCTCATTATTTACTTCACTAATGGGTCTTTCAGGGTGAATGCATCGACAATTGTTTTCCCTTCCAGAGTGATAATGAGTTAATCATTCAATGAAATTAAGAATATCCCACCATATCCATTATCTCATGCTTAATTTTATTTGTGTACATGATCATAAAATTCAAAAATGTATTGTATTTGTATATATCACTTTTCTCCCTATCTAGATAGTTCCACTATATATTCAGAGAAAAAATGATTGGAACTGAGTCTACTCCATTAATATAATTATTACACAAAATATTATTTAAATTTACGGATTCATAAACTACCACCATTTTATTTTTTGGGAGCATACACCCAAGACATTTCAGAGATGCATCATTATAGATAAAAAATCCTTCCCTCATAGAGGTTCGAGTAATTGCAGGTGCAATAACCAATATATTATTTATTTAATGGAAACTTTATTGACACTATATTGTCCAAATAAACATATATCCTTTTTGAGTTAACATAATTAGTGGATTAGTTTTTCATGAAAATATTTTAAAAAAACACCTATAATGTCCCGCTAAACCAAGGAAACCATCAATCACAGTTATGATTGTAGAAAGAGGCCACTACTATACAACCATTATCTTGGTGGAGTCAAGTGAAATTCTTCCATTGGTTATAATTTTAACCAATAAATAAAAAAAATTAACTATAATTAACATTTTCTATATCTCCCTAAGAGATTCTTCATCCTTATAGTATTCAATATAACACTCATATCATCCTCATACTCCTCGCAACATCTGAAATATTTCAGAATATCACCAATAAAAACTTCCATGAATTTATCAAGGTATTCCTTAAAGATAGTATTCATATAGTCTAAAAATATAGCAGGACCATTAGTAAATCCGAATGTTATAACAAGAAAATCATAATTCATATATCTTGTTTTGAAGGAAGCCTTTGGAATTTCTTCTCTTTTCACCTTCAATTGATGGTACCCAGACCGAAGGTGAATCTTTGGGAGGAATTTAGCCCTATGAATTTGATCAAATAAACCACCAATCCTTGGGAGAGGGTACTTTTTCTTCACTATGATCATATTAAGTTCTCAATAATCAATGTAGAGTTACATTGATCAGTCCTTATTCTTTACATAGAGAACATATGCTTCCAAAGGAAACATACTTGGTGGGATGAATCCATTTTCCCAATGATATAGAATATTTTTTCTTTATTTCATCTAACTACAAATTTTTCATTCCATATTTTGTCTTTGAAATCAGATTTGAGTGAGGTATGAATTTTATAGCGATATCTACATCTATTTCTTGGCGAGGTCGAGGTGAATATTCCTCTAATATGTCATTTTATTCCATAAAAATGGGTACATTATCAAAATTTATTCTTTAATTTCCATCCATCTCCTCAATGAACTTCTCCATAAAGATGGATATGGGAGGTTATTCTAGAAAAATATCTAGCAGAGATATCTCTGTTTTGAAAATGATATAGATTTTCCATTCAAGACTACTAAATTTTAATTTCATTAGAAGTTGATCTTAGAATTATAATTTGAGATCTATTCCATGACTAGTGTAGTGTTGAACTCCACCATAGGAAAGAATACTAGATTTCTAATGAGATTATATTCAATAATGTTAAAATATGAGTTTCAACACAATATTAATTCTAGGATAATCCCTCTAGGAGTCATGACTGATAACTATACTTATAGAAACTCAAGTGTTGATTGTATATTATTTGAAAATTTTTATGTAATAATGGAATGTGAAGAAACTAAATAAAAAATTTCTTTCTATATTTGATTTAAAAATGAGTGTAAATGTCAATATATCAGTTGGAGCCTCTACTTTAGCTATTTTGATTAAAAAAATAATGACCCTGATCTCTTGGCATATGTTGATGTTGATGGTTGTTTACCTTCATTATTTACTAATTTGGATATTTATTGACAGTATTCCCAATCTATCCACCCATGCTATCCGCCCAATATATCCACCCAAGGTACCCACACATGAAGCATTGAAAATTAGGTTTGGTATGCACCATCTTCGCTTTTTTATTAATGTTGAGAATTTGAATCTTCACATCACCCTGAAGTTCCAATCTATATGACCGTATCTTAAAAACTTGTAACACTTTACACTTCAAATAATGTAGTTCCCCAAAAGTTTCTTATGAATGTTTATAACATGTGAAGTTTCAATTTCATTACTCCTCTCATATGATCAAAAATATTCCAACGGTTTGCCTTTATTGTCTCTTCTTCCCATTCAACCAATGTGGCCACTACATTTTTCAAAAGTACAATTCAAACATCAAAGAACACAACACTATATGCTTCTAGATTTCATAATACCATAATTTTAAATAACTCAGATAATGGGGTCTCGTTACATTGAAAAATATACCATCTTTACAATAGGGTCCAAAAAATATATATAGGTGTATCAATGGAGTCTTGTAAGTTTCATTTCATATCTTCCCACTAATTTAATTTCCTTCTTCTAATGCTCTAATAATTACATATCAATTTTTTCACATCAAACAGGGATATTATATATTGAAAAAGATTCTAAATAACCACTCCCAATCTATTGAATCATTCTCACTTTGTGCATTCGAGTTTTTAATTAATTTCCTCCTTTGACCAGATTTTCTTTCAAGTAGTACACTATTAGGGTGACTTTGTCCAGCTCTGATCATTGGAGTAATGAAAATATATTTTATATTGAGGAAATCCAATGTTTAAAAATCAATATATCAGTAGATCCACTAATGAAATTTGGTTATTGTTAGGTCGGATAGGGTAATGGAAGATGGTCTAGAAGGGGGGGGGGGTTGAATAGACCAGATTAAAAATTTTAATCAAATAAATTAATTATCAAAGGTAATTATTAAATTTCATTAGCAGCGGAAAAATTAAATAATGCAAGGATTTTTTTTATAGTAGTTCGCTCCAATGTGGGCATACTCTACTCTTATACCTCTCTACTCGGAGAGAGATACGCGAGAACTAAAAATGATTTTTAAAGGCGAATCATAACCCAATTACAAAATCCTTTTCTAGTAGAGGGATAACCATGACACTGACTTTTGTGGGGGGAGTCACAACCCTTACAAACTGACTTTAGATACCGGGAGTCACAACCCAAACAGTCTTGACTTTAGATATAGGAAGTCACAACCCTATGATATTGACTTTAGAATCTGTGAGTCATAACCCGAGGAAAAAGAATATCAAATAATGATTTTGTGTGCAAAAGCATAAACAGAAAAATAAGAGTGCGTGTGAGAGATGGGAAGTAGTGTTACAGACTCAGAACCAGATGAAAGAGAAGATAAAAATTAAATCCCCGGTAATGTTTCTTGATGTTTATATTAGCATGTCTTGTCAATGAAATTGTAATCGAAGCATAATTAATTCAGTGCTTGAGAGACCGAGCATGTGGTGAAGCAAAGTGTAATAGGACATTGCAAATGCACAGCAGATTCATAGTTCACAACACTTTCTCTTTTTTTATTGTGTAGTATATACTGCAAGAGAGAAATATATATATAGAGAATAAAAATATCAAACAGGTGCAACAACTCTGCTTCCTTAGGATATTCAAAATAAATTAAGTTAAGAGATCCCATAAATATTTCCCTAAAAATAGAAGAACCGTTACCTTTTTATTCTCATAGAATAAATATCTAATAAACGAATTCAAAATATTTTGAATAAGTCTTCCAATAAAATATCCAGAACAACAAAATCATTGAATGATTAAAAACAGAATATTAAATCCATTTAAAATGATTTAAACGAAGTCAAAACAGTTCCTAAAAACTAGCAGCAAATTCTGAAATTAAATTCAAACATTTAAATTTAAACAATCATGAAATGTCCAAATTTATTTATAAAAGACATTGAAGAACGTTATTAATTTATCTCTCTCAATATAGCACCAAAAACATTAAAAACTTTTTCATTATGATCCTTATAATTAATGAGGATATTACAAAAAAAATCGTTAAAAAATAATCCATATATTTGCAGAAAATCAATTTTTAAAAAATTACACAGAATGAATGGTAACTTCAGGATGAACAGTAACTTCGAAGTGAAAAAAACGTAACGTAGGGTATGAATAGTAATGTAGGGTATGAACAGTAATGTAGGTTATGAACAGTAACGTAGGGTATGAACAGTAACATAGGGTATGAACAATAACGTAGGGTATGAACAGTAACGTAGGGTATGAACAGTAACATAGGGTATGAACCATATTTTTGAGATAAAAAAATGAACCCTACTTTTGATAAAAAAATGAACCATAATTTTGATAATAAACGAACCATACTTTTGATAAAAAATGAACCATAATTTTGATAAAAAAATGAACCATACTTTTGATAAAAAGAATGAACCACGCTTTTGATAAAAAATGAACCATAATTTTGATAAAAAATGAACCATACTTTTGATAAAAAATGAACCACACTTTTGATAAAAAATGAACCATAATTTTGATAAAAAATGAACCATACTTTTGATAAAAAAATGAACCAGACTTTTGATAAAAAAGAACCATACTTTTGATAAAAACAATCTGGACAGAATGTTGTGAGAAATTTCAATGAATTTCTAATGGCTCTTAACAACTGATTCAGACTTTTGTAAAAACTAATAATTTGTAGAAAAACTCATTATATTTCCACCAAAATAAGAATCAATTAAAACCGACTTCAATAGTTCTGTAAATCATTAAAAAACAGAATCAAAACAATTCTGAAAAAACTGCTACTTCAAAACAGCATATCATAATTTCAAATAATTAAAAGTCCATTCAAACGATATTTTTAGACTTTTATGTAAACTAATGAAATCAAGATAAACATTTTACCTTTCCATAAAAATAAGTTTCATAAAAATTTGACAAATTAATAAGTTGAAGTAAAATAAATACATAAATGTTTTAAAATAGTGAAATGTAGTGTTTCAAAAAAACATAGTAGCAACGTCGTTGAATTTTTTGAGAAATAGATAAGCATTTTCAAACTTCCTCATTAATTAATAAAATATAAATAAATATATTATATTTCCGACGTGATAAAAATCAAATAAATCCAAATAACATAAATTAGGATATCATTAAAATACATAATAAAAGTAATCAAACAAAATCATATGAAATCAAATTAAAGGAAATATGCACATGCACACACAAACTCCCCCTTTTTGTTTGATTACAAAACCAAAACATTTACACCATAAATGAATTTTTAAAATGATTAAAACCAAATTATTTCTCCCCAAAATTTCTCTCCAAAACATCTCCCCCTTTTTGTAAATAAACAAAAAGTGAAAACATGCTCCCCCTAAACAAATGCCACAAAAAATTTAACATTCCAACATACCAAGAGAAAATGTAATTTTCTCCAACCGAACTGAGTCTAAAGGCTTTGTAAAAATATCTGCAAGCTGATTTTCAGAAGGGATAAATTCTAAAACAATATCACCCTTATTTACATGTTCTTGAATGAAATTAAATCTAATATCTATATGTTTTTTCTAGAATGTTGCAAGTGGTTTTTAGACATAGAAATTTAAGATGTATTATCACAATAAATTGGTAGTTTATCATGATAAGTCCCAAAATCACATATAATTTACTTAATCCATAAACATTGAGCACAACAACTAGTAGTAGAGATATATTCGGCTTCTGCAGTAGATAAATCAACAGATAATTGTTTCTTAGATGACCAAGATATTAAAAAATTTCCCTAAAATCGACACATACCTGATGTACTTTTTCGGTCAATTCTGCAGCCTCCAAAATCAGAATCAGAATAAGATGTTAAATCAAAGAAGTTATATTTTGTATAAAATAAACCAGAATCAACAGTTCCTTTAATATATCTAATTATTCTTTTAAAAGCTTTGATATGACTTTATTTAGGATGAGCTTGAAATCTAGCACATAAACAAACACTAAAAATGATATCAGGTCTAGATGCTGTTAAATATAGCAAGCTACCTATCGTAACTCTATAAACTGTTTAATCAACTGATTTACCAGATGCATCACTATCTAATTTACAATTAGTACCCATAAGGGTTTTCATGGATTTAGAGGAATCAAGACCAAATCGTTTAACTAGATCATTAGCATACTTAGATTGATTAAGAAAAATTCCATCTTTCCGTTAAGAAATTTGAAGTCCATGAAAGAACTTTAATTCTCCGATTAAAATCATATAAAATTCAGAAGACATTAATAAAGAAAAATCATTACAATGTATTTCACTAGATGATCCAAAAACGATATCATCAACATAGATCTAAACAATTAAAATATCTTTATAAGATCTTTTAATAAAAAGAGTGGGATAAACATTGCCTTTCTTGAAACTATTTTTTCATAAAAATAAAGAAAGGCTTTCATACCAAGAATGAGGTGCTTGTTTGAGACCGTATAAAGCATTGGATAATTTAAAAACAAGGTTGGGAAATTTTTCATTTTCGAAACCATGTGGTTAAGAAACATAAAATTGTTCAGTAATAAAACCATTTAAGAAAGCACTTTTTACATCCATTTGATATAATTTAAAACCTTGAAAACACGCAAAGGCCAATAAAATTCTAATTGCCTCTAACCTGGAAATAGGTGCAAATGAATCATCAATGTCTATACCTTCATCTTGAGAGTATCCTTGAGCAACAAGTTTGGCTTTGTTTTTGAAAATCTGTCCAGATTCATCCAGCTTGTTTCTAAAGATCCAGTTAGTTCCAATTACCTGCTTATCTTCAGGCAATTCTACTAAATTCCAACCATTATTTCTAACAAACTGATTTAATTCATCATTCATAACAACAATCCAGTTTGAATCTTTTAAATCATCATTAATATTAACAGGAACAAAATCAGAAATAAAAGCATAAGTGGCACAATAATTTAAAATTGAATTTCTGGTTTTGACAACAGAATCAACATTGCCAATTACATTTTCAATAGGATGATCTTTGTGAATCTTCCATGATCTTGGATCAGGTTGAGGAGTATGCTCCCCCTCAATTAATTGATTCTTATCTTGAGGAATATATTCACCAAAATTAAAATCTCTAAACTCATCATCAATAACATTAGAATCAGAATTTATTTTAACATTATTTTCATCAAACATAACATGAACAGATTCTTCAATAACCATCATTATTTTATTATAAACTCTATAAGATTTACTATTATTAGAATAACCCAAAAAAATACCTACATCACTTTTATAATCAAATTTATCTAAATTATCCTTTTAAATAAAAAATAAAAACTTGGCATCCGAAAACTCCAAAATAACCAACTTTAGGCTTTTTATTTTTGAATAATTTATAAGGAGTTTTCTTTAGCAAAGGTCTAATAAGAATTATATTTGAAATTTAACATGTAGAAAAAAAAATTCACTACCCAAAAATATCTAGGCATATTATATTCACTTAACATAGTTCGAGCCATTTCAATAAGAGTTCTATTTTTCCATTCTACAACACCGTTTTGTTATGGTGTTCTAGGAGCAGAGAAATTATGAAAATATCCATTCTTTTCACAGAATTTTTCAAATTCAAAATTATGAAATTGACCTCCTTTATCACTACGAATAGAAATAATGATACAACCTTTTTTATTTTGAACTAATCTAGAGAAAGTAGTGAATTTAGATAAAGTATCATTTTTATGAGCTGGAAAATATACCCAAGTAAATCTACTATAATCATCAACAATAACTAAAGTATATTTCTTTCCTCCGAGGCTAGAAATTTGAGTTGGAACAAATTAATCAAGATGTACTAACTGTAAAGGCTTATTAGTACTTATCTGATTGATATGTCTGAAAGAAATTTTGTGTTGCTTCCATTTCATGCAGGCATCACAAACATGAATGTGTTCTTTCTTCAAAGAAGGAAACTGTAAAACATTCTCATGCTTTGAGAGATTATGCAACAATCTATGATTAACATGTCCTAAATGTTGGTGCCAAAGGATGCTGTCATTATATAAAACATTCAAACACTTTACATGTTGAACAGTTAGTTCAGCAAAATCAATAGTATAAATATTATCTTTTCGATTAGCATAAAATAATAAAGAATCATCTTTAAAAACTAAACATTTATCATTTTGAAATTTTAATTCCATTCCATCATCACATAATTATGATATACTAATTAAATTATGTTTTAATCCTTCAACATATAAAACTTTTGAAATAAATATAGAATTTTAAATACCAACATTACCAAAACCTTTTACTTTGACTTTGGAATTGTCTCCAAAAATAACAGTGCCTCCATCACATGTGTTTTATGATATGAAATTTTATGGGTTATCGGTCATATGCCTAGAGAATCCACTGTCCATGTACCATATGTCGTTCTTGAGACATCTAAGGCATTTTTCCTACAAAAATCAATTAATTGACAATTTTGGCACCCAAGCTACTTTGGGTCCAATAGGATTAGTAATAAGATTTTTAGGTGCCCATACAGAATTTAAACATGTATTGTAAGGTACTCTCGATAACATGGATTTAGAAATATTAGTTTTTGTAAATACCAAATACTGTTTGAATCTAAGTGAGCAGTTATTGGCATAGTGACTATTCATGCCACATTTAATATAAGTAACAGTTGAAGTACAACTATTTTTACTTTTAACAAAAAAAGTTTTATACATTTGAGTTAATGTTTTATCATAACCAAAACCATATTTATTTTTATCATTTTTATTCAAATACATCATCTCATGATATTTTTCACGACCTTGAATAAAAGCAGATAAATTTAGTTTAAGACATCCAACTTCCTTTTTCAATTTCTCATTCAGATCTTGAGCATTTTTTAAATTATCATAAACTGTTGAATGAGAAGCAGAAGAAGTGTTTATTAACCATTTATTTTCTTGCAAAATTAATTTATTTTTAGAATTAAGTTTTTCTTTATCTTCTTTAAGTTTATTATATAAATCTACATCTTCAAAAATATATTTTCTTAATATTTAATTTTTTTTATTTAATTCAAAAACATTGGAGTTTTCAGATTCATATTCAGAATCAGAACATTCAGAATAATAACTAGAATTAAAATATTCATATAGTGATTCCATGAAACACAAGTTAGCAGATTCTTTGTCATTTCTAGATTATTCACTAGAATCAGATTCTTTAGTACAACTCAAGATGGTTGCCAATTCCTTTATATCCTTCTTTTTGTATTTATCTTTATTCTTTAGTTTAGGGCAATCAGGTTTGATGTGACCCTTCTTCTTGAACTCATAAAAAGTTACATATGAATCATTGTAATTTTTATCACCTTTCTTATCTCCCTTATATTTTTCTCTTTGAGGATTCCTACTAAAATGGTTTTTGAAACCTTTCTTTTTCATTCTTTTATAAACTCCAGTTATAATCTGAGCCATGTCTTCCTTTTCAATATCCTGTAGATCAGAATCAGAATAATTATTAGACATAACATTTATAGACTAAAAAGCTATACCTTTTCTTTTTGTTGTCTCCTCATCAGCTATGTTCTTCAATTCCAATTCATATTAGAGTAGTGATCCAATTAGTTCATCAAATGTGTACTCTTTGAAGTTCTTGCTTTCATTAATGGACACCTTCATTGCATGCCATTTCTTTGGTAATGCTTGTAGGACTCTTTCAATAAGTATAGGATTTTCCAGAGATTCTCCAAGTGAATTCATTCCATTAACAATGCTTGTGAATCTATGGAACATTTGATTTACAGTTTCATCATCACCCATCTTGATGTCTTGATACTCAGGAAGAAGCATTCCAAGTTTGGTTCAGATCAATTTGTCAGAGCCAAGGTGAGTAACTTGCAAAATCTTTTGAATCTCATGAGCTGTCTTGCATGCAGAAACATGACTAAAAACACTTCTGTTAATAGAACAATATAAAATATTAACAAATTTGTAATTTAAGACATATCTAGTAGCATAAATTCCTGTAAGAGTATCCGGATCAGCTTCACGCAGTGTGTATTGTTTTGACATGATAGACCAGTGCTCAATGCTCAACTGTTTGAGGTATGCCTCCATTCGGGATCTCCAGTATCCATAATCATTGCCATCAAAATGTGGTGGCTTCTGAGGAATCCAAGCATCATTCGGGTTTAATCCTTCCATCTTATAAGATCTTTATCCTTAGACTGGGAGGTCTAGGAATAGGATAGCACAATAAAATATAAAAGCAGATAAAATAAATGATTTGATAAATTCCTGAAGAAACAACCAAGTAAAATTAAATATAAAGATAGAGAAAAAATATTCTTCAGAAGGTTACCCTTTGATACCAATTGTCAGGTCGGACAAGGTAATGGTGGATGGTCTAGAGGGGGGGGGGGTGAATGGACCAGATTAAAAATTTTAATCAAATAAATTAATTATCAAAGATAATTATTAAATTTAATTAGCAGCGGAAAAATTAAAAAACACAAGGATGTTTTTATATTAGTTCGGTCCAAAATGGGCCTACTCTACTCTTATACCTCTCTACTCGGGGAGAGATACATGTGCACTAAAAATGATTTTTAAAGTGGAATCATAACCCAATTACAAAATCCTTTTCTAGTGGAGGGATAACCACGACACTAACTTTTATGAGGGGAGTCACAACCCTTACAACCTGACTTTAGATACCGGGAGTCACAACTCAAATAGTCTTCACTTTAGATATAGGGAGTCACAACCCTAAGATCCTGACTTTAGAATCCGGGAGTCACAACCCAAGGAAAAAGAATAACAAATAATTCTTTTGTGTGAAAAAGAATAAACAGAAAAATAAGTGTGCGTGTGAGAGATGGGAAGTAGTGTTACAAAATAAGAACCAGATGAAAGATAAGATAAAAATTAAAGAACTGGTATTGGTTCTTGATGTTTAGATTATAATTTCTCGTCAATGAAATTGTAGTCGAAGCAGAATTAATTCAGCGCTTGAGAGACCGAGCAGGTGGTGAAGCAAAGTGTAACAGGATGTTGCAAATGCACAACTGATTCAATGTTCACAGCACTTTTTTTTGTAGTATATACTGCAAGAAAGAACTATATATATAGAGAATAAAAATATCAAACATGTGTAGCAACTCTGCTTCCTTAGGATATTCAAAATTATTTAAGTTAAGAGATCCCATAAATATCTCCCTGAAAATAGGAGAACCGTTACCTTTTTATTCCCGTAGAATAAATATCTAATAAAGGAATTCAAAATATTTTGAATAAGTCTTCCAATAAAATCTCCAGAACAATTAAAGCATTGAATGATTCAAAACAGAATTTTAAATCTATTTAAAATGATTTAAACGAAGTCAAAACAGTTATTGAAAACTAGCAGGAAATTCTGAAATTAAATTCAAACATTTAAATTTAAACAATCTTGAAACATCCAAATTTATTTATAATAGACGTTGAAGAATCTTATTAATTTATCTCTCTAAATATAGCACCAAAAACATTAAAAACTATTTCATTATGATCCTTATAATTAAAGAGGATTTTAAAAAAAAATTCGTTAAAAAATAATCCATATATTTGAAAAAAATAAATTTTTAAAAAATTGCATGGAATGAACAGTAACTTCGGAATGAACAGTAACTTTGGAGTGAACAAAATCGTAACATAGGGTATGAACAGTAACTTAGGGTATGAACAGTAACATAGGTTATGAATAGTACGTAGGGTATGAACAGTAACATATGGTATGAACAGTAACATAGGGTATGAATAGTAACGTAGGGTATGAACAGTAACGTAGGGTATGAACAGTAACGTACGATATGAATAGTAATGTAGGGTATGAACCATATTTTTGAGATAAAAAAAATGAACCATACTTTTGATAAAAATGAACCATACTTTTGATAAAAAATGAACCATTCTTTTGATATAAAATGAACCATACTTTTGATAAAAAAATGAACCATACTTTTGATAAAAAAAATAAACCATACTTTTGATAAAACATTAACCATACTTCAGATAAAAAATCAATCATAATTTTGATAAAAAATGAACCCTAATTTTGGTAAAAAATTAACCATACTTTTGATAAAAAAATGAACCATACTTTTTATAAAAAAATGAACCATACTTTTGATAAAAAAATGAACCATACTTTTGATAAAAACAATCTGGACAGAATGTTTTGACAAACATCAACGAATTTTTCAGGGCTTTTAATAGCAGATTCATACTTTTGTCAAAACTAATAATTTTTAGAAAAACTCATTATCTTTCCAAAAAAAATCAATTAAAACAGACATCTACAGGTCCCGAAAGAATTAAAAAAAGAAGCAAAACAATTCTGAAAAAACTGCTACTTCAAAACAGAATATCATAACTTCATGTAATTAAAAGTCCATTCAAAAGATATTATTAGACTTTGATGTAATCTAATGAAATCAAGATAAACATTTTTCCTTCCATAGAATCAAGTTTCATGAAATTCAGACAACTGTATAAGTATTAGTAAAATAAATACATAAATGTTTTAAACAGTGAAATGCAGAGTTTCTAAAAACATAGTAGAAACTTCATTGAATTTTTTGAGAAATAGATAATCTTTTTCAAACTTCCTCATTAATTAATAAAATATAGATAAATATATTATATTTCCAACGTGATAAAAATAACAAAAATCCAAATTACATAAATTAAGATATCATCAAAATACATAATAAAAGTAATCAAACAAAATCATATGAAATCAAATTAAAGGAAATATGCACATGCACAAACAGTTATTAACAAATGATGGACACAATTGAATGTTTTCCCATTAGTGGTGAATCTGATCGATAAACATGATTAATGATATTATTCATAAATTGAGATAGTTTACTCATCATCTTCATGATATTTTAAATTACATATTTTATCATGTTAGGAATTCCATTAGTGGATCATCCATTTCACTCATCATTTACATGGTTCCTCTTTTTCCCCAAAATTTTTCTAACAGAATAAAAACGTAATATAAAACATTTTAATTTTAGTAATATTATAATTCTAAATGCATTTAAGGTCATAAAATGAAATTCTTAAATATTTCATTCATTAATATCCTCTACTAATAATTACATTTTCTAAGGAGTTTCAAAATAGGTGTGATTCAATGTCTGCTTTTATATACTAGTTCTTGATCAAGTCTATCTAAATGAATTTTTTTCATGTTTTTTACCCACAGTTACATCTATTCCAAATCCACATCAACTTTTAGTATCAAGACATGGACTTCATTATTTCTGAGCCACTCACCTAACTCTTCACAAAAAATATGTGTTTTTCCCTATATTTTAACTTTTACATAGGGTTTTTAATAATGTTTTCTCGTCATAATTTCCAATTATAATTGTACTATTCTCTAATAAAATCTATGAAAACTAGATTTTTTAGTTACATAAACTTTTCACTACATGAAAAAACACATAATCCTTCATAATTTAATTCACTAGAGATTAGAAAAATAATATATAAACACATAACACATTATTCTAAATCCATATGATATATGTCTTCATGGGTTTTGACCGAGTTACTTTTATAGTATCTCTTATCTTGGGGACATACATCAAAAAATGGTGTGAGTGTGATGTCCAGTAAGAAAACAAGAATGGGATACATATATCATGAAATCACATGGCATACCAATAAGAACATGAGGCACACAAATATGGAATGAAATAGAGAACATGGGGAATGTCATAATAAATGAAACATGAATCATTGCATGGATATGTTTATAGAATATAAAAATTATTTATTCAAAAGAATATCACTATGGTTTACCACCAAGGTGTCATAAATGAAAATTACCAATGTTATTCACCAAGGTATCATAAAAAAAGACACCTATAAATATTAAATTACTTAATAAATGCATTTGGGAATAAGCATTTCAAACCTATTAAATATTTTAATTTTTCTAAGCCACATTGATCATAATAAATAACTTTTTCAATAACCTTAGGAGAATAATGTATGGGTTTCATGAAAAATCATTTAGTATGTATGTACTTATAAAAATGACCATATCATCATTTTTGACCCATCAAAAAGGAATGATGGTATTTTATATATAATTCCATGAATCAATAAAATATATTCACATCTTGTTGAATACCAATGGATAATGAAATGGTTTGGGTATTCAAGATATAAGAATATGTAATGACCCACACGTCTATGAATGAAATTTCTCCCTTCCTATAATAAAAATAATATAGTATATTCACAGAAAATAACATTAGGAAAAACAATTCCATGTCATTATTAAAATAACTACTAAATTCTATGTGTCCTTTGAATAAAATTTTGCCCGTTCTGTGATTTGAATTTCAAAAAACTGGCATACACAGTTTCTATCAGTAAACAGTTTGGAGTCTGATAGGACAAGAATTATATTTTGTGAATAGTAACATACCATTATGAATAGTAATTTTACCTTTATGAATAGTAATATGACCATTATGAATATTTAATTAGCCAAGTGAATTGGAACCTTACCCATGATTGTGTAAATAAAATTTATCTATCCTATAAGTGACAATATGATATAATTATATTATAGTGCTATTATATTTGTAAGTATTGAATATTTAATGAATAGTTTAATAAATTAAAAAAATATTTTCATAAAATCTATTCAAAGACAATTATTTTAAAGTCTTATGATTATAAATTAATTTTATGAGACCATAATTAATTTTTAAATGTATCAGAAAAATAGTTTTCATTTTAAAATTTGTATATTTCCAGTAAATTTTTATTATAGTTAAAAATTAAATTAAATTTATTTTGAAAATTATTTTCATAAAATGTTGTTAATTTTTGATAATATACATGTCAAAAAATGGTTAGATTAAACCTTTGAGGTTTTTATGAAATACAAGTATTTCTAGTGAATAGTGAAATTTGATAATTTAAAAAATATACTAAATAAATGAATTTCTACATCATGCTTGAGTGATGGATGATTTTAATGGACCTTGGTTAGAACTCAAATACCCCCTTTAAAATATTTAGTCACATAATAATCACCAATTCTTTTCTTTAGGGAAATTGATAAACTAATGAAATATATATTGATAAAACACCCCTTCCTTCCACTATAAATACCACCCCTCACAACCTCTTTCCTCACACATATCAAGCCTTGGGCCCAATTCAAATTATACTCAAATCACCTCCCAAGCTCCTCCATCATGTCTATAATCCCTTAGTCTAATAAAAATTCATAAACCTCTCCCCTAAAGAGTTTATCAATGAAGAAATAGCCAAGAGGTTATTTCTCTCTCTTTTCATTAAAATTCTTACAAAATTTAATTCTTTTTCTTCTATTTTCCCCAATTTATATTATCCAAATTCCATGATAAATCCAGTATGATTGATATAACAGCATTATATCATGTTAATGGATTTTATTAATTATAATCTTCCCTTTTGTTTTTATGAAAATGAAATCGTTGCCCCTGATGTGTTAATTTATCTACATCATGGATGATGCACTTCCATTTTCCTTCAACTCCTTCAAGGATATCATTAAAAAAATAAAATCGTCAAAAAAAGATTTTAATATTTTTTTAACCAATTATATGTTCTAGAGACAACTTCTATACATAATACTAAATGATAAAACAAAACAAGTTCATTGTGATCCACAAACATCATAAATTAACCTAAAAGGATCATCATTAAATTTTGACTAATGATTTACACTCAGGGTATATAACCAAATTCATTATAAGATCAATAAAACATTGGGAATTTCAATAATAAAATTTAATATTAATTTTTTATGTTTATCCATGTTTTAAACAAACTTCCATTCATGTACACAAGTGAACCATTCATGAAAAGTAAGAAAAAGAACAATCCCAAACAGTAAATTCAAACAATATAAATCATCCAAAGGCCCCTAAAATAACTTAATAAAACTATAATTAATAAATTTAATGAATAAAATGTTTTTCAAATTTTAATTAATGAATCTATTTTGATTATATAAGAAATTTAAGTGATGGAATCATTCAGACACAAGGGAAGGGGAATTCTCGAATCCAACTTTCCTTCTTCAGGTTTTCTCCTTTTCACTCAATTTTCGCTATGGTAAACCCTTAAAAATAATTTCTTCATAATTATATTACCATTTATGTGATATAAGTGTTCCCATATAATGTTTACGTCAAACACAATGTTTTCGAAAATAAATCTTCTTTCAAAACACACATTTTTCTTCTCACTCAAAGTTGATGGTTCTTGTATCAAGTATGTTATTTAATCTTTCATATGAGAACCCAATGTTTATGAATTTATGATATATGAAATTAAAACCATTACTTTAAATTGTTTTTTATATCCAATATTGATATATGTTCTATGATGCATGCATGATAAGGATAAAGTTATGATGTGATGGGTGCACATAAAATTATATAGCGTAATGTTGATGTTAAGATGTGATGGGTCCACCTAGAATTATAAAGAACTAAAATTAATTGGGTAATGTTATTAATATCATGAGTCAAATTTAAATATTCATGAAATTGATTATATAATTTTTTGTGACTATGTGTGGTAGTTAACCACTAATACATAAGGCTTTCGTTTTAGGCATTTCCACTTTTCAAGCCTTTGAAATTCTTCCTATCATGTTTATGATCATATTCCAATATTATGATGATAATGATTATTCTCATCCCATGTTGTATTTTCTCATGTTCTTATCCTCTTAATGGGATTTTAGATCACCCTTTTTTGATGTATATCCTCAGGTTACTACGTGTACTAAGGGGAACTCAAGGGCTAATAAGAATCTAGAGAAGTAGAAATTAAATAAATTTTTATATTTTATGTTGTAAAAGTGATGTATGGTTCTAGTTTTCCTAAGACACTAAATCTTTGTATCCATATGATGTAATTTTTTTATGTTTTTTATCATTAAAGTGATGTAAATGTAATGTAAGAAAAATAGAGTTGCTATGGAATATCTTATGTAAAAGAGTGAAATTTGAGAAGTACGTTCAAGAGCATGATTGGTATAAAAAATGTATTTAGTTAATGTAAAATGATAGAGAACAAGAGTATCTTATTGAAAAGCATCATATTTTTAGTATGGGTATGATCCAAATAATAAGAAATTAATGTATCATAACCTTTATAAAATGTACTCAAAAAAATATTTATTAAATGGAATAGAATATGAAGATAATTCCCTTACCTTGAAGAGTTGTTCCAAAAATGAGCATGGGGCCTTAGGGGATATAGGAAATGTTAAGGGGGAAACATGAGAAAAATTGCATAAATTCATATAGGATGGTTTTTTACTGATGGTGAATGGTGAAATGGGTGCGTAATAATAGAGAAAGAGGAAAAATTGTTTAATAATTTCAAAATATTTGTCTTGGGAAGCTTTGTTATGGAAAATGAGAAAACATTGAAATACCCATGGTTTTCGTTAATGTTATTTGACATTTTAATAATATTTTATTATATTTTAATATACGACCAAAAAAATCTTTGGATACGCCATTTGACATGGGATGTTAATTTTTCAACAAAATACTATTTTTAAAATTAAATTTTCCATTTTATACATTGTAAAGTCACTAATATGTTTTTAAATTTATTAAATTACATTATAATAATTAATATTAATAAAATATAATATTTTTGGTCATATATTCTATTTAATTTGTTATTAAAATCATTATTAAATACATATTAATTCATAAAACATAAAAAAAACCAAGATATGTATTTCAACTATTCAATGGAAAATAAAAAATTCTAGATAATAATAAAAAAGTTACCCTACCATATTTTATACCTACTGATTTAAAATATAATATTTATTTTATCCAAATAATTTTATAAATATGAAATTTTCTATTTTTAAAATAATCATCTTTCTTTATTTAAAATATCTATTTTTCAGACATAATGAAACTTCGGACACCTAAAAAAATTTCTTAGAAACTATAAAATTATACTATAATTTATATTTAAATTAGACTATTTGAAATGAAAATTTAATTGTAAAAATACAGTACTAAATTATTTATTTTGTTATAAAATTGTATATATTTTCTAAAAAAATAATGTTATCTTTTATTTGCATCCAAAAATATATTTATGAAATGGATATTTGTTAAAAATATATTTTATTGAAAAAACATATTCTAAAAATTGAATTTATGGAATAAAAATTTTATTTATAAAAATGAAATTACACATTATGTAACCATGTAATAGACCCAAAACCCATTTCTAAACCATTTTATGCTATAAGGGAAAGGTGTGTGATGGTGGTGGCTTCATGGGGTGGATCGACTAATAATGATTGAGTGGTAATCTCTACTAAAAATAACTTCTTCTTTAGGACTTTTCATTTATGCCTGACCATTAAAAGTATGGCTTGGTATTGGTCATGTTCAAACCCCGGAGATGCTGCCCCCTCCCCATGTTCATATAAATAGTCTTCAAATGACATTAATCTATTGGTGTAGCCCATTGTTTCTCCTATCATTATCAATTATCAGTTATCATTAGTACTTATTAACACTAATTATAATGTTAAATTTATCATACATTGTTATAGTTTCCAATATTCAAATTGAACAATGGTTATATTTACCAATGATAATATTTTATATGTGGGAATATAACATTTGAATCACAATGCTCACATTTCTCTTTTTACCCAATAAATAACTCTTTATTACTTCAGTGAATATTCACTATAATTACTCCTAGTATAAGGCCCCGACCTTAAACCTTACTTAATCTTGAGTTATTACAAGATTACACATTGAGGATCTTTTCAGGTTTAGAGTTTTAGAGAATTAGATCATGAAACTTGCATTACATTCCACATTTAAACAAAGTGGTTACATAAAAGACAGTATTAACTCTTCCCATCAACAGGAACATATTTAAAATATAACACGGATTCTTTCTTGACACATCCTTGACACTATCATCACATCATGTACCTTTCCCTTGACCTGTGAAAAACATTTCAAAAACTTGGGATGAGCATAAAAATCTCAGTAAGAGTTATAAAAATATGGAAAGGAAACATGAGTTCATATATACATAAGAATGAAATCATACTTTACCCATAAAACAAAGGCACTTTAACATACCTCATCAAACCATGAATAAATCATAGAAATCATAAGACATAAAGGTAACTTGAGGAATTCATAACATTCTTACGTAGGGAGTAACCCTCTTGGTTACGTTTGGAATACCCATCATAGTATATTCCCTAAATCTCTTCGGAGAAACCTTAACGTTTCACTCCTTCGCGTTACCCAATGCATTGGAGAGCTATATCGGGCTCACCCGCCCTTAGTTTATCACGGAACCACCCATTCTTCATAACAATGCCCATGAACCATAACATAATCGTATCACAAAAAACATGAATAAAGGAAACATAACATTTCCACATTTCAATCACAATATAACATTTTAGGATATTGAAATAATGAATCCATTCAAAAAGAAACCATTTCCAAAACCATTTAAAACATTTAATAAAGAGATTTTTGAATCAAAGTGTCCCATACCACCTTTAAGCTTTTAACATTTTAAACCATTAATATCCATATAAATAAATCCTTAAAACCATTTTGAAAACATGTATATTAATAAGAACAAATAATTAAAACATTTAAAACGATATTCTGGTAAAAGGGGTTTTACCAAAATTAGAGACACTTGAATTCAATAATTGAGGAATAACATTTAGTCAGAACTTTATAATATCATGAGAATAAAAGGATTCATGATATAATACTCCAAAGGACAGTATATACACCATATAAGAGTGAATTGGTGCATAACAACAATGAACCCTCAATAGAAATGTCAAATGTGATGAAATCCCTTATAAAGAAGGTATCCTTAAATTAAAGACAAATCAATCTCAAAATATGTGTGACAAATATAAATACACCCAATATAAGTGGATATTAAGTGTAAAACAAATAAAGTTCATTCACACATATTCAATGGATGACATATTCAATGACTACATGTTGAACCCAAAGAAATCGAAATTGGGTTAAAAAGTTCCCTTGACAGCCTAACGGCAACACATCAAAATGAGTTGATGAGAGATAAAAAGTGTATCTCATCACTTGGACATCAAATTTAGATCAATAAGGATATATGAGAACATATCCCAACATAACAATATTTAAATTAAAAGACCCAACAAAATAAGTCTTTTAAAAAAGAGGAGGGTGAAAGGTTCCCTTACCGACTTGGGTATCTTTCAAAACATACACCCCATGAAAGAAGGACAATAGATCATTGATGTAAATACTCATAAATGAATGTATATTACACAAAGAGTATAATAATGGGAAGTTCATACACCACTCAATGGAATTTGTGGCAAATGTAGCATAAATCTCACGAGAATAAAAGTGAGATGAAAAATCCCTTACGAAAACTCAGCAGCCTAACGACGCCACTTAAAACTTCCAAAATGGATTGATGAGATCAAATAGAGTATCCCATCATATTACAATAGAATTTACAGCAAGAGGAATATAAAATAAAATCCCCCAACATAACAAATAGGATCTTAGAAGAAGTGACACAAAGGAGAGTACTAAAAAAGAAAGAGAGAGGTTAGATCTCTTACGAAAGTTCGGCAGCCTAACGACACCACTCAAAACTCCCAAAATGGATTGATGAGAGAGAATAGGGTCTCTCATCACATGAACATAAAAATTACAGTAAATTTAATATAAAAGATCATCCAAATAACAATAAAGATGAGCTTTAAAAGGAATGACATAAAAGTGTATACTTAAAAAGAAAGAGAGGAGTAGGATCCCTTACCTCGGGTCCGACTTGAATCGATCGTTCTTTAATCTCCTGAATAATAAACTTGAGTTAATTTCTAATTCCTTAAGAACCCTTTTTCAAGTTCATTATTACTTTTATACCTCTTATTACCATGTCACAAACATTATGTAATCATTTAAGTTAATAATATTTGTTTTGCCGATATTTGGTTCTTAAGTCGAAAGTGGTCTTCTTACAATTACATGTTGTTCGTGTGGCCAAATGTTTATTATATCCAGAATTTTATTCATTATGTAGATATCATATATGTCATATATATCCAGTAAAATCATGAATTTATAACATTACATAATCATTTAGAGGTAAGAAATGAAATGCACCGTTCATGGAGACGGTAAGCCGTAAGTACGCATGAACGCTACTTTCATTTCTATTTCGTATTTTATAGAATGTAATAATAATGATATAAAGGTATATTATAATTCCAGTATAATATCATATATAATATCATATTTCCATCCTTTATACATCCCACATATGGTATTTAACGAATCAAATCACTTTGAGGGGGCGGTAGTCCGCACTTCCTTAAATGAAGATATCGCGTATACCCATAATGGAATCAATAAAGGTAAGACAAAAATGAAAAATACAGAAGCATAAATAAAACATAAACATATTATATATCATATATAAAAATATTGACATCATAATGGCCACCTTTTAAGGTGTTAAATGAGTATTGAACAATCATCGTTTCGGGAGGCAGAATTTCACCATCCACGGAAACCGTATGTTCTTTAACCATTTGATGTAGTTGTGTGAGAGTTTAGCTCGAATAAATATTATAAAAACATCTTAGTATATTGAAGATACTGGTTTTGTTACAAAAGATGTAAATAAAAAGAGTTTAGGGGGTTGGAGAAGCAAAATAAAACAAATGAACATGAGAGAATGAATTACCTTTAAAAGTGTAACTCCTTTTGATTTAAGCCTAAAGGCTTCCTTTGAAAGGATTATGCCCAAAGGGAGTCCTATAGGATGAGGAGAGGGATGTGGAGAGAGTAAATGGGCATGGTTTGGCCGAGCCAAAGGCTTGAGGAGTGTGTTAAATGAGGTAGAGGTGGGGGCCTTTTATAAGAGGAGAGGAGGGGTACTTTTGGAAAGTAAAGAAATATTACTTTATTTGAAAATGTGTTTCAGTTTTAAAAGGTCCCACATTGATAGAATTCGTGGATACGGTGATAAGGCTTCGAAATCCACTCATCCAATATGTTTTTTACATGTGTAGTTCATAGATTTTACATTATCTTTCCATTTTATTTAAATCGTCAAATAATGATATCATCGCTGCATCATTATTATGTCATAAATAATTTAATTTATTTAATGTCTAAAAATTATTAAAAAAATACTATTATGTAGGAAATCGTTTTATCTTTCCAATGAATATTTATAATCAAAAAGATTACTTGTATAACCTGACTTAAAAATTGTTTTAGTAAAACATATCATGTTTGTGTCAATTTTACTTTTACATTAAATAAAATGTTATTTATGTCATTTCCCAACCAAAGTGGATCCATGGGGTCCCCAAGTTGACCCATGGCTTGTATTGGTCGGACATGACACAAACAATAAGGTTGGGACATGTGTCTAGGTCAATTAATATCATTAAAGCATTATTTATACCTTAAACTACACTAATTACCACTAATCGCGATTAAAAACTTAATAAGTTACTATTCACCAAAAAATTATTTTAATCTCATTGAACAACATTTTAATTCTTAATGACAACCATGTATGTCGGATTTTCAAAATTCAATACACATTAGTGGTAAATTTTCATTTAACTGAAAAACCAGTTTGCTTGATTACCACTTAGTGGTTTCACTATTCATCAAAAATTGAAGTTTTTCAGAAAATTACCAAAAATTAACCCTAAGCTATATTTGATATTCTGAATTAAAAAATGAAGTCCTTTTTACAAAATTCAAAACATATAAGTCACATTAATTAATTTAATAATTAATTTCCGCTGTCATGACAAATAGAGTGTTTTATGAAACAATAAGTATCAAAAGATTGACACTAGTTTAAGTCTGATTTCAAAGTGAAATTGATTCCAACGACCACTATTGGATTTAATGGTAAAAATATTTTCAAATTTCACTTTAAAACCAATTCAAAATATAATCTAATCATATAAATAAATTAGATTAAAAAGTGGTTTTGAATTAAAATACAACATTTTACACTATTCATTAAAAAATGAACTTTATCAGAAAGAAACCAAAAATTTACACAAAGTAAATTTTGATGTCCCGATTCTTAATAAGAGTTTTATTTGGTCCAAAAGAATGTTTAAGAGTGAACAAAACTATATTTAATGACGGTTCTCCATCAAAAGGTGATAAGTGATCCTTTAGTGAAAACTAGGGCATATACGCCAGAAATTGAATTCTTTCCGTATTTTAAGCCTTTATCTTTTATTTTATAAATGTAAAAATATTTAAGAACATATATAATCATATTTTAGTTATTTCTATCCATTCCCGCCAATACAACGGCTACATATTAACTACCATTTAAAATAATATTATTTTATTATTAGAGTGCAACGTAAGATTCCCAAGAAACTCGTTGTTGCGTGTTGGGTATGCCATCGAGCATAGATTCCCCTTTAAAGTAATTTCAATATTTTATTCACAAATATAGATAAATATGGAATGTCATATTCTTTATTTACCTGGGGTGTTACATCCTTCCCCCCTTTTGGGAATTGCGTCCTCGCAATTTTAAAATTGCGCTTGGAAACATCCTTGAAAGTCCCACATCGGAACAAAAGTCGGTAAAACAAACACTTTAAAATAAAGAACGATAAGTACAAAGGTCACCCAAGTTAACCCATACTAGGATTACAAGTATGAAAATATGGACATGGAGGAAAAAACAAAGGGTCGTGTTCTGATGGAGAGTGATAGAAAACATGTTTAGGAGAAAGTTAACCACGAGAAAATCACAAACTTCTGATGGGTTAAACGGTCTTCGATTCCCCAGTAGGAAAAGTTAATAGACAACATTTTTGTTTTAAGTTACTTTTTATTGAGGAATTTATTCATAAGGAAACATAATCACTTATCATATTGACTTTCAACCATTATTAGATTCCTTACACAAACTCATATTTTCTCCAAAAGATGAGTATTTAGGAAGACTTGTTCACATTAAGAGTACTATAATCAACTTCTAGAGAATCACCTAATCCACAAAATAGAACTATATACTTCCCATGTCTTTAGACTTTAACCAAATCCAAAACCAAAAAGGCTGGTACAAGATCAGATAATCCAGAAAAGGATAACCCTTTTTAAAAAGAAAATCTATTCTTAATCTCCAAAATTTGTCCAACAAAACCCAAAGTTCAACGAGGACCATTCTATAATCAATTTGTCCATAAAATTATTCAAAGTAAACCAATATAAGATTGAAACCCAAATATTTGAAGGATTTAGTCACATAGTCTTCCAAGATAAATCGTAACATTTATCTCCAAACAATATCAGTTGCTCCTAAAGTCTCGTTTTGAAAATTAATTAACCTAATCACATATCCTCCATGATAGGTTAATCATTTTCAAAAATAACCCAAAATCAACTTACTCTTAATTCATAAAATCATATAACTAGAATGAATCAGTCAAACTAACCAGGGACTTCACGTAGTCCAGTGGTAGGCGATAAATACCAGTCGCACATTGGTTGTGGGTTCGATTCCCACAGCTTTGTCCGACGCGACGAGATGTCACACGGTCTGCGTGTTGTCCTTTTTCCAAAACTATATAATTCTTAAAACATTCCCCAAAATGAGATAAAATCTTCAAGAATAATCATAACATATTTTAACCTCAAGTTTATCTCATTCCTTTCATTTGCCATCATATCATAGAGTAACCCATAATTACCTAAAAATTAAGTATCATATAAACCCTAATGGTTACCTTAATAATTATTACCTGAATTTCCACGTCAAATTGGCCATCTCGTACCTGATGCATTAGAGAACTCACCAAGGTTGAAGTGGTTGATCATGACTCCTTGATATTTGGTTTAGAACAACCACGAGTTTCCTCATTGAATCCTTCATTTTATCTAGTATCTTAATCAGAGAACCACCACAGTTTCCTCCAAACCTGTTGTCTCTTTGGTGCCTGCTAGATCCATCCATTCACTAAAAATAGAAATGTCAGTGTGAGTATATCAACAAAACCATCATGTACTAATGAGTAAGATAGACAATAAGATATACTTACTCATTCACTTTATCTAAAACTAAGAGTCTTTCTGAAATCCTAACCATTATGGTAATTGTCAATTATGCTTAAAGAATACCCTAACCTCTAAAGTTATCTAAACCGACCTCTGATACCAACTATAAGGCCCAGACCTTAAACCTTACTTAATCTTGAGTTATTACAAGATTACACATTGAGGATCTTTTCAGGTTTAGAGTTTTAGAGAATTAGATCATGAAACTTGCATTACATTCCACATTTAAACAAAGTGGTTACATAAAAGACAGTATTCACTCTTCCCATCTACGGGAACATATTTAAAATATAACACGGATTCTTTCTTGAAACATCCTTGAAACTATCATCACATCATGTACCTTTCCCTTGACCTGTGAAAAACATTTCAAAAACTTGGGATGAGCATAAAAAGCTCAGTAAGAGTTATAAAAATATGGAAAGGAAACATGAGTTCATATATACATAAGAATGAAATCATACTTTACCCATAAAACAAAGGCACTTTAATATACCTCATCAAACCATGAATAAATCATAGAAATCATAAGACATAAAGGTAACTTGAGGCATTCATAACATTCTTACGTAGGGAGTAACCCTCTTGTTTATGTTTGGAATACCCATCACAGCATATTCCCTAAATCTCTTCGGAGAAACCTTAACGTTTCACTCCTTCGCGTTACCCAATGCATTGGAGAGCTATATCGGGCTCACTCGCCCTTAGTTTATCACGGAACCACCCGTTCTTCATAACAATGCCCAAGAACCATAACATAATCGTATCACAAAAAACATGAATAAAGGAAACATAACATTTCTACATTTCAATCACAATATAACATTTTAGGATATTGAAATAATGAATCCATTCAAAAAGAAACCATTTCCAAAACCATTTAAAACATTTAATAAAGAGATTTTTGAATCAAAGTGTCCTATACCACCTTGAAGCTTTTAACATTTTAAACCATTAATATCCATAAAAATAAATCCTTAAAACCATTTTGAAAACATGGATATTAATAAGAACAAATAATTAAAACATTTAAAACGATATTCTGGTAAAAGGGGTTTTACCAAAATTAGAGACACTTGAATTCAATAATTGAGGAATAACATTTAGTCAAAACTTTATAATATCATGAGAATAAAAGGATTCATGATATAATACTCCAAAGGACAGTATATAAACCATATAAGAGTGAATTGGTGCATAACAACAATGAACCCTCAATAGAAATGTCAAATGTGATGAAATCCCTTATAAAGAAGGTATCCTTAAATTAAGGACAAATCAATCTCAAAATATGTGTGAAAAATATAAATACACCCAATATAAGTGGATATTAAGTGTAAAACAAATAAAGTTCATTCACACATATTCAATGGATGACATATTCAATGACTACATGTTGAACCCAAAGAAATCGAAATTGGGTTAAAAAGTTCCCTTGACAGCCTAACGGCAACACATCAAAATGAGTTGATGAGAGATAAAAAGTGTATCTCACCACTTGGACATCAAATTTACATCAATAAGGATATATGAGAACATATCCCAACATAAAAATATTTAAATTAAAAGACCCAACAAACGAAGTCTTTTAAAAAAGAGGAGGGTGAAAGGTTCCCTTACCGACTTGGGTTTCTTTCAAAACATACACCCCATGAAAGAAGGGCAATAGATAATTGATGTAAATACTCATAAATGAATGTATATTACACAAAGAGTATAATAATGGGAAGTACATACACCACTCAATGGAATTTGTGGCAAATGTAGCATAAATCTCACGAGAATAAAAGTGAGATGAAAAATCCCTTACGAAAACTCAGCAGCCTAACGGCGCCACATAAAACATCCAAAATGGATTGATGAGATCAAATAGAGTATCCCATAATATTACAATAGAATTTAAAGCAAGAGGAATATAAAATAAAATCCCCCAACATAACAAATAGGAGCTTAGAAGAAGTGACACAAAGGAGAGTACTTAAAAAGAAAGAGAGAGGTTAGATCTCTTACGAAAGTTCGGCAGCCTAACGGCGCCACTCAAAACTCCCAAAATGGATTGATGAGAGAGAATAGGGTCTCTCATAAAATGAACATAAAAATTAAAGTAAATTTAATATAAAAGATCATCCAAATAACAATAAATATGAGCTTTAAAAGGAATGACATAAAAGTGTATACTTAAAAAGAAAGAGAGGAGTAGGATCCCTTACCTCGGGTCCGACTTGACTCGATCGTTCTTTAATCTCCTGAATAATAAACTTGAGTTAATTTATAATTCCTTAAGAAACCTTTTTCAAGTTCATTATTACTTTTATACCACTTATTACCATGTCACAAACATTATGTAATCATTTAAGTTAATAATATTTGTTTTGCCGATATTTGGTTCTTAAGTCGAAAGTGGTCTTCTTACAATTACATGTTGTTCGTGTGGCCAAATGTTTATTATATCCAGAATTGTATTCATTATGTAGATATCATATATTTCATATATATCCAGTACAATTATGAATTTATAACCTTACATAATCATTTAGAGGTAAGAAATGGAATGCACCGTTCATGGAGACGGTAAGCCGTACGTACGCATGAACGCTACTTTCATTTCTATTTCGTATTTTATAGAATGTAATAATAATGATATAAAGGTATATTATAATTCCAGTATAATATCATATATAATATCATATTTCCATCCTTTATACATCCCACATATGGTATTTAACGAATCAAATCACTTTGAGGGGGCGGTAGTCCGCACTTCCTTAAATGAAGATATCGCGTATACCCATAATGGAAGCCATAAAGGTAAGACAAAAATGAAAAATACAGAAGCATAAATAAAACATAAACATATTATATATCATATATAAAAATATTGACATCATAATGGCCACCTTTGAAGGTGTTAAATGAGTATTGAACAATCATCGTTTCGGGAGGCAGAATTTCACCATCCACGGAAACCGTATGTTCTTTAACCATTTGATGTAGTTGTATGAGAGTGTAGCTCGAATAAATCTTATAACAACATCCTAGTATATTGAATATACTGTTGTTGTTACAAAAGAAGTAAATAAAAAGAGTTTAGGGGGTTGGAGAAGCAAAATAAAACAAATGAACATGAGAGAATGAATTACCTTTAAAAGTGTAACTCCTTTTGATTTAAGCCTAAAGGCTTCCTTTGAAAGGATTCTGCCCAAAGGGAGTCCTCTAGGATTAGTAGAGGGATGTGGAGAGAGTAAATGGGCAGGGTTTGGCCGAGCCAAAGGCTTTAGGAGTGTGTTAAATGAGGTAGAGGTGGGGGCCTTTTATAAGAGGAGAGGAGGGGTACTTTTGGAATGTAAAGAAATATTACTTTATTTGAAAATGTGTTTCGGTTTTAAAAGGTCCCACATTGATATAATTCGTGGATAAGGTGACAAGGCTTCTAAATCCACTCATCCAATAAGTTTTGTACTTGTTTAGTTCATAGATTTTACATTATCTTTCCATTTTATTTAAATCGTCAAATAATGATATCGTCGCTGCATCATTATTATGTCATAAATAATTTAATTTATTTAATGTCTAAAAATTATTAAAAAAATACTATTATGTATGAAATTTATTTATCTTTCCAATGAATATTTATAATAAAAAAGATGACTTATATAACCCGACTTAAAAATTGTTTTAGTAAAACATATCATGTTTGTGTCAATTTTACTTTTACATTAAATAAAATGTTATTTATGTCATTTCCCAACCAAAGTGGATCCATGGGGTCCCCAAGTTGACCCATGGCTTGTCTTGGTCGGCCATGACACAAACAATAAGGTTGGGACATGTGTCTAGGTCAATTCATATCATTAAAGCATTATTTATACCTTAAACTACACTAATTACCACTAATCGCGATTAAAAACTTAATAAGTAACTATTCACCAAAAAATTATTTTAATCTCATTGAACAACATTTTACTTCTTAATGAAAACCATGTATGTCGGATTTTCAAAATTCAATACACATTAGTGGTAAAATTTCATTTAACTGAAAAACCAGTTTTCTTGATTACCACTCAGTGGTTTCACTATTCATCAAAAATTGAAGTTTTTCAGAAAATTACCAAAAATTAACCCTAAGCTATATTTGATATTCTGAATTCAAAAATGAAGTCCTTTTTACAAAATTCAAAACATATAAGTCACATTAATTAATTTAATAATTAATTCCCGCTGTCATGACAAATAGCGTGTTTTATGAAACAATAAGTATCAAAAGATTGACACTAGTTTAAGTCTGATTTCAAAGTGAAATTGATTCCAACGACCACTATTGGATTTAATGGTAAAAATATTTTATAATTTCACTTTAAAACCAATTAAAAATATAATCTTATCATATAAATAAATTAGATTAAAAAGTGGTTTTGAATTAAAATACAACATTTTACACTATTCATTAAAAAATGAACTTTATCAGAAAGAAACCAAAAATTTACACAAAGTAAATTTTGATGTCCCGATTCTTAATAAGAGTTTTATTTGGTCCAAAAGAATGTTTAAGAGTGAACAAAACTATATTTAATGACAGTTCTCCATCAAAAGGTGATAAGTGAACCTTTAGTGAAAACTAGGGCATATACGCCAAAAATTGAATTCTTTCCGTATTTTAAGCCTTTATCTTTTATTGTATAAATGTAAAAATATTTAAGAACGTATATAATCATATTTTAGTTATTTCTATCCATTCCCGCCAATACAACGGCTACATATTAACTACCATTTAAAATAATATTATTTTATTATTAGAGTGAAACGTAAGATTCCCAAGAAACTCGTTGTTGCGTGTTGGGTACGCCATCGAGCATAGCTTCCCCTTTAAAGTAATTTCAATATTTTATTCACAAATATAGATAATATGAAATGTCATATTCTTTATTTACCTGGGGTGTTACACCTAGAGATATAGATTTCAATTTTACTGGATTTTGATTGTTTTATTAATATTTAGTTTCATTTGAATAGTTTTTTTATGTGGGGGGGGGGGGTGATTCTCATAGATTAAGGAAATCGAGATTTTCTTATTTTATATTTTCAATTTTATATTTTTTTCCATTAAAAATGACTGGTATTTTAATAAGTTTTTTAGTTGAGTAACGTAATGATCTATACTAGTGATATATATATATATATTACATGTATATTATTATATAATATAAAACCCAAATTTATTCAGGATACATTTATCATTTAAAAATCTTGAGACATTACAATTATTAATGAAAAAAATTCCCATTATTTTTCATGTCATTAAATAAATCATAGATAACATATATTAAAACCTAGAAATTAATATTTTATTTAATATATATCATTAATTGTTTATAACATTAATTTTTTGGATTTATCATTTTTGACTTTAATAGTAAAAAAATTTCTCACGCCAAATTTCCCTTTCATTTGTAGTGAATCGTTATAAATAGGTGGAATCGGGTCAACAAAAAATGTGATGGGAAATGCGATGAATTACCAAATGTGATTACAAAACCTATGGGATGGAAATTATTAACATCGAGATAAAAAATTATCAATTAACTTTGGGGTTTAATAGAAATTATAATTTGAATTAATTCCAATATTTTCTTAAAAAAGTGAAAGTTGAAATTCAGATGTTTATTTGACAAAGTCCTTAGAAATTTAGTGTATCACCAGCACCCTTATTAATAGAGCAATTAATCCACTACATTAAAAGAATCTTATCTATCCATAAATTCGACCAAAATGAGAAGTTCATGCTTGTTGTTTATTATATAAAGGGGGAATCTCATCAATGGTGGATATTGGTCAAAAATATGAAGCCTAAGGAGAATATCAAAATGATGGGATGGAAGGAATTCTTAAAAATTATGCCCCAAATATTTTCCTGACCCTTTATAAATTAAAATGTAGAGGTTTTTTAGCCTCTATAAAATGGATGACATATCCATCATGGAATTTGAGGAAATCATTACATTGCCTATATGACACACCGTTGGAGTTTTCATTTCCCTTGAATCCAATGTTGACAACTTCTTTATTGGGATATATACAAATCAATTAAAATTTTTGGTTATTTGAGACATAAACAGCAGTGAAAAAAGGTGTTATGGGATTTATATGTTGAAATGAAGATAAAATAATCTTAATACTATATTGGTACCTGATATAATATGAAGAGGATTTATATTAATTCTCACAATGTGATGCCAAAAATCTCATAAGGAACGAGATTCCATCATTCCATTTTTCAAAATTGTGGTAAGGTAGAGTCTTTAAAGTTTCTAATGGGGGAAAAGAAAAGATTTAGGAGTGATAAGTAAGGGAAACTAGCTAGATATTACTGATTAGTGTTTTTAACCAATGTTAGGGATAACATTAATTATCCAATCAACCCTTATTCCATTATCCAATGTTTCAACTGGAGGAAATGCGAACACTATGAGAATCAATTCCCTAATCCATGGTTTTTCGATGATAACTAATAATCCATGTTAAATGACTAGATATAAATGGAGAGAATATTACATCCAAACTAGTTTGGTGGATCCCATTAAACTAAGTAGTGATAGGTATGTTATTTTTTCATTCATGGATATTGAATGTAGTATTTGATTCTAGTTCTATGAATTCTTTCATATCAAATATATTTAGTATATGTATTAAATTTTCACCAAAAAATGCTTGTTAAATTATTAGTGAAGATATAAAATGGATCACTTGTTGCATCCCATGTATATAATTCAATCCCATTAAATATTTTTAGAATAACTTTCCTAGAATCCCAAGTGATACACCCCTTAGAATAATTTTATGATCTTCTATTCATGTATTTTGTTTCTATGTGTAGTGCAAAGAAAAATTATCGACGGAAGGAAATCAGCATCTGGAAAAAAAATCCCCCCTAATCAAACCCAAATGTAAGTATGACGATGAATGTTATTTGGTAACAAAATCTCATGCATGGATATTATTTCCTTGAGTGACATCATAACTAGATCAACTTATTTAGACTAAATAAAAGAACACCAATGATGATATTCCCATTTTAAGGGTGTTCACTGATGCATCTCCTAAGTAATTTCCTAGTCTTCCTCTTTCACATGAGAATGAGTACTCAGTTTATCTCACAGTGGGAGGTTTTTTAATATCCATTATTCAATATAGAATAGATATTTTTGAAAATGATGAGATAAAGAAACCATTGTTGTCGAATCTAGATAAAATGTTTATAGGACCATTTGATTTACCGTAGGTTGAATCATCCCTCATCATCAAGAATAAAGATTGGTTAATATGCCTATACATTGATTTTTGTGAGATAAAATAGATCATGACAAAGAAAAATTATTTCCTATCAGGGATTAATGTGTTATTTTATTGGCTATGTGGTGTACAGTAATTCCCAATGTAATATCATTGCTTAGTATACTATGATGTAAATGTGTGGAAAGAAAATATCATAAAGAATATTTATTCATAAAATGAAAATGTAGCATAAGGTCATAAGGATTCCATATATACTCATCAATTATACAAATAATCAGCATGGATTAAATGAATATTGTCTTTTGGGATTAACTCATCAAATTTTTGGTAATCCTTATCGTTGATATTCTTATCGACACTAAAACAAAGTTGGAACATGAGGATAATTTAAATACTTTATTTAGGACCCTATAGAAGGAATATTTATATCCAAAGTATAGTAAATGGTAGTTTTGGTCGAATAAATTAACGTTTTAGAGTAATATTTTCACTAAAAAATAAATATTGGGGATCCATTAATAATATAGGTAATTGAAGGATTTCCCACACCAACATATATGAATGAAATTCATAGCTCCATTATATTAGTTTTTTAGAACCTTTTTTCTAGATTAATCTAAAAAATATCAATCCCACAAACCAATATTACACAAAAGGGATTAATGTTTCTCAATACTAATAAGTTTGAAAAGAAATATAATGGCATAAAAAAGAGGAAAATCACTACACCTATGTTCACATTACCCACCTGTGGGGAAATAATTTTAATATGATTTGATGTGTCTAAAAATGGATTTGGTTTTTTCTCATGAAATATGAAAAATTGAAATCATATTCCTCCACCAATTAATGATTTATAAGTATAATGACCGAACAAGGGATCTAGAATTGGTAGCAATGATATTCACCTTAATGATTTGTTGACAATATATCTATGAATAATAGTTTGACATATATATGGATAATAAAATCATAAAGTATATATTCAAAAAAATGATATTAATATGTAATAACTAAGGTTGTTATATATGATCAAGGATTATGATTTTTCAATCCATTATCATCATAGTAATACAAAAAAATGGAATATGATTCTAGTAGAAATGATCCCATAACCCTATCCATGTTAATGATTGAAAGGGATACAATCTAATTAGAAATGTAAAAATTAGACATGGGGAAAATAAAATGATATTTTTCTTACCTTATTTAAATAATAGATCATCCATCTATTATTGATAAGATCATGGAGGCCTAGAAAGTTGATGAGTTTCTATAGAAGATGGTAAGGAATACTATGGAGATGAACATTTCTAAGGGTGAAGTCAAATGGTTTGGAACAAAGATATGTGTCCCATTAGAACCATAATGGAACATATAACATATGGGTTAGGTAAATATATAATCATTCTATATTTATCCCATAATAACTATGATATATACAAATTTGATGCAAAAAATTTGATGGGATAACATTAACATGGAAATTGAAGATTTTGTATCTGAATAGTATTTATTCCAACAAGTCAATTCATAATGAAAAAATCCAAAGGGTATGATGAATCCATTTACCATACTAGTATGTAAATTTGATTACACGCCCTTGTATTTCACCTAATATTCCCAATGAACCCTAATGTAAATAACTCTATATGAGTAAAAGTGCATGTCTTTAAAAATACATCACATTTCCTTTTTATCATGGAAGATATCTCTCTTCAGAAAATCACCATGATATATATAATGTATGTTTTAATACTCCACGGAGTTCTAATATCATCTATATATTATTGAGATCTGATGATTTCCTCAGGGTTTTAGAGATTCCTTTAGAAAATATTGGATATATAACTGAGATTCATAATAGATTTTCACCCTCAGATACATTGTCAGTCTGAAAGGATCATTAAACGTATAGGTATATGATGAGATCATCTACAGTGGATTTCCATGGATGCTGGGAATAGAAAATTTCCCTAGAGGTGTTCTCGTTTAACAAAATATTAAATTATATTATTAAAATGGAACCACTTAAGGTTCCATATGGGAATAGTTTTCAAAAAAAAAAGAAATTTTGGGATGAATTTAGTGAACATTAAAATAGGGCATTATCATTTGTATGAAATGAAAGAGTTGGTTCAGTATTTTAGAAAATTTATCAAATCTACACGTAATCAAAATAAAATCTATATAGATAACATATCTCATGTTCAATATATATATCACCCACATTGACATCATTGATAACATCAGAGTGGTGACCTATCAACTACCACACCCAGATAACTTATCTCATGTAGAATATTTATTCAATTATATCCCATAAAGAAGTACATACTAAACCACTCAAATTTACTAAATCCAAAAGCAGTATTTTTGGATAATTATTTTTCATTTGAAGAGTATCTAGTGAAGTTTTTTGATAGAAGAAACGATGTTCTACCAAACAAGACAAATCACATAATTGAAGCATCATTGAGGAACCAAATGTTAAACGGAGTGACATTGGAACCAAAAGGGAAGATGAAATAGAAGTACCCACATCTATTTCAGTGTAGGTAATAAAATTTTTGAGGGAAATTTTTTTTAAGTGATGATTAATTTAATGAACAAAAAATTTATAAAATAAATTCATTCTCAAAATGTGTAAGCACCTTATTATGAAATGATGATTTATATGACATATGAACAAAATTGGTTATACTGAATTGTTATATGGTATTTAAAATTTAAAATATCATTAATAATCATAACCATTGATTATATAGTCATTGTATAGTGACCAATACAGTTAGTGTATTTAGGATTATGATAAATTACCTTTGACATAGAATATAAGAGTGATTACCTTGACTAGTTGGATCATACCGTATAAATCCCATTTATTGAAGATTAATATGAATGTAACATCACTGGGCTTTAAATTTGACCAACACCAATCTAATATTTAACAAATAAATCATGATAAAACTGTTTATGGTAGAAATTCATACTCATTGTGATGACATCCCAAACCATGTTTGTTGAACCTCCATTAAAATATCCCCCCTTTGCACACCTTATAAATATGGGATTTTCTGTTTCAATATTCAGTCTAGTATCTAGACCCTAGGTGTATGAATTTTTATGTTTCTGATAAAATATTTATTATATTAATCTCTTATTAAACTATATTGATAAAGTATTATGTTTGATAGAAATTAAATTTTGATATGATGAAAAACAATTTGTACTTTTCAGGAATATATAATTTCAATAAGAAAACTATTTTTAAATAATTAAATAATTTTGGAAATAAATTATATTTTAATAAAATATTATTAATAAATATTATTTATAAAATATAAATGATAATCTAATTTTATGAAGTGAAATTAAATTTTTGAAATTGTCATAAAACTGTTATTTTTCCACAAATATGGATATTTGAATTCAAAGTAAAATTCTCATATTTGGAGAAATTAATTGATAAAAAATGTATTATATTTAAATTAGTATGTTGAGATTGTGAAATAGGGATTTTTTTATAATATTTAAAAATAGTTTATTTTTTGGGAAAATATTAAAAAGGTTTTAATTAGAAGGTCTGTGATATGACATTATAATGACCTAAAAATGATGTAATATATGGCATATCTATGACCAAATATATATTTACCCATTATAATATCATGTTTTATGTTATTTGACTAATTTAATTAATCATTACTGAATCCTCTAAAACAAATATTTTATTTTAATGTTTTAAAATTTAATTATTTATAAACATAACTCACTTGAACATCACTAATGTAATTATTTAAATATTTTATTTTAAGGGAAATATAAAATAATTTAATCTACTCATCAATTTTATATAGCATGGGAAAATCTATGGGAAGCTTTTTGGTTTTTATTACTTCATCATATAGTTTCCATAATTCCACCAAAAATCCCTTTCCACTATATTAAAAACTATAATATAAATATTTAACTATTCCATTCACTCTATAGAGTCCTACAAAGGTTCCAAAAATATACTAAGAAGCTAATCCAAATCTTTTAAAAGTACCATATCAAGGTAAGTGGTCAAATCATTCTCCTCTTTGTTCAAGCACCTTATTTATGTCATTTCTTTTTATTTCCAAGTTTCATAGTTAGAATATGTTTTTAAACATCCCTCTTACTATCCTTATGATTCCTAATTTTTATATTCTCTTTTATCTCTCATTATTCCCTTATATAAACCATTTTTTCACCTATTATGCTTCCAAGAATTATCCTACAATTTTCAATGCCAAGAAATCGTGTAGTGAATACACTTCTCCATTTTTACTCAAGGATATTCACATTGTTTTATCTATCCTTTATTTATTGGATATTTAATTTTATATTACCCAAAGTCTCTAACCATCGGTTTGAAATTAATGAAATAAATCCTTATCTATTATGATCTATGAGCAACACATATGCATGTGTATGATTTGAACGTGATTTATGGGCCTAGAATTATATTTCCCTCCAATACACTGGATAATGTATTTATCTTATTTAATTTTATTTATGGTGCATGAAATTTTATCAAAAGCACACTATGTTATGTTTTCATCACATTTATCCTAAAGGTAAGTTTATAAAGTCTGGTTTTATATTGTTCCCACATTCCTATGTTTCCTTGTTGTTATCATGCCATTTCATTTTTCATTATTCAAGATTATGGTCCTCACCACTCTGATGTTACATTGATAAGACTCTTGTATTATAATAATTTATTGATTTTATCCTATTTTTTTATTCTACAAGTATGATTTATATCTCACCAATTTCTTATGTAAATATAGAGGTCATACAATTAATTTTTAGAATATCCATGGAATAAAAGGGTATGTTTTATTGTATTAAAATAATTATGTTATACCCATGTTTTAAATTAATTTTCTTGATACATTATCTCTAAATGAAACTAGGCCTCATGTTATTCTAGGGATTTATTAATTATATATTTACATTGCAATTCATTTAATATTGTTCATTAAATCTAAGTGTACTCATATTGAGAAGATCAACTCTGCTGGAATTGGATATCTTTTTTCATGGTTCCTCTGTATCTTACACCTCCTAAGTATTTATAGCCAATGGTACTATAGCTTCTATGTTGTCGTACAACAACTGATCATGGTCTACAAGGAAAAGCTTATGTTGATCATCTAATACTTTGAAAAGGTGGGAATATCCAATAGAATCTCTAAAGATGTACCAATCCACCATAGGAATGACACTCAAATTGGTCATTTTTGGATGTGAATTTGTGTGACCTTACCTTACACACTAGCTGAATACCACATAATTACCTATGAGTATATAATGACAAACTTTTTCATTATGAGAACCCACACTGAAATGCTTCCTACCACTATACATACCACTTCCATGTCTTGATGTTTAATAAATTTTCCCGATATTTTTAACATCACTAATGTTATTCTTAGAGATAAGGTTGTGGTTCAAAATCTCATAAATGTTCACTAGTTATATGGTGTTCAAATTATATTATATGGAATGACTTAGCCCATCCTAAACACATATATTCCTAGATAGGTCATCACTGGTAAAATATTTTGAAATTGAAGAATCTTGTTTTAGGGATCTAAATTGTCTATAGTATACATAGTACAATACCTCATATTAAGAAATTCATTATCTTAATAATCTGTAAGTGTTTCCAAAAAAAGTACACATTTAAGGAGGTCTATTAGTCCCTATAGACTATGTCACAATGCTGATATTTCTGGTATAGAAACGCCACCAATTCTTTGTAGAACCAAAAAGTATGTAACACCCAATAATGAACCTCATTTATGGACATGTCGCTAGATTTTTTAATATAGATAGAATCGACCCTATGCGTGGATCAGTATCCTAGGGGACAATATCCATAAAGAAACATGATTCATGATACTATAAATAATATATTATCAACTCTAACATAGTGGATGCTGATGATGGAGCTCCCACCAAATACTTTACTAGTGAAAATAAACCCTCTTGAAGAAAAGAATCATTTATCAATACTAGTATAAGATGAAATAATTTTTTAGGTTCTTCTAGTGAAACTACAGGTGTGTTAGGTTCCACCATTTCAAGATAATATTCATCAAATCCTTCGTAGAAAATTATTAAAGGCCTTTATGGAAGAATATATCTACATTTCCAAGAAAAAATATAAAAAATTATAAAATAATGTTCTTTATTTACATATGATAAAAAGATAGGAATAAGTTATCACCACACAAAACATACTACCAATCATCCCAAATCTACATTTAGCATGTTGGTTGGATTTCATGTTCCAATCCCATGGTTCTATTAAATGGAGTTTCATTTTAAATTTGTAGAGAAAAAAACAATTTAATATTTAATTGAAATATGGATTCAATGTTAACTTTTTAGTTTATGACTATTAATTTTAGAAATTTTACCATTATATAATGGGACAATAAGATGAATTACCAATAACAAATTATAACAACATATTATTTATAAGTTACAATTGTCTTTCATGTAACTGAAACAAGACTGTTATAGGAGCACTCAATATGTAACAATTCCATATTTTATGATTTTATTATATGGATCACCATTCATAGTTTATAGATGTTCAGCTTTATAAATTATAATTTTTATCCATTTACCATAATCAACTAAAATTTTAGCTCATATAAAAAAACATTTATAGCATAAACATGTGTTAATTGGTCAGTTAATGTGACATCATCATGCTATATAGGTAAACATTATTAATGTTGAAGAAAAAACTTTATGAAACTAATTACATCTGACATCTTCCTACATGAAACATTAGTAAATTTACTATTATGGAAACCAAGATACTATAAGCTACATGTAATTCATATAGTAAAATAATCATGGCATGGCATGCAAATGCTCATCTTCCTATAACAATTCATGAAAAATGATTCCTTACCATATTAAGGGAAGGATAAAATTTACATAATTATAACAAAAATTATAAATCATTTTCGTCACCCAACAGTGAAAATAATGTAACTATAGTAGGAAAAAACTATAATAACACGTCCCATCCCTAGAAACAAGGATTTTCACATACATGCGATTGATGCTACTTGGAATATAATAATTAGAAAATTCCAACACATGGTAATCTAATTTATACCAACCAAAAGTTTTTAAGGAATATAAGGTATAACATCTAATACTATTTTTTTCATTTCGGTCTTATTTCACTCATATAAAACATAATCTATTTGGCCAAGTGGAAATAAGCTTGCATCCCCACTATCCAGAGGAAGCTGACTAGCAGTGAGGGTCCATAATAATATAATGGTGAGAATAAACTACCTTTCATCATAGTTGATGAAATTTTTGAATAATATATAAATCACAAAATTATTACATTGGATATTCTAGAAGTAAATCAACCCTACAATAAATACATAAATAACTGTAAACAATATAATATTCAATTATTATTGCATAATGTATATACAAAACATAGAGATCAAGAATAAAAAAATACATTCTATAAAAAACTATACATAAAGACAAAAAATATACACTAAAATATAATATCAAGCACTACTTCATTTCTATACTCTCATAATCCATCATAGTATAGAAATCAAGTTTCCATAGCTGGGTATTTCTATTTATCCCTACCTACAACAATGGTTTCTATCATAATACCAAGCAGCGGTCCATACAAGGTGTGTGTAAAACTCATTATACCACCACCAATGCCTTCTAATACTATGTCTTCCATTAATATAAAATGAATAATGAGTAGGTATAATAAATGAAAAATAGTGCAGAAAATAAACCATGTCGGAGATACACTCCTCATGGGATACTTGGCCAACCATGTCTATTTTAGCCTAAGTTGGAATATTTCTAGGAAGTTTACTTTATATAAATAAACCCAGGACATGAGTTATATATTAATGGTTTCAATGGTCAGTTATAATAATATTGGGTTCAACAGATTCTCTATTTTTTAAGATTTATCAATTGAGGGTAGTCTAAAGGTATGCACTCTTGGAATTTCACCCTAAGGGGTTCCATGTAAGCCCAAGGAACAAGTCATATTTATCGTTAGTGCTAAACCCGATTGGATGAAAAGGTTATAATATCCTTAGGTCTATATTAATAATTCTAAATTGAAGTATATAATCTAAGGAATTATATTATATTCAGGAAATAAAGTGAACTCTCAGTTTTCTGTCAAGGAATTCATGTATATAAGGCTTTGACTAAACCCTAGTGTGTTATTTATCTTAGTGGTAGAATCCATGAATTAGACGTTCCCTATTAGAATGTCTATGGAATTTCATATACAAAATCATTGCATCTCTCTCGGCATGTCATGCCTTTAAATTGATATAGGTCCATGAACATACTCAATCTTGATATAATTCCTCATGTCATTTCGAGCCTTTCCGATTCCTTTCAAATCAATATCCATGTTTCACAAAATGCGTTATATTATAATTAATCAAGGTGATCTAAATTTTATTCAAAAAAACATATGATCTCATCGATGGAATTCTAAGTATAATTCCATGTATCACCAAAGGAAAAAATTTAATAAATTATCAAATATATGTAAGTAATATAAACCACATAAAATTAATTTTAATCCATTTATTCATTTCATTTTAAAAGGAAGACAATATAATTTAAATATGAAGTGAAGTGGCTAAGTGACAAGGTCTTACCATACCATTTAATTTAAAATAATTTTATTTAATTGTTTCATTACATAGATAAAAAACCACACACCTATAAAGGTGATAAAAAATAAAAATAAATATTTGTAGTTGAATAATATTTAATCAAAACCACCCAATGGGTGAATATGGTGATTATTTTTATTACCCTCTAACAATATAAAAAGTTATCATAGAACTTATTGTTCAATTCCCCATTAAAAAATTTAAGGGTTATTAATTTTATAGGAAACCCATGAAATGTTTAGTTTTGGGCACAACATTTCATGATATAAAAAACCATAAATTTTGGGAAAATTGTGATTCCAACTAAAATATACTGGCAGAATAATACTCATCTAGTATAAGCATATGATATATTCCAAAAATATATATATCAATGTAACTATATAAACACCATAAAAATAAGGTAAAGGAGATCACATAGAAATTGAATCCAATGTGGAAAAAGAAATTGAGAAAAGAGGAAAGAGAAATATTAGACGTATTGAGGGTGGTCCAATTAAAGAAATGGTGTTCAATATAGTCTCAGGTGGAGGAATTCCAACAAATAATAGGAGATGATTATACATTTTATCATTCATGGGGGAGATACTATGCATTTGAAGGTGGAAAAAAGAGAATAAGAGTTAATGTTTAAGGGAAAAATCTTAAATTAACACTTTTTAAAATGGCACATGGTTTTACAATTGGTGCACTAACCTTTAATGGAACACTTACCATGAACAAGCATCTTGCTTGGTTCATGGTAATTGTTAGACACATTGTGCACAATATGTGTATTTTTATCCTTCTCATGTACCATGCCCTTCCCTGTCTAGGAATATAGTTAAAAAACCATGAAAAAAACATGCATGATAAATCATAAATTTTTAATAGGTTTCACATGACCATGAAACCTCAATTTCACAATTTGGATGGCAGAGACCCTCCCTTTATAGGTTTCATTTTTGAACCAAACAATTAGTTCTAATCATTCCCTAACCATAAACTTATTCTTCTTTAATAAAAAACTATAATTGAAGTTCCCAAAATAAAGCATGAATACTCCATAAACAACCATAATATATTTTAGGAACTTTTATTAGTGAAAAATCATCAAAATTTTCACTGATGGGAAAGGATTTTTAATACACTAGAAAAAATGGGATCTCATAAAAAGGCATGTGATACTATAGTAGGATTTCAATTTGGGAGATCGAAGATGGTGGTGGGAGGGGATAAACACCCATATTGGATTAGAAATATTATAAAATAGGTGTCATATAGCTTATGTGTGTGATATATTGATATATAAGTTGTGAAAGTCAAATAGTCAGTATAAAATCCTAGAGAGAGGTAGGGGTATAAATTAGCCACATGATCTCAATGATTGGTCTGCATGGAGACACATCTAGGAAGTAAGCATGTAACAAAATGTGTAGTCACTTACACTCATAGTTTTATGTTGAAGGGAATGGAACAAATAAGCCAATCCAAAATACAATAGGGGTAAGGTGGTATTGGGGAAGATGACAGAAGGAGAAAAAGATGATGCTTTTGGGGAAAGAGGTTAATTAGATCTACAATACTATTTTTTGGAATTATGCATAATGGATAGGGTTCATTACTCTATATTCCTTAGTTCACACATTTATTCAATGACAAGAATTATCAACGCTTTCATTAAAAGAAACATGTATGGTGGTGACTTGTAGGTCCTCCATTTTGGAAAACTCGAGATGGGAGGGACTCATGTTCTGATTAGGAGAGAGACGTAGGAGTAGTGTGGTGAACATTAGACAGTGGCATTGGTAGGGGACCCTAGCTACAATGGAGGACAAGGTAGTTGGGCCCACCACGCTCTGGTGGTGAAAAATCATATAGGATTACTAGGAAGATATAAAAGGTATAATTCGGGGATGGACATTGTTGGGTACCACTTTTAGTCCAAAATTAAAATCAAGAATATTGTAACATAATTAAAAATTTACCTCCTAGGTCAGACCTTGGTGATTATTTATACTGAATAATAAATATGAAAAAATTATAAATATTCAACGTGGGGATCATATAAACTAACAATATCATATCCAACCACACATTAAATTAGTCCTCCCTTCCTTCATGGTATTTATAGAGCCTTGAATAATTACTATTCATTTACAAAAATAAATATTTGAATAGTAATCATTGATAAATATCTTATGTGATGAACATAACTTGAATATTATTACTTCTCACAAAATGTCAATAATATCTATTCAAAAATAAAATTCATATTAAATATAACTGACACTATGGATTTCACTTTTTTCATGTCCCCCTAAGCCACATTATCTTTTTATTAATGGAAAACATGCCTAAATTTCATGTTTAACATATTGAAACACATTGAAGAACACATAGATAAAGTATTTAATGTAAAAAAATGAGAAAAACCTCATACGAGAACTCACCTTGTTATATAATCCATTTTCCATAATATCTCAGCAGAAATGTATGATTACTTGTGTCACAAACAATAATTACTCAAGGCTTTTACTCATTTAAAATCATGATTTTAAGCACCATTAACCATAAAATACAAACCAAGGTTTAGATTTTATATTGTCCTTGGAGGATTTTTTTACATTAAACGGAAAATAAAAAACCAAAATTAAAACATATTTTAATTAAACTCCATACTGAGCTCCTTAATCCGATTGACCTCTAACATCTACATAGGTTGACCTAGGGAATAAATGAACAACGGAATGAGAAAAAAGTCTAGTAAGGGGATACACATATAAATAAATAATATCCCAAGGGTTATAAGGCAATCAATTATGACATAAAAATAAAAATGGAATATGAAAAAACAAATGGAATAATAACATACAAGACATGGGATCATTTAATCGTGCAATCGAAGAAATATGGCAGCAGCATATAGCATGACATAAGTACGAGTCAAGGCTCTTTTAAAAAGGAGGAGAATGATTCAAGGACAACCACCAAGACCACTGCACATGGATCACGAGTCAATGGTTACCACCAAAATAAATTCAAATGATGTTACATTAGACTAAAATTACCCAATTCATTGGAGATCAATATGGGATCACCCATCATAACATTTTCATGAATATGTGTTCCACTTGAAGAATCATATATTAACATAAGGGTTACTCATGGAAAGAAATAGGAATCATAATCATTTCATAAGGCCTATCCAAATAATGTATCATGATGGTGTATGTTAATGAATGAATTTAAAACATACATGGACATTTATAAGGAGGAATAATGTTCAATTAAATTGTATACATGTGAAATAAGTGTTTAAGAAAATTTATAAATGAATCTTTTTAGAGTGGTTTAAAGAAAATATAAAATATTATTCAAGATAAGAAAGAATAATTGTTTGAATAAAAACAAAAATTAACCAAGATACTCCTTCAAGTAAAAAAGATTTATTTTTTAAAAATATTCCTTCTTAAAACATATTTGGAATGCACTTCAAAATGAGTAAAAAATAGGAAGTTCCCTTTAATCAGGATTTCTAATCAGGAATAATTGAGAAGGGAACTTTTTTAAAACATGTATATCCTCGAAAAATAAGAATGAAAAGAACTAGTTAAATAATTTTCGATAATATAATATATATTTAGATGAATTATTCAAAACTAAAAATAGATTACATTTGAGTAAAGAGATAGAAAACATGACTCGAAGGGAAAATGGTGGTTTAGAAATAATCTCTTACCTTATGTCTGAAAGTGAACTATAAGTGATCTAAGTATCCTCGAAAATAAAAATAATTCCATTAATTAATTATTTAGGAAACATTTATATAGGTATTATATTATTTATAATTTTATTATGTTCATTTATGGTCTTTATGATGAGTTAGAAAAGGCAATTTTATTATTTGGGAATGTTCATTTGCTTGGTTTTCATGATTGGTTCACTTGTATAAATGTATTGAAAATAATATAAAATGAGAATTGTAGTCCATAATTGAAATTATATGTTATTAATGAACATAAATAATATTAAATGGTCTTATATATCATTTTCTTCCAGTTGTGATCACGATTCATTAGATAAAATGCTAATGATAATTGTTTAGAATATTTTGTTGTTTTTTATCATCATGAACTAGTTTTATTTTATTAATTAATGTGATGTATATATAGTTGTTTCAAAACATTAAATAGTATGTAATATACACCTATAATAATATTTTTTAACCATAAAAATGGGTTTATGACAATCCAAGAAGGCAGTTTTGGAAATTGAAAATGTTTCTTCCGGGAATACGATAAATTAACACATCACAGATGATATTTTCATTTTTATAATAAAAGTGGATGGGAAGAAAAATGGTGATGGGTTATTCCATCAACATAATAAATTTAAACTATATAAATGAAATTGGATTTATTATGTCAGATGGATAATGGGTTTTGAGGATATAATAAGAAAATAAAAGAAATTAAAATGAAATTAGAAGAAAAATAAAGACGTTTTTACCTCTAGAGTTCTCCCCTTTGAGAACATACTTAAGGGAATGGGTTTTGGTCTATTGTAGAGATAAAAACCTCATGTATATGGGGAATATAATTGGGAATAGTAATTTTTAGAAATTGGAAAGGGTTCATGTGTTATGAGGTGTGAGGAGAAAAGGTGGTGAGGGGTGCTATTTATAGTGGAGGAGGGGTGTTTTATCATTATTTTAATTATTTGTTTCTTATTTTTATTCATGACTATGAATAGTATTAGAATTATCACTAAATATATTAAAAAAAATGATGTATAGTTTGATATTATGGTGATTACATCATCAATGACTATAATAATAGTGAATATAACATAGAATGTATATACACTGTAAATAACAGTGTTATACTATTGAAAAAAAAATTCAAGTATTTTAGTGGAATCCAAAAAATCCCCATAACCATTTTCTTAGCATGTAGAGATCAAAAATTAACTCCATTTTTGGAAAATAATTTTCTAAAGATGAGAAATTTAATTTTTAATTGAATACATCATTTATAAAAAAATACAGATTTTAAAATTGTAACTGATTTTATGAAACATTGAAAAATATTTATGTTCTAATAAAATTAGCCTATAATAAAAAGAAAACAAAATATTAATGTATGAATACATTTTATGAAATTAAATTTTCTTTTAAAGCATTATTTTAATTATAAAATTGAAATTAATCATTATATTTCTTAAAAATACAAAAATTAATTAATAATTTCTAAAAAATTTATTTTCTTATATTATGATGTAATTATAGCATATTACTATTTATAAGATTTGTAAATTTTATTTATAATTTCATTTACAAGGTTTCTATTTTAGTGGATGGTTTACTATTCATAATGGTCATATTACTATTCTAATAGTAAAGTTATTATTCCATTGGTATAGGTTCCTTAACTTCTAGAAATACCTATAATTACATTAATTATTCATTTATATAATTTATATAGTGTTCTATTAGTGATTTTATGTTATTTATACTATATATCATAATTATAAAAAGGGAATTTCAATTGATATAATTCTGGGTTGTTATATTTCTCCCTTTGTGAAATTTCACCCTTGAAATATTGTTTTATGAACTAAGGTGAAAATAAGTGAGGGTACATATAATTCTTAACTTCCTCTGGGTCTAAGGTTTCCTCTCAATACAAATGGTTCCTCCATAGCACTTTTACCAGGTGAGTAGTATTTTTTTCATTGAAATGTATGTCTACTATCCATGATCCTTACTGGCTACTCCTCGTAAGAGAGATCATTTTCAAATTATAACAACTATGGATTTAGTATATGTGAGGGTTATGTTATGTAATTCATTAAGAGTGATACATGGAAAGCATCTTGTACTTGAGATATGGATGCTTGAAGTTCTAGTTGATAGGTCATTTCTCCAACACGCTCAAGAATATTGAAGGGGTTGATATACATTGGATACATCATTCCTTTCTTACCAAATTAGATGATTCTATTCCATGGATAATTGCAAATAAAAACCTTGTCTCCAACCTTAAACTTTATGTCTAGTTGATGTTCATCGATATAGATATGTTTCCATCTTTGGACAAACTTGATATTTTTATGAATGGTTTTCACCTTCTCCACCATTTCATTGACCATTTTAGGTCTTAGTAGCTTACATTCAGAGACATCATCCCATCATGTGGTGTTCTACATCATTTCCCAAAAAGTTATTCATATGGATCAATTTTTATTATTCATTAAAAACTATTGGTATTGGAGATCTTGAATAGAGGATGATATTGGTCCCATCCCCTTCAAGTCTATATAAAACACTCTCCACATTTCTTCTATTGTATTAATTTTCCTCTAAGATTTTCCATTAGCTTGAAGATGATAGACTATAATGAATTATATTTTAGTGTTTATATAATGTTGTAGACTTTTCCTGAACATGGAGGTGAAACATGGATCTTGATAGGATACAATCGAAAATGGTACTCTATGAAACCTAACCACTTCTTTGATGTTTATCCATGAAATATGATTTTGGGAGAAGTCTGGTTGAATTGTGATAAAGTGGGATATATATTTAATATGATCTATAAAAACACATATATAATTGTTTTCCATGGATGTGTTCAGAAGTATGGTGAGGAATTCCATGGTGATATTATCCCATTTCTATGTTGGTACGGGTAATGGTTACATCATCCCCTTAGATGTTTTCCTTTATGCCTTCCCTTACCGGCATAATGAGCACTTTGATTTATATTCAACAATATCTATCATCTTATTTTGTCACTAAGAGCACTTGGAGATCTCAAAAGAACTTTGGGCTCCTTAGGTGAATATAGAAGGTTTAGCTATGTTCACCATTGAGAAGCAGTTTCATTACCTCTGGATTGTATGTTTCACATAGTCGTGACCCGAATCCCATGACTCCTTCCTAACCCATTTGGAACTCTATAGATTCAAAATTTCTGATATCTTCCCCATTTTCATGAATTTCCACATCATTTATTTTGGAATTATTTGCACTGAAATTATTGTTGATGATGGTTCAAGGGTATCCAACACCGTTTGGGATAATATTTGATCCTCATGGGGAAAATAAATCACCATAGGGGCATTCTTCTTGAATCTCAATCACCAATACCCTTAACACTATGAATGGCATGATGTTGAATATCTAATTACCACTGTGACCACCATAGTGTAGTGACAGATGCCTCTACGAGTGAGAGGAGCACTACGACTGCTAAAGAGTATTGAAAAAATTCTCTCTGAGTCCAATGGCACCACCTCCAATCATGAAGCACGATTTTATTCACTACACAGCTTCCATGTATCATGATACTCAGTTCCTATTAATAGGTGAGTCACACCCATCCCGAAAAGATTGATATCCTAACGTTTCTCCTTCTAATCTCTCGTTTTGTGAATCTGCCTCTAATCCATGAATTAGACAGAAAATGAATCACACATGGTATTTGAGCATTGAGAACAACATTTCCCTTCATTCCAATTTCCCTCCAATTTAATTGGGGAGGGCCTTCGTGATTCCATAGAGGCATCAGGATGTTAGGAGTACCTTTCATGTACATAAGACTTCATGGTGAATTCATCCTTTTCAAAGCACCCTCCAAGAACATGTAGACTCTATGCCTCAGCTGGGTCACCATGATATGTGAATCTACTCCCTTCGTGAAGATCCTTTTCTCCATGATTCCCAAAGTACCTTCCTTCTCGAAGCTACCCCTCTTCGTGTAGCATCAGAGAATCACAATTCCTCATGTTGTAGGACCTTCTGTTTCCCAAATCCCATTCCCATATGGCTTTCCTGGCTTATAAGAAGTGATTTCTTGGTCCCTTGAGTGGTTCTTCGTGTTGCCTCGTCCTAACTTATGATTTTTTCATAATTATTATATCACCTATTATTTATTCGTATATCCACACTGACATGGTCCCCTCAATTGACCACTCCTCAACATCACTCTTATCTGGAATTTTTTTCCTTCCCATCCTCAATTTCGGGTTATTACACATTATATAGGTCCAAGTGATGAGAAGTGAGCCCTCATCATCAGAGGTGTAGGATGTTAATCTTCTAGGAACCTTCATCCCCAACATACAACATTAAAATATGAGTTTACACATGTATGGTAAGTCTGATTGGACTAGAGGGAGGATGGGATTGGGAACCTTATGCTTCAACCCTTTCACTCCTCCCTCTCTCACTCACATTGGGCTCTATCACCACGAACACCACGAGTAGTCTCCATGTAATACCCAACACACCATGAGAGGGTGTTCCCTATAAATGTAGCCACATCCTCCTTGTAAATCAGGTCATTCTCCTTGGGATTTCCTCCTGTATTAACTACCAATATCCATCTCATTGGGCTACTAACGTTGTGAAATCCCCACACCATCCCTCATGACCGCAACTTCTACAACACGATCATCCAGTCTGTTGTTACCTCTTGTTTCTCACAACAAGAATTACTCACGTGTGATTAGATTAGGTTAGAACTATGAAATCTATTTGGGTCACTAACCATGTATAATCCTTATAATATCTCTGGTCCAGTAACCATTCATATGTACTATTCCCCCCACTGAACTACACAGAATTTGATCCCTACCTTGTAAATATGGTATGTAGGAATCCTATCTTAGGTTAAATTCCCTCACTCCCCAAAATCAAACTTTTCCGTGCATTTCATGTCGGTTCACCTTCATCCCAAATGATGTTAAATTGTATTCCATGTTCGAAGTATGGGTGTTTTATCCCTTTGGGTATGTATGATGCCTCCATGAGGCTCAATACCACCAAATGTTAACGCTCATGCTCCCTCGTAGGGATGTACCCAACTAATGAGATACTTTCCCTTTTTGGGACGCATCTATCAGATATTCCTCCCGAATGTGTTTTGATCCCTTTAGGTAGTTAACCATTCATAAGACCCGCAATCTATATATACTCTTACAACCAAGAGTTCCCCTATTACGATGGGTAGCATACCATGCATAATTCTCAACATGTCTCTAGGTTATTGTCCTTTGTGTACACCCTGACTCGATGCCCCATTCATGAACTACATGGAATTTTTTCTCTTCTGGTTATGTAAGAATACAAATTGAAGGTTTAAGCACATCAACCACTTTTCATCCTAGTATTTCTTTTGATCCTTTGTTTCATGGGAATAACATTCCAAAAACAAGAGGTTCTACTTCCTTTGGGTCCCTATCCATGTGATCCATTCTCACAAGCCTTCTCATTAGTTGTATCATCAGCCCACTGAACTATGTGGGATTTAATTTCTAGCCACTGGGACATGTAAGAATCCAACCTAACATTCAATCCCATCACCTCCATATTGATGTCTGTTCCAACTCATTTAATCCTCCTACTTCATGCAATCTCCCATCGTCCCTATATATTCTTATTATGGCTTCCATATCCTAGAGGGATCATTCCGTCTTGTCGTCCAAAAAAACATGTGTGATCTCTATATCACGCTTTTGAAGTATGTGGGTTTTGATCCTATCTTCTGCACATGGTATGTAGGATGCCTCTCTGAGGTTCAATCCCAGCCAATAGTAAACCTTGGAATCCTTTTTATTAGGACCCACCTTCCTGGATTCACTCTTTGTGGAGTCCAGATCAGCCTTAACAGTTTAAATCCTTCCCTTTTATGGACATTCCATTCCAGGTCCGTCCTTATTGGGAGTTTTGATCCATCCATATGGTAAACCTTCCAGGTTCTCCCTCCTAAGGATGTAACCATTTTATCCACTATTGTTAGTATTCTGATCTATCCGATATATATTTAGAAGATGCTAAATTCATGGATTAACCTGTGATAAAGAGGGGAAGATGAGGAAAACGTTGTAGAAATACCTCTGGAATATGATTCCCCACCTTCTAAAGGGGATGAATCCAGCCTCTGCACCCTCAAGAACCCTTTAATGAGGAAAGATTAATGTGTACCAACTTTCCAGTGTCTTGACATTCAAGTGATATCCAATGTGACTACTTCCCTGACCAATGGTTTCTTCCCAAACATGACACTTTGTATTGACCGAAAATAAGTAGTGTAATTAACCGGTGTCTATAATGATACGGAACCATGAGGATTTTGATGAATAATGTCTTAATATTTAAGGGAAACCTAAAATAGGGGATGAATTCAGAGGAAAAATCCACAAAAAGAGAAACCAACATCCCATCATCAAATTTAAATCTTGAAGAAAACATCCTTGAAGAGGTGGTTAACATCACCCGCCTTTGGAATGAAGGAATATGGGGCAACAGATGTGAGTCCCCATAGACAGTGTGTGCCCTGATATAAATCATTGGAAATAGAAATAGTGACCCGGACATGAAGTTTTTAACCTTCAACCATGAGTATTAGTGGAATTATGGACCAAAAATAAGCATGTCACTGGATCTACCAATCTAGCTCTAGGTACCACCAAGTAAATAGTGGGCCTGGCATGGAATTGACCAAAATTTGGGGTTTTTAATCATTTGGAATTCTAGTCAGTGAAATTTTCATCACAGATCTCTCTATCGATCCATGGAATACAGAATGGTGTTGGTGCACTAGGCACTACTTTACTAACATCTATACCGATAGCTAATCTTCCAACTTTTAACAACCCAATCTATACAAAACTATTCATCTCTCAGCTGGAGACGTTGGGTCATGGGAAACGCCAATGCGGCAATCCCTCACAACTCCACCTCCACTATGAAATCATACACAACCACATTTAGCAGCCACCCATTCCCCATCTATCCATAAGAATTCATCCAGAGTATAGTGATTGATACTCTTATTTGACGATATTAATAGAAGGGGGTTATCCCAAAAAATTATTTGGACCATCAAGATTTAGCGGATTTTGTTCCCTTCTGACACCGTTGACCCCAAGGGTTGTGTAGGGGAATGATACGCCCCACTCCCACATCCAACCATATTGGGAACAGCTCCTCCAAACATTCCAATTACATGATCCCCTTTTCTAATAAGGTTATGGGAATGTGATTCATCTAGAATATGACCATTGACTTGGTGCTTCCTAGGGGGGATCCCACTTAGCCACATTAATTCCATTATCTACTCCCCTTGGGTAAGAAAAAAGTGGATTATACCTTTACTCTACTGGCCCTGGTTCGGCAGGCCCATCGATGATGACGTGTGCAAGATCATGAGGACACTTATTAGGGGGCGTCATATTCTATAGCTTCTGTGGACCATGCCACAAAAAGGTGTTCTATCATACACCTTCCACTATATATCCTAGATTCACTAATTCCCCATTGATATTGAGATCCCAACCACCCAATTCTTAGGTTGGGTTTACGCTTTCAGTTACTGGTGCGAGAATCAGTCGTCATGGGTCAACCCATGACAATGATATTTTGTACTGAGGCCCTCCTCATACCATCGACGATTAGAGTGGAGTCCCTCCCCACTCACATGATCAAAATAGTGGTACTCCCTATTCCACCAGTATCAATCCAAACAGATGTCCCCCCATCTTGTGGATTCCTAGTATAGAGGTCCTCCCCATGATTATGATCTCTGATATGAAGATCTTCCACATATTGTAGGATATCAACACGAAGGTCCTCCTTGCCACATCACCCATTAGGATGAAGGTCCTCCCCATGTCCTCACCATCTACAGTGGAGGTTGTCCCTACTCCATCACTCCAAGCCATGGAGGTCCTCCCTGTGCATCACTAAACTACTGCATATGTCTCCCTCATATCCGAGATCACCAACATGGAGGTCCTCCCCGTGTTCCATTCGACATCTTCCTGACAGCTCATCACACTGAATCACACCCTAATGGAGCTTATCCATGATTTAATACCCAACATAGAGGTCCTCCCCATGTCAAAGATTTTCCATTCCCTGAGGAACAGTCCTAGGGTATATGCGTGAACCATCATCACTGAAGGATGGATCCTACACACTTCTAGATCACTGTCAATCTATTCTTATTTTTAGACTCCAAAGTGGAGTGTGATTCATTAATGGACCCAATCCTTTGCATCAAAGTATGGGGAATGGACTAGGTGTGTGAGATTATTCCTTCCAGACATTGAGATGTATCAGATCCCGGAATCCCTTCTTAGATACATGAAGGTGGAGGAATATCTATCTCCCATTCAAGGACTTTACATGAATTCTTCTCTATCATCAATAGAATAATTCTCTAACTAAACCAAAGATCATATAGAGTTGTTCTAAGGTGTGGTGGGTGATGAGAATCATCAATATCATCCTCCAGCCGCCACCTCCTTTACAAATGGAGTAGTGGTTAGTACATTGTCCTATTGGGATATGATGATGCAGTCAATATCATCTCCAAGACACAACCCAATCTATAGTAGCCTATCATCATGTAAAGTGTTTTCTATGCTGACTGAGACACCACCATAGTGATCTAAATTAGTGTTGTTATCAGTTAATCACCCTCCCGCAGTTGACAAATGGGGTAACCAAGGGCGAGAACCCTATTGCGAATGAAGATGTTTGTGGGAAATTATCATTGCAAATCAGTTTTATGAAATGTTATGGCTGACCGCGATTCCAAACTTTGACATTCTCGATCGCTTTCCCAAGATGAAGTCATGTTTTTTCATAGAACCATAGGGGTGAAATTTTTCTATCTCAAGAACCATCAGTTGGTGTATCAAAAAATATGTGAACATTATGATGACAACATCCATCAATGAAATTTGTTTGAGTTATCCATGCATCCAAGGGCTCAGCAAACTACATCACCCAATTATCACCAGACTCTTCCCCAATGATGAATTTAATTAATTATTGTTCAACATTGTGTTATTGAGGAGGATTCATTACCCGTCTATATTTCTGGTTAGGGGCAGTATCTGGCCATCAATTTCATCTTGATCATATGCCAACTTGATTTTCCATGTGATATTTAAGACATAATTATAGGTGTAGTCAAAGTAAACATGGATGATCTCATATATAAGAACACAGAGGTAGGATTCATTTAAGAGAACTATCCTTCGAGAACAATAAAAAATCTATTAGACCCCATGGTGTTCTCATTATCTAACAAAGAAATATTCATGGCCTTGCTGATCCTGGCATGTCATTGCCTCTCGATCAAGACCCCAATAAGAGAAAAGGACACACTAGTATCATTAACCACTCTGAACAATCTGGATTGATCAAAAATATGAAAGACGACCTTGAGAAGGTCACACTACTTATGAATCTTGTAAAACATTAGAAAATTATTAATGATGTCCATACCGAGTTCCCTGCAAAATGCTGAACAGACTATTGATACCCTCAATATCATCTTGTCCACCCTCCACCAGGGTAGAAGGGGTAGGTAAAGCTTCCCCCTAACCAGTTTTCCATGTTTATCTTAACAACCCTCCATATTACCATAGGATAAAAGCTCTAGATTATGAAATGTAGCCATGTTACACATCACCAAATCCAACCGAACCACACAAGAAAATTCTATGAGACCTGGCTCCACATGCTATTCCTCTAAAAACCCCACAATTTTCTATTCTTGTCATACCTATAGAAGATCCCTAATCTATTCAACCCACCACTCCACAAGATCTTGGGGCCACATATCTTGTTGGGGAACCCACCAACACACTAATGGCCAGGGATCCCTACCAGGACAGGAACCCTTGGAAGGATGATGTGATGCACCGCCTCATCACCCCCCATGAGGACCTAGAAACTTAATTGGTGGTGATCCCATATTATTTCATGCCATGTCCATCATTGGTGGATTATAATCCATCACCCCTATGTTTCTAGAATCGCACATTTTCTCCCTTCAAGGGGATGGGTGAACCCCTTCCACATCCAAACCACATTATCTCAAGGTTTGGACCCATGTTGAAAACTCTAGCTCAGTAAGGGGCCCTTATGATCTGGTGGTTTGTACAGAAACTATAAGGGCCCACAATTTTCTAGTAAATCCATCTACTCATTAGGTTTTTAGTTGGTTGGGAGGATCTCTATTGTAACTTTCATTATAAGGTCCACTCCACCATGTGGAAGACTATTATTACCAACCTTTTCAAGTGAAAAAAATTCTATATGAAAATTCCATATAATATTTTTGAAGGTGTAAGGATATCAAATATTCACTCGATATGCCATTTTTTCAATGGAAGCTACTGATAAAGAGTGTGGGAAACGTAATGATTGAACTGGTCTGCACTCTTATCACTCAGAAAATCCCAGGTGGATTCAGAGTTTTTTATAACAAGGCTATCTTCCTATAATAATCCTTGTTGCATGCCATGAAGGGACACTCAATGCCTCCCACAACTCCTACAAGAAGAGCATCCAAGGCCATGACTGCTTTCACTGAAATGGTAGAGCCCCCCCTGGACATTTGATTTGTTATCGAAAGAGCCTCTTCCACAACCTCATCGAGGTTCTCATCCTTAGGACTACCCTCAAGTTTAGGGTCTCCCACCTCATAATCTGTAGGCACTACCGTGTAATGCACCACCACAACCCATTTGAGATAATTTGGTTCCATCACATCGTCAGGGAAAGGCTCCTTGGGTCCCCTTCCATGATATGAGTGATCAGAGCTATTCATTTGATATACTCAAGTCCCGATATATTTCTATAAAACCTTATCTCAGGGAATACTGCAGTTTCCAGAATGTAGGATACTAGGCGAGGCTAATCTCATTGATCTCACAAATTATTAGCCCTATCAACAGTTCCTTTGACATGTGCTCAAGGAGTGATATGTATTCTAGGAATGGCTCTAGGACTAGGTTTCCAACAAAATAGTCAGGTTGGGTCCTACCCTAGAATAGGTAGCGTGCGTTTCTACAAATATAGATAACAACAATGAGTGGAATGGAAACTGGTCTCCATCCATGGGTCTCAGAAGTATGATGACTAGATGGATTGCACAAAATTCATTCACACACAAGGTATAATCCATACCCTTTTGAACTATCTGAATCCTTTAAAGCTGATGCTACTTCTCCAGTTGTCAGTTCCACATCCATATCTTAGCCTTCTACCTCTCAGAAGCGTAGGCACTCATAGCGTAACATAAAAAAAATCCACCCACTGGTACCGAAGCTATCTTTCATCTTTGGAGACTTCATGAACTATACATGGGAATCACCCCTATAATATTCACAGCAATAGAGGATTCTTCAATTGATGATCAAGGTTATTCCTAAAAAAATAATTTTGATCTTTTGGACCTTTATATAGTCCCCAAATATTATAATCATTAGGAAAATTCTCATAACATCCCTAGTTGATGATACCACCCATGAAGCTGTGGATCCATGAATTATCATAATGCACTATCCATTGACTCTTTCCATTCTATGAATACCACTAATACCAAACTATATTTTTATAATAGATATCATCATGGGTAGTCTTCTCATCTTGTCTCATCTGATTCATGACCATTACCATTTGTTCTTCTCAACCAAGAAGTGTCTCCCTGACTATACCATGATCAGATGTGTTCAGGTGTGGACATAGTTTAGTCATCTAATAGTTATCTAGTAGTAATATTTCGTGATTTTGCAAGTAAGAAATGGTATATTCCCAGAACAAGATATAATCCACCAGTTAGACAAATAGTACCCATCATACCCACTACCGCGGAGATACATCATGTATGAAGAAATGCACACCTAACACAAAACGATGATGTTCTCAATACCTTTCCAGCATCCCTAAAAATATCTCAATCGATGAAGCTCTCCACCCATAACAAGATATGTATGAATCCATTACATAGGATTTATGAAGGCCCCTCCAATTCAAAATAGATGCAGCAGTCGTAGAATCTTTTCATACCGAGGAAGCCGAGCATGAAGAATTTCAAGCCATCATCTCATTGTCCAGAGAAGATGAAGGATCCCTTGTAAATGGTAACATACACCCATTGTACATCACATTATGGAATAATGGTGTGGTATTCCACTAGTTACTTATTGACATAGGTTCTAGGATGAATCTCATCCCAACTCAGATGATCCGCCAGCTAGGAATGTATGAAGTAGATATGAGTCCCTCTATCCTGAAAATTCAGGGTTATGAAATGACTGACTAGAGGGAGTGTGGAATGAAACACATTATAACATAGTTAGGTGGCATGATTTCCATCACTAAATCCATGTTTGTCTCATAGGACACCACTTACAATGCACTGATGGGTAGACCCTGGTTCCATCTTCATGGGACAGTTCCCTCATCATATCATCAATACCTCAAGTACTCCCTCAACAGTTGAGTGGGAATACTACATGGTAACTAATATCAATTTTCTTAGTGTAATGGTTGTTATTTGGACTCTGAATATTAAAAGAGTGAGGATAAGTGGGTTCAAACCAATGATGGTGAGAATACTACTTCCTCTGCTGACTAGTGGATAGATTTGGATGATGTATTAATCCACTTGATTAACCAGTTAGAAGCCACAACCCTAAACCAAGGACACTACTTTTTTGTCTCTAGATTGAGTGGGAGACATGATCCCAAATACATGGAATGTCAAATGACCACTTTTTATTCCTATACAAACCAGGATTGAATAATTATAGATCCCCTCACCCCTATAAGGTATCAGGATGTTTTCGCTATGGAAACAACGATACACCATACATGGATGTTCTACCAAGCTCAGCTAAACAAAATCAATCCAATGCTCCACTAATGATTTGATGTTATGAAGAATGACCCCTTAAGTCAATGTCTTGGTGGGATCAAGTTGACAACATTTTTCATCAGGGTTTTAGTAGTGTATAATTCTTCAAATGAAGATTCTACCACTTCTTTGGTTGGAACCTACATTCTATCAAGGTCATCAATCATGGAATAATTTCCTTCTTATAAGGATCTTATTTCCATAGATGATGAAGAAGATTTGGAAGATTCCACTCTTACAATCAAAGAGGGTGTATCTACCACCGTTTATGAGTTAATACATGTGAATTTCGGTACCAAGGTAGATTCAAGACCAAAATTGATCAGTGGAGCTGTGAATGCAGAAGAAAAACAACAGTATATGGGTTTCATTAAGTAGATTTGTGATGTTTTTTCATGGAGTTATGATTAGATTCCAATATTGGACCCTCTGATCTCCATCCACAACCATGGTCTCCCGATATGAAATTTTGGGTTTAAACAACCTCCAATAAATTTTCTCCCCTATCATGGTTCCATGGTCGAGGATGATGTTTATTAACTAATAAAATCCATCATCTTAAAGGTAGGCTAATACCCCAGATTGTTGGCCCATAATGTCCCAGTCAGGAAGAATAACGGACAGATGAGAGTCTGTATCAACTTTTGGGATCTCAACAGTCATTCTATGAAGGATTATTTTCCCCTACATATGAAAAAGCTATTGATTTGTTCTAGTAATGGGTTCCAATCACTCTCCATCATGTATTGATATTATGGGTATATCCATTACCGGATGACTCTTGAGGATGAGGGATCCACTACCTTCAGGGCACCGTAATTTACATTATGTTACTAGGTAATTGCATTTAGCCTCAACAATTCAAGATCCACATGTACGCAAGATATGAAACTCATATTCAAACCTATCATCGAGATGTTTTTAGAATACTATTTTGACGATTTGGTGGTCAGATCCCTCTAGTGCCATGACTATCTCATAAATCTTGAGAAAAGGTTTGGCTACCTCTGCTCCTACAAACTGTAGATGAACCCCAGGGATTGTGCCTTTGGGGTTACCTATAGAATTTTCATCATATTTTTTTCAAATACAGAGGAATCGATATCGATCCAGATAATATCAAGGCTATCAGTTAGATACATCATCCAAGTAATCTTCAAGAGATCTGAGGCTTCCAAGACCCTTATCCTACATAAACTAGTTTATCATTAATATGGCTGGAAAGTGTATGTATTTTTCACAATTCATGGAGAAAGTAGTCATCTACAAGTGGGATGAAGAGTGTCAGACTGATTTTGGGGAAATCAAGGAGTACCTACTATAGCCCCTAGTTTTGATGCCACCCAGCTCTTGAAAGCTGCTATTCATCTATATGACCGGCTTGAAATGATCCTTCGGCACCCTTCTCATGAAGATGAACAATAAGGCGGGAGACCATAGTTTATACTATCGCATCCATATGATCCTCGACATAGAGACTACATATTACTCTATTTAGAAGAGATGCCTCCGGTTTGAATTTGCAGTCCGGAAGTTGTGGTAATATATGCAACATCATGAGATATAGATGGTGTCCCATGGGGATATGCTAAAATACATTCTAAATTAAACTATGTTTAAAGGTCATCTAGAATAGTGGGAAATGATCTTTTTTAAGTTTGACATCAAGTTTATTCAGAAGAAAGATATAAAGGTTCAGGTGCTGCCAAATTTTCTGGATGTCTGTCCAACCCCCACAGAGCTGTCTGTAGATCTTGACTTCTAGGATGAGGTCATATTTTTAGTGCATTAGTTTATACCATGTTGGAAAATTAATGTTGATTCCATTTCAAGAATACCCACTGGAAAAAGGATCAACGATCCCATAATCAACTGATCATGCCTGGGTATCTTGTTCATCATGCCCACATAGGTTGTAATGTCCTATTATTTCTTATTGTCATCATTTCACACCAACAATGAAGTGGAGTATAGGGCACTTATCCCTGGTCTCAAGATGGATCTTTTTAACGATTTTCCACACATATATGTGAAGGGTTACAACAAGTTAGTCATTAAAACAATCAACGGTGACTAAGTCATCAGGAAGCCAGAGCTCATACCTTTGTTAAAGAGTGCTCACCAATAGATAGACCAGTTACCTTCTTGAAATGAAATCATTCAAGTTTCTCGGTCACATAATGGTCAAATAAAATTCCTTTTCTATCATTTATTCATATCTTACAAATCCTGACCAGAATGATTTGATAATCCCTATGGCACATCGAAGGGTCATAGATCTTGTCACCCCAGAAAATGATGATAGACAATAGGTAAGACATCTTACCATAGGTGCTTCAACATAATGACCTTTAGGTCCCCCTTTCATAGAAGAAGAGACACCTATTTGGAAAACTTCTTTTTTGAGTACCACCAACAAAGTTATTTACCAACAGATAGAGTCAAAAGTGAGCTAGTTCATCGGCATGCGGTGCAGTGTACCCTCTAGAGTGGTCCCACCATTGAAAAAATAAACTATAGATGTAGGATTGATGGATTTGTTATCTATTGAATGCCAGGAGGTGATATCTCTAAGGTTATGTAATAATTCCATGCAAGTTCCCATGGAACTCATCGGGATGGGTCAAAACTATCCCAAAAGATCCAAATATTGGGCTACATCTATCCAACCATGGTCCATGATTGTATAAAGTTCTCCATGATGTTTCATACATGACATATCCATGTTGATTACTACGTCGACCACCAGATCCCTTCCATACTACTAAGTACTCTTGGACATTCATGGATTGGGGACTCGATCTCATGGGACCATTTCCACCAATAACAGCTAGCTAGTGTCACTTCATTTTTTTCCACATATTTCTTCTTCATATGGGAAGAAGAAATTCTTCTCAAGGAATTAAAGGCCCAATCCAGGATTGATTTTGTGAGTTCCAACATCATCCACTGATTTTAAGTCCCTCACATCATCCTTATCGACAACGGAACCAACATCCATGTAGTTGAGTTGAATCAATTGTATATCAAGTACAACATCTAGTCCAACCACACATTATGCTACCGTGTATTGGAAAATGGATATATTGTGGTGTTAAATAAGCCCCTATATAACAATTTGAAAATGAAGGTTGGTTAGAACATGAAATGTTGGATGGAAAAGATCCTTAATTCTCTCTGGGATTACTAAACGATGGCTCGTAATTCTACCTAGGTGACCCCATATTCCATAGTGTAGGGAACAAAGGTTGTCTTAACCATTGAGATTCTATTACCATCACTCTATACCACTATCTACAACAAGAATACGTTAGATAGAGTACTAGAACTCAGGGTCGCTGAGCTAGAATCCCTCAATTAGAATAGGCTTCGGGCCTCGCACAATCTTAAGAGGAACCAGAACAAGATATCTAGAATTTTTACAAATAATTTTCAACCACTCTCTTGCGTTTATAGGGACATAGTTTTCTCCCAAAGGATTCCAATAATTCCCAGCAAGAAACCACCTATATTCTAAGGAACCTATATTATAAACAAGGTTTACCCTATCAACACATATTCCTTGGTCACTATAGAAGGAGAGCAGATTACACAACCCACAAATACCAAGGTTATTCATGTATTACTTTTCTTATTGAGAAATTAATGTTTTTATTTTCTCATCCTCCATGACATTAAAACCCATCTTTCCAGACATGAAACATGACGTTAAACTATGAAACTCTTCTATGTCTTGAACGATGTTAAACTGCAAGCTCCAATTTCTTCTAACCCATCCTACATGATGTTCAACTAACCTTATTCCTTACTAAGAGATGTTAAATTACATGGAATTTCAGAAATTCATATGTATTGATTCCCATCTGTTTGGGATTTATAATAATTATTAGATATTTTTTCCCTAGGTCTATCCTGAGATATAAAAAATCCCTTCATCTTTCTAGATTTTCGAGCTGAGTATCCTAGGATAACATAGTGTGGTGTGAGACCCTCTTTGCCCCCCATTCATGTTAGTTTTATGAATACCACAACATTTATACCCTTCAAGTATCTTCCCATTTGTCATTCATCCCAACCACACAACATTAAAATGTAAAACATTCTAGAACTATTTTTTGGATTGATTCCCATCCTTATGGGATACATAAGAATGCCTAGAAATGTTTCCCTAGGTCAAACCCCAGACTCTGAAAATCCATTCATATCTTTGTCCCCCTCATCATTAATTATCTTGGGGGATTTCATGTGACGTGGTGAAGACTTATTGGGTCCCCATTCACGCCGGGTTTAAAATATCTACAACATGTTCCTCCCTTGTGATCATTTTTTTCTGCCCCCTTCCTCCTTACCAAACAACATTAAACTGCAATACATATTAGAAATACCAATGGATTTATTCCCATATTTATGGGATATATATGAATTCCAAGATATTAATTCTTCGGGTCTAACCCCAGGTTCATCAATTCCTATTCTGGCCCCTTAACCAGAGTTCCCTCTTAAAATTATGAATGGTGTTGTGTATACTTCTCTAATCCTCCATCATGTCGGGTCATTTATCCACACCATACACATCACCCTTTGGGATACCTCTCCCCCCTTAATCCCTAGCACACGATGTTAAACTACAAAACTTTCTAGAACTACATGTGGATTGATTTCTATCCTTATAAGATATGCAGGAACTCCCAGAAAATTTGTCTTATGGTCAAGCCATAGTTTTATTAACCCAATATTCCACTTTGTTCAACCCATATTCTCAAATAATATATCATTAATTAAATACATAAATCTTTTTTTTTTGAATTTTCAACATGCTCAGATGCATTACGGTGTAGGGATTAATGTCTTTGATCCAATATAGACATGCTTTCATTCCATTTATATGCTTCATGTGTCCCTTTATTTGGGTTTTCAACATCGTTCACATCAAAATCTAGCACCAAATGATATAGATGTTCAGCCTTATGAATCACCTACCGTCCTGGTCCATCATCCTAGAGGATCTTGAAAGAAATTTTGATCCAGTTTCTATGTTCCAAATAAGGTCAACGACCCTCCCTCTTTTTTATGATCTCATATCAGGAAACATGGTATGTATATTGTGTCTCGAACATGGTCAAAATTTATCCTCCATCATTACAAAACCTTCATTGTGTTCCAAATATTGAATTCTATGATTCAAATTTCTCTTCAAATCCTCATGTCCAAGTGGGATTTTGATACTCTCAGTTTTACCACTCCATGAAAATTTTCACGTTGAGTGGGCGAATCATTGTTGTGAGGTCATTCTTGAATCTTTAGAAATGTTACCCCTATCATGTGCTTCGATGTTCAGTAAGATCGTCACCACCCCTTGTTTCCTATATCGATCATGGATCACACGGTCTTAGGTATTTTGGAATGGATTGTACCAACACGGAAGGACTATTCCACCTTGTGGTTTGAACCTTATCGCCCTAAACTAGGAGACCATATCTCAGGATATAAGCATCATGTCCTTAAGCCAAATACACATTCCTTTTGGATTGTGTGGTGTGGTGTAGACTTATTTATAATTCTGATCCACACATGGTTTCTTTATGATGACACACTACACATTTATACTTTGAAATACTCACCTTGGGTCCAAACTCTATGTCCATAAACCATGATCCCCAGTATCCTTATCATAGGAAATTAAACTATGCCCTCTTCATTCGAGTTTTATGATGATGAACTACAAAAAAATATGTTGTAATTATCAATGAAGTTGTTTCTCTTTTGGTATTTTCTATCTTCCACGCCATCTTAAATAACTACATGTGGCTTGATTCTCACCCTATTGGGATACGTGGTGAAGATCGAACAATTTTTCACCAGGTCCAATGGTTGAATCACAAAACGTTTCTCCCCTTTCATGGATTAGGTTTCTCCCAGAAGTCTGTGTTGTGTTATGGGACCTCTCTGGTCCCCATTTAATTTCAGTTTTGTAATAGTCGCCTCAGCTTTTAACTCCCTTGGGGGAACTCTCTGCATTCATTTGTACTGCGTGACGTTAAACAACAGAGCCACATCCATGCTTCATGTGTCCCTTTATTTTTATCTTTATCAAATTTCATGTCCAAAGGGATGCATAAATTTTATAGATTCTAAGACATATATATATCTTACCATTTGGGAAAATGTCCTCGAGGATCCTGAATGACATTTTGGTCAAGATTACTCATTTCGAATATGGTCAGTGGATGACCATCAAGTATTCTTCTCATCCCTGGCCACATGATATGGGTACTGTATCTCAAACATGGTAAAAATTTACCCTCCTTTGTTATTCCACCTTCATTTTCTCCCATATATTTGATTCTTTGATTCATATTTTCTTTCCCTCTCATGTTTTTGTGGATCTTTGAAATCCCTAGTGTTGTCCCACCATGAAACTTCCCACGTCGAGTATTAATGTTGGTTTGGTTCGGATTTTACCACCCGACATTGCTTTTTCACTATTGTATGCTCTCATGTTATGGGAGATCTTGACATCACTCCTTATTTCCTACACCGATCATGACTCACATAGACTTAGGGATTTTTGTAGGGTCATACCTACATATTGGAGTGTGCAACTCCAGGCTCATTATTCTAAGACATTGAACTAAGATCTCATTCATCCCTTCCATATGACATTAAACTATGTTTCCTCATCCCAAAGGACATTAAACTATTTCATCCTTATCGTATGATGTTGAAATTAATGTACTGATCCCATCATATGACCATAAACTGCAGCACCATAATCCTTTCTGCATGATGAAAAATGGAAATTCTTTGTTGTGTACTCGTTTATGTGGGAATCACCATACGCACTAGTTATTTGTTGTGTAACTTTTATAGGCCTACATATGACTTGATTCCAATAGAAATTCTCAGGATTTATATCCCAAATCGGTCACTCAAAAAAAGAGCGCCGACAACAAAAGAACAAAAAAGACATATCAAATTCATCTTCCCTCTATGCACGGATCAATCATGTATAGATAAACCCTCCAAGAAATACATATTAAATGATTCCTACCCTTGTAGTATACATAGTGAAATCTGGGAATTTTGTCTCTAGGTCTATCTGTATAATGGTAAACTCTCTATTTAGAACTTTTGGGGCTCATATCCCCTTTTGGGGATGTGTGGTGTGTTGTGGACTTCATTCCTATCCTAATTTCATGTTTGGTTATGTACCACACCACAAACATCTCATTTGGGGTGTCAATGTTCTTAATGTATGATCGTAAACTAAAACCTTACCCAAGATGACTTTGAGATGCCCCGTGGTAATAATTGGATGGTTCATCTTCAACACTATAGAGGATTTCCCCAACCAGTGTAGGTATCTCACTATGATCTACGTCAAGAGTTATGCATGGATTGATTGTCCTACTTATGATATATATTGGGACTCTCAGACATTTTTTCTTTGGCCCAGCCATAGATTCAATAACCTTCTTGGCCATTCATCCTCATTAATGGTCAAAACTCTATAAACATAAAGTAGAAGCTTCACATGAATATGTGGGGTGACAATTGATGCTGGGACCCCTTGGCCTTTTCTATGTTAGGTTTTGTCCCTACCCACGTCACATATTTCCCCTTCACATCCTCTCCTTGGTATTTGTATGGTGTGAAAGCCTCCTATGGGCCATTCAGTTTACATTTATCATCCCAGTTCCATGAGAACATTCTAGGAATCGAAATAATAGTCTATATATAATGACAATTATCTATTTTCCAGGGTCCATGCAGTACAATCATAAACTATGTAAAACATCTTGGTCATATGACGTTAAACTATCAGGTGCATCTTAATATTTACTGCATGATTCTAAACTATGTACATACCATCTTCTTCTACATGAAGTTAAACTACAAGGAACAGTAGGTATTCGCCAGAGATATCTTATCTAAAATTCGGTTTGATTTTGATTCAGAGCAATACACCCGCCTAATTATCTTTCGTCGTGGTGGTATAATTTCAAGAGTGTTGGAATCCATTCAAGAAACTAATCACTCCATCTCTATGTTTTCTCCTTTATTTGGATTCTCATCCACTCTCTCATTTGATGAAACCCCCTAAAAGACTTGTCTCATTCCATTTTCACTCACCTATCATCCTGGGAAAACATTTGGGAAAATATCAGATTACATTTCGAGTTAGGACCCGTGTTTTCTAACTCGGTCAGCGGGTGGAACAAGTTTATTTGTTCCCATTTCAGGATAACATGATATAGATAATGTGTTTCAAACATGGTAAAATATTATACTCTATCATCATGCTTCCCACACTATGTTCTGAATCATGGGTGATTTGATTCACACTCACATCCCCCTTTGTTCGGATTGATTCCAACACCCCTGACATTATGCTGCCCATGTGCTAGAGCATGTTGGGAAAAGATACTTCTCTATTCTGAGATCATCACTCTCTAGTCACATCCCCCTATCTCAACCTGAACATTCTATGTGGTTAGTCAGATACTGAATGTTTTACTATTGGATGGATCTCTGATATCCACAGTGAGAAATTATGTGGTTATCCCTTATTTCACACACTGGGCATTACCAACATAAGCTTACGGATTGATCATTATTTGTATCACAGATACAATGAATATGTAGTAATCAAATTAGTTAGCAATATTACAATTCATGATTTCTAAATTAACAAAAATGAATAAAATTATGTTTGTGAGTTTCCAAAAACATATTCACTACTGATTAGTCCTTCGATGGAGCATCTCAGATTTGTTTCTCTATAGTGTGTGGCATCCCAAATTCGATGTTAATGCATGAGCTCACACCCTTCTTAATTGGAAGTGCGGTGTAGTCCATAATCCATTATTTTTAATTTATCTCTTTAATCTTGGAGATTTTCCACTTCATGAGATGTAGGTCTCATCTATTCTTTGGTTTCCTCCATCTGGAGTAGTAATCGCAATATGAGTTTTGATTGGGAATTTGTGAAAGAGGAGTGCTCTTGAATCCATGTTTCTATGCACTGGATCACATGTTCAGCCTCCCGAAGCTTCAAAATGTTGAAAAACTTCTTGTACTTCTAGGAAACTATAAATCTACGGTCTACCTCCCATAAAATCTCAATAAGGTAATCCCAGATGAGCAAATGTGGAATCATGCATCTACCCCTCTAGTGAATTGGTCACGTATATAAGGGAGAACTAATCCCATATATCTTATCCACTTGGATTGTTTGATGTAGTCAATAAAGCAATTGATCAGCTTCCATGACTGGTGATGGACAACCGAGTTTTCTTGCACATCCGAGGCAGACTCATCTAGCTCCTCTGGGTCGATGGGTTCATACTGTGGGAATTCATCCAAAAGTTCAATAGTGGGATCATCGCCTGGTATTCTATCAGATCTGATGGGTTCCATATCTTATATTGGATCTAGATAATTGGATTCCTCTTCGATACTTTTAGGTTCCCCCACATTAGTGGTTCTACCCACAAGTTTTATCACCATGGTTTGGTAAACTCGGGCATCCGATTTCATGTCTATCAGCATTCCCCTCAAGAAAGGATCACTGAGACACCTGAAAATCCATAGTAATAGTATGACCACTACATTATGGGATGTTTAGAAAAATACTATTAATGTTGGCCTAGTTAGGTGGACAACAATAATGAATATGTGACAAAAAGGAAATACATAGATCCAATAGTTGATTGCTTCATTGAGTTGTTACTATCAGGATCCCCAGACGTTACCCCATATGTGGTTGGGGCATCCAATATTCTGAATGAGATACCTTGGTTTCCACATCCTTCCTGGACCCTTCACCCAACTACATTCCAAACACGGGCCCCCGAGCTTTTCCCCCAACATCTGTTTTCATGTGGGAAGGGATATTTGGATAGATTCTCTCTTGCATTGACCAAATTTCATTTGAGAAATATAGATGATGTGAGTAATATCATAGCATAAAGGAATGCCTTAGAGCATGCCTCAAGAGTTTCTATGAATTCTCTGATGTCCAAGGCCACAACCTCACCTTCCTCTAGAGGGCTACCTCTTTCAGATGTAGAATTTCATTTAAGATGTACTTTCACTAGATCTGTCATTGGACATGAGGTTCCCCGAGAGTGCACTAAATCCTCCAACTCATCCAAATATAACTCCCCACTTTTCTACGAAACCATAAATCTATACCTAATGTGGTCAATACCCAGAAGTTATTTTCCAAATATATTAAGGTGGTCCAATATTTTAGAAGTACTAAGGAATTTCCTTTTATCATTTGTGGCTTTCCAAGCCTCTGAGTAAAAAAGTGTCTTCAGGAATGTCCACACAGTGTAGTCGATTCACCAGAGTTGTGGAAGGTATTTTTAAGAACCCTCTAGATGTAATCCCTTCTTATCTGTTCTTCTCAAATAGAGCCACATGATCAGCTACTGCCGCTCAACTATCATTTTTGACCAGTGTAGGCATTAGAATTATTTTCCATACCACTGAACATCTCCTCAACCATGTTTTCATCATCACTACCACCAAAACATTCTCTTTCCATTGTACAACCTCAAATTCATGGTTATGGAGGCACCCCATCATCAACTCAGGTAGTCTGTTGCTTAATCATATCTCCCGGGAAGGCTAGCTCCTGAAATTTTTATGTACTCCTCAACTAACACATAAGCATAAGTAGTTAGAGGTGACTCATTCTATATTTTCCCATCTTCCCATGGGAATATAATCCAGAGCTGCCTTAACACACATGGGTGATCCTCATGGTGTACCCCTTGGTAAACATTCAGGGGTAACCTCTATAGGAACAAGAATTTTCTTTATGAAATGATGCGGGGTGTATGTCTAAAAAATAACCTTGGAATATACCTGGGCCACAATAAATACACCTCAAAAGTCAAGGATATACAACCGATTCTTCTTCATTACCCTTCCATCATTTTTGAAAAAAAAATTGGTAGTGGTAAATGGTGAAAATTGAATTCGTCCACCCTGTAGACATTTTTCAGCACTACCGGTAAATTCATCTGGATCAAGAAACAACCCACCTCATTCAGAATGGTTGGTAGAAAGTTTGAATTAGGAGAGGAAATGGGGTTTGGATATTTTTATTACCTTATGTGTGCATCTATAAATCCATAACAAAAATGGAATTTCCCTCATACATGATGTGGCTTCTTCCGCTCACCGATGTGCCAAAGCACATTGTACAACTTTCCCAACACTAGAACCCGAAGGTTAATGCACTTCCCCATCGCCAGCATGGATGAAAAAAAGTGTTCATCCTTGCACTGATGTGTGGATCCCTAATTTGTATCATATTTACAAAAATGAGTGTCGAGATGAAACAATCCAACATAACCACTAGGTGATGGTCTGTGTTAACATTGTACCCCCGTATATCCAGTGGTTGTCTTCAATGAATCTCTAGTAAGAACCATCCCTGCCCCACTAAGCTCCCCTTGGATAGGTATGGGGCCTCGTAGGTAGTTTCATGGGTTCTTTTTTTCCCTCAGCAAGATGCTTTGGGGGAAAATTCAAGAAATGTCTAAAGCATTTCTTGAAGTGGAAATCCCCCAATGACTATTTTTTTCTCCTCTAAATAATTCCATCAAAGTCTTCGCCAGTCAAGGAATCTGGTCTGGATCCTCCAATGTATTCTCTATAGGGAGGAACTCATCGTACGTTCTCCGTAGAATTGGGTTCCCTGAAATATTGTGGTGGCGCTAGAGGATGATGCAGACCTCTCTATGGTTGAAATGGAAAGTATTGGTCCTCGATGACCACCTACTATGATATTTTTGAATTATGTGTTTTGGTTGGTAGATGTGGAACTAAGAATCCCACACAGCCTTATACATGCCTACATTTCTTAGCTCTACCCCAAATTAATCAGAAGACGTACACACCCAGTAGGACTAGGGCAATTTATCCATTAAATAGCCACCATAGTGGAGGTCCCAATTATCAGTCCAACCTTTCCCTAGGTTCCTTAAGCTCTCTTAGATATTTATGCTATATTTCGGTCAAGATGTTTTGGGTTAAAATGATTTATCATCAACGTCATTTACATGATTATAATGGAAGTGGTAGTGATAGGAACATGGTTCATCTTGGTTTTTCCATCAGTAGCTCTGAACCATTAATATTGAAATGGCCTTCCCCTAAACTAGTAAGATGGTTCATTCCTCCTTGCTTTGTCGATAAAAATATAGTTCAACAAATGAAAGTCGTACAAAGGTAGTCTTGTACAGAGGGGGTATTCATTTTCCCCTTCCGTTAGTAGCTCCACCATATAAATTTAGTCATAAATACACTACACACATTCCATGAGCACTGTATTGTCTGTTATAACATCCCTTCAAGAATAATCCACAAGGAACTCCTGAGAAGCTTCCTCGTTGACCATTTTATTCGAGAGTTGATAATGTTTTATAATTAGAGACCGTTCGTGAAGAACTTTCACAGATCACAATATCTTTGATCTTAAAAGGACACAGTGTGCTTCATAGAGCAACGAAGGACCATGATGCCCCGTTTTTCTAAGAATCATTCGTAGATCACTGATCTGAGGACCCTTGTTTGAAAATATAATTCTTGGTGGTGTATGAGCTACACGATACGAGCTTGAGCATAGTTTCATGGAGATAGGATGAAGAAATAAGATATCCCTCTCCGGAATTTACAGGCATGGGATCCAAGAGATTCCTGGAACCCTTAACTGTAGGGAACTTTGCGGTGACCTCCACCCGCACTCTGTGCATCCTCATTATCACACGACTTCATAAACTGGAGTTTTTTTTCGTGATATTCCCTTAGAATCCGACACTATTTTTTACCTCGGCTCCCATTCTAACGGTGGATATTTTTTTGCACTAAAATCATTTCTGAAGATGGATCATGGGTAGCCAACACTATTTGTGATAACATTTTACCCTCACAAGGAACAAAATTCACCATAGGGGACTACATTTTGAAGCTTCATCGCCAAGCCCATTACCACCAAGAATGGCATGAAGCTAGCTATCTGAAGACAACTATGACCACCACAGAGTAGTGATATAATCATCTGCATTTGCAAAGAGCACTGAAACCACCATGGAGTAGTGGATAAAGGATCTTCATGTCTGGTGACACTACTTTCAATCACTAATCACCAATTTCTTCATGGTGTACCTTCTATGCATCACGACACATGGTGCCAATAAATAGGATAGTCACCCCACCATGAAGGATCTCTACACCGATCTTTCTTCTAATCATCTCTCATTTTTCGAAGCTCCCTCTACTCACTGAACTAGCCAGAAAATTCATCACCCAAGGTATTTGAGCATTGTGAACCAACGTTCCCTTCATTCCAATTTCTATCCACATTAAGAGGGTATTCCCTTCAATAATAATTATAAGCATAACAAAAGATGTAGTCCATTTAGGTTACATGGGACTGCGCAGAGCACACAACCTTCATGAAGCAACCTCCAAGAACATGTATACTACATGCCTCAATGTTGTCACCATGATTCATGAATCTCCTCCCTTCAAAGAGATCCTTTTTCCATGATTCATGAAGTACCTTCCTTCATGAAGCTCCCCCTCTTCGCAAAGCATTATAGCTTCAGAAATACTCTTTTAGTAGGGCCTTTTTCTTCACGAATCCCTCTCCCATGAGGCCCTTTAGGTTCATACAGAGTGATTGCATGGTCCCTTGAGTGGTAATTCATGTTGCATCATCCAAACTTTTTCTTTTTCTCATTGTTATGCTAATATCTATTTCTTCATCACATATTGCACTCTTCCAACTCACTCATGTTGGTAATTTCTTCTTCCATCCCATCTACAATTGAGGGTTGGTAAATGTTATGTGTGTAGAATGAATGAGGAGTGAGTCATCCTCATCTGATATGCATGAAGTTAGACAACCAAACACCTTCGTCCGAAACATATGATGTTAAATTGCGAGTCGCTGCATACGTGGAAGCCCTGAGTGGACCAGGGAGAGGAAGGCATCATGAAACCTTTCCTTCATTCATTCATCCCACCCTCTCCCACTCCATTTGGGCTCTATGGCCATGCGTTCCTCGGGTAGTATCCACGTAATCCCTGACACACCTTTATAGGGTATTCAATATAAATGGAGGTATACCCTCCTCAAACATCGGTACAATATCCTCGGGCTTCCCTCCCAGAATAAGTCCCAATATCCATCTACTTATTCTTCTAACCACGCATAAACCCCACATAATCCCTCATGGCCACACCTTCCACAACATTATCTTCATCTCTATTGTTACCCTTTATTTCACACAATAATACAAATCATGTGGGATGAGAGTAAGTAATGAACATGACATCTCTTTGGGCCTCTAACCTTGCATAAGACCCAACATCTATTTGGGATTCAAACGAGGAGTAATTCCCATACCCCAACCAAAAAACTCATACATTGATCACAATCATCTAAATAGGGTATATAGGAAGCCTCTTTGAGGTTCAAGTCCCTCATGCCCCACAATCCATGTGGTCCATGAATTTCAAATTGGTTCACCTTCACCCTTTATGATGTTAAAATTTATGCCCCTTCCGAACTACATGGGGTTTGATCCCTTTTGGGTACATAAGATGCCTCCATGAGGCTCAATCCTACCTAATGGGAACCTCGGTGATCCCTCTAAGGGATGCATCCTCCTGATACGATACTTTCCTTTTTTGGGATGCATCTCCTGGATCTGCCTCCAAGAGGTGTTCTGATCCCTCTGGGCAGCTAACCATGAATAATCTACACACTCCATCCATAATCTTCCAACCAAGATTGTCCCTCTTGCAATGGGCAACTAATTATCCATAAGCCACTCCATTTCTCTAGGTTGCGTTCCTTTGGGTAGAACCCAATTTTACACCCCTTACATGATTTAAGCTGAATTTTATCACTTTCAGGTATGTAGGAGGCCTATTTCACAATTATAGTCCATAACCCACTTTCCATTATGGTCCCTATTCTGAGCCTTTGTGTCTCGGGAAGATCATACCCCAATCCAGAGGCTCTACTTCTTTTGGGTCCCAATTCATCCACTCCATTATCACGACCCACCACCTCAGGTGTATCATCACCCGAAAAAAACATTGAGGACATTGATTCCTAGTCACTAGGATAATTTGGAAGCCTCCATGAGTTTCAAGATCATCATCAACATCTTCACGTCGGTTCCACCTCATTAACTCCACCCACTCCACCCATTCCTTCATTTTCCATCTTCATACTCATCCAAGCTACCACATACAAGTGGGATTAGGCCATCCATTCGGGTAACAAACCATTTGTAATCCCCAAATTACCTTTTGATCTATTTGTGGTTTGATCCTTTCCTTCAATACAGGGTATGTATGATGCCTCCATATGGTTCAATTCCATTCAATGGTAAACCGTGGTATCAGCTTTCCAGGGACCACATCCTCAATTATCTCTTCAGGCACTTCATACCAGCCTTATTGGTGTAAAAACAACCATTTTTGGAGTACACAATTCTAGGTCCATCCTCATTAGCCGTTCTGATGCATCCATCCAGTAGACCCACTAGGTGATCCATCCAAAGGATGTATCCATCTGATCAACTCTTGTAAGTGTTCTGATCAGAGTGATCCATCTCTACAAGATGTAAAACTCACAGTATATCCCATGTTAATATGGGATGATGAGGAATATCTCAGATACATTCCTCTGTCGTAAGATTCTCTGCATTCGACGTGGGATTCATCGGGCTTCCACACCCTCAAGAAGCCTTCTGATAAGGGTAAATTTTAATTGTACCAATGTTCTAGTGTCAAGACTTGCTAGTGATGCCCAACATGACTACTTCCCTAATTGACGGATGCTGCCCTGACTTGAACCTTTGTAATGTACTGAAAAATGTAGTGTAATTACCCAGTCTCCATAAAGAGAAGGCATTTTGAGGAGTTTCAAGAACAATGTATTAATCATTTTGGGAGACCTAAACTAGGTGATGAATTATGAGGAGGAATCTAGATAAGGAGAAACTGACATCCCATCATCATGTTTCCATCAAGGGGAAAGAATATTTGAAGAAGTGAGGAATTCAACCCACCTTTGGAAAGCAAGAATAGAGGGAAATAAATGCACGTCCCCATAGACGATATGTTCCCTGGTGGAAAGCATTAGAAATATGTATCCTTTATTTTCTTAATGAGGGATTGTTGAGAAATCATTTGAGAAATTTTTTTTAGGTTCCTTCTAAAAAATTTACCATGTCCATCTGTATAAGTTCAAGGAATATTTTATCCTTCTCCACTCTTGTTATTGAAAAAGATGCATGATACTTTTAAAATAGAGCATCCACCACCATATTGTTTTTGCAAATATTCTAGTAAATTAAGAAATCCTAATATTTAATGATCTATAACAATATTTACTTGAATAAATTAGGTTCATTCTATGTGAATATATAATTGAGGCTATTATGATTAGTATATATCTAAAACTTCTCCCCATATAGATAATGTCGACAGATTTTCAATTCCAATATCACATGTGACAATACTGATCATGCATGGGATAGTTTTTCTCATGGTTTTTTAACTACATTAAGGAAATGGATATCACATTATCAATTTTCATCAGGTAAAAGCCTAAGAAAATCTTTGAAACATCATTGTACACCATAAGTAGTTCTCCACATGTTGGAATTTTGAGAAATAGTTCCATGATAAGCCTATTTTTTAACTTTTTAAAGTAGTCTTCACATTCACAAGTCAAGATAAACTTCACTCTCTTCCCAGACATATTTTTTAATGGGGTTTCAGCCATGATAAGTTATTCACAAGTCATCAATGATACATACCTAAACCAAGGAAACTATGATCTATGTTTTATATGATAACTTTCTCTACTCTTAAACTTACTTTTTCTAGGAAGAGTCCAGAGATATTACTTTTCTATTGATAAAATGTCCCAAGAATGAAACATACTCCAAAAAAAAATTCCCATTTACAATACATTGCATAATGTTTCTCCCTTTTCAAAGTCTTTAGAACAATATTCAAATTCTCCTAATGTTCCTCCTTAAACGTAGTGTATATATGAATATTATCAATAAATATTATCACAAATATAGTGAGGTAATATCTAAAGATATTATTCATTAAATCCATGAATATTGATGGAGAATTAGTGAGTCTGAAGGGAATAACTATGAACTCATAGTGTCCAATACTCATTCGAAAGAAAGTATTGAGAATATCTTCCTTCTTCATCATTATAGAATTACATATACCCACGTAGATGATTGAACAAGTCAACTATACATGGTAAGGAATAATTTTTCTTTAGTAGTATTTTATTGATCTCATGATAATCAATACTGGGCCCCATTGATCCATCATTATTCGTGATGAAGTGGACCGGTCCACCCAATGGTGAAGTACTCAGGTGAATAAAACCCTTGTCCAGATCTTCCTTTAATATATTATATAGTTCTTCTAGATCAATGGTGTCTATACTATAGGGTGTAATTAATATATGTAGTGATCCAAAAAATAAGCTCAATTGATAACTCAGCCTATTGATCAGGAGGAGAACTATGAATATTTTTAGGGAACACATCAGTGTAGTCTCCAGCAATGGGAATTCCTTCAAGCATGATTTTCTCCTTTTTCTTAATAATTTTAGATAGATATTCATTATTATAAGGAAATAATATCCACAATTGAGATGATAATTATGATTGTGATTTAACATCCTCTTTACACTTGTACTGAATTGGAAAATTCCTCGGGATGTGATTATTGATATTCCTTTCCCAAAAATTCATGTTGGATTTGTATAAATATAGAAAATATCTTCCCAATATAGAATAAAAATCCACTATAATAAATCAATATTTTACGGGAGGCTCATTCCACAAAAATTTACATAAGAAAAGTTATATACATTGGATTCAATACTCTACCCATTTTCTATTCACACAGATAACTCACCCTCCAAAATTTTTTGTGGGGTTTAAGTTGTTCTACCAATATTACCTGATATAAAAGAATTAATTTAAAAAAAAATAGTACATTATCTATTTTTGAATAAATAAATAGTGTACCCGAAAACACATCATTTTTGGGCTCCACTTTAGTATAAGTGATAGAATGTGGCCTTACTTTCAACCTTAGAAGTTGATGTTGTTGTTGATTTCCCCCAACAACCCTTGTAATAGGGAAATGATTCACATAATGATCATATTACTTGTAGTTAAAGAAAAAAATATGTGTTGAGTGATCATTTGAACCTTCCTTTATATTCCACATTTTTTTTGATTATTCACTTAGATTTAGCAGTTATAAAACAGATTTTCCGTTATTCAACATTTGAATCATTTCCTGGTTCTCATTAAATAGTTATTAAGATCCATATTTCCCCAATTTTGACACGTGGGATATTGGATTTTCTTTACATAATGCAATTTATCTTCTGATCCACCCATATTGAACTCCATTATCCACTCTTTATATCTGGGCCAATGAGACCATTGAATGTCTTCGATCCCCATTTCATCGTTAAGGTAACAATATAAAATATTCAAATAGTTATAAATGTAACAAATCACCACTGCTTTTGTATAATCATCTTTACTCTTCTAAATAAGAGACCCATATTGATTTAAGTTTTCTTGGAAAATTACAACGTGTATTGTGAAAGTCTTGTGATGTTTGCTTCATTCATCCTGATAGACTAATCTTCCTCATTCTTTTTTCCAAGGAACTATGTTTCCATCATGATATGGAGGGTTCAGGGGAAATATGTATTCGAAAATATTTTCTTATTATCTTCCCTTTCTATGGAATCGATTTCCTCTGAGAACAATATGTTATTGATCAATTTCCTCCACCAATCAGTATCCCCATCAAAACAATAGACAACCATCACAAATTTCTTATATTCTGAGTAGTGGATGATAGATAATATATTCTCAATGGAGTTAATCCAATGTTTTGTGATGAGTGGATCAAGAGATCCACTAAACATTGGAGGCCATTTTCGCATGAAGGATTCAACCAAAACATTACCTTTTTAAGAGAAGGAGGTTGTTCCACATGATTCAAGTTATTATTTGTTACATGATCTAATTGATCAAGTACTATCATGAAGTTTTGATCACCCATACCCATCATATTTGGAATATCACTAGCGAAATTGTTACATTTCCTATGACATTGATTGATTCCACGGGTTCTTTTATTTTTAGCCATTAACTAAGAAAATTAATATAAAATTAGGGGGCATGGATACATAGCTAATAAGAATATAAAATATAAAACATTTAAAATACAAGGATAGATTGGTAAATGAAAAATATATTCTAACTTATGATACCCAAATTTTAAATCTCGGTTATCTATTGTGATATAATTATCCCTATGGTTACCACTATGGTACTATAGTCTTCATCGATAAAAATAAATAGAACATTATATGATACCAACTATAATGGCCCTATAATTATACACATATTATAAAATTAATTCAAGCATAATTAACCATTAAATATAATCCAAGGATCATAAATGCTAGTGTATTTGGTGTATTCGGTACAGTAAACTAAAAAATGAATCCTAAAAAAAATTTGTTATTAAAACTCCATAACGAGCTATTAAAACCCCTTGATCTATAATATCTTCACAGGGTATCATGTGGAATGCATAAACAATGGGAGGAGCTAAAATCCAAGCAAGGGAATAAACAAATGAATAAAGGATAGCTCAAGGGTTATAAGTCATAACATGATGAAAAAAGATGAAACATGGATCATTAATAAACATATGGTTGCATAACATAATTAACATGGGGTCGTGTAATCATGGAATCATAAAAATATGGTAGGAACATACAACATGACATGAGCATGAGTCATGGATCATTGCACATGCAGGTGCACAAGTCAAGGATTACCACCAAGACCATTGCACAGAGATCACGAGTTAAGGATTACCACAAATATCATTACCCATGATGTCTCAAGAGACTAAAAATTACCTAATTCATTGGATAACTATCTATAAACACCAATCATATCATGTTCATGAATATATGTTCCATGTGAAGAATCAAATATAAACATTAGGGTTACCTAGGTACAGAAATGACTATCATATTCAAATTATAAGGCATAAAAATATTTTATCAAGATAATTTACATGAAATAATGGATATAAAAAATACAATGACATTTATAAGGAATAATTATGTTCAATTTGGGTGTATAAATTTAAAAGGAGTATTTAAGAAAATATATAAATGAAACATTTTAGTGTGGTTTAAAGAAAATATTAAGTATTATTTATGATAAAAAGGAATAATTATTTGTATGAAACAATAAATTAACAATTATATTTTTTCATGTTAATAGTGATTTTAGAAAAATAATTCCAGATTAAAACATATTATGGAGTGCACTTGAAAATGAGAAAGAAATCAAGAAGTTCCCTTTAATCGGGATTTTTTATCGGTAATAATTGAGAAGGGAACCTTTTTGAAACATGTATATCCCAGAAAATGAATGATAAAAATTTCTGGACACAATAATTTGTATCATATAAATGTAATTTAGAAGATTTATATAAAAACTAAAAATAATTACACTGGGTTAAGGAGAGGGAAAACCTGACTTGAAGGAAAAAAATAGAGGTTTAGAAAGAATCTTTTAACTTATGTACGAAAGTAAGTTGAACTTGACCTTAATGTAGGGGATAATAAATTTAGATCCATTAACTAATAAATTTAGATCCTTTTCTACAAAGATTTTATTTTTCATATTTTTTTATCTTTTTTATTAGTTATAATGTATTACATTATTATTTAGGATAATTCGTTTCTTAGATTTCATGATTGTTTCAAATGTAAAAATATATAGAAAATCATGTTACTTGAGAATAATTTTATAAAATTTAAATTATATGTTATTAATAAAATTAGATAATATTAAATATTATTATATTTTTTTTAAAAAAAAATTGGAGGATGAATCATTAGATAAAATGTTAATGATAACCATTTAGGTTATTTTTACATTTTGTGATCATCACAAACTAGTTTTATTTTATTAATTAATATCTTATATATATAGTGGTTACATATCAATAAATAATATATAATATATATATAATAATATATTTTAACCCTAAATTTTGTTTTATGATCAGCCTTGAAGGTTGTAATAGAAATTTTAATCTCATCCTACTTGAATGTAATAAATTTACACATCATATACTATGCTTTCATTTTTAGAATAAATGGGGAGGGGAGAGGAATAGTGATAGGTTATTAAATAAAAAACAAAATTTCATTATATAAATATATTATAGTTATCATGTAACTTAGATAAGGGTAGGTGAGGAGATAATAATAAAATAAATGCAATTGAAATTAAATTAAAATTAAAAGAAAGACGCTTTTACTTCTCGAGTTATTCTCTTTGAGAACCTCCATAGGGGAAAGGGTGTTTTTCTTTTTCCAAGAAAAAACCTCATAGAAATGGGGATGATTATTTTAAAGATTAGTGGGCATAAATAATTCAATATTCCTGGATGATAATGTGTTAGGAGAATAGGTGGTGATGTGTGGTATTTATAGGGGAGGAGAGGGGTATTTTATCATTATTTTATTCATTACTTTATTATTTTGCATAAAAAATATGTAAAGTTTGAGAATTATCACTAAATATATTAAAAAAATTATCTTTAGATAGGCGTCATGGTGATTAAATAATTAATGACTCAAGTAATAGTGTTATTAACTTGTAATATATATATACCGTAAATTACAATATTTTACTGTTTACCAAAAAAATCAAATATTTTCGAAAAATCCCAAAAATTGAAATTAAATATTTTTCAATTCAAATAATTAAAAATTGAAAATGTTTTTATGAAAAAAATTACTTTTTTTAGAAATTAAATTTTTAATTAAAATCTTTATTTATTCAAAAAATCCACTTTTAAAATTATGACTGATTTTTTGACACATTGAAAAAAAAGGTAATTTCTCATTTAATTACATTAAAATAATAGGGAAAAACATTAATTTATGAATAAATTTTATGAAAATTAATTTTCACTTAAATCATTAAATTAATTATAAAATTGAAAATAAAAATTTACGTTTTATAAAAATACGAAAACTTAATTAATAATTTCTAAAACGTTTATTTTCTTATGCTATGATATAATTATATTATATTACCAATTATAAGATCTGAAAATTGTATTCATACATTAATGGGTGAGGTTACTATTCTATTGTTCAGTTTACTATTCAAATGGTTATATTAGTATTCCAAAGGTCCAGTTACTATTCCATTTGTATAAGTTTCTTAACTTCTGAAAATAACATTTATTCAAGTCATTTTTCATTTATAAGTAATTTTCTGTGATTTATACTATAAGACATAATTATATGAATTTAATTTCCATTTATAGAATTATGGGTTGTTACATAAACATATATGATTGATATGTATTTCTTTGAAATTCAATAAATGAAATTTCCAAAAAAAATTAGAATGTTCATAGAATTAATTATGAAGTTACATTCCCATAAAAGGGATATGATATCAACTTTCATTAAATTTAGAAAATAAAAATCATTTCTAGTTTTATCCACTAATGTCATATCAATTGTGAAGTACCCAATATATCCTACTTCACTATAAACATATAGAACCATGATTGGTGGAAATACATAATGGTAGATAATTCATGATATACATTAATAATAATCTCATATATAATTATAGACACACATTTTTATGTTATAAATATAGAACAATTCATACAAAATGTGTAATTCCAATGAATATGTCTACTCTCATAACATTCTATTTAGGAGATTACCAATTAATTAACATAATAAAAAAATTTATAAATGTATTATGAGATTCCCACCCCATATATTTTGTATCATATGTGTCATTACATATGATTCCATCCTTAAATATACCATTTATTTTAAAATAATCCAAAAAACATCATGAATTTTATCACTTAAGGGAACTATTATATCATTTCAATGAGACAAGAATGCTAAAAAAATTATTACATGCAATCCCATGCAGTTATAAAATCATGATATGTTATGATAATTATTAATATCCAAAACCATGAATATTTAAGTAGTCAATTGAACAAATTATTTGGTTTTTTGGAACTAACTAAAAAACCATTCTTTTTCATGAATCCAAGTATACATGTCAAGAAAATCATTTATAATAAAATTCCCTTTAAATACATAATTTTATATTCCATTTTGAAACCAAGGACTCTTTTAATCATTAATCAAACACCTTATAGGTACACATTTGGTTTTACAAAAAACCAGAAGTGAAATAAATTGAATAAAATCATAATATCAAATATATAACCATGAAATCAAAGGAAAAAATATAAATCTTCCACTAATAAAATAATCTTATAATAATGTGGTAGAAAGAAGCATAAAAAATTAATGTACGCTGTCAAAACCAGGGGAAAGAATTATTATGTAAAGAAACCTATCTCAATGTAAATGAAACTTCATTTCCTTATTTATAATCTACTAGTGTTTAGTGACTAGGATCCTCACAAGCCCCAATCATCCTGAAATTATCCTTTGATCCCATCCTTATTCATGGGATTCCCCACCAAGTCCAGCTAGTGGAATAAAAGTAGTGAACCCTAGAAGAAGTATAATCTAGATGAATAGAGGTGCTAATAATGAAGAGAAATAAAGATTTACCTTATGGGATGTCACTTGAATCATTAGAAGATAACCCAAAAAAATATAAGGAGAAGAAACTGATAGCTATAAGTTGTGTCTGGATGGTTCGAATGAGAATCTAGGATTAGGAAGGGGTTATAATTTGAAAGTAGTAGAGGGGTTATTCAAAAATTAAAATGTTTCACAAGTGGAACCATTTGGACACACATTTTGGGAAACCATGCTCTTAAATTATTAATTTTACTATAAAGGGAATCCATAGGTATGGGTATCGACATGTTTTTCCCTAAAAATGTGGAAAATTTATTCCCAACCACAGAATAAAAATAATATTTTATTGTATATTTACACAATTACTTCTAGGATAACTACTAACTACTTAGTAATAGTGTCATCGATCAGGAAGTATAACTAATGTATGAAGATAACAATAAAATTTATTCCACTTGATTTAGATAAAATTTTATCAAAATTATATGTATAGCTAGAGAACACACTTTCCCAAATCATGGATTGGGTGAATGATTGAAAAAAATTATCTTCTAACCATGTACCCAATCATGCTTCTCTATTTTATATTCTTTTTCAACCTTGAAATTCGAAAAAAGTCAAAAATAAATTCACATGACTCTGGAACCAGTTATATCTTCGTTAGTGGAGCTCAGTTCTCATATCGATGGTGGGTGCCAATCTTTTTTCATTATAGATCAAGGGGTGGAACCAAATTTTTGGTCGAGATTTTCCAACCGGTGGTGATGGCTTCAGTGTTGAGGGGAAAGGGTGACAATGGAGATGTTGTGAAGGTAGAGACATTCTTCGTTGTTGTGTGATCAAACTTCATTGGATGTGATATAGTTTTATGGTTTCACTCATTTGGGATCATCACAATAGAGTATGTGACATCATGCATCTCGGTATTTGGATTCGTGGCAAGTGTGATAGTCATAAGATGGAGTAGCTTGGTCTTCAATTTGTTGTATAGATGTAATACAATTATCTCCTAGGCCTTTGGACTATGATGTGACATTTCTCTTGGTTATTCATGTCATTGGGTATTTTCATCCTATGTTCCATGAGTTTGGTAATGGGTTTTATTACACTGGTATCCCGAGACACTGATCATTTAGACTATGTTCCTATGGGACATTAGGCCTATAATGAGTTCTCCCTTAACCCAATTCAAAAGGGGTGTTCACTTTTATTTTTTTTAATAAAGGGGATTTCCCAAAACTTTTCCATATACAATACAAATATGCACCAAACATTCTCAAAGAATGTGAATAATGATCTATGATACTATATTATAATAGATAGAACTAATTTCATCCAATGAACAAACAAGGGATGAATCATGGGAGAAATTCACGATTGAAGAGTTTTATAAAATAAAAAAGAATAAAATATGATATCTTGTGGATAGAATGCGAAATCACAATTTGATTAGTATAAAAGGGTACATTAAAAAGATTTATGATAATCATGGTAGTATGTTTTAGTACAATTTAGAACTGGTTTTTGAAGGGTATAATGTAACACCCCGAGATTTTATGCAAAGTATTCTTTTTAATTTATTTGATGTATTGTGTTTTATGATACCCCAAGATTATCTTGCATTATACGCAACACCGTATTAGCTTGCAGTATATACAAGACTAATCATGGATCGTGTTACACACAATTTCAAATTTGTTTGATAGTAGTTATTCTATGGAACATTGAGTATATATGTATATATATATATATATATATTCAATGTATTAATGAAATATTGTTGGATTTTGTTATACGCAACAACAAAGGAGTCATGCACTACATGCAACCCTGACTTGTCTTGCATTACACGCAATCATGACCTTCCTCAACAGCGTGTGTTGTACGCAATATCGGGTTTTACTAACCAATGATATATTATTATAATATTATTATGAACTAGCCATTATGAATAATATTAACTAAATTTTAAATTTTATAACATTATTATTCATCTTACACATTTTCTAGAACATGGTATAACAACAAAATAAATTTTTCGTGTAAAATAAGTATTTTTCAAAAAAAATGCAGTTTTTCCGCCTTTTGATGGCGCACCCACATTAAATCTAGTTTTTGACATGTTTATAAGTTCAATTTGACAAAATAAAATTCTTCTTTGGAATCAGGATATAAAAATTAACTTTGGATAAATTTTTCATATTATTATGATAACTTTCATATTTTAATGAATAGTAAAAACACGCTATATTTTAATTAAAAACAACTTTTTCCATCATAATAATTTATGTGGTTAAATAATAATATTTAATGGCTTTAAATTATACATATAATATATTTTTACCATTTAATATAATGTATGTCATTATCATTGATTTTACATTGAATTCGTAGGTTAAATCAATTCAATCTTTCACAATGTTTTAAACAAAAACCCATTTTCTTTCAACAACGGGATACATTTTAATTTAATTTCAGAAACTTATGTGTATTGAATTTGGAAAAATGGATTAATTATTTGGAATTAGTGGGTCCAAATTATATTAATAGACTACTTTTTATTTTTGGGCATTATGAATAGTAACTACGGTAAATTTTATTTACCTTAGTAAAAGGTAAATCAGGTAATTAAGGGTAAATTTAATATTATAAAATTACCCTAAAATTTTTCTTAATATAATTGGATGATTATATTTCGTCCTAAGTCATATTTGGGTCTAAATGTAATCCATTAGAACCCACATGGAGGTGATTAAGACCATTAGGTTATTTTATTTAAAAGAATGTGAAATATGTCTCACTCAAACTTTAATAATTAAAGTATTTCTAATATAAGGTTATATAGAATATATATTCGGTTATAAATACTCATTTTAAATCTAAAATGTTTTTATTTATCATGGTAATTTATTTGTAATTTTTAAGAGTTATTTAATTACCATATTCGCTTATACATTAATGATGCCGGAATTATTTATTTAGTAAAAAAATCAACAATATTGTTTTTATTGAAATAGTAATACATATTAAAGGGCTCAAAAACCTGACCAAAACTTAATGTGAGTGTATATTTATACCATAACCATCCAATTACCTAATATATGACCGTTTGTAGTCTTATAAAAGTGATTATGACAGTTATAGTATATTATTTTATATGATGTCAAAGTTTTCACCTTCACAATTTAATAAATATAACATTTTCAAATTTGGGTCTTTTAGAAGATAAATCCGACTAAATGTATTATTATGAAAGATATAAGATTTATCTTTATCAAAATATTTTAATTTTAATTTTTATACATCAAATAAGTATATTTAATTATTATACAAAAATGTTGTAGTAATTATTTTATTAAGAGAAATATCAAAAAAATTGTTTTACAAATAGTAAAATAAATATTATATGAACTATTTAATGTTCTACACTAATTTTCTAGACTACTATGACATTTTATGAACCTATTAAATATTTTAGTTCGAATATATCCTCTGTGTGTATTTCATTTAAATTCAAATAAATGAATAGTGTCAAAATTAACACTATTGTTATTTTATAAAAATAACATATTATTAAATTGTTTAAAAATTACAAAAATATTTAAAAATTATAAATTGAAATTTATAGTCTAAAATGTCATAAATTATCTAATTATGTATAATTCACAGCACATATGTAATTATTTATAACAATTTAACATTTAAAATCTTATTACCACAAATAAAATTTAATAGATTAAATAAGGATAAATCAAGTTGATAATGTTTAAAATAAATTCCCTACAAGTATAAATTTTATTAGTTGATGCGATTAAAACCCTATATCATCTAATCTTATAATATGAGTCATTTGTGGTGGTTTTTATGTGGGGTTAGATTTATTATAAATTGATATTTTTAAGATTTCCAAAGGTGCCCCACTCCTCCCTTATAAAAAGGGAACCACTTACCTCTTCTCTTAACACCCTTTTGAGCCTCTAATCTCGGTCAAACCCAGACCATTTCTCTTATACACTTCCCTATCAACATTCTGGAGGTTTTGGGATTCTCATAAGACCAACTCGACTTCCTTAAGAGAAGGGTTAAAGGAGGTGCGTCGAACAAGAGGTAATCTCTTCTTCCGATTCTCTCAAGTTTCTTCCTTCTTCTACTTCTTATTATTTAGTTGTCACATTATAAATTAATAACATAATTATTACTTATATACTTATATGTTATTATAAATATTAAACAACCTTATTTCACCTTCTATCCATCCTACGGAAAACGAAATCACCACGCGTGCGTATGTACGGAATACCGTCTCTACGTCGTGGTGTAATCTGTTTTCGACCACCACCTTACAGGGATGGGTATAAGGGTGTAAAGAAATAACTAGATATAATTATTGTAAAGTGATATTGATTCTGAAATATTATAAATACGCTTCAATACAATTCCACGATCATGGGAATTATATCATTGCTCGTGCGTACGTACGAACTACCGTCTCCACGACACGATGAGATTCATTCTCCATGTTAACCATTCATGAATGATTATAAGGTATATATAATAAATAATAATGAAATATATGACATAATAATGATACTGGATTTATGTATATATATATATGTATTTCATTTACTTAATTCCATTCAATTCAATAAGGAAACGAAAACAGCGTTTATGCGTACGTACGACCTACCATCTCCATGAACGGTGTATTTAATTCCATTTATTGATCTATCATATATATATATATATATTTATATGGTAAATATATTTATATATAAATCATGTTTTACATTCTGTAATTATGTAAATCAGTATATAAGTAATAATATCAAGAACAACAATTTGAAATATGTACGATAAATGTAATGCTTTTACCCAAAATGCTGATTTAACATGGAATTTACAAAAAAATGGGTAATATAAAGACATAAGTGAACCATATATGATATCGTAACAATGAATATGATTCTATAATAAGTCAATTAATTTATTTAAATCATTATACAGGAGGTTTGGATGCATACGAAGCATATCAGACCTAAGGTAAGGGATAATTTTGCAAATCTCATTTTTATCTGAGATTGCTTATACGTAAGTATTTACTGGGGTTATTGTTATCATCCATGTCCATGTTTTCTAAAAGTGTTTTTATGTAAGTTTAATTTCCTTTTTACCCATTTTGACTTTTACTACATGGTATGTAAGGAATCTTTCTTTTGTTTACGTTACGAGATACTTTTTGACTCTTCCAACAAAAGTACGAGGAAAATGTTTTTTTTAACTTATACGGCATGAAAATATTTTTACGGTTTTATAAAGCCTTATTTTCATGAAGATTCCCCCAAAATATTTCATGAGTATTTCCAACAAAATCTCTTTCTTTTTAAATTGCATGACGTTTTGTGAAAAGAAATTTATTTTGAAGAAGAAAGGATATTTTCCTCAAGAATTCATTTCAAGTGTTTTATCAAAACCAATTTTCCATATAAGATGACATTATTTCATATGTGTATGTTTCAAGTATAATGTCTGTATTATTTACATGGGTTCACTTTTATTATTATGAAATTATATCTATTAATTTTATATGGATTATGTGATTATGGGATGATGTTTATGAAACCCATTTTATTCGTTGGGTTATTATGAATGATATATGTTTACTTTGTGGCACAAGTAAGAATGATTTCATTATGAGATGGGTGGGACCTATATCTCCCTCCAATTAATTGGGTAAATATTTATATCTCATGATACAGACATGGCTGGAATGGCAACTTAATCTGGTTTAGTGTTACAGGACTGAAACGAGGAGTGAACTCGATTCAGAAAGGGACTTTGTCAACTAAGATGGTCTTGGCAGCAATGCCATGGATACCATGGAAATAATAACATGTTCTGAATGGTTTCCACAAATACATATTTTATTCCCATTATATTTTATCATGATAGATGTTCCATTATGATATATTCCTTACATACTTCCACGATTTATATCTTTTCTCAAGATTTTGATGTTTAAATTTCATGTTCATGTTTTTGCTTTAAAATTTTTATGGATTATTTTATGTTGACTATGCTTGCCCTTACTGAGCATTTGAGCTCACCCTTTTTGTGTTTTCTTTTCCCCAGGATATAAGGAAAGGTTTTAGGTAAGAAAAAAAGGAAGATCTTTATGGGCGATGTTAATGATCTTTCACCAAGATTAGAATATTATGTTCCAAGTTTCCAATGTAACTAAACTATTACAGTCCTTTGGTGTCTTTTTTTGTTATGTATTATGTATTCCACAAAAGTAATGTAATTTCCATGTACGTCATGCGTTGGGCCTCTACAGTTGGTATCAGAGGAAAGGTTTAGTTAACCTTTGGAAACTAGGATGCGAAAACTTTAGTGAGATCCCTAGAGATATTTCTAAGGTATGTCTAGGGATGTCCCTAAGGTTAAGTATAAGTATAGGTTATAGTCTAAGGATTATGGTAATGGTCATAGAATTAAACCTAATATGTTATATAGTGAAGGTACTCCCCCTTTATTATGTTGTTTTCCCTAGCATGGTTTTTGCCTCTCACACTATTCTTTTTGGGTTTTAGACGATGGATGGAACCCGAAGGAACCGTGTTGATCAATGTAATGGATGATGTAATGATTGTCCTCCTGAACATACCAATGCTATGGGAGATGGAGTGAAAAATCTTATTGCTATACTTACAAAATATATGAATCATTCTGGACTTCCAAATGAGCAGATGAGGGAATAATATTCTATTGAGTCCTTCATGAGTCAACGTCCACCTTCTTTCAATGGGTCTTCTGATTCACTTGTTGCTGAACAATGGATTAGTACCATTGAAAAAATATTTTCCATACTTCTCTGTTCGGAACATGATAATGTCATTCTAGTTGTTTACCATTTAGAAGGTGAAGCAGAGCAGTGGTGGACTCTAATTAAGAATACAAGGCCCCAAGATGAAATTGAATCCATTGAATGGGACGAGTTCAAGAACACTTTTTTAGTACGTACTTCCCTAGTATTTTTTTTAACAAAGATGGAAAAGGAGTTCCTTGAGATTAATCAGAAGGATGATGAATCTGTTGGTATATACGAATCGAATTTTACAAGACTTTAAAGGTATGCATATGGTTTTATCATCCAACCTGAAAGTAAAGTTGATCGATTATTCAGTGGCTTAAAACCAAGTCTTCGAATGGAATTAGCTATTAAAGACCTCAGTAGCTATGAAGAAATTGTGCGTTGTGCTATCAAGGTAGAAATGGAAGTGGGTGTTAAATATCCATGTCATATTTTTGATAAGAAACGATAGATGGAGTTCAAGGAGAAATCTCAGAATAATGGTGAAAAGAAGATGAATGTTTCTTTATGCTCAAAGTGTGGAAATAAGCATGGTGGATATTGTCTTAAAGGGACTAGAAAATGTTTTAAGTGTTTAAAAGAAGGTAATCAAGCAGATGAGTGTCGAAGTAATGGAAAAAAGGCTTCTAATGATGTTAATAAAGAAAATACTACAGAGAACTCACCACCAACACTTCAATGCTTCATGTGCAAGGAATTGCGGCATTATTCTAATAAATTCCCTAATCCACGGGTTAATGATGATCAATGTGAGCAACCTCTTAAGGGAAAGGATATAGGGAAGTCTCATGCGATCACTATTTTTGATGTTGAGTATGAAAACGATGTTGTGTAATGATTAAGTGTTTGTGTAAGGGGAATTCTATATAGTATCATGGAATCTCATTTATGGTATTGTGGAATTTTGGAATATCTATGTATTTGTTTTCAAAAATTATATGGTACTGGTAACCATGAAAAAGTGATTGAATTTTTTTTGGAAAGCAGATGAAATGAGCATAATGAAGGTATATGGAGAAAATAATATGTATGATAGAAATCATGATCTCATGACTAATAAAAGGACAAAGTGATATCATGGTTTTAGTATATAGAAATTTTGGGATTTTGGTTTGTGGAAAGACTTAACTTTTGATAGCATTCATGTTTTTACTAAGGTTCAATGGGTATTCATTTGTCAAGAGAATAATTATTAAGGTATTCACATGATTGGAATGTGATCAACAAGATATATCGGGGATAAATCATGGTATTCAAATGCTCGGTAAATGATATTTCTAGTAATTTTTTTCTTTATACTATAAGCTTGTACATAAGTATTTTGGATAATCCTAGAGATTTGAAATGGATTATGTTGGACATAAGTTAGTATTGTTTAAGTCTAGAACTGTTTTTGTTATTATTGATGGAATGTCATAATGATGTAATTTTGGAAAAAGGACAACCTGCAGGATAGGCGACAACCCGTCGCGTTGGACAAGGCTATGGGAATCGAACCCACAACCGATGTGTGATATGACTTTATTGCCAACCACTGGCCTACACTATGTCCCTGGTTAGTATAAATTAGTTTTAAATTTTTAAGTGGTATGATATATGAAGTGTAAGTCCATTTTAGAAACCATATATGATTAATCGACTTATGTATATATAATAAATTTTGCTAACCTTTTGTTTGAGACAGATGGAATGACTCGTCATTCTATCACATGATTCGCTAACACTTCACGAATAACAAAGTCAACTTCATTTCTTTAAGAGATGAAGTTTAAATTGTTCAAGGCACGAACAACAGAGAGATTTACCCAAAATCATGTAAGTATTTCTTTTAATTCATCAACATTAGGGAAATGATCTTCAAAACCAAAAATATTGTCCTAGTGCCCTTATATCTGATGAATCAGATGGTACCTTAGATCAACACAAATTTTTGGCTTTGTCATTGTTGGCTTTTTCAAATCCATGTTCTCTACCACTCTCCATCAGAACATGATATTTAGATTTCTATTCCATATCCATATTTTCACCTATGTTACCCCATGAGGAAACCTAGAGATGAGTTAATTTGGGTAACCGTTATGTTTCATACATCACTTTTTAAAATTAAGTTTTAATATTCCTTTTTACGATGTGGGTTTCTATTAAAGAAACTTTCAAGTAGTCAACCATTTATAACCCCGACGAATTTTAAGGGAGAAATTAATTTTAAGGGGGGTAGAATGTAACACCCCGAGATTTTATGAGAAGTATTATTTTTAATTTATTTGATGTATTGTGTTGTATGATACCCCAAGATTATCTTGTGTTATATGCAACACCGTATTATCTTGCATTATATGCAACACTAATCTTGGATCGTGTTACACACAATTTCAAGTTTGTTTGATAGTAGTTATTCTATGAAACATTTATTATATATATATATATTAAATGTATTAATGAAATATGGTTGGATTTTATTACATGCAACAACAAAGGAGTCATGCACTACATGCAACCCTGACTTGGCTTTCATTACACGCAATCGCGACCTTCCTTGATAGCGTGTGTCGTACGCAATACCGGGTTTTACTAAACAGCGATATATTATTATAATACTATTATGGACTAGCCATTACGAATAATATTAACTACTTATTGAATTTTATAACATTATTATTCATCTTACACATTTTCTAGAACATGGTATAAGAACAAAATAAATTTTTCGGGTAAAATAAGTATTTTTCAAAAAAATGCAGTTTTTCCACATTTTGATGGCGCAACCACTTTAAATCTAGTTTTTGACACGTTTATAAGTTTAATTTGGAAAAATAAAATTCTTATTTGGAATCAGGATATGAAAATTTACTTTGGATCAATTTTTCATACTATTCTGATAACTTTCATATTTTAATGAATAGTAAAAACATGCTATATTTTAATTAAAAACAACTTTTTTCATCGTAAAAATTTATGTGGTTAAATTATAATATTTAATGGTTTTAAAGTATAAATAGAAAATATTTTTACCATTTAATATAATTTATGTCAGAAACATTGATTTTACATTGAATTCATAGGTTAAATCAACTCAATCTTTTGCAATGTTTTAAAAAAGAACCCATTTTCTTTCAACACTGGGATTAATTTTAATTTAATTTCTGAAACTTATGTGTATTGAATTTGGAAAAGTGGATTCCATATTTGGAATCAGTGGGTCCAAATTATATTAATAGACAACCTTTTATCTTTGGGCATTATGAATAGTAACTATAGTAAATTTTATTTACCATAGTAAAAGGTGAATCGGGTAATTAAGGGTAAATATAATATTATAAAATTACCCTAACACTTGTCTTAATACAATTGGATGATTATATTTCTTCCTAATTCATATTTCGGTCGAAATGGATTCCATTAGAACCCACTTGGAGGTGATTAAGACCTTTAGTTTATTTTATTTAAAGGAAAGTGAAATATGTCTCACTCAAACTTTAATAATTTATGTATTTCTAATATAAGGCTATATAGAATATAAATTCGGTCATAAATACTCATTTTAAATCTAAAATGTTATTATTTATCATGGTAACTTATTTGTAATTTTTAAGAGTTATTTAATTACCTTATTATCTTATACATTAATGATGCATCAATTATTTATTTAGTAAAAAAATAAATAATATTGTTTTTATTTAAATAGTAATACTTATTAAAGGGATCCAAAACCTACCCAAAACATATTGGTTGTGTATATATACACCATAATCATCCAATGACCGAATATATGACCATTTGGAGTCTTATAAAAGTGATTATGACACTTATATTAATTTATTTTATATGATGTCAAAGTTGTCCCCTTCATAATTTAATAAATATAAAATTTTAAAATTTGGGTCTATTAGAAGATAAATCCGACTAAATGTATTATTATGAAATATATAAGATTTATCTTCATCCTAGTATTTTAATTTTAATTTTTATACAACAAATAAGTATATTTATTAATTATACAAAAATGTTGTAGTAATTATTTTATTAAGAGAAATATCAAATAAATGGTTTTACAAATAGTAAAATAAATATTATATGAACTATTTAATGTGCTCCACTAATGTTCTATATTACTATGACATGTTAGGAACATATTAAATATTTTATTTCTAATATATCCTCTATGTGGATTTTATTTAAATTCAAATAAATGAATAGTGTCAAAATTAACACTATGTTATTTTATTAAAATAACATATTATTAAATTTCTTAAAAACCACAAAAATACTTAAAATTTATAAATTAAAATTTATATATTCTAAAATTTCATAAATTATTTAATTATGGATAATTAACAGCACATAAGTAATTACTTATAACAATTTAAAATTTAGAATCTTATTACCACAAATAAAATTTAATAGATTAAATAAGGATAAATCAATTTGATAATGTTTAAAATAAATTCCCTACATTTATAAATTTTATTGGTTGATGCGATTACAACCATATCTCATTTAATCTTAGAATTTGAGTCATTTTTGGTGGTTTTTATGTGGGGTTAGATTTATTATAAATTAATATTTTTAAGATTTCCAAAGGTGCCCCTCTCCTCCATTATAAAAAGGGCACCCCTTCCCTCTTCTATTCACAACCTTTTAAGCCTTTAATCTCGGCCAAACCCTGATAATTTCTCTTCTCCACTTCCCTAGAAACATTCTGGAGGTTCTGGTCTTCTCAAAAGACCTACTCGACTTCCTTAAGAGAAGGCTTAAACGAGGTGTGTCGAATAAGAGGTAATCTCTTCTTCCGATTCTCTCAAGATTCTTCCTTCATCTAATTCTTATTCTTTAGTTGTCTCATTATAAAGTAATAACATCAGTATTAATTATATAAATATATGTTATTATAAATATTAAACAACCTTATTTCACCTTCTATCCATCCTATAGAAAACAAAATCACCACGCGCACGTACGTACGGAATACCATCTCCACGCCATGGTGTAATCTGTTTTCGACCACCACCTTACATGGACGAGTATAAGGGTGAAATAAATAACTAGATATGATTATTGTAAAGTGATATTGATTCTGAAATTTTATACATACACTTCAATACAATTCCACGATCATGGGAATGATATCATCGCTCGTGCGTACGTACGGACTACCGTCTCCACGACGCGATGAGATTCATTATCCATGTTCACCATTCACGAATGATTATAAAGTATATATAATGAATAATAATGAAATATATGAAATAATAATCATACTTTATTTATGTATATATATATTTATGTCATTTACTTAATTCCATTCAATTCAATAAGGAAACGAAAACAACGTTCATGTGTACGTACGGCCTACCGTCTCCATGAACGGTGTATTTCATTCCATTTATCGATCTATCATATATATATATATATGTATATTATGAATATATATTATATATAAATCATGTTTTAGATTATGTAATTATGTAAATCAGTATATAAGTAATAATATCCAGAACAACAAGTGGAAATATGTATGATAAATGTAACGATTTTACCCAAAATGCTGATTTAACATGGAATTTACAAAATAACGGGTAATATAAAGTCATAAGTGAACCATATATGATATCATAACAATGAATATGATTCTATAATAATTCAATGACATTATTTAAATCATTATACAGGAGGTTCGGATACGTACGAAGCATATCGGACCTAAGGTAAGGGATAATTTTGCAAATCTCATTTTTATCCGAGATTGCTTATACGTAAGTATTTACTGGGGTTATTGTTATCATCCATGTCCATGTTTTCTAAAACCATTTTTATGTGTGTATAATGTCATTTTTACCCATTTTGACTTTTACTACATGGTATGTCAGGAATATTTCTTTGGTTTACGTTACGAGATACTTTTTGACTTTTCTGACAAAAGTACGAGGAGAATGATTTTTTAAATTATATGGTATGAAAGGATTTTTATGGTTTTATAAAGCCTTATTTTTATGAAGATTCCTCCAAAATATTTCATGACTATTTCCAACAAAATATCTTTCTTTTAAAAATGAATTATGTTTTCTCAAAAGAAATTGATTTTGAAGAAGAAATGATATTTTACTCAAGAATTCATTTCAAGGGTTTTAGAAAAACCATTTTTCCATCTAAGATGAAATTATTTCATATGTGTATGTTTCAAGTATAATGTCTATATTATTTAAATGGTTTCACTTTTATTATTATGAAATTATATCCATTAATTTTATATGGATTATGTGATGATGGGATAATGTTCATGAAACCCATTTTATTCGTTGGGTTATTATGAATTATGTATGTTTCTTTTGTGGCACAAGTAAGAATGATTTCATTATGAGATGGGTGGAACCTATATATCCCTCCAATGCATTGGGTAAAGATTTATATCTCATGAGATATACAAGGGTGGAATGGTAACTTAATCTGGTTCAGTGTTATAGGACTGAAACGAGGAGTGAACTCGACTCAGAAAGGGACTTTGTCCACTAAGATGGTTTTGGCAGAAATTCCTTGGATACAATGGAAATCATAAAATTTTATGAATGGTTGCCACAATTACATGTTTTATTCCCATTATATTTTATCATGATTGATGTTCCATTATGATATATGCCTTACGTACTTCCACGATTTATGTCTTTGCTCATGATTTTTATGTTTAAATTTCAAGTTCAAGTTTTCTCTTTCAAATGTTTATGGAATGTTTTATGTTCACTATGTTTGCCCTTACTGAGCATTTGAGCTCACCCTTTTTGTGTTTTCTTTTCCCCAGGATATGAGGAAAGGTTTTAGCTAATAAAAAAAGGAATATCTTTATGGGAGATGTTGAAGATCATTCACCAAGATTAGAATATTATGTTCCATGTTTCCAAAGACACCAAACTATTACGGTCCTTTGGTGTATTTTTTTGTTATGTATTAAATATTCCGCAAAAGTAATGTAATGTTCATGTACGTCAAGATTGTGCCTCTACAGTTGGTATCAGAGGAAGGGTTTAGTTAACCTTTGGAAACTAGGATGCGAAAACTTTAGTGAGATCCCTAGAGATATTTTTAAGGTATATCTAGGGATGTCCCTAAGGTTAAGTATAAGTATAGGTTATAGTCCTAGGATTACGGTAACAGTCATAGAATTAAACCTAAGATGTTATATATTGAAGGTACTCCCCCTTTATTATGTTGTTTTCCCTAGCATGAGTTTTGCCTCACACACTATTCTTTTTGGGTTTTTGACGATGGCTGGAACCCGAAGGAACCGTGTTGATCAATGTAATGGACGATGTAATGATTGTACTCCTGAACAAACCAAAGTTATGGGAGATGGAGTGAAAAATTTTATTGCCATACTTACACAAACTATGAATCATTCTGGACATCCAAATGAGCAGAGGAGGGAACAATATTCTATTAAGTCCTTCATGAGTCAACGTCCACCTTCTTTCAATGGGTCTTCTGATCCACTTGTTGATGAACAATGGATCAGTACCATTGAAAAGATATTTTCCATACTTCGCTGTTCGGAACATGATAAAGTCATTCTAGCTATTTACAGTTTAGAAGGTGAAGCAGACCAGTGGTGGACTCTAATTAAGAATACAAGGCCCCAAGATGAAATTGAATCCATTGAATGGGACGAGTTCAAGAACATTTTTTTCAGTAAGTACTTCCCTCGTATTCTTTGAACAAAGATGGAAAAGGAGTTCCTTGATCTTAAGAAAAAGGATGATGAATCTGTTGGTATATACAAAGCGAATTATACAATACATTCATGGTATGAATATGGTTTTATCATCCAACCTGAATGTAAAGTAGATCAATTATTTAGTGGCTTAAAACCAAGTCTTCAAAGGGAATTAGCTATTAGATACTTTAGTAGCTATGATGAAATTGTGCGTTGTGCTATCAAGGTAGAAATGGAAGTTGGTGTTACATATCCATCTCATATTTTTGATAAGAAATGATAGATGGAGTTCAAGGATAAATCTCAGAATAATGGTGAAAAGAAGATGAATGTTTCTTTATGCTCAAAGTGTGGAAAGAAGCACGTTGGAGATTGTCTTAAAGGGACTAGAAAATGTTTTAAGTGTGGAAAGGAAGGTCATAGAGCAGCTGAGTGTCGAAGTAATGGAAAAAAGGTTGCTAATGATGTGAATAATGAAAAGACTACAGAGAACGCACCACCAACAATTCAATGCTTCAAGTGCAAGGAAATGCGGCATTATGCTAATAAATGCCCTAATCCATGGGTTAATGATGATCAACGTGAGAATCCTCTTAAGGAAAATGATAAAGGGAAGTCTCATGCGATCACTATTTATGATGTTGAGTATGAAAAGGATGTTGTGTAATGATTAAGTGTTTATGTAATGGGATTTCCAAATAGTATCATGGAATCTCATTTATGGTATTGTGGAATTTTGGAATATCTATGTATTGGTTTTCAATAATTATATGGTACTGGTAACCATGAAAAAGTGATTGAAATATTTTTGGAAAGTAGATGAAATGCGCATAATGAAGGGATAAGGAGAAAATAATATGTATGATAGTAATAATGATCTCTTGACTAATATAAGGACAAGGTGATATCATGGTTTTAGTATATAGAAATTTTTGGATTTTGGTATGTGGAAAGAGTTAACTTTTGACAGCATTCATATTTTCACTAAGGTTCAATGGGTATTCATTTTTCAAGAGAATAATGATTAAGGTATTCACATGATTGGAATGTGATCAACAATATATATCGGGGATAAATGATGGTATTCAAATGCTTGGTAGGTGACATTTCTAGTAATTGTTTTCTTTATACTATAAGCTTGGACATAAGTATTTTGGAAAAGCCTAAATATTTGAAATTGATTATGTTGGACATAAGTTAGTATTGTTTAAGGCTAGAACTATTTTTGTTATTATTGATGGAAGGTCATAATGATGTAATTTTAGAAAAAGGACAACCTGCATGACGGGCGGAAACCCATCGTGTTGGACAAGGCTGTGGGAATCGAACCCACAACCGATGTGTGACCAGACTTTATCGCCTACCTCTGGCCTAGAGGATGTCCCCGGTTATTATAAATTAGTTTTAATTTTTTAATTGGTATGTGATATGAAGTGTAAGTCCATTTTAGGAACCATATACGATTAATCGACTTATGTATATTTAATAAGTTTTGTTAACCTTTTGTTTGAGACAGAGGGAATGACCTTCCATTCTATCACATGATTCGCTAACACTTCACGATTAACAAAGTCAACTTCATTTCTTTAAGAGATGAAGTCGAAATTGTTCAAGGCACGAACAATGGTGAGATTGAACCAAAATCATGCAAGTATTTCTTTTAATTCATAAACTTTATGGAGATGATCATCAAAACCAAAAATGAAATCCTAGTGCCCTCATATCTGATTAATCAGATGGTACATTAGATCATCACAAATTATTGGCTTTGTGATTGTTGGATTTTTCATAGCCACGTTCTCTACAACTCTCCATCAGAACACGATGTTTAGATTTCTCTTCCATATCCATATTTTCACCTATGTTCCCCCATGAGGAAACCTAGTGATGAGTTAATTTGGGTAACCGTTATGTTTTATACATCACTTTTTAAAATTAAGTTTTAATATTCCTTTTTACGATGTGGGTTTCTATTAAAGAGACTTTCAAGTAGTCAACCATTTATAAGCCGGAAAAATTTCGAGGGCGAAATTAATTTTAAGGGGGGTAGAATGTAACACCACAAGATTTTATGAGAAGTATTAATTTTAATTTATTTCATGTATTGTGTTGTATGATACCCCAATATTATCTTGCGTTATACGCAACACCGTATTAGCTTGTAGTATATGCAACACTAATCTTGGATCGTGTTACACACAATTTCAAGTTTTTTTGATAGTAGTTATTCTATGGAACATTGAGTATATATATATATATTCAATGTATTAATGAAATATGGTTGGATTTTATTATATGCAACAACAAAGGAGTCATGCACTACACGCAACCCTGACTTGGCTTTCATTACATGGAATCACGACCTTCCTCGATAGCGTGTGTTGTACGCAATACCGGGTTTTACTAAACAACGATATATTATTATAATACTATTATAAACTAGCCATTATGAATATTATTAACTAAATTTTTAATTTTATAACATTATTATTAATCTTACACATTTTCTAGAACATGGTATAAGAACAAAATAAATTTTTTGGGTAAAATAAGTATTTTTAAAAAAAATTCAGTTTTGCCACCTTTTGATGGCACACCCACTTTAAATCTAGTTTTTGACATGTTTATAAGTTCAATTTCACAAAATAAAATTATTATTTGGAATCAGGATATGAAAATTTACTTTGGATAAATTTTTCATAATATTATGATAACTTTCATATTTTAATGAATAGTAAAAACGCGTTATATTTTAATTAAAAACAACTTTTTTCATCGTAATAATTTATGTAGTTAAATTATAATATTTAATAGTTTTAATGTTAAAATAGAATATATTTTTACCATTTAATATAATGTATTTCATTAGAATTGATTTTACATTGAATTCGTAGGTTAAATCAATTCAATCTTTTGCAATGTTTTAAACGAAAACCCATTTTCTTTCGACAACAGGATTAAATTTAATTTAATTTCTGAAACTTATGTGTATTGAATTTGGAAAAATGGATTCCATATTTGGAATCAGTGGGTCCAAATTATATTAATAGACTACCTTTTATTTTTGGGCATTATGAATAGTAACTACGGTAATTTTTATTCAACATAGTAAAAGGTAAATCGGGTAATTAAGGGTAAATATAATATTATAAAATTACCCTAACACATGTATTAATACAATTGAATGATTATATTTCGTCCTAAGTCATATTTGGGTCTAAGTATAATCCATTTTAACCCACTTGGAGGTGATTAAGATCTATAATTTATTTTATATAAAGGAAAGTGAAATATGTCTCAATCAAACTTTAATAATTAAATTATTTCTAATATAAGGTTATATAGATTATAAATTCGGTTATAAATACTCATTTGAAAGGTAAAATATTTTTATTTATCATGGTAATTTATTTGTAATTTTTAAGAGTTATTTAATAACCTTATTAGCTTATACATTAATGATGCAGAAATTATTTATTTAGTAAAAAAATTAATAATATTGTTTTTATTTAAATATTAATACATATTAAAGGGATCAAAAACCTGACCAAAACTTATTGGTAGTGTACATATACACCATAATCATCAAATTACCAAATATATGACCGTTTGGAGTCTTATAAAAGTTATTATGCCACTTATATTAGTTTATTTTATATGATGTCAAAGTTGTCACCTTCATAATTTAATAAATATAAATTTTTACAATTTTAATATTATAGAAGATAAATCCGAATAAATGTATTATTATGAAATATATAAGATTTATCGTCATCCTAGTATTTTAATTTTAATTTTTATACAACAAATAATTATATTTAATAATTATACAAAAAAGTTGTAGTAATTATTGATTGAAGAGAAATATCAAATAAATGGTTATACAAATAGTAAAATAAATATTATATGAACCATTTAATGTGATCCACTAATGTTCTAGATTTCTATGACATGTTAGTAACCTATTAAATATTTTATTTCAAACATATCCTCTGTGTGGATTCTATTTAAATTCAAATAAATGAATTGTGTCAAAATTAACACTATTGTTATTTTATTAAATTAACATATTATTAAATTGTTTAAAAATCACAAAAATATTTAAAAATTATAAACTAAAATTTATATAGTCTAAAATGTCATAAACTATCTAATTATGGACAATTCATAGCACATAAGTAATTATTTATAACAATTTAAAATTTAGATTCTTATTACCACAAAAAAATTTAATAGATTAAATAAGGATAAATCAAGTTGATAATGTTTAAAATAAATTCCATACATGTCTAAATTTTATTGGTTTATGATATTATGACCCTATCTCATCTATTATTAGAATATGAGTCATTTGTGGTGGTTTTTAAGTGGGGTTAGTTTTATTATAAATTAATATTTTTTAGATTTCCAAAGGTGCCCCTCTCCTCCCTTATAAAAAGGGCACCCCTTCCCTCTTCTCTTCACACCCTTTTGGGCCTTGATTCTCAGGCAAAACATGACCATTTATCTTCTCCACTTTCCTAGAAACATTCTGGAGGTTCTGGTCGTCTCAAAAGACCAACTCGACTTCCTTAAGAGAAGTCTTAAAGGAGGTGCGTCGAAGAAGAGGTAATCTCTTTTTCCGATTCTCTCAAGTTTCTTCCTTTATCTACTTATTATTCTTTAGTTTTCTCATTATAAAGTAATAAAATCAGTATTAATTATATAATGATATGTTATTATAACTATAAAACAACCTTATTTCACCTTCTATCCATCCTATAGAAAACAAAACCACCGCGTGTGCGTACGTACGGAATATCGTCTCCATGCCGTGGTGTAATCTGATTTCGACCACCACCTTACTTGGATGGGTATAAGGGTGTAAATAAATAACTATACCTGATTATTTTAAAGTGATATTTATTCTTAAATATTATACATATGCTTCAATACAATTCCACGATCATGGGAATGATATCATCGCTCGTGCGTACGTACGGACTACCGTCTCCACGACGCGATGAGATTCATTCTCCATGTTAACCATTCATGAATCATTATAAAGTTTATATAATGAATAATAATGAAATATATGACATAATAATGATACTGGATTTATGTATATATATATGTATTTCATTTACTTAATTCCATTCAATTCAATAAGGAAATGAAAACAACGTTCATGCGTACATACGGCCTACCGTCTCCATGAACGGTGTATTTCATTCCATTTATTGATCTATCATATATATATATATATATATATGTATATGCTGAATATATATTTTATATAAATCATGTTTTACAATCTGGAATTATTTAAATCAGTATATAAGTAATAATATCATGAACAACAAGTCAAAATACGTACGATAAATGTAACGATTTTACCCAAAATGCTGATTTAACATGGAATTTACAAAAGAATGGGTAATATAAAGTCATAAGTGAACCATATGTGATATCATAACAATGAATATGATTCTGTAATAATTCAATGAAATTATTTAAATCATTATACAGGAGGTTCGGATACGTACGAAGCATATCGGACCTAAGGTAAGGGATAATTTTGCAAATCTCATTTTTATCCGAGATTGCTTATACGTAAGTATTTACTGGGGTTATTGTTATCATCAATGTCCATGTTTTCTAAAAGTGTTTTTATGTATTTTTAATTTCTTTTTTACGCATTTTGACTTTTACTACATGGTATTTAAGGAATCATTCTTTTGTTTACGTTTTGAGGTACTTTTTGACTTTTCTGACAAAAGTAATAGGAAAATGTTTTTTTTAACTTATACGGCTTGAAAGGATTTTTACGGTCTTATAAAGCCTTATTTTCATGAAGATTCCTACAAACGATTTCGTGACTATTTCCAACAAAATCTCTTTCTTTTAAAATTGCATGAGGTTTTGTGAAAAGAAATTGATTTTGAAGAAGAAAGGATATTTTCTTCAAGAATTCATTTCAAGTGTTTTATCAAAACCATTTTTCCATCTAAGATGACATTATTTTCATATGTGTATGTTTCACGTATAATGTCTCTATGATTTACATGGATTCACATTTATTATTATGAAATGATATCCATTACTTTTATATAGATTATGTGATGATGGGATGATGTTTATGAAACCCATTTTATTCGTTGGGTTATTATGAATGATGTTTGTTTATTTTGTGGCACAAGTAAGAGTGATTTCATTATGAGATGGGTGGGACCTATATCTCCCTCCAATGCATTGGGTAAAGATTTATATCTCATGAGATAGACATGGTCGGAACAGTAAGTTAATTCGGTTCAGTGTTACAGGACAGAAATGAGGAGTGAACTCGATTCAGAAAGGGACTTTGTCGACTAAGATGGTCTTGGCAGGAATGCCTTGGCTACTATGGAAATCATAAAATGTGCTGAATTGTTTCCACAATTACATATTTTATTTCAATTATATTTTATCAAGATTGATTTTCCATTATGATATATTCCTTACGTACTTCCACAATTTATGTCTTTGCCCAAGATTTTGATGTTTAAATTTCATGTTCAGGTTTTTGCTTTCAAATGTTTATGGATTGTTTTATGTTCACTATTTGTTCCCTTACTGAGCATTTGATCTCACCCTTTTTGTGTTTTCTTTTCCCCAGGATATAAGGATAGGTTTTAGGTAAGGAAAAAAGGAATATATTTATGGGATATGTTGTGGATCTTTCACCAAGATTAGAAGATTATGTTCCAGGTTTCAAAGGCACTAAACTATTACGGACCTTTGGTGTCTGTTTTTGTTATGTATTAATTATTCTGCAAAAGTAATGTAATGTCCATGTACGTCAAGATTTGGTCCTCTACATATATAGATAATGAAGGATTGGAAGTCAAGGAAACATTTTAAATAGTGAACATAATGGAATCAATCAGTAAATTGTTGATAGTTTTTATTTAAAGGTTGTTTAGAGTGTTTCAAATAGTTTTGTAGTTGATTATTCAGAATGAAATTTTCTAATAATATTCCCTCACCAAACTACTAATAGTAATTCTTATTGTAGATGATAGTTGGAATGTTTTCATTTTCAAAAAGGATTTATATTTAATAAATAATTAACCAAATGCTTGGAATGCACTAATGTATATGTATGATTCAAATTTAGAATTCAATAGAAGATGGGTTGATCACAACCTCTACATGACAGTTACTAATGAACAAATATTCATTGTTATTATACATGAGTTTGATATAATCATTGGTGTCTATAAGTAAAAATTCATTTATTGGTTTGGAAATATATTTTTTAGAATTTGATATTTCTATCATTAGAGAGATAAAATAATTTATTGGGTCAAAAGATCCTCAAATGGTAGATTACTTGTTTATAACACACGTGAAATATGGAAGAGTTTTTATAAAATACATCATAATTAAATACTGTATACTATTTTCAACTATTATTGTATCTAGAATAAACCATATAAATATATATTATATCAAAAGTGTATGCTTAACATTACATCAATTTACTATTAGAAGTATATTATAACCCATAACAATAATACTCTTTATCTTTTATTCCGCATTCTTAGAAGAATGATTTTTGATATATTCAATGAGATAATATATTTCAAAGATAGTGAGGCTAATGTGTTACATTTTATGAACATTAAACTGTTGATTAGGTTTCAGTAGAAAATAATATTTGGATATTGTGTCTTATTCAGATGCTGATTATGTTGCAGATATTGTGGATGAAAAATCCATTAGTGAAAAAGTATTATTCTTTAGAATTAATTGTTTTGTATTTCTAAGTAAGATGTAGGAGATAATATCATTGAGAAAACATAGGGAAAATACATTTAAATTAAAATTTCAAATACTCAACATATGTGGATGAAGAATCAGTTAGATGTTCTTTGATAAGTGTTATGTTAACCAATAATGATTCACTTTTACAATATGAGTGTAATAAAGTTATCAAAGAAACCTATAAAATATGGTTTCATGAAACATATTAAGAGTTGTTAACACATTATAAAGATGTTGGTGAGGAATAATATTGTGAAATTAGAGGTTTTTAGAACTCTACATCATGTGTCAGATATTTTTAGTAAACAATTGGATACAACTATATTCATGAAGAATTTTTTTTAAAATAATTGTTCAACTAATTTCAATAAAATATAGAAGTAGAAAACCCCTCCTTAAATCGTACATATTTCTTTGTATTGGAATTTGTTTCATTTTTTTGGTGCACATCATTTTTTATGTGTAAAAATATTAGGGGATAAATTTTCCATGTGGAATTAGATTAATAAAATTGGTTTGAACTGGAAATTACTAAAATCATTTTCAAATTGACATATTCACTTATTCCAAGAATGGTTGTTTCCTTACATTATATTAAGAAACTTTTTAATGGATTTTTTCTATGATTTTTATAATAATGGAAGAGTATTTTGAATTCTGTGTATTAATAACATCTATAAAATAAAAAATCCATTGAATATTATTATCAATGTTATAAAATAACTGCACTAGGGGAGCCTTACTGCAAGTGAATCATGGATGGATCTAGGATCATATATAAATTGACAAGGATTAAACATTGTTTAGTAGTAAATAGAATTGAAATGAGGAAAATATTTTAGAATAAGTCTGTAATGATGGATTTTTTTCAATTAGTTTCAATCAAAGATAATTAATGTTTTGTGTTTAATTAATGTAATATTAATTATAATTAGAGTAGGATTCACTCACCATGCTCTGGTGAGAATGGGTATATTTTTGTGGGATAGGAAATGTAATATTTGGAGTATTGGTGGGTGTTTTAGAAACCATTTCTATTAAGAAACATTTATTTTTGAAATAACTACATTTTTCATGATATTATTGAATATGATTAAGAGAATTGAAATTTACATGTATGAATGTGTAGTGTAGAATTTCAGGTTTTTCATAAATTCATCAAAGACCAAGAGATACTGAAATGAAATGGAATCCATTCTTTAGGTTCTTTGATAATCTTAGTGATTGAACGAATAACTGAAATAGGGATTTTAATAATGCTGTACTAAGGAAAATATAAATTTTTGATTTAAATATCCTAATAAAAAAATAGACTAAAAAATATTCTTTTTAATAGATGTGTCAGAATTTATATAAAACTAATAAAATTAGTGGAATAATCATACAACACTAGTAAAAATATTAGAATCCTGTAATAATATTAATTGGAAGGAAAAACTGGAGAGTTGTCATTCTATGGAGAAAGATGTTTTTGGTATGAGGATTATGTAGATGAAGAGGAAATGGGAAACCATGTATAAGGGACTCTATTTTTAATTTTAGTATACCTAGAGCTGGATTATTTTATGTAAATTAGGGATCCATTTCATATTATGTTTTACGTGGAGTCCAAAATAGGCACTTTTAGTTGAGGTGGTTTCGTAGAGTTTAAAAAACTAAGGGCTACTCCCAAAATAGTTTTTTTGAATATATTATCCATTTTCTAGTTATAGAAAGAAATTTTCCATCTTATGTGGAATTATATGGTTGATATCTTCTTTATGTTGATTCTTGGAGTGAGTTTGAATTAGATGAATCTCAAAGTTGTCAATTTCATGAATTTTAATTCGAATTTAATTTCTTTCAACTAAATGAGGACTGCGAAAGATAAAAAAAGTAAGGATAAATTTTATTAGTAAGAATATAATTATAAGAGGGATTTTAGAACAAATTATATGAAAAGGTAGGGAATAAGGTAATAGATTTCAATGAATAACTAGAAATGATGAGGAATTAGTGGCTGGATTGAATTTCATTGAACATTAGGGTTGGATGTGAAGATTTTTTGAACATACTTATGAAGAATAAGAAGTGGTGATCATATCATCATTTAGATACACTCAATATAGTTTTTTGTTATTTTTACAAGCATTATTATGGAGATTTTGACCTATGTGTTGATATTATCTCTTGTGTTTCCCTTTTAGAAACTAGTGAGAGAGAGCGAGGAAGAAGTTGTAGAACTTGGATAAGAAGTGATATTTTCAATAAGAATGTAATAAAAAAATAGTGATGTAATGATTATTTGTCATATCTGTACAATTTTTTATGAATTCTTCTTGGATGTATCCTATTGAAGGTGAACCAAGAAAAAACATTGATTTTCATGTATTGAAATTTCACATTTTTATAGTGTGCTTACAAAATAGGTGGAATATGTACATATTTTTTTACAAATTTAAAATCCCATATTTCTCCAGCTACATCCATCATTGATTTTTCCATTGAATCCCTTTTGGTTTTACATCCCTTTATCTTTAAATATTGTTGGTTGAGTCATTTTTAGAGACGAAGTTCTTTGGGGGGGGGGAATTACTTAATGTTCTCAGATGTATATTTTTATTGAATTAATTTATTCAAGATATAAACCATGTAAAGAGTATTCTGAGATTTTTTTCATGAGTTTAGAATGATTAGAGGGTGGTTTATGCCTTTTTGTAGAAATCAGGATTAATGGTTCCTGCAAAACATATAAACACCATGTAAATGAATTATATGATGCGTAAATTTCATTGGGAAGATGTTTTGTAATGAGTACATGACATGAACTAGTTCATGGTGTGAATCAGTTACAAAATGTGAATACACCTTACATGACATGTAATGTTTGGGAAGGGGTAAAGCTACTCTAGGTTAGGAAAATTTCGGTATACTCTTAAATTAAGAATTAAATGATGTGTAATAAAATTAAAATCCATGTATGTATTAGTAAGGAAAGTTTTAATTAAATATACTAATTATGTATTTCATTCAACTATATACATCCCCATTCTATAAGAACTCACGAAATTTCCATCAAATTTTGGAGTCTCCTCTTCCCTTTTGGACATCCCATTGAAGAGATCCATCTATAGTGCGTTTTTTATTAGGTTTTCCTCCCCCTTCCATTATTCTATGATTTTACTAGTGGTAATATTTGACCGTGGTTTTTATGGATGTTTAATTTGATCTTTTCTAATTTAGTTTTCTTCTTGTGATCTTGTACACCTTTTATATAGTTGGCATTTTCTGTTAGAATAATTTCATTAATAATTAGATAAATGTATGTGGTATAAAACTAACCCCATGATATTTTTGATTAATATGTAAAATATTCAGATTACATGAATACAACATGAGAATTAATAAATCAAATGAGGAATGATTATAAATAAAGAATTCGATATTTCCAAGGATCCCTTTGGATTAATGGATTTTAAAATATGAGTTGAGGATTCCCATTAGGTGAGAAGAACTTAGATAAATGATGATATATATAATGGTTAACATATGTTTAGCATTGCATGTTTTTTCATGTAATTTCTTGATATATAATCTCTCTTGGAATATCATATAGTTTATTGATATAACTATTAATAATTTTATATATAAATGAATGTGTAATTAATCAAGAAATGGTAATTTTTATAATTACCAATTGAGTCTTATGATGTGACATTATAATTTCCATTTAGTTCTGAATAGTTTTTTTTCATGAAAAAAATATTATGTATAGTGATTGTACCAATTTGGAGTTTTGATTCATATATAGTGGTCTTGTCCTAGTTTGATTTTGAAATGATTGTATGGTGATCTTAGCTCAGTTTGATAATGAAATTATTATATAGTGGGATTGGATTATTTTGATGATGAAATTCTAACATATGTGGATAATCTCAGTCATGATGAATTCATTTTATATAGGGTTATACCTAGAGGTTGAAATTCTTATACATAGGTGTTTTCTGGGTGGTTAGATTATTCTATAGTTCATGGTTATGGTTTTCATGGTTTTCTAACATGACCAGATACTTTCTTGTATGGTACCCAAGAAGTTTTTTTATGTATTGTACTAACTGATTAATTAAAATGAATATTTATCACTTAATATCATGCACTTATTATTAGACTAACTTTCTTTAGACATGATAGTTTTGGCCTACATATTTTTACACACACCCTATTTGGGATTTCATATGTTGCCCGAGAAGACTACATAGATGCAAGTTCAGATATGGGAAAGGGGACTTGTTGCCAATTATTTTTGTTTGTTGGGCTAGAGAATAGAAATGGTACTAAATAGTGGTTTGGGACAAGGGTCATTTTAGTTAATTTTATTTCATCAAGTTCTCTTATTTTCATTACCTACGTTTAAAATCTCAATTCATTTCATCATATCAAAACAAGATCCATTATTATTGGTTTACTGGATTCTAAATTACATCAATGTTGTTTTTTATAATATTTTCGATATCTTTCAATTACAATGATATTTATTATTATTGGGAATTCCATTTTTTTGTAACATTGTTATGGGGGTCTAATCTCTCCACTATATTCATCACACACCAACTGCTAGTTGGCACCCTCTGCTATATAGGGAGGCGTGACTCTGGTCTCATAATAAACATGATTTAGCCAAGTGAGAGTGTTACAGATCATAGGACGTTACAGTGTGGTATCAGTGTAGCTAGATTTTAGTTTCTCTTTCATTATCATTTTTAAATTTCATAAAGGATACTAGAAAATTTCGAGACTTGGTAATGTGACTTTTCATGGGAGTAGCTGGACCATGCATGGGGGATAATCCATGTTCCTAGGGGTGGGATTGTTGATCATGATTTTCACTATTATGGTTAATGTTATTTCACACAGATTCATTTACATGTTGTGTGATGTTATTATTCCATGAGATTTATACTCGTGGCCGGGTGTGGCATGATATGAGTAAGCATGCATCCTTACAGGAACAGAAGGATATATCATTACATGTATTGTTCATGATTGGGAAATATTTATTTCATGTGAAATACTTTACTTGATGGAATATGACGTGAGATACATGTTATACATGATAAATGAAATTAATAAACAATTAGGTCATGATAAAACAATTGTAATACATGATTAGAGAGACCTTGATTCAGGGGTTCTCTGTTATTATCACATATTAAGGTTAACAATATTTTTTTAGTGTTGTAAATAGTGCGTTTTTTAAGATAAAATTACAACTCTTCACCATTTAGTTTAGAGTTAGGAGTGTGGAAATGGGTAAACTCTTAACAAAACTGAACTGGTGCTTCCTATATCTCTTGACAGTAAGATGTGTGTTCAATGTCATGAAAGCTTTTTGTGGGTCACGTGATCCATTAAAAGTGAGTATTTTCATACTTTATTTATGATTTCTAAGATGAAAAGGGAGTTTCAACTCCAACACCAACTTACATTCACTAGGAACAGAGGCCCCAAGATTATGACTAGTGAATCAGGTTGGTCTAGATGTCTTTCAACCACCTCGAGACACCTGAAAACAAGAGGGCGAAGCTTGTTGGATATAAAATTCATGGACCATACAAGCATTGGGGGGAAATTCTGGAGTACACTAGTTTTTAGGAAGAGTTATATTATAAGGGATTAGAGGAAAGGTTATTGATAAAATTCTATGCATGATTTTGATAGAAGATAAAACTTGTGGTTTCATTCCCCTGATGTAGAATAATATGTCATTGATTGACTACACTAGAAATTTCACTTTCCTAGAGCTTTATGAACCATCTTTAGTTTTTGATGAGATTTTAATGGTGTGATGTATTCATGATGCAATTCACTATGATATTTGGTAACTTTTTTCACCCAAACTCTGTCAAATGTTGCACACGACAATCTTTGGGAAAATTGAAGTTATCATTCGACATGACATGAAACTTTGGGATGACCAAGGTTGGTGTGTGTAAGTTTCAATGCAAGGATGAAGATAAAAGTATGAGAAAAAAAAAGTCATGTGGAAAATGTGATGAAATATTTCATTTCTAACCCAATGGTTTCTTGAATAAAAAAGTTGTCTACACACAAGATTTCAGTGTTGTGTATACAAAAACCCAATCTGTGTGGTGGCCTCTTTCATGCCAAAGTTGACATAAAACCAATTCCTTCAAAAATATTTTCACTATGTGAAAGGATAAAAATGCACAGAAGACCTATTATTTGAATATAATCTCATTCAACCATCATCAAAAAATTAAAATATAAAGAGATGGTCATCCCCCATTATTTTGGTGGATCCTCTGGAAGATGAAGCATCACTCTACTGCACTAAAGACTTATATTGTGTGACATCATGATATCATGTAACACTCATGGTTGAAAAAAATGTCATGTTTGTTTCTCTATGGGTCCACCGCTGAATAGGGTCATAGTTGAGTAATCCACGCCCAACAATTTTCAGCATATATCAGGTGCATGAAAGGCTCTATATTGTGTTAAACCCAAACCTTGAATGGAACATCCAATATTCAACCTAACAAAACCCTTTTCCTTAATGGCCTACCTCTATTCTGGAGACCAAGGCTCAAAAGATTATAATTTAAAACACTCAAAAAATCCATATAATAACTTGTGGTTCTCCTAACTAATGTCCCCAAAGAATCCACGCCACCTTCTTCTTAGCGTGGGTACTCAAACCCCAATTGCATCTAAGCATGGAGAATCTAATGTGGAAATCATGATTGAACACTCCTCCCTTTAAATTAAACCTAGAATTTCTAAATCTATTCCCCCTGTAGTTTGTATATTCAATGGTTATATAATCCAAAGAGGTAAGCAATGAGTCTCGTACGTCTGAGTTTTATGAATCAAAATGGCCTATCCCTACATCCTAGTTATATGAAATTAAACTACATGAAAAAAATCCACATCACATGATGAAAAACTATATTATTACACTATACAATGATCATAGGATTCTCTGTATCTAATTGGCATGGGATGGACCCACACCCACTCACTTAGGGTAGCTTCCACACATTTTCCCCACACCTTTTTTACTTAGGGTAACCTTGACATAAGCCCTACATACCATGTGCCACAAGAATAGGATGATCCTTGTATGAATCACAGGCAATCAGATCCACCTCACATGTAATGAGATACGTCTAAAATAGAATAAAAACCTCCATGTTCATCTTTCAAAAGTATGCCCACACCATCTCTTATTCAAGCTTCTTTCATGAAATAAGAATTATGTATACTACTTCCCCTTATTCCTCACATCTTACACAAGTAATATTTTCTTAGAGGTTATTATAAATCCTGATATCTATCTCATATACTCCATGGGAAAAAATAATGCCTTAGTTTTAATGACATCCAAATTCCACCCTGGGCTGCATCAATGTGTAAGACCCAACCATATGCTCCTTGGGCCTCATCCAAAGGTATTAGCCCCATCCCATTCCAAACTATGTGGGGTTTGTTTCCCAACAAATTTGGATAAGTATAAAGTCTCATTGAGGTATAAACCCAACATCCACATCCCTTTTAATTTTCTCCATGTCACATACTCAATAAGATCACTTCCCACACATTAGAGGCACTATATCTTTTAGGTCCCTCATGCAGCATCCAACCAAGAGCAGTCATCTTACAAAGGGAATCTTCCATGCGTAGTCCCCACACTATCCATCATCGATGGTCCCTTCACAATGCGAACATCATTAATACTTGACTCCAAACTACATGGACTAGTCCTATCACATAACCTTACACTATTTTCTTAAACTATGGGTTTTTATCCATGTCTTCTAAGAGGGGTACGTCGGATGCCTCTATGAGGTTAAATCCAGATCAATGGTAATCCTTTTGGCTCCCTGATATAGAATTACCTCTATGATCCACCTCTAAGGTTGTTCTGATCAACCATCATTATGTGTCATCTTCCCTTTATGGGGCACAACTCTGGGATCCACCCCAAATAGTGTTCTGATCCATCCACCAATAAACTAAGGTTCCCCCAGCTAGGTACGTACCTCCCTGATCCACCTCATGGGGTGTTCCGATTAACCATGATGGTGTGACATATTTTATTTTTGGGAAACACCTCCTGGATCAACCCCCACATGCATTATAATCTATACAGTAGTGAACGATGGTCCTCCCTCCTTGGTATGTACCACCGTAATCCAACTCTAGGAGTGTTTTTATCATCCTATGTGGTGTCAAATCTTCCATTTAGGGGAAACACCTCTTGGATCCTCTTCCAGGGCAGTCTGATCCATCCACTAGTAAAACTATATTCTCTCTCCTAGGAATGTACACCCCCATCCACCTCAAGGTGGTTTCCGATAAACCATCATGGTGTCAAATCATTAATTTATGGGACACACCTCCAGGATCTACTCCAACTAGGCATTCGGATCCATCCACCTTCACGGTGTGACATCTTCCTTTTTTGGGACACACCTCTAGAATCCGCCTCTATGGGGTATTTTGATCCATCAATAAGTAAACATCTAAGTGTGACACCTTCCATCCTAGGGATGCGCCTCCTTAATCCACCTCCATAGGTTTTTTGATCAATCAAATCTGTCTACACAATATGTTAAACATGTAACCCCAAATACATAAATCCTGAAAAACATGGGATGCCTAAGGTTAAAGCTTTGGAAGATATTCACCTATGGTGTTAGCTACCTCATGAAAAAAATATGATTCCTAAGGTAAAAAATGTGGAATATATACACCTATGACATTAGATACCTCGTGATTAACATTAAATTCCTTAGTTTCCATGCCTAAGATTCCTCCATGAGATTCCCTCCTATGTGGAAGAATATAGGTGACCAATGTTCTAAGAAACCTAACATGTAAACGATTACCAACATGAATACACTCCTAAACAAAGGTTTATTTCATATCAATACCCATTGGAATTTCTAAATTGAATTAGTATAAATAATGGATGTCCACAATGATAAAACACTATGAATGAGTTCCCAAAACACAACTTAATAATTCATGGGATCCCGAACTACGTGACAAGTTCTAAAGAGTAAATAGTGGAAGGATAAAATGAAATCCCATCATCTCATTTTGATCAAGGAGAAAACATCATCAATGAACGTTATAAAATCCACTCACCATTAGTAAGAGGGAATGCATGGAAAAATGGTTTCTGACGTAAACTCATAGATATGCGACAACCCCGACAAAAGTATCAGAATTTGAAATGGTGACCCTGATATGAAATACTTCCCCTTCAACTAGGGGATTAGTCTTGTTGGTCATCATATAAGTAGATAATACTGTCACTGAATCAAGGTATCTACTGCTAGGACCCACCAAGAATACAGTTGAACATTTATGGAACTCAACAAAAATTGTAAAAGTAAACGTTCGGAATTCCTATCAGTGAATTGGTCAGCATAAATATATCTCTCATTTGATGGAAGATTATATGATGATGGGTCAACATAAATTAATTTACATATATCTATATTGACATATGAATTCACTTGATTTATTGGATGTAAGCAATAGGAAACTAACCACACAATGCTCGCATGTAAAGTTCCAGGAGAAATGTTAATTTATAAATCATGTGTGACACCACTTCTACCATGAAATCCTCCAAAACTAAATCTAATAGGTGTACACTCCCCATATCACCCTTGAAATTCATCCATAATAGGGATATGTACACTCTCATACAACATTACAATTAATAATAGGTCATTCCTAAAAGAGATGTGGTCTACCAAGACCTCGAGTCTTCAACACCTAATAGAATCCACAGACCCCAAGCAATGCATATGGAGAAACCCCACCACCATTTTATTAGGTATTTTCTTTGGGATAAACTCCATAGGGTGATCCTATGATTGACTCCCATAAGTTGAGGAGGCGGGGGATTCATAAGTCACGATGAACACTGTTATTACATAGGACCCACCAAGATGGGAACCCACCCAGCCAGTCAACATAAGAAATTAACAGTCATCTAGGATGAATAAGTGGTAGACTATAAACCTACTCTGACGACCTTGGTTCAGACCACCTGACATCAACATTGGTTATAAACTCAGGATAAATCTTGGTAAGGGGAATAAACATCCATATCTTATGTTGCCCCTAACAATTCCATTGAAATAGAATAGATTAATATAATATATAAGAAGGGATCCATCCATACTTAATGGTGCTCGAGACCTCAGTCACCTCCCAGGATAGTTGGGTTGACTTTTTCAATCATTAGAACCACCAACTACCATTACAATGCATCCCATGATGACGAGTTTCAATGCATAGGTACTTCACATGTCATCATAAACCCAACTGAAGGTCCTAACTACTCTTAAAATCGAGTAAAAGGTTATCCTCATTTCATTCCCAGTTCAAGAGGAGGTTCTCCAAGCTTTGAAAACCATTACAGAGGTCCTCCACATGCTGCTACCACCAATAAACATAGAGGCCCTACCCATCTCATAGACAATTAGTGTGATGTTCCTCTTCCTTATATTCTTAGATCTAGTGAAAATCCTTCCCATTCCATCATTTATTAAGGTGAAGTTCCTCCTCTCTTCATCGACGATCGGTATAAAGGCCATCCCCATGATATCTATATCGGCCAACACGAAGGTCCTCCCATTACCATAGCCAATCAGAGTGGAGGTACCTCCCACTCCATAAAATTTAAAATGGTGGCCCTACCCATGTTTCTACCCATAAAACAATGAGGTCCTCCACATGGATTTATCAACTAATATAGAGGTATTCTATGCATTCCACTACATTAGCATGGAGGTCCTCCATATGTCCATTTCGATCAGTGCGAGTGTCCTCCTCATTCTTTGACTCATCATAATAGAGGTCCTCCCCATGAAATTACATCTTGAAAGCATAGAGGTACACCAATTTATAGACCAATATAACTAAAGGTCCTCCCTTATTCTTCAAAAAACTAGAGTGGGGGTCCTCCCCACTCATACAAAAGTCAAGGAGGAGGTCCTAACCACTCCAAAAATAACTGATATTGTGACCCTCACCATATCCCAAATAATCAAAGAAGAAGTCCTCCCTACACTATATTCCACCAGCATGATGTTTCTCCCCATGAAGAAGAGTTTCCCTTCCCTGAAGAACCATTACACCGTAGAATAACTAATCACTTCCGCCGAAGAAAAAATTACAGGACATAAAATGTCATCTTCAATCCTGTTCACCTCTAAGTCTCTAAGGAAGAATGTGATTCAATGATGTAACCTTCCCCCAATCAACAACATTATAATCTATAGTAGAATAAGCTAAGGTGATTTTATTCATCACTGAAGGTGAGATTCATTGGATCCCCAAATCCCTCTGTAGGTACATGTAGGCGAAGGAAGCCCTAGCACCCTTCTAGGGGATCACAATACAACCATCTCTATCATCACGAGTTTACTACTCATCATCTACCCAAGACCACATATAAATTTTATTTAATGGGATAGATGAAGAGAATCTGGTTGAGCTACCACAGAGCAGTGCTACCATCTCACATGGGGCCATGGTTAGCACATAGTCTTATAAGGATGTGATTATGTGGTTGGAATCAATTTCTAGAGATTTCCTTGTGCACATCAAACAATCAATTCATGTAGTGAATCTTATATCGGGTAGTTAACCACCACAAAAATCCACAAGAGCACCTCTACAAATCTCTCAGTGAGCATAGACTGATTTTTGGTCTGATCAAGAGTAGGGACCCACTTCTAATAAATAAATAGCATGGGAGACTCTGGCTTCCAATCAACTATCAGAGGTGTGTTGAAAAAATGTATCTTGTAACATTGATATTCCGGAGTCCCTCACTAAGGACTAGACCATGTGTTTCATCCAAATAATATGGTTAATTCTTCATCACCTCTATGACATTTAGTTTTTATTCTTAGGATGCCAAGAGAGCTTCGACAATATTGACAAGCAAAGGAGAATGGTTGAGTTGGAAGCAATCTCAGCGCCTCAACACCATATTTTACCTTTCTACCATTAGAACCTCAAACAATGTTTCATCATTATCCTCATAATACTTTGTAGAATCTAGGATAAGGTGTCTCTTCATATGCATATCTGGGGGTTTGGGACAATATGATGTGATCTAATTCATACCAATCATATGAAATCTAGACAAGCCCATTGATATTGAAGATTTGGCTCCGAGAATAGTTATAATGAAAATGGTTCATCCAATATTGTCCAAGGATGGGTGTACAGATGTAGTATCCGATAAGTAAAATCAACCCCCCTCTGGGGAAGAACATTATTAGGTAGACCCTCATATATGCATTCATACATGTCTAAAAAGAAAGACAATCTGTCTCAGGGATCCCTCTACATCTCTACCTTTCATTCTAAACATCAATAGTGTGAAAGAGTATATTGGGACCTCTAAGCCCTCAAATTCATATGAAATTACACAAAATAGAGGCTAATCCCATGAATTTCGACTTAATCTAATAGGTTTCAGATCTGAAAGAGGATCATCGATGATATATTTTCTAAGAGAAGTTTAGATTATATTGCTCCTTTACATGATCTTACTCCTCCTCCATTAGAGTATCCATATGTCCTCCTATACCAGTTTCTCCCAGTTTATCCCAGTGATACTGCATATTCATATAGGTAAGAGGAAGGAGTTTATTCTAATAGACCAATATATATGCCACTGAATCTACCTGGGTAGTGTGTTAACCTTTATTGGGGCCCATATCAACACGCTCCACTAGCTGATGAGCCAACCTACCATGCTGAGAATCCTATCAATGAAATGGAATTTAGGGATCAACATAATAAGAGGATCCCCTGCAAATATGATTTGATATCTACTCTGAATCCCCACCTTGATTCCCTTGAGACCTGATAGATAGAAATCCCACATGATAGTAATCCGTACCTCGCATGGGTGGGAAACATGAAAGAAACCTCATATTTTGGGGACCCTAGAGTTGTTCATTTCATATAAATGGGAGACCCACTGTAACATTTAAACCACTTTATCTCAAGGAGTGGGCCTTTGTTGGGAACCCTAGATAAATAAGAGGACACCAAGCTCTGATGTTTCATATAGACATTAGTAGGACCTAAATTCATATAGTACCACTTATTGACCATTGGTTATATCACTAGTTGGGAAGATCTTCACAGGTAGTTTCTATACCATCTCAGCTCCATGACTAGAAATATAAGCATTTTCGACCTCTTCATGTGCAACAAGCTAGCTGATGAGCATGCCATAGTCTTCATCGCCCGGTTGAAGGGCCTCACATATTCACTTGACATACCACTATGTTAAGAATAGCTGTTGAAAATGTTCATGGTGAACATTAAGACTATGCTAATCCCAACTGTAGAGATCCGAAGCTTGACATACATGGACAATACATTATTTTTGTGGAATACTTAATACATAACAAAAAGAAACACACAAGTACCGTAATAGTTTAGTGTCTTTGGAAACTTGGAACGTAATATTCTAATCGTGGTGAAAGATCTTCAACATCTCCCATAAAGATCTTCCACTTTTTGTTTCTTACATAAAACCTTTCTTTAAATCCTGGGGGAAAATAAAACATAAAAAGGGTGAGCTCAAATTCTCAGTAAGGGTAAGCATGGATAAAATAAAACATTCCATATACATTTGAACTTAAAAACATGAACACAGTGTTTAAACATCAAAATCTTGAGCAATGACATAAAACATGGAAATACATAAGGCATAGATCATAATGAAACATAAACCATGATAAAATAGCATGGGAATAAAACATGTAATTGTGGAATCCATTAATCACATGTAATGATTTCCATAGTAGCCAAGGAATTTCTTCCAAGACCATCTTAGTAGACAAAGTCCCTTTCTGAATCGAGTTCACTCCTCATTCCAGTCCTGTAATACTGAACTGGATTATCTTACCGTTCCATCCATGTCTATCTCATGAGATATAAATAATTACCCAATGCATTGGTGGGAGATATAGGTCCCACCCATCTCATAATTAAATCATTCTTACTTGTTCCACAACATAAACATAAATCATTCATCATAACCCAAAGAATAAAATGTGTATCATACACATCATCCCATCATAACATAATCCATATAAAACAAATGGATATCATTTCATCATAAGAACAGTGAAACCATGTAAATCATAGAGACGTTATACTTGAAACATACATATATGAAATAATGTCATCTTAGATGGAAAAAATGGTCATGATAAAACATTTGAAATGAATTCTTTTGGAAAATATCCATTCTTGTTCAAAATAAATTTCTTCTCACAAAACGTCATGAAATTTTAAAAGAAAGAGATTTTTTTGAAAATAGTCAATAAATATTTTGGAGTAAGCTTCATGAAAATAAGGCTATATAAAACCATAAAAATCCTTTCATGCCGTATACGTTAAAAAAACATTTTTCTCGTACTTTTGTCAGAAAAGTCAAAAAGTACCTTGTAGGGTAAATAAAAGAAAGATTCCTTCCATACCATGGGGTAGAAGTGAAAATAGGTAAAAAGGACTTTAAACATACACAAATACACTTTTATAAAACAAGTACATGGATGATAGCAACAACCCTAGTAAATACTTACAAATAAGCAATCTCGGATAAAAATGAGATTTGCAAAATTATCCCTTACCTTAGGTCCGATATGCATCGTACGTATCCGAACATCCTGTATAATGATTTAAATAGTTTCATTGACTTATTAAAGAATCATATTCATTGTTATTATATCATATATGTTTCACTTATTACTTTATATTACCTGTTCTTTTGTAAATTCCATGTTAAAGCAGCGTTTTGGGTAAAATCATTTCATTTATCGAATGTGTTTCGACCTGTCGTTCTTGATATTAATACTTATATCCTGATTTACATAATTCCATAATGTAAAACATGATTTATATATAATATATATTCATCATATACATATATATATATATATTATATATCGATAGAAGGAATGAAATACACCGTTCATGGAGACGGTAGGCCGTACGTACGCATGAACGCTGTTTTCGTTTCCTTATTTAATTGAATGAAACTAAATAGATAAAATACATATATATATACATAAATCCAGTAGAATTCATATATTTCATTATTATTCATTATATAAACTTTATGATCATTCATGTATGGTTAACATGGAGAATGAATCTCATCGCGTCGTGGAGACGGTAGTCCGTACGTACGCACGAGTGATGATATCATTCCCATATTTATTGAATAGAATTGGAGTGGTTGGTATAATATATAAGAATAAATATTACTTTAGAATAATCATATATAGTTATTATTTACACCATTATACCCATCCAAGTAAGGTTGTGGTGGAAAATAGATTACACCATGGCGTGGAGACGGTATTTCGTACGTACGCACACACAGTGATTTCGTTTTCCGTAGGATGAATAGATGGTGAAATATGGTTGTTTTATACTTATAATAACATAAAAGTATATTATTGATACTTCTGTTATTACTTCTTAATGAAAAAACTAAAGAATAAGAAGTGGAAGAAGAAATAAAGTTGAAAGAATCGGTAACGGACATTACCTCTTCTTTGAAGCGCCTCTTTGAGACCTCCACTTAGGGAACTAAAACATGTCTTTTAAGAAAACCAGAACCTCTAGTATTCTTATATAGAAGTGGATAAGAGACTTTGTTAGGGTTTGGCCGAGCTTGAAGGCTCGATGTGGTGTGAGGAAGAGAGGGAAGAGGTGCCCTTTTAGAAGGGAGGAGAGGGGCACCTTTGGAAATACAAGAAATATTAGTTTATATTAAATCCCAACCCCACATAAAAACTTCAAAAATGACTTATATCCAAATATTAGATAATATAGGGTTGTAATCTCATCAACCAATAAATTGTAGACATGTTAGGAATTTATTTTAAACATTATCAACTTGATTTATTCTTATTTAATCAATTTAATTTTATTTGTGGTAATAACATTCTAAATTTTATATTATAACAAATAATTATTTATTTGTTGTAAATTTTCCATAATTGGATAATTTATAACATTTTAGACCATATAAAGAAAAATTTATAATTTTTAAATATTTTTTTGATTTTTAAAAAATTTTATAATATGTTATTTTTATAAAATAACAATAGTGTCAATTTTGACACTATTCATTTATTTGAATTTAAATAAAATATATACAGAAGATATGTTCAAAATAAAAGCTTTAATAGATTCATAAAAGGTCATATGTATCTATAAAATCATAGAAGCACATTAAATAGTTCATATAATATTTATTTTATTATTTTTAAAACCATTTATTTGGTTTATCTCTTAATAAAATAATTACTACAAAATTTTTGTATAATTATTTAATATACTTATTTGTTGCATAAAAATTAAAAATAAAATCCTATGATGAAGATACATCTATTAAATTTCACAATAATAATTTTACTAGATTTTATCATCTTAAAATAAGAATATTTAAATTGTTATATTTATTAAATTATGAAGGTGACAACTTTGGAATCATTTAAAATAAAATAATATAAGTGTCATAATGTTCTTCATAAGGATCCAAATGGTCCACAATTTGGCCAGTGGATGATTAGGGTTTATATACACACTAATAATAAGTTTTTTCAGATTTTTGGGCCTTTTGATATGTATTAATATTTCAATAAAAACTATATTATTGATTTTTCACTAAATAAATAATTTCTGCATCATTAATGTATAAGATAATAAGGCAGTTAAATAACTCTTAAAAATTACAAATAAATTACCATGACAAAGAAAAACATTTTATATTTCAAATTAGTATTTATAACCGAATTTATATTCTATATAAAGTTATATTAAAAATACTTTAATTATTAAAGTTGAGTGAGACATATTTCACTTTCCTTTAAATAATAAAGGTCTTAATCACCTCCAAGTGGGTTCTAATGGATTCCATTTAGACCCAAATATGACTTAGGACAAATTATAATCATAAAATTGTATTAATACAAGTATTATGATAATTTTATAATATTATATTTACCCTTAATTACCCAATTTACCTTTAACTATGGTAAATAAAATTTACCGTTATTACTATTTATAAAGCCCATAAAATAAAAAGTAGCCTATTAATATAATTTGGACCCACTGATTCCAAATATGGAATCAATTTTTCAAAATTTAATACACAGAATATGCATAAATTAAAGTAAAATTAATCCTGTTGTCGAAAGAAAAACTGGTTTTTTTTAAAACATTGCAAAAGATTGAATTTATTTAACCTACGAATTCAATGTAAAATAAAGTCTATTTAAATAAATTATATTAAATGGTAAAAATATATTATATTTATACTTAAAAACCATTCAATATTATAATTTAACCACATAAGGTATTATGATGAAAAAATTTGTTTTTAATTAAAATATAGTGTGTTTTTACTATTCATTAAAATATGAAAGTTATCAGAATAATATAAAAAATTTATCCAATGTAAAATTTTATATCCTGATTCCAAATAATAATTTTATTTTCTAAAATAGAACTTATATACAAGTCAAAAAAAAGATTTAAAGTGAGTGCTCCATCAAAAGGCGTCAAAACTACATTTTTTTAAAATTTCTTATTTTACTAGAAAAATTGATTTTTTTTCTCATAACATGTTCTAGAAAATGTGTAAGATGAATAATAATGTTATAAAATTAAAAATGTAGTTTATACTATTCATAATGGGTAGTTCATATAACATATCGTTGTTTAGCGAAACTTAGTATTGCGTACAACACACGCTATCGTGGAAGGTCGTGATTGCGTGTAATGCAAGCCAAGTCAAGGATGCGTGTTGTGCAAGCTCCTTTTGGTGTAGCGTACAACATAAGACATTAATGAAATTAAAAATAATATTCTTCACAAAATCTCGGGGTGTAACATTCTACCCCCCTTAAAATGAATTTCGCCCTCAAAATTCGTCGGGGTTATAAATAGTTTACTACTCGAAAGTTTTTTTAATAGAAACCCACATCGTAAAAAGGAATACAAAAACTTGGCTTTAAAAACTAAAGTATGAAATGTAATGGTTACCCAAATTAACTCATCACTAGGTTTACACGTCGGAGAACATAGGTGAAAATATGGATATGGAAGAAAACTCTAACCATCAAGTTCTGATGGAGAGTGGTAGAGAACATGGCTATGAAAAATCCAACAATCACAAAGCCATATGTTTGTGATGATCTAAGGTACCATCTGATTCATTGGATATAAGAGCACTAGGAAAACATTTTTTATTTTCAATATCATTTCCCTAAAGATGAAAATTTTGAATTAGAATGAAAACTTTCTTGATTTGGGTACAATCTCACTGTTGTTCGTGCTTTGAACAATTTACCAGTTCATCTCTTAAAGAAATGAAGTTGAATTTGTTATTCGTGAAGTGTTAACCGATCATGTGATAGAATGATGGGTCATTCCATCTATTTCAAACAAAATGTTAGAAAAAGTTATCAAATATACATAAGTATGTATATGGTGAGATTAATCATATACGATTCCAAAAATGAACTTATACTTCATATATCATACCGCTTAATAAAATAAAACTAGTTTCTACTAACTAGGGACTTCCTGTAGGCCAGTGGTATGTGATAAAGGCCAGTCGCACTTCAGTTGTGGGTTCGATTCCCACAGCCTTGTCCGATGCGATGGGCTGTCACCCGTCCTACAGGTTGTCCTTTTTCTAAAACTACATTACTATAACATCCCATCAATAATATCAAAAAAAGTTCTATCCTTAAACAATACTAACTTATGTCCAACATAATCCATTCCAATCTTTAGGCTTATCTAAAATACTTCAGTCCAAGCTCATAGTATAAAGAAAATGATTACTTGAAATGTCACATAACAATCACGTGAATGCCATCATTTATCCCCAATATATCATAAGATATATCTTGTTGGTCAAATTAAAAACATGTGAATACCTTAATCATGTATTCTCTTGAAGAATTAATACCCATTGAACCTTAGTGAAAACATGAATGCTGTCAAAAGTTAACTCTTTCCACATACCAAAATCCAAAAATTCTATATACTCAAACTATGATATAACCTTCTCCTTATATCAGTCATGAGCTCATGAATACTATCAAACATTTAATTTTCTCCTTATGCCTTCATTATACACATATCATCTTTTTTCAAAAAATATCTCAATCACTTTCCATGGTTACCGGTACCATAAAATTATTGAAAACCACAATAGAATAATACAAGAATATTCTAATACACCATAAAAGTACCTCAACAACATTATTCTTGAATACCAACACATAAACACTTCAATCCATCCTCTTCAATGATTGTCCTGGAATAAGTCCTTCCTTGATTTAGAAGTAACTTTTTAGGTCAGGGCATTGAGTTGGGTAATGCCCATGTTCTCCAGAAATAAGACATTGAACTCCATAACAGTCTGTCACTCTATGACCCTTTTCTCCACACAGATAACATCTTCCCCTCCATTTGAGGTATTCCTCAAGATTCTTCTTCCCTTCTTTAGAAATCTCAATCTTCCTTTCTTTATGCTCCTCAACATGAGAACATGAATAAAAGTCTACCTTCCTTTTATTTTATGTATTAGGCATACCACTAAATTTCACCTTGTTAATCATATATCGCGATGACTGATTCGGCATAATCACAATATCTTTCTCTGTAGGCATTATGCAATTTTGTTGCTCATAGTCACCAATTTTTCCATTGGATTCAATGTTAACCAAATTCTTTCTGGTTCCCTCTATTGACTAAAACACAAAAAAGAGTTCTCTGAGAGGCAAAAATCATACAAGGAAAATAACATAATCAAGGGGGAGTACCTTTGACATCTAACATCTTAGGTTTAATTCTAATATCGTTACCGTAATTCTAGGACTATAAAGTATACTTATACTTAACCTTAGGGACATCCCTAGACATACCTTAGAAATATCTCTAGGGATCTCACTAAAGTTTCCGCATCCTAATTTCCAATGGTTGACTAATACATTCCTCTGATACCAAGTGTAGAGACCTGAAGCCTGACGTACATGGACAATATATTAATTTTGTGGAATACTTAATACATAACAAAAACAAACACACAAGGACCGTAATAGTTTTGTGTCTTTGGAAACTTGGAACATAATATTCTACTCGTGGTGTAAGATCTTCAACATCTCCCATAAAGATCTTCCACTTTTTTTCCTTACATAAAACCCTTCTTTTAATCCTGGGGGAAAATAAAACATAAAAAGGGTGAGCTCAAATGCTCAGTAGGGGTAATAATGGATAAAATAAAACATACCATATACATTTGAACTTAAAAACATGAACATAATGTCTAATCATCAAAATCTTGAGCAACGACATAAAACATGGAAGTACATAAGGAATAGATCATAATGGAACATAAACCATGATAAAATATCATGGGAATAAAACATTTAATTGTGGAATCCATTAAGCACATGTAATGATTTACATAGTAGCCAAGGCATTGCTGCCAAGACCATCTTAGTGGACAAAGTCCCTTTCTGAATCGAGTTCACTCCTCGTTCCAGTCCTGTAATACTGAACCAGATTATCTTACCGTTCCAGCCTTTTCTATCTCATGAGATATAAATATTTACCCAATGCATTGGAGGAAGATATAGGTCCCACCCATCTCATAATGAAATCATTCTTACTTGTGCCACAACATAAACATAAATCATTCATCATAACCCAAAGAATAAAATGGGTATCATAAACATCATCCCATCATAACATAATCCATATAAAACAAATGGATATCATTTCATCATAAGAACAATGAAACCATGTAAATAATAGAGACATTATACTTGAAACATACACATATGAAATAATGTCATCTTAGATGGAAAAAATGGTTTTGATAAAACATTTGAAATGAATTCTTGAGGAAAATATCCTTTCTGGTTCAAAATCAATTTCTTTTCACAAAACGTCATGCAATTTTAAAAGAAAGTGATTTTTTTGAAAATAGTCATGAAATATTTTGTAGGAATATTCATGAAAATAAGGCATTATAAAACCATAAAAATCCTTTAATGCCGTATACGTTAAAAAAACATTGTTCTCGTACTTTTGTCAGAAAAGTCAAAAGGTACCTTGTAGGGTAAATAAAAGAAAGATTCCTTCCATACCTCGGGGTAGAAGTCAAAATAGGTAATAAGGACTTTAAACATAAATTAATACACTTTTATAAAACATGTACATGGATGATAGCAATAACCCCTGTAAATGCTTACAAATAAGCAATCTCGGATAAAAATGATATTTGCAAAATTATCCATTACCTTAGGTCTGATATGATTCGTACGTATCTGAACCCCCTATATAATGATTTATATAATTTCATTAACTTATTATAGAATCATATTCATTGTTATTATATCATATATGTTTCACTTATGACTTTATATTACCCGCTCTTTTATAAATTCCATGTTAAAGTAGCGTTTTGGGAAAAATCATTTCATTTATCGTATGTGTTTCGACTTGTCGTTCTTGATATTAATACTTATATCCTGATTTACATAACTACATAATGTAAAAAATAATTTATATATAATATATATTCATCATATACATATATATATTATAGATCGATAAAAGGAATGAAATACACTGTTCATGGAGACGGTAGGCCGTACGTACGCATGAACGTTGTTTTCGTTTCCTTATATAATTGAATGAAACTAAACAGATAACATACATATATATATATATACATAAATCCAGTAGAATTCATATATTTCATTATTATTCATTATATAAACTTTATGATCATTCATGTATGGTTAACATGGAGAATGAATCTCATCGCGTTGTGGAGACGGTAGTCCGTACGTACGCACGAGCGATGATATCATTCCCATAATTATTGAATAGAATTGGAGTGGATGATATAATATATCAGAATCAATATCACTTTAAAATAATCATATATAGTTATTATTTACACAATTATACCCATCCAAGTAAGGTGGTGGTGGAAAATATATTACACCACGGCGTGGAGACGGTATTCCGTACGTACGCACGCACGGTGATTTCGTTTTCCGTAGGATGGATAGATGGTGAAATAGGGTTGTTTCATACTTATAATGACATACCAGTATATGAGTGATACTTATGTTATTACTTAATAATGAAACAAATAATGAAGAAGAAGTGGAAGAAGAAATAAAGTTGAAAGAATCGGTAACGGACATTACCTCTTCTTTGAAGCGCCTCTTTGAGACCTCCTCTTAGGGCACTAAAATTGGTCTTTGAAAAAGACCATAACCTCTAGGATGTTTGTATGGAAGTGGAGAAGAGAATATGGCAGGGGTTGGCCAGGCTTGAAGGCTCATAGTGGTATGAGGAAGAGAGGGAAGAAGTTCCCTTTTATAAGGGATGAGAGGGGCACTTTTGGAAATACAAGAAATATTAGTTTATATTAAATCCCAAACCCACATAGAAACTTCCAAAATGACTCATATCCGAATATTAGATGATATAGGGTTGTAATTGCATCAACCAATAAAATTTATACATGATAGGAATTTATTTTAAACATTATCAACTTGATTTATTCTTATTTAATCAATTTAATTTTATTTGTGGTAATAACATTCTAAATTTTAAATTATAACATATATTTAATTATTTGTTGTGAATTGTCCATAATTGGATACTTTATAACATTTTAGACCATATAAATTTAAATTTATAATTTATAATTTTTTTTGTGATTTTTAAACAATTTTATAATATGTTATTTTTATAAAATAACAATAGTGTCAATTTTGACACTATTCATTTATTTTAATTTAAATAAAATATATACAGAAGGTATGTTAAAACTAAAAGATTTAATAGATTCATAAAAGGTCATATGTATCTATAAAATTAGTGGAGAACATTAAATAGTTCATATAATATTTATTTTATTATTTTCAAAACCATTTATTTTGTTTATCTCTTAATAAAATAATTACTACAACATTTGTGTATAATTATTTAATATACTTATTTGTCACATAAAAATTAAAAATAAAATCCTATGATAAAGATAAATATATTAACTTTCACAATAATACTTTTACTAGAATTTATCATCTTAAAATAAGAATATTTAAATTGTTATATATATTAAATTATGAAGGTGACGACTTTGGAATCATTTAAAATAAAATAATATAAGTGTCATAATCATCTAAATAAGGATCCAAATGGTCCCCAATTTGGAAAGTGGATGATTAGGGTTTATATAAACACTAATAATAAGTTTTTTGAAGATTTTTGGGCCTTTTATATGTATTAATATTTCAATAAAAACTATATTATTGATTTTTCACTAAATAAATAATTTCTGCATCATTATTGTATAAGATAACAAGGTAATTAAATAACTCTTAAAAATTACAAATAAATTACCATGACAAATAAAAAAATTTTCTATTTCAAATGAGTATTTATAACCGAATTTATATTCTGTATAAACTTATATTCAAAATACTTTAATTATTAACGTTGAGTGAGACATATTTCACTTTTCTTTAAATAAACTAAAGGTCTTAAACACCTCCAAGTGGGTTCTAATGGATTCCATTTCGACCCAAATATGACTTAGGACAAATTATAATCATCAAATTGTATTAATAAAAGTATTAGAATAATTTTATAATATTATATTTACCCTTAATTACCCAATTCACCTTTTACTATGGTAAATAAAATTTACCGTTACTATTCATAAAGCCCAAAAATAAAAAGTAGTCTATTAATATAATTTGGACCCACTGATTCAAAATATGGAATCCATTTTTTCAAATTCAATATAGAGAATTTGTATAAATTAAATTAAAATTAATCCCGTTGTCGAAAGAAAAGGAGTTTTTGTTTAAAACATTGCAAAAGATTGAATTTATTTAACCTATGAATTCAATGTAAAATCAAGGCTAATGAAATACATTATATTAAATGGTAAAAATATATTCTATTTATACTTTAAAACCATTCAATATTATAATTTAACCACATAAGTTATTATGATGAAAAAAGTAGTTTTTAATTAAAATATATCGTGTTTTTACTATTCATTAAAATATGAAAGTTATCAGAATAATATGAAAAATTTATCCAAGGTAAAATTTTATATCCTGATTCCAAATAATAATTTTATTTTGTAAAATTGAACTTTTAATATATTTTCACATAAATGTATTTCAAAACGTTTTCAAGATCCTTTTATAAGTTTCCAAGGAAACTAGTTATCAAAAGTGTTTTCATGATTATTTTACTTGTTTTCAAGGAAACTTGTTTTCCAAATGTTTCTAAGCTTATGATATAAGTTTTCAAGGAATAATATTTTCATAATGCTTTCAGTCCTCTATGTTTTCAAATTATTTTCAAATGAAACGTTTTTCAAAATGTTTTATGTTTGAAGGAGAGTTTTTCATTGAATAAAGGATATTATCCTCAAGAAATGTTTTTAAAATATGCTTTAAATTTATTTTCCTTCTGTGATGACATCAGTTGATGTTACTCTTGCCCAGAAGAGAAATTATCCAATGATTCTATTCCTATCATTTCATGAGTGGTAATGTTTTTATGTAATTACACTCATCACATCCATTCCTATTCCATGGTTTATATGGGTTTGAAACACACTTCATTTTTGGGGTTATGATTTGATGAAATAATACCTATCTATTTTCTATAGGTTATGATGTGAGGAAATGTTAATGATACCCAATTAATTTCATGTGTTATGACTTGATTTTTATGAAAACCATATCTTTTTATGAGTCATGACATGACAATGTTTTATTACCGTGTGGAACAAGTATGAATTATTTTATTATGAGACAGGTGGGACTAATATCTCCCTCAAATGCATTGGGTAATTATGAATGACTCATGAGTATAAATGATATGTGTGAGCCTGATAACTTATTCACAAGGTTAAGCAAGTATTTGGTTTCATGTCCATAATTTTATTCATGAACCTGATTATATGTTCACAAAGTTATGAGTGAACTTGATTACATGTTCAAAATGTTATGAATATACTTATTGGCAAGTCCATACGTTTATGTGTGAACTTGGTTACATGTTCACAATGTTATGCATAAACCTAATTACACGTCCAAAATGTTATGCATGGACCTGTTTTAAAGTCCATAAGTTTATGAGTGACCCTAATTACATGTTCACAGTGTTAGGAATGACCCTGATTACGTGTTCATAGTGTTATTCTTGGATCTGTTTTCATGTCTATAAGTCTATGCCTGAACTTGATTACATGTTCACAATGTTTTGTGTAAGCACTATCACATGTTCACTAGACTATGAATGGACTTGGTTGCTTGTCCATATATTTATGTGTGAAGTTGATTACATGTTCATAATGTTATGTGAGATCCTAATTAAATTATCATAAATACATTCATGGACCTAGTTTCATTTTCACAACGTTATGTGTGAACCCGATTACATGTTTAGAATTTTATGCATGGACTTGGTTTCATGTCAAAAAAATGATTTGGGGGTATGATTTCACGTCCTTAACATAATGAGTGAACTTGTTTCTACATATACTTGTTTAAAAAAATTTAGACAAATGTGAAGGTTCCGAGTGCAGCGAAAGCGCGTGGGTGGATGTGCCCCCTTGGCTTTTTTTCATTAACAATGATCAATCTGGGATCAATACGATGATAAACGCCAGTCTCCACGGATCTAATCACAGAAATAAACAAAGAAAAGGTAAGTCCCGAAACCACAAAGTAGGATCATTACATGTTGATTATAATTAATTTAATCAATTGAAAAGAAGTACATTTTGGTGTTCTTTCTTCATTGATATTCTTGATCACGTTCCGAAGTGATTCATCGTTGCATCGTAGAAGCCAAGTGTAGACTTCCTCTAGCAGTGATCTACACGTGCACCTTGTGTCTCTGGACATCGCCAAAGGAGTCTCCGGGTTTTACCATGGAGAAACCTTTACTTGCGTTGTCAAACATAGATCTTCTTGATCCGATGGAAGAGGATCTCTATCGGTCTTGAGAGAATTCTTGGAGGAAGAGGTTCTTTCATCCTTGAAATAATTATCCAGAGTTATTGTGCACAATGATTCTCTTAGGTTAGGAAAAGAGTTAGGTTTGTGAGGATATTTATAATCGGGTTTGTGGTTGTAGAGTTATGACAATAAATAAACGCATTATGCATTTTATTTATTTCATTAACTCCATTTTAAAGAACCCCATGTCGAGTCATTAATTCCTTGACAAGCGCTCACACTGATTATGATAACTATAATTTAATAAAATGATATTTTCTCAAAATCCCAAATTGAAAAACTACACAGTGTGTACATTCAATGTACATGGTGTGTATATCTTGTTTTAATTTATTCATTTCCTTTCCAAAATGAAAAATACACGATGTGTATATTTAATAATACACTGCGTGTACTTTTTCAAAATAAAACAACACGGTGTGTAATCATTGATACAGGACGTGTAATTTTTTTATTTTATTCTTCCTCCAAAATTAAACAAATTTAGGCTACCTTGAATAATTATTAAACCACGTACAGGAATAATCATTATTCTACTTGAGATACTTGAATACACTTAGTGTTTGACCGTTTAGGCCCCTTTCTTGTTTGAATTAGGCGGGATTTCCTAAAGTCCAAGATTACTGTTTAGCAACGGGTCAAGGCACCCAAGAGAAAGAAGTTGATGCCACATTGATGTATCACCTTAGACGAATTCGTACTATGTAATTTAATCCCTTTGTCTCAATATCTCATCAAGCATGTTTCATGGTAGTGTCAAAAACCTATATACATGATATGTCATTCTTTGACTTCCAGAAATAAACTTGTCGTTACACCATGGACATGGAATTTGTTTGAAAGTTATATTTCAATCAAAGGGACCAAGATTTATACATCCATAAATATGTAAGGGAAAATCCTTCCTTGACTTATCCATTAACAACATGTCATTCGTGACGCACCCAACGTGCCCTACTTCCCGCCAAATGTCCACGTGACGGTTTTCATCAGCAAATCTAATTGCACGAGTCATGACATGAGTTAATGATAATCTTCCACTCTAAGGACCATTACACACACTCACAGATAGTAATGTCTGATGACACCAAAACATGAAGAATTACTACTGGCGGGTTTGTTCTCATAATCTCCCATATTGGAGATTACCACGTGCGAACTCCATGAGAGAGAGTCTCGTCTTCTTACGAGTACTCTCACATGATGGTCTGTATTCTATGTGTCCTATCATAGTATGTCATCCAACCGCAGAACTTTATTTAAGAACATTTTTATAGCATTTCAAGGTTCTCATCATAGCGGGGATCTGCCATGACATTATTAATGCAACAAATATTCCAGGACATTATTATATTATAGTCATGCAGAACAATGAAAAATATATAATAAGTGAACATTCATGTAATCAAAGTACCAAATAGTTGGTTCTCAGGACACCAACCCTTAAAAACTCCCACTTAGACTAGAGCCAACTGCCTACGACTTTAAGTTCGCTAGACCTCACATGAAGATCATGTTTCTGCTGAGTCAAGGATTTAGTCAAGGGGTCCTCCACATTGTCTTCCATGGAAATACTGCTCACTGCAACTTCACATCTCTAAGAAAAATCCCTCAAGAGATGATACTTCTGATGTATGTACTTTGTCTGCTGATTTGACCTTTTCTCTTTTGCAAGTTCCACTGCTGCAGTATTATAATAATAGAGTGTGATAGGATCTTTACTGCTCGGTATTACATCCATCTCTAATAAGAAGCTTCATATCCATACTTCTTCTTTAGCTACCTCAGAAGATGGGATATATTTGAACACCACTGTAGAATCTGCCACCACACTTTATTTGAGCTCTTCCAGCTCACTGGACCTCCATTCAAATAGAAGATGTATCCAGTCTACGACTTCATGTCATCTTGATCCATCTAGAAACTAGCATCTAAATATCCTCTGATGACTAGTTCCTCATCTTCTCTATAAACTAGGAACATATCCTTAGTACGCCTCAGATACATAAGGATAGTCTTGACTGCCATCCAATGGTGGTCTCCTAGATCAACTTGATATCTTCCTACTGCACTTAATGCGTAAGAAACATCTAGCCTCGTACCTAACATAACATACATGACTGACCCAATCACAGATGCGTAAGGGATCATCGCCGTTATCATTCTTTCCTCATGTGTCTGAGGACACATTTTCTTGGAAAGATGAATGCCATGTGACACTGGAAATAATCCCCTCTTGGACTATTCCATAATGAATCTCTTTAGTATCTTGTCAATGTGTATACTTTGACTCAGGCCCGACATTCTCTTGGATCTATCACGATAGATCTTGATCCCAAGAATATATGTTGCGCCTCCCAAGTCTTTCATGGAGAATCTTTTATGCAACCATGTTTTAACTGACTGTAAGACATGTAATTCATTTCCAATTAGTAATATGTCATCAACATATACAATTAGGAAAACTATTGCACTTCCACTAATCCTTTTGTAGACACAACGCTCACATTCATTCTTAAAAAATCAAAATTCCATTACAAATTCATCAAAACGAATGTTCCATGACCTTGATGCTTGCTTTAATCCATAAATGGATTTCTGTAACTTTGATTCTTTGTTGGAATCCTTTGGAGTCACAAACCCTTCTGGTTGTTTCATGTAGACATCTTCCTGGAGGCTCTCGTTAAGGAATGATATTTTGACATCCATTTTCCAAATTTCATAGTCATGGTAAGCGGCAATGGCCAATAAGATTCTGATGAATTTCAGCATCTCATTAGTGAAAAGGTTTTATCATAGTCAATTCCTTGACGTTTTCTAAAACCTTTTGCAACCAGTCGTGCCTTATAGGTGCTGACTAGCCCCTCCATGTCCAATTTTTTTTGAATACCCATTTATTACCAATATGCTTTACATCAACTGGAGGATATACCAAAATCTAGAATTGGGTTTGGTACATGGAATCCATTTCAGAATTGATGGATTTTTACCACTTGGAAATGTCTGTTCCTTCAACTACTTCCTTCTTGCTAAGAGGATCATCATTGTAAACCAATAATCAGTCACCATCCTTAGTGATAGAAAAACCATATCGTTCTGGGTCTCTCACATCTCTCGTGCTTCTATTCAGTTCTTATGTCTCTGGAACATATTTTTCTTCCATGGGGCTTTGTGGAATCTGTTCTTGTACAAACTCCTTTGTATCTTGAGCCTTGCCTTCATCAAAGTCTATCTCGCTCCCACTAACGCTTTTGGTGATGTTCTCCCTCTCAAGGAATATGGTCTGTCTTGCCACTATAACTTTTTTGTGTGAGGGGTTTTATACGTAATATCCTCTAGTTTCCTTGGGATATCCTATAAAGATACAATTTGTGCCTCGGGGTGAAATTTTGTTAGCTGAAGAGGACTTAACAAATGCTTCTCTAACCCACACATGTAAATTCGATAACATGGATTTGCATCCAATCCATAACTCGAATGGAAAACCATTTATTGATTTAGTTGGTACTTGGTTTATTATGTGTGCTGCTGTTTGTAATGAATATCCCCAAAAGGATAATGGAATACTCGCATGACTCATCATTGATCTCACCATTTCGAACAGGGTGCGGTTCCTCCTTTCACTAACACCATTCCAATGGGGCATGTATGGAAGAGTGAGTTGAGATAGAATCCCAAACTCTCATAAGAAATCAATGAAATCCTGATTATGATATTCTCCTCCTCTATCTGAGTGGAGCTTCTTAATCTTCTTACCAATCTTGTTCTCAACTTCATTCTTGTATTCTTTGAACCAATTAAAGGACTCTAACATATACCTCATTAAGTAGATATATCCATATATACTAAAATCATCAGTAAAAGTTATGAAGTAAGAGAACCCACCCCTTGATTCAACTGGAAATGGCCCACACACATTTGTGTGAACTAATTCTAGAAGCTCTTTATCCCTTTCACCTTTCCCACTAAATGGGGTTGTGGACTTTTGGCCTTGTAGACACACATGACATAAACCAAGAGGTTTTAGTTCAAAAGAATCTAAATACCCACCTTGATGTAATTTTGTCAAACGTTTCTCATTGACATGACCTAGCCAATGATGCCAATGTTGGGTGTGGTATGAGTCATGTGAATTAACTTTTTCATCGATTTCCATTACATGGTTTGCGTAGTCTAACACATAAAGGTCGTTATATAAATGTTCCCCACCAAAACAAATGCTATCTTTATAAAAGTAGCGACATACACTTCCAAACATGAAGATGAATCCATAAATATCTAATCTAGATACTGAAATAATGTTTTTGGTTATAGAGGGTACATAATAACATCCTTTCAAAACCAAGACCATCCTAGTAGGAAATGTGAGATGGTAGTCTTCGATAGCTAGAACTGCGAGTCTGGCTCCGTTGGCTGCTCATAGATCCCCCTCACCTTGGTCATTATTTCTGAATCTACTTGGTTCCAGTATTTGGATACATATGTGAGCACCATAGGCAGTATCTAATACGCAATTAGTAGAAACATATAGATTTCATTTGATAACAAACACACTTGAAGCTTCCCCTTGCTTCCTTGGATGGGTGCAGTTTTTCATCCAATGGCCCTTCTTTCCACATGCAAAACAAACAACATCATGTTCTCCTGCCTCCCCTTTGATCTTCCTTTTCATGGAAGGCCTTGAAGAAGATTTGGGATTAAATCTCTTCTCCTTCCCTTTCCTTTTATTCACCATGAGGACAGAAGGCCTTTCATTCTTCATGTCATTTTCCACTTAGCGAATAAGGATAAGAAGATCAGACATAGACTTTTCAATGTTGTTCATGCCGAAGTTCACAACAATGTTTGAGAAGCTCTGGGGGAGTTATGAAAGAATGATACCGGTACCCAGTTCTTCAGGGAGTTTAAACCCTAGAACCTCCAAGCGCATAATGTAGCCAATGAGCTTGGCTACATGAGGCCTAGCTGGGGCACCCTCTCCAAGCTTGCTCTGAAATAGAGCCTTGGAGATCTCAAAACTTTCTTGTCTTTCTTTCTGCTGGTATAGACCATGGAGGTGGTCGAGCATGCTGTAGAAATCCATGTCTTCATGAGACTTCATGAGCTCACTAGACATAGATGATAGCATCAAACATTGAACATCGAGTGCATCGCTCAAATGTTGATCATAGACGATGAAATATTCATCACTCGCACCTTGGGCAGGCAGATAAGGAAGTGAGGACTCCAGCACGTAAAACTTTTGTTCATGGAATAGGACAACCCGAAGATGCTTGTACCATTTGTGAAAGTTACTACTGGTGAGGATATTGTCTTTATCCAGAATTGATCGCAGAGAAAATGTGGTTGATGAGTTTGTCATTTCGATTCTACAAATTAAAAGAGAAGATTTATCAGTACATTCTTGATTACATTTTATGAAAAATAATAAATGAATTTATTAATTCTCCCACCATTTTATCAAGTCCCAATGGACCTCACCATTGAACTCAGAATGTCCAATTGCTTTGACATTCTAGTTGCAAGGATCCATATTCCCCTTCGCATAACCCCAACAAGGGTTGGTCAAGCTATTTGAAGGTATTTAGGTAGGGAGGTCTTTGCCAACTATGAGCTTACAGTTCCTTGATCTGTTGAGTAGACTCCACAATCCTGAAATCCTAACATGGATTTCCTCAACTCTTGCCTCCAATATTACATCAAGTCTTGCAAGGTCTATTCCTCTTGATGTAATATGGTTAAGTCAACCCGAAAACATTCATAAGGGATTCATTTATAAAAGTATGTGTCCCAACAAGGGTTGGTCAGACACATAGTTTTATTGAGTCTTACCCTTAATCAAGTAACAGAAAGCTTGGTTAGACTTAATATGGTATTGAAGGATTTTAATCTTTTATGCGCAGTTTCTCATTATCACATGCTTGTTAATATTAAGTGATGATTTCTTAAGTGATTAACCGTGTTCCGATAATGTTTACACATAGTACGGTTTTTATTTTATTCCATATTTTCATGCTTTTTAATTTTATTAATTATGTTATCGCGATAACACATACATAGTAAATAAACCATGCAATCAGATAGAAATAAAATAAGATGACATGATCATGAGCTTCCATCAGTTAGCTTATCTAGCAGGTTTGATAAGCTGACCCTGACCTTGGGAAAACACCTTGAACCTAATGGTTCGGGTTTTTCATCTACCACCTGTCCACCTTTGTATCTTATTGGGTTAGTTTTGCCTCAGCTTTGGATTTCGAACCGTCTCCTCTGGCTTGGGATATCCTCCATTAAATGGGGTTTACATTAAAGAAACTGTGGGCACGTAGGCCCTACATTTTATTGGATGAAGGATCGCAGGCCAACGACTTTAAATTAAACAAATTTAAATAAAACCATACACACATACAAAGGGTCTTGGGTCTAGGTCATGATCATCCATAGAATGAAACGTTATTTATGCATATTTAGAAATGTAATTATTTTAATTGTTTTATTATTCAAGATAAGTCGCGCTTGAATTAAATTAATTATGATCTTATAATTAATCAATTATTTATCTTAAATTCCATTCTGAATTTCCTTAAGAGTTTTATCATCCATATCCCTTGTACAGGTCTTTGTACTTTTGGAGGAAACATGGTGAAATTTCAAGAAAGTACACAACAAGTAGTTCATATTTACACAGCATGTATTTCTTTTCACCCTTTATCCAAAGTACACGTTGGGGATTTGGCGTGTATTCTCTACTTTGTAAATTTTGGAGTACACGACATGTAGATAAATCATACATGGCGTGTACTTCCTTGTTACGTGGTAACTGGCCTGGGGATCCCGTGTACGTGGTACGCCGCTTCTCATTTTACACAGTATCACTTAGCCCAGATCGGACTACATGGCGTGTTTCTCCAACATACATGCTTTGTATTCCTATTTTCCATGTGCCGTTCATTTCTGGTCAACATGGGGTAATAAATACATAGGCATACTCAATTCAAACTATGTGGTTTGGTGGAATAGTTCCGGTTCGTTGAACCTAAGTACACGACGTGTAGTTTTCATTTCACACCGTGTATTACCGTGTTGTACAGACTGAAAGAGCTGCTCCTCCGGATGAGTTCCTCATTTTTATTTAAAAAAAAATTAAATTAGAAGGTCATTTATGTGATATGAACCTAGAAATGAAAGAGGAAGAGCATATCTAATTTATTCCGATTGGAGAATGATTTATTTCGAATTGAATCAAATATAAATGCGTAAATTATCAATGAAAATTAAATAACTATAATCAATGTTGTAACTTCCCTCTGATACCAATTGAAGGTTCTAGGAAGAGCGGAAGTGTGTGGGTGGATGTGGACACTTGGATTATTTTCATTAACAATGATCAATCAGGGATCAATACGACGATAAACGCCAGTCTCCATGGATCGAATCACAGAAATAGAAAAATAAAAGGAGTGTTCCGGAACCACAAAGTAGGATCACTATAGGTTGATTATAATTAATGTAATCAATTGAAAAGAAGTACTTTTGGTGTTCTTTCTTCATTGATATTCTTGATCACGTTCTGATGTGATTCGTTGTTGCGTCACAGAATCCAATTGTAGACTTCCTCTAGCGGTGATCTACACATGAACCTCGTATCCCTTGACGTCGCCAAAGGAGTCTCTGGGTGCTAGTGTGGGGAAACCTTTTCTTGGGTTGTCCACCTTAGATCGTATTGATCCGATGGAAGAGGATCTCTCTCGGGTTTTATAGCATTCTTGGAGGAAGAGGTTCTTTCGGCCTTGAAATAATTATCCAGAGTTGTTGTGCACAATGATTCTCTTTGGTTAGAAAAAGAGTTGGGGTTGTGAGGATATTTCTAATCGGGTTTGAGGTTGTAGAGTTATGACAATAAATAAACGTGTTATGCATTTTATTTATTTCATTAACTCCATTTTAAAAAAACCCATGTCGAGTCATTAATTCCTTGACATGCTCCCACACTGATTATAATAAATATCATTTAATAAAATGATATTTCCTCAAAATCCCAACTAGAAAAACTACGTGGCGTGTTTTAACAAATACACGGCGTGTACTTGTTTTTCATTGAAAACTACATGGTGTGTACTTTCAATGTACAAGGAGTGTATATCTTGTTTTCATTTATTTATTTCCTTTCCAAAATTAAAACTACATGACTTGTATATTTAATAATACATGGCATGTACTTTTTCAAAATAAAAATTCATAGCGTGTAATCATTGATACACGACATGTACTTGTTTTAGTTTATTCTTCATCCAATATTAAATTGATTTAGGCTTACTTGAATAATTATTAAACCATGTAGGAGAATAATCTTTATTCTACTTAAGATAATTGAATACACGTTGGTTGTGACCCTCTAGGCCCCTTTCTCGTTTGTATTAGGTGGGCTTTCCTAAAGTCCAAGATTACTGTCTAGAAACGGGTCAAGGCACCCAAGAGAAAGAAGTTGACGTCGTATTGACGTATCACCTTATATGAATGCTTAATGTGTAATTTAATCCCTTTGTCTCCATATCTCATCAAGAAGGTATCATGGTAGTCTCATAAACCTATATGCTTGATCTGTCATTCTTTGACTTCCAGAAATAAACTTATTGTTACACTATGGCCATGGAATTTGATTGACAGTTATATTTTAATCAAAGGGATAGAGATATCTACTTCCATAAATATGGAAGGGATAAAATCCTTCCTCGACTTATCCATTAACAACATGTCATTTGTGACGCACCCAACGTGCCCTACTTCCCGCCAACTGTCTACATGATAGTTTTCATCAACAAATCTAAGTGCGCGAGTCATGACATGAGTTAATGATAATCTTACAGTCTAAGGACCATTACACATGCTCGCAGATAGTAATGTCCGATGACACCAAAACATGTGGAATTACTACTCGTGGGTCTGTTCTCATAATCTCCCATCTTGGAGATTACCAAGTGCGAACTACATGAGAGAGAGTCTCGTCTTTTTATGAGTACTCACACATGACGGTCAGTATACTATGTGTCCTATCAGAGTATGTCATCCAACCACAAAACTTTATTTAAGAATATTTTTATAGAATTTCAAGGTTCTCATAATAGCGGGGATCTGCCATGACCTTATTAATGCAACAAATATTCCAAGACATTGTTATATTATATTCATTCAGAACAATGAAAAATATATAATAAGTGAACATTCATGTAATCAAAGTACAAAACTGTTGGTTCTCAGGACACCAACCCTTACAAAATGTTCATTCAACAAATTCAATTTCTTATTCCTCTTTTATGATTTCATGACTTATTATCTTAATCCAGTTATGATCTACGTCTTATGAAATTCCAGTCTTTATTATGATATCAAATATGCAGGGTATGATCTTCAAATGTTATGATCTAGTTCCATACCCCTTTTTCATGTTATGCTTACTCATTTCCTTTATTTTCCCCTACTTAGCATCTGAGGTCACCCCATTCTAATGTTTCCTTTCACCAGGTTATGAAGAAAGGTTTTTGGTAGAAGTAATATATGTGTAGAAGTTTATGGGAGATGCTGAATATATTTTAATAGGATAGAAGAATGTGTTTCCATGATCCCAAATACACTAAACTATTATGTTCCACGAACATCTATTATTATAATGTATTGAGTTTTATTCTTAAAGGATGTAATATACATGTATGATAAGCCTAGGTCATTATAGTTGGTATCATAGGAATGGTTTATTCAATATTTGGAAACTAGGATGAGATCACTTTAGTGAGATCCCTAGGTATATTTCTAAAGATATTTCTTGGGATGTCTCTAAGGATAAGTATAAGGATGAGTTAACATTTTGGAAAATGTCCTAGAATTTAGGTGTAGGGTAGAGGGAATGATTTCCTAGAAATACATCCATGTTTGGATACTACAAGTCGATGTGGATCTGGCATAAATTCACATAGAGGTAACAACTCTGAAAATATGTTCTTTGCCTATCTCAGGGTAATATGGTATATAAAAATGGGCCTTACTGGAGACCTGGTTTGACACTCCCATGGTATATTCATTGGAAATTCACAAACTTTTGACAAACCATAATGAATGATTTAAATATAAGTTGGCTATGAGTAACCTAGGATAAAACTAAGTTTACATAGATTGAGTAAGTATGATCCATTATTTATGAACACTATAAGTAAATTTTCAGGATTATATTGTATCCCAATATGATAAATGTTTCTCACATAATGCTTTCTAGTTTTAGTAAGTGGAGATAACTATAAGAAACATGGTAAACATTTAATGTTTCATATTTGGAATTTATGGGCATTTTTTGAATCAATTTCCCATGTGGGAATTTCATAATGATAATTAGAAAGGTGGTATGGGTATTGGTTATACTTCTAAAGGTAAATAAACAACAAAATATATTTTAAAGTTATGTGATATTCTTCTAGTATTTTTTACATTGACCATAAGAATCATTATTGGATTGATGTTGAAGAACCATAAGACATGATTCATATTTTCTATTCTAGGATATAGGTATTAAGGAATAAGTTGATAATGCCTGAGAAATTGTTTAATTATAAAGTTGTTTGAATGAATTACTTTTATTTTGGATTTCAGTGAATTTGTTTTTTGAATCAAAAATTATATTAATATTTTCAATGGTTGTTTTCGTTAAGGATTGGAATGGATATTTTTAATAGTGATGAATACATAGAAAAGTGATACATTGATTAAGGGAATGTAACCATTATTATGATCAAGATGTTGAGAAAATTTTCATTCACTTGGATAAAGAGTTGATTGATTTGGATTAAGTAAATTCTATAGCATTGATTACCCAAGATCTGATTATATATTTGTTTACAATGTATTATATGTCACCATGAATGATGTTTACAACTTATTGGATTTATGGATTATATCTTTTATCCTTTGGAATAATGAAGAATCTATGTCTTACTAATGTATTTTTGGTAATTTTGTTTATTACCATGTTTCAAGAGAATATATGATGAGGGTATTCAAATTTTTTAAATGTTTCAACCAAGAGATACATTGTGATATATGGGGGATCAATGTCAATACGATTATATCTCCTTTCTATTTTTTTATTTTTCAACTTCTGTAAGGGATAAAAGGTTAACATTTTATGGAATGATTATGTTGAAGTTTGGATGATGTTTGTGAGAATAATGTATTATATTACCTCATGATGATTTAATCATATTGGATATCAAGTTATAAAAACATGGTGTTGATGAAAACTAATGACATATGGGATACCATATCATGGATCTCAGGATATATTAGTGTTTCAGGAAAGAATAATTCACCTTTCTTTTTAGAGAAAAATTTAAAGTGGATCAAGGAAAAAATTAGATCTTTTTGGGAAATCATGAAATTATACATTTTTATGAAAAATATTGAACATTAAGAAAAATTATCTTGAAACCAAAACTATTTTACTAATACCTCCATTTCTGATGAAACAGAAGGTCCCTTAGGTCATCAAAGATTTATGGTTTTGTGATTTATAACTTTCTCTTATCCTTTTTCTTTATCACTATATATCATAACCATATGATAATAACTCTCTCCCATTTCTACATTTTCACTCCCCAACTGTGTTCTACTTTGTCTGAATCTCATTATGACTTAACTTGGGTAATCGTTGTGGTTTCAACTTTCTCTTTTTATGGGAAATTTTAGTATTCATTTTTACGATGTGGGTGTCTAGGAATTAAACATTAATGTATTAAATCATTGATAACTCAGATGAATTTTGAGTGATAAATTTATTTTAATGGGGGGGGGTATAATTTAACACCATTATAATTAAGGTTTTTTTTCAAATTAATTTACCTTATTTTTGTTTTTATTTCACGTGACACGCGAAATATTTATTTATATACATATATATATATAATCACTAAGTAAAACATTTATTTCACCCATACATAACTTTTATTGAACTACCTCTATTACCGAATTGGATTGTACTACACTCAATACTGACTTGGATTGCACTACCAGCAAAACCGACTTGGCATACATTACACGAAACACTGATGTTTCTATGACACATAGTTTCATTATAATAATTATTATAATGAAATAATTATAACCTAGCTGCTAAAATTAGTTACATGAATAGTAATAACTAAATATAAAATTTTATTTAAAATTTTTTATATAGATAAAACTTATTGTTATTAAACGATATTATTATTGGTAAAGTTCTTTTATTTTTTAAAATACTATTTTATCAAATGAACCAATTTTAAATATAAAATTAATTTTAAACACATTTAGAAATTTAATATGATAAAATAATATTTTTTTTAATATATAGTGTTGAAATTATCTTGGGGTCTATTTTTGGGATTTTAAAAAGAAACATCAATTTTTGATGAATAATGAAAAATACCGTGTTTTAAATAATAAATTCCATTCCATTTATATAACTATTAATGTAAAATTATAATTTAAATATATTTTATGGTAAAATTAGATAAATTATACATCTATTAATACCATTTAATCCATTATAATCCAATTGACTTTGAAATTGAATATAAAAACATAAAAACAAAAAACATTTTTATCTTTTTTTGACTTTAAAAAACATGTTATTTCATTCCATCCAAGGGATTAACAATTATATTAAATTTTAAAAATCTATGAATTTAAAATCAAAACAATGAAATATACCATTTTAATAACTATAATAATTATATTCTAATAATACCTACATAATTTTTTACAAAAAACATAAGTAAAATTGATTGAAATTAATCATAATGATTATGGTCAAATTAAGCATAATTAACGACTAAACCTTAGTCTTAGGGGGCCAAATGACATAGAAACTTATCCGAAACCTGTTGTATTTACATTAAAATGAAATAAACCTTCCATTATTGATTTATATTGGTTTTTATGACTTATTTTAATTAAGAACATGTGTACACCAAACATGATTTAGAAAAGTTCAAGTGAGTCCATTTTGTTTTCGGTAAAAGGACGCCACCTCTCCCACTACATCAATCCTTTCCATCCTATTAGTCTCGAAAATGATCTAACCAATACACTTAATAACTTACCTATATTAACCATAAAATTATTCCCTTGGTTATAAGGAAATACAAGGAAGCCTTTTGGCACAAACCAAAATGAGTTACCAGATTTAGAGGTATCATCTTCACTCAAGTCCTTTAATTTATTATCCTTATCCACAACATAAAACTCACTTTATTGTATGATTGTATATAAAAAAAATTATAGTCAATATAACTGTATTTTTTTATGTAAATATTTATACCTACACTTACACACACCTCCATCTAACGGGTAACAAACATATTGTTTCTATGTACCTCGAACAGCTGCCTCACGAAATGATGATTGTTTATTTTTCCATTACAACCAACCATGGTGGTAATTATTATGGAAACTAAGTTTATATGTCTCTTATATTAAATTTATTATTTATTTATTCTTATTTATTACTTTTTAAAATGAATATCTTTTTTACTATCATTTTTTTTGTTAATACGATAATTTTGTTTGAGGAAGCGTGGACTACCTACCTCTCAAAGTGATATGATTCATTCATACATGACATTGATTGTATTAAGGATAGTTTTAGTTAAGATAAATGATATATATGATATAATAAATATGATTTAATAATGAAATGTATATATTTATGTTTACATATATGTGTTTTACATTCTTTCATTCAACGTGATAATTAATCAAAAATAACATTCATGTGTATGTACGACCTACAGAATACATTTTCTGTATTATTAAAAATCACATTATAATTCACATATAATTTATATTAATGCCATTTATATCATTTTATAAATTCTTTAAATCATGATATAAAAACTAAATAATAAAGATATAATAAAGTAAGACACTTGTGATGAATAAATAGAATATTACCCGAAGTGAATCCTTAACATAGGATAGTTAACAAGAGGGTAATATAAGGTCAAAATCAAACCATATATGGTACTATATATAAGAAAACGGTTCTATATATGATTTATAATAAATTTTTGTTTATTATACATTTGGTTTGAATGATTATGACGAGAGTGAAGACACAATGTAATGTGATTTCATCTCACGTTTTATTTTTGTGAGACACATGTTGTGTTGGCCACTATTTCATTTTGAGTGTTGTATGTAATTTAAATGATTTTATTATATATATATTATAACTAAATATATGGTTATTAACATGTTCATTTTATGAAAACTCTTTCATCTGTTTTGAGTTTCAAAATGTATGAAATTGGTAAAATAGTTTTGTCTCAATTTTCCTTCTCTGAGACTCATGTTCTACAATGCAACTAAATTATTTTTGAGGTGTGTATAATTCCATTTTACTTGATATATCATGAATCTAAATCTTTTCATTATATTATAAACTTCATTTAAATTATGTTTCTTACATGGAGAGAATGATCCCAAGTTACCAAGTGATAAGAGTTTACTGAAACAATCTTATAACTCTTCAAGATTGTTATTGATTATGCTTATTTTGATGAAATATTATGATCCAAATCTCAATAAAATTCATGAATTTTCCTCTCATTGGGATATTAAATATTTATTCAAAAAATTTTACCATTTATTCAACTATTTATGACATATTATAATTAAGAATGTGTTTTAATGTAATCCTGACTTTACCCTCTCTTCGGTAAGAAAAATAAGTTCCTTTAAAACATCGTATTCTAAAAAGGGTTTCCATAAATTTTAAAATAATAATCTATAATAATTAAATTAAAATTTAACCCTTATTTATATTTCTAATTTTTTAATATGAATATTATTTTCAATTTTTGAATTATGCATTTTAACCTTTTTACAATTCAAAATCAATGTTCTTTTTACCTCGCATGACAAGTGCCGATTAATCACCCATAAATACTTTGAAGCCTTATTTTAATGTTAAAATATTAATTATTATGAAATTTTTTTTAAATTATATTTTCAAGGAAATGGTTTTCATAACGTCCTCAAGAACATTTTATATGTTTTCAAGTATAATAGTTTTCAATTTATTTTTATGATTATTTTATATGTTTTCACAGAAATTGTTTTTCCAAATGTTTCCCACCATATTTTATAAGTTTTCAAGGAAAAATATTTTCAAAATGTTTTCAATATTTATTTAAATGTTTTCAAATAATTTTCAAAGGAAATTGTTTAAAAAATATTTTATTTTTAAAGAGAGGTTTTGAAATAATAAAATATATTTTCCTCAAGAAATGTTTTTAAAATATCCTTCTATGATATTTTCCTCCTAGTATTGAACCTGTTATCGTTACTCAAGCCCATCTAGAAATTATCCAAAGGATAAATTCATATACTTTTATTAATGGTTATGTTTGGATGAAATAGTTCTTATCACACCAATTCCTATGGTAAAGGGTATATTCTTTTAAAACCATATTTTTTTACATGAGTAATGTTTTGATGAAATGAAACCTATCTATTGTCCATATGGTATGATGTGATGAATTTTAAATTATGCCCAATTCATTTCATGTATTGTGATTTTATTTTTATAAAACCCATCTTTTTTATGGGTCATGAAATGAAGAATTTTTCTTAACTTGTGGAACATGTATGGATGATTTTATTACAATATGGGTGGGACCTATTTCTCTCTATAATGCATTGGGTAATGATGGATTAATCATGAGTATAAATTTTATACATGACACACATTATATGTTCATAATGTTATGCAGGGACCTGGTTTAATGTCCATAAGGTTATATGTGAACATGATTTCATGTTCCAAATGTAGTGATTGAACCTTATTATATGTTAAAAATGTTAATAACAGACCTGGTTTCATGTCTATATGTTTATGAGTGAACCTGATTACATGTTCACAATGTTATGCATGAACCTAATTACATGTTCACAATGTTATACATAAACATGATTGCATGTTCACAATGTTATGTCAGGACCTGGTTTCATGTCCATAATTCTGTGCGTGAACTAGATTACATGTTCACAATGTTATACATGGACATGGATTCATGTCTATAAGTTGATACAGGGCCCAGATTTCATTTCATTAACATAATGAGTGAACTTGTTTCTAATTATACATGTTTGCAACGTTTTAAACAAATGTGGATTCCACAAATTCCATGTCTAATTCCAATTTTATGATGTCATGACTTATGCTCTTAATCCTATTATGATATATGTCTTATGAACATCAAGCCTTCATTATGATCACTAATATACAAGGTATTAACTTCAAAAGTTATGATCAAGTTCAATAACCTTTTATTCAGGTTATGGTTTCAAATTTCCTTTGTTTACCTTTATTGAGCATCTGATCTCACCCATTTATTATGTTTTCTTTCCCTAGGTTATGAAGAATGGTTTTAGTTATATGTACTATTGGTTTATATCTTTATGGGATATATTTATGATCCTTTAATTGGAGAGAATATTTTGTTCAAATATTCTGAAGATACTATACTATTATAGTTCTTAAGCATGTATTTTCATAATGTTATGAGTATTAATATAAAATAATTTAATATTCATATATGTTAATTTGGGGTCACTATAACCACTTTATCAGTAGAGCCTCACTGAGTGAATAAGTTTTATCATGTTCAACTTCTCCCAATGATGAATCGACAAGAACCACCCCACCAAGCACAACGTCATAGATGAGAGAATGTCTCTATGACCCCTCATAAGACTCCACCCCCTCATCTGGATCAATATCCTAGAGATCCATTCATGACAAGGAGGAACCTGCCCTATTCATGAAAAGATGAATATATTCCTGGTTATTTTACTCAATTCATGGGAGTAGGGGATTATGAAGCTTCCAGAATGCATTAAGCTCCATGAAGTTGAGAATAATGTTCACATTGTCCATATTCTTTATCACAGGATCATTATAAATATATTAGAAATTTTTTTTCTTCAATTATTAGACTTATGAGAAGTGGAAAACTATTTTATCAATTTTAGAAATGTCTTAGCATAGGTGTATTACATCTTCGATGAGCCAGACAACAACAATTATGGTGAATGGAAGTATCTTTCCAACTAGGGGACTTAGTATTATGATGAATTATTGGATATAAGGGTAGTTTTACATGACCATTGTGTCATCTATGCATACCTAGGTTGGCCGGAATATTATAAATCTACCATGAATTCTATAAAAGACATTTCACTATCCAAATCATAGCTCTCTAGATCTTAGAAGTGTATGAATTGAATATACAATAAAAAGTGATGTCCCCCACTGATACCAAATCCTTACCATAACCCCAGTGATTTCATGCCTTCGGAGATGGAAATCTCTCCCAATGTCTACCCAAAATTTCATTGTTCCTTTTATGATGACCAAAGGTATTCCTCTATGAACACCATCGAATTGGTAGATCCCTTCATGGTCCCTAATGATGAAAAAAGGAAAATATATTCCTAGAGTGACTCTGGTTGACGTTATAAAAGAGGAAGTGGAGAAAATATGAGTCGCCTGAATTCTTAGGATAGTACTTCAGGCTAAACCGTGTGGGATACTAAATCTAGGTAGCATGTATTATATAGAGACGAGCAAGAAGAATCCTATTAAAGAACATGATCATGCAAACTTCCATAGTTGTCCATGATAAATGACCAGACAGAATAGCCACTACCACACTGAGATTAGACATGTCCATCTAATGATGGGACTCAATGAGATGAACGTTATCTAGTAGTAGTTCTGGGGGAATTATTCGACATGTAGTGGGATATTTCCAGCACCATCTAGAATCCAGTGGTATATCCAGCATTCCCAATGATTCTTCCTACCCAACTCGACCTCGTACTAGTAGAAATGTGCACATAGCATGGATGTAATATTTTTTGAAGCATCTATATAGCATACCAACAAGGCTCTTTATCCTCTTGTACCTCCACCTATCATAATAGATATGTGAAACTCCCATAAAGTCCATGAAAACACCCTTTAGTTCAAAGAAGAAGTAAATAACATAGAATCATATTATGTGGTGGAGGAAAAGTAAGAAGTGTTACAAGACATCATTTCTTTCTATAGAGAAGTTGTTGCCTCTCTCTTGAATGGTCACATCTTCCCTCTATAAATCACCAATCATTTCAATTGTGTGGAAATTATTCATTATCTAGTCAACATAGCTCTTGATATTAATCTCATTCAAACCGAGATACTCCACCAACAGGGACTAACTGAATCATATTTGAGTCACTCTATCCTGAAGACTTCAGGTTATGATAGGAACAATCATAGACCTTGTGTCAAAATCTGGTTGAAGACCCAGTCCAAATATTGGTTTCATGTGATGAATTCATGGTTTTATTACCAGAAACCACCTAAAACAAATTTATTGGTAAGAAATTTTATCTTTATGCAACAGTAACCTCTTCATATCACCACGACCTTATGTACTCCCTGAATTATTCAGTGGGCATGATTCAAGGAGATATATCCCCCCTCAAATCTTCTGAATCCTTTTATCAAGATGCTGATTATTTGAAGACCAAAGAATAGTTGGTTCAGACTACTGATATTGGGCACACCACCATTTCATCTAGTACATGGTTAGATTTGGATGATGCTCGTCCTCTTAATTCTCTGGTTGGAATCTTGGATTCCATATTTGGGAAATTTCATTTTTATTTCTGAGAGGAAATGGAAATGTGTCTCTATTATTAAGTAACATTGTATGATTACCTCATATTACTACATATGCTAGGCCTAACTGATACCATAGGGACATGCACCTGTGAGGTACTCATATTTTCAACTTTTGGATACCATTATACATCATACTTTCCTATTTTTTCAAGATGGGTTAAACTTATAGAAACCAAACCACCACCATTGCTTTGATATTAATCATATACTGTACCATCAAAATCCTGATAGGGTTGGTTTTACATCCTTTTTCCCCATGGTCTTAGCAGTGTTAGAGTGACCTTGGAAGGTTTCTATATCCATCCTTACAAACATCGTTATTCCCCTATAATTGGTCTGCCTAAATGTAGAATCTACTCCAATTTATTACCCAATTCTAGATGATGATGAGTATTAGGAAGATGCTCCTCCCACATTTCAAAAGGGTGTATCCACCACCGTTGATGAGCTTATTCCGGTGGACCTTGGTATTGAGATAGATATGAGGCCAATGTTGATCAATAGTGCCATGCCTCTAGAAGAGGAACCTTATATTTTCCATTTCATAAAGAAACATAATTAAGCTTTTTCCCATGAGTTATAAATAGATTTCACGACTAGTCACTCACAACTCTTTCCACCGTCTTGGTCTCCTGGTGAGTCATTACGACATCATGCTTCCTCCAAGGAAAATTAACCCTTCTAATGGTGCCATGTTCGTGGCCAAAGTTGATAATCTTATCAACGATAACATCTTCAAGGATGTTCAGTATTCCAAATGCATGTACAAAATTTTCCCTATCAAAAAGAAGAATGGGATTATCATAGTGTGAATCAACTTCTAGGACCTCAACTTCCACTTTCAGAAGAATGATTTTACCCTCCCAATGAATGAGCTATTTATTGATACCACAAATGGGTTTTAGGATCTTTCCTTCATGGAAAGATATTATGGGTACAATAAGATATGGATGGCCCCAGATGATGAGGTTTTAATTGACTTCATAGTTCTTCAAGTAACATTTATATATTTGGTAATTCTAATTGGTTTGAGTAATTAGGGAGTAACTTATCAGTGATATATACACCACATCATTAAATAGATTATCAGGATGCTAGTGGAATTCTAAATGGATGATTTGGTATCCAATTAACACTATCATCAAGATCATCTCATAGATCTTGATAATGTGATTTTATTCCTTTTCTCCAAAAATATGAAGATGAACCACATGATTCTATCATTTTAGGTTACCTCATAGATGTTTCTCATGTTCTTCGTTGGATATTAACTCATCAAGATCAACCTAGAGAAGATCAGTTACATCGTCAAAATTTCTCTTCTGATAAAACAATGGAAGATCCAAGGTCTTTAAATCCACTTATCCTATATACACCAATTTATCAAAAATATGGCCAGCATGTGTATGACCTTATCAAGGATCATAAAGAAATGTACCATCTACTAGTGGGATGAAGAGTATCAAGAAGCCTTTGAGGAAATGAATTAGTATCTCTTGTTGCCTCTGGTTATGATGACACCAATCTAAAGTAATCCCCTGGTCCTCTTCAATACGGCTTTGGAATGATCCAATGGTTCCCTTATGACCTAGAAGAATAATGAAGGAAGATAGAAGAGTTTATACTTTCTCAGTCACTTGATACTCGACGTGAAGGTTGTATACAGTCCTATCGAGAAGAGCTATCTCAAGATAGTTTTTACTATGTAGTATATGCAGTATTATATAAAAAATCATGAGATATAGATGGTGTTATATGTAGACACTCTAATGTAAATCCAGAATCTACCGATGTTGTCAGGACGACTAGCGCGCAGAGAAGTGATCCTTTAGTAGATTGAGATCAGATTTATCTCACTAAAATCTGTCAATGGTCAGGACATTTCTAAATTTATAGCCACCCATATGGCTCATGAAGATGTGTATTTAGATTTTTATTTCCCATAAAAGGTTATCCTATTTTTATATCAGGTTGTTCCAACTTGTATGTTTCATTTTGATGGTGCCTCTTAGAGTTTAACAATTGGATGGCTCAACTATCTCAAGATTGATAGAGTAGGCCTGTGTATTTTATTTATCATGCATATACATGATGTTCTACCCTAATCTTTCTTGATTTTAGAAAGCTACACCAAAAATGTGGTAGATCATCAAGCTCTCATTACTAGTCTCCAGTTGGACCTTGAGATTGATCTCCCCCTCTTTCAGGTGAATGGATACTCATAGATAGCCATCAAATGAATAAATGGAGAATATAATGTCAGGAAGCTAGATATCATGCCCGGAAGAAAACACACTCACCAACAGATTACCTAGATTTATTCTCTACCAGAGGTGACCCATGTTCTCCAATCATAGAATGGTCGAGGTGACACCTTAGCCAGTCTAGCTGCCTCTTTTACAAAGACCGGCCAGGGTGATCTATTCATTCACATAGATCATCAAAGAGTATTTTCTCCCATCATTACAGATAATAATGATCGTAATAAGTTAAACTATATGGATTTAGATGCTGCTACATTAGTACAATCATGTCCCAACATAGAAGAAGAAACCAAGGATTGGAAACCCCTTTAATCTATTATATCCATCATGGTATCCTCTTTACAAATTGAGCTGAACATGATAGAATATATCGGTGCATATTTTATTTCACCCTCTAGAGTGGTATAACCTTGAGAAGTCTCTCAACATTTGTGCGCTAGATGATATAATCCTTTGTTTCATTCACATAGATGATATTCCCTAGGTTATACCAGAATTTCACACTAGGCCTGGAGATTATCATATGGTAGGTTTGAAACTATCTCAAAATATTTTAAGGTTGGGCTACTTCTAGACCACTATTTCTCATGACTACATTGAGTATGAAAAGATGTTTCATTCCTATACTATTCATACCAATTTTTTGTATTGGATTCTAGATCCCCTTTCACTCTACTAATTAATCATGGATATTCATTGTCTTGGGACTAGATGTGGGGGGGGGGCAATCAACTAGCAACAACTCGTCAGTATAGGTTCATTTTCACTATGAATGATTTCTTCTCCAAGTAGATAGAAGAAATTTTTCTAAATTAATTAAGGGACCAATACATGATTCAATTCATAAGTTACCACATAATCCAATTATTTTTATTTCCTCATGCCATTATCACTAATAACAACACCCATTTCTAAGATAATTAGATGAAGATATTTTCTGCCAAGTAAAGTATCTGGTCCAACCATACTTCCCACAATCATGCATAGGAGAATATAATGATTGATTTATTCAATAAGATTCTCTATAACACGATAGAGAAGATGATGGTGAATAATAATAAGATTTATTCATAAAAGATCCCCAATACCTCGATGACAGTTAAACAAAGGCTCAGAATTTTACCCTAGTGAATCTATATTCAGTGGAGTACAGAACAAAGGAAGTAATTCACATTGAGATTCAAATTCCACCAATCTTCATTTCTTTCTATGTCCAATAGGTTCTCTATATAATGGTAGAATTCTATTTTTCTATATGAAATTCCTCTAATAGAATTTCCTCTAGGCCTTAAAAAATTTAGAGAGGCACCAGAACAAGATAAGAAGGGCATTAAAAAAAGAAAATTTCCTCTAATCCTTTCTCCAAGGTGGCATGTTATTGGATCTATGAACACCAATGATACCTCTAAAGAATACACCAATGTTGGACCCAAGTGGGGAGGACCTTATATCATTCACAAGGTAAATTCCAATGGATCATACTCTTAGATCACCATGGGAAGAGAGTTCATTACTCCTCTAACCGATGTCAAGTTCCTCAAGAAATAATTCACATGAAGTGGAGCAATAGGTGTGATCTCCATGACCTTAAACTGAGATTCCAAGTCCCAATATCATGTCTTAAAACATTGTGTGAGTCTCCTCAAGAATGTGTCATGCAATGTGGGCCTCTTTAGTCCTTATTAAATTATGTTTACTCCTACCATTCCACCACATACACCTTTTGGTTGAGATGAATCCATCATTATCCTGAAATCTACGTCCTCAAACAAGGATTCTCCATCTTAGTTGGAAGATGTTAAACTACCTAGCATTTCGGGTACACTCTACATGACATTAAAAGGAACATACCATCATCCCCGACATATGAAGAGAAAATAAATAACACTAACATCCAAGTGTCATGAACTTAAACTACTTACCTCCTATCATATTTATGATTTGAAATTACATTGTAGTCCATATCCTAGGAACACTACATTGAACTGGGTGCTTGGTCCAAACTATATGAAATTAAATGAAGAGCCTCATTGGTTTGAGCATTAAGTCCTAAAAATAATAACCATTGGTCCTAGAATAATGACATTAAACAATGTGTGAGCCTTCTTAGGAATGTTTTTGTGTAGAACCTGACCTCCTAGACCCTCATTCCTGTCTGGTTGGTCACTCTTCCATGCCACATATTCCCATTTTTGTGAGCCTCCTTCCCTAGGTCCAAACTCTTTGTCATTAACCCAAGTTCCAATTTTCCATGAATCATGACCATAAACTATTAGAATAGGATCTCTTATCAATGAACATAAACTAGAAATATTGCACCAGGCGTCAGGACATTAAAATTTGTGCATGTTTTCTATTGGAAGTTTCATGTGATGTGGTGTCTCTATGCACATTATTCTTTTTGGGCTTGTCAGAACGTCACACTACATGCGCCCATCTGATATATTTTCCAAAACTGGTTCGAACTCTATGACCATAAAATGGGAGATAACATCCTATCTAGAATTAAATTTTGCATGATTCCCATCCTTATAGGAAATTTAATTACTCTTAGACATTTTTTATTTGATCTTAGAATCAAATCCATATGTCCCTTTTCCCCTTATCATTAGTTATAGTCTATTCAGTACAATCTTAAACTAAATGAAGTCGACCTCAGGATTGGTATATGGTGGTGGGCCTACTAGGACCTCATTAACTTTGTATTTCATAACACCACCTATATGTATCTTCATGAGGCACTCCCATTTTTCATGGGAAGAGATTCATAACCTTAAACTAATAGACATCATATGGTCCATGAAACAAGACTATGAATAGTTCACAGTAAGTCTAGGAAACACGACATTAAAATATATGCAACTTTCTCTCCAGACTATTTTGTGTGTTAGTGAGCCTCCTCGGCCCTTATTCACACTAGGTTTTTCATTCCACCACATAACAAATGTCTGTTTGGGGTACCCAACCAAATCAGTCCGAACTCCATGACCATAAACTAGGTTCCTACGCCCTCAATGCACGACATTAAATTCTTATCATAACACTTATAAAACTAGGATGGCTCTTAAATCTTAATAAGACATGTTTTTACAACAATTTAAATAGATATTCCTCATATAATAAGTACGGGATGGTTAAAAAATGTTACATCATTATATAAATTGTGGATTCCCCTGATTACAATGGGATGCCACCAATTCCCTCATCAGACAGGATGGCCCCTATCAGTGTTGGTCTCATACTATGCTATCTTATAGAACTATGTGTGGATTGATTCCCACACATATGGGATACATAGTGATGCATGAAATTATCATATTTGAGCCCAGCTATAAATTCATTACCCTTGTTCCCCTTGGAATGATTTACAGTCCACACATTACAACAATAAACTATACGAAATTCACCTCACGGTTTTTATGTGGTGTGTGAAAATTCATTTCCTCATTTTCTTTGGGTTTTACATCTTTCAGTCCATATATTAACCCTTATAGTGATGAAATTACATATAGCCAAAATTACATGACTCTAATATCTCCTCTATGGTTGAGACTTTATTACCCTAAACTATGTTTATTTCCTTCCATAACTATGTGTGGCTTGATTCACATCCTTATATAATACAAATATACGTCCATACTTCTCCTCTATGGTCCCAACATTAAATTCATAAAATTATTTATCCCCCTGTCCATATATTGGTATGATATTTAATACCACAAACTAATATCTTCCATTAGTGCAAGCATCATGACTTTAATTTTTTTTACAAAACCTCAATTTCAATCCCACATTCTGATGCACCCTATTCCACATTTCGAGTATTTCTCTGTTTTGATTTCCAACATCGTTCAAATACAGATGAACCCCATTAGGGTGATGGTCTCATGCCATTGGGTTCTCACTTATTATCCAAGGCCAATATCTTAATGGATCTATAGATAAAAATAGTAGATCTTGTGTTTATATCTTGGCCAATAATTGATCTTAATTTTCTCACCGCATTATTGAATAATATTTTTATGGTCCATGTGATTCAAATATGGGTTTTTTATTAAAACAAGAAATGCTAGTGATTGAGATTAGCAGAGGTACATGTGAAAATCCATGAAGGGAAATTGTCCAGCCAGAGCTGGTTGGAGTCGAATGGGCCCGAGGCCGCAAGCTGATAGGTCACGTTTTTCCCATCCCTTTTGGTAAAGTAGAAGGTTCATAAAGAGTAGCATTGCCAAAGTGAGAGGATTATCCTGATGATGATTCCAAAAGACTGGATCCCACCATCTTTGTGGTTGATAGCATCGACAACGGTAAGGCAATCAGACTCAACAATGATATCATTCCATCCACATTCCAAGGCGAGCAGCATACCATCAAGGATGGCCAACACATTATCTACTCACCCATAAATTTCTCATCAACATATCAAGAATACACAATTCCATTTCTTTTTTCACACAATTATCTTGACTCACATGGGAATAGATATTCTGGTAGGTTGTGAGCTGATGTGGTCATGTTACAGAAAGGAACCCATAGTCTAAACTCTATGATAATAAACAAGGAGTATATGTCCAATAATTATTACATTAAACAACGTATAAATCAGTGTAGAAATGTGTGGAGTGGTGATATTCCTATTTATTCCTCATCCACATTAGGTTTTCCAACCTTCCATTCTTCACCTATACATTAGAGTATACTATGATCAAAGTATTAGGACATTAATCTATTTGTTTCCCCTACGGTCCAAGATAAGAGACCTTGAAAAGTGTACCCTATTCGTTTTGGTGAATTTGTGGTCTGCAAGATTCTTTTGGATCATTCACAATAGATTTATTTCCTTTGTTCCACACAAATATAGTTTGAATAGAATCTTCCATAGTCTGCATGTCATGAATTTAAACATCTTTCCCATGGTCCATGCAACAAACCACTAAACTACCGGGAAAGGTCCATGCCACACAATCATAGACTATGAGAAACATCCTGGTCACAAGCTATTAAACTATGGGACTCATCTTAATCGCATGACGTTAAACTATACCATGAATATTTCTCACTATATAATGTTAAATTTCATGTCGATCATCCTCAGTTGAATGATATAAAACATAAAAACATCCCAAGGCCTCGCCTGAGTGGTCCTCTCCCTGGTGTTGGTCATCTACAACATTGATCACATTTTCATCCATTTCTGGGCATATGGGATGATACTTACCTAGAAGATGTATTTTATCATTGTTTGGACCAATACGCTTACACTAATATGTTCTAAACCACAGTGGCGTAATTTTAAGAGTTTATAAATCCTTTCAAACATTCCATCACTCCATTTTCATGCTTTTCATGCCCCTTATTTCGATCATTTTCCCCTTCCATGTCTGAAGGGAATGCATAATGGAGGGGTATGATGCCATTCAAGCTTACCAAACATCATAAACCAATACCTTGGGAGACTTTGGATGATATTCCAATATAGGTAATGTGTTCTGAACATGGTCATCAGTCGAACCTCATTTGTTTCTCCCCATTAGTGGATTACTGTAGATATGCTATGGTTCAAAAATGGTGAGTAGTAATCCTGCATTACCAATGCACTTTATTTGTGTTCTAGATTTTCGGAATTATGATTCACAATTCCTATTCAATTTTGTTTAAATTGTATTCGATTCCCCTTGTGTTACTTAGTTCATACATTATAGAACAATAGAAATTCATTTCAGTTGTTCTGAGAACCCTATTCTCCAGCCATATCCTCCCTATGCCCAAATGCGTTTGGGGCCATTCATCAGTATCAGACCCTAATTGATTGATGATTTTCTATCATTATCATATGAAAATAAATAACATGGTAGTACCTTTTTTCTCACTCCATGAACAACTCACATGATCAAATGGATTGGTCATTGGTTTTCTCACAAACATGATCAAATTACCATAATTAAATCATGAAAGGATATGTGTCCATGAACACATGATGTTTCAACATAAAACAAGTACATTGTGGAATTTTTGAGGGTCATCCACTTTTTTGGAGCCGCTCTAGAGTATTGTAATATTATCCCCTATGGATATGCTCCAATATTGAGTGTTTCATCCTTGCCATCCACTTTTTTGAGTAATCAAAAGTCTATTTTTGCCTCCTATGCTCTATTTCCAAATCACTAGCCACTATAAAAGGATCATATTCCAGGATATATACCTATCCCCGATCATCTTGGAGATATTCATTCTGATATTTCACCTATTTAATTTGATAATAGGCCCCCTCTAGCTGATAATTCTGTCTACTAATGGTTTCTGATTGAGTGTTGATAAAGACACCACACTTGTTTTTCTATTCCACCAGAGACTAGTTATCTGGGTTAACATATTAGAACTTATTAATTATATTGTACTTCTCTTTATTTTAAGAAATTTCTATATTATTTCTTCCTTATCACACCCTCTTGATGATAAATTCTTATAAAATTGCGTGAAGACTATGAGTGTCTGCCACTATAGTGCACATATTACATGGGAAATAGCGAAGTGACCCCATCCGGACAACTAGTTGTGGTTATGGAGTCTAGTTAATTAATTGATGTATGCACTCCCATTACCATATTCAGATTACAAAATTATATTTTATCATGTTAGGGTGAAAGGATTTTAGCTCTTCAGGCTATGCAGACTGATGAAGCTCACATTTTCATATATTTTATACTGTAAAACATTGTTTATAATCCCACAAAACTGTTATTGAATGGGTAATTATCTTGATTTTAGGTTTTAGTGTTATTTTGAGCATAAATGTGAAAAATGACAAATTCTGGATTTTTGACAGATTTTTACATCAAGGGTATTTTGGTCATTTACGGAAAAATATAATCCAAATTTTCTGATTAAAATTTTGTTAGAGTCTATATTTTATTGCCTTAATTTTTTTCTTCTGGACCAGGAGCTGATTCGATCCTCTAGAAGCTGTAAAAATTCAATGAAGTTGAAGAGTTTTCCGGGTGGACAGAACGGACCCCACTTCCATAACGGAATCCCAATTCGGTCTACACAACTCCAAATTAGATGATTCCACTTGGAGATGTACTAGAACTCATTGTAGCATTCCTAAAATAAATTTCAAGTCGTTTGGAATCCATTATGAGGGACATTGAATGATATACATATGTAGGAAGCTGCCTGGAAGATGCCTCCCAAAAAGGAATCCTCTAATATTAAATTCATAACACTTTATAGGGGAGTCCAATGAAGCTCCAATTCGGGGATCAAATGGAGGAGAAATTAAGGAACACCATTTATGAAGACACCTATTACAGATTCGGTCATTTATGGGCCTCTCTACGCGGAAACTTTAGGATTAATTGTTTTGTGTGTGAATTTGTCACCCCTTCTCCCTATAAATATGTGTCCCTTCTCCCAGTTTATGATATATCCATTCCAGGGGGGATAATGTGGAGCTTATTTCTGTAATTTTTTATTCATATTTTTAATATACATTATTTTATTCTTCTTCTTCATACCTCATTCTTCCATTTTTACTTTTATGTGTTTCTCCCACCGTATTCTCTTCTAACTCCATGAAAATGGAGAACTAACCTTGATGTTTGTTTGAGGAGGAGAATGGTGGTTGATTGAGTTTCATTGTGCTTCAATTTAAATATCTTTATTTAATTCTGAGAATTTTGGTGGTGGTTAAATTGATTATGATGTGCGATTGCCCCATTTTCTCTATCACCAAGTTCTTCTTCTCATTCATCATTTATCCTTCCCTTCACTATATAAGTCATGCATACGATGGAGTATGTCTTGTATAGCGATGGTCGGCAAAGAGATCTCCTAGCCGACTTTAGGAAGAGTATTTCCCCACGTGCAGAGATCTCGGTGTTGGGGAAATAACATTTCAAATAAGAGGGTGTAGTGTGATAGATTTTGATCACTACATTGAATTGATATTGATAATATTTTAATAAACAATGATATCGACCATTATGATCCTCCAAGAACAAATTTTTTCTTTCTTCTTTTTAACATCAATTTTTTTGCATTACATATATATATATATACTCATATTTTATGCATATTTCAAACTCATCTTTATATTATATATTAGTTAGAAAATAAATAGTGACAATAGAATTTTGGTGTTGTGTAAGTTTCCTCCTTGAGACCGACCCTGGGAGTGCACTATATTGCATTATTAGGTAAATAATATTTTGATCGGGGATCTGCGACAAATCCCCTCTTCGTCAAATTGGCGCCGTTGCTGGGGAGGCGCAACACTTGCACACACCGTTATTCATAAAAAAACAAAAAAAAATCATAAATTTCAAAAAAAATACAAAAAAAACTTTTTGTTCATGATGTATTTCAATGGTGATTATTCTGCATGGACTGACCAATCTCAGGTGCCAGAAAATTTTTGCAATGAAATTGATGCTCAATTTCATAGGATTAGTGATAATGTTCAAAAAATGGAGAGCCAAATTGAATGGATTGCTGAATTTGTACGCACATTCCAAGAGCAATCCGAACCTGATCCCGAACCTGAACCAGAACGAGTGGTGAAATTGATTTCACCAATCACATTTTATGTTAAAGAACCTGAGGCTAGTGAGAAAGAACTTCTAAAGGAACTCATCACATCATCCCGCACTCAACCATTACTCAAGGAGGTCCCAAAAGTACACATTCCAACTAATGCACTAATGGGAGGTCAACATTTTTTGGAGGAATCTTCGAATAACTTTGTCGAAGATAACTTGAAACATGATCTTCCCATGATTGATATTGAACAATCTGTACCTTTTGAACTCACTATTGCTTTGGAAGATGAAGAAGATGATGCACCTGCGGAGATGGAGTTTCCAATGGTCCTATCAGAAGAAATCAATTTCCAAGATGACTTACTTGAAAGGGAAGATTTCTTTATTGATTCGTCATGTTTTAATTTTATTCAAACTGAATTGTTTTCTGACTTCCCCTTTCCTAAAATTTCAGATATAGCACAAATGGATCAGGCCTTGGATGTTGATGATGAGACCACCAAAGTGGTGGTAATCAAGGAGGAAGAGCCAGAGAAGCTGGTGGTGGTGAGACTACCTCCTCTATATCAACTTCTATATCACATGGAGGAGGACACCACCGAAGTTAACAGGGAGCACCCTTATCCTTTATTCCCTCCCACTTTGAAAATCAAATTTCTTCTTTATTCTTTCTCGGGGGTTGGGAACATTCAAATATTATTTGGGGTTATCTACTTTCAGGTTTTACTCATGGATATCGGGAAAACTCACATGTGGTGGTTCATCTCAAAGAAACCACACCCACCTTTTGATTGGGGATAATCCAATGAAACTGCCTGACTAGGGGCAGTAAAAACCTAGCACCCTCTTGGGGGTCTAAACCAAGCATTATCTCTTTTCTTTTCCTTTTCTCATTCTTTTTATTTATTTTTCTTATTTATTTTTATTACATTCTTGTAGTCTTAAAGTGGCTGCTTCTAGGAGCTTAACTCAAGGAATCCACTTATAAAATAATGTCAGGTTGTATCTTTCCTTCGCTTTGATTTTTTACCTTTATATTTATATTTTGTTGAGTTGAAATAAGGGGTAGTTAAATTTTAGTGTGGGGGAGTGTCAACCTGCTTAGTTCTTCTTGTGTTCTTTTCATTTTTTTAGGATTTTTGAGTTTTAATGAATATTCTTATCACTTTTCACACATAAATTGATTATAAAGAGTTGAAATGATTTTTGAAATAATGGATTTTAAATGATTGTTGATGTGAAAACATTTTTCTTGAATTGGATTGTCAATCATTTTTATGAGTTTGACTAATTTTTGAAATCCTTGACCATGAAACACTGACTCAAAATATTTTTTTCCAATCCTGTGAGGTATTCTAAACCACTTTTACATATTCTTCCTAATACCCACACTTTCTTGAGGGAAACTTGTATTTTGTGTGAGAACCAGAAATTGTGAATATTCTCTTTCGAAGCTTTGGATTTCATGGAATGTATTTAAAATGATTGAGTCATCTATTTGGCTATCCACACATTATCCTGAGACCCACCTTTACATTTATCCTTCGTAATCCCTTAGATGCCATGAATTGCCTTATAGGTTTAAGCCACATTACAAGCCAATTTTTCCATACATACCCGCACTTTTAGTATTTTTGCATGGATATTTCAAGTTTGTGTGTGGGGGAAGGGCATTTCGTGTGCGTTCATTGGGATGTGTATCATTTATATGTGGTGTGAGGTGTGTGTCAATACTTTGGGTAGTGGATAACAAGAGAATTGGGCATGTGTCATCATTTCGTTGTGCTTTATTTGGTTCATCCATTTCTCCTGAAAAAAAGAAAAAAATGGAGATGAGCTTGAATTCCTCATTGTACATTCTTTTATGACTCATGTCCCTCCCAAAAATAAAGGGCATGAATTGTCATTCATTCATTGTATTCAATTTTTCAGCTCATCCTCAATGAAAAAAAAGAAAAAAAAAGAAAAAAGAAAGAAAATAAAGTTATGCCTTTCTGGAGCGTTGAAAAAACAAAGGAGAACTTAGATGAAATCATTCATTATAATAACTTCTTGGCTCATGTCCCATATCATTAAAAGGTGGTGAGGTTGTTTTTTACATTTACCAGCGGTATTGAGTGAGGAATATCCTGTGTTTTCACATGAATTAATCATGCATTGTACATAAAAGTCCAACCTCCTTTTTCTAGCCTGGAACTTTTTTTCAATAATTTTCCCACCAACCCTAAGCCACAGAATCATTTGAACCTCTAATTAAAGCCCTCATGATTAAATTCATTTTTATGTTTCACGCTGTGGAGAAATGGGAATTTTCACAAACCTATAGTGATACATGCGATTTTCAAGTATAAGTATAACTCTAGATTCAATTTCTCTTGAGTGAAGAGTGACAAAAAAATTCAATGTGAGGTAGGTTGTGATTGGGCCATGGATTGATTTATGAGGTTGAAAAAAATTTAATGATTGAAATGAAAATGAGAGAATTATTATTCATAAATGAGACATGATGGAATTCTATTTTGGATAAAATCATTGACATTTTCTCATTTTTGATTGTTGTGTGGATTTTGATTTGGATGTAAGATGATTGCCCCGAAGTGCAATGTTTAAGTGTGGGGGAGTGATGAAGCTCACATTTTCATATATTTTATACTGTAAAACATTGTTTATAATCCCAAAAAAGTGTTATTTAATGGTTAATTATTTTGATTTTAGGTTTTAGTGTTATTTTGAGCATAAATGTGAAAAATGACAAATTCTGGATTTTTGACAGATTTTTACATCAAGGGTATTTTGGTCATTTACGGAAAAATATAATTCCAAATTTTCTGATTAAAATATTGTTAGAATATATATTTTATTTCCTTAATTTTTGTCTTCTGGACCAGGAGCTGATTCGATCTTCTAGAAGCTGTAAAAATTCAATGAAGTTGAAGAGTTTTCCGGGCGGACAGAACGGACCCCACTTCCATAACGGAATCCCAATTCGGTCTACACAACTCCAAATTAGATGATTCCACTTGGAGATGTACTATAACTCATTTTATCATTCCTAAAATAAATTTCAAGTCGTTTGGAATCCATTATAAGGGACGTTGAATGATATACATATGTAGGAAGCTGCGTGGAAGCTGCCTCCCAAAAAGGAATCCTCCAATATTAAATTCATAACTCTTTCTAGGCGAGTACAATGAAGCTCAAATTATGGGATCAAACGGAGGAGAAATTAAGGAACAAAATTTATTAAGATACCTATTACAGATTCGGTCATTTATGCGCCTCTCTATGCGGAAACATTAGGATTAATTGTTTTGTGTGTGAATTTGTCACCCCTTCTCCCTATAAATATGTGTCCCTTCTCCCAGTTTATGATATATCCATTCCAGGGGGGATAAGGTGGAGCTTATTTCTGTAATTTTTTATTCATATTTTTAATATACATTATTTTGTTCTTCTTTTTCATACCTCATTCTTCCATTTTTACTTTTATGTGTTTCTCCCACCGTATTCTCTTCTAACTCCATGAAAATGGAGAACTAACCTTGATGTTTGTTTGAGGAGGAGAATGGTGGTTGATTGAGTTTTATTGTGCTTCAATTTAAATATATTTATTTAATTCTGAGAATTTTGGTGGTGGTTATTTTGATTATGATGTGCGATTGCCCCATTTTCTCTATCACCAAGTTCTTCTTCTCATTCATCATTTATCCTTCTCTTCACTATATAAGTCATGTATACGATGGAGTATGGCTTGTATAGCGATGGTCGGCAAAGAGATCTCCTAGCCGACTTTAGGAAGAGTATTTCCCCACATGCAGAGATCTCGGTGTTGGGGATATAACATTCCAAATAAGAGGGTGTAGTGTGGTAGATTTTGATCACTACATTGAATTGATATTGAGAATATTTTAATAAACAATGATATCGACCATTATGATTCTCCAAGAACAAATTTCTTCTTTCTTCTTTTTAACATCAAATTGTTTGCATTACATATATATATATATATATATATATTCATATTTTATGCATATTTCAAACTCATCTTTATATTATATATTAGTTAGAAAATAAATAGTGACAATAGAATTTTGGTGTTGTGTAAGTTGCCTCCTTGAGACCGACCCTAGGAGTGCACTATATTGCATTATTAGGTAAATAATATTTTGATCGGGGATCTGCGAAAAGTCCCCGCTTAATCACAGACTCATAATTAGGATGAGAGGAAAAAATTTCGGCAGTAGGGTCCTCCTCCAGTATCCTCTTTGATGGGATGGGCTCTAGATCATGAGGTTGATTATTCTCACTTGACTATTCATCATTTGGTTGCCCCCTTAAGGTCTTGAGATCCTCCCCACATGTGGCACCACTCACAGCCAAAGATGACTGTTCTTCTAGAATCAAGGGCATATAAACATAGATGGTTATCACCTCAAAAATAAAAACAATTATTATAGATTGTATCCGGAATGTCCCAATCCTTTACAATCACTAGGAATGAACCTTTTCAATAACTACTTGGAATGGAAACATGGTAGCCAACCGGATCATCAAATGAAAAGTATGAATTTGAGAAATATTAGGACTTATAAGAGAGGAGAATTTTCAAGTTTATATCTTGATAAATGGAATGAATTCCCACCATATGATACTCATTGAAGTTGGTTCATACATAAATAGTCATCACTGAAATCTCTTATATAGATTTTGGGAGAGCTATAGGGGACCGAAAAACATGTGGATGTAAAATCTCCTTGAAGACATGAATAGTGTTTAGTAACTCGGGACATGTTTCTACCTTGAGAAGAAGAATCTCGATGACAATCCACCCCAGGTGTTCGACTTCATCTGTAGTGGGAACCCCCATGTGAATTCCAATGTGTGTTCCCATATTATTTATTGGGAGAAACTGGGATATTAAGGTTTTCCACCTTACCTCTTTGATAGGCCCAGTAGCCACTTCATCCTCCAACACAGGCCCCTAAGCATGATATCTAGTACTCATTAGTGCACCCTCATCCCCTTTAGTTGGGTCCCCTTTCCCATTATCATGATGATCCTATGTAAGAAAAGTTTTAGTTAGAAATTCTAGATGATGAAAGTTAATTGATAAAAGGGGGAAATTATATAAGGCTTATCTCGAGAAACTCATCCAAGACTGTTTCTAAGGCCACATTTAACCACATTCACAGGGACTCCCTTGATGACTAGCAAACCCCGAAGATTCTCCATTCCTTATTTAATGCGACTTTTTCTCCATTTTTTCCTCCTCATTTGATTAATCATAAATAGATGTCATCTCCTCCTAATCTTATTCATTTCCAAACTACACTCTTGCTGGGGTGGAAGTGGGTTTATACTCCCCCACTGGCATGCAATGCTATCCATTGTAACACCCTAAGTTTTTATGATTTTATTTTTAAATATTGGAATTTTATTTAGTGTTTAAAATGGAATACTACACTAATAAAATAATTCATTATACGATACAATAAGTTAACCCTTCATTACATGCAACACTGAAATGTTTTTTGTTACATGAAAAATTATGTTTCTACAAAATAACATATTATTAATATAATTATTTAAGTGAGATAGTTATAACACATAAAAAAATAAAAATAATTTTTTTTAAATATTTTTTATAATTGTTTTATATAATTAATAGATATTTATAGTAAGTTATACAATTTTTAGTAAAGTATTTATATGTTGGAAAATACTATTTTCTTAAAAGAAGAATTTTTTATATCCTGATATGAAAAATAATAAAATTAATTTTATAAAATTTTATAAATTTAATTTTATGAAAAGAAATATTTTTGAATTCATAATTTCATAATTTAATTAGTGTAAATATTTGAAATTTTTCTAGAAAAACATAATTTTTAGATGAATAGTAAAAATACTTAATTTTAAATAAAAAAAGTTTTTCATTTTATTTACTTTATTTTTTAAAATATAATTTAAATTTTTTTCAATTGTAATTAAATTAATTACACATAATCTAATCCAATTTCGGTCATTTTAACCATTTAAACATTGAAAATATATATAATAACATCCCAAACATTTATACTTTTTTCCTTTAAAACCCCATTGTCACAACACGTCTATGGGATTAATTTTAAATTAATTTATTCAACTTATGTGACAATATTTTATAAAAATATATTCCATTTTTTTATAAAATCATATTTAATTTATCATAATTTAAATTTAGTTTTCGGCCAAAAATATCAGTGAAAGTGATTAAATATAATGACTACAATTGATAGAAAAATTATCTAAATAGAGAACTAAACCTTAAACATAAAGTTGTAAATCACCAATAAAAATTTATTAAATCCAATTATGGTAATATTTTTTACTTATTATCCCTTTTATTAGTCTTTTACCATTATTAGAGTCACTTTTCATGGGAAAAATGATGATGGAATTCCCCTTTCAAAAAATTACAAGAATTCCACTCATCATCCACTATAAAAAGAAACTAACCCTCCCACTTATTAAAACCTTTAAAATCCTTTTTATAAACTAATATATGATAAAATAGTCTCTAAAAATAACTCCCTTAATCCTAGAATCCTCCATTTGTTTATAAATCTGTCCATGGAATCCAAATAGGCGAAAACCAAAAGGAGTTACTCAAAGAAAAGGTAACATCATTCCTCAAGATCCTTTGTTTTATTTTGATTATCCACCCCATAAAATCTTATAATAAAATTATTATATAGTAACTATTTTATCCTAAAACTATTTATATGTTTTTATTCAAAGGGTTAAACCTAAAATTTCAAAAACATTCATTGAACAGGTAACGAACTTACAGTTCTTGTGTATGGAAAACTACCACCTCCAAAAATGATAATTCTCTTTTTCTATTTAAAAACTCTCATGGATGGTAATTACGATGAAAGATCTCCTTTTATATTTTATTTTTGGTATTTTTTATTAATTTAATACTCTATAATTTTTATGTGAAACATCTCTTCATTATTTCCATTTTGGGTAAATATTATAAAAATGTTTGTGGAAGTGTGGACTACCACCTCCTCAAAGAGAATTGATTCATTCACATTTTACATGGAACATATTAAGAATGGGTTTAGTAAAAATATTAGATATATATGAAATAACAATGTTAATATAATCATTTTATATATTTATACATTTATAGATATATTTCATTTACATTATTTCTTTCACAATGATAATTATATGGAAACTAAATTCATGCGTACATATGACCTACCGTCTCATTGAACGGTGTATTCCATTTCATAATTCTATAATTTTAAATTATTATAAATATTTATATAATGAATATATATTATATTTATATCATTTTAACATTTTTGAAATAATTATACCATTCTCTATGTAATAGAATCAAGAATAAAATGTTATTTCCTATAAAAACCGAAGCAGATATTAGGTGAAACATTACATTAACATGTAAATGTTAACAACTTGGTATTATAAAGAAATATATGGTATTTTATATAATAATATTATTATGCAGTAGATTTATAATAAACTTATATTTATTATACATGAAGTTTGAATGAGTTTGAAGAAATTCAATACATAAAGATAGGGGATTTCTCATCTCACTTTTATTGTTGTAAGATTTATTCCTTATCCACCACTCATTTCTTTTGTGTGGTTCATATACTAACCATGAATATATTATATGATTTTTATAATTAAATATATGGGTATTCACCAATCCATATTATGATCTATCTTTCATGGAGTTTATGTTTCATTAGATACCAAATCAATAAAGTACTTTTGTCAGAATTTTCCTTTTTGAGACACATTACATGATTTTCCCCAATGTTTTTATACAAGGTGTATACACATATCATTGAAATGTTATATCCTAACTATCACTAATTTATTGATATTTTAATCTCCATTTAATTTTATTTTATTACATGGGGAGTATGATTCAAAGTTACCAGGTGGTATGAGTTTATAGAAATAATCTCAACATTTATCGGGATTGTTTATGATTATTCATTCATTAATGAAATAATATAACAAATATTTGAAAAAAAATTACAAATTTTCTTATCATATAGTTATTCGAGATATATTCATGTATTATTACCACTTTAAACTATTTTTACTTTCAATAATTATGAAATATTTTCTATGAAAATCTGATCTCATTTCCCTTTTTGATATGAAATTAGTTGTATTTAGATAATTTTATTCATTTGTTTTTCAAAAAAGTTATTAAAATGTTAATTTTTGATCATTTTAAATGTAAATTCATTTCAAATGTAAAATTAATTTAAATTTTTAAGGGTATTCGACTCTTCCTTTATGAATTTTCAATTATATGTTCAAAGAAAAATTTATTCAAAAATGTTGAATGTTTTTAAAAAGATGTTTTACAAAGAAGAAAGGATATTTTCTCCATGAAATGTTTTAAAATTATATTTCCAAATTATTTTCTTTCTACGATGACATATATTTAGGTTAAATATCAATTTTTGGAAAATTATAAAAGGTTTTATTGGCGCCAAAATATGTAGAGAGGAAAAGGATGCAAAGTGGAAACCAGTGTCAAAGGGGGATTCCTCAGAAATATCTTTTTGTGGATCCCTTGAGCACCATGGCCTTCAGGAGCCCCTCAGCACTGTGACCAGTGTGAAGCCTAAGTTCCCCTTGTCATATCATCAAATTAAAAGTGGTGGGAGGCTCTGCGGTTATGATGCAATTGACCAGGAACTCCTCATCGTGGAGAGAGCTAAATCACCTCTGTGATCCCTTAGAAATTGACAGAAGCCTCTGTGAGCGCCGTAGAGAGAACTCCGGAGGCCTTTGTGCCAAGGAGGGGATAACATTCAACTCCATGGATATGAAAAACTTGAAACAATCCGAAGCTGATCGCAGAGCACCACGTGGATTCACAACAATCTATCTGAGCACAGCGTCGCCCCTTTCCTATAAATACTCGGCTTCCTTCAGTCCCAATTGAAGGATACCCCGACCATTCTCCTTCTCAACTCAAAAATCGCGAAGCACCTTTTATTTTGAGAATCATTGAAAAAATGATCTCTTCAAGGTACTTGATAATTGAAAAGTACCATTTTCTTGGCTCAAATACAACCCCTCTTCACGCAAGGATTGCCTTCACGGAGCCCACAGGCGATCACGAAGGAAGGATATCCTAATGGGGACTCGATTATTCACATAGTACTCATTCATTGTGAAGTACCTTCCATGACCATGTGAACCACATGCTAAGGCAGAGTAACTGTGCTTCACGAAGTGCATTGCTTCGCAGTACTATGCTATGAAAGGCGCCCTTGCTATGTAAAATCCCACTCCGCGAAAGTTTTTTTTACTTCTCGAAGAACCCATCATATGCATCTGTACCCTATGACTAGGCTAGGGAACTCTTCACCATGAAGAATAACCCTTCTCAATATATTTCCTCAATGTGGAGCAACAGATCATCACAATGTCGTTTCATGTGAACCCATTTGCTTCACAAATCCAACTCTCTTACAACCCTCCAAAGTTGTGTGAACTGATTTCAAGGTCCCTTGGGTGGTGTTTCATATTGTTTTTCATAGCCTCGTGCTTCTTTTCATGATCACACTAATGAATATTGATTATTCACACAACCATGTTAATGTGACCCCCTCAATGGATCACTCCATAACATCACCTCACCATGGAATTGATGATGCCTTCCCTTTCCCAAGGGTGTGTGGGTATTGGTTATGTGTGTCCTTGGGGTGGGGAGTGAATCCTCTTCATCCAAGATATAGGATATTAAACTTCAAACTACCATCATCCTCAACACATTACATTAATATATGGCCTCGCCCTGTGCAATATACATGGGGTGCCCCGTCATGAACAATCTACATACCCGTTCATCTCCACGAGAGTGAGATTATCCTCACATGGAATGAGATTATCCGTACTGGAGTGGCATCTTTCCATGGGGAAGGGAAACCACTTTTTATAATCCCCCATAGCCTTTCTTTCAAGAGGTATAATCCCTATTCCTCCTCACTTCTTTCGTGCCAAATACTGGAGGAGAGATGGGAACATGGACCTTTGTTACCCCATCCCTCTCTCTCTTGTATTTTTCTCTATCGGGCCTACACCCTAGAGTAAGTCCCAATCTCCATATCTATGCATGTTAGACCAAGCATAATCCCATGTTTCTTCTTTGGGCCACCAACCACACATAAGCCCCATCTCTATTCCTCATGGACATACCTTTCACAGTGTGATCTTCAAGTCTATGCTACCTATCGTTTGACACACCGATAATGACTAATGTGGGCTTAGAGTGATCACCAACCATATAATCTTGCTTGGGCTACCATAGAGCAAAAGCATCGCACCCCCTACCAAACAACGTGGACTTTGATCCATGCTATTTCCAAGAAGTGTACGTATGAAGACTCCCTGAGGTTCAAGACCAACACTAACTTGTTCCGACCCCTTGACAACGGTTCACCTTTTTCAGGCATGACAATAAACTATATCCCCCCTTTCGAACTACATAGAATCTGATCCTTTCCATTTCCATGAAATTTATGTAGGATGCCTCTATAAGGTTCAATCCCAACACCCATTGGTCCCGACCACTTCATGGCAGTTTATCCTCATTCTTCAAGACGTTAAATTGCATGACCATCTCGTCCTTCATGTTGATGAGATGTATGTATAAAAACTATGCGGGATTTGATCCTTATCTCCTAGGTCGGGTACGTAGGAAGCCTCCATGAGGTTAATCCTCAAACATCAGTAATCATCAGTGTCCCCTTTGTTGGGACCCACCTCTCTGGTCCAGCCAGTGGTGTCAGACCAACTCTTGGGCTGCTAAACCTGCGGAAGACCCAACATCATCTTCAGGTCATTGTACTCTAAGCACAACCTGATCATATTCCTCACTATGAAATATGTGGGTTTTGACCCCTATCTCATAGACATGGTACATAGAATGCCTCCTTTTTGTTCAACCCTAACCAATGGTAAGACTTTATAGTCCCCAACCAATGGTAAGCTGTTGTAGTCTCCTTTGTTGGGAAACATATCTCTGGTCTATCATAGTGGCGTCATACCAAATAATGAGCTAATAACCACACGTAATCCTCATCATGTCACTGGGTTGATGTTCTATGTGCACACCCAGATTACATGCTCCATCCTAAAATACATGGACATTGATTCTATGCAACAACGATATGCAGGAAGCCTCCATCAGGTTCTATACCATCACCCATGTCTCATCCTGGTATCCCTCGTAAGCCTCTATGTTTTGGAAAGGTCATGACCAAACTATGAGTTTCCACTAACTCTAGGACCCATCCATGCATCCATCCTCATGGGAATCCTCCTCATGTGTCCCATCACCCCACGAAACTATGCGAACATGGATTCCTAGCACATAGATACGTCAGAAGACTCTCTGAATTTCAATCCCAACATCACCATCATCTTTACATCAGTTCTATATCATTCTCCATCCACTTCACTAAATATTTAATCATCCATTCTAGTTTTACCCTAGCCATCACATTCAATTGAGATCATTCCATTCCTCCCATCGCTGCTCCTTGCGGCACCCAGGAAGCCATCCATGCATAATCCCCACACAATCCATAAGCATCCATCCAAGAGTTATCCTCTTCGACGGTATTCTAACCATGTGTAACCCCGAGCATGCCACTTGTTTGCTATCCTCTTCACACGTCCCAATTCATCACCCCATTGAACTACGTAGGTTTTGATCCCTATATCTCGATATAGGGTAACTTGGAAGCCTCTCTAAGGTTAAATCTCAGCTATTAGAAAACCATTTCCACCCCTTTATAGGGACCCAAGGATCCTAGGATTCCTCTTTATTGGGCGTCTTGATCCACCCATCTATAAGGACTCTCAGGTTTTCCCTCTTGGGGCTGCACCCACATGATACACTCCAATCAATGTTATGCTTCGTCTGACCCATCTTCACTAGATGTTAAAACCTCGGGATACCCTATGTTAAATGTGGGATTCTGAGGAAAACCTCAAATAATTTCTTATGTAATATAGTTCCCTACACTCAACGTAGGATTCCTCAGGCATTCGCACCCTCGAGACACCCTATCATAAGGGGAAGAATCCCAGAAGCATCAATGTTTCAGTGCCCAGACACGCAAGAGATATCCATCATGCACCGATTGAAGGATTCTACACTAACATTACCCCTTAGAATGTCCGGATAAGAGTAGTGTAATTAACCAGCATTCTCAAAGATATTACACTTGGAAGAGTTTCATGAACAATGACTTAATCTTTAAGAGAGACTTGGAATAGGTGACGAGTTCTCAATAGGTATCCACATAAGGAGGAAGAAAAATTATATTTTCACATTTAGATAAAATAGAAAAGTTTGCCACAAAAGTTATGGATGCCACCTACCTTTGGAAAGAGGGAATTTGGGGAAATAGTCAGTGCGTCGTCCCATGATGGATGCACGCCCCAATGAAAGCGTCAGAAAAAAAATAGTGAACCGGACGTGAAATTCTTCTTCTCAATGTAGTGACTAGTAGCATTTGAGACATCATCTGATAATCATGTCACTAGATCCATCAATTTGGTTCCAGGTCATACCATGAAAATAGTGGACTCGACATGAAACTCACCTAATATTGGGGTTGTTGAATATATGACATCCTATCCTGAGATGTTGTCTGCATGGATCCTTCTTACCAAAAATGGGGGATGAGAATACATCAGGGAACTAGTGGTATCTTTCCTTTATTCTTCACTAATATTTGAATATCCCTACTTCTTAGGACCCAAGCTATGATAGGAAAAACATCACCACCCACCCAATGCTGTGGGATAGGGGAAACACTGATGCATCAATCTTATACGCCCTCAAATCGTTGGAAATGAACTCTTTATCCATGACTATTGGGCACCCATGTCTCATCTCTCTATCTAAACTCATTCAGATGGGGGTTATTAATGACCTTGTTCAACAATACAAGGAGAAGGGGATTATCCCAACTTTGGATATGGCCCGACTAGACTGTAGACACCATGAAATGAGTTTCATGCAACTCTCTACAATGGAAGATGTATTTCCATGTGTAGTGATTCCAAAGGGCCTCAACTGAGGTCGAAAGAGACTCTGTATTTTTCATGGGGCTAACTCACAGTAGCAAAGTCACTGGCCAGAAGGGCCTAGACTACACTGCGGTAATAAACCCAAGCAGGGGTGTGGGGGGTGCAACCCCCGTCGTACGGAGCAATTATTTTGGATAAATCCCCAAAGAGGCACCCACGATACCTATGTAGAAACACCTATGCACCCCTTTCTAGAGTTAATTGAAGTAATAATTTGGATAATTCCTCAAATTTTTGCCTTAGTCTAGATAAGTCACTAGTGGCACACAATTCTACTTGGGTTCCACCCATTTGGAACGCAACCACTTGTGCGCCTCAATGTTGGCGTGTAGGTCACCTGAACCCACAAAATCATTTTTCCTTGGGTCCTATTTTTGCCTTTAAATAGACCCTTGGGGCTTTCATTTGTATAGAAGAATATCCCTGAAGCTCAATTGTTTCCCTCATTGGTACGGTGCCTCACCCAATTCTTTCTAGACATTCATGGTAGTTCTTAAACACCTTGATGATAGAATTTAAATGAGGATCATTGTAATTAAGTTATTTTAGTGTTTCGAAACCATATAAATTGTGTTCCTAAAGCGCCCAACATCTATAAATTAGAAACACATGAGTTCAAACTATTCCTTTCATATGAATATGAGCGCCCCACTTCTGGGACCACCTGTGAATACTTCTGAAGGATTCATCAAGTCTTGCCCAAGTATTACTATACAGGTTGTTCATCGCTTAAGTGAATATCAGGTCACCCAAGTGTACTTGTGTGCCCATACAGGTACACCTTTATCTACTTGAGTGACCCTCCTTGATTCACTTACTATCTTCAGTCTTCAAGGTATCTATCCTTACACAAATCGATTCATGGAAAGGCTTCTTCTTCTATGGATCCCTTTTCATAAAGGTATTCGATTGAGACCTCCACCAAAACCTCATGACTTATCAAACAATTATGAAATGAATATTAGCGTGTCTTCCATTTGGGTTTTTCTTTCTACAGTCAGAGGTTTCCAACATTTGATTTATAAGGGAGTTAGGATACATGGAATGTTTTTGGGTTTGTACATCCATAGTCACATGGAAATTTACCATAGGAACTTTGTCCAGAAGTCCCTAATTTGGAGGAGGGTTTGGGTCATGACCTCTCCCTTCTCAAGGAGATAACATGAAACCTCTGGTCTCTCATAGGGAAGGTACGGTTCACACCTACTATTAATCCTGTTGAACAGAGGAGATGTATTCCTCCCAACCAGGATCAATTTTAGGGAAACAAACCTTGAATAAGCTACTATATTTTCATGCAGGAGGTAGCACCATTGCTCCTCCTCCCATCTTTGGTTCCAAAGGCAAGAGGAGGGATGGGAACAAGGACTTACATTACCCTTTCCCTCTCCCATTGAGGTTTGTCACCATGGGTAGCCATCCAAGTTTAAGCCCCTAACCTTCATCACTTCCTCCTTTCATTGGACCGTTGTCCAATATAAAGTGAATATAGGGAAGGCTCGTTGCCTCACCCTCTTCCACGATCGACGCGTCCTCTTCCCGGGTTGCCTCACCCTCATCCATCGCCCCCACTGTAGGCTCTCCCTCCTCCACTTGCAGAGGAGTATAAGTGAGAGTTAGTCTTAAATATTTCAAATCCTCTTGTTTCTCACACCAAACATGATTCACATGGGCCTGGAGATTCTTGATGATTACAACATTTACCCAAACACCTATGGTGATAGAACAATGAGAACACTGATTCCTTTTCAAACTAGGATATGTAGGAAGCCCGTTCAGGGCCCGAGCTCACTGAATATCCACATCAGTAATCCAACCCTAATTCCCTCAATCTGGGCACCCTTCTTATGAATAAGCCCCTAATTAAACCCCAAAATCGTCAAGGCATCCTTTTCAGGATGTAATCCCAAACTAACTTCTCCCAAAAAACTATACTCTACTATGAGATTCATCGAACTACATGGGCTTTGATTCCCATCCACATGGGATATGTAGGAATCCTCCATTAGGTTGAAACCCAATATTCAAATAAACCATGTTCTCCTTGGGCCATATGCCCAACAGGGTCTAATCTAACCTGAAAACCCATATCTTTTCCATTTTCATTGGGTTGTTTCGGCATAAGTATCACACAAAGCTTTGATTAAGAACCTTTCTCTTAGTTGTCCATAACACATGTAATTAAATTGTATGGTTAGGTCCTTATCACATGACCTTAAAAAGTATGATGTTTCCCATTAAGCGGCACCAAAATACAAGGGTTATGATTCCTTTCACAAGGATACGTAGGTAGCCCATTTTATGGGAACAATCCCAATATCAAAACAAGATTTTGTCTCCCTGGATGATAATAAATTCCATAGTACCCCGCTGAGTGGATTAAAAACTAGTGTCATCATAATGACGATGAAAAGAATATTTAAATAGTATATTAGAGGATACCATTGATGGAGAGCCTTGAATACATACAGATATCTTTATTAATTAAGAACCAAGAAATACATACTGATGATTCTAAATTTTAAAAATGTTAATAAGTGATTGTAAATTACAAGGGAAACATAAGTTATACTTGGTGAATTAATAAGGATTCATTAGTATATATTAAATTTATAAAGAGGGTCCCAGAGTAGACAACAATTCCCCCCAAAAAGGTGTGATAAGTATGACCTCCCATCCTCTCAACCAATGCACGTTCCCAAGTATCATAATTTTTAAACTAAAGGGATGTTTGTCATTATAAATAATGTCCCCTTTGGATGAAGAATTGCTAGAAGTTTCTAGTTCCATAAATAAATCTAATGGAAACCTCCTGGATGTACTGATTCATAAAACTAGAACACATGCTTCAAGGAACTACGAAACATGGAAATAGTGGATTCTACACCTCATTTTCATTGCCACCCCCAAGGGTTGTATCGGAAGCCACTAATCCCCAATCCGATCTACAATCATTTTAGGAGCCTCTCCCCTGAGTACTTTGACAACTCCCTCCCCTACACCACTGAGGTGATGGATGTACAGGCCAACCCAATTTTGATCCCTTCCCAGAGGCCACCAAGGCGGGATCCCACCAGGCTACATAAATTCCACCACCCAAGCCTATAGGCTGAGGAGTAAGCGAGTTATGCACCTACACCACTGGCCATAGTTTGGTTAACCCGACGCCAATGTCAGGGGCCAGGTGAGTAGGACGCCCTCCAGAGTGCATCATTATCAACGGCTACTGTGGCCCATGCCACCACTGACGCATACCATCAATGCCCCATTAATACTGTGTAAGGGAACTTATATGACCATTTGGATAGAAGCCCCAACCACCCCACAGGTAGGTTGGGGCGACTCTCCTGGTTGCCGACATAATAGGTGTCTGTCGTGGTCTGACCCGAAGCAATGAAATCTAGTACGGAGGTCTTCCCAGTGCCACAAAAAATGAGAGCATTAGTCCTCCCCACCCCCAAGCTTGTCATGGAGGTCCTCCCCATGCCACCATCAATTTGAGATAAAGCCCTCCCCTCCGCACTAATATTCATCATGGTGGATTTCCTATCACCTGTAATCCCAAGTATGGAGTTATTCCTCCTGTTGTAGGTAGCCGATGCGAAGATCCTCCTCACCATGTCAACCGTCAGTGTGGGGGTCTTCCCCATGTTCTTACAGCAATCGGCCAAGGTCTTCTTCATCCTAAAAATTAGTGAATCAGGGTTTTGCCTCACTTTATTGGCACCCAACACGGAGGTCTCCCCCGTGTTTAGTTTGACGAGTACAAAGGCTCCCCTAGTACCATCATTACTAAGGGAAACACACATGGAAGTATTTACCAGGCTTCCACGAGCTCTAGGGGAGATCCTACCAAATCCATCACTTCCCACAGAGATTCCCTCTATGCGTCAACTAGCGGACATGGAGGTCCTCCCCATGTTCCCTTAGACATTTGTCTAGGTGTTCCTCACACCCTAGATCAATCAGGCAGAATTCTTCTCCACCCTAGCATCAGATTAGCCAAAGGTCCTCCTTGAGTCAAAAACCAACCATGTCCTAAAGAACCATCCAGGGGTAGGAGGATGGGTCATCACCGCGATAAGAATAATACTGAGATGTTTCAAACTGCAATTAAACTTGTCTAGTTCTCAGATTCTGAGCTAGAATGCAATTCAACAATGGAACCCTCACCTCAATCATCTTTGTCAGGGGCCAGGGTGAGAACGGGTAGAATAAACCTTATAATTACATAATATGAGGACCACCGGATTCCAAACTCCCTCCACGAATATATCTAACAGGAGGAATATTTTTCTTCTTTCCAGGTCCTGGCCGTGCAATCCTTTTTATCATCAACCAAGTCATTCTCTACCTCCACCGAGATCAAAAAGTGTAATTCTGGGGACTGATTGGGGACGAAAAACATATTCTTCCACCATTAGTAGCCACAAATACTACACTAGAAACATCAATCACCAGTCAATCTTATCGAGAAGTGGTGGCTCAGTCATCACATTCTTCACAAGAGAGCCCAAGACATGGCGGATTGTCAGATCATTCACCATATTCCTCAACATCTAGTCTACCATCTCAGCAGTCTGGTTTAAGGCCACTACCGGTTCTCCTTCCACCCCAGTTGAGAAATTGGGAAACAAAGGGATAGACCCCAAGTTTGAGATTAGGAGACTATGGGATATCCTGGCGGTACACCATTTTCTGGAGATGTTCTGGAAGATTGCAACTACAAACATCAGTTCACAAGAATCGCTTAACCTAGAGGAATTCACGCATTTTCTTCAAACTCTATGGGTGAAACAGCTCCATCTCTATTATCAGCTAGTTTGTTATCCCATGAGTATGGAACTCTTTGATGATATTGGCCAACAATGCTGCATGGTCAACTTGATAGTGCTCCTTGTGGCCCAGCGTCCAAAGTCACCTGGTATCCATTAGACCCTCCAACAATGATGAAATCATAGTTTTAATGTTTGATTTAGGATTATGAAGGTGTATTACATCTACATTCCAGTCTGTGGTTGACGGTAGTATGCAACCCTTCATTTTAGTTCTCTCCGGTGCTAGCTTGACATGCCTGACAATATTGAGGATATTCATCCAGGTAGAGTCATTGTTAACTTGGCCGACCTATTAGAGGAAAAGAATGAGATAGTGATCCTTGAAGAGAACTAACCCCACGGGGGAGTTCCACACCTATTGGATCGAATAGGAAGGTTTAATCACCAGTAGAGAAATCTACTGAGTTATCCCGTCCCATAGAATGATTTTCCCTCAACCGGAACCCCAATAAGGGAAAAGAGAATCTTGGGGTTGTCAAAACCTTCCTTGTGGACCTAATAGGTTTCAATCCATCTGAAAATTATGGATGAGTATAATAGAATGAATATTATACCGATAAGTCCATATTGTGTCAAGAGCTAGTGAAATGTAAGCAGATGGTCAATGACCTTCTCTTTGAATGTGCTGCAGAGCAGTGACTCGACTAGGGTAGTAGGGGAAGGTACAACTCCACCTAGAAAATTGCCTCTGAGAGACCTTGAACAATCGGCCCACGTAGACAATGTAGCAACCAGAGCATATGGAAATAGGGCACAATATATATCACCAAATCCATCTGAGAGGCACGATAATCTTTGAGACAGGGATTAGGATCCTTCCACCGCTCCACAAGTCATCCCACTAGCTGCTCCATGATCCGAAGGGACTAATTATCATGTTGAAGAACCTTCCAGTGAATTGGTGGTCAGGGACCCTCTCTAAGATAGAAATCCCCTCCCATATTGTCCAATGGATGTGCTCATTTCCCACCTTGAGGATTTGGAAACTAATTCGGTGGAAATTCTTCTTGATGGAAAGACATCTCCAGAATGGGTTGATGATTTGATGACACCCCATGGTTTCAGAAACACTACCTTTTCCCCTTTTAATGGGTTAGGTTATCTACTAAAACATCTAGACCACTTCACCTCAAGGTTTGGACCCTTATTGGGAACTCCAGCACCACAAGAGGCCACCAAAATCTACTGTTTCGTTCAAAATCATAAGTGATAGTGTTTGTCTCATACAAATATATACCCACTGGGTTAATAAATAGATGGGAAGATCTGCGTAGGTAGTTTCTTTACCAGTTTACCTCCACCACCTAGAAGACGAGTAATATAGACCTCTTAAAGTGTATGCTGAGTCGTGACGAGTGCACCATGAACTTTTTTGCTCGGTGGAAAGGCCTCACATATTCCCTATATATGTCACTGACTTCGGAACAACTACTAGCAATGTTTGCGGGGAATGTCAAAACTAAACTGGTCTCCTCTTTAATCACCGAAAATTACCCTGATGGATTCTGAGGTTTCTTTGATAAGTCCCATAGTCTAGAGGAAGCCTTTCAAGAGGCCAAATAGGCACATCCATTGCCTTTTGTAGTTCCCACAAGAAGGTCCTCCATTGCTGAGCCTGCCGTTGTAGCCCAAATAAAGGCCCCAAGGAAGCTAGAGTTATTACCTGTAGAGCCACCTCTACTACCTCGTAGGGGCCTTCCACCTCATGCGCAGACTCCGGCCTAAAAACAACTACCTATGAATTGGTAAGGGCCCATGTGTAATGTGTCACCACTACCTACACGAGATAACTAGGGTTCCCCTCCTTGATAGGCTTCTCCACCCCATCGCCAGGGCTAGGCTCCCAAAGGCACCTTCTCTGATATAAGGAACTGGACCTAATCATTTATTGAGCTTCAATTCCCCCATTATTTTCAAAGTTCCATGAAACGTGAAATTATAAGGTTGTCAGAATGTGGGATTCCCAAGGAGGCATATCACACTGATTACCGAAATTACTAACCCAATCATCACATTTTAGGGAACACCCTAAAGTAGTGCTATGGGTTTAATGACTCGCTCCTAGATCATGTTGATAAAAACATAATGAGTATTGTTATGGCCCCAACACAGGTGTCTTGTATGTTCATACAGCCTGACATCGACAATGACAACGAAGGAGTGTGGATGCAGGTTTCTAACCACTGGTCCTGAAAATATAACAACGGGATGACCCATAATATGGTCGCTCACTCCCATTGTATTATCCATGCACATATGAATCAACCCAAGCCTTCACAAGTCACTGTGTATCCTACAGCCACTACTTTTGTGTTGATGTCCTGGCCTTCTTCTTCCCTGAAGGAAAAGCATCGATGACATGACGGAAAACGAATCCCCCAACCAATGCCATCAACATCCCATAATCTTAGAGACTTCATGCCCTGGGAGATAGTTATTACTCCCAGAATCCATCCATTGTTGGAGGATTCTTCATTTGACGACAAAGGGTATGTTTCATTTTACACTATGGAGCTGGTAAACCCTACATGATTCATGAAGACATGGAACAGCAGAAGGATCCTCGCACCATACCCAACTATCACTAGCATCGATGGAGCCATGTTTTTGTGAGTCATTGAAATGAATTGATTTGTTCTTATATCTAGGATGTGCATGCCACTAGAACAAGACAATAGGCCCAGTGTAGATCTCAACAAACACAAGCTTCCCATCTTGTTTCACCAGGTCTTCCACTACAGTCGTTTTTGCTACTTGATCAGGTGGATCCTCCTCAACCATGCAGCGATCATCCACGTTATACTACGAACTGGCCTCATTTAGATCTCCCTCATCGGATAGTGATTCCATGAATTTTGACTAGTGAGAAGTTGGACATTCCCAGCACCATTCGACCACCGATTCAGTCATAAGGGCCCGTTGTACCTCCTATCAGCATAAGATCATGATTAGTACATAAGTATGATATTATCAAGCATATTTCCAGCATTACTGAGAGTCTCTCAATCATCAAGGATCTTGTTTGATCAGTGGTTATGCATGATGCCCCTACTGAGGGTTTATGAATCCCCCTCCAGTTCGAGATGTAGGTAGCAGCCGCAAAATCCTTCTATGATGAGGCTCTTGAGCATGCAGAATGTCATGAAATTATCTATTTTAATGGAAAAGATGTAGGTTCTCCCATTCAAGGGAACATACACCCACTATAAATCATTGGACAATTAAATGTCATGGAGGTTATTCACTGGTTTGTCGACACAGGATCTGGCATCATCCATATCCCAACCTGGACACTTTAGAAAATATTGGTGTTCGAGGATGATCAGAGTCCCTCTGACATGAAAATTCAACGTTATATTAGGATGAAATAGATGTTGGTCAAAAGGTTCTACCAGAAGACCAATTTTGGTGGCCTAGTATCCATAACCGAGTTCATGGTTGTCTCACAGGATACCATCTACAACACGTTAGTGGGTAGGCTATGGATCCACATACATACAACGATCCCTTGTTCATATTACCAGTGCCTTAAGTACACCCTTAATGGTTGAGTAGGAATAATACTTGGTGATGCGTTCCCCTTTTACTCTTGTGAATCCCACTACATAGATTCATACTATTACCAGAATAAAGAGAATCATATTCAAACTAGTGAGGTTGAACCCGCTATGACTGTGACTGACCCATGGACAAGCCTAGATGATTCCTACATCTACCCAATCCACCGATTGGAGTTCAGAACTATGGATTTGGGAAAATGATTTGTTCTTTTTAGAATGAGGGGTAAAACCATTTCCATGTCTATGGGATGCTGGAAGATCACATTGTATTCCTTTACAAATTAGGATCGAGTGATCCAACAGACCCTACTCTCATAAGGCATTGGGATGCCCACCCCATAGAAAAGAAAATCTATCATACATTCTTGTTTATTCAGGCTAGGATGAACCGAATCAAGCTAACATGCCACTATTTCATTGATATCATCAAGTGTGGCCCATTGAGTCAAAGGACAAATGAGATCAGGTCGATGACTTTAATCGCTATTGTTTTGGAATTACAGGAGCTCCCCAATGTGGTTTCCACCGTCGCTAAAGATTGAACCAGTGTATAGTCAAGGTCAGCCAAATTTGAGGAATAACCACCCATTGAGGATCCCTCCTCTATAAGTGAAGAAGAGTATTTGAAGAATGATCCTCCCTCTTTCGAAGAGGGTGTCTCCACCATAGTATATGAATTGGTATAGGTGAACCTCAGTAATGAGATGGCTCCAAACCCCACATTGATTGTTTCTGCTATGCCTAATGAATAGAAAAAGTGATACATGGACATTATGAAGTAGAATCATGATTTTTTATGGGAGTTATAATGAGATTATAATACTATATCCTTTGGTCACCATCCACTACCATGACATTGTAGCAAATCATCATGAGTTCAAAAATCATCCTGGAAAGATGTGCCCTTATTACAATGTCATGGTTGGGGCTGAGGATGATAATATCATCAGAGTCAACTTCATCAAGGAATTCCAGTTCCCCATATGGTTTCCAAAAAATATGCCCATTAAAAAAACGGACAGATCAGAATCTATATTGACTATTGGGATCTCAACTGTCACTGTCTAAAGGAATATTTTCCCCTTCCTATGATAGAACTGTTGATTGACGCCACCAATGGTTTCTATGATCTCTCTGTTATGGATGGGTATTCTTGTTATAACCAAATTCAAATGGCCCCTGGGGATAAAGATTCTACAATATTCATGGCACCACAAGGTACTTTTTTCTACCAGGTAATGCCCTTTGGACTAATGAATGTAGGTTACACCTATCTGTTTTCCATGAATCACATATTTTTCATGATCCTTGTGACATTAGTGGAATGATATGTGGATTATCTAGTAGTAAAATATGGCCAATGCTGAGACCATATCAAAGACATCGAGAAAGTGTTCGACTTCCTGCACTCCTACCACCTGAAGATGAACCCCTTGAAGTGTGACTTAGGGACTACATTTGGAATGTTCCTTGGCATCATTTTCCGAAACAGAGGCATCGAGGTCGATCTAGAGAAGATCAAGGACATCTTCTAGATGTCTCCGCTGAGAAACATTTTGGATCTTCAAGGCAATCAAGGCCACTTAGCCAATATACGCCGATTCATCACAATTCAGACTAGAATGTGTAAGCACTTTTCCTGGCTCATGAAAAAAGGTTTTGATTATCAGTGGGATAAAGAGTTTCGGATTACTTTTGAGGAAATCAAGAAGTACCTCTTACAGTGTCTGGTCCTGATGCCACCCATTTCTGGAAAGCCACATGTCCTTTAGGTGATTACTCTTGAATGATCTCTTGGCACCCTTCTCACCCAGAAGAATAAAGAGGGAATGGAGAATAGTCTATGATATCTCAGCCGCATGATCCTCCATACAGTGAAAATATATTCCTCTATCTAGAATAGCTACCTTGTGCTAGTATTTTCAATTCATAAATAGAGACAATACCTACAACATCATGAGATATAGCTAGTTTACCAATTGGATCTTCTGAAGTACATTCTGAATCGCCCCAGGTTGGCACACTATCTAGCAAGGTGGGAAGTGATCCTCCAGTGGTTCGACATCATGTTTTTTCCAAGAAATCCATTAAAGGGCAGGAATTGGTAGACTTCCTGGGCACTAATCCAGATCCCATAAAACAGTTTACAGATCTTGATTTGTCCCAATTAGGCTATCCTTTGGGTATACCAGGACGTTCCGTGATGGAAAATTCACCATGATGGTGCTTTTCGAAGCCCTAACAACAGAATACTCAATGACCCCATACTCAAAAAAGTGGTTCTGGGTATCATCTTCATCACACTAGAATATAAATTTCTTCCATATTCATTCCTATTTTCATAAGGTTGTACCAACAACGAGGCAGATTATTAGGATCCAAATACTAGCCTCGAGCTAGCCCTTGAGATTGATGTTCCCCAATTACATGTGAAAGGGGACTCTGAAGTAGTCATCAAATAGATCAATGGTGACTATCTCATCAAGAATTCAGAGCTCCTACCACTATTGGAACGTAACCTCCTATTGATGGACTAACTCATATCAGATCCATAAGTTACACATGTCCCTCATTCGTAGAATGGTTGGGACAATTCCATGGCTTGATTATCGGAATATCTTGCAGAATTAGACTAGGGTTATATGATTATTTATGTGGCGCACCAGAGAGTGATCACTACCATCACTCTAGATGATGATGATAGCCCATAGGTAATCCACCTTACTACAGGTTCCTCCACGTTAGGACCCCTAGGTCCCCCCTCCCGCAGTGTTAGTGGTGAATCCTGATTGCAGTACTCCCTTTATGGGGTACCTCCAACACATTTTTCTTCAAGCAGATCAATCCAAGCATGATTGATTCCAAAAAATTTCATTGTAGTTTACCCTTCAGTGTGGTCTTGGTCTTGATCAGATCCTCAAAAGATGTGGGATCGATTGGATTCTCCTCCATCACATTCATGGAGGTGATATTTCTCATGTCATGTTGGATGTCCATTCTAGTTCCTATAGGGCTCATCAGACCTGGCCAAATCTATCTCACTAGATCTAGTGGTTGGGTTATTTATTTCCCCTATGATCCGTGACTATATCGAGTTTTCCATGAAGTTCCATGCATGCCAAATCACTGCTAATTTTGGGAATTGGATACCAGAGCCCCTCCATACTACCAAGTACTCTTGACCCTTCATGGTCTGGGGACTCGATGTCATGGGACCCTATCCACTAGTGACATATCACCACTGTGTGTTCATCCTAATTGCTACAGATTGATTTTTCAGGGGGGTAGTGGTAGATCCAATCAAAGAGGTCAAGGCCCATTCTATTGTTGAATTTGTGAGCTCTAATACCATCTACCGATTTGGAGTCCCCCAAACTGTCCACACCGATAATGGCACCAACTTCTAGTTTTTTGAAATAAAGATGTTCTACAGCAAAAACAACATCTGTTCTAACCATACCTCCAACTATCATGCGTAAGAAAATGGGATGATCGAGGTGTTCAATAAAACTCTCTCTAATATTTTGTAGAAGATGGTTGGTAAGAATAAGAAGAGTTAGCTGAAAAACTCCCCAATGCTTTCTGGGCCTATCAGACAACGACTCACAAGTCCACACAGGTGGCCCCATATTCCCTAGTGTACAGAAAAGAGGTAGTCCTACCCATCATGATTCAGTTTCCTTCATTATTCACAACTATCTATGAATATAAAACACCAGATAAGGTAGCTAAAATCCTTTTTGCTAAAATTGAAGCGCTCGAATAGAATAGTCTTTGTTACCTACATAATCTGGAGAGGCATCAGAATAATATATTCATTGTTTTTAATAAGAAAGTTTTCCTCTGATCTTTCATAAATGGTGACATGGTGTTGGTCCTGAGAACGCCAATTATACATGGTATGAAACTACCCAATGTAGAGCCCAAATGGAAAGGACCTTACATAATTGATAAGGTTTACCCCAATGGCGTATACTCCCTAGTTACCATGGATGGTGAGCATATAACTCCACCCACCCATGCCAAATTCCTGAAGTAATACTCTTCCTGAGTAAACTGGTCCTACATGACCATAAACTATGATGTCTTTACTGAATGATGTTAAAATTCATGATCCGTCTAAGTAGAAGGACGTAAAAATACTCATCACATGTCCCACATGATAATAAACTTTATTTCATCCTGCATGACGTTAAATTGTATATGGTCCTGCATGACCTTAAAATTTTCCACCCTCACCGCACGATGTTAAACCAGGTGATTCGTCCAATCTGAAGGATGTAAAACTACCCAACACTCATTCTACGTGATGATAAACTACAAAATGGATTGAGCTCAATTTCCTTATACTATGATCTTCCCACATTCTTGTCATAGATGATGTTAAACTACACGACATCTTCACGAACTATGTATGGATTGATTACCGTCCTCATGGGATACATAGGAATGCCCAGAAATTTCATCCATAGGCACATCCCCAAAGTACAAGATATCCCCTTGGGTCTGGCCCCTTGGTCCGGATGCTTCTCAAAACATGTGGGGTCGTGCCGGCTTTGTTTGTCTTAATTCACATCAGGTTTATCCTGACTGCACCATGTATCCCCTTCTTTGAAGATCTCCACCTCTATTGACCTTGCCAACATGACGTTAGACTATGGGCATGTTAACGCTTCACATGTCCCCTTTATTAGGGTCTCTATTAGCATCCACATCCAAAAGGACCCCCAAACGGCATCGATACTCGATCTTATGGCCCACCTAATATTTCAGGCCAATGTCCTGGGGGATCATGAATAACACTATGAAAAATGTACTGCATTGCAAATATGGTCAGTGGTTGATGATCATTTGTTTTTTCCCATTCACGTCACAATATATAGATGTTGTGTATCGAATACAATAAATAATCACCCTCCATCATTATCGCCACACCTATATGTCCCAAATATTGGGTGTAGTGATTCATTTTTTCCTACTATCCCTTTGAATGCCATCATGCCTCGAGCAGGGATGTTGGTCTGTGTCGGATTGAACCATCCCAATCTCTCTCCTTTATTATTGTGCCCTTATATGCTGGGTAGAACATGATCCCATTCCTTATTTCCCACAGTGTGCATTGATCACACGACATTAGGATCATTTGTAGGCCCATACCCACATAAAGGGTCACACAATCATGGTCTAATCTCTATGAACATAAACTAAGATCACTACCGCTCTCATTGCATGATGTTAAACAGTGTAATCCATCCATCACTGAGCGACATAAAACCACTTATCACTCATCCCATTTGACGAGAAATTGGAATCTAGATATGACTTTCCTTCTGTGGCCCAGCCACATATCCCTTGACCTTTCTGGGCCCCTAGGGAAAGTTCTCACCTAGGATTGTGTGGTGTGGTGTAGAATCTATGTCCTCATTAAAGTCGGCCAATTCTTTCCATTCACATACATCCCCTTGATACACCCCTCCGTCAATCATCCTTGCCGCAAGACGTTAAACTAAACAGGTCCAACCATTGTTTATGTGTCTCATTATTGGGGTTTCCACAATATTTCACATATGAAAGGACCCATGAAGGGGATGGATTCTAGGCACTAGGGCGCTCCTATCATCTTGAGCCAATGTCCACGTGGATTCTGGATGAAAATTTGATACAATTCCCACGTTGTGAATATGGCCATCGGTTGGCACTCATTGTTTTCCCCTATTTCGAGAAACAATACAGATATTGTGTTGTGACCATATGGTCATAAACTATCCTCAACAATTTTTTACATTATATGGTCTCCCACATGATATGCACAATGAACCACCAATTCCACCTATCATTCCAATGCACATGACAATAAAATCGACAACTAGAGTTCAATCTCTATGACCATAAACTATGAGTTACCACATCATTGTAACATGAAGTTAAACTGCACTAAATCTCCAAAACTGTGTTTGACTTGATTCACATCTTAATGGGATACATAGGAAAACCTAGACATCCTATCTTTGGGTCCATCCCAAGTTCATATATCCTTTATCTTGGCCTCTTGGCCCGAGTACCTTTGGGGAATTATGATTGGTGTGGAATATGTTGGTTTACGCCCTCATTCATGTTGGGTTATTCACCACGCCATACACATTCCTCATCATGGTACCCCGTACTATCTTCTTCATTACTGCCTTATGTTAAACTGCACAACATCTCTAGAAATATGTGTAGCTCGATTCCAATCCTCATGGGATATGTTGAAATGTCGGGAAGTTTCATCTTTAGGTCCAGCCTTGCTTCCTAGAATACTCCTCATCTATCAGGATCCTTTCCCTTAGTCCTATAGGATGTGAGTATTTTCTATGTTCTGGACTCTATATCCTCATTCAAGTCAGGTTTGTAACATCTACGCCATGTACCTCTCCCTCTTGAGAACTCTTCCTCCCCATGTTCTCCACTCATTTTTTCTAGTCAGCAGCTCTTGAATTGGCCCCCTCAACCCTCTTTGGTAGTTCACCAGCATGTCTAGGGGTACTCTTGTTCTAGACTAAGAGTGTTGGATTATACATAGACCTGTTCCCATCCATTTTCATACTTTATGTTCCCCTTTATTTGGACATTCATAGTCTTTCACTTCCGTAAGAACACCAAAATGACATGGATGCTAGGCCCTTGGGATCTCCTAACATATCGGTCCATCTTCCGCAAGGATTATAGATGACAATTTGATATAGGTCCCATATTGTGAAAATGGCCAGCATTCAACAATCATTTATTATTACCATTCGAGTTCACTCAATTTGGATGTTGTCTTTCAAACATGATCAATAATCATCCATCATCGCACCACCCCCATTAAGCCCTAAATATTGGTTGCATGATTCATATACTTTTATACTACAACATGTCCATGTAGAATTTTTGACATGCATGGTACTATCCCTCGGTGTGCATTTTCACTTTAAGTAGTCAAAGCCACTGTGAGGCATCATTTGAGGCTCTACACCATTACCCCCTTTTCATGTATCCCACATGTTGTGAAGGCCTTCTCTGCAGTTGTTTACCACATCGAGCACAACTCACATGGGCTAAGGGATTTGGTCAAGGTTTACACCAGTTTGGAAGAGTCTCAAATCCCATGGTCCAAGATCTAAGGCCATAATCTATGATCTACCAGGTTCTTATCACAAGATGTTAAACTACATGAATTATAAAATAACTACATACAAAATGATTCCCATCATTATGAGATACGTACGAATGCCCGAGTATTTCATCTTCGGCTCTAGCTCATGCTCAACTCATTATCTCTTCTAGGCCCCACCCAACTTTCACTTTTGGTCCCTCGACCTAAAAATTTCTCATGGGAGAATATGGTGTGATACAGACTCTATTGTCTTCATTCCCATTGGGATTTTCAACAACTCACATATTAAACTTGGAGTTTGCATCCCCATGACCCTTTCCATTTAAGGGGATCCAACTACCTCTATCCAGCATGCCCCATTGACATACTCGATTGCAACGTGGAAAAAAGGTTTATGTGTGGAGTTTTCACATCAACATTTCTTTGATTCATGTCCATTATTCATGAGCCCTTAATTTGGATCTACATCCCCCTCTATGTCTAAAGGGACCCCCTTTATGGCCTGGTCTCATGCCACATTGGCTCACCCAACGTATTTGGACAACTCCCCGGAAGACCTTTGATGACATTTTGCAATAGTTCCCATGTTTCAAACATGGTCAATGGTTGACCGTAATTTGTTTGTACCCATGCCAGGATAACACAAAATAGATGTTGTGTTTCAGACATGGTCAATTGCTATCTTTTATCATCACACAACCGTCATTGTGATGTAGATCTTGGACATCACGATTCATATCATTCCACTTCCTTATGTTCTAGTGGAATTCCAACACACTCGGTTTCACACCTTCACATATTAATGTTTTTTAAATATGTGGGTCGATAATTTTTGGACTTCATTCATGTAGCATTATATTTCCCCTAATGTGTGCCTTCCTATTCCCGGAATGTCCCACCACTACTACTTGTTTCCCACATCGAGCACGACTCATGTGGGATTAATAGTTTGGATGGGATGTGTACGGGTGTAGAAGAATGACGCATGCCTCTTGTCCCGTATGGTGTTAAAATGAAATTTCAGAACAATGTATGTCTTGATTCAAATCCTAATGGTGTCCTTAGTAATTACCAAACACTTTGTCTTGGACCTAGTCCATAATTATCCTTCTTCAATCTCTCGACCAATGACTTCCCTAGGGATACGTGGTGTGGTGAGGAATCCTTAGGTCCTCATTCATATCGGGCATGCAGCTACCACATCATGTACTCCACTCTTTGGGATCTCCCCTTCCACTCTATATTCTACCGTATGACGTTAAACTACAAGGGTCCTCAAAAACTATGTATGGATTGATTTTGATCCCCATGGGAAACATACGAGCACTCAAGCGTGTTCCCTCATGTCTAACCCCAAGTCATGCCACCTATAGTCTATGAGATGAATAATCCAATCGGGAACACGTGGGGGGGGGGGGTGGACCTCTACATCCCCCATTCACATCGGGAAATACACCGCACCACATGTATCCTTTCTGGGTAACCATGCCCTCAACACATGACTTTAAACTATAGTGCTACCCTAAACAAGTTCAGGGTGCCCCATGATAATAATAGTATGTGTCAGCTTCCTCAGTGGAGTGGATTTACCCTAACAGTGTCGGTCTTTAACCATGTTGTGCTTAAGAACTACGTTTGGGTTGATTCTAATCCTTATGGGATACGCAGTGATGCCCATGTCATACACCTTGGGACCAACCCATGTTCATTAACCGTTCTAGCCCCTTGAACCAATAACGGTCCCATCTCAATTACCATAAACTAGGATCCTATAGTCTGTGCGACATGACTTTAAACTATTATCCAGGCTCAAAGCAGTATGAAATTAAATCTATGTGCTCCATAATCACCGTTTGATGTTAAATTACATGTCTGTCTTCCTCATTGGTATGTTGTAAAACTACAAGTCATCCTAGGTCCTCACTAGAGATGTCATGTCTGGAAGTAGGTATGATCCTAGATCAGACTGATGCACTCACCTAATCTATTCTCATCATGATGGAATAATTTAATGAGTGTTGGAATCCATTAAAATGACCCATCACTCCACCCCACACTTTTCATGCCCTTTATATGGATCATCATCCTCTTTCATGCTGAAGAAACCCCCTAACAGTATGGATGATAAGCCTATGGATTGCCTACTATCCTCGACTAAAAATCTGGAAGACTAATACGTGACATATCAAGTCGTGCCTCGTGTTTCAAACATGGTCAGTAGTCAGCCCTCATCTTTTATAACCATTTTAGGATAATGAAATGGATTTACAGTGTTTCAAACATATTCAATAGTTATCCTTAATTTTCATGCCACCCCTACATCATTCAGAATTTTGGGTATCACGATTCACAATTTCCACTTCCCTCTTTTTGGATTGATTCTAACACCCCTAGAGTTACCCCATCTTGGCACTAGAGAACGTCATGAAAATAGAAATTCAACTGTTCTGAGAGCTTCATTCTCTATTCTAGCCTCTACCAATTTCATCCAAGAAATCTTGATTAGTTATTCAAACCCTAGATGCCCAAATATTTTTTGGGACTCTCATATTCGGATGGAATAACAAAGTAGTCATCCCTTGTTTCTCAAATGGGGCACAACCCATGTGATCTTAGGGAATAATGACTAGATATTTCATGAATGTGATGGAAATTATTCAAAATAAAGACAACTAAATGATCTCATGGATGCAGTTGGCATACAGAATCCATGAATGAATGTATGTTTACAAGTTTACACAGATTACAACACCCAAGGATTATACCTTCCCATAGATGGGTTTACCTCTTCAATAGAGTGTTCTAGTAATTCAACTCTCTATATGGTGGAGTCCAGGATCCGTTTTCGCCTAGTATGATCCTCCTATTCCTCGATAGAGATGGGATGTAGTTCATTATCCATGAGTTGGGCCTGCTCCTCATCAGCTAGGATTATAGTTATCTCCTCAGAGGCTCGCTTCATCCGTTCTTCGTCCTCTGCCAAATGGGCCTTCAGGTGGGATATGAGCCTCGATTGTGCATTGATGAAATAAGAGTACAGGTTTGCCTACACCGACTACTACTGAATCTCGTTTTCGGCCTCATTAACCCTCTTGGTGTTCACTGAATTCCTCCGCTTCCAGCCCACAATATGACCATGATCACGCTCTTGATTATTTTCTACCATGATGTCTCTAATGAGCATATGATGATGTTGTGAATCCACTCCTACAACGCTAATTTCACACATCCAGAAATGAATCCTCTCCATATGGTCTATCCAATGGGCTTGAGGGGTCCCCCTGATGAAGCCCTTCCCAACATCCATGACTACTGACAGATGATCTTTCTATCCTCTTCATCAGATGTTGTCTCGTTCCGGTCTATGGGGTCAGCATGTTCATATACCAGGAACATCTCCAGAAACTCATCCACAGGATCTTCATCCAGTGTCTGGTCAGGTAGGTTAGGACCCATTTCATCCAATTCATACCTATCGTGAGATTCATCCTCAATGATTTTAGGTTTGGTCCTACATATGGTCCAGCCTATGATTGGGAGCACTGCGGTTTGGTCATTTTGGGCATCCAATTCCACGACCATCGGCGTTCCCCTGGGACATGCATCGCTCGGAGGTCCAACTATCATCACTAAGGAAACCCATTACATTTGAGTAATAGCACATAGACATATGTTAGTTGGCTTGTTTCACTACAGGAAAATTAAAAATTCTATGGAGAAGACTTATAATGATCAAAAATTTGGTCTCGTCCTTGAGCTTTTTCCATTAGAATTCTAAGGCGTGGTCCCCCATGTTTGGTTGGGATGTTTGAAAGCTCCGAGAGAACCGCACTGGGTGTTACAGACCTAGTAGGTGTGGTAATCATCATCGTCGTAGGTGTAGATCCCAATGTTCCCATAGTTGCATCTACTATTGCGCGAGAGCGGGTCTTGCATATGAGGCTCTCCTCCATAGGTAAAATATTAGTTGAGAAGGCCTATGTGACCTAGATAAGGACTATGGGAAATTGATATGGGGTTTACATCAAGATCCTATGAAAAATCATCTAGATCCGAGTTTGTGACCTCACCCTTCTTCAGAGGGATCCCTCTACCATCCTCCTCCCCTAGGAGGACCCTTCCTATTATTCTGGTAGAGGAAAGTGCTCCCTCAATTCAGTGGAAAAAATTGAAGTGGGTCTATTAGGTTTATTATAATCTTAACTCGATCGGTCATTAGACACGTAGCACCCCGATAGTGCACGATGTCCTCCATCTCGGTGATGTATTTCTCCCCCACTGGCTGAGATACTTCAAAACTAGCCCTAGAACCACTAACTCCCTCCAAATCCATCCCAAGGTAGTTTAAATGGTGAAAAATCTGGGAAGTATTGAGAAATTTTCTATTAACATCCTGGATGTACCAAGCCTTTGGGAAGAAAACATCCTTGGGCCTATCAATATGGTGCAGCTGATTCCCCGGTGCCTGGGTGGGTATCCTATGAAAACCCCTGGGTGGCATCCATTCAGGATGAATTTGCTCCTCTGGGACTGCCAGGTCCACTGCTACCACCTGCCTCTCAGTTGGTTCTAGCCTTACAGATACTACAGCCTCATCACCATGGAGAGTTGTTTCTGCATTCGGAACCTGACCTCGATGTTGAGAAGGAACCTCATCGATGGCATGGATGGTCAGCTAATTCAGAATCTCCCCTGGGTAGGTTACCTCCTTACTCTCAACATACTCCTTCACCAGCACATAGACGACTGTTGGTAGAGGCATATCCTTCCACATCTTCCCATAATACCATGTGAACATGAACCACATCTGTCACATCACATACAGATGGTCCTCATGGTGTACTCCCATGTCGACCCACGGGGTCATCCTCGGCATGCACCAGAACGACCTTGTGAAATGGTGTGGGGTGAATGGATTACAGTGAGGCTTGTGGTCAACCCGCGCCACTAGAACGCCATCCTAGAAGGAGAAGAGGTTAGACCGATTTTCTTATGTTCCCTATCTATCATAAGTAAACAAACCTATTGGAAATGGGAATAGGTGGAAGTTGATCTCATATTCTTTCCAAACTCGGTACAGCACCCAAAGTGGGGTTAGATTTTTTAGGGTAATCTCCCCCACATTCAGAATGGATGATCAGAAGATTAACCCAAGACGAGCAATGGGGTTTCGGTATTCATATAATACCCTAATATGCACCTCTATCCACCCATACAGAAGATAGAACGACCCGTATACCCTTTGTGACCTTTTCCCCTTACTGATATGCCACAGTACATTGTAAAGCATAGCCAGCATCAGGATCCCCATATTGACCCGATCCCCAAGCACCAACATGGATGCTATGATAAACATTCTTAGCTGCATACCCATGTTCGTGTCCCTCACTGGCAGAATCCAGCCACATATGAGCACTGAAATGAATGCAGCCAACATAACCACCAATTTGTTCTCTGTGTTGATGATGAACCTCCGTGTCTTCCACTGGCTGTCCTCCAAGAGTCACCAGTAGTAGGGATCTTTGCTACACTGGACCCCCTTCAGGCTAGTAGGAGGCCTCACATGAAACTTCCCATCTATAGGGGAATTCAGTAACAAAATGAACCACCTATTAAAGTGGTCATCCCTCACTGACTACTTATCCTCCCCCGACACCAGGTCCATCAATGCCCTTTCCATTAGCGGAATGTTCTCTAGGTCCTCCAATGTATTCATGATGGGGAGGGGGGACTCATCCTATATCACCCCTAGTATTAGTGCCCATAAGATTTTGTATGGGTCCCAGAGATTGGTGCCAACCTCCCCATAGTGTAGGTTAAAAGTGTTGGTCCTCAACGACCACCTACTCACCAACTCTGGCATCAGTTGATTTGGCTGGTAGATGTGGAACTAAGAGTCCCATGCCATCAAATATATACATACATGCCTCAGATCTGCCAAAAAATCCTTATAGGAGGCACATAACCAATAATACCATGCCCAATCATATGTGAAATTGCCACCCTGGTGCAAAGCTAACTCATCGGTCAACCCGTTATTTGGGTTCCAAAAGGCCACCTTCAGAATGGTGTGGTATAGTGGGGGGGATACCTATAGTTGTAATTCCTTCCCATCAACATTGTTCACATGTATATATATGTATTTGAAATTAATAGGTGTATAATATTCCCAAGAATGACATTCAGCCATCCTAAACCACTAGGGATGTTACGACATACTCCTGAACCAGTAGGCTTTCTCGTCTCTTCTTGCTTTTGGAATGAAAACATCATCTCTCAAACCAAATCTATATAGAGTCAGCCTTTTTCACAGAGGGTAGTTCTTATGACTTTATAATAGAAGCTCCACAAGAGATTCGTGGTCTGAATGGCTCCCCACATACTCCCCATGCACAGATTATCATCCAACTCATCCCTCTAGGAAACGTCCGCAAGGACCCCCTGGCAGATCATTGATGGAAATTCAGTCATAAAACTCTTAGAATTTTTTGTTTTAGTTCATAAAACTTGTTTATGGGGCTCATTCCTGGTGCTCAGTCACAAAGGGAGCTTAGAAAGCCCAACCACACCTCGCAGGCACAAGTCATAGAGAACACACTCACTGAGTATGATTTCTATCTGTGACAGAGAAAAAAAGACACAATTATCAAAGAGAAATTGGAGAGTGTTGAGAGATTTGAGAATAGAGAGAAAAATAAAAAACGTAGATATGAGTAAGGAAAAAAGAGGGGTAATCCTCCCCTGTTTAAAATCAATGACCTCCAAGCTTCACGGGGTGCTTGGCCACCGAGAGCTTCGTGGTGTTTTCAACCTGCACATCACCACTCTACATCGCGACCCTGATTCACGATATTTCTTTGTGATTATCCTAATTATTTTGTAAATTTACCGTCAGACTTAGTCCCTTGTTTTTTCATCAGCTCAAAGTATAGGGGGGAGGGAATTTGTTGGCGCCAAAATAAGTGAAGTGGAAAAGGACGCAAATAGGAAACCAGTGACAAAGGGGTCCACCTCATGAAGGTCCTTCACAAAGCCCTTGAGTACCATTTCCTTCATGGATCCCCTCAGAACCATGGCCGTCATGAAGCCAAATCCCCCTCTATGTTCAATACAGAGTAAAAGTGGTAGGAGGCACTATGGTTACAAAATAATTGACTAGGATCTCTGCACCACGGAGAGAGATGGATCACCTCTGTGATCCATTAGAAATTTATTGAAGCCGACGAGAGTGACACTAAGGGAATTCAATAGGTCTCTACACTGAGGAGGGGATGAGGGCCGACTCCACAGTTATGAAAAAACTTGATTCAGTCCGCACCCAATCACAAAGCTCCATGTGGCTTTACAACGTGTTTTCCATGCTTCACACCACCATTAGCCTATAAATACCAGGCATTGCTCAGACCCAAAAGATGTATACCTTGACCTTTCATCATATCATCTATCAAATTGAGAAACACCGTCTACTCAATGAAAAATTGAAAAAAATAAGCTCTCTAAGGTACATGAGAATTTCAATGTACCTTTCCCTTGGCTAAAATACAACCCCACTTCATGCAGGGATGCCCTTTGTGAAGCCCATGGGTCATCACGATGGAAGGAGATCCCTATGTAGACTCATGCCTTGATAGAGCACTCATGATTCATGAGGAACCTTCCATGCACATGTTAGCCACCTGCTATGGCGGGGTCATTGTGCTTTGTGAAGTACATTGCTTCACAATGCTATTCTATGCACGACAACCATGCTCCCTGAAGTCCTACTTCGCGAAAGCCTTTTTTTCCTTCACGAGGAACCCTTTCATATTCATTTGAACTCTATTACTAGACTAGGGAACTCTACTTCACAAATCATACCCCTTCATAATGTCCATCCACATTGTGAATCCCCAGAGCTTTGCAAAGCCTTTTCCTATGAACACATTTGCTTCAGAAAACCTCATGTATGACCCTCTAGATTTGTGTGATGTGATTTCAAGGTCCCTTGGGTGGTGTTTCATATTGTGCTGTTTAGCCTCATGCTTCTTCCCATATGCACTCTAATGGCTATTTCTTCTTCACATATCCATGATAACATTAGCCCGTCAATTGATCACTCCATAACACCACCTCACCATGGAATTGCTGATGCATTCCCTTCCCCATGGGTGGGTGGATATTGGTTATGTATATCCTATGGGTGGGGAGTGAATCCTCTTCATCCAAGATACAGGACATTAAACAACCATGTACCATTTTCCTCGGCACATGACAATAAATTGTGGCCTCTTCCTAGGCAATATACATGGGGATCCCCATCTCAGACATTCTCCACACCCACTTGTCTCCACGGGAGTGAGATCTCCCTTACTTGGAATGAAAACCACCTTGCTGGAGTGACATCTGTCCTTGGGGAAGGGCATCCTTCTTGGTATAACCCCTATGCTTTCATATGGGAGGTAACATCCCTTCTCCTCCTCTACTCTTCTATGGCAAATACTTGAGGAGAGATGGTCACATGGACCTTCACTACCCCATCCCTCTCCCTCTGGGATTTCACCATTAGGTATCCACCCTAGAGTAAGTCACAATATATAACTCTTAGGAATGCTGGACACACATAATCCACTATTCCCTCTCTAGGCCGCCAATCACGCTTAATCCCTGTTTTTATTCCTCACAGACACACCTTTCATGGTGGGATCATCAGGTGTATGCTACCTCTTTTTTCTCACACAACGCTTGACACACATGGGATTAGAGTGAGCACCGACCCCAGCATCCTCCTTAGTCCGCCTTAGAGAATACGCCCCAGACCCCCTACCGAACTATGTGGACTTAGATCCTTTCTATTTCCAAGCAGGGTACATAGAATCCACCACGATGTTCAAGCCCAAAACCTACTTGTCCCAACCCTTTCACATCAGTTCACCTTCTTCTCGCATGATGTTAAAAAGTATTCCCATATTGTTCTGCATGATGATAGACGATACATATACGAACTATATGGGGTTTTATCCTTGTTTCCTAGGAAGGGTCTGTAGGAAGCCTCCCTGACGTTCAACCCCAAAAATTGGTAAACATCAGTGTCCCCTTTGTTGGTACCCACATCTCTTGTCCATCCCAATGGCATCAGACTTACTCTCAGGCTGCTAACCACGCATAAGCCCCAACATCATCTTCAGGTCACTTTCTTCTGGGCACAAGCTGATCCTATGCCTCACAAAAAACTACATGGGTTTTGATCCCTGTCTCTTAGGAAGGGTACATAGGAAGCCTCCATGAGGTTCAACCCCAACCAATGGTAAGGCATTATAGTCTCCAAAAATTGTAATAAATTGTAGTCCCCAACAGATGATAATTCGTTGTATTCCCCTTTTTTGGGACCCATATCTCTGATTCATCCCAATGGTGTCAGACAAAATCATGGGCTGAAAACCCTATGTAAGCCTCATCATGTCATGAGGTCACATTCCTCAGTGCACACCTCGATTCCAACCCACATCCTAAACAACATGGACAATGATTCCCTGCTAGAGAGAAATGTAGGAATACTCCTTGAGTGTCAAGACCCTCACCCATGTCTCATCGAAGTATCTCCCTTGAATCTTTGTGTTTTGGGATGGTCATGCCCCAACCTAGAGATTCCAATTCCTTGAAGTCCCATCCATGTGTCCATTCTCATGGGCCTCCTCCTTAGGTGTCCCAATACCCCACTGAACTACACTAAATTTGATTCCCCACAACATGGATACATAGGAAGCCTCTCAGAGGTTCAATCCCAACATCATCGTCGTCTTTACATTAGTTCCATCTCATTATCCATCCACTTCACTCAATCATTCATCATCCATCCTAGTTTTACCTAGGCAACCACATCCTAGTGAGACCATTCCATTCATCCCATCGCTACTTCGTGAAGCATATGAGGTAGATAACAATGCATAATCCCCACACAATCCATAACCATCCAACCAAGAGCGCTCCTCTTACGACAGGCTACTAACCACGCATAAACCCCAGCATGTCACCAGGTTGATGTCCTCTACGCACACCTTGATTTATCACCCCTTTGAACTATGTTGGTTTTGATCCCTATATCTCAATATAGGGTATGTAGGAAACCTCCATGTGGTTCAATCCCAGCTAGTAGAAAACCCTGACATCCCCTTTATATGGACCCAAGAATTCTTGGATCTATCTTAATTGGATGTTTTGATCCACCCATCTAATAAGACTCTCAGGTGTTCCCTTCTGGGGCTGAACCCATCTGATCCACTCCCATCAATGTTTTGATCTGTCTGATCCATCTTCAATAGACATTAAACCAATAACATACCATGTGTTAAACATTGGATGTTGAGGAACACCTCAGATACATACCTGTGGAATATAATTCTCCACACCCAACATGGGATTCCTCAGGATTCTGTGTCCTATAGAAGACCTATCATAAGTGGAAGAAAAATAGACACATTAGTGTTTCAGCACTGAGACACTCTGTTGATGTCCAATGTGACTAATCCCCTGATCAGAGTTTGTCTCCCATACTTGACCCCTTGGAATTTCCTAACAGAAGGAATGTAATTAACCAGCATCCACAAATAAATGGAATTGAGAAGAGTTTCACAAACACCATCTTAATCTTTAAGGGAGACCCAAACTAGCTTATGAGTTCTGAGGAGGAAAGCATGGATGGAGGAACCGAAATCCCATCATCCCATTTTGATCATGGAGGAAACCTCTAGGAATTAGCGATGGATTCCACACTCCATTGGAAAGTGGTATTGTGAGGGAAAAATCAGAACGCCCTCCCAAGATGGATGCATGCCCCAACGAAATTGTCAGAAATAGGGTTCAATTCTTATTCTTTCTCTAAATGGATTATGTGTTTAGGGAATGATGCTTATAAAATCTGTTAATTTTTTTGTGTTATATGTTTTTGAAACTTGATTCTCCTTAATTGGTTATAAGTTTATAAAACCCATTTATCTTTCAAGAGTTCTATGTTCATCAAACATATTTTTATTTCATGTGTTATATTCTTATTGAACATTCATTTTTCATGGGTTATGCTTTGATGAAAATATTATGAAACCTGCCTCTTTTCCACTGGTTATGATATGATTAAAAATTAATGATACCGATTTCATTTAATTGGTTATGATATAACTAATGCTTATGATCTAGTGGAACATATATATTTATGATTTCATTGTGAGATCTATGTGACCTATATCTCCCTCAAAATCATTGGGTAAAGATTAATACCTCATGATACAAAAATTGATGGAATGGGGAGTGAACTTCGTTTAGTAAATGAATTTTTCTCATTAGATCGACTTTAGAGTGAACCTTGACTACTAATATGGCCATGGGAGTGAACCATGACTACTGATATGCTATGGGGAGTGAAATCATTCTAAAAATATGGAATTGGAAGCAATTACTTAAGTGATATGGAAATCATTTTAGATACTTATGTGTCAGCCATAATTCAATGTTTTATTTCTATATTAAGATTTCATATATTATACTGTTGATTCCATTATAATTTGTGTCTCATGATCAGAAAATATTTATTCCATTATTCATGTCTATGATCTTTGTAATATGAGGTATGACATTATAATGTCATGACTCACTCTCATACCCATATCCTCATGTTTATGCTCCCATATCTCAATTGTTTACCCCTAATGAGCATCTGATCTCAGCCATTTTTTATGTTTCCATTCCCCATGTTATGAAGATACTTATTATTTATGATGTGTCTAAGAAGGGTTATTGACATGAATAACTTATTAAGAGATAATATAACTCACTTATTTACATGTGTTTATGATTCAATTTTTTCAAAGGCACTTGACTAGTATAGTTTTTGGATGTCTATTTGTATAATTTATTAAGTATTCCAAAAAATGATTTATTGTTAAGGTATGTTAGATTAGGTTCTCTATAGTTGGTATTAGAGAATATTTCTAATTATCCTTTATAAAACATGATGATAAAATATTATTGAGAACCCTAAGGACATGTCTAATGATAAATCTAAGGATAAAAATTAGTGTAGGAAAATGTCCTTGAATTTTGGTAAAGGATACAACGAATGGTGTCCAAGTAATACATACGTGTTTGGATACTACATATGGATGTGTATCTAACAAATATTTATATAGGTGTAGTAACCCTAGAAACACCATATTTATCTAGACTTGATCAGTAGTTGGTGCACAACAATGGGCCTTACTACACACCTGGTTTGACACTCATAGGGGATACACTTTGTGAATTAACTAACTATTTATGGTGAGTCATGAATTATTTAAAAAAAATATAGCTATGGATAACCTAGGATAAACCTAATTTGTCATATATTAAATAAGTAATTATAATTTAGACATATTATATGTCGGTTTTTCATGATTATTAGGTTTCCCACTGTGATTTTTTTCATACTCTATGATTTTTTGTTGTAGTAATTATATGTAACCTAATGGAACCTTGTCAAAACTGAGTGGGATGTAAAATTTAAATGATTTTTCTCTTGAGAATCCAAATTATATGGGTGATGTATTGTGAAATATCATTTCTATTATTATTCAATATTTTTATTCATGGAGTCATGCTAGGCTTCCAAATGAGAAAAGTAGGGAACAACATTCTTTTGATTCCATTTTGGGGAAAGGACCAACATCATTCAATGATTCATCTAATAAACTTGTTGATGAACCATGGATTAGTACCACTGAAAAATATATTCTCCATTCTCCATAATTCAAAGCACGATAAAGTCATTATTGATAATTATCAGATTTAAGGCGAAGCATAACAGTGTAGGAATCTAGTCAACAATATTAGGTGAAAAGATGAAATTGAATACATGTATTGGGAAGAGTTTCTAAACTTATTTTTAAATAAGTGATTTCATCATATTTTTTATAAAAAAATTAGAAAGATTTCATTGAGTTAAATAAAAGGGATGATGAATCTGTAGGTATCTACGAGGATAATTTCCCAAGTCAAATGACATACACTTCTGGAATTAACATCCAAACCAAAAATAATGTTGATATATTATTGAGTGGATTAAAGCCATGTGTCGTAAGGGTGTTGGAAAAAAGATACATTAGCATCAATAAGGGTATTGTGTGTTGTGGAATCAAGGTTGAAATGGAGGTTGGATTTACATATCAATATCAAGGATCTAAAAAAGGAATCTCGATTTCAAAGGAAAATATAAAAACCAAAAATAGTAGAATATGATATTTACTTTTTGATGTAAGTGTGGAAGTAAACATTGTGGATGTTGAATTATGTGTTCTAATAAATGTTTTATGTGCATAAAAGTAGGTTATCAATAATTTTATTATTGAGGTGAGGGGGAGAATTTTGATAACAATGAGAATGGAGAGAAAACATCATGGAAAACACTTCCCCTACATCAGTTATACAAGTTTAATGATAATGGCAATTATGGTACCAATTTTCCAAACATGAGGGTTGGTGATGATGATCGGCATCAACAACCTCTTAATATATGGGACAAGGGGTAATCTCATGTAATCACTATATCTGATGATTAGTGTGATAACTATATGGTGAAAGGAACATTTACCATCCACTCTATAAATACTAATGTATAATTTGATTTATGTTCTACAAACTCATTCTTATCTAAAGAATTTTCAACGGGAATTAAGATTCCACCCAAATGATTATATATGGAATTAGCTGTGAAAACCGTTAATGATATGATGATTTCAACTCAATTATATGGATTCTCTCTAATTGAAATTCGAGTGAATTCCATTATTGAAAATATCTTTATATTTTATTTTATTGATTTAGACGTCATCTTAGGCACATATTGGATTTCAATTCATAAATTCGATAGAAAATGTCAAATAAGGGATGTTATGGGTCATATTGCAAACCAAACCATGATAATATATCAATGTGACAATATGTATGATCTTCCAATATAGATTGCATCTGGTGTTTGGTTCTTAATTCCCATTAATAAGGGTTTTTTATTTCAATTGGTTGGAGAGATAATCGATATCGACAATATGACTATATTCTAAGACATTATGGAAGTATTAATGGAATATTTTCCTATCCTTCCACCAAAACATGATGTTGATTTCTCGATATAGTGCAAGAATAGTTCCACACCCATTTCAAATAATCCCTAAATAATGGACCTATTAGAGTTGTAGTAATTGAAGGAAAAACTCCAAGAAACCCATGATAAGGGATTCTTTCGGCAAAGTGTTTCACCTTGGGTTTCAACTATTATTTTTGGTGAAAAATAAATATTGATCAATGTAACTCATCATTGATTATCAGGAGTTTGAAAATATCACAATAAATAATAAATTTCCCATTCACCTTACTGGTAACTTTTTTGATCAAATGTGTGGAGGTCAGTAATTTTCCATGACTTACCTTTATTCAAGATATCACCAATTTAGGGACACAAAAGAGGATATAACCAATAATTTATTCTATACATTGTATATACACTGTGGATACATCGTTATTATAATTAATTTTACTGATTCATATGTTATATTAATGTATTTGATGAATAGATTCATTAGAGATTACCTTGATCAGTTTTTGGTAATATTTATAGATGATATTATTATATATTCAAAGAGTAAGGAAGAAAATGAATATATTTTTAGAGTTGTACTAAAGGCCGTAAATCAGGATAAGATATATAAAAAATCTATAATGTGTTAATTTTGGATGAAAAAGGTTTCAATTTTGGGTCACATAATATCATAATATGTTGTTGAAGTAGACCCATCGAAGACTGAGGAAATTGAATGTTTCCCTAGACTAACCATGGTGAAAAATATTCATAGTTCTCATGGTTTATCTATATATTATTGATGTTTTATGGATAATTTCTCATTACTATAAAATCCTCTAACAAAATTAACTTGATGGGGTTCCATGTTCCTTGGGAAAAATGAATGTGAGGAAAATTTCAAGGAACTGAAAAGAAGGTTAGTCGGCACACCTATTCTAAAAATACTTTGTAGTGGAGAATGGTTTGTAATCTACTGTGATGCATCCATTAGGGGGTTAGTATGTGTCCTTATGAATAATAAAAGAGTCATATAATATACAATAGAACAGTCAATTGTTAATGAAAAAAGTTACCCAACTCATGATTTGGAGTTTTCTATAGTAACTATTACATTAAATATATGAAAGAATTATCTTTATGGATAAAATTGTGATATATATACCAAATAGAAAAGTACCAAATATATATTCACACAAAATGAGTTTTACATGGACCAGAGAATATGGTTAGAGGTGATACATGATTATGGATTCTTAATACATTACTAACATGGGAAAGAAAACAAGCTGGCCAATAGTTTGAATCGAAAGGATCTTGCTAGTTTATCTATGATGAGGATTGAAAAAGATCCAATATTTTTGGACTTACAAAGGATATATAATCAAATATTTAAATACAGGGAAGAATATTATCATTATTAATTTAACGTTCAACCCTCCATCCATGTGAATATTAAAGAGGAGTAGAAGGAAGAGGTGGAGATGAAAAATAATGTTTGATATGTTCCAAAGTTTATCCTTGATCAAGATGGAATGGTAAGATTTAGGATCTTTGCACATGTTCCTTAAAAATTATATTTAAGGAATGAAATATTAAAGCTCATAGTTTATCACTCTCTCTTCATCCTAGAAGAATGAAGATGCATAAATGTTTTAAACAATACATCTGGTGGGATGGAATAAAGAGGGATATCACAAGGTTCATATCTTGGGGCTCGGTATTCACGAATGTTAAGGCTGAAAGGAAAAGGTCTAAGGGGATGTTTCATCCATTACCTATAATAGAATAGAATTGCGGGAACATCACTATGGATTTTGTTTTTTGACTCCTTGAAAACACTAAAGGGTTTAATGTTATATGGGAGGTAGTTGATCTTTTTAGAAATTCAGTACACTTTAGTGCTATAAGATAAGAATTATATCTTGATCACCTTACCAAAATATACATTAAGGAAGTGGTAAGACTTCATGGAGTGACACACCCTACTGTATTTGATTGGGATTAGAGGTTTACCCAAAAGTTCCATTGAAGACTTTGACATTAAGTAGATACGTAATTGTGTTTTATCACTTTTTTCATCCTCATATGGATGGTTTGTCTAAATAAAAAATTAAATCAATAAAGGATATGTTTAGATTTATTTATTTGGATTTCAAAGGTGGTTGGGATCAACACATTCCTCAGGATGAGTTTTCTTAAAATAATAGCTTTCACTCTAGAATTTATATGTTGCCTATTGAATCACTATATGTGATGAAATGTATATCTTTAATATTATGGGATGATGTTTGGGAATGAAAGAAATTGGGACCTGAGATAGCTAATGAAGTAGAATAGAATGTTCGATATATTCATTATCATATCAAGGTAGCTCAAAGTTAGAAAAAAAAATTTTGTTGATAAACGACAGTGTGATCTAGAATTTTATGTTTTTAAGAAGTTTTTTCTTTGAATATCTCCCTAGAATATGGTTATGAGATGCATAAATAATGGGAAACTCATCCATATGTATATTGGTCACATTGAAATTCTTGAAAGAATAGGGATGTTATCCTATTTCATGGATATTCATCCAAATATTTCTCAAGTCCACTATGTGTTACATTTATCTCTCCCATTGAAGTAATTACCTAACCCTTCACATGCACTAAACTCGTAGGATATACCACTAGAGCATGATCATTTGTATGAGGAACAACTAGGTAAAATTATGAAATGAAAAAAGAAAGTTCTATGAAAAAGGACCACTCACCAGGTCAGTGTTTTTTGGAGTAATCATAGTTAGAGAAATCTATGTAGAAACACGGGGATATTATGAGGAACAAGTATCCTTAGTTGTTTGTATCATAATGACGAATTTAGAGGGATAAATTCATTTTAATTGTGGTAGAATTCAACAACCTAAGTATTTATGATCCTATTATTTTGAATAAATTATATTTTAATGTATATCAATAAATTTTACAAGGTATGCTTTCTTTATATGGTACAATGAGTTATTATTTTTCTACATGAAACACCGACATTAATTGCTTTACATGCAACACAAAGTTTCAACGAAACAAAATTTTATTACTATAATTATTTAAGTGACATAGTTATAATATTTCCATAAAACATATTAATATGAATATTAATAACTTATTGTTAATTTTTATTTATAAAAGAATTATATAAATAAAACTTAATGATAATGAGAAATTATTTTTTTAATTAAAGTATTTATACATATCAAAATGAAATTTTCTTAAAAGAACTTCTTTTTATGCCCTGATGTAAACTATAATAGTAATAATTTCAGAATATTTTAAAAACTTATTTTTATAAAATAAACATTTATTTTTAATTAATTATTTCAAAATTAGTTTACCGTAACTTTTTGATCTTTTTCTAAAAAACACAATTTTAGATAAATAGAGAAATCCACATTATTTTAATTCAAGACTGATTTATCATATGATTAATTTATATTATTAAAGTATAATTTAATTTGGTTTTATAGAGTTCTTTGGTTAATTTTTTAATAATTAATAAAATTTCGTAATTTAAACTAATTTAAAATTGAAATTTGATAACAAAACATTCCAAACTTTAAAAATGTTTTCTTAGAAAACTCATTGTTGCAACATGTATGTAGGATTAATTTTATATTAATTTGTACCACTTATTTGATTATAATTTTGATGATTAGAATAAATAACTATGATAAACCTAATTTATAATTTTTATAAAATTGAACTTATATTCTGACAAAAAATACTATTTAATGTTATTAAAATTAGTTACAATGATTAAAAGAAAAATTATCGCAATAAAGGACTAAACCATAAAAATAAATCCCTAAATGAATAAGAAAATTTTCCAAAATCCATTGGATGTTCATATTTAGATCCCATAATCCCTTTTCTCAGTCAGGGACCATTTTGGATCTACATTTTATCGAAAAATTGGGGGTATAATTCCCTTTTTAAAAATTTAAAAGAATATAAATCATCCTCCACTATAAAAAATCTCAACCCTCCAACCTATCCACAAATATCATTTCCTTATGATCGTATAAAATATTCTCAAATAACATCCCAAAATCAATTTCTTAATAATATAACTCTTTTGGGTATAAATTCATCCTAGGAAGCCCTTTGGTGCAAACTAAAAGGTGTTATCCAAAGAATATTTTACATTTATCATCAAGATCATCTATTTTATTTTCCATAAACAACCAGTAAACTATTCTTATTACATTATTAAACAATAAAATAAATAAAATAAATATCCTAAATATTTATATATGTTTTATTTTTAGGTTTTGGACCTAAATGATGCATACTTCCATCAAATGGGCAATGAACATACCATCCTTTTGTATGGGGAACTACCACCTCTCGAAATGATAAAGTTAGTTTTTACTTTATACCTATAATTGTTGGGAATTATAATGGAAACCCTATTTTTATATTATATATATATATATATTATATTTATGATTTATTTATGATTATTTAATTACTAAGTAAAACATTCATCCTTGTTTGTTTATATATGATAACATCGATTGTGGCTGTGTGAATTACTGCCTTCATAAAGTGATGCGATTTTCACACTTTACATTAAATGTTTTAAGTATAAGATTAGTAAATTTATATGATATATTAAATAATAATTATTCTGGAATGATAAAGAAAATATATATATATATATATATATATCTACATTCATATATTTCATATATTTTCTTTCATTCAAAATGATAATTAAATGGAATCAATGTTCATGCATACGTATAGCCTACTGTATCCATGAATGGTGTAATAAATTTTATATTTCTATCATTTATATATTACTATAAATATTTACATAATTAACATATATGATATTTATATCATTTTTTGCATTATTTAAATGAGTTAATTGTGATTTAATTAAGCAGATGAAGAATAATAAGTCAAATCTTGTACAAAAAACAAATCGTAGATTATCCGAAATGTAAAATTTACATGGAAATATTAATAAGAAGATAAAATAAATCCATATATGGTATTATATAAAATAATATTTTTTATATGGTAGATTTATATAAAAAAATCATATTTATTTTATAGGAGGATTTAATGAGTACGAATAAATTCAAGACATAAGTTTTGTGGATTTCTGGTCTCACTTTAATTTTTGTGATATTATTCATTATCCACCAATTATTTATTTTTTGTGGTGTATATACTACCCATGAATATATTATATTATTTTTATCCTTAAATTTATGTGTATCTATATATCAATTTTCTGATTTCTATTTCTTTTAGTTTATTTATCAAAAATCCCAAAATTGGTAAAGTAGTTTTATCTCAATTTTCAATCACTGAGACACATGTCAGGATATGCACATATGTTATTATATGAGGTGTATAAATTGTTCAATGACATGTTATATTATGAATCTCCTTTATTTAAGATATTTTAATCTTTATTTAATCTATTTTTATTACAAGTGGTGTATGATTCAATGTTACCATGTAGTATATGTGTATTGAAACAATCTCATCATTTATCGATATTGTTCATGATTATGATTTCATTGATGAAATATTATGATCTATATTTCAATAAAAATAATAAAATATTTTATCTTTTGGATAATCATGATATTTTGAAGTATTAGTAAGATTTTACCACTATTTTTTACTAATGATAATTAAAAAATTGATTTTATTAAATTCTAATCTCACTTCTATTTTTCGTCAGAAATTTTCATTAGTCAAAAAAACATTCAATCAAAAAATATTCAAATATATTTTTAAAATGTTATTTTTAGACAATTTTCGAAGAACGAGGACCTTAATTTTTTTTTAATATTAAATTATATGTTTTTGAATATACTATTAATGAAAAGTATTTTTAGATATGTTTTATGTTTTTAAAAATCATTTTCCAAAGGGTGAACGAAATTTTCCTCAAGAAATGTTTTTAAAAGAATATTCCATATCATTTTCCATCTAATATGCCTTTAGTTGGTGTTACTTATACCATTCTAGTAAATGATCCAATGGTTCCATTAAAATTCATTCTCTGAATGGTTTATATTTTTATTAAATGATTATTTCGAAACCTATTTCTCATTCATAAGATATATGTTTATAAAAAAAGATTCTCATTTGTGGGTTATATGTTTATGAAAAAAATTAATATTTAATGTTTTATATTTTTATGTAACCCATTTATCTTTCGCATGTAATATTCTTATCAAACACTCATATTTTCATGGATTATTCTTTGATGAAATAATGTTGAAACATGTCACTTTTCCATAGGTTATGATATGATTACATGGTTTTCATACCAATTTCATTTCATGGGATATGATATGATGAATGTTTAATATCTAGTATTCCACATATTTATGATTTTGTTATGAGATGGGTGGACCAATATCACCCTCCAATACATTGGGTAAATATTTATATCTCTTTAGATATACATGGCAAGAATGCGGGTGAACTCGCTTTAGAAAAATATGTTTTCCACAAAGATGGTTTTAGTAGTGACGATTGACTACTATATTAGTAAAGGGAGTGTAATATGAATACCAAGATGTTATGGGGACTTAACTCATAATACTAAGATGTCATTGGATGGAATTCCTTGACTACAATGGAAGTCATATTATATGTTTATGTGTCTTCCAAAATTCTATGTTTTATTCATATGTTTTGATTTCTAGTCTTATGATCTACATTTCCTTATGGTTCATGTCCTAGGAATTATCAATAGTTTTTCTATGATTCATGTTTTTTATCTTTTGTGTGCAGGGTATGATCTTTTAATGTCATTATCAAGTTCTAGAGCCTTTTTCTCATGTGCCCACTTATATATCTCATTTTATTACCATTTTTGAGCATCTGAGAACACCCTTTTCTTGATTCATTTCCACAGGTTATGAAGATACTTATTAAGTATGGTGTTTCTAATTAGGATGATAGTTGCGAATAACCTAATGGGATATTATATATCTCAATTATACATGTGTTTATGTGTCCGTGTTTCCAAAGGAACTAGACTAATATGGTATGTGGGAATATATTTGTGTAATGAATCATGTATGTTAAAAAAATGGTATAATGATAATGTAAATTATGAGATGGTCTCTATATCCATAGATGTGAAATTATCATGTTTCCAGTGGAAGCTCAATTTGGATGTGATATGAATGGGAATGAATTTTGTTTTCTTGAACTCATCTTAAATTAGCTTTCACCACAAGTCCTCTATCATAATTACCGTTTGAAGCATCCACTAAGCCATCCAAAGAGTGGGAAAGATGAAATCAGAAGATGGATATAGTTGGTACCAAAAATCCTTCCAACGATACTCCCTTTCTATCCCCCAAGGTCACTTTCTAGACCCTTCACCTTCAGGGTTGGGGGTGAGACTACCCCTTGAGATGTCCCCACTACAGTTCTATCTCGAGCTACACCAGATGCCTATCTCTCCCCTCGGGGGGAAGACTACCCTCACAAACTATTCCCCAACACCTCACTCACCTGTTTGAACACTTGAATACATTTCCAAAAGTTTGCCTCTGGATATGCTGCCACTCAGTTTTTATCATAGTCTGTCAACAGCCCATCATTGAAATTGGTTGGAAGAAGCAAAATTATTTCCCATAATCCTTTATTCACCAGGATACATCATAGTTGATGAAGGATACAAGGGTATTACTCTTCAAGGACCCCCAATTAGAATCTATTTGTCTCTCTTGGAATTCACCCAAACTTCCTGGTGATGTGGAACTATGTTTATGGATAACTAAAGACATGGATTTTGAGCCTAGATACCAGTACTCAACTTATAAAAAATTTCACTTAATACTTATATTCTTGTGATCCTTGTATTATGTCCACCATTTCACCAATTGGAGTTGATAAGGGATAGAATTTTATGTTTTCATGGTTATTGATCCAAACATTGATCAAGAACTTCTGAAAAATTACGTGTCAGACTACATCAATATTTAATAGAGACAACCAATGGCTAGTTTTTTAAGGGATGATATCATTTATAAATTTGTAACTCCCTTGGTGCATTGTGATCTAACCATGTAAAAATTGGAATGGTCCATTGATTCTCCTCACAATGCTTCCCCTCGCAATGTGGCCTAATAGGCTCTAGAGCTAGTCTATTATTGGCACCCCCAAGTTAACTCTAATTTGGATTTTAAAGTTTCCACCATCACCATTGTCCCTAGGCGTATTCCCATCCGCATGTACTGGTCTAGATGTAGCAAGACACTTTGGAATTTGGCATATAAAGAAGTGTTGGCGACTAGTGGATCCCAACCATCTACCATCCTATACCACCATTTGTGAAATTGTACTTTTTTAGGGGCAAATAGTATGATCTGGATTTCCTCTTATGCAATTATATTGGGAATTATTTTCCTCAATACGGCACCATAACATTCGAGTATATCTTCCAAAACATGTCAAACCATGACATTAAAAGGATGTGTTTATAAATTCAAGGGAATTAAATAGTTTTTTATTCCTATACTCTAGAAGATGTTTCATTGATAGTGGATCCTATTTCCTATTTTTACATATGTTCAATGATGGAAGGAACTCATCATACTAAAATTGTTCTAGTGGAATGACACTGATGTAGTTTATGTTCCACATGATATTGTTGACTTCTCCATGGTGGAGATGAAATGTATTTGTATCTAGGGACCCTTGGATAAGGAGACCTGGAACTAGCTCCTATTAACTGTAAAATAGGAACTGTGACATCCACACCAACACATATAGTCTGATGTGGCATAACTCAACCACACGTAATCTAGTCACGGGTAGTGCACATAGTATTCCCATTCCCACTCACTGGTGAAATTTCCTCCCAATCGTAAGTCCTTATCCCCAGGGCAACCTAAGATATTATACTGTATGATTCTTTAGAAGATAGTTGTGTAGTGGGATTGGAATTATTATTCCTATGGATGCTCCCCTATGACCATCATTTCCATCCCATTCAGTCCATAAATGAAAACAACCTTGTTCTCCCTTGAAATATGTTCATGAATTAAAATGTTCTATTTATTACGATCATGTATGCATTTGAACCATGATCACAGTGTTTCAACCCATAAGGCTGGGATGATAACCTCATGGATCAAATGAAACTTCCATAACAATAGATAGTCACTCATTGGAGAGATTTTCTATGCTTCTATCGGCATGACCTATGGTATTTGATTGTCCGAAACAACCCTCCTAGATCGAGGGACATAAAGATTGCCTATCATTTCAACTATCTGAGTAGCGATAACAACTTTAATATTAGTAGGGCTCTACTGGTCTTTCATTTAAGATAATTTTGAATAATCCAAAGAAGGTACATATAAGAAGGATATTTCAATGTGAAAGGAGCTTGGTTGGTTGCAAGTCTAGCTATATTTGTGCCAGAGCAGCATTTGGTATATAATTAAGATGGGATAAATAAGAATTCAATGCGAAGGAAGCAGTTGTGGCTCAATTGTTTCACACAAACATGAATACTTACTTATCATAGAGAAAATAATATTATCATACAAAAATTCAAAAATAATGTACAAGGGAACCCTCCACCAATTTCCTGGCATGGATGATGAGTTTTCATGCATGCATAAACACACTGCATTCAAAATAATATTTTCTTTTCAGCTACAAAAGGACATCCTTCTCATTAAAATTTCCCACAGTACCCAACCTTATAGTCCACACTCATCATAGACTATTAGGGGAACTTTTTTTCCCCAAAATTCTATATAAAGTAGTACATGGATAAATTTTTGAAAAATGAAGATGTTGTCCAACTTTATGGACCACTCTGGGAGCAACATGTGTGGACCACACAAGTTTCATCGCATGCGTGAAAGCCCAAAATATGGGAAAAAGAATTCTTTCACTGAAAATAAAATGACATATATCCTTCAGTTCCTGAATGCCTCTTGATCATACAATGTATCTTCATTCTTGATATTAGTTTTTTTGTGAATGGAAACCCAATCTATATCCACCACTATTGTGTGCCAAAGGCGATGTCAAAAAATTATCTTCCACAGAGGGTCACTGAGGAAATGGATGAAACTGAGAATAATAACTCTTCCATGATCTGAATATTTATTTCCCATCATTAATGATTTCAAACACAAATATAAGCTCTCAGCTTGGTTTAGTGTTATCCTCTAGAAGAACAAGTGTCTCTATTCTGTATGTTTGAATAATCTTTGTTGCAATCATGAAAGCATGGCACACTCAAGTTTGAAAATATTGAGTGACTGGTTCACTGTGGGTCCCCCACTGGCATGACCCACATTTGAATAATCATCTCCCAAATTTTTTCATTCAATTTTGTGTGCAGACAAGCCACCATCATGCGATCAACCCATTACCTACACACAACATCCAATCTGGTGCATGCCTTCCCCCTTTTCCTTAATGTCCTAACTCGGTGATGAGATGATGGATCACAATATTATTCTTTAAAACACTGTAAACATGCATGAATCAAATTCAGGGTCCCATACCTGATGTCTCTTATGCCTCCACAACACCTTCTCTTATGAATGGGTACTCTAACCCAAGTTACTCCCATGAACATGGACTCTAACATAGGCCTCCTGATTGAACAATCCTAAAAATTGTTAAAAAATAATAATTACTAAAGTCATTCACCTATTAAGGGTGATAGTGTTATGTTTATGTAATCTTAAGGGGTAAAGAGTGACTCTACTATGTCTGAGATGCATGTCACAAAATTCCCTAGAACCACATCATTCTCATGTGATCTTAAACTGCATAAATAAATACTCATCACATGAAAAAAAACAATACTCTTAACCTGTGTGGTGAATATATTATTCCTCGTGGCTAATTGGCAGGGAACATCCCCACACCAACTCACTCAGGGTATCTTCCATGTGTAAGACCGACACCTTTTCACTCATGGAATTCTCATTGTAATCCCTGCAAACCATGTTCCAAATTTACATGATGATCCATGTATGACTCAGAGGGAATGAGATCCACCTCCCATGGAATTAAATACTGTACAAGAATCTTTCACATATAATTCCAACACCATCCTTATTGATGATTATTTCGACACCTGAGGGTTAGGTCTACTGATTTCAATTTTTCTCAAAATGGGCATAACTCATGCGGTAATATATGTTTTTAGATATAGTGACATCCACCCCATATCCTCTATGGGAATCACTTATGCATAATCTCTATGAACATCAGTATTCCCCCATGGTCCACTTCCTCAAGTAATCTCAAATGACATGCTCCTTGGGACACCTCCTTAGTTAGAAGACCCAACATATTCCAAAGTATGTGGGATTTCTTTCCAAAAAAATTAAGGTACGTAGGAATCCACCGTCAGGTCCCATCCCAATATACACATCAATACATATTTTTTATAGGCCACATACTTGGTAAGATCACACCCCACACATGGGAGACCACATATTTTTGAGGTCCCTCACACATCTTCAATGTGTAAACCCCACACTCTCCAATCAAGAAAAAATATCATGTGAAGGGAAGATTCCTCATAAAATCCCCACACCATCCCTCATAGAAACTCCCTTCACGACATGATAATCCTTATAGAATGATGGAAAACTACATGGAATGGTCCAGTCACATGAAATTCAACTACAACCTAAAACTATGTGGGTTTTGATCCATGTCATCTTTGTAGGGTATGAAATATTCCTATGTCAGGTTGAATTCTGATCAATAGTAAAAATAGTTTCTCCCTCATAGGGATGGACCTTCGTGATCCACCTCCCTGGGTCTTTCTATCAACCTTTAGGGTGAGTCGTATTCCCTTTATGGGACACACTTCATGGATCTTCCCCCATAGGCATTATGATCCATCCCCAAATAAACTAACATTTTCGTTTATAGGGACATACCTCCCTGATCAACCTCAAGGGATGTTATGATAATCCATCATAGAGTGACATCTTACCTTTATGGGACACACCTTTTGGATCCACCCCCATGGGATTTATGAACCATCCCCCAGTAAACCATGGTGCTCCATCCTTGGGATGTACCTACCAGATCCACCTCCAGGGGTGTTCTGATCAATATTCATGTTGTGGAATATTACCTTTATGTGAACAATGATTTGGATTATCCCCCTTGGGTGTCCAGATCAATTCAATAGTAAACCAAAGTGCTCCCTTGAATGTATGCACCCCATGATCCATGTATATGGGTTTTATTGATCAAACATCATGGTGCGACATCTTCATTTTATGGGATACACCTCCCGGATCCACTCCCATATGAAATTATGATCTATCCACATTCATGGTGTGAAATGATCCATTTATGCGACACACCTCACAGATATGTCTATATGTGGCATTCATATCCATCCATTAGTGATCTTCCAGGTGTACAAAACCCTCCGAGGGATGCACCTCCTTGATGTTTGGATCAATGAACTCTGTCTCCAAAATATATTAATCTTGTGAACCCAAATACATATCTCATGAAAATCAAGGGATGCTTGAGGTGAATTCATTAGGATATATGCACCTATGAAGTCAATGACCTCATGAAATAAATAGTATTCATTGAGTAAAAACCATGGAAGATATAAAAATCAGATGTTAGATACCTTGTGATTAAGAAACGATGCCTTGGGGTACATGCCTAAGATGCATCCTTGATATTCCCTCCTATGAGGAAGAATATAGGTGGACAATGTTCCTTGATTCCAATCATTCCATCGATGCACAACATCACTATTATCCTAACTAGAGGTTTCATCTTTTTCAATACCCACTGAAATGTCCAAATATAAGAAATGTAATTAATAATTTTCTATAGAGAGGTGGAACAAGGAATGATTTCAATGTATATTAATTACCTCAATGAGGGGGACCAAAACTAGGATACATGTTCAATGTAAGAATATATGGAAGGAGGGATTGACATCCCATCAACTCATTTTGATCAAGGATCCAACATCATCGATGAATGTGATGAAATATACTTTCCTTTGGAAATAGGGAATACATGGTGAAATGCATGCCAACACAAATTCAAATGTAGGTAGAGGCCCCAAAGAAACCATCCAAAATAAACATAGGTGAAATTAATTCTCTTGAGTATCTTTTTGGATTTGATGAATCTGAAACTCATCATTAAAGGGAATCTAAGAGAGGCCCCAAGAAGTTGATAAGATAACTTAGTATTTGGAATTGTAAGATATTCTCTTAATGGAACGAATCACCTCTATAACTTTTATTGTCAAGGAAATAGTGGGAAGAGAACTAAGGGTAGTGGGAATTTATATGATAAAAATTTTATATTATAGTCACACCAATGTGGAATGATGGACCATAAAAGTACTCAGTTTCTATAGCCCACATTGGAGGGTTATCCTTGAAACAGGATGGGTCATCTCTATATGTTTTAGGATCATCTTACAGTAGAGCAGTGATAGTGGTTCATTATAGGTACTAATGTCTGGGAAAGACTCAGATACTCCTTATTAAATAGTTATAATGAGTTTCATATTCTTTAAGGTTGTGGAAAGGGATGTTGTACACTAGTGGAAGAGCATCAATACCAGGAAACGAAATAGATTTGGAGAGTCAGATTATATACCAAGGCAAATGGTCTAGTAAGATGCTTTCTATGTATAACAATTTGAAAAGTGTGGATGTAGGATCCTATATTATCAGAGGTATGGTTCTTATATCATTTATTCTTTCTTGTTGGTTTGATATAGGAGCCCCAAATTTCTTGGTATCTTATATTTTTTCAACTATTTTTGTCTTGGATGTGGAATCATTGGACGGTGTTCTGAAAATAAATACATCATTGAGATTATTGGATGGGATATCAAATGTTTTAAGGTGTGTTCTCTTAAAATTGGTGGTTACCATTTCTTTTGGAACCCGTTTATAATGGAAATGGAAGGTTTCAACATGAATCATGGTTGGAATTCGATATTACTATACAAAGATCATATTGACTATAATATGAGGAGAGTTACCTTTAAACTACTATAATGAGATAATTATTCACACTAGGGTGTGTGGGATCTTCAAGCATATTGTGAATGACCAATTCAGTGCATATTGGTTATCCCATGGCCCAAATCCCATGTATCTCTTTAGATGATGATGGAATGAAAAATGATAATTTCCGACCAGTGTTTGATCATTTTTAGAATGTTTGTCCTAAAAAGATTTATACCTTACCACTTGATAAAGAGACCGAGTTCATGATTGAGTCAGTGCCAAGGGAATATCCAATTCCTATTATATTTTCTATAATGGAACCTGAAGTAAATTAGAAATTGAAATATATATTGGAAGATAAATAAGGTAAAGGTTTCATAAAGCATAGTATATATCCATGGGGTTATTCTATTATTTTTTTCATGAATGTTAATGGGAAATAACAGTATTGTGTGGATTATTAGATGTTGAACCATATGATAATCATTAAATGGTATCCACTTACCCATATCAAAAATCTATTTGTTCAGTTGAGAGTTGAGTATATATTATACAAGATTTATTTGAGAATTGGATACCATTAGATAGGGGTGAATGTATTAAACATTCCTTGTTTTAATTTTCATAGCATAATGACTTATATGGGATTGTAGTGATGTCATTTGGTTTGATGAATTCACTAGTGGAAATCATGGCATTGATGAATTGAAACTTTTATTATTTTATAGATCAGGTTGTGTTGGATTTTTATAATTACATCATGGTGTACTACCAATCTATAGATGATCATTCACAATATATTGAAATCATTTTTATTACACTGAGATATCATCGTCTTTACTCTATGTTAACAAAATACTATTTCTGGATTGATAAGGGTCACTTCATGTGTCTTGTCATCTAAGAGGTCATATTGTCTATGGTCCAAAATAATATTGCATCCATGGTATCTTGGGAGTGACCTAATAATTTCTTTATTATTTTTTTCTATGTTTAGATAGTTATTATCAGTGCTTTATCTAAGACTTATCCCATCTATAAGCACTGATGTCCCAGATGACTAATAATGGGGTAAAGTTTGTATAGTTGGATCCTAGCAAGATATATTTTTCTGGAGCTAAAGAGTATTCATGTCTTAATAGCTATAATCACATTACCAATTCTGGGTAAAGAATATAACATGTACTATGATGCATCCAGATTTGGACTTGGAGCAGTTTTGATGTAGGAGGATCGAGTAGTTGTATATGTCTCTTAAAAACTGAGACTGCATGCGATGAATTAACTTTATGATGATCCATAGTCTTTAGTTGTTCTAAAAACCCTAATATGTAAGAGACCCTATCATTTGGATGATATTTTTATGGTATAAACAAACCATAAGAGGTTCAATTTTATCAATTATCAGTGGGACCTTAACCTTCAATTGAGGAGGTGGGTTGAGTATCTGTTTTCATTCAGCTTCAAGTTGGATTACATACTAAGAGGGTTCAATGTATTGACAAATTACTTGAGACAAAATACATATATTGGGATATTGTGGATGTATTACTATGATTCTATTTTGAGGACACACTTCACACAGACGAATCAATATGTTCATGAGTCCTAAGGAGAAGTACCTCTGACTTCAACATCTGTCGTACTTTTTCTTCTATAGTAGATCAAGACTGAATAGTTATAAAATATGGAGGGATTAGATTTGAGGGAATGTTTATTTGATTGAAAACCACATTCATAATTTTCAATTTCAAGAGAAAGTAATATTCTTTTCCATAACTGATTATGAATTCCTTCAAGATTAAACAAGGAGTAGTTTATGTAGTTTCATGCTTCTAGATGTGATGTACATCCTGGGGTGACAAAGATGTATCATGATCTATATAGTCAATATTCGTATTCAGGGATTAAGATTGAGGTTTTAGGATTCATGAAGAAACACTTCATTTATCAGTATGTGAATACTAAGAACCAGAGGCATGTTGGGATACTATAGCCTCTTCCCAGTCTAGAGTGGAAATGTGATTAAATCACTACAGATTTTGTGATAGTATTACCCAGTAGACCTCATAGGAATGATGACACATAGGTGATCATGGATAAAATAATGAAGTTATCTCAATTATATCCTATCAAGGATACTTTCATCAGTGGTGATCTGGGTAGTATTTACATGTGATAGATAGTTCAGTATACTAGTGAATGAGAAGTATAGTTTCTAATTTAGATCCCAACGTAATGTCAGAATTTTATAAATATTTTTTAATGTATTTGGGGTTGAAGGTTCTTTTTGGAACAACTTAACATCCTCAAACTAACACCCAATCTAAGTGGACTATTCAGATTTTGGAGGATATCTTATGCGAATATGTCTTGGATTTTTGTGGTTTATGGGAAGAACATATGTAACTCCATAACTTTTCATATAATAAATGCATAAAATATTTGATCTAGATGGTACCTTTCAAGGATTTGTATGGTAATTCATTTTATTCACCTATTTTTGGTTTGAGGTAGGAGAGTTAGGGTTTATTGGAAATAGTCTGGATCATGAGACATCAAAGCATGTTCAGTTGACCAAGAAGCGATTGGTGACTGCAAATAATAAAAATAAATCTTATTCTAACCATAAGAGGAAACCTCTAGAGTTTCATGTTGGTCATCATGTTTTTATTCAGGTGTCTCCTAGGTTATATAAATTTTATATCAAGACACATGGAAAGAAAGAACCTAATTTGTTTCATTTCATTTGTGATAGTGGAAACAATCAGTCTAGTGGTATACTAATAATTACTTTCATAGCACTACAGTTCCATGAATGATGAGTTCTACATGTCATAGCTTCAAAGATATCATTCTAAACCTTATCATATGGTACATGTTGAAGATGTTGATCTCTGTGTAGGTACATCCTTTGAGAATAATCCGATACTAATTTAGGACCATATTAAGAAGTATATTTTTGGCAGGATTATTCCTATGGTTTGAGTTAAGTGGGAGAATGTATATGTTCCAGAGGAAAACTAGAAGAGGGTGTCTGATATGTGGTAAAATTTCCTAGATTTGTTCACTGATACCCCATAATTATTCTTAGAGAATTTTGAGGATAAGCAGTTATATGGTACATAGGTTATAAAATAACATATTTTCCCACATATATACCTCCTTAAGATCTTAATTAAATCTATTTTGCTTTGATATTTAGTATTCATGAAACATTTTTTGTTCAACAATATTCAAATAATAAGATTTTTTCTATGGGAAATGACATAATGTTTGTGGATGTATGTTTTTTTCAACTAATGGAGTCCAGGAATAATCTTTTAAAAGAGGATTATGACAGTTTCCCATGAGTTTGGAAGGCTTCAAGGGTTGTTCAGGACTTTTCTATAGAAATTGGGCTTAAATATTATTTTATAACACTTACACACCATGTAAATGAATTACAAAACCTATAACTTCCTTCAAGAAGATGACACGAAGTCAGTACATGCCATGAAGTGGTACATGGAATAAACTAGTTAAAATTATCGAATCCACAATACATGACGTTTAATGTTTGAGAAGTGTTAAATTTACCCGATGTGACATTAATTTCATCAAACTCTTAAATCTTGAATTATACTACACCTAATAACATTACACATCGTGTATGTCTCGGGCTAGGTTCTTTTAAGGAGAAAACACATACTACTTTCATTCCACAATGTGAAATTCTCCTCTCTTTATACCCTAGGTGATTTACTGGTGATTCAGAGTCACCTTTTCTCTTATGAATGTACTTTTCAAGAGAATAAAATATTGTGTGTTTTTTATTAGGTTTTCCCTTTATTCTATTATTCTAAAATTATTATTCCTTAAACACTTGACTATGGTTGGTCTGGGAGTTCATCTGTATCTTTTTTTCATTAGGTTTCTCATTATGACATTTTCATCCATTTTTGTTGTTGGTGTTTCCCATTAGAAGCATTTCATTGATCGCTAGATAAACATAGGTGGTCCCATCGTTACCCTATGAGTTGTTTGATGGTTAAGTATGTAAAATAATACAATTTCACTCAAAAATGTTCACATTAATTAATTCATTAACGAATGATGATAAAACATGCACTAGATTATTCCTTAGATCTATTGGGATTCAACGGTAATGATACCTGGCTCGTGGTTACTCATTGGGTGATTATACCCTAGATAAATGATGAATTACATAATGGTTAAATGTGTTTTTATCATGACATGATATTTCATATGATTTATTGATATAGAATCACTTTGGTAACATATTATGTGTTTTGAATTCACTATTTATTATTTGATATATAAATGAATCTATAATTGAATGGGAAATAGTAATTTTTATAATTAATCATTGTGGCTTATGTTGAGATATTATGATAAAATTTGTTTTCTGACTTTTTTTGTTTCATATTGAAATGATTATATTGTAGTATTGACCTAGTTTGATGATGTAATAATTATATAGAGGGATTTGAAAAGTCTAATGTTGATATGATTATATAGAAATATTTTCCCATTTTGATAATGAAATGATTTTATAGAATGCTTTGCATAGTTCGATTATGAAATTATTTTATATAGGTAATTTACTAGTTATGGTAAAATGATAATATATATGGGTTTTCATAGAGGATTGAATTATTATATAGTAGAATTTTCCCAGTGGTTTTATTATTCCATAGTATATGGTTATGGTTGGAATGGTTCTACTACAAACTTAGAGACATTCAGGCATAGTTCCAAAGAAGTTTGATTTATGTACTGTGTTAATGTATTAGTTAATAAACATTATTATCACTTTATTTATTTTTATATTATCAAAATGATTTTTTAGACAAGGTGGCGTTGATATAATAAATTTTACTAACTCATTATTAGGTATGTTGTTTGGTATCCAATGACACTACATAGATATAGGATTTGATGAAAGAAAGGGACCATATTAAAGAATGTTTCTTTCTGTTTGGGATGTAGTTTAGAGATTGGGCTGAAAAGGTGTTTAGGACTGGGGTCATTTGAGTCCATTTGGTGAATTTGGGTTCATTTATTTGTATTACCTCCGTTTGAAATATAGATATGTTTTAGGTTATCATTGTAGGATTCACTGATATTGATTTATTGGTTTCTCATTTACATTGTAGTTTTATGTTTTAGTCATTCCAATATCTTTTTCATTACCATGATATTTTTTATTATTGGATTTTTTTGTTGCAACTTTGTACCAAGGGGTATAGTATCCACACTATATTCCTCACACCAACACTGATTGTCAGTAGCCTTAGGCATATAGTGGTCCACACTTGATGTCTCATAACAAACCCAATTTTGTAATGAGAGAAAGTGTCTCATCAGAGAATATTTTAGAAAATGTCAATAAAATATCTGTTAATGTATTATGTAACTATAAATTTACAACCCCCTAACCCTCATCTTATGTTGTATTACAAACCCTCAGGAAAAAATAGAAAATATGTTAAAAAATATTTTTCCATCATATTTTATATGTGATAGATTTTTTGAAGAAGATTGAATACATTATAATAATGGTTATTATGAAATAAAGCTATTTAGATAAAAAGTTGAAGCCTTTGACTTGGAGGATTAATACTTCTAATATCACCATTATTATAATATTATTTATTCAAAGATATAATCTCTCGAATGAATTTAGTAGTGGGATGTATTATTTTTTGGGTGGCTATATGGTGATGTAGAAGGAATTCCATGGTTATAAAACATGTTATGATAAAATTGATGAATGTATAAAATCATAATTTCATTAAGGTGTATGTATTAGGATGTAGTGTGATTAGTATTTATTTAAATGTGGTTTTTAAGAACTTTCTTAAACATGTTGTATGACTATACAAATATATCAGGTTTCAAAAAATTATTTTTCACATTATCTTTCATTCACATATGTTTTATATATAATGAGTGTGGATTTTTTGGGTATGTTTCTGATCATGTGATTGGATTTTCTTAAACATTGTGAGATTTTCCCTAATCTATGTCGGGTTTCAAAACAAGGCCTTCAATTATAAACCCTATAGTGTCTGGTCATACCTAGTTGTTTTACATGTGTTTATTATCAATGTTAATGAAATAAGATATATTCATTACTATTTATCAAAATTTACTATAAGAATAAAGAATATATCAGTGTCTATTTATGAAATTGGAATGTTTCCTGATATACTCCCATGGCTCTCCATCAAAAAGAATATAAAAAAACAATATATAAGTATTTTATGGAAAAATTATACTAGAACTGTAATTTCAGTATATATGTAAATGAGAAGTAGATGAATAATAGCTTATGATATATTTCTCAAGAGGCATTGAATTCACTCCTACCCAGTCCATACCAATTTAATTCCATTACAAAAATAATCTCACTACCCACACCATAATTACAGAAGACCACTTATAAAAACATCCCCAACTTTTTAACATGATACCTTAATACCCTTATAAATAAAAACAGTCGCAATTACACTTATAAAGAACATTATTCCCCTTTTTTACTTATAATAGCCTCCCCTCTTACCCATGTGGCCAACATGTATTCTATTTAGTATAAATTGTGTTGAACAATTTTTTTCCCTTTATAATGACTCTTATTCCATAATCTATAAGACCCCCCCTAACCATGCATCCTTATAGGTATCTATCACACTCACCATGTGGAAATTTAGTCTTTTCCCTGAGACAACTATATAAACCCTTACATTTTATAAATAGATATTAAATCTTATTAGATGAATATTCATTACAAACCATTCTGATCCACACTAGACTTGAATATTTATAATTCCATTATAATCGTGGATACATAATAAACTCTTTCATATGAGTTTTATATTTTCACTCACTTAATATTCCATAAAATTATTCTTTTTTATACATAGAATACATAAAATCATCCTTTATATCCTAGTAAATTGAAACATAAGAAAGGGTGAGAAGAGAATCTTAGTAAGGGTGGATAAGGGAGATGCTAATTGTAACAAAATAATAACACATCCCTAATTGTATGTGGTTATGAATTTATGATTTGAGAACAATATCTAATATTTCAACATTTATAATCATGAATTGTGGCATAAATATGGATGTTCACAAAACATGAATTAGAATTGAATCAAATAACATGATCGCTAAGAGATTATATTATTATAAGGCAATATTTTGTGGTAATAAAATTTTCATAGAAAATTATTTCCTTAGTATTCAAGGATCACTACCATGACTGTCAAAGTGTATTGGGATCACTACTCTTTCCATCATATTAGTGAAGGTTCACTCCCAAGACTATCATAGTGGATAAATTTAATTACTAAACTAGATTTAATCCCATTTCTATTACTATTTATCACATGAGATACCCATCCTTACCCAATACATTGAAGGGATGTATAATGTTGGTCCCACCCACCACATAATCACAATATATTCATATGTGTTCCAAAAGATCCTAATACATTCATCATTTAATATCTCATGAAAAGGATACATGTTTCATAATTTTTTTTAAAATTATTCATGGCATAACCAGTGATAAATAAAAGGGTTTCATAATGATTTCATAATTAAAATAAAAAACCCTTCAAATTAAGAATAAGGATGGTATCACTATATCATAACCCTAGTAAATAATTATAATCAGACAAATCAAGTCATATTTAATGAAAATACCTTTAAATGATAACATGGAATATTTCTTGAGGAAAATAACCATTTCAAATTTAATTAAATTTATTAAAATATAAAAAATTACAAAATGTAAAGTAAATATATCAATTTGAGAATAACATTGTAATTTATTTACTGAAGCTTCAAATCATTGATAATTCCTGAAAATATAAAATTATTTTCTTTCATATATGACAAAATAATGAATCTGTTCACATATTTGATAAAAATGAAACTTATTAAAAAAGAAATATTCCTTATAAAAAATTCATTAAAATTTAAAAAAAACTGTGAAAATGACTTCAATAAATCACTGAATAATATTAAAAACATTATTGAAATTATTTTTAGAATACACGAGCATGGAAGAAAAAGGATATTCGATTGAAGAGGGAAATAACGATAAGTTTCATTTAAAATATTATTTTTTTCACTCAGGTTATTAAAAAGAGGAAAATAAAATGAAAACATTTAACATCTTGAAATAACCACAGTAAAATAATTTTTTTGGGATTTTAGACACATAGGTCCTAAAATTTCATCATTTTAATTGTAATCATTAATAATACCTATGAACAATGATATTGTAATATAAAACACATACCAATTTGGTAACATGAGAATCAAAATATTATGGAAGATATAACCATTTATGGATATTTAAATCAAAAATAATTTCATAATGGGAACCATATAATACTTTAATGATTATTATATATACTACATAAAATAAATATGTGGTGAATGTGGCATGTGTCTCTTAGAAATCTAAGTGAGAAGAGAATCCCTTACAGATTAGGTAAATTTTGAATTCTAAGAACCATGAGAGAAAAGATTAAAATGAACAGTAAATATCATTATCATAAGAATATTCATGACATATCAGGTCAAAGTGTATATTATAAACCTAAAAAAAGAATATAGTTTCATAACTTAACACATTTTCCAAAGAAGACAATTTTGAGACTATAATCCCTTTCTTCATGTTCACCTTGCACCAAACTTGTTATTAAATCCATTATAAAATATAAAATTTGATATAATAATTTAAAATAATAATTTCAATAATAATATTATCTTAAATTTTCCTATTATATAATTTTAATATCCATTTATTAATAATTCCTTTCTAAAATCTTCATTTTTTGTTGTTAATTGTTACATTATTCCATGTGAATTTAGGTTTGGTAGTTATGATATTTATACATTAATTATATAACCATAAAATAAATTATATTAATAATTATATAAATAGAATATTTTTTCAATATATATATATTACAGTCCTCCATAAAGGTTATATGTATAATAATAAATTGAACTGCTTATAGAGATTGTAGGTCATACAAGCGCATCAATGATGTTTACACTTTTGGAAAGATGGAATGAAATAAATATAAATAATAATTCGCCTGTATAGAATAATTATTTTGACATAAATATCACATTTAATCATTAAGTCAATAGTTATTACCATCTATGTAAATAAAAAATGAAAAAAAATCGCATAGCTTCATTAAGGTGGTAGTCCACATGAATGTGCGAGTGACGTTATCATTTTCCAACTATTTAGAAGGTGAGAAAGTGGATGGGATATAATTATTTCTGAAGAATAATTATGTCATCAATATTATTTAAAATCATTAATCCCTTCATAATAATCTTCTATGAAATATGATGACCTGCAATTAAATATATCAATACGTGGAGGTGATATTCCACCGGAGTGAATGAGTGATACCTTAACTCTAATTGTATGCAATAGAGGGTTTATAATAGTGAAAAAATAATCAAAATATCATTTAGGAATATTTATCAAACTAAAATTATGTTTATTTTTTTAATACAATATAAATAGATTAGGTAAAAAAGTAAATTGAAAGGGGTCAGGTAAGGCAATTACCTCTTCTTTGGTATGCCTCGATTAAAGACATCATTAAGGTCTGTTAGAATCATATTTTAACAATTAAAGAAAATATACATGATGGATAAGTATGTTAATAAGGTAATTGGTTAGGTCTTGGTCCATGATGATGGATTAATTTTATGTAAATAAAAGAGATAAGATATTTCCTTTTATAAGGAATGGAAATCATAAGCTTCCAATTACCAAAAAGATGAAAATATAATTAAGGCGTTCTAAAAAAATTCATTCAAATGGCTTGAAATTCATTTAAAATGCGATAAGGTCAAAATAACGCCATCCAATGTTATTTAGAATAGATTTTTTTTTTACATTTTAGACTCTCTTTTTTAACCCATCGGATTACCAATTTATTCCTTAACTATGGTAACCACATTTTCCCAAATAAATGATTATAAGTTTACATATAAGGTGAAAATTTTATCATAAAAGAAAAAAGATGAAATTTTCAAAAATATATTATCCTCCTTTTCCACTTTCTAATTTAATATATTTCTAATATAAATTTATCATATAATTTTTCATAAATTATCATTAATATAAATTTTGATACTATTCATTTAATTTAACACTAAAGAAACCAATATATGATGGAATTTGACTACAACACTTTAAATATCCTCAATATTTCAATGTTATCTACTAAATTAATGTAACACAATAATTATTCTAAATTTTATTTCATTTAATATTTATAAAATAATTTATTTTATTTTTTCATTAATTGAATAAATAATGCGTCAAAATTGAGTAATATTTTAATGTAATCATTCAATCCAAAAAAATATAAAAAAATAAAAATGATAAAAAAATTAATTTAATTTTCAAATATATATTTATAACATTACTTATCCTCTTTTTATACGTATAATAAAAAATTGGATTTATTGAAGTCAAGATAGTGACATTTTATATTTATCCATTTCTTAATGTAATATAAATGTTATAATAGAATTAAAAGGGAACCAAGTGGCCATATATTGTATAATTGGTTGAAATTTGTATAAATCCACCCATATTATAGGATAATGGACGTTTCAGTGAAATTTTAATAATTTATCCCTAATATTAAATACCATTTTATTACTTATATCTATAACACCCCCAGATTTTTTAGTATGTTATTTTTCAAAGTAATTCAATAATTTGCACCGCACACGACACCAAGTTCAAGTGCACATGACTTAACAAAATAGTTGTTCAAAAGAGGTTTTGAATAGTATTAAATAAATTTTGAACATTATTTAATCCTTATAATTTTAGAATCCATATTATGAGTTTCTTAGCCATAATGAAAAACAAATTAATTTTTTTGAGATAAAAGAAGTATTTTTTTAAAATGCAATTTTAACACCTTTTAATGGAAAACCCTTTTTAAATCCCATATTTTAAACTTTTATATATTAAATTTTAAAAAATAAACAACTTTCTTTATAATCGGGACATAATAATTTAGTTTCAATAAATTTTTGGTGTTTTTATGATAGCTTTCATATTTGGGTGAATAGTGAAAAGTAATATATTTTAACTGAAAACAACTTTTTTAATAACTATAATTTGTATTGTCAAATTATAAATTTTAATGGTTTGGAATTATAAATAGATTATATTTTTACCATTTAATCCAATTTTATTCATTGGAAATAATTTAACTTTTAAATTGAACATAAACAAGTATCAATCTTTTGTTAATTATTATTTTTTAAAAACACGCTTTTTAGTTATGACAATGATAATTAATTTTAAATTAATAAAAAAACATCTATGTTTTGAATTTGGTAAAATATAATTAATTTTTTAATTTATAATATCATAATTAGATTAGGGTGAAGTATTGTTATTTTTCTTAAAACGTAAATTTTTTGGTGAATAATGAAAAACACTGAGTCATAGTTTAAAACAGAATTTTTATTTAAATAATTAATTATTTTATTTAAATTTATTTTAGGTAAAAATATATACATAATACCTATATAAGTTCAATTTAATTCATTGGAGTCATTTTGTAATACTATAAGATATATAAAATATTATTGAACTTTTCACCGTCTTTTACCCACTTCGTAGAAGCATTTGCAAATTTACATAACACATAATTTTACTGCTTATGTGAGTTGATTTTAAAAACTATGAGAGACACATTTGATATTAGTAAGTAAAATGTGGTTCAATAAGATGAAAATAATTTTTAGTGAATAGTAGCTTTTAAATTTTATTTACCACGGTTAAAAGTAAATAGGGTAATTAAGGGTAAAAGTGTTATTATTATTACCCTAACACATTTTGTAATTCTATTAGATAAGTTTAATTAGACAAAAAACAACCGTATGAATAAAAAATGATCCTTTCGGTCCACTTGGATTAGATTAGGACATTTATTATTATTTGATTCAAAGAAAAGTTAAAAGTGTTAAATTCAAAGTTTAATAACAAAACCATTTTTAAATTTGGGTAACACAAATGATATATTCGACTAAAAATATTAATTAGAAAGATAAAAATATTTCATACATAATGGTTTTTTATTTATAATTTTTAGACATTAATTAATTAAATTTATTAATGACACAATGATGATGCAGTAATTACCAAATTAATGAAATATTAAAATAATTGATATTATAAATATACAAATAAATATAATTTGAGACTTTTTATGAATTAAAATAATTTTATAGGTTAATATGACATGTTAGGTTTGGTCATATGAATTGTTTTCGAAGTAATAATGTTGTTATAAACTTAGAAAAAACTAATTACCAAATAGTGTCAAAATTGACATAAAATCTTTTTTAAAACAAATATTATATTATTAATTTATATTCTACTCATAAAAGTATATGGTTAGGAAAAAAGACTTATATAATGATATTTGTATAATTAATGAACCACCTGGGGTTTTCTTGGAAGTTTATAGTACGTTTATAAACCATATAATATAAAAATACAAAGATACATGGTAAATGTCAAACTATTTAATTAAGAGTTATATCTAAAGGATAAGGTCAATATAGTGACCCAAACCTGTCTAAAACCTATTGGTTGAGTGTTTTTCTACCCATACCCACATTAAACTTTACAAAATTAACTTTGGAGAAATTATAAACCGAAAATTTTTTTTATTATAAAATAATATTTCTAACTTTTCCTAAGGTTCCCCTTGCCCCTTTTATAAAAGGGCACTCCACCTTTTCTCTGATTCACACCTTCAAAGCCATTTGGATCGGCCACAAGCTACCCATAAACCCTCTCAAAATGTCCTCCCTACAACCTAGAGGCATTCCTTTAGTCATAAAGACAACCTATGGAGCCCTTTTGATCAAATCAAAAGGAAGAACCCGAAGGAGAGGTAAATATTTCACCACCTCTTTCAAGTTCCTTTCTTCTTCCACTTCCTATTTCTTTTTTGTTTCCATTATAAAATAATAACAAAAACATCTTATATATACTATGATGATATTATATATATTTTACAACCATAGTAATTATTCTATCCATCCTTTTAATGACATTTCACCATACGTGCGTACGTAAGGCTTACGGTCTCCACATTGTGGTGTAATTGTAATTCAATACATTATTATTTGGATGGGAATAATAATGATGTGTAATTGATGTAAATAATAAATATAACATGATAATGATTCTGTATATATGATATAACATCGAATTCTATATTATTTTAGTACCAACAAAATGATATTGTCGCTCGTGGGTACGTACGGATTACCGTCTCCACAAACGCGATGAGATTCATTATCCATCATATCCATTAGAGAATAATTTTCATTAGATGATTAAAAATAATGTTTAAAGACTTAATATAATTTTGAATATGAATAAGACACATCCTATCCATAACGAACATTACTTACATAAGAAATAATATAATGGAAAACGAATCGGTTAACACTCAAAATGACGATAATACTAAGATATTATTAACGAAGCAATGTTAGAAGACATATATTATATCATTTTAATGTATATGGTTCTAGTATAATTTAATTACAATTATTTCACCATTATACAAGAGGTTAAACAACCCTCGACCAAGGAATTTTACAGGGTATGGCTTAATTTCACAATCTCTTTATTATCTGAGGTTAGTTATACGTAATTATATACTGGGACCTCTTTATCATCTACATCCATGGTTCTTAAAAATGTATTTCAAATTTTTTTACTATTTACTAGACAATGGGTTAAAGTCATTCATACCCTTATTTTACCTTATATGTTTTGAAAGGAATCTATACATCATTTTCCAAATATGGTAGTTTAAGACCTCTTCGACCAAATTACGGTAAGAATGTTTTTTTAACTTATATGGTCGGTGCAGCTATTTTCTTCCATTATAACATCATCAATGCTTCCCTTAAAATATTATAAGAATATTTCCAAAACAAATGTTTTATTTTATAATTATATTAATTTTAAAATATTTCAAAATAGAAAGAGATATTTCTCTAAATTAGGTTTTGATTTCATCTATGTCCACATCCTTTGATGGATTTTAAGCTTATTTGAAGTTGATTTATTACGATACAAATCTTCCACATTCGATTAAAGGTTTTTTGATATGTTTTAATGTGGATGTGTTATTTTAATACCATCCATTGTTTATGGATAATGTATGGAAATTTCGTATTCCATCTTTAATACGAATGTTTTTGTTATGTCTAAACCATTTCATATGAGGAATGAATTGGACATAGTAAGTGACGGGTGGAGCTCTCTATAGCTTCTTGATGCATCGGTAGGTCTCATTAGACAAACTAGTGTCTTGGCACAAGGCTTTGACAAAATATTATTTGTAGTCTTGGGACAAGGCCATGAATATGTGGTTATGAAGTATGGCATTATGCATTCCATCAATATGAAAGTGGCTATTGATATTGCATTTTATTATTCGACTAGTAGAATATCCATGTCAGTAAGTAAATGGAATTATTTTGATTTATATTCTCCATATTATGATGAATTTTATGTTTAAATGGCTTTTTGTTTTAGTTTTATACATTGCCTTAAATGTTTATACTTATTTAAGAAATATTTTGCTATATTGTTATCCTTAATGAGCATTTGAGTTCACCCCTTTCTATGTTTTATTTTTCCCAGGATGTGTAGTAGTATATTATGACTCACCTGCGGGGATAGCCTATGGGACCTCAGTGTTGTCCATGGAAACAATGTTTTTGTAGTTTTAAATTTTATAATGTAATGTAAACCTTATAAATGTATCTAGTATTTCCAAGGCTACTAAACTGACCGGTCTTTCGGGACATGATTTCCTTGTATCATGCCAATGTTATGTAATAATGCACCAACTTTGGGTAACTGGGGTCGTGGCATTACAATATCATTACATTAATGAAAATTATTTTCTGAGTTTACTTTTCAAAATGACAACAAATAAAAGCTACCTATTAACCAAATATAATCCCAATAATTCCAAATATAGTAAAAAATTATGATGATAAACTATCTATAAGTGTTGTAAATTATTTTTATATAAAAAACACAAAACAGTGTGAATAAAAGTTTTCCAAAAAATTAATTTTAAATATTCAAAAAAATATTTAATAACCAATTAAAATATAAAATTGTTCCAAATAAACCAAATTGAATTATTAATAAATTAATATGAATAATTTTACATTAAAAAGATATAAAAGTTAATTGATCTTTTTTAAATAATGAAACAAAAATACGATTTTCAATGAGTGTTTGTATTCTACATTATGGACTGGAAAATCAATATTTTTAGAAAAATCAAAAAAAATCATCAAAATTTAATTTTTATATTAAAATTTTAAAAAATATTTTAATTTTATCAAATAAAAAATACAGATGTTTTAAAAAGAAAATATAATATTCTTACTGAAAATTATTTAATCTCTTTTTTGGAGGAAGTATATTTTTTATATGTAATGTAACATTAAAAAAAATAGAATTATTATTTCCTAATAAATTTGCATTATATTTTTATTAAGTGGGATGTTTATATATACATATCATAATTGTTTTATTCTTATTCATACCCTACAATTTATCATCTAGGATATAATAGTTATATTTAAATAATAAATTTTCAAGGTTCTGTTATGCGTGGTGTTGTGTATCATATATGCTATTTACATAAGTTTATTATTTTAAAATCACTATGTGTTGTATTTTCCAACTTAATGAATTAATTTTTCAGAATATATACTTTTTTAATATTATCATGGGAATGATATTTTATAATTTTGTTTTAAGACTCACATCTTAAAAATGGTTAATAAAACATATTATTTAAATAGGTAATGGGAAACATGATGGTCATCCGAAAAAACATATAACTAGGTTTCCAAATATAAGAATATTACTGGGAAGTGAAAATATAGACATGGAGGAAAACATAATGTACAAATGATTATGGATAGTTACTAAGAACATTAATCCCAATAAAATGAAGGATCCTTAAAATGTTAACAATCACAAAATCATAAACTAATTTTCAGTGAATAAGACAATAGATTCATCAAAAATGAATTTAATAGGGAAATATTTTTTGCATGATCTATTTCCTATATCTAAAGCATTATTTTTAATTATTTAATAATAAATATGGAATTATACTTAATTTTAATAATAAATTTAATCCTTTAATATATTTACACTAGAAAAACATGTTTTCCTCCAAATGAGGACTATTTAAGATGTATTTTGCATGCCAAAAACACTAAAATAAACATAACCATCCACAAAAGGATACTAGTATATTCCTCCAATATATGAATATAAACTAAAAAATAATAGTTACAATAATATAAGAAGAAATCCAAAGTCAATAAACAATCATATTTAGCTCCAAAATTTCCAAAATAAAAAAAGGTTCCACTTGTATCATTTCATAAATAGACTTTCAACCTGAATATCCTCAATAAACAGAACATTAAATAATTTTTTAACCTATATAGAAATTTCATACCTTTCAAATTACATCCAAAAATTTTAATTTCATTATTTGAAATAATATGTCATGTAAAATCACATTTTAAACCTATATGTATATATACATCCACCCAAAAAAATCTCATATCATATCATTAATTTCCATGATAGATCTTATAATGTGTTGAAATTCACCAAAATAACATGATTAAAATTTAGAAACCAATCTAAAAGGCAATCCTTTGTTGGACTAAAAATATCTCAAAAAATATTACCATTTCAATGAATCTCTTTTCCTCCATCAAGATTTTCTATATCCCACTATCCATTATAAAAACTTCAATTAATATATAATTAATATTCTAAAACATGTTTATTTATCCTATAGTATATTATTCTTCCGAAATCCCAATAATAGCTTAGAATGGACACAAAATCCCATCACATTAAACTTTTATGTGGTATCTATGATTTTGAACATATGATCAACATTAAAATATTAAATATATGATGGTACACATCACACTTAGGTTATCCTCACATGAAAACATACATGCTTCTAAAAATTAACACAATCATTATTACTCAAATAGTACCATAGAATATAGAGTATATATCAATCAATTAAAATCTAATTAATCTTCATCAATGATAATATCAATAATGTTTTTATATAAGAACTAATTAGTTTCAATTACACCAATACTATACTATTTACTTCATCAATTTTGGACATCTGATTATCCCTACTAAATATTATCTCATTTATAAAAAATCACTTTTCTTCATTATTTCTACCTATCAACATGGGTTTTTAAAACAATAAATAAAATTAATTACTAACCTATCCTTAGGTGTCTCACGATTCTTGTATCCATAAAATAATTGATATAATACTTTTACAACATAATTATAAAAAAATACATAAAAAGTTCAATCCTTACACTTTAAATTTTTTCATAGCATAGGTACGCCATTGGTCTAGGATTCGACCCTTGGATTTAGGCATTATCTTAGATAATTCCCACATTCCCCAAATGTATGACATTATACAATAAATTGTACAACATACTGGACTTAATTTCCATTCACTAAACACTTTATTTACCCTCACCATTTATTTTATATATTACCTTAATTTCCACATTCCAATATCTTCTTGTTACATTGAGATATTTACTTGAGTGATTCATCCAACATTGTCAACATATATGAAACTGAATCTTCTTCCCTCTATGGGATTCATCAAACTACATTTTCTTATTCGGAGTGTTAGGTATCTTACTGAAGTTGTTATTGTTAATAATATAACCAGGTAGATGATTTGAAATGATCATAAGGGTTTTAATCCGATCTCAAATTTTTTTTGCGGGATCATTAGGAAAATTATTCAACTATTTGTCACATTCTCTGTGAACAAAAATATTTTTTTCAAAAGATTCACTATAACAAAGAATTATAATATGAATAAACTTGTATGAAAACCAAGTAGAAATTAAAAATAATTTATGGGATATGTAAATTACAGAAAAATTATTTGATTCTATGAAACCTTAGGTTTATTATTGGTCATCTGTGATCATCAACTATTTGATTCCTTTTTGATGGTTTATAATGAAAATGTTAGTTAACCCAAGCATATCCCCCACGAGTGTCAGACTAGGTGCACACTATGGAAACACTAACCATGTACCAAAATGATTAATGTTATATAATAATAAAACTATTTTAAGGGGTTTTAACAATATATGTATCTATTACAAACCACATCCAATTATAGTATCCATATAGGGATGTATTTCTTGGAAGGTCACATAATCGCTTGCCAAAAAAGAAGAATGATATCCAATAAATCGAAATATCTGAATGGTATTGACTAATATTTTATCACAATAGTTTATAATGAAAGATAAATTTTACTCTAATACCTACTATAGAAATCTATAATTTTTACACCTATATATTTCTTCTTATTAATTGAATATTCAGTACATAACCTAATGATCCACACCAGAATCATATACATCTAGTTCCTTTAGAATCTCAGATATATAAAAGAATCATATGAGTTCTATATCATGTCACACTAAATTATTCTCAACTTTCACCCTTTTATACTAATAATTCATAAAATAATCCATAATATATTAGGAATGTTAAACATAAGAAAGGGTGGTCCCAAAAATTTTGTTTCAGAAAAAAGAGATATTAATACCAAATAAGAACAACATAAGAGTAAGGGAATGATAAAATCATCTTAGAATTTGATTATAATTCTCATCAGATTATATATTATAATCATGAATCATGGAATAAATAATAGCAGTTCATAGAACATGAATCATAAAGGAATCATATAATATGTTCCATTAGACCATTATATTAGAATAAGACATAAGTTTATGGAATATACATAAGAATAACAAATCATTTCCATAGTACTCAAGGCTTACATACAGGACTATTATAGTGCAATGGGTTCACTCTACATTCTATCATATTAGACAAGGTTCAATACTAATATTTTTATAGTGGATAGATTCCTTTCCTAAATTGGGTTCACTACACATTTCAGCCCTTATCTCATGAGATATCCAACTTTACCCAATGCATTAGAAGGATATATAATTCTACTCTAACATGTGACTTAATAATTATCAATTTACATGTGTTCCCCAAGATCATAAAACATTCATCATATCATAATCCATGAATTGGAATCTGTTTTCATTAACATTTCAATAATTCTTCATAGTTTTTTTGCTCGGAATCCGGGGATAACCGCCATGATGGGAGGTTCAAACATTCCGATCAGTTTCTAACGGGTTTGTTCGTAGAACCGGAAACATCCAGTGATTCCACATCCATTCGGACCTACTTTCCAAAGGTAGGTTCTCATTAGTTTGTTGACTGATGAGGCTTAGGAATTTGCATTGGTCGAGAGGATGGGAGGTCAGACTCATCACACCTTTTTAGGGGAATTATTGTCTACTCCGGGACTCTCTTTATAGATCTAAGTTATTTTCGTGAATCCTTATTACATTACCAAGTATAAAATGATCTTTCATTCAGATCTGACAATCAATGATTAAATATGTAGGAAATTTAGAGAATCTTTTATATGTATTCGAGGTTCTTCATCGATAGAGAATCATCTGTATTTGTTAGAGATTCTTGTTCAATGGTACCCTTCGACACATTTATCTATAATTCTCTTGGTCATTATAATGACCATGTTGGTTTTAAAGCCACTCAGTGGGGAACTTGAGATTTATTGTCATTCATAAGTACATGGATTATTTTAGAGTTGGGATCAGACCCGTAGATGGGCTACCTGCGTATCATTTGTTCAGAAAAGGAATCAGAACCCACGTAGTTCGAGTAAGGGATTATGATGTTCATGATTGATGGATCAAAGAAGGATGTCACAATTACTTTTACACTCTAATCTCATGTGAGTCATGCTCGGTGTGAGAAACAAGAGGTATTGGTAAAAATTAGACAATTGTGTCATGAAAGATGCAATCATAAGAAATAATGTGGAGATTTTGTATGCATGACTGACCAGATATATGAAGGTTAGGATTTACTTTAGGGAAGAAATCCAGGAACAGGGTCCATAAATGTATATGTGCTTCATGGAGATTTTGAATACTCTAACTTGGGGCTTATTCCTGAAAAGGAGGCCCAAATTAGGAGAAGACTTATGATTGGGTTTTACTCCTGAAAAGGAATCCCAGATCAAAGGTAAATTAGGACTGGTTAAGAGAAATTAAGACTAAGGATTACTCCTCAAATGGAGGCCCAGGTCAAGGATTAAGGTTTGGGGCTTACTCCTGAGGAGGATGCCCAAATTAGGGGACCGGGGCTTACTCCTAAAGAGGATTCCCAGATTTGGGAACTTTAAGAATTGGGGCTTACTCCTAAGGAGGATGCCCATGTTAAGAATTATGACTGGGGCTTACTCCTAAGGAGGATGCCCATATTTGAGACTAGGGCTTACTCCTGAAAAGGAAGCCCAGGTTAGGGGATCTGGGGCTTACTCCTAAGAGGATGCCCAAATTAGAGGACTTATTACTGGGGATTATTCCTGAAAAGGAGAACTAGGTTAAGGATTCTCTCATCTTAAAGGATGCGGTTGAATGAATGAAATCTCAATATTTAGTGACATAAAGATTTGTAAATCACTAGGTTTTGAGAGATATTCCACAGAATTTCTTTCAGATGAGGAAGTAAAATCAAGAAATCATGCCATAAATGGATTTGAAGAGTGTCTTGAAGAATGAATCTTGAATAGGAAATGTGTAATGGCTTAAGAGGGGAGAAATGGGAAAGAAAGGAACCTAAAAGGCAAGGGCGCGCAAGTCCTGGTTGTGCAGGTATGCCTGCGCGACACATGCTGTACTTGCACGGCGGTTAACCAGTAGGGTAATTCTTGAGAGACTCTTGATTAAATCCTTTAGAATCCCCTTGAGGTTCTTCCAGAAGAGGGGCGCGCAAGTTCTATTGAAGGACTAAGGCAGCGCGTAAGTGTGGCCTTTTCCCTTAAGGGATGACCACTCAGGCGCGCAAGTGTTGATGAGTTTCAACACTTAGGCCTTCCTCCTCCTCTTTAGATCTTCCGTTCTTGGTAACAAATTACCTTAGAAATTCTTCGGAAGCTTTGAGAAGAGACTAGGGCGCCGGGAGCTCAAATATGATTTTCTGGAAAAAATCCTCTCCGAATGGGGGGCCCACAAGGTCTATTTATAGGCTGGAGAAGACCCTGGGCGGTTATCCTTTAGGGTGCACAAGTGACTTGCACGACCAAATTCAGCGCGCAAGTGTACTTGCGCGACCATTTCGGCAAGCAAGTATACTTGCGCGACCATTGTAAAATTTTTGTGACCCTTGCACAATGTTCTTCTTATTCCTTCCTTTGTCAATTTGTTGATAATTGTCCAAAATTTGAATCACATTGAGCTAAGATATTCCCCTTTTCCAATCTTTAGACTCTGTGATGAAAGGAGCGTCAAAAAAAGTCCCCCCTCCGAGTTGGATCCTGAGTGAAAAGGGGATTTGACTCTAAGGAAAAAAAGAGAAACCATGGGTCTTTGTGGTTATTGGCAGTTTAATGTCATTCATTTCGGACATAAAGAGGCTAATGTTTAAGGTTGAAATAGGTTTGACCGAAATGGATTAGAATTGACTCAATTCCTTGAAAATTCATCTGAAGACATATTACCATACTCAAGTATGAGGGAAAATATGTAAACTATGAATTAAGAATATTTTGAATCTGAGGAATGATATGAAAAAGAGATAAAAGGAATTAGGAGAAGCAGTTCCAATGAATGAAGTTACCATAATTTAACAAACCCGTTAGGGGGTTGAATTATGCAGGGCCACCTAAGGGCATTGGCTACATTGTTAAATAAAATAGTATCTTTTGGCTAACAAGTCTGTTATGTAGACTGTTTATGCAAGGCCTCCTATGGGCACGTGCTTCATAGTCAGGCAATAGAACTCTCAGAAATTTACTTTCCTAGTGCTAAAATCCAGTAAAAGTTTATGGAGATTAAAATCTTCCAAATTATAGGGTTTTCTATATGGAAAGAGGTACTTGAATATGGAGAAGATATTTCAAAACAAGATTATCGAAGAACTGGATGAGTATCACTCCTACGAAGGTCTGACCCAAACGTAGGGAAGGATAATATAAACTATAGACTTGAATACTTTCAGATCATGAAAAAGGATATGGGACAAATATGTTAAGGATGGCTATTTTTGCGGATCCCTACATACTGTCATTTAAGAAAAATAAGGATAAAAGAGGCATTCTTCCCATGAATGAAGTTACCACTATCCGACAAACCCATTAGGGGGTTGAATTATGCAGGGCCACCTAAGGGCATTGGCTGCATAGTCAAATAATAGTATCTTTTGGCTAACAAGTCTGTTATGTAGACTGTTTATGCAAGGCCGCCTATGGGCACGTGCTGCATAGTTAGACAAAAGAACTCTCAGAAGTTTGACATTTTTGTGACTAGAAGTCATGAAAAGGGTTATGAGGATCTGAAAATTTCAAGGTTAGGATTATGACACATAAAGATGGGTATTGTTAAATGTATACAGAGATACATAGATCAATGCTAACCATAATCATGTTGTGGCTGGGTCCGGAATTGAAATGTTGGACTTCACTACGTATCCCATAAGGATGAGAATCAAGTCATACGTAGTTATTAAACTACAGTTTAACGTCGTGTGGGACAAAAGGATTAGAGATCTATGTTTAGGGTTATAGAGATTGGACCATTGTAAGAAATACACAGTGTGTGTTTTCATGGGGACTTTTCAGCCAAGGGACTGAAAATGGAATTTGGGGTTAGGCCCAAAGACTTGGGGCTGGATTCGAGGGACACTCGAACGTTCCTACGTATCCCATAAGGATGGGAATCAAGCCCACGTAGTTCTAGAAATACCCTTTGTACAAATTTGGTTCTTACATGTGAAGGGTGAAAGGGGACTTTAGTACAATGATGGTTTAACCCAAGATTAAAGGTTTGGGCGTTTCCATGTATGCACGTAGTCTTTGAAATGAAACATGATTGAAAAAATCAATGTAAATAATGATTCCTTATCAAGTGAGGGTATCAAAGAAATTTGTAGTTTATTGTCATACTGGACAAAAGTGTTGTATAGTTTAACATCATATAACAAGGACGAAAGTGAACCAATGTATGGATATTGATTCTAAAGGAGGTTTCACGAATTAACATCATATGAGATGGAGATGAACCGACGTGAAGAGATTGGTTTTGGGCTTGAACCTTGGGAGGTTGCCTACATACCCAGCCTAGAAGGCAAGGATAAAAGTCTGTGTAGTTCAATTAAAGAATGAATTAATGATCAAGTTGTTCTTGGGGACAATGACCTAAAAATTATGTTAGGACTTACACATGGTTATCGGCCGAGAGAGAGTGTTATGGTTGAGGTTTTCTCTAAGCTCACGCGAGTCATACTCGGTGTAAGAAACAAGAGGTAACAACAACCTTAACGATGCATAGTTTAATGTTATGTAGGACATATAAAGGGGCTATGCAGTTTAAAGTCTTGCAGTTAGGACTATTGGTGCTGCATAGTTTAGTGTCATGTAGCAGGGACAAAATACAGTTTAATGTCATGTAGGACATATCATGGACTTTCTATACAGTTTAGCGTCATGTAGTTAGGACGATGGGGGCAATAGAGTTTAATGTCATGTTGGACGAAAGGGGGACTATGCAGTTTAATGTCATGTGGGGAGGACAAAAGAGTACACCATTTTAACGTCATGTTGGACGCATTGGGGATTTTTTTCCTCACAGTTTAACGTCATGTTGGACGAAAGTGCGAATAGTTTAAGGTCATACAGGACCTTTGATGATTATGTAGTTTAACGTCTTTCTGGACATAAGGGACTTTTATACAGTTTAGCATCATGTAGTTAGGACGTCATAGTTTAACGTCTTGCTGGATGTAAGGGACTTGCAAATAGTTTAGGGTCATATGCATGGACCGTTGATGATGTAGTTTAAGGTCATATAGGACCTAGTTGCAGTTTAAGGTCATACTGGACCATTTAGGGAACTTTTTCACAGTTTAACGTCATGTGGGATGAAAGTACAAATAGTATAAGGTCATATGTATGGACCATTGCTGTATAGTTTAACGTCATATAGCAAGGACGAAAGAGGGACTTTGCAGTTTAATGTCATGCAGTGAGGACATATTATGGAATTTTTTTCCATAGTTTAACGTCGTGTGGGAAGAAATTAATACAAATAGTTTAAGGTCATATGTATGGACTGTTTCTGTATAGTTTAACGTGATATAGCAAGGACGAAAGAGGTAATTTGTAGTTTATACAAAATACTTCTTAAAAAATCTGACATTGGTTGGAGTAGTAATGAGTTCTCTACCCATTGAGATTAATGAATAAGATCCATTGGAGTAGACCCTATGTATTGAATAAGGTCCTTCCCATTTTGGATCACGTTTGGGAGGTTTCCTTCCTGGTATCATTGGATTTTTGAGAACTAATACCAATTCTCCCTGAGTGAATGAACGAAGAAAAACTTTTTTGTTAAAATCTTGTGCTATTCGATTCTGATAGACTTCCAAGTGGTGCAAAGTGCACAATCTTTTCTCATCTAACCGTTCCAATTCATTCAATTTCTTTTGAGATTGTTCATCTATAGATGATTGATCAAAAATGGAAACTTTGAGCGAGGGTAGTTGAAATTCAATGGGCAAGACGACTTACGTTCCATATACTAATGAATATGGAGTTGACCGAGTTGCATTGCCGGTGGTAGTCCGATAAGCCCATAAAGCATGATAGAGTTTATCAGGCCATGACCTCTTATCTTTATCCACCATCTTTTGCAGTATATTTGAAAGAGTCTTGTTAAAGGATTCTATCTGGTCGTTGGACGCTGCATGATACCGAGATGAATGGTTGGATTTGATATTGTATTCTTGATACAACTTCTTCACCTCGGATGAACAGAAATTGGTGCCATTCTCCGTCAATATGGTATGAGGGACACCAAATCTAGTAATGATGTTAGACTTGATGAAGCTAACAATGCATTTAGAACTGACATCCTTGAGAGGTATTGCCTCTGCCCATTTGGAAAAGAAGTCAGTAGCAGTAAGAATATATTTAAACTGCTTGGCCGTAGCCAAAGGGTAAGGTCCCACCACATCCATTCCCCATGTGGCAAATGGACATGAGTATTTAGATGTATGAAGAAACATTGGAGGTTGATGAATGAATTTGGCATGTACTTGGCATGAATGAAACCTAAATCGACACACTCTCATATCATTGATGGCCAAAAGTATCCATGCCTTAGAATTTGATCAGACAGTCTATGTCCAGACTAGTGGGCACAACAGACTCCTGCATGTACTTCTTTCATGACAGTAATTGTTTTTTCACCATCAATGCATCTGAAGAGAACTCCATCAAAACCATGTTTGTAGAGAATTTTCTATAGGTGATCTGGGCGATCATAAAGAGTAAAATTAAACACACGTCGCCAGATTTGTTCTTTCTGAGCTCTATCAGATGGAAGTGTTCCATTTTGAAGGTATTCCCTGATAGGTGACATCCATCCTGTAGTATGACCATACGGTTCAGGAATGGGACAAATTTCATTAATTTCCTCTGTTCTGATCCGAACATAAGGTGAAAATGCACGACGGTGGGCAATACTGATGGTTGTCTCGTCCGGATTTGGATATGCCAGAGCTGTGGCTATATTATCCAATGCATTAGCTTGAGCATTTTGTGATCTTGGGACATAAGAGAATGTCAGTTCCAAAGGGAATTCCGCCATTAATTCTCTTATGTAATCATAAAAAGGGATTAGTTCTTCGTTTCTAATGGCATAATCCCCATTGACTTGTTTGATTACCAGGTCTGGATCACCTTTCACCTTTAAGTGATTCACTTGTGCTTGAAGCGCTAATTCCAAGACTACGATGAGAGCTTAGTATTCTGCTTCATTATTGGTACCACCTTCCCACAATAATAAGGAATAAGGTAACACTTCCTTTTCTGGAGAAATGAGTACAATTCCTAAGACAACTTTATTGAATTTAGGAATTTCCATTTTCCTCCCTGTTGGACTTCTTGAAGCACCATCAAAATACATTTCCCATGCCTGAGGTCTTTCTTGAATATAGAATACTTCCTCATCTGGGATTTCAATATCTAAAGATGTATCTTCCACTGAAGGGTGTTCATCCAGGAAATCAGCCAGAGCTTGAACCTTTTTCGCCTTTTAAGACACATACTAAATGTCGAATTGCTGCAAAATAACTGGCCACCTTGCCCGAAGTCCTGTAAGCATTGGACAACTAAGAATAAATTTGAGCGGGTTATTACGAGATACCAATTAGACCTCGTGATGTTGCAGGTAGTGTCTCAACTTCTGAACCACAAAGATTAATTCCAGGCAGCAATTCTCAATACTTGAATACCGGGTTTCGGCTTCAAGCATGGTTCGACTGATATAGTAGAGGCTATTTTCATTCCTAGTATCATTCTTTTAGGCAAGGAAGGCACCCAATGATCGCTCTAGAGCTATCACATAGAGGATAAGTGGTCTTCCTTCAACAGGTGGCATGAGTACCGGTGGAATCAAGAGTTATTTCTTGAGAATATCGAATGCTTATTGACATTCTTCAGTCCACTGATAAGTGACTCCCTTCTTCATAAATTTGGTGAAGGGTAAAATTTGTACTGCTAAATTGGCGATGAAACTCCGAATATAGGATAAGTTTCCATGAAGTTATCTTAATTCATTCAAATTTTGATGAGGTTACATACCAAGGATTCACTTGGTCTTCTCAGGATCGACTTCAATACCACGATGGCATACAACAAAGCTGAGAAATTTTCCTGAGGTTACCCCAAAGGCACATTTTAAGGGGTTCATCTTCAAATTATGTTGTCGAAGCTTGCAGAATATGACTTCCAAATCATCCAACTGATTACAACGTTGTTTTGATTTAACTTCCATATCGTCTACATAACATTCAACAAACTTCTCTAAGAAGGGTTTGAAGATACGATGCATGTCACGCTGATAAGTTGCACATTCATTTTTTAAGCCAAAGGGCATTACCCGATAGAAAAACACACCCTGATGGGCTCTGAAGGCTGTAGATTCCTTGTCTTCTGGGGCCATTCTGATCTGATTATATCCGGAATATCCATCCATGAAGGAAACTTCTTCATATCCAGCTGTTGCATCAATTATAATTTCTTTAATCGGAACTGGGAAATCATCCTTTGGACAATGCCGATTAAGATCTCTGAAATCGATGAAAACTCTAATTTGTCCGTTATTTTTCTTTAGAGGGACAATATTAGCCAACCATTTGGGATATTGAACTTCTATGATGAATTTAGCTTTGATAAGCTTATCCACTTCAGCTTCAATTTTAGAAGCATAAGTTGGGTGTGTTCCTCTCACGGCTTGCTTAAATCCTCAATGTTCTTCTGGTAAACCCATATGATGAGTAGCAACATCAGGATCAAGCTCGGGCATTTCTGTGTAGTCCCAAGAAAATAAATCTCTATTTTGATTTAGAAAAAGAAATATATATCTCTTTATCTTTAAGATTAATGGCCACACTGATTAAAGTGGGGAGTGGATCTTCTTTTGTACCCAGATTTATTTCTCTGAGTTCATCCACAGTGGTATAGATACCCTCTTCAAATGCTGGAGGAGCATCTCTGAGATCTTCATCTTCTTCTTCATCATGTGTTATTTCTTCTTTTTCTACTTGCATAGTAGATGATAAAGTAGAATTCTCGTGATCCTAAGAGATGTTGAAATTTGCATATCTTGAAGAAGAAGCTTCCATTTCTGACCCTATTGATGATGAAGGGTCTTATTTGGGTAATTAAGAGGAGATGATGGATTGAGAATCGATATCATTGTTCACCTCCGATGTTGCTATAACTTCTTCTGGCCTAATTGGAGAAGCATATATTTGTTGGATTTCAGCAAATGAAATGAAGACGTCACCATTTGTGCTTTCATCACTGATTTGTAGATTACCAATTTCTCCCATGTTGTCTGGATCGATTGTCGTAATTGACATTATGAATCTTTCCATAAGAGTATTTTCATTTGGGTCTATCTTGTCAATTTGACTGATAGGCAACACATAATATGTACTCACATGTGTAAATGGATTTACAGGAATTTTTTCCAAACCATATGGAGCATTAACTTTGGTAATGTCCTTTGTTATGGATTTCTCCCTTTGCTTCATGTCATAGAATTCCGCCTCAATGTATTGAGACTCACATGTCTTGAATGGGGCCTTATCACGATACAATGTCCCAACATGACCATCAAAACAATATTTGAGACACTGATGGTATGATGAAGGGATAGCCGCATGTTGATGTAGCCAGGGTCTTCCAAGCAAGATGTTGAAGGATGAGTATTGATCAACAAACATAAAATTTGAATTGGATACAAGATCTCCAAACTGAGTTCTGAGTGTAACTTCACCCAGAGGTTCTTGTTCATTTTTATCATATCCTTGTAACATCATGGTAGAAGGAGATAAATCAGATTCTGTGAGGCCCAATCGACAAAGTGTACGAATGGGCATGAGGTTGAATCCTGATCCATTTTCAATGAAAGCCCTTCGATCATCCACGCCATTGACCTTTCCAGACAAGTACAGTGGTCTAATATGACCATGCACAACATCATCTTCATCTTCATCAGTAAAAGAAATTATTGCATGGAATTCTTTAGGATTATTCTCAATTTGAAAGACTTCAGCTGTAGCAATTTCAGTTTCAAACTCATGAGGACTTGACAAAGCCTCGATGAGTGATTACCGAAGATCTTCTGACAGATTCAGAGCATCCAGAATTGATAACTTTGCTGGAACTTGGGCCAACTCTTTCAATATATCATACTTTTGATCCATAGGTCTGTGTTTCCCAATAGGAATATGTGGTTTAGAAGGTACCTTGGAAGCATATGCTTTGGAAGTTGATGCATCTTGTATTGGGATAGGAGTTGGCAATATTCCTGGTTTTGGAAGATTAGACCGATTAGATCCATTTACTTGCTGAGAGGAAGAATATGGAACCTTCAACCAGTATTCCAAAATAACTATTCTAGGACTGAATTTGCTATTGGTAGAAGAACTTTCTTGTTCTTGCTGAGCTCGATGAAGAGATCTACCACAAGTTTCTGCTGTGTATACAGTTCTAGCAGGGGTTGAATTGGAATAGTGGCTTCTGAAAAATCCATGTCTTCCCCTGTATCCTGATCCCCTGGAACGTACTTTGATTCCTCTATTTGATACAAGGAATTCAGGCTCATTGAAATTGAATCTGCGACTGGCATATGGATCTGTTAATTGAATCATATTAACAGAGCCAAAGATTAACTCTTCATCTAATGAAGACTCTTCCTGATTAACCTGTTTAGGCTATGCCGTTTGGTGGGGAGGTGCCTGTGGCTTGGAAGTAGATGGCATGAAATCTACCAAAGTCAAAGACAACTTAGGCTTCGACACATACTCATCTTCTTCTGATTGTTTTTATTTCTTTAAATCATGTCGTTTCTTGGAGGACTTTCCCTCTGACGAAGAGGGTTTTGCCGCAACATTCATGGCAGAAGACACAATTGGTTTCCATAATTGTGTTTGAAAAATAGCATGAGTTCAATTGATTGTCTTTCTGACCATCCAATCATCATACTTCTTTGCATTTTTTCTTTTGACTTCTTTCTATTCACCTTTATCCTCTGGAACTGTAGTAGTGACACATGCTATCTGGGCTGAGGAGCCTTCCAATGTCACCTGTCCCGAGTCGACCGTCTTTTTAAGGAGGTCTTTGAAGACAAAATACTCTCAGATGGGATGCCCCAACATTTGATAAAAAGGTAAATAATTGGGATGGTCTTCATCTCCTTTCTTGTTTGGCCTCTTGGGCATTGGCAATTGAACCAAATTGTTTTCCAGAGCTGAAATGAAATTACTAGGAACTTGTTCATTTCGGAAAGAGTATGTTTTGCTCTTAAGATCCTCAAATTGTTTTTGTCTTTGATCTCGTTGATCGTCTGGATTAAAAGGCATTTGTTGTTGGCACTCAGAAGGTGGAGCCCTTCGAGAAGATGAACGTTTTGAGGTAGAAACAGGTACAGGTGCTTGTTTAAGCATAACTGTAGCAGTTTCTACTTTACCCATTCTCCTTCCTAGAGCTGATTGAATTACACGAGATTTATCCTTAGCCTGTATAAGGGAATCTTCAATCTTCTGAGCAATTGAAGTAAGGTCTCGAAACCATACTGTGTATTTCACAGGGATTAACGGTGTGCGTAATTCTTCACACAGATTTTCTACACAGATTGGAAACAATTCTTTTTGAGGGAATGCTAAACTCAAGGAATATGTTAATCCCTTCCATCGAGCAATGAAATAAGAAACCCTTTCATTCTCCCTTTGCTTACAGTTTGTAAGATCGAAAACTGTTGTCTTTGGCAAAGTTGAGCTGAACTGAAGGAGGATTTTTTTGCGAATATCCTCCCATCCGGTAATTGACTGGGATTGCAAGCTTGTATACCATATAAAAGATGGTCCTTGCAAGGTTCACACGAAGCATCTGAGTTTCACTGCTTCTTACTGCTCCGGAGTTCCCATCATAGGATCGCAACAAGAAACGTAATGCGTCAAATTATGTTTAGGATCACTTGATCCATTGAAAATAGGTAATATAAGGTTCCCAAAACTGGATGGAAGAGAAATTGAATCTACCCATTCAGGTTAAACTTTATTTTCTAGTTGAACTTGCGCACGCTTCCCTTCCATGGTTTCTAACCGAGCTATTAATGACTGAATAGTAGTTATTAACCTTTGAGAAGCATCCGGTTGAACTTGGACTTGGGTAGGTGCAATGACTGGAGCTTGGACAGATGTGGCGATTGGTGCTGCAAATGATGGTAGTACTGCTAACTTTTTTTGCACTTGACCCGTATGATTAGACCTGTGAGGGTGTACTGATAGAGGAGGATATTTTTGATCTATCTCAGTAGCTGCAAAAAATTCCTTTGGCTAACTGACTCCAGCATGCTTAAGAAGAAGACTACTCTGAAGTAGTTCTGCATTCAACCTTGTTAATTCTTTCATTTCTTCCTCCTGTTGTGCAACCCTCTTCTCTAGTGAGAGCGATTGAACTTCTCCAGAGGAAGGATATGTAACCTGGTTCTTTCTCTTCCCATTGTTGGATCCTTTTCGGAGAGGGGGAAGTGGGTTACTCGAAGGATTACCGTGGTTCTGAGTAATCCTTTGACTTCGTGTACGCACACCTTCTTCATTTGTGTCGGTGCGTACATCTTCTTGAGCAGGAACCTCTTCATCTGAGTCCCCTGATTGAGACTCATCTGGTGGATCAACAACAACGGAATTGATGACATTGATTGATTCATAACTCATCACATCCCTTCTATCAGCATTTCAGTGATATTGTCTTATTCCATGTCTTTGATGAGACATTGCCTTTTGTTGATTTGATCCCTCAGGAACTTCTTGACGAACCGTAATTTCGAGGGAATCTCCTGATAATTTGGCTATTCATTCCTCTTGAGGTTTCTTCCCCAATCGAGAAAAGACCGACTTTCTCTGAGGAGGGGATTGATGATTTGAAAAAGTCCCAGTCTAGTGGGCTGGGGATGTTCCTGCTGTTCTTGCTCAACTCCTCGAATCCTATTTTTTGATTCCGAGGGTTGGTTTAAAAGAGTCCCCTGTCTGGAAAGCTAGGGTGGTTCTTGACATGTTATGTCTGAGACTTTCTTGAATGTCCTCCTGATCTTGCGAACCTTAGTCCGGAAATTAGCTGGATGCATTAACCCGTATCCGCTTTTATCACCCGGTTCAAAAGACCGTTGGATGATTTCCAACACTTCTGTCACTTGGTGACGTGCTTGCTCCAAACGAGAGGCCTGTTTAATATTCTCATTCACTTGATGGAAGAGTAATTCAACAACTTGTTCTCTGTATTCTTGATTATGAGAGTATCTAGTTGAAGCCTGTTCTTGGGCAAGCTTTTGATTACAAACAAATCCCATTGACTGTGGCTGTCCATGGGCAATAACATTGCATGAGACCATTTTCGGTGGGGTTTGCTGACTGGAGAGCACCATGAAATGCTGTGCTCCATAAACACCCCGTCCTCTGACACAAATACCAGATGAGGCATTGGCAATTAACTGACGCAATCTTCTTAGTGCTCCAAGGCATGAACTTTGAAGGGATCTCTGCTGCTTTTCAGCCTTCGGATATCGAGATACTGATAGAGACGCCAAATCAATCTGACGTTGTAACCCTTCTATTATCTTTAAGATGATTTCCATATTCATCAGAAGATAATACTGTCTTTTTCAACTGACAAAGAGTTTTCCATATGTTGAGACGAATGTCATGAATTTCATCTTCCCTTAACATTTCTGGAATATTATATTGAGAGTCAGCCAAAGACCAAAACATGACTGGAACTTCACCTTTCACCAGTTTTTTTCTCATGTTAAACATTTCTTATTTATCATTTGATGATGATTCTTCAACCTGATTTGACCAGAGTTTGTGTCGGGTTCACCATTTTTGTTTCCCTCGGAATCCAGGGATGAACACCTTGATGGGCGGTTCAAACATTCCGATCGGTTTCTAACGGGTTTGTTTGTAGAACCGGAAACATCCAATGATTCCACATCCATTCAAACCTACTTTCCAAAGGTAGGTTCTAGTTAGTTTTTGGGCTGATGAGGCTTAGGAATTTTCATTGGTCGAGAGGATGGGAGGTCGGACTCATCACACCTTTTTGAGGGGAATTATTGTCTACTCCGAGACTCTCTTTATAGATCTAAGTTATGTTCCTGAATCCTTATTACATTACCTAGTATAAAATGAGCTTTCCTTCAGATCTGACAATCAATGATTAAATATGTAGGAAATTTAGAGAATCTTTTATATGTATTTGAGGTTCTTCATTGATAGAGAATCATCTGTATTTATTAGAGATTCTTGGTCAATGGTACCCTTCGACACATTTATATAGAAGTCTCTTGGTCATTATGATGACCATGAGGGATTTAAAGCCACTCAGTGGGGCACTTGAGGTTTATTTTCATTTAGAAGGACATTGATTAATTTAGAGTTGGGATCGGACCCGTAGACGGGCTACCAACGTATCCTTTGTTTAAAAAAGGAATCAGAACCCACGTAGTTCGAGTAAGGGAGTTTGATGTTCCAGATTGATGGCTCAAAGAAGGATGTCACAATTAATTTTACACTCTAATATCACGTGAGTCATGATCTGTGTGAGAAACAAGAGGTATTGGTAAAAATTAGAAAATTATGCCATGAAATATGCAATCATAATAAATAATGTGGGGCTTATGTATGCATGACTGCCCTGATAAATAAAGGTTATGATTTACTTTAGGGAAGAAATCCAGGAACATGGTCCATAAAGGTATATGTGCTTTATGGATATTTTGAATACTCTAACGTGGGGCTTACTCCTGAAAAGGAGGCCCAAATTATGAGAAGACTAATGATTGGGTTTTACTCCTGAAAAGGAATCCCAGATCAAAGGTAAATTAGGACTGGTTAAGAGAAATTAAGACTAGGGCTTACTCTTGAAAAGGAGGCCCAGGTAAAGGATTAAGGTTTGGGGCTTACTCCTGAGGAGGATGCCCAAATTAGGGGACTCGGGCTTACTCCTAAGGAGAATGCCCAGATTTGGGAACTTTTAGAATTGGGGCTTTCTCCTAAGGAGGATGCCCAAGTTAAGAATTATGACTGGGGCTTACTCCTAAGGAGGATGCCCATATTTGAGACTGGGGCTTACTCCTGAAAAGGAATCCCAGGTTAGGGGATCTGGGGCTTACTCCTAAGAGGATGCCCAAATTAGAGGACTTATGACTGGGGATTATTCCTGAAAAGGAGACCCAGGTTAAGGATTCTCTCATCTTAAAGGATGAGGTTGATTGAATGAAATCTCAATCTTTAGTGACATAAAGATGTGTAAATCACTAGGTTTTGAGAGGTATTCCATAGAATTCCTTTCAGATAAGGAAGTCAAATCAAAAAATCATGCCATAAATGGCTTTGAAGAGTGTATTGAAGACTGAATCTTGAATAGTAAAGGTTTAATGTCTTAAGAGGGGTGAAATTGGCAAGAAAGGCACCCAAAAAGGCATGGACATGCAATTCCTGGCAGGCGTGCATGTACTACGTGTGTGCGCAAGTCCTGGACATGCAGGTATTCCTGTGCGACACATGCTGTACTTGGGCGACAGTTAACCAGCAGGGTAATACTTGAGCGACTCTTGATTAAAGCCTTTAGAATCCCCTTGAGGTTCTTTCAGAAGAGGGGCGCGCAAGTTCTATTGAAGGAGTATGGCGGCGCACAAGTGTGGCCTTTTCCCTTAAGGGCTGACCACTTTTTCGCGCAAGTGATGATGAGTTTCAACACTTAAGCCTTCCTCCCCCTCTTTAGATCTTCCGTTCTAGGTAAGAAATTACCTTAGAAATGCTTCGGAAGCATTGAGAAGAGACTAGGGCACCGGGAGCTCAAATATGAGTTTCTGGAAAAATCCTCTCTGAATGGGGGGCCCACAGGGTCTATTTATAGGCTGGAGAAGACCCTGGGCGGTTATCCTTTTGGGCACGCAAGTGAATTGCACGACCAACTTCGGCGCACAAGTGTACTTGCGCGACCATTGCGGTGTGCAAGTATACTTGCGCGACCATTGTAAAACTTGTGCGAACCTTGCACAATGTTCTTCTTATTCCTTCCTTTTTCAATTTGTTGATAATTGTACAAAGGATGAATCACTTTGAGCTAAGATATCCCCCTTTTCTAATCTTTAGACTATGTGATGAAAGGAGCATCAACAATAACATAACCAGTTGAAAATATATGGGCTTTATAAAAAGGTTAATCGTTATAACCATTAACCATCGACTTAAATTATAATTTTTGGTATTATTAGATATTTTCTATATTATATCATATGTAATATAATTGGATTCAATTATATAATGAAATGTGTTTAGTGGATGACTTGGAATATTTCATGAGGAAATAATCCTGTTAACTTTGAAATTAATCCATTGAAACCAACAAATTTACAAAATATATTTTTATGGATTATTTTTTTAATGAACCTTAGAAATATGTAATGTGATCTCCAATTCATGGAGTGGTCATGATGGAAATCAATTATATTCATTATTTATTCATTAATAAAAATACTCATTTCACATCTTTAGTAAAATGTCTAAAGTTCATTGTTAATAAAACGTCTAAAAGATGAATACAAATATTTTAAAAAAATTTAAAACTTTGAAACAATGAACTTAAAAAAATTATTTTATAATATTAAAACAATATTGAAAACATTTTTGGAAATCATATATATAGGATAAAAATTATTTTTGAAAAAAGAGATAAATAATGTCATATTTCCTTAAAAATTATGTCTTGCTCTTATTGGTTCCTAAAATGTAGAAAATTAAAGGTTGAAATTTAATATCTAGAAAACATCTTAGATAAGAAATTTCATGGTATAATAGATAGATAGGTCATAAAATTTCATCATCAGAAATGTAATCATAAGAAATACTAATAAACAATGACATTGTAATATAAAACTATTACCAATTTTGTAAATTTTGAATCAAAACTATATGAGATAGGGAACATTAGAATGAAATGTAAATAAACATAAAATTAATGATAAACATAATATAATTAATTTATGTTAATTATATACACTATATAAAATATATAAGTGGTGAATATGACATGTGTCACTCGAAAATTAATGTGAGATGAAAATCCATTACTATTTTGTTAATTTTGAATCATAATCCCCATGAATTAATAATAAAAAATTTAACATTAAATATCATGATAATTAAGATCTTAAGGAAAACAAATGTAAAAAAGTATGTATATACACCTTATAAAAGAATATAGGTGCATAACATAAAATATATCCCAAAGAAGAAAATTTTAAACTGTAAACCTTTACCATAAGATCACCATTCTTCAAAAGCTCCGCATCCTCATATATAATAAAAAATATGATAATTAATTTAAATAATAATTTACATAATTATGTTATCATATTCCTTTTTCATAAAAAAATTAATACCCATTAATTAATAACTCAATATTAAATTTCTTTCTGTGTTAAAATTTTTATTTTTTATAAGAATTTTGGTTTGGAAGCTCCATTCCTTATACTTTGATAATGTTCCCATAAAATTTATAATTTTAATAGTGAAATAAATTTATTATATATTTATTATATTTATTATATTTATCCACAATGGATAGAGATTCAAAAATAAGTTACACTACTCATAGGGATGATAGGTTGTACATACGCATAAACACTGTTTTAAATTCTTGAAAAATTAAATGAAGTAAAGGTAAATAATTATTCACCATTTAGGAATAATAATTATTTCATAATTCAGATATATATATTCTTTAAATATATACATATTTTCATCTATGTAATTAAAAAATGAAACCCAAATAATATCGCTTCACGGAGGTGGTAATCGACACATACGAATAAGAAGCATCATCAATTTATAATGGATTTGAAAGCATTGAGGTAGATGTGGTATTATAATTATATAAGAATAATTATTTAATAAATATCAAGTTCATTAATTAAATAAAACATAATTTCCTTCCATGAATATGGTGACAAAAAATGAATTGTATTGCTTTGTAGAGGCAATAACCCAAACTTACGTGTGAGTGATACTTGTACATACCATTTAATGGAATAATTAGTGGATAATGGTGATCCCATAATAATAAAATATATAATTTTTATGAAATATAATATATTATTTATTTTGAGTTACATATTATTATAGGAGGTAGAAAAAGAAAAAATTGAAAGAGGCCGGTTAAGATGATTACATCTTATTTGGGAGGTCTCATTTGGATCAATGCATAACGACATTTGGAAGGGTATTTTAAGAAGAAAAGACCCTAAATTTTAATAATTGGGATGTTTATAAGAAAATTGGGTAGTGTTTGGCCTGGATATATAGCTCAAAGTGGATTAAGAAAATAAGAGAAGTTATTCCATTTTTTAAACAAGGAAAATGACAGAACTGGTATTACCAAAGTGATTAAAATATAATTAAGCAATTCTATAGAAAAAAATTTAAAATGGAATATTATTTTAAAAAAATGGATCGATTCCAAATATCATAAAATTTCTATTTATAAGGGTTTTTGTTTTATTTTGGTACTTTTCTTTCTAATTAACTACTTTTCTTACCAATTTTAACCTTAGCCACAATAATGAATTCTTCAATATTAATGTGTTGTAATTTATATTTGGAGTTGAATATTTCTTTATAAATGGAAAATTAATAAAATTCTAAAATTTATATTATCCAAATTTTCATATTTAATTTTTTTACTTTCATATAATTTAATAGAATATTATTTTCAAAAAATAACATTAATTTTATTATTATTCTATACATTTCATTTGAATCAAAATCAAGTAGAAAATTAATTTTATTCAAATATTTTCATTTAAAATATCAATAAATTTTCATACTTACCTAATTATTTTGTGCAAAAATATAATTAGTAAAAAATTTTTTACTTTGTATTTTTTTAAAATGAATTAATATATTATAATAACAATTGAAAAAATAATTTTTTTAACATTGAGTAAGAATTTTAGACAATTGTTCAATAAAAGTATATTAGAAATAAATTACCTAGATTAAAAACTTAATTTATACTTCAAATAACCATTTAGAACCAAACTTATACACTTTTTATCCTTATAATAAAAACATAGGGTTTTTAATGTCAAGGGTGTAACATTTTGCATATATCCTTTTCTTATAATTATAGAAATTTCATAATAAAAAATGAATTAAAAAAAGTGGACATATATCATATAATTGAATGAAAATATAATAAATCCACTCATATAATTTTATAATGGATGTTTTTTGATAAATTTTAAATAAATATCCCATAGTTTTGACCAGAGTTTAGTCACTTTACCATTACCGAGGAGACAAATATTTTCAATGGTTACAATTCATAATGAAAAAAATATAAAAAATATATTTACCAAAATTTATCCTTATTATTCCATTTATGGTATCCATTTTACATAATTCAATCAATATATTTTACAGAAGTTAATTTAATATAAAAATTAAAAAACTCAGATAAATTCTTTTTATGAAAAAAAATATTATTACAAAAAATTCAGAGTTAAAATTTATTCTAATAAAATTAATTAGAATATTAAAAATGTAACATTACTAATTTTAATTTTAATTTATTTTAAAAAATATTTTTACCTACTTGATATAAAAGTACTATTTTTAAAAAAATTTCTTTTTTAGCAGTTTATTAGAAAATAAAACATTGTGGAGAAAATCCAAAAAATCATCATATGATAAGTTTTCGATGATGATTTCAAATATTAATTTTATTTTTTAATTCAAATATTTCAAAATTGTAAAATATTAATTGAAATATTTCTTCATAATATGCAATAAAAATAATTCTTGAAAGAAATTTTTTTTCTAAGAATTATGTAAACATTCTGAAAATTGAATTAATATTTCTAAAGAATTATAAATTATGTTTTTATTGAGTAGGAACTTAATATATATATATATATATATCATAATGTGGATATTCCTTTTCATACCCACTAATTCAAAATTTAGGTTATAATTTTCATATTTAAATATTAACATATCATGGTTCTTTGAAGCTCAATATTTCTTGTCATAGAAGTTATTGATCATAATGTTCATATTTTTAAAATATTAGGGTGATAAAACTAAAATATTATTCCTTGATGATATATTCCACAAAAATTATCCCTTTTTACATTTTCATTCATGGAAATCTCTCACATACTACTACATTCATCATATTTGGCATTATAGTAATAAAATCAGGACATTCAATGTATCAAGTCCCTCAAATATAATTGTGAAAATAGTCACACCATAATTACAATAATAAATTATATGTGTATGAACTCCATGGATGTTGGGACCTAACTATTCATTCACCCTCACATCATTTCTATGAATTGTATCCCAAAATAAAATTGAGGACTAATATGTCTAATGGTATGATAGAATTAATTTCCATTTTCTAGTGGAACCATCAATGTATATTTGGGAATTTGGAGCTCAAAAATCTTGTAGTGATCTATAAACACTAATGTTCATCTTCATATAAGATTTAAAAATAGCTATAATAGTAGGTCCTCCATTAAAAATATCAGGTTGATTAATAACATTGGGCCTATTTAAGGTAATTTCCATACCCCATTTTCTCCCTAAATATGGAATTTTATATTGGAGTCTATCCCAAAGGATTTATCCATGTTCAATACATAAAAATTAGTGAGAAAACAATCATTAGTGTTTTCTATGTACTCTAATTTTCTATGGGTAGTTGGTCTTGTGAGAGATCAAGCTTATCAAAAAGGTGTCCATGTTCCTATTCTATATCTATTCTTGGATGGTGTGATTTTGTTTAGATATAAATGTTGTAATTTTTAATGGAATTACAATTTTCAATCATAAACATATCACACCATACTGACTTGGTTTCTAACTCTACTATTTCTATCAAAGGTCTCATAAATGACCACAAATCAACAAATTACAATGGCTCCTCACTTGAATTACCAATATTTTGTGCTTCGCCTTGGATAAATCTATCATTTATATTGGTCAATGTATTATTCATTCATTCACATGGATTCAATTTTTTACATGATCATTCTAGATTCGATTTGTCATAGATTCTAGAAGACTATGATCCTTTCTCATTGATGATAATACTTGTATCCATAACCACATTAAGACCAAAAAAACTCAACATAAAATTCTCATGACACCCATTTATCTCTTCATCACTATCTCCTTCCATGTGTCATTTGGTCTCTTATATATCAATCATTGATGTGGAATGTTCCTTATATAATTTTTTTCTTTTATCTATCCACATAGCTAATAATGTCTAATCCATAGAGTCAATAAATTGTTCCATGAGTTCTTATTGGAATACCGACCGAGATAATTTTTTATTGAAATCCTTCATGATATGAAAATAGCGTGTCACATACCCCTACATACATATCTAAATGTAAATGATTCTATAATTTACTGCATTCAGAAGTACGGTTATGTATTCATGAACCATTCCCTTCAACCACATATAGTTCATATCCTCTAATGGATGTAAACAGATCTTATAAAAAACTATCTGAAATCTCTATAGAGGTCATCAATTATTATGACATACTCAAAATAGTGACCTTATACTAGTTCATGTATATTTCATAAAATGTTAATAGTAGAAATTATTTCCCTAGATTGGGTTTTCCCAAGATAATATTTATTATCATCAAAGAAGGATAATACTATAAAAAACATTTCATATTATTGTATATCTTATTTCTACCACTACTGATAATGTATAACATCCTACTCACCCCACCATGTTATCACTATCTTCTTTATCTAGAAATGATCCATACTGAATTTTACTAAGAGTCTATAACACATTCGAATGAGAGCTGACACATGAAGAATTATAATTTTATACCAAGCAAATAATATCCCCTTGATCCAGTTCACAAAGAATGAAAAAAATTGTGTAAAAGAATTATTTTTAATAAAAGTATACTAGAACATGAATTATTGAATGGGAGAAAAATAAAAAATATGAATAATGGAGGATATGAAAGTTTTGAATTGTTACTAGATGTGATCATTCTCATGCCAGATCGACCAAATCCATTTCTAACTATAATCCCACTACCCCAACTATAATTACATATTCCACTTATAAAAACAAACCTCAACTCCCCACATTATCCCTTTATAATATTACATCTTAAAGAGGCTATAATTCCCTTTATATAAACCCTTATGTCCCTCCATCCATATAACAACCTACCCTCTTCCCCTTATATATATCACTTATTAAATCTAGGATATATAGTTGAAACTAGCCATGCTATCTGTAGTGGTCCATTCCTCCCAAATCTGCTACATTGTGAGTTTGGTCATTGGAAGTTATTGGAGGAGGATTAGAGGGAGTTTGGAGATGCTTAGTTTTTAATATCCTAATCCAGGGAGGTTACACATAGTGTAACATGATTTCATGAGGTGAATTTTTCTTTCATGAATTTTCCTTATATATTCAATGTGTGAAATACATCTGGGTTGGAAAAGTAAAATTAAACTGAGAGGCGACTCATTTTTTCATGGAGGTGGACTTCGAGGGATTTCATGGAATGAAAGATGAATTCACATCATGTAATCCCCCAATGCTGTAATGTTTCAAAACGTTCCAACCACATGGGTTTTCACAAATCTGATGGTTCATAAATCTCTCCCATTCCAGACAAACCCTAGGAGCCTGATGGATTTCATTGAATACCCTTCCTTCCTCCTTGATCAGTTGATCTCAATGATCATTCGTTGGTTGTTTTTGGGGATCCACGTTATGTTATCCATTCGGTTTCTTACAGTTCCCCTTGATTTGGGTCTCATTTTATTCCACATCACCTCACCAAGCCATGGTGTGTTGTTATATATGATATCTAATGGGGTCTATATGTGTTTTTGTTCGGGCAGTGGTGTTGCATCCTACTCTGGATGAAGATATTGTGGGATAGGTGATTGGAATAATGTTATGTGAGCAGTTCTTGCGAAAAAAGGTTGAGAACCCTTCGAGGAAAGGGATTCCCATATCTATGTTTATTTTTTCAACACACAGGATTGGTTTTTCTTTTGTTACCCTTGGATTATGGTTTTTTTAGATTAATCAAATATTCTAACAGAATAATTTAATTGAAAGGGTTGATGGTTTAATTTCACGATTTTCAAAAAAAATTGTATTGTTGGTGATATTGTGATTATACAGGATGAATTCCACACAGTAAATTGTGGGTGGTGGAGGATTTTTTTGGCGCTAGTTATATCATTTGGGTGTGCTTATTTTTTGACGCTATTTTTGTGTCACCCTAAATGAAATTTGGTAAATCATGTATACCTAGCTATTGAAGAGATGCCTTTGGGTTTTACCTATTCTATGGTGACCCCATAATTAACATGTATAACTAAAGAAGGGATCCCTTATTAAATCTAAATTTTTTATTTTGACTGGTTTGTGTGTGGAAACGATTGTCATCATGACTGTCTATTGTGTGTGAGTATCTTTGTTGTGTATGGAAGGATGGTTCAGAAGGTGTGATGGAATATCAGGTTGAGAGATTGACTGATTATCGAATGGATGAGTATTTTTTTGTATATGGGATACAATAGGGTTGTGATTTGGTAGTGTTGTTGGATGTGGTTGATTGTTGGGGACTTGTTTATTTTTTTATTTTGGGTATTTCCCCCAGAGATTCCCACATTTGGCCTTGGTTGTGTTGGTTGTTATGTGATTTGATTAGTAGTTTCTAGGATATAAATAGAAAATAATAATTAATAATTTATTAATAATGTTTTGGACAAGATTGGGTTTTTTTTGTTAATGGAATAAATAAATGAATTGAGAATGAAGAAAGGTAATGGTTTAACAAATTTTTTTTGGGAATTGGAAAGAAGGGGTGGCTTTTTTGTGTTGTAATTGCATTTAAAGGTTGAAGCAATGTTGGTAGTGTTGAGATATGGTTGGTTGTTTGGGAACCCATAGAATGGGAATGAGTGTTTTGTATCATATATGTATATAATTTTATTTTCCTTAGGATTTCTGTGTGAACACCACCCATGTTGGGAACTACGCACTGAACACCCCCATCATCATGGGGGAGGGTGTATTTCCCAATCATCATGGTGGGATGATGTATGGATAGACACCTAATATTCCCTTCTCAATCTTCAAGGTAGAGATATCCCAAGATTCTTTGAGCTGGTTGGGGTTTTTGGGGACCTGGTGTGTGCAAGCGAGTTTTTTATTTCCATGTATCTTTAGGAAGATAAAATTTATGTTTTCCTAGGTGTCTTCAGGATGAGATGTATTGTGTTTTCCCAATTGTGTTTAGGATGATATTTTTTGTGATTCACCAGGTGCTCTAGGATGTGATGTTGATTGCGGCTCATGTGTCTATTGGGTAGATGAGGTTGTGATGCATAGGTGTGTGCAGGTTGTTTATGATGTGGTGCACGACCTAGGTGTCTATGGGTGGCATGTGATGTGATAAGTGTCCCAATTGTTTGCAAGCGAGATGTGGTTATGAGTCGTAGGTGTGTACAAGAGAGTTGGGATGCAGTGTGTTTGAAATATGTGGGAACGCCAATACATTTTATTTTTGGGTGTGAGAGTGGTTAATCAGTGGGAATGTGGTGTTGGGTACCATATTATATATGTTCATTGTTTTACATTACTTAACTTTCAATATTTGGTTATCATTCCGTGTTGAGGTTGGGGTTGTTAGTATTACTACATAGGCCCGGTTTGGTTTTGTTGTTTTCTTAAAGGGGAATTTGTATGATTCTTTCACATGTGCATGAAATAATTTGGTTCCCTTAATGATTATACCGATATGCACACCCCATATATATATAACTGTTTTCATGTTTCTAAGAGGACTTTGGGGACCATGCATGACTTTACAAGATTGGATCTTGGCAGTTTCTGTGTCGATTCCTAGCAATTTTTTTGGTACTTGGTTACTTTGGTTTTGTATCAGTTTCATGATAAACTTGCATGTAGGATGGATTTGGATTTTTATATTTACATAATAGAGTTGTTTTGAGATGAAACATCTTGTCACCCAATATTGTTTCTTTAAAAAAGGAAATTCTTCATATTTTGTGCCACTTGTATAACCCTGGTGACGATCACCACCATGGGGCCTATTAGAGGGGGTAAATGGGGGTCATTATCTCCCTTTCATCATTTCTGGCCCATGAGGGGACTCTTTGGAGGGAGGGAATCATTACCAAATGGTATCTGAGTTTATATTTGATAGAGAAGATAGTTTTTGTAGTTGGGCATAGTGATAATTTCATTGGTTTATTGGGAAAAGTTCCAGGTGATCTTGGTTCGTGCCATAGGACACAAAGAATAGATATGACATGATATTTTAGGCCCCCCAAATGATCGAATGCATTGAATCTAAACCTACCTAATGTCTATGTGAGGCTTCACTGGTTCCAGCATAGAGTCCTTAGGAATGGTACAAGCATCATAATGACTTGTGTTCTTGTATAAATTTGGTATTTTTAGATATTTGGAATGAATGAAAAAAATGAGTTAAAATGAGTTAAATGAGATAAAATGATTCCAATGAATTAAAATGTGTAAGAACCCAGTTTTTTCCACGAATGACTTTGGAATATTTCTTGTAATTCCAGAGTAGTGCCTTCAGACAACATGCGATTCCGAGCCCCAGTCTGGCCAGAATTAAATTTTCAGTGCGTTCACATTGTAAACGCAAAATAAATAGGATAACTCTAAAACGGTGATCCAGATCAGAGATCTGAGTGTACGGATGGGTCCAAGATGGGGTGTTTACCCTAGGAACGACATAAAGTGTATTGTCGCGGGACGTTTGGACCCATCGCCCGCTTCTGGACATTAAACGGATTAATTAATTAATTAATTAATTCATTTAATGGATTAACAGAAGTATCTCTTAAAGTGTGGCTCAGATTGGAAAACTGAGGGCACCGTTGAGTCCGGAACATGCCATTTACCCTAGGAGGGGTATAAGTTTTGCGGGCTCGTGCCATCTGTGAAAAAATGGCCCCAGGTGCTTTTTCATAATTTAGCGTCCTCGGGCATTGAGTTTAATTACATTCTAATGGAGCCTCGGATTAAAATTCCAAGACTTCCGTTGCGCTCAGAGAGTGGTTTTTAGCCTAGGGAAGGCTTATTCCCGCCCCCGTCGGGAGTTCGGATACGGGGTCGCGGGAGGGTATTTAGGTTAATTAGGTTATCTAATTAACCTAACCCCCCCTCTCTTCACTCCCATTTTCCCTTCCCCTGGAAAGCTCCTATCCTCCTTCCTCCTTCTCCATGATGGTAAAGATGGATCAGAGGCAGTTTTGGCCGCTGCGGAACTTGGATCGAGCATAGAAGCGCCGACGTTACGCCTGCAGGTAGGCGGATTTGAGTTTTACACCCCTTTCCCCACTTAATTTGTATTTATGCTCAATCACACCATTGGATCGTCGAACGAAGCTCATAATTGCATAGAACCTGTCCTGAGCTTTCCGTAACGGTATCCGGATCAAATTTTCAACCACCGGATTGTTCCCGGTGGGCCATTGAATTTTTCTGGCCACGAGGCTAGATTCCGGTGGTCAGCAAGGAGGTCCGGCGGATGGAGGCCCCATGGTGGACGGCGGCGTGATAGTAGGCACAGAGGAAGGATGGTCAGGCGGCACGTTGCTGGTGCAGGATGGCGCAGGCGGACCGGCTGAGGGCGCCGGTCGCGGGCGCCGGCGTGAGGGGATGGTCGGGTTCGCAGGCGCGCGACCCCGTGGGGAGACCAAGAATCGCATGATGCGGATCTCCACGTGGACGCGACCGGACGTGTTGGCCGGTCGGTGAAGCGCCCCATGCGCAGTGCGGGTCTCGGGGGAGGCGGCTGGGCCACGGTCCAGGCAGTCCGGTCCATCCCAAGGGGGTTTGCCCCCCCTCCCATTTTAAAATATTTGGACGCCAGTATTTCGGGCTACGTGCGTCCGTTTTGAGCGCCGTCTGTGGCAGTGTGGAGCTCGTGTCAAGAATAAGTTGTTGAGATGGTTTCGAGAATTTTTAATCCCTTAAACGAGGGTACTTGGTGGTGCGACGCGTCTTTAAGTGAATTGTCATTTTTCCAGGGGTACTTGTTTTGGACTGCGCGGATGCGTCCGATGTCTGATTTAAGCACCGTTGGTGGCATTGGGGCCCTAGAACCGAGGCAGAGCATTCCAGAGTAGTCTCAGGCGTTGAGGCCGTAGTTGAGGCATGGGCCCCACGACCCGTCTTTTGATCTGCGAGTAGTGTTTAAAGACTTCCTCATCGGTCATCCGTTCGGGGCATGCGAGAAGTCTTTTCTGGATGTTTTTCTGAGGGGATTTCAATTCATCATTCCGCTCTCCCTAATTTCGCATGATGGTGTGGGCCCCACGAGGGTCGTTTGGGCGTTGATTGTGGTTTTGCAGCTTTATCATCGGGTGTCCGTTTTGGACAAGTGATTAGTCGAACTTGTGTACTTTCTAAAGAGGATCACAACGTTACAATCCGTTCGTTGTGTTTTAGGACCGGGATGCGGGTCCCACAAAGCCCCACTCATGTGCGGTGCTCCGGAATGCATTTTTTTTTCGGATATCCGTTGTACTCGTGTGAGTAGTGCTTTTGACGTGTTTTCCCGAGGGGATCGCAATAGTTCGTTGCGCCCGACTATTTTCGGGACCGAGGCTTGGGATCACGGGACCCCGTTCGGGCGTGAGGCGGTGTTGGTGACCTTTCCATCGGATAACCGTTTGAGGCGAGTAAGTAGTCTATCATTCCTGTTTTCCCATGAGGATTACAATGGTACAATCCGTTTGGTTGTGCGGAGCCTCTTGCACGATCTTATTAAATGTGGAAATGTGAAGGTGCCCCGTTGGTGGTTCTTCTACCGTGTTTGTAGCGGACCCTTGGAATGTGATCACGTGCACTACCGTGTGAGTGGAGTAAATAATTAATGAGATGTGAATGAATATACCTCAGCCGATTAGTTGTCATGTAGGCAATGTTATGTTTACGCCCTTCGGATTGACGTTGGGGTGCTGTGTGCACGATAGCCTTAGGGCTAGAGACGTGGTATACTCTGGGAGTATACGAGAGCGCTTGGAGGCACGTGTGGTTTGTACCCGAGAATGTTTTTGCGCTTGGTTGGGGTTGAGGTGGGGCCACACGTCGTGTGGGCCCCACGTACGTTCCATGTCCTGCTTTGTGTACTTTGACCTCTCGCGAGGTAGAGGGTCCCTCTGTGCTTGTTTGTTTGACCGGCAGGGTTGAGTGGTCTCCCCCTAGTTTCGTTCTCTATAGATCGGCCGGTAGCGGTTCTAGTGACCCCCGTGATGGAACAGGCGTTGAACCTCTATTGGGTGAGTTGTTCTGGAGTTGGGTGGTTGCGCGATACCCAATCAGTGCTCAGTTGGCCAGTGTTGTACCATCCAGTAGGGATGGCCAGAGTAGTTCTGGGTTTACCATCCAGCAGGGCTGGGCAGTGTGTTTCTCATTGACTTCTTAGGGTTTACCCACTAGCAGAGACTAGGCAGTGGGTCACCCAACGACTCTTTAGAGTCTCCCCTCCAGCAGGGCGGGGCAGTGGGTCACCTGTCGACTTGTTCTGGTTTTACCCTCCATTGGTGATGGGCAGTGGGTCACCCATCGACGTCTCCTAGGGTCTACCCTCTAGCAGAGACTGGGCAGTGGGTCACCCGACGACCTCTTAGGGTCTACCCTCCAGCAGGGCTGGGCAGTGGGTTGCCCGTCATCTAGTTCCAGGTCTACCCTCCAACAGGGATGGGAAGTGGGTAACCTTATGACTTATTCCAGGTTTACCCTCTAGTAGGGCTAGGCAGTGGGTCACCTAATGATGTATTATTGTTTACCCTCCAGTAGGGCTGGGCAGTGGGTCACCCTATATCAGATTATCGAATTACCCTCTAGTAGGGCTGGGCAGTGGGACTCCCGTTGATAATCCAGACTCAGTCCTTTCTACTAGGATTGTCTGTGGATTTCCTCCATGATTACCAGAGCGGGACCCTTGGTTGTACGGGTTAGTGATGGAATGACCTTGTCTTTGAGGATACCTCTCGACTGCAGGGCACTGACGAGGCGTGGTTTGACTTAACCCAAAACTCTCAAGTATAAGGAGCACATTCCCCACCGAGACGCATCCTTGTGACGTGAACTAAAATCGTGTAGGAAATTTAGTGCCACCCAAAGTGGATAGTGTCGAGGTACGGTGATTGAGCCCTTGACTTGTAGTTCGGGGCAGAGTGTGGGATGCTGGGCATCGATGGTGTTACTTCTGGGACTGTTGGCGACTCACTTTTCTTGGGCTGAGCTACGGGATGGAGATCCCCTTATGATCTTTTTTGGGATTCTTTTGAGAAAATGTATTTGTATATACCTTGTTCCAGTACCCACTTATTGGGTTTACTTACTATCCTTCCAGGAGGGGCGAAGACACGCGGGGTATGCCACATGATTTCTGTGTCTAGCTTCTCATGGTTGGACGTGTCTACTATCCTGCTATAGGTAGAAAAGACTCGACTATATGTTCATCTTCTCACCATTTCCAGCTCCTCGTATCTGGATGATTCTACCTTATTTCCTCTTGTTGGGTTGAGATGGACTCTTTACTGTTGTAGTTTTGACTGAACTCTCGGTTGTACTCCTTTACTTTTCCTGTTCGATTTACGGCTCACCCTTCAGTACCTCCTTTGTTTCTCCCTCGATCCTTCGAGGTATCCTACTGAGTATTTTTATACTCACCCCTGCTTGGGCTTTGCCCGCACCTAGTTTTCCCTTGCAGACGACGGACCGGTTGGTCATTAATTTAGCGGAGCTTAGGAGATCAGGAGCGTGGACCACGTGCGGTGGTCGGAGTCGGGTTCCAGGGGGGGACCCGTCACCTGTTTCTTTTTGTTTACCTATTTCTGGGTTGTGGCACCTTTTCTGGTTGGGTGCATGTTTTGACCCTTTCTCCTTTTCAGCACTTTACTTGTACTGTTTTGAGGTCGATGCACATTTTTGGTATGTATATAGCAGTTTCCCTTTTCTTTGCTGGTATTTTCTTTTACTCTGCACTATTGCATTGAGTGTGCTGCGTGTGTGTGTACATGTACTTAGGAAAAGGCCTCCCCGAGTTGTTGTGCCTTCGGCGCTGGTCGCTATCCCCTGGCCTATGGAGGCGGGCTTGGGGTAGTTGTGGCTCGAGCCCGGGTAGGGTCGTGTCCTGACAATATAAGTCAAAAATGACAAAATTAATCTAAAGAAAATTCTATACTACTAAGGATTAGGAATTTGTTGTTTATCATTTAGCTACGGAACCCGGCCATCGTCCATGTGTGGATTGGGCAGTTGAGGCTCAGTAGGCTGATCTTGTTGATCTATAGAGTGTTGATCCAGTTGAAAAGTTCAAAACAACGGGAGAGAACTTTATGTTCTTTCCAATAGAAGGAGTTGGAAAAGTATGTGGGAAGTGTTTCATACATGGAGACAGAGAGCTACCTCGAGGAGGTTGAGATCACCATTAGTTTGATCTGAGCTCTGACAGACTACATGGTTCCATTGGCAGTGAGTAAGATGTGGGGAGATGCACATAAGCGGTGGATGATTTATCTGGGGGAGAGAATGGAGGAAGATCTATTGTGGGTAAATTTATGAAGTAATTCTGAGCGGAGTTCCTTTATTCAACCATGAAGGATGAGAATGGACAAGCACTACTCTCCCTTTAGTATGGGATTACGTTACTATGGTAACTTGGGACCATGTTCAAGGATCTTGTTCACTTCACCAAAGATCTCTTTTTAGATGAGGATTCATGTTCCAGATGTCTTAGGAGTACCTCCACCTTTCCATCCATCTTTTCGTAACTCCTTTTATGTTTCCAACATATCTGGAGGTCCATATGAAGTTATAGGTGACTTGGATGATGCAATTGTGAGGATTTATACCATGAGAGGAGATCTATCAGAGTTCTTTTAGATGCAGTGATATGAGTATAAGATCTTAGTTGTCCAGACCTTTGAGGTTTCGACTGGCCGGGAGGAGATCTTAGTAGTTTCCATTAAATCATTATTGTGCCAGTTGTATCCAGACCATGCCTAAGGTATTGGGGATGATATGCTACTTTTGTAGGGTTTATTAATATCTTTAAAATCAATTCCCAGTGGTTTTTCCAGGTTAGTATGGTTGATGTGGACAGATTTAGTGCCAAGCTAAGTAGTAGTTTCCAACTAGGCCATTTCAGCAGTAGTGAATGTTGGCTCATGCTCCACCAATGAAAGATGGAATAGGTATAGGATAACATCAGGGTGTTCCCTAGGGACCTTATACCTGGGTCGGGATGTGGAGAAAGTCATCAACCTAAGATCATAGGAGAGGGTGTGGCAAGTTTCATGCAGCAGAGGTAGCCGTTTCGGTAGGGCAAGAGATCAATAGAGGTTTGATCATCTTTTTTAGTTTCCTTTCTTTTGATTTGTTTTATTTAGGATCTATAAAATTTTTTAGATCACCCATTTTACCCCATCCATTGGGACTAGATTTAGAGAGTCATACCATGCTTCTAGTGTTGTTTTTTACATTTAGAGGTCAAACTTACATGTTTGATGTATGCTATAAATATGAACAAATGATGGGACTGTATCAGTCCTGTGGGAATATTTTCATGATAAACATGAATCCATATAATGTCATAATCAACATGGAATGGTTTTATTCCTTTAATGATGTTATTGACATCTTCTAGAAAAGAGTTTTATTTTTAGACATGGATGACCCTCATGTTCTTTTCATTAGAGAGCAGAGCTTTCAGGTGGGTAGTCAAAGTGTAGATCCAATTTTTTATTTGATAGAAGATCTGTTAGTGGAGTCATCTAATGTTGGGATGCTGGAGGTTCCTAGAGTTGTAGGGATATTCCTGGATTTTTTCCTCAAGGTGGTTGCAACCCCACCCCCTCGACCTGACGTTGAGTTTAGGAAATACATTCAACCCGACACTTCTATGATTTTGATGGATTCTTATCAGATGAAACATTCAGAGTTGAATTATTTTAGGATTTAGATATTTTATCTAGTGATGAAAGGATTTATTGGGACCAGTGTGTCATCGTGGGGTGCTCCAGTGCTATTCACAAATAAGGCGGATGGTAGTTTAAGGTTGGGTATAGACTACTAGAGGCTGAATAAGATGAAGGTCCAGAATTGTGACCCTCTTTTGAGGATGTAATATATTTTAGACAAGTTGAGAGGGTTATGTTGTTTTTCTAAGATTGATCTGTGGTCTTGATATCTCCTTTTGAGGATGAAGTATAGAGATATCATAATGACTACTTTCAAAGGTTTGTTTGTCCACTCTAAGTTCGTAGTCATTCCATTCTATGTTAAGAACACACCATCTGTATTCGGGTGGCTTATGAAATATGCCCTTTGTGTGTTATTGGTCCGGTTCTTTATCATATTCATCGATGAAATCTAGTTCTAATCGAATTCAGAGGAGGATCATGCCAAGAATATCATAAATATCTTGCAGGTACTTCGATTCCACTAGCTCTACATAAATCTGTCCAACTATATATACAAGACATGGGAGTTGTGTTTCCATGGGAATGCGGTGTCCCCACAGGGTTTGGTAGCTTACCTGTCAAATATTGATGTGGTAATTTCTTGGGAAACCCCTTGGAATGTGGAAAAATTATCGAAGTTTACTTAATCTCATGGGATATTATTGGAGGATTGTATTCTATTTCACATAATTTCTAGATCTATTTATAGGCATGACAAGAAGGGACCATGATTTATTGTGGAGTGATCAGTTCCAGAGATTAATCATTTATCTGAATGGGAATTTTGTTATTTCTCCAGTTCTCTAGTTTCTTGAGGATATGGAGATGTTTTAGGTGTATTATTTTGTTTCCATTATGGTTATGCAATGCATTATGATGCAATAGTGAGCAGTGATATCTTATGGGTATAGGATGTTACTCCCCCAATAGTGTAACTATACAACCCATGGTATGGAGTTCTAAATGGTAATATATTCACAAAAGTTGTAACAGAATTTATTCATTTGGGAGCATGTTGTGGTCTTCAAATATCACAAGAGTTTGAGGTTTATCAATTACTATTGTGATTTGAATCTATAACAGTATAGGTGGATGATTTTTTTCAAAGTATGATTTTAATATCTCATAAAACTCATAAATGTATAATTTCATGGCTGATTATTTGTGTATAAATCTATATACATAGTATTTTCTAGAATTTACAGATTCCTGGAATGAGAAGGACGAGTAGGATGCCTTTCACATTGATGAAGGAGTGAATAGTGGTATAGGATGTTTTTTCCAAAGGGGAGTGCATTCTTCTTTGATGTAGCTAGTGGAGGAGTCATAGTGGGGAGACTCGGAGGCAGAGGCAGTGCATGATTCTGTTGGGCATTATGATGATTTGAAAGGATGGTCATAATGTTTTAAAACATTCTATCCACTAATGATTCCACTAATCCTATGGTTGAAAAAATATCACTCATTATAGATGATCCCTAGGTGCCTGAGAATATCTTCAAACCCTCTTCCACCATCTTCGATCTATTGATCTATGTGATCGTTCGTTGGCGATATATAGTGATCCAACATATGTTATCCTATCATTTTATAATAATTTCCATTAGTTTGGGTATTCTTATCTTCCATATATCCTATTCATGCTATGGTGTGTGCTTATCAATGATTCCTAATGGGGTCTCTCTCAGTTTCTTTTGTTAAGGTGGTGTTGCTGCTTCCTCAGATTGATGATGATCATGTGGGATTAGTGATCGTAGGACTGTTACATGATCTATTCTCATGTGAAGAATGTTTAAACCCCTTCAAGGTAGGGTTTCCCTTTCTACTATTTATTTGTGCATCATTTTATAGGGGGTTTTCTTTTGTTACACTAGGATTATATTATTTTCGACTTACTCAAATATTCAGGATTGGATAATTGGATTAAAATGGAAAGAGGGTTTATTGAATTCTTTTTTGCATCATTTCTCATTATTTGTGATATTATGGTCATTCTGGATGAACGCCCCACTAACAATGGTGGTTGTTTTGTGGATTTGTTGTCATTGGTTATATTTATTGTGGGGGATTCTTTGGTTGTGGTTGTTGTGGTATCACCCCAAAAGGAAACTGGTAAATCATTTACACCCGAATAATGAGTGGATTCCCTATGATTTTATAGATTATGCTATAACCCCTAAATTAAGAATAGAATCTAAAAAAGGGATACCTTATTAAATTTTTAATATATATATATATATATATATATATTTGTGTGTTTATGCAGTTTTGATCATGGTTGTGTGTTGTGTGTGGGTTTCTTGGTTGTGTATAGAGGGATGGTTCAAAAGGTGTGTTGGTATCTCAGGTTGAGAGATTGATGGATTGCATAATGGATTAGCAGTGTTGTGGAACAGGGCTACATTATGGTTTTTATTTGGTTATGTTGCTGGATTTTGTTGAGTTTTGGGAACTTATTTTGGTTGTTATCAGTATTTCTTCTAGATTTTCTCCATGTTTGATCATGGGTGGGTTTCTTGTTATGTTCTGTTCTTGGTAGTTTACTGAATAGTAATGGAATTGATGAATAAATAATTGAGAGTTAAATTATTGGACTAGATTTTCTGGTTTGGATAACAAAATGAATAAATGAATTGTGAATGAATAATGGTAGTGATTTAACAAAATTGATTTGAAATTGTAAAAAAAGGTGTGCCTTGTTGTGTGGTAATTGTATTTTGAGGTAGCTATATGTTGGAAGTGTTGATATCTAGTTGTTTGTTTGAGAAACCCTTGGAATTGAAAGAGTGTTTGGTATAATATATTTATATACATGAATTTTTTTATGATTTATATACACACCCCACCCTAGTTATGAACTATGTGATAAACACCCCCATCATCATGGGGGATGGTGTCTTTCCCAAAAATCATAGTGGGATGATTGATGGTTTTCCACCTTATATTCCTTGATTCTTCTACCAAGTAGTGATAACCCATGATTCTTTAGGAAGGTTGTGGTTTAGCAGGCCCAGGTTTGGGTGAGCGAGTTGTGTTTTCATAGGTGTCCTTTGGATGAGATGAGTGGTGTTTTCCTAGGTGTCTATAGGATGATATGTTTTGTCTTTTTTATAATGTCTTATGGATGTGACATGTTGTTTTTTCCTAAGTGTTTTTGATATGTGATGTAGAATATAGCCAAGGTGTCTACGGGTGAGATGTGGTTATGAGGCCCAGGTGTGTGTGGGTGGGTTATGATGTGGTCTGTGACGTAGGTGTCTACGTGAGGTATATTATGTGCTATGTTGACTAGGTGTCTATGGGTGAGATGTGGTTGTGAGGCCCATGTGTGTGTGGGCAGGTTGTGACATGGTGTGTTTAGAAGAGGTGGGAGTGCGAGGATGTTTTCCGTTATGATGTGAGAGAAGACAATCAGTGGGAATGTGGTGTTGGGTTACCTATTATCAATGCGCATTATATTACATTACTTGAATTTCATTATTTGGTGAGCATGCCTGGGTTAGATTGGGGTGGTCAATATACCTACTTATGTACTGTTTGGTTAAACTATTTTTTCAAAGGGTATGTTGTATGATTCTTTCACATTTTCACAAGTGATATTTGTTTTCCTATTGAGTATACCAATTTGATCACCATATATATATAAATATTTTTCAGGTTTCTAGGAGAACATCGTGGACCATTATGGACTTTACTAGCTTATATTTTTAGAGTTGGTGTGTCTCTTAATACCAATATTTTTAGGTACTTACTTTGGATTCTTTTTTATTAGTTATAATTAAAACATGCATGTGGGAAGGATTTGGAATTATTAATAAATAAATCTTGGATTTGTTTTTGGATGAAACATCTTAGCTACCGATCGTTTTTATTTATGAAGGGAAATGCCTCCCATTTTGTGATACTTGTGCACCCTTGGTGCTGGTCACCACCCCGAGTCCCACTATAGGATGGAATCAGGTATCATTTTCTCCTTTTCATGATTTCTAGCATAAGAGGGGAATCATTGTAGGGAGGGGGTCATGATAGTATCCCCCTATAGTGTCTCATATAACCCTATTCTACAAGATGTTGTCTATATTTCCTTTCTTCCATGTTGATATCAATTTATGCCTCTTGTTTGAACTCAGTTCCTAGAAAGAAATGATTATATGATTTTTCATGATATATGAGATACGAATTATGGAGATTTTAATATACATAAATGTATTTCATTAGGATTATGTCACATTCCTATATAATTTGAGTATCATTACCATTTTTTATGATAATGCGCTTAATTTATTTTTATTAATTAGTAATTAATAATAATTATCAACAGTACTGATATTTACATAATGAAAAAAAGATTTGTTGTCAAGAATTTATTTTGATACTATATTTTTGTAAAAAATTAATACAGTTTTTTGATTTTTATATAAATAATTTGTTAAGGATATCCAAAAAAATTGTATATAATTTCACTAGTTTTTATATATTATATTACATAAGAAAAAATATAATAAAATAGGATCATTTATCATAGGTGACAATAGTATTAAATGTATATGTGATATGGTAATGATGTATTCAAAATAATTATAACACATGGGGAGATAAATTTGTTATGTTTCTTTCATTGGAGATGATATAGGCCAGTATGATTCTTTCACATTTTCACAAGTGATATTTTTTTCCTATTGAGTATACCTGTATGATCACCCTATATATATAAATATTTTTTAGGTTTCTAGGAGAACTTTGTGGACCATTATGGACTTTACTAGCTTATATTTTGAGAGTTGGTGTGTCTCTTAATAGCTATATTTTTAGGTACTTACTTTGGATTTGATTGAACTCTATAGAAAATTAGGCCTGAAAAGATGGAGATTTTGTGCATATCAGTGAAGATCTGAAAGTGGATATCAGAGAATTATATAGAAAAACAATTTATATATGGGTTTTTGTCATTAATTTTCAATATTTTGATTTATAATTTCTTATTGAAAATATATCATTTTATATACAATGAGTGGAAGAGATGGAGAGCTTGTGGACCTTGGATGAGGAGTGAGCTTGTCTCAAAAATTATAATAACAAACAGGAGGAGTAGTGATTATTTTATATATAAACAACTCATGGATATTTTCTCCTTGGATGTATCATAGGGAATGTGAGCCAAACAAAATCATTAGGGTTACATGAAATATCTTATTATCTTAATTTTAGTTGGATAATTTTGTCATATTTGTAAATACATCTTTAATGTTTCACAATGTTTACACGCAAGAGAATATAAAATCATAAAAATAAATAATAATAGACATAATGATTTTATTTGGCTAACATTCCATATGATACATCCAAGGAGAAAATATCTCTGAGTTGTTTATATGAAAAATAATCACTACTCCACCTGTTTGGTATTATAATTTTTAAGACAAGCTCATTCCTCATCCAAGGTCCATAATCTCTCCATCTATTCTAGTCATTGTATATAAAATGATATATTTTCAGTAAGAAATTAAAAATCACAATATTGAAAATTGATGACAAAAACCCATATATGAATTGTTTTTCTATATAAATCTCTATTATCCACTTCCATATCTTCACTAATATGCACAAAAACTCATTCTTTTCGGGCCTAATTTTCTATAGAGTTCAATAAAATCCACTTTTATACTTAATAATATATATTTATCAAATTAAAAAAATAGATAACTAACATAAATTATTCCATATATTCTATATTCCCTCTATATTTATTCCTTCTTTACAGAAGGTTTTAATATATGCAATGATTTTTGATATTCAAATTTAAAATCTATATTATAGTCAAGTTCAATTTTTTTTCTAATTCAGATATATTAATTAAATTTTTTATATGTTAATATTAACTATATATATTAAAATAGGTTTCTAATGTACTTCCCAAAACTATGAATCCTTTTGTTAGAAATATAAGTTATTGATTTTGGTTGGATTATCAAGATTTAAAAAATCAGGTTGTGGAATATTATACTACGGAGTTACATATTGGTTTCTACTACCACTTGAATCATAGTGTGAGAGAATGTTTTAGGGTGTGATATTGATTTATGATTCTTAAAAACCAAACCATAACATTCAAAACCATACTTATTTTAATTTTTATAATCATTTTGGAATCATTCCTCTAATAAAAACATGAACATTGTATCAGGAAATGATAAAACAGAGGATTTAATCGATATTTAAACATGTTGCATCATGAAGCTCTCCTATATTGTGGAAAATAATAAATATATAGTGCAACCTAAATTTTGGGTATTCCTCTTCACTAAGTGTTAAATATGTTGTGGTGTGATAGAGTGTTCAAAACATTTCAGGAAACAATAAATCATACATGTCACAAATATCCCTTATTCATGACCCAAAACCTTAATTATCATGTTGATAAATAATGTACCTATGGGATATTACTAATTTTTTTCCTTCATATATAGCGTGATCCATTTTAATAGGTTATGAATTCATAGATAAAACTTATATATCATGAATCCCCTATGTATTATACTTTCCCATTTTCAAGCATCATTAATATTATCATGATCCATTTTCTATCACGAAGACTTTTTTATTTAACTATTAGAAACCTCAGAGTATATATAAAACTATCTCAAATATAATCCAAACTAATTTACACACATCAAAAGACAAAAAATGAAATCTAATTTATAAAAAGTCATTCATTTCCAAAAATATAACGCATTTTCATCTTGATTCATCAATGAAATGTTTTGACAGGTTTTTCTAAATATAATTAGTTGATATTTATATGAAATATAACACATAATTATAAAGGTTTATGAATAAAAAAATAAAAAAATTATCTATCGATTCAATGCCAAGCAATATATGGGTGGTAACGATATAGGTTTTTTTTCTTAAATTATTCACTCAAGTCTGTGAATCTTGTATGGATGGATTATATAAATGGGGCTAAATTATTGGTGATTATATTTGAATCCATGGTCAAGATATCCTAGGTAAAATATCAATCAAATTTTCTTCTACTTAAATAATATGGTTATAACAAGTCTTGTAGTGAGATATATAATACCCTAGATTTTTTCTGGGGATTCAGATAGCTGGTGGATGCATTTAAAGAGGATAAGTAATTGCTTTTAACAAAGGGATGTTTTTTTAATATTTATGAGTGAATATTCAACCATAAAGTATTCATGATATTCTTATATTATTTTTTCTTTTCTATGAATGTCATTGTATGTTATATGGAATTGTATTTTTAATGTAAAATTTCAATGATTTTGGAAATAATATTTCCATCAAAACCCTACACAAATATTCTAAGTGAAAAGCACCTAACTCGGGGAAATATTTACTCTAGAAAACTTAAAAACTATGTTCCATAAATTTTTTTTAGAAAAAGATATAGAGAAAATAACAAATCATGTATGAGTTCTTTCCTTAAAAATTATTTAATTTTTGGAATACTATGTTTCAAAAAAACAAGCATCGACATTTTTCATCAAGGAATTTCCCCCTAGAAAATAGTGATTTACTGTTAAAAAATATTATAATTTAGTACAACATATAATAAAGTTAAAACAACCAAAAATTAAAAAACAATTCATTAAGTATAATCATCTTCTCTAATAGGGTAATAAAATTTAACACTAATAGAAAACAACACTAAACAAATTGGGTTCTCTATCTTGAAAATATGAATAGTATAATCCATAATGAAAAACTTAGTCACACCAACAAATCACATTATGAAAACCATATCAAAGGAATTAAATATTAATGGATAAAGGCCTTTAATGTGAAGAATTTCAACTATTATAAATTAATAGGATTTCATGCATGTAATTACATTTTAATATATGCACACTCTAACCATTTCCCCTATTTCCTTATTCCTAAAAAACAATCACTTTTTTTTGACAAAAAACAGTTTCAACAATTAAAAATAAAATCCTTAACTAAAATATGGATAATATAAATTAATATAGATGATAAAAAGAATTTTTTGGATAGATTGTATTTAATAATTGAATATATATTGATAGATATTTATTGTGGCTTTAATAAACTAGGTAATTAAGTACCATTCTCATTTCATCAATAAATAATATTTTTTTGGAGTATTGTGTAAATAGGAAAAATACAAGAAATAAAATATATATGTACCTTTACTGGTTTTAAAAATTATTATTAATAGGTTATATAATGTTTAATAATTTATGTTGCTTCTCAACTACCTCTTTTATTCTAATATATAATTCTAGTTCAAGAAATATTGACATCTACATTTAACATATTATAAAGTAGTTTACTAAATTTATTTTTGATAGTAAGATGAAAAATTAAAAAAATAAAAATAAATTATTGAATAGAATATGAATAATATTAATTTACATTAACTAATAAAATGAAAATTATCATTAAGTCAAAATGTAATATAAATACTTCAAAAACAAAAATAGTAAAAAAGACTGTACATGAATTTCAAGCTAGATTAAATTAAAAAAATATAAACATAATAATAATAGGATAAAAAACATTATATCTCCATAATTATTAAATATAAATTATTTTCTACTATATATGCTCACCAATAGGTGGATTCTAATAAAATTTAAATTTTATTAGCGTGAATGTGAATCATTGTTACGATGTATATAAAAAACTGCAATAAGGGTCCTTTGTAGTTTGGTGCACAAGTATGGGAATTAATATTTCATTACAAAACATGATATATAAAAATTATAAATTAGGAATATGGAAATAAAATATAAATCAAAAAATTAATTATAAATTGAAAAATAATTTGATTAATAAAAAAAAACTTGAAGTCAAAATAATGATCATTATTATATAATTTTCAAAAGAAAAATAACATCAAATGTCTTAAAAGACCATTAATGATTTTAAAAAATAATTAATCATAATATATATATATAAGGATATAGAAGGAACAAAATTAAAACTTGGAACTATACAATTTAAATAAAACATAAAAAAATATAAAAAATAGAGAAAATAGTATACTAACATGGAATATAGAAAAACACCGAGGGGGAGGGGGGTTAATTAGTGTGACTATATTTCCAATTAAAAAATTATACCTTTTACCTATTAACATATTTAGTGAATGGATATCCTACTCTTCAGTTAAATTTTGTTTTCATATAACTGCTCAAGTAGGAAAGAAAAACAACAAAGGATACAAAATTTTTTTAATGAGATTCGCCTCCAATATAGATGACTATGTCTCTATCATACAATGAAAATTCTCTCACTCACACAAAACTTATGTTTTTATCAATATGAATTATCTGTAAAGATATTTACTTGGACCCATATTTCTTGAAAAATATAGGTATAATTTCCAGAACCATTTTATAGATATATGGGTCTTCATCCAATGAGGTCATAAATTATATAGTATAAATTTTAGTCTACTCCTCTTAAATTGGTTGGTGGTATAAAAAAATCCCTCCACTAGAAATGAAAAAATTGAATATTCATCCTTAAATTGAAATAATCATAAGGAAACCCACTAGCCTTAGAATATAATGGAACCTGAAGCCTCATTTTCTACAAATATTAAATATCATAGGATAAAATCCTCATTGATTTATCCTTTAATATCATTATTTGAAGGAATTTGGTATCTATATATATATCTCTTCATCTCTCATTATTGTTCTTCTTCTTTGATACAGTAGAATGTTATTTAATACTCTGTATTCAATCTCTTCTAGTATTATACCCATGTGATATTTAGAATAACCAAAACGTCGATATCTTTTTATCAGTATCTTCAATGCAAAAAAATATTCATGTTGGATAATTTATATGGTCCCATTCTCCTTATATTTAACACATATAATATATAAAATAACAATAAAATTAGATCTTATCTAACTAAAAAATTATATTATTTTCTCTATAATGTTGTATTTAATAACGTAATGCCTTTATTGAATTTTGTTAATATATATTAATAGAACCACCTGAATATTTCATCCAAAATATTCTGTATTTTAGTTCTCATCTTTATCATCTTGAATCTCATTTAAATCAATCACAAATAATATCTCATTTATTCCATAAAAAGACTCACCGTTTTACCCCACATGCGGTATAATAATTATTAACATCATATCTAAGATTATTTATCATAGAAAAATATGCATAGCTTATGGATCTTCATCTACATATAAAATATATTGTAAAACAATTATTGTGTTAAACCCTTAATTATGAAAGGGATTATTCTGATCTCTAAAAGTTCACATCATGGATCATACTATTTTGATGTGGAATAGTTTATAATATTACTCAAGTGTGGTTCCTTGTATTCAGTAAACAACATCACGGAATGATGCTTTTAAATGTGATGCTAATAGTTAATTCATGCTAGTTTTTAATTAATTGTTTTTATTTTTTATGATAAAATATTTTTTGACTTAAAACTAATTGTTTCTTATTTTTGGATAAAAAAATTTAAGATTAATTCTAGAAAAAAATATTTATGTGTTTGGATACATTTGTAAAAGAGGAATTTTTTTATTAAGGTGAAGAAGGATGATTAAAAACTATCTAGTATATAGGATAACAACCTTGGAAAATATAATACCAGAGAAGTCTAGCACATGTGTAGTTTAAAAGTGCAAAACCAACATATGTAGACGTTATTAAAGGTAAAGGAAGAGAGATTCAAGAGAATTTTAGAAAGGGTTGGAACTAAAATTCATTTTTAAGTGTTTTATGCCACATCACAATATAAGTACTCAAGACCAAACAATAAAAAAATATATATGTGACCCTTTATATGTGTGACTCTTTTCCCAGATACATAAACACCATAATTTCAACCATGGATCATATCATCCCCAGTAAGATAAATGAATTGCTTCTTTCAATGTGAATGATATTCATATCATCCACATCATGAAACAAAATTCCACATTGGTCTTTATCCCACGAGTTTTAAATCTACATTTATAGGCCACTATGATATGTTAACCATAATGGGAGACTCACAAGATCTGGAGTGAGCTACTAAAATGACTCAAATAGGTTGGTAATTTCCCCCATGAGAGTTTCCATTCACATCATGTACTAACCAATTGACATTGGTATAATTGTTTTGTAAAGGTCTTAAGAAGATTCCTAAGGGTCAAAAACCAATTGTACAATGGTAATTTGAAATATTAAATTATATGTATACGGAGAAAAACATTAATGAGTTTGTAATGGTGCTACACACCATGGATTAAGGTTCCCAACACAATTTGTGTATGAATGATGAAATAGTGGGGAAGAAAAGAAGTCTCATGCTCAGATTGGAGTATGTGAGAATAAATATAGAATATAATGATTTTTTTTCAAATACTAAAGGATTTAAAAATCCATATATATACTAAATTAATTTTGAACATAAAAAATGAGTAATGTAATCATGGATTGAATATAATAACCTAGCATTAATTTTTCAATTTTGACGGAATAATGGAGAAAGTGGTAAAAATATTGGTTAGAAGAAGGAATACTAGTCGTAAAGACCATAAGTGCATAGAAAAGTAATTTAAGAAATATAGTAAACATTTTTAACATTATTAAATTTCACAAATGAAAAATGATCAATGTAGGATCGTGTATATGAAATGTACACATCCTAAATGGAATTTCATGTGATGAAGTTAATGGAAAACTAGATTTTAAAAATGAATTTATTAGGAGATTTAATGATATTTTTTAGATAGTTTGAACATAGATTTTTATTTATGAGTTATATGATGAATTGAAATTTTTGATGGAAAATCCAGTGATTAAGGTATCTATTTATATACATACAATTGATGTACTATGATATTAGGAATTATGAGATATTTAGGATAGGGAGACCAATGAAGCTAACTATTTTATATAATTTATTCAATAATTCATTATTTATAATCCCATCATAGTGTAAATTTATGGGTAATTGTCATGTTTTTAGGTTTTAATAGTATTTTGAGCTTAAATGAAAATGTTTAATTATAGTATTTAAACAATTTTCAATTAGTTAGGAATTTTGAGCTATCCATTAATATATTGTAACAAATATAGGGATTTTTATTTTTAGGATTCCTGAGTTCATTTCCTACATATGTTTTAATTGGATGATTTCATGATTAGGATATATGGAGGCCCAAATAAATCATTCTTTGTGGAATGTTGTTCTCTTAGTAGAGTGGATTCCATATACGCAATTAGGGCATAAATCAAGATAAAAAATTAAAAATTAAATGATTCTAGTTGGAGAGGAAAATGGATTCGATGAGGTTTTTCCTTGATGAGCTTAAATTCAGAAAACTCTCTTTAATTATTTATTTTAATAGTTCAAACAATATGAATATGAAAGGGCTCATCATGCAGAAATAGTTTTATTCTGTAATTAATTCGTACTATGTGAACAATACTTCCAAAACATCTGATATTTTTTTAGGGATGTGAAGGAATAAATTAAAAAATCATTATTAACGATTTTAGGTGTGAATCAGTTGTTTTCAAACTAATAATGGCATGGTAATTGGGATTAGTGTAAAATGACGAGCCACATGGAAAGAATTGATTTATTAGAGTAAATCAGTAATGACTTCTACATATGGTGGACAATAAGTCTAAATGATTGAGGTTTAATGATAGAGGAATTGTGGAACCAATGTTATAAATACACATGTAAAATGTTAGACTATTTAATCTGACATTCATGTAGAATAATTTGGAGGATAATTTTAGAGTGAATTCCTTCACCACCTCCCTATATAAACATGAATATGTTCTCCCATTTCAAAATGTAGAATTTTTTAATGGATAAGGTGGAGCTTAATTTTTGCAATAGTGTTTAATATTTTTAATATATATTACTGTATTATTTCTTATTCTTCTATGAATTTCTCTTATTCCCCTCTTTATTTTTTACTTAGTGTGTTTCTACCACTGTGCTACTTTTTAACTCAATGTTTCTGGAGAAATAACCCTTACTCTTGTTTGAGGGGAGAATTTGTGGTATTTTAGTTTATTTTGATTTAATAATTTCTTATGTTTTATTCTAAGATTTTAGTAGTTGTTAAATTAATTATGGTGAGATGTCACCCAACTTTCTCTACTACTATTTTGTTCCTCCTCATTTAATCATTTTCTTTTTCATTGATATCTAAGTAATTTAAATGGTAGATTTTGGATTTGGTGTAGATTTGAAAGATATTATTACTACAGGTAGAGGTAATGGTGTTGGGTAATACTATCCAAATGATGTGGTATAGAGTGAATGGTTAGTATATGTGTATTGTGTAAAATAATCAGAAAATATTTTGAATAACAATGATAACACCACCATGAATCCCCAAGAAGAACAACTTTATTCCACTAACTTCATTGTGTCCATTAATTATTTACATTCTTATTTTCATATATACTATATTTAATTTATTTTTAAAATCATCACCCATATATATTAAATAATTTTGTTTTATATTAGTTAGAAAATAATACTGAAAATAGGAAGATAATGCATATAAGCAGCCTCCTTATGAACAAACCTAGGGTGTGGAACTATGGTGAATAATTAGGTAAATATAATATTGAATTGGTTAATATTACCAAGACCCATATCATAAATTTTGTTCCATTTATAGGAATTCCTTGTTCTTACAAACATTTTTATTTATTAAAAAAAATTAAACATCATTAAAAATCATTTTTTATATAGGTTATGGATTATATTAGTGATTTTTAATATGAATGGAAAATTAATGACATGTAAAGAAGAGATAAATATTTATAGATTAAAATGTTGGATAATTAATTACAAATGTAATAGAATTCATTGATGCTTCAAAAGAATTTTCAAGTCCTCAAAAAATAAAGAATGATGGTTGCATTACTGGTTACCAAATTTGAAGAAGTTAAAGTACTATAAATGGAACCAAAAAAGAAAATATAAAGAGAATGAAATTATTTTTCGGATAACTTTTCACAATGACATTGGTTTGGTTCACGAAAAAATTTAATATCAACTTCCCTCTATAAAAAATTAATTTCCAACTGGCCTACCTATGGAAAAAGTGTTCCAACATCAATGTTTTGTGGGAGATTTAATTTCTATACTATCTCAATATTAAAAAATTATTTATATTTAATTGAAAACTAATCATCCTTATTTTATTTTTTTTGATTTATCACCACTAATGAAGACCCTAGTTGAATAAGAAGAATAAGCTTCTTGTATTGAGGATAGAATTGAAGAGCCAATTAAGCTGTACATTGGCGAAGATTAAGATGACTGTACAATAGAATAAATACACATAGAATAATTTTTTGATCCCAAAATAGAATATAATAAACTTCCAATTATAATACCTTCATCATCATTGAAAACCACTCCTCTAATGGAAGAAAATATGGGGCACCCCTATATTCTTTTTCATCCTGATATGAACCTCAATTTATTTTAATATCATTTCAGGGTTGGGGTTATTTACCTTCTCTTTGTGGGTTATCACTCCTAGAATATACATATGGATATTGGGAGAAATAACATTGTTTTTTTTTCAATGAAATAATCCCCATACACATTCATATTGGGGTTAAATCACTGCAATTTTATAACTAGTGGCAACAAAATCCAAGAACCCCCATGGGTTTCTAAACCATGTTATATCCCCCTTTCCCATTCTGTTTAATTTTATTTATATTTTCAATTATTTTCATTATTCCAATATTTCTTTCTAATTTTTTTTGTTTCTAGGAGCTTAACTCATGGATTCTATTGGAAAATAATGTCAGGTTTCATCTTTCCTTCTCTTCAGTATTTCTGCCCTTGTATTTATTTTTTTGTGTGCTTAAATGACTAGTTGATGAATCTATGTGTGGGTGGAGTATCAACCAAATAGTTTTATTTATTATTTATTTTTTATTTGTTCATATTTTTGAGATTATTGACATTTAATTAATATTCGTATCATTTTTCAAACATTATTTTGTTTTGATAAAATTGAAATGGTTTTGGAAAAAAATAAATTTAGAAGATTGTTGACGTAAATTTTTTTTCCCTAATTTGGATATCCAAAAAATTTTATGTGATTGATTTATTTTTCAAATACATTCCCATGAAACATGTACTCATAATATTTTTCCATTCCTATGAAGCATTTTCAACCATTTTGAAATATTCTTCCTAATACCCACACATTTTGAGAGAAACAAGGATTTCTTGTGAGAACCCAAATTTGTGATTTTTCTATTTCAGGCATTGTATTTCATTGATTTTTTTTTGAAATTATTGATAAATATGTTTGGATATCCAAATTATACCATTATTATGACATTTAAATATATCCTTCATTATTCCATAGATTCCATGGTTTTCTGTATAGGTTTAAGCCACATTACAAGAAGAATTTTCCTTACCTACCCACACTCTTGGTATTTTTATATGAATATTTCATGTTTGAGTGTGGGGGAATGGCCTTTATTGTGAATTCAGTGTGATTTGTTTCATTTTTGGGTGGTTTGATGTGTGTAGAATCATTTGGGGTAGTGGAGAATGATTTTATTGGGATTCATTCATCATTTCAAAATGATTTATTTATTTCGTACATTTATTCTTCAAAAAAAAAGACATGAACTTGAATTTCGCATTGTAATTCCTTTTATGACTCATCTACCTCTCTAAAACAAAAGTTGTGATTTTTTTCATACATTGTATTAAATTTTTATCTAATCTTCAATGAATAAAATATATATAAAAAATAAAGATATACCTTTCTAGAGAAACAAAATAGAGAACATGGATGATGTAATTTATTTTAATAATTTATTGGGTCACTTACCGAATAAAAAAATGGGTGGAATTATGTTACAAATTTTTATGGGGATTTGAGTGAGGTTGATCCGTTATTTTCACTTTATTATTCATGCACAGTACTTTAGAGTCAAACCTCATATTTTCAGCCTTAAAACTTTTAAACTTATTCCCACCAACCCTAAGACATAGAATTCATCTAGAAAAGTAATCATAAATATATTATTTTTTATGTTTCATGATTTAAATATATGATAATTATTACAATATTATGGTGATAAATTGATTTTCCATGTATGTGCATAACTCAAGAATTAATTTCTTTTGAGCGAAGTGTGACACCATCTTCAATGAGAGGTAGGTTGTGATTGGGGCATAGATGGATTTATTAGGGTGGAGAAATTTAAATATGAGGAATAAAAATTAAAGGGAATTGTATTTCATATAAGATAAATGATGGAATTTGGTTTTGGAAAAGCTCATTGATGATTTATTATTTTTGAATATTGATTCGATTTTAATTTGAATATATGATGACCACCTGTGAGTGAAATGATTAAGTGTGGGTGAGTTATAAAGCAATATTTTTTGAATAATATATTCTATAATTTAATTTTTATAACACACCATAGTGTAATTATAGGTGAAATATTTATGTAAATAGGTTTTTGTTGTATTTTGAGCTTAAATGGAAACAAGGTAAATCCTAGAATTTTAACTACTTCAAATCAATTCGGTATTTCGATCATATCCTTTTAAATATTAATAAAAATAAAGTGATTATTTTTATAGGATATAAATGTACTTTGGATACATATTTTTTCAACTTGATCAAGTCTTGATTCAGACATCTCATGGCCCAAATAAATCATTCTTTGTGGAAAGTTGTTCTATCCATCAGTGTGGACCCCACTTAGTTAATTGAGGCATAAATTTGAATAACCAGGTCCAAATGAATTTATTTTAGCTATAGATAAAATAATATTTAATCAGCCATGTGCTTGGTCAGTTTTATGTAAAAATAATATCATTAAGTAATTCTCTTAATGGTTCAAACATGTGAAATTTGAAAGGTCTCATCCAGGAGAAACATTACCATTTTATAATTAATTCATACCATCTATACCACACCTCTAAAATGTCTGAAATTATTTAGAGGGACGTTAATGAAATTATGTAACAACTTTTATTATTAATATATGTATTTAAAATAAAAGTTGAAAAGTAATAATTCCTTTAAATGTGAAGAAGTAGAATATGAATAGGCAGATGGGCATAATTAATTTCTCAGAGTAAATCAGATATAAATCCTACATATATTGGAAAATAAAGCTAACATTTTATGGGTGAACTAAGGAGAAATTATATAATAAATTACAGGAATACACCTATCATAAATTATTCTATTTAATGTAACACCCATGCAGATACATTTAGAGACAAATTTTAGAGGAATTACTTCACCCCCTCTCACTATAAATATCTATCTCTTCTACCATTTCAAAAGGTAGAAATTTTTAAGGGATAATGGGGAGTGTGATTTCTATAATAGTATTTAATATTTTAAATATAAATTATTTTAGATTTTTCTCTTCTTCAGTGGATTTATCTCCTTCTCCTTTTCATTTATTTTACATGTTTCTACCACCATGCTTCTTTTTAACTACATATTTGTGGAGAAGTTACCGTAAATATTTTTTGTGGAGTGAAGTGGTGGTAATAGAGGCTATTATTATTTAATAATTTATATTGTTTTATTATAATATTTAGTAGTTGTTAAATTGATTCTGGTTTTTGGTCTCCCCACAATCTATAATATTTTTTTATTCCTCCCCATTTAATCATTTTCCTTATCGTTGATATCTATGTCATTCAAACAGTGGAGTTTGGATTTGGTGTTGACGTGGAAGATATTTCTCATATAAGAAGATATACTTTTGTATGGTAATAATATCCAAATTATAGGGTGTATAATGATAGGAATGGATCTCAACATTATGTAAAATAACGAGAAAATATTTTGACTAACAATGATTTCACCATCAGGAAACCCTCAGACCAATAGATTTCTTCCAATAACATATTAGTTTCCATTCATTAATTTTTTTATTTAAATTTTCATTTTAATATAATTTATATTTCATTTATTTTATAAATAAAACCTTCATATATAATAGATACTTTTTTTATATTAGTCAGATAATAATAGTGATAATAGGCAGAGAGTGTGTTTGAATGACATCCTCGTGATATAATATAGGGTGTGACATTATGATTCATTATTAGGTAAATAAAATATTGTGTAGGGTAAAATTACTAGAGACCCTATAGTTAGAGACCAAATATAAAATTCATACTAGAGGCTTGTACTTAGAGATTTTAGCTCAACCTAGTCCCACAGTTCTTCTACCTTTAGGTCTTATTGGATTTAATATCCCTCATTAATAACATGAGTGGGTAATTTTATTTTCAGGAATGGGATTTGTCAATGATGTAATTTTAATGGAGTAATTTTAGTTATTCTATTTTGGGGTCTTTTCATTCAATTTTTCATTCTTCATCTCCCCATTTCTTTGTTGTATGTTCATTGATAACATTAAATGGGGTCATTTCTATGAAATAAAAACTTTCCTTCAATCTTGCATGGAAATTTTCTTATTTTAGGTAATTATCATTAAATATGTTCCTAGGTTACCTCATTACACATGAAACCAAAATATTTGATCATAATAAATAAAGAGTTATTGAATAATTGGGAGATAGAGAGATTAAAAGACCAAATAATCACATGGAATAAACTCTAGAAAAAAACCTATAAGAATAATTCAAGGCTTTGCTTCTATAAAACATGAATCCATAATAATAGAATACATCACTTATTCTGAATTATGCTTCACATTAATTGATTTTCCCTTTTCCCCTTATTCACTCAAAATTTATAATGTTTTCCAAATTCTACAATTTCAATTCAACATAAATAATAACACATAATAAACTCATTTAGTTAGTAGTAATGGTTTGATTAAAAATGTTCTGACTTGATTTCCTCAATGAAACAAATGAAACCCAATGGGAATTTCAGGGTTCTAGGTCAATTTTAGGGATAGTTGTACAGTAGGCTTAGGATATTTAATGTACTTTTTTAGTATCTATTATTTATTATAAATGGTTTCTTTTTTTTCATGAATTTTTATGTCTCAATATTATGATTATGAATTTTACTTAGGTTAAAGACAAAGTACATGTCCAAAGTATCCCTTGGTCAGATAGGGGTATAGGGAGACAATTGAACAAATAAGAATAGATGCTTAGAGATAGATTATAATAAGATGTGACTACAGTTATACTATAAAGTTTTCTTTGACTGAGGACTATCAGGGTGTATAGAATACTCTAAACTATAGGGATGCAACATATGATCATGATACCCCAAGTATCATCCAACATTTTGGAGTTAAATACATAAATAATTCCGATGACCTCTAATTTAATTCAATTATCCAATCTAGCACATAAGGAAACTTACTCACATATGGGGAGCATTCACAAACATTACAGCACTTTTCATTTTAATAATGTATCTACTGATTTAGTGGGGTTTAAAATATTTCTATTTCTATTTAGATATAAGCATTTATAGAGAGTAAATAAATTTTTCCCTCATCATTCTATAACAATATGGAATGGTGTTGAAATAAATTTCTCAACCAAATTCTTAACTCACTCAAAATCTATAAATAGTTACCTCAAAATGTAAAATTTCAATCAATGGAATGATGAATCAATTTCAAATTATTAGGGAATATTTAAATATTTAATATTAAAATACCCATATAATGGAATTGAAATTTGGTTATAGATTAAAACATTTCATTAGGGTTCTTCATAGATAAATATGTTTATAGTTGATTCTATGGATATAGAATCCCCCATGAAGAAGATCCTGAATAGAGCTGCGATTTACTTGATGATGTAGAGAGTAAATTATTTCAATGAATCTTGGAAGGATCTCAAAGGGGAGGAGTTAAAATTATTGATAAAAAAGGCTGTATGGTTTCTCAAATGTAAACCTTGTCACGATTGTGGATACCATGATGAACTTACACCACCCCTATGAATGTACATTGAGGAAAAGAATAATGTTGATTACAATAATAAAAATTATTTTTTGTGGAAACCATAACAAAAAGGCTAGGGGAACCAAAAAAGAACCCCGATGAATGATCCATCCCAATATACCACTACTAAAGGTAATATCACATCATTGGGGAGGGTTTTTAAACTTTTCAGACAACTACTTTGGCTACCAAAAATTAATTTAAAGAAATATCAAAATATTAAAAATAAGCACTATAAAATTTTGAAATTTGGTTTGAATTAATTTAGTATCCACTTTTGTAGAAGACTAGTAGAATCTTCTAGGTGACTGATAGGTCAACCCACATAGGGATTTAAAGTTCATCACCTTGTGAAGTTGAGAAATTTTTTAGGCCAATACAGTAAAAAAAAGAAAAATGAAAGGTAATTAATCTAGAAAATAACATGTAAAAATAAAAATAATAAGGAAAATTAATAGTGAGGTGATGAAAAATAAATAAAATATCCCTAAAAATATTATAGAACACCCTTACATTTTTTTGGAAAGGCTACGATAATGGATAATAAATTATAATAGAGGAAATATTATAAAACATTTTAAAAAAATTATATTAACATATCATTTACAAAACCTAAATAAAACAGGATAATATATTCAAAATTCGTGAATGATTTGGTTTCTAATAAGGATATGTTAGGGGAAATATGTGTCATTCCTTTAATATGGGAATAATCTATGTGGTGTCAAACTATGCACTGAAAAAACATCACCCATGTAGTTTTTCTATTCAAATTAATATCAAGTCTAATGATTTTTGGAAGGATTTATGTGACATAGGTTCAACTGAAAATATCATTTCATCCACTGGTTTCAAAATCATGGTATTATAGGAAGTAATGTCTACAAGAGTTTCTCTTCATCATCATGATTCAATTTTGATGTTCTAATGAGGATTGATTAATGATATAGTGGTAAAAGTGGATAAGTTAATTTTCACAATGGTTTATATTAGTGAAGACCATGTATGAATAAAGGATACCAATCATATTACCAAGACCATTTTTATATGGAGTGAAATAATTTATTTTAAATGTGGGGATATGATCTAAAAAATTGTTAGTGAGAAATTAATGTTTAATATACACCATTCCATGATTAATTATGAAATAAATTAAGGTAATTTATGTGTGTGAAGAATGTATTAGTCTTAATATATCGCTACTATTGAAGAAAAATAAGAATTAGATATTCTCTATGGACAATAAAATTGTGAAAAAGATTATAAAACTAAGAAATTAATGTTGAATATTGTTATAAATTATTATATAATCCATAATAATATATCTTTTATGGTTAACAAAATGGTATAGTTCATGACATCAATTTTATTTTCATATGGATTACAAATAAATGGTGGATTGGTCCACTATAAGTAGAAAAGTTGTTACCATGGGGAAGATTTTGAAAATTTTCATTGGAATGAAAATGACCTATATATGTGATTTAATATTAAATTTATCAATTTATTTAAATTGATAGTGTAAACCTATTGAGACCTTATCCTTTTACACATATTATTACACAATTTTAAGCATAATTTACCATCATATACAACCAATGAAAGCAAAATCTAGTTTCTTGGGGAGATTAGGTACATAATTTGAAAAATATTATAACCAAAATAAAAAAATATTTTATTTAATTTCCATAATGATCTATAATCCTCTATTTATCTATGAACTCTTTATAAGATAACATGGGTAATACATGAACAAAAGGGATAAGCTAAAAATAATAGGTAAGGTAAAAGGAATTGGAATAAAACATTGCACATTTTTTATAAGGAATGACATGATGATGTAAATGAATGGAACAATAATAAACAAAATGAATATCAATATGTATAACATGGGAACATTTAACCATGAAATCATAGGAATGTGTAAAAAATATATAAAATGAAAAAAAATAGGATTCAAGGCTAACTTCCAAGACTATATCATGTGGTTGAAAAAGAAAAATATTGGAATTAGGTTCATTCTCTATCCCAACATGATGTATCAGTTTTCTTAACGCTATTAAATTAATTGGAGTGCTATCTGGTCATACCCATCGGAACATGTTTGTGTGTATGTGTGCCACATGAAGAATCAAGCACTAGGGTTACCATGGAAATAATTGGGTTCCATTATCATCTTATTAAACAAAGGAATATCATAATGGTGTCCATGAATGAATAGAAATAAATACTTCAAGGAATTTAATATGGTAAAATAGGAATTTATCATGATTAATTATGTCTAATTTAACTAGAAATATTTAAATAATAGTATTTAATAAACATTTTAAATGAAACCTTTAAATGCGGTTTATGGAAAATATTAATGAGTATTTAAAGAAAAAAATGATTATTACTTTTAAAAAAATATATAAATATTTTTTTCATGATAAAATGATTTATTTAATAAGAATAATTCATCTTTAAAGAAAATATTGTATGGTATTAGACAATGGGTCATAAATTGGGAAGTACTCTTTAATCGAGCTATCTTATTAGGTAGAATTAAGAAGGGATCCTTATTAAAACAAGTATATCCCTGATAATAAAAGATGCAATGATCTGAATACATGAGTTTAGAACATATAAATAAAATTTATAATATTTATATAAAGAAATAAGAGTAAAATTAGGTTAATGTGAGAGAAAGTGTAACCCTAATGAAAAATGATGTTTGGGAAGAAACCCTTACCTTATGTCCGAAATTGTACTTAACTTGTTATTAATCTCTTAGAAAATAAAATAAAATAAATTAATTAACTAATTAAGAAATTTTTTACATGTATATGATTCAATATAATTATATTAAGTTAATTTATGGCCTTTCTGATGAGTTTTAAAATAACATTTCGCCATTTGGGAGCATTGGTTTCCTTGTTTTAATGATTCTTTACTTTCATACATGTTTGGAAAATAATTTAAAATTAGAATGATATTTAGAAATGAAGTTATATCTTATCAATTATCATAAATATTATTAATTTTTTATAATTCATTTGGTATTTTTATCCTTATATTTGATGTCAGTTATCATCATTTAGATTATTTGGGTATATTTTTGATCATCAAAAACATGTTTTGTTTTACTATTTAATATTATGTATATGAAATGGTTCAAAAAAATAATATAGCATTTAATACAGATACTAAAATATATATTAACTATATAAATGGTTTTATGAGTAGCCAATAACGAGGGAATGGAAATTGAAAAGTTTTTCATCCTTGAATGTGATAAATTAACACATCACAAATGATGCTTTTATTTTTAGTACAATGTAGAGGGAAAATAAATGATGATAAATTATTAAATTTTAATAATAAAATAATAGTATATGTATGTTAATAGACTTATCATAACATTTTGATTAGTTGAGGTGATTAGACAATCAGAAAAGAAAATAACTTGAAAAAAAAAATTAAAAGTAAAGAAATGGGATTTTACATCTGGAATGTTTCTTCTTGGGAACCTCCTTAGGGGGATTTGTTTTTGTATTTTTTTTGATTCTAAAGGATTATAAATGCAAGCGAAGAGATTGGAAATATATTTGAGTAAAATTTGGATAGGGATCAAAGCTTGAGAGGTGTCAGAGAAATAGGCTGTGAGGGGTGGTATTAAAGGGGGGAGAGGTGTGTTTCGTCACTATTTAGCACAATAGTTATTTATTTAGATTCATTACTATGAAAAGTTTAATAATTATTACTAAATATATTATAATAATTAATGATATATCTAGATTATGGTGATTACATCAGTGATGACTCATGGAATAGTGTATTTAATTTATAATGTTTATAAAATGTAATTTATCAGATTTTACTATTCATAAAAATTAAACAATTTTTGAAAAATCAAAATAAAAATACCCATAACCATTTATTGATATTTTTAATTAAGAAATAAACCCCATTTTGTGAAAATAATTTTACTAATGGGTGAAATTTAATTTATAATTAAAATAATCATTTACTTCGAAAATAATTTTTTTTAAATTATTAAAAAGTTTATAACACATTGAAAAAGTAAGTAAGGTCTCATAAAATTATATTATAATGAATGAAAAAAATATATTAATTTATGAATACACTTTGTGGAATTTAATTTTAAATTAAAACATTATTTTAATTATAAAAATCGAAATAAACACTTATGTTTTATAAAAATATTCACAATTAACTAATAATTTCTATAAAATATATAAACTTAATCTATGATATAATTATATCATATTTTGATTTATAATATGGATAAATTTTATTTATACCTTCATTACCGATGTTACAATTCTATTTAATAGTTTACTATTCATAATGGTCTCAGTGCTATTCCAAAGGTCATGTTACAATTTTATTGATATAGGTTGCTTAACATATATAAATACCTCTTATTTCATTCATTATCAATTTAAAATGTATATATTCTGTTCTAAATGTGATTATTTTGTTATTTATTATATATATCATTTTTATAAGAAGGAAATTTTCATTTATAAATTTTTGTGTCATTTCATTCTTCGCCCCTTATGAAATTTTTCCAAAAAATTTTTATTTTTCATACTGTTGTGAAAATGTGTGTGGGTACTTCTCCTTAACCTTATCCACTAGATCCAATTTGAACTTTTCTTTATTATGGTTATAACATAGTACATTTTGTACGACTTTATCTATAAGATCCAGGATCATCATTGGCTGCTCGTTGTAAGAGAGGTCATTCTCCAACTATACCACCGCTGAAATCAATACATTTGAGGGATCTTGTATACTTCATAAAGTCGGATACATGGTATATATTGTGTACTTGAGAAATATTATGTGTAAGTAAAAGTGGATAGTCCAAAACTCTTACATGATCATGAATCTGAAAGGGGATGATGTACCTGTGTCTTGGATTTCCCTTCTTCCCAAATATCATGATCCACTTCAGTGAAGATATTTAGTGGAATACAATGTCTCCAACTATACAATACATGTCTTTTTATTGATTGTATACATAACTCTTCTATCGACTTGGGCGGCTAGGATATGCTACTGAATGGATTTAACCTTTTCTACCACTTTCTATGACAATTTCATATTAGAGTATCTTATGTTCATTGACTTCATTGTAGCATACAAGTGTTCTACATCATTTCCCATAAAGTGGTTTATATGGATCCATTTGGATCCTTTAGTGGAAACTATTGTTGTTATAAAACACGTATAGAGTTATATGTTCATCCCATCCTCCATTGAATTTTATAGAACCAACTCTCAACATGTATTCTTGTTTCAAAATAGTCTAATCATATTGGCCCTTATTTTGGGGATGATAGGCCATAATAAATCTCAACTAAGATTTAACATCATGATGGAGTCATTTCCAAAACATGGAGGTGGATTTTAGATCACGATTGGATACAATTGATATGGGTAATCCATACATCCAGACCACTTTAATAATTTATATCCATGAAAGATTATTTAGAAATATTTACTCACAAATTGTGATAAATTTAGATGACTTTGTAGGTCGGTTCATAACAACCCATAGAACTTTGCTTCCTCTTCATGCCATCGAATGACCAGTGACACAACCCATGGTGATTTTTCCCATTTCCATGTTGGTTTGGGTAATGGTTTCATCATCCCCTTATAATTTTGTCTTTCATCCTTCACTTGAAGACATAAGTTTAAATTTTATGTATATTCAGTGATCTTTTTTTTCATATTGTCCCACCAATAGTTTTCTCAGAGAACATGATACATCTTTGTGCTCCATGGGTGAATAGAGAAGGTTGAGCTATGTGCATCATTCAAAATATTTTTATTTATCTATATATAATATGGAACATGTAATCAATACCCAAATCTCTTGAATAATTCCTATTCCATTTGGAAATCTTAGGATTTTTCATTTATGAAAACTTCCACCCGATTTTGAATTTCCACAAAATTTCTTCATGAATCCTTTATTTTCTCTATAAGGGATGGTTAAGAAATCATTTGATAATGGATTGAATATATTAATCCATTTATTATTACCATGTCCAGCCATTGAATATATAATAATATTAGATCCTTTTCCATTATTATATTTCATAATTTTTTAATATCCTTTCTACATAGAGTATCTGTCACCTTAATTTCATTACCTGAATGGAAGTAGATTGAGAATTCATAATCATCGATGATCTATAAATATATTAACTAAAACATATTAAGCTACATATGTTTGAATATATATTTGAGGGTTTATAATCATTATATATCAAACACTTCTACCCATATAGATAGTGACACCAAATTTTCAACGCAAAGATCACAACTGCCAACTATAGATCATGCATTGGAGAGTTTTGATTATGAATTTTTATCTAACTTGATACATAGGATATCACTTATCATATTTCATAATTAAAAAGCCTAATACACTCATTAAAGCATCATTGTTCACCAAAATTATTTCCCCACTTTTTGGTAGTGTGAGAAATTTTGTAGTGATAAGCGTATTTTTTAAATCATTAAATTAGTCTGTATATATATTCTTCCAAAAAAATATCAAATTTGAGTAATATTGGATAAGGATATTGAAAATAATGAGTATTTCTTCAAATATTGATGGTAATACCTAGCTATAAAAAAGAATCTATGGATATATATTACAGGTGTTGGTTTGGGCGACTACCCAATTTCATTTTCCCTGAAAGTATCCAAAAATATTCCAACGATAGTGATAACATGCCTGAAGAATGATAGTTCATCCATCTAAAAATCACAATTTATATAAATAGCATATATATTATCCCTTTTCATTTTTTTTATCAACGTATTAAAATGATCCTCGTGTTCCTCATTATTCTTGGAGTATATTATAATAAAACCAATAAAGACTACCACAATTTTTTCAAGGTAATATCTAAATACTATATTCGATAAGTCCATGAATTTTCATATATAATTAGTGAGTCTGAAGAAGATCACTATGAACTCCTAGTGTCCATACCTCGTCGAAATGTAGTTATGGGAATCTCTCCTTACACACCTTTAATTGGTGATATCCCAACCAAAGTTCCACCCTAGAAAAATAACTATTTCCACAAGGATGAACAAACAAGTCATCTTCCTTCAGAAGGGGATAAATGTTCATTATCATGATATTTTTGATCTCATTAAAATCATTGCAGAGTCACATTGATCAATCATTACTCATGACGAAGAGGACTCATGAAGCCCATGAGGAAGCACTTGAGAATATAAAACCCTTTTATAAATTCTCATATAAACAATTCTTTTGTTCATCCAACTCTATGGTGGACATTCTACATGGTTCTTTTTGAAATACGCATAGACCCAAGAATCAGTTCAATTGAGAACTCAACCTCTCAATCTGGAGGAAGCCCATGAAAATTTTCCTGGAATACGTTAGTGTAAGACCTCATATGGGAATGTATTTTCAAATTATTATCTCCTTTATCTTAGTCATTTGAGCTATATATACTCACTCATAAAGAAACAATATAGATAATTGATATAATTATTTTGAATGAGATTAATTTTTCTCATTACAATTATATAGAAATGAAGGATGCAATGGGATGTGAAGAGTGATCTCTCTTTCTCGATAGTTAATGATAAATATATATTTTTATCCATCCCATACCAAATATGGAATCAAATTATACCATAGGGAGTATGTAAAGATTTTATGGGTAGTTCAATCCATAAATATTAACTGGGTAAGAGTTATAATAATTGGTTATAATAATTTCCCTACTTGTTGTTCTCATAGATAACTCAACCACTATATTTTGATGTGGTGTTTGAATAGTTATTCTAGACTTCCAAGATATGAAAGAATGAGTAGAACCTGAATCATGTAATATTTTTATTATTATTGAATGAATAACCAATGTACCTATCACCACACATCATGTTTGGGATCCACCTCATTAGTAGTGATTTCATATTCCCTTCCTTGATACCTTGGAGGTTATTGTTTTTTGTGGCCTCCAACAACCCTTATCTTTGGGAAATGGATCACATAATGCCATTGTTCCTTATAATTGAAACACTACACTATAAGATGAGTGTTGATCTAAACCTTCCTTTTTTTATCTTCATTAGCAGGATTATTTATATCTCTTAGAATGTTATCTTCCATAATCCCTTATCTTCCACATTTAAATAAACTCTTGGTTCCCTTTAATATGTTTGGAAGATTCTACTTCGCACACTATTGACATATGGGATGTTGCGTTTTCTTTCCATAATAGGATTTATCTGTTGATCCAATCATATTAAATACTATTTTCCAATTTTCCCCCTGCTCCCACAAAACCACTCTATGTAACTGATCCCTATTTCAACCATAAGGGAACAATATTAAATATCATCATAGCTTTAAATGCCTCAAATCTCTAATTATTTTCAAAGACTCGTCTTTAGTCCTCTAAAGAATCAATCCAACATGATTTTGGTGTTCATGAAAAATACAAGGTTTTATCTTGAATGAATTTTTTTGTTTTCATAATTTTCCCAATAGACTAATATTCTTTTTTATACAGTATAAATAACTCTTTTATATCTTATTATAGAGGGTTTAGGGGAAATATTTATTGAAAAATATTTTCATGCAATCCTACCATTAAATAGAATCAATTTCATCATTGGAATTTGTGTTATTGATCAGTGTCCACCACTGATCATCATTTCCATCATAATGATATGATTTCATAAAAACTTTATCTTCTTATAAAAACTAGAGGACATATAATATATTCTCAGTATAGTTAATAATTGTTTCTGTGAGGAGTGGATCAGAGGATCCAATAAACATGGGAAACTATTTTCATATAAAGGATTTAACTATAACTGTCTATTTTTTAGGAGAAGGATAGAATTACACACAATTCATGTTATTATTCTTATATTAATCTACATGAGAATGTACCATCATAAAGGTTTGACATACTGTTTACATCCTATTTGGCATATCATTATGGTAATCATCTTGTTTCCTATCACATCAATTGTTTGAATGAGTTCACCTATATCCATCCATTAACTATGTAAAAGAATGTTTAATTAGGGTGCTTTAATTCCTATCTAATAAGAATATAAAATGAAAATTGAACATAAAATGATAAAAATGTAAATGAAAAAGTATATCCTAACTTGTGATACCATGCATTTTAATATATATAATCAATGGGGGTAGAATTATCCATAGGGTTATTAGTAAATTACTATAGTCCAAATATATAAAAATAACTAGCCCTTTTCTAATACCAACTATAGAGACCCAGGAATTGTACACATATTATTACATGATTTTAAGTATAATTTACCATTAAATACAACCATGAAAGTCTACTCTTTTGGAATATTAGGTAATTAATTTGAAAAAATGACAAGCAAACAAATATAATCTTTTATATTATATCCATAATGGGTTTATAACATTCATTGAGCTCTTACATCAACATAGGATAACTTGGTGATTACATTCCCAGAAGGGATAAGCTAAAAATCCCGGTAAGGGAATAAGAATATGAATAAAACATAGAACATGGGTTAGAAGGAATAAAAAGATGATATAAAATCAAGTAACATGAATAAACATAAGGAATAATTAAATGTATAACATGGGAACATATAACTATGACATCATAGTAATTTCACAACAACATAGAACATGACAAAATTTTGAGTTAAGGCTAAGTACAAAGACTATATCAAACGGTGGACAGGGTCCCATAAAGGAATCTTGTTCACTATATTTCCTAACATAAACTCTCATGAAACTATAAATTTCCCAATGCATTAGAGGACTATCTAGTTATACACATCATAACATGTTCATTCATATGTGTGCCACATGAAGAATCAAGAATAAGGGATACTCATTGAATGAATTAGGTATTATAATCCAGTCATAAGGCATAAAAAAAGTAATATCATAATGGTGAACATGTAAGAATTGATTTAAATCATATATGGTCATTAATTTGGAAAAATTGGAATAGATCATGATAAATGATGTGCATTTAAAGTTGAAATTCATAAAAATATAGTTTATGAAACATTTGAAATGAAAAATTTTAGTGAAGTTTAGGGTGAATTTAAAGAGAAAAAACATATTTGTTTTTATATAATAAAAAATAAAAGGTTAGTTTTTCATTATAGAATAAGTTATTTTATTAAAATAATGGTTTCACAAAATCGATTATGGAGGATACTTGAAAACGGGTAAGAAATTCAGAAGTTCTTTTTATTCGGGCCTTCTTATCCGGAAGAATTGAGAAGGGAAACATATTAAACATGTATATGCATAATAATAAGGATTATATAATCAAGATACATGTTTTTTAAATATATTAAGAGAATTTAAAAGATGTATATAAAAATAAATAAGATTTACATTAGGGTAAAGAGAGAGATAGCGTAACCTGAAAGAAAAATTGAGGTTCGAGAAGAAACACTTACCTTATGTATGAAAGTGTTATACACTTGATCTTAAATTGTGTGATAATAAAATAAAATACAGTAGTTAATTTATTCACAACATTTTATATATTTTTTTTATTTATTATAATTTTATTTTGTTCATTTATATCATTTGTGATGAGTTATAAAATAAAATTTTACAATTCATGAGTGTTTGATTCTTGGTTATCCATGATTGTTTACTTGTATACATATATGGAAAATATTTTAAAATGAAAATGGGTGTCTTGAAATGAAGTAATGTTTTATTAATGTATATAAATAATATTAAATGCTTCTGTATGTCATTTGGTGATTTGGGGTGAGGATGAATCATTAAATAAGATACTAGTAATATTTATTTAGATTATTTTGGAGGTTTTTTTGATCATCTCAAACAGGTTTTCTTTTAATAATAAATATTATGTATATAAAATGATCCAATAACATTATATATGATGCAATAATTATTTTTTAATCTGGTTCAACCAAAAAAATGATTTTATGTCAAGTCTTAAAGGATGGAAAGGAAATTGGATGCATTGTTGCCCTCAAATTTGATAAATTAACACATCACAAACAATTGGTTTGGGTCTTTTGTTGAGAACAAAGGATCATGTATGTGAGGGAAGGGATATGGAATTTATTTGAGAAGAATTTTGACTATGATAAAATCATGAGAGGTTTCAAGGGAATGGGTGGTGGGGGTGGTATTTATAAGGTATGGGAGGGGCATTTTCTCATTATTTTCTTCATTAGTTTATTTTATTCCCCAAGACTATTAATATATTGAGAATTATTAGTAAATATATTAAAATAATTATTGATAGTTTGATATTATGTTTATGATAATATTTATTAAATTAATTTTAGAATAATAAAATATATTTTTTGTCTTTTAACATTTTTTTCACCTCAGAAGAATTTTTTTATGATGGTGTAGTTGTAAGGCATGAGTTCACTGCTCGATATGTGGGGGGGGGGGGGAATAACCAAGGGAGTCATTCCATGGGTGAAAACCATAAAATATTTCTCAGTTTCTAACAACACATCAAAATACAACATAAATCACCCATACATCCACAAAATCAATGTAGGACCCATGCATGTACTATTGTTACCACTTATTTGATGATATCATTTTTGGAACATATAATGTAACCATAAAATGGATATAAGAAAAAATACTCATTACATGAATGGTCATTGTCCTTTCCACATCCTACTATGATATTCCACCTTGAACACTATACCAAGAACTTTATACCACCTCTGAGAGGCAACTTAAAGACTCAAACCACCATGAGAAACCCATGGTTAAAAGAATCAGGGACTCGAAAAAGGGTCCTTTGTATTTAACGTTTTGTTAAATAGAACATAATTACTTTTTGTGGAATTATATGAAGATAAATAAAGAAGAAGATAAAGAGGAAGAGTTTAAGTGTAACTCGAAGAGGCCCCTTAGACTCCAACCCAAGACTCTACTTACTGAATCCTCTAACATAATTATTTCATATCTCCCTCTAACCCCCACCCAAACCTTTTTATAAGTGATATACCCCTTCCATATAAGAAAATATTATCTCACATCTAACATACTACAGTATTCACTTAATTATCCATCAGATACAAAGTCACCCCTACAAATACAACTTTATACATATTTGAAGAACTCCACTAGGTCGGGGTCTTATTATTCCAGAACTCACATGAGCTACTAAAAAGCCTCGAAATTGTTGGTGATGATACCAATGCATGATACATAATATTTTCACCACATTCTATTTGGTTCAAATCATGATAAGGGCTGGAAAATGGTATTAGGTCTCTATAAAGGGTTTCGGGGGCAACTACGTAAGGGGAATTCATGGATCAAATAATGTGATCATGTAATGTGGAAATTGAATATAAATTATGAATATGTTTTTATAAGTGTTACACATGAAGAATAAATTTTAGCAATCAAATTTGTGCAATCATATAGAATTAGTGGATAATAAAATGAGTGGTTTACATCTTGAATGAATATACATGTCTCGAATGGAATCAATCAGAAAGAAAAAACAAGGTAATGAAGTTGGTTCATAGCTTCAAGGAGTATAAAAACCATGTGTTTACCACATCCATATAGAATAGAGAATATGAAATTAGGTGTTTAAATTTAAAATATTCTGAGATAGAAAAAATAGTTAGAGTTTGAAAGAACATTGGAGGAAGATGATGGATGTATAGATTGAAGGATGAATACCCATTATGCAGACCAAGAATGCAATAAAAATAGAAGAAGAGATTAAGTGAGTTATATGAACAATATTACTTGTTTTGAATTCATGAGGATCAAATCTGGACATTATATATGAAATTATGTAAATTCCATGAATACACTTTTACACCACAATGGTTTCATACAATAAGTTTTTAATACCATGATCCATGCTTTATTTTTTGATATTATTTTAGAAGGTTTGAATGTGAATCTTCAAGAAAAAAATTAATAATATTGAAGGGATATTTTTATAAGAAAATATAGTCCAAAAGTTATATATTCCCATAAATATGAGGGTCCTATAATGTTTTTAGGTATTCTGAGAGGTAGATAAGAAAGAGACCAAACCTACACTATATATAGGATGCCAAAACATTGAGACAATTATTAGATATAGATCTTACACACTACATTATTTTAGGATATTATTGATTATATATTATCTCATGAGTACCGTGAGGTGGTATGATTACTTTGTGTTAATTGAGGTATTGGAAGGATAATGTATTGTTTGATTGCATTTACTTATTACATTGTTAGGGTTGCTCTAGTAATTTATCGAATCTTTATCTCTCCCTCTTTATTAATTACATATGCATTGTTAATATTAAAGATTCAATTATTCCCTATGAAAAGACTAATTACCTAGAAAAATGTATGATAATTTTGTGACTGAAAGTGATTATGTTAAAAAAGGGTATGAGGTCACCTAATTATTTAAAGAACCAGAATATTAGACTATAATAAAAGGATAATTATCAAATTATTGACATAATACCCATACAGGTGTTATCATAGAGAAAAACACTAAAAATAATCATCTTTGAATAATTTAATTATTATATTCACTAATATATGAACCTTAAATTTTGAAATTAGGAAGTTCTTATAATTTTGGTTTCATAATAGTCTACTTTTCCTCATTACCTTACACACTCAAATTTTCATACGATTACTAAAATAGACCTTATAGGCTTGACCTTAGACATACCACATACTTCACCTATATAGTAAGTTTTATTAGTTTTTTAAAGAAATTATATCATGATATCAATTTATGAATTAACAACAGCCTATAATCATTTCATGGTTAAAATCTGCTCGAACACACACTATTATGTGACAAACTACTTGTATCACAAATGTTCCTTAATTTTCATTACCAACATCATCCAAACTTAATTTGTTAGTTATCTTACATAGTGTGATACATCCGGTCAAGGAAAAAATCTGTCCACCCCAATTCTTATCTTGAATCAAAACATAAGGAAAATCATAATGATATATTAATTTTGAATAATATCTCAACCAAATCACACGAAGATCATTCTTATAAATACTGATTTCAAATTTTTAGCATTCTCATCTCTCTATTAACGTTTGGAGAACTCAAATTATTCCCAAAATGAAGACTCTTATCCAACATGTTCTTATAATTATATAAGGGTATGATATTTTTTTGATTACTATGATTCACGATACTTTTTTATAATTACTATCTCTTTCACAAATGAACTTTATATAATAAATGTTTTTCTATTACATATCTCATGTATCTATTTTTTTCTATAAATAATGACCCTTATGTATATTTTTCACATATGTAATGTTGATTTCATAATTTAAAAAGGTTTACAAAAATTTTTAAAAAATATTATGTATTATCCAATGCACTAGTCTTTTATGAACATTCAATCATTTATTAGAATCTTTTGTATTAATAAAGGTCTCTTTTATTTAATTTTTTATCCCTTTATAAATTATTAATTATTATTCTCTTTATAGATAATCAAACCTGTCATTGATCAAAATCACAATAACCTTACTAGTTCCAAAAATATTTTAATTTATAGTTTTCCTAAATTCTAGAATTTTGGACCTAAAAAAATTATCACATTGAAAAAAATTCAAAAATAAACACTATTTATTATTTCCCAAAATAATAAATTTGTGAAAATATATTTATTCATCAACTTATGATCATATGGATTATATTAATTGAATGAACCTTTTAGAAATAAAACTTTTGGACTACACCTACTAATGCAAATGGATTTTGATCATTGAAAAAAATTATTACCCTTCCTCATATGAAATATCATATAGAAACATCCAAAAACCTATACCAATATTTTACATGTGTGAATGGATCTCTAATAATTGAATGGAAGAATCAAACTTACATCATATCCATTATAAAAAAACATTATCTTAGTAAAATCAAGAATAATCACTTTCCTAACTCATAACATCAAAATGTTTTTAATACCATTCAAATGATCATTATAAAATCATAATATTTTATGATATAGTAGTCTATAAATTTATTTTATTTCACTGATAGAATTCCTTATATGTAACACTAAGTTTAAAAGAACTGTGGCATGCTATTAAAAAATGATTATTTAACGAGACAATTATTATCTCACTTTTGGATTAATTGTTATTAATATGGCTCATTAGGTTATGAAAAATTAATGGTTTACAAATTTATAAACGAAATTCATTGGTTATAAATTTATTATAAATTAAAATAAAAATAATTAGGAAAAAAGAGAGGTGTTTTAAAATAAATTATGAGTGAAATGTATTATTATCATAATAAATTAATTTCACAAATATTGTGGAATAAATTTAATGATTTTTTACATTATAAATTGAATCAAAAATATTAACCTTTATCTAATATTTTTTACATTACAATGGATAATAATAAATACATTATTAAAAAAATGGGTTTCACAACTTTTTTTGAAATTATTTTTAAATTAATTTCAATAAATTATATATATTTGACACTAAAAAATGAATCTAATTTTTGAAATTATGATATTAAAAATGGAGAAATAGGGTCCTTTTATTTTTGTATCAAAATTAATTGTATCCTTGGTAAATTTTTGTCACCTCAATTAGAGTAAAACTCATAAAGTAGGGTTAATTTTTTTCGGATTTAAAATTATTATTACACTTGAACATATCCTATTGGATGAGTGTTTTTTAAATTAACATCCAAGAATCAAAACTGTGTCCACTTGATGGAATTTTTCATTGATTATAACAGTAAAAATAATTTATGAATATGATAAAGACATAAGTCAATTTATTGACATCAATATCTCAAATATTTTTACATAAGTTTAAAATGAGAAAAAGTGTGGTTCTATGTGATTATTTTTATTATAAATAAATATATATTATCATGTAAACTTATTCCTATTTTTTAGTAATTTAATAATTTTATTAAATGATTACACAATTACAACATAATATTTATTGTATTAAAAGAAATATAAAATAAATAATTTCAATTATATTAGAAGTCACAATTTTTTTATGATAAATTACGTTTAATGAATTTTTTGTTTCAATATAACATATATGGTTATTTATAAAGGTATATATTCTAATTCTTTTGCATTCATGTTGTCATTAAATACAGATTTATTGAATATTGTAAAAAATGTAATTACTGATATTTAATGTTTAATAATATTTTATTAAGTTATTTAAAAATCATAAAATTAATTAAATAGGAAAAATAAGATGATTAATATATTATAATTTCATTCATTTTATACTTATGTGATATTTATTGATTATAAGTAAAATTATAACCCATTAAACTTAAACATTTATTACCAAATTTAAGATTAATGTTGGTTAACCAAATGGTTAAATGAAATAAATAATATTTATAATGGCACTAAAACATATTTAAATTTCCTTAGATCCTGATATATGATCAATATAATAATATTATATTAATATCTATCTATTTAGAATTAATTTTATTGATAATTTATTATTTATAATTTGATATTTTTAGTAATTCCAAGTGTGTCCTTCCACTCCCATATAAAGGGGTACCTCATTACTATTTTTCATACACAACATTAATCCATATATCTCAACAAAATGCTACAAATTTATCTTTTAAAAATACATAGCCACAAAATTATATTTTTTAGTCTTGAAATACAATTACAATGGACGTTAAGAAATGATATAAATGAGGTTTACCAAGGAAGTGGTAACCATCCCACCATACCAATTTCAATTTATTTATATCCATTGGTTCCATATTTATGTGAAATTAATTAGAAAATTTGAACATTATTGTACTAATTATTAAAAAATTTAATTATTTATATGGAACTATCATTATCCACTATCTTTTCCAAAAAGCGGGAACTGAAAGTATTGTTCATTCGTATGTGTGGAATACTGCCACCTTTATGAATGGTTATAATCATAGGTAATATTATTATTTATAATATTTAAAATATACTTCTTATTCTACAATATTAATATCATATCTACCTTCATTACCTTTCAAACTGTTGGAAAAAGGTTATATTTCTCATGGGTATGTGTAAACTAAATCTTCCATGAAGAGATGAAATTCATTTTTCATTTCCTTTATAAATATATTGTAATAATAATAGATTTATTAAATTAATATAGAATTTTTAATATTTTAATTATTATAGAAAGGTGAATTATAATTTACATTTCTTTAATTTCAACCATTGAATAATGGAAACAATATTTATGTGTTCGTACAAACTACGATATTCATGAATTTTGAAATTCATTTTTTAACTAAAACATTAATAGATGATTATATATATACATACAAATATTCAATTTATATTATATTTATATTATTATCAAAATTATGATGAATATGATTCCAAGGAAAAACTACAAGTACCAAAATTACTGAAACAGAAATATAAATGAAAAATGAAGCAGGTATCCCCTATAACATTTATTTTAATAATGAATTTTTCCTAAAATGGTGAAAAAATGTTATAAGTAAATAATTTATCTTATTATATATGATATTATTTTTATTCTATAAATTTATAGTAAATATATATTAATTTTCAAATAGTTCCAAACAAATATGAAGAAATTCATACATGAGGTAAGGTTTTATTTCACAATCACATAATTATTCACCATTGTTTAAGTTTATGTATTTGGTGGGGAAATTATTTGATATTTATATAATAAAACAAATATATTTTCTTATAATATGGTTATTTATGGATATTACATGTTTTTGTTACATTTTTATTCTTTTAAATTACTCATCATTTCAAAATAATATATTATTAGAAAATCAATGTTGTTTTCAATTCAGTTGGGGATCTTTTTCTTCAATTTATTTATTATCTTTTAAAAAATTTCAAGAAAATTCTCACTATTACACTATAATCATTCAATTTCATTTTTCCCATATATTATTTAAATAAATTAAATAATTATTATTTATGTTTTTGGAATGAGGTACTATTTTGTAATTTTTTGAAAATATGAAATGAATCTTTGTTTTAACGTACTATTCGTGAAACTAATTTCCCACTATCTTAAAATCTCTATGTTTAAAGCTTACTTTGAAATAATCCATGGGCATTCTCAAAGAAAATATTTTCTCCCATAATAATATAATTTTTATTCTTTAAAATTTATTTCATAAGTGAAAATTATATTTTCATAAATAGTGTATTTAATTACCTTTTAATGTTATTTATATTAATATTAAAAAAAATACTATAATTTAAATATGATTCATTGGGGACATTTTTTAATGATACTTTAATTTTTTCATTGAATTTTTCAAGACCATTTTATCTAGGGATGGATTTCACATTTTTTATTCTAGTTCATCTAAGATAGACAGATTTTGACAGATTGAAAATTAAAATTTACTTACGTATATAAATATTATCTAAAAAGTGGGTAATAATTATAATTAGTTAATGGAAATAAATAGACACAATAATTAATAATGGAGTCATTGAAAACAAGTTTATGATTATTTAATACCTAACCCTTATAATGAATTTTTTGAAATCAGTGGAATTTGAGACTAGATCCTCCTTGATGAGGCCTTCAAAACTATAGGCCGTATTTTATGAGGATGGGATACAATGTTTGACACTAATATTCATTTCCTTAAAACCATGTATCTAAAAAACCTTTCTTATAGATGCATACAAAATTTTCTATATTAGTTTCCACTTGAATAATCATCTCCTCCATTTTATTTACCTACTCTAGTGTAGCGTTGATCTCAAATTCCTCCCCCAAAATGCCTTTATTATAATTAAACATAGACAACTATATTTCTCAAATTTCCCCAAACTCTTTATCACCTAACCCAAACATACTATTATTTACAAACTCCTCCTTAATTGGAGCTTCCGTCAAACCACGACCCAATTCTTGTTCTGTGGAATCACCACACTCCATTATCTAATATTCAGTATGATGGTTCAAAATCTACTTTATTCAATTTCATGGTCCATGTATTGAATATAAATCACCTTATTCCTTCTGGAATATTTTGTTTCAAATATCCACGGTTAGGTTTTGTGGTCCTTATATCCATTACAATTATTTCCCATTAGCACAATGAATCTCCCTTAATCCCTTTTTTCCTTTCCGTCCCTTTTTCCACATTGGGATTTGTAGGCCTCTTATATAAAATATATCAACACTTCCACCCAAAAAATTTCTAGATATCTCATCAAACAAATTTATCTCATAAATTATTTGGTCTACAAATATGTTCTTCACCGGTGTTGGGGTCTTGATTAACATTCCATCATTTTCTCCATCCCCTTGTTCTCAAACCAAAATTTCATCCTCAAAATCATCAAATTGATTTCTAATATCAATATAAGAGATGGTCCTTCATGAAATCATCATACTTTTTTCATTCACCCAACCCAAGAAACATATGCTGTTTATGAATACTATTTCATCTTCCACACATTCTTCTAGATCCACCTTATTATGTTTAGATCCATTTCTGGTTCTTATTATCTCCCCCTTAGATTCCACCTTAGTTTCATTAATTTTTATTTCCATAGGATCTATTTCAGACATGCCCTAAAAATCATTTCCCAATATACCATATATATCAAATGCCTTTAGATTTGGAATTAATGATTATGAATAAAACTAAATGGTGCCATATATTAATTATTTTTTAGATCCAACCACTCAACTACATGGCTAGAAGGAAATTCTATCCTAGTAAACTAGTCACCCTCATTTAGAGTTTCCCCTACTATATTTGATCTTCCATATTACATGTGTAAGGAAGAAACATCCACAATTGGTACCTTTATCAATACCTCTTATATAGGATCATATATACTGATCACGACCTCTGAATTATAACACTAGGGAATTGAAACAACATTTTGAACATGTTCCTTCAATCCTGCACCAGAAATGGACACCAAATCCAAACCATTTCTTCCCAATCCCCTATCTATATTATTGTAGTGGTTAATTCTCTTTTTCTTACACACAGCCATAATGGTACCCATTTTCTTCCATGAATAGAATAAATCAATTTATGACTAAAAATGAATTGGTTTTTAATAGCGAAACTCTTCCCCAATTGAAAACCATACATACACTTCTTGTATTAATGAAACATCACAATCATTAAAATTTCAAAGAGAAATATGATTTAAAACTAATATAGTTCTACAATCAAAACATAAATTTTGTAAAACTAAATTACATAAAATTCAAATAATCAACAGAATCTAAAAATGATGGTGGAGTTATGGAAATATTACCCAAATCACTATGGTCATGGTATCTTGTTTCATGGGGAAGGAATAAGACAACATGAATAAGAAGAAACATGATTCATTATTGATGTGGCGGGAAATAGACCAACACCAGACCAAGGCATTTTAAAAATTGAATTGAATCATGATAAACCTTTTTTCACGGAGTCCAAAAGTTGATCGTTCCTGTAATCCCAATAATCCAAAAACAATATAATAGAATTAATCCATAGATGGAAGATTTATTTTTAAACATGGTATTAGTGTTAGATTCAAAAGGATAACATATCTGTGATCTTTAAGGACAAGTGTGAATGTTGTGGGTGGCCCTCGGTAGGTCTAATGAGACAAATAACTTTTGGTATTTGGCTAATTCCACAACCATTTATGTATATTTCATGGCATGATCCATCAAATATTTTATTAATATATCCTACATTTTTTATTTAATCATTAGAAAATAAATTATTAATTCCCAAGTGATTATTTTAATATTCATGATTTCAATCGATAATTTTCAACCACATGTGATTATTTTTATGAAATTATTTGAGGATTATTTATTCCTACCAAACTGTTCAGGACTTATTTTTTCCATGTTAGCTTCCATGGTACGCATACCCATACTGAGAATTTGAACTCACCAATTTTTTTGTTCCTCACTTCCATATTTCTGGATGTGTATTATGATTTATATATAAGGTGTTGATAGAATGAATAATGATGTTATCAAATAAAATAATATATTTTATTTTATGTTTTCAAATTTAATGTCAACTTCATGTATGTATCTAGTTTTCCAATAATAATATGCTTTTCAGTCCACCAAGATATGTTCAGTTGTATCAAGTACTGATGTAATAGTATACTAGATCAGGGTTACTAGAGTTGGTATCATTATACATTATTCATTGGTAATATTAATACACATTGTGGGATCAATATTTTTCAAATCATTTATTATGGAACATAAACCTATGATATAATTTGAAGATAATTATAAGTATAGGAAGTCATAATAATTTTATTGGTAATTCATTGATTAATAAGTTCTTTTATAAAAACAACCCTATAGGGATACTACAAGTGGAGGTGGGTTTTCTATAGATGAATATTGGTGTAATCACCCCAAAATTTCAGTCGAGATTAACTTGGCCATCATTCTAATGCACAGTGAGTGGGATTATATTGTGCGCCTAGTTTGACATGCTTGGGGATATTTTTGGGTTAATTCACATTTTCTTTACAATCTATTATTAATTATTATAAAATATGTTTACATTTTAAAATTATTCTATAATAAACCATGATTATGATTATTCGATTAGTTATGTGTATATTTTCAATTAGTATATATTTATATAATTTCAAAATTATACATTATGATTCATAATGTAATGATTTTGTTTAGTGAATTCCATTATTTATAAATGAAACCTACTAGACAGATTTGAAACTATATCAATGAATGTAGTCAATGGTGGTATTTCCATCAAAGGGATGATAAAAAATTTGGAGAGAGTTATAGAGAAAAAAATAAACAATTTATAACTATATTAGGGGTATTAACTTAGTTTACGACTGATAACATTATCCATTTGGAGTAGTCTTTTGATCCATAGTGTGGTGTCCAAGTATTTTAAATTTTCAATCAATAAAAACCTCCATCATTCGATAGAAGCTCAAATCAATTAGTAGTTTAGAAATGGAAAAGTTTCTTACGAGCTATATATATCTCTCTTTGGGATGAAATGAATGAGAGAAGGTTTTCATAATAGTTTATTATCTCATGGAAGATGTATATCAATGGTTGTCATTGATTCAAAATAATAATAAGTTTAAATAAATAGAGATCATGTATTTGAAGAATTTTAAGGTACTTTTCATGGAAAATTATTTTCCTCATTATCAATGAGAAAATATGGAAAAACAATCTTCTACGTCTAGGGAAAAAATGAAGAAGAAAATGGTAGCAGTTATAAGGATAACTATACAAGTATAATAATGAATATTACAGACTACTACACAATCCAAAGAGATAGACTTATCATTTCAATGATGCAATAAAGCGAATAAATTAATGGTAACTAGTCTCCCAAATATTCTCATCATATGAGGGTATAATATCATGTGTTATCAAGATAGAAAAATAATTATCTGATTCTTATGAATTTAAGGTAATGAATGAGAATAAGTGGAAGTAAATCCTTCAAAAAGTCACTAGTATATCCAACATTATCATCATATGAAGATATAGAACCATGTGATAAAATTAATGTGATATAATTCTATAATTACTATAGTTTCTGTGGAATGAATCAAATGAATATGACTGTGGAGTAAAAAATGAATAAGTGGGGATGATAAAATGGAATTTTCTAACATGTTATACTTGTGGATGGAAACACCTTGGTACCTGAAAAAAAGAAAAGGAGTTTTCTTAATGTGTGGAGAAAATGTCTATCATACTCATGAATTAGAGGTCAAGGGGGAAGCATTCAAGGTATTGTTCATTAACTATAAGGATTTAAGTAATTATTCCATTAAATACGCCAAACTTATGGGGGAATTAATAAAAAAAATCAAAGGGAGGAAAGCTTGGATTATGAATTTACTATAGATGATGTAGAGGTTTCTAGGTACATGTTTAAAGGTACACTTATAATTTACTATAGGATTATAAATGTTATATTTTATTCTATTTATACCCACTCTTTTATTTCTATTAAATTTTATAATAGTGTCTCAATTCCAAATGAAAGATTTTATGTTATATTGGTAGTGAAAACTCTTAATAGTAAAATGATTCCCTATCAATTATATAGATCCTATCTAAAATATGTCTTTGGTATTTTTAAATATTTTAATCATGTTATTATTCCTCTAGTTGAATTTTATTTAATACTCGGTTTGGATTGGATCTCTCAATTTAAAGACCATATACATTTTCATGAATGAAAGATAAATTGGATATTCTGAATCAAATTTTCATCATATATTAGTGTAAGTATGACCCTAAATTACCGATGAATTTTACATCAATCATAATGGGTTTTCTATATATTCATGAGGTGTTTTTATCTCAAATGGTTGTGGAAAACTCAACATTTATATTTTTTATATTATTCTAGATTATGATGATTTATATCTTGAGGACATTGTTAGTCTTCCACTAAATCATGATGTTGAGTTTTAAATTTAACCCATTCCTTATTTTATACATATTTTAAAGACTAACTATAGAATATCCTTGATTTAGTTACAATAATTGGAGAAAATACTCCCAATGAATCATGATAAGGGATTCATCATCCTAGTGCTTCAAAAATGGGTAAAACTATTCTTTTTATTAAGAATAATGATAGTTCAATGCATATTTTCATTGAGTGATAGGAATGTAACAAGATCATAATTAAAAAAATTATCTTATACCCTATATTGAATATCTATTTGATAAATTATGTGGATATGTATATTTTTTCACTATTGATAATAAATATAAATTTCATATAATCAGGATAAAAATTGAGGATATACCAGAGGTAGCCTTTTATATGGTGTATAGTCATTATGAATTTATATTCATACCATTTACAAATTCCAATGCTTATATTATCATCATGAATTTATGTAATAGATTACTTAGAAGTTAACTTGATCTATTTATCATCGTCTTTATAGTTGATATTCGTATATATTGAAAGATAATAAAAGAGCATAAAGAACACGTAAGGATTTTATTTAATACTTAAATGATGTATATGTTTTATTAAAAATTAAAAAAGAGGAAATTTTTGATATAATTAATTTCATTTTTGGTTCATATAATCTCATGTGGGGATATATTAGTGGATCCATCATGGGTGAATGTTATTGAATGTGGTACCTGACCCGCAATTGAGGATGACACACGTAGTTTTCCTAATTTGTATTCATATTATTAATTAATTGTGTAAAATTTTTCATGAGTATATCAACCACTCAACAAGTTAACTTGGATGGGATCCATGTTCATTTGGACAAACAAAAATGAATAAAATGTCATGGAACTAAAGTGAACTTTAGTCAGTGAACATACTCTTACATTACCCTATATTGGATAGGGGTATATGATTTTTATTGATGAATCAATGATGGTATTGGGATGAATCCTCATGTAGAATGTCCTGGAGACATTATAACCCTCACAGTAATTGAAGTTTCATGATAAAAATCACTGAACTAATTATTTGGAGTAATTTGTGGGAACTTTTTCATTTAAGATATAATGGAATTATGTTTATGGAGAAATGTGTGATACATATATTTTTCAAAAAAAATTAAATGTATATGTACACAAATTATGAGTAGAACATGTCACATAAAATATAGTTTGAGTTGATTAAAAATTATAAATTCTTAATAAATTTTCACCCATGGAAAGAAAACAAGGTTCCAAATAATTTGAGTTGAAATGATCACACTAGCTTGTCAAAGATGAGGATAATAAACTATAAATTTTTTTGTATTTGAAATTGATGGATATATAAATATTAAATTAATAGTTGAAATCTTATTTTTTTCAAATTATTTTTAAGACATCTCTCCATGTGATGACTGAAGAAGCGCATAAGTGAGATAAAAAACATCAAAATAAGGTTATTAATGTTATTTAATTTACTCGTGATTGTGATGTGATGATAATGAATTATAACAAAGTATGTGTAAAACTATTACCTTACATTAACAAATAGTTTGTGGGTTATGTCCATAGTTTATCATTAATTATTAATTCTGGATCTACAATGATGAATTGAGATAAGAAAGAGAATTTTTGGTGGGATAAAATTAAAAGGAACATTACAATGTATGAATCCCAATGCCATGTATGTCAGTATTTTTAGGGTGAGAGACTAAATTCTAAGGGGAGTTTGTAGATATTACCCACAACATAGGGAAAATGGAAAAAATTATCATGGATTTATCTATTAGACTCCACAAAATGTTAGAAGACCATAATGAAATTTTGGGTTCTAGTTGATCACATTGTGAAGTAAGAACACTTAATTGTTGTAATATATGATTTATCTCATGATAATATCTCTAGAATATAAATTAATGAGTGATATGGTTTCATGGGGTACCATATTTTATTATATCTGATCGGGATATATGATTTACCATGATGTTCTAGAAAACTATTCAGTAACCACATGATTCAGAGTTATGTTTCAGCACAAATTATTATCCGTAAACATATGATTAGTTTGAAAGGAAAATTAAAATTGTATAAGACATGTCAAGATATTATTCGAGGGATTTCAATGGTGTTTGGGAACAACACCATCCATTTGTGTAATTTTTATACAATAATAGATTTCATCCATGTATTCAAATGGATCCTTTTGGAAACCACTATGGAAAGAAGTGTAGAAACAAAATTTTATGAGATGAGTATTTAGAGAGATAACTATTGGGACTTAAGATATCTGAGAAAATGGTAGAAAATGTTTGATTATCTTAGTAGAACGTCATAGTAGCTTGGAGTCAACAATAAAAGTTATTATAATTATCATTTGTAAAAATTAGAATTTAAAATTATTGAGAAGGTACTTCTATAAATATATCAATGGATAGAGGTTATGTGATTTAGACCGAATATAAATCTAAGACATTGGTATATTGGCCCCATAGAGATTCTTTATTGTGTAGAGATGGTATATTATCTATTTAAACTTCCACCAATCCTTATGGATGTTCTTGATTAGTTTCATTTTTCTCTCTTAAGAAAGTATATATATGATCCATCATATGTTCTAATGTCAGTGGACATACCTATTGAGAATGGAATTTACTACGATGAAAATCTAGTAGAAACATGGGACTAGGTAGACAAGGAACATGACTACCCTCCTAATCAACGTATTATAGAGGAAAATTAAATTAATTGATTCTTATTTGTAAATTGAGGAGGTGATGAAACAAAGATATCATCATTTTTTTGTGTCTGTGTGATATAATTTGGCGGTAGAAATTAATTTTAAGAGGGTAGAATAAAACATACTTAGATTTTTAAAATAAATCTCACTGTAAATAAATTTAATTTATTTTGTAACATTCATTACATGAATCTTTGATTATAAATCAATTTAGATATAATATTGAAATATTATTATTTATTTAAGAAATTATTGTATAGACATTTAACTGGTGGGTATAAGTAGAAATAATAATTTATGAACAATCCATGGTTTACAAATCCATAAAATTAATTCATTTTTTATAAATTGATTAGAAATTAAAATAAATTCATTTGGATGTAAAAGAGATATTTTTTCTAAAATTATCTATTTATATGATCAGAATATGTTTTTATCATAATAGATTAAACTAATAACAAAAAGTTAATTATTCTAATTAAATTAATATATTATATATTGAACCTAGTTTTTAAACATTCTTATAATTTTTTTTGGAATGGAATAATAATAAATCATATTTTATGATTACAAATGAATTTATTTTTATAAAAAATGGTTTTTTTAGCTTTTACGAACATATTTTAAAATGAATTTCTAACACAAATAGAAATTCAATCACAAAAACATGAATTCAATAATTTGTATAGGGAGATATATATTTGGTAAATAAGCCCCTTTTATTTAATTCATTATGTATAGTAACCTTGATATATTTTTAACACCTTGGAAATGGTGAAATGGGAATAACAAGGTTAATAGTTTGATTTAAGGCTATAATATTCCTAAAAAAATATGCATTATAATTTTGGATGATTTTAGTTCGACAATTATAATATATTTATTTTAAATATGCCCACATAATTCTATTTTTCTTTAATTATAATCTTTATATTATTTTATGAAATTGATAAATAAAAAATGTCACTCTCTTTTATTTATTATCTCCAATTTTTTTGCAAAAGGATAAATTTGAGAAAGTTCATTTATGGATGATTATTTGAAGTATATATTTATTTATTTATCATTGGTAATTTATTTAAATTTCGTATTTAAATAATTATTATTTTAAATTATTACATAATACCATCATAGTATTTATTCAATAAATAGAAAATACTCTGAGTATTTTCAAAAAACATTAAAAGTAAAAAATATGGATGAATTATTTTGTTCTATGAATTTTAGAGATAAATATAAAAAATTATAATTTTTTAAAGGATTATATCCGTATTTATTTTATCTCCTATTGTCTTCAATGTCAAATGAAATTTATAATGTAAAAAATGGCATTAATGATATTTTTTTAAAATGTTCTTTTATTAAATGATTTAAAACTCATAAAAACATTATCTAGTAAAATAAGGATATTATATCTTCTAAAATTTCACAACTCATAAATTTATTAAAAAAATTAATCAATTTAATTAAAAATTTATCACTTTAATATTAAATAGTCATTAACCCAATTATGATTAAAATTGGTTAACCAAGGTGTTAAGAAAAAAAATAAGGTCTACATAACACCGTAAAATTTCTAAATTAAATTTTATGATGTTATTTTGATTTTATAATATTTTTATCCAAATTTAAATATATATGGAAGAATTTATCTTGAATACTAGTTAAAAATATTTTTTATCATTTATTTGTATTTCAATGTGTTTCATTTAACATCCTTATAAAATTACACCCCTTCTGTCTATTCATTACACAATATTGTTACATATTTTGTGAAAAAACGCTACCCAATTATCATTGATGCTTATCTATCCATCCATTAGATATTTCTTTGTTCTTTAAATACCATTCCAAGGGTCTTTAAGAGGGGATATAAAGAAGGACTACCGAAAAAAGAGATAATCATCATACCTAACATCATTCAATTAATTTCATATTATGTATTTTATTAATATATACTATTCAGAATAATAAAAAAATTAGTATACTCAGTATAAATAAATTCAATTATGATTGTGTAACTTCTATTATCCACAGTTCTATATATAAAATTGGAAGAGGAAGTATATCGCCTGCGTAAGTGTTGACTGCCACCACCACTTAGCAATATAATTCATGATCCATCAACACATTCCATGGATGAAATTGATGGTGGTTTTATTACTTATATAGGATATTTCTAATGTGATTATGATCATTTAGTAATATTTTCATATATACCTTATTACCTTTCAATCCATTGGAAAATGATAACATTGCTCAGGCATGCCTATGGACTTTCACCTCCATGAAATGCTTGGATTTGTTTTTCATTTTCTCTTCATATAGATGGTAATAAGGATACTTATATTATATAAATATGATATATGAGATTTAATTATAATTCATTAAATTTTAATTATTATATACATTTCTTTTATTACATGAGTAAAAATTGGAAACATTATTCATGTGTATATATGGTCTAGGATCTCTATTAATGATATAAATAAATTTTTTATCTATACCATTTATTTTTTATAATAAATATATTTTATATTTATGATAATTGTTATTTATATCCTGATTAACATTATTGAGATAGTGTATCCAATATTGATGGATAAGAATCAAAACTACGGAACCAAAACAATCATGAAAACATAGCAGTTATCACCTGGAACTGTTATTTAATGAAGGAATTTTTAATAAATAGGTAATAAAATTTTATAATTAAATAATATATGGTGTGGTATAAATATATTTATGGATATTAAATATATTTATAGTAAATATATATCTATTATGAAGGATATTTGAACATATATAAAAGAAGTCAAACCCGAGGTAGGGGTTACTTTTTCAATCTCAAAGTTATAAAAAAAATTTTCATAACTCTCCATTGGAGGAATTATTTTATTTTTTGATCATAAAACAATTATAGTTTGTTATAATATAGTCATTTAAATAAGTTATTTGATTTTTTTTTCATTTTCACTTTTTATAATTACTCAAAACAGTAATAGAATGTTTTTATAAAAAACCAAATTCCTTTACTATTAGGTAATGAGAATATTCCATCCATGTACATATTTTCATTAAAATATCTCCATGAAAGACGTTAATATTATGATATAATTGTTTAAATTAATTACTAATAATTTTTTACAATCTATAAAAATGATTCAATTTAATATTCTTATCATTTTTAAAATGAGATATTTTTTGACTATTTCTGAAAAATGTGGCCGAATCAATTTTTAATACACTAAGCCTGAATAAAATATAGCACCATCAATATCACTGAATGAATTGATTATTAAATTAAAATATTAAATATTTATTTAAATGAAATTTTAATTCTAACATTTTATAATTTTTTTAAAAAAAATTAATTTTCTAAGTGAAATTTGTTATTCATTTAGAATTGATTAAATTGCATTTTTATCTTATTTATATTTTTTAATTACAAAAATCCATTATTATAAACTTTATATATTTGGGATATATTGTTATGATTCATTCCTTTTTCTTAATCTGGAATGTTCATGTAAAATTTGACTAGGGAATTTATTATAAATTCCTATTCTAATTCTTCTAATACATCCACTTATTTAATTTTATGTGATGATGATTATGTTTTATTTTTTATTCATATGACATAAGAATTGGACTAATTATGGGATGGTGGGACATATAATTACAATTAACCTTGATGAATTAGTAGGTATCATGAGAAAAAAATGTTGTCTATTTTTGAAAGTCCTTAGTGATTTATGTAGATGCCTGACCCTGATTCCTCGATAGAACATTTAAGATTTCTTACATTATGAATACTAAAATTATGAAATCAACTATTTATGCCCATGTGATTATTTTAATAGTAATTAATTCCATGGATTTTATTCACCGTCATGGGATTATTTATATGGAATTGTTTGATCCTTATTTTTTTCTGTCAAATTTTCTATGCCTTTTTATTCCGTATTAGATTCCATTGTATGTGTACGCTTACTGAGCATCCAATATCACCCATATTATATGTATCAATTCCCATGGATTCATGTAAATGTATTATTATTATTATTAATGGATATTTTATATGGAAAATGTATATCTAAAATAAAATATTTGATTTATTTTTTTCAAATGGTATATCATATTTTTTTATTTATCTAGTTTTCTATGACTTCTAAACTATTAGAGAATTTGGGATTTAATACCTTCTATTGAGTATCAAATTAATAAAGTGACCACTGACTCTAGGTGAGTAGGATTAGGTTCTTTAGAGGCATAAAAGACTACTTTTCTGGGTATATTACCCCATAATCTTATTAATAATATTTGGAATTTCACAATACTTCCTTGTTCTTCTTCTTCATCACATATTTACATCATAATCACCAGAATCATGATAAATAACTTTTTAAAAACAAATAAAACACAAAATAATGTGTGTCCGATTAGACAAAATAGGGGGAATTATCAACTTCACCATGTCTATCATAGAAAACAGTGGTTTCTAAAGTGAAGTCCATGGTCCTAAAATATAATAGAAGCATTAGGAATCAAATGGAAGGGATATTTTTGGAAATTGAAATTAAACTTATGTTCATTGTGGGTATCCACTATTAATTAATAATAGGGAACTGAAGAAAAAAAATTCGATAGGAAGAAGAGGTGAAGGATCGTGGGTTGGACAATGTGAAATGGATTTTTAAATATGGGGAATAAATAGGTGTCATTACAATTACAGTAATAAAATAATACTAGATGTTCCAAATATGAAAATTGATAAAATTGGATTTCATTGTTTCCTTATTCAATGCAGACATGGCATATTACATATAATTTATTCCACTACACGACCATTGTGAGATTTTTACATTCATGGAACTACACCATTAAAAAGTTATTAATTTTGTGGGGGATAATTTCACACAATGATTCAATTTTCATCACAAAAATGAAATAATATAGAATATTGCAACCAGGTTATTCATGAGCACCCGAAGATGTTTGGTAAATCATGCTACAAGCAAATTTCATTATTTTTCCCCATTACTATAAATCCAACAAGAATATATATATCTTATTAACATATAATAAAAAACACATATAACACATATTTATCCTTTTTCATTGACATTATAAAATAATCATACAAATCCATATAGTAAGACATTTGACACACAAAGGGCTTTTATATAGTTTCACCCTATGGTCTAATTCAAGGAGCATACATAAGACATTGATCCACTTTGCACTATATGTGTTACAGAAGGATATATAAATGCCCACTAATAATCTAGGATTACTCCATGTTATAATATCATTATACACAACGTAAGGAAAATTCTAGGATATTTTATGGACAATATTAGTCAACCTTACTCATTTATGAATTTTTTTCCCTTTCTATGGTCAGTATGTGAAACCAGTTTCACCTTAACTCTTAATTAGATATTCATTTATACTTTGATTTGTTTCATTTTCCTTATTTCAATATGGATTATTTTAACCCCCCAATATGTGGGTAAATTTTTTTTCTACTATACTCAAATATGAACATAATCGTTCTTACCGATCAGGATTGTTCTAAAAATGAATAATCATATTACATTATTGTTCAATAATACATAAATCCAGTTTTAATTCCTTTTTTCCCATTCTCTAGATGAGAAATGTTTTACAATGTTTTCAGACTCTCTCATTTCTTATCAAATTTCATATATTGAATTTCATTCTGCACCTTACTGAATGGATTAGTGCAGTTTTTATATATTTCCATCAACCAACCCATTTGATATTAGAGTTGGTATAGATTATACTTCCCTTAATTTCACAAATTCATTTTAGGTTCTCTACACGGGGTTAGTATGTTCATTTAGTTATATTTACATATAATTATAACATTAAATATTAATCCATTACTCCTATTTTATATTCATGTTTGAATTTTCTAGGTTTTCTAGAAACAGTCTTTCCATGACATGATATATACCACCATTACATGGTCAATTTTTTTTTCATAAAGTATGATCCACATACATCTTCACGATGATATGTTATAAGTAAAAACATAGATATATAATTTCCATACCACCATACTCATCTTTATTTATTTTAATATACTGAGTAATTTTCACTATATATTTACATATCATGTCCTACTATGGTGTGAAATATTTCACAAAAAGAAAAATTTCATATTAGTTCCTCAAAATCGTTTTCCATATATATGCTAAATATAAAACCTATACAATGAAAAAAATTAGCTTGGTATTCTATACGTTAAAAATAGTATTGGAGTCTAACATGTTTTATGGTGTAGTTGTACACCATATTTCAGATCTCATGATATTTGGAAAATTTTTCTTTGTGATGGAACCTCTATATCATGGTGTAGTCTGGATATTTAGTAGAATAGACCACACTCTATAAAAAAATTATACATGAGTCTATAGATGAACCAAAAACAGCTTCATCATCATTATGACATGGCCCATGTGTTATTGTGTGGTTATCTTATTTCATGCCATGTAACATCCTACATTGAGTAATCAACACAAAAAATACCAATCATTGAAATATTACTACCCATAGTTGTAACATGTCATATAGGTTCCATCGTAGAACTGGAAACTCCAAATTTCACCAATGCTGTCAATATTATTAAAAATCAAATGTGTCTTATATAAATAGGGTGAATTCAATTTCTCCTTGATTTTCAAAAATAACATTCAAGATTTGATTTATAACCATTCTCCACGATTTTCATATACTATTTCCTGAATGTTTTGGTTTTATTATAAAATAATATTTATTACCTACATATGACATATGGATACATTGGATCTAATGTATCCCAAATTTTTAGCATGAGACTTTGTTGCACCCAACATAATGTGATATTATGGATGAAACTTACTCTGATTCATTTCCTCATAGTCTTGAATAGTTAAAATTCTTTATGAATGGATTTATGACATTACAAAATTTCATTTGAAAGGTTAAAATCTCTCCACAACAAGTTTATTTAAACATTTCATATTGAAGAAAAATGATATAGTGGACTATGCTATACATAAAATTAATATTATTAGAATTTCCTAATTTAAATAATACATGTCACACCTATCACACAATCCTATGATACAAAATGTTAGTTTCTTGGAAGTTATATACATAAACATCTTATTTTACCACACATGTAGAAATATCATTAAAATGATGCTATTATAGATTCTTTTATTGATATCTCAGTAGATATAATATTTTTTATAACCTAGGGAATGGAATTAAAGAAATGGGTGAGGTTAGACACATTATAAGTGAGAAAAAAATTGTAATTTGAATAATTACATGAATTTGAATTAAATAGGATAATAAAATATCAAAATACCTTATATCATATTCAAAAAACATATTAGATCAGTGTAATATCATAAAAAGATCAGTATGGAAGCATAAATAATAGAAGTTTCTCAAACGACATTTCTAAAATTTTATAACATTTGATCATGTCACAAAGGTGTTGAATACATTAAAAATGACGTGTAATATTTAAAACAAGTAATCTAATGGAAATGAAATTCGTCTTTAGAATTCATCACATCATGAAAATCAAATTTGAAATGTGGGAAAATAATAATAATAGAAACTATTTGTGAGACAACCCATTAGAACCATGCCTATGTGAGAAAAACACTTCTTTTGAACCCCAAAAAATGTGAAAAAATATCATTCTCATTAATATGTGAAAAACAAATTATATACATGGATGAAATATGTGAACAAACTCGTCATACACATGAATTTGTGAAGAAACTCATTATGTTCATGCCTTACTATCTAATTAGATATAAGATTAAAAAAATGAATTACATGGAGAAGCAAGTCTCCACACATCATTATTCAAACATATCTGTGCCATTTAAATTCAATCATTGTCTTATATTAAAAACTCGTGGAAAAATATTGGTTTTCTAAACAATCCAAATTGTAATGATTTAGATTTCATAACGATCATTTATAAATAATTTGTGTTTCATAAATCATGGAATGAAATAAAATTACACTATAAATTAAGTTTTGTATTTTTGAGAACATGATCAACCAAAATATAAAATAATTAATGAAGTTATATGGGGAAACATGATACATGAATTCACTATAGATAGAACATTCTTTTTTTTATGAAAAAAACTATAAAATAGATCATTGAAATCATTTGGTATTCATCTTTATATAGTCATGGTTAGAGGTCTATTTTTTAAAATATGTATTGTTTTTTATATAAGATAAAATAAATTGAATAAAATAAATTTATATAGATCAAAAAACGTTTTCCTAGGAATTAAATAGATAAAATATTCAAAAAATGGAAATATTAGTGAACACAGGTAAAAAAATTAGAAGTAAACATATAACACAAATAAAGAAAATTGAGATTGAAAGTCCATTACCTTTATCCTTTTTTTAATTTCTTAACCTCCTATGTCATAAATATAAACATCCTAATTAGATAATTAAAAACCTTATTCATATAGATTTATATTTATATTTCTTCATTAATAAAAATTCTAATTATGTATTACATTATTGTAATATATTTTTAATATATGGTGTTAATAATATTGATAGTTTTGAACTAGGTTTGTAAATGCGGTATCGATCTAAATTTTCCTCTCAAATATTATCATTTTAGAACCATTAAATTTAATATAATATATGTTTTATAACATCTTATAATATAACTATTCCATTGCATGGGGGTTTTAGTCAAATTATTTTATTTCAAAAATAGCGATGAAAATGTTTATGGTTATTTACTGATATCAATGGATTAATTTATAATGATTGATAAACAATGTTTTTTAGTAAAAACAATGTTAATGATATATAGCACTAATATATATCACAAATACCCATATAATATAAACTAAAAGCACAATTTCTGGATGTTTAGGAAAATAAAACAAGAATATTGATAGAGGTGGTAGTCCCACAAAGTCACAATCCACATTTTCAATTTTATTAATGGAAAAGAGAAGAGTGGTTAATGTTTATATCATAATTAAAATTAAATAACTACATAATAATGGTACTGATTTTACAATTTCCATTTGGTGATATAAAATTTGAGTAAGAAGAAAATAACATAAAGAAATAGAAAAGTGAAATATAGGTTAGGAACTTATTCCAATATCTTTAGATTTTTTTTCTTTTGTGAAGTGAATTTAAACAATGGGGGATGATTTTTTGAGAATACTTGATGCAATTTAAGGTGTATAAAAGTGTGGAGGAGTGTTTTTTGAATATATTTAGTGAAAAATAAGGGGTTATGGTGTGAGGGTAAGTGAGGATATGTGTGACCCATTTACAAGGGAAAAGGGATTACAATTTTTTAAATACCCAAACCATATAAATAATGGGAAGTTACTCTCAAGGAAAGTTGCTACAAAATTGAGAAATTAAAGTGATGAGAAATGATAATGTCATTTCAAACATCAACCAATCATCTAAAAATATTTCTATAGGATCTATGGATCTTAACCACTTTATTTACTTGTTTTTACTATTTTTGTTTTCATGAAAATAAATATTATTTTTTCAATTATTTTTTCAAATAAAAATAGTAAATTTGATAAATTGAATTTTTAATTGAAAACATAACATATTGTGAAATTTTTTTATAGGAACATAAATTTTGATAAATAAATAAAAATTAAAATAAAACACTAATTAATATATTGCTTCATTATTAATATATAAATTAATTATAATTAGAATGAATTAAATTTTTGATGTATATTTTATTATTACCTTAGTTATACAATATGACATGATTTTTAAGGTGATTTTTATTTTTATTTCTTCTTATTTACATAAAATTTTATTTATATATATTTCTTAATTACTTTACAATTTATTATACATGGAAATTATAAAACTACAATATATATGTATATATTTGTATTGGTTAAATTTTGTCATGATGATCAAGATATCAAACATATTATTTATTTACAAAGAAATAAATATGGTCATTACACCTAACATAATTTTCATGAACCATATCCATTAGGAACCCATCCAGAGCTAGCAGTGAAGATGAGGGTCACCCCTGAAGTGCACATTCAATGGTTTCTAATTTGTAAACTAGAATTGAGGGTATAAAATATAAATATAGGACGCATTACACTCAATAATACCTGGAATAATGGGTAAAGAATTTAATAAACACTATCATATAAATATAAAATAATAATAATAATACCATAATTTATTTCATGATAAACAAATAAAACTCATCAAAATGAAAATAATGACATGTAAATACTATAGAAGAAACTCCAAAGTATATATATACACTAAAGTATTTTTCACAACTCGACCCTAACCAGGGCTCGAGAAGCTACTACCCCATGGCCGTGTTCATTGGCAAGTGGTGGATATAGGTATAGAATGGTATATCCTATATGGTGTTCCATTTTCTAATGTATGTATATTAACACACCTGATCATCTAAATTGTCAATTTTAGAGGAATCATAAATTTTTTTAATAGCTAGAATATAAATGAAGTATAAAAAAATATATGTTGTATAAGAGTATTCTAGTGAAAATTGAAATGTAAAAGGGAAAATAAACACCCAATAAGAAAGTTGTACCAATAGGAATCAACATGAATGTAAAAGTGTTGAGAGATCCCATCTCTATATTTCAATGCTCTGACTGCTTTATGTGGTCCAATTCACCATGTATCCCTAAGATCCTTTATAGTTACCGTTGACAAGTTCTTCATATGCATAACAAACAACACATGTGAGTAAATCCCATGTAGGGGTGAGTATATACAAACATAGTAGGATGCCCCAAAACATTAAGGGGATTAGTAAGACACACAATTGGAATAGATACATTAAACTATAAATAGCTCAATCCAAAGATAGTTTGAAACCTTGTCCAACCATATAGAGCCCAACATATAATGTTGGTGGACTACACATCATAACTATTGCACCCATATCTAGGAAGTATCATAATCCATCATCAGGGATATATATATATATATATTTAGTAAAATAATCCAAAATGAAAGAGAAAGGGGATATCCCTCTAACAAACTATCCCTAGAAAAAGAGTGACATGAGTTGTAGATGTCAATCGTCGATGCCCAACATCTCTCACACTTTCCTAGAATAATACGTCCAATACAAGCCCCACCTCACTAGTATGCCGAAGAGTTGAGGGGAAGAAATAAATCAGTATAGGATGAATTACCAAATACAAAAAGAGGGTTCTAATAAGTAGATAGAAAGATGATGCATTCCCTATCTCTGTAAGTGGGTTCAAAATATAATGGTTGATGACCCATGCCATGTCTCTGTAAGAGGGTTCCACTCTAATGTTGATAGAGGACCCATGCAATTCCCAACTAGATGGTTCCACTCTTGTAGTTGAGAAACCATGAACATCATAGATTGATGGAGGCACATTAGTAGATGAATACCCATTCCCTTCTCAATAAGATGGTTCTACATAGATAGTAGATAGAGGACACATGCACTTCCCAGTAGGAGGTCACCAGTCCTAGAGTCAGCCAAGGACCCATTCCCTACCAAGAAAGAGGGTGCCACTGGAAGAGTATATAGATAACCCATTCCCAAATAACACGAGGGTGTGACTCTATAGATAGGTGGATGAACAAATATTTATTCTAGTAGGAGAGAGCCACTATAGATTACCCTAGTGATGCTTCCAGATCTATACCATTATTTTACATCGCCTAAATGAGTTTCATACCTTTTAGATCTCATGTCATATAAAAAAATACACTATGTAGGAAGAAATCACATTCTACAAGGAATAAAACTTATGATAGGCTACCCGGGGTCCAAAATATAAGTCCAAACGAAGTAGATAAGAGGTATTTCAAATTTCCTCAAATAGAACCAAGGGGTACCCATATTGTGAAGTAAATCACATCGAATGTGGTTTCACTCCATTTCTTTTACATATACATGGAGGTACATGGATCATCAACAGTGTAGAACTACACAATGTGTAGGGAGTCAACATGGTTTATCCTATCCACTGATGGTCCCTTCCCATAAATGTTTTTTGTGCCCATGTACTTTGGTACATGGAGTGTGCATGGATATATCCTCCTGCAATTGGTATTACCCATTTGTTCTACCACATGACATCTCCACCCGGAGAGGGTTACATGTACTGTATGTTTTCTAAATTCATGGTAATCCCTTTATTTTTTATATAAAACTGTTCTCTATATCATAGGGGTTAAACACTATGTGTTCTTCCAAACTACATGGCATGTACTCTGGATTTTAAGGGAACTCTAGATCTAGTCCTTATGATTATGATCTGGAATCCATTCAATCGTATATGTCCTTATCTCCACCCAAAATTAAACGATCTTTCAAAAACTCACCATTTTCGTCCATATAGTGGACAAGAAACCAATACCTTTGAATAGTCACTTCCCACACTCACCATGCACGTTTCCCATGACAATCCTCATTCTATTTGGATTCTGACCACCACTTTTATCACCCAAAAATCATAGTCAACCTAGATCTATTTCAGTTTACACATTTCATTTCTCATTTTTGATTCCTCTATGAATTGGATTACCTGATTAGGCATTGTAATACATAATAATGTTGAGCCATGGCCCTGTATCCTAGTGGAAAAGAAGTAGACGAACAAGAGATAGAAATTTACCAAAAAATTTTAACAATTTCTTTCCATGTTTTCTTGGACAATGATCACAGTTGGATATATTCAGGGTGAGAAAACTAAATAATCAAATTAAAGTGGTCTACATCACATGATAAGGATCAATTGGAAAAAATTAAAGTAGAATAATTGATCATGAATGATCAACGTAATCAACAAGGGCGTAAACCAATATTTTAATATTTTTAAATAGAAATTGGATATGTTGTAATCGAATAACATTCTTTCCAAATATAGAAAAGAGTTGTTTCTGTTGTCGTGATTCTATTTTCATTGATTTAGAGTCTCATGTTCAGTTGATTCCATTATAAAATCGAACGATATGAGGTACACTCCCAATTATCCAAGGTTTTATTCATAAATCCTTGTAATATTTATATAGCGGTAGATTTAGAGGAATTAGATTAGGTTTATTTAATTAAAATAATTAAATTTAATTATTTGTTTTAACTAAATTCACTAAAAAATGGTCACTATATCTAAATGCCCAGTGCTAACTAGTTTTATATTGTGGCTTGGGAGAACAAAATATTCTCGACTGAAATGGGTTCTATGGTTTCATATCTATGATTCCTTTTAAAAATTATCACACTTTCCTTAATAAAATATTCACGTGTAAGATAAAATATATTAAATATGTTTATAAAATTAATTCTGAGCACACTAGTCCTCAGAATTAAATACCATCTTAGTTCCTGGCTCCAAAAATATGTGTAGAAATATTTCATAGTCATACAATTAAAAAATAGGTCTTTACATCATTCCATTCTTCAAGGAATTTATCCCTGAAAAGATTACATACAAAAAAATATCAGGATACTACGCAACCATATGGCTCTCCCTCTCTAAGTAACTCTCCACCATATTCTTATGCTACCATAACACATGACCAAAGGGGATGATCCAACCACATATGGTCCTCTTCTATCAATCCTCAATAACCACAGGGTTCTCGGTAAAATTATTTATGTCCTAAATGTCTATCTCACCCTGGTTAATAATGTGTGTGAGGTCATGCTCATATATCCTCAGTTGCAACATGTGGAAGACGATGCGAACCCACTCTAATAATGGAGGTAAGGTTACACATTAACCAAATTCTATAATCCTCTAAATAATCTCGAATGGACCAATTAAAATCAGTTATAGATTGCCTCCCTAGCTGATCCTTTAAAATCCACATCATGGGGAGACTTGTAAAAAATTTGGTTTAACTTCTTGAACACCAAAGACATATGATGTTGAACTTAATAAGATTTCATCCTACTCTGGGATGTGCTCATCTATTCAGGGATGACCTAGACCTTCACTTTCATTACCATAACCTGCTACGGACCCCAAGAGATGCCCCACCGATCAATATCTAACATAATGGTTAACTACTGGTTCTCCCATACATGGCCTCAAAAGGTTTCATTCCCATAATAGAGGGGTTGTTGTTATTGTATTCAAAATCCATTAATTTCATGTAATCCTACTAACTCCAGATGAGGTCTAACATTCATGACCACATTATATCCTCCAACACCTAGATAATGCGCTCGATCTACCGATATTTCATGGGGTTAATTGATATAAAAATATTAATTAGGGTCCTGAATTACTTAAGTGGGCCTCTCCAAAATCAATACATGACCTATGCATCACAATAGAAGAAAATAGTTAAGGGAATTTCATGAAGGAAAACAATATCCAATAAGTACAACTACCCAAAACTCACCAATGAAATATGCACACTGATAGAAATGATGTGGCTAAACTTCATGAGTTGGAAAAATATTACCTTGATGGACTCATGGAACTTCACTATGCAGATAATCCCTATCGAAAAGTCCCTGAATATTTCATCATACATCCACTCCAATGTCTTAAGGGGCTAAAAACAACATGTTGGAAACTAGTGCTCAGAACTCACCTACTAAGATGTGAGGCCCTGAGAGATAATCTCAACCACACTCTATCTCATGAAATACCACCAAAACATTCAGTAATGGTCTATGTAAATCAACCACACATCAGTATATATAACAAGAGGATAAGTGTGGAACTATCACATCACCTCCTCCTATATCATGACTATGGCCACCATTCAACCCTAGAAAAGGATGACATGATTACCTCCATCAAAAAATTCATTTGGTGACCCCCATATAGATATCTAGAAACATAAGACCTGAGAGTTAGTGTATCCCAATTGGGTCTCTCTCATACATTAAAGGATCAAAGGTTTCAACATCATCTACTGAAGAAAAGTTAAACCGTCTTACTCTATTGGGGCCAACTTTAAGGAATCCAACTTCTTAGAAGCCTCGAACACCAAGTGATCATGGGACATACTGCTAAGGGAATATTCTTCCATGTTTTACTTCCATAGAGTATAGGCTATCTCAATGTCATAGTACTAAATAAAATCCAAAAAATTCTACTATATCAGTATTAAATCTCTCTACGTGAAGATATACATGATACTAAAATTTTATGAATATGAAACGAAGAACTCTACCAGATGATAGTGCCTCCACATCCTCATTGAGAAAACTACCACTTCCTGCTCTATGTTATGAGTTCCACCGTTCTCCTCATGGGATATCAACTAGCTCGACCCATATATGATAACTGATTATCACTACCTCAACACACAACCACACCCAGCTCCTGATAAATCTCAATATACTACGTACTTGATGCCCTCCTCTGGTAGTCCCAAAATAGGATCACCCATCACCCATAGCCTCAAATCATGAAAATTATCTATAACAGTACTTAGTTTAGGTAAAAGGCTGTCCATTCAATGTCAGCGTAGTAATATGAGCTACATTCCTAAAAACGTATACCCAAAACCTTCAGTTTTACCTCATCATGCCAAAAACATCCATAACTATGACATTATATTTGGTGTCCCCTATGAAATAACTTCATCTATCATCGATGAGTCCCTAAAAAATCCATGAACATAAATGAAACCCCCAAGAATGTTAACCTCATGAATCTATAAAAGGAACATTGAGATCATACCATAAATCTGGTGCTGCTAATGATAATATTGGCCCATACTCATGTTCTCCACATGATCCTCATTTGACGCAGAGCGGATGAGTATGTTGACAAAGAAGATAATAAAAAATAGGTCTAAGTACGACTAGGGAACTGGCCTCATTAGATCCATAAACATGATAAGGGAATTCATCACACCAAATGGTATCCCTAGGAACTTATATTGTCTATTTCAACAATAAAATACCAACTTTTTAATTGCATCCTCGTAGAACTGTTGGTATCCAGGTGTGAGATAGATTTTTGGGAACTATCCTACAACTAAAAACTTGTCAAATATGTTGTGAATCCTCAGAAAGGGGTATTTGTTTATCATATTGTGGATTAAGAAACAATTAACCATGTAGTAAAACATGATCTAATCTACCTCATGAATTACACTAGTGCTTCCCAGGGTGCACACTAGGATAGATGAAACCCTAATCTTGAATGTCCTTTAACTACATCTGTAGCTCAAGGATCTTGGTAGGGGCCATCCTATCTACTGAAGAACATATCATCTTTGTCCCTAAATGAAATTAAATACAAAAACACATCTCCCACTATAAAGTTGGTCCCAAAACATCCTCGGGTAAGTCCTTTATATACCCCCATGGTTAATGTAATCCATATTTTTGATAATCATGAATCAATATGAGTTACTCTCACTAACTGATGGGTGATGGATAATATCCTCCTTCTCGTATAACATACTCAACCATCCATGAGATCTATCTTGAACATAAATTATAACCTTGTACCATTTGTTTGGAGGTATCTAACACATCTATGATGACAATAAATTTGGACTCAAACCACTGAAAACAATCTATACCCAGGATGGTGTCTTAGGGTTCTATCATGATGAACCTAAGGTCCCATCTTATCCTCTCTCCACAAAGCAATAGAATAAAATATTAGTAGATGAATGATATATATATGTTTCCCATAGGAAACTCAAGACAAATAAATTGGGATAACACCTCAACAAGGGGATCTAGTTCTTGAAACAAGAATATAGAGATGAAGGAAGGACTCACACATGTTTTCCCTAACATAGAGTAAAGAGTATAAATAATAGAGATCATACCTATAAACAACTCATGCACTACTAGGTCATGATCCTATATAACCTATTGATGTCCTTAAATCAGATTTACAGTTCACTAAGACTTATGTGATCCACATGGTGGTGGAGGTGAAAGGATCTCATAACATCATCCACCACCCAAAGCTCCTCCTCTTGGAGCACCGACTCCTCCTCTTCCAGTTCGTCCTACCATGGGGCCTCGCTGCCCAATCATGGGAGAAAATTAATAACAACGATGAATTAAACATAGAGATACATCCCTTATTTTTCAAGGATCCTCATCACATCTATTTGGGTATTCACATGCCATGTGACCTCCATTGTCACAAGCATAGCCTCGTCCCTGAACAGTCTTCATTGGACCTTTGCGATTTCCCTAACTATATGTTCGAGCCTATCCTAAGAAGATCTCATATTCTGGGATCTGGTCGACTGTCTTCTAAAAGCTACTGCATATAAGTCAACACTATGATACCCACTTTCAGCTAAAGCTTTCTAAACTTCCTCTAATAGAAAACACTCTATTCCAATTTCCCACTCCAATAACATGTGATAAGTGAGAATTCAAAGGGGTGCCACACTAGCATGAATCTATCATTGGATTCTCTTCAAATACATTCATATATAGAAGTTTTCATCCTAGATCATTTCAAAGTTTTAATAGGTAAGGTATTTATACATCACCACATACCCATCCACTTTCATCCCTCCCTAATGTAGCACAAGAATCTCATGGATTTGAACTGAGAACGAATAGGAGGGGTAGTACTTATCATGGAAAAACATCTAAAATTAGGTCCAAAAGAGTGTAAAATCATGATGTATCTCTGTATCAATAAACCACCAGTTCATAGTAAATATGTTGAAAATTATTTATACCAGTACAACCTCCTGATAATATTGTTTTTAGATGATCCTGAAAACATGGTCCACTAACTATACCAATTTTCTACTACTTGGGTATCAGGATCATTGAAAAACCACATTACCCACAAGAGCTGGAAATGGAGGAGTGAACTAATCCTATGTGCATCTTCATCCTACTTTGTGGGTATGGATATCTTATCAAAAGATGAGGTTATTATACTTTTCCACCTGGTGGAATTATCTTAAGGGATGTACATTGAACAGAGGCCTAATCACCCATTAGATCATCATCATGCTTCAGAACCAGTATCATGACTGTCTGTCATAATGGAGATATCATGAAAATTCAATGAAGATATACCACATTCATATGAACATATATATATAATATGGGGTGATGAATCAAAAGTTCATTCAAATAATTAATCCTATATTTAAAACCAATTTTTTGTCAATTCGATTTGAAGGTTGTCGAGGTCCTACCGAATGGATGTATTGGATGCTCGTAAAATCACTAGGTTCCAAGATCTAAGAGTCGTACTCAAGAAATAATGATACTATTTCCATTAATATCAATGAAATACTGATAAGGTGACTAAACCAAACACCGTCCCATGAAATGAAATACTTAGATACTGGTCATTCAGGACTCAACCCTAATTCGGGCTCGAGTGTCAACTACTCGAGGCCTACTTCAACAGGCCAGGGGGTGGAGATAAGCACTAAAAGGCATATATTATAAAGATGACTTTCCATAATGTACCTATATGAACACCGAATCCATATTAATTCATATTTTTAGAGTAATAATAATTATAAATAAAAAATGGATAGAATATAAACTAGCAATGAAAAAACTAAATGGTGTATAAGGGTACTACAATGAAAACTAATAAATAAAAGAAAAATTGCACGCCCAACCAGAAATATATACCATCCTGAGAAAATAGAAAATTAAAATTTCTAAGAGATACATGATCCAGATCTATTATATTTGAAAACCATATATAGTTTAATTCACCATGTATCCTTAAGATACTCAGTAGTCAATACTGACTTGTCCGCTATTTGTAAATGCCAGAAAACGTGCGGGAAAATCCCATGTTACAGTATGTCTATAAAACCATATTGGATACCCTAGAAACCAAATTGGAACTAGTAAGAGACAAAATGGTAATCTTTAAAGTAAATAACAAGTATCTAAACCTAGTGAAAGAGGTAAACCACATCAAACCATAAGGAGATCAACACATCCAGTAGGTGGACTAACATCACGTCTCTTCCCCCCCATAAAAAGAGAGAGAAAAAAGATGTAAAAATGGATAAAGAGAGAGATATGTATATATATATTCTTAGTAAAATAATTATAAAAAATATATATATTGGATAACCATGTCACAGGACAACCTAGGAAAATTTGTTACATCCATTCCAGAAGTCCACTATTAATGCCCAGCCACTCGAAAGTCTGCCCAGCAGAATAAATCCAATTCAAGACACACATCGACACTTTGATGCATAGTGAAGTGGAAGAAATAACTAATTAAGGGAACCATAAACTATAATAATATTATGTTTACAGTATATAGATATCTATTGGATTCATTCTTTATCCCTATAGCAGGGTGACCCTCTGAGGGCGAAGGACATATGTGTTTTCTCCACCGGAGGGTACCACTCTGATGTTGATAGAGGACCCATAAATTTCCCAACAAGAAAGTGCTAATATTTTAGTAATGTAACCGTGACTAAACCATTTAAAGGGTATGTCTTTTGTAGCCATGGACCCATTACCTTCCAAGAATGAGGGTGCCGCACAGATAGAAGATAGAGGGACCATGGCCTGCCTAGAAAGAGGGTGCCATTACGAGAGTCACTTGGGGACCCATGGAAATACAAGAAGTAGGGTTCCACATGAATAGTAGATAGGGGAAATATTACAAAACCATTAGGAGGATTCCACTAAATGGGTAGGATGAGGACCCATGCCCTATCGCATAATGAGGGTTCCACTCTATAAGCCTATGGTGGTCCGGTCTGATCACTTCCATCACCGATCATCACTTAAATAAGTTTCATTCATATTACATCTCACATAATATCACAAAATAAATTACAAATGAAACCATAAAATTATACATGGAAATAAACCTAGGACATGATAATCACATGCCAAAATAGATGTCCAAATGGAGGATATAGGATAGATTGAAATTTCCACAAAAGGAACCAAGGGGTATATAGTGTGTGAGGGGACCAACAATGCATGTGGACCCACTCCATCACAATGAAATTTCACTAGAGGTAAATATATCACAAACCATGTATAACTACACATTGTGTAGGGAATCTACACTACATTTCTAAGACACTTGGGCTCCATCATCTGCACCTTGGCCATGTTCATATAAATCGTTACACGAAATGCTCTTAGTCATGTCATCCCACATAGGGTCTTCCCCGTATGTTCCACCACATGGAATGTCCACCCAAAGGGGTGCACATGGAGTATAGGTTGGATACCAAACATTTCATACTAATCCCATTTACAAAACCCTTACTAGAATAGCCTAGGGGTTACACATATTGTGTTTTCTAAACTACAATGTGTGTAGTCTGAATTTTCACATGATCCTAGATCTGTTCTTCATGCTTCAAATCTAGTATCCAAACCTTCATATCCATCATCACATCCTCTAGAAAACAAAGTACTTCACTGGTTTTCTTCATTTCCATCCATCATATGGATAAAAATACATTCTTTTTGAATCATCACATCCCACACACACTGCACATGTAACCCATTTTGCTCCTACTTCAGTTCAGATTCTGATCAACACTTTGATCAACCACAACTCAAAATCACACATGATTTATTCATGATTCATTGTTTAATTAATTATATGTGGTTCCCCCATCAATCAAGGTGTCTTATTAGGCTTCATACAACAATGAAATATTTATTCGTGTCCTCATAGCCCAATGGTGAATAAATCAATGAATTAGAGGGTGAAATGCACCAAAAATATGGTTTAATAATCATTGGCAAAGTGTTCTTGTCCAATGATAACTATATCAATATCCATGGTGAGAAAAATAAATAATAAAATTATACTGCTACATAAACACATGTTAAGGTTCATTTGGCACAGAACAATGTTGAAGAATTGACCATTATTGATTAATTTATTCAGAAAGGGTGCAAACCATGAATTATCTAGTCTTACATAGATATTGGGTAGTTTTTAATAAAATAATGTTCTCTCCAATGATTTTAAGGTTTCATTTCAGTCACTGTTATTTAGTATTCTTTGTTCTGGAGGCTTTGCATCGCCTGATTCGATTCCATAATGGATGGAGAGGAAAAACACCTTCAATTCTCCCAGGGGTTATGCTTCTAACCCTAGATAATTGAAATACATTTGTATTTATTCGAACTATATAGATTAATTTAAATAAAATAAATAAATTTAATTACCTATTTTATGTAAATGAACCCGCCAATGGCCGTTATATCCACATTCCCCATGATGACCTATTTTAGGTTGTGACTAGGGTAAACATCACATTACAATCTCAACTGGGGTATTATATTTCTAATCCATGATTTTGATTAAGTGTTATCCACTTTTAATTTTATATATATATATATGTGTGTGTGTGCGTGTGCGTGTGTGTTTTAATATAAAATTTATCAAATATATTTGTAATATTAATTCCTGGCACACGAGGGCACAAAATCATACTTTGTCTCAACAAATGGATCTGGAAATATATGTAAAAATATTTCAATGACTTACATGGAAAAAACTGATCCTTTCCACAAGTAATGACCACATTAGTCTCCAAATCCCTCATGATAACCTAGAAAATATTTTATATATATTAGGGTGAGAAAACATGTATACTCAGTAAATTCATTCTCAATACCTTGTGCCAAATTGTGGAGGAGGCATATGAATGCTTCAGTTAAGAAACATTAGAATCAATTAGAACATATGTAGTTCAACTAATCCCCTTGAATCACCCACCCTCATTCTATGAATATCATAGATCATATTGTAAAAGAATATATGAGATCTATAATCAATGGAACCCAATAACCAGTTATGCAGTGGTTTTATAGTGTCTCTCCCCATTGTCAAATGCCTTGTTCTCAAATCCCTTCTATATCCACCAGTCACATAACAATGATGAGATTGATGTCGCATGAACAAAACCTCTACCTATCCCAACCTCTCAAAGGTTCCACCATCTCATCCTGGAATCTATAAAAATATATATCACATACCATTACCATAATCTCCTCAAAATCCATTTGTATCAAATTGGTCAATAACTACATAACTAGTGTAGTAGGGTATCAGAAAAATAAATTACATAGACCGCATTCCCTCTTACTTACACACATGACTCCCAATAGTATATCACATCATACCACAACTAGGAACCAATAATAGAATAAAAATTATACTACTATGGAAGAGAGACTGGGGTATAGGGGGTAGTAAGTCATCAACCCTTTCCAACCTAGATATTAGAAAAACAAAATGAATCCTAAAGTATTGAGCATCAATAATATTATCATGGTCAGTAGGGATGAATATGAAACCACATAAAAAAATAAAATTCAGATAATATTCAAATATAGTATCATCCCTGGGGTTAATATTTAACAACCCCAAGTATGTCCCACATAACCACAACATCATATCCACCCAACAAATCAAAACCACTTCTATGAATTCAATGAAAACGAGCCCATACATCTCACATAAAATAACAATTTAAATACACACAATTAACAATTTTTATATATAAAACCAATTTTATAAATACCATTTTCCGACCATATTATGTTCATTATTCCATTCACATTCATTGTTTAATGAAAACCCATTATCAACAAAGATCACAATCATTGTAATCCATTACAAGTAAATTTAAAGCATTTAAATTTCAATTAAATATCACTATTTTCAGTTACAATTTAATTAGATTCCATTAAATTGATTGTATAACTACCTAGGAACTAATAATTCACCCTCACAACATGCATGATATCCACTATACAAACTACCACACATCACTTACTGAAAACATGACTACAAAACATATATCACCCAATAACAACCACCAGAGGACATTCCAATATTATAATCCTAATGTTGATCTACTTCCCAAAACATATGGGATTAACACCAACAACCACCAATACCACATAAAAACCCCTCATATCAAATCAATACCATAAACAGAGGAGTTGTAAGCATAAAAAAATCATTAGTAAATTATATGCAAAAACACCACTTCCCATAAATTATATTAAATAAATTTCATTATATTTGTTATGTTAATTCATAACATCACCAATGAAATTAAAATCATGTTATTTATAAATTAAACACATTAAAAATAATAATTCTTGACTCCCCAACTATAATTAATGCTTAAAAATTTTATATGTAAGAATTAGGTAATGAAGAGATGATCACCCAGAAAAACCAGGAAAGAATCACCCTAATCATCACTTTCCACATCAATACCAATCATAAAATCTCCATAAGTTCACTCATATATATCACCTACATAAACAAAAACATTAACTGGTGATGAATGGGTAGAAAACTAAGAAAAAAGGGAAATGACACACCTTATATCTCTAATTACCGTTCTCCAAAAGTTGAGGTTCGATGTCAATAAGGGTCTGAAATGCCTCATGAAATCTCCCAAGGATCACCCAAGAGTAATGTGAATAAATATAAGAACTATAGAAATTTAATTTCCACTTAAAATTATAAAAAATATAGAAAATATATAATCATTGTGAGAGGGCCTTGGAAAGGACTGAGGGGTTAGGGTTTTCTTAAAATATAAGGTGTAATGAGGTCTTCCACACCACAAAAAGCATAGTCAAATAATACCAATTGAAATAAAACTACATATATACCCTATATTCAATATTTTTTTTGGGATACCATGAGGAGAATTAAGAACTATGTTTTAACAATGATAAAAATAATAAAGGAAACTGAATTGTCACTGTCGACACCAAGCCACAATCATGTAATCTACATCGAAAACTATGGCCTTCCCAAAACTGAAAATAATCCCAAGACCAAGACAATGAAACATCATAATGTATACACCATAAAGAGTATTCAAATAGAAGAATCTACATATATAAATATCCTAGACTCTTTGGAATATCTCATCCATTCACAACATAACCATACCATCCACAATGTAGAGAAAATCCCTATGAGACAATCATTACACGAAACTAAAATTTTAAAATGATCACAAACTCTTCCCTCCTCAAGCCTCATATAAGACTGTGTAATACCATTAAAAAACGAAAAAAATTTGATGGATAACATTAGATATTTATCAAATGATTCTAACTATTAAGAATATAAATTAAAACCATAAGGAGACACAAAATTCCATTAAAGGAAAACATTTCCCTAATTGATACCTCTCAAAATATATAAATTCTAAAAAATAATAAATTTTATAAATAATTTCCATTTCAAACATGATGTCCAAAAAATAACTCAATTTTTGAACAAATCTGAGTATTGAACACATATCTATGAATCATGTTCTCTTTTATTCACCTCTGAATCACTAAGACATCGCATGACACCAAACAATATAATGATACACACATAAAAAATATCTTAATGACAAAAACTCTCAAACGGAAGCTCAATGAAAGTTTCACCACCCTTGATATCCATCTCTCCCCAAACAATGATATGGGATTCATTATGAAGAATCCAATAAATCTAAGAAAAGTGGATGATATCTTGGATCCTTTATAACCACATTTGAAATTCCATCTGTTGTTCTACCACATCATTAAGAATTAACACTCAAATGTCCAAAAAACCAAGGATATAGATTACTTACATGACCAAAACTCTACTTCCCACAGTGAGGCAGAACCATTAGAAAAAATGGTCTCCAAAATTTAAGTCCAATGGGATCTTCCTTGTATGAAAATACGACTTCTGACAGTCCTATATCACCTCTATTCACTCACTATCCATATGAATCTTCTCAATTGTACTGTACACCATATAAGATCTATGAACTAAGGACTCCCTAACCTCGTTCCATAACAATAAGTAATGGAACATTCTTCCACACAATTTCTAAAATTGATCCTTACCAATGGATGTGTAATAGTAATTTTCATATGAAAACTCAACCAAATGAACATTCATAACACTTTAACCAAAAAACCTCAAGATTAAATAATACACATTATTTTCTAGTGTTTGGATTCTTACTTAATTTACTTATTTATATTCATTTTCTATGTATTTATAATGAACAATTGAAAAACAAAATCATTCTATAATGATATCCAAACTAATGAAGTAAAAATAGGGTCTAGATATAATATTATAGTCTTTGGATCCCTATGACGTCTCACTAATAAATTGGCATACTACATTGGTATATAATCTATGAATCTTTACTCCCTGATAGCAAGTAAATTAGAATAATACATCAATCATTCTATGGCAACCCATGAGGTATAACATCCCACCAGATACTAGAATATCATGGTAAAAAATGCATCATTATGTCATATAACTTCCACTTGGGGACATACAAATGATAAAAATATCATCCTAGAATGTGATTCTCTCCCTTCACCTGCTAACAAACCAAAAAATATAATATTAACACCATTACATTACACTTTATCCTAGGATAACAAAATTAATTCATCAAGGAATGGTATATCTTGGATTTACATGAATAGACCCATGATAGTGAGCTATGAAACTCATAAAAAACCGACCAATAAATAAATATCCACAAAACAATCTCCCCTAGAACCACATATGATATTTTTCATCCTCAAAACATCCATCAGGAGCATCAATGTGATGAATATGGTCATGTATCACACCAACCACTAAGTCTCCCCACTAATAATTCTTGACTCACTATGATACGGTAGAAATAACTATAATTTGAGATAGATAACCCATTCTAATAACCTAATGCACAATTAAATTCATACATTATAACTCCTTCATAATCATATAGGCTACTATGGAATCTTGAAAAAAAACTCCCCAAGAATTCATACTTCTCCTATCCTGTAAGTCATTTTATTTCCATCGGGATTAAAATTATTCATAACAATAGTCGTTCAATAAATTAATCCACCTTCACAGTCACAAATCCATATCTAGTTGAGAGAAAATATACCTGATGTTCTTATTATCTATGATGACAATAGAACATTCACCAATAAGGAAATGTTTCCACAACATAGTGGTGAAAACCATTGCCTCTCTCTTTCGATAGTGGGTGGGATAGTTATGCTCATGGGGGAATAACAAAATTGAACCATAAGTGATAAATTATTTGTATCACATCATAATTATACCCAAATTGAGGTGGAATGAATCCCAAAATCCATGAAAAATCACTCCTTTCCTAGGATATTGAAGCATGTGAGAAATAAGAAGCTTCTCTTTTAAGTAGTATAATTTTGTATGATTCAAAGTTGTCCAGAAAAATCATGTTCATTTAATTATAGGGATTTCAACTGAGATAATATCTATGCCAAATTATATACAAAACATTAATAATATCCTTCATTTCTGGGGAAACTACAATCCTATTCTATATTTTAAGTGTCACATAATAAACTATTTAAATATCTATAACATTTAAACTTTAAATCCCTTTAAATACACCTCATATATAAGTATGTGAACCACCAATATACAAATAATTAACTTGTAAACATCCATAATGTTGATTATGAATCTGAATATGGAAAATAGCTCAATATTTCACAACATTTTCCACCTCTAACACCAATGATATAATGATTTTATCGAGGAATACAAACATGAATATATATTAGATGTTGTGGAACATATAATTCACAAGTCACATGAGAATGGAAGGGGGTATTCATGAAAATGGATGGCATGACTATAAACTCAAAGTACCCATATCAATCCTAGAATGTTTTCTTCAGGATATCTTCCTACCTAATCCTCAAATGACGATATCAAGAATACAAATAAGTTTTCAAAAACTATATGTATCCAACTCAATAGGCCATAGAGGTTGTCATCCATAAAATGGGGTAATGGTTTTCTATTGTTTCCTAACATAAACTACAATAGTATATACACAACCTCAGACAACCGTCAATCTTCTTTAACCTTCAAATATTTATTCAATGAAATTTGAGTGACTGCATATTAAACATACATAATCAACAACTCTTCAATGCCCCATGCCCTAGAATCCTCATCAAGAATGAGATCAGGGGTTAAGAAACAATATTCCTTATTTATTATCCTAATAACTAATACATTCTAGATCCCTTATGGATGGGAGGGAACCTCTTGCCTCTTCACCAATATCATTATTGATAATAAGATATCACCAAGAAACATATACTAAAAATCATCCCAACAAAAATCATCCCCATTATGTTAACCTAAATACCGAAACCACCAATGAGTGTTATCACCCATTATCTCACTAAAATGAAATAAACCCGATACATGGATTATACATGAATCATGATGAATGAAATCTCAAGAACTTTATCATAGCTCGACCTCCTATGTTGGGTCGAACCTCTGACAATTATCCATGTTAGGCTACTGAACCTATCCACTTTATGATACATAGGGAATTTACCATGGATCCATATAGTTAACAATTAAAATGAAATAATTTTTCCTAATGACACTAGTTTAATTAATATTCATTTAAATATTTATATTAATTAAATTCACTATAATTTATCAGAATCACCACATTCAATAACAAGCACAATAAAGCATGATACATGTTAAACTCCTATGTATATAACCATAAAGTAGGATCACGACACATATAATGATAAAAACATTTAAGTTACTACATGGTATCATAGTGGCACTTAAATATTATATTCTAGTTGGCCTCCATTGCTGATGTTAGGTACTAGGTTCAATTGACATTATTTCCCAACCAACCCATGTAGTCCCCATCAGTGCTTATAAAACCCAGACCATTTGTTACAAAAATTGACATTGTATTTTTATAAAATTATTATATAATTAATATTTTAATATTTTAGGGTACCAAACTTATAATTCTATAGGATGAATATTGATTTTATACTGACAGTCAAAATAATCATTTAATGATTTTTTAGAAATTTCCCATAGAAGTAGGATTTTATGTATAACTAAAAATGTATTATTTAATAATAACAACATATATATATATAAGAATATATTTTAATAAATATAATTAATCAATAATTGACAATAAATTTAATTGGAATAAAGATAATATAATTTATAGGTAAAAGGGATATTTTTCAAAAATTTATTCTAAAAAATCATAATGTCCTTCCATTTAAATTTATTAAAATAAAAATTAATGATGAATTATTTAGCTTAAATTTATATATTAGAGTTCTTAATATATTAATATTAATAAATATAATGATTATTACTAGTCATATAGTTAAAGAATGATAATATTATACTTGAAAAATGCATTTCTTGAAAAACAAATTTTCGACACATTTTCAGGTGAATTTGAAAATTATATTCTAAAAATTATGTAATTTAATTTTATATATTTTATTAAAAATTATAAATAATCGTTCCAATTTTTTTTAATATTTCTACATTTATTTTATTCATAATGTAGAGTAAAAATTGTAAAACTTTACTCTAATTGTTAGGGTTAAACCGCATTTTCTGAGGGGTTAACCAGATATGATTATTGATTAAATGTTCTAAATACATTCCAATACCCTAGTTATTGGTTTTTTCAACCATAATCTCATTAAATTAGAAAATTATATATTTTGTAGCCATTTTTCAATGAATGTTACATGACATTATTGTAAGACATTAAAAAAATATTGGTGTCCTAGTCACCTCAATTATAAAAGTCACCTATTACACCCTTTTATCACCTCTAAATACATTTATCCCAACCAAAAATTAAAAAAAAATATCATTTATATCCTTATCCACATCAGATAGCTAAATGGTTTCCCAAAATACCAACCCTAGGGTTTTTAATATGACAACCAAAAGAGGTCTTCCAAAGTGAAGGTAATCATCTTCACAAAGAACATTCTTTTATAACATGTTTTTTAATTCATTTAATTATTTTATAATAATGAAAATATAATAAAAACTGTATCTCCCATATAATAATATTTTATAACTTTCATGTTGCAATATTTACCAATCTCACTGTTCATCAAATGTGAAATAAAACCATCACTGATGTGTACGGCAGACTACAACCTCATAAATAGATTTAATTTATTTTCCATCACTAACTCACATGGAAAGTAATATAAAATGAAAATATGAATATATAAGACACTTATTACATGACATTTATTTTGTAAACTTAATATATAATCAACTTCATTACACTTTCTCCCATTAAAAAAGTTATAACGTCACTTATGCGTACATATGTCCAAAGATCTACAAGATGAGTTATGATTCATTTTTAATGTATAAATATCAATAATGATTCAAAAAAATGTATCTAATAAAAAAGTATTATATTTATACCATTATGAAGATAATGGAACTAAAACCTATAAAAACAATCATAACTTCCTTGAGAAAACATTCATGAAACTAAACCATTTCACACATGAAACAATTGTAATAACAAAATATTATTAATAAATAGAGTATAATATATTATAATATAATCATATTTGATATTGTTGATGAGATCAAGTTGTCTAAAGGTGTTTATAAAACGGATGATGTTATTTTAGGATGTTGTGTAACCTTATTTTTAAAATATATACTATAATAAAAATGGTTTCTTTTATGTCTTAATGATATCAGTTCATTGTAAATTTTTTTAAATGGAAAAAAAATGGAGAAGGAATCAGACTAAGATTATTTGATGAATGTCTCCTAAAGAAATTCTAATGGGAATAAATTTTATAACAATTGATATTAGATGATGTTTTATAGTATATGTTTATAATGTTTTCAAAGTTCCATCAGATGGAATGTTTGATAATAAATCCAGTAATGATTCATTATTCTAAAATATCCCTACAACATCAGATATAAAGATATATTGATCTATAAAATTTGTACAGTGGGGGAGAAAATTGTTATTATGTACAATGTTCTCATTTTAATTTTCTTTGGAATTCACCAAACAAAAAATCTGATATATTTGTGGATGTATGACATTTTTTATGTTTATTTATTAATTCTATTGGAAAATGAAAATTTTCTAAAGTACAGAGTTAGATTTTAATTAACAGAAATAGAAAAGGTTTTTGGATGAAGTCTAGAGGAAATTGTATTTATAAAATATCTATTAGAGTATCATCTATGAAATTGAAAATTTATTTTCATTAATATAAAATGGGAATAATCTTGTGTCATATATTTATAAAGTTAGTAATATTTATGAAGTAGAAAATTATTTTGAAGAAATTATCATAAGAATTATAATTAGAAACATTATTAATAAAAACATTCATTTGATGAAAATTCTATAGAATATTAATCATACAAATTTTTATATTATTATAGAGTTGATTTTTCAATAAGTTGAATGCTTGATATTTGTTTATAAATATTTTCAAAAGGAGGTTGCTTTGTAATGTCTTCTAAGAGATGTTATTATTCAAGTCATTGGATAGAAGAACATTGGATGGATGAAAAGGAATTAAAATCAACCAAATAAATTTTTTATTTACTTTTTAAAATGATGTTTAATAGGGAAGAGTCAGATGGAGATTATCTAGATGAAAAATTTGTTACCAATTATTACTAATTGAAAGACACTCAATGGTTAATATTCTCAATAATTCAAAAGCTCTTTATTATGTTTTCATAGAGATAGTTAATAGTATGACACTGATCTGGTCTTGTAATGATCCAAATATCATATAAAAATTGTTATTCACACCGTGTTTTAATGAAATTTCATGAAGGGTGATGTGAATTATGGTTATCATATTACATCATGAACATGAAATTTTTTTGGGAATGTTATAATTAATTTTTTAATGGGAGTTTTGAATTTCATGTACCCCTTAGATAGGAAATAAAAAGGTGAATTTCCAAGTGTACACTCCGAAATGTATCATTATAAATTTTGAAAGAATGAGTATGGTGGTGTGTACTACTCATGCATGCAAAAATATATGTGACAAATAATTAGTTTTAGACATTGACTATGGATGATCTTCTGAAATCCACTTTGAAGAGGATGTTTACAACTAAGGAATATCATGTTTGAGGTTCCAGAAGTAGTTGATATAAATTAGTGGTTACGTGATCAGTGAATTGATTGTGTCTTCAGATACTATAAAATATATTATATTTTGTGGAATAATATGTAAAAATTTGTGTAAGAAATAGATTTTAATTAGTAGAAGGAAATACATAGACAATCCAGAAAGAATCTCTAGACATGAAAATCAGACGGACAAATCAATATTTGAAACTATATGAGTATTGACTGTATTAAGGAAGATCATTCCTACAATTGGATGAATAATTAAACATATTATTATTTCAAAAAGATAAAGTGCAGATTAATACATGAATAATAGATACAAAATTATATGCTTGTTAGTAAAGGATTCTAATTTTTTTGTAGATATAATTATCACATATTTTTTTAAAAAGAACATGCACCATAGTTTTGATAATAATGAAATTATTGAGTAAATATATTTCATTCATGTTGTAACCAAATGGAATAAATTTATTTATAGTGGATTGTATGTTATTTGATAACTTCTAAACCATGATAAGGATCAGCTTCTCTTACTGAGTAGTGAACGTTGTATATTATTGTGTTCTAGTGGTGGTACATATGAGATAATATTTTAGAAAATCTATAAATCCTTAAAATCAAGTGATGTTTATACAATATAAGAAACCATAAAAGAAACAATTATCACTAACTCACCCCATCTTCCTCTCAGTGATAATATTTGGCCTTTCAATTGGTATAAGAGGTTATTTCCCATTGTTAAATCATAGCTAGAGATGGATGAAAAGTGAAGTTTCTATGGATGATCAAAATTATATAAATATTAAAGTGATCCTATATTTTCATAGAAATTAATACGATTTATATAACTATATAATGTTTTTATATATTATGAATCTTTGTTATGTTTTTATTGAAGTTTTGATATATGGTTTCCATACTCATGATTAGAATGTTCCTATAAGAGGTTATGAAAATAAATATTTATAGAATTATTGGAAGTAATGAAATTTTTTTCAATCCTCACTCTTTAAAATTAAATTTCTTATATTTAAAAGAATTTTGAACCGCTAATGCTATTTTATAGTGGTTGTAAAAAATCTACAATGGAAATATGAATGGTAACAATTCCATGTTACCAAAAATATAGATTGTAGTATGATGTTATTAAAATAAATTATTATGGATTTTTTAGTGACATCCTTATAATAGTCAATGAAATTGAATGCAACACAAGATGTTTTGGTGAGATGTTGGATGAATCAACAATTTTTTGAAAAGATCTTTTAAATTCTTCATAATAAGTTTAATGATCATGATAAATTATTTAAAGATATATTTCTTAAAACTAGATGTCCAAATGGACTTCGTAACACTCATATCATGTATTAAATGAGAATAATAAAAGTTATTATGTGTAACAAAAAGGATCATCGATTAATTTTCTTCAAAACTTCTAAGAAAGGAAATTCTATGAATGTTTTCAAAGAAGAAGAGGTTATGATTCCAACAAAAAATGTGAGGATAGTAATTTGTTTTTTGAATTTGTCTCATTCTTTTATAAAAATGTGAAACAAGCACAACATAGTACAAAATAATTTTACCTAAGAAATATTTTTTCTATAAAGCTACATGGAATTTTATTTACAATTTCTAATGAATAAAAAAATATAGGGAAAATGATGATGATGAGAGTAAATTGGGAAAAATGTTTATGAATAATGAAGAAAATCCAAATACTATTTCAAGAGAAATGATAAGGTGTTATTTAAATAAAAAAACATTTTTGAGTAATGATGGGGAAAATGAAAGTAGTGAAGAAGGGGCTCAAAACATTAATTATAAAGGTATTAAAAATTAATTTATTTCAAGAGTGAATAATTAAACTTTTATAGTAATGAAAGGAGTAGTTCTGAAAATTAATAAAATTAGATTAATTTTATTCTGAAAATATATTTGAAAGAATTGCATTGAAATACTGTAAGACTTAAATGGGAAAACAAGAAGTTTAAAAAATACAATCTCTCAATAATCAATCTTGAGTTTTTCCTTAAATAATATTCTATGTGTCTTATAGAAAGTTATGTTTTGAAAAAGGATATTGATAAATCAAATAATCTCAATTTTATGATTAATTAAAATTTGAATGTAAAAGGGAAAGAGTAAAGTATTTTTCAATAGAAACTTGTTAAATCTTAGTAAGGATTTGTAAATTTCTGAAACATAGTTACATATGTTGGTTAATGTTCTAAGAAGATTAAACCTAATAATTATCAACAATATATTTCATCAATGTTTGAGAATAAAAATAATGAATCTTATATGGATAAAGAAGTAAAGAAAACAATGTTCATAGCTAAAATAAACAAGGATAAATACCTCACAATTTTATGTTTATAAAATCTAAAATAGATATTTTCACTATAATTGATTATGTGAAGGCTGAGAAGAAAATATTCGGACGTAACAAAAAATGGGTGTAGAAAATAACAAATTATAATGTATGAATGTTTATGATGAATAGGTACACAACTCTAGAATATATGGATATTTAAAGGAATTTTTTTTTATTGTTCGTACTTTTGTTATGGGGGATTTTTCCATATATTGAATATGTGTTGGATTGATCATGAACATTAAAATAATTATAATATAAAATTCAATAATAGATTGAGGGTGAGTCGACCCACACAAAGAAGGAATCCTAAAAAGTTCATTTAAAAAATGAAAATAGATCACGAAGAAGGGAATATATTTTTTAATGATGCGAAAAGCATGTATATCTTACAAAGGATGTCCTGTCAGGTTTTTTAAAAAAGATTAAAAAATTCTAAAAATATAAATGTGAATAAATAAAAAGGTAATGAAAATGATATTTTTTAAAGTAATCTCAATAATCTAAAATAATAATGACCATATATTCTTATTATGGGTTCTATTCACATATGGGAAAATATTTGATGTTTTTAAAATTTGAATGATTTTAAAGAAGGTATTTTGGTTTTTTGGAAATTATGGGTAACTTGGAATGAAATGAATTGGATCATCCATCATTGGTGAGGAAAATATAAAATCTAGAAGATCATTTTTTGTTGATGAAATGAAACACAATTTTTAATTTGTTTCAAAACATTTATATGAAGTATATATTTTTTTAAAAATCATACCATTTTTATAGATTTTTTAAGATGGAAATTTGGTAAAATAATCCATAAAACCACATATAATTTTTTTTAATTGGTTTTATTTTTGTTTCATGTTAACTTATCATGGTGGAATAAAATCATCTTTTGAAGAAGTTTCTATAGAATATCTTTCAGAGGAATATGAGACAGATAAAAAATAATGATAGTATCATTGATATTCCAGATATGATAAGAATAAGAGATTGGCGTTGTTACATTATTCTGAAAGGGGAGATTACCAACTCAGTTCATAAGAAGGTTCGTTTATGTTACAATAACCCCTTAAAGGTAATTCACTCTGAAATTTGTGGTCCAACGATTAAATGAATAAATTTTACCAAAATTTAATTAATTCCATTGATTGAAAATTTAAATAACATTTAATATATTATGTTTCTAAAAAAGAACTCAATGTTTCTCAAAATATCTTCGTGTTTTAGGATAATAGCATTAAAAGAATGTCGATATTTTCTGGAGAAGATATAAACTGATAATGGTGGAGAATATAAAATTCTTTATTTATTTATGACATTGAAAAAAATGGAATTATATTTGATTTTAGGTCACCATACAACCCACAATATAATAGTGTTACTAAAATAATAAATAGAAATGTAGTGGAAATTGTGTAAATAATGTCAATTGACCAAGATACATGTCATTATTTTTGGAGGTATGCTATCATTGAAAAAATTTATATAATATAATTATTTTCTATATATAAAAAACAACAATATGAATTCTTTTGAAATTTTTGGTAATAAAACCTCTAGTTTGAAGCACCAAAAGGTTTTTGGATGTCTTTACCTTATAAAAATCTTGGGTGTAAATTTCGGTAATTTTGACCTTCTAGGTATTAATGGAATATATTTTACAGACTCACCTAATGGTAGAGGAAACATATGTATTAATTTCTAAATAAAAATGATTATGGACTCTATAGATGTAAACTTTGTTCAAAATTATAAAGTAGAGGTTTCAAAAGTAGTTTTAGATGTGGATGATATGGAAGATGTGGTGGTCTTAGTAAGAAAATGTGAAAATGATTCAAGTGTGTGCCATAATGTTGAATATTATTGAGATAAAAATTCTGATTTAGATATCACATGTTACTAAGAAAATATCATTTATCTCATCCTAGACTATGGAAATAAAATGATGTTCTTAACAACATTGGAGATCAATATAGACATGTTTAATCCAGTTGATATTAAACGTTTGTTTTATATTCCTATATATTACCTTACATTGATCCGGATGATATTGATTAATATTACATTCATTAAGAGTGAATGTATATTATAAATGTTGTTTTTTATAATATTTAGAAAAAAAATACTTAGGGTCATATACCAAAAAATAAAAATAAAAAAGTGACTTGTACAATATGGGTGTTCTTAGAAAAGTTATATTTTGATGGTGATTTGACAATAAAAAATGTAGGAATTATTTCTAAGGGTTACTAAAAAAGTTAAGGAATTGATTTTGATGATACTTTTTTTCCATTGGAATGCTTAAGAACTATAAAAACCTTTACTGTTATCAATACACAATGAGGTTATAAAGTCTTTTAGATGCATGGAATGTTATATTTTCACAATGGAGATCTTTATGAGGAAGTATTTATTGAACAACTATGTTCCTTTAAGGTAGGTAAATATGAATGTTTTGTATGAAAGGTGGAATAGGATTTATACTTATTGAATCAAGATCTAGTAACCCTATATTCCACATTTGATACTTTCTTAAGGAAATTTATCATCATGAAAGTAATAGTTATGGTAATCTATACATCAATGAAAATCAAGAGGTTTTATTCATTTTCATTGATTATGTTAATGAAATACAATATATTGGGAATGATAAAGAATAGTTTATGGATATTTCTCAGGAAATGAAAACGTTATATTATATGTCTTTGTAGTCTGAAATGAAATATTCTCTTGGAATTCAAATATCAGAAAAGATGAAATATAATTTCCAATGTTAAGATAATTTCACTATGGAACATGTATATATGTTTTTCATAATAATATAAAAAATTAGGTTCCATATAAAATTCAATGGGAAATGAGTTTTCAAAAGATGTATATTGTGAGGATGTTGATCCAAAAGAGTTTATGAAGGTAGTTGGACATTTTTTATATCTAAAATCTTTAATTCTATATATTTATTATTTTTTAAAATTCATTACTTGATTTAAAAGTGTTACATAACAATATAATCACATGAAAAAAATAACTGTAGGATATATCAAGAGCATAAAGATTTTAGTATAAAATATGGATACATAAGAAATATTGATTTTTTATATATATGTTGATTGGATGTGAAGTGTTAATGAATAAAAAACCATTCCCAGTTTTGTTTTCATATGGGGAAATAGTTGTGTTAAGTGGCATATATAAAAACCAAACATTGTAACAATCAGTATGGTTGAATATGAGTATGTGGATACCACTAAACCTACTACATACATTATGTTGATGAATACCTATGTGGATGATTTTTTATCTAAGGTTATGTCTCCCCTAATATATTATTGTGATAATAAAATATATATAAATACCAAAAATAATAAAATGAAAATATCTCCTTAAAAATAAATTGATATAAATATCACTTCATTTAAGCGTATATAGAGAATATTGATATAATGATGTAGTAGGTTCCAAAAATGGATCAAGTTGCTGATATATCCACAAACAAACCCCAAAGGAAATATTTTATATGTTGTTGTTGAACATGGTTGTAAATCCTCCTTATCATTGAGGATATATTATTTTAATATTTCACCTCTATCATTTAGTCTTTGGATAATGTTTTTAAGTGGTATAAAAATGTTTGTAAATATACATATATACACTGGTAGATTCTTAACATTTATTAGAAAGCATGCCATTATAGGGTCTTAAAGAGGAAAATCTATTATTTTAACATGTGTAAACTACTTTACATATTTATCAATGTGGATTCACGAAACATTAATCATAGATAAATAATTGAAAAATTTGTCAAAGTCCAATGGATAAGGAAATTGATCAGTAAATCGCTATTTTTAAATAGAGTTGTGTGGTAATTTAGTGAATCTTATTTTCTACATCAAGTTTGATATAATAATAATATAATATTATGATGATTAAAAAATATATTTTTTAAATGATTCAGTTATTTACAATTGTTTTTTGAGAATAAAATCCATTGGATATATTGTGGGGATCATGATAGGAGAATGAGTTTTTGAGGGTACATTATTTTTTTAAAAGGTTTTGTAGTGTTTTTTTAAAATGATAGATTAATAAAAATGTATATCCATTATTATCAAATTAAAATAAAATTTTACCATAAATATTTCTAACAAATAAAATTGAATGAATATGGAATTGGATAACGAATATCCAAATAATGCTTCCTAGACTATGTCTGTTGGATGAAATTATTATAACTAAGTATTTTATATGGACTTTTTTTGTTAAATGGTTATAATTTTATTCAAAATACCACAAAATGGACTGTTAGACCATAAATCATTAAATGATATTCTATTATGAATGTTTTCAAAATCATATGTTACAAAATTTAATGATCTCTGAATTTAGTAAAAAGGCGTAGAAACATTTTAATGTGTAAAATATTATCATATTAATGTTCAAAGGAATTCAGTAGACCAAAAAAAATTGGATAGTGTTGTGGCTATATTACGTTTGTGATTTATATTTTCAAATTATGTTTGATAGGGTAAAGTTACCAATGTAAAAAAGGGGTATGATGAATAATGGAAATTGATTAGGTCATCAAATAAAGTCAAATAGATAGATGTTATTTACACTGTCTTTTAGGAAAATATTAATGATGTTTTAAGTTATTATTTTTATTAGAAAGAATGATGAACCTTTTATTTCATGTTTATAAATCTTTTAATGTTGGTGAATATAAAAACTATTTTTATGAAAGAGACCAGATAACTTATAATTGAAAAAAGTATTCATAACAATATAATTTGATAAAAATTTAGGAAAATGTTCATTAGAATGAAATACATAAAGTTATGTTGTTTTAGTTCCATTATGATAAATGGATGATTTTTTTTGTATAATTATCATCAGATAGAGGTAGGTTAACGAAGTCTAATGAAATAGTTATCTGATGTTGGTCTTCGGAAGGAGGCACATTGGACAAAAGAACGGCCATGATATTTGACTGAACTAATTTGATTTATAATGTTTCGAATGATTTATTTAAGGATTAGTATAATCAATATTCTCTAGATGAAACAATTGTTACAATAGTTTCTTATTAGAAAAAAAATTCAATGTCTAATATTCATAGTGATTCAGATGTTCCTTATAATGTTTTTTCATAGAGATATCTAATGTGAAATGCTGATATCAACTTTTAATGTTCAAAATATCATAGAGGTAAAATGTGATTCATGTTGATTTTTAAGTATATAATAATAGCACTAAAGTTAGTGAATATTATTATATATGTTAAATAACATTCTATATTTTTTTGAGAAGGATTTGTCGAAATATAAATAGAATATATACATGTTCTCTCTTAAATGTTTAAATCCAAATGGTCAAGTATGGGTACAGGGGTGTATGATATTCACAAGGAAAAAAGTGAAAGTGAAAAAGAATATTTTTTGAAATAGTGTCTAGAGGAGCTTTTAAAATCCATTTTAGCACTAATTTTACATCAAAGGAATCTCTTGGTTGATGTTGAATAAATAGTTGATATTGATCAAATATTATTTGACTAGTGAACTTGCATTGATTTGGGTCACCTAAAAATGTGGAATCATATTTAAAAAATTGATAATAAGGTGATCTTGATTATTAGAATATTTTAGGTAGACTTTCTGGATTAGAATTTAATATATAAAAATCTTAAAGAAGTATTAGATAAAGATATTGTATAAATAATGAATGAACGAATGAAGATCTTGTATGGTATATGTCAAGAAATTAATGATGATGTTTTTCCATGAATATCCATGGTGATGAGGTATAAGTATCACATTGGCAAATATTTTGACCATGTTGGTGTAGGATTATGAATATGGTAAAAAATTCATTGATACAACTTTTTTATAGGATAATCATGAACTATATATTAACAATTATGTAATGAAACATTAATGATATTACTGTATTGATAGAACTACATAATAAGGATTTATTCTAGGGCATTTTATGTTACTGGATTATTTAAAAACCATTGCTTGGACAAGCTGCTCTGGTAGAGCCGTGATAATTTTAAATATTTTTTCTTAATGTGGTTCTCATGTGTCTATTTTTCAATAAAATTAAAACTCATTAATAGGATGCGAATGTAGTTTGATAACAAATATAAAATTAAATAAATAGAGATCATTGACTCACCCAACCCCCTCTCTGTCAAAATATTCTTCCATTAAATTATATATATTAATATCATTACGGTATATAATAATAACATTATAAAAACTATTACACAGAAGGATAAAGCACGATCAACTAAAGGGAAGTATGAGGTAATGGTTTTTCCTCAATTTCTATTTTATTGAGACATATTTGATATTATACATCTATATACATTTTAATAGTTTATATAGAATATATTTTAAATACTTCACATGAATATTTATTTATTTATTATGATTAATGTTTAAATTCCTGTATACTCTTCGAAGGGGTTATAATTTAGAACATACAAGCGTGGTAAGGATTTATTTTCCAATCTCATCTTTTGGGGTTGCCTAAATTTTAATTCTAAGAATATTATAATCCATCCTTCACAAAATCTATATATATTGTTTTCTCTAGATATTTATATACATTCTGTATTTTATTCCAACTTATACCCTTTTTAATTCGTGATACAATCAATCTATTAATAAAATAAAACCACATATATTTCTCTTTTAATCTAGTATATTTTTCTTACATATCCATATTTTTTAAATATATTTTAAAAGGAAATTTTATTTACCCAAATGAGTTAATAAAGAAAATTTAATTTATCCTATACTTTTCAATAGGTTTGAATACAGTATTTTTTTTTACAAAATATGTGTTTTCATATTTCTTTAAAAAAAGTCAAAAGTAATATTCCTTAATGTATACAATATTAATGGACTCCCCCACCACCATAACCGTTATTTTATTTTTATATTATTTTAACAATACACTTTTATTTTCTTAAAATTTAAAAATATCATGATTTTATTAAAAAACAAATATTTCGAATGAACCAATGATCATCCCTTATGTTACATTAATTTTGTTTCATTAACCTTATCATGAAACATTCACTCTATTTTGAATAGTGGAAATTAAAATTATGTTAAATATCTATATTATCTATGTCATGGATATTATTATTTATTAAACAATATGTTATTTTTTATATATGATGTTTTAATGTGACTATTATTTTAATGATAGAGGAAAAAAATTTTAAATTCTAATTATTTACTCAATATAGATATTTATAGAAAATAAATATTTTTACAAGTTTAATTGTTCCTTAAATATATTATGAATTCACTAGACATGATGGGAATGGTGGAGCCAGATTATACATAGCTCATCGATGCATTAATAGATCTAATGAGACAAATCATGTGGCCAAATTTATTTAATGTATTTTTTCTATATATATACCCATTCATTAAACTATCTTGGAAAAAACATTAATCGTAAATATAATATGATGTATGAGATCATGATCTCTACTATTTTTCATTCCCATCAACTATAATTCATTTATTATTGTATATGAGATTATTACAATGATATTATCCGTAAAATCTTTTCTTTCTCGTGTTATTTTTTAAATGTAATTTATTTTTAGTTATTTAACATTATGAATTATTTATGAATTATTTACTCATGATAGATTATTATAAACATAAAATCTTATTTGAAATTTTGTCTCACTATTATTTTGTCCATTCCCCCGTGATACAAAAAAAAATTTTGTGAATGAGTTAACGTATTCCAAATGAGTTATATTACTATGTTTTAATTATTATTCCAATATAAAAATGGGAATCATTTATATATCCCGGTCTTCAAGAATAATAAACTAATTAATCAATTATGGTTACATTCCATATATCATGGTAAATGTATTAAATAAGTAAATGACTCTGAGTTACTAGATTTGGGGTTGTTATGGTTTGTGTTTGTGGGAGTTTTAGTAGAAACATTCAAAATTGGAATTTAAAAAACATATGTTCCAAAACCAAACCCTATGATAGACATTGATGATATGTTTATATGTTGTATAATATTATAAATTTTTTTATAGGTAAGGATTATGTATATTTTCCTATAAATACAACCCTATTTAGATACAAAAAGTGGATATTTTTTTGGTACAATATCTTCTTGGGGGAATAACCCCCAAAATAGTTACATGAATATATCTTGTCCATCATAAAGGTTACCAATGAGTGAATCATAACCATTCACATATATTGAAACTCCTAGGGGATATTATTTAGTTAATTTTAATAATAATTAAAAACCATTATTTCATATTTTAAAAAAATTACGATTTAATGATTTACCTAAAAGAACCATATTAATCATTCAGAGATTAGCAATACATAAATATTAAATTTATGTTATGTGTTATATCAAATATTGAATTATATATTGTGATTTAACATTTATAATTAAATAAGATAATTTACTATATTTATTTTTTAGAAATGTTAACATATAGAAATAATGGTATTAATACTCATGGACAATTTAGAGAATTTTGTATCAATAAATAAAATAAAAATTGTGTGGAATATGAGTAGATCAAGGATATATTAGCAAATATTATCCAAATTATGACTAATAACTAAGAACATATAAGGAAATATGATGATAAATGTCATGACACAACTATAGAACATCATTTCATGTGACATAAGACTCTATATTTTATTGAAATAATAATCTGTCTGTATCTAAGAAATGGATTATGTAACAAGGAAAGTATTTTTTTCCCTTACAAGGTGATGAAAAGGAAAATGTTATACTGGAAATATATTCTCTCAAAGGTGATTCTGATCCATGATTGGAATTTTCCAAAATACCATGGAGGAAGAATAAATATAAAACCTTGAATGGAGTTATTTTAATGTAAAATTACTCAATAAATATTTCCTTTATAAGAAATGAACTAAAATTAAGAGAGTGTTCATCATATTATATCATATTTGAGAGGAATGTATTACAGTTTTTGAGGAATCCTTTTCAAGACTATCTAAGTATTATAATAATTACATATATAATAAGAAAATAAATATTAAACTTTTCCATGAAGGTATTAATCCACGTATATTAAGGGATATGGTTTCACAAACACTTTACTCATATGATATAATAGTTTTATGTGCCATTAAAATAGATAAGGAGTTTCCGGATACTATATATTCTAGGGAAATTAAGCGAAGAAGTTGGTGGTTGGAAACCAAAAAAAGGGAACTTACCATAGAAGTAGCTAAATAGATAATTAGAAGTTTATGTTATAATTACATCAAGGAATGATTTTACTCAACATGTGGTTTTTGGTATATTAATAATATCATCATATTCATCTAAAACATTATTTTCTTCTAGATCCTCGCATTGTTCAATATGTTCCTTATTTTCATTAAAACCTATATATTCAAAGAACCATAATAAGGGTGTTTTAGGTAAAAACTTCTTATGGTAATTCACCATAATAAGGATGTGTCATGATATTCTCATTATGAGACATCAATATGTTCTATTTGATGAGTTTATTATTATACATATGTTTTATTTTGATATAATCCTTGGTGTTTAATAAATATCTAAATTCGATAAAAAAATTATATGAAAGATAAGAAAACTACAATATATGACATTATTTGTAATTCATTGTCATTATAGTGGAGAAATTTTCATTTAGACCATGTCTAAATACACCTCCAGCAACTCTTCAAAATGTGATTCTTGGGGAAGAATAGAAGAAACAATATATGGATGGAAAAAGTGATCATAAAATTGTTTATGTAAATATTTTACTTGAATCCATTGATGTATTTACAAATAGATTACTTGGACATCCACAATATTTCTAATTTGAGTTTTTATTGATTTAATCCCTGATATAAGACCAATATTTCAGAATCCCTATAGAATGGTCTTTATAGAACTTGTTGAATTTAAAAAACAATAAGAGTTTTTAATAAGATCTTTATATAAACTAGGGATTCACTTGGGAGATCCCCTTTTATTTTTTAAAGGGAATATTGGTCATTGAGACTATGCATTAATTATAGGGAAATAATTTTTATCATGATAATGAAGATTTATCACATGCCTCACATTAATAACTTATTTGATCGAATTCACTATGATCTATATTTTTAAAAGATTTAACATTATTCTAGGTATCATAAATGTTGATTAATTATAGAATATATTTTAATAATAGAATTTATAATGAGGTTTGGACATTATGTGATTACAATAATTCAATTTGCATTGGTTAATGCACCCTCTTTTTTTAAAGATCCAATGATTAGTTTATTCAAAGAATGTCAGGATGATTTTATTGTTGTGTTTATTTATTATTTATAAGTTTATTTTGAAGGTAATAAAGACCTTGAAAATAATTATCAGATCCTTATGGATAATCTTAAAAAGTGTTATATGGTAAATTTATCAACTATGAATTTTTTATTCAAAAATATTCTTTTCATGGAAATATTATCTCAATAGATAAATGATTTTTATCCTGTTAAGAAAAATGTGTTAAAAGAGTGTAATAAACAAAGAAACTAATTAGGTATTTAGATTATTGGGTTTTCAAGTAACTAATAGTGATCTATTCAAATTATTTCCTTATTTGATAGCTTGGTATCCAAAATTACACGTAAAGGGTAATGTTCATATAGATAAATGAATGAGAAATTTTTTTTGATGAATTGAGGAAGAAAAATTTTAATGATCTAATTTAGACACTACTATCATAAAAAGATATATATTTTTATATATAGTGATGCATTGAATAAGGGTCTCAGTTATGTACCTATTTCAAATGATAAAAATAATGCCTATCTATCAAGGAAGTAAAACAGTCCTGAACCTAACTATCTAACAAATGATATTGAGTTGGAAGCCATAATTCTTATTTTGATAATATGTGGACAATATTTTTATAGTGAAATATATGATATATAAATAGATCATTAGTGTCTTATAAAAACCTTTACATATAAATATGTCAACATGATTTATCAATAAGCTTCCACCCGGGGGGCTGAAAATAAAGTTTCAGATGTATTAAGATGGAATGATCAAGGACTTACAATAACAAATTGGATTTATAGGGATCCTATGTTCATGGAGCTTATAAATATGGATATTTGAATCATTATGGAAGGTTAGAGATCACAAATCATTCAATATATTTCCAAACCATCATTTTTGGAAAAGATAAAACTACCTCCACCAAATGATGAAAATTTTAAAAATAATATTAAGGCCTTGAATAAAGGAAATTTGGTAGAATTCAGTTGTGAAAATGGAATTATTGAATTTGGAAAGAGGCTATATATTCCATATATAACTGGGATGAAAATAAAATTATTATATTACACTCATTTATCATGTTTCTAAATACACTCTAGTAGAACCAAGCTGTATTGAGATTTGAGAGAATTTTTAGTGTGGTAATATGATGTGGCAAATCTCCAATTATATATCAGGATTCATAGTTTATAATCTAGTGAAAGATGAGAGAGAGCATCCTAGAGGATTCATGAAAACTATTCCTTTTTATATGTGGAAATCGGAAGAGATTATCATGGACATTGTTATTGGATTACCAAGGACTCCTTGATAGAATAATGCAATATTGGTTTTTGTTTATCACCATAAAAAATCTCAACAAGTTACTATTATAAGAAACGTTTTCCACCTGAATTACATAAAAATCACTATATTAATTATTTTTAAAGTATTTATTTCAAATTTCATTCAATTATATCTAATCTTGATCCATTATTTAAATCAAAACATAATAAAATTATTCAAAAGGCATTGGATATTGAGCTTTATTTGAGCACTGCCTATCACCCTCACACAAATGGCTAGTATAAAAGGTCCATCAAAAAATTATAATATATGTTTATGTCCTTCTCACATGACTTTAATATTATGTGGGATTATAATTTTACTTCGGTAGATTATTCCAATAATAATATCTTCCATTAATGTATTCACATTTCACTATATCAATAAATATATAGAAAGAGAGGTTGTTCTATAAATTGTTTGGATGATATTGGTGAAAGGATGGTTATATAACTACAATTTGTTAAGGTGAAAATTTTAATGGTATTTATTTTTAGACACATATTAAAGAAGTTAAAATAATGAAAAATAATTATGATATTAACTAAAGGAAGGATTTGGAATTTCTAGTGGGAGATCACATTTTTTTAAAAGTATATTTATGGAATGGTATTATAAGGTTATTGAGAAATTGAAACTATTACCTAGGTACATCAGACCCTTTTAAATTTCTTAAACAATTATATTTGTGTCTTAAAAATTGGAAATTACACAAATCCTACCAAATGTAAATGATGTGTTCAATATGAAATTTTTATCACTGTACAATAAAAGGACTCTCCATGTACTCACCTCTAATAAAATGTAAATGAAACATATGTATCTTACTATGATGGTCCTATCAAGATTAATAAAACTGTAGATAAATTATTGATTAATATTATGACACAACTGGAAATGTTACATTTTAAATATAAAAAATAGGAATCATCATTTTAACCAGAGGATGTTATGATGATGAAACACACTAATTTTTAGTAATTCATATCCCCAAATAATTTCAGGAAGATATTTTTAGTGGAGTAATTAATGAAGTAACCAAGCCTCAAATATTATTAATAGAAATTCCATTTTATTAATACTATAATAAAATTTATATATTAATATTTCATATCAATGTTTTTTTAATTTTATTGGATCAAAATTGATTTTGAAATTACTCAATAAATATAAGCCTACAATTAGTCTAGAATATTTCCCCATAGAAATAAGATTTATAAAAAATTGAAAATATATTATTTAACAATTACACAATTAGTTTATAATAATATTTTGAGTTCTTTATAATTAACCATTTATTTACCATCAATTTTATAGAAAAAAAGATAATTCATCTTGGTGGTAACAGAGATATTTATCATAAAATGAGTTTTAAGCATAATTTATTTCCATTTTAATTAATCCAAACAATTTTCAATGATGAATGAGTAAAATGAAATTTATATATTATATATCTAGATATATTATTTTAAATTCGTATAATTATTATTATTAGTCATATAGTTAGTGTATTTTCATCTTATTATGGAAAAATATATTTCATGAAAAATTAATTTCTCGGCATGTTTTACACGTTTATTTGTAAATAAATATTTTCCTCCTCTATGAATTTAATTAGATAAAACTGATTTCATATTTTTAATTATCATGTAATAAATTTTTATTTAGTCCACTTTCATTGTTGGTCATAATGAATAGAAATAATACCAAAAAAATCACCACATATATAGTTAAAACATGTTTATCAGTGGTTAAACAATAATGGCTAGAGATAAAATAAACTAAAAACATGTTGAAACCCAATTTTATGGTTTTAATTTTACCCAAATGTTAAAACCTTATAATATGACCATTTTCAGTACATTTTTATATGAAAGTGAGTTGATATTATTTTAAAACATTGAAAAATTACATGTGTTTCACTCAAATCAATTTTAAAAGGGAACATCCACCCCTCACATCATCACTCCTATCAATCAAATTATCTCGACTAACCCCTCCAAATATTTCTCCCAAAAATACCTATAAATGTTTTACATTTTCTATTCTTCTCATACTACCAACCGTAAGGTTCTTAACAGGCGATCCAATGGTTATCTTCTTTATATAAGGTAATCATTTTCCCTATGGTCATTCATTATTACTTATTATTTTACTACCTTAAATTATGTTTAAAAATAAAAATATAATAACAGATATATATACCACATACTGAGATATTTTTTGTTCATTGATTAATATTTATCCATCTACTTCTCTATGAAATGGAAAACAATACCATCACTCGTGTGTACGGAGGATTATCGGCTCACGAAATGATGTAATTTGTTTCCATCACTAACTCACTTAGATAGTAATAAATATTGAAATAATGAATATATATAACACTTAGGACATGATAATTATTATTAAAAACAAATATATCATCCAATTCCTTACCCTTTCGTATAATATAGAAATGATAGTATCAATCGTGAATATGTATAACCTACCGTATCCATTTAGAGATGTCATTCATTTTCTATGTCCAAAAACAAAGAATGATTATAAAATAGAATTAAAAAATAGTATATATGTATAATTATAGAGTTTATGTAACAATATCTTATAAAAAAATAATTATAATATCCATGATAAAACATGCATGATGAAAACGAAATAGTTAACACCTGAAACAATGGTAATAATGAAATATTATAAATAAATAGGCAACAAGATATTATAATAGGATCATATATGATATTATAAATATCAATATGGTTCTAATATAAATAAAAAACATGTTTATAAAAAATATACATGAGTTTAAAACACTTTCTCCTGAAGTTAATTTTGAGGTGAGGGTTTTCATCTCAATTTCCAATATATTGAGTCATATTTTTCATAATACACTAATTTACATTTATGTGGTGTATAAAATGACCCATTTTTATATTCAAAATTTGTAAATATATATTACTAATTATTAATTATACCTTTAATTTCTATTATTTGAAGGGGTTACAATATAAAATTTATAAAATAGCTACATATTTTTTAAAAATATCATTTTTGGCATTGCCTTAATTTTAGTTAGAAAAATATTTTAATCTACAATTTATAAAATACATCTGTTATATTACCCTCTAGATAGTTTATGACTTTATATACTTTCTTCCAACATTTATTATATTTTTATATTGAGTAAAGAAGTGTATTTTTTAAAAATAAAAACCATTTTTTTCTCATTTAATCATATATATTTCTCATTGATGTAAATTTTTTCATGGTTATTTTACAACTGTAATTCAATATGATAAAATTGATTTTTTGTGAAATTTTATTGTATACATTAATTTATAAATTTTTAAATTTCATATTTAAAATTTCTTCTATAGGTTTATCATCGACATTCTTTAAAAATATTCCAATATAATGTTTTTAATGTATACGGTGCTAAAAAACATCCCCTCCACCATAACTATTTTACTATATTTGTATTATTACAAAAAATTCAGCTAATATACCAAGAAAACTATTTAATTTAATATTAATTTAATATTTCACTTCTATGCTATTTATTTTTCCAGAGGACTTGATTATATTAAAAAACATATATTTTTGATGAACCGACGATCTTCTATTTTCTATTATTAATTTTGTTGTTGTGAACTTTCTATTAAAATATTGACTTTCTTATGGTCATTATGCATTATATTTCCCAAAAATATAAATATTAATTGTAACATAGATATCATTATTTCCTAAACAATATATAATTTTTATATACAGTGATTTATAATTAATCTTCTTTAGTTTACCTTGGAAAACATTGATAAATATGTTGTTTTTACTCAATAAGGATATGTGTTGATAGGGAATATTGTTTATAAATTGAATTGATCATTAAATAAAAAAGTAATTCATTGGATATGTAGTTATATGTGGGTATTGGGTAAAGACAGTCGTTGATTCATTACTGGAACTTATGAGACGAATCATTTTCCCAGAATTATTAAATGTGGTTTTGATATATACATACACATAAATTAAAATATCTTGAAACAATTCATTGGTGTTAAATATATAATGATGTCTGAGATAATAACATCCAATTCTTTTCCTTTCCTTCATTTATAAATCATTTTTATTATCCACGATATTATTTCATTGATATAATCTAGGAATCAATTTATTAATCAAATTATTGATTAAATGTAATGTGTTTTTAGTTATCTACATTACCAAAATGATAATGTCTTTTTTTTCATGATATATTATATTATATATTACAATTACTGATATTTTTATCTTACAATTTTTTTCTCTTCCACAATATATGAAGATGAATTCTTTAATGATTATATGAATTTAGAATGTTTTCTATTAATGTGTTTGAGGTTTTATTTCCAATATTAAAAATAAGAATCATGTATGTGTATGGTTCTTAAAGACAACGAAATAGGTCGGTCCATCCAGTTTAGTTCCCTTATATATGTGGAAATATAATAAATTAAACACTAACTCTTGGTTAGTAGAGTTGGAGTTGTTACAATATAAATCAAATCTTCATCCTATCTCTCACTAGTAAATCTAACAAAACCCTGTCATGACCCACCTCCACCTAGAGCCCGACTTTACCAAGTAATGACGATGAGGGTTTCCCCTAAAGCTCATCCCCAATATTTCTTAGTTTGGTGACTATCATTGATTGTATAAAACATATATATTGGAGGAATTGAACTCAACAATACAAAGATTAAATATTGAAATCACTAATAAAATCCATGATGTAAATATAAAATAATTAACATCTCACATTTCATGTCATTTAAAACAAATACAATCCTATAAAATTAAAAAATACACCGTAAATTCTATGATATTAGCTCAGATATCTAAATGACTAATATATGGATCAGTCTCTAAATCCATCTCAAAAACCTGAAAAAATGTTTTTATATATATTGATGTGAGTATATGTATAATATAACTAATTATACAAAATTCCCCAAATAAATATTTGGAGGAAGCATAATAATTATTCTATAGATAAAAATGAAATTAATAGGAACCTATACTGATCAACGAATCATCTGGCCTCACCATGGATCAAGCAATAAATATCACAATAAATATAGTTGAAAATATCAAATATAAATGTAAATCAAAGGATAACTATAACCAATTACCCACTAGTTTTCCACAATAAGCCTCCAATAACAAATTTCATCAGATCTCATCAATTACATATCCAACATTCACCATACCATGTTGAGTTTGATGCGGGTTGGACTATATCCTGACTTTTCCTAGACTCCCCCAGGGTCCGACATCTTGTTTTAGCATTAGTAAATACGCACATATCTTATAACTCAACCAAAACATCAGTAAAGTCTATATATCACATATCCATCCACAACCACATAACCATTAAAGTAGGGTATCGTGAACATAATGTACCTCAACCTTATGCAATCCTCCTCTCATGCATAACCCCCACCACATATCACATCAACACAATAACAAGTAACACCAAAAATTGTGTGCCATTTGAAATACTATATAATATTGTGTATGGGATATCAATGAAGATGTGGTAATTAGTCTTCCACTCTAAAACCACAATATTATATAAAAATCAATAAATCAAAACAATTCTGCATTTATAAAGTTATCTAACTCATGTGAGGTGTGTATGAAACCACATAAATATTATATATTTAGATAATATTCAAAATAAGGCCATATAATTGAATAAATTAGGGATATGAAACCATTAAATCATCACCACTATATAAAAACACACATTATTATGTATTTAGTGAAAAATATCGCATACTTCATGCAAAAAATAAGGCACATTAATACATAAAATCTACCATTTTTATAAAAAATTTAACCAATTTTTCAATTTCCATTTAAGAACCAGATAAATTTAATTATTCTTTTAATTTGATATATTTAATTAAAACCAATTCCTAGGAAGAATTAAATTTATTTACATCCATTACAAATTTATTTAAAACATTAAAATTTTAATGATGCCATATTTTTTTCAATTATATCCTAATAATTTTAAATTTTTTCATTTTATTAGTTCCACAAATATAGGGAAACTAAAATGAAATACTTTTAACATATATGATTTTCTCTACATCAACTACCACACATATCAAGCTAAAATCCATCACTAAATCCCATATAACACCCAATAACAACTATCAATTTCCATGAAAAAATAGAAAACATCATCATAACTACTATGATACAAATTTTTTCTTAACAACATCCATTACAATGACCACACAATAACACATCATACTATATTAGTACCAGAGACATAACAACCATATGAACTATAAAAATTCTTCAAAAATTCCAAGAAAAATCCCATTATAATAAAGTTTATTTAGTACATATCATTATCTACATTTAATCAATTATCAATGACATCTAATGAAATAATATAATATAATTTCCATATTATATAATTATTAAAGAACTTTTATTAACCCCATTACACTAATAAAAAATTCAAAAACCACGAACTGAATCAAATTATAGAAGATGGGATCACCAATCCAAACCACATAAGAAACACCCCAATCAACCTTATCTATAATGATATTTGTTAATCAGTTTCAATAAATTTTGTTAGACTGACCACCTCCATGACCACAACCTTTTAATAAATAAGAATGGGGATTAATGGGAGAAGGAAAGGGAATTGACTCACCATAGATCACCGACAATAAATATCCCAAAGATGAGGGATAAATCCAAGAAGGGGGGGTGAAATGACAACTAAAATACCACAAGAATCACCCAAGAGTTGATAGAATAAATGGGACAATGAAAAAGTCAAAGGGGTACCCAAAATTTTATCCAGGTGAGAAAATAAATGGTCACAATGCCAATTATTAGTAAATTCCACAAGGATTAGGTTTCCCCAAAAGCACGCAGTCCATTATGGTATTCCATGTAATAAGGACCACATTCAATCAATCAATTTTTAACCCACACAATATATTTTTCTTTGATATGATAACGCTCAAAGAGATTAGTTTTTGGATAAATAATTGTGTTTCATCTATGTCAAAAATAGTATAGACACCATAAAATTCACACCAGATGACACATCATAACTATGGAATCCTTTCTAAGGACATTAGACTACCATTCATCAAAAATGACTTCTATACAAAGACTATAACACAAATAATGGGACATTCCATAATAAACCTTAAAAAAAAAAGAACCTCCCAATCCCGACCATTGAGGATCCATATCATTTCTCATCTATTTACACCGTGACAATATATCCACAATGCATAACAAATATCCACACATAAATCATAGGTCCCAAATAAAATTTCATCTCGAGATCCCCATATTCCAGGATCAAGACACTTTTTGGAAAATATATCATTAAAAAAAGTAACAAGTTGTGAATTTTATGCCATTATAGCATCTGATATGATTTTCATTCATGATGGAGCATCAAGCATTTTCTATTAAAATAAAATATGGTCCCTTCATTGTAGAGTATGGACGATTATCTTATTCAATGGTGGTGAATATAGTTAGTAACATAAAAATATAATTGTATATATATTATTAAAAATCCCCATTAATCACTCAATCATGGTGTTGGAACGGATTTTATTGTTCAGTGTCCTCTCATTACAATAAAGAATCAATTGAATGATGTTATATCCTCTAATGCAGGTCGGTTACATTTTTTCTCATATGATCAACATCATGTAAACTGAATAGAGATGAAGGATACCATATCATCTATATAATTATGTATATATTTATCTTCTTTTATTTAGATTAAAATTTTATTAGGTAGCTATTGATCGTATATATTCGGTTTTCATCCACTTCCATGTTCATGTGATAGACATTCAAAGCAAATAAATGGAATTAAATAAAATGTTACAGTGTTAAGTTATTCTTGGGAATTCCCACACATGAATATTTATAATGTATATCTATCCAATTTAAATATTTACTTTGGATAAAAATAGTTACATAACAATTTTTTTGGTGTTGCAGAGTGATTTTTTTGTTTTATATGGATGTCATTATAGAATTATTCATTTAATATATTTGATCACAACCATAAGTGTTATTAACGCTTTATTATTTTATGTACTAACATTTTTCAATAATTATTTTATATAGAACATGAATATTAATGAATACTTGATCATACCATCTTTATAGTATGTTATTAGTTTACATAATTTCAAGAAAATATAAAAGCATGTGTCGTATGACAATGTATTGTAAGGTAGTGTTATTTAATATTACATTAAGCATTGAAGTTTATTGGGGTTATTTTTAATCATAAAATTACTTTGAAATTGATGGGTTTATTTTATTGGATATTGATTAGATTTGATAATTTATATGTTAGTGAATATTTTCCATTGATGAGATATCTTATCAAATAATTAGGGTAGCACAAATTAAAATTCAATAATAGAAATGTGAACTTGATATGAAAGATAATATTGGAAAGAATCTGTTCAAGAGAAAATGAGTTTATCTTTTATTGATGATAAAATGACTGATAATAGATGAATATATTTTAGAAATGTTATATGAAGAGCTAGGGATACACGTATTAATATGATAAGTTTAAAAAATACCCTTATTTTATGAAGTTTATGTAAAAAGGGATTCTTAATAAAATATTTCAATATGATCATTTATTATCTTCATATATTAAATTTCCCAATAAATCGGGTATTGGAATCTCAATATTATATTATTATATTCAGTTAATATGGGTTTTAGGGATATAATATGCTATACATTAACATATCCTATGTATGTATAATGGGAATATAGTGTATCATCTTACCAGTACATAACATTACATTGTGTTTAAACATAATGTTTGATTCTCAATTGGTATTACATAGAGAACGAAACTATATTTAGGTGTATATTTATATTACATTATGGGACATAATAATGTGAAGTATGTTATTCTCCCATTACAATATTTTTTTATGATATTGTAGCTTATGGATCCATTGTGATACTACATTTTCTGAGTAATAGGGAAAGGGTTGACTATAATACCACCTACATTTTAGATTATTGTATTTCAAATTTATAAAACCAATTCATTAAAATATTCTATAATGATTTATTATTAGACACATTTTATTATAAATTTTTAGATAAATGTTGTTATTTTTTATTAAAAACATGACCAAAGATCCTTTTTAGATAAAATTAAAAATGTATTGTGGATTGTTGGATTGCATACATAGTTATTTATTTGGAACAATGATCACAATCGAAAGTAGTGCATTTGGTACATTGTTACTTTTACTGTTAACTTTAGTCAATATGGTTATGTGTTTTTGATGAAACTTATGTATGAAACCTTTTTAATAATGCATGAGTTTCATAATATTTTATAGAATGAATTTGGAAATAGTATTAATATTCTTTAATCATATTATGGCGATGAATACTTGTTCCATGAAATCATAGATCAAGTGAGATATAATGGAATTTTTTACAACTCACTCTTCTATGACCACCATAATGGAATGATATTTATAAGAGGAAAAATTAAGGATTTTATGAATAGATTAAATAATTATGGTTTTAGGAGACCTTTATAATTTATTGTGGAGTTATTATCCACAAACTAAAATATTCTTAGTAAAATGTATTCCATTTGAACAACTCATAATGTCACCATTTGAGATATGGAATTGAAAACTGCCCAATTTATATTCTATGATGATTTCAAAATTTTATGTTCTCATATAATGATTTAAAATAGATAACCATTATAAAAAGTCAGTTAAATTCTTATTTATTCATTATTACAATGAAACTATGGAATAATATTTCTATAATCGAAAGAAACATAATGTATTTATGGCCCAGAACAGTGTATTATTTGACAAGTAATCCATAAGTTGAGGTTTAATTGGATGGAATGTTGAACTTAGTTATGTAAATGACCAATAAACATTAATTTTTTCAAATATTGAGTTTGAAATAGTTCTATGAAGAATTATGAAATATTAAATGATTCATGCTACATAAGAACATCAATGATAGGGTATTAATCCCCAAGACCCCAAGATATATAGATTTCTTATTGGATGTTATAATAAAATAAATGATAAAGGAGATGAACCTACAACTTTATAATTATCCATTTAGAGATCAAATTACAATAAATTGTTAAAATCTATTGAATCTTGGATGGGATATATGTATACTATCTAAGCTTTAAACTTGTTGGATGCACCTAAAAGGGTGATACCCATAGGGTTATAGTGAGTATTCTTTAATAATGTAGAATAATATGGTACAGTTTCTACCTATAATAATGGTTGGTGGAAAATGGTTACAAATAATTTTATGGTACTGACTTTGAAGAAACATTTTCACCAATGGAGTTGACAATTTATATTCATATTTTTTCCCATAGTAACTCATTTTTATTATAGAATATATAAAATGGACATTGAGAACACATTACTTAATGTTACTTTAGTCATGAATGTGTATATAATGCATCCAAAAGGTTTTGAAGTTCCAAATGAGTCTCCTAAGGTATACATATTTTAAAATTCCATTTATATAAAAAATAATGATTACTAAATTTGGAATATTTGGTTAGATGATCCTATCAAATATTTTGGTTCCATAAAGAACATTGATGATTCTTGTTTATAGAATAATATTAGTGTAATTATGGTAGGGTTTCCGATATTATATGTAGATGATCTACTCATTATTGGAAGTAAAATTCTAACACTTCCCTATATGAATATTTTATTGGGAATATTATTCTTCCTGAAATAAATTGATAATGATACCTATATATTGGGTATGAAGATATATAATGTTATAAATATTCTTTTTAGTTGTCTTAGTTATGCGTGAAAAGTTGTGTACTTGAACCGATGACACATTTTCTCTTAGAATAAGTAGTATATTCTAAATCAATCTGGGTGAGAGTAAATTCTTTTATATGAATAACATTATTTAGTAATTGATATGGACTATAGATATGTAATTGTTCTATGTCAGAATGTATGAGACATGTTTAAATTCTAACATTGACTCTTATTTCTTATATAATTGTGATTATATGAAATCTCAATATAGTTTTTTTCTAAATATTGTGGATATCCTTTAGAATTGTTTCAAATAAGCTACAATAGAGGAATAAAAGAAATATTTGGAGTAAATCACTACCATATATATTTTGAAGGATGCCTTTTGGTTTTAGAAGTTCAGTTGTATACATGGAGTGGTTCCTGTAATCAAGGGAGAGATCATGCTTTATAGAGGACAAAATTGGGTTGTAACTCGAGCTAAAGAACCAGAATCTCACTAATGTTCCAAAAAATCCAACAAACATACCATATCATAAAAGGGATCATTGAGAGTTTCTATTTAAAGATATGTAGAGTGGTGAATAATGACAATGTGGCAGATCTGTTGACGAGACAACTATCACAAAAACAACATGTGTGTAATTTTACGTTTGTTGGTATTCAATAATTGAGAGACTGATGTAATTGTTATAAAATGTACGATGAATTTTTTTATAATAAAGAATATATGTCTTTATCATTCATTCATGTGTGATATTATTTTATATTACATGAATGGTGGAATGACAAAATACCACTACAGATTTACTTATTATTGCCCACAATAGAAGATCATCGTAGAGTATTATGGGTTATCTTGATATGATAATATTTCACTAAATATATATTTATATTCATTTAAAATGGATATATATTATATATGATGAAAATATACAAGAAGTAATAATGATATTCTTATTACTCAAACTAGATGACCATAGTATATCTCATGGAGTGTAATATTTTCCTCGATATACTTAGGGTAATATACTGATAATCAATCATTCTAATTTTAAGTTGAAACAATATCAATAAAGTAAAATATTACTCGTTTATACCCTACATATGAGTGATAAAATGAATTATAGCTAATTAGGAGGTATTTGGGTCCATTATTGATCATTTCATCACTTGGAGAACAACCAATGTTATATTTGTCTACTTGTATGATGAGTCAAGGAATTTTTCCATTGATTTAATTATATTGAGGAAATTCAGGGTATTGTTTAGTTGAGTCGCATATGATGAGTTCTTCATCTACACACATGTGATGTATTCATTAACATGGTTGTTATTTTTTAAAGAATAAAAAAATACGAGTTAGACTATACTATATTAAAAAGTCCCATGTTTTTTGGTCACATGATGTATGAGAGAAATGTAATATATATATTTATATTAGATTATTATATTATATATTGTTGTGGAAATGTTCATATATAGATACATTTATATTTGATGGAGACCAAACCAGAAACCATAGAAGCTTGAGTTGCTCTGAAAAAGTTTCTAGAGTCGCTCTTTTCTTTCATCAATGAAATATGTAAATCATATTTGTTATTATCTCTTCTATTTCCCGTAGGGCCACACAGTTAGTCTTTTGGATAAGTGTAATGATATTAAAAAAGTGTTTTTTTCTAAATATTTGTATTTTTAATGAAATTGCATCTAACAAGTTCTCTATATGGATTTAAAAAATGTTATGAAGTTTCATATAATTCTCCTGTGGATTATAATAAAAGTTGGAGATTGTTGGTTGTGATCAAAAAAAGAGTCATGATATTTATATTAATTATGGAAAAAATAGTTTCAAATTAGACCGAGTATTTTTATGAGACAATGTTTCACCCAACATAAGGTGATATCAAGTATGGAACGTACACCTTATAATTCTTATTAGGCCTCCATTCGTTGAAATCTATTACGAATGGATTAAGATATTATTATGTGATATTTTAATGGGTTAATTATTCTCATTAATAAGGTTTTGATCATGGTACTATATTTATGATCGAAAATGATGATTAATTTTCCATATTCATGAAATAGAATATGGTTCCACCTATAAAAAGTGAGTGAGATCTTTTAAATTTAAAATATGTAACATGAGGTCATCTAATGATGGTAAATGGCACATGTTTCATAAAAATGTTAGAGAAATTATCTTCCACTAAAATAACTTTTCATCACATGATGTTGGTTCTAATTCCCATTTAGTTGTTTAGGGTCATCTATATCGGAATAAGAACCAATTATCAAGTGTAACATCCTTGGGGGTAAGAGGCTTTCATATGCATCTCTTGTAATATCCATCAATATAACTACATAAAGAAAAATGATACTATATAGGATTAATAATTATGTTTATATGTTTTTAATTTATACTAAATTTCATATCTATAAAAAATTAATAATATATAAGGGTTTTTATTATAAGGACCCAGCCTAAAACACAATATAATGTAGTTATTTCATTTAGAAATATATTTCATACATTCCTAAAGATAATTTTGATTTACGGGTTTATAGAAATAGGTTATAATTCATACATAGAAATCCAAAATAATATGAATTCTATAATTTTATAATTGTATCCATTTTTTCATTATATATCATTCTTTAAAAAAATGTCATTTTTTCATGGAAATTCTTCACAACATTCATCTTGGAATAGTATTTCTTCTTATCTAACCTTAAACCCTATGAAATAATTTTATAACTTGTGATGATAAGAAAAAACATACTATGGGACATAATAATAATGAAGGCCAATGTTATTCCATTAGTACATATGAAATAATTTTCACAAATATATTCTTCTGAACATTAAAGAATCATATTCGAACTTTTTGAAAACATGAGATTTCTTAAAAACAAATAATGAATAAATAACACTATTTATGAAAATTAACGAATCATTTTCTTACCATAATTACATTTAATTTTAATCCTTAAGGAATCCTTATATTTCCTAACCCTCACAACTACCTTATGATGTAACTATCATAGTTACACTTAGAATAACCAATAAGTTCATCTTCTATCGTAAGAAAACCCAACGCATTAGAGGGATATCATGAACACAAATATAATATTATATAATTTTTATTAACCAGGGCATAATTATAAAATAAGAATACATGCATCATAAAAAATTATTTTTGAATTTAGTAACAATATATATTTAGAAGAGGATTTTAAAAGAAAAGTCCCTTACATCAGGTTTTAATTCCATCAAACACGTTTAATCATATTTTATAATGGTTTATATAGTGTTATAATTTAACTAATGTACTGTTTTAATTTTTATTAATTTTTATATGATTTTTTTAAACCATATTTCAACCTATTCATTCATAATATTTTATTATATTTTTTTTTCAGGTGTATTTATTTCATGGTTTCTTTGGTTTGTTAAATAAGGATTTTCATGTTAAATTGAAAAAACACTCCATAATTGGAATAAAGGATTGTTAATATGCTTCAATAAGTTAAAATAATATCATATATTATTTTGATGTTTTTTACATTAGGGTGATCTATTAGGTAAAACATTTATGAAAATCATTTAATTTATTTTGACGATTTTTATGACCATCAATAACTTATATAATTGTATTTAATTTTATGTCTGTAAATTAGTTATAGAACATTAAAAAATGTATAATATGAATATTATAATATTTATTAACTATAATTAAGCTTTTATGACCAGCCATGGAGGTGTTAATGAAAAATGAAAACACATCGTCCACGATGACATAAAATCATCACATCACGATTGATGTTTTCATTTTAAAATATGAATATAATAGGAGAGGGTTGATGATTAATATTCCATTACAAAATAACATTATAGTATATGTAATATACTAGATTTATCATGACACATGTATGAGGTACGTTTAGGATAGAATAAGAAAATAAATTAAATTTAAAATAAAATAAAGAAAAATGAAACATGATTTCTCTCCTAAAATATCCTCCTTGAGATCCACCTTAGAGAAATTGTATTTCTTATTATGATGAGAAAAAGGATCCAAGACATGGGGTATAGGATTATGAAGACTATTAGGAATAATTTTGGACATGATTCATCTATTTTTAGGTGTAACGCGAATAGTTGATGAGGGTGGTATTTATAGCGGAGGGCACACGTGTTTTTTGAATATCATATTCATTTTTTCGTTATTTTTCACCCAAGACTATGAATAGTGTGGATTCATATGAATAAATAAAATAAATATTGAATTTGATTTCAAAATAAAGGTTCTTAAATTATCAATACATAATCAATGACTCAATAATTTGTGAATTTATCTTATACCATAAATTATATAATTTAACTATTCTAAAAAGAATGTCAACAGTTTTAGAAAAATAAAAAAAACAAATCAACCAGAGCATTTATCAATGTGAAAAATTCAAAAATTAACTCTATTTTTTACTATAATTTCTATAAATAAAAAGTTCCATTTTATTTAATATTATGATTTATTCAAAAAATACTGAATTAAATATTATAACTAACTTTATGAAACTTGTAAAATTTAATTAAGGAATCATAAATTTATCTTATAATCATAAAACAATAACATATTAATTTATGAATATTTTTTCTGAAGATAAATACTTTGGTAAATAATTATATTAATTATAATTTTAAATAACAATTTATATTCCATATAAATACCAATACGTAATTAATCTTTTCCAAAACATTTATTTACTTATTACATGACATAAATATATCATGTTTTCCATTTTAAGATACATAAATTTTATTTTCACCTTAACCAGATAAGTTAATATTCTATTAGTATAGATTCTTTAATTTCAATAAATAATTATTTTTTCATTATTCATTTTCAATGAACTTGTCAATTTAATTATCAAATGAAAACAAATTATTTTTTAAGTACCTAGGCTTTAAAATTCTTCCCTATATAGGAAATTGCATGATAACAATTTTTATTCCCTTCATAATATTTTGAGGATATATTACCCGCTTAGAATTTTCATGTTCCCATGTTTCATCTTCAACCATGTGTTTTCTACAAAAAACTTAACCAATTTAATTACCTTATTCTAAAATACTTTCTCTCAATGGTTAATAATCTGTATAGGATTTCCATCATATGAAAGGTTATCTTCATATAGAATAATCTTAGGGCTCAGAACATGAGATGAACCTAGAACATAATTTCTTAACATTGAAACATGAATAAAATTATTTATCGGGGATAAAATCAGAGCAAAATCCGCTCGATAGGAAGCTGGACCAACTTTCACAAGGATTTCTTAGGGTCCAATGAACCATGGAATCAGCTTCCCCTTCAAAAAAAGACAAATCATAGTTTTCCATGAGGAAACATTGAGAAAGGCATGATCACCTACCTCAAATGAAATATCCTTCATCGAGTTGGATGTATAACTTTTTCGAATACAATAAGCTATCCATATATGTTTCTAAATCATGTTTACAATCTTATCCACTTTCCCTAAGAATTAGGTTCTCATAAACATCCTTCCCCACACATCATCCAGAAAATACTTTTGTTCGACACCACTTTCCATATAATTTCTTAAAGTGCATAATATGTATACTGAAATGGGAATAGTTATTATTAAAAAACCAAACTAAAGATAAATTGTGATCCCTATATCATTGGTAATCCATTGAAAAACAATGTAACATGTTTTCCATGGTATGAATTATTCACTTGGTTGTCCATCATATTTGCGATGAAATGCTACACTGAAATTTAATTATATTTTTAATGACTTCTAAAGGCATTTATAAAAGTTAGAAGTGATCACATGATCATGATAAAATAAGTCCCCAACCTTAAATATTTCATAATCTTGAATTAAGTTAATAATTCACATTGAGAATATTTTTAGGTTTAGAGGTTTAGAGAATTAAACCATAACTATTACATTACATCTCATATATTACAAAGTAGACACTTCTACTCACTATCGTTTTTTTCATAAAATAAAAACTCTTGAAAAAAAGAGTTATGTATAGTTCCATATTTTAGACAGCATTACTTTTCCATGATTCCATCCTTGACCCTATTCATCTTTGAGTCCTGTGAAAAAAATTTCAAAAAAACTTGTGATGAGCATAAAATGATCAATAAGGATTATAAATTAATGAAATAAAAAATTATTCCATCAATACATACCAAGAATAAGTTCTTAAACATTCCTCCTAAAAATTTATGATTTATGAATAAGAAAGAAAAATCATAAATCATAATGGTAACTTACAGCATACATAATGTACTTACATTGTAGCTTTCATAGCTACAAAGGGAGTTACATTTGGAATAACCATCAATGTATATGAACTAAATCTCTTTTGAGAAACATCAATGTTTACCTCCATCACATTACCCAATGCATTGGAGAGAAATCTTGGGCTCACCCACCCTAGGTTTATCATGGAAACAACCATATACGTAAATAATTCCAAAGAACAATAACATATTCACAACACCTAAAAAATAACGGAAAAATAACATTTCCACATTTCAATCACAATATATCATTTAAATATATTTACATAACCCATCCATTATCAAAACCATTTTCAATACCAAATTTCATATAAGAGTATATGATATTTATTTTCCTTTCAATAACATTACAGCTTGTTATGTAAGACAAATATCAATTACGCTTGTGGTGGAAGAAAGGTAATTGTCCAACATATATTAAAAAGAAACATTCTCTTTTTCTTCTTTTAAAAAACTACATAGAAAAAAGATTCCTTTTGAATGAAATTAAAATTCAATGGGGTTTATACACCATAAAAAAGAATGTCGTGTATAAATAAATATATGCCTCAATAAAAGGTGATTGAGACTATTTCCCTTACCTCATGTTCAACTTGACTCGTTCATTTTTTAATCTCCAGGATATAAAACAAAGATAATTTCTATTTGTTACATAACCTTTTTCAAGTTTATTATTCCTTTTATATCACTTATGACCATGATATAAATAGTAAAAAATAATTTGTGTTAATAACGATCGTTTTGTCGATAGTTGGTACTTGAGCCAAATATGAACATTTTATAATTACAAGTTATCCCTCTGGTAAAAATTACATTATCTATATAATGATACTCCTGAATTAGATATCATATATATCATATATATTCAGTATATGTGTGTATTTATAATAGTACAGAACATTTGTAGGTATGAAATGAAATGCTCCATTCATGGAGACGGTAAGTCATACGTACGCATGAACACTACATTCATTTATATTTCATATTTCAATAGAACTAAAACGTAGTGATACATAACTATTTTATAATTATATTATAATATCATATATAATATTTTTATATCTATACTTTATAAGTCCACGTATGGAATGAATGAGTCATATCACTTTGAGGGGGCGGTAGTCCACACTTCCTCAACTGAAATTATCACATTTACCCATTATTGAAACCATTTAGGTATGATATAAATGAGAAATACAAAATTATACAGACAATAAAAATAAAATATATATCACATAAAAATACAGTTCCATCATTATAGCCACCATGAGAGGCTGTTGAATATATATGAATAATCAACATTTTGTGTGGCTGTAGTTCATCGTCCGTAGAAACAATATGATCATATCCATTAGATGGAGGTGTGTGGATTTAAATTTAGAATAATTCTCATACAAAAAACCTAGTATATTGAGGATACTAGTTATTAATAAAATAAAGGAATAAATAGAGTTTAGGGGGTTGGATAATTAAAATAAAAGAAAATAACTTAAGGGAAGATGTTACCTTAAAATCGGGTATCTCCCTTTGGTTTGAACTGAAAAGACTACATGAATTGCCTTATGCCTAAAATGAGGCTTTTAGTAGAAATATAGGGATGTGTGGAGTTTAATTGGGTAGTGTTTTGAAAATAAAAGGGTATTGAGAGGTGTGAGTAATGGGTTGGAGTTGGTGACCTTTTATAAGGGGGAGGAGGGGCTCCTTAAGAACGACTGGAAGTATTTTTTTTTATATACATATTCTTTGTTTCATAAATTCCAAAACACATTAAATTAGAGGATAAAATGAATCATGTTCTAAATAAAATCATCCAACTAGAATTGGATATGTTTTGGACATTTGTTTAATTTTTATAATCTCATTTATTTTAATTATTCATTATTATGGTAATCAATGCATCATCATTGTGTCATAAATTATTTTATATATATGATGTCTAAAAATAATAAATAAAATACCATGATGTAGCAAATATTTGTATATTTAAAATTAATATTTATTGTTTAAGAGATAACTTATATAACCCCATGTAAAAAATTGATTTACTAAAAGATATATGTTTGTGTCATTTTTGCCTTTACTTTTAATTAATTAATATAATGTGTCATTATCACTCCCATGTGGGTCCATGGGGACCCCAAAATGACCAAATGACGAAATTAGTGGTAAATATCTCATACAATAGAGATAGGATATGTTTTAGGGTAATTTACAATTATTATAATATTATTTTTTACCCTTAGTTACCAGATTTACCCTTTAACCATGATAAATAAAATATTTACTGATGTAAATATTCATAATGTCTAAAAATAAAAAGATAACTATTTACATGATTTGGAACAAAAAATACAAAATATCTAATCCATTTTTACACATTCAAAACATTTTAGAGGGACAAATTGATTTAAAATTAATTTCCGTTTTCAAAACAAAAAGCATGTTTTTATGAAATAATAACTATCTAAAGATTGACACATGTTTATGTCCAATTTAAGAGTGAAATTATTTCCAATGACCAACACAGGATTAATTAGTAAAAATATAATCTGATTTCAATTTAAAACTAATTATGAGATTATCTAACCATATAAATAAATCATATGAAAATGAAGTTTTGAATTAAAATGCGTTATTTTTTACTATTAATGAAAACATTATCTTTATAAAAAAAATACCAAAAATTTACCCAATGTAAATTTGGATGTCCTGATTCTAAATAAGAATTGTATTTTGTCAAATAAAACATATTAAAGTTACCAAAACATGCTTTAAAAATGGTTCTCAATCAAAAGGCTATAAAACTACCTTCTAAAGAATATTGGACTATTTATGCTTAAAATCAGATTATTTCTTATTTTTAGCCACTAAAATTTATTGGATAAATGTTAAAACATTTAAAAAACATGTATCACCATATTTTAGTTATTTCTAGTCATTATCGGGATTAAAATGTCTATACATCAACTACCATTTAAAATAATAATATTAAATTAATATTTTTCAGTATAACTCACCGTTTTGTGAAACGTAAGATTTCAAAGAAACCCATTGATGCATATCAGTTACTCTATCGAAAATATCATCCTCATTAAATTAAAATTAATTTTTAATTCACAAATATTAATTAATATGAAAATGTCATATTCTTTATTTACCATGGATGATACATCCTTATCCCCTTTTTGAAATTGCGTCCTCGCAATTTTATTCACCTATCAAATAAATTGGGATATTTATCACTCATAGAATTTTCTGATTCCCACATTTCCTCTTTAATCATATGGTTTTTCCACACAACTTATACCTGATGGATTAAATTTTTTTGCGACACATTATCTCTTTGGTCAAGAATTTGAACTGGTTGTTCCTTATAAAAAAAGATTATCTTCAAACTAAGCTACATAGGGCTCAAAACATGAGATGGATCTGACATATTCTTTCCCAACATTGAAACATGAAAATCATTGTGTACCTGGGATATACCTGGAGGTTAAGACACATTATAGGCAAGTGATCCAACTTTCTCTAGGATTTCATAGGGTCCAATGAAACTCAGACTCTTCTTTCCCTTCTTACCAAAACTCGTCACAAATTTCCATGGAAAAACATGGAGAAATACATGATCACTAACCTAAAAATAAAGAACCTTCCTCATATTATCCGCACAACTTTTCTACTAGATTTAAGCTGTTCTCATGTTCAACTGAATTAATTGAACTTTTTGTGCCATCTCTTCTACCAATTCCAGTCTCATCAGATTCTTTTCACCTACTTCATCTCAAAAATGTGGAGTTCAATATCTCTTTCCATAAAATGCCTCAAATGGTGCCATATATACACTAGAATTATAAGAATTAATATATAAAAATTCAAACAAAGAAAGATATTGTTCCCAACGTACTTGGTAATCCATTGAGCATGCACGTAGCATACTTCTAATATTTGAATTGTTCGTTCTGACTTTCCATCAGATTAAGGATGAAAAGTTGTACTAAAATTTAATTCAGTACCCGATGACTTCAGAACGCCTTTCCAAAAGTTAGATGTAAACTTGGGATCATGATCAGATAAAATAGAGAGTGGAATCTAGGAATCCTGACTATCTATTTAATATAAAATCCAGAAAGTTGATCTATAGAAAAAGTATCATGAATAAGAAGGAAATGAGCAGATTTAGTCAATCGATCAATAACAACACAAATTTTATTTTTACCACGAGATGTTTCTGGTAATCCTACAACGAAGTCCATGGATAGATTTTCCAATTTCAACTTTGGCACTAGTAAATGATGAAGAATCCCTTTCGGTAGTGGTCTCTCTACTTTATCTTGTTGACAAGTTATACACTTCACTGTAAAGTCAGCAATATTTATTTTCATTCTTTCCCACAAGAAATACTCTCAAAGATCTTTGTACATCTTAGTGAAACCAAGATGAACTGAAAATGAAGAACTATGAGCTTCCCATAACAACTCTTTCATTAACTGTTAATCACAAGGCACACATAATCTCTTCAAAAATCTCATAACACAATCATTATCAATGTTAAATTTAGGAAACATACCCTATTAAACAAATTAAGCCATTTTTTACAACTCACTAACTCCCATCTCCGCTTGTTTAATTCTGTCTGATTGAGATGATTTCATTGACATCTGAAACAAAATAGATGAATTTCAAGAACCAACAACTTCTATGAAAAATTTCATCAAATCATTAATCAATGGATCTTATTCTAAATGTAACATGGATAATGTATCATTACATTTCCGACTCAATGAATCAGTTACTATATATGTCTTTCCTGGATGAAAATGAATTTTGCATTCATAATCTTTGATTAATTCTAGACATCTCCTCTACTTCATGATCTATTATTTCTAAGTGAATATATATACCAAACTTTTTTGTTCAGTATATATTTCACATTTGAATCCATATAGATGATTCCTACTAATTTTTGAAGCAAAAATAATTGATGAAAATTCCAAATCAAGTGTAGGGTAATTTAACTCTTGATCATTCAACTGACATGACACATAAGAAATTACCTGATCATTCTATAAAAGAAAAAATCCAAGTCCTATCAATGATGCCTCACTGTAGATAATAAACTCACCATTTCTATAAGGTAGTGATAAAAACTAGAGCATTCACGAATCTTTTATTCAATTCCGGAAAACAATCATCTCATACTTTTATCCAAATTAAATTAACCCAATTTCTTGTTAACATAGTCAGTTGGATAGATAACCATGCAAAATTTCCAACCAAATTATAGTAATAACCGACTAATCCAAGAAAACTAGGAATATCAGTTATATTTGTGGGTCATTCCATTCTAAAACACAGTTTTTTAGTAGGATAAACAGCTTTTCCATTTTTTGAAACTATGTGACCTAGGAATGAAATTATTTTCTTCCAAAACTCAAACTTTCTAAATTTTCCAAACAATTTCTTTTATTTTAAGGTTTGCAAGACAACCCTTAAATGACTTTCATGGTATTATTTAATTTTCAAATAAACCAAAATATCCTCAGTGAACCCAACCACAAACTTATCCAATAACTCAAATAAAATTCTATTCAATAGATCAATGAAAATGGCAGGTGCATTGGTTAATCCCAAAGGAATAACTACACATTCATAATGGCCATATATAGTACAAAACATGGTCTTTGAAATTTCAGCTTCCTTTACTTTCAACTGATGGTACCCTGACCTCAAATCAATCTTTTGAAAATATTGGGCTCCCATGAGCTGATCAAACAAATCATCTATATGAGGCAAAGGATATATGTTCTTAACAGTGATTTTATTTAAGGCTCTATAATCAATGCAAAGTCTCATTCAACCATATGTTTTTTAACAAACAGGACTTGAGAACCCCATGGTTATGTGATAGGTCGAGTGAAACCATTATCTATTAAATCCTCAATTGATTCTTTAACTCTATAAGTTCAATTTCTGCCCTTTCCTAAGGGGGTTTGAAATTTTCATAGCATCAGAAACCATGTTAACAGTAAATTCAACTTCCCGATCAGGTATTATACCAGGTAACTCATCAAGAAAATATCAGCATACTCATTTACCACTAGAACATCATTAATCGGAATAGTTCCTTTTTTTCAAAAATATATGCAATGTAACATTCATTTCAATATTTTACTAGTTTCTAATATTCTTGATAAGTTATAAAATTTTAGCGTTCATTCTTGTACACAAAATAAAAATATTTCTTAAAATAAACCGTTGTATCTCTGCTGTCAATTTAGCATGATAAATAGAAATCCAATCCATACCCAAAATAACATCAAACTCTACTAGAGGAAAAACAATAATGTTTGAAGGTAGATTCTTTACACACAGAAGGATATGAAGGTTCTTATAATTTCTGTTTGACTCAACATTTCCTCCTGATGTTTTTACCACAAGTTTAGGATTCATATCTTGAGATTGAATTCCCAATTTAGTAGAAAATGTTTCAGAGGTGAAAGAATGTGTAGACCATAAATCAAATAACACATTGGCATAATCTGAAAAAACAAACAGTTTACCTGATACTAATTCATTTGGTGGACCATCATCTTCTGAAGTAGTTATAAACCATTTAACCACCCTTTCGGCATGTGGTCTGGATGCTTTCCCTTAGTTGAGTTCTTCACTGGAAAATCATTTTCACAATGAGGCATTTTATTGTGCTTAAAACCTTTTATTTATTGTATATCGGTTTTTGTCTTAACATACCCGGATCATTTTTAGTACAATTACAAGACCTATGCCCCATTTTACCACATCATCAGCACTTACCAGAATTCAAAATACACTCCCCAACGTGCTTTTTACTACTATTTCCACAAACTGTAAACATAAGTTTCTTACCATCAGACTTTTTTGAAGAGTTCTTCCCTTTCATCGGCCACCTCGACCTCTTATTCTGTTGTTTTTCAAAGAGCAACTAATCATCATCAAACTCCATTTACACCTTCCCTGCATATCAAATGAGGTTCTTATAAATTTTTATCTCACGAGAAGCTAAATACCATTGATAATTTTGATTTAATCCTGAGTAAAACTGATTGATTTTAATATCAAGATCTCATATTCAAATTTGTGCATAAATTTCCAGCTGACTGAATTATGCTTTATTAGAAGCCATTTATTCATCATCCTGCCTGAATTACAGGAATAGTTTTTCCAAATTAAGAAGAACCACATTTGGAAAATATATTTCTAGAAACAAACCTTTGAATTCATAACAATCGAAAGCATCAATCTCCTCACCATCCTAGATATTTTTCACTATCGACCACCACTGATCGTCTTCACCTTTAAAACTATAAACAAAAAGACTAACCTTTTGATGTTATGAACACCAAATGGATATCTCCACCATTTATAGCCAGAGATAATTGTGCCATCATGGAATCAAATTGTTCAGTTCCAATTCCGACCATATCAGGTTTCTAATTTGGAAGGTTGTCTTCCTCCTGATGTCGTCCCATCATAGCTGCACTGTTTCCTCTGCGGAAAACCATTATGAAACCAGAAATTTCTTAGGCAAAGCTACATGGTAATCGATAAATTATATATCATTTAAATATTATGTTAAATTAATTTATGGATATTAATTTAACAATACTGTAACCCCTATAGTTTTCTAAACTGACCTCTGATACAAACTATAAGGCCCCATCCTTAAACATTTCATAATCTTGAATTATGTTAATTATTAACATTTAGGATATTTTTATATTTAGAGTTTTAGAGAATTAGGCCATTACTAATAAATTAAATCTCATATATTACCGTGTAGACACTACTACTCAGTATCATTTTTTTCATAAAATAAAAACTCTTGAAAAAAAGAGAGTCATGTATAGTTCCACATTTTAGATAGCATGACTTTTCTATGATTCCATCAGTGACCTTATTCATCTTTAAGTACTATGAAAAACTTTTCAAAAAAAACATAGGAGGATCCTAAAACACTCAGTAAGGATTATAAAATAATGAAATAAAACATTAGTCCATCAATACATACCAAGTATATGCTCTTTAACATACCTCATGAAAACATATGATTTATGAATAACACACAGAAATAATAAATCATAATGGTAACTAATGGCATTCATAACATACATACATTGTAGCATTCACAACTACATTTGGTGTCACATTTGGAAAACCCATCACAGTATATTCTCAAAATATCTTAAGAGAAACATCAGTGTTTACCTCTGTCACGTAACCCAATACATTAGAGAGAAATCTCAGGCTCACCTGCCCTAGGATTATCACGGAACTAACAATATAAATTAACAATGCCCAAGAACCATAACATATTCACAACACAAAAAAACAAACATAAAGGAATGTTAAAATTTCCCCATTCAAATCACAATATATCATTTACATATATTGACATAACCAATCCATTATCTAATACATCTTCAATAAAAAACTACATAAAAGTGTATATGGTATTTATTTTCCGTTAAAAACATTAGGACTTGTCAAGGAACCCAAATTTCAATAATTCTCACAGTGACAGAAATGTCATTGTCACCGCGTACATTAAAAAGTAACATTCCATTTACAATTTTGTAAAACAGTACATAAATAATGATTCCCTTTAGGATTAATTGAAATGTCAAAGGGGTTTATACACCGTATAAAACAAACTCATGTATAAATCAAAATATGCCTCAATGAATGGTCATTGAGACGATGTCCCTTTCCACATATCCGACTTGACTCGTTTGTTTTTTAATCTCATCAATAATAAAATAAAGTTAATTTATCCATGCCTCATAACCTTTTTCAAGTTTATTATTACTTTAATATCACTTAATACCATGTTATAATCATTACATAATCTACTATGTTAATAATGGTCGTTTTGTTGATATTTGGTATTTGAGCCTAAGATGAACTTTTTATAACTACAAGTTGTCCCTGTGGTCAAAATTCCATTATCTCAAGATTGATATTCATTATTTAGAAGTCATATATTTCATATATATCCATTATATATGTGTATTTATAATATTACCTAACATTTGGAAATAATAAATGAAATGCACCATTCAGAGAGACGGTAAGCAATACATACGCATGCACGATACTTTCATTTCTATTACCTATTTTAATGGAATAAAAAAAGAATGATACATAGGTATATTATAATTTCATTATAATATCATATATAATATCACTGAATCTATCCTTTAAATGTCCCATGTTTGGAATGAACGAGTCATATCACATTGACGGGGCAGTAGTCCGCACTTCCTCAGATTAAATTATCACATTTACCCATTATGAAAACCATATATGTTTGATATAAATAAAAATTATGGAAGTATAGTGGATATATAAATATAATATTTATCACATATAAATACAGTTTCATGTTAATAACCTCCATGATAGGCACTTGGAGATATTTGGTAAATCATTGTTTAGTGAGGCAACAGTCCGCCGTCAACAGAAACAGTATGTTCATATCCATTAGATGGAGGTGGGTGGATGTGTAGTTCAAATAAATCTCCTAAGACAACCTAGTATGTTGATTATAATAGTGTTGTTATAAAATAAAGTAATAAAGAGAGTTTAGGGGGTTTGAGAAGTTAAATAAGAAAATAACTTAAGATAAGATGTTACATATAAATCGGGTATCCCCCTTTGGTTTGATCCAAAAGGTTTACTTGATTTGCCTTATTCCAAAGGGAATTCTACTAGGAGGAATATAGGTATGTAGGGAGCTTAATTGGGAAGAGGTTTTATTATCCATGTTGCTTGATAGGTGTGAGTAATGGGTTATATGTGGTGATCTTTTGTAAGGAGGAGTAGGGTATAAGGACCAAGCCTTAAAACATTACATAATATTGAATTAAATGAATAATTCATATTGATGATCTATTAAGGTTCATAGTTTTAGAGAGTTAAGACATAACTATTACATCTCAAAAGATTACAATGTAGACACTTCTACTCGGTTACCAATTTCTCATAAAATAAAAACTCTTAGAAAGAAACATGTCTAGTTCAATGTTTTAGATAGCATGTCTTTCCTTGATCCCATCCTTGACCCTATTCATCTTTAAGTCCTGTGGAAAACATTTCAAAAACCTGGGATGAGCATAAAAATCTCAGTATGGGATACGAAAAGATGGAAAACTATTATCTTCTCAAAAAAATAAGTAAATCATGAATACTTCATCATAAGTAATACTTTTCACATTTATGAAGTAGTAAATACACTTCACTGATTAAAAGATCATTGCTTACCCTTTTTGTAACCAAAATATCACTATAAACCCCATATAAAGAACACATAATATAAAAACGTAACTTGGGACATAAACATAATTAATTAGAATAACCATACGGTAGAATTCCACACATTTAACTAAATGGAATAGCCATACAGCGACTTCCACACCCAATGCATTGTAGGTTATAAAGTAACCACATGTCCTAGTATTCATGGAACCACCCGTCATTTGTTTTATCACATAACCACCCGTCAAATGTCCAAGTACCATTATAAAATCATAACACATAAAACCAATATAATGGAATGATTACATTTCCACATTTCAATCACAATATATCATTTTAATATATTGAGGAAAAATAATACCTTATGAAAAACCATTTCATTACCAAAATATGTAAAAGAGTATAAGGTTTTTTTATTTTCTTTTAAAACATTATGGCTTGTTGAGGATTCCAAAGATCAAATAATACTCGCGGTGGCGGAAAGGTCGTTGTCACCGCGTACGTTAAAAACATACTTTTTTTCATTTAGTAAAATGCATCGTAGAGAAAATATTCCTTTTGAATGAAATGAAAAGTCAAAAGGGTTTATTATAAAACTAATAAAAGAAGGTTGTATGTAAATTTAGGTATTCCTCAATGAAAGGATATTGAGACGAAGTCCCGTACAAGGATGGTATCATTAGATTATGGAAAAATAAATTACATAATTATGTCTGAAAAATATAAGTACACACAAAATAAGTTGATATTAAGTGTAAAACAATCATAGATCATCCACACATATTCATAGCATGACATAATCAAGAAGTAGATGTTTAACCCAAAGGATTGAAATTGGGTTAAGAAGTTCCCTTACAGAAATTTGACAGCCTAACGACATCACTTTAAAATTCAAAAAGTGAGTTGATGAGAGATAGAAAGTGTATCTCATAAAATGGACATAAAATTTATAGCAATAAGGAAATATAATAACATATCCCAACATTATGAAGATGTAAATTAAAAGACTAACAAAAATAAGTCTTTTAAAAAGAAGAGGGTGAATGGTTCCCTTACTGACTGGGTAACATTCGAAACGTACTCCCCATGAAAGAAACACAATAAAAAGTTAATGTAAATACCCATAAATGAATGTATGTTACACAGAGAGTAGAATAATGGGTCGTACATACACCACTCAAAGGAGATAGTGACATATATAACATGAATCTCACGTGAATAAATACTGAGATAAAAAACCATACCCCATTGTAATAAATCAAGGCGCATGAAAAAAAGATAATAAGAACCAAATGAATTACAAAATACCATGAATATAAATAGAATCATGGTAATATATATGAAATGGAAGTACAAAATACACCACATGAAATAAATAAGTGGAAAAGAATGGAAATCTCATGTAATTAAAAGTGAGATAAGAAATCCCTTAAGAAAATTCGGCAACCTAACGACGCCACATATAACATATATAAATGGATTGATGAGATAAAATATATTCTCTCATAATAATAATATAGGATATAAAGTAATAATAATATAAAATAACATCCCCTAACATAATAAATAGTATCTTAAAAGAAATGACATAAAAGAGAGTACTTAAAAAGAAAGAGAGAGGTTGGATCCCTTACCTCATGTCTGACTTGACTCGATAATTCTTTACTCTCCGGAATAATAAAATAAAGTTAATTTCTACTTTCTTAAGAACCATTATAAATTTTATTATTCCTTTATATCACTTATTTCCATGTTATAAACATTATGTAATCATTTAAGTTAATAATGTTCGTTTTGTCAATATTTGGTACTTAAGTCAAAAATGGACTTCTTATAATTACATGTTGTCAAAGGCTCATTATATCCAGAATTATATTCATTATTTGGATATCATAAATATCTTATATATCCATCATATACATGTATTTATAATAGTACATAACATTTAGAGGTAAGAAATGAAATGCACCATTCATGGAGATGGTAAGCCATACGTACGCATTAACACTACTTCCATTTCTATTTCATATTGAATGTAACTAAAAAATAATGATACATAGTAGTATTATAATAATAGTATAGTATCATATATAATATCATTAACTCCATCATTTATACGTACCACATATGGTATTAACGAGTCATATCACTTTGAGGGTGTGGTAGTCTGCACTTCCTCTAATGAGATTATCGTGTTTACACATAATGGAAACCATAAAGGTATGATATAAAAAGAAAAATACAGAATCATAGAGTAAAAACAAACATAATATATATCATATATAAAAATAGTGTCATCTTAACGGCCACCATGAAAGGTGTTAATAGAATATTGAACAATCATCGTTTCGTGAGGCAGTAATTTGCAACACACAGAAATAATATTTTATTTAACCATTAGACAGAGGTGTGTTTGTAAGTCTAAATAAAATACTTTTCATAACTACATACTAGTATATTTAAGATACTAGTGTGGTTATGGAATCAAATAATAATAATTTTAGGGGGGTGAATAAGGAAAAATAAAAGAAAGAAACTGGAGAGAAGACATTACCTCTAAATCGGGTAACTGTTTTTAATTTGAGCCAAAGGCTTCTTTGGGAAGACTTCTGCCCAAATTGAGGCTTTTAAAAGTAATAGAGGGATGTGGAGAGATAATATGAGAAGAGTTTGTAAGATCCAAGGGCTTGAGAGGTGTGGGTATGGGGGTATAGATGGGGGCCTTTTATAAGAGGGAGGATGATCACATTTGGAAAGTCTTGAAATATTACTTTATTATAAAATGGTTTTCGGATTTTAAAGGTCCCAAAATGATATATGTCGAGGATAAGGTGATAAAGGTTCTAAATACACCCATCCAATAGGTTTTTATACAAGTTTAAGTCTTATATTATTCATTATATTTTCATTTTATTTAAATCGATTATTAACTGGGTAATCACTGCATTATCATGGTGTCATAAATAAATAAATTTATTTAATTTTTAAATATTATAAAAAAATACCATGAGGTAGGAAATCCTTTTATCTTTCAAATTAATATTTTTAGTCAAAACGATAACTTATATAACCCCATGTAAGTATTGTTTTTGGAAAAAAATACATTTTTGTGACATTTTTATTTTTACTTTAAATAAAAAGTTATTAATGTCATTATAATACTCAAGTGGCTCCATGGGGCCCCCAAATTGACCCATGGATTGTGTTGGTCGACCATGAATCATCCAATAAGGTTTGGAAATGTTTCAAGGTATTTTTATATTTTTATAATATTATTTTACCTTAAATTACCCTAATTACCTTTAATCGCACTTCATAAAACTCAAAAGTTACTATTCACCAAAAATTATTTTATTCTCATTGAACCACATTTTACTAAATAATGACAACGATGTTTTTAGGATTTTTGAAATTCAATTCACAGAAGCGAAAAATTTCATTTAAATGAAAAATTGAGTTTTTAACTACTAATGAGTGGTTTCACAATTCATCAAAAATTGATGTTTTTCAGAAAAATACCAAAAATTCACCCTAATCTATATTTGATATTCAAAATTCTAAAATAATTTCAATTTTACCAAATTCAAAACATAGAAGTTGCATTAATTAATTTTATAATTATTTCCCATTATAAAAACAAATATCATGTTTTTAAGAAGCAATATCTATTAAAAGATTGACACTAATATATGTCCAATTTCTAAGTGAAATTAATTCCACTGGCCACCATTGGATTTAATGATAAAAATATATTTTTACTACACTCTAAAACCAACTAAAAATATAAACTAACCATATAAATAAATTAGATTAAAAAGAAGGGTTTGAATTAAAATACGGCATTTCCACTGTTCATTAGAAAAGAACTCTATCAGAAAAATAAGAGAAATTTACACAAAATACATTTTGATGTCCTGATTCTAAAGAATATTTTTATTTTGTCAATTATAACATATAAAATTGTCAAAAGTAGTTTTAAAAATGGTTTTCAATCAAAATACGGTTAATCGACCTTTTAAAGAACATTAGAATGCTTATGCTTAAAATCAAATTATTTTCTTATTTTTAGCCACTAACTTTTATTTGATAAATGTGAAAATATTTAACAAACATATATAATCATTTTTTAGTTAGTTCTGTTCATTCCCACCATTACAACGGCTAGGGGATAACTACCATTTAAAATAATATTATTATATTATTAGTGTGCAACATAAGATTTCAAAGAAACTCGTTGTTGCGTATTGGGTACACCATTAAACCTAGCATCCCCTTTAAAGTAATATAAATATTTTATTCAATAATATTAATATATATATATATATATATATTAATAGTTCATATTCATTATTTACCAGGGATGTTACATCATTCCCCCCTTTTGGGAATTGTGTCCTCGCAATTTTAAAATTGGGCTTGTAAACATTATTAAAAGACCCTCATCGGAAAAGAAGTAAATAAAATTATCACATTAAAATAAATAAAAATAAGTACAATGGTCACCTGAAATAACCCATACTTGGATTCCATTAAACATTGATATCAAGGAGAAAACGAACCATCATTTTATGATGGAGAGTGATAGAAAGCATGTTTAGGAGAAAGTTATCCACTAGAAAATAACAAACTTGTGATGGGTTAAATAGTATTTGATTCCCTAGTAGGAAAAGTTAATAGACAATTTTTTTTATTGAAGTTACTTTGCATTACGGAATTTATTTATGAGCTTAACTAAAACATAAGAAAACATACTCACTTGTCTTGTAGACTTTCATCTTTTACTAGATTTCTAACACAAACTCATATTTTATCCAAACGATGAGTATTCAAGATGAAATATTCGCATTAAGAGTGAAAAAATCAACTTCGAGAGAGTCACATAATCCATAAAAGATGAACTATATATTTCGCATGTCTTTGGCCATTAACCAAAAAAATGGTTAGTACAAGATCAGATAATCCAAAAAAAGGATAATCTTTCACAAAAAAACTACTCTTAATCTCCAAAATTTGTCCAAAAAAACCCAAATTACATCAAAGTCCATTAAATAAAAAGACATCCATAAAATTCTTCAAAGTAATCCAAACTAAGATTTAAACCCAAATCTATAAAGGATTTAATCACATAGTCTTCCAAGAAAAATCTTAACATTTATCTCCAAATAAAATCAGTTACTCTTAAAGTCTCATATTGAAAAGTAATTAACCTAATCAAATATCCTCCATGATAGGTTAATAATTTCCATAGGTAACCCAAAATCAACTTATTCTTGATTCATAAAATCATCTAACTAAAAGAGAATAAGTCATACTAACCAGGTACTTCCCGTAGTCCAATGGTAGGCGATAAATACCTGTCGCACTTTTATTGTGGGTTCGATTCCCGCAGCTTTGTCCGACGCGACGGGTTGCCATGCGGTATGCATGTTATCCCTTTTGAAAACTATATAATTATATATCATTCCACAAAAAGAGATAAATTCATCAAAAATAACCATAACATATTTTAACCACAATGGCCATCTAATAACTTTTTTTTCATCCCAAAATGTATTAACTGATAATTACCTCAAATTCAAGGATCATATAAACTAAAATGTTTCATTATAAATATATCCAAATAAGAAAAAATAATTATTACTTAAAAAAAATTCATATATCAAACATCATGGTTACACATACTATAAAATTTTTTCTAATGTAATCCCATCATCAAAAGAGCCTTAATACTTATAATAATTTCACCATCCTAAAATCTACCATAACTCGTGAATCCCTTATATGTCTACTTATGAATCATTCAATGTTCATAATGATCCATTAACTATTCATTTCCACCATATTTATTAATACAACATTCCGGCAGATCGAATATCCTCATTATTTATATATACCAATCCCATAAATCTTCATTCTTTAAGTCTAGAAAAAATAAATCATACATTGAATCCAAATACCATGATCTTTAGGATGTTCTCTTTTTCTTTCAGCATGTTGTCATACATTCAAAAAATAAATGTACACTCCACTTATTTAATTTATATTTTCTATAGAAATGTAAAAGTTGAGATCTTGAAATCATATGAAAAATATATCATGACCCATAAAATTGTGTTAGAAAAGAGTAGGTGTTGGATAGCTCAAACAATTTCTTGCAGGTGATTTGATTACTCAAGAAGCTATTAAAATCCTTTGAACAGGCTTTTCCCATAATAGTGATGATCAAATCATCAGGGAGGGATAAGAACATTGTGCAAGATCTCTTTCATTACATCTTGAAAATTGATCCTCAATCTGCTAAAAAGAATCAACACGTCATCATGAAATGAAAAATTATAATAAAAAAATAATCCTTTATAGATAACATAAAAACTATTGTATTACTCTAATCCATCAACCTCCATTGTTTATGTTTTTTATCCAATCACCCTATTTTAACATAACCCTCCATAAGATTACACATGTTAATAACCCTCTTGGTTATATGGGATCTTTTACCTACACCCAGATAACACCCTAACCTCTAAAGTTATCTATACCAGACCTTTGATACCAACTATAAGGACCCAGCCTTAAAACATTACATAATATTGAATTAAATAAATAATTCACATTGAGTATCTTTTCAGGTTTGGAGTTTTAGATAATTAGGCCATAAATATTACATCTCAAAAGATTATAGAGTAGACACTTCTACTCAGTTACCATTTTTTCATAAAATAAAAACTCTTAGAAAGAGACATTTCATCTTCCATTTTTTAGATAACATGTCTTTCCTTGATCCCATCCTTGAACCTATTCATCTTTATGTCCTATAGAAAACATTTCAAAAACATGGGATGATCATAAAAATCTCAGTAAGGGATACAAAAATATGGAAAACTATTAGTTTCTCAAAACAACAAGTAAATCATGAATACATCATCATAAGTAATAATTTTAACCTTTATGAAGTAGTAAATACTCTTCACGGAATAAAAGATCTTTTCTTACCCTTTTTGTAACCAAAGAATCACCATAACACCCATATAAAGAACACAAAACATATAAATGTAACTTGGTACATAAACATACTTAAATAGAATAACCATACGGTCGACTTCCAAACATTTCACTAAATGTAATAGCCATACGGCCGTCATCCATACCCAATGCATTGGAGGTTATGACGTAACCACCCATCCTGTTATTCACGGAACCACCGTCATTTGGTTTATCACGTAACCATCCGTCAAATTTCCAAGTACAATTATAAAATCATAACACATAAAACCAATATAAAGGAATGATTACATTTCCACATTTCAATAACAATATATTATTTAAATATATTGACATAAAAGAATACTTTAACAAAATCAATTTTCAATAGCAAGATACGTAAAAGTGTATAATGTTTTTTTTATTTTCTATTAAAACATTATGTCTTATTGAGGAAGCCAAAGCTCAAATAATACTCGTGGCGGCGGAAAGGTTGTTTTCACCGCGTACGTTAAAAAACATAATTTTTGTCATTTTATAAAATGCTTTGTTGAGAAAATATTCCTTTTGAATGAAATGAAATGTCAAAAGGGTTTATTATACAACTAATAATAGAAGGTTGTATATAAATTTAGGTATGCCTCAATGAAAGGAGATTGAGACGAAGTCCCGTACAAAGACAGTATCCTTAGATTAAGGATAATTCAATTACCAAATTATGTGTGAAATATATAAATACACCCAATATAAGTGGATATTAAGTGTAAAACAATAATAGGTCATCCACAAATATTCATATCACGACATAATAATGAAGTAGAGGTTTAACCAAAAGGATTGAAATTAGGTTAAGAACATCCCTTACATAAATTTGACAGCCTAACAACATCACTTTAAAATTCATAATGTGAGATGATAAGAGATAGAACGGGTATATCATCACATGGACATAGAATTTATAGCAATAAGGATATATAATAACATATCCCAACATTATGAATATGTAAATTAAAATACTAACAAAAAAGAAGTCTTTTAAAAAGAGGACGGTGAAAGGTTCCCTTAGTGACATGGGTAACTTTCAAAACATACACCCCATGAACGAAGAAATATACAACGTTGATGTAAATAACCCTAAAAAAAGTATATTTCAAACATAGTATAATAATGGGAAGTACATACACCACTCAAAGGAGATATTGACATATATAGCATGAATCTCATGGGAATAAATAGTGAGATAAAAATCTTTACCCCATTGCAATAAATCGAGTCGTATGACCAAAAGATAATAATCACCAAATGAATCACAAAATACCATGAATATAAATAGAATCATGATAATATATATCAAATGTAAGTACAAAATACACCACATGAGATAAAAAGTGGTGAACAATGGAAATCTCATGTAATTAAAAGTTAGATAAGAAAACCCTTACGAAAATTCGGCAGCCGAACGACGCCACTTAAAAATTCCAAAAATGGATTGATAAGATCAAATATGGTCTCTCATCATAAGAAAATAAGAATTACGATAATAGTAATATAAAATAACATCCCCTAACATAAGAAATAGGAGCTTAAAAGAAATGACATAAAAGAGAGTTCTTAAAAAGAAAGAGAGAGGTAGGATCCCTTACCTCGGGTCCGACTTGACTCGATCGTTTTTTAATCTTCTGAATAATAAAATACAGTTAATTTATAATTACTTAAGAACCTTTATCATGTTTATTATTCCTTTTATATCACTTATTTCCATTTTATTAAAATTATTTAATCATTTAAATTAGTAATGTTCATTTTGTTGATATTTGGTACCTATGTCAAAAATGGACTTCTTATAATTACATGTTGTTCATGTGGTCATAGGTTCATTATAACCAAAATGATATTAATTATTTGGGTATCATATATATCATATATATCCATCATATATATTTATTTATAATTGTACATATCATTTAGAGGTAAGAAATAAAATACACCGTTCATGGAGACGGTAAGCCATACGTACGCATGAACACTACTTCCATTTCAATTTATTATTCAGTGGAATTAAAACATAATGATGCATAGTAGTATTATAATTCTAGTATAGTATCATATATAATATCATTAACTCCATCCTTTATATGTACCACATATGGTATTAACGAGTCATATCACTTTGAGCGGGCGGTAATCCGCACTTCCTCTAATGAGATTATCGTGTTTACCCATAATGGACACCATAATAGTGTGATATAAATATAAAATTATAGAAAAATAGAGTAAACATAAAAAAATTATATATCATATATAAAAATAGTTTCATCTTAATTTCCACCATGAAATGTGTTAAAAAAAGATTAAACAATCATCGTTTCGTGAGGCAGTAATTTGCCACCCATAGGAACAGTATGTTCATTAACAATTAGACAGAGGTGTGTGTGTAAGTGTAAATAAAATACATCTCATAACAACATAATAGTATATTTTGGATACTGGTGTTGTTATGGAATCAATGAATAATAAATTTAGGGGGATTGGTGATGGAAAAATAAAGGGAAGATACTCGAGAGAAGACATTACCTCTAAATCGGGTAACTCTTTTTGATTTGAGCCAAAGGCTTCCTTGGGAAGACTTCTGCCCAAAGTGATGCTACTAGAAGTAATAGAGGGATATGGAGAGATAATATTATAAGAGGTTGGATGATCCAAGGGCTTGAGAGGTGTGGGTAAGGGGGTATAGGTGGGGGCCTTTTATAAGATGGAGGAGGGTCAGTTTTGGAAAGTCTTGAAATGTTACTATATTATAAAATGGTTTTCAGATTTTAAAGGTACCAAAAGGATATAGTTTGGGGATAAGGTGATATGCGTTCGAAATAAATCCATCCAATATGTTTTAGACAAGTGTAAGTCTTAGATTTTACATTATCTTTTCATTTTATTTAAATCGTTTATTAATGAGGTAATCACTACATCATCATGGTGTCATAAATAAATTTATTTATTTAAAGTCTCAAAATTATAAAAAACTACCATGACATAGGAAATATTTTTATCTTTACAATTAATATTTTTAGTCAAAAATATAACTTATATAACCCCATGTAAATTTTTTTTAGTAAAACAATACATTTTTGTGACAATTTTATTTTTACTTCAAATAAAAAGTTATTATTGTCATTATCATACCCATGTGGTTCCATTGGGCCCCTAAATTGACCCATGGATTGTCTTGCTCGGCCATGACTCATCCAATAATGTTAGTACATGTGTCAAGGTATTTTTATATTTTTATAATATTATTTTTACCTTAAATTAACCTAATAACCTTTAATCGCGGTTAATAAAACTCAAAAGTTACTATTCACAAAAAATTATTTTCATCCCATTGAACCACATTTTAAATTCTAATGATAACCATGTATGTCAGATTTTTGAAATTAAATTCACAGAAGCGGTAAAATTTCATTTAAATGAAAAATTCAGTTTTTAACAACTACATAGTGGTTTCACTGTTCATCAAAAATCGATGTTTTTTAGAAAAATACCAAAAATTCACCCTAAGATATATTTGATATTACTAATTAAAAAATGATTTCCATTTTACAAAATTCAAAACATAGATGTTGAATTACTAATTTTATAATTAAATCTCGCTGTAAAGATAAATAACATGTTTTTAAGAAACAAAATCTATTAAAAGATTGACACTTATTTATGTCCAATTTCAAAGTGAAATTAACTACACTGACCACCATTGGATTAAATGGTAAAAATATATTTTAACTACACATTAAGCCCAATTGAAATGATAATCTAACCGTATCAATCAATTTGATTAAAAGAAGGTTTTTAATTAAAATACAACATTTCCACTATTCATTAAAAATGATCTTTATCGAAAAAATAACAAAACATTACACAAAGTACATTTTGATGTCCCGATTCTAAAGAAGGATTTTATTATTTCAAATATAACATATAAAGTTTTCAAAAAATAGTTTTAATAAGGGTTCCCCATCAAAAGGCGATTAATCGACCTTTTAAAGAACATTAGAATATTTATGCTAAAAATCGAATTTTTAACTTATTTTAAGCCTCTAACTTTTATTGGAAAAATGTAAAAATATTTAACAAACATATATAATCATATTGTAGTTAGTTCTATTCATTCCCGCTATTACAAAGGCTAGGCGATAACTACCATTTAAAATAATATTATTATATTATTAGTGTGCAACGTAAGATTTCAAAGAAACTCGTTGTTGCGTATTGGGTACGCCATCGAACATAGCATCCCCTTTAAAGTAAAATTAATATATTATTACTAAATATTAATATATATGAACATTTCATATTCATTATTTACCTGGGATGTTACATAGGGGCTCTTATGAAAGTTTGAAATTGTTTTTTATTATAAACTTATTCTCGGTTTCAAAAGGACCAAAACACAATAAATTAGAATATAAGATTGATCATGTTCAAAATTAAATCATCTAATAACAATTGGGAATGTTTTGGATATTTGTTTAATTTTTATTATCTAATTTATTTAAATAATTCATTATTACGGTAATCACTACATCATCATTGTGTCATAAATAATTTTATTTATATGTTGTCTAAAAATTATAAATAAACTTCCATGATGTGGGAAATAATTTTATATTTAAAAATGAATATTTATTGTTTATGTGATAACTTATATAACCTCATATAAAACTTGATTGACTAAAAGATATATGTTTATGTCATTTTTGTCTTTACTTTAAATTAATTAATATAATGTGTAATTATCAGTCCCATGTGGCTTCATGGGGTCCCAAAATCGACCCAAGGATTTCCTTATTCGAATATATCTCATGCCATAGGGTTATGGCATGTGTAAGGGTAATTTAATATTATTATAATATTATTTTGTTACCCTTACATACCAGATATACCTTTTAATTGTGACAAATAAATTATTTACTTAAGTAAATATTCATAATGTCTAAAAATAAAAGTTACATATTTACATAATTTGGATCACCTAATTCCAAATATGTAATAAATTTTTAAAAATTCAAAACACATATGTGGCAGAAATTAATTTGAAATTAATTCATGTTGCCAAAACAAAAAGCGTGTTTTTAAGAAATAATAACTATCAAAAAATTGACACTTGTTTATGTCCAATTTCAAACTGAAATTACATCCAATGACCAACATTGTATTAATTAATAAAATAAAATCTAATTACAAAAAAAAATCAATTAAAAGATAGTATAACCATATAAATAAAGTAGATGAAAATGATGTTTTTGAATTAAAATGCATTATTTTAAACTATTCATTCAAATATTAACTTTTTTTCAGAAAAATAAAAACAATTTACCCAACATAAAATATGATGTCTTGATTCTAAAGTGGAATTTAATTTTTTCAAAAAAAACATATAAAAGTTACCAAAAATAGATTAAAAAAGGGTAACACATCCAAAGGTGGTAAAATGACCTTTTAAAGAATATTAGACTATTTATACTTAAAATCAGATTCTTTCATTTTTTATGCAACTTTATTTTTTTTTGATAAATGTAAATACATTTAATAAAAATTATAATCATATTCTAGTTAGTTATATTCATTATTTCAATTAAAATGGATATTCATTAACTACTAATTAAAATAATAATATTGTGTTAATATTTTCACTAAAACTCAATGTTGTGTGCAACATAAATTTTCAAAGAAACACAATGTTTCATATCATGTACGGTATCGAACATAAAATCCCATTTAAATTAAAATTAATATTTAATTCATAAATATTAATATATATATATATATATATTTGAAAATGTCATATTCTTTATTTACCTGTGATGTTACAGGTAAGATACAATAGAGAGAGGAACTCTATGTAAATAGACTATCTCCACATGGTGCAATCATGAATGATGATCGAAATAAATTGTATCTCAAATAGGAAAACAATTAGTAGAATTAGTTATTTGATCAACAATAAACCAAGTCACATTGTTACCTCAAGATGTTTTTGGTATTCCCACCACTAAATCCATGGAAATATTTTCCCATTTCCACTCTAGAACTGGAAAAGGATAAAGAATCTACTCTGTTAGTTTTCTCTCCCTTTTGACCATTTTAAAATTCAATCATTTCATTCTAAATAAAAAACATCTCTTTTTATTCCATCCCACTAGTAATAATCCCAAATTTCGTTGTACATCTTAGTGCTTCTAGGATGAATTGAAAACCAAGAACTATGAGATTCTTGTAGTAAATAATTCTTTAACTATGAATCATAATGAAAACATAATCTCTTCCCAAATCTCAGAAAACAATATATATCAATATTAAATTATGTAAAAATACCAATACTAACCAATTCTACCTTTTTCTTTAAGTCATTGTCTTCCTTCTATGCTTTCCTAATTACGTCTGATAGGGATAGTCGTACTAACAACTAATAAAAATAAAGGAATTTCTTGTCCCAATAACATCCAATCAAAAATTCATCAAATAATTAACCATGGGGTCATATTACAAACATAACATGGTTAATGTAACATTATGTTTTCGACACATTGCATCAGTAACTTTATTTATTTTCTAGGATGGTGATAGATTATGTAATCATATTTATTTATCATTTCAATCCATCTTCTCTGCCTCATGTTCAATTACATATCACTGAATAATCACTTTAAACATTAATTGTCAGTATATATTTCACATTTTCTCCATATAAATGATGTCTCCAAATATTTTGAGAAGAAAACATAACATATAAACCTATGTCATGTGTGGTATAATTTAACTATTGAGGTTTTAGTTGTCTTAAAGAATAAAAATTACCTGATCATTCTACATCAGAATGCAACTGAGATCCTTTAGTGAAGTGCCACTATATATGAAAATCTCCCCATTTCTGGAAGGTTGAGTAAAAACTGCAACATTCCCCAAATTTATTCTCAGTTCCTGAAAAAAACACATCACAATATTATGTCTAATAATATTCAACCACTTCCCATGATAACTTATTTAGTGGGTTAGAAAATATTGCAATGTTGTAAAAAATAGTTCGTAATAGCCCCCAATGTATGAAAAATATGAATATTAGTAGAATTTGTAGGTATGAACATTCATCATCCACTTTTTTTGTGGGATCAAGTTTTATTCCATCATTATTTACAATGTTCCCTTGAAAAGAAGTCAGTTGCAACTAAAAATCACATTTTCTAAATTTCCAAAGTAAGTTATTTTCATTAAGGGTTTGAAGAACAATCCTTACATATTTATCATGAACCTCATAACTTTTTCAAATAACCCAAATGTAATCAATAAAAACTATAAAAACATATCCAAATATTCAGAGAAGATTCTATTCATAATATCCATAAATATAGAATATGATATTTTAAAACCAACGGTAATAATAAAAAACATATATTTCCCATATCTAGTATTAAAATAAATTTTTAGTATTTCATCCTCCTTCACCTTCTATATATGGTACCTATATCTCAATTCAAACATTGAAAAATACTAAGATATATAAATCTGATCAAACTAGTAGTTGATATGTGGTAATGGATTCCTATTCATCAGTGTAAATTTATTCAATGATCTATAATCAATAGAAAATATCATGGAACCATTATTATTATTAATGATAAAAACAAGATCACCCAAGGGTAATGTGATAGGATCAATAAATCCTTTATCAAGACACTCTTGGGACTTATTTTTCAATTATAAAAGTTCTACATGAGGCATTAGTTAAAGGGGTTTTGAAATTGGACTAGAATCAAGAAGTAAATACATATTAAATTCAAATTCCTTGTCATGTATATCACTAATAATCACATCTAGACAATCATTTAGGTATTTAATTACCAATGGAACATAATTAATCTAATTAATTCACTTGTTTTCAACAACATGTGCAAGATAACAATCATTTTTATCTTTTAACAGCTTATCATTTACCTAATATGTTATCAATTATAGGGTTTCATTCTGATATACATACTAAAACTCATTCTAAAAAACATCTTTAACTTTATAATGAATCTTACTAAGATAGAAAAAAAGAGACTCCATACCCAGAATATCATCAAAATCTACTAATGGAAAAACAACATGTTTTGCAATTAATTTCTTTCCACAGACAACAATAAGAAGATTTTTATAATTTAGATATTCTTTAATAATACCCATGGTGTTTTTACAATACGTTCTATTTTTATTTCATGAGGTGTAATTTCCAGTTTACTATAACATTTCTTAGAAATATTGGATTTTTGGACCTTATATCAAACAATACATTAGGAAAATGTGAGTAAACATACAATGTACCTAATAAAATTTCATTATATGGAAAAAAACTATTGAAGTTGTCACAAAGGATTTTAGTGCAACATTAAATTTAATGTATGGCTACTTCCCATCATTAATATCCTTATTTGGTAAGGTATTTCCATAACACACAATATCACCACATTTAAAACTCGTTTCATTTTTCTTATCAAAATTAAACATGGGATCATTTTCATTGCATTTAGATCTATATTTATAATATTACAACATTAGAAACACTTTCTATATTTTTAGGTCATTCTCTATTGTACTTTTTACCACACTTTCCAAAAATTGAAAACTGGTCTTTATTACACTCACATTTATTTGATTGAATCTTAACCATTTATTTCCATATGTATATTTTCTACATATTATTTTCAAAGTAAACGTGATCACTGGGAACCACTATTTATACCCTCTTAGTGTAAATAACAAGTTTCTCATAAATATTTAATTCATGGGAATCCAATTACCTTCGGTATGTAGGCTTTAATCCAGAGTAAAACTGATTGATCTTTGTATCACGATCTAGAATAATATTTGGAGTGGTCCTTTCTGAACAAGTGTATTTTTCTTCATAAAAAGCCAAAAAAATATTCTTCATTTTGTTTCCAAACATATAATTTATTTTTCACCCTTTGTCAAACCACCTTAGGATAATACTTTTGAAGTAATGGATTCTTAAATTCACCACATTTCAAGGAATTAATATCTACTACTTCCTTGATAATATTGAAAACTGACCACTACTGGCCTAAATAAACTTCCAACTGATAAATAGAAAGACTAAGAATTTTATTATCTAAACACACCATGAAATAAAATATATTTTCCATGGATTTAATCCACCATTCAGCCACAACTAGGTTAGATGTTCCATTGAAAGTATAAGGGTGTTTCCTCGTAAATTGTTCCAATATAGTAATGTTCATTTGTCGTATCTCTATATTCTATACTGCATGGAATCCACCACCATTTATATAATGCATAAAATTATCCATTGTAATAAAAACCTACTGGGTTCCAATTACCACTAATCTAGATTATAGATTCATAATGATATTATCCTTTATGTGCTATCCAACTTCAGCTTCATTATTTCTTAGGTAGAAAACCATTCTGAACAAACATATCTTAGATGATGAAAAGTGGTAATATTCAAATTCTATAACATTTCTACCCAAAAATATGGTAAAAACCCTTAATTTTATTTTATTAATATCATCAAAACCCCTAATGATATATAAATTGTGCCTTAATACCCAAAATAATGACCTAATCATAGACCTTATATAATCTAGTTGATTCTTCTAGAATTAAATTTCATACATTTTCAAAGATCTTTTTGGGTTCCAGTTTTAGATAATTTGGTTATAATTCATACATAAAAACCCATAACCATACAATATGGTAGCTACTATATTAATATCCATTTTTCACTATTTAATAGTCTTAAAATATGTGATATCTTTTTGTGAAAAATATTCACAACATTAAGCATGAATTCTTCATTCCTCCTAACCATCCTTAAACCCTATGAAAAAAATATTTAAATTTTGGATGTGAACTAAAATAATAACATGGGTTATAAATAAAAGGAATGAAACCATTATCCCATGAATACATATTGAATAAGTTTGACAAATATATACGTATAAAAAGTAAAGTATCATATACTTACATTGTCAAAACATGATATTTACAAAAAACATAGAAAGCATAAAGAAAGCAATTTTTGTAACATGGGGGGTTATTTTATTACCATTCTTACATTGTATTGTAATACAAATTTTTTACATTATGATTTGTATCCCTCACTAATACCTAACAATGTAATCCTCACTGCTACAATATGATGTAACCATCACAGTTACACATGGAATAATCATTACGACCAAAATCCACCGTAAGCATACCCAGTGCATTTGAGGGATATCAAAAAACCATCCATTAACATAAATAATTCCCATGAACTAGAAAAAAATTTTAAAACAAGAATATTATCGTTATAAAAAATTGATTATGAATTTTTTAAAAATAGAAATTTTAGAAAGGATTTTTAATGAAATGTATCTTACTTCATGTTTGGCATCAGTAAAATGTGTTCAAAAATACTTTATAATTTTTTAAAAAGTGTTATAAATTTATTAATATACTATTTCAAATATATAATACCTTATATGATGTTTCAATAACATCTTTCACCCATTTATTTATAATATGTTTTTATTATCATTGTTTCTTGTGAATTTAATTTATGGTTTCCATGGTTGGTGCAATATGGATTTTATTTCGAAATAAAAAAAAAACTTAATACATTCTATTAAATGTTATTAATATGTTTCCTAAAATTTAAATGACACCATATGTCAACTTTCCTAATATGATTCTGAATGATTAGATAAAATTTAAACGAAAATGATTTAATTTATTTTGGTGGTTTTTATGACCATCACGAAATAATATTATTTTCTTTAATGTCATGTATATAAATTAGTTCCAAAACATTAAAAAAGTAATAATATAAAAAATAAAATCTATTTTATCAAAAAAAAAATACACTAATTAATATCCTTAAAGTCGGTAAAGGAACTTGAAAACACAACACCCACAATGATGGAAAATCGAGACATCATGGATGATGTTGTCATTTTTAGAATAAGAAGAGAAGAGGGTAGGGTTGATGATTAACATTACATTAACACATTTTTAATTTATTATATGCATGATATTTTATTTTTCCTGTCACTTGGATGAGGGGATGTTATGATAGAATAATAAAAAAAATTAAAATTTAAATAAAAAGAAAATGCTAGAGGATTTAAACTTTTGAATTGACCTCCTTGAAAACCAACTTAATGAAAATTGGATTTGTTATTTTGTTTTGAAAAAAGGATCTTTGAAAGGAGGGATAGGATTCAGAAGATAATTGGGTATAATTTGGATAATATACAAGGATTATGAGGTTTGAGGAGAAGAGTTGGTGAGGGGCAGTATTTATAGCGGAGGTGAGGGGTGTTTTCAATTGTTATATTCATTCATTTTTTATTTTGGATCAAGACTATGTATACAATGGATTATTGGGTATAAAAAAGTAATTATTTAATGTGTGTTCGAACCAAATGTGATTTGATCATCAATACATCATTAATGACACAATAATTCATTATCATATCATATACCACAAATTATTTTATTTCACTAATAATAAAAATTCAACTATTTCGGTAAAATCCCACACATTAACCCTAACAAATTCTCAACATGTAGAATTCAAAAATTAATTTTATTTTTAAAAAACTATTTTTTAAAATATAAGATATTTATGTTTTAATTAAATTCATCATTTTTTTGAAGAATATTTATTTTAATATTATAACAGATTTTATATCCCTTTGAAAAATTAATTAACTTCTAAATAAATTATCTTATAATCAAAACACCGAAAGATATTAATTTATGAATATATTTTATGAAGAAAAATTATCTTTTAAATCATTATTTTAATTATAAAATTGTAACGAATCATTTACAGTTCAGAAAAATACCAACACATTATTTATCATTTCCCAAAAAAATTTTTATTATTCCACGATTTAAAAAAATATTCTTATCACTTATTAGATACATAAATTTTATTCAAACATTCATAGGTGTGGTTAATACTCTATTAGTATAGATTAATTAATTTCTATAAATACCACTTATTTTACTTTACATTTATAATGAATTTATCTATTTAATTATAAAATGAAAAAAAATTATTTTATATGTACCAGAGTAGTTACATTTTTTATTCATCCATGCTTATGGGATAAATATCCAAAACCTATAAGAGTGTACTTGTATTTAAAAACGTTATGGTATCCTTACTCCAGGAACTTCCAATATCACAATGGCTAACCTAAATTCACCATGTCATGGGTAATTTCATGGTGTTGATAATTCTTTTAATGGTTTAGACCTTGATATTTTTAAAACTATGTGAAATTTTTTCTTTTTCACATTAAAACTTATTTGATAATATTACCTGGGTTATATCATAATGGTTATTACTTCATACTAAAAACCTCTAGAATGTATCCAACATTGAAAAAACCTTAACCACAACAGCCTTGATTTAGTGGTTTCTTTATTACATTCGCACTAGATATAATTAATCCCGTAGTCTTAAGAAACATGATACTGGCATTAATATCAATTTACAGTTGAAAACAAAAAATAAAATATTGTATTTTCATTGAGAATGTTATTATTTCTTCTATACTATCCTATAAGATCAATCATAGTTCACATCTAGACTTATTTGGGAAACGAATGAAAATAAAAGTGTGAGGTTAAATGATCACTATTGGAGTGCATATAGTGGATTTTATCATTGAATAAATAAGAAAAGAATAATATTTCAGAAATAAATAATTATCAAATAAATACATATAAATTATCACATTATATTAAAAATTATCTATGGAAAACGTGGCTATTCTAGAAATCACATGCACATCAATAACTAATTTCATAATAACAAAATACATAATTTTAGGTCGATTCCACATGCTATGACATATTACATAAATTTTTATTTATGCCAAATACCCTAACTATTATTTATCATGATACCTTCCATTTCATCTAAGGCTATTTAATTCTGGAACCGAAATATTACATAATAAGTACAATTATTTCATTGAATAAATAAATAATAAAAAATTATTAAAATGATTTAATAATGAATATCAATTCATATTGGATTAAGTAGAATATATAATTTGAATACATTCCCAATTAAAATTACCAGATTCCATTCAATTAAATAATTTTTATTTTATTATTAGACTATTTCCTCATTTATGTATAATATTTACAATTTATGTTTCATGGATAAAATACTATTAAATTATCATGGAAATATTTCATGAGGAAAATACCAATATATTTATAAAATTATTTAGTTAAAATATAAATACATCAAAAATATTATGAATATAATATTATATGGAATAAACCACTCAAACATCTAAAGAAACCATAAAATAAAATATTTTTCATGATATTATTTAATTATATTCCAATGGTTTTTGTTAAAACAAAATTTTCATTCCAACCATTGGTAATAAGAGACTCATTCGGAAAATAAAGAAGAATATTAATTTTAAAAATATTTATAAAAATTAAAACATGTGAAAAATAAATTTAATCAATTATTAGATAAAAATAATAAAAATATTAGAAAATATTTTATATCAATTAATGACATGAAAGATAAAGATTTCAGACTAAAAAATGAAGTAATATTTCAAAAAAATATTCTATCAGACTCTTGAGTAATTAGATATAACAAAATTAATGGAAAATGTGTAATTTATAGAAATAAATATATGTTATAAAATATATTGGGTTCCATGTAGATATATAATATAATTCCTCCAACAAAATTTTAAACATAAACAATTCTGAATAATGATGAGATTTTGAAATAAACCCTTACATATAGTCTGACATTACATGTGTGTGATTTTAACCTCTTGTATAATAAGTATAATTTAATTATAATTCTATGATATAGCCATATAAAAACATATAATATCTTATATTATCCAATAATAACATTTTAATTCTCATGTATTAATAATTATTTACTAAAATTTTCATTTCTGAGTGTTAATTGTTTCGTTCATCATGTAATTTTTTGTATGTTAGTTTCATTACATGAATATTTTTTAATGTTTAATTAAACTCATAATTTCAATAATGATATAAATATCAAATATCTTCATAGTATACATATTTATAGTGATATGTTAATTTCCTACAAGACGAATGAACTACAATGCTTCATAGAACTGGTAGTCCACACATACTCACCATAAACATTATCATTTTTAATTAGTGCATGGGTAATAATGTAATTTATAACACAAATTTTTAGACTCATAATTATTTCATAAATAACATATTTATTAATTATATTCAATTTTTTAAAAATTCCAATTAATTTTGTACTGAAAAACAATTGACACCACAATGTGATGACGATAGTTATACGTACACACGAGCAATGATTTTTTTTCCCATAAGATGAAGATGGGTTGAATATAGAATTATAATCTAAAATTACAAAATTTAATTATTTATAATAGACTAATTCTATAATATTGTTCGAATATTTTATGGAGCTACAAGTCGAAATAAAAGGAAAGTACCTTGATAAAATTTATAAATAGCCTTCAAAAAACCACATATTTATTACACATTAATATTTATAAGATGGCACTTTGATGATACCAAATCCTCTAGGTCATTATAATGATGTTTTGGAAGTTATTTTATTTATTTTTCCAGATATTTTTTCATAATGTATGTGAATATGACTGAACTAGTGATTTACGTTTATAACTGATGGAAATGACTCACATGTAATTAATAAACATATTATAATAATATAAATTCAATTTCTTTTGAAAATTGATAATATATTTCAAATAATATAATATTATAATTTTATGGTCTAAATACATCAATTGAATATTTTATATACATGTTTTGGTGTAATTTATTCTATATCACTTTCATTAAACACATGGTAAACATATTTTAACGCAAACCATGGGAATAATTTTTTAGTTATTTTCTATTAAATATGAACAAAAAAATTATTTCCTAATATTAATTATCTGAATTTATATTATATATAATTTATTTTAAAAGATTCCCTGTTTATAATTGAAATTAATTAAATTTTTTATTAGTGTGTGAAACACAATAAAAAAATATCAAGTCTATTTCAATGCTTGAATAACCATTACTGCACTAAATTTCTGATGAAAAATTTCCAAATTTTTAAAATAAGGTTATATATACATGTTTTATAGATATAAAACAATAAAAATCATTAAATATATTATAATACAAGATAGAATACTATGATACCCCAAATATGTAGTTTTTACAACAACAATAAATATAGAATATAGATATAAATGGAATAAATTTAGGGGTTTAAATGAGACCTATAAATGGTTTGTAATTGAAATTTATAATTCTATTAATTGTAAAATAACATAATAAAACACCATTAATCCACAAAAACTACCATTCCCTTGAATATGTGATCATTAATTTCTAACAATTACATGAATAAAAGAAAGAAAAAGGTATTATTCCATATAAATTACCTTTAGTATAAAAACGAACAATAAATAAATTCTAGAATCAAAATTGACACCACACATGTACAAAAAATATATTAAAGTATATAAATATATCCAACATGAGAAAACACAATTCATAGATAGGAAAGAATAAAAAATGTCGGTTGATTTTTTCACCCATCAAACTCATGGGAGGTATATAAATATCATGTTGTTTCTCCATTCGATGAAAATATTAAAATAATCAATTAATATTGGAAAAAATAATGGCTTCATAGAATGAATAAACTCATAATTCAAAATTGAAAATAGAATTGATAAGAAACCTGAGATGTATAATTAAAGGGAATGTCTACTTGTAAGAGAAAAAACATAAACCCATGAAAAAATATCAGTCCATCATATATAATAGTTAATAGTATTAATATGTTAGAAATATATGTTGATCCATCAAAATAAAAATAATTTAGGTCCCATTAAAGACATAGAATATTTTTTAAGGGATTGAAATAGGAAAAAAATTATAATGTGGAAAGAAAATTAGGTTTAATTTCATGTTTGTTAAGAATGAAAAAACAATTCATATAAAAATACTCTCAAAATAATTTTGTATCCCCAAAACCAACCATGAAAGAAAATAATCATGATGAAATTATAAGATATTTGATAATATAAATCATTCATCATTAATGGGTTTTTGATGGTGAGATTTCTACAAAACTATCATTAATTATTATTCCATTACATGAAATAGTGAGTTGTTCTAAAGAACAAACCACCAACTTATCATACATAAATATATGTTTTTAGATGCAATATTATAATGACCAAAAACATAGTTTCTTAGAGATCATGGTTACTTTATTACATTGGAACTAGATATAAGAACTCACATCCTAGTAAACTGAATTTTTTAGTAGTCTTAGTAAACTATATACACTGTTGAATCATACATTACATTGGAAAACATAAATTACAAAGTAATATTTTCTTTGGGAAAACCATTTTCCCATTTGGAATGTCCCAACATATTAATAATTTAATAGTTATCGATATACTATTGAAAATTAATAGAACAATGGGGTGGGCTCAGATTCATAATATGTGTGTGCATATAGTGAAAGATAAACAGGTCATGCAAAATATGGAATAAAATAAATGGTAATCAATTAATGTCATATAAATTATATAATAATCTAAAAACATATTCATGTATATAAAATCTGTTCAAATAATTACATGGAAATAAATAACTAATTTCATAATGACAGAATTCATGATTTCTGACATTTGAAACATAGAGTTAATGCATAATTCTAATAAATCCTTATCATACCATCAAGGATTCGTGCCAAGAAATATTATATAAATTTGAAAGGCCAATGCCAAAACCCAATCCAGTTTTTCTAATGGAACATACTAATTCCTCAGGAGTTTATATAATTATAGTCCATATCCATCAAATAAATCTATAAATGCATTATTTATATAAAAGTGGTGAAACATATTAAATCTAAATATTTTCATTTAATAACTATCATATGAAAAATTATTATTTTACCCAATAAAAACAAATAAATATAAACCATAAAAAAATAAATTATAAAATTTAATGAAAATAATAAAACCATAGTAAAAATGACCAAAACGCATCTAGATAAGAAAGTTGTTTGGAATAATTAGAGTATATCCTCAGTATAAGATTCATAAAATTATCTTGTAAAAGGAGAAAATAATTTTAAAATAGAGCTGGTAATTTTCATGAAAAAATAATCTATTTTTACATTAAAATGTTATATATTTGAAAAATATGTAGGGAAAGTTGTTATTTAAAAGATTTTTTTAATTTAATCTCTAAGTTATTGAGTGGTAATAATGGTGGGAAATTCTATTTATGATTTATAAGTTAATAAAACTCATTCACGCTTTTAAGAAAAGTCCAAGAGTAAATCATTTAGAAAATGACATAGAGATTCATTTTAAACCAATTTTTAAAAATAAAATACATTGTAAAAAAATTAACAAGTTATTGGAAAATTTTATACACATTCAGGAAAATATTTTTAGAAAATATGGACACGGAAGAAAAATTATTTCGACTGAAGAGAGAAATGAAGTCAAATCTTCGTAAAAAATTCTCAATAATAATAAATACCAAAGAGTGGAAAATATTACTGTTACATGAAAAATTCATGAATAATCCGGAGATTATAAAATAAAATTTTTAGATAGAAATTTCAAATAATTCCCCCAAAAGAAACTTAAACATAGAAAATCCCAAATAATGAGGAGATTGTAAAATAAACCCTTACCTCGTGATCAAATTCCTTCACATAAATCACAACATGATATATAATAAATATGTAGTGGCCCAGGTTCTTGGAAGTCCATTACTTATTGAAAAACCTGATGATGGGTGTTCTGGGTAGTATGGGAAGGTTATCGAGGCTTCTCGATCATGTTTTGACCCCTAACAAAAGGCCTACCGGTAGCCTTAGCCTACGGGTAGCAGGCCTACAGGTAGCTTGGCCGACTGGGAGATTGGCTACCGGTGGCTCGGCTACCAGTAGGTGTGAGGTATCGGTAGCTCGGCCTACAGGTAGCTGCAGCCTACCAGTAGCTCGGCTACCGATAGTGATCTGGTACCGGTATCTCAGCCTACCGGTAGCTGCAGCCTAACGGTAGCTCGACCTACTGGTAGTTGTATGCTATCGGTGGCTCTTCCCTACCCCCACTAGTTTTTACAATAGCACATACTTTTGCACAAATTGGGTTTATACCCTATTTTGACACCTTTTTAAAGCCCAATAACCTCATAAATGGTGGGGACCTGGTGTGTGTGTCGGTTTAAACTTCCCCAAAGAGCGGGGACCTTTAATGATGTATGGGGCTGCATGGTCAACCCACAACCCCTCTCCTTACGCGGTTTTGCGTTCTTATCTCAACCGTCCCCAACCCTTATAAACTAAAAGGGTACTCCTTGGTTTCTTTTCTCAATCACCATCCAATCGATTCGTCTTCTCGTGGTTGAGTTCCCGAAGCCCCACCCCTGCACATTGCGTACTCCTCTGTTCTTGGCGCATGAAGATATACTTCGATCGTCAATCACTAAAGTTGGGAATTTCACCTTCGCCTCTCCCTTATGTGTATCTTACGGGGTGGGAATGCTATTGATTATATATAATTGGATGAACCAATCCTTAATGATTATAATAAGAAGATTCTAAATAATGAAGGGGGAGGGGTGTGATTTATGATGCTACCTTGTTTTATGATCTTCCATGATTAATTATTTCTGAGTTGTGCGGGCTTACGCATACTGAAAATCAAGGCCATTGGTGGTCTTTCTCTATGCACTAATGAACCCGTACCTCTGGTGATGTTTAAATGGATTTTATTGTGGTTGATAACACTTTTATGTAAAGGAATTTGGTTAATTATGTAGATTCGGCTAAATAAATTGAAAGCACCAGGATCAATCCCTTTTCTGTGATAACCCTGGTTAAAGTATAGTGGAATTGAAATCATGGAGTGTGTTAAATCTTTTAAATCTAAAAATACCGGCATAGGACTGCTTTGTGTGGGTAGTTGTGGTTGGGTTGTTTTCCTACACATGCCGATTTATGGGTTATGTGGGGGGAGGGGATGGTATCCCTTATTGTTATGGATTCACTAGTTATGAATTTAAGGCAGGGTGGCTACCGTGATTATATCACGAATTTGGGTGGGATCCTCTGTTGTTGAGAAACTGTTGGCTCATGGATCATGGGGACATGGGGCTGTATCATGGGGTTTTCTTTGGTTCCAGTACTTCGAGGGATCTAACTTATCCCTTTGTTTTTGTGACCTTACAAGAGAACCGGATGTGAATTTTTAAGTTGGTGTTTGATTGTATTCTTTCACTGGCTTGTGCTTATTCTTACTAGTTTCCCATGTAGGTGCATAAACATTTTTAAACATTACTACTGAACATGAAAACATGGATGGGAAAAATGGGTTTTAGTTTGGTGTGATTTGTGACTTGAACATGGTAATGATTGTTCTCTTTAGGCTGGCTGAAGAAAAACCAAAAATGGATGAGTGCATTCTACCTATACATATACTTGTAGTTTTTTTTATTTCTTATTCGCGCCCCACGAAAGTAGAGCACTTAGTTCCAAACACCCCCGTTACACGGGGGAGGGTGTTTTTCCCAACATTTATATTAGTGGCTGGTCATTAGCTCCTTTCTTATTCCTTTTCCGGATAGCCCAAATATCTTCAGGCAGGCTGGGATGGCCTGAAGTCTATTATTAGCCCAAGAATATTTGGGCAGGGTAGTGTGGTGGTTGGCCTAGGTGTGTGCGGGCAGGTGGTTTTCCCAAGTGTATTCGGGATGAGGCCCAGGTTTCTTCGGGCGTGGCGGTGGTTGCTCTGGCCTAGGTGTTTGCAGGTGTGGTTACGTGTGACAGTTTTCTCCCAGGTGTGTGCAGGTGGGTTTGGCAGTCGGACTGCGTGAGGAAGTGGACCAGGTGTGTGTGGGTGGGTGTGGTAGTGGAGCTGCGGTGAGAATGGCGGGATTGGTTCGATGCGTAGGATGACTTCAATAACCAGTGGGAATGTGGCGCGGGGTACCCAAACATCGATGTTCTTTTATTATATATATTATCATGCTTGCGTTATTTGGTGAGTGTGGCCGGTGAGTGGGATGGATGAACTCCTTGATAGTGTTGGTTTTTTGCTTCTCACGGGACTTTAGTACGTTCCCCCACTTGTGCACAAGAGTCTTTGGTTTTTCCCTACCGAGTTTACTTGTATGCTCACCCGATGTATATAAATATGATTTCTGTTTTCCAGGAGGACTTCGGGGATCGCGCAGGACCATACTAGCGTGGACTTTTGGGACAGTTGTTGTTGTTGCTTTCTTTTCTTGGTATTCTTTTTCCCTTGGGGGTTTGGAGACTTGTATCTTTTACCTTTGAACATGCATATGGGAATGGTTTATCTCTAGTTGTTTTTGAACTTTTAGTTTTGGTGTTGTTGGGTTTCATCATCTTATCTCCCGATCCTAAAAAAAGGGTAATGCCTTCCATTCGTATGTGATTTACGTACCCTTGGTGCTAGTCTCCACTCTGGGACCTATTGAAGGCTGGTTTCGGGGGTCATTATCTCTTCTTCAACATAAAGAGGGAAGGGTGTGGAAATCTGCTGACCCTTCCCTCCTTTTGGTGAAGGCAGGTCGTGACAAAATATATATTTATTATAAATCTATTATATAATTTTAATCAAAAAAATTCATACCATATATTTCTGACATATAATCATTTACCACCCATTTATTAACTATTCTTTGTTCAAATAATTATTTCATGTATTAACATATTCACTTTTCATGTAAATTTCAGCTCGGTAGTTTCGATATTTGTACATTGATAATGGTTCCAAAATCAATAGAAATATAATAATGATATAAATATAATATATATTCACTATATATGTGTTTATATTAATCTATATAATTTATAGATAGGAATATTAATTGCATCCTTCTTGGAGATGGTAGGCTATACGTATACACGAAAATTGTCTTCACTTTTTAAATTATGGAATAAAAAAAGTTTTATAATAATTGACATTTAAAGAATAATTATTATACCATTGAAATCATAAATACTCATAAAATCCATCATCATCACAAAAAAAAGTAAAATTGAAAAGAAAAATGAATTATATAATTTAGTGTAGGTTGTAGTCCACACATACACATGAGCGATATTGTCATTTTGAAATGTTTTGGATGGTAATAAGGTTGATATGGTATTAATATTAAATAAGTTTAATTATTGAAAAAATATATGATTTTGAAATTTAACCTGTCATAATTACCACCCATAAAATATGGTGTTTTAAAATTAATTATTACACTACATGGAGAAGATAAGCCATATGTAGGCACGATCGTTAATTTCATATCCAATTTGATGGGAAAAAGAGTGGGTAATTTTGGTTTTCTAATAAATATAAAATATAATAATATATTAGATGTTCATGTAGATTTAAACAATGTAGAATAATAATTAATAAAAACAAAATGATCGGTTAAGTTGATTACCACTTCCTTGGGAGAACTCCATTGTTTCTCATCTTATATACCATTAGGGTTGTTCTTTTGGGAATAACATGACTTCTATAATGAATATATGGATTTTTAAAAGAAACATAGGTAGGTTTCATTTGACTAAGAAGGATAAATGTGAGGTAATGATGATAAAGGAGGGGTGGACTTCTATAAGTGGTGGTGAATACACACATGTAATTTCTAAAAAAATAAAGTATAAAAAAAATAATTCTCAAGAATTATTATTTCAAATGGATGGAGATTATTAGTTTGGATTAGAAAAGTTTTTAATCCCATTAAAAAAATAAAATTTTGATATTTTTATGTGATGGTTTAAAACTTATGTTTTGGTTTAACCCCACAATTATCCCATTTAAACACTAACCACGCTAGCAACGTTTTCACACATAAAGGGATTAAATTTTAATTATAACAAAACTATTGGACCATTAATTGCCATGACATTATATTTTGGACCATATATTTTTCCCATGTACACTGTAATTATTAAAATATTTTTAAAGTATTTAATATAGTATTATTTTCAAAATCTATCATTACTATAAATTTTGACACTATTCATTTAAGTTGACTTAATATACATATGTTTGGGCTGATAAGTCAAATAAAATAATTTAATAAAACCGTAATATGTAATTATAATAAAAAAATCATATAAAATAATACATCATTCAAATTATATGACCATTAATATTTATATCATTACTTATTTCATTTTTCCTTTGATTGATAAAATATTTTATTTTTTTTGCCTATGAATTTAAGGAGATTAAATAATTAGTAAAAATTTGAGATAAATTTTCATTATGAATATATTTTAATTATTAAAAATGTAACTAGTTATATCTATTCACCACTTTATTTTACTATTACGTGAACACATAAGATATCCTTAAAACAAAGAGATTTACATTTTGTAACCTTCATTCATTTAAATATTATACATGTCATTGTTATGGAAAATTATCCATTAATATAATAAATAATACACATAATGTGATAATGGTATGATTAAATTACACAAATAGTGATTTGGTTGAAAAATTAGGACATTATCAAATTGGTTAACCAATATTAAAATGATATACCCTTTACTAGGGTGATAATGTTTACCATGATTAGTATTCACATTGACCAATGATAAAGAGGTTATATTAAACAAATTTGAACCTCTTGATTAAAAATAAGGAATCCATTTCATAAAATTCAATAGATATAACTTTAATTATTTAATTTTAAAAATATGTGTAAAATATGATGGGAACAGATTTTTTGAAAAATACATTTTTAAGCATAAAAAGTAGTTTATTCATATCCAATTAAAAAAATATATTAAATAAATTTTGATAATTTAGTTGAATATATAATATATAAATTTTAAAAACTATTCACCTTTTGTTGTTAATTTAATTTACTATGATAAAATATAATGCGCGCATATAAACAATTGTTGAGGGAAATGAACTTCTATATATAATAATGCATTTTTAGAAAATTCAATCATAAAAGAGACTTCAATGAACTTAATTGAATTAATAATGTAATAATAGAACAAATAATTGTTTTAAATCTGTTAAAAACAAAATTTAACAGAATAAATTATTCAAAAAAATGATTTTTTAAATAAAATATGGTATTTTTGTAATATTCACATAAAAATAATCCTTTTCAAAAAAAATAAAAATATTTCAAGATAAAATAATATTGATATATAGATTTAAAAAAATATAAAATTTCATTATAATTAAAATTTATATATGTTTCATACTTTATATGTGATATTTTCTCACAAAATAGAAAAAAAACATTCTTGAATAAGATATATTTATGAATCATAAATTTACCTCACTGAAAATTGAGTACATAGTTCCCTAGATTTAATCGATGAATTTATATTTAATAGGACCATTAAATATTTTATAACTCATTTAATACTATTCATACCTTCGAATTGAATTTTTATGTGATACATAAATAATAATATTTCAATAGGATGTTGTGGTTCACTTATAACTTTATCTTGTGTTTTTTATAATGTATGGAACACAATATTATTTTATAAATCCAGGGTGTTACATCCCCCCTAAAAAAATTCATCCTCACAATTTGAAAATATTCTAGGTAATAATGGTTTTTTCATTTGAAAATTCATTTGTGGAAAACCCACATTGTAAAAAATATTAATAAATATTCCTCTTTAAAAGAAGAAAATAAAGTATGAAGTTCACAGAAAAAAGTTTCCCAAATAAGATATACATCAGTGGGAAGTAAAAATATCTACATGGTAGAGAAAAATAACTATATAAGATTAATATATTGTAATAACGAAAATAATTATTAGAATATTTAGCATCAATAGACTATAAATATATGATGGATTAAAAGTCCATCGATATCTAAATGAAAATGTAAAAGGATCGCAATTTTATTTGAATGTCCTTTTTCTAAATTCAAATGAATATTTAAATATCAAGATAATCAAATCAAGAAAATAATATTTTTAGATTTAACTCTATGTGAGGAGAACAATTTTACCCTTTGGTTTTTCATCGATCAATTTCCAAATCATCTTTTATTCCAAGAAATGGATATTTAGGATGAATTTATTAAAACTTTAATAACATTTAATAAATCCTAAGATCCATAATTCATTCCATCATCCTCCAAATATTTACCAAAAACAAAATGATTTTCATAAGTTATCCCAAATTTTAAATCATATTTTAACATAGGACAATAATTTCAAATATTAAACATAATACATTCTATATGTATTTCACCTGAAGACTACTCATAAATACTTCCAACCAAATTCTAAAAAAATGGATAATACATTTATCCTAAGATAATATAAGTTAGTTTATTATTTCAGATTCCCAACCCATGAATACCTTGATCACACATATTTGTGACCTTAATTTTAATTAAAATTATTCTTATTCCATATATCTCATAAATCTAATGTTTCGTTAAACTCAATTATAATGTACTTTATCTGCAACTCAATATCCATTTTCCAGGAAAACTATACTCTCTAAATAAATTTTTTTCAATTTTAATACCATATTTATCCCAAATTTTTTTTAACACAACCCTAGGGACACATTATGGTCTATGTTTTTAAAATACATGCATTGTTAAAAAATATCACCTCACCACTATTCAATTTTCATGGGTATTGATACCATTAATTATAAAAAAAATTACTATTGTACAATACATATTTGTTTAATGATTATAATAAAAATATAATTACAAAACATTATTCATGTACCCAAACAATCAAGTATTTTAATAATTAATCATTGGCCATTGTACTAGCATTAACTTGACCTTAGACCCTTTACTTCTTCAGAGAAATATTCTCATGATGTATGGGTCATTTATTTTTGTATTTCCCCATATGTATATAGTTGGAACATTTAGAATTATAGGTTTCCTTGTTACCCTTTAATTCCTACATATGATTTTCTTTCACTCTATATTTAATGAAAAATCTCATTCCCTTTAAGCATGTACTATGGAATGTCTTTCAACAATTATCACATGTGGTAAAATCCTTCAATCTCTTCTTCATATTATCTATTTTTTTCTAACATCATTTACTTCTCTTTCATTCTTATGAGGCCATAAGATAGGGATAATTCATTCCCTATCTTTATAACATATGATACTATATCATTATATGATATGAATGTTTTGGAGAACAGTGCAACACTGAAAAATTTACTTAATACCAATAATAACTAATCAATATTTTTATTTGGATTATTTGTGGATTATTCATTTGGAATTTATAAACATGTAATGTTACCATCCTTCATAGAATCATTTTCCTCTATCTATTTTATTCAAATCATGAATTGTCTCTCAATATCATCTCGTTGTTTATTGCGAAAATATTTTCACATGAAATGTTCCATAAAATCCTTCAATTCCATGCTCGATATTTGTAACACCCCAACCTTCCACGGTATGTTTCCCTTAGAATAATGCAATGGTGTGCATTGTACGCAACTTCGAGATTCTAACACACCACAACCAATCAAACTAGACGTTATGAATAGTAATACCTACTTTTTGAAATTTTATAAATTTTATCTTTTGAAATGGACTTCATTTTTGGATTTGTAATATCGAAATTATCTTAGTGTGAAATTTTGGTACTTTTCAGATAACTTTCATATTTTGATGAATAGTAAAAATTACAAAATTTTAATTAATTTTTTTTAATCGATATAATTAGTAGTGATAAATTATTTATTTGAGTGGTTTTAAAGTATATTTAGAATATATTTTTACCATTTAATACAATTTTGGTCATTGGATGTAGTTTCACATTTAAACCAGACATAAACAAGTGTCAATCTTTTGATAGTTATTATCTCTTAAAAACACGCTATTTGTTTTGGCGATGAAATTTAATTTTTAATTTAATTAATGCAACTGATATGTTATGAATTTTGTAAAATAGGCATCATTTTTGAATTCATAAAATCAAATATAGCATAGGCCTAATTTTTGGTATTTTTCTGGAAACATTCATTTTTTGATTAATAGTGAAACCACTATGTGGTTGTTAAAAAACTGATTTTTTCATAAAACATAATTTTACCGCTTCTGTGAGTGGAATTTTGGAAATCTGAGAGACACGGTTAATATCAAGGAGTAAAACGTGGTTCAATGAGATGAAAATAATTTTTAGTGAATTATAACTTTTTACTTTTATTTACCACGGTTAAAAGTAAATATGGTAATTAAGGGTAAAAGTTATTTTAATATTACCCTAACACATGTCCTAATTCTATTGGAAAAGTGTATATCGACCAAAAACAACCTTAGGAATAAAATATTATCATTTAGGTCTACATAGATTAGATTAGGACATTTATTATTATATAATTCAAAGAAGAGTTAAAAGAGTTAAAATCGACATTTATTTACTAAAACATTTTTAAGATAGGGTTATACATAAGATAAATTTGATTGTAAATATTAATTAGAAAGATAAAACTATTTCCTACATAATGGTATTTTATTTATATTTTTCAGACATTAAATAATTTAATTTATTTATGACACAATGGGGATGCAGTAATTACCTAATTAGTAAAATATTAAAATAATTGATATTATAAATATCAAAATAAATGTAATTTGATATTTTTTATGAATTACACTAATTATATAGGTTAATATGACATATTAGGATTGATTATATAATTTGTGTTCGAACTAATAATGCTGATATGAATTTATAAAAAACAAAATAACCAATAGTGTCAAAATTGACATAAAAGTGTTTTTAAAACAAATATTATATTATTAATTTATATTCAATTCCTAAAAATCTACGGCTCGTCCAAGAGACTTATATCATGATTTTTGTATCATTAATGGACCACATGGGGGTCTCTTGGATGTATATAGTACGTTTATTAACCATATAATATAGAAATACAAAGAGAAATTGTAAAAGTGAAACTAATTAACTAAGAGTTAATACTTAATGATAAGGTTAATATAATGACCCAAACCAGTATAAATTATATTTGTAGAGTAGTTTTTGACCCCAAGCCACCTTAACCTTTAACTAATTCACTTTGGAGCCATTAGAAACCTAATATGTATTTATTATAAAATAATATTTTTAGCTTTTCCAATGGTTCCCTCACCCCTCTTATAAAAGGGAACTCACCCTTATCACTAATTAACATATTCAAAGCCTTATGTATCTGCCAAACCCTGACCAAATACTCTCTAAACTTCCCTCACTACAACCTAGAGGCATTATTTTGATCAGAAAGCCAACCTATGGGGCCCTTTTGATCAATTCAAAAGGAAGAACCCGAAGAAGAGGTAATGTTTTCACCACCCACTTTCAAGTTCCTTTCTTCTTCAACTTCATCTTTCATTGTTATTTCTATTCTAAATCAATTACTCCATTATCTTATATATAATTTTATGTTATTATAAATATGGTACAACCATATTCAGTATTCTATCCATCCTTTGAATGGCATGTCACCATACGTGCGTACGTACGACTTACCGTCTCCACGTCGTGGTGTAATTGTCATTCAATAAATTATTATTTAGATGGGTATAATAATGATGTGTAATTCATGTAAATAATAAATATAACATGATAATTATTATATCTATATGATATACCATCCAATTATATATTATTTTAACATCAAAAGAATGATATTGTCGCTCGTGCGTATGTACGGACTACCGTCTCCACGAACGCGATGAGATTCATTCTCCATCATATCCATTCACGTATAATTCTAATTTGATGATTAAAAATAATGTTTAAAGACTTGATATAATTCTGGATATGAATAATAAACAACCTATCCACAACAAACATGGCTTACGTAACAAAGAATATAAAGAAAAACGAGTAAGTTAACTCCCAAAATGATGATAATACTAAGATATTATTAACAAATCAATGTTAAAAGATCATATATGATATCATATTAATGTAAATGATTCTTGTATGATTCAATAACAATTATTTCACCATTATACAGAAGGTTAACCTACAGTCGACCAAGGAAAAAGTACAAAGTAAGGGGTTTCTTATCTCACTTCTAATTCCGTGAGAATTCCATTGTTCACCACTTATTTATTACATGTGGTGTGTGTACTACCCATGTTTGTATTCATTGTGTAATATACATTAATTCAAGTATATTTACATCATAATTGTATGATAATTTTTTCAGGGTTGTATGTTTTTTATGAAACCATATCAGTAAGGGAATTTTAAATTTCAATTTCCACTCATTCGGCTTTATGCATACTTCATTGATTATTTTACTCCAGGATTATGTACAGAATCACTATTCAATTGATTATATCATAAATTACACTCCACGTTCTATGGATATACTTTTGATACACATAATCACTCTATTGATAAATTATCAAGTCATCGGTATGAACTTGATTAGAGTAATTTTTACTCAATCTCGATTTGATGAGTTAAACATCCAATTAATTGGTGTTGTTTTTACAAGAATATGTGTGAATGTCCTATGATTTTTTTACACTGAATATCCAATAATATTGAGTGTATTTATATTTTTCACTCATAATTATGTCGTTGATTTATCCTTAACCTAAGGATACGGCCTTTATGAGAGATTTCATCTCAATTTACATTCCATTGAGACCCCATTATTGTTTTACACCAAATCACTTTTATATGGTGTATATAATGTACTTTTACATAGTATATCATGAATCCATTTATTCTCATGATATTATAATGTTTTTATTTCCTCAATTATTTTTATTCAAGTGTCTCTCTTTTGGTTAGGAACTCTAATTAAAATGACATTTTAAAATGTTATAAAGATTGAAAATTCTAAATCATTCTCATTAATGTCCATGTTTTAAAAATGGTTTTAAGGATATATTTATATGGATATTAAAGTTTTCAAATCAAAATTACTTTTAAAAGTTTCAAAGTGGTATGGGACACTTTGATTCTAAAATCTATTATAAATGGATTCTTGACAAATAGTGTGACTTTTAAATGATTTCAAGAAAAGGGGGATATTTCACTCTAATTGTTTTGATGATTATTTTCATCTATGTCAATATCCTTCATCATTATCTATTGAGGTTATTATGATACAATAAAATCTTTAATATTGTATTGAATGGGTTATGTTTGACTATGTATGTGCTATTTTTATTCCATTCATGGTTTGTGGATAAAGTACTTACATTTCATATGCTAGATTTAATATGAATGTTTATGTTATGTTTAAAACATTTTATATGAGTAATGCATTGGACTTAGTAACTGATGGGTGGAGCCCTCTATAGCTCCTTGATGCATCAGTAGGTCTCATGAGACAAATTAGTGTCTTGGAACGAGGCCATGACAAAATATTATTTGTATTCTTAGCACGAGGCCTTGGCTACGTGGTTATGATAGTCTGGAATTATGCATTTCGTCATTATGAAAGTGGTTATTAATATTTTCATGTGATTATTCGACTAGTAGAATATCCACGTGAATAAGTAAATTGAATTATTTCATTTTATCATTTCCATATTATGCTGAAGTTCATGTTTAAAAGGATTTTGTTTTAGTTATACATTGCGTTAAATTTTTATGTTTATTTATTAAAGTTTCTTCTATATTTTTATCCTTACTGAGCATCTGAGATCACCCTTTTGAAAGTTTTATTTTTCCCAGGATGTGAAGAAGTATTTTATGAATGACCTGCAGGGATAGTATGAGGGGATATGAAGACAATATGTTGTTGTAGTTTTTCACTTATTGATGTAATGTAAACATTAAGAATATATCTACTGTTTCCAAGGCTAATAAACTAATCGTTATTTCGAGACTTGATATTTCTTGTGATCGTTCCAATGTTATGTAATAATGCACCGACTCTGGGTATCTAGGGTCGGGGCATTACAGTTGGTATCAGAGAAATTTTAGTACAATCCTTGGAAGCTATATTTAGATAAACTTTGATTAGAGCACGTAGACCTAAGATGAACTTTGAGGATTATTATAAAAGAACTTCCTAGAATTTTGGTATTGTAGAGATTTTGTGAGTTTTCTGAGCAATACATCCCTGTTTGGATACAAGAAGGTAGAGGAGGCTCTGGAAGAGATGTATCTAGGGGTAAAACCCAAAAACACCGCTTTTGAGCTAGACTCGAACGGGAACTAGTGCACGATAATGGGCCTTGCTGCACTCTTGGTTACAACACTTTTGGGGGATATGCGTATGATAATTTACATTTTCATTACAAACCGATTTGAAGTATTATATATATAAGATGAGATTACATGACCGTGGTTAATCCTAATGTGTTTCAAATTGAGAATATGGTGACATGTTAACCTCTAAATGATTTCATGACTACTGTTACTCACACAATGCTTTCTGGTTTTAGTCAATGGCTAGATTCCAAGGAAGTCATGGTGACCATGAGAATGATGTACAAGGTGGGAATGATGGTGGAAATGAGAAAAAAATGGAATGTTGATAGGCATAAAAGATATCGTCTTTATGCCAAATAAATTTTCCAAAAATATGATCAAAAATATATATATTAACCAATTCCCGGACTCAACAAAGAATGGAAAGGTGATGAATAATAAGAGCTACAACAGTAGAGGCCATGGAGAAAGGAATCCTCAATTTCCATCATGCAAGAAATGTGGAAGGAGACACCCAAGAAAGTGTCTCAATGAGACAAATAAATGCTTTACGTGCGGGAAAGAAGGACATAATGTGAAAAATTGCCGAAGAAAAATGAAGAGTACTATGGAAGAAGATATAAATGGTTCCAAGAATCCATTTACAGTCATTTGCTGTAAATGTAGGGGACCTGTCCATTACCCGAGTGAATGCCCTATTATATAGGATATTTTCTTGGTCAAAAAAGAAGCTATGTGGAAATAAATGGTTGGAGAAATGTTTAAAAAGTATTAGTTCTCCTTGTTGATCGGTTTACTTTGGAATAATTTTCTCTTGTATTTTTAACCCTCTAGTTTTCCATGTGACAATGATATTTGAGGAAGAATTATCTTTTCTCTTGAGGATAGAGTTATAAATAACCATTTTCTTTTATATGATCGTTTGGTTTGAGGAAATTATAAATTATTATAATTTGGGATGAAAATGCAAGGTATGAGATAAGATTTGTGGTTAAATTATGTTATGGTTATTTTAAGGAATTTATCTCATTTTGGTAATGTTATAAAATATAGTTTTTAAAAAGGACAACACACAGACCGTTGACAACCCATCGCGTTGGACAAAGCTGTGGGAATCGAACCCACAACCAAAGTGAGATTGGGATTTATCGCCTACCACTGGACTACATGATGTCCCACGTTAGTGTGACTACTATTTTTAGTTAAATGATTTTATTGATCAATAATAATTAGATTTGGGATCTTATGTATTATCAAATGAATACCCTTAGTATACGAAAATGATTTGGTGATTAAGCGATAAATATTATTTTGGAAGTTGTTCGCTTTGTTGTGAACACTATATGCCCAAGGAAATAGAATAGTATGGGATTTCATTTGAGGAGTAATGGTGGATTTTAATTTATGTTTTTATTGTGGATTTATAGTGATTTGGGTTATTTATGGAAATGATTAATTTAATGACTTTTAAATATGTGACTTTAAGAGTAATTGATGTCATTTGGAGATACAATTTAACGTGGAAGACTAAATTCTTATAAGTTTTGGGTTTCAATATTAGTTTGGATTATATTGAAGGATTTTAAGGATAATTGATTATTGAATGATATTTAATTAACTTTGGGGTATTGATGGTTTAATTTTAGAAATTAAGATTACTGTTTTTTTTCTAATGGAATATCCATTTGGGGGATCATCAGATATTATACTAACCATTTTGGTTTTGATTAATCTCTAAATACAAGGTAAATATATATTTTTTCCTACGTGGATCATGTATTTCTATAGAAGATTATTCTAGCTCTTCCATTGTGACCAAGTCTTCTTGAATACTCATTGTTCAAAAAAATGAGTTTGTGGTAAAAATTTATTAAAGACTGAAACTCTAATTAAACAATTAGTATATCTCTTTATGTTCTTTTTAAATATCATAAATGAATTCCTCACCATTATGTAATGTAAATTAAAACAAAAAATGTTGTCTGTTTACTTTTCCTACTGGGAGACTAATGACCGTTTTCCCAATAGAAGTTTGTGATTTTCTTATTGTTAACTTTCTCCTGATCATGTTTTCTATCCCTCTCCATCAAAACTTAACACATTTTTTTATCATCCATATCCATGTTTTCCTACATGGAATCCTAGTATGGGTTATCTTGGGAGACCTTTATACCTATCTTTCTTTCTTTTAATGTGATAGTTTTATTGACTCTTTTTCCGATATGGGACTTTCCATTATATTCTCAAACCCAATTTTTAAAAAATAGCGAGGACTCAATTTATTGAAGAAGTGGAGAATGTAACACCCCAATCTTCCACGATACGTTTCCCTTTGAATAATACAATGGCGTGCATTGTACGCAACATCGAGATTCTAACACACCACAACCAATCAAACTAGCCATTATGAATAGTAATACCTACTTTTTGAATTTTATAAATTTTATCTTTCGAAATGGACTTCATTTTTGGATTTGTAATATCAAAATTAGCTTTGGGTGAAATTTTGGTACTTTTTGGATAACTTTAATATTTTGATGAATAGTGAAAATTACTAAATTTAATTAAAAACAAATTTTTTAATCGAAATAATTAATAGTGATAAATTATTAATTTGAGTTGTTTTAAAGTATATTTAGAAAATATTTTTACCATTTAATACAATGTTGTTCATTGGATGTAATTTCACATTTAAACCAGACATAAACAAGTGTCAATCTTTTGATAATTATTATCTCTTAAAAACACGCTATTTGTTTTGACGACGGGAATTAATTTTTAAATTAATTAATGAAAATGATATGTTTTAATTTGGTAAAATAGACATCATTTTTGAATTCATAATATCAAATATATCTTAGGCCTAATTTGTGGAATTGTTCTGGAAACATTCATTTTTTGATGAATAGTGAAACCACTAAGTGATAGTTAAAAAACTGAATTTTTCATAAAATTTAATTTTACCGCTTCTGTGAGTGGAATTTCAAAAATCCGAGAGACATGGTTAATATCAATGAGTAAAATGTGGTTCAATGAGATGAAAATAATTTTTGGTGAATCGTAACTTTTTACTTTTATTTACCACAGTTAAAAGTAAATATGGTAATTAAGGGTAAAAATGATATTTATATTACCCTAACACATGTCCTAATTCTATTGGACAGGTGTACCTCGACCAAAAGCATCCTTAGGAATAAAATATTATCATTTAGGTCCACTTGGATTTGATTAGGACATTTATTATTATTTAATTCAAAGAAGAGTTAAAAGTGTTAAAATCAAAGATTATTTCCTAAAACATTTTTAATATATAGTTATACATAATATAAATTCGACTTTAAATATTAATTAGAAAGATAAAACTATTTCCTACATAATGGTATTTTATTTATAATTTTTATCCATTAAATAATTTAATTTATTTATGACACAATGGTGATGCATTAATTACCTAATTAATGAAATGTTAAAATAATTGATATTTAAAATATCAAAATAAATGTAATTTCAGAATTTTTATGAATTCAACTAATTCTCTAGGTTAATATGACATATTAGGATTGATTATATAAATTTATTTCGAAGTAATAATGATGTTATGAATTTATCAAAAACAAAATACCCAATAGTGTCAAAATTGGTATAAAAGAGTTTTTTAAAAAATATATTATATTAATAATTTATATTCAATTCTTAAAAATATATTTTTCGTTCAAAATACTTATATCATGATATTTATATCATTAATGGACCACATGGGGGTATCTTGGATGTATATAGTATGTTTATTAACCATAGAATATAAAAATACAAAGAGACATTGTAAAAGTGAAACTAATTAACTAAGAGTTAATACTTAAAGATAATGTTAATATAATGACCCAAAACTGTATAAATTCTATTGGTTGAGTGGTTTTAAACCCATAACCACCTTAACCTCTAAATAATTCACTTTTTAGCCATTATAAACCTAATATGAATTTATTATGAAATAATATTTTTAGCTTTTCCAAAGGTGCCCCTGACCCCTCTTATAAAAGGGCACTCACCCTTATCACTAATTCACATATTCAAAGCCTTTTGGCTCGGCCAAACCCTTCCCAAACACTCCTTAAACTTCCCTAACTATAACCTAGAGTCCTTAGTTTGATCAAAAAGCCGTCCTATGGATCCCTTTTGATCAAATCAAAAGGAAGAACCCGAAGAAGAGGTAATGCTTTCACCACCCTCTTTCAAGTTCCTTTCTTCTTAAACTTCTTATTTCTTTGTTATTTATATTCTAAAATAATAACTCCAGTATCTTATATATACTGTGATTCTATTATAAATATGGTACAACCATATTCATTATTCTATCCATCCATTGAATGGCATGTCACCATACGTGCGTACGTACTGCATACCATCTCCACGTCGTGGTGTAATTGTCATTCAATAAATTATTATTTGGATATATATAATAATGCTGTGTAATTCATTTAAATAATAAATATAACATGATAAATATTCTGTATATATGATATAACATCCAATTATATATTATTTTAACATCAAAAGAATGATATTGTCGCTCGTGCGTACATACGGACTACCGTCTCCACGAACGCGATGAGATTCATTCTCCATCGTATCAATTCAATTATAATTCTCATTTGATGATTAAAAATAATGTTTAAGGACTTGATATAATTATTTATATGAATAATATACAACCTATCCATAACAAATAGGGATTACGTTACAAATAATATAATGGAAAACGAGTAAGTTAACACCGGAAATGATGACAATACAAAGATATTATTAACAAATCAATGTTGAAAGATCATATATGATATCATATTAATGTAAATGATTCTTGTATAATTAAATAACAATTATTTCACCATTATAAAGGAGGTTAACCTACCATCGACCAAGGAAAAAGTACAAAGTAAGGGGTTTCTTATCTCACTTTTAATTCCGTGAGAATTCTATTGTTCACCACTTATTTATTACATGTAGTGTGTGTACTACCCATGTTTGTATTCATTGTGTAATATACTTTAATTCGTTTATATTTATATCATCATTGTATGAACCTTCTTTCATGGGTGTATGTTTTGTATGTTACCAAATCAATAAGGGAATTTGAAATTTCAATTTCCACTCATTCGGCTTTACGCATACTTCATTGATAATTTCACTCCAAGATTTTTTGTATAATAACTATTCATTTGATTATGTCATAAATTCCACTCTCCTTTATGTGGATATACTTTTGATACACATAATCTCTCCTTTGATAAATTATCAGGTCATCGGTATGAACTTGATAAGTGTAATTTTTACTCAATCTCGATTTGTTGAGTTAAACATCCAAGTCATTGGTGTTATTTTTACAGGAATATGTGTGAATGTCCTTTGATTGGTTTACACTGAATATACAATAATATTAAGTGTATTTATATTTTTCACTCATAAGTATGTCGTTGAATTATCCTTAACCGAAGGATACAACCTTTATGAGAGATTTCATCTAAATTTACATTCCATTGAGACTTTTTTATTGTTATACACCAAATCACTTTTATATGGTGTATATAATGTACTTTGACATAATATATCATTAATCCCTTTAATATCATGATATTACAAAGTTTTTATTTCCTCAATTATTTTTTTTCAAGTGTCTCTCTTTTGGTTAGGAACTCTATCTAAAATTAAATTTTAAAATGTTTTAAAGATTTATCATTCTAAATCTTTATCATTAATGTCCATGTTTTAAAAATGGTTTTAAGGATTTATTTATATGGAAATTAAAGTTTTCAAATCAAAATTAGTTTTAAAAGTTTCAAAGTGGTATAGGACACTTTGATTCTAAAATCTATTTTAAATGGATTCTTGACAAATAGTGTGACTTTTAAATGATTTCAAGAAAAAGGGGGATATTTCACTCTAATTATTTTGAGGATTATTTTCATCTATGTCAATATCCTTCATAATTCTTGATTGAGGTTATTATTATACAATACAATCTTCCATATTGTATCGAATGAGTTATATTTGACTGTGGATGTGCTATTTTTATACCATTCATGGGTTGTGGATAAAGTACTGACATTTCATATGCTAGTTTTAATACGAATGTTTATGTTATGTTTAAAAATTTTCATATGAGGAATGCATTGGACTTAGTAAGTGATGGATGGAGCCCACTATAGCTCCTCGATGCATCGATACGTCTCATGAGACAAACTAGTGTCTTGGCATGAGGCCTTGACGAAATCTTATTTGTAGTCTTGGCATGAGGCCTTGGATATGTGGTTATGATAGTCTGGTATTATGCATTTCGTCATTATGAAAGTGGTTATTAATATTTTCATGTGATTATTAGACTAGTAGAATATCCATTTGAATAAGTAAATGGAATTATTTTATTTTATCCTTTCCATATAATGCTGAAGTTCAAGTTTAAAAGGCTTTTGTTTTAGTTATACATTGCCTTAAATTTTTATGTTTATTTATGAAAGTTTCCGCTATATTGTGAACCAAACTAAGCATCTGAGCTCACCCCTTTAAATGTTTTTTTCCTAGGTTGTGAGGAAGTATTTTATGAATGACCTGCAAGGATAGTAAGAGGGGATATGAAGACAATATGTTGTTGTAGTTTTCACATATTGATGTAATTTAATCTTTATGAATATATCTAGTGTTTCCAAGGCTACTAAACTAATTGGTCTTTCAAGACTTGATCTTTCTTGTGATCATGACAATGTTATATAATAATGCACCGACTCTGGGTATATATGGTCATGGCATTACAACAATTTTTCATCATCCTTTGTTTTTTGAATCAATGACCCCAATTGAACAAAATCCCTTAGAAGAATATAAGATATCATGAAAAAATTATCCCGTTCATTACTTCCCAAATAATAAAGAATATTTTCCAATGAAATTATCCATTACTCTACTACAAAAGGATTTGTAGTCCTTCTGAATAATTGACATTGATGACACATGGAGGGGTATAAAATTGTTACACCACATTTTGGGACAATATGATGATACATAGAGAAAATTATTTAGTTCAAAACTAGATTCAAATGCCCAAATATAGTAATAATTTTCCCGTCTCTTACTCCAGCTTCATTATCCTTCCTAAATCCCGATACCAATTATATGAATTGATATATGTTCTGTTGTATCTACTAGGTTCCATTTATTAATAATTAGGAATATTATATTATATTATAACATTATGAGTAAAAATATATAATTTCAAAACAATTGAAAAACATAACATAAATTGTAAATATTGTATAAATAATAACAAAATCATATTCCTTGTTCCTTAGAAAATATTATAATGGTTCTCTGTTGGGTTAAGTTCCCTGATCATTGTTTTTAAAAATAAAGTTCTAAAGGTTTACAAAAAACATAATCTAATACTAACTGTTAATATCCTAATAATAGTAGATCGGGGTTGGTGGTTACATTATTACATTGGAACTCAATAAAAAAATAACATTACAAAGGTCTAAATAGTTTAATAGTCTTGGTAAACTAGAAACATACTTTAATCATACATTAAATTTTAAAAAAATAAAATAAAAAAATTATATTCATTCAGAAAAACATTTTATGTATTGTTTATCACTACATATTAATCAAAAAAACACATCCTGTTATCATGGAGAAAGGGATCACAAGAAAGGGGTGAGATCAGACTCTCAGTATGGGTATGCATATTCTGAATGATAAGGCATGAATAATATGGAATGAAATAAATGATAATAGAATAATTACAAATAAATAATAAAAAAATGTAAAACAAATCCCCATATATAAAAACTATTCAAATAATCACATCTAAATCAAAAAAATATTTCATAATGATGTAATTCTTAATATCAAACATCAAAAACATACCATCAATGCCTCATTCCAAGAGATAATTAACATACCATCGAGGCCTCATGATAAATAATAGTATATAAATATGTAGGGATTCATGAGAAACCCAATATATTATATATCATGGGACCTTCAGATGTTTCACGGTTCTATGTAATTCCAAGTCCCATCCATCTTATAATAAGTACAATGCATTCCTCATATTAAAGTGGTGAATCATAATCAGTGTTATCATTTATATTGAATAACTCCAATATGAAATTTTAATAATTTCCATTATAAAAATAATAATCATAAAACAACCATATTATTATGGATAACTCCACCATTATATTATATCCTTCATATAAGATTAAACAAAGTATTCTAACAGGGTTGAAAAAATTTAAAAAAAAATCACTAGAAAATTTCCTTAAAAAATATGAATTTTAATTTAAAATATAAATTATTTATAAAATATTAAATAGTAAATTTTCATTCAAAATGAAAATTTTAAATTTCAAATTATGCTTAAAATAATTGATCAGTCATAATGGTGGGAAATTATACTCATTCCATATATGTTAAAAAATCATTCACACTTATGTAAAAAGTTCAAAAATCACCTCTTTGAGAAAATGACAAGAATATTATATTTAATCTTATTTTTATAAATTAAATAATGCTTAAAAACAACTTTAAAATTTATTCTATATATTTAAATATATTATTGAAAATATTTTTCTAAAACATGGATAGGGAAAAAAACTTATTTCAACCGAAAAAGGAATGAAGTTGGATATTATTAAAGAAATTATCAATAATTTAAAGTATAAAAGTGAATAAATCATTATATTACCTTAAATTTTAAGAATAAATATATTATAATAAAATATATTTTTTATATTGTAGAAATATAAAATAATTCCCCCAACAGATACTTAAGAAAAAATAATCCCCAATAATGATGTGATAATGAAATAAACCCATATATTATGTTCAACTTCATTCATATGTGTCAAAATATCTTTTAAAATAAATAAATATATATTATAATTATATTAAATAACAAAAATAATAAGTTTAATACCACATATAACTTATTTTAAAATATTTTATCACATGTTTATTAACAATTTGTTATTAAAATTCGCATTTCGGGTAACAACTCCTTAGTTTTTTATGTTTGTTTTAGTTCAAAATCTTCAACATTTTTACTTTTATAAAGGATAAATCATAAAAAGTATATTAATTTTTTTATAAATATCATATATTTTTATTATATATCTATTTTTATTAATACATATATGGATGATATGGAAAAATGAATTACACAAGTCATGGATATGGTTGGTCGTACGACACATTAATGTTATTTTCAATTATAGATGGGTAAAATAAATTTTATTTTGGTAAGTAATCACCATTAAAATTCCTTTATTATATCATTTAAATAATATATATTCATATAATCCATCACAAATACCATCCATATAAAATATAACTAAAAAATGAATCCCATTATTTGATGGAGGTGATATTCCACACATACGCATGAGCGATGTTATCATTTTCCAATGGTTTGGATGGTACTAATGTAGCTATGATATTATAATAACAAAAGTATAAATTTTTCATCACTATCATATATAATAATTAAACCCATAAAAATTTCTATCTAAAAAATATGGTGATGAAAAATGAATTGTATCTTTTGTGAAGACAATATGTCATGGTTACGTACATGCAGTACATTCACTTAACATTTTACTGGAAAGAGGGTCGGTAATTGTTGTTTTATAGTCATGAAAAAAAATTGTATATTTAGTATATTTAGTTTATTATTTTATGATAAATACCACATATTTATAAGAGGTATCAGAAGAAGTAAAAAAAAGTAATCGGTTAAGGTGATTCCCTCTTCTTTTGAAATAATCAACAATATCTCTTATTAAAGACCCTAGGTTTGGTGTTTTGGGAATAATATAACTTATATAATTTATATAGGGATGTTTTTATGTCAATTTTTTTTGGGTTAGTTGATCCAGATGCCTCTATGTTGTGTCATGATGAGGAATGAAGGATGTCCTTTTATTAGTGGGGGGCAGAACACCCTTGGAATTTCTTAAATAAATAAAATATAACAGAGTAATTATCAAGGAAATTACTTGCAAGTGGATAAATAATCGATTTTGGGATAGTGTGATTTTTTAATCCCATTATTCAATATTATTTGGATTGATTTATGAGGTTTTTAAAAACAAATCATTTGGTTTAACCCCATAGTTATACAATTTTAGCTATACAAATGAAAACAATTCCACTCTTAATGATTTTCATTATGGTAACTATTGAGTCAAAAATAGACAAGAGATTATATTTAAGGCCATATCTTATCCTCGTTTCCTTTTTCATGATTTTAATGGTTTTTTAATAATTTAATTTAATTAAATTTTCATAATATATCATTATTATCAACATGACCCAATTCATTCAATTTGGTATAAAATTCATAAAGACAAATTTAAAAATGTATTATAATCCAATTAAAAAATAATAATAATTCATAATAGTCTATAAATATCATGTAAATAAATAAATTATTGAAATTATAGCTCTTTTATTATTTTTATGTTCATTTATATTATTATTCTGTTAATTGAAGAAATAATGTATTGACAATGCATAAGAATTTACATTAATTATATTATAATAAAAAATTGGATCAAATTTAAATTATGAATATAATTTAATAATAAAAAAATTACCCTAACTATTCATTCACTTCATTATTTTGTCTTTTGGTGAACACATAAGTGATATTTTCAACAAAAAGAGTGACATTTTTTTACTTTCATTGATTTAAATATTATATAGGCTATTTTCATGGGAATATATCCATTAAAATAAATAAATTTATAGCCTAATGTGAGAAGGGTCTAATTTCTGTCCCTATTTAATAATTACGATTATATATTATGTCTTTATATCATAATTTTAACATTGATTAACCCTATTTCCCCTTTATTGAGGTGATAAATTTAAATATAGTTACTATTCAATTTGATTAAAGATAATATGTGGTTATTTCAAAACTTTCAATCATCCAATTCCAAATACATAATCCAGTTTTTTATATTAAATACCTACATGTGGTTGAAATTAATTTTAACAATATTCATGATAAACGTGATGAAAACCCCTTTTAGAAACTTACATTTCAACTCTAAAATATGGTTTATTCATATACCTTGGATAGAAAAATATTGAATCATTATTATTACATTTTATTGAATAAATAATATATAAATTTAATTAAAAAAATACACTAATAGTGATTAATTTAATTTATTTAGATTAAAATTAATAGCATGCACAAAACATTATTTCAAAAAAAACATCATTTTTTGGACAAATGTTTTTATACCAAATTCAAATATATAATTGATTTACATGAATAAAACTGATAAATAAATAATTCTCAAGAAATAATTAAAATTTTAAATTATTTTAAAACAAAATAGAACTATGTAAATTTATGAAACAAAATTACAGATTTCAATAAAAATTTTAATTTTTTTCTACACACTAAAAAAAATATTTTACAAATAATAATTAAATTTCACACAAATAAAATTTTGATATTCTGATATGAGAAATAAAAAAAATATAAAAAAAATATTTATAGATCTTCCGAAAATTTATTCTATTATTTTCTCATAGGAAATTAATAAAACCTATTTTTAAATAAAACACATTTTTAATTCATATAATTACATTATTTTGATGTTAGTAATTATTTACTAAGAATTAATCAATTCATTTTTGGTCATTCTGTAATTTAAATATATCACAATTCAGTTAATACTAATCATATCAACCAATTCATTATCTTGGTGGTAGATAAATAATAATATTGTAATAGTATATTGTTTTTCAATTAGAATTTTTTTGTGTGTTGTTTACACTATCGAGCATAGTTTTCTTTTAAAATCATAGTATGTCAATTTGGTTATCTAATAACACGTTTAATCACACCCAATGATTCATCTTGATCTATTTACCAAAAAAAAATGTCTCACATGTTTATTAAACCCATCCATCAAACTGATTATGATCAAAAATAAAATTAAATGAGGGAATACAAATAATGAATGAAATGATTTAATTGATTCACCACCCCACCCAAAAATATACTTATTACCACATGTATAAACTCCTTTCTATTTTAGTCACATCAGTAGTATAAAATTGGTCCTGTATATGGTTCATGCCTAAGGTAATCCATAAGAAAATGTTAATTCAATGTAACCAGTTATAAAAATATTATAACAATGAAATCATGTCCCAAAATATGATAATAGAAATATTAAGAAATATAATTCTTTGGAAATAATATAACCTCCAAAAAATATGAAAAAGGATCACCCTTTGATTTTTTCTTGGAAATAAAACATAATAAATGTACAATAACCGTCATTATAACTCTACCAAATTTCATAAAACATTATAATAAATGATACATAAGTTAATATAGTTAAACCTTCCAATAGAATTTAGAAAATCATCATAAATAAACAAGGAATGGGATATTATGACCTAAATCCAAAATAAATGAAATGTGAATCCAAATCGATCAGCATTCTAAAATCACTCTTATATACCATTATGATATGATATCTATTTTATATCCCATAATTTTTTTAAAATACTTCATTAGAAGCTAAAATGTATTTAGATTCTCCCATTTAAAAAAAGTTTTTCTATTTTATAAATGATTCTAATTATTATTATTAATCCATAATCTATTATTTTTTATGATATTATATACTTACTAGTAACTAGACTTCTATAACAAAAGAACATGTCATACTTAGAATTATTATTTGGAAGAAATTATTAAAAACGACATTAATATTCCTGATGATGTTCTAAATATAAAAATGATATCATGAAATCAAACATCCCAAGGGAATTATAATAAAATATTCAATATCACATTGAAAGTATGTCATATATAATGTTATTAGCATTAAAAATATTATTCAAGTAATTAAGAATAAATACAGTGAACAATCATAATTCCTTGATATATATATATATATATATATATAATTTACACAATAAACTAATGATAATTAATTTTATTTTTTATTTACAACAAATTTTATATAATATGGGGATAATAGTATATTTTCAATTGTAAAATTTTCATCTATTATTTAGTAAGAATTTTGTAAAAATGATGGATAACATATTATAGAAGAATGGCTAGGGGAAAATTTGTCTTGTATCAGCTTGATTCCATTTAATGAGACCTCACATGAAAGGTAAAAAGTTCCATAATATTTCATCTATTCACAAAAACGAAACTATACACGAAAAAATATTTTAAATGATTCATTTAAATACAAATAAAAATCCAAGAAATAATATAAATTAAATGAATTTGTAATATGTAGCATCTCAACTAAAACTGTCAAGTTTGATCTAGAGTACCACATGGTCTCACGGGTTCCTCCTCATATGCAAGAGTCTTACAACTAACTATTTGGGTATCAAGTGGAACAATGGTTTTACTATATCCTCTTTCTGAGAGAGTTGGGTACAAACTAATTAAATATAATGATAAAAAATATAATAACATGATTAGATAATATAATTGTAGAAAATAATGATAATAAACCTAGTATATAAATAAAATCTCCCAAAAGTGTAATGATATCCTGAATAATTATAGAACATAATAAATAAAGGAACTATAGGTTCCTCCGTTGTTTGTCTCAGTCCAATCCACCTATGTGCTCCACCTATTCAACCATCCACCATAGGTCTGTTATCCTTGATTGAGGTTTTCTTGAAATCAACATGTTCATCAAAAATAGCATGTTGTGTGTGAGTATAAGACATGGTAGGACCACACCAGTGTATCCTTACCTGGTGATCTCATGTATAACTATTATATTCCATAATAACAATTAATGTGGGAATCAAAAACACTAATTCCAAAACCATGTGATAGTGCATGAACAATGATGCCACTAAACCACAACCATAACTAAATCTTCTCTATATTGGAACATGTATTTTGTGTTTCTAAGATTTCACAACTATCCAAAAGTCTTTTGGTGTGTATATTGGAAATCCATAAGGCATCGTGCGACTATCCTTGCTAGAATCCACAATGCATGTAATGACTTAATGTTTTTCAATAGAAATTCCCTTCTTATTAATATGTCATAAAATCAAATGAAACACGAAATAATTAACTAATAAGTGATAACTAACCTTTAAACATAATTTTTTCACTTCTATGTTTGGAATTTTGAAAATATTACATACACAGTTTCCATCTGTATGTTATTCCGAGTCTAATTAAAAAACATAATTTTTGGTGAATAGTAACAGGCCCTTATGAATAGTAACACACCCTTATGAATAGTGATATACCCTAATTAATAGTAACCTTACCTATGATAATATATAAATAATATTCAAGTTGATAGTATGATATACCTATATTTTAGAATAAGTAAATGAATGAATTAAAATGAGGTTTTGATCATAAATTATGATTTTAATTAAATAATTAAATAAAAATATTTAGAAAATTTTATTTGAAAAATGGAATTCTTTTTTTTATTCTACTCATCAAAAAATGTTTGGGGTTAATTTTTGGGATTTTTCTGAAATAATTGAATTTTTGATGAATAGTGAAATACCATAATTTACAAAATAAGCTAATTAAGAAAATTATAGAGTCATGCATGATGTTATGTTGATGTAATCCTAATGGGTTCATGTTCACATGAGAAAATTTGTATTCTTTGTCATGGAAGACTCACCATTCATTGACTTGTGGGGAAATAATAAACTAATGTATTTTATATTGAGAAATCCCCTCTCACCTCCACTATAAATACCACCATCCACACCCTCATTTTCTCTCACCTATCATGCTTCAATCCTTACCTTACATCTTCCCAAGAATCTTTTGTAGACCCTCCCCCATGTCCAATAGATTATGGTCTCATCAAAGGGACATTCCTAGGACCCTTAAGGAGGATCTCAAGAGGAGGATTCAAGAGGTAATTTCTCTCCCTCTTTCCCTTTAATTTCTTTTCCATTTCAAGTTCTTTTCATACTATCTACCCACCTCTATTCGTCCAAATGGTATGTAAACTCCATTATAATACATATAATTGAAGTTTATGGTACTAATGTGGTATTATAACATCCAACCCCCTTCTCCTCTTCTTTTTATTTTGTAAAAGAAAACATGGACCGTGAAGAGTTAATTTATCACCTTCAAGAACGACCTGTTTTCTTTTTCAATTTCTACCATCAGATCTGGTCATGATACATTTTTAATGGTTTAAATAGAATATCTTATATGTATTATTTCTTATTTAATAATTTAGAGCTGACTTATATACATATTACTAAATGAATAATCAAAACATGTTCGTTGTGGTCGAAAACCCGCCCAAATAAACCCGAACAATTAACATTTAATTTTATCTAATGATTCATCCACATGCTATATAATATAAATAATTATAAGATCATTTTAACTTATATAATATAATTAATAACATGAAATATATGTTATGGATGTTTATCCATGTTCTACAAAAACTTCCTTTTATGAATACAAGTAAACCGCTCAAGGAAACCATAAAAACTAACATTCCCGAAAAATCTTTTTAAACTCTATAACTCATCCCAAGGCCCATAAAATAACTCAATGAATCCATAATAAACCATATTAATGTAAAAATGGTTATTTAATTTTCAATTAATGAATTTAATGTGGTTATATAATAAATTAAAGTGAAGAAAGCGTTTAGATACAAGGTAAGGGGAAAATATCGAGCCCAACATTCATTCGGTGTGTTCTCCCTGTTTCACTCTATTTTTGGTATCGTTACTCCTTAGAAATAGTTTTTTCATAATTATCTTAACTTTTTTGGGATATAAATTTTTCCTACTGATGTTAATGAAAATAGATGTTTTCCAAAATAACTCTTCTTTCAAAAACACACCTTTTACTTCTCACTCATGGTCGATGGATGTCGTATCAAGTATGTTATTCCCACTTAATTTAGGGAAACCAATGTTTATGATTGTGTTATTATGAGATAAAACCCATTATTTTCCATGCGTTAGTTATTTTAATTTTTTTATATATGTTCATTGTGTCATGCATGATAAAGGATATGTTAAAATGCAACGGGTGTGCCCGGAATTATATAGCACAATATAAATGATTCAATATGACAGGCAAGCCCAGTATTATACAGCACTCAAATGCATTGGGTAAAGTAATTAATCCCACTAGTTATTTGAAATTATATATGAAAACAATGCTAGATTTTTTCACAAGAATGTGTGGTAGTTGACCCCTAAGAAATGATGTGTTATTATTATGTATTGCCAAATTGTATGTCTCTTATTAATGTTTCTTCTCATGTTCAGGATATTTTACTTATGTTATGATTATGCTAACCCCATGATATATTATTCTTCTCTATCCTCTTACTTATCTTTTATCTCACCGATTTTTATGTATATCCTTATGTGGGTACTTGTAATAATGAGAGGTCAGGTTCCAATAAGAAGCTAGAGAAGAAGGAATCAAATAAAGGTTTATGCTTGATATTGTAATTGTTTTGTACGGTCCTACTTTTCCCAAGACAGTAACCTTTGGATCCTATATCTGTAATACTATTAATTTGTTTATCATCAAAATGATGTAATATTAATTTAAGAAAATAATGGGTCTCTATAGTTGGTATCAGAGGCAAGGTTTAGTTAATTTGGGAATTAGGATTAGTGAACCCTAGAGAATACCTCTAGTATGAGACTAAGTACAAATATGCATACAAGAAGTTTTATATAGGGATCCCATATGTTAGGATTTTTGTATAAATTTCTCAAATGAGTAATTTATTCAAGACTAGTTGAATTATGTTTTGTTCTAACCATTTCTATTTTAGAAAATGGTGGGAACCAGGACAAAACAGACAAACAACTTATGTGATGGCCAATTCCACTATTACCCAAATGAAATACCCAATGATTTGGGAGGTGGAGTTAAAAACATCATGGTAATTCTTACCCATGTATCTAAGGTTAGGAAAAATAATCATAATAATGGGGAATGTCATCCTTCACCAAATAGGGAGAAACTAGCTATCAAATGTTTTATGAGGAAACAACCACTGATGTTTAGTGGATCTTACGATCCACTAGTTGCGGAATAGTGGGTCAACTCTACGGAGAAGATCTTTTTGGTGCTCCACTATTCCGAGAAAGAGAATGTGACTCTATCCATTTATCATCTAGATGGAGCCAATGATAAATGGTGGGATTTTGTTAAGAAAAATAAGCCAAGTGTAGAAATTGAAGATACAGAATGGAAAGACTTTAAGATAATGTTTCTAAACAAGTATTTCACAATAACTATTCACATGAAGATGGAGAGAGAATTCATAGAGCTCAAGAAAAAATGAGGAGAATCTGTCACAACCTATGAAGAAAATTTCACAAGTCCTGCAAGGTATCCTTCGGGTTTTGTTATCAACAAAGATAAAAAAATTGATAGAATCTTTAGTAGATTAAAACCACACCATCGAATGAATTTTGAGATTAGATACTTTGGGAGTAATGAAGAAGTTTTTCAGTGTGATCTCAATGTAGATACAGAGTTTGCACAATGGAACCATGGTTACATTGATATGAAATGAAAGATGGAGTTTCAGGACAGTGGATCTAATGACAAATATGGGAAGAAACTTCAATGACCCACATGCAAAAATGTGGAAAGTTGCGGAATGGGAACTACCTCCAAGGGACAGAGAAGTGCTTAAAGTGTGGGAGAGAAGGACACCATGCTCAATAGTGATGGAATGACATGAAAACGAATGAGAATGTGGTGGATAAAAGGAGGGAACCACCCATGGTTCAATATTACACATGTAGGGATCTATGGCACTATGCAAGCTAGTGCACTAAACCTCACGTTCTTGAGGGTAATCAATGTCAGCATCCACTGAATCCAAAAGAACAAGAGAAGGATTATGCCATCACTAATGTGGAAGTGGAGAAAGATAATGAAGTCATAAAAGATACACTTCCTATTCACTCAATAATAGAAAAACTCTTATTTGATTCTAGTTCTATGCATTCATTTATATCTTGCATGTTTTCAAGAAATATAGAATCAATGACCTGAAACCTTGAAGTTGAGATATCTGTAAAAACACCATGTGGTGAAATCATTTAAACCCATGTGTTTGAATCTTCTTCTGTTCGCATGTGTGGGAGGATTCTTCCAGATAATCTCATAATACTTCCCTTGGTGGAATTCGACATTGTAATGGGAATGGATTGGATCTCATTATATAGAGCTTATATGAACTATAGGGAAAAGGAAATATCTTTTCATATTATGAACCATCCCATGCTCCACTACTAATGCAAGGAAGGTCATGAACCTCCTTGTAAGAATACTTCAACTGTTTGGGTGTTGATTCCCTAGGAAGAACCATACCACTCCCAAATGGTTGGGTCAAAGGAAAGTGCCAACCTTGCAGAAATGCCCATAGTGGGTAAATACGGTGATTTATTTCCCAAAGAGTTACCCAGAATTCCCCCGGATCAGGAGGTAGAGTTCCCAATAGAACTCATACTCAGAGATACTCCTATCTCAATGTTTCCCTATAGTATGGCTCCTATAGAACTGGGGGAGTTAAAGAACCTACTGCAAGCGCATTTGGACAAATTGTTCATATGCCCTAGTGCATCACCTTGGGGTGTGCCAGTGCTCTTTGTGAAGAAGAAGGATGGAACAATGTGACTGTGTATCTATTATTGAGAACTCAACAAGATCACCATAAAGAACAAGTATCCTCTTCCAAATATTGATGACTTGTTCTCTCAGTTAAGATAAGCTCAATACTTCTCAAATGTGTTTCTTCATTCTGGATAACATCAGTTAAAGGTGATGAAAGAATGTATTCAAATGACTACCTTCCTTATAAGGTATGGTAACTATGAGTTTCTGGTGATGCACATTGGACATAATAATGCCGCTGAAATCTTTATGGATTTGATGGGTAATGTCTTTAGACATTACCTCAACAAATTTTGGGTAGTTTTTATAGATGATATTTTCATATACTCTAACAGAAAGTAGGAACATGAATAACATCTAATACTTTTTTTTGTGACATCAAAAAATAAGAATTTGTATGCCATGTTCAGAAAATGTGACTTTTCGATGAAGCAAGGAACTTTTGTGGGACTTTTGTTCACAAGTGAGGGAATTTCTATGGAACATTAAAAAATAAAGGGGATTGAGGAATGTCCCAGGCCCTCTAGTGTCATAGAAATCCATAGTTTTCATTGATTAGATGGGTACAACATAATTTTTTCGAGAAATTTTCAGGATTTTCAAGCCCGCTAACTATGTTAAAAAATAAAGCGGTAAAGTATTTATAGATGGAACAATGTAAGGGAAGCTTCAAGGAGCTAAAGAGAAGGATGATCACTGCACCAGTACTCACACTAGAAAAAAGTGGAGAAAGGTTTGTGATATACTGTGATGATTAAAAGAATGGATAGAGTTTTCCCTCATGAAAAATGATAATGTGATAGCCTATGCATCATGGCAGTTGAATATCCAGGAGAAGAACTACCGGATGCATGATATTCAGCTATCAGTCATGTTTTTTTTCCTTGAAAATCAGGAGGAACTACATCTATGACGAGAAGTGTGACATATACACCAACCACAAGAGCATAAAGTATATATTCACACAAAATGACCTCAACATGCGTCAATGGATATGGTTAGAGAAAATCAAATATTACAATTTCTCTATTCACTATCATCCTGGAAAGGAGAACAAGGTAGATGATGCTCTATGTAGAAAAGAACCTGCTACTCTATCCATGTTTCGGATTGAGAAAGTCCTTATATTCTTGGATATGCAAAGGATGGATTTAAGAATCATAAGGGCAGGGGATATATCCAACCTTTCCCAAAATATTGTGCAACCATCCATCCAAGAGATGATTAAGGAAGCACAAAGGGGTGATGTAGAGATACAAAAGAGAGTGAATGTAGTTAAGGAAAGGAAGTTGCAAGAGTTATATATCGATGATGATGGTGTGATTTGGTAGGAACGCGGCTTTGTGTTACTTCATCATTCAGGATAAAGAAGGACCCATTGGACAATGCACATAACTCAACATTCTCTATCCATATTGGGAGTATCAAGTTGTATTGTGATCTCCTAGAATAGTTTTGGTGGGATAACACAAAGAAGGAGATTGAAGAATATATCTCTAGGTTCTTGGTATGTCAGAAAGTTAATGTAGTGTGACAAAAGTCTAAAGGGTTGATTCAGCCATTGCCTATACCCATGTGGAAATGGGAAAATTTTACTATGGACTTTGTCATGGGTCTCCCAAAGACGTTGAAGTTAAAAAATGTGATATGGGTTGTGGTTTACCAACTCACCATGACTGCCTATTTTATCACTATTAGGGAAGAACACTCACTTTAACAACATACAAAGATATATGTAAGGGATGTGGTGAGACTGCATGGTGTTCCACTCTTGATTGTATCTGATCGTGACCCAAGGTTCATATATAAATTCTAGAGGAGTCTTCAACATGCTTAGAGTATTGAATTAAATTTCACCATGACCTATCACCCCCAAACTGATGGACAATCTGAAAGGACTATTCAGACTCTTAAAGATATTCTAAGATAATTCTCTCAATAATTCAAAGGTGGATGGGATTAGAATCTCACATTGGTTGAGTTATCATACAAAAATATCTTCCACTTAAGTATTCAGATGGCTCTATATAAAACTCTGTAGTGAAAGTGATATAGAACTCCAACTTGTTAGGATGAAGTTTGAGAAAGAAAGATACTTGGACCTAATCATATGAAGTAGTTGACAGAGGAGGTTCATGTCATCCAAAAACACATCAAAGAGGCTTAGAGTCGGAAAAAGAGCTACGCTGATAACCGTCAAAGGGACTTTGAGTTTAACGCTTGAGATAAAGTCTTCCTTTGTATATCACCATGGAATAGAGTCATGCAGCTTAGAAAGAAAGGGATGTTAAGCCCAAGGTACATTGTCCACATTGAGAACATTGACCGTATAGGAGCTGTGGCCTATCAGCATGCACTTCCACCTAATATGGCTCAAATTCATGATGTGTTTCAATTATTATTCTCAGGAAGTACATGCCTGATACCTTACATGTAATAAACTCAGAGGTGGTTCAGCTGGAAGATGATCTCTCCTATGAGGAGCATCCAGTAGAGATTCTGGACTGAAGTGATAGGTTTCTACACAATAAGACAACCCACCATGTCAATGTGATGTGGAGGAACCATAATTTTGATGAAGCTACTTGGGAACCAGAATTGGAAATGAAGGAGAAGTACCCTCACCTATTTGTGTAAAGTGAAATTTCATGGGGGATGTTTCATAAGGGGGGAATAATGTAACGGCCCAATGTTTTTCAATGGAAATTACCTACTTATAAATATTTCATTAAATCACATGAAAATGCAACATAATTAAATACTATGGACTAAGTGTCCTTCAAACATGCTTTTTTAACATAGGTGTTTGGAATTACGAATAATTTACATACACAGTTCCAATCAGTAAGTTATTAGGATTCCAATACGAAAAACATAATTTTTGGTGAATAGTAACATAACCTTATGAATTGTAATAAACCCATATTAATAGTAATATACCCTGATGAATAGTAACCTTAGCTATGATAATATATAAATTATATTCAAGTTGAATGTATGATATACCTACATATTAGAATATGTAAATGAATGTTTTAAAATTGGTTTTTGATAATAAATTATGATTTTAATTAAATATTAATGTAATAACATTTAAAAAATTATTTTTGAAAAATGGACATCATTTTTGTATTCTACACGTTGAAAAATGGTTGGTGTGAATTTTTGGGATTTTTCTGAAATACATGAATTTTTTATGAATAGTGAAATACCATAATTAACCAAATTAGCTAAATAAGATAATTATAGAGTCATTCATGATGTTCTGCTGATGTATACCCAATTTCTTCTGGTTCACAAGATATAATTACTATTCTTTTTCATTGAAGACTCATTATTCATTAACTTGTGGGGAAATAATAAACTAATAAATTTTATATTGAGAAATCCCCTCTCCCCTCCATTATAAATACCACCCTTCACATCCTCTTTTCCTCAAACCACTCAAGCCCCAAAAATTCTCTATCATTTTCCCAATAATCTTCCCTATCCCCTACCCCACGTCCAAGATCTTATTGTATAATCATAAGACCAATCATAGGTCCGTTAAGGAGGATCTCAAGACGAGGATTCAAGAGGTAATTTCTCTCCCTCCTTTCCTTTAATTTCCTTTCAATTTCAGGTTTTTTTTCTTATTATATACCAACCTATATTTTTCCATATGGTTCATTAACTCTTCTATAATACATATAATAGAATTTTAGGATACAAATGGGATATTATTCCATCCACCCCCTTCTCCTCTTCTTTTTATTTTATAAAAGAAAATGTTGTTTGTGAAGTGTAAATCTATCACCTTCGAGAATGACATGTCTTATTTTTAAATTTATACCATCAGATTTGGTCGTGAAACCATTTTTATAATTTAACCAGAATTTATTATATTTATTATTTCATATTTAATGTTCTGGAAATAATTTATGAACATGTTACTTAATGATTAATCAAAACAAGTTTGTTGTGGTCGAAAAACCACCCAAATTAACCGAAACAATCATCATTTAATTATAATCTAATGATTCATTCACATGGTATATAATATAATTCATTATAAGATAAATATATCTTCTATAATTTCATTAATAACACAAAATATATGTTCTGGATCTTTATCTATGTTCTACAAGAACTTCCATTTATGAATACTTGTGAACTGCTCTAGAAAACCATAAAAACAAACATTCCCGAACAATGTTTTTAAACTCTTTAACTCATCCAAAGGGCCATAAATTAATATAAAGAAACTATAATGAACCATATTAATTTATCCAAGGTTCTGGAATTGTCAATTAATGTATCTAATGTGGTTATACAACACATTAATATGAAGAAAGCGTTCAGATACAAGGTAATGGGAAAATCTCAAACACAACATTATTTCTTTATGTTCTCCCTATTTCACTCAATTTTTGGCATTTTTACTCCATAAAACTTAGTTTTTCATAATTATATAGCCTTTTCTAGGATGTAAATTTTTTCTATTGAAGTTTCTGAAAAACAAAATTTTTCCAAAAGAACACTTCTTTCAAAAACACCCCTTTTACTTCTCACTCAAGGTGGATTTCTATCGTATCAAGTATGTTATTCCAACATAATTTTGGGAACCCAATGTTAATGAATGTGTTATTATGTGATGAAAACTATTCATTTCCATGGGTTAGTAATGTTCATTTTTTGATATATTTTCATTATGGAATTCCTGTTAAATAATACTGTTACGATGCGACATGTGCGCCCAGAATTATATAGCGCAATATGAATGTTTCAATGTGACAGGTGTGTTTGGAATTATAGAACTCCAATGAATTTGGGAAAGTGATGTATCTCATGGGTTAAGTGAAATTATATGTGAAAAAGATTCTAGATTGTTTCACATGTATGTGTGGTAGTTAACCACTAAGACATGATGTTGTATTTTTTTTGCATTTCCACATTTCAAGTATCTTAATAATGTTTCCTCTCATATTGATGTTATTTTGACAATGTTATGATTATGATCACCCCATTATATATTGTTCTTATATATCATCTTAATTTTATTTTTTCTCATCCCTTTTGATGTATATCCTCAGGTGGCTACATGTACAAAGGAGAGGTCAGGTGCTAATAAGAATCTAGAGAAGAAGGAATTGAATAAATGTTTATTCTTGATGTTGTAATTATTTGGTTGGGTCCTAGTTTTCCCAACTAACTAAACCATTGGATCCATTATGTGTAATAATATTATGTTTTTTATATTTAAAATGATGTAATAGTAATTTAAGAAATGTTTGGGTTGCTATAATGATTCGGGTAATAGATTGAAATCATCAAGGCATCGAGTATCTGTAACGCATCATGAATCTCTAAGGCATCGGGTAAAAATAAAAAATACAAAAGGCATTGAGTGTTGTAATCTACTCAAAAATCCACAAGGAATCAAGTAGATACTAGTTTAGTAGGTTGTCATGAACTACCATGATCATTAACCCAACTCCATTTGCATACCCAGCAAGTAGTAATCTCACATCAACAGTCACCTATTATGGATACACATACCAATCATCAAATGGAAAACATGATAATTCATTAGATGCTAACAACCATAGAAAACATCATGATAAGTAGAGTATCATCACATATATCAGTATATAAATAATAAATCATCCTAGAATCATGTTAACACGTTATTTTCATGGAATCCAATCATACCATATCATGGAATCCACACACCCACATGTAATAATGAATCATTTATGAATAAAAATTTTCCAACACGATAGAGCTAATATTTACATTACTTTTAACAATTAATTGAATTATTTAAACCCCTAAAATTTAACTATTTTAGTTGAATTGCATTATTTTTATATTTTAGTGATGATTTTACGTTAAAAGTGAAAATTTCCCAATTTTTGAAATTTTAAAATTTTCAATGTCTTTTTTATTTTGATCATATAGTTAAGATTATTGATCCAAATAAACTTATATTTTTAGGATTTTTATATATATGGGTTGTGACTTTGTCAACTGGGAAATGCGTTTATTTGAACATCTTAGGGTCTTAATTAATTATTCATTTCAAAAATGTTTTTTGGAAGACATAATGGACCCCACCTAATTAAATGGGGAATAAATTCGTCTACGGGTGTCCAATAGAGATCCTTCCAACTGGAGATTAAATCAGACTCAATATCCCTCATGCATGTTGAGTTTCAAAGAGAATTATCTCAGCAAGGTATTTTTGAATAGGAAAATGTAGAGGAAGATGAAAGGTATCATCAGTAATAAAAAGTTATCCTTCATTATTAATATCTATATTTATCACCACAAAACCAAATGAATTACCCTAGTGGATATTAATATATGATGATGACTAAAAGGGATAAAAATTCTTTGATAGAGATTATAGAAAGAATAATTTCAACCTCTTTTTCTTTATATTATCAACTCCACATCTATTTGAATGGATAATTGTATTTAGTTAGTGGGATATACTAGAGAATATATTATATAGTAGAGGGGTATTCAATGATGTAATCAATCAATGAAGGGATAAATTATAGGTAGTGGTGGTTAGAAATATATGATGTCATTTAACCTTTTGATTTACTATTTTTCATTATTTACCCTTTCATTTGGAATTATCATGGAATATACTTTCTTGATTGATGTATCTCTATTTCATTATTGTTTTTATTTTCTAAAAAATTACTCTAGATTACAATTAATATTATGAATTTAATGTGGATACCAATATTGTTTAAATTTCATTGGTGGTTTCTAACCATTATAATGGATCAGTTTAATCTGTTTTTATTTCTCAGAGGACTTCGCTTAGTCAAATAAATTTTATAAGGGGATAAAGATCCATATTTTATGATTCAATATGGATTCAAGTTAATTTTGGGGTGTAATTTGGGGTCATGAAGTATATAGTAGAAAATGTTATTGGAAGACATTCCTAGTCCACGATAAAGATAGTGTCTGAGGATCGAATCTTTTCCACCACAAGCATTATTATTTTGTTTTATTCCACACCCCTTGCTTCTAATTTCAATTCTGTAACATAGCTTTTTAATTATAATCTTATTTTTATTAATTTAACATTGTTTAACTCAATTTAAATATCCGATTTTAGTTTTAATTTCAGGATAAAAATTAATAAAATTACATTTTGATATCATTGTTTTCAACCTCCTCACGAGATGACCCCATGGTCCCTATTATTGATTAATTTAATGAGGAAATTATTGACTTGGGTAATCTGACTAAAATCCTAGAGTCACAAGAAATAAAATATAACATTGAATCATTTGTAATATAATCCCAAACCCACACATCAAAGTTTCCATGTATTCTAATGCAGTCATGTGGGATCATTCCTCAACAATCGGCCTCCAAACAACAAGCCAACACATGGGGTTCAATATGTCTTGTAACACATTCTCAATTTATTAAGAATCATTCATTTAACTAAATGAGACTCAAGAATGAATAATTAAGATTCATTATTATTTATGAAAATACCTAATTTATTAGTAATTTTACCAATGTGGTTAACCACATAAATCAAGTCAATAAATGTGCATAAAAGCATAAGTGGAGAGAACACAATACCACCCACACAGACCCACTTGTGATCATAATCAAGAGAGCATATAAACATTTACCATATATAATATATAACATTGGAAACATGTTTATATAATACCCTAATCAGTAAAAACCAATCTACCATTGGTAAAATGGAAATTTGTGACAATGGTCGATGTCTGAGTTTAACTGCACCACTAAAACCCAAATTCTTTCAGAAAAAAAAAACTATATTTAAAATTCTACTCATCGAGATGAACCTAATGAAAAAAATGGAAGTCTTATATTATCAGTACTATAAATAATATAGAAGAGATATATTATGGTAGAAATAAATAAAATTAAAATAAAAAAAAATAATGTGTTTGAATCGAGAGGGAGGCATGCGATGGGAGAATAAACCACTTAAAACATTTCTCCCTTATGAGACTACCACAAGACCCTTTTATAATATATTTCATCTCTTTCATATACTATTATTTATTTTTTATTCAATCCATGTTTTGGACATATACCAAAAAAATCTGTAAGATTCCTGGCTGCTGCCTCATGAACCTCGCCATCAAATATTTATTTATTTTGTTTAATTTTTCTTAAAATGATTTCACCAACTAATAAATATATATTTACAACTATCCTTTTATATATACAAAAATATAAATACATACCCTCATATATATACACCCATATGTATATATATATATATAAAACCATACATAGGCCCCTCTATGCTAGGACCACATCTACTTATATTATCCATATAGGGATATAATTTCAACAAAACCACTCACCTTATTCCTTTATAAAATTTCTTGAAATTTTTACAAACCTAAACTCTTTGTTAGACTAATTCATAGGAATTAACTTTGGGATATATCACTAAATTAATCTCATATTAGTTTCCAATTCATAACAAAACAAATCATATTATACCGACTATGTGAACCAAGACTTATGATGCATTGATATTAGAACATTTTTATAAAAATTTATTATAGTACACACACAATCTTGATTTTTTTTAAAATTTATAGTGCCATTGGTAATAAGGAAATCTAAAAAATGGTAAATAGATAAACTACGTAATCTCCCACATAGTCCTTAATATATTGAACCCTTCTTAAATATATCCTAGAAAATAATTTTATTCATCAATAAGGGAAAGGAAAAATGAGAATGGTTGAGATAATTTTATTAGTGAGGGTAATCATGGGATATACATAATCATAATGTGATTATAAGGTGTAGAGAACATGATCCTGAATTTTTAAAACCATTCACTTCATATTAAATATCGTAATTTTGACATATTGAATAATGATTGGAATTTTATAAGACATGAATCTCAATATAATCAAATAATATGTGAAATGAGAGTGTAACATTGGCATAAGGCATTGAATTTTAAAATAAACATTAGAATTGAAAATAATTTCCATCATAGGAATAGATCACTAACAAGGATATCCTTTTGAAATTAGTTTACTCCCCAAATCAGCAAAGGAATCAAGTATCACATTTAATAACATCATTGTGGGTAATGTATCTAATAGAAATGGGTTCACTCCACATTCTAATGATATTTATACCTTGAGATATAAATCACTACCCAATACATTAGTGGGAGATATTGGTCCCACTAATATCATAATGAAGCCCATATTTTGTTGTGACACAATATCATAAAACATTCATCATATCATAACCCATAAAATGAAATGGGTTAAAAAAATCACCATAAAAAAACCAATGGAAAAGATATATGATTCATAATCATTTAATCATTTTCTCATTGCATAACCCATGGGAAAAAGTGGGATAAATAAGACTTTTATCATTATATAACCCATGTAATAATAATATGATACATAAAAATATTATCAAAAAACCACTCAATGATTGAAAAATAATGGTATCCTTGCTTTATATTCTTAATAAGTCATCTGTAACATCAACCGATTCCATTTTATATTTAAAATGGGTTTGAACGATCAATTATACCAATTATCGAGGATAATAACCTTGACATGTTTAAAAATACTTATAAAACATAAAACATTTTGGAAAAACTTTTATTTTATAGTAACCTTGAAAACATATAAATTAAGTGTAAAGACCCATAAAATTCAAGAGAATTTTTTTTTCTTAATTTTCTTTGGAATTTTACAAGAACGCAGTTTCTGACGGCACCTGATTCCGAGGCCCGGTGTGCCCGAAATCATTTTCTGAAGTTTAGCTTGGGTAGGTTCAGTGAATGAATGAGCGGGTTTTCCAAACTTTTGAACCAGTGCTTGGAATAGAATTCTGAGGGAACCGATGGAATCACAGCGCCGATATTTTCTTAGAAACGCCTTTTCTAGAGTTTTGTTTTCTTGGGTGTGATTTTTAATTTTTTTGGGGTTTAGATAAGAAATAAAATAAAAGTTGTGCGACACTTTATTTTATTTTACTTAAAACCACTTAAGCTAGGTTAAGCGGATAAGGTGAAACCCACGATATCCTACCCACTTGGTAGGATATTTTTGAGGAGGGGCCCACACGAGCCCCGCCGTTTCTTCCGCTCTAAGTAACGCACCCGCAAAAACCTCTTTTAAATAAAGTCAACCTGTGCGTTTACTTAATTTCTAAACACCCCAATTAATTGGGCAGTTAAGTCATTTGAATTAATTCATCGAATTAATGGTTCGTTTCTTAAATTTGAATTTCTAATTGTTGGAATGGGAATAAAATAAAACAAACACTTGTTTTTCTTGAGGGTGGCTTGTTGAGAGGATTTGGGGAAACTCTGAAGATTGAAGATCTTCATCCTCCTTTGCGAAGAATGCGAAGAACGCGAAGAACGCATCGTCGCCGACGAAGAACACCGACCTCCGACGAAGGGCGAAGAAGAGCACCGAACCCTCGGAGATCGACGACGCGACGCCGTGTACCGCAACGCCGAAAATCCTTCTCTTCCGTGAGGATCCTCTTCTTCCGCGATGGTTAATTCCGTGATGAACTCTCGTTCGACGACAACGTGAGGTAGGGATTTGTGTTTGAGAATAATTATATTCCATTGTTTCTTTCATTCTAAACAAAACAAATAACACGAATCAACTTATTACCTAGTTGATCCGCGGACGTTTTCCTTGCGGGTTGGAAATATTATGTTGCAGGAAGTTGTGGGGGATTTTCTTTATTATTTTTGATAGTGATCTCATCTGTCACCATAATCGGTTTCATTTTTTCGGGCCGCCGGTTATCATACTAACAGGAGGAGGTCAGACTGCACGAACACGACCGACCCTCCTCCCCCCTTGTTGTTTGAATTTGTTGCGACATGAGAAAGGAAGCGCGGTGCTGTTGCACCAAATAGAAATGAGAAACAACGTAGCGAAGAAGTTTGCTACCACCGCGTCGCGCCGTTGAGGCCGAACGAAACTGCGGGCGGAGTCGGGGTCGCGAAGGCGATTCGAAGACCCCACAGTTTGTTGTCGAAGTGCGGATTGACGAACGATGGTGAGCGGATTAGAGGGCGATGAAAAAGCAGGCCGAACGGGTGATGTGAGATCCTCACAGTGAAGGACGGGCCCCGGGAGGGCCTTTGGCGAAGACGACACGCTTTTCCGACCACTGGAACTCGTCCGGTGGTCCGCAGAGCGGCCCGCAGGTGCACCTTGTCGGCACGGCAGCGCCGGCGGCAGGGGGCGACGACACCCGGCGCACCGCCAAGAGGAGCCGCCTCAATTGAAGGCGTGGAGGAAGGTCGCAGTCCCACGACCCCGCAGGACTAGAGGGAGCAGGACGCGGAAACCAGCCGCGTCCGCCGGCAAGGGCAGCCCCATGTCGGGCCGCAGGCTCTCCACGCGGGGGCAGCGCGGCCCTCGCTTCGCTCGGCCGTAACGGCTGAGCCGACCCACTGGCCACGAGGCCAGCGCCAGCCGGGTCGCGCCCAGGCCGGGTCAAGCCGCGCCGCTCGGGCTATGTCGCGCCATCCGGGTCGGGTCGACCTAGTTCGGGCCGACCCAGGGGGGTTGGGCCAGGTCGGTCCGGGCCCAGACCCCCCGTTTTCAGACCTCTTTGGTCTTTCGCCCATAACATAGGATATGGACCTCCGATCGATGCACCGTCAATTGAGATGAGATCCTTGGATCGATACGGTCATTTCAGTATTTTACACTCAAGGTTTCAGAGAACTTTGGGTTCGGCAGGGTTGGTTCGGGTATTAAACCAACCGGGCCCTTGGAGCGGAAATGCTTATATCTTGACTTCCGGACGTCGGATTGACGTGCAGTCGACTTTGTTGGTTTCCTATTGTTGAGAAGGAACTTTTGGCGTACTACTCCCGAGGTTTGGATGCAGTTGGAGTATGTCCTAGTTGGATTGTACCTGAAATCCAACCGGGCCCCTGGAACGGAAAAGATGATATCTTTCAGACCGGACGTCCGTTTGACGAACCGTCAGTGGCGTTGGTGATCAATTTTAGAAACGGTCCCTATGGGTATACCCTATGAGATTTCAGGGTACAGTTGAGATATGGCCGGGTTGGTTCTCACACGAAATCAACCGGGCCCCTGGGACGAAAAGGCTAATAACTCACAGACCCGGCGTCCGATTGACGCACCGTCTATTGCATTGAGACTCCTATGGCGAGGTGGTCCTATGAGATACTTCTTCGTGGGGCTTGTGATAATTGGAGTATCTACTAGTAGCTCGTGGAGCGGACCCTCCCGGAGACGAGCGTACGGAGTACGAAGACGAGCGTACGGAGTACGGAGACCGTGTAGCTAGCTGTGACCTGATGACTGCTTGTCTGATTCGATTCAGAGTGACTGGAATAGCCCAGTGGGGAGCACTACTTTGTGAGGTGGCAGACCCATGGCGGAGGAGCACTACTGTGTGAGGTGGGAGAGCCGTGAAACTCAACAGGAGGAGTACCTTTGTAGGCTATGAGGGGGAGCACTACTGTGTGAGGTGGCAGACCCATGGCGGAGGATCACTACTGTGTGAGGTTGAAGACCTGCAGTACTCGACAGGAGGAGTACCTCAGCAGTCATAGGTTGGTGAGAAGTACCTCGGAGACGTGATAGGATCACTGTACTCCCAGAGAAGGAGTTCTTATGCAGTTACGGTTTCGATAATGAAAATCCTGGTTTCAGCTGAATCTTTGACCTTTGTGTTTAACTCATGATTGAGAAGGATCACTTGATAACTTAGGTATATGTATGGGAAAATACCTGGGTAGTTGTTATCTGATGATTTCATAACCTTGTGTTTCCTCATGATGGAGATGGGTTACTTGATAACTTAGGTATATGTCTGGGTATATATCTAAGTAGAGGTTATCTGTTGAGATATTCTTTGAGGTTACCCTTGTTGGTTTTAGTGAGATCTTGAGGGTCTCGAGGTCCCGAATGAGTATCGTTATACTCACCCCTGCACGGGCTATGCCCACACCTCATTGTGTTGGTTGTAGATGATGGGCAGTGCTGATGGGGGTTGAGTGTTCGAGGACTGGATGGTACCCGGAGGTGGACCAGCCGACGAGTCAGTATCCGGAGGTAGACTTCATGGCGAGATGACACTTGGAGGGGGTTGACGTGCGAGAGCATTGAGGAGCTGCGCTATCTGTACCTACCCTTCAGGTAGGATCCGTGGTGGACGATCCAGGAGATACGCTATCTGTACCTACCCTTCAGGTAGGATCCTAGGAGGACGACCCAGGAGCTACTTCCTTTCTTCCAGCTGTTTGTCTTCTTCTGTTGTACTTTTGTTCAGTTGTAGCTGTATTTCCAGTTGGGTTTGTATTCTGGCCCATTTATTTTCATCACTTTCTTTTGTACTTAGTGATTTACTTCTGCTTGTACTCTGTGGTGTTTTATTTACTTTTATAAAGGCAATTCCTTCCCAGTTATCGGGATTTATGCCTTTGGTGCTAGTCACCAGCGCCTGGCCTATGGAAGGCGTGCTTGGGGTAGTCACGACTGGGGCCCCGAGGACGGGTCGTGACAAATTGGTATCAGAGGAGTCGGTTCTACCGCAGAACGTATAACTCTGATGTTTTTCTTTCTATGAAGCAATAGTGTTAAGGGTACCGAGTGTGGTTTTCAGTTCAGGGAGTATAGTGTTGGTGCGGGCGGCCGACGTATCCATACACCAGGACCCTAAAAACTGATTTCCGACTTTCTGCATGAAAATACATATTGTGTGTGTGTTTCCAGAAGTATTAAAAAGTCAGCTCAAACCAGGTTAGCTTACCAGGTATAAATTGTTTTACCATGTCACGTTGATTATTTCAGGATTCCTTTCAACGAACGACCAGCTAGAGCACAGAGGGATGTGCGTACTGACAGCCTGTCGAGCGATGAAGCTTCGGTACAGGGCCCTCTTGCAGTCGAGGCACCAGCGGAGGCACCATCAGTACTACCATACGTTGGGCCACCGATTCCACCAGCCCTAGCAGTAGGTGATGCATGCCACTTGGGTGCGCTGGATGAGTTCCAGCGCCAGAGGCCACCCACGTTCCGGGGAGAGACGGACCTGCAGGTAGTTGAGGATTGGCTGGAGGCAGTGGTGAGAGTCTTCAGGCTAGTGGGGACGCCTGCAGACTTCATGGTGATCTTTTCTGCCAGCCTCCTTTAGGCAGTAGCAGGCAGGTGGTGGAGCCTCTTGTTCCAGTTTTGCGACGGGATGACATACACATGGGAAGACTTCGAGACCTTTTTTAGGGTGGTGTTTGTCCCAGTAGCTCAACTCCCCGAGCGTGTTCAGGAGCTGCTGTCTTTGCCACAAGATTTTCGATCAGTAGCCGAGTCATCTATGGGCAGTAGACAGATGATGTAGAGGTCCAAGAGGACCAGAGCCAGCCGTACGAGGAGCAGGAAATGTTATGAATGCGGCGGGAAGGGTCACCTGGCACGTGACTGTCTGACTCCTCATATAGTTGATCCGCAGGCTTTGGAGGAGCCACCGAGGCAGAAGCAGCGGTGGGTGCTTGAACAACAGCCGAGCAGTGAACAAGGCAGTAGAGCTCCGGGAGCAGGTGGACAGGAACGGAACTAGTGGATACGTCCCTTGTACTTCTAGTTCCATGTTGTTGTTGGATTCGTGTCTTTGTACTATGAGCTGCAATAATAAAAAGACACTAATCATTGTGATGTTTGCTTCATGTCTTTTTGATCGGTTGATACTGAGTGGTCCTGGTTAAAAATATTGACTTGACACTCACTTTCGAGATTTCTACTAGAGGAGACCCGGTGAGCTCACACTGATTCCGATAGTGTGACTCGACCCTTGGAGGCGAGAGTGACAGTTGGATATCTTGGTAGTTACTTCGAGGCCTTATGACGTCATTCATGGCATGAATGCATCATTCATGTCAGGATTGACTGTATTAGGCAATGGGCGTGGTTCATCCAGGGAATGAGACCATGTTTCTCTTATCAGCAAAGGAGAAATTTTAGCAGCTCTTTCTGATCATAGGAAAAGAAGGTGCAGATCATCCAGGAGCGGATGAAGACTGCAAAGTGTAGTAAGAAACATGAAACTTGCACCAGTCATAGAGACTCAGGCATGTTAAATGTTTCATGAAGTGGAAGCTTTAAGGAGAGATTAGTCTGCGAATTAGCAGATGTGGAGGCAGAGCTAGGGGAGCAGCATGAGGTGGTGTACGTTTTAACATGCTACAACCACCTGCCTTAGTTGTCCCCACCAGGCTCAGGGAGCTGGAGGGCAGGGGAAGAGGGTAGCTGCGTGCGGTCAGGGAGAGTGACCTGATCGCTCTAAGAATGATTTGAGGGACAGTCTGTGTCCACTACTAGCTGTCATAGTAACAGACGTTGATACGAATCATTCCTTCCTTCCACGAATCTTGTCCCAGACCTAGAGTTTCTCGTAAGATGTAGACTTGACCCTCACGTTTGGAGATACCTTGGGATAAAACTCGATAATCACACATATGCCGATAGTGTGATCAGACCCTCGAGGTGAGAGTTTCGGTAGGAATCTCCTGGTGGCAGTGTTGAGCCCTTACGACTTTGGTTTGAGTATGGATAGGGAAAACACAGTTCATACACAAATTGACGATATTAGGCAAGAAGGTTGTGGTTTAATTACGACGTCGGGAGGGGTTTTCCTTGGTCGGTGATTAGGAAACCCCAGGCAGCACAGGAGGGTGCGACTGATCACTCTTGAGTCGTTCAACCATACCCTCGTGGCAACAGTCATTTTGAGTTCCAGTTTTAACAGGAATTGGAGACCTCTAGAGTTCGAGGATGACGATCACGTCCTTATACGGGTCTCACCTCGATGAGGTTTACAGAGATGTGGCCAAGGTGGCAAGTTATCTCTGAGGTTCAGCGAACCATCTTAGGTCCTCAGCTGGGCAGGCGAAGTGGTTTACCGCTTGACCCATCCACCTCAGTTGCACCAGGTGCACGAAGACTTCCACGTATCCCAACTGAGGAGATATGAGCACGACCCTTCACATATCATCGACCATGAGTAGATGGACATTGGCGATGTGGTGACTTTTGCGGGGTTCTAGTAGGAGTTGAGGATCGACAAAGTGGATCCTACGAGGACGGTCGATTCCTCGGGTGTACTTTCTTTGGAAGCACGGGAACCTCCAGGTGAGAACATAGGAGCGGAAGGCTCATATGAATGCTCAGTACCACTTATGTAACCCTAGTTTGTGTTAAAGCTTTACGAGGACGTAAATCCCTAAGGTGGGAGTAATTTAAAGACCCATAAAAATCAAGGAATTTTTTTTCTTAATTTTCTTTGGAATTTTACAAGAACGTTGTTTCTGACGACACCCGATTCTGAGGCCCGGTGTGCCCGGAATCATTTTCCGAAGTTTATCTCGGGTACGTTCAGTGAACGAACGAGCGTTTTTTCCTAACTTTTGAACCGGTGCTCGGAATCAAATTCCGAGGGCACCGATGGAATCGTAGCGCGAGTATTTTCTTAGAAACGCCTTTTCCGGAGTTTCATTTTCTCGAGTGTGATTTTTAATTTTTTTTGCGGTTATGTTAAGAAATAAAATAAAAGTGGTGCGACACTTTATTTTATTTCACTTAAAGCCACTTAAGCCAGGTTAAGCGGATAAGGTGGAACCCACGATATCCTACCCACGTGGTAGGATATTTGTGAGGAGGGACCCGCACTAGCCCCACCGTTTCTTCCCCTCTAAGTAACACACACGTGAAAACCTCTTTTAAATAATGTCAACCGGTGTGTTTACTTAATTTCTAAATGCCCCTATTAATTGGGCAGTTAAGTCGTTAGAATTAATTCATCGAATTAATGGTTCGTTTCATAACATTGAATTTCTAATTATTGGAATGGGAATAAAATAAGACCAACACTTGTTTTTCTTGAGGGTGGCTTGTTGAGAGGATTTTGAGAAACTATAAAGCTTGAAGATCTTCATCCTCCTTCGCGAAGAACGCGAAGAACGCATCATCGCCGACGAAGAATGCCAACCTCCGACGAAGGGCGACGAAGAGCACCAAACCCTCAGAGATCGACGACGCGACGTCGTGTACCGCGACGCCGTCAATCCTTCTCTTCCGCGATGATCCTCTTATTCTGTGACAGTTAATTCCGCGACGAACTCTCATTCGACGACAACGTGAGGTAGGGATTTGTGTTTGAGAATAATTATATTCCCTTGTTTCTTTCATTCTAATGAAAAAAAAAGAACACAGATCAACTTATTACCTAGTTGATCCGTGAAAGTTTTCCTTGCGGGTTGGGAATATTATATTGCAGGAAGTTGTGGGGATTTTATTAATTATTGTTGATAGTGATCTCATCTGTTGCCTTAATCAGTTTCATTTTTTTTTCGGCCACCTGTAATCATACAAACGGGAGGAGGTCGGACCACATGAACACGACCGACCCTCCTACCCCCATTGTTGTTTGAATTTCTCACTTCATGAGAAAGGAAGCGCGGTGCTCCTGCACCGCGCGGAAATGAGAAAGAACGCGGCGAAGAAGCGTGGCGCCGTTGAGGCCGAACGAAACCGTAGTCGGAGTCGGGATCTCGGATACAATTCGAAGACCCCGTAGTTTTTTGTCGAAGTGCGGATCGACAGACGATGGTGAGCGGCTTGGAGGGCGATGACAAATAGGCCGCACGGGTGATGTGAGGTCCTCGAAGTGAAGGATGGGCAACGGGAGGGCCTTTTGAGAAGACGACACGCTTTTCCGACCACCGAAACTTGTTCGGTGGTCTGCGGAGCGGCCTGCCGGCACGCCCCACCGGCACGGCGGCAGGTGGTGGCGGCGCCCGGCGCGCCGCGGCGGCAGGTCGGGGTCCCGCAACCACGCGGGACTAGAGGGAGCGGGACGAGGCAACTGACCGCGTTCGCCGGCAACGGCGGCCCCACGCAGGGCCGCAGGCTCTCCACGCGGGGGCAGCACGCCCCCCGCTTTGCTCGGCCATAACGGCCGACCCGACCCACTGGCCACCCGACCAGCGCCAGCTGGGTCACGCCCAGGTCGGGCCCAGTCGCGCCATCCAGGTCAGACTCGGGTCGGGTTGACCCGCATCGGGGCCGACCCAGGGGGTTGGGTCGGGTCGGTCCGGGCCCAGACCCCCCGTTTTCGGACCTCTTCGGTCTTTCACCCATAACATTGGCTACGAACCTCCGATCAATGCACCGTCAGTTGTGATGCGATCCTTGGATCGAGACGGTTGTTTTGGTATTTTACACTCAAGGTTTCGGAGCACTTTGGGTTCGGACGGGTTGGTTCGGATACGAAACCAACCGAGCCCTTGGAGCAGAAACACTTATATCTTGAGTTCCGGACGTCCGATTGACGTGTCGTCGACTTTGTTGGTTTCCTTTTGATGAGACAAAACTTTTGGCATACTCCGGCCGAGGTTTGGATGCAGTTGGAGTATGGCTAGTTGGATTGTACCCGAAACCCAACCAGGACCATGGAACGGAAAAGCTCATATCTTTCAGACCGGACATCCGTTTGAAGAACTGTCAGTGGCGTTGGTGATCACGTTGAGAAACGGTATCTATGGGTATACCATATGAGAGTTAGGGATACAGTTGAGATACGGCCGGGTTGGTTCGCAAACGAAACCAACCGGGCCCTTGGGACGAAAAGGCTAATAACTCACAGACCGGGCGTCCGATTGATAGGCCGTCTATTGCGTTGAGACCCCTATGGAGAGGCGGTACTTTGAGATACTTCTTTGTGGGACTTATGATACTTGGAGTATCGACTAGTATCTCGTGCAGCGGACCCTCCCAGAGACGAGCATACGGAGTACGATGACCGTGTAACTGGATGTGACCTGATGACTGCTTGTACGATTCGATTCGGAGTGACTAGTATATCCCAGTGGGGAGGACTACATTGTGAGGTGGCAGAACCATGGCGGAGGAGCACTACGGTGTGAGGTGGCAGACCCGCGGTACTCGACAGAAGGAGTACCTCTGTAGGCTATGAGGGGGAGCACTACTGTGTGAGGTGGCAGACCCATGGCGGAGGAGCACTACTGTGTGAGGTGGTAGACCCGCAGTACTCGACAGGAGGAGTACCTCAGCAGTCATAGGTTGGTGAGCAGTACCTCAGAGACGTGACATGATCACTGTACTCCCAGAGATAGAGCTCTTCAGTAGTTACGGTTTCGATAATGAAAATCTTGGTTTGAGCTGAATCTTTGACCTTTGTGTTTACCTCATGATTGAGAATGGTCACTTGATAACTTAGGTATATGTATAGTAATATAGCTGGGTAGTGGTTATTTGATGATTTCATAACCTTGTGTTTCTCATGATTGAGATGGGTTACTTGATAACTTAGGTATATGTATGGGAATATACATATGTAGAGGTTATCTGTTGAGATCTTCTTTGTGGTTTTCATAGTTGGTTTTAGTGAGACCTTGAGGTTCTCGGGGTCCCTACCGAGTATTGTTATACTCACCCCTGCATGGGCTACGCCCGCACCTCGTTGTGTTGGTTGAAGATGAAGGGAAGTGCTGACGGAGGCTGAGTGTTCATGGACTGGATGGTACCCAGAGGTGGACCACCCGACGAGTCAGTATCCGGAGGTGGAGTTCACAGCGAGACGACACTCAGAGGGGGTTGACGGGCAAGAGAATTGAGGAGCTGCGATATCTGTACTTACCCTTCAGGTAGGATCTGTGGTGGATGATCCAGGTGCTGCGCTATCTGTACCTACCCTTCAGGTAGGATCCGTGGTGGACGATCTAGGAGCTGCACTATTTGTACCTACCCTTCAGGTAGGATCCGAGGAGGACGACCCAGGAGCTGCTTCCTTTCTTCCAGCTGTTTTTCTTCTTCTATTGTACTTTTGTTTAGTTTTAGCTGTATTTCCAGTTGGGTTTGTATTCTAACCCATTTACTTTTCAGCACGTTCTTTTGTACTTAGTTTTTTACTTCCGCTTGTACTCTGTGGTGTTTTATTTACTTTTATAAAGGGAATGCCTTCCAATTTATCGGGATTTACGCCTTTGGTGCTAGTCTCCAGCCCGTGGCCTATGGAAGGTGGGCTTGGGGTAGTCACAACACGGGCCCCGAGGACGGGTCATGATATGAAGCTTCAAAATAAACAATGATTGTGATAATGGTATGGTTTGGGCATGTTGTACATGGGATATAATATTCAAATCACATTTCAGTAAAATCCAATGAAGAGTTATTTGAAAAAAAACATTAATATTACATAAATATTATTTATCATGTGTTAAACATGTGTAAAGATTTATCTTTAAAATAATAATATAATATTAAAGCATTTTAAAGAATATTTTTGTAAAACATTGTTTTGGAAGGAAATATGAATTCTGACCAAAGAGAGAAATAATGTTCGATTTTGTAAAAAAAAATTCCATAATTATATTAATAATTAATGTTTGAAAAACTAAAACTATTAATAACTTTAATAAAAAATGGAAAATAAATTTTTTGAGTTTCTTTAGAGGTGGATCACAATATTTTATCATCATAAATATTATCATAAAAAATCCAGAAAGATGATGACAATTTAACATATAATTTTTTACTAATTTGGAACTGTGAAACATAATAACCATGAAGGAAAAAAATTAAATTAAAAATATAATATAAAGATATAAACAAATTCATTATATTTAATGTCTAATAGTTTTTATATATACCTTTTAATGGAAGATAGGTGCATAAAACAACACATGTATCAAAGAATGAAAATTGAGACCAATGTCCTTTACCGCTTTTGTAAAATTTTGAATCATAATACACAATAATGAATAACATAAAACGAAACTCTAGATATAATTAGAATAACATTATTCATGGTATACCCTAAAAAATGGGCAGCATACACCACACAAAATAAACAAACGGTGAATTTTCAAATGTCTCTTATAAATATAAGGGAGACAATATTACTATTACCATAAGTCTTGAATTCTTTCTTACAAGTTCGAAAGTCTTATAAAATAAATATATTTTTAATATTAACAAATTATATATATATATATCATACCATATACGACTTACTGGTGACCCTATATTACTCGTTTATTAACAATTACGTGATAAAGGCATGTTTCGTGTAATAACTGCATTGTTTTTTATATATATATTGATTTCTTATTTTAGTTAATATTACGTTGATCATGTATAAATCCGATAATTAATTTTAAAAAAAATATAAATATAATATATATTCATTATATATTTATTAAGAGTGATTCATAAATGCTAGATACTGAAAATGAAATACACTATTCATGGAAGTGATTGTTCGTACATACTCGTGAACATTGATTCCATTTTCATGAAGGAAAGATATAAATAATGATAAATAATATTATAAAAGTAAATAATATCTTTTATTACATATATATCACCTATTTCCATTAAAACAGTCCTTATTATTTTCCACGTAATGTTTGAATGATTCACAACACTTCAAAGGGCGGTAGTCCGCTATACACATGAATGGGGTAATTGTATTCCCCTGGAATGGAATGTAAAAATTTCATGTGATATTATTATTCCATAATAATAATAATATCATAAATATAAAATCTAATCATTTAATGCATCATTATAATAACTAGTGAACAATGGTAATGTAAAATTGAATCACATCGGTCTGAGAGGTGGTAGTGTATCACACACCTGAACGATGAATTTGTATCCCATTTTATGGAAGAGAATATGGTTTTATGAAATTAAAATAATATAAAAACATATACAAATATTTAATATATTTAGTAAAAAATATCATTATGTTTGAATTAGAATTTAAGTAGTAAAATGACCAAATTAAATAAAATTTTTTTATGAAGAACGTCACCTCCTCCTCAGGTAACCTCCATTCTTTTTTCACAAAAAGACATTCTAGGTTGGATTTATTAAAAAAATAATGATTATAGTAATATATTACGGATGTTGGTAATTTATTTGGATAGTTATATGGTTTACCAAAATGGTTTTATGAAGTGATGAAGATATGAGAGTTGTTCGCCATTTATAAGATATGTGAGTGACATAGTTGTAGTTTTTTTTAAATAAAATGACATAACCACATTTTTTACATGAAAAATGCTCCAAAATATGACATTATATATAATTAAATATTATATGGTATAAATATTTCCATGCAATATATTGTTTAATAAATTTTAGTAATTGTAACTCTTATGGGCTTAGTTTAACCCATGATAAACCCATTTTTACCTTAACTACAGTATTTTATTTTATATTTTAACTATTCATTGTAATAAAAAATTAAATTAAAAATATTATAAAATATAAATTATGTTTATTCCAAATATGTAATCTATTTTTTCATCTTCCTTTTAAATAAGTTGAAAACTAGAATATAAAATTAATCTCGCGTATGGGATAAGAAAGTAGGTTTTCAAAGGGAAAAATATCAAAATGTTGAAATGTGTTTAAATCCAAATTTAAAATAAAATATATTAAATTGATTAAAATCGAAATAATAGATATGTAATTGAACTAATTTTACTTTTAGAACCATTTTAATGGAATCTAATATTTTAAACTATTTAACATAAAATAACGTTTTCAATTAAAATGAAGTATTTTTTACTTTTCCAGAAAAAATAAAACTTCTTATAACTTTACAAAAAACATTAACCTAATATAGTTTTGAAATTATGATATAAAATATACTTTTAATTTTTTAAAATTCATTTAATAATTGTTTCAACAATTTTTTTCATTATTTTTCTCAAAAACACAAAAAAATATAAATTTTTGAATGTGGTATTTTTGAAACATTTAATGTTTTAATCGAAAAATGATAGATTATATTATCAATATGTATTTTCATTATAAAAACATAACACTTAATATTAAAAAATTATTTATTATTACACATATTTATATATTTAATGGAAAGGTAATGATTACTGTGTTTAGATATTTATAATAATAATATATCATTATCTTCTAAAAGCTCAGTGTTGTGGGAATTAAAAGATAAGCACTGTTTTGTGTGTAGAAAAATATATTGAAAAAAAGTTCTTTATTAAAAAGAATTAATTCATAAAAACCCATTACATTACACCTTACATGGAAAAACATTTAATAATGGAGAGGATTAGACACCATTAATTCAAGAGTGTCCATTGTGTCCATAGGACATTCCATTATTCATAACTGTACAAACTAATATGAAAATCAATGGTATATGTTAGGTTAGAAAATAAAATACAATAAACAAGAGGGGGTGAATTGTGTCTTCCTGAAATCTTTTAAAATTTGGTCTTTTGATACCCACTATAATTTAGGCCAATAAGAAATGTTATTCTTCTATATGAAAATATATAGTAGATAAATAGAAGGAATGCAAAAACGTTTTAGATAAGTTCAGGGCTAAAAGATCCCCTAGTCCACTATATCAATCACTCTCTCATAGAGCATATTAAATTTCACTAGAATTGTTCTCTTATCATAATACCCAAAATCCACAACTGAGTGCGGGTAGTTGATACCTAACAAATAAAAAAAATTACAAAGTATTCTAATTCTAAAAAAGAGAACCTGTTATCCACATCTTAGATCGAGAAGCAGATACTCCTCCACAGCTGAGTACAAGAAAATGAAACTCAAATAAATCAAAAGGGATTGATTTGATAAAATAGGTGAAAAATCACAATTACATCAGCACACAATTGATATAGATGGATCTTCTTCTTCATAAATAATATTTTTCTATAGAGAAAAATTCTAAAATGATCCTGGATGCAAATATATCTTGAATTTAAAAGTAGTAAAAAAATATTTGTCTCAAACTAACAATAGAACAAGGTAGAAAATTTATGTCTCCAAAATGTAGTCTTAAACAGAGCTGTTCATTTGCTATAGCACTATAATTTTTTTTAATAATGAATTATTTTTTGTGAGTATGTTATAACATATATTATTTAATATATATTTTGAAGGAATATATTGAAATGAAAAGACTTTAATTGTTGTTCCATATCTAAAAGAGCAGCCTAATTCGTCATGGAAATTAATATTCAAATTAACAAGAATTATGGTAACTTCTATTGGAAATAGAATAGATTTTTTATTATGCACACGATTATATAAAAAATCAAAAAAAATCTTTCAATCGATATTTAATTATGTCTTGATCATCACAGAAATCCGGGTTTGAAAATATATCATGACTAACTTTTCCATCGAGAACAAAATGTATGGTTGAGCTGCATATCATAGGGTTCCTTTTCATAAAATAATGTTACATTTCATAGCATATGGTTCCTTTGTGTTATGTAGCGTTCCTTTACATAGCATAGGGTTATTTTTTGTAGCATAGGGTTCTATTTCACAGTGTATAGTTCCTTTTCATAGTGTAGTGTTCCTTTTCAAAGAGTAAGCTTCCTTGGCATAGCATAGGGTTCATGATCCATACGTTTTGTCCTTTTTTTATAAAAAACTGAATGTTGCATTTATTTACCATACGTTCATTTTTTCTAAATAAAGGGTTGAAAAAATCAAATGCAGGCTCCAACATATGGTCTTTGATCCATACACGTGTCAATTTTCCGAACGTAAGGATGATGAACCCAGCAAAAACTCTTCAGCGTAACATCGACATGATATTATACGCACACGTCATATTTTCAGAGTAAAGTAAGGATGGAAACAATGTTTCCAGAATCATTCCCTCAATTATACATTCCTTTAGAATATAATATAAATTCTTATAAAACTCAAAAATGAATCATTTTTAGAAGATAAATAGGCGTCTTTGGGAACATCAAAATAATCATAAAATAAAGAGTATTGATGGGAAAACACTTCCCAACAATCTCCACCCTTCTTTTGATCACAACTCCCATAACAAAATCCATTAAAAAAAGTAATGAAAATATACTATTTGTAAAATACAAAAGTAGATATAGAGATTTTCTAAAAATTGTGATTTCACAGAATTAATATGATAAAGAAAATTTTCAAAAGAGAATGTTATATCATAAAACATTCTCCCCGTCTCTACCATAGATAGTTCCTATTCCATAAAAATAGAGATAATACCCCTTATGTGACCTAAAAAAAGATAGTTTAAAATATTGAATGAAATAAAACATAGTTTAATATAGAACAGAACTATAGATTAATAGTTTTGTATTCTGGAATAAGAAAAATAAATATAATATTGGAAGTGAAGTATTAAAATTAAATAATTAAATATAAATACAAATAAACTGAAGTTAAATAGATATTCAAATGTTTTGAAAGGACATATTACCATCCACAATCAATAAGGGTCTTTAAAATGAATGGTTGTACTTCAGTTCCAGTAGGTACTAAGGGTTCTTAGGGATGAGTAATTTCTTGAACTAGACTACTAAGATCAACAAGGTTCAGCAACAGGCTCTGAAAATCATTTTTGAAAATTTCTATATAGTGATGAAGTATTTTTCTCAAATCATTTTCAATGTTAAAACATTCATCAAAATTTATTTTCATAATCTCATTCACAAATTCTTATAATCGAATGAAAGTGATCAACTTGTCTATAAATTGATTATTCAATGTTCCCAGCCAAGATTCATTCAATATTATTTGACTCACCAGATGTCTCTGATTGTCCAACAGAACATTTGATGGTATGTTATGACACAGAAAAGTGTGTGACAGGCCTTTAAAATCATCCAACACTAAATTAAATTCTTCAAAAATCATAAGAAATTTTTTCGGTGTCTATTAAGAAGAATTAGAATCTTGATTGCATGATCAAATAGACAGAAACTCTCTACCAATCATCAAATTAAATTCACCAATCACTGTCCTCTACATAGAATCATCCGTAAATGAAAAAACAATTCTCCTGAAATATTGTCCACATGATCCTTATGATCTCCAACTAAAATGATATTTTCTTTGAATTATGTTAACTGAATATTTTTAGCTTAAAACATGAATCTCGGTACTGAAACATCACTGTATTCAGGAAACGTTTTCTTCTCATCTCCAACCATTAACATAAAAATGAGTTTTGAGCTTCCTAAAACTGTACCATGAAAACATGGTCATTGACTACAAATTTGAAGATTCATAAGAATTATCTTCTGGTTAATCAACTTGAATTATATCCATGTTTGGCTCACCAATTCCTTCTAGTCTATTTCCCAAATCAGATCATCTCAAAACACAATGATTAGAAAAAATTTGATTTCCAGGTTTATGGATATCTTCTATGAGATGTTCTTGAATTTGAGCCTCCATCTTAACATGCTCAACCACATGAGCCTCACCACCATCTTTTCTATGCTCACCAAGTGGAATGACATACACACCTCCAATAGCTTCAATAACATATTTCGGGACATTGAATGAAACAATTATTTGTTTCTAAATAAGAAATTCTTCAAGCCTTGAAGTTCCTTTACCATCAGCCCTCTGATGAACTAATCCAACTAAAGGGATAACCCTTTGTTCTTCCTAGGCAGTTGCTAACAACCGTTTGTGTTTCTCAACACCAACTATTAGAAAACTATTGAATGTGTTTCTCCAAAAGAAAAACCCATGATTCTTCATTATTATATTATTAAACGGGTTTCTGTTGTGGCATGTTTTTCTAAAAATCATATTCCCAATCATTTATTTTTAAAAAAAATATAGAAATAATCCTACCATAGTTTTAATATCTCATATTCATGTCCTCATGGAGGAAATGGCATAGATATGTTATCATAAATTGAGAAAAAATTAAACTTCACATTTTTTAAAAGTAGAAACCAAATATATATGTTTGGATAGAGAACCATCTCATGCTCCATGTTACAAGGAAACATACTAGATTGAATAAAATTCATCTGCACATAGTGTTAAAGGGAAAGTTATTTTGTAATCATTTTATAATCGTTCTTATACCAAACAATGAAAACAAAATATCATTATACATTTTTCTTCCATTACTGATATTCCATAAATCAAATTGTAACTTCCCCTCATGGGGATAGTAAACCATCTCATTCATTTCAACATTGAACACTGAAAAATCCTTAATATCAAAATAATATATTATAGTGTATTCATCAAAATCCAGTCTGAATGTATCATTTTTACACAACTCTTTATCATTAATTTCAAAAACCAATGGAATGTTATCTTCAAAAAATTCACAAACCAGACCTTAAATATTTATCAATTCCTTGAGTGATATATTTGTTGAATACAGGGATACAAAATCCATTACCTACCCTTGAAACAACATCCTAGGTTTTCTTGATGCGTGAACATTGTTATCCAACTCAAAATCCATATATCATTCCATGGTTTCCATCTTGAAAGGTGTTTGGATAGAAGGGAATGAAGGTTTGTGGTTTTTGGAAGATGAGAATCGAAATAGTTATGTACTCTATATGTCAAATATCAAGGAGTATGAGAGTGGGAGATCGAAAATATTTTTATCGCGCTAATTACAATATACTCAATATGTTTTAAATTTTGAAAAGGAAAATATAATGAAATCAAAATTAAATTATTTTTAAAAAAATTGAAATCCAATAAGTTATATAAAATAAATCATACTAACATATATGTAGAGGAAAATAAAAAAATAATAAAAAATTACTTAAACTCAAATATTCCGACCCCCCCCCCCACTTTAATAAAATCAAAACTATCACGAGGATGTGTTTTAGTGAAAATATCAGCTAATTGATATTCAATATTAAAAAATTCTAAAGAAATATCTTTTTTAAGGAAATGATCTCTTAGAAAATGATTCCTTATATCAGTGTTCTTAGTCCAATATTGAATTATAGGATTTTTATAAATATTAATAGCACTAGTATAATCACCTAAAATAGGAATACTATTATAGTTTAGTCTAATATTTAGTATGGTGTTTTTCAACCATAGTAATTTTCCACAACAACTGATAACAAACACATATTTTACCTCAATTGTGGACAAGGAAACTTAGTGTTGTTTCTTACATGACCATGGAACTAATGACTTTCCTAAAAAGTGACAGGTTACTATAGTAATTTTTCTATATAATATACAACCTCCGAATATAGAATTTGAAAATGATATTAAATTAAAATAATATGTTTTAGGGTAAATGAGGGATTGAAAAAAGTTTCACTTATCTAATTTTTGTATACTAGTAAGATGGGATTATTTTGGATTTGACTGAAATCTAGCATATATACATACAAAAAACATAATTTCTGGTCATTTAGAAGTAATATATAAAAAACTACCAATCATACCTCTATTTAACTTGTTTTCAACTAGATTTCCAACACCATCCAAATTATGTTTTATATTGATAAACATAACAGTTATGTATGTCTGGATATTGTCTAGTATAATTTTTTTCCCATAAATAATTAATATACTTTCTTTAATTTAAAAAATTTCCAAAATATTTTTGGTAAATCTGGAATCCTAAAAAGAAATTTAATTCTCCAATAAAACTCATTTCAAATTAATTTTTCTTTAAATTTTAAAAATCAAGATAATAATTTTATTTTTTGATCCAAAATTAAGATCATCAATATAAATTAGAAATAATAAGATATTATATCCAATGGTTTTCTTGAAAAGTGTATGATCTGGAAAACCAATAGTAAAACCATTTCTCAAAAGAAATGAACATAATCATTCATACCATGCTTTAGGTTCTTTTTTAATTCTGTAGATAGATTTTAAAATTTTAAAAATAAAATATGGTTTTGAGAGTTTTCAAAACAATGGGGTTGTTCAATATAAACTTCCACAATTAATTAACAATTTTAAAAGCCAAATTTAACATCCAATTGATATAATTTAAAAGACATGAGATATTAATAGGATAAAATAATTCTAATGGATTAAAATCTTGTTATAGGTGAAAAGGTTTCATCATTGTGTATTCCTTCTTCATGATCATACCCTTTAGATGAAAATATATCTTTATTTCAGGTTATGATCCCTTGATAATCCTATTTATTTTTAAATACCCTTTTGGTACTTATAATTGGATAATTGGATGGTCTCCCTACTAGTTCCCAAACTTCATTTTTTGAGCTGATTTACCTCTTCTTGTTTGGAAAACAACCAAATATCATTATATAAGGCATATTCAACAGTCTTATGTTCTAATTGAGATATAAAGGATGAAAATTATGATATTATTCCTATAAATCTTGTAGTTACAATTCCTGTTACTATTTCTCTTATTACAATTTTTTAAGGATCATTCTTTATGGTTCTATATTGTCTAGGTAATACACATCCAAGTTCATCAGTATCATGTACTTATGAACTAAACCGGGTTTTATCAATAACATTTTCCAAATCATTTTAAGGGTTTTAATTCTCATGTTATCAAACGAGTTAGTGACTTCATTAGTTTGATGTTTCTCATTAATAATGAGGTCAGTTTTATCAAACATCACATGAACTAATTTTTCACAATCCTTGAAATATTTAGGAACACTCTATGAGATTTAGAAGATATATAATATCCAAAAAATATTCATTCAATATCTTTTGGATCAAACATATCAAGGTTTTCCTTAATATTCAAGATATACACCTTGCATCTAAAAACATTAAAATAGATTACTTTTGTTTTCGGTTATTCCAATTTTCCTAAGGTGTATTTTTGAAGATAGGTCTAATTAAAACTCTATCCATGATATTAAACGTTATGTGTACATATTCTTCCAAAAAATAGGTAGGAATGCTATATCCATCTACCATATTCATTGCCATTTCCTGAATAGTTTTATATTCCTATTCAACAATTATATTTTATTGAGGTGTTCTTGGTGTTGAGAAGGTTCCTATAATACATAGATTTGAGAAAAAATAATTAAATCTATTATTCCCAAATTCTCTACCATGATCACTCCTTAATGAAATTATCATAATTTTTCATCATTTTGAACAATTTTACAAAAACATTCAGAATCATCGAAAACATCACTATTTTGATTTAGAAAATAAAACCAATAAAATATAGTATAATCATCTACTAATATATTAACATATAAATTGCCAAACAAAAATTATATCCTTGATGGTCCAAACAAATCCATATGGATAAGTTCTAAAGGATTAGTTGTAGAAATTTTTTTAATAGATTTTATATAGGATTTGGGATTCTTTCCTATTTGGTATGAGTCACAGAATCTATCATTATCTAACTTAAGACTTTGAAAATCAGAAACACACATTTTCTTAGATAAATTATATAAAAAATAAATAATACAATGTTTATCTCATCTATACGAAATCCATGATTCATCTATCTTAGAGGTTAAACTATTCAATTTTTATTTACATAATGAATTTAAATCAAAAGTATAAACATTATCAATTATAGGGGCTATAAATTTCAGTAACTTATCATTAAACATAGAACATAAATTTATAGAAAAATAAACATAAAATCCATCATCACAATGTTGAGAAATACATATCATATTGTGAATTAAATCATGCATATACAATAATTTTATGATTGAGATATTATTTGGATCTCTAATAGTTCCAACACAAATTTTTTTCAATGGAATTGTATCCAAAAGTGACAATACCTCCATCAATTTGAGTTAGTGTGTGAAATTTTAATGGATCTACATGCATTTTCGTTGAACATACATTGTTTATATACCATATATCATTTCTTTACTTCTATTATGTTTCCTAAAAAATTATTTAATAAAATGTTTATTTTGGTAAACATACATTCTTGGGTCCTATAGTGTCAGCTAGAAGATATCTAGTAATCCATACCTTCTATCTTTTCCACAGATTATATCATTAGATATAGATAAAATCGTTGAAAATGTTCTTTTAATGCCACTGACTTGAGGATTTATCAAATAATATTTATTTTTTTCATGCCCTTTAATTCCAAAAAAATAAAAAAGTTACATTTTTTCAGTTGGGGACAAAATAATTCTTATAAAGTGAAGACTTCTCACCATTACATCCTGTATAAAATATTTACAATTTAATAACATTTCTTCAAAGGATTTAATTTAAAATTTTCCTCCATTGGTAAAAAAGTGTATCCCTCTTATAGGTTTCTAATTCATCTTGTCATGCTTTACCCTTTCTTCATGGTCAACATAGTTTGTTGTGAAATAAATGAATTTTTCAATCAAATCTTGATTTTTTAATAAAGGTATATCGTTCACCTAAAACATCAGTATGAATATTTTTTAAAGATTTATGGTTTTTTTCAAAGAATCATATTATCCTTATAACATTCAACAATAGGAAAAATAATTTGTCATTTGAAAAATAATAGTATCAGAATCAATAGAATAGTAATTTTTCACGTTTTCTTCTTCTTCTTCATATGACATAAAGCACATAATGGCCTTTATTTTTTATTGTTACTTCTCTAAATCAGACACTAAAGGAATTCTAGAGTCTCCCAATAACTCCTTGTAGATTTCATTTCTATTTTTCCTTTAATATTAGAATTAGAATTTTTCTGATATCCCTTTTTTTCTTCCTTATTTCATATTTTTGTTGAGGAAAATCAGGTCTGATATGACCCAATTTCCTGAATTCATAACATCTGACTTCACTTGGTTTTTTATCATCATTTTTGAAGAATTTTATTAATCCTCTATTATTCTTATAGAATATGATGAACATCCTAGCTAGCTAAGTCAATTACATTTTGGAATCATATACGTCTATATTATTCTCCTCTTTGACTTCTTACATTGATCTGCAGATATGTTTTTGAGATGTTACTTTTAAATAAGTATTTTCATTATTTTTTATAATTTTATGATCTTGGTCTTGATCATTAATTTATGCTTCATACATCATTAGTGTCCAAATTAGTTCTCTCATTGTGGGATATTTTATAGGTGATGATTGTCGAATAGTACCAGATATTCCATTCCATTTAACATGTAGTACTCTAAGTACATTTAAGGTTTCATTTAATTGTTTAATAGATTCACCTAAGGATGTAATATTGTTGACAATTTCTATAATACTTCCATTCATTTGTGTGATGATTTCTCCATTGATCATTCTGATGGTGTCAAACATCATCTTTAATATTTAATACCTCATTTGTCTTGGATTTTTTGTTCCATTATTGGAAACTGAAATAGTTTTCCACATTTCATAGGAAGTATAACAATGTGGAACATGATTGAACTCATCTGATCCAGGAACACAAATAATAGTATTCAATACTTCTCAATTTTGGTCATATTCCTCTTTTATTCCAGCATCCCATGTTTTTGATTTCTTAGAAATCTTATATGGGTTAATGATCTTTATGTAAACTGTGAATACATGTTTTTTTGTGATAAATAATCATCGTTGATTTCCAATACTTATAATATTCACCATTAAATTATGGAGCTCGGACCATGGACATCCTTTCTCTAGGATAATTCATTTCCATCTTTTTATAACCTTATACCTTTTATATTTCTATAGATTTGTCCAAAATCTCTCCTTTGAATCCAATTGATAGGTTGAAATATAAAAAGTAATACAGAAGATCATGGTGAATTGTGACTTTACAAAATATTTCACAGTTATGGCTTTTGATACCCACTATAATTCATCTGGATATGGAATTTTATTCTTCTATATTAAAATACACAACCAATAAATTGATATAAAGAAAATATCTTCTTAAAGTGGTTCAGGGAACAATGACCTCCTAGTCTACTCTTCCAATCTCTCTCTCAATGAGATTAGTAAATTTTACCAGAATGGTCCTATTATCATAAGTCTAAGAATCTATAACTGATTGTAGGTAGTTGATACCATAAAAAAATGACAAATTACAATGTCATCTATTTCTATACCAATGAATATGTTATCCACATCTTGGATCTACAAGATGTTACTCCTCCAAAACTAAGTACATTGAGTTGAAAATGGAATAATTAAAAAGGGATTATTTTGATGAAATATGTGAAACATCACAATTGTAGCTGTACATAATTGATTGTAGATGGATATTCATTTATAGAAATAACATTCTTCAAGAGAGAATGTTTTTCAAACTATCTAGGTTCAAAATATTTCTTCAATTTAAAAGTATCTACAAAATAGAGGAGTCACAAAGTTATAGTACAATGTGATAAAGCATGTATATCTCTAAAATGTAGTCCTTTAATAGAGTTGTTCGACTTCTATAGCACTGTAAAAATAATTTCAACAAATCATAATTGAATGTGAATCAGTTATCAAAAATACTTTTAAAGAGATATTATAATGGAATATATAGAATGTAAAATACATTCTTCTTTGTTCCATATCTAAAAGAGTAGCCAAATTGTTCACATAAATTCATATTTTAAATAACTAAAAGTGTAGTATCTCCCATTAGAAAGAGGATAGATTTTATCTGATGAACATCGTTCTTTGAAACAATAAAAATTATCCTTGTTTCAGCCTTTATTTCTATGTTGAACATTGTAGAAATCTCAGATTGAAAACATGTCTTGAAGAACTACCTCATTGAAAACACTAGGTAGGGTTGAGCTATGTAGCATAGGGTTACTTTATGTAGAATAGTGTCTGTTGGTGTATTTTATATTTCCTTTTAATAGAATAGTTTTTCTTTTGTGTGGTGTATGGATCCCTTGCATAGCGTAGGGTCCATTTTCATAGCGTATGGTATTTGTGTAGCGTAGGGTTCATGATACACACATTTAATCTTGATAGCATAAAACCTCTAACATAGCATTGATTAAACATACGGTCATTTATTCCTAATGCAGGGTTGAAAAAATTAAATACAGAATCCAACATAGGGATTCAAATCCATAAACGTTTCAATCCTCAGAATATAAGGATGAAAATCCAAACAAAAACTCTTAAGTGTATCCTATGATTGATATCATACGTACACGTTAGTTTTTAAGCATGACGTAGGGATGGAAATAGTGTTTCGAGAATCATTCCCATAATTCTAAATTTCTTAAAAATATAATATAAATACTTTTAAAAGTCACTTGAAAATAATTTATTATAAAATAAACAAGGGCCATTGTGAACAACAAAATTATCATAAAATATAGTGTATTATTGAGAAAATACATGACGATCATTCTTAACTTGTCAAACCTATAAATTATTAAATACAAATACATGTAAAAATAATGAATTATAAAAGGTTTTTATAAATGTGAGAGTATAATAGTCCCCTCATGACACCCTCCAACAAATGTGCATATTACTCAGGAATCCAGAAGGGGCACATAGTAGTAATCTACGTCACCTCTCTCTTTGAAAATGCATATGCAACATCATTAAACTACCTATAAAAATGTGTAACTTTATGTTTGAGATACCTAATCTGGTTGATACAACCAATCTAATAAGGTATTATTCTACATAGCATGTTCCTCTTTTGACCACTTGAGTTCTCTAACAGTGAGCTCAAAATTTGATTTTATTGACACAACAATACAATTATGATAAATAACATTCTTAATAGAATATATAATAAACTATAATTATTATTCATAAGTAATTCATTCCCCTTAAAGTTATAAAAGAAATCCTTGATGAAGCCAACATGTGTGCAAAACACACCACTACAAACTGATAGCCATAGAATTGCAAAATCCACTTCATCATTTTTAATTTTTCAACATTGATATATAGGAGGGATGTAGTGAATGGAATTGATTATTAGTTGTATTATCAGTATTTATAAGTTACCCTACATGTAGATACTGTTTGGCTCACTAAATATGTTGTCCATGATATCCATCATGTACTACTACAATGACATATGTATCTCAGTGAATTTGAGGAGAAGTTTCATTAAAAGAGGGTAGCATGCAATCAAACAGGGATCCATTGTGGGCAGTCTAAGAAATAGAACAAGAAGCTATTGTGGTATCCAACAAGAGGTTTTAGATATTCTCACTTCTTCCACTCTGATTGATGTGAGTTATGAGTTAATCCATGGTTATTTTCAATTAATTTTTAATATTAAATAAGGTTCCATTGTAATTCTGTAATTTTTGAGAAATGTTTCATCTCAAGAACACATGCTGCACAGTTTCCTTAGCCATCAAAAAAATGTGACATGTTGCGGAAAAAAATTATCCCTAACTCCTCCACTAATCATGTGTGGGAATTAAATTCTTCAATTTTATCCACATAATAAGGAGAAATTATGTAGGGACCAGTGGTTCCTTGAATTTGAACATCTGTATGGGTGGTTGAGTTAATCCATCATATTGAATGTGAAAATAATATTTTGTGTTAAAAGGATTATTTCTATTTGACCTCTAAATTAGGATGTCATTATTTATGAAGGAGTATATATATATTTCATGATTAGACTAAGGAGTAACCAATTTAGTTTGTCTTCCATTTTGAAAATAGAACTCAGCTATACTCTTGTAATCCATGTAGGGAGGTATTCTTCCAGTGATAAGATGGCTAACTAGTCGAGATGAATCCTAGCAGTTGGGACTGGACAACTTAATAATCAGCCATTTTAAATTATGCATTATATATATATATATATTAAGGAGTATATTATTAAAGGCCAAAAAATGAAGACAGATAATGTGAATACCAATAAAGAATTTTAATTTTGATACATTATGGTATGAAATCCATATAAGAGAATTTGGAGATTAATAGATTCCATGTAATCTTATTAAGAAGTCTAACATTGAATATCCTAAGGTATTTTATGACAAGGCATCCTATCTAATGGGTTTAATGAAATCCTTCCAGGAAACAATTAATAGATTTCATTCATTCACATGTCCTATCTATATGAAAGTCCTCATCATGCATTGGATGTCATTAATAAGGATATTTGGACATATATTGAGGGAGAAAAAGCAAAAAATATTTTATGTAATTTGATAATTGATGAGGACACTATATGGGATTGATAAATATCTTTCCCCTTATATATATCCAACTTATTAGTGATTCTGGAACATATATCTCTGAGATATTGCCTTCATAACTTAACATAGAATAAGAGAACACCATGATAAATAAATTGTCATGATCCAATCTAAACACCAAGATCTGTGATGATTATATTTATTTTACCAATATTCAAACCATCTCAGATAATAAGGAATTATTTTTCCAACTAATGGATTGGCCAACCGCAACCTCATAATGTGAAAATAAGGCTTTAGCTATAGAGATAGTCTTATTTGAGGCTTTTCTAAAAGCAAGAAAATCATTAGCATATAAAATAGGAGATGGGATAAGATGTTCCCTACTAGATTAAATCTATATATAAATTAATATCTAAGATAATTTATTAATGAATCTACTCATGTATTCTTCCATAAAGGAATAAAAGATCCCCAAGAGGGGTCCTCCTTATCTAACGCATCTGGCGTATTGAAAATAACATATGGGAGCTCCATTAATTATGATCGACAACCTTGTAGTTCCAAAATTACTAGTCACATGTTTAATAATTCCATTTGAAAATTCAATCTTTCTATGAAAATTAATAAATAAGATCCACATTCGTGTATCAAAATCCATTAATATATATATATATATATATATTGAGGAAAAAGTTACCTTGTTTGGACTTACTTTTCATAAGATTAATACACTCTAATATAGTAAAGAGACAATTCTTAATGCACCTACTATGTGGAAAACCAAATTTTATTGGTTATATATTCTCTTTAATGTTACCCCCAATATGATCATCTTAAATTTTATAATGAAATTAGGAATGGTATTCCAAATATCCACAAGTTTGAAATCATTAATTTCAACTACATTATCTTTCTTGGGAATGCAATGAAAAAAATTTAAATTATCCCATAAGTCATATGAGAATGGGTAATGATGTCTCTTAATGCATTAGAAAAGTATTCTTGCAATATTTCCCAATAAAACATGAAAACCTTGCAGGTAAGTCCATCCATACTATCCGAACTATTCATGTTAAGAGAGAGAAGGGCTTGCTTTTTTTCCTCCCTAGAATTTTCTTTTATGAGAGTAAGGTTTTCAGGATCATCAATGCAAGTAGGTATGTAACCTTCCATCTCCTGGGTATTATACATTCCATCTTCAGATTAAAGTCCAATGAAATAGTTCACCACAACAAACTTAAACCTAGTCTTAGTTTATAAATACATCCATCGATATTGATGGATTTTAATCCTTACCTAATAGACTTCTCCCTATGAAACCTATGAAATATTTAGGTTTTTCTATCACCATAAACTAGCCATTTAATATGTATATTATACCTTTCTAGCCTTTCATCAATAGTTAGTAGATCATACAATCTTTACTCTTATTTAATTTCCTCTCTTGAGGGGTTTTCCAAGTTATGTGTTCTTAGTTAGAAGCTACGTAGTTTTTCCTCAAAATCCTTAATTTTAATATTTCACATTGAGAATGACATATTTCTATGATTAATTCAGATTATTTTTACATTTTATGCATTTATTCAAGAATATGGAGTGTAATTGCATGTATATTTTCCCCTAATACTACATAATAACTTCCATGAATCCAGAAATCATAAAACAAGTTTTCCTGAAATGAAATGGATGGGGAACAATCATAAAAATATGATTACATATATCCATCAAAATTGGGTTATGATTAAAATGATGTTTAAGTAAAGTGTTCCCTGATTTTCCAAATGTCAATATCACATCATCCACTTAAAAACATCTGTGAAGTTTAATTGAGTTCCTTCCACACAAGGTATATGTTCTCTAACTAAAATTAACATCTGCGATTGGAACTATAAAGAGATTTCATTGATCATTGAAAGAGGATAATTCCATTAAATATACTCTATTGAAGTTCATTATAGTTGTTATTCAGATTTCAAGATAATATTAATGATTCATATGATCACCCTTTTTTTTGGCATTCCTAGATAAGGGCTCAAGTTACCTCCAAAGTTCCCTTTCTTGTGATGTAAATGAAGTTGAATAAAAAATGATACATAAAATACAATTATTTTACTAATGAAAGATACTTAGATACACTATGATTTTTTAGTAGAGTAAATTTGAATGATTTCCTGCTAATCGAACCTAATATAAACCATATTGATGTCGTGTTAATTTTGAAATACAATGTTATTACCAAGAAATTCCCACTTAAAAGTTATCTATTTTACAAAGAGTATATAATGTTATGCAATTCAAATCTGTATAGGATTATAAGACAAAAAATAATGTCCAAGGGACTTAGATATTAGGGAGATCCAAAACCTAATAAAATGTCAGTAGAAGAGATTCATTGAAGAATGGATTGGGTCCTTGACAAGGGATGTTCCTCCCTTTTCCATATCCCTATGACCTTTTCATTTCGTTCAATTTACTTTTTCTACATTGATTTAAGGGTAATAACCACTATTATTTCACCCTTGTAATTACCCTGATCACATTAATTTGGTCCATCATTTTATTTACCTTCCTTAAAATTTGAATGGGAAATAATATGCTAACTTGGAGGGGGGAACCAACTCACTGGACTGTGAATCATAAAATTCATCAGACCAAAAAATGTAATTAGGAGGTGTGAATTTTTTGAGGGACATTGTAGTATTAGAATCATTGATCACATGGAATTTTTCTATGGAACACATAGAATGATGTCTCTATATAAAGGGTCCATCTATGTTACATACATCAAGAGTGTCACGTCTCGGATCCGGAAGCCACACAACGGGTGCCCCAAACCCGGTTGGTCACATGACCTCAAGTGAATTTCCCCAAATTCCAGAGGCTATCGACTAGAAGGGAGGGCCTAGGTCTGATAGTGGGGAAACTATTCCATCGTTTTTCAAAGTGTAGCGCAACGGAAAAGAAAATAACATACAACAACAGAATCAGTAAACAATATGAACTAGAAATGAACAACTACTGTAACAGATAACCAATAGTTATATATAAAAATGCAGCATGTCACTATTTCAATGAAAGAATCCAAACAAGATACACTTCAATACAATACAATACAACTCACAATGTACAGGGTACAACAAACAGAAAAAAATAGAGTGAACAGAATGCAGCAGCATCGCAAGCCTAAGCTCGGTCCCATGCTCTCATACTCCTTAGATACAATCATGTACATGTATAGGGACCCTTTCCCCTATCGACAACTGCATAAATATAGTCTATTTGGGCTGATGACATGACCCAAATAGGGTGTGAGAATCAAATCCCACTAGGCACCCACCAAAGAACCGTTCTTAACTGTTAGAGAAAATATGAAACCGTAGTGTGCAAAAGTAAATGCAGTGAACTAGTAAGCAATCCAATGATACTATCACTACCAGTTTCCTTGAATTTTTAATTATTACATAGCACCTCCAAGATTGTGCTTCAGCTTGGTAGGTATAACATAGAAAATCACAACATTGAATATTCTAAATAATCGTGTCCTCAAACACACTATCCTTACCCTCAGGTAACAGAATCAAATTCCTGCAGGTGATTTCCCTCAGGCATAATAATCATTTCCCTCAGGAATATATGATATTCTCCTCAGGAACAGAAAATACTTCCCCCAGGCATAAACAAAGGTTACCCTCATGCTAACCAAACAATTCCCACAGGGAAAGAAAAATACCGCCCGCAGGCTAAACAAACATTGCCCTCAGGCTAAAAAAAACACTCCCCCCATGCTAAATAAAACACTACCCTTAGGTGCAAGGAATCGAGATGACCCCAAATAATAAACATGAAATTTATATAAATTTCCTCTCAAGAAAATGTAATACCTAATATGATCATGGCATACCCTCAGGTATCATGGACGAATGACTAAATAGAGGAATGCACCCTCGGGGTGGTCCTAGATCCAAGAAATGATCCCAAACAACCCTTTTAATTTATTAACAGATTATCTATGAAATTATAAATATCATTCAGTAAAGGCCTCAGCCATATGACGAACCAACCATGGGAATGCATCACAATGATACATAATTTCAACACAATAGTTGAAAGGAACATCAAACCACCTTCCTCGATCATCTCTGATCGGTATACGTGAATGACACCTCATGAATCATCCAAGAACGACATAGATCTGGGATAAAAGTTCACTCATTCAAACTCAAATAACTTTCCCTCAGGAAAGAATTGTTAAGAACAGCGCAAAGAGAGGGTATGGATTACTCGTACGATCCCAACGTGATTGACGGAGGCGGAATCGGATTCCTGGTGCGTGATTGGGTGATCGACTAATGTTTGGCCATCCTCCCAAGCTCCCAAACGAACTCAAAGCCTCCTCATCCAAATTTGGAGGCTACAGCCTGTTTTAAGTGAAAAAAACAAACTACATAGTGTATACTTTCAAGTAAATGATGTGAACTTTTCATTTTTTAAATTATTCCTCTGGTGGCTTCTTTCCACCATGGCACTGTTCATCCGTCGACATTAGTACACGGTGTGTATTCCTGATTACATGACATGTATGGTCGCTCTGCTGGCGGCTACCTCCATGACCTTACTATTCACCTGCATACTGATTACATGGCATGTAAATATCAGGTACACGACGTGTAGTCAGTTTTTACAGCCTTCATCACCGACATTCCTACACGCCCTGTGTACTCATCCCACACGACTAAAGTACACAGCATGTGGAAAAATACATGGCATGTACCCACAAAATTTGGGATTTTTCCCAATTTTCCTTCTTTTCTAAAAAACACTTAAGTATAAGGTAAAATAAGACACCCATACCTCAATAATAAGAAATTGGTTCTTACAATATTTCCCCCTTAAATCAATTCATCCTCGAATTGCCCTTCCATGGGTGGTGAAGACACAGTTGTGAAAAACTCAGGACACTGAGCATGTACGTCGGTCTCCCGCTCCCAAGTTTCATCTTGTACTCGACCATGATACCATAACACCCGTATGAGAGGAAGTGATCAGACCTAGAGAACCATCGTGCTCCTATCAACAATACGAATCAGATTCACCTTAAAGGATGCATCAACCTGAATCTCATCCTCATAGGGCTAAAAGACGTGAGATGGCCCTGAATGATAACGGAATAACCGAGATATATGGAAGATGTCGTGCATGGCCCTATACCTCTTTGGTAACTGCAAACGATAGGCAACTGACCCAACTCTCTCCAGAATCTCAAACGGACCTACATACCTCGGTGAATGTTTACCCTATCTCCTGATGTGCATGTTTCCCAAACTCGGCGAAACATGCAAGAAAACCTGATCCTCGACCACGTACTCCAAGGGTCATCTACGGTGATTAGAGAATGATTTCTGATGAGACTGTGTTATACCCATCTGCTTCTGTATCAACTGTACCTTCTCAAAAGTATCATGTATGAGGTGTGGTCCCATTAAATCTGCCTCACCTGCCTCCAACATGCACAAGGGTGATTGGCATGGCCTACCATATAAATCCTTATAAGGTTCCATCTCAATAGTTCACTGAAAAATATTATTATAGGAAAACTCAACCAGGGTTGTTAGCTTCTCCCAAGAGCCCCCAATGTCCAGGATGCATGAACGTAGCATGTCCTCAAGCACCTGTATCGTACACTCTGACTGGCCATCGACCTGAGGGTGGTAATCTGTTCTCAGAAGCACCTGTATACCAAGTTCCCTTAGAAAACACTACTATAAATGAGACGTAAAGTGGGTGTCCCTATCTGAAATGATAGAACAAGGGACCCCATAAAGGCATACTAACTCTCTGATATACAACTTCTTGAGCTCATCAACACCCAAAGTCTCATTGATCGGAAAAATGTGAGCTACATTCATAAGTCTGTCTACAACAACCCACATGGCATCACTTCCTCGAGGTGACCTCGGCAACCCAATCACGAAGTCCATCACAACATCATACCATTTCCACTCCAGAATGGGTAACTGCTGTAACAGTCCAGCTTTCCTTTGATGCTCCGACTTCACCTGCTAATAGGTGGAACATCTTGCAACAAAACCAGCTACCTCCCATTTCATACCTGGCCACCAATACCGACTTCTCAATTTACGGAACATTTTGTTATATACGGGATGCACTAACAAAGATAAAGAATGAAACTACCGCATCAGCTCCTTGCATATATCCCATGGAACTGACACTCATCCATGGAAACATAGTACCTCATCATCACCCATCGTCCATCCAGGAGGAGGGTACTCACTTTCAACCGACTGCTGTAGATCTACGCCTTTTGAATCCAAAAGTTGTCTCATCCTCACTCTATTCAAAAGGGTATAATTCACAGCTAAGGAAGAAAGATAGGTTTTCCGCTGACTATTGTGCTCCTCCAAATGCATCTCATAGAACAAAGCCATAAGCTGCCACTCACCTCTGGCCTCATGAAATACATGTATCTGAGAATTCCTACTCAGTACATTAGCAACTGCGTTACCTTCCTAGGTGTGTAGGCAAGCTCGAAGTCAAAGGACTTAAGGTATTAAAACAACTTTCTCTATCTCAAATTCAGGTCATGCCAGGTAAAGATATATTTGAGTCTTTTTTGGTCCATGAACACCACAAAATGTTCTACCAATAGATAATGTCTCCAATAGCGTAACACAAGAACAACTTTAGCCAACTCGATATCATGTGTTGGGTAATTCCTCTCATGTGGCCTCAACTGTCGAGACCCGTACACAACTACTCAATCACCCTACATCAACACTGCTCCCAGTCCAAGACCTGATGCATCATAGTAAACTATATAGATCTTCCCTTTCTCTAGAAGTATCAGAACTGGTGCTGATGTCAAATTTCCCTTAAACTATTGAAAGGCTATCTCACAATCTTATGACCAAGAGAACTTTACACTCTTCTCAGTCAAACCCGTCAACGGTGCTACTAAGTGGGAGAAGTCCTGTATAAAGCGCATGTAGTAACAATCTAGCCACAAGAACCTCCTTATCTCAAACACGTTTGTAGGCTGCTCCCTGGAAACTACAACTTTCACTTTCTCTAGGTCCACCGCAACTCCTACCTCTGGCATGATATAACACATGATGTGTATCTGGTCCTTCCAAAAGTGGTACTCTGAAATCTTATCATATAGATGATGCTTTCTCAGTGTACTCAATAAGATCTCAAGATGGGTTTCATGGTCGTGTGAGTGTGAGACTACACCAAGATATCGTCCAAAAATACTACCACAAAAGAATCCAAATAAGGATGGAACACACGATTAATCAGGGCCATGTAAACTACTTGTGCATTCGTGAGTCTAAATGGCATAACCAAGAACTGGTACAGGCCATATCTGCTCCGAAAATCTATAAGCGGTTTTTCCGATGGTCTCATGTGTAACTGATGATATCTAGATCTAAAGTCAATATCCGGGAACACTCGTACTACCCGAAGATGATCAAAAAGATCATCAATCATTGGTAAGGGATATTGGTTCTTAACCGTCAGCTGGTTCAGCTTCTGATAATCCACATATAGTCTGAGGGTACCATCTGCCTTCTTTGCAAAAAGGACTAGTGAACCCCAAGGGGAAGTACTGGTTCGGATAACACCCTTTGCATGCAACTCCTCTAACTGTCTCTTGAGCTCCTGCAACTCAGGTGTGGCCATCCTAAAAGGAGGAATAGACACTGGTGCTGCTCCGGGCACAAGCTCAATAGAAAATACATCTCGCGTTCCGGAGGAAGACCTGAAAAGTCATCCAGGAAGACATCCCTGAAACGATCCACTACTGGAGGGAAATCCTTCTCCCAAGTACCCTAATCATCCAGATATAAACTCTCAATATGGGCTGTCACTCCACCTTTCCCATGATGCTTGGGTCCAGCTCGACTCACCTAGACATCCCAGTCGCCCTTGTATAGAAACTCTCTCCCTCTGGTAGCGTGAAACTCACCCTGCGGCGGTAGAAATCCACAAAGGCTCAATGGGTACCAACCGGTCCATCCTTATAATGAAATCATAAGTTGTCATCTCCATGACATAGAGGTCCCAGAGGATGTGACGCCCGCCAACCTCAAAGGGGGACTCCTTAAACTGATGCACACCTGCCGTCCTCTCTCCCAATTGACTATCTAGAATCATTATATTAGACGAAGAAGAAACACAAATCCCAAGGCTCTACACAACGATTACAGAGACAATTCTACGTGTGGAACCCATATCGAATATTACTTAAGATTAAACATAAGCTACTACAATAGTACCTCTGACAGTAGAAGGTCTGGGATCCTACTCTTGTTGGGTATTTTGCACTGCATATGCCTGCCTAGTGTTGCGGCCCTGCGATATAGCCTGGCTTCCCTGAGCTAACCCACCCTGTTGCCTCTGAGATCCTGGTGTCTGGCTTCCATGTCCCAAACCACCATCTCTCCATGCACTCCCTAACGTATTCTAGTTTCCTGACTAGTATGAAGTCCATGGTCTTGCTCCCGCATGAGGAGTCTATACAGAACCCCTCTCGCTAGCCAATATAAGAAACTCCATGAAAAGGCGCTGTAGATGGCCCATATTACCGCAAGATCGACACTCGACTAGGTCACAGGGACACTGATGTAACGCCCCGACCCTAGTTACCCAGAGTCGGTGCATTACTTCGTAACATTGGCATGATCACAAGAAAGATCAAATCTCGAAAGACCGATTGGTTTAGTAGCCTTGGAAACAATAGATATATTCATAAGTTTTACATTACATCATAAAATGAAAAACTACTACAACAACATAATGTCTGCATAATTCACACTTATATCCCCACATAATATCCCTGCAGGTCATTCATAATTTACTTCTTCACTTCCTGGGAAAAATAAAACATAGAAAAGGGGTGAGCTCAAATGCCCAGTAAGGATAACAATATAGCGGAAACTTTCATAAATAAGAATAAACATTTAAGGCAATGTATAACTAAAACAAAAGCCTTTTAAATATGAACTTTCAACATGGTATGGCATAAATAAAATGAAATAATGCCATTTACTTATTCACATGGATATTCTACTAATCGAATAATCACATGCAAAAATCAATAACCACTTTCAAAATGTTGGAATGCATAATGCCAGACTATCATAACCACATAGTCAAGGCCTCGTGCCAAGACTACAAATAAGATTTTGTCAAGGCCTTGTGCCAAGACACTAGTTTGTCTCATGAGACCTACCGATGCATCGAGGAGCTATAGCGGGCTCCACCCGTCACTTATTATGTCCAATGCATTCCCATATGAAAAGGTTTAAACATAACATAAACATTCGTATTAAAACTAGCATACGAAATGTCAATAATTTCACCATAAACTATGAATGGTATAAAAATAGCACATCCACAGTCAAACATATCACAAAACCTTCAATAAAATATAGAAGTTTTGTATCATAATAAATCAACTTCAAATAATCTTAAAATCCATCAAAGGATGTTGACATAGATGAAATCAAAATTCTTTTTAAAGAAATATCTCTTTTTATTTTGAAATAATTTAAGATCCATATAAAATAAAACATTTTCTTTGAAAATATTCTTATATTCTTGTAAGGTAAGCTTTGAAGATTTTATAACGGCGGAAAATAGCCGCACCCGCCGTATAAGTTAAAAAAACATTCTTACCTTAATTCTGTCGAAAAGGTTAAAAAGGACCTTGTTTTGAAAACGACGGAAAGATTCCTTTATAAACCTCTTATAAAAAGTCAAACAAGGTTATAAATGACTTTAACCCATATTCTTGTAAATAATAAAAATGTTTTGAAATACATTTTTAAGAAACATGGATGTGGATGATAAAGAGATCCCAGTAGATTATTACGTATAAACAACCTCGGATAATGAAGAGATTGTGAAATAACCCTTACCTTGTACTTTTCCTTGGATGAGGTAGGTTAACCTCCTGTATAATATTGAAATAATTGTTACTAAATTATACAAGAATCATATAAATTAATATGATATCATATATGATCTTTTAATATTGATTTGATAATAATATCTTAGTATTATCGCCGTTTCGGGTGTTAACTTACTCATTTTCTTTATATGTTTTGTTACATAAGTCATGTTTGTTGTATCTTATTCATATCCAGAATAATATCAAGTCCTTAAACATCATTTTTAAATCATTAAATGATAATTATACTTGAATGGATACGATGGAGAATGAATCTCATCGCGTTCATGGAGACGGTAGTCCGTACGTACGCACGAACGCTACTTCCATTTAATTTTTATTTTAAAAGAATCGAATCCAAATGATACATAGGTATATTACTATTCCATTATAATATAATATTTTATATATGTTACTTAAGTTCATTAACACCATCCTTTATACGTTCCATGTGTGGTATGAACGAGTCATATCATTTTAAGGGGGCGGTAGTCCGCACTTCCTCAAATGAAATTATCGTATGTATATACAACATGAAACGAATAATGGTATGAAATAAAATGGAATTACAGAAGCTTATATATAAAATATATATCATTAATATCATATTTAATTACAGTTCCATCATAATGGCCACCATGAGAGGCGGTAAGATGTATTTGAACAATCATCGTTTCGTGAGGCGTTAGTTTTCCATCCACAGAAACATTATGTTCATCATCCATTAGATGGAGTTGTGTGTATGTGTAGTTTGAATCCTTCTTATAAAAACATCCTAGTATATTGAGGATACTGGTGTTGTTACAAAAGAAAGGAAATAAAAAGAGTTTGGGGGTTGGAGAAGCAAAATAAAGGAAAATAATTTAAGAGAAATCGTTACCTTTAATTTAGGTAACTCACTTTGGTTGGAACCAAAGGACTTCTTGAAATGATTTCTGCCTAAGGGGAAGCTTCAAGGAGGAGGAGAGGGATGTGGGGAGCTTAGTTGGGCAGAGTTTGGACGAGCCAAGTGGCTTGAGAGGTGTGAGGAATGAGTATAAGTGGTCTCCTTTTATAAGGGAGAGGAGGGGCTCTTTAGGAAAGAGTGAAAGTATTACTTTATAATATAATTATATTCGGTTTATAATGGTCCAAAAATCATTGAGGTCGAAGATAAGATGACTCATATTCTAAATAACATCAACCAATAAGAATTGGACAGGTTTTATATAATATTTTAATCATTATAATCTTATTTATTTAAATGATTTATTAATGAGGTAAACATTGCATCATTATTGTGTCATTAATAATTTAAATTATTTGATGTCTAAAAATTATAAATAAAATATCATTATGTAGGAAATCTTTTTATCTTTCTAATGAATATTTATAATCGAAAATCCAACATGTATAACCCTATGTAAAAATTGTTCTTCTAAAAGATGTAAGCTTATGCCATTTTTATTTTTATTTTAACTTTATTAATATAAAGTGTCCCTACCACATACAAGTGGCTCCAAGGGGTCCCCAAATTGACCCAAGGATGCTCATGGTCGGCTATGTGTCCACCAATAAGGTTAGGACACGTTTTAGGGTAATTTTGGATTATTATAATATTATTTTTTAACCCTTATTTACCGGATTTACCATTAACCATGGTAAATAAAATATTTACCACAGTAATTATTCAAAATGTCTAAAAATAAATGTTACCTATTTACACAATTTGGACATCCTGACTCCAAATATGGAATCCATTTTTCTAAATTCAAAACACAGAAGTGGCAGAAATTAATTTAAAATTAATTCCCGCTGTCAAAACAAAAAGCGTGTTTTTAAGAGGTAATAACTATCAAAAGATTGACACTTGTTTATGTTCGGTTTAATTGTAAAATTATGTCCAATGACCAACATTATATTAAATGGTAAAAATATATTCTAAATATACTTTAAAACCACTCAAATTCACAATTTATCACTATTAATTATTTTGATTAAAAAAGTTGTTTTTAATTAAAATTTAGTAATTTTCACTATTCATCAAAATATTAAAGTTATCCGAAAAGTACCAAAATTTCACCCTAGGATAATTTAAATATTCCGAATCCAAAAATGAAGTCCATTTTGAAATATAAAATATATATGATTTCAAAAAGTAGGTATTACTATTCACAACGGCTATTTTAATTAGTTGTGGTGTGTGTTAGAACTCGAGGTTGCGTACAACACACGCTATCGCATTATTCGAAGGGAAACGTACCGTAGAAGCTTGGGGTGTTACATTCTCCCCTCCTTCAAATAATTTCATCCTCAAAATTTCTAGAATACTTATGACATGAAAAGACTCGGGTGGTTCTTCATCATAAGTTCCTCGGGTTCCCACGTTGCCTCTTCCATCTTATGATTTCTCCACAAAACTTTTACCAGACGTGTCGTCCGGTTTCTGAGTACTTGTTCTCTTGTATCAAGAATCTTGACGGGCTCTTCACAATAAGACAGATCGGGTTCCAGTTCTAATTCTTCATAGGTGAGTACATGCGTTGGGTCAGGCATGTATTTTCTCAACAGAGATATGTGGAACACATCGTGAACTTTGGAGAGACTTGGCGGCATTGCCAATCGGTAAGCTACAGCCCCAATTCGTTCTAGAATTTCGAAAGGTCCGATGTACCTGGGACTAAATTTACCTTTCTTACCAAAACGTATGACTCCCTTCCATGGAGATACCTTTAGGAAAACATGATCACCGACCTGAAATTCCAAATCCTTCCTTCGATTATCGGCATAGCTCTTCTGCCTACTTTGAGCTGCTTTGAAGTGATTTTGGATTACCTTCACCTTTTCCACCGTTTCCTCCACCAGTTCTGGGCCTACAAGTTTTCTTTCACCAACGTCATCCCAACAGGTTGGTGTACGACATCTCTTTCCGTATAACGCTTCATATGGTGCCATCTGAATACTTGAATGGAAGCTATTGTTATAGGAAAATTCTACCAGAGGTAAATATTGATCCCACATACCCTGAAAGTCAAGTGAGAAAGATCTCAACATGTCTTCTAAGGTTTGAATAGTCCGTTCTGATTTTCCATCTGTCTGAGGGTGGTAAGCAGTGCTCAAATAAAGTTCAGTATCCAGGGATTTCTGAAGACTTTTCCAAAATCTTGAAGTAAAACGGGGATCACGATCAGAAACAATCGATAGGGGTACTCCATGAAGTCTCACAACTTCATTAATGTATAGTCTTGCTAGACGTTCCAGGGGTAGATCTTCTCTTATATCAAGAAAATGTGCTGACTTGGTAAGACGATCAACAATAACCCATATTGCATCGTTCCTTCTAGGAGTCTTCGGTAGCCCCATGACAAAGTCCATCGTAACATTGTCCCATTTCCACTCCGGTATGGGAAGAGGTTGCATGACTCCTCCAGGCTGTTGCCTTCCAGCTTTCACTTGTTGACAAACCATACATCTTGACACAAAATCAGCAATCTCCCTCTTCATGTTGTCCCACCAAAAATGTTCCTTCAAATCTCTATACATTTTGGTGCTCCCAGGGTGTATAGAGAAATTGGAACTATGAGCATCATCCAGCAATTCCCTTTTTAGATCAGGTATATTGGGAACACAAAGTCTCTTCCCGAATTTCAAAATTCCATCTTCATACACAAAGTCTCTCAATCTCCCATCATTCACATCTTTAATCTTCTTTTGGAATTCTTCATCATCGGTCTGAGAACTCTTAATCCTTTCTAGTAAAGATGGTTTGGCAACCATTTGAAAAAGCATTGATGTTTCACCTTCCCTGGTTATTCCCATGTCCATCTTCACTAGATCCATAAAAATTGGATCCCTTTCAATTCTCATATTGTTCAAAACTCCATGGTCTTTTCTACTCAAAGCATCTTCCACCTTGTTTGCCTTCCCTGGGTGGTAGTGTATCGTACAATCATAATCCTTGAGTAATTCAAGCCATCTCCTTTGCCTCATGTTGAGTTCTTTTTGTGAGAAAATATACTTCAAACTCTTGTTATCAGTATAAATCTCACATTTTTCACCATAGAGGTAGTGCCTCCATATCTTCAAAGCAAAGATCACTGCTGCTAACTCGAGATCATGAGTAGGATAGTTTTGTTCATGAATTTTCAACTGTCGTGATGCATAGGCAATAACTCTATCATTCTGCATAAGGACACAGCCAAGTCCTTTCTTCGATGCATCACTATAAATAACGAACCCATCATTCCCCGATGGTAGAGTCAATATAGGAGCATTGACTAATCTTTTCTTCAGTTCTTCGAAACATTCTTCATACTCTTTTTTCCAAACAAATTTAACCCCTTTACGTGTGAGCTTCGTTAATGAGTTAGCCAATCGAGCAAAATTCTGGACGAAACGTCTATAATAACCTGCCAAACCAATAAAACTACGTACCTCAGTTATACTCGTAGGTGCTGGCCATTCTTGGATTGCCTTGGTCTTAGAAGGATCAACAGAGATTCCATCTTTGGAGACAATATGGCCAAGAAAAGAAATCTCCTGAAGCCAGAATTCACACTTGCTAAACTTCCCATATAATTCATGCCTCCTCAGAGTCTTCAAGATAATGCGCAAGTGATTTTCATGATCTTCGTAGGTTTTGGAGTATACCAAGATATCATCAATAAATACCACCACAAATTCATCGAGATACTCCTTGAAAACTCTATTCATCAGATCCATGAATACAGAGGGTGCATTAGTCAATCCAAACGACATTACAGTAAACTCGTAATGCCCGTACCTGGTTCGAAATGCTGTCTTCGGAATGTCTTCCTTCTTCACACACAACTGATGGTATCCAGATCGAAGGTCAATCTTTGAAAAGTATTGAGCTCCATGCAGTTGGTCAAATAAATCATCAATACGAGGTAGGGGATACTTGTTCTTTATCGTTATAGCATTGATCTCCCTGTAGTCGATACATAACCTCATAGATCCATCTTTCTTTTTAACAAAAAGAACAGGGGCTCCCCATGGAGAAACACTAGGGCGAATAAATCCTTTATTACTCAATTCCTCTAGTTGTTTCTTTAGTTCGACTAACTCTACAGTGGCCATTCTATAAGGGGTCTTCGATATAGGCCTTGATCCAGGAATCAAATCAATGGAAAACTCAACTTCTCGTTCTGGAGGATGTCCAGGTAAATCTTCCGGAAATACATCTAAAAATTCTTTCACAATAGGTACATCTTCTATTTGAACATTCCTTTCCTCACCGATAGTTACTTCATTCTCTTCCTCCCCAATAATTGAATTTAGTTGAGCTACTGGGGGTGGATCTAAATAAGAATTAGGTGGTGACGATTCTGCTCTAAAAATAAGGTGCTCCTTATCATTATCATCAAGAATCGTAACCTCTTTCTTCTTACAATAAATCTTCGCATCATAGTCTGAAAGCCAGTCCATACCGAGGATTATATAAAACTCAATCATAGGTATGACGATGAGATCAGCAGATAAAGAAAATTTATGTGCTCTAATGGGGACTGATTCACAAAACTTTGTTGCAATGATACTTCCCTTAGAAGTTTTAACTGACAACTCCCTTATTAAATCAAATTGGAAATATCTAATTTTCTTAGCAAACTGGGAAGATATGAAACAATGCGATGATCCAGAATCAAATAATGCATTTGCTAAACTTGAGGAAACCATTAAATTACCTGCCACCACGTCTTTCGGAGCTTCTACCTCAGCAGTAGTGATAGCATAAGCCTGGCCTTGATCCCTTGGCCTTTTCTGAGGTAAGTTTTCCTGACGCTTAGGACATGCATTTGCATAATGCCCCATCTCCCTGCAATTGTAGCACTGAACGTTGGTAGCTTCCTTCTTCCCCTTGCAATCATGAGCTTGGTGGCCTTTTTCACCAATCTTGTAACAGACTCCCATTCCCTTCAAGCAAGTACCGGGGTGTTTCTTCCCACATTTACCACATGATGGATATTCAACCTTTCCTTTCTTCCCCTTATTTCCATTCCCAGATTGATCAGCAGGTCTCTTCTTCTCTTACTTTGCTTTAAAGTCATAAGACTTAGAGAATTCCTTTTTGGTCTTGATAGCACATGAGACAATGTCTTCGTACGATGAAAAGGATTGTGAGACTAACGCTCGACGGAGAAATGGTTTTAACCCATCAAAGAAATGATCAATATTAATTTTTGGGTTGCGAATATAATCTCCAGCATACCTCGCTAACCTTGTAAAGTTAGCCTCATACTTTGTGACATTATCATCCTCCTTTTGTCTCAGACTCAGAAATTGCCTTTCCATATCTGCTCGATGGTCGCGAGGAAAGTATTTTTCTAAAAACAGATCTTTGAACTCCCTCCATTCCATATTTGATACTTCATCATCTTCCTTCGTATTTTGAATCAATGACCCCCATTGATCAGCATCTCCAGTGAGGCGGTAAACTGCCATGATAACTTTTTCCCTTTCACTGCTCCCCAAAGCCTGAAATATTTTCTCTAGGGAAAATATCCATTGCTCAGCTACTAAGGGATTTGTATTCCCATTGAACGTTGGTGGTTGTTTCCTCATGAATCGATCTAACATTGATCCTCCATGCTGCGGATCAGGGTGCTCCATACGGGTAAGGTTATTATTCATAACCTGAGTAAGTTGTCCCAGTATGGTGATTAGCTGATCGGCACCAGTTGCATCACCAGCCCCACTATAATTATCTTGAGCAGGAGGGAAATCCCTACATGGAGTGCGTGCATTGATACGGTTTCCATTTCTTCCACTAGGCGCCATTTCTAAACAATGGCATAAACTAGATCAGTTTATGAATCAAAATACATAATCCCATACTTATAAAACACTTAACATAAATTGAACTATTTATTGATATAATCCATAATCATAAAAATGTTTTCTTTGAGGAAGTATATACTCATAAACCCTTCATAATGATTTGTAAAGAAAATGAGAGTTATCCTAAGCATATCCCCCGGGAGTGTCGTAACCAAGAGTGCAGCAAGGCCCATTGTCGTGCACCAGTTCCCGTTCGAGTCTAGCTCAAAGCGGTGTTTTCGGGTTTTACCCCTAGGTACATCTGTGCCAGAGCCGCCTCTACCTGCTCGTATCCAGACAGGGATGTATTGCTCGGAAAACTCACAAAATCTCTACAATACCAAAATTCTAGGAAGTTCTTCTATACTAATCCTCAAAGTTCGTCTTAGGTCTACGTGCTCTAATCAGAGTTTATCTAAATCTAGCTTCCAAGGTTTGTACTAAACTTCCTCTGATACCAACTGTAACGCCCCGACCCTAGTTACCCAGAGTCGGTGCATTACTTCGTAACATTGGCATGATCACAAGAAAGATCAAATCTCGAAAGACCGATTGGTTTAGTAGCCTTGGAAACACTAGATATATTCATAAGTTTTACATTACATCATAAAATGAAAAACTACTACAACAACATAATGTCTGCATAATTCACACTTATATCCCCACATAATATCCCTGCAGGTCATTCATAATTTACTTCTTCACTTCCTGGGAAAAATAAAACATAGAAAAGGGGTGAGCTCAAATGCCCAGTAAGGATAACAATATAGCGGAAACTTTCATAAATAAGAATAAAAATTTAAGGCAATGTATAACTAAAACAAAAGTCTTTTAAATATGAACTTTCAACATGGTATGGCATAAATAAAATGAAATAATTCCATTTACTTATTCACATGGATATTCTACTAATCGAATAATCACATGCAAAAATCAATAACCACTTTCATAATGTTGGAATGCATAATGCCAGACTATCATAACCACATAGTCAAGGTCTCGTGCCAAGACTACAAATAAGATTTTGTCAAGGCCTTGTGCCAAGACACTAGTTTGTCTCATGAGACCTACCGATGCATCGAGGAGCTATAGCGGGCTCCACCCGTCACTTATTAAGTCCAATGCATTCCCATATGAAAAGGTTTAAACATAACATAAACATTCGTATTAAAACTAGCATACGAAATGTCAATAATTTCACCATAAACTATGAATGGTATAAAAATAGAACATCCACAGTCAAACATATCACAAAACCTTCAATAAAATATAGAAGTTTTGTATCATAATAAATCAACTTCAAATAATCTTAAAATCCATCAAAGGATGTTGACATAGATGAAATCAAAATTCTTTTTAAAGAAATATCTATTTTTATTTTGAAATCATTTATGATCCATATAAAATAAAACATTTTCTTTGAAAATATTCTTATAAGCTTGTAAGGGAAGCTTTGAAGATTTTATAACGGCGGAAAATAGCCGCACCCGCCGTATAAGTTAAAAAAAACATTCTTACCTTAATTCTGTCAAAAAGGTTAAAAAGGACCTTGTTTTGAAAACGACGGAAAGATTCCTTTATAAACCTCTTATAAAAAGTCAAACAAGGGTATAAATGACTTTAACCCATATTCTTGTAAATAATAAAAATGTTTTGAAATACATTTTTATGAAACATGGATGTGGATGATAAAGAGATCCCAGTAGATTATTACGTATAAACAACCTCGGATAATGAAGAGATTGTGAAATAACCCTTACCTTGTACTTTTCCTTGGTTGGGGTAGGTTAACCTCCTGTATAATAGTGAAATAATTGTTACTAAATTATACAAGAATCATATACAATAATAGGATATCATATATGATCTTTTAATATTGATTTGATAATAATATCTTAGTATTATCGCCGTTTCGGGTGTTAACTTACTCATTTTCTTTATATGTTTTGTTACATAAGTCATGTTTGTTGTATCTTATTCATATCCAGAATAATATCAAGTCCTTAAACATCATTTTTAAATCATTAAATGATAATTATACTTGAATGGATACGATGGAGAATGAATCTCATCGCGTTCGTGGAGACGGTAGTCCGTACGTACGCACGAACGCTACTTCCATTTAATTTTTATTTTAAAAGAATCGAATCCAAATGATACATAGGTATATTACTATTCCAGTATAATATAATATTTTATATATGTTACTTAAGTTCATTAACACCATCCTTTATACATTCCATGTGTGGTATGAACGAGTCATATCATTTTAAGGGGGCGGTAGTCCGCACTTCCTCAAATGAAATTATCGTATGTATATACAACATGAAACGAATAATGGTATGAAATAAAATGGAATTACAGAAGCTTATATATAAAATATATATCATTAATATCATATTTAATTACAGTTCCATCATAATGGCCACCATGAGAGGCGGTAAGATGTATTTGAACAATCATCGTTTCGTGAGGCGTTAGTTTGCCATCCACAGAAACATTATGTTCATCATCCATTAGATGGAGTTGTGTGTATGTGTAGTTTGAATCCTTCTTATAACAACATCCTAGTATATTGAGGATACTGGTGTTGTTACAAAAGAAAGGAAATAAAAAGAGTTTGGGGGTTGGAGAAGCAAAATAAAGGAAAATAATTTAAGAGAAATCGTTACCTTTAATTTAGGTAACTCACTTTGGTTGGAACCAAAGGACTTCTTGAAATGATTTCTGCCTAAGGGGAAGCTTCAAGGAGGAGGAGAGGGATGTGGGGAGATTATTTGGGCAGAGTTTGGACGAGCCAAGTGGCTTGAGAGGTGTGAGGAATGAGTAGAAGTGGTCTCCTTTTATAAGGGAGAGGAGGGGCTCTTTAGGAAAGAGTGAAAGTATTACTTTATAATATAATTATATTCGGTTTATAATGGTCCAAAAATCATTGAGGTCGAAGATACGATGACTCATATTCTAAATAACATCAACCAATAAGAATTGGACAGGTTTTAGATAATATTTTAATCATTATAATCTTATTTATTTAAATGATTTATTAATGAGGTAAACATTGCATCATTATTGTGTCATTAATAATTTTATTATTTGATGTCTAAAAATTATAAATAAAATATCATTATGTAGGAAATCGTTTTATCTTTCTAATGAATATTTATAATCGAAAATCCAACATGTATAACCCTATGTAAAAATTGTTCTTCTAAAAGATGTAAGCTTATGCCATTTTTATTTTTATTTTAACTTTATTAATATAAAGTGTCCCTACCACATACAAGTGGCTCCAAGGGGTCCCCAAATTGACCCAAGGATGCTCATGGTCGGGTATGTGTCCACCAATAAGGTTAGGACACGTTTTAGGGTAATTTTGTATTATTATAATATTATTTTTTAACCCTTATTTACCGGATTTACCATTAACCATGGTAAATAAAATATTTACAACAGTAATTATTCAAAATGTCTAAAAATAAAAGTTACCTATTTACACAATTTGGACATCCTGACTCCAAATATTGAATCCATTTTTCTAAATTCAAAACACAGAAGTGGCAGAAATTAATTTAAAATTAATTCCCGCTGTCAAAACAAAAAGCGTGTTTTTAAGAGGTAATAACTATCAAAAGATTGACACTTGTTTATGTTCGGTTTAATTGTAAAATTATGTCCAATGACCAACATTATATTAAATGGTAAAAATATATTCTAAATATTCTTTAAAACCACTCAAATTCACAATTTATCACTATTAATTATTTTGATTAAAAAAGTTGTTTTTAATTAAAATTTAGTAATTTTCACTATTCATCAAAATATTAAAGTTATCCGAAAAGTACCAAAATTTCACCCTAGGCTAATTTCAATATTCCGAATCCAAAAATGAAGTCCATTTTGAAATATAAAATATATATGATTTCAAAAAGTAGGTATTACTATTCACAACGGCTATTTTAATTAGTTGTGGTGTGTGTTAGAACTCGAGGTTGCGTACAACACACGCTATCGCATTATTCGAAGGGAAACGTACCGTAGAAGCTTGGGGTGTTACAACTGAGGTCTCTTGTGCCCCTCTCTACCACACTGGTAGAACATGAACTAGCCACCTCCATTATTTTTTCTGGCTAGAACTACCATCGTGAGATAATTCCATCTACCTCTTTCTTTAACCGGTAGAAATAGTACTACAAACTGGTGTTGAACCGCCCTGGCCCACACCAGTAGCTTCCTGCAGGTTCCACCCAGTAATCAGTTCGTGGTTCACAATAGAATGAAATATAGGCAACCTGCAAACGTTCACCAGTGCTCAGATGTCACAGCAAATACCATCCTCAAAGGGTCTATCCCTCAATGCCTCCTCACCCCCAGAACGAGTGCAAAACGCTGAAGCTCGGTGAAGCGAGCAGAATAATCCATCACTGACAGGGTTCCCTACTGTAGACTCATGAACTCTCGAGCTCGATCTGCCCGCAGCGTCTCTGGGAAGAAGAAGTCATAAAAGGCTTCCTGAAAATATTCCCACACCATGTCATGGTGATTCTAATACTGGGTGGTACCATCCCACCACCTCTTGGAGGAATCACACAACATGTATTTAGTAAGCTTGAACCTCCTCCTTGGAGGTGTCTCCAGATGCTTGAATAGTGTTTGCATCGAATTCAACCATGACTCAGTAGCCTGTGGTCTTCCATCCCCTCTAATGGTAGGCGGATGCTGCTGCTGGAAGATACGTGTCAGCTGTGCCATAGATGTGGCAGCCTGCGGTTCTCCGTGGAAGGTATGCATGAACTGCATGAATCCTACACGGAACAGCGCATCCGCACCTATGTCCGGTATAATGGATGGAGCCACATCTGACACTGTTGGAGGGTCCACTAGTACCCCATGACCCACCATCTCAGGAGTATAATAATTGCCGCTTTCCTGGCGAACGGCCAGTGGTCATCTCGGTGTCATGACTCTACAGGGTCAAACACATTCCTTAGGTCAAGATTATCTAATAACGGAAATGAGGAGACAAAAAAGGAAATAGGGGAAGGAAACCATTTATGATTTAAAAAACATGACTACACGGCGTGTATAAATACTACACGGTGTGTTCTCAAAGGCCGTTCACATGGGCATGTACTCCAGCTAAAACTGGTCATGTAACAGCCCAAACACACGACGTGTCTTATAAATACACAACGTGTACGTGGATCCTTCTTCCCTGCCCAAGTCCTTTTACATAGCTAAGCCACACTAATCTCCTAAAACAAAACTACATGGTATGTCCCACAGGAACATGGTGTGTATTTGGAAAGATAACACCAACCCGTGTTGTTAGTGACACGGCCGGGTACCTGGGTTACACTATATGGCGTGTTCAAGGTCGACACAACGTGTATGACTTATGGTTCAGTCGTTCGTGTTGTTAGTTACACGGGCGGATACCAGGTCGACACTACACGACATGTACAACCAGTACAGGGGGTGTCCCACCCAAAACATTCATATCCTATATCTCTTACCACATGGACTATGACACGGTAAGAGACTACACAACATGTACTTAGGTTGCATGTTGTTTACTTAATATTTTTTCATTTCATCATGAACAGAAGAACACACACCGTGTGTCTAAATAACTACACTCTGTGAATCCTGGGTTTTCCTAACAGTAAGCCTCAGAACTACTCCAGAACCCTGAAATAAACCCTAAACACCTCAAATGTGAAAAATTATGATCTGTTAGGGCCCATACTCCCCACGAATCAAAACATGGCATCTTATACATGTTATAAAAAAGTAAACTCATAAATGATCCACCAAATTGCAGTTATTGAGGGCCCATACTCCTCAAAACCAATGCTTTCCGTTCATCATATCAACAACCTCACACAAAAATATCCTATCAAATAGTTGGTATTTATCAAAGCATCTATCACAACAGCATTCTTTTCTAGCCCCATATTTATCACAAATACATGCAAACTCTAATTTGCCTACATGGCATGAAAACTATGTGTGGCATGTGATTCTATCATGTGCCTAAATGATGCATGAGATGGAGTACCCTCATCTCATCAGGTTGAAACTAAATAGAACACATGTATAAAATAAAAATAGCACAATACAAGTGTATCACTATATGGTAAAAATGATGTCAACTAACTACTTTTTAATATCATAAAAATTACAATAACAAGGTAGACTGGAATTTCCCTGTACATGGGATAGCTACTCCCAAGCAAATCTTATTACCAACTACCAAGTTTGTCCTATCCCTGACTAAGGCTCAATATAGTAAGTCAATCAAAATAACCCCTATGATACCACTTTGTCACGTCCCGGATCCGTAAGCCACACATCGAGTACCCCAAACCCAGTTGGTCACATGACCTCAAGCGCATTTCCCCAAATGCCAGAGGCTATTGACTAGCAGCGAGGGCCTAGGTCTGATAGTAGGGAAACTATGCCCTTATTTTTTAATGTGTAGCGCAGTAGAAAAGAAAATAACTTACAATAGTGGAAGCAGTAAACAATTTGAACTAGAAATGAACAACTACTATAACAGATAACCAACATTTATATATAAAAATGCAGCATGTGACTATATCAATGAAATCATCCAAACATGATACACTGAAATACAATACTATACACCTCAATAATCAGGATACAACAAACAGAACAAAACAGAGTGAACAAAATGCAGCAGCATCGCAAGCCTAAGCTCGGTCCCATGCTCTCCTACTCCTCTACTACAATCATGTAACTGTACAGGGACCCTTTTCACAATCGACGCCTGTAGAAATATAGTCTGTTTGGGATGAAGACATGGCCCAAATGAGGTGTGAGAAATAAATCCCAGCATGCACCCACCAAAGGCCCGTTCCCAATAGTTAGTGAAAATGTGCAACAACAGTGTGCAAAAGTAAATGCAGTAAAGTAGTAAGTACTCCAAAGTAACTATAACTACCAGTTTCATTGCATTTTTAGTTATTACTTAGAACCTCCAATCTTGTGCTTCAGATTGGCAGGTACAACATAGAAATTCACCACAGTGAATATTCTAAATAGTCGTGTCCCCAGACACACTATCCTTACCCACAGGTAACAGAATCAAATTCCCACATGTGATTTCCCTCAGGCATAACGATCATTGCCCTCAGACATACATGCTATTTCCCTTAGGCACAAAATATACTACCCATAGGATTAAACAATGGTTACCCTCAGGCTAACTAAAAACTGCCCACAGGCTAAGCAAGACACTGCCCTCAGGCTAAACAAACACTGCCCTCAGACTAAACAAAACACTACCCTCAGGCTAAATAGAACACTTCCCTCAGGCGCAAGGAACCGAGCAACGACCAAAGAATAAACAATCCATTTATATAAATTTCCCCTCAATAAAATTCAATACATAATATGATCATGGCTTACCCTCAGGTATCCTGGCCAAACGGATAAACAAAGGAATGCAACCCCGGGATGGTCCTGGATCCATGAAATGATCCCAAACAAAAGATTAAATATATCAATACATTATTTATGAAATTCTAAATATCTTTTATCAAAGGCCTCAGCCATACGACACCCCAACCATGGACATGTAACTCAATGGTACATAATTTCAACACCACAGTTTAAAGGAACATCATACCACCTACCTCGATCGTCTCTGATCGGTATACATGAACGATGGCTCTCAAATCATCCAAGGAGGACATAGGTCTGGGATAAATGTTCAATCATTAAAACTCAAATAACATTCCCTCAGAATAGAATTGGTAAGAACAGTAGAAGAAGAGGGGAATGATTACTCGTACGGTCCCAACATGATCAACAGAGGAAGAATCAGATTCTTGGTGCGCGATCAGGTGCTCCTCCAAGTTCGGTCACCCTCCGAAGCTCAAAAACGATCTCAAAGAGTCCTCTTAAAAATGAGAAGTCTACTACCCTTTTTAAGCTACAAAAACAAACTACATGGTGCACTCTCAAGTACACAACGTGTAATTTTCATTCTTTAAAATTGTTCCTCTGGCGGGGTCTTTCCACCATGTCATTGTTCATCTATTGATGTGAGTATATGGCATCTATTCCAAATAACACGGCGTGTATAGTCGCTCCGCTGGAGGCTGCCTCCACCACCTTACTATTCACCTGCTGACGGATTACATGACATGTAAATACAATGTGCATGGTGTGTATTCAGTTTTTACACCCTTCATCACCAACTGGCCTAGATGCCCTGTGTACTCATCCCACACAGCCAAAGTACAGGACGTGTGGAAAAGTACGTGGCGTATACCTATAAAAATTTGGGATTTTCCCCCATGTTCCTTATTTTCTCAAAAACGCATAATGAAAAGGGAAAATAAGAAACCGGTACCTCATGAATAAGAACCAGGTTCTTACAAGAAGCCTCCCCATTTTTTCCACTATCATCAAAAGGAAGAGCTGGTGATTCATCTCCCAGAACATCATCAATTCCTATCTTAACATGTTGCCCATGGTTTCCAAGATCTATCACAAACATAGTATCATCAATATGAGTTTCTTGAATATGATTATATATATGAGATTCATCCCTATATGGTATTTCTATCATGGAGTCCTCTACCACTCCATAAAAATGTAATGAAACATTCCCTTTATTTGATATGGGAATCACTTGAGAAGGATATGGGGATTTCTTCTTCTCCAATGATTCCAAAAACATCTCATTTATGGAATATCTAGGAATACGATCATAATATTTCAGTATTGTGTTATAATCATGCTAAATTAATGATTGAGTTCATAAATATTACATGTTTCTAAGTTTTTATGGATTTTAGGATCAAATGGAATTACCTTATCCATCCCATTACACCATCAACATGAGTCATCATCAAGTAATTTCACTTTACAAAAGATGCACTCCTTATCCCTGTTAAAATTTGAAATTAGATTGACCAAATACATTCATATATGGCATAATATTGGTTTCTCCCATACGGAATCACATGCTTCATACATTCATCCCTCGTAGTAAGGACAACCTCTTCAACCAAGGTGTCGGACATGTCCACTTCCAATTGTATTATGGTATAGTTCCAAAATCATGTGTTTTCAGTCAATTTTTCCTTCATAATGGTATTTTTCATAGTTGATGAAATATACCACAATATCTTTGGATTACAATTAAAACAATTAGACATAGAAAATTGAGTCCATAAATGAGTATATGTATTTTTAATATTTGTAGGATTAAAATTTCTATCCCATTACTACATGATTTAGAAGGTATGGTTGAGGGATAAAGATCCCATGCTCTATACCCTTATATTATTCTCATCATGGGGAAATGATACATGGACCCTTATCTTTTAAAATTAGAAATATATACAAATGAATATTATAATATGTTTTCCATCTTTATCCATCCAACAATGAAAAATATGAAAATTATCTTTACATTTCCATGAATAGAAAAACTCATACATTGTAGACACTTTAAAAAAAACATAATAATTTTATTTCTTCATGAATTAAGTAGATCAAAGAAATTTGATCACGACACTAAGGGAAATAAGAAAACATAAAATAATAAAACCATTAGTATAACACTTCACCTCATAAATATGACATGTCATAACCAAAACTCACTAAAAAGGACCAAATCGATCCAACTATTTACTATTGACAATAAATGGAGAAAGTGATCAAAATATGAAATATTATGAATTTTATCGTTTATCTAGATATTCCTTAGATTATATTATAAATGAATTATAAGAAACAAGTTTATCAATACTAATACATTTTTAATTAAAGAGAGTCACATTAGAAGCAAGATCGTCATTGTTGTAAATGGAAACATTGGTCATCACATTGCATGACCATATCTATGTACGAATGATACATAATTTTTTATAAAAATTATGATCCTACATTTATTTTTGGAAGATATATCATAAAAATGAAATAACATTACAATCATTATTTTTGAATTCTGGCAGCATTTCTACAGTGTCTGAAAATTATTCAGATGTTCATAGGGCCACCCCATGAAATATATAACAAACATTTAGGCATATAGTAAATCATTTCATCATATAATCCTTCTCTAAAAATAAATATAAACTTATTTGGTTAAATTATTTATTCAATATACTATAAATATAAACACAATATATAAATCTGAGATAATTGATACAAAAAATATAATTCCAAAATAAAAATATATTTTTTTAGATTTTTAAATTTCAGAACAAACAAAAAAATAGAAATGAGTATTAGTAGTTCTTCCACAGATTGGTACCCTTTCATTTATGAAAGTAAAAAATAGTAAATCAATAATCATGTGATGATATTATAAGACTAATAAAAATCATTAATATGTAATACATATCATAGATAATTTTTAGGGAAAATATTTATAATTTAAGGATTAAAGAATTAGAGCCCTTCTAAAATATTGTTTTTTCTTTAATGGTTTTCCGGACAAAAAATACTACCATACTAACCAATTTCAGTGTCTTTTCATGGGGGAATAAATTACATATTTTTTGGTCTAGATTCATGGGATAAAGAGTGACAAAAATAGTATAAATAAAATTTTTATCCTGCAAACTACATCATTCAAGACTTTTTTTCAATTATATATGAAGAAACACTCTAAACAAGAAAGGATAAGAAAGATATGTTCTATGTTTCCTAATAAATTTTATTTAATATGATATTCCTCTTTAGAATAGTACATTGATGAACTATATATGATAGAAATAATTCCCTTTAAATTTTTGTATTTTGAAATTTTAAACCCAAATTTAATTAATGCACAAAAATGCTTCCCCAATTTTATCACAATTGGATATACGGTTCAAAAACAAAATAATGTGAAACAAATCCATAGGCTAACACATATGTGTTGATCGATGGTCAATCCAAACATATATATATGATTTTTAAATTATAAATCTCTAATATATATCTTTATAAATCATAAAAATCATGGTGAATCATGTAATAAAATAGAAGGTATAATAAATGATCAAAATGATATTGACAAACGTACTCTGTGCACACTATCACATGAATGATCTATGAGCTAGTATTTTTTTCAATAGGGGATAATTATTCCATGTTAGAGACTATATTATGCGATGATCATTTCATTTTAGTGAGATTGTTCATTGAGGGATGAAGGATACATTCATGTAATGGTCAATATGTCATGAAATTAATTATACTCTTTAGATTGCTCACATGATTTTTGATGGAATGATGAATAGAATATTTATTTATTATTATAGAATAGTGTGACCAACATGTGATTTGGAAAAAAAACTAATTAACATATCATGATAAACATAAATACGTGGAAGGGTTATACACACTGTGTTATTGAAAATACATTGTTGAGTAGAGGAAAATTATGGGTAGGAGTTTGGATACTGGCACATATATGAGGACATGAAATGATTAAAGAAACAATTTTGTCAGTGGATTATTGGGAAGAATATGTCCTATAAACATGGAATGCTTCAGCCTTTCAACTATATATCCACTTCAGGTCTCCTGAAAATATTATGGCCGAGGAAGGAATTGAATGTATTATTGGTTAGTTATTTATCAGGCATGATATGTTTTTCAACTACTCCTAGGTATGGAACCACATAGTCTCACAACATGTCTTATGGTAATGTCATGGACATATTGTTACATGAATCATGGGGAATGGTGTGTCAAGGTATAATGACATGAGGTCCTGATCTAGATAATATTATATTGTTTTTATAGATTTTCATTCTCAATAGATTGTGTCATAAACATATTTCATACCATAGGTGGCCCACATTGGATGTGAAAAGTCATGTTTAAGGCTAAATATTGACTAAAATACCAATTTATAATGCATGAAATCAATATTTTGGTTATGGGGACCTTAAATAACATGTGAAAGAATATATTAAATAGACCAGTAATTGTGAATATTCAATAGTTTGGTCGGACTTGAGATTGATCAAAACCATCTCTAGGACTGATCAACTAATGAGAGTTGACTAAGTTGAACAAGTGCCCTTGTAAGACTTTTCCTTTGTTATCCCTTAAGCAGTGATGAATAATATTGTATTCTTTTTACAGGTGGGATTCCACATTATCCTTAGGTCACCCATATCAATTAGAATTTTATATCAAGATATCATGTACACTATAAGGATCAATGAATGCATGGTAAAATACTGTGGAATAAGATATATGTCAATGAGTGACATTCATTACCAAGATATATTGTCTAGCTGAGTGAATCTGATATTTTTTTATTAATTATAATTCATAAAACAAATATTGTCTCGGATCACAATCGTTTTACCACAATGAACACATGAGGCATGGTGTAGCACAATTGAATGAGTAGTAATGTATATTTTGGGATAAAATGGACATGCATAGGCCCATTACGCATAAGGAACTGTATTCATGTACAATATAGTATTAATTAGTTGTATCTAAAATCAATGTAAATAAGTAGGAATATCTAGGTGATATGAATTATGTGAAAAAATACCCACCTTTTTCAAGATCTACACGATATAAACATTCCATCCATATAAACCATTGCTAACTATACCTACATCTATCCAATATAAACATGTTATAATTCATAGGAATATTTAGTTCTGGGATACATGTTCACAATGGTAAATAAAATCCTCTCGACCAGTTATATTAATGACTTTACCCATTTTTATATGTGTATAAGCAGACAATTTCACCTATGTAATTTAATATGAATTTGAATAATTAAAGACCTTTGGCTACCTTATGAGGGCCTTGGTGTCATACCAAGATGTGTAGTGGTTCGGTCCTTTTCTAATATTTATCATTAAACATGTATCATTAAAACAAAATTATTTAGTGGGATAATCCTTGTAGTTCTTCCATAGTACTTTTGATGACTATATCAGGTAATTTTATGCACCCCAACCCCAAAAAGAAAACATGTAGTGATGTACATGTGAACAAGTATATGTTTTTTCAAATGTCGGTGTTGGTGTTAGGAATCATGCTGGATCAAGTGTTCATTAACTATTTCAGGTCATCAACATTGAGTTTTAGAAATACATAAGGAAAATTTCATTTTAAATATGATTTATAGAGGTTATGTATATGTACTATTAATATTTGTATATTTTTTTTGTTTGACAGGACCAATCATATATCCTTTTCTAATAAGTATTAATATTATATCTTCAAACTATTTTTAATATTGTATATCATTATTTTTTCATATAAATATTGTTTTCCCTATATTCATGTTTCATGAAATTTTGGTATGCTGATTTCCTCAATGTATCAATGATGCAATACTGTAATGTTTATTCATACTAAATTTTTCTCCCCATATCCCTCAAAACTCCCTCTTTTCCATAAAGGCCTTCGGGAACCTATATATAGAATATCCATTAGGTTAAACATCGATGAAATCTTCCCACCGATTCTAGGAACAAGGCCCAATCATGAAAAATATCTCAAGCTAGGCCATGAAGGCAAGTCCCATTAGCTGCCAAAGTACTTCTCCATCACAATGAAACCAAACTGGGATAGACATGTTCTCTTACTATACATAATAATATACATAATGGACACTATAATGGTTGGTAAGGACCTTATATAATTTCTATACCATGTAATATTGTAATTAAGATATTCCCATGATGATATGACGATTTCTCTCACCTTTACATAAAAAACAGCACCTAAATAACTAAAAAAATGATCAAAAAATTTATGTGACTTTCTAATGATCACATTGATATAAAAAAAAATTACCAAATATTTTAAGAAACTAGTCTTATATATAAAATGGATCAGTTTTTATTCCCATTTTCACTCCTATACTAAATTTGAAGGATTTCCAATTCGCATCATAGAAGATATTATTTCCATTTTTACTTAATTCAATAAATAAATCCATTAGGAATGATTCTAAGAGTGATACTATTTTTTAAATATGTGGAACTCCTTTATTCTAATGTTCCCTAAAAAATAACTATCCTCATGTTTCAGGGCTCTTATAGCATGTTTTCTTTTCTTTTCTATAGTGTTCACATTTTATTTGACTATATTATCATAAAGAATCATAGAAAATAGTGGTTGATAACAATGGATTATGGAATATAAATAATAAAATAAATAATATGTGAAGCTATTACATACTAAATTTCTAGTTTTTACTTCTATAAGTGATAAATGTAATGTTTTTAACTATCATGGACAACATTTATACATGTCTAACTATTTTAGATATGGTTTGTATAAAGTCATCTTATTTTTGTAAATAAATTTTTCCCCACAAATTTCATTAGATTATTATTCTGGATTTTTCTTTCCTCTTATTGTAATTGTCATAGTGGTATCCAAGATGGAGTAAACTGTAGAGAAATATTACATGGTCATTCTAATCCACAACGTACTAACTACGATAATATTTATCAGATGATTTTTTTTTTGTATATTCGAAGTCCTAAAACCATACCCAACATAAAAAATTTTCTCATTATATTTTTGTAGTAGTTGTATATAATTAATCATTGAATTAAGATATTCTCCATATAGTTGATCCCTTTTATAATGATTTCCTCTTAGAACACTGATTTTGAGAAAGTTAATTTATTAGAAAACAATAATAAATATATTCCTATTTAATGACATCATTTATTATTAGAATAATTGGTAAAAATGAAAGAAGAGTTATATAATGAGGAACCAGAGATATTCCACCTCCTTGAAAACCTTTATTACATCTTGTACAAGACTCTAGTGAGACAACACCTCTCTTATTTGACTATTTACCATAGTTCATCCATTAAAAAATGACCATGATAGTTATTAGGAGCCACAATCAACAAATGAGTTGAAAAATGTTACCCAAATATATAACCATCAAGATAAATTTACTTTCCCATTTTATCATTCCCCAATTGATACATATATAATATCATGTGTTTCAGGAATAGTATTCTGACATACTTCCAAATTTATACTAGTGTAATTATATGAAATCTTGAGATATCGGGCATTACTCTTCAATTGCTCATGTGGCCCAAGAAATAAATCATATACATTTTTTTATCTCCATTCAATAACACATTATTTCTTCACTCCTTATATGTTTACCATGTTACCAGTACATTATGAATTCTCTAATATTAACACTTGACCCCAAATAATGGTGCAATTTCATTATTCGATGGACACCCCATCCCAATTTATGGCTTAGTTACATTTCATTAAATTTAGAGACACTTTATTCCATAAAATATATTCTCCATAAAACATTCATTTTCCAATCTATTAGTTTTATATTTCATGATTTCTAATTATCTATTATATTCTCACAGATGAATATTGTTTTTTAAGAGAAATCAATTATTTGTTGGTCTCAATCCCTTTACACATATATCATTTACTACTCATATGATATATATCTGCATCATATATAGCCATCAGCATTCTATTTCATCTATTAATTATGATTTTGGGTCTGCGACTAGAATTCAGTTAGAGTACCAAAATAAAATCCACTAGAACACCATGCACGGAAGAAAAAAATATTGAATTGAACCATTGAACAATGTCAAGAACATAGAATGCAAAGCATCAAAGTCCAGATATTGTAACAAATAATCTTTAGAAGATGTAATCATGTACTATAGGGGGTGATGCACACATCATTATCTAACCATGTTTGATGTTTTTTCCCTCAGATACATCATTATTGTTATTATTTCATGTTGTAGGGAAATTGTAAACTCATATTACATGGTTAACAATATAGATTCTACTGATGTTGATTTTTTCAATACACCTAATTTTTGTAATTACTGGTTCTATATAATACCAGTAACCTAGATGTTAAATGATGTATTTTATTATCATGTACCCCATTAATCCCTCCACTCACTCCCCTTGATCCTATTAGTGTTCACATTGTAATTTCACAATAGTCACATATCCTCCTCAACCGCCTCCTAACAAATTCATCTCCTGTTTTGGTTGTTATCATACTCATCAAATCAACGATTGACATTTTATTTTATATGAATATTCATATAGGCATGCTTTTTTACCACCAAATAAACTAATGATACTGATATCCTAATTATATTGTGCAATTTTATGTGTACTTTACACTAATATCTTATTTTTATTCAAACTTAACATACAATATACGGGGTGTCAAACCATTATTGTTGGAAAATAGGATAGAAATATTTTTTCCTTATACCATAATGGATGCCAATCCCCATCCTAGTAGACTACAAGTTATGTTTGATGATATTGGTTCCATGATAATTAAACACTCACATGACTCGAATTATTTTCTTTTGAGTAAGCAAGTAGTATATTATTTGTTGATATATATTTCAGGTAAATATTAATGGCATATTATAGAATGATCTCTAGATCTAACCTTTATTGCACTGTGTTATGAATGTGTAATATCCCTTTTAGGATTTCTTGACAATATGTGTTTCATGTTGTTCCATTGCATAAGTTGTGTCACATTCATGACATTTCCAACCAAAGATTCATATTTTATGACTAATTAAAAAGCTTTTTTAAATATACATCTTGACGAACATTCATATTTGTTTCATAGAACCTTTGACATGTATTTTAGACTAGAAAGAACAAACCTCTATCCTGACTACATGGAAACTAAAAACGTTAAGTTCATGTGTCCGACAACCATTTTCCATCTATATATCTTATAATTTAAACATTCCATCAACTTCCAAACCATATGGTTCTTCCCATATTATATTTTTATAGTACCACATGTGATTTTGTGTGAGTCAACCTATTTTATCTTCTTTCAATATTTAAAGTCGATAAATCAATTGAACCATCTATTACCTACTTCTTTTTTATTTTTTAGGAATTTTTCATTAACACTTAAAGATTTTTACTATTTTTAATTACTGTTTTAATAAATTATACATAAATTTCTATTTCTAGTTCATTGACTATTATATTTTTCATTTTTATGGTATTTTTAATGTATATTTATATTATTACTTATGTTTTATTAGATTAATTATTAAATGTCTCATGATTGTTTCATAAGGATGATAAAGAAAATAGAATATATCTTGATGATTTTAGGGGTGATAATGAGAGAAACCCTATAACATAGACTTCTCAGGTTTTTATTTTGGTATAAGTAATTATTTTAAAACTTATATTGTGGAAAATTCATTCCATACAAAGTGTACACTACTGACATTATATATTAAATTTACATAGTATGTGTTATCTAGGTTATTTTTTGGAATTTATCTTATCCTTATATATTCTGTTTTCATCATCAATTAATATTTACATGTAGTGTGTCCTCTACAATGTTCTTTTTAACCAAGAATAATTTTATCCATATTGTGCATTTCATCCTCAAAAACTATGATGTTGTATGTAAAAATACATATGGTTCATTCAATAAATGAAAAACCAAACATGTCACATAGGTTAATTGATATATATATTTGAAATGAATTACACTTAAAAGCTCTCACTAGTAGAAAAAATGATTTTTATGGTCTCTTTATTTCCATCTCTACGTACAATGATATTGATCAATTCAATAATTGGATTTCAAAAAACACCTTTGTTTCTTAATGGGAGACTTATATGGCCATGTATATTTTATATTATTTATATAGTCTTACGTAGCCTCCAAAATTATGGTATTAATTTTTTTTATAGTTATGATAAATTTTGGAATTATGAGTGTGCAATGTATTCTCTAATATTTTATTTGAAATATGATATCGAATGCATTATGTTTATTTTTTATAATGAAGATATTTTCAAAAAAACTTTGGAATTGAATGCATTAATCATATCAATTCCTTCTTCATTATTTTTAATAAGAAAAATTTGGGTTGTATGTTGAGAATTATAAATATATATGTTTTACCATTAAATAAAATTCAAAATGGTTTATAGTTTTTTATTTTATATCCACAACCTATATAAAATAATTTTTATCTTTTACTCTCTATATAAATAGAGTAATGATCCCATTCATGTTAAAAAACTTACAGGAATCCTGATTTCAATTATATTTCAAGGGATATCCCCAATCATTTGGGATTTTGGTTTTTTAGATGACTTTACTCTTATATATAGTTGGTATCCATGATTATTCATAGTGTATTATTTATAGAGACATATAAATATATAGTATTTTAATTACATGACTTACATCACATGTATATAATTTCAATTTTATAATAGGTTATCAAACCCTGTCATATTAATAAAATATTTAGGTAATGTTTTTATATCACAGCCTATCCCAATGGGGTTTCAATGTTTTGGGTTATTTCATAAATGTTATTACAAAAAAATACTATGATGTTTTATAAATGTAGGTCTATTAATTTCATATTTTCATATTTTATATTTTTTATAATTTGTTCATTGTTTTAACATAAAATAAATCCATTATATTATTACACGTCATTACTCTTCCATTGTATAATATTTCTTTCATAAATCTATTGTCCATCAATTTGAATATTTCAACTTATAACTCTGTGATAAATATAAGATGGTTTGTTATGTTGATTAAAACATCCAAATTCCCTAATCTCTACTATCATCCTCTCCAATTTCATTGTGGGAACCCTCAACATTACCACCAGAATGGTTTCCCCATCCACAATAGAGACAACCCACTATGATTCCAAATAAAGAAGATATTCTTTTTGGACAATTTTATGTATTCAATACAGGCATATCCAGCTTTATGGGGGAGTATTAGGAGTGTCTGGGGATGTTTTTTTGAATATATTCTATATTGGTAAACTAATATTGAGGGGGAGTGTTAGAGGGTATGTTATATTGAGTCTCACATCAGACATTATGTATTATTTATTCTATAGTATTATCTATATATAAATACCATGTCCACGTTCACATAAAAAAAATTTATGGAAAATTGGTGGTAATTGATTTATTCCATCACAAAAAAACCATTAAGAATTGTTTTGATATAAATTTTATTATATTTTTCTTGTTTTATTCAAATTCTCAACAATATAATTTAGAGATATAATTTATAAACCCTGCATATTACACTATCGAGTCTGAATGGGACATGTGTATTGAAAATATAGATCAATGGAGGTTCTCTTATTTTTGAGTAATAAATTGATATTTAATTCCCATGTATAACAATATTTAGAATCCATGAAATAAATTCGACCCATATAAAATTTTCATAATGAATTTTCATATCCTAGACCCAAGAGGTATGTAAATAATTGTTTTCAATTGATTTAATATATTCTAATATTATCTTAAGGTATGTAAATTCCAAATGAACTAAAAAATGGATGAATTATAATTATAATAAGTAATATATCTCAATGGGTAATCCACTGGAGATAATTCCTCATCCTCCTTAATTACTATAGTTATATGAGAATCCCAAATGATCAGTCTAGTCTACTATACACCATCTCCCTAATAAATACACCCAACCACTTGTAATGAAATATTAAAATTATACCAATGTTAGTTTATTAAATACCATAAAAATGCTTCAATAATCTCCAAACATCGCAATCAATCGTCATATCATTTCAATTATTAACTCATTCATTAAATAAATTTAACATAAGTGTAATATCATTAAAATATTCTATAAATACCCTATTTGAAACATATAAATAATGATACTGTAATTTATGTCATTTCAAAAGTAACAAAATATTAAAAAACTTAATAATGAACATATGATGAATTTTCTATTCTCACCTTTCAGATACTTCATTTCAAAAAACTAACATAGTAAATTAAGAAATAATAACATGCTTATATGGAAATATATCTAGGATGAAAATTGAATAATAATATTCATTAACTTATTGAAGTTTTTATAGAGTTTCTTCTAATGAAGTTCATCTTAGGGTGATTTGTGTTGGTCTTCTACTAACCCCAAAAATTTGGAATATAAACTGGCTGCATGTTCCTTAATTCATTTTATAAAATGAGTGATAATGTGAAAAAATTCTTTTCACATTCTTATAAAATGTAAAAACCCTAAAATGATTACGAATATTATTAAATATCATGATACCCTACCCCAATACCCTATACCCCACAACATTATTCTAATTGAAACCCACCCACTATGAAAAACTAAAAGCCTAATCGAATTCAAATTACAATTATAACACTATAAATTTTTTATATCCCTTATAACTCACAAATAACTACCTCATATCACTATTATTTACTCTCACATGATGAAAAATTTCCCTATGTGGAATAAATGATGATTATTTAGGGATTATAGGTCAAACCACCAAATTATTTTCTCTTCATTCATCAAAAACATTAATATGACAGTAAAATATTTAACTCTATTAAAACAATTATATTTTCTGATCTCAGATTACACCATACATAGTGAATTTTTCTTTACATTCCTAGTCCAAGAAATAAGTCATTAATTTATTATATGGAACATAAGTGACCACTACACACTCAATTTTTTATTTCAATCCACCTAATAAAAAACATATATCCTATGACATTGGAGGAAGAAGAATATGAAAGAATACTCTCTCAAATTTACTCATATATACATCCAATATTATAGATTTTTTATGAAATTCACATCATTTAAATGATTTTATTATACTACAATTATAAAATGATTTAGAATCCCTTCCTTGAATTCATATTAATTTATATTTGTTTATAGTTTCAATTTAAAAAATATATAGTGCTTACAAAACTCATACACTCACAATTTTTGTGATAGGTACGAATAATATTTTTATGAGTTTAATTGATTATGAAATTCATTTCATCCCATTTAATCCATTTAATTGGATAATATATTGAAAAAAATTCATCAACTAAACTCTTTTATACAATAAATTCTTCTCATCCATCAAATCTTCAACACCAACTCATTCTCGCATCCAATGAAAAAGAACAAATCATGGATTTTCAGCCTCTTTATTATGTTAATAGTTACTAGATCCTAAATGAAAATTTTATTGCACTGGGGAAAATATATTTGAGTATATAAATTCCATTTTGTTCCTCTATTCTTTCATTTGAAATATTTCAAGCCATAAACTCCAATGGATGCATATTCTATCCATTATATAGAAGCTTTCCATATAAAATGTTTTCAGTGAATGTTATTCATTACCTATTCCCTATAGGATATTTTCTAAATCAATTTATACAACCTTTATTAATAATTCATGAACCTTTTCCCTTTCCACTTGAGATTGTATCTTCAATTCCATCAAGGGGGCGTTCATATCCATCCATAATGGTATTCAACTAAGACCAAAAAATCCTCCAATGTTGGTTCGATATTAATAAAAGAACCAATTTTTAAGTGTTTAGTCAAAATAGAGAGGAAAATAATAGGTTTAAATTGTTTTTTGATAATATTGTATCTTTAAAAATTATATATTTATAGTTTAAGATAACATGTAAATTTAAGATAAGAAAGATAACTCTCATGGTGGAACCCCTAAAACCAATGAATTATTAAAATTCATTGTATGAAAATCCAAAATTACCAGTCCCCTATACCATATAGGTTCCCTATAATTAATATGTATACTAATAACATATTATTATTTTGTTGCTTGATTTTTATTAAATCCATAGAAAATTACTCTACATCTACCACCACATCCTTATCAGTGACAATTTCATCTCAATTTTTCTCTCCTGATTTATTTAAATTTATAAAAATTCTACTATTATGAGAACAATATAGATATACCCTTTCCATAGTACATAAATAAATCTATAATAAAGGATACTAATTCAAAAATGAATATTTAAAAAAATTCGAATAAGGACCATTTGATTCCTTTTATGTTCATAATTTTCTAGGCCATTAATTTCTTATAATTATCTTATTCAAATTATAATGAATAATAATTTTTTTGAAAATCATTTGACAAGGAGAATAGAGTGATAAAATTCATAACCTTATAAAATATATTTTCTAGGTTTTGAAAACTAGTGGCTTCTTGGTTTGATTTGAATGTTTCTTCCTCTAAACCTCATCTTTATCACACTAACTGTCTACTGATTCCTAAATTCATTCAAAAAAATGAGTGATAAAATAGAATAATTATTTTATCTTTTATTAAAATAAAAAAATTCATAAAGAAGTTATAAAAGAAAATAAATATAGAAAAGGAACTTCCCTTTAATACATTTTTTATACAATATGATTGATTCAAACCACTGATAAAAATAATAAATATTACATCATTTTAAATGGATATACTATAAATATCATAACAGTACACAACTTTGAACCTTAAAGGCTAATATCCATAGCATCTAGATACATAAATAATTTATATTTGGAAAGATATTAAAAGTATTTCAATTTTTCTTCTCATGAAGTACAATTTTTTAAAATTACCTACATAAAAACTTATTCATAGCGTAGGGAACATGAATATTTGAACTGGTGAGCTCATATTCTCAATAAGGGTAAACTTGGTAGATATCAATCAATGATCATATCAATTCAGAAGAAAATTATAAGGGTGTGAGATCATGATTATAATATTGAAAGAACATATCCAATATATTATTGATCAAAAAAATGATTCCTAATATAAATATTAATGTTTCAAGATACAAGAATCATAAGAGTGATGAATCACCATAAATCAATTATAAACCACAATATCATATTTTAAGTATTAGAACAAGTAACATAATTTTTTTCTCAATTATAAGATTAAAAAATCATATAAATATCTTGGGAATATTACTTTCATTATCTAATTAATGAAAAATTATTATTCTACTATTCTAATAAAATGTATTATATATAGTTAACTCCTTCATATCATTGGAGTTTACTAAACCTATCATGTATTAAGAGTTTCTTAACATCCTTATCATTACCCAATACAATGTTTCAATATATAATTCCAGTCCAACCCATCGCATAATAAATTCTTCACATATATGTGTTATGTGATTATAAAACAGTCATTATATTGTCATTGCATAACGCATGGAAATCAAGTGTTTTTCATATATAATTCAACACAACATAATTAACCCATGAGAATTAAATGAGATTCCTATAACCATCCTTAAAAAATCATCATCAATAGAAAAACAATGAATTAAAGTTGATGTTATCATATGATCATATCACAAGTGAATCATAATGATTATTTAAAAATGATGAAATAGGTGAAAATTACTTTTAAAAGATAATTTGAACATTTATTTGAAAACCTGAGAATTTATCCTCTTTTTTTGATAAAATTTTAATTTAAAATTTACTAATTATTAATATACTCATTTTCCATTAAAATAATAATGTAAAATAGTAAAGGGATATTAAATGTAAATAATATTATTTATAATAGGAAAATATATTCATTCCATAAACATTAAAACATAAATTTCTTTCACATTGTCAATAGAAAGCCTTATGTAACTCATTTGAAAAATAAATATAGCATTGCTTTTAAAGAATTTAATAGAAATTAAAATGTGTATGAATATGAATTTAAAAAACCATAGGATAATAATAAAAACATTCTTTGAATAATTTTAGAGAACATGGATATATTGTAAATTATTATAGACCAAAAAGAGAAAAATGTTTGGTTTTTCATAAAAACATTTTCTAGGTGGTATTATGTGAAAAAGAGTGGATAATGATAAAAAACACGTAAAACATATTAATAAAAAATAGTAGAATAAAATATAAGTGTTTTAATAGAAAAGGATAAAATATTTTCCCCATAGTGGAAACACAATCATAATATATCACATTTAAAATAAGGCCAAAAAACTAATCTCTTACAACATTGGTAACTTTTGAATCCTAACCCCATGAAAAAAATAGATTCAAATTAAATATTAAATACCATAAATATAAATAGATATATATTATAACATATAAATGGTCCACATATATACCACATGACTGAAAGTAGTGGTGAATTTATTATATATCTTATATAGGCAAATGTGAGTAGAGAAATCCTAACCGCAATTCTAACGATATTAATAAGAATAATAAATGCATGTATATTAAATTTAAAATAAATAATAATTCTAAAAAATCATATTTATAATTATAACAACGTTCGTTGTTAACTTATGTCATATGATCACCTATTAATTAACAATAATTCATTATCATCGTCATTTCAGGTGTCAATGACATTATTTTTCATGAATTCATAGATTTTATAGTTATGTTCCTTCAAATTAAATCATGGATTAATCATATATAGAATAATAATAATATCATAAGTATAATATTTAATAATTTTATAAACTTTTATAACTATTTATATCATTTGGTGATGAGAAATTGATATCATTACTTAGTATAGAAGGTAATATATACGTACACATGAGTGATCTTTCCACTGATTGATGGATGGAATGAATGAATAGTAAATAATAATTCAACTTTAAAAAATAATTATTATATTAGAAATATAATATATATTCATAAAAGTTATACATATTATCATATATTGGTTGTGAAAAGGTAAAACGGATTATATTACATCAGGGAGGTGGTATTCCACACTAACACACGAGCGACATTGTTATTTTCCAGCATATTAGAATTATGAATGTAGGTAAGGTCTAATAATAATTTATTTATAGTATTTTCATAAATATAATAAAAAAAAATTAAATACTTCACTATAACTAACCATTAAAAACATGTGATTGAAATGATTTACTACCCTAGGTGGAGGTGGTGGTCCATACATAAACATGATTGCAAAATTCATTTCCCATTTGATGTAGAGAAGGCGGATAATGGTTTTTACATAATAATAACACTCTATATGTATATTTATGACACTAAATTAATTATATTATTATTGATACAACTTATTTGTAGAAATAATATGAATAAATAAACATGGAATGTGATGGTTAGGATGATTTCCACTTCTTTCATATGACTTATTTAGTATAAAACATATCCCTTATTAGGATAGACTTAGGGTAAGACTAGGAACTCATGAAAGAAGGCATGGAATATAGGATGTTTTTTATTAGGTCATTACTTAGATATATGGCTCAAATTTTGTAAGTAATTTACTTTAAAGGGCACCCTTATATAATGGATGGGTGCCACAAATGTGGATTTACTAAAATTATTAATAAATGTAAAATCACAATCTTGAGAAAATGTCATAAAATAGAAATCAATTTGTTTTCTTGATAGGATAATGTCGAAATAACTTCAACCAATATGATTAAAAAAGTTTATTTTTAATTTTTAACTTTATCTAGTAGATTACCCCCCCCCCCCGCTAAACCCATTTTAACGCTAAAAGTGGAAAAAATATTAACTATTTAAACTATTGATTATGATAAAAAATGTAAGTTTACACAATAACAAAATTTAAATTCTATGTCCCAATAAAGAAAAAAGTTTATCAAATTAAATTAATATATGTTATATGAATTCATGGTAAAGTACGTGTGCAAAACAAAATGAAATACAATTCTAGAAAAAAATGAGTTTAAAGCATAAATATATATTTACACTTATTCCATGCCTATTAGAAACTATTAGATGAATGCTTAACAATTTTATTTTATTCAAAAAAATATATATTCCATTGAAATAATTCATTAGTAATAATTCATTTAATTTATTAAGGTTAACACACATTTGCCGCATATAATTAGTTTTTCATAAAAAAAATGTCATTTTGTATTAAAATATATGTATTTTCAAAACTATAAAATTAATAAAAAACATTATTCATTTATAAATGCGTATAACTTTTTTTTTCATCATATAGTTATTCCTATTCATATCTCTCAGTCAAACTATTAGGCGATATGTGTAAAATTTAATAAAAATATTTCAATAATATGTCATGATTTTTTAATATGGATGTTGTTGGTAAAGAAAGTCATCAAAGATATCAATTTTATTTAAATATAAGTTTATCATGAAATATTTGGCTTTTAAAATGATAATCCTTTTATAGTGGGTGACCAAGACATACATATAACCCAATATAAATCCTTAATTAGAAAATTAAATCACTCCTCAACTATTGATGAGAGATATCATCATGAAAATAAATAATAATACTCAATGAGGATAATTCTAAAAGAAGATGTAGTGAATAAATAAAAGATATATAATTAAAAAATTTATTAAAAATTATTCTAATCATAAGTAATCATAAAAATATGTTAATTTTATTTATTTTTCCAGGATTTTTTTGGACTTTTATATTGAGTTTCCATAATATTTTACAATTTAATGGATATCATCTTCCCAATCACACTAAAAAAATAAAGATATATAGTCCCTCATAATGTAGTATACTAAAAAAACTATTCCAAAAAAGGATAATCAGCTAAAAATATAATTTATATTTTTATTACGAAGATAAAATCATTTCCAAATTCAATATTGGAAATTCAGGAAGAAAAATTTTGAACATCATGTTAAAATAAATATTTTAAAAATTAATAATAATAGTTTTAATCTTGTAATATGGAATTATTCTAATGTTTAATTACAATATCATAACTCTAAATATAAATTTTTCTATAAAATAGTGAAATTAGTGAAATTCAACAGAAAATGATGGATGGTCACTCCCCAAGAATATCATACATCATTTTATTAATTAAAACAATAAAACTAAAACTTTCTTTTATCATATCATGTTTCATCATGAAAATAAACACACAGTCAAAATGAAAAGATCATATGTTTTTAAAATGTACCTTAGCCTCCTTATAGGGAAATCCATAATATGGTAGTCATCCATATTACCATTTAAGGGATAAATATTAAAAAAATGTGTATGTATCCTTGAATTTTAATAATTATTGAAACAATGGTATTTTCATGAAATGGTATTCCCCCTACCACAACCATGATTTTTCAAATTCATATAAAAATCACCCTTTTAATCCTATATTCCTGAAGGTTTTTTTCCTTTCCTAAGAATCTCCCGATATTTAAATACCCTTTTTATTTTGATTAATAATTTCAATCAAAACTTCAAAATGAATTGGATAAATAAATAACCATTCAATTATTCACCCAACACAAGATAATGAATTATATGTACAACAACGGTCTATGTTTGAAAAAAATTAAAATAGATGAACTCTCTAAAAATGAAATCATACATTCAGTGATGATAATGAAATTACTGAAAAAAATCCCAAAAAAAGCATTTATCAAGATAAAAAAAATTTATTTCGATTCTATCTCCATGTGTTCATCATGTTTAAAGCACATTTGAGTGGAATATTTTATGTGAAACACTTATTCATTCTAATATTATAGGGTATCATATTTAAAGTCTATGATTTTATGAAATAAACAATTTCACAAAATCCATAATAATTTAGTTATTGAACATGAGAATAGTGAGAACACGTGTCATCAATTAAAAAAACTCTTTCAAAAAAGGAAGAATAAATTTAAAAAGTGTTGGATCCAATGAATTGGGATACATAAGAAATACCCATGGATTAAAATCACTTGAACTCTCTAAAAATAATTTGAATGATAATTAACATAAAAAATCCATATGAATATAATCATGTAGTTATATATATAGAGATTAAAGGGCTACTATAGATGCAAGTATCTCAGAAACCACTAAATGAATGGATAGTCACATTTCAGAAGAAATGAAGTATCATAAATCAAATAATATCCATGTTTTCTTCTTCAAATCAGGTAGGAGTGTCATAAAATAATGGTGAAGGAATTTTTAGGTATTTTACCTCAAAATAAAACAAACCTCATTAAATAATAATTGAAACATACAATTTTTTTTATATAAAGCACTATACAAACCAAAAAATGTCATTATAAAATCGTCTTCCCAAGAATTATTTTTTCTAAACCTGTGATCTAGATTATAAATAATCATGAATCATTATCATGAATTCTTTTTTGAATGATAAAATATTAAAATGTGTTTTTAAAATAAATATATAGAGGGGTTTTGGAATTATTTTATTTAAATAATTATTATTCAAAATAAGAATATAGTCTACTTATTTTAGGTGCTGATCAAAATAACGAGACAATTTTTTTTATTATAAACATAATGTAGGATCTCGAGACTATGTCATGATTTTAATGGACTCACAATCTCTTGAATTTTCCCCTTATTTCCTATAAAATCCATCACACCCATGATAAATATATATTTGAACTCCAAGTCTCAGAAAGCAACCTTTTGATAATCTTAGTGATGTTCCAATTAATATTCTACATCATATGATTTTTTGTATTTATCGTGATAATTTGTAGTCAAATTTATTAGTACCAAATATTCTGATTTATTTATTTTCAAGTTGAATTGTAATTTGATGTTTCACGATATATATATGTGTATATTGTTTTTAATATTGGGCCTTTTTAAATCATATTATTGTCGTAGATAATTTTAATTATTTTTATAAATACAATACATGCCTAAATATATTATAATTTAAAATAATTTTCCAAATTAAAAATTATTTATGTCACATAAATATTAATAATAAAATTTAACTTATGATCATATTATTTTTATCTTCTAGTTTTTATTATTCAATTTATTTTTTGTTTAATGAAATAATAATTTAAAAAAATTAATTTATAATTCACATTAAAATTGTTAGGATTATTCTATTTAGCTATTTTCATTGAAATAGTTTACTTATAAATTTTATTCTTAAATTATGTTGATGTTAAATATTGGTTAAATATATAGTACAATCCATGGTTAATTGTTTTAATATGGTGGTAAATAAATTTTCAACAATAATTGTATATAATTTTTTTATACATTCATTGTTGAAATAAATTTTTTGTAATTTTTACTTGCCATTATTGATATAAATTTAATTTCATATATATTAATATATAAAATTACTTTATATCATCAATTTTTAAATATTTATTAATTGTTTCTAGATTTTTGTACTTTCTTTGATTAAATAAAAGTGATGATTTCATAAGATATTATGTCATTGTGTTATGTATTGATATTTTTTATGTGACCTGATGTTATTAATATATTAACATGTAATGTTTATAATCTTGATATTCACATAGATTTATTATATTGAGGAAGAAATCAATATACCCCAGGGAGTTTGTTATAATAGATAACATATTTGGGATGTTAATTCTAAAAAATGTAGAACTTTTTTGGATTTTAAGGAATTGTTTTTTAATCGGTTATATCATAGTTATATCCATGTAATGTTATAAATAAGTTATAGAAATATCTAGTGTAAAGATAGGATTTGTTATGTTGATTAACCAAACATAAATGATTAATTATAGAAAGATTCAATGTTAATTCTCATAAAATAATGAAAATTTCAAATGATGCAGTTATAAATTGATTTATCCATTTGTGAGTAAGGTCAAAACACTTCACATCGATAAAAACAACAAGCTAATAGTTTATTTTAGCCTATTTTAATGTTATGTTATTACATATTGTCCTCAAACTGCATCACCTTCAAAAAAAATAAACTATTATTAAAATTATTCCACCAATTGAAGAGATAATGGTACACTATTACATGAATAATGAATACCCAAAAGATAGAATTGATGTTTGGGATACTAAAGAAGATAATCATGGTAAATAATATATAGAAATAGATAATTTGGGGCTACACTGTGGGATGATTTATCCACCCATATTCCCATCATTGTATTATGAAGGAATATAATGGATTCCAAAATTCGATTCGGATGTAATCTTAGCTAGTAAAAAATTTCTAAGAGTTATTGGTTATACCTAATAATATGAAGATGATTCAATATATGTTGGAAGCTGATTTTAAAAAAACGAGTGATAAATAGTGTACTGAAATAATATATCATTGACTGACGATATAGCTTTATTTTTAAGAATAAATGATATGTAAAAACATAATTCGATGAGACAAGTATTGGAAATATTTTTTGATGCGTTTTCAAAAACTATTCCATAATATGTTTTATTTTTATATGATTTTTAAATATGATTTTCTAAACACATGTATAAATATATCTATAACACGTGACTATATAATATTTGATACCAAATTCATTTCAATGGTTATTATTGAAATGGTAAGATCAAGCCTTGATTATCTTGGATCTATTATTGAGGAGTGTGTACACAAACTATTGAAAACAAAAATTACATATATAAATGAATATATGGAATATAAAAAGAATACGAATTTTTATAGGGATTGGAAAGATTCATTTCAGGTGCTACCATAACATATGAAATAATTATGTCATAAAAAAAATTAATTTAATTATTATATATTTTAGAGTACGTAAGGAAGACAAATCTGGTGGATTGATCAATTGTTAGATTAGATAAGCTATTTTGATTATTAACATCTTTCATAGTATTATTTCCACATTGTAAGATGTTTAATGAAATAGAATGATGTTTTTTTGTGTGAAAGTATTATTTAACACGTTGGTTTCCACTACATATGATTGAAATAATGGTCCAAACTCATTATAAATTGCTCTCAATAAAAAGGATAACATTCCATCTTGAATAAATATTTTGGATTTAATTTTAGAATACTTTACAAAATTTGAAGGTATTTTCATAAAATCAGATAAATATTGAGTAATTAATAAACTAATCAATTAATATGGTCTTATATGGGGGAAGCCTCGTGTTTACCATCAATATTTCATTAGGCACATTGACAGTAATGTGACAAAAAGTTCATGTATGAGGTTATGAGAATAAAATCATCACATTATGTAAGTTTTCATCAATTATTATGTTTTAATTTGTTTATAGAATTCATTTTGAGTAAGGTATTATTTCTAAAATTCAATATATGATCCTGAAAAATATAAGAAGGATGATTTTCTAGAAGGCATTCAAAGTAGAAACAAAAATGTTTATAGTAACACTATGAAAATACCAGAAGAGAAATATTTATTGGAATATGTATGTGGTATCAGATATGGACGCTTGGAGAAATTTTTTTGAATGTAGTAGAAGTAATTTTAAGGGAATATAAATATTTTCAATTACATGTTTAGTGTAGGAAAATTCTTATCACTATGATTAATACATTTCGGAAATAGAATCTAATATCTAAGGAAGTATCCAACATATTTTAAGATATATGCAATACTTTTAGTAAAAAATAAATATGATTGTTAAAAATTATTCTTCATTTCATCAATTGGCATTTGAACTCTAGATAATGATATTTGAGTTTACCAATTTCCATCGTCCTCTCACAAGTAGTAGTGTTCATGTTTATAAATTTTTTTACTTTAGGATTTTTTTTATCATTAAGAAAACATTTAGTAAATTTGATATACTCATATTCATGTCATTATATCATGATCCAATATTCACTTATCATGGGTGAATTTTATGGAACAATGTATCATCTGCAGATAGTTATAGACATTTATAATACTCCATGGATGCATATATAGGAGTTCTATATTTTCATTTCATCTCTTTATGGGTCAATTATTCTTCAAAAAATGATAGGGTGTGCCCGTGATGAATGAACATGTGTTTTCACCCTCATCATTAAATTTTATCTAACCCTACTAGGGTTCAAAACAAAATAAATACAGTTAATAAAATACATTGTCGGTAGTCATAGATGAGATTATTCATAAAGAAATAATGTTCTTTATTTCCACTATTTATATTTTTCTATCATTATAATTTATCATTTTGATGATTGGGAATGCTTAGAAAACTAAAAGGTAGAGCAGTCACCATTATGAAGAAACATAATAAATGATGGTAGATAAAACCCCACGTTTCGTAGTAAAATTAAGGATAGTAATATTTTGAAGGGGTTAGAAGAAATTAGAGGTACTTTACAATTAACTATAGGAAGACTCATTTATTAATAAATGTTATTTACACCTATTTCATAAATAAAATTTAATTAGAAAATAAATTTTATTAGAAAATAAATTGTCCAATATTTATTTTTCCAAAACATCAAATAGTGATTAAAAATGAACATAAATTAAAAACCTAAAATAATGTTTGTATGCTGAAATAAAAAAATAGGTTTTTGGAAAATATATTAAAATGGGTTTAGGAATTATCATTATTTACATAATGGGGCTAAAAATAATAATACACTATCAAAATTTTAGATAATTGTCAAAATCATGAGTTGGTCTGAAGATTTTATCAACAAATAAAAATAACGAGACAGTCATAAGATTTTAACAAAGCCAAGATCTCAGTATTTTTTATACTGAGCTATAAAATCCATCAAATCCCAATATAAATATCTCTTCTAAGTCCAACTCTCATAAAAAATCTCTACTTTGATGAAAATATATGCCCATATTCATTTTATTATTCAGAGATATTTTTTCATTTATTTTGATATTTATTTTTATCATATTATAAAATAACAAACATTCCTATTTATTTAAGTTCACACAAAACATTAATTAAATTTTCAGTAAGAGAAATTTTATTTCTTTTACCATTATTTATTTTTTATTTAAATTATTTTTATGTATAATTTTAATTATTTATATTATTATAATATATGTTTAAATATATTTAATCTAAAAATAATTTTAAAATGTGATTATTATAACTCACATCTATATTTTTGTATATTTAGAATTTAATTTATGTTATTATACTAGTTGATGCTTAATTTTTATTATTAATTTATTTTAAGGTTTAATTCTATAATAATTTATAAACATTATTCTTTATGTAATGTTAACATTTTTATAAATATTCCCATCAATTGATGTTTTTATAATAGTAGACAAATAAGTTATATTATTCATTTGGAATCATTATTAATTATTGTTAAATATATAATAAGTTGGCTGTATAATTATTTTAATATTTTCGTAATAAAAATAATGAATTCAATTTTTTAAACTTGTTTGATGGATTTATAATAGAAATAATTATTATATATTGTTTATTAATCATTATTAATATAATCTTATTATTTTATTTATAATTACATTAGAATTCTACTTTAGATCATGAATGGGTAAATGTTTTTTAATAGTATCTAGATGTTCATGTAGTGTTAATTTGAATATAGTTTATCAGTTTATAAAAGAATATGTAAATATAATATGTACAAATATTTTTATGTGTTGTGACATTAGTATAATTTGAATATGTGATATTTTGAATCATGAAATCCACATATATTCATTGTAATACCGAAGTAGTCAATATAGAATAGGGAGTGGGTTATAGTAGATTTTGGTTTCTAATTTGATGATTTTATAGAATTTGAAGATGTTATGGAAAAATTTTATACTCAGTTACATATAATATATGACTAGGTAAAATAAATAAATAATTATATACATTACTAAAGTAAATATCGTATATAGTATATTATGCAACCCAATATCGATGATCAATATTAGAAATAAGAAATGTTAATGTTCATTAAATAAGTATAATGTCAAATGATCAAGTTATATGTTGATTTATTTGTTCTTGATTGCGATCTCAACACTTTTAAAGGATTAATCATGTTGTTTTTGGATGATCTTTATCTATTATAGACCGATGTTAGGATATCCTTCCCTCATACAACATCACCTCGAATAATAATTAAAAATATTATATATATTTCTCCTCCCATTAAAGATACGATGAAATGTGATTTTGGGGAAAATAATGATCTATATGATCAGATAGAATGTGATAAAATATAAACAGATGAGGTCAAGGAAGAATATTTATAAATATAAAATACGGGGTCACACGATGGGCATAATAATCCAACTATATTTTGATAATGATGATATAAAGTAAGTTCCAAGAAAGAATGCATCTGAGCAGCATCATGTCTCTCATCTCGCGGTACTAGGGTTCTGCCTCCGACCTTGTCCCCTCCACTCCTCCGCTCCTCCGGTGGCCCACAACTCGGCTTCAACTTCGGGTCTCGATGTAGGCGTGGTTCAGTGAGCTGGGATTCCAGATTCACCAGATCTGTAGAGGTGTTGCAGTGTGTCGCGATGGTCGATGGTGAGTCGACATCGGATCTGGTGGGCGAAGGCATCGTGGCAGGTGTGATAAGGCTTCTCGATGTCGGATCTTGTTCTGGCGTCGCAGGAGAAGGCATCGTTGTGGTCGAAGATCCGATTTGCATTGGCCCTGGAGTATCGCAGAGGGGAGGTGGATTTCTGGCTTCCGATGGTCCTAAAATCCTTCCAACAGGTATGTTTTGTGATTCTTCATTGTTGTTTCCTTCGTTGAAGTTTGGCTGGTTCGGTGTGTCTGTAATTTGTCTTCTGTGAAGAATTTTTGGATATGGTGATGGGTGATGTGCATCAGATGTTACTGTGTTTGTTTCAGCTGCATAGTTAAGTGCTTATTGATGATTTTGGGGTGAAATTGCATTGGATTCTTGCTGGTGGAAATGGGTTCTACAGTGTGTCCGTTGGCTCGAGATTGAACTGTGGTTATCTACGGAGTAGGGCACGACATATTGAGATCTTGGTCTTTCTCGTTCTATTTGTTGTACCCCACACTCTTTGATTTTCATGATCACAATCACTTTCATATGTGTTTAACTTTGTTTTTAAGTGTTGTGGATGATAGGCAAAAGATTGCCAAAGGATTGGCCCAAGAATGGACAAGAAATGGACTGAAATTCAGTCCACCGGCCAACCGGTGTGATAGCACCGGCCAGCCGGTGGAACTGGCAGAGGGATTTCCCACTGCCAGGTTCCACCGGTCGACCGGTGGCTCTGTCACCGGTCGACCTGTGGCACCCAGCCCAAATAGTATTTGCTACTGTCTTGCCACCGGCCAGCCGGTGGCTCCTCCACCGGTCGACCGGTAGAGCCTGGATCAAGACTCTTCTTCTCTACCAAGGCACCGGCCAGCCGGTGGAGCTGTACCGGCCAGCCGGTAGCCCAGTCAAACTAGCCGTTGGGTTTGACCAGTCAACCCTCTTTTGGCCTCCAACGGCTCCGAAGACCTCTCCAACGGCTCTGAAGCCTCCCCAAGGGTTCCATGCCTATAAATAAAGGCCAAGGAAGCCCCGGACACCAAACGGAACGATACGGAAGCCCACAGACACCTTGTTGATCATTTGGCGTACCTCCGGTGCATTCCTCCAAGGGAACCCCAAGTGCTCCATCCAATTCCACATTCAAGAGCACCCTCAAGAAGCTTGGGAGAGCACGCTACATCAGCTCCATCATCCAATTGGCGCCCAAGTCTTCCTCCAATACGGTTTTTATTTTATATTTATTTTGAGCTTTAAATTTGGGTTTGTGCCTACAAACCCCAACACCTTTTCTCATCCCCCTTTCTTTTGGGTTTCACACCACCATTAAGGTGTGAAGAGGTTTCTTCAAGCCTTTCCTTTTAAAAGGCTTGTGTTTCGGTGAGCTAGCCTTCACCCGTTAAAAAGGCTAGTGGGTTCTTACTTAACCATTAAAAGTAAGTGGGTTCTTGCTAAACCACAAAAAGCAAGCTGTAATAGGTCCTAGTGCTACCTCAAAGCCTAGTGGGTTTCTTGCTAAAACCATTGAAAAGCAAGCGGTAGGAATCTCTCAACGGTTGAGTTGGGAGCGGAGACGTAGGCCGGGTTTTGGCCGAACTCCGTTATCAATTTCTTGTGTCTTGCCTCTTTTATTTTCCGCTGCATTCTTAACTTTGATTTTTAAATTGTTAATCTTTTTTAAAAGGCAATTCACCCCCCCTCTTGCCATCATTTCCCCGTCGTTTCTTCCGACCCAACAATTGGTATCAGAGCGGTAATTTGAATAATTCCCTAAACGGTTTCAAATTCAAAGATCCATTAAGATGGCATCAACCTCTTTCGCTCCCGAGGGATACTCTTTGGGTCGGGCTCCATTTTTTGATGGGTCCGACTATAATTATTGGAAAACCCGCATGACTACTTTTCTTAGAAGTATAGGATATCCCATTTATAAAATTGTCATGCAAGGTTACACTTTGTCTACCCCCGACGAATCCAAATGGACCCAAGCCGACATTAGAAATTTTGAGCTAGATGGCAAAGCCATGAATGCTCTTCATTGTGGCCTTGACCGAAATGAATTTAACCGAGTTTCCACTTGCACCTCATCTCATGAAATTTGGAAACTATTGGAAGTGACCCATGAGGGCACTAACAAAGTTAAAGATACTCGGTTAGATATGTATAGACAAGACTTTGAATCTTTTTCAATGCATCCAAATGAGTCTATTTCTGAAATGTTTACACGCTTCACTGACGTTTGCAATGGTAGAAAATCTCTTGGTGATGATGTTTCAGCCGAGACGATGGTCAAGAAGATTCTATGGGTCCTTCCGAGCTCATGGGCACCAAAGGTGACGGCGATCCAAGAAGCTAAGGACGTCAAAAATATGCCGGTAGAGGAGCTCATCGGATCCCTAATGACATATGAGATCACAATGAGGAGGCAAGCTCAAAAGGAGGGCACACCAATCAAGACACCAAAGAACATCGCCCTCAAGGTACAAAAAGAAGTAAGCTCCTCCTCATCCTCATCTTCCTCATCTTCATCTTCTTCAAGCGGCGACTCGGAAATGGAGAATCTCGCCCGCCAAATGCAAAAATTCATGAAGAAGCACAAGAAGAAGAAATCTCGCAAGGCGCGAAAGCAAGAACCCACCGCAAGATCCGAGCCCAAGGTAAAATGCTACGGGTGCGGCGAAAAGGGCCATTACAAGCCTGATTGCCCACTCAACAAGAAACAGGCCAAGGAGAAAGGAAAGAAAAAGGTCCTCAAGGCCACATGGAGTGACTCTTCATCATCCTCCTCCTCCTCCTCGAGCGACCAAGGTACAAAATGCCTAATGGCTTTTCATGAGGTAACTTCTTCCGACTCCTCTTCCTCTTGCTCTTCAAATTCCAATTCTTTAAATCATCTTTCTTATGAAGAACTCTCACATGCTAGAGACCAATTAGAAAAAGGTTTTCATGCTTTATCATCAAAATTTGTTGCTTTAAAAAAGTCTTTCAAAAAACTCTCCTCCGAAAAAGAACAACTTCTCAAAGAGAAGGAGGAGATGTCCCTTAAAATCCAAAATTTTCCAAATGTTGATTCCATGGAATCAACCATCAAAGACCTCAGGGAGACCCTTGCTAAGTTCACCCAAGGGGAACAAAATTTGAACAATTTGCTTGGTTCCCAACGTATATCTAGAACCACCCAAGGGTTAGGATATACCAACCGAGCTTCCTCCTCCCATGCACCCACTATTTTTGTAAGGGGGAGCTCCGATTTTAAATTTTGTAATTATTGCAAAAAACCCGGGCACCTTATTTATGAATGTAATTGTAAAAACGCCCGGTATGGTCAACCCAAAAGTTTTTTCTTTTCGGATGAATTTTATAGGAGAAGACCCGCCATGAGGCAAGTATGGATTGAAAAATCCCTTCTTGCGAGTCTCTCCGGGCCTAAGATTGTCTCTTTTCAAAATCCCTCTCCCCGGTGATTCATTGTTTTTATTTAGGGGGAGTTAGGATCTTTTAAGTTTTTTTTTGTGTATTCAAAGTTTTCATTTCAATTTCAACACTTGGTATTCAATTTTTCATTCAAATCTTTCAATTCATTTTTGATTCAAAACTCTCAATTTCAACAAATTTCATTTGGTTTCAAATTTCAAAATTCAATTGGTTTTTGATTCAAAACTTTCAATTCAAACTGTTATTCAATTTTCATTTCAAAATTTTCAACAATTGATATCTTTTTCAATTGATTTAAAATCTCGTTTTTCATCCCTTCCCTCAATCAAATTTTATGCCCCATTCTATTTTGATAATCACAAAGGGGGAGAAATTTCTTGATTGATTGGGGGAGAATCTTTTCTCTCATGCTTAGTATTTATTTTCAATTTATCATTTAGGCATGCCTTTCATCTAAGTTTTTACATTGCCTTGATAAGTGATTGTGATCATCAAAATAGGGGGAGATTGTTGTACCCCACACTCTTTGATTTTCATGATCACAATCACTTTCATATGTGTTTAACTTTGTTTTTAAGTGTTGTGGATGATAGGCAAAAGATTGCCAAAGGATTGGCCCAAGAATGGACAAGAAATGGACTGAAATTCAGTCCACCGGCCAACCGGTGTGATAGCACCGGCCAGCCGGTGGAACTGGCAGAGGGATTGCCCACTGCCAGGTTCCACCGGTCGACCGGTGGCTCTGTCACCGGTCGACCTGTGGCACCCAGCCCAAATAGTATTTGCTACTGTCTTGCCACCGGCCAGCCGGTGGCTCCTCCACCGGTCGACCGGTAGAGCCTGGATCAAGACTCTTCTTCTCTACCAAGGCACCGGCCAGCCGGTGGAGCTGTACCGGCCAGCCGGTAGCCCAGTCAAACTAGCCGTTGGGTTTGACCAGTCAACCCTCTTTTGGCCTCCAACGGCTCCGAAGACCTCTCCAACGGCTCTGAAGCCTCCCCAAGGGTTCCATGCCTATAAATAAAGGCCAAGGAAGCCCCGGACACCAAACGGAACGATACGGAAGCCCACGGACACCTTGTTGATCATTTGGCGTACCTCCGGTGCATTCCTCCAAGGGAACCCCAAGTGCTCCATCCAATTCCACATTCAAGAGCACCCTCAAGAAGCTTGGGAGAGCACGCTACATCAGCTCCATCATCCAATTGGCGCCCAAGTCTTCCTCCAATACGGTTTTTATTTTATATTTATTTTGAGCTTTAAATTTGGGTTTGTGCCTACAAACCCCAACACCTTTTCTCATCCCCCTTTCTTTTGGGTTTCACACCACCATTAAGGTGTGAAGAGGTTTCTTCAAGCCTTTCCTTTTAAAAGGCTTGTGTTTCGGTGAGCTAGCCTTCACCCGTTAAAAAGGCTAGTGGGTTCTTACTTAACCATTAAAAGTAAGTGGGTTCTTGCTAAACCACAAAAAGCAAGCTGTAATAGGTCCTAGTGCTACCTCAAAGCCTAGTGGGTTTCTTGCTAAAACCATTGAAAAGCAAGCGGTAGGAATCTCTCAACGGTTGAGTTGGGAGCGGAGACGTAGGCCGGGTTTTGGCCGAACTCCGTTATCAATTTCTTGTGTCTTGCCTCTTTTATTTTCCGCTGCATTCTTAACTTTGATTTTTAAATTGTTAATCTTTTTTAAAAGGCAATTCACCCCCCCTCTTGCCATCATTTCCCCGTCGTTTCTTCCGACCCAACACTATTTTCGTCATCTCATTATGTGGATGAGCTCTTTGGCTTCATCTCACATTGTTGGAGGGTTTGGGCTAACTCTTACTGGAGTCGGCCATTGGGTTTGTGGATTTGGGATGGTGTTGATGGTCGCACCGGTGGGCGTTCGAGGAGACCCGTTCTTTGGTTTTTACAGCTCTTCTGATGTTTATGTTCCCTGCTTCATGGTACCTCGGTCTTCTCTTGAATTTCGACTCTATATGTATTGGTTTGTTTGTATGAATTCTTGAATCGATGAGAAGGCTGTATGGTTTTTGTCGTGAAGTGGTGAAGGTGTGAAGTGGTGAAGCGATGAATTGTTTAAGAGCTGATGTAATGATGTCCTGTATGGTTTCTCAATTTTTCCTCAAAAATATTTTTCATAATAATATAGAAATTTCAGTCATGATATAATGTAATCTCACACCATCTATAATTCAGTTGGTCTATCATCATCCAAACTATTGAAATTATAAGGATTATTGGTGATACCCAATGATATGATGATGTAGTTTTATATGTCAGTAGAGAAATTAAAGAGATTTAAATAAATTATGTTGTGTGACGTGCATGTTTAATATTACTATATGAGTGTTAGAGGAATATTCACGAAGGGGTTTTACTTCTATTGTATTTCCTATGTTGTTTCTATACACACATGGGTCAATCTATATTTGACACATTTACCAAAAACTATAGATTCCAAATACATTTAAATATTATTTAATTGAAATGGTAAGACCATTCCATGATTTACCATTACCTCTTGCTCAAGAGAGTGAAAATAATATATTAAAAAAGGTGATAGATGATGGAATAAATGGAATGAAAGAAAGAAAATGTTAATTTTTTTGGGGAATAAGATAGATCTTTTGATATAATGACTTTTAAAAACCATAAATAACAAAGTCAGGTCATTTACTGATTATGTACTATAGATTAATTAGCATATAAAATATGGTTGAATATATCTAAGGTATTATTTGATAGGATATTATTAGAATTATTACCATTCATTGAAACATTACTATATTTCAATATGTTTATTCAAATTGAAATGATTTTTTAATAAATAATATAATGGAATACTGTTGGTTTCCACCAGACATTATATAAACTAAGATCCAATGCCATTATCAATTTATTCATTGTGAAGGTGAACATTTCATCCATTTACTGATATCTGTATTTCATTTGAAACTGAATTAAAAATGTGGATGTTGTTTCCTCTAATATCAATTCATTGGTGAGAAAATAAATTTTGAATCATTTTACAAGGTCTTACATGGATTATTCCTCGTGATTTCTATCCAAATTTCATTAGTCACAATTCTGATAATGTGTGAATGAAATTCCGTGATGAGGGGATGAATAATAATTTTTTAAAATGAGGTTTGTTTTCATCACATAAACAATTTTATGGTTTATGCTGAATTCCACATAATTAAACAATTATATATTAAATTTAACATTTTAACCTCAATGAAATAAGATGGAGGAATTCTATGAATTAGTTTTAATAGACAACCAAGATTTTTTTATTACATGATTCCATCACCAAAATTGAAAAGGTCCATTGTGTATAATGGTGACATCAGATACAGAAACATGATACGAGATATTTTCAAATGGATTAATGGATATTTCAAGGGTATATATAAATTTTCTAGAACCGATTTAGTGTGGAACATTTTATATCAATGTGTTAACAGCTTTTTGTAAAGTGCATGGAAATTGAAGATAATATCCACCATAATTTATGATATGGCATGTATATTCATAAAAATATGAAATCTTATAAATGATGTTTCTCCATTACATTTTGAACAATTTGAAATCCAATGAAATATATTTGTTTTTACCGATCTCCAATATTCCCACATAGGTTGAAAGTTTCATGTCTAAACAATTTTAATATAAGACTATTGTTGTTATTTTAGGACATTCATACATTATGATATCGTTCTGTGCATGTCATTTCAACATGCTCTTATATTCACATATCATGAGATATTTTTATGGATGCAATGTATAATCTAAAATTTCATGGAAGTAACAAAATATATTGGGGATATCTATCAAAGATTTTCATTAGTTTGGAATATCTCTTTATCCACCAATTCAACTTCCAAAAAAGGATTGAGAGTTTCCCTATAGTAGGTTAAGGTTGAGTTACATTCAAAATTTCAAGGTTTTCTTTAGTCACTAAGGATCAAATTTGAAATGTAAAATATTTCACCATGAAGGTAAAAAATATAATTATTTTCCTATAATAAAATGACTAACCTCATCATCTACACCTATTGGATATGTTATTGTAAAATTTTAGTTGTATTTTCCTTGATATATATTTGTAAGACCATTCCTAATTTTCATATGAATTAAATAATTGGACAATATTACTTTATAAATGTATTAACTAGAACATATAAAATCATCTATCTACACAAATTTAAATATGACGTACTTTTATAGAGTGATTCTAACATTCAACCCATGAGGCTCATTCCTTAGAAAATTTATTGGCCCATAGTCATACATGAAATCAGTTCATTCATAGATTAAACTAATTCAACCATGATGGACCTATAATAGACATCGCTCAATACCCATGTCTCATTCAGTTTTAGGGGGTTACCGTCTGATACTTCTTTAATGTAGTTAATAATATGGTCACAAAACAAGTAGAGTGGTGTATTTTAGAGATATTTAAATTTCACATGTTGTATAAAGTGATAATGATCACACTAGATGAAAAATTTATTATATTGGAGATGCCCATTTCTTAGCTTGATTTTATAATATATACTTATACATATTAGGGATCCATTGACCATATATTACTTGGTTTCCTAATTATTTAAGAGGATATTGTTTAGTGTAGGTGAAGAAGATTTTCATATCTAAATGGACACTTCATAATATGTTATGACGATGCTGATGAGGTCACCATTGTTGGATATACATGTACCATTATGTTATGACTCCTTGGAGGCATGTTGTGTGTCGATCAGTCCACATTATACATGTAGTTGATGTACACACCATTATTATAAAATTGGGATAGGCCATTTATATATAGTGGTGGCTTACCCATATTGGAATAAACTTAAAGAACCATATTTATAATATGTTGACCAGGGATGAGATAGACAAGGCAATGCATTTTTTTATTTATAGATGTGGAAATGAGAGAATTTCCCTTTTATTGCTCAATGTTTTATTTCCATGCATCAAGAGCTATTATAAGATATTCTATGAGGACACTAGTATATTAAATGTTATATTTGATACTAGAATATTGAGTTTTCATATCTATCCATTTACTATCATAATATTACATTATTTGATATGTGTATTTAGGATCACTTCCCTTATCATACAATGGGGAAAAGTTTACAAAAATTTTATCATATTTTAAATATATTCATCATAGATAATGTTGGAAGAAACAAATTTTTTTTTAATTTTGGATAACAAGTATAATATTTACTTATATTATTTCATGTAATTACATTTAAGATTGAATTATTCCCATAAAATGATGATGTTACATCATTACATAAACCATACAATATATATATATTTTTGTTGAACATGAAGTAGTGGTGATTCTATTTTATTTCTTCATTTTATAGTGGCATCATCCTGATTAAGTGTTAAGGTATTATAGAATAGTTTATAATATTCTTACTACTCTAATATTGGATACACATGTATGTTTTGTGATGTTCACTAGGACGCATGAAACTTCTTTCGTCTCACATCATGTGAGGTACTAAGAGTGTTGTGAACGGTTCATAGATCAGAGTCTATTTCAACATGGAGAACCCATAGTTTCCTAAAAACGTTTGATCAATGTGACTTTGAGTATTGGTATAGAAAACATGACATAAGATTCCATTTGAGTCCCACTAAATCACTATATAGTGTATAACTCATTTCTAATCATCGTGTTCCTTCCCCTAGTGTATGATATGTCGATTTCAGTATTTGGGAAGTTTTTAAGGTTACATTGTTTGAGAAAAATTTTCCAAATTCAAGAATATCCCACATATAAGTAAAAAGATACTATTATTGATTAATTTTAAGAGTTTTTAATGGTTTATATAACCATGAAAAAATACATAAGAACCATTAAATCATAAATATATTTTTATATTTTTTTTGAAATTCCGCCCTTATTTTGACCCCAATTACATTAGTTATCAACTGGATGCATTTCCCCTTCAATATATTTCATATCTGGGAACATTTATGGTGAGTTATATTTAAAGGTGATAGATTCTTCATGATTTATTCTTGTTTCCTATAAATATCATATACCCTATACCTCTCCCCAAATTTTTATATTTTCCACAAACCCCAACAATAATGAAAGTTAGGATTATGGTTCAGGGTAGTTATGATAATGGAAATTTTTTATTTTTATTGTTGATGAGTATGTCTCATAGATTGGATTTTAATTTGCTTCTGTATGTGGCATGTTTTGATTATTATTCCATTCAAATGAGATGGGTGTTTCTGTTTAACAATCTCATAATACATATTATAAATTTTTTATTTGTTTTTAAATGATTTATAAATAATTTTTAAATAGATTTCATCTTTTCAATAGGCTTGACAATGTTTCCAAAAGGTTTTTCACTTGGCATTGAAGTTTCACATGTTATGTGCTTGTGAAAAATCAAAAGTAGCTATTTTTAATTTTTTTTAATTATTTTGATGGCATATATTGTACATGTTCTATTATGGAATATGTTTTTACCCCAATTTTATTTTATAACATGTGTGTGATGTTTTCAAGGTTGTTAATAAAAATTAATGGTGTTTTCCCATTATCAAATTTAATTTTATTTGAGACCATTGATTCATATAGTGTCTTGAATTGATATTGTATGGGGGTTATAATTTGATATGTTATGTATGGAACTAATTACCTTAAAAAATAAAGTGGTTTATTATTTTAAAAAATTATTTACTAGAAAATGATTGATCTTTTATATGAGCTTTCAATTGTTTTTTTGATAAATCATTTTAATGAAATTTAAAATGATGTTTTAAATTGGTGTGAAAATGGATTGGATTACTTCACACTATTTTGAAATCATAGAAGGAACATTGATTGAATTTTATTTTTAAATGTGGAAATCTCTCAATTGATATTTTAGTATTAATTATTAGAAATATTATTTTTTATCTCCACATGACATTTTACCCCTTTAGTAATGTTTTATATTATTGTATCATGTTGTTTCATGCTTATGTATAGATTCAATAAGGGTTGGTTTCTTGCAAGGATTTAATTGGGAAATGTTAGATTTGATTCCATGTGTTTGAAAGTATATTTATGTGGTGATGTAACATTTTTTTGGTTATTTACCTATGTTTTTTACATTTAACAGGATTCCTTTATGACAAGTTGGGATCCATATAATGGAATTAACTAGTATAAATTTTGATGCCTAGAGAAATATCTAGATAGGTCAATTGAGTTGACGGGAATATATATATGGTCCCAAATCATATTGGATGGGCTAATGTATTTATTTTTAATTCCCCTAATGTGATAGTGCCAAAGTTGTTCTACATGACTACTAGAACATGAGAAGTTTATTTGCACTAGTCAGGGTTCCTAATTGCCAATTCAAGTTCAAGATATGAGATTATTAGGATGTTTCCCATTATTTTTATTGAATATTAACAACACTTTAGTAGATTCTATTTGTTGGTTTTTTATATTCCCAATGATTGATTGATTACAAGGCATTACTAGGGAGTTGTTTTTTTGTATGTTTTTCTCATTACATTACTATTTATGTATGATATTGTAATGCATTGAGTGTGTTTTGGTTTAATTTTGGATTTATTATTTTAAAATGGTTAAAAATTGTGGTTTTAAAAGAAGAAAATTGTTTGTTAAAATTAATCAACAGGTTCTAAAAATGGATTTCAAGGAATTTTGTTATGATAATGGAGTCTTCATTAAATATTATAATAAAAAGATGAATAATGACTTAGATTTTTTCATTATTTTAAAGTCCTTATTTCTTGGATATTAATTACAAAATTTATGTAAACAACCATCACTGTTTTTGTGTTAAATGGGTGATTGATTAGAAATGATCATCATGAATAATTTAGGATTAATTTATATAATGCATGTGAAAACCTATTTTATATTTATGTTCAAATGATGACTTTATAAACTATATTATGAATGGATTATGAGAGACTAAATGGGGATATCAAATTGGGATCTTATAGATCACACCATGAATATAAACCACTACCTTGGTGCTTATGCATCTCTTATGTTTCTAATTACGGTTCCCAGTTCTATTTTATAACATAAATTAATCATTGTTCTATAGAATAAAGGTAGAATGAAATGGGGTTATTGGGGGTAAACAGTGGTGATATTTGAGGCAAACTAGGTTTGATAATTTTTGTGGTTTTGTATCAATCATTCAACCTTTTATGTATTCATGTATCTAATCCATCATTTTACTCATTTCATTTTGTTGGTAATCTATATATGGATATTTTATTATTTCTTTTTTTTCATGGAGGTATATTTTTTCCACTTATTATTCATTTTATATTTATATGTAATGAAAAGTAATTCCAAATATTTTTTTTGGGAAGCCCTTGAACTAGTAGGTAGCCTATTGGGATTAAGAACACCCATAGGGCCACTACCCGGACTAGTTGGGTGTTAGTGTTGATGGATGATTCAAAAGTGTTCATTATAAATGGTATCATAATATTGTTTACATAGTATGGACCTAGTTTGTTGAATAATATTCATGATATTTTGGAGTGTCAACGAGTAATCAAGTTAGTAATATCATTGGTAATTTAGAGGTTAGGCGTGAGGGGGGTTATTTATCAATACCCATAATGATGGTGCTTAAGTTTCCATGGGAAGTGGTATTTTAATTTTTAATTAATGATTTCATGGGATTCAACATTAATAATGTGTTCCTCCATAGGTTATGGTGTGAGTTTTCATGTTTTATGTTTGGGTGTTTTGGTATGGGAATGGAAATTGTATCGATCGCATGAGGATGGTTTATAGTACCTTATAGAATATGTATTGACCATGTGAAGTCCCAGGCATAGTAAATCTAGAATAAACAATCATATTAGGACACATAGACTCATTTTCACCAAACCATATGAAATAGGCTATCGAATATTAGTGAAGTTATATGGTGTCTTAGTGGGGTTACTATTCCTTCAGGTCATATTAGATAAAAGTTGTGATATAATATAAAAATCAATACAAGAAGCAGTAATAAATAATTATAAGGTAGTGGAAAATAGGAATAATCATCCATGTAATAAACAACAAACTCAATAAGTGAAAATAATATCATATACAAAATGACGATGTCATGTCTCTTCAAAAATGAAAACAATAATACATGGAAGTAGAAAGGGAGTGAACATATGATATACAAATGAATCGAAAAGAATAAATTATCCAAGAAACCTGAGAAGTGGCCTAGTTATTTGATACCAAGATACAATAAGAAAAAAATAAAATCATGTTTCTGATGATATATGCTTACTATTGTCCACACATGCGATCATATAACTTTTTCAGGTACTAATGGTGTACCAAATATGGTGTGAGAGAAATACTCATATGCCAAAACCAATGATATCTATATAAAACTTTTTATGTGTATATAAAATGATACACTATACATGTATTTGAAAAGGTAATGAAGTAAAAATTAGAAACACAGAACTACTTCATCCTATACTAGTGTCTAAACATGTCACCATTCAATTATTTTTGATTCATTTTAATATAGATATATCATGTACAATAGGTATTCATAGTATCAAAAAACTAAATAACAATAACATAGGATCTATTATGTAACCAATTAATCCTCGACCTCAAGGGTTTATACAACTCAAAATAGAACTATATGATGTCTAGATATAAGGGTTCTCAGTGTATTCCAAGGCACACAACCAAGTAATTCCATTATAAATGAGTTTAACGAAGTCTATAGATATTTCCTTTGTAGTCCTAGTCTATGAATAACTATGCCAAATGGGGTGAATCCATGAAACCACTCATCCAAAGACACCAAGTTAAATCCAAGGAGTGTAATGAAGGAATTCTAATATACAATAGGAAAATAAATAGATCATATTTCAACATGACATTAATCCTATAATATATATGGATCATCTTCCAATAAGGGTATCTACCATGGAAACCAGCTCCATGAATCATATTGGCATCCTCTGATTTCTTAAGGAATTCCCCCAACAATTCATGGATTTATTATTTTTGACCATTCCAATAATGATGGAAAAGGATTATATGAAATATTCCCCTTATATATTTATAATACATTATCATTGTCTCAGGTAATACTCATTTAGATTAATAATTATATTGGTTTATTTCATTACCATTCATACATGGTGACTTGGTAATATGGGAAATTCAACCAATTTCGAATTCAATTTTATTTATCAAGTCCATGTGATATCTGTACATATATACATCCCATTTAATAATCCAAAGCTACATTTTATATATTACACCCTTGCCTTAATAAAGGTCATGCAAAATAGACATGAATAATGTTCCAAATAATTAATGATAGACAATAAGAAATAACATGATACACTCTCAAAATTGGTGGAAGGTGTTTATGTCATAATAAAAAATGGTATAAATAAAATTTATAATTATATATTTATAATACCAGATAAATAATGATATATAATGATGTTGAATTCGAGAAGTGTCTCCAAATGTAACTAGTGTGTGCACAATGATGAAAATTTATCAAAAACATGACTTTTCAGGAAAAACAATAGATAACCTAACTTATTCCCATAGTAGATGAATCATATATTATTGAAATTTATTTCAAAATCGATTGGATTAAAATTGATGAATTAAATAACACCCTAAAAATAGTTCATATGAACCATCATAAAAATAGAATCACTGGTAGAAAAAATAATGATGAAACAATCCTATGGATTGGAGAACATAAATAGTGGAATCCAATGAGATAAATATATCTTGATTCTCAATCTAGATGATGATGAAATCCAAGAACCTATATGAATGGAGGCTTAATAACTTATATCACAAGGGTAATAATAACTTTTTATACTAGAAGAAGAAAGGAAAAGTGATTTAGGTTATAATAATTTTAAGTCAAATTTGCAATCTTATGAAAAAATAATCGGTCACATAGTTTGGCCATAATGTTGGCTAAAACAGACACCATCTGTGCACTGTGAACAACATGGAGGGGACCCTAATTTTCCATATGCATGGTGTGTTAAAATGTGAGAAAACTCTTCTTTTTGGATCTATTAAAACTGATCATCCTTAGCATGTGTTAGAATCCATGGTCACCCTATTAGAGAAAATTATGTAGCCCATTTCTTCTCACTAAACACCACACATGTTTAGGAGAAACCATGTCGACTATTCTACATAGTTTTTACTGATTGTAAGAACTATATGAATCCACCAATGCTTAGGGTATAGGATCCAGAAATAATCCATATACACCCTAGTTTCCTCTAAATCCTCATTTTTCATTCATATTAATTTCAATAAATGGAATTCCACCAAAATAATGATTTTTAACTCCCCGAGAAACCTGGTTATTACAGTCTTCAAAAATTAAAAGAACTCATCCCCATGACCACTATTCAAGAGTGAAAATTTAAGTCTGTGGACAACTCCACCCATTTATCATGTATTTCGGCCTCCCACACCCTTGTCTCATCTTCAACATGGTAGTTAATCAATAGAACACATATTGTAGGCATAGTCTAGCCATGGAGAGACTACATTATCCATTCAACAGTGCATGTGAGATACTGTATAAAGGATGCATCATTATCTAGTTGAACATATTAGGGATCAAATGTATGAGACATGGTAGAATGGTAATGGAGAAATGATGAAATTTAGAAGACTTAGTACATGGAATGGTTACTATAAGGTAAAATCCACTAATAGGATATAGACCCAAATCTATCCATGATCTCAAATGACGTGAAAAAGTGAGGTGATAACTTCCCTTCCATCGACATTCTTCTATTCCCATGTTTGGGTGATACACATAAGAAAACATGATCCCCAACTATTAATAATAGAGGTCATTAATGTCGATTTACATTTTTTTATCTACACTGAGAATTGGACACATGCTTTTTGATTAACATCACTATCTCCTATGTCTTATGAAAGAGAGGAGGACCTAGTAGCACTGTATCCCCCACCAAAAGCAAGAATATAGGTGAATGACATGGAATACCATACAAGGACATATACAGAGCCACCAGAATCATCACCTGATAACTATTATTGTAGGAAAATTCCACAAGAGGGACATGCATCCAAAAAATCACAAAAATAAATGATTAATGCTTGGAACCTGTCCTCTGACAACCATATAGTCTATTCTAATTGTCCATTAGTCTGAGGGAGATATTTGTGCTTAAAAGCAATTGAATACCCAATTATCTCTAAAACCACTTAAAAAACTCAATGGGAAACAATAATCTCGATTTGAAATGATAGTATAGGGAAACCCATGTAGGTGAATAGTCTCATTGACATATTTTATAACAAGCTCAACAACATATAATGTACACCAAATAAGAAGAAATTGGGCCACCTTAGATAGTCTATCCATGAATACCCAAACCACATCACTACCTCATATAATCCTTCATAATCTTACCACACAATCCATGAAAATATCTTCCCATTTCCATTATGTGACTGTTAATGACTGTGAAAATCTTGAAACCCATTTTTCTCGTTTTTCCCCAACAAGAAGGTGTAACACTTATTAATAAAACCAAAAATATGACATTTCATACATGAACAGCTGTACTAGAAGCTTATTTCTTGATAGATATAGGAAATACCTGCGTGTGCTACCCATTGAGAATCATTTGACTCTCACACCAATTCATATCTCACTTCTGTGGTCACCCAAATATTCCCATGTATGCCTAGTATTTCGTCTTAATTGTAAGTGAAATTATGAGATCATCCCTCTCTAGAAATACCCCCAATTTGACCAAAACAATAGGGTATGAGAGCTACCTTCACCTCACCATATCTAGTAGTAGAGAGGTAACTCTTAATTAAATAAGTAATGGATAATTTTTACCCTCATTAAACTCTAGATGAATATACGGAATAAGGGCCATAAATTCCCTTTAATCACTGGCTTCCTAGATGGATTCTTATTGAGTTTTCTAGATAAGTGATTTTCTACCACATTTCCATTTAAAGACATATATACAAGCACACAGTCCACATAGTGAAGGTATTAAACCAATACTCATTATTTGTGATTCAGGTAACACTTTTCAAAGATATATTTTAGGATCATGTGGTTAGTATAAAATATAATGACCTCCCATATATGATAATACCACCCTCATTGAATATCGTGAACAACTATTACAAGATCAAGATCAGGAGTTGGTTAGTTACAGTCCTCGAGAATCAAATATAGTGACTCGTAAATAATTACTCAATTTTTATAAATGAATTCTGTACCTTGATTGATTCCTGATGCATAACATAACACTATATAGCCTCTGTTAAGATCTTGAAGATTCATAATTAGATATAATGTAATCCATCATTTCATATTCTGGAAGGAATTTTTACCTAATTCATAGGGAAGAAATTATCACCATTCTTGATCACACCAATACTAGGTATAGAATTGTGTGATAAGTCTTTTATAAAATTTCCATAATCTCCATCCATCCCCAAGAAGCTCCATATATCTAACACTTTCATGGAATGCTCCCAATAAAATACAAAGGTCACCTTCTCTGGGTCAACATATACTCCTAGTTCGAATATAATAGGGCCCTCAAATTGAAACTTGATGACCCAGAAGTGGCACTTGGTGTGCTAATCATACAGTTGATTCTCTCTCAGTGCAATCAATTTGATTAAATAATTTTTGACATTGTAAATTCAAGTATAAGAATTCAAAAATATGTTATCGAAAAAACCACAAAAAATGAATCTAAATAAGGTTAGAAAACTATTCATCAAGTCCTTAATAATGGAGGGAACTTTTATAAGACCAAACAACATAACCATATACTCATATAAATTGTGCCAACATAGAAAATAAAATTGTGGTATATCTGAAGGCCTGAATCACACCCTATGATAAGTAGATCTTTATTCGATGTTTGAGAACACCATTTCTTCTCATTTATTATTGAACAAATCATCTATTAATGTAAATGTATATTAGTTATTATTCATAAACTAGTTCATGAATTGGTAATCAATGCCTAGCTTAAGGGTGTTATCTGGATTCTTGGGGGAATAGACCAGGGAACCCCTAGATGACGTATTGGGTAAGAAAAAACAATTTGTTTCTATATCCTCTGCCATTTTATTGAACTCCTGGAACATGTAGGTTCCATCCTATTAGGAAATATAGACACTAAAGCTTCTCATAGACCAAAATATATCATAATCTATAACTATATCTCATGAGGTGATCCAAAATAATTTCAGGACAGACATCCCTAAATTTTTTTACAAATATAGTAAAATATGTTAATCACACCATCTAATCATCATAGAAAATGGATAGAAAATTGGGATGTCATTCCTCCAAGCCCCCAATGCTCTGCTCTAGCTCTAATTTCCTAGTCATCCCATTAAACATTGTGAAATTAAAAATATAATTTCGGTGATTTAAATTATACAATGCGGAAATAAAAGTAATCATAGGCCTGATAGGGGACCAAACAATCCTTCTTGAGAATGACATCAAATCCATTATTCTCTAGGATGAAGAGGTTCAATAAGAATTTATAACTACCTTTCTCAAGTGGAAAATATTCTCATTACATATTCCCTCTGATTGCACACCCAACGGTGTGTCCAAGGACATCACCCCACAAAATTATAGAATTTATAGCTAGATGCATTCCATGGTTGATAATTATATATAAGAGTGAGTGAAACCTATATCAACTAGTATAGCTTTGATAGTATAGTCTACCATAATATAATATAATATTGTAGACGACCTTACACAATGATCCCATTATATTTGCTGTTATTCAAGAAACTTCCATGAATCACAACCTAAAGTTATAGATAGACTTACTTAAGTAAATGTTTTCTATAAGTGTTTGTAATCATAAGTCACACTACCATTGCAACAACCTCCTCCTCATGATGATTGACTGGTACTACTCCATCTTTCTACTTGATCCGGAAAAACAAATCATACTCCTAAATGTGGATCTAGCATGATCACTCTTGCATTAGAGATTGCTAGAAATCCTATAACAATATCAGGAGATGAAACATACAACCACAAAAATGGTACTCAAATTGGTATCTGTCAGACTGGGGAATCACATTCCACTGTCTTCCACACTGATGAAATATAATAGGGCTTACAGTGAGGATACACTTTCTACTACTTCTCGAACGAGAAACTTCAATGCCACTCTTTGTTCTATTAGAATAACTACAATAAGGTCTTAGCACTGAACCCCTATGTCCAGTACTATCTGCATCCTTCACGATTCACTCAATTATAAGAGACTGATTTACAATAAAAAAATATAGATAGGTGAATTATTTTCACCTTTGACAAGATTTCATACTTCTCCCCATCATTTAAATATCTTTCTTGTGATAGAACATCATCGCTAAGAATCGATGCCAAATGATGAATATTAGTGAAACATACTAAAAAGTTAATGAGATACATAATTCCCAACTATAGGTGGATGAAATCCATGGATTTGTTATTTTTTAGTGTGTGAGGGAAAAACTAATCATAGAAGCTAGCCTGGAAGTGCTCCCAGAAAATTCCCCGATGAAGACCATCCTATGTAATCACATCCCACTAGCGCTTGGTGGAATAATGTAGCATATATGTAGAAGGATTTCCCCTCTTATATGGAGGAATATATGGATGCTCAAAGATAGAAGTAATGGACTCTATCCAAGACTCATCTCTATAAGGGCCTATATCCCATGAGAATATAGCAGTATGTTGCTGCTACAAATCACGAGTCAGATCAATCATTGTAGATGAAAGTCATGGAGAACCCTTCATTGATTGAATCATATATAGAAAACCACAATTATGTTTGGTAATATTGCCTAGTTTGGGAACAAAGGATGGTACTACTTTAGTTATCTCTATAAGATCAGATCCCGACATCTCTGGTGCATAGTCATCGCCACCCTCGAGGCACATAACAAGATAATTTCATGTTTTAAAGACATAAGATATTCCAATAACATGCAACATAATGAGGTTAAAAATTTTACTAAACCACTAATGGAAGAAGAATATAAAAAGAGCTCAGTACCCATCAAACAACCTTAATTACCTTCTTATAATGTTTTGTATTTGTATGCTTTCAGGAATTTATTTACATTGTTTTTGGTATATGTAGGTAAATTACATTTCAATATGGGAAACACTATTTAATTTTCACTTGGATTATTCCATTACTAGAAACCAGTTAATTTACATGTTATAGATTATATTTCATGTTCATAAGTGATTATAAACATATGAAATTGTATGACTAAATATATTTTCATTACCCATTGATAAAGGGCCATACACTTTATAAATTGAAAGTGACACACCTTTAATTACAATCTACTGTAATTATATTCTATATTATTATGAAATGGGTAATAATATTATTGCATAATTTAATGAATTACTGATTCTATCTTATGAAAACACAGACATCATAAAAATCCAAATTTGTAGTCATGTAATCACATTCAAATCCCAAATCACATAACCCAGGGTACATATATTATAGAAGTCAAAATTATATATTGTAAATCCCCCACCATTATGTATTAGAAAAAAACTATTTTGTTTAATTATAAAAAATTACATTACCAAATCCCTTTCCCTTCAAAATAATTCAGTAGCATAATCATATATAACTACCACAGAACAGTAAACAATCAAAGGAATCATAGGCAATGCAATAAAAAATGCACCATTTTGGAATAGATTATTCTTGGAATGTGAATCCTAGGTTCCTATAATGATACATGATCTAATTGTAGACAATATACGTGGAAAAGAGATAATATACATAATTAAAAACAATTATCATAATAATTTACTTCACACAAATACAAAATTATATCTACTATAATATTTAAAAAATAGAACAAAAATTTCAAATTTCCTAGGAAACTTGTAATTTATCCGGAATTTTAGTTAAAAGTTCTTATGAATGGTTTATAAACATGATAAAACATGTTATTTATCTCTAATAAAAAAATTCAAATAATATGACTATAAAAAGGATTCATTGATGCACCTTTTTTACATCTCAAACCCATTTCACTGCCAAGTAACCAAACTCATTGGGCCACATATCCTCAAGTGCATCTCCCCATATTCTATAGGCTACCCAAGAGCAGTGAGATCCTAGGAAGTGTTTATGGGGATAATATTACCACATTTGATAGTGGACCACAAAGGGTGGTATAATAGGCGAACAATTAGTGGAAGTAGTAATATTGAATTACATGGTATCTGGAAATATGTATAATCTTACATGAAATAAATAACATTCTCTATATGTTTAGATAGTATCATATATTAAATGATGATTACATATATATATAATAGGTTAAGAAGTTAAACATGAAAAAATAAAATCATTACAATAAATTATATACAAAATACTCAAAAGGAATAAAAAAAATATCCAAGCATCCTGAGTACAATCCCAATCATCTACCACCAAGCTCCCATTCTAAAGAAAGAAATTCTGATACCATGAGTGAGATATCACCCCTAGTCCACACCTATGTTAAAATAATTAGTAATATTACCAATGGAGTCCCATATAGGTTTTCAAATAAATCATAGTAGGCCACCACCAAAATTATCTATACAATTCTAGAGTTTGTGTAAAAACTTATACTGTGAAAAGGTATTTGTAAAAGTAAAATAGTATAAACAAAAAACTCATATCCTATTTACCCCCAACCATTGTCTAAATATGTAACCATTTAATAAATTATGAGTTAGTTTATAATAAAAAGATCATGTATTATAGTTATTGACTATATCAAAAAAGGTAATAGAAATAACAGTGGATACAAGGTGTAACCAAGGCACCCTGGACCTCAAGGGTCAAGGAAACTCATTATATTATCACATATATTATAGAAATATAAGGGACTAATTGTTATCTAAAGGAAATTACCAAGGAATTATTCTATATATGAGTATAACTAAATCCATGGAGCTCATCCATAGTAATAATATGATAAGAATCACTATGACTAATGTCGTGAATCCATAGATCCATAAATACAATGTCACCATGATCAATCCAAGGAGTGAATCCAAGGAATTATAATATCTAAAATTAAAATGATGTATATCATGGTATCATTAAAGAATCCACTAATAGACAAGGAACAAGTTCTCAGATGGCTGTCACCCTTGAGAACGTGCTCCTTGATTCAGAATGGAATCCTCTATGTACTCAAGGAATTACCCATAGAATCCAAGGTTGTTTCAAGTACTTCTATTATTATAAAGATGAAAATGGTCTGTATGAAATAGATTCATTATACATATACCAAAATAACCATAGTACTTGTAAAAATCATCCTAATTAATAGGTCAATAGGTTGAGTGAATTACCTTTCATCCTAAATACAATTTTAGATATGATATGCAACCAATTTACAATTAAATTATATTTATAATGGAAAAGTTATATCTATATAAATATACATTCCATTTATTAATTCATTTTATATTTAATAGATTAAGAACATACCTTATTTATGCCCCATAAAAACACAGCCGAACAGTGTACTAAATATCATTATAATGGAAAAATATGAGTAAAATGGGACACACCCTAAATTGGAAGAAGGTGTTAAGGTCCCACCCTCAAATGTCATAAATATCATGTTTAATTAGGGATTTTTAACATAAGATAAATATTTATAATTATGTATTGTGAATTTTAGAGGCACCACCTGGTGAAACCATCATGCACATAATGAAAATGATTTTTAAATGACAATAATTTTAGGGAAAATTCATAGACCATAAACATTATTCTTATAGTAGATGATTCATACATTCTCCGCCCCTTATATATTCCTAGATCATAAGAAAATGGATTAATGGGAAAATTCCTTGAAAATATAGAATATGGTCCAATATAAAAATTATTTCCCCAATAGAAATAAAAATGAAATAATGATGCTAAGGACTAAATCACATACCAGGATGAATCCAATACGATGATTGAGTGGGATGGGTGACAAAATTTGGGAGGATCGCTCTTATTCCTTCTACTCACTAAATAACACATATATCTTGGGGAAACCATGCAGATTGGGCTATATGGTTTCAACTAACTCTGTCACCTAGATGTTTCCTCCACCACTTGAGGATCCTAGTTGATAACAAGCCCTAAAAACCGTTATTTCCTACATATCTTCACTAGAAATCCATATTAGGCTCATAACTGGGAAATAATCCAAAAAAGAGAAGGATCTATACATCAAAGAAAGACCATGTTATTATAGGACAAGTGTTAGATCTTAAAACAGTACATGAATTGTTGCATGACCATCCCATAGCCCAAGAAACAATGTGGTTGATTCATGAAATATTCCAAATATCATTTGACTTTTTATTTAGTACTCTATTGAGAAATATCTAGTTTTGGGAAATGAATTAAGTGAGTATTTTGATATGATGATATTGTGGAATGAAATTGTTTTTGATTTTTTACATCCTTTTTTGTGATATTTTTGTGACAATTAGCATTCATGAAAATGAAGGGATTTTATGGAAAATGTTTTTTGGTTTGGAATGAATCCATGGTAATTTTATAAAAAATGGGTTCACATTTTGTGGGAAACCATTTTTATATAAATTAATCCAGTTATCATATTTGTAAAACAAAAACTAAATTTTATAGAAAGGTTTTTGGAATGATTTTCTCAAAATGTGAGGATTTTGTTGTGTAATATAGAAAATATTGTTGTAAATAAGTTTACAATATAAGTGAAATTTGTTTTGAATCCCATGGGGTATATTTTAAAATTGATTACTTTCAGTTAATGATAAGGATGTAGTGAATGTATTAGAGGATATAAAGGGGAGTCATTTTGGAATGGTTTAATGAAATATCATTTTGAATATCAATAATATATATTATTTTTAAAATAAATTTTTTATTATTACAGTAGGGTTAAATGTTTTTGGAAATCAGTAGGGGAATTTTAATTTTAATTAACGTAAAGTTCTATTAATTTTTTTGGTTATTTCAAAAGATTTTTGGTGTTTAATAATGGTTTTTTATTCTATTAAAAATAGGATTCTTTTAAATATTATGATGTATTAGTATACAATTTACCTTTGTTTTGTTGTTTTCAATTTTTTTCCCTCTTTTCATGTTGTTACATATAGTTATTTTGAAAAAATGTACAGGTTGGGCACAATATTAATTTTATATAATGTATTCCTTCATAAAATTCATCTTGTAATTTTGTGGTGTTAATTTATAAGGGTAGTTATTTACTCATTTTTTAAATTTTATGATATTCTAAATGGAGTGGATATTAGTATCCCCCTATGATGTTGTGGCTGTGATGTATTAAATATAATTTTTGTTCGGAAAATAATGATATATGGACCACATCATGACACTAGGATAAATTATTGAGGATAAATATACTTAACATTTTAGGTGTAAGTTTTATCATAGGACAAGGGGTTGTTATAATGATTCATACTTGATGAGATTAGGGAATTTTATAATTGAGGTGTATTTTTTTGGGGTTCCATTGAGGTGAACTTTAGGTTACTCAATTTGAGTGGTGGCTATTTTGAATGAGTCATGGCTCTTTCTCATTGTTACTTGTGTAAAGTATTTTGGTAATTTTTATTTACGGTATGGGAATTTCTTGAGTTATATTAATCACTTATTCATGGTATGGACATGGGTATATTATTTGGGTGACTAGTACGGGTGTGGTAGTAGTTGAGATAATGAACAAACTGGTGTCAGTTTCAATATAGTTAGGCTCACCATGATAGGGTTACTATGGAATGAGGTCCATATTCACCCCTTTATTTTTATATTTGATGCATGTTTATATCCCCTATCAATTCAGTTAATGAATATTTTTTAATAACTAATTTCATTGTGTGTTTTAAGATGCGAGGGTTTTAGTAAGATGAATCCTCTTTGGCATTGGCATTGAAATCTATATGGATCTTGGTGGTATGTCCATGTCATGGAGCCTTGTGAAAACATAATATTTAGATCATGTATAATCCTTGAATTTGGTATTTCCATGTGTTTCTTATATCATGCTTACATTATTGCATTTTAACTACCTTAGTATATGTCTATTATTTGTGGAATACTGTTACTTTCCATATGGTTCTATGTAATCTTAGTTGTCATGGTGATGCTCCCATTATAGGAGTGGACATTATTTATTCATCATTTAGATCAATTCTAAATGGTGTATATACCCCTATTGAGACTCCCTTATTTTAGAGAATATTATTGGATACTAATGGAGGGATTCTTACATACGGTTCCTACTATTTCCAGTAGATTTTGATGGAATTTTAAAAGATGTATCTTGCCTAGAAATTTCATTATCTTTGTATCAAGATATATTTACCAAATGTCTCTAGATGGGTTGTCCAAGTTTCTTCTTTTTTTAGTTCCTTATTATTAATATTGAAATAAAAGGTTAACCTAGTGGGATTGTTGAGAGAACTGTAAATCCCACAATGTCAATCTATTGTGCATCACACATTCAATGAATATTGGGTTACTTAACCAAGTCTTTAGGGTGTTTTTTTAAGGTTCTTGTGAGGTTTTTTTTCGTTTCATAGGTTGAATAATGTTTTTTGGAACCACGAAACACTCACATTCAATTAAAAAAGGTTTATCTAGTATCATTGACATTATTTAAATATGGGTTTCTTAACCATATAGGATAATTGTGCAACCCATAAAATAATAAATACTTTATTTATATAAAACTCAATTTTAAGTGATCAAACCAATATTTTCAAACCCCTGTTGTTGGTAATTGACTAGAAGATACTTCCCCTACCTTTCCCTTAATATTTGTGAACATTAATGGTGATTCCTCTTAAAAGGATAGCGGTTCCATAAGATTTATTCTTCTTTCTTATTCCTCACTCCTTTTCCATTTACCTATCCCTATATATTTATTTATCATGAACCCAACCATTTTTCAGGTTGGGATTGTTTATTTGGATAGTTCAAATTTTTGGGATTAGGGTTGTTTTTTATTGAGGAGGTTGTATCATGTATGGGTTTTGAATTCAAAAATATAGGGGAAATTATTTTTTTATGTTTCCATCGAAATAAGGTTGGAGATTCTTTGTAACTACCATGTTAAAAATGTTTTTAATTTAATGAATATTTTCAAATTATTTCCAACGAATTTGGAAAAATATTTCATACGCTTATTATGCTAGAAATGGTTTCCAAAATGACATTATTATAGGAATTTATGTGTCTCATGTAGAGTTGTTGTGAATATTCTATAGTGGCTCTATCTAAAGTAGTTTATATATTTTTTAGTATTTGTGATATCAGTTCTACTTAGTAAATTGGTTTTCACACTATTTTAATTTCAAAAATTGGTGTGAGATATTATAATGAATCATTTTTAAACAAATTGAATTAACCATAATGATATCTAAAACGTTTTTGAGACCGTTGGGTTTTGTAGTGGATTGAAATGATTTCTAAAGGGGACTTATGTGTTATGAATGTGTGAGTAGCATCAAATAATTTCTAAAAAATGGGATTTTTTATTTTTAATAGTTTTTATTTAGAAATAGATTTGTTTCCGAAGGGTATTTCATGTGAGGTCTGATAAATATCTTCAAAAGGACATTTGAAATATCGATTTGTTATGGTGCTAAAATGGAATTGATTCCTAAGTAGTTTTGTTAATTATATAATTAATAATTAAATTTTGTTGATCAATTTTTTTTTGAGGTCCTCAATTAATCCATGGGTGTTAAATTTTTTTCCATGGTGTATTATGATTTCTGAGGCTTCTAACACGATTGGGGAATATATTGTTGTATTTTATTTCTTATTGGATATGAATGGATGATTGAAGGGGTTATTTCTCATGCAAGTGAAAGAGATGATGTTTTATTGAATTTAAATTTTTTAAATTTAATTATGTGATGATTCACTATTTTATTAGCTGTTCACCTCTACTATTGGCATGTCATGGGGGTCCTTGGAGATTTGTAGGGAGCCAAATATTTATAATACAATGTGATGATTTTTCTATCTAAGGATGAATTAAATAGAACTGATTGATCTGGTGAGATTTTATCTATGGTCATATAGTGTATTATTGGGGGATATGGATAGTTTTCCCCCCTAGTCATGAATGAATCAGGTTAGATCGATATGACTATCAAGACCAGAGATAGTTAGCGGTTCCAACCATTGATCAACATAACCATTTTAGGATATGGATATAGGAGACTTATGATATCTACCATAAAAATTAGGCCATTTTTAGGACACTTTAGAGGATTCCATTTCCTGTATGTTTGCATTCCACTAGTTTTATTGATCTCCAAGTATAATTTTTGAGTATTTTTATTTGATTAGATTTCCATATTAACTTGGTGTCTACGTATTATTATGAGATACACTGAGTGTGTTTTTTAAATTTTAGTGGGTTATTTAAAAAAGAATTTATGGATTTTTTAAAATGTAATAAGGGTTCTTTTTGTCTTAAACTAGCATTATAGAATGGAATTCAAAAAACGCAGTTGTGAAAATAGATTCTTCAGAAAACTATTTGGATAGATTTATGAATATTTATTTGGTTTATTTTCCATGGTTTTAAAGGTCATCAATCATTGTTTTTAAATTCTAAATTAATATGGTTAAACATCAATTATTTTCTTTTAAATGGTATATTTGTTAAGAAATGTTCAACATGAAATGTTATAGGATATTTTTATAAATAATTTGAAAATAAATATTTTATATTTATAAATAAATGACCACTTTATTCACTATATTAAAAATGAATTCATAGAGAATCATGTGTTAAATTGATCTAAGAACAATTATCTTACACCCTATATATTCATAGTTTCCCAGGAGCATATATAGCTCTTATGTTTCTATTCTTGTTGCAAAATATTATTTTCAGTTTTTAGTTGTATATTTGTTAATGGATGGATGAAGGGATGTGATTCATGAGTGAGGATCCCCCATAGTTATTTTGGAGTTTCTCATGTTCAATTTACATTTATTTATTTATTTATTTTTGGTTTCTATATCGGCCTTTCATCTTGGGATTTATCATGTATAATCATGTTCTTTTTTATTTATTTTATTTGTATGGTGGTCTTCATATGTACGATATTTTATGTAACATTCAGTAGATTGTTTATTTTCTACACTAATTATTTATTTTATATTTATTTTAGAGGGAAAAATATTTCCCTAAATGTGTTATGAGATTCCTAAGAACATGATTCTATTCCATAGAGATAGGGATCACCCATAGGTACATGGGATGGGTGGGTCACATTCTAGTATAGATAGAAGTATCTGGCCGGTTGGATAAAAATGGTAATAGATCCAAGGACTGTCCATAGGGGCCTACGTTCTAGATTCAACCTCTTATAATCAGGGTGTGTTATAGTATAGTAGAATTATGTTATGAGGTTTGTATATTGAGTTTCACCTTTCCAATATCATCTTGGTTTAGTTATTTATTTGGGAAATTAGTTTTATAATTTTTTATTTAATATATAAGTTGACATTCATCTGATTATTTATCTATTTTTTTTTAAAAAAAATAATAGGATTATCTACATTTTATATGATTGTATTAAAATATAATTCTATTGTTATGAATAATAAAAAAATCGTTCTAAATTGTTTATAAGTTGTTTAGTTACATTGATGGTTTTCAATTTAATGATTCCTCAATATTTTGATCATATATCAACCTATAGTGCTTAGATTCATGAAGAATCTACCATGTTAGACAACCATGATATTTATCATAATTTATTTAGTTTAATGGGATTTATAAAAGGAACACATTGGTTTTTTAAAAAATTCATAAAATTTACTAAAATATTTATAGATCTCCATAGTTTATATATTATGGTAGCTACTATATTTTATTGATTATGTGATACATACATTTTTAAATCCCATTCAATATAGTGGGATTGAATGAAAATAAGTTCATCATGATTTTTTAGTTTAAATATAATGAAAAAAATAATTATTATGTTCAATAACATATATCATGTCATGTGATGTTTTTATGGATCAAATGTATATGTAGAATAGTGTTGCTTCAATTTTATGAAGTCATCTTTAGCTATAGAATTCAGATTGAGGAAGTTCTTGATTATTTAGAAAGGTATCAAAAATTAATAAATATATTTCATTTAGTTTGGATTCATAATATATTTTTACGATTATCAAAAAATTATTTGATGTTTTTTATAATATTATGTTTAGTATTGAGAATTCTTTTTATACCTACATTAGTTTTTGGAACCCCCATTTGAGTTAAACGTTAGGTTGATGAACAAAAAAATGGTGGAACCAAACCCACATTAGTAAAAATTATCTCTATGCTATGAACAACCCATCATTTAAAAGTAACGTCTATGTAACCAATTTTTGTTATTTGTTGTACTGAACATGAAAAAAATGAACCACACAGTTATTGTTACCAAGTTAATGATCAAACTATAGTATATTACTACATTTGAAACTATTCCTGATGGTTCCACTTATACTACACTAATGAATTATGAATTAAATCTACTGAATGTACATGAAATAGAATTCTCATGATGGATGAATACAAAATTGGAATATGTTATTTCAATGTTCAAAATAATGACTTACATTAATAGTGAAGAGTGATGTGCCTACGTACACTAGACTACTCAAATGGACTAAAGGATTATGGTGATGAATGTTAAAAATATAACCGGCCCCCTCTATATTGTTAAATAGTATGCTCATTATATGATATACTGATAATGTATTGTGATTAGTTTCATAGATGTATATATAGTATTCATATCCTTCCATACAAATACTATAGGCACTTGATCTCATAAAACATAGGTATATGTTCCATGAAATTATAATAGATGATCATATAACAGAAGATTTAAATAGCTATGATTCCTCATGTCTTACAATGAATAAAAATTTTGGGTGATGTTTGTTAAACATTCTTAAAATTAAGGCTGCATGACGAAATGTGGAGCTGAACTGGAACTCGATCAAGGAGAAACTTGAGATGGTTTCTACATTCACAAGGAATATAATGAACAATAATATTTGAATCATAATGAAGGAAATGTCTAGTTTTATTAAATATATAATAATTCTTATGGTATGGATACATGGATATGTTTGTCTTATCTGATTAATTATAAAAAATATGGGAATTCTGAATATTTGGATATTTGTGTAATAATCATATTTTTTATTTACCATTGGAATTTTAAAATAAATTAATTCTACATTTATGCACAGTTTGGAAGTAAATAATGTCATAAGTTTTACTTCTATATTGGTATTCAAAGCTGTTTTATTTTTATATATAATCTTTTTAGTGGTTTATCAGTTGTATGATTGTTCACAAAATCCTAAGATTGTGACTGATATATTTGTGAATATTTAGGTATTGTATTCAATGATAAAAATTATCAGATTAATCTGATGATATTTTCCCTTGGAGACAGAGTAATTTTGGTTATTTAAATATAAATATATGAACGTTCTTTATAGTTGATATCAAAAGGATTTTTCTCAACATTATTAACTAAGTTTTTTGAATAGTGACATTAACTATTTCTATTTTCAAAGTAAGATGTATTCAATTATGCTATTATTCTATGTAGTTTAGAATATTAAATATTAGAAAAAATTCTAATATAATTCATTTATTATTTCCTTCATAAATAAATAGTGTAATGGTGTTGTGAAAATACAAGATAAATTTATAAAATCTCAATTATGGATTTATCTTGAATATATGAAGAAGGGGGGTCTTTTATAACTATGGGAACACACACACAGAGAGATATATATATATTTATACACACACACACACACACACATATATATATATATATTTACCTTTTTTCAAATATAAAAGTGGGGAAAAATATATTTTAAAAATAATGTGATACTATAAATTCATTCCATCAGTCGAAATTTTGATGTGATAATTGAAATATTTTATATATATGTTATTCTCTCACTATCTGAAAAACAAAAAGAACAAGACAACCTATTCAAAATAGTAAAAAACATAATATTTTTACTATTTACTGATGAATGAACCATGTAAAAATTTAAGTATTGTTTTGTTTTTTGACCTTATTTATTTATAATCATCTACATCTGATAGTTTTTGGTGAAATTATGAGTTGAAAAATTATTCCACTTCTGCATATCATCTGTCATATATGAACTGTTAATTACTTATGCTCATTATTATTGGAGTATTTTTTTACACTATGATATAGATATATTTATTCCATATAATAGAACCATATTTTCTTGTAAAAGTATTTTTGTACAATTTCATCTTCCAGTACAGATTTATAGTGGTTGCTGAGAAAAAGACCATCTAGTGAAAATCACCACGCTCACAGAGAGATTATTGGTATAGTGGACTAGGGTATTTATGATCCAAAAATGAATCTTTTTCATAATTTTAAATTCTTAAATTTATTTAATTCCCACTTATTTCTCATATTTAAAAGACAATGAAATATATATTCAATTTAATCGGGATGTTTTGAATTTGTCACAATTTTCAAAAAGATGATATTAACCCCACCCTTTTTGTCTTTTTCATAGTCATTATGACAAACCAAGTTTATGAGTTGGTTAATTATCAAGAAACCTAATGATGGTTCTTGATATTTTATGGGAAGTGGGATTTAAATATTTAAACCATGATTAAGTTTGATTTACATTAATTGTTTCTTAATCCATATTGAATTTTGTGAGTTTAATTGTGATATTTTTGAATTTTTTATGTTGTCAACAAAAATTGAATCACTGAAATGAAAATATTTTTCATATAATGATAAATTAGGAAGTGAAAAAACCTCTATACATTAAAAATAATATGAAATTTTCATGATTAGATAGTGGCCCATAAAACCATGAATTTATTTCATGAATAGTTCCATATACCACTTGAATAATTATTTAGAATTATCTTAAGGAATTTACATTAGTTTTAAATGAATTATGTGTGTCTTGTGATATGTTGATAATATAGATTTAATTTTCTTTTGGATTATTATTTTTCCTACTATTAGGTGAGATTATTGTGAAAATTAGTTTTTATTGAAGATGGATTTTATGGAAAATATTTTGTGATTTAAAGGAAAACTTATTATAAAATGGGTTTTAATGTTTCGAAAACATTTTTTATAAAAAATGAAGCATTCATGGTGTTATATAAATAAATTATTTTATAGATAGGGTTTTCTCATTTTTTATATCCATGTTTATTGAGTTTTTTATTGAATATAGAAAATTAATCTCATTAAAAAAATCAGTTTCAATTTGATAGGTTTTGAAACTCTTGAGTTTATTTTAAGAATTTAATGTCTTAAATTAATTAAAATAAAGTAGTGAATGTTTTTAATGTTTTTAAAGTAGTGATTTTTATTGGTCTATTTCAAGAATAACAATTAATATGCTAAAGTACATTTCATTTTTCCCAATGGAATTAGTCATTTTTATATTATGGTTAATATTGTTTAGAGGTCGAGTATGGAATTTTTATTTTAAATGATGTGAGGGGATTTTAAAATTTGTGGTTCTTTTAATAGATTATTTTTTCAATGATGGGTTTTAATTCCTTTGAGTTTATGGTGTTTTTCTTCGAAATGTTTTTTTGGAATGTGATTTGACTTTATTATTTTTTTGATATTATATCTCTATGAGGGTTACAAAAAGTTCATTTTTTAAACACTTCCAAGATGGGTCTATTTTTTATTTTTCATAAAGTAATTCTCTATAAGATTTCGTTTATAAATGTAACACCCCGAGCTTCCACGATACGCTTCTCATTCAATAATACAATAGCTTGCATTGTACGCAACTTCGAGTTCTAAAACATCGTGACAAATCAAAGTAGCCGTTATGAATAGTAATAACCACTTTTTTAAAATTATAGAAATTTTATATTTCAAAATGGACTTCATTTTTGTATTCCTAATATTGAAATTAGCCTATGTTGAATTTTTTGTAATTTTCTGAGAACTTCAAAATTTTTATGAATAGTGAAAAATACTTAAAACAACCTTTTTAATCAAAATAATTCATAGTGATAAATTATACTATTGAGTGGTTTTAGAGTATAATTAGAATATATTTTTACCATTTTATCCAATGGTGGTCATTAGAATTAATTTAACATTGAAATTGGACATAAACAATTGCCAATCTTTTGATATAAATTGTTTCTTAAAAACACGCTATTTGTTGTGACAGCGGGAATTGATTATAAAATTAATTAATGCAACTAATATGTTTGGAATTTTGTAAAATAGACATCATTTTTGAATTCGGAATATCAATTATAGCTTAGGGTGAAATTTTGGCATTGTTCTGAAAAACTTCAATTTTTGATGAATAGTGAAACCACTAAGTGGTAGTTAAATAACTGATTTTTCATTTAAATGAAATATTACCACTTCTGTGATTTGATTTTCAAAAATCCGACATACATGGTTGTAATTAAGAAGTAAAATGTGGTTCAATGAGATTAAAATAATTTTTTGGTAAATAGTAACTTTTAAGTTCTTAATCGCGATTAGTAGTAATTAGTGTAGTTTAAGGTATAAATAATGCTTTAATAATATGAAATGACCTAGACACATGTCCTACCCTCATTGGTTGTGTCATGTCCGACCAAGACAAGCCATGGGTCAACTTGGGGACCCCATGGAGACAATTTGGTTGGGAAATGACATAAATAACTTTTTATTTAATGTAAAAGTAAAAATGACACAAACATGAGTTGTTTTACTAAAACAATTTTTAATTGGGGTTAAACAAGTCCACATTTTGATTATAAATATTCATTAGAAAGATAAAAAGATTTCCTACATCATAGTAGTTTTTTTATAATTTTTAGACATTAAATAAATTAAATAATTTATGACATCATGATGATGTAGTGATGACCTCATTATTTAACGATTTAAATAAAATGGGAAGATAATGCAAAATCCAAGGCTTACACTTGTCCAAAGCCTATTGGATGAATCTATTTCGAAACCTTATCACCTTAGCCTCGAATTATATAAGTGTGGGACCTTTAGAATCCGAAAAGCATTGTGAAATAATGTAACATTTCAATCATTCCAAAAGTGCCCCTCCTCTCCACTTATAAAAGGCCCCCACCTCTCCCATCTCATTTACACTTTCAAGCCATTTGGCTCGGCCAACCTCTGCCCAAATACTCTCCCAACTTCCCCCTCTTACTCCTAGAAGCCTTACATTGGGCATAACTCTTACCAAGGAAGCCTTTGGCTCAAATCAAAAAGAGTTACCCGATTTTGAGGTAACGTCTTCTCTAATGTTGTTTTGTTTTATTTTTCTTCTCCAACCCCCTAAACTCTTTTTATTCATTTCTTTTGTAACAACACCAGTATCCTCAATATACTAGGATGTTGTTATAAGAAGGATTCGAGCTACACTTACACACACCTACATCTAATGGTTAAAGAACATACGGTTTCTGGGGATGGCGAATTTTTGCATCACGAAACGATGATTGTTCAACACTCATATAACACCTTCAAAGGTGGCCATTAAGATGTCACTATTTTTATATATGATATATAATATGTTTATGTTTTACTTATGCTTCTGTATTTCTCATTTATGGCATACTTTATGATTTCCATTATGGGTAAAACGCGATAATTTCATTTTAGGAAGTGCGGACTACCGCCCCCTCAAAGTGATTTGAATCGTTAATGCCATATGTGGGATGTATAAAGGATGGAGTAAATGGTATTATACACTATATTATACTGGAATTATATTATATATTTATATCATTATGATTTAGTTCCATTAAATATGAAATTGAAATAAAAGTAGCGTTCATGCGTACGTACGGCTTACCGTCTCCATGAACAGTGCATTTCATTTCTTACCTCTAAATGTTACGTAATATTATAAATGAATGTATATAATGGATATACAAGATATATATGACATATAAATCATGAATATAATTCTGGATATAATGGATATTTCACCACATAAACAACTGGTAATTATAAGAAGCTTATTGTTGACTCAAGTACCAAAGATCGACAAAACGACCGTTATTAACTTAAATAATTACATAATGTTCATAACATTGTAATAAGTGATATAATAAGGATAATGAAGTTGAAAATGGTTCTTAATAAGGTATATATTAACTCTAGTTTATTATTCAGGAGGTTAAAGAACGGTTGAGTCAAGTCGGACACAAGGTAAGGGAACATCTTAACCCAACTTCCATTCTTTGGGTTAATCTCCTACTTTCAAATTATGTCATGATATTATTATGTCCTATATTGTATTTGTACTTTATTTATGTGTACATATAGTGAATACACATAACAAGATCTATTTCATTTTAAAAATTATCTTTTTAAGGACTTCGTCTCAATCTCCTTTCATTGAGGAATACTTTGTTTTATACAGAAATTTATTTTATATGGTGTATAAACCCCTTTGACTTTTACGTTTATTCAAAAGGAATCTTTTTTATACGAAGCGTTTACTAAACGACAAAATGGAATGTTTTGGTCGTACGTATGCGGCGACAATGACTTCTCCGCCGCCGTGACCACTATTTGAGTTTCGGCTTCCTCTTCAAGCCATACCTTTTTTAATGAAAAATAAATACCATGTTATACTTTTATTTTATTTTGGTATTGAAAATGGTTTTGAAAGCATTTTTATTATATCAATGTGTTGTATTGATATCTTGTGATTGAAATGTGGAAATGTTATGTTCCCTTTATCCATGTTTTATGTGATACGATTATGTTATGGTTTATGATATGTTTAAACCTATTCATATGAGGAATGTATTGGACTTAATAAGTGACGGGTGGAGCCCGCTATAGCTCCTCGATGCATCGGTAGGTCTCATGAGACAACTAGACGTGGAATTGGCCGAGGCCCTTTCCCAATTTGATTTATGGTTTTGGCCGAGGCCTTAATCATTTTAGACGTCTTGGCCGAGGCCTTGACAAAATGTTTCAGAATGTCCGGCATTATACATTCCCTCATTATGAAAGTTGTTATTGATTTTGCATGTGATTATTCGACCAGTAGAATATCCATGTGAAGAAGTAAATGGAATTATCTCATTTTACTTTTTCCATATTATGTTGATGTTCAAGTTTAAAAAGGCTTTTGTTTTAGTTATACATTGCCTTAAATGTTTATGTTTATTTATGAAAGCTTCCGCAATATTGTTATCCTTACTGAGCATCTGAGCTCACCCCTTTCAATGTTTTAATATTTTCCAGGATGTGAAGAAGTATTTTATGAATGACCTGCAGGGATAGTCAGAAGAGGATATGAGTGTGGACTATGGAGACTTTGTTATTGTAGTTTTTCACTTTATGAAGTAATGTAACGTTTACGAATGTATCTAGTGTTTCCAAGGCTACTAAACTAATCGGTCTTTCGAGACATGATCTTTTGTGATCATGCCAATGTTACGAAGTAATGCACCGACTCTGGGTAGCTGGGGTCGGGGCGTTACAGTTGGTATCAGAGGCAGTTTAGTACTAACCTTGGAAGCTAGATTTAGATAAACTCTGATTAGAGCACATAGCCCGAAGATAGACTTTGAGGATTAGTATAGAAGAACTTCCTAGAATTTTGGTATTATAGAGATGTTATGACTTTTCCGAGCAATACATCCCTGTCTGGATACGAGAAGGTAGAGGCGGCTCCGGCACAGATGTACCTAGGGGTAAAACCCGAAAACACCGCTTTGAGCTAGACTCGAACGGGAACTGGTGCACGACAACGGGCCTTGCTGCACTCTTGGTTACGACACTCCCGGGGGATATGCTTAGGATAATTCTCATTTTATTTACAAACCACTATGAAGGGCTATGAGTATATACTTTCTCAAAGAAAACATTTCTTTTTATGATTATGGATTATATCCATAAATAGTTCAATTTATGTTAAGTGTTTTATAAGTATGGAATTATGTATTTTGATTCATAAACTAATCTAGTTTATGCCATTGTTTAGAAATGGCGCATAGTGGAAGGAATGGAAACCGTATCAATGCACGAACTCCGTGTAGGGATTTCCCTCCTACTCAAGATAATTATTGTGGATCAGGAGATAAAACTGGTGCTGATCAACTTATTACCATACTGGGACAACTCACTCAAGTTATGAATAATAACCTTACTCGTATGGAGCACCCTGATCCGCAACGTGGAGGATCAATGTTAGACCGCTTCATGAGGAAACAACCACCAACGTTCAATGGGAGTACAAATCCCTTAGTAGCCGAGAAATGGATAAATTCCCTAGAGAAAATATTTCAGGCTTTGGGGAGTAGTGAAAGGGAGAAGGTTGTCATGGCAGTTTACCGCCTCACTGGAGATGTCGATCAGTGGTGGTCGCTGATTCGAAACACAAAGGAAGATGATGACGTATCGAATATGGAATGGAGGGAGTTAAAAGAGCTTTTCTTAGAAAAATACTTTCCTCGTGACCATCGAGCAGATATGGAAAGGGAATTTCTGAGTCTGAGGCAGAAGGAGGATGAGAATGTCGCAAAGTATGAGGCTAACTTTACAAGGTTAGCAAGGTATGCTGCAGATTACATACGTAACCCAAGGAGTAAGATTGATCATTTATTTGATGGGTTAAAACCATTTCTCCGTCGAGCTTTGGTATCACAATCCTTCTCATCATACGAAGATATTGTCTCGTGTGCTATCAAGACAGAAAAGGAATTCTCTAAGTCTTATGACAACAAAGTAAAGCAAGAGAAGAAGAGAACGGTGGAACAAGAGACAGATAAAGGGAAAAAGGGAAAGAAGGATTTTCCATTATGTGATAATTGTGGGAAGAATCACCCTGGTACTTGCCTAAAAGGAATGGGAGTTTGTTATAAATGTGGAGAAAAGGGTCACCAGGCTCGTGATTGCAAGGGAAAGAAAGAGGCTGTCAAAGTTGAATGCTACAATTGTAGAGAAATGGGTCATTATGCAAATGAATGTCCTAAGCGTCAAGGAAACTTACCTCAGAAAAGGCCAAGGGATCAAGGCCAATCTTATGCTATGACTACAGTTGAAGCGGAATAACTAATGTATTGGTTCTTTTGGACTCATGGATTATATTCTGGTTTTTAGAATAATGTGATATATATATAAGGATTGTACTGCAGTACTTGTTGATTTCAGTAAGGTTTTAATATGATTAAGGTAATCATATTTTTAGTATGTGACAATAAGAGAAACTTTTCTTTGTTTGGGGAATCTGATAAATTGATTTTGGAATTAAGAGACCTTTTAGAGAAAGTTTGGATAGAGGTATTTTGGATAATTATAAAGGTTGGAGTGGATTAAGTTGATCTTTGGATAGTATTGTTTAAGGTTAAAAAATTTATGAAGATTATTTTTGGAATATTATGATACTATAGTTTTAGGAAAAGGACAACCTGCAGGGTGGGGCATAACCCGTCGCGTCGGACAAAGCTGCAGGAATCGAACCCACAATCATAGTGCGACAGGCCTTTATTTCCTACCACTAGCCTACAGGAAGTCCCTGGTTATTACAAAATAATTTTACTAATCTAAATGGTATGTGTTAACATTTGGAACCTTATACAATTAGGATAAGTATAATATTTTTGAGTTCTATTATCTTTTTGAGTGAAAGATGAGTTGAAGGTTGAAACTCTAATTGTCAAGCATAAATATATATATACCTATCTCTTATTCAATGACTAAATTAATTCTTAAACTTTAGTAAAGGGATATTAAAACAAAAAAAATGTGTTATCCTAATACCTTATGTCTTGTTGAACTGATGATATTTTAAATCAACATAGATTGAAGGCTTTGAGGCCCTCAATTTGACAGTTGATTGTGATTGATGACCTCAATCACTCCCTACAAATATTTACGCTTTTCCTCCAATTATATGTCTTTAATTTCCACTAATGTTCTCCTTATCGAGATCATAATTTGGTGGTGACTTTCTTATTTCCATTTCCCTCTTATTAAGGCTAAATTTTATTAACCTTATTTCCGATGTGGGTTTTCCACAAAGGTATTTTCTCTTTTCAACCTTTTATTATCAAAGAAAAATTTCAAATTGCGAGGACGCAATTTATTGAAGGAGGGGAGAATGTAACACCCCGAGCTTCCACGATACGCTTCTCATTCAATAATACAATAGCTTGCATTGTACGCAACTTCGAGTTCTAAAACATCGTGACAAATCAAAGTAGCCGTTATGAATAGTAATAACCACTTTTTAAAATTATAGAAATTTTTTATTTCAAAATGGACTTCATTTTTGTATTCCTAATATTGAAATTAGCCTATGTTGAATTTTTTGTAATTTTCTGAGAACTTCAAAATTTTTATGAATAGTGAAAAATACTTAAAACAACCTTTTTAATCAAAATAATTCATATTGATAAATTATACTATTGAGTGGTTTTAGAGTATAATTAGAATATATTTTTACCATTTTATCCAATGGTGGTCATTAGAATTAATTTAACATTGAAATTGGACATAAACAATTGCCAATCTTTTTATATAAATTGTTTCTTAAAAACACGCTATTTGTTGTGACAGCGGGAATTGATTATAAAATTAATTAATGCAACTAATATGTTTGTAATTTTGTAAAATAGACATCATTTTTGAATTCGGAATATCAATTATAGCTTAGGGTGAAATTTTGGCATTGTTCTGAAAAACTTCAATTTTTGATGAATAGTGAAACCACTAAGTGGTAGTTAAATAACTGATTTTTCATTTAAATGAAATATTACCACTTCTGTGATTTGATTTTCAAAAATCCGACATACATGGTTGTCATTAAGAAGTAAAATGTGGTTCAATGAGATTAAAATAATTTTTTTGGTGAATAGTAACTTTTAAGTTCTTAATCGCGATTAGTAGTAATTAGTGTAGTTTAAGGTATAAATAATGCTTTAATAATATGAAATGACCTAGACACATGTCCTACCCTCATTGGTTGTGTCATGTCCGACCAATACAAGCCATGGGTCAACTTGGGGACCCCATGGAGACAATTTGGTTTGGAAATGACATAAATAACTTTTTATTTAATGTAAAAGTAAAAATGACACAAACATGAGTTGTTTTACTAAAAGAATTTTTAATTGGGGTTAAAAAAGTTCAAATTTTGATTATAAATATTCATTAGAAAGCTAAAAAGATTTCATACATCATAGTAGTTTTTTTATAATTTTTAGACATTAAATAAATTAAATAATTTATGACATCATGATGATGTAGTGATGACCTCATTATTTAACGATTTAAATAAAATGGGAAGATAATGCAAAATCCAAGGATTACACTTGTCCAAAGCCTATTGGATGAAGAGATTTCGAAACCTTATCACCTTATCCTCGAATTATATAAGTGTGGGACCTTTAGAATCCGAAAAGCATTGTGAAATAATGTAACATTTCAATCATTCCAAAAGTGCCCCTCCTCTCCACTTATAAAAGGCCCCCACCTCTCCCATCTCATTTACACTTTCAAGCCGTTTGTCTCGGCCAACCTCTGCCCAAATACTCTCCCAACTTCCCCCTCTTACTCCTAGAAGCCTTACTTTGGGCAGAACTCTTCCCAAGGAAGCCTTTGGCTCAAATCAAAAAGAGTTACCCGATTTTGAGGTAATGTCTTCTCTAATGTTGTTTTGTTTTATTTTTCTTCTCCAACCCCCTAAACTCTTTTTATTCATTTCTTTTGTAACAACACCAGTATCCTCAATATACTAGGATGTTTTTATAAGAAGGATTCGAGCTACCCTTACACACACCTACATCTAATGGTTAAAGAACATACGGTTTCTGGGGATGGCGAATTTCTGCATCACGAAACGATGATTGTTCAACACTCATATAACACCTTCAAAGGTGGCCATTAAGATGTCACTATTTTTATATATGATATATAATATGTTTATGTTTTACTTATGCTTCTGTATTTCTCATTTATGGCATACTTTATGATTTCCATTATGGGTAAAACGCGATAATTTCATTTTAGGAAGTGCGGACTACCGCCCCCTCAAAGTGATTTGAATCGTTAATGCCATATGTGGGATGTATAAAGGATGGAGTAAATGGTATTATACACTATATTATACTGGAATTATATTATACATTTATATCATTATGATTTAGTTCCATTAAATATGAAATTGAAATAAAAGTAGCGTTCATGCGTACGTACGGCTTACCGTCTCCATGAACGGTGCATTTCATTTCTTACCTCTAAATGTTACGTAATATTATAAATGAATTTATATACTGGATATACAAGATATATATGACATATAAATCGTGAATATAATTCTGGATATAATGGATATTTCACCACATAAACAACTTTTAATTATAAGAAGCTTATTGTTGACTCAAGTACCAAAGATCGACAAAACGACCGTTATTAACTTAAATAATTACATAATGTTCATAACATTGTAATAAGTGATATAATAAGGATAATGAAGTTGAAAATGGTTCTTAATAAGGTATATATTAACTCTAGTTTATTATTCAGGAGGTTAAAGAACGGTTGAGTCAAGTCGGACACAAGGTAAGGGAACTTCTTAACCCAACTTCCATTCTTTGGGTTAATCTCCTACTTTCAAATTATGTCATGATATTATTATGTCCTATATTGTATTTGTACTTTATTTATGTGTACATATAGTGAATACACATAACAAGATCTATTTCATTTTAAAAATTATCTTTTTAAGGACTTCGTCTCAATCTCCTTTCATTGAGGCATACTTTGTTTTATATAGAAATTTATTTTATATGGTGTATAAACCCCTTTGACTTTTACGTTTATTCAAAAGGAATCTTTTTTATACGAAGCGTTTACTAAACGACAAAATGGAATGTTTTGGTCGTACGTATGCGGCGACAATGACTTCTCCGCCGCCGTGACCACTATTTGAGTTTCGGCTTCCTCTTCAAGCCATACCTTTTTTAATGAAAAATAAATACCGTGTTATACTTTTATTTTATTTTGGTATTGAAAATGGTTTTGAAAGCATTTTTATTATATCAATGTGTTGTATTGATATCTTGTGATTGAAATGTGCAAATGTTATGTTCCCTTTATCCATGTTTTATGTGATACGATTATGTTATGGTTTATGATATGTTTAAACCTATTCATATGAGGAATGTATTGGACTTAATAAGTGACGGGTGGAGCCCGCTATAGCTCCTCGATGCATCGGTAGGTCTCATGAGACAACTAGACGTGGAATTGGCCGAGGCCCTTTCCCAATTTGATTTATGGTTTTGGCCGAGGCCTTAATCATTTTAGACGTCTTGGCCGAGGCCTTGACAAAATGTTTCAGAATTTCCGGCATTATACATTCCCTCATTATGAAAGTTGTTATTGATTTTGCATGTGATTATTCGACCAGTAGAATATCCATGTGAAGAAGTAAATGGAATTATCTCATTTTACTTTTTCCATATTATGTTGATGTTCAAGTTTAAAAAGGCTTTTGTTTTAGTTATACATTGCCTTAAATGTTTATGTTTATTTATGAAAGCTTCCGCAATATTGTTATCCTTACTGAGCATCTGAGCTCACCCCTTTCAATGTTTTAATATTTTCCAGGATGTGAAGAAGTATTTTATGAATGACCTGTAGGGATAGTCAGAAGAGGATATGAGTGTGGACTATGGAGACTTTGTTATTGTAGTTTTTCACTTTATGAAGTAATGTAACGTTTACGAATGTATCTAGTGTTTCCAAGGCTACTAAACTAATCGGTCTTTCGAGACTTGATCTTTTGTGATCATGCCAATGTTACGAAGTAATGCACCGACTCTGGGTAGCTGGGGTCGGGGCGTTACAATAAATTCATGGTGTGCATTTTAATAGCTATCTATTTCCACATTCATTTACATTTTTTAGGATCCAAATAGAGATGAATGTTTAACCTCTCTTTTATGTATTTCTATTGATGTGTTAGATATCTACTTTGTTTAAGAAATTATTCTAGGTGAACCTTACCATGTTTGTGTTTTAATTGATATGGAATGAACTTATTGGTTATTTGGTTGTAAATTTTATCTCAAGATGATATTTGTTTGTATAGAATATAATTGATGAGTTTTTATCCTTCAATCATTGAGGATTATTTTATTTCTTATGTATTTCAGGTGGTATATTTCATACATTATTTGAGCATAGTCAATTTAGAATTTTATATGCCTCTTTATGTTTCTACAATCTATGATGGTTTTGGAAATACTATATTTATGGTAATTTCATTCCTGGAATGTGATTCTTGTTTTGGATGTGGGATGTCCTTGAAAAAGTGCTTCAGCAAACTATGACAATCCTAACTCCATTTGAGATTATGCATTATCTGGTGTTGGTTTGAATTAGGATGGGATGACCATGAAATGGTAACCTATGTATGAGGCCTTATATTACCCAATTAGTTTGGTATATGGTCTAATTTTAGGTCATATGTTATTTCATTGATTGAGTGATGTTTATAATTTAAATTTGTTTCAGTTGTTCTAAAATTTAATGGATTTGGAAACATGGTTACTCCAAGGATTTTTTGTAGAAAGGAATATAGAGCATACTTATTCTTCCTTTTCATGGATCATTATTGATTAATGATATTAGGATTTTGTTTTCTCCTTCGTATTATGATTTTTGAGTGTTTCATGGTGTGTTCATTATTTTTTATAGTTGAGATAACTGTATAGATGTTCATTGTTAGTGGTATCTGGTTTCATTCATTATGGTTCTGTGTGATTATAGTTCTCTTGGTAAAAATACAATTATTATAGTGACCATTATTACATAACAATTTATATCAGATATAGATAGTAAGTAGACCCCTATTTAGTCTCCCTTGTATTAGAGTGTCTTGTTGGATACTCATGGCTGTATTATTGCATACTGTTACGTTGTTGATTGAGTATTTTGATATAATTCCAAGGGATAGATCTTTTTTATTTATTCAAAATTTTTAATGCGTTTTTTGGGTTATTGAATTACCCTCTCATAAATGGTTCTACAGTTTTCCTATTGTTCCACAAATTTTTTACCAATTATTTTATAGGGTCATAATGTGGAATTGTATGTATAATTTTAACACCATCAATGTCACTACATAGTGTATAACTCATACAATAATCCTTGGGATCCATAATCATGTGTTTGGTCTGTCATTTTTAGGATTTTCAGAATTTTTTTGTTTAAAATTTTTAGTGAACTTATTGGAAACTATGAAAAAACCCACCTTCAAATTGAAAATGTTTCTCTAGTGGAATTAAAAATATTTTTTATTTTTTTCTAAACATTTTTATAAAACTACACTACCCATTTTAACCTATTTATATTATTTTTGAAACTCTATTTTGTTGGATTTCACTTCTATTTTCCTTCATTACATTTTCTCTCAACCACAATATTCTCCACATTTGTTCTTATTCATATTTAGAAACATTTATAGTGATTTCTCATCCAATGATAGTGATTATACTAATTTTCATCCTCTTCCATATTCCTCTCTTTTAAAAATTCCCACCCACATGATTTTTTCCTCTCATGAAAACCATAAAAATTGATTGGATTAGGACTTCAGATAGTTTTAGTGATGTGGATTTGGGTGGTTTTGTATTGAGGAGGATGTGTCATTGATTGGTTGTGTAATGACCCAAAATTTTGAATAATATTTGTTTCCACAATTTGTGTGTTATTCTATTTTATACTCAATAAAAATATATCCTTTAATTAATGATGTGAGTATAATTAAAATTATACTATTGGGTTTCAACTTTTATATGGTTTTTGGTCAATATGAACATTGGAAACAATACACCTAACATTAGGATTATTGTTTATAATTACAAATGATCATGGCTAGTTAGTATAGAATGAATAGTCAATGGCCTAATCCAGTATACTTGGTCCCTACAAATCCTATATTTTGGATATTCCAAAGGAGATACCATCACTAGGCTTTACTCTAGACCAATCCCAAGTCGAACTCCAACACGTAAAGGTTGAACGGAATCTCATACAGGATAAGTTCAAGTTGATAAAAATCACCACTCGTGAAATGTTGCATGAGCTGCCCTAAGATTCTATAATCATTTCACACCTTACGCTTAGGAGTTATACATGTGTTGTAAGGGGATATGTAATGAGGCCTTAGCTACATTGTGTAATCATTTTTTGTAAATAATATTTTTATTTCTTTTTATGGAAAAATTTCTGAATTTGAAATGTTAAAAAAAATATAGGATGAATTTATAGAAGTATTATATTATTGGTTAATTATGGAAAAAAGGTATTTTTAATTTTTTTGTATAATTTAAATAATTATCAATGCTAAATACTTTTAAAAAATGGTCTTCTACAATTTTGATCAGTATGGAATTTATAATCTAATAGGATGAACATAATTTTTGGGGAATAGTAAATTATGAATAGTAATATTTCCTTTATGAATTGGAACGTTTCCAGGGAAATGTTAACCTCACTTAAATAAGTATAATTATAATTTTGGCATCTTTAATGGAAATGTAATATAATTACGTATGTAAGTAACTATCTTAGAAAATATTAGTAAAGTATTTGCATTTTTTCATGTAAATAGTGTTTTTATTTAAAAATTAAATATCTCATTATTATAAAATTATTATTATAAAATGGGGTTCATTTTTGAATTATGAGCATAGATATTAGTATATTAAAAATAATGAGATTTTTATAATTTTTTTTCTTTTTCGGTGAATAGTTAAAATTCAATTATCAGTTTTGGTGTTTTTAATGACATTAGTAATGATTTAATCATGATGAAATAATTATGGTCGACTAGTGTACAGTAATATATGTTATGAGGTGTCCCAAGTGGCCAATACCATGGGTATATACCATGGTAAATTCCTTGGTTTTGCAAATACCACTAAGGAGGTATCCTTTGGAAGGTAATAAAATATTCCCCCACTTTTTCAATAAATGCCAAACCCATTAATTAATTTAATTAATTCCTAATTCCACCTTAATGATGATCTAGTCTTTTTTCGCTCAAGGAGTCCTCCCAAGGTTACCTAAATCCACCCATGGTCCCAACCTAAGCGTTTTTAAGTTACTATTCAAGGTAAGGGAACCTTTCACCCACCTATTTAAATCAGCAGTTCTTTTATGATTATGTCTTAGAATTTCCACTATCATATGTTGGGGTATGATATTATGTATCCCTATTACATTAATTTGTATTGCCTTATTATTTTTTACCCTTTTTTCTGTCATAAACTGATTTTCTAATTTTTTAAGTGACATCATTAGGCTACCAAATTTTCGTAAAAGAAATCTCATCTTCTCTTTACTTCCATGTTTTCTTTTCATATGGTATATCATTAAAATATCAATACCATATTCTAATCTCCATTTTATTATGTCCTTATATAGTAGTATGACTCTCTTATGAATGTGTGTCCTTTTTCCCCTCACTTTTTAATATTTTCTAAAACCTTGTTATATAGTCGTTATGCTGCAGAAGTTTGGTCTCAAAATATCTCTCTGTTTCTCATGAAATTTCATTATTTTATATATGTCAATACCAAACCCTATTTCATTTCCAAGAGTATTCATCATGAAATAAAATTGGTATATCTAATTCTGGAATTTACATACATATAACCCTCACTCCCTTTCCATGGATTATAAATGACATATTGATCTTGTTTTTGAGCACTTATTAAAACATTGAAATTTTGATATGAAACCCATTTATTTTATTATATTTTCGTTATTTATGAAATGTTTGATTATGAACTATGTAAATCAGATGAGGATAAATACATATTAAGGGTGCATCTTGATAGATATCCAATGCATTGGGTAATGAATTTAATCACTAGAGATGAAAAGTTTTTATGTTACTTTGGTGAATATCCTTGGTAGTTTTTATAAAACCTTGGGGATGGACCATGGTTATATGTTTAGGAATTTATAAATTAAGTATTGGATCGAATTTTAAATATTATTATTCAAGTTTTTATTTATATTTTTGTCCTCTTTATCATTCATTATAATATCGCTCGTGTTCTTATTAATATCGCTCAAGTTCACATGTAAACTAATTCACTTGTTTTCCTAACTGGGCATTATTCTCACCATATCTTTTGATGTATGTCTCTAGGTTATGATATTTTGTAATTTTACTTAGGATGAACATAATAAGAATCCTTACAAGTGGATTTGAATAATTTTTTACGTTTTCATTTTTTATGTTCTGGATTTTCAAGACACTGGAATTTAAAGATCCTATATTTGTAAAATGTAATGAAAAGTGATGTATTAAAAAGGAGGGATGTTTTAAATTGTTCATTCTCCAACAAAGTTGTAATTTTTTGACAATGTTTATATTTAATAAGGTGGGTGATTATTTTTAAAACCTTGGGAATACAAATATTATATTTATGTAATATTCTTAAATTCTTTCCTATGACTTTAGAAATATATATATTTTTTGTAGTTGGATTGAATTGGTTTCAATATAGAATTTGATATCGACTTGTAAGTATCATATTATAGTTTCAGCTAACTATTCCCCAGTGGATCTTTTATAAATAAATCTGTTAAAAGAATTAATATAGAGGTTGTCATTTTGTAAAGGTTGTCTGGAACATCTTTCATTTTTGAAACAAGATTGTGATATTTTTATGGATTGTTTTATAAAATGAAGGGTGTTTATTTTTATCATTATTAAATGGTTTTGGGACTGTTATCTCTTATAGAGATATTAAATGTTTTATAAAGGGGATTTTTTTTTTTGATTGTGTGTGAAATACTGATTTATTTATAAAATAAATGGATATTTTATTTTAATAATTGACATTTTTGAAATTGGTTAGGTTCCCAAATGGGATTTCATGTGTAGTTTGATAAAAAAAATTTAAGGAAACATAAAATGTTTTTTCAAATGGTGTGAAAATGGATTAAATTCTCATATATTTTTGTGAAGGCATAGTAAGAAACAAAAATGATTTTTATTTATAAATGTGTGAGCTATAAATTGATCCTAGTGTGTATATTATTATTTATATTATTTCATGTACCAATTGTGGCTTTTGAGTCATCTGGATAATGTTACATATTTTTTTATCTAGTTGAGAAATTATTAAATATGGATGTAGAGAGGGGTTGTTTCCTGGGAGGGTCTAATATATTCAGTGAGTTTTAATTTCAAAATAATTGAAATTTTATGGGTGACTAGGGGTCACCAATGGAGATGTTATAGTCTTTTAGGTTCAATTTCCTTTATTTATTTATTTTGGGTTACATTACTGACCATTCATTATAGGATTTTCTCATGTACCTAATTTATCTTTGAATTTATTTCTCTTATATAGTTATCCTTGATCTTATTTTCATTTTTCAAATTTTATTGCTTGTTTAATATTTTATTCTTATTAATTTTATTTTTCTATATGAGGGAAACACAATTTATAATGCATGTAATAAGATAACCAGGAACAAGTAGTCATACCATGGGTAATGGGAATTTCTTTCGGGCCAATGATGGGTTGGGTAAGGTTCCAGTATAAATGGATGTCCCATGCATGTTCTTTTCAAATGGTATCAAATCCTAGTTTTTTCATAGAGGCCAAGGTTATAGATTTACCACCTTTTATTCGGGATTTTTTTGGAAGAATTGAGTTAGGATATTCATCATAACTCAAAAGGCTGGTCTTGAGTTGGTTCTTGATTAGCACCCTTCATGATAGTTATTATAATTCCATGGGTAGTGGGATTTCAATTTAAAATTAGGGATTTTATTAGATTTACCATTACAGGTGCATTGATCCTAATGGAATGGTGTCAGTTTTTTACAATTTATTTTGGTTTCTGTGGATTAGAACTGTAATTGTATTGGTGTAATGAGGTTGATTTTCATGTCTTGATAAACCATGATGATAAAAAACACTTGACCATTATCCATTACAGAAATTATTAGATTATAGGCCTATATATTATCAAACCATGTGTTAAATACAAAAATATTTATTCATATTTGACTTATTATTTAGACTGATCTAGGGAATTTCATGTAGCAAGACATGAATTAAGTGTGTCATATGATATGTTAATAATTTGGATTGTTTTTTTATGATTTGTATTGTGAATCATTTTTTGGTGTTATTGTCATGAAAATTGGAATTTATCAAAAAGGATGGATTTTATAAAGAAAAAATTCGAATTAAATGGACTATTAGGGAATGATTATAAATGGGTTTAGATTTTGGATAAATTTTTTTCCTTTTAAATTATTCCTTTGAGGTAATTGATTAATGATAATTGATTTGGGAGAATTTTTTTGGGAATGAATTTATCTGAATTGGTATATTTTGTTATTGAATTTGAAAAATATATTACTATAGAAAATGGTTGATGGTTTATGTGAAATTAATTTTCAATCTGATTGGGTTTGTTTTGAAATTGATTGTTTTTATATAATATCAATATAGTGGTGAAATATTCTATATGTTCAAATTGATTTATGTTTTTTGGAATGTTTTTAATATTAGCATTTTAGAAACTCAAGAATATTTTATAGTTTGAAAATGAATTGATAGATTTTAATTTCGACAGAATTGTTTTTAGAATTCAATAAGGTAATTGGTATTTTAAATAAATTGGATTTATTTTAAATGGTGTAGGGATTTTGGAAGAACACGTGTTCTTGGAAAATGGGGTTTTAATTTTTTGTAATGTGATGGTTATAAAAAAGAATGGTTTTTGGCATATGGCATGCGCTAATTGATTTTTTAGAATATTTCTCTCCATGTAGGTTGGGGTCATCCATTTTTTATAAGAATAATTAATATATATATATATGTGTGTGTGTGTGTGTTTTGGATACATTTATTTAAGACTTATTCGTGATTTATTCTTTAATTCATTGGGTTTTGATGGTTTCTCGGGAAATATGGGTCCTATTATTGAAGGAGGTGCTCCTATGATTTTATAAATTTCAAACATTACATGTTGTGTACCCTATTAAGAATCAATATTTTTTGGGCATAGTACCGAAACATACAAAAACCAAATCCCTGGAAATAGTAAAAGGTGTGAATCATAGAGGATAAATAAATACATGGAGTTAATGCATTACAATATGTTTAGGTTTCAATGTCTGAACCTTCTGAAAGATAAATCCCATGAAATCCATGACATGCATGATTTATAGTGATTTTTTAGGACGTAATTACACGATGTGTATTTCCATTACATGTCATGAAACATTTGATGAAAAAATAATTTAAAGAAGCCTCATGATGTGAATCATTTTCACAACACGATGTAATGATATTTTTTATCTCCTTCACTTTATAATGAACTATTTATAGAAATACATTCTTACTTTCTTAATTAATTTCTTCCTCTACCCTCTCTAGACCTTGTATTATTTTATTATTTTTTATTCCATTAATATTGTATGTCATTGCAATGACATGTGAAATTCACATTCTTGGTAGTATTTATATATTTAATTAAAATTTATGTGTGAAGTTTAACTATGACTTTAATATTAAATATTGGTGAGCCTTTATTCTTCCATCAATCAAGTAATTGTGTTGATTTATTTTAGTTGTCTTTAACCATGGATTACACTAATATGAATTTTTTAATCCGTATATCAATTTTTTTTTTCAATTTTTCTTTTATCTATTACAATTGTAATCGTGTGCGGATAATCCTTATATGGTTAGGGGTCTAGATTATGGGTGTCTTATCCATAATTAATCCCTATATCAAAACATAAGTAACCCATTATCTAGTAATTTTGTTACGAATTATTGTTAAAAATATTGTTTTTCAAAATCGTGATTTGGGTAATTTCGAGAGATATACCCTAGCCTAATTGGATTAGATTTTCCTAAGAGGAATAGGTCTTGAAGCATTCCTTTGGAGAAAATATTTATGCACATGGTTTGTTGGATACCTCAAGACATAAGAGAAGTTTCAATCTTAGGTAAATTAAATAAGATTTTAAAAACTTATTAGTGACCTATACACTAATAAGATGCCTAATCCATGTGATTATCCAAATCTGGATCTCATAATACATTTTCCTATGAAATGAAATTTACCTTGAACCCTTTTCTATCTATATGTTTTAATCCAAATATTTGTAATACTTAGAAAAAAAAATCTAGGAAATTCATATCAGAAATACATCTGTAAAGTTATTATTATTAGGTTGTATACTTTTCAGCTTGTCTCTATGCGTTTGACCCCCTGATTCTACTGTGATATGCCTTTGTAGCTAGTGACGTTCTGGATTTATAAATACCTAATATTATCTACACCTATGAGGAATCAAAAAACTAAGAGTTTCAGTCATAGTATGGTTATGCTTCCACAGAATAGTTGTTTCATCGTCACAGTTGACTTCATTGAGATCCTAGGATTACATCACACCCACAATTTATATTTCCCCATCATTTTTACAATTTTCACACACTACTAGAACAAGTATCCAATTTTTCAGCTTCTGTATCCTCTTGGGACATATGAATCATTAACGAATCCTTAATGGTAGAGATCTATTTTATTTCAACCGTAAGATCATAAAATACATGTCTATATTCTGTTTTTATATTATAGAGGATCTCATTAAACTTATACTACCTAATCATCAAAATCTTCTATATGAACCACCTGAACATTTGGGAGAGTGACAAGTGCAGCAGGAGCACACCATTATTGACAACAAATATTCATCTATTAGTGGTAACACACGCAATATCATTCCTATTCTTATCTGATTACATAATTTTTATGTTAAACATGTAATAATTCAAATGATCTAGAACTAGGTACAATTCAATGGATTATTGAGTGAATATCCACATGAGAATATTTCATGCTTCAAAGATGTTTGCATCACCATTTAATGTAAAAGTATAATGTTTGACATGATCAGACATAGATTTCGTCCATTATCCTTACATAACATAACCTAGTATTGTATCAAAATACAAGCTCTGTAGTCCATTATATCTTGGGATGATTCATTAAAATAATTGTAGAAAAATAATTAAAACCTATATGAAACTGGAATCTCTAAAATGGATTCGGTATCTTTTCATAGGTAGATAGAATATCAGGTTTGGAAGTGTGGGATCTCTTCAAAGTGATGACTGAAAAATTCCCACATCATGGACTCATTGTGTGGCTACAAATTCAGACCTTATACCAAGGACTTCAACCGATTACATGTGATGTAGTGAAAATAATTTTTAATCGTGGACTCATGCTAAAGACACCCAACGTTAGAAGATAACTTTCAGATTAAATATAACATAATGTCAATCTATGTAAGAGTTATCAAGGATCGCCTTGATATAGAATTCACCAAGTGGGAGAGTTTAATATACATAATTTTATAAAGATAATAAAAATGTTATTTTTGATAAATTGTATGTTACATATGAGTAAAAGATGATTTATCAATGAAAATAACATAATAAAAGTGTTAATGGATTTGTATAATTGTAAAATCTTAGTTAACACATTAGAATGTTCAATCAAATATTTTTAGAGTCATACAGTGAGTTAGTTTGAGATCCTGATGATCATAATTCCTCGGTGTAGAAATAAAAATATTAAGTATATTATATTATTCACACGTGATTTATTCAAACTAATTGAATAAATCAAAAATGTTGATTCATATGTGATTTATGAGAACATAACTGGGTTTGTGATGTGGTGTTTACCCAAGGAGGGGTATAACATTTTCAATCATCGATACGTTTGGATGAATCACTCACAATTATAATTTATCTAATATTTTTTTATATTATTTTTTTAAAATAATTTAATATCTCCCAATCGGTGAATCATATGATAAATTTTAGACTACTACTAGGTTTTGAACATGGGGTTTACACTAGATAGAGTTTAAATTTTATATGCATCAGGTTTTTATAAATATTGCATGTGATAAAACAATTTTTTATTTAATGAAATTATTATTCAACATTTTGAATAATAAATATGTAATACCACTCAAACAGTTTATTGCATGAGAAATATGAGACCACCATTAGGTCTGGAATAAAGGTTCTACCCTAGCTGGGGTATAAAATCTGTCAGCATCAGATGTTTGGTCTAAATGCATAAGAAGATTACTTATTTTCTATATAAATATTTTGGGGGTTGTTAATATATTAATAATGATAATATTTTTTTAATATATTTTCATTAATATTTGTGTTCATGAAATTAAAATTGATTATTCACTTGTATTTTAATTTACTTAATTGATGAACAATGTTTCTACATGGGTGGATACTTATTTTGATGATAGGAAAAACATTATTAAATTATCCCACATAAATGAATTTTTGTGTTAATTTATTAAAATCATTGTTTTAACAAATGATTTAATTGAACTATTCATTGTGATAATTATGACATAGACTTAATAATAATAAATAAATGTTAGTGTTATTATTATTATTTTTAATTTAGGAAAATAAATTTGGATTATATATATATTTATTAAATATAAATGTTTGGGTGTATGTATATATATGTCAGTATATATATGTTTGTGTGAATATATATTTATATATATATATATATATATCTATGTGTGTGTGTACGTGTTATTTATGGTTATATATATGATTTTATGTGTGTGTGTGTATTAATTATTTTTCAATATATATTTATATTTAGGGATAGATTATATATAATAAATGGTTTAATGTGTTTGAAATGGTGATTTATAAAAAAAAAATTGAATTTGGTTAAAATGGAATGATGCATGGTTTAATATGAGATAGAATCAAATAAATAATTTTGGTATAGATTGAATAAACAATTAATGATGATAAAAAATGAATAATTAATAAAACGAGAATATATTAAGGGAATAGGGGGAACTTCATGATTGTGAGGAATCCCCTCTCACATTTTTCTTCACTCACGCCCTCCCTCCTATCCCTCTCTCAAATTATTCATCATATTTTATTTTTATTATTTTTAATTAGCTTCAATACTAGATATATCATTAAATATTTACTTGATTGACACACTTTCAGTTCTGTTATTTTCATCGCAATGAGTATAAATTAACTCATAATCTTGTTTTTTAATGTATAAAGGTAATTTTTTCAGATTTAATTTAATCATTAAATTATCAAAGATAGAGATAATTATAAATAATGTTCAAGTCGGGATGATTCAATGATTTTATTTTCCATTCGATCATATTATGATATGGTGTGATCATGGATTGGGTGACAAAAAACTTTGTAAACCTCAAAATCATCAGTGAGGTAGTAATTTCCTTACCTCTTGGTCTCTCGTTGACACATATTTCCATATTTGATTATTTGTTTTGATTTTTGTTATTTTGCTAAATTATGATCACATGGGGGTGTGGGTTTATCCCATGAGTCCAATTGTGATTTTATAAGTACTATTAATACAGTTCTTTCCAGGTTTCATTGTTAATGCATGATTCTATTTTTACTAATTTATTTTATCATGGTGATATTTCTGCAGTATGCTTGTTGTTGTATTATATACCATGTATGAATTAATATTTATTTAGAGGTATCATTCTATGTGGTACAAATAGGATGATTGTAATTATATATATTACATTAATCAAAACCAAAAATTTCAAGAACCCCAACAATAACAGTTATTCTGTTATAAACATAAACTGTTTGAATGGATATATCAAACCAATAGAGGTTATTTATAATAGATATGTGGTCAATATATATCCTAGAATTAGGGACCGTCTGAGTACCCACCTCGAAATTATATTCCAAAACCTCAATGACCATTCCCTTCTAGAGCCCATCAATTGCCACCCATTCAGCAACAATAATTTAAGTACGATCTACCAAGGAAACCACAAATAGGACCACCTCTATAGTGAAATCATTAAATTCATCTCACCAAATTTGTTAAAAAGGTGGATCCAAGAATTAGTACCCTTAAAATAAGATGTATAATCAATGGTATTCCCTTAATAATGTTGAACACAATTGGATCATATCTAAAAAACTCTATCAGACCGACCACTAGGTACATTTCATCTTGACATGTTTACAAATAAAATTGAGAAGGATAAGGTTATGGTCTAGAGAAATTTAAATAACCAAAAAAATACATCATCCATATATAGGATTGACAAATAATGTACATGCTCTTGAGAAATGTGGGGGAATAATTAAAAAATATAGAACTGATAGAACAAAAAATGCTAAACATGAAATAAATCCGGCATCATAGCTAACTGAAGATGCTTTTATAAAAAAGTATCCTAGAAAATATATGTGTAAAAACCACATTATTATCTCATTATTCCTTTTCCATAGTAAATAAGACAACTAATTATTTATGGGAAATAAAATTTTTTTCTAAAAATGTTTATGAAATTACTCATAATCAACAAATTTTTCAAGGTTATATATCAAATGGTTTTTTATAAAAAACAATTAAATGTAATACTCTATAATAAAATAAAAATAGAAGACCCAATATTAATATAGAAAAATAAATATTGCTACGCATTTGTTTAGAATAAGAACTCCTAAAGATGTAATACCCAATAAGCATCTTGATTTCATGCACTATCAAAACATGAAAATTCATAACTACCTTACTCAAACATAGAATAAGTATTAGTCCCATTCGTCTGAGTGTATTATAAATTTAATGGATTTATGATTTGAAATTGATAACTGTTTTTATCCATGTGGCTATCTGACTAGTATAGTAACCTCTAGGACTTCTCATGGATGATTTTTTCAAGGTTGGAAAATACATTTTTCCGGGTGATTTAATTATCTCAGATATAAAGAAATAAAGAGATGGAACCAACATCCAAGAGATTCCATTTTTTACTACTAGAAATCAATAGATTCATGTGAAAGAGGAATTATTTTTTTATAATTAGTGGAGAAAAAAGAAGTGTTCGATTTAGTGAAAGAGACTAGGAAAAGTGGTGATAAATTTCAATATCAAGCCATATTTATGATAAATGAGAAAGATGATTACATGAACATTGAGTATGGTAGAGACAAAATGTCTCCATATGAATATATGTTTAGTGATTATAAGGATATAAATTATATTGAACCTCCAATAATGGATACTATTCTACCATTCATACACTTAGTGATCAATCCACCAATATTAGTATTGATTCATCTACAAAAAACAATAAATTAATTGTATTTAGAAAATATAGCTTATCTTATGGATTTCTTTATTCAAAAATAATTAGGATCATTAATAAAAACTTATTAATGTCCTGAAAAGGCATTAAAACAAGTTTTTTAGGGGTGTGGTTAACATCAAAGGGATTAACACCATGATTTTCACCCATAAAATTATAATAGAAGAAGGTTCAAAAAATTTCTAGATGTGTATTATACCTATAATGAAAGAATTCATTAAAAAATACATTATGAATATTCTAAACACTCGTATCATGTTTTCCATATCTAATAGTGTGTTGGTAAACCCACTAAATGTAGTCCCAATGATTAGTGGGATGATTGTTATAAAAAATAATGAATATTATTTATTCTCAACCAGAACCACTAATTGAAGGGGAGTCTATGTTAATTGTAAAAATATTAATACAGTTACTCAAAAGACCAATTGAAAATACCATTCATGGATTACACACTAGATATATTATCTTGACAAGAATTAGATTTTTTCTAGATGGATACTCTAGATACAATCAAATTAATATTAACCCATATGATTAATGAAAGACCACATTTATATGTTGTTTTAGAATCCTAACGAATCAATGTTTTTAATTTAGAATGTTTAATGCCCAAAAAAATTACATTAGTGTGTGACACACATTTTTCATGATCTGTTGGTGGATTTCATGGAAATTTCAATGATTATTTATCTATTGATAGAATATCCTCTCATGTTTTTCTTTGAAATAATGAGTTAGTTCTAATATGTTGTGAGGAGAATTAAATAATTATAGAGTGGCATAAATTTAATTTATAGTCCACCGAGTCATATTCGTTTGATAAAAATTATCAAATGGTGGAATGGAAATCAATCGGTAAAAAATACATGTGATTAAACATATACCAAAAGACATGGAAGGGAGTAGAATAAAGGGTTTTTTGGGCCACATGAGGTTTTATCACCTCTTAATCCATGATTTTTCAAGGATATTCCAAATAGTTACACAACTATTGTCTATGAACGTTGCATTGTATTTCATTGATGATTTTCGATGAGCATTCACCAATATAAACAATAACTCATTGGATGCTCAAGCCATAGTATCCCCTATCTAAGATAAGGACATTAAATTAATGTGTGACACAAGAAATTTTATTTTGTCTTCTATTTTACGATCATGGGGGTGACTCATATTCATCATCATATATTATCTCATCTATTACCTAAATGAAACCTAGGTCAATTATATGACCATATAAAAAGAGATTTTGGAAGTGGTATTTTCTTTTGAAAAAATCAGATCAAACCTAGTCATTTCCAAAGTGGTTGTGTATGCAGATCAAGCCTAATTGAAATAATTATTGATAAAAATGATTCCAAAACAAGGCCAATATAGTGAATCATGTTTCTACAATAATTTCACATTGGTCTAAAAGAATCAAAAAGAATTTAAAATGTCATTGATGACCACTTATGTAGACTTCCACTACTATGTATTAAGGATTATGCAAATTTTAGTATTGAGGATAATTTTATTCATGAAACACTTTAAAATATGAAATACACAAGAATGAATATGGTTTTATATTATTTCAAACTATCATTCTAGGAGATCTATTTACCCACATGTCTCCATTCAACAAAGGTAGATGTTTTTGGTTGATACATTATGCTATTTCTTGTATGAGCCCGTATTAATTAATCTTTTTGTGGATGGATTGAACCGAATTTGAATCCCATAAGATGAAATTCAAAAAAAAAGTGAATTTTTTTCACACAACACCATTTAGAGGACATCATGGCCCTCACTTCAGTATGGATAAGAGCCTATAAAGTGTACTATTCATGACCGCATTCCATCGAAATTTGAGAAGGTTTTTATAAATATATGATAAAATCTATTTCATGGCCAACATTGTAAAATGAAATTAAAGGACATAGATCCCTATACATGAATTCAAAATTTTATGGGTGTATGTAATTGATTTCATGGGACAATTCCCAAATTATAATAGGAATTACTACATCCTAGTAAGTGCGGACTATGTCTCAATGTGGGTAGAAGACAAAGACAATAACCATCACACAACCAAGGCAGTCAATCATGTTTTAAGGAAATACAATTTCTCTAAATTTCAATTTACCAGATTACTCAATAATGATATAGAATGATCATTATAAATACATACATTAAATCACTTCATGAAAATTATAGAGATCGATACAACACATTAACTCCCTATCACCTGCAAAAAAAGGCATGTTGAATTATCCAATCTTGAGACGAAAACAATTAATAGAAAAGATAGTTATTATTGTAAGGAATCAATCTATCTTCAAATTAGATGACACACTTTGGGTATATTTTATATAATATAAAATGACCATTGGTACTACATTGTTCTAACTTGTTATTGAGAATCCTTATCACATTCAATACAAATTAAAACACCAATCATTCTAGGAATTTTAAAAACTAAACTTTGATGCACAAAATGATAGATAATAAATATCCCTAAAAATGATTTATCCTAAAGAGATTATATGGGATGATGAAAAAACTCCTGATTTTGCAAAGAAAAATGAAAAATGGAATGAACAAAAAATATCACAAAGGTTCTTCACACCATGGGATAATGTTGTACACATTAATAGTTATTTAAGGTTATTCATTGGAAAACTAAAATCACTATGGTCATGAAATTTTTATGTTTTAGTTTTTTTCGAATGAGATGATTAAAATACCTAGAGGAGAAGGATCACAATTTACATTCAATGGTCAATGAATAAAAATTTAACTTGAACCATTTCATGAGGGGTGTGTTCAACCATTAAAATTCATTTGAATTAAAGTGTCTATATAGATCTCAAAGATAAGAAAAGATCTACCTGGAAGATGATCAAGATTAGTTTTGTAGGTTACTGTCTATATTCTAAATATTAAAAGACATAGAACTTATAGTAGTAGTTCAGAGGTTCTTGTGCATAATTTATTTAAATGAATAAATTCCGATATTGTCTCATGTGCTATCAAGTCAGGAAAATAATTCTCTAAGACTTACGACATTAAATAAAATCAATAGAAGAAGAGATTTTCAAATCACTCTAGAAATGGTAATAAGGGGAAGAATGGAAAAGTAGAATATCCATCATACAGTAAATGTGGGAAGAAACACCCTGGTACTTGCTTGAAGGGAATGCGAGTTTGTTACAAGTGTGGTGAAAAGGGCCACCAAGATCATGACTGCAAGTGGAAGAAAAAAGATACCTATGTTAAATGCTATAATTATAAGGAGATGGGACATTATTCAAATGAATTTTCTATGAGTCAGGGGAACTTAGCTCAGAAAAGGACAAGGGATCAAGGCCAAGCTTATGCTATCACTACTGCTGAGGTAGAAGTTACAAAAGACGTAATGTCACGTAATTTAATGGTTTCCTCAAGTTTATGAAATGATTTATTTGATTCTGGATCATCGCATTGTTTCATATAATCCTAGTTTTCTAAAAAAATTAGATACTTCCAATTTTATTTAACAAGGGAGTTGTTAGTTAAAAATCCTAAGGGACGTATCATAGTAATAATATTTTGTAAATATGTTCCCATTAGAGCATATAAATGTTATTTATCTTCTGATCTCATCGTCATACCCGTGATTGTATTTGATATAATCCTCACTATGCATTTCCTTTCAGACCATGATGCGAAGATTTATTGTAAGAAAAATGAGGTTACGATTTTTGATGATGATGATAAAGAACACCTTATCTTTAGAGAAAAATCGTCACCACCTGATTCTCATCTAGATCCACCCACAGTAGCTCTAATAAGTTAAATTAATGGGGAGGAAGAGAATGAAATAAATGTGGGTTAGGAAAGGAATGTTCAAATATAGGATATACCTATTGTGAATGAACATGTTGATGTGTTTCTAAAAGATTTACCGGGACATCCTCTAGAACGAGAAATTGAGTTTTCCATTGACTTAATTCCTAGTTCAAGGCCTATATCAGAGACCCCTTATAGAAAAGAAACTGTGGAATTAGTGTAACTAATGAAACAACTAGAGTAATTTAGTAATAATGGATTTATTCGCCTTAGTGTTTCTCTATGAGGATCCCCTCTCCTTTTTGTTAAGAAGAAGGATGGATCTATGAGGTTACATATTGACTACATGGAGATCAATGCTATAACAATAAAGAACAAGTATCCCCTACCTCGCAATGATGATTTATTTGACCAAATGCTTGGAGCTCAATACTTTTCAAAGATTGACCTTTGATCTGGATATCATCTGTTGTGTGTGATGAAGGAAGACATTCCGATGACAACATTTCGAACCAGGTACGGGCATTACGATTTTACAGCAATGCCTTCGGGATTGACTAATGCACTCTCTGTTTTCATGGATCTAATGAACAATGTTTTCAAGCAATATCTTGATGAATTTGTAGTTGTATTTATTGATGATATCATGGTTTACTCCAAAAGCTATGATGATCATGAAAATCACTTGTGCATTATCCTGAAGACTCTTAGCAGACATGAATTATATGGGAAGTTTAGAAAGTGTGAATTTTGGCTTCAGGATATTTCTTTTTTTGGATATATTGTCTCATAGGGTGGAATTTACATTGACCCTTAAAATACCATGTCAATCCATGAATGGCCAGCACTGACAATTATAACTGAGGTACGCAGTTTTATGTGTTTAGCAGGTTATTATCGACGTTTCGTCCAGAATATTTCCCGGTTGGCTAACCCATTAACAAAGTTCACACGAAAAGGGGTCAAATTTGTTTGGACAAAAGAGTGTGAATAATGTTTTGAAGAAATAATGATAAGATTATTCAATGCTCCTATATTGACTCTACCATCGGGGAATGATTGGTTTTCTATTTATAGTAATGCATCACAGAACGTACTTGGTTTTGTCCTTATGAAAAATGATAGGGTTATTTCCTATGCATCCCGAAAACTGAAAATTCATGAGAAAAACTATCCTAATGATCTTGAGATAGTAGCTATAATATTTTATTTGAGGATTTGGATACACTATCTCTATGGTGAAAAATGTGAGATATATACTGATCACAAGAGTTTGAAGTATATTTTCTCACAGAATGAACTCAACATGAGGAAAATGAGATGGCTTGAACTACTCATGGATTATGATTGCACGATACACTACCACCCGGGGAAGGCAAATAAGGTGGAAGATGCTTTGAGTAGATAAGATCATGGTGTTTTGAACACGATGGGAGTTAAAAGTGATCCTATTTTCATGGATCTAGTAAATATTGATATGGGAATAACCATGGAAGGTGAAACATCAATACTTTTTCAAATGGTTTCCAAACCATCCTCACTAGAAAGGATAAAGAGTTCTCAGACTTGTGATAAAGAGTTTCAAAAGAATATTAAATATGTGAATGATAGGATAATGAGTGACATTGTGTATGAAGATGGAATTTTGAGATTTGGGAATAGACTTTGTGTTCCTGATATACCTGATCTAAAAAGGAAAATTTTTGACAATTATCATAGCTCCAATTTCTCTATACACCCTTGGAGCAGCAAAATGTATATATATTTGACGGAACGTTTTTGGTGGGACAACATGAATAGGGAGATTGCTAATTTTGTGTCAAGATGTATGGTTTTCCAACAAGTGATATCTGGAAGGCAACTTCTTGGAGGAGTCATGCAACCTATTCTCATACTAGAGTGGAAATGGGATAATATTATGATGAAATTTTTCTTGGGACTACCAAAGACTCCTAGAAGGAATGATGCAATATGGTTCATTGTTGATCATCTTACCAAGACAACACATTTTCATAATATAAGAGAAGATATACCACAAGAACATCTAGCAAGACTATATATTACTGAAGTTTTGAGATTTCATGGAGTACCCCAATCAATTGTTTCTGATCAATATCCCCATTTTACATTAAGATTCTGGAAAGGCCTTCAGAAATCCCTGGATATAGAACTTTGTTTGAGAAAAGCCTACCATCCCCAAACTGATGGACAATCAGAATGGACTATTCAAACCATAGAAGACATGTTGAGATCATGCTCACTTAACTTTCATGGTATGTGGGATCAATATTGCCCTTTGGTAGAATTTTCTTATAACAATAGCTTCCATTAAAGTATTCATATGGCACCATATGAAGTGTTATATAGATAGAGATGTCGCACACCAACGTGTTGGGATGATGTTGGTGAACGAAAACATGTAGGCCCAGAACATGTTGAGGAAATGTTGGAAAGGAGAAGGTAATCCAAACCCACATCAACGCAGCTCAAAGTAGGTAGAAGAGATATGACGACAACTGAAGGAAGGGCTTGTAATTTCTGGTTGGAAATCATGTTTTCTTGAAGGAATCTCCATTGAAGGGTGTTATATGTTTTTGCAAAAAGGGTAAATTGAGTCCCAGGTACATCTGACCTTTCTAAATTACATAATGAATTGGGGATGTAGATTGCTGTTTTGTAATGCTGCCAAGTCTCTCTAAAGTCCACAATGTGTTCCACATATCACTGTTGAGAAAATACATACCTAACCCAACACATGTACTCACCTATGGTGAATTTAAACTGGAACCCGATCTGTCTTATTGTGAATATCCTATCAAGGTTCTTGATATAAGAGAACAACTGCAGAGAAACTGGATGACTCGTCTGGTAAAAGTTCTATGGAGAAACCATATGATGGAAAAGGAAACGTGGTAACCTGAGGAACTTATGATGGAGAACCACCAGATTCTTTTTATGTAGTAATATTCTAGAAATTTCGAGAAGGAAATTACTTGAAGGAGGGGATAATGTAACACCCCAAACATCCACGGTATGCTTCCCTTATATTAATGGAATAGCTTGCATTGTACGCAACTTCGAGATTCTAACACACTGTGACCAATCAAAGTAGTTTTTATGAATAGTAATACCCACGTTTTTTAATTATATAAATTTTTCCTTTCCAAATAGACTTCATTTTTGAATTCAGAATATCGAAATTATCTTAGGGTGAAGTTTTGGTATTTTTCTGAAAACATTCAATTTTTGATGAATAGTGAAAAACACTGAGTTATAGTTTAAAAACGAATTTTTTAATTAAATAATTATTTATTTTATTTAAATTTATTTTTGGTCAAAATAGATATATAATACCTATATATGTTCAATTTAATTTATAGGAGTCATCTTATAATAATTTTACATATATAAAAATTTTATTGAACTTTTCACTGTCTTTTACCCACCTCCTTGGAAAATTTGCAAATTCAAATAAAACATAATTTCACCACTTCTATGAGTGGAATTTAAAAAATTTGAGAGAAACCGTTTATATCAGTAAGAAAAATGTGGTTTAATAAGATGAAAATAATTTTTGGTGAATAGTAACTTTTTACTTTTATTTACCACAGTGAAAAGTAAATAGGGTATTTAAGGGTAAAAATGATATGATTATTACCTTAACACATGTCCTAATTCTATTGTATAAGTATATTTCGACCAAAAACAAACTTAGGAATAAAATATGAATCTCTTTGGCCCACTTGGATTAGATTAAGACATTTATTATTATATAATTCAATGAAGAGTTAAAAGAGTTGAAATCAAAGTTTAATAACAAAAACATTATTAATATAGGGATACACATAAGATCAATTCTACTATAAATATTAATTAGAAATATAAAATGATTTCATACATAATGGTATTTTATTTATATTTTTTAGTCATTAAATAATTTAATTTATTTATGACACAATAATGATGCAGCAATTACCTAATTAATGAAATATTAAAATAATTAATATTATAAATAACCAATTAAATGTAATTTGAAATTTTTATGAATTCCACTAATTTTATAGGTTAATATGACATATTAGGGTTGGTTAGATTAATTTATTTTGAAGTAATAATGCTGTTATAAATTTAGCAAAAACGAAATACCAAATAGTGTCAAAATTGACAAAAAAGACTTTTTAAAACAAATATTATATTAATAATCGATATTATATTCTTAAAAATATAATGTTCGGAAAAAGGAATTATATAATGATAGATTTATTATTAATTAACCACTTGGGGTTCTCTTGGATGTATATAGTTTGTCTTTTAACCATATAATATAAAAATACAAAGAGACATGGTAAATGACAAACTATTTAACTAAAAGTTAAATTTAAAAGATAAAGTTAATATAGTGACCCAAACCCATATAAAACCTATTGGTTGAGTGGTTTTCGACCAATACCAACCATATAATTTAAATAATCCATTTTTGATCCATTAGAAACTGTAAATTATTTTATTATAAAATAATATTTCTAGCTTTTCCTAAGGTGCCCCTCACCCCTCTTATAAAATGGCAATCCCCCTTCTCTCTAATTCACAACTTCAAAGCCATTCTGATGGTCAAAACCTTCCCAAATACACTCCCAACTATCCTACCTTAATCTTAGAGTCTGTCCTTTAGTCTAAAATCCAACCTAAAGATCCATTTTGATCAAATCAAATGGAAGAACCCAAAAAAGAGGCAAATATTTCATCACATCATTCAAGTTCCTTTCTTCTTCCACTTCCTATTTCTTTTTTTCCATTATAAAATAATAAATCCAGTGTCATGTATATATTGTGATGTTATTATAAATATGGTACAACCAAATTAATTATTCTATATATCCCTTGAATGACATGTCAAAATACGTTCGTACGTACGGCTTACCATCTCCATGTCATGGTGTAATTGTTATTAAATATATTATTATTTGGATGGGTATAATAATGATGTGAAATTGATGTAAATAATAAATATAACATAATAATGATTCATTATTTATGATATACCATCCAATTATATATTATTTTAGTATAAAAAAATGATATTGTCGCTCGGGCATACGTACGGATTACCGTCCTCACATAGCGATGAGATTCATTCCCCATCATATCCATTCAAGAATAATTTACATTTTATGATTACAAATAATGTTTAATGTCTTGATATAAATCTGGATATGAATAATATACCTCCCATTCATAACAATTATAACTAACATAACAAAGAATATAATGGAAAACGAATCTGTTAAAACCTGAAAGACGATAATACTAAGATATTATTAACAATGCAATGTTAAAAGATAATATATGATATCATATTAATGAATATGATTCTTTAATAATATAATAGACCTTGTTTCACCATTATATAGGAGGTTAACCTACTCTTGGCCAAGGAAAAGTACAAGGTAAGGGTTAATTTCACAATCTCTTCACTATCCTAGGTTGTTAATATGTAATTATCTACTGGGATCTCTTTATCATCCACATCCATGCTTCTTAAAAATGTATTTCCAAACATTATTACTATTTAATAGATTATGGTTTAATTTCATATATACCCTTGTTTTACTTTTTATAATATGTTTATAAATTAATCTCTCCATTATTTTCCAAACAAGGTCCTTTTTAAACTTTTTGACAAAACTAAGGTAAGAATGTCCGTTTTTAACTTATACGGGTGGTGTGGCTATTTTCCACTATTATAAAATTGTCAAGTCTTCCTTTATAAGATTATAAAAATATTTTCAAAGTAAATGTTTTATTTTATATTTATGTGACTTTTAAATGATTTCAAAAAAGATATATTTCTTTCAAATAGTTTTGTTTTCATCTATGTCAACATCCTTTGATTGATTTTAAGCTTATTTGAAGTTGATTTATTAAGATACAAAACATACATATAGTATTGAAGTTGTTGTGATATGTTTGACTATGGATGTGTTATTTTTATACCATTCATGGTTTATGGATAATGTATTGAAATTTTTATGCTAGTTTTAATACGAATGTTTATGTTATGTTTAAACAAGTTCACATGAAGAATTCATTGGACATTGTAAGTGATGGATGGAGCCCGTTGTAGCTCCTCGATGCATCAGTAGGTCTCATGAGACAATCTAGTGTCTTGGGAAAAGGCCTTGACAAAATATGATTTGTTTTCATGGCATTGGGCCTTGACTATGTGGTTATAATAGTATGTCATTATGCATTCCATCATTATAAAAGTGGTTATTGATATCGCATGTGATTATTAGACTAGTAGAATATCCATGTGAATTAGAAAATGGGATTATTTCATTTTATTTTGGCCATATTATGCTGAAGTTAAGGTTTAAAAGGATTTTGTTTTAGTAATACATTGCCTTAACTGTTTATGCTTATTTATAAAAGTTTACGCTATATTATTATCCTTACTGAGCATCTAAGATCACCCCTTTCTATGTTTTATTTTCTCATGGATGTGAAGAAGTATTTTATGGATTACCTATAGGGATATTTTGAGGGGATATGTGTGTGGACAATGGAGAATATGTTGTTATATTTTTTTGACTTTATCATGTAATGTAAGACTTATGAATGTATCTAGTGTTTCCAAGGATCCTAAACTAATCAGTATTTCTCGACATGATCGTTTGTGATCATGCCAATGTTTTGTAATAATGCACAGACTCTAGGTAACTGGTGTCGGGGCGTTATAGTTAGTATCATAGGAAGTTTAGTACAAACCTTGGAAGCTATATTTAGATAAACCTTGATTAGAGAACATAGCCCTAAGATAGACATTGAGGATTAGTGTTGAAGAACATCCTAGAATTTTTTTATTGTATATATTTTTTGAGTTTTCCAGGCCATACATCTCTATCTGGATATGAGCAGGTAGATGTGGATTTGGCACAAATGTACCTAGGGGTAAAACCGGAAACCGCTGCTTTGAGCTAGACTCAAATGGGAACGGGTGCACGACAACGGGCCTTGTTGTACTCTTGGTAACGACACTCCCAGGTGATATGCTTAGGAAAATTCTCATATTCATTAAAAATCATTATGAATGGTTTATGAATATATAATTCCTCAAAGAAAACATATTTATTATTATTATGGATTATATCCATAAACTATTCAATTTATGTTAAGTGTTTTACAATTTTAGAATTATGTATTTTGATTCACAAACTGATCTAGTTTATGCCATTGTTTAGAAATGTTGCCTAGTGGAAGGAATGGAAACTGTAACAATGCACGCACTCCATGTAGGGATTTCCCTCCTGCTCAAGAAAATTAAAGTGGAGCTGGTGATAGAACTAGTACTGATCAGCTTATCACCATACTAGGACAACTCACTCCGATTATGAATAATAACCTTAGCCATATGGAGCACCCTAATCCACAACATGGAGGATCAATGGTAGATCTCTTCATGAGGAAACAAACACAAAGATTCAATGGGAGTACAAATCCAATAGTATTTGAGCAATGGATAAATTCCATAGAGAAAATATTCCATGCCTTGGGGACTAGTGAAATGGAAAACGTTATCTTGGCAGTTTACCACCTCACAGGAGATGTTGATCAATGGTGGTCATTGATTAAAATAACAATGGAAGATGATGACGTATAAAATATTGAATGGAGGGATTTTAAAGAGATTTCCATAGAAAAATACTTTCCTTGTGACCATCGTGCATATATGGAAAGGCAATTTCTGAGTCTGAGGCAAAAGGAGGATGAGAATATCGGAATGTATGAGGCATATATTACAAGTTTAGTGAGGCATGTTGTAGATTATATATTTAACACAAGATGCAATATTGATTGTTTCATTGATGGGTTAAAACCATTTCTCCATCAAGAATTAGTCTCACAATCCTTCCTGTCATACGAAGATATTGTATCATGTGCAACCAAGATAGAAAAAGAATTCTATAAGTCTTATGACTTTAAACCAAAGCTAGAGAAGAATAGATCTTCTAATCACTCTGGAAATGGATATAAGGGGAAGTAGAGAAAATTTTAATATCCATCCTATAGTAAATGTGGGAAGAAACACCCTGGTACTTTCATGAAGGTAATGAGAGTCTGTTACAAGTGTGGTGAAAAAGTCCACCAAGATCATGATTGCAAGGGGAAGAAAGAATCTACCGATGTTCAATGCTACAATTGCAGGGAGATGGGACATTATGCAAATGAATGTACTATGTGTCAAGGGAACATACCATAAAAAGTCCAAGGGATCAAGGCCAAGCTTATGTTATCACTATTACTGATGTAGAAGCTCGGAAAGACTTGGTGGCAGGTAATTTAATGGTTTCCTCATGTTTCGAAAATGCTTTATTTGATTCTGGATCATCACATTGTTTCAAACATTCCTAGTTTTCTAAGAAAATTAGATATTTCCAATTTCATTTAACAATGGAGTTGTTAGTTAAAAATCCTAAGGGAAGTATCATCACAACTAAGTTTTGTGAATATTCTCCCACTAGAAAATATAAATATTCTTTATCAGCTGATCTAATCATCATACCCGTGATTGAATTTGATATAATCCTTGGTATGGATTGGATTTCAGACCATTATGTGAAGATTTATTATAAGTAGAAGGAGGTTACGATTTTTGATGATTATGATAGAGATCACCTTATCATTAGAGTAGAATCATCACCACCTGATTCTCATTTAGATCAACCCATAGTAGCCTAACTAAATTCAATTATAGGGGAGGAAGAGAATGAAATAACTGTGGGTGAGGAGAAGAATGTTCAAATAGAGGATGTACCTATTGTGAAAGAATATGATTATGTGTTTCCAGAATATTTACCTGGACATCCTCTAGAATGAGAAATTGAGTTGTCCATTGACTTAATTCCTAGTTCAAGGCCAATATCGAAGACCCCTTATAGAATGGAAACTATGGAATTAGTGGAACTAAATAAACAACTAGAGGAATTGAGTAATAAGGGATTTATTCTCCCTAGTGTTTCTCCATGGGGAGCCCCGGTACTTTTTGTTAAGAAGAAATATGGATCTATGAGGTTATTTATCTACTACAAGGAGATCAATGCTATAACAATAAATAAAAAGTATCCCCTACCTCGCATTGATGATTTTTATTTGACCATCTGCATGGAGATCAATAATTTTCAATGATTGACCTTCGATCTGGATACCATCAGTTGTGTGTGAAGAAGGAAGACATTCTGAATAGAGAATTTCAAACTTGGTATAGGAATTACGAGTTTACAGTAATGCCTTTTGGATTTACTAATGCACCCTCTATTTTCATAGATCAAATGAACAGAGTTTTCAAGGAATACCTTGATGAATTTTTTGTGGTATTTGTTGATGATATCTCGATTTACTCCGAAATCTAATAAGATCATGAAAATCACCTGCGCATTATCCAGAAGTCATTTAGAAGACATGAATTATATGGGACGTTTAGCAAGTGTGAATTATGGATTCATGAGATATCTTTTCTAGGTCATATGGTCTCTAATGATGGAATTTTCTATGACCCTTCAAATACCATGGAAATCCAAGAATGGTAGCACCTACAAGTATAACAGAAGTACACAATTTTATGGGTTTAGCAGGTTATTATCGATGTTTCGTCCAGAATTTTGCCCAGTGGGATTAGCCATTAACAAAGATCACACGAAAAGGAGTTAAATTTATTTGGAAAAAAGAGTGTGAAGAATGTTTTGAAGAAATAATGATAATATTATTCAATCCTCATATATTAACTCTACCATTGGGGAATGATGAGTTCATTATTTGTAGTGATGCATCAAATAAATGACATTGTTGTGTCCTTATGAATAATGATAGGGTTATTACCTATGCATCCCGACAGATGAAAATTCATGAGAAAAACTATCCTACTCATGATATTGAGTTAGAAGCTGTAATCTTTTCTTTGATGATTTGGAAACACTGTCTCTATGGTGAAAAATGTGAGATTTATACTGATCATAAATGTCTGAATTATATTTTCTCACAGAAATAACTCAATATGAGGAAAAAGAGATGGCTTTAACTACTCAAGGATTATGATTGCACGATTCAATACCACCTGGGGAAGGAAAATAACATACCAGATGCATTGAGTAGAAAGGATCATGGAGTTTTGAACAAGATGTGAGTTGAAACGGATCCTATTGTCATGGATATAGTTATGATGGATATGGGAATCACCATGTAAGGTGAAACATCAATACTTTTTCAAATGGTTGACAAACCATCTTTACTATAAAGGATAAAGAGTTCTCAGACCGGTGATGAAGAGTTTCAATAGAAGATTAAAGATGTGAAAGATGGGATATTGAGTGACTTTGTGAATGATGATGGAATTTTGAAATTTGGGAAGAGACTTTGTGTCCCGATATACCTTATCTAAAAAAGGGAATTGTTGGAAGATTCTCATAGTTCCAACTTCTCTATACACCCTAGGAGCACAAAAATGTATAGATATATGAAGGAATATTTTTGGTGGGACAACATGAAGAGGGAGATTGCTGATTTTTTGTCAAGATGTATAGTTTGTCAACAAGTGAAAGCTGGAAGGTAACAGACTAGAGGAGTCATGCAACCTCTTCCCATACTGGAGTGGAAATGGGAAAATATTATGATGGACTTTTTCATGGGACTAACAAAGAATCCTGGAAAGAATTATGCAATATGGGTTATTGTTGATCGTATTAGCAATTCAGAACATTTTCTTGCTATAAGAGAATATCTAACACTTGAACGTATAGCAAGACTATATAGTAATGATGTTTTGAGACTTCATGGAGTACCCATGTCGATTGTTTCTAATCGTGATCCCTGTTTTACATCATGATTCTGGAAAAGTCATTAGAAATCCATTGATAAAGAACATCATTTGAGCACTGCCTACCACCCCCAAATTGATAGAAAATAAGAATGGACTATTCAATCCTTATAAAACATAGTGAGATCATGCTCACTGGACTTTCAAGATATGTGGGATCAATATTTACCTTTTGAGGAATTTTCCTATAACAATAGATTTCATTCAAGTATTCCGATGGAACCATATGAAGAGTAATATGGAAAGAGATGTCGCACACCAACTTGTTGGGATGATGTTGGTGAAAGAAAACTTGTAGGCCCGAAACTTATTGAGGAAACGATGGAGATGGCAAAGGTAATCCAAACAGATATCATTGTAGTTCAATGTAGGAAGAAGCGCTATGCTGATAACCAAAGGAATTACTTGGATTTTTAGGTTGAAAATCATGTTTTCTTGAAGGTATCTTCATAGAAGGGTGTTTTATGTTTCGATAAGAAGGGTAAATTGAGTCCCAGGTACATCAGACCTTTCGAAATTCTAGAACGAATTGGGGCTGTAACTTACAGTTTGGAAATACCGCCATGTCTCTCCAAATTTCGAAATGTATTCCACGTATCACTGTTGAGAAAATAAATGCCTAAACAAACACATGTACTCACCTATGAATAATTAGAACTGGAACACGAACTGTCTTATTGCAAAGAGATTGTCAAGGTTCTTGATACAAGAGAACAACTGCTGAGTAACCGGACGACTCGTCTGGTAAAATTTCATTGGAGAAACCATAATATGGAAGAGGCAAAGTGGAAACCCTAGGAACTAATGATGAAGAACCACTCGAGTATTATTATGCAACAATATTCTAGAAATTTAGAGGATGAAATTATTTGAAGGAGGGGAGAATGTAACACCCCACACTTCCACGGTATGCTTCCCTTTGATTATTGCAATAGGTTGCATTGGATGCAACTTCAAGATTCTAACACACCATGACCAATCAGAGTAGCTGTTATGAATAGTAATATGAACCTTTTGTAATTATATAAATTTTAGCTTTCAAAATAGAATTCATTTTTAAATTTGAAATATCAAAATTATCTTAGGGTGAATTTTTGGTATTTTTCTGAAAACTTTCAATTTTTGATAAATAGTGAAAAACTATTTGTTATTGTTTAAAACTGAATTTTATTTAAATAAATATTTATTTTATTTAAATTTATTTTGGGTCAAAAATAGATATATAATACCTATATAAGTTCAATTTAATTCATTGGATTCAGTTTATAATTGTTTTAGATATATAAAAATTTTATGGAACTTTTCGCCGTCTTTTACCCACCTCTTAGGAGAATTTGCAAATACACATAAAACATAATTTTACCACTTCTATGAGTGGAATTTCCAAAATCTGAGAGACACGATTGATATCAGTAAGAAAAATGTGGTTTAATAAGATGGAAATAATTTTTGTTGAATAGTAACTTTTAACTTTTATTTACCACGGTTAAAAGTAAATAGGGTATTTAAGGGTAAAAATGATATTTTTATACCCTAAAACATGTCCTAATTCTATTGGATAAGTATAGTTCGACAAAAAAAATCTTAGGAATAAAATATGAACCTCTTTGTTCCACTTTGGATTAGATTAGGGCATTTATTATTTTTTAATTTAATCAAGAGTTAAAAGAGTTAAAATGAATGTTTAATAACTAAAACAATATTGATATAGGGTTAAAAATAAGATAAATTAGACTATAAATATTCATTAGAAAGATAAAAATATTTTCTACATAATGGGATTTTATTTATATTTTTTAGACATTAAATAATTTAATTTATTTATGACACAATGATGATGCATTAATTAACTAATTAATGAAATATTAAAATAATGATACTATAAAAATCCTAATAAATGTAGTTTGAGACTTTTTATGAATTAAACTAATTTTATAGGTTAATATGACATATTAGGGTTGGTTAAACTATTTTTTTGAATTAATAATTCTGTAATAAATTTAGCTAAAAACAATACCAAATAGTATCAAAATTGACATAAAAGAGTTTTTAATACAAATATTATATTATTAATTGATATTTTATTCCTAAAAATATAAGGCTTGGAAAGAGGACTTATATTATGATAGGTGTATCATTAATGAACCACTTGGTGTTTACGTGGAAGTATATAGTATGTTTATTAACCATATATTATAAAAATACAAAGGGGCATGGTAAATGTCAAACTATTTAACTAAGAGTTAAATATAAAAGGTAAAGTTAATATAGTGATCCAATACTTTCTAAAACCTATTGGTTGAGTGATTTTAGACCCATCCCCATCTTAGAATTTATAGTATCCATTTTGGATCCATTAGAAACCGAAAATGATTTTATTGTAAAATAATATTTCTAGCTTTTCCTAAGGTGCCCCTCACCCATCTTAGAAAAGGGCACTACCCCTTCTCTCTAATTCACACCTTCAAAGCCATTTGGCTCGGAAAAACACTACCTAAATACCCTCCCAAACATCCACACTTCATACTAGAGTCCTTAATTTAGTCAGAAATCCAACCTATGGAGCCCTTTTGATCAAATCCAAAGGAAGAACCCGAAGAAGAGGTAAATACTTCATCACATCTTCCATTTTCCTTTCTTCTTCCACTTCTAAATTATTTGTTGTTTACATTCTAAAATAATAACTCCAGTATATTCTATATACTATGATGTTATTTTAAATTTGGTACAACCAAATTCATTAGTCTATCCATCCCTTGAATGTCATGTCATCATACGTGCGTACGTACGACTTACCGTCTCCACGTCGTGATGTAATTGTTATTCAATACATTATTATTTGGATGAGTTTAATAATGATGTTAAATTGATGTAAACAATAAATATAACATGATCATGATTCATTATATATGATATAACATCCAATTATATATTATTTTAATATCAAAATATTGATATTGTCGCTCGTGTGTACATACAGATTACGGTCTCAATATAGCGATGAGATTCATTCCCCATCAGATCCATTCAAGAATAATTTTCTTTTGGTGATTAAAAATAATGTTTAAATACTTGATAGTATTCTGGATATTAATTATATAAACCCCGTCCATAACAATTATGACTCACATAACAAATAATATAAAGGAAAATGAATCCGTTAACACCTGAAACGACGATAATACTACGATATTATTAACAAAGTAATGTTAAAAGATCATATATGATGTCGTATTAATGTATATGATTATTGTATAATTTAATAACAACTATTTAACAATTATACCGGCGGTTAACCTACCCTCGACCAAGGAAAAGTGAAAGGTAAGTGTTAATTTCACTCTCTCTTCATTATCCGAGGTTGTTTATATGTAATTATCTACTGGGATCTCTTTCTCATCCACATCCATGTTTCATAAAAATGTATTTCAGAACATTCTTACTATTTAATAGACTATGGGTTAATTTCATTTATACCATTTTTTTAAATTTTATAAAATGTTGTTAAATTAATCTTTCTGTTGTTTTTTCAACAAGGTCCTTTTTAACCTTTTTGACAAAATTAAGGAAAGAATGTCTTTTTTTCAAGTTATAAAACGGGTGAGGCTATTTTACGCTGTTATAAAATCGTTGAAGCATCCCTTACAAGCTTATAAGAATATTATCAAAATAAATTTTTTATTTTATAAAAATTTGAATTTTAAATTATTTAAAAAATATATATATTTCTCTCAAATAGTTTTTATTTCATCTATAACAACATCCTCTGATGGATTTTAAGCTTATTTGAAGTTGATTTATTATGATACAAAACAGACATAGTGTATTGAAGGTTTCGTGATATGTTTGACTATGGATGTGTTATTTTTATACCATTCATGGTTTATGGATAAAGTGTTGACATTTCATATGCTAGTTTTAATATGAATGTTTATGTTATGTTTAAACCTATTCATACGAGGAATGATTTGGACTTAGTAAGTGATGGGTGGATCCCACTATAGCTCCTCGATGCATCGATATGTCTCATGAGACAAAATAGTTTCTTGGAACAAGGACTTGACAAAATCTTATTTTTAGTCTTGGCATATGGCCTTGACTATGTGGTTATGATTTTCGGGCATTATGCATTCTATCATTATAAAAGTGGTTATTGATATCACATGTGATTATTCAACGAGTAAAATATCCATGTGAATTTGTAAATGGAATTATTTCATTTTATTTTTTCCATATTATGCTGAAGTTCAAGTTTAAAAGGATTTTGTTTTTGTTATACATTTCCTTAAATGTATGTTCTTATTTATGAAAGTTTCTGCTATATTGTTATTTTTACTGAGCATCTGAGCTCACCCCTTTCTATGTTTTATTTTTTCCAGGATGTGAAGAAGTATTTTATGATTGACATGCTGGGATAGTCTGAGGGGATATGAGTGTGGACGATGGAGACTATGTTGTTGAAGATTTCACTTTATCGTGTAATGTAAGATTTATGAATGTATCTGCTGTTTCCAAGGCTACTAAACTAATAATTTTTTGGAGACTTGATCTTTTGTGATCATTCCAATGTTATGTAATAATACACCGACTTTGGGTAACTGGGGTCAGGGCGTTAAAATGACGAAGTATTGGATCCCATCCAAAAATTTTACATATATATAATTGTGGAGGTATGTGAGGTGATGAACCAAAATCATTTCCTCATATTCCAAGACAATTTGTACATTGAAATTGTTCACATTACCTTCCATATTGTTGGATGGACCTAGGAGATCATGTTAGGAGACATCGACATTGGGTTGGGTATTTACACATCTAGATTTTTTTTATTCTCTAGCTTACGTTAAATTTTTTATCGATCAGAAAAAGGTAGATGCTACACATTGACAGAAATTGATATCCAATTAAACCTATAGATTTCATGAAAACATATGGTGAGGAGGACCTAGCTAATTTGTGTAACCATATGGATAATTTTTTGGGTTATATCCCATGCTTGGAAGATAAGAGAAGACACTCATAGGAGCATTAGATAGATTTAGGTGCTTCTTTTATCCTCTAATGATGGTGGAAATACAATTAACATGGACTGGTATTTCACACACCCCTATGAGGCCCATTCGATGGAGAACTTGTAGTAATTTTATGGTAGAAACTTCATTATAAATCATCAACTTCATCTGGGAATTTTGAACGCCACTCATCCCACTACTTCTCTTGGGCATATAAATTCCAATGATCTAAAATTTCATTATAATATGGTGCTTCTAATTATTATTGATGAATTCTACTCTTGTGCCCTTGAGTATGATATGGTGGCTGATGAGTGGCCTAATCTTCATGTTACAGTACCTCAGGCTGCTAAACTAGCTTCCACCCATACCATCCTATACCCTAATCCAACTACATCTACCATAGTTACTACCATTGTCTCACACCCATATTCTCCTCCTTCAACCATTTTACTACACCATTTCCATTCTGAACCTAACCCACCATTGACTTTAGATATCTAGGGAGTTATACATTTTATTCTTAAGAACCAGAGATGGCTCTGCTGAAAGTTTAGAATCCCCTACATAGAACCGCCCCATTTTCCACCACTCTTGCATCTCATTCCATACCCACACCTTCAACCCACCCGCCAGTTGTCATAGAACCATCTTTAACCTCCATCAACACCCCAATATACACCCATTTCATCATTCATTTAAAGCTTATAGATTCTAGTACCTAGTTGTTATTTTTGATACTAATGGATTGAGGTAGTAAAGTCCCTTCAATGTCATCCTCATCCTAGGGTCTATTTATAGATCTAACTACTATACATTCATAACAAATACATACCTACACCTATAATCCACATATGATGACTGATCCATCTTCCATCATTTTGGAACATTTGATGTCAGTCATTTAACTAACCTATGACTCTATTTTATCCATTGAAGTTGTAATGCAAATCTTTACACACACTGTTAGATAGGGTACTATTTATTTAGATAGCAGAGAGTCAGCCTATCGAGTTTATCAGTTTCCATGTATTCTTTCCCTTATTGTACTATATTTTTGTTGTTTATTTGTTATACGTAATATATTACCAATACTAACTGTATGTTCTATATTGTTTAATGAATGGGAGATGATTTCTTAACATTACATAACTTCATTACATTATCATTATTTTATATGCATTCATTTAGCTATGTCACGATCTAAGACCTCTATCTTTGTAATAAATTATTCTGTAATAATTCCATATCATCTCCCACATGAGGTATCTCCTCAAGTAAATGACATAGTGGGATAACTGTAGGGGTACCATACAAAAAATGTACAATAGTCACCTCCATGACCCATAGGGAAGCTCTAGCATCGAGATGGAATTTCTCGATGAACCATTCTAAATGTTGTTAACCCGACCAAGTACCCCCACACAAAAAAAGATATAGATACTAGTTTATGAAAGAGATAGTTCATAGGTGCGCTGACAGACATCAACTACTAAAATGTTTCCGATAAGTCTAGCTGAAAACACCATTGTTTGTACCTTATGGGATGAAACCGATATAATTTTTTTCTAATGTTATATTGGGTATCTTAGAATGTTTTATTTTTTTTCTATAGCTTTTTGTCAATAGTTCATCTGAAAATTTTTTGTAGTATGATCCTTGAATATATTAGAGAAGCTTCTAACCACTATTTATTTTGTGAATAAAACATTTTTATTATTCCATAATTATTACCTCTATTGTACAGATGGTTAATCTAGTGAAGGTATTTTTTATTATAATAGTTTCAATATGTTCTTTGTTTTACATCAGCATCCAACATTTCCCCATGGAATGTAGTTTTTATAGGGATATCATGATTCAAAAACATAATTATATAATTTCCTCTACTAGTTTTTGTATTAAATTATTTCATTCTCTACCATTTAAGATTCCAAAATAGTGCCGAAAATATTACATTTTTATGTGAGGGGGAAGAATTATTGGGGTTTATTGAGTTTATAGCTAGATTATTGCATTATTAATTATTGTAGAAGACATTTCTCATTATAATAATTATTTAATGGGAAATATAATTACACCTATATCATTAAATGAAGTATTTTTGATACACAATGTTGAAATATATTGTTATTCATGGATATAATTTTAGCATGATACCTGAGTTAGTAATTTATGTTGGATTCTTGTTTCATGAAATTAATTCCTATTTAATTATTAATATTTCTTTTTCCCAAAATGATTTCTTGATTTTTTATATTCACATTCATCATATTATTCTAGATCTATATTTTCATACACTTTTCTAAGCATATTTCTTAAGAGATACATGGGGAATTTAAACTCTAAAATGACATTGTAATCTTATCAAGGGAATGACTAGATAAATACATAGCTAAAATAATTGAGGAAATAATATTTTAATCAATTTATCATAAAACACACCTATAAATGTGTCTTTATTATGTCCATAGAATCATTAAATGAACTTCTTTGGATTGATCCATTTTACAGGACCATTTTATCCTTTAACACACTGCTCTCATTATAACTACATGATTTCAACTTGAATAACTGAGGTTATATAATCATTACTAATAGATATATGATTTTATTATAGAGGATATTTATGGTGACATTCCACATGATCTGCAGTGTATGGCCCATGGTTCTTCTGATATGACATTCATGATTATCTAGTTAAAAATGAAGAAGAATAATAATATATAAATGAAATATATATTTATAAATATATGGGTTTTGTATTATGAATATCAAAAATCCCCAATACTATACCAATTATTCCTTGATTGGTCATATATGGCTAGGTAATAGTTTTGAGATCTGGATAAGACATGACATTTTGAAAATAGAAGAAAACAAAGAAAAAAATACTTTTATTTCACTTTCATGATACATCTGTAGTCCTACCTAGATCTTTTAGGAGTGTGAAGATTCAGATTTATGGATAATTGTAATCATTTCATTACCCATGATTATAATGTATTATAGTTTTTATTACCCTCCATTTTATCTTAATGTTTTTTCATCTACCCGTCTAACCTCATCCTGGGAGTCATTTGAACATTATTTTTCAATCCCTCATGAATAATTGTATGTTTTTATGTAGGAAGTTGATATATTAAAACCAATAAAGGAATGTGGTTAGGAACATGGATTAAAAAAATGATAAAAATTCCAATTTCATCTTACCTAGATTATTGAGAAATAATTCATGGTGAGGTCAAATTAAATATTGGTATAGCTTCTAATGAAATATAAAGTAATTTCTATTATAAAAATAAAGGGTGTAAATATGGAATATAACCATGAGGCATTACTGCTTTTCTCTATAGGAGTGATTATGGAGGAAAATATTTTCCCACTAACCATTATTTTTATATTCTTATTTCAAATTCTTATTTTCTATTTAAAACTTTTTTCATCATGAATCCTTATTGAGAAGATTTTTCCATGACAAAAAGAAATTGTTAATGTATCGGTTAAGTGGATAATATGAATTTACATATATATATATTTATATATTGGATATATTTCATTAATATCTATTCATTATTTATTTGATAATACATTGGGTTTTCACTGGATTATTCAGAAAAAAATGATTCAATAATCAAAGGATGTGTTGCTATAATTTTAGGAATTTCAGACATTAAATTTCGCGAAACATATTCAAGGAAAATATTTTTCTTTAATAGTACCCTAGAATGTGAAATTATAACTCGTAAAACTTGAAAATGCCATTAATAAACCATGAAAAATAAATACATCACGTGAATCTATTAAATGGCATGAATGTTTCAAAATCTAATACCTGTGAAAGAAACATTTTTTGAAACATAGGAGATAAAAAATTTCTTCATATTTTTTATAATTCTATTTCATGCCATGAATTCCCATTACATGTAAAGAAATATTCATGGAATGAGTTATTTAAAGAATTATCAAAAACATAAACATTTAAACTTTTTGATAGATCCATGATTATTTATAACAAGTGCTCGATAAAGAACTAGAGACGAGAACAAATTATTTCATTCTTCTAAACATTCTCCCTCTTCCCTCTTCAAATCATGTTTTAATTAATTTTCTTTATTTCATTGATAATATTTTTCAAATGTGAATCATTCAAAATTATTTTCTATTTTGGTTTCCTATTGTGAGTGTTTTTTCAATTCCAATTGTAGTTTTATGTTCAACTGCCACATATCTTTGTTCAATTATTGCAAACTACTATATATCGTTCATTTAGGAATTTGTGTTGATTGATTCTAAATAACATTAACGGTGGATTAATGAATTCTAAATTATTTAATTAATTTTTCAAGTATGTTTCCAATTTAAATATTTTATAATATTCGTGTTATCATGTGCGGTTTATCCATTTAGGGTTTGGGGACTAGAGTTGGGGTGGCTTAAACTTAATGAATCCTTAAATAAAAACATGGTTAAACCATTGTCTAGTAATTAGGTTAAGAATTAATTTTAATTAAATTATTTAGCACAACCCATATAAGGTGAATTTAAATAGAGTAATGCAGTCCTAATTGGATTTGAGAATCATTTAAATAATATCTTGTGAAACATTCTACTTTTGTATCCAAAACATATGCACCTAGGTTTTGGACTACCTCTAGAACAAATACTAGTTTCCATCTCCAGTATATTCAATTGGCCTGAAAAAAAATAATTTGGGAAATCTTCACTGCTTTTATGCTTAATCCATAGAACTATCCAAATATAGATATTACAACACCTTTTTAATAATCCCTAAAATTAAACCTGATGCTTTCCCATTATTTATGATGTAAAAAAACAACATAATCCATTGAAATCAAAACCAATGTGAGTTACATTTGTAATCCATCTATAAGGTTCTAATATCTATGATACAATAATTTTAATGTTGTACCACTTGGTTCGACACAATTCCTCTATTATGTAATTCATTTTTATCTATTATAGATTCATATTTATATATTGTAAATCTGATCAACACCCATGTGGAATAAAAAACACTACATGGTCAAATAAATTATGATTTGGAAGACATGGGAAACATGGGCCCAAGATTCATTGAAAATAAAGTATTACTCTAAAAATTATTATGTATGTGTGGAATGTTTGTTTCTATGGGTAATTATTTCTTTATTCACATACATTTTCATGACACTAAATTGAATATCAACTGTTTCCCCATTTGATGTATTGGTAATGAGGTGTTAGCTATCAATTTTTCAGGAAACATAGATAAGATATCCTCAACTATATAGTAAGATAAATTAATGAGGATTGATCATCTTGAACCTTTAGGTGTATATTTTATCATTGTATGAATGTTTTATAGGATCTGTGCTTGATGATTTTAGATCATTATATCTTTGAAATTTACTTTTGTTAGGTTCTCATTAGGGGCTTTATTTGTTACACTATTTAATTCGTGGATATTTATAAGGATTCATACCACTTTCTATTTGTGCCATGTGTTGTGTGTTTTTAAAATCATGGCCTAGTGGTAAAGTATATTATTGAGTTTAATTGGTTTTTCGGAAAGGGTATGGCCTCAGTATTTTTAATTGGGGACTAGGATAGGCATGGAACTAGGTTATATTATGCATTGGTTTGTGTTGGTTTAACTATAGATCGGTTCACCATGAGATGGTAACCTAAGAATGAGAACCTAGTTCTTCCTTTTGTTTCAGTATATGATCTATTGTTATATCCCATATAAATTCCTTTATTAAATAATGTTTGTAATCATTATGTGATTTGAGTGTTCCCCAAAGATATTGTTCAGTATCCTCTTTCATTGTGGGACTTGTGGTTTAAAGGCATGTGGAAATTTGTGATGATTATTATTCCTGGATAATTTTGGAGAACTAATACTAAGATATTGGGCATTCCTTGGATTGGATATTTTTTGGGTTTTTCTTGGAGCATACTAACATTATTGGAGTTGATTTTGATTTATCGGTTCTTGGGTTTTATGGAATCTCATTTATTTTCTTGTGAATCTAGGGAATCATTGTTTCCTTGGTGATGAAACCATTATTAGAGTGATCATTATTGCTTCACCATTCATATTATTTATAAGTTGTGGGTATTAACCTATCTATTCTACCTAGGTTTATAGTTTCTTTTTGGATGATCAAGGTTCTATTATTGCTTTCGGCTGGTACTAGTTTTTAAGGGTTTGGTGAAATTATTAAATATATATCTTATTTCGTGTTTTCATGGTCATGGATTCTTTAAGAGTTTTTTCCAACCCTCTTATGATGAATTTTCATGTTCATCCATTTTATTGTATGTCTGTTTTTCCAATGACTCTATAGGGGTAGAAATTTCCATGGTTGGGAGAATTATGACACACATAATTTCTCTATATGGTTTATAACCAATTCATAGATCATTGGGTTCTTTCCCAATTATTTTGGGTGTAATTTATATGATTTTGTAAAAAATTTAGGTTTTATGGTTTCTGTATGGTTTCCCAAAACTGTGAAATTACAACTAGATATTTGAAAATATATTTTCAATATCATTTATATTATTTTCAATGAATTTTAGAAATAGTGTTGAAAAATAATATATCTCATTGAAATATAAATAACATTATGAAACTCTGTTTTAATCGATTTTACATCTATCATGAACTAATTTATTTTTTTATCCAGTACATATTGTTCACCCATCATTATCATTAATACTGGGTCACTTTTATATATATTTCTCAAAAATGTAAGTTATTCTTTATGAATTATTCCTCTTTCCCATTCCTCTATTCCCCACATTCCTTGTCCCTCAATTTTTTTTCATTCACAAACTCTAATTATTATTTTTTGGGATAGTTATATTGGTGTGGCTTATATTTGTTTAAGGTTACGGTGTATTACTCATGGTTGAATTTTTCATTCTCCTTTGAAGAAAAAAAATGTTTCAATTGTCTTTATGTTGGAATTTGGCATGGGTTTCTTTGTAAATGCCTTATTATACATTTAATAAATTAATTTTATATTCTTAAATTCATTAACATGACATTAGATACATGTGGAATTCCTATATTAGGATTTAAATGGTTTAAAAATAGATTATTTACATGACACAGACATATTGTATGTAGAATTATTGTGATAATATCCCATTTCATCTATTCAAAATGATTTAAATGTTTTATTGGAATGTTTTATAAAAGTTATATTTTAAAAATGGTGTTTGAAATAGGTTTTTTAATGGGTGATTGATGTTTTAATGACTCATTGTCGATAATTAAGGGACTTTTCTATCATCCTCATTAAATTTGTTAATGACGGTTGGGTCTCATACTGGAATGATATGATTTTAAAATGTTATTTATATTTTATAAATGAATGCATGGAACTTATTTATTTAAAAAATAAATAATTTTGTTTTTAAATAATTGAAATTTTGGAAAAAAATTGGTAACCAAATGTTCATTCATGTTTTGTTTGATAAATTTGCTTCCAATGATATTGTAAATGTGGTTTTCAAATGGATTGAAATATTCTTATATTCCTTTTCACTTTTGTGAATGATCATTTCAAACATTCAATGATGTTGATTTATAAATCTGTTATGCCCCCAATTTATCCTCAATTTTTATTGTTGTTATAATATTAATTTGTGATAATTTTGTGTTGTGACTACCTTAGAGAGTTTTATATATCTTTGATAATTTTTGTGTAATTATTATACATGAATGAAAAAATGGGGATGTTCCTTCTGTCGTTTACTACGTGAGGCATGGTTTAATATAAATTTTTTGAATTTGTATTTATGTGATCACGTACTATTTTATTGGTTTTTCACCTTCATTGTTGAAATTTCATGGGGGGTCCAGTAGACTAGTATGAATCAAAATTAGTTAAATCCCTAGTGTAGAGTGTTCTACCTAAGGATATACCCATTTGTACTAAGTGAGATGATGAGATGTTCTACATGTCCTCATAGTGTATTGTATGAGATGCATTGTTTTTTATCTCCCATATTATGATAGATATTTTTGTGTTTTATGTGAATATTTGGACATTAATGATTTATTATTACTAACCTAAATTCCTCATTCCCTATTTAGGATCCAAATATTTGAGTCTTATGACATTTTACATGATAGTTATGTTCTGTTCAAGACACTTTAGGGTATTTTAGTTCTTGTTTTTTTTATATTCCCCTAGTTTAATTGGTTACATGGTATTATTGTTGACGTGTTATCATGGATAATTTTTTATTATTTCATTGGTGTATACATATGATTTTATAACAACATAACTATGTTTAGGGTTACTTTAAAATACATTATTTTAAATTAGTTCAAACATGTTATATTAAAAAGGGATAAAAGTTTTTTTATTTAATATGTTGTTTTTAAGAAATGGATTTTAGTGAATTTGGTTATGAAAATGGATTCTTCACGAAGGTTTTATAAAGAAGGAGGAATATTTATTTAGTTAGGCTTACATGGTTTCAACGTTCCCCGTTCTATAGAAATAAATGATTAATTTAAATGGATTACCATCATATTTTTTTTTGTTTAAACAGAATGGTAGTTTAGAAATGATCACGATCCATGATTACATGAATTATTTCATAAATCATGTGAAAAAATATATTATATTTATTTTCAAACTAGAAATTGATGAGATTTATTATAGAGGGATTACTATATAATCATTAGTGAGATCCAACTAGAAGAATTTATTTCACACCACTTATATGTACTATTGTATTGGTGCATATATAGATCGTTTGTTTCTATTTCAGGTGCCTAGTTCTATTTCTGGTCATTAGCTTTTTTTGTTTTCCTTTGGATGTACTGTGAGATGTGATTATGTCTTCAGATCACAAGTGGTTATCTTTGATATATTCAATTTCTATTTCAATTCTTTTTGATTTTATGCCTTCCATTAATCCTTTGTTGCCTTCAAGTGTCTAATTTATCTTTTTTATATAATATAATTATATGTTTATTATTTTACTAATATTTTATTGTGTCATGTTTTGTTGGATAATTATTTTTTTCTACTAAATATTCATTTTTTATTTATATTTGATGGAAAACCCATTCCCTATATGTCTTATAAAATTCCAAGACAATAGTTTCCAACCAATGGGGATTAGGGACTCCCTTCATGCCCATGATGGGTTGTCTCGTGTGTTTTTATAGGTGGATATCTTAGGATGGTTCATTATATTCCTTTAACATCAGGATATAAGACTCCATGAAATGTTATGTCTATAAAAATTTATTTGTAGTTTTATTTAAAATTTTATTCTAACATCAATCTTGCACTACTTATAAAAGGATGAAGTTGATAATTTTATACACATAATTGGTCCTCAAGAGGAGAATAGTTTTATATGGATGTTCTTTCATTGAGATCTCATGACCATTATAGATCCTCTCTATACAATATACAACATTTTTTTTATAATATAGAAAAATTCATATCAATATCCATATGATTTGGGTGTTACATCCCTTAATGATAATGTCGCATACCAACCTCCATGGCCATCATGTCCTTTATGACATCACCGACATATTGATGATGTCAAATGCTACCTAATGATCCACCTATTATAGTTGGTTTGCCTACTCTAGAAGATAATGTCCCTACCCTAAAATCCAAAAAGGATCCATCATGGATAATTTTTTTGTGCTCATATTTCATAGGATATTTATTTACATTCATAGGTTCATTTTGAGTTTTTAGTGAAAAATTGGAGTGACACCCATCTTTACTGATGATTTATCATTAATACTTGAAGAATACCCTGAAGGATGGATTACTTGATTTATTTGGTCAATTTTATTTACAATTGACTCTTATCCCCATTGAAACCCATTCATACTAATATATACACCCATATCCCATGCTACCAATATTTCTATTTAATAATATGACGAGCCATTGATAGCCCTACATAATCTAATACTAGTCATGATAGAGTAAAAGTTAGATCCCTATGATCTACCTTCATTACCTAGTAATAAATTCTACATTCTATGTTTGTTATTGTAGAGATTCATTATATTTAGAGTTTGTTGATATGATGTTTCCTTTATATAATGTTTTATTAATTAAAATTTCACACTCTTAATTGTTTATTATTTTATTTATTAAAATATAATTTCTAATGTCACATAATGTTTATCATGTTTTAAGATTAATTCAATAATTTATAATTTTATGAAACTAATTTCACTAATATGGAAACTAGTAATTTTAATAAAATAAAGTCTTCTAAAATCACTAACATTAGTATCGGTAAATTCACCATTAATATTTTATTTATGTGGAATTTAGGAAATCAATTTTTTCAATTAAAATTTATTATTTCATACATTTTACATTTTTCATAAGATAATATATTTTCATACAATAATATATTTTCACACATTAATATATTTTGGAAACATGATAATATAAAAAATTTCGTAATTAAATAAATCAGTTTAAATGTATTTCAATCATAGATTCGATTATAGTATAATATATCATTATTTGGAAATTACATAGAATTTTTTTGACAATGGTACTCTATTTTTTAATCATTTTTTAATTTTAAATTTCTATAATTTATTATAATTTTGTTAAACTCTATTTTTAATTTTTAATCTTCTTATCATTTCTGAAGAAGTTATGTATTGTTGTTTTAATGATTTCTATGAAGGAACTAAATATGAATAATTTTCAAATTGTGTGTGATACAAGTAATGATATTACTTACGTAATTTTATTAGTTATAACTATAGTATTTTTCGATTTTCTATCAAGAGATGAAAATATATCATACTTAAATACAAGGGTGGATAACATTAGTTTTTATTATGAAAATACTTTTAATAGTAGGAACTATGAGAATTTTAATATAACCTCAATTACATTTCTCAAACATACTTAGTTAGGGATAGATAGATAGTTGATATAAGAGAGTGAAATTTTATTTTACATTGGATAAGTTCTCAATGTTTTATCATTCATTATTTCACTTGTTCTTAAGATGATCCTTTTTCATCATCCTGATCACTTCAAGAAAGAGATAGAGTGGTTTCATATATCCTTGATCTTGTATTATTCACTAGTTAATTATTTTTCCTATTTAATATTTTATAATATATTTATTCTCTATAATTATGTATTGCGATTTTCCGATTAAAAATAAAGTTGGTTTTAGTTTATCAACATTAACAAAAGGATGGTACTCAAGTTGTGAGTAACGAAATAATTTATCTTTGTAACAGGTTGTGGCACCTATAAAATTTTAGTTTGTTTGTTATTTATAGTATTTTAAATTGTATGGTATGTAAATCATTTATAAAACATTTATGATTGTGGGTTTATTTTTTGTTTAAATCTTCTATAAAATTATAAATTATTGAAGAGTTGATGTTGGATTGTAGTGATCTAAACTACATTATAAATTGAAATTTCAAAATGTTCATTTCATTTATATTTTATTATTAAACACTATTTTAATAATAATTGATTATTGTTTCATGTAATAAAAAACTCTTATGAATTTTTTAGATGATATTTATAAAATCATAAAACAATTATTCACTCGTAGATATATAAGGGTCCAACAATATATCATTATATAATAATTAATTTTTAAGTAAGAAATAACTTTCTTGCATTACCAAAGACCATTTAGTTTTATATTTGAAGATAATTAAATATCTATAATTTTATAAAAATACACATATTATAAAGTTTACACATCCAGTTTGTATCCATTATTCCTGAAATGTAAAACATTTAAGATGAAACATGAATTTTTAATGAAAAATGCTCCTAAATTTCAATATGATTTCATATTTATTAATAATAATCATTGAACCCTACTAAAAACCTCTATAAATGTGTGATAAGAAAAAAAATGTTATTAAGTGATATAAAAGAATGAATGTTTTAGTCCATTGAATAATATGAAATCCCATAAAATGTTTACCTTTTGACATATTCATTGTTCATATAAATCAAAATAGATCCACATCAAAAAATAAATTTTGATCAAATAAGATCTTTAAATATTATAGGAAAAAAAATAAACTCTTCAAAAAAATTATATAATTATACTCATAACCAATGTTATCTAGTGTAAAAAATGAATGGATCCTAGTTAAATATATAAGAGAAAGATCTCTTGTTAACCCCCTCCTTCCCTCCTTTGAATACAAGGAACAGTTCCCAATGAATTAAAGAGCTATACGAGGCTCAACAATCCTGTAACCTTTATCTGGATCACCCATATAATATGTATCATTATTACCTCTTGTAACATTCATATATTTTAACAGGGGAAAATTATCTTTCTTACCATATATGGCATGCCATAATGAGTTTAAATGAACCTTAAATTTTTTTAATTTAAATATGACTATTATAACCTAGATTTTTAATTGGAAGGTATAAAAAGGAATTACCACATTATAAATTTTATTTAATTATCATAAATAATAAAAGATATTTTCTTCATTATTAAGAACTAATAATTATTTTTTTACTAATTTCGTATTATGATTCAAAAAACATTTCCTTCAAATAATATTTTTAACATTTTTAATGAAAAATATTTTATATTTTATATTTTATAAAAACATTAATTGAAAAAATCAAATTAATTTTATATATCAACATGTTAAAATTATCATAAAGTAGTTTTTTAATAGTTTTCCAAAGAAATTGATTTTTCAATGAATATAAAAAAATATGAATTTTTTTAAAATGTATTTTTTGAAAATAAGGAATTAAAATTTATTTTAAAATGGTTTAAAAGTTAAAATATCTCTATTATAAAATTAATAATCCAATTAAGTTAATCGAAATAAATTTTACATATGAATTTGGTATAAAAATAATGTTATACTTAGAATTAATTTTTCTGGAAAACTTTTTGTAATTGTCTTCTGGGTTTTTATCTAAAATTAATTTCAAACATTTATAAAAATTGAATCTTGAAAATGGGTTCCTAATTTTAAATTAGGATGTTAAAATTTGGTATATTTAGCCAATTTATTTTTCTTCAACATGATTTCTATCAGTATTAAATTTATTCCACCTTACTATTTGAAATTGTGTATAATATATTAGAAACATTGGGATAATGTTTTAAAGTTTATCTATTACTTTTATTTTTAATATTTTATGGGTTTATTTTATCCATTTATGTCCAATTCTTAAATATATGTTATTTTTGTTACTTATTTCTTTTATTATTACACATTTTTTAATTTATGTATTGATAATGTCAGAAATATCACACACTTGACATTAGAATAATTAATGTTTTATTATAAGGGTAAAAATAAGATATTATTGTAATAAATTATTATATCAAATATAAATTAAAAATATTTTTCATTGTAAATTATTTAAATTTTTACTGATTGAATAACTACCCTAAATTCTTATCCATCAATGATATCAAATTTATTCAATTAATGAAAAACCATAATATATGATTTTATAAATACTAAACATAATAAAATATTCAAGGAATTTTGTAATATAAAAATATTGAGGAGAATATGAAATATTAGGTATGCATGAATGGATTAGTTTAATATTTTTATTTTTATTTTTTTTCATTAAAGTCAAATTAAATCAATAAATTCAAAAATGATATAAATGATATTTTATGAAAAATAAATATTTTCATAAAATATCAAAATAAAAAGGATAATATGGGTATTTTTTAAATATAATTCCTTATCCATTTATGACAATATTTTCACATTATAAGAAAAATTATAGTTCATTAGGACATAAAAGGATATTACCACAATTATGGTTAAAATAGGTTATCTATGGAATTGACGCAAAAGACATGGTTTAAAACCCCACATTAACCTATATAAATTTTACTAGATAATGATATTTTAACCAAATATTTCATTAGATTATAATCTATAGACATATAGAAAATATTTTCAAGATAATGAATTTTCATATATTTTAATATTTTAAGAAATTACAAGAGTGCCCCTCCCCTAACATATAAAAGGGCACCACACATTTCTCTTATTTACACAACATTTATCTTACATTCTTGAACAAAACGTGAAAAATAATATTTTAAATATCCATTTTTAGATTTATTATTTCTTAGTATTAAAAAAATACCCACCCAGTGATCCTTAAGAGGAGATCCAAAGGATTCCTTTTAACTAAGAGGTAATCCCCTTAACCGATCACTTTCTTTTAGATTCTTCTTTTACCTCTCCTAAATATTTGGTATTAATCATAAAATAATAATTTCTCTATCAAAAATATTATTAAGTGTTATTATTATGATATAACCATTATCCACATTCTTTCCAATCTAATGGGAAGTATAAGTATCTCTTCTATGTACGTATGACTTACAGTATCCACTTAGATATGCATTTTATTTATCATCACCATCATTTATGGATGGGTATTACGGTGGATTTAAATTTTATATATGATATTTATGAAATAATTATCCTTATTTAATGAAAATATAATATCAACATTTTTTCCTTCTAATCTATTGCAAAACATTAACAATGATTATGCGTATGTGAAGCCTACCACCTCCCCGATGTGATGTGATTTGTTTTTCATTTCCATTTTATTTGGATGGTAATATGAAAAAAATTAATGAATAAATAAGATATATATTATATATTAATAACTATGTAAAGGTTAATTGTTATTTACATTTGTTTCTTTTAATCTGTAAAAATTGAAAAAAGATTTCGTGTGTGTGTATAGTCTATCATCACCGTGAACGGTGTAATCCATTTCTCCAAATCTAACTTTTATAGATGAAATTAAATATATGTATATATAATGAATATGTACTATATTAATATCATTATTAAAATCCAAGATATCTTGTCACCATCATAAATATACAATTACCATATCTACCAAACAAATATCTGTATGAAAAAGGGACCATTTAACACTATGAAATGACATTTTTAATAAGGAACTATTGATAAATTGTTGTTGCAATGTTACAAATGGATCATATATGATATTATAAGAATAAAAATAATTAATTAATATAATTATAATAAATAAAAGTTTATTATAAATGAGGTCATATCTCTTTTAACGATATTTTAAATCAAGGAAATGGTTTTTTGTTACAACCTCACTATTTATTGGGATTGTTTTTTATATAATTGTATAATTATAATATTTCCGAATATACCTCACAATAAAAACATGAATTTTATTATAAACTTTATATATATATATATATTTCATGTTTTATTTTCAATTTTTCTATCTTTAATTACTTAAGAACCAACAAATAATTATATAAGGGAAACTGGATTAATTTTCATCCCCGGTCATAAATCATATTTCTTTTATGTCCATGTTTTCTAAAAATGTTTTCAAGAATATATTTAATACTCACATGTAATTTTTTAAAGTCATTTTTACCCATTATTGAATTTTTTTATATATTTTTTAATTAATCTTCATATTATTTTCATAATAAATATATATTTACTTTTTCTACAAAAGTCTGAATGGAATGTTTACTTATAAGTTATATGATATAAAAGGAATTTACTATTGTCAGGACTTTGAAATAATTAGAATATTCTGTAATAATTTTCCAATTTTATTTTCAATGAATTTATTTTTCATTATTTAAAAAATTTTATATTTTGAATACATTATTATAAATTGAAACATTTTTTTTCTAGAAATTTTCTATGGGATATTTTAACATAATTATTTATTTAAGATAACATCCTTTATTGATACCTAATATTTATAGTGGATATTATCCACTGATACCATTTTTATTATTTATTTGGATTTTATTATTATGATTTTAATATTTTTATGAAGTTCATTCTTTTTACATGTGTTAAATTATGATGAATTGATGAAATTATTATAAACCTCTATTCCTTTAAATGGTTTTTTTTTGTGATGAAATGTTTAAAAAACCATTTCTTTTTCATGTATTATGATATGATGAATATTTTATGAATTTTTTTCACACATATATATGTTATTAATTGTGTTATGGTTGGAATCAGATTTTTAAATCCTACAATGAATTCTGTAAATATGGATATCTCATGATATAAAGAGGAATTAAATGATGGGTGAAACTCGTTCAGTAAAAATCTATATCCAGTATGATCACCTTCTAAGAGAACCATGACAAGTATAATCGAATAGGGAGTAAAAATAACTCACTATTATAGTCTTGGTATACTTACTTGAATAAAAATGAATTCTTTTTCTATGATTATTTGTATTCCTGAAATCTATGTCTCCTGAACATTTTATTCTCCCATGGACTGTGTTATTTGATTCTGTTGTGATTAATGTCCAATAAAATATTTTTCATTGTTTCATGAATCATGCTTTCGTTATATGAAATACATAGAATGGGTTTTTAATGTTAATATCATATTATCATACCATAATTCTTGTGTTATTTCTATATGATCATTGATATACTCATTTTTACCCCTACTGATCATCTAAGCTCACCCTTTCTTATATCTCATTTTCCCAAGGTTATGAAGAAAGGTATTGAGAATAATAAATATAGGAAGGGTAAAATTTATCAAAAAATTAGAGAGATGTGATGCATACCTCATATGAACATGTTTTTACCTATTCACTTTCCAAGGTCACTAGACCTATATGAACAATCACCATGGGTAGCCAGAGATACTTCTGGTGTTTTTCAAACATATCTATGCCTACTACAGCACATATTTCATATCTCTTGGAATGAGGTACCCCTGCACTGAAGGATATTTCTGATTTTCCAGGATTTATTGACTGGCCAGATGCCCTCTTGTACTGGTGGATTACTTGGCTAATCACCCGGCATTCATTAAGCTCCCGAAGACCATCGTCAACTAGATCTATACACGTATTGCCAACTTCTGGTGGGGGAAAATGATGGAAGTAATAGGCCCCACTAGATGGACTAAGAGAAAATTTTCATTCCCAAGTCAGAGGGAGGGATGGGATTACGGAATATTCTACTCTTCAATGAAGCACTGTTGGCCAAGCAAGGATGACACCTTATTAACCATACACCATCTCTCTGTGCGTGGGTACTATGAGCTAAGTACTTTCCCCACACAGACATCCATGTTTCCTCTCTTGGACCTCATCCTAGATTCATTTGGACAAGAATTTGGGGGAGATGAAGGCTCCTAGAAAAAGGAATAGGTTGTAGGACTGGGGATGGCTCATCTGTCAACTTCTGGACCGATCCCTGGATGATCGATACAAAAGGTATGCTGGCTACATCCCACGACCAACCAGACTTTGAAGACGCCACTGTCAGATGCCTTTTTTACGACCAAGGGATGGGGTGGTGTTTGTCTAATATTCATGAATGGTTTAACAAATGAGACCAAATAATTATCCTAAGCATCCCCTGGGTCCCAGATGTAGGCCCTGACCATATCTTCTGGAGCAATGGCATGTAAGGCGACGACACGGTGAGATCTGGATACAGACTTGCTCTTGGAAACCACCCAGTCGGCCTGAATGAGGGACCATGTAAATCACATTGGAATATCAACATCCACCTAAAAATACGCCACTTTTGGTGGCAGGTGTGCACATGAACCCTCCCTACCATGAGCCATCTCGTTTACCGACATATGTCCAATGTTGTTTTCTTCCCTTTCTGCCTGAATATCCCAGAAACCCATTTGCACACCATCATTCACTACCCAAGAGTTAGAGAAATGTGGAATAAATGGGAACCGACTCTAGATGCATCAATGACCATGGCTTCTGACCTCCCCACTCTCCTGATGCGTTGGTGCTCCTCCCCCTCATCGGCCAATGAAGGTTCACTCTGTACCCTGTCCTAGATCATTTGGGTCCGACATAACGATGTTTTTTTCCAACACATACATAAACCTCCTGAATTCTGGATTGAACGGGCCGCTTCATGGACTGAGGGATATAAACACCATAATGGACATCAAATTCCATATGTTCCCCCCTCCTGTCCCACTCATTGGAATCCCCAATGGAAGGGATTCATAAGATTAATGTGAACGAGTCTCTCCCTAAGGACGGACTTGTCTCCCTCGACATCCTATCCCGAAATCATCTGGGGAAAATCATTATCGCAAAATATGAATCACATCATGCCTTTTGAGAACCTTCCGTAGGTGAGGCTAATTCCATCTTGGAAGGTATGATGCTGGCTTTGGAATGTGGATGTGTTGATATCATCATTGAGTCTGAGTGCCTCATCGTGATCGATGCCATTAACCACAACGACGGCAGACTCGAGTCATTTGGCCTCATCATCATTAGAATTATCTCGCTCCACCAATGATTTTAATTCAACACCTTCTCCTTTACCAAAAGGGAAGGAAACAATGCAGCCCATCAGTTGGCGGCATCAGGCCACATTGATGCCAACTAGCTTTGGATGGACAATTTCCCTTCGTGGCTTTACATATGTATGTTTGTTGATCTTCTTCATTAATGATATATGTCTTTTCTAAACATACCCATTTTTTAATATTGTATCCTTTCATAATAAATTCCTCTAAAAATATTTCTAATACAAGACACATTCATATAGAAAATTATCCTTTCCTCTTAATTATTCTTTATAAAACCAAAAAATTACCCAAACAAAGGGAATATGGCTTCATTTAGAAAAATTTAAATATTAATAAGTAATTCCAATAATGAATGATCTATATGAACGTGGGAAAATATTGTATGATTTATATGTAAAAATAGAATATTCCTATTTACATTTTCTAGAAAGTAAACACATTTCTTATAAAATACAAAAAAAATGAATCATTTAAAAAATATTTGAAATATGTTAAAAATTCATTTTAATTTATTTATGTCAATAAAAATAAATCCATAAAATATTAATATGAATATGTAAATAGCGGAAAAATATTTAGGAAGTAAATATTTAAAACATTTAACATGAGGATTTAAGATAAAGTGTCCCTTACCTTTAGTGACACTCATCATGTACATTCATTGTATTCTGACATTTTTACTTATGTTAATTATTTATTTCATTAATTATAATTATAATTTATATTTTTCATTGTATTTTACTTTTACCCATTTCATATTCCACTAAATAATCAATTATGTTCATGTCGGATGTTTTCAAAATATTGGGATCATATTTCGAATGAGAATTCAGTAGGTTGATAATCAGTAAGTGGATCATTAATATATCATTTATAAAATAATAAAAATTTAATAGTTACTATTTTATACAATAACTATACATTTAGAACCGACCATGTAATGTAGTCATGAGAAATTAATTATGTTCCATGGTGTGGATGGCAGACTATACGTATTCATGAGTAATGTTTCAATTTTATAAGAAAATGAGGGAATAAAGTTAATTATTATTTTTATTTCTATAACGGTGATTATATCTGAAATATTTGATCTTTCTTTAAATTCCCTAATAAATTCTATTTATGTTAGGTGGGGATAAAAAAAATAATTATATCACTTTTTGGAGGTGCTAATCGTCGCGTACAGACAGATGATTTTATCTTTTTTTCTTGGATGGGAAGGTACGAAAATAGAAGATATATTCCCAATAAAAAAATAAAAAAGTTTCATGTATAGAATATAAATTTATTATTATCATCATTGTAACTATTTATATCATCTACAGATGAATAATAAGACATGTTGCCTTATGTAGGTGGTAATCTTTACATACGCATAAGCAATGCTTCCATTTCCCATAATATTAAAAAAGTGATGAAAAAGTTTAAAAAATAAACATAATAACATTAAATATATGGTGGATACATATGTTATTATATCTTAATGGTTAGCATAATTTTCAATAATTTAAAATAATAAACTATAATGAAAAAACATTGTAAAAAAATATACATCTTATTTGAACAACCTCCTTTTGTGTATACCTAAACCCATATTTTATTTTCTAGAAAAAATTATCAAATACTATCAACCAAATGAATTTAACTCCTGTTCGAGTTAACTTGGTTAGTGGCCAAGATTATGAAAAAAATTTATCAATAAACCTTCAGTAGAAAACCTATTATTCAATAAAAAAATCTCTATGAAATTTGTAGTCCATGACCAATATTTTACAATTATAGTTTTAGTAGATTCAATTGTTATAACTTATTTATAAATAATTTTCCCAAGGTATTAAAGCTATTAGAACCAATAATCAAATTTATTAAATTTTCCATAAAACATATTTTATTTTAGTGTTTTTAAAAAAATAATTAGGTGTCTTTAATGATCCTCATGTATTTTAGAATATTCCAAATTAAATTCAATAAACAAAAAAAATTATATCCAAATGGATATGGAAAAATCTATTCATAAGATAGATGAATACAATTAGTGAATTAATTAACAAAAAGGTCATAAAAATTTACAATTCCCATTTCTTTTCTAAAATACTATATTCAAAATATCTTCATCACTTACTTTTAGTTTTTGGTATCCTATAGTGAGATAAAAATTCAAAAACAAAAGTTCCCTAAATTGATCTACTCAAAAAATCATTAATATTATTTAATGGATACATGTTATTAATCATGAGGTTATTCATAGATCTATAATAAAATAAAAACCTCATTGAACCATTTATATGTCTATATAACAATACATGATCACCCCATGGTGATGTTTTGGGATGAATGAAACATTTATCAATAAATTTTTGATACATGATTTCGAATTCCAATAGGTCTACTACAACATTTGGATAAAAGGGTTTCAAAATTGCATTAGCTTGTTGAACTGTGTCAATAATAAACTCAACCTACTAATCAATAATAACTCTAGAAAAGACCTCATAACATTAATCTATATATTCATTGAAAATTAGTACATCAATAAATTTTACTATTTATTTCTTTTCAACAATATGAGTTTGGTGACATTCACAGCATCAATTAATCAATTTCTTATATTTTGGTTTCTTTATCAATGTTATGAAATAATTATATATTATATATTTAGAACTATAATATATCATAGCATGATAAACTAAAATCCTATATATATCGAGAATAGAATCAATCTATACAATCAGTATTCTAATAGGATATAATTGAAATCTCATCCCACTATTAAGAATAAAAAGATTCATATAAATCATGGTTTCTTTAGAACATCCCCCTAGATATTTTGTCAAAATTTCCATCTTATTTTCATGAGTTAAATTAAAATTTTACATGAAAATATATTAGAAATGATGAAATTTGAAGATCCAGTGTCAAACATGGAATTGAGTTAATTTTAATAAACAATTAATATACCTATAAACTCTTCATTAAATAAGATAACAGAAAGCATATTAGTATAAAATGGTTTTTACACACCATTTTCTATTTATCATGATAATTTCCACCCTGAGTGACTATCTTCAGACACACATTAGCATAACTCCCCAACTCATTGTAATTAAAATATATAACAATTTACTTTCTATCTATTACCCCGTTCTATGATTTATTAGGATTTTTTTCTTATAGTATTTAGTAAAATGAAAAACATACCACACTAATAACTCTAATGTGATCCTATTTAATTTTCCATTAAATTTAGGAATATGATTTGTTGTGTACCTTGACAATCCTGTAAAATTTTCTGCTGACGCAGCTTCTGAATCCTCCTCGTTTTTCCTCAATTATATTAATTGTTTCTATAAAATATGATCAATAGACTTATGGAAACATTTTTCTATGGAAATGTTCTTAAATATATCTCATTTCATGGAATAAATCTCAACTCTCCCTCTTATATTCATAACCAATGACCACCACCAATCGTCTTCACCTTATAAATTCTAAAGAGGTAGTTTTACCATTCCTGACATCCTAAATATTCCATGACTTCAAATATATTTTCTAGAGTAATAATATATCATTGAACTAACGCTAGATATTTTGTTCCATTAACAATTATAGGGATTTGTATTATGAAATGCTCTATGATCAAAATCTTCATTTTTAGAAAATTTATTTTCCCAATAACAGGGTTGTCACACTAAATTATATCCTATTTCAACAGATCCATCACTACAATAAAAAATTATTTCAAATTTGAAAACATATTAGGATATTTTTTAGGAAGTATAATGTCATTTTGATAACTTCTTACACCAAATTCACTATTCCTTCTATGGATTACTATTCAGAATATACATAGATTATATGAAAGAATGTGGTTATAAAAAAATTCATTAACATGTAAAAAATTTACAATCTCTCAAGTGATTTATATTAACTTTATCATAACCTCAAATGTTATTTAAACCATTTCTTTGATACCATATATAATGGAACATCCTTAAATAATCACATAATCATCAGTTTTAAAACAATAATTTACTTTCTTATATTCCGAATGACCTTTTAGTTCTATTTTATTAGAGAATAAAAGCATCAAAATAATATAAAGACCGAAAATATTATAATGTGGACCCTACAACTCTGTATCAATTTTTCCCAAAATATAAATATTATAAAATGAAAAAAATCATGAAAAAAAATATTGAGTTTCAATATGATTTCTTTATTCTTCCTACACATCCTTAGACCCTATTAAAATAATTTGAAATTTTGGGATGAGAAAAAAATAATATAAATTCATATATATGAAATAAATATTATTTCATAGAAAAAACATAAATAAATTATATAAAATTACCATATTACAATATTGTTTGATTGTAAAAAATATATCATATCCACAAATGGAAAAACTTATTTCTCAACAATAAAAATAAAAATCCCCAATAATAAAATATAAATACATGTAATAAATATACATCATTTTATTAATAATCAATATTTACATGATTTATAAATAATAGGATCATATCTGATTCCATAGGTGTAACCATAATAGTTATCTCCATCCTTCTTACCATTGAATATTTGGAACATTATCTAATGAAATTTATAACTATATCGAGTTCAGCTGTCATATAAGATGTATTCGGAACACACATAATAATCTATAATTCTTATGTACCATTTCATGAGAAAATTTTTTTTATCTTTCACTTTTTCATTATAAATCCATTAAAAATAATTTTAATCTAATTTACAAAAAAAATTTGAACATCTAAATATTTTTAATTTTTAAATCCCCTTTTTAAAAATACTAAATATCCATAAGACAATCATAGAAGTATTTTTATTTTTAAATTATGTAATATTATAAATCAATCCAAATAAAATAAAATGTTTATAATTTTGGGAATATATTATCAATTTTTATACGTAAAACATATCATTCTTTTTTATTTCTATAAAAGAAGTAAAAAAAGTCCTCTAAAATACATAAAATGTTTTCTTGAAATCCTTTTTAATAAATTAAAAAACCCACTGTAATTGATTTTTTTAGTATAAATACCTTAAAAATATTGTTTAATATAGACAAGAAGGAAAAATATTTATAGAATAAATATTTAAATATTTTAAATTGTGGTTTTAAGGTAAAGTGTCCCCTACCTAAAGTCTGACTCTTATTGTATATTATTAATCTTATTGAATAATACACTAATGATAATTATTTTCTTGATTAATATCTGTTTTAATGTTTATTATTCGTTTTATTTCAAGTTTTCCCATGACATTTTCAATTACATAACCAATTAAGTTAAAGATGAATGTTTTGAGGGAACCTATCTCATATGTCCAAAATGACTTTGGTTAGAGGAATATGGAAATATTAATCCTGATTACATCATTTAATTAATATTAACCTTTTTATAGATCTCATTTTTATACAATTGTTATTAATTTTGAATAAACCATATATGGTTGTTATGGAAATTGAATAATGCTACATCATTGAGACAGTAGTCCAAATTTATGCATCAGTAAGATTTCTATTTTTCAAAAAATATTATTTAATGAAATTATGTGTAATTTTACAATAATAAAATGATTATTATATATTATATATCATATTATTTATCTAAATTCACATTTATATTCCAAACATGTGATATGGTGATAAAAAATCAAATCACTTCATGGAGGTGGTAATCAACATGAACACAAACTGATAATATCATTTTTCAATGAGTGGAATGGTAAGAAAATAGATGTTATATTTTCTTTATAAAGTAATAATAATTTCATGACTATCAAATATATCCATTTTTTAATTATTTTATTCCACCATATGACTTATTGAATAAAAAAACATATTGCTTCGGGGAGGTGGAAGTCCACATATACAGATGAGCGATCATTCTAGTGGTGATAAAACAGACAATTAGATGAAGATTTACATTACCATGAATATAATAAGATTTAATTACCTAGTTTATAATAATGTTATTATATAATAATTTTTATTATAGTTTTTTTGGATGTAAAATAATAATTAATTAAGTAAACACTCATTTGGGAACTATAACTCTTCTTTGGACAACATCCTTGGGTTTATACCTGAAACCCTCATAAGAATGTTTCATGGTTAAATAATAAACTATAAGACTAGGGTATGGATGTTTGGAAATAATTTGTTTAGGTGTTGGATGAGATAAAGGGATATTGATGTGTGGTTAAGATATGGTAGGTGGTATCCTTTATAAATGAGGGCGAGTAAACACTTAATTTTTTTTAAAATTTTAAATATATTACTATATTAATAAAAAATGCATCCAAACTAATAATATTATAATAATATGTGATATAATGTCAAAAAAGATCAAAAAATTTTTATTTTGAAATAATTTAGGACATTTTATCCCATATAATTTTAGTATTTACCCTTTTAACTCATTATAACTCTTATGGTCGTAACTAACTTATTTTTAAAAATGATACTATTCACAATGAAAAAAATAAATCTAGACTCATTTTCAAATTTATAAATGATCATTATAAATATTTATTCAATTTTATAAAATTAAATTTCTATATGTGTCAGTAATTACTTATTTATTGATCAATATAATGTGAAGAAAAATGGTTTAACAAAAAATGCACTTCTAAATATCAAAATATTCTTATACAAATATCACGTTTATTACTGATTCCAATGAAATTAATTGGATTATGGATAATTAAATGTTGTAAATTAGATTTTAAAACCAATCCAAAATATATTTTAATTTTTTAAATATGTTAGAAAAAATATTATATTTGTAAAAACCATATTTTCTGCTATTCATATGAAAACAATATTTATCCAAATATTTAAAAAAATACTCTCAGATAATTTTTACATGAGGATAAAAAATTTATATAATTTTTATAAATTAAAATTAGAAACAATATAAATTAATATTAAAATCAAACCATATAACAATGTTAAACAAACTTTATAATAAAATATTTTTATTTGGATTGAAAATTAACAAAATATTATTATAATGAATATTAATCTATAAATTATAATTCATGAATTTTATTTAGGAATAAAATTAAATTTCTATTCAAATTACCTTGGTTATTAATATAGAGGACCTATTGTAACATACATTAACATTACCAGTTTTTTTGTAATACATAACACATTACACAAACATATGCCAAAAGAAGATATTTGTTTAGTTCCATTGGAAACAACGGGAAAAACACAGGTACATAGAAGTGATAAATTATTTCCCACTAGGTTATCCATGATTATCACCCCTCTAAGACATATCATACATAATACATACCTTTATAACATGGGGAATGTAGAGATTAAAAGGGGTGATCTCAGATGCTCAGTAAGGGTAAAAATGGACATATGTATGCATAAACATGGGAATAAAGATATAAGAACATGAAAATGACCATATAAGATCATACCATTCATAATAAAAATCATAAGCATGAATCATGGATGATATATTGGTAATATATATGACATAAATCATAAGGGAATGAGGAGAATTATAAATAAAATCATAACATAGTAATAAGATATAGAATTTATGATAGACACATAAGAATATATAATGATTTCCATTATAATAAAGGATCACTTACATGGACATCTGAGTATTGTGGGTCCACTCCCCATACCATCATGGTAGTCATGGTTCCCTTCCATGACAATGTTAGTAGTCAATGTTTACTCCTAAGACCGTGTTAGCAAAAAAATTCCTTTACTAAACTAAGTTCACTCCCCATTCCAACCATGGAAATATCATGAGATATATATCATTACCCAATTCATTTGAGTGAGATATAGGTCCCACCAATATCATAATTAAATCACACATATGATTTCTATAATATCATAAAAAATCATATCAAAACCCGTGAAATTAATTGGGTATTATTATGTTTTAATATTATCAGAACATATGGAAAAAGAGGTAGCTTTCATAATCATCTCAAATAAACATAACTTGTGAAAGGAAGAATGATAAATAGGTATACAACCTTTTAAGGAGAAATGGGATTCATAGATATATAATTCATGAATGAGAAATAAGTTGAATAAACATCATTTCATAGTAACATAAACCACATAGACAAAGAATATGAATGAAACCTTTTGATCATCTTCCTAGAAATGCATGTGTAACACCAGAAGATGTCATCTTATAGAAAAAGTAATTTTTTAAGGTCCTTTAAAACCATTTCACGAGGGAAATATTCCTTCTTCTTTGAAATATTCTTTTTAAAACATAAATAGTTTGGAAAACCTGTTTCCCTAAAAACATATTAAAAAACATGAAAACGTGTTGAAAACTTGTTTATTTAAAAATCGAATTTAAAACATTTCAAACATTTTTGGAAAGAATTTTTTATTAAAAATTATATCTATAAATAATTTTATTTTTTTTTAAAAAAACTTTTTAGAAAACAAGGTTTTTTATTTAAATAGTTTTCTGTCTGAAAAAAATAAATAGATCATATTATTAGAAAAAATATTCTCTATTATATCTTGAAAAAAATAGTTATAAAATGCTTAAAATACCTAAAGATTCCATGAATGGCCCTATGGGTATAAATTCAAAAGTGTTCTTTATAGATGGATGACAATATTCCACCAATTGATGAATCATCATAAAGAATCTCAATAAATGATAACATTTATTAAATAGACTCTTACATCTTGGTGACATTAAATCATACTACTCAGTATGAAAATGAAATTACAGAAACCATAAAATAAAATAAAAATAAGGATATTTACTGATATAAAGTGAATGATTCCATTACTCTTCTGATAAGTACATTTATAAACCTATCTTGGATTGCATTTTTCCTTATCTGTGTAGGTACTAGAAATATTTTGGAGGATACATATAATTGTGATGTCCGAGATTTGTTGAATTATCATATTTAAGTAATCATTTTTGGCATATATATGGTGATTTAAAATCCATGTAATATGGTTACATGTAGTTTAAATCCTTAAATGAAAGAAAAACATTTATGAAAAATTTTATGAATTTTTGGGATAATATGGAATTTTTCAATTACATGACATGTAATTTGGTTACACATAATGTATAACCCAGATCCTTGTTTTTAAATAGGAAGCCCAACGAAAAATTTTATTCCTCCTCTCCGTAGCTTCATCTTATCAACCCAATAGTACTTCCAATGAAATGTTGGACACATCAAATCCTTCAGGATGGATTAATTAAATGTTAAATTTTTGTTAAGGTTGTGGGGTAACATAACTGGTAAGTGTTCTCTTTATCTCTCTGTCATTTCTCTTTTAATCCTTGGGATTTCATAGATCATCTTGGAATTCATGTATCTAAACTCAATGTTTTCAATGAGAAAAAGGAAGTCAGTTCTATACTGATTCCCAATTAATATTATCATAAAATTAATTTTTTAATTTCTATTCGTTGAGTTAAATAAAATTGTTTGAATTTTTTAAAAATTACATTCAATTGTTTTGTTGGATAAAAAAACTTCCTTTGGATTGGGTTTTTGAAATAGGTTTTTTCAATGAAATTGGAAAACATTCAATTCTAGTAAATTGGGATGTGGGTATGAAATTGTAGGTTTTTAAATTTTTTAATATAAATTTTGAAATGGATTTGATTAAAAATTTTGATAACCACATATTCTATTGATTTGGGGGGTTTTATGAAATTTATTGAATTTATTTTTAAATTAAATTGGTGAATTTATATTTAATATTTTATTCCAAAATTTCATGAATTGGTTTTAAATAATTATTTCTAAATTATGGAAAAAACTTTCTTATATAATCCTTAGGTTTTATCATGGTGAAAATTATTATTTTTGATTAATAACATATTGCGTGTTTTTAAGGGAAAATTTTCATATTTTAAATGGTTACTGATATTGAATATTATTTTAAAAAGATTCAAAATAAATGTCCCATTTTTTTTATACATTTTTAACATGAAAGTCTTATGTACATAGTGAGTCATTTCGATGGAACATTACAATTTACAATGTTCTAAAACAAAATATCATCACATCACATCACATAGGAGATGATGATGAATCCTCTCTAGAATGAGTTTAAATGCACATAATTATACACTACCCTCCACTATGACTGTGGGGTCCTTATATACTATAGCATTCATACCATATTAGGTACATGAACATGTTTCTCAATTTTTTTAATTCAAATGTATATATTCCATATTTTTAAACTTTTTTTAGAGGGCTTGAGAATTTATAAAAACACTTTTATATTAATGTGATTATTTAATAAATTTTTGTGAAGTGTTTATTTTGTGTGTAGCGCCCCATGGGGGAAAGGAAAATTACATCTTTTGAAATGTATTTCCATCATTTGAAATTTGAATCACGAAATTATAATGTATTTCCATCTTTGAAATTATATATCAAGATTTGTTTAAAAATTCTCCTGATATGCCAAACCTAATGGGTTTTAAATCCAAAAGCACATTAAAAGTTAATTCAATATTGGCATCTTTTTATAGAATCTTTTCATTAAATCATACTAATATCTGGATCACACCATATATGTTTCATTGGGTTATTTAGATTATATCCCCTAGGTTCGGGAAAAGGTAAATAATAATTGAAAGGTGGATCTAGATATTGAAATGAGGACTTGGTGACTTGCATCTGATTTGGGACTTGGGGTTTGATCCAAGTTTAGAACATTGGTTTTAGTAATTTGGGAATTAATTCCTATTTTAATTGTGGTACCTTAATGACAATGGAACTTCTTTTAATATGTATAATGTATTTTTTCTTTTACTTCTGCATTGTTTGTGGAAAAAATCATTCAACTTTCGGTTTTTATGAAACATGATGTTAGTCTCTGACTTTTAGGGATCTGGAATGACCTTTATCCCAATTAATGATCGGGATGGGTGTTGTGATACTAGTGTATACAGTTTGGTTCATGAAAATTTTTTATTAGAGTTCTAGTTTGAGTTTTTGTCTGGGTGTTAGTATGTAGTTTTGAAATATTTTCATGAATCAGGAGTTATTTTTTATTGAGTGTCTAGCTAGATCCCACCACAATGATCCTTATGTCATGAGGGGTGGTTAGGGAATAAATTATTATAGATTAATTCAAGTATTTTCCTGGGTTTTATTTCGGTATAGTGAAATCCAAATCAGATTTAATCTATCTATAGGTTTTATTCTCCAGTTTTTCTATTTTTGATTGCAATCTGAGGTACTATTGTTTTCTACAGATGTCGTGTAGCATCATGCCTATGAGACGATTTTTGAATTAGACCCAGTACGAGTCTATAGATTAACCTTAGGGAGTGGATCTTGTATTATAAATGATTCTAGTTAAGGTGATTGGGTGCACAATCTATGCTTTGGGACCGACACCTCCCACAGTTTCCATTGAGGCTACAATTTTGGAACCACAAAAGGATGTTTTGATGATTTGTTATTTATAGTTCCTTTTCCAAAAATCCACACCATTAAAAGGCTCAAACAGTCCTCTAGAGTATGACTAATGGTTGAGCATGATGGAGAGATTTTCTAGGTTCTTGGAAACACTTGATGATGTGAAAGTGATGTGTTCCACCTTCACAATGGATGAAAGAAGCAAGGAATGGTGATACTTTATGGTAACGACAAAGAAGTATGAGGGCTTAGAGTTGAATGACTTCTAGGTTCATTTCACTAACCCTTTATATCAATATATGATTTTTTTATTAAAGGTTATATGGTATTTAGTGGTTCAATAGGATGACATGATTGTGAGAGATTTTGAAAAATGTATTTCCAAACTCATGAATTTTTCACTATAGATTGTATCGAATGACAAGATGAAGGATCCAAGGTTCAATTTGGGACTTCTTTCAGATATTTGTTCTCAGTTTTTCTTACGGATCCTTCCTCCTTATTCTGATGTATTAGATATATCATTAATTTTCGAGATATACCAGATTGGAATGTCCAGTTTATTGGGAGTTTCATTCTCTCCCAGTGGTATTATCAGTTACTTTTATTGAAAATGGATGGATGATGGTTCTCATGGAATTTTTCATTGATTAGAAAAATCAAGACATCCTATAGTACAAGGAGAATTTCCTTAGATTTTCTACTAGTGTGGAATGCTAGGAAATTTAAATAGGGTTTCCACATAGCCATTGAAGAACTGTGGATCCTGTAGATGTTTACGAAAATTATAGATATTCCTCCATATATTTTCTACACCGCATAGTGGAATAGGATCATCGGTGCCTCCTAAATCTATGAAAATATCAGATGATTTATGTATAAAATGTTTCCAACCATGTGCATCTGAATTGAAGGTACTTCATGCAGTGGAAATAGTCTCCAGAGGAAGTGGCAATAGGGCCTATCACTGTAAGAGGTTCCATTACTATGTCTTCAACATTAATGACTGTTCTAATTGATACTGGTACATATAATTGATTTATTTCAACCCATATTTTAAAAATGCTAAATATTCATATAATTCTTTTACCATATTGAATTGAAATTACTATACCCCTTGGTATGAAGAGAGATCATGGTCTCTATTGTTCTTCTTGAGTCTTCTCCCTATCAGATTTTGAGATTTCATGTTTTTTTTTGGTTCTTGACAAGAATCCTATTGATGTCATTTTCAGGATAGAGTGTCTCATTTCCAATAAATCCAAAATTTATTGTATCGTTGATGGGTATACCTTAATACAACAAGTGGTGTGTCTCTTGTATTTCAAAGAGAGTGCAAACCAAGGTCGAGTATGTCTAGACATTCTTATTCAGATTTTGGAAAAGTAATATCAGTGTATCTTTTGATATGGAGTGGGAATCATTGAGTATTGATCGCCATATAGTTTATTTCTAGCTTCTTGATGTGTTTCCTTCTGATATATCTAGTTTTCCACTATTAAGGATGTTTTAGTTTACCATTGACTAATTCATGGTACTGAACCAATTTTAATTATCTCATAAAACATTTCCCCGACTGAGCAAAAATTTCTAAAGTCATATTAATATGCTCTTTTTTAAAAAGACTTCATATACCCAAGTGTGTCACCATGGATAGCTCTGGTTCTCTTCTCTATGAATGATTATGGATTAAATTTCCTATGTTTTTATTTCTAAAAGCTCAATTGAGTTACATTACAGATAAAATATCTAATTCTATGGATTGATTGTATATTTGATTCGTTAAAATGGGAAAAGAGGTCTCAAAGATTTATCTTCACATTGGTTCTGACAGTTAAGAATAAAATAATCCAATATTCATAAATATTCCTTTTAGGGTAGGTACAGTTATTATGAGAACCTTTTTATGCTCTTTGGTTTAACAAATTCTCATTAAGTATTTTTGGAATTAATGACCATGATTTTCAATGAATATCCCGATGCCTTTGTTTTATTTTTCATAGGTGAAATAATTGTTTACTCTAAATCTGAGGAGGATCATGTGCATTATCTAAGAAAAGTTCAGAGTTTACTGTGAAATCAACAAATTTATGAAAAAATTGGAAGTGAAACTTCTATATTAAGGAGATGAAATTATTAGGTCACATGGTTTTGAAACATGGTATTTTATTTGATAAGGAAAAGGTAAAATTCGTTATGACATGGAATAACCCAATATTTTTTTTGAAATATGGAACTTCTTCAGTCTAGGATGTTATTATTACAGGTTCCTTAAAGACTTATAAATGTTGTATTCTCTACTGAATTCACTATCTCGTAAGAGAGTAAATTTTTCTTCTGTTGAAAGATGTCAGAATTATTTTGTTGAGTTGAATGCACTTTTGAAAAATGCTCTAATGTTGCCCCTCCTAGAGGTTGAGCATGACTATGTGATAATATTTAATGCATCCGTTTCAGGATTTGGTTTTGTTCTTATGAAGGGTAATACATTCATTGCCTATGGATCTCTTCATCTTAAGCCACATGAGAATAACTATATAATCCATGATCCAGAACTTATAGCAATGATGCATGCACATATGATATGGTATAAGTACCTTTATGGATAATGTTTTATTGTTTTTTTGGACTACATGATCATGAATTACATCTTCATTAAAACTAATTCGAATCTCCGCTAGAGGTGTTTGGTGGAATACCTACAATATTTCAACATTGAAATCGCCTATACAACATGGAAAAGGGAATGCCGATGAAGATTCGTTAAGTAGGAATCATCTGACCCATAACATTGAAGAATCTTCAAAAGAGTGGAAATTGAGGACTCCCTTTGAAAAGTTATATATTAGATTCTAGGAATCAAGGGCCAACATTTACATGGTCAATAGTCAGTTGAAATCATCTCTTTTCAAAATGATTCTCCAGGATCATGAGCTTGATAATGAGTTCCATGGAAATAAAGACTCACTTTATTGTGTGGATAAAATTTCTCAACAGAAATTCTCGAAATAGGGAATTATATGTTATTGAAATCTATTTGTTTTTCTTTTAGTGGTAAGGAATGATGTGTTGGGATATTTTCATATCTTCCACTGGGTTGTACACATAAGAACCACTAATATGATGTATGATATATAGTGACTGTTTTGGTGTCTAGGTATGAGACATGACACTACTCTGTTGTTCTATCATTTATTTATATGACAGTATGTGATGGTTGAGCACCTGAATCCTTTGGGGTAGTTTTAGAAATATTTATTTCATACTTTGAATTGTGATAAGATATCTATCGTCTTTGTGGTTGGGTTATCGTTTACCCATAGAATAAATATTGTGATATGGGTTTTGATCGACATGCAGACTAAATCGACACAATTTATACCAATTATTGGCACATCCAATGCTAAGGAGTTGGTAAATCCATATATGAAAGAGATTTTTCTGTTTCTGGGAGTCCCTTCTACTATAGTCTCTTATAAGTAATCTCGGGTTACTTCTATCTTTTGGAAAGGCCTTCAGGAAAAACTGGATCACACATCCGTTTGAGTACGTCATACCATTCGCGGCTGTATGACTATATCGAAAGAGATACATAATATTGAGTAAATTCATGATAATTTTTTTCATTACTTTGGGGGGGCATGGGATGATCATTTGGGGCCGGTGGATTTTTTTATAACAATAGTTTCCACTCCAAAATCAGGATGGATTTTTTGAGGACTTGCACAGCCTACCATGTAGATATCCCTTGTATTGGTTGGATTTTGGTGAAAGTTCATTGGCTAGACCAGGAATAGTGAAATATATGACGACAAAGAGTTAGTTGATTTATTAAAGAATATTGATGGTGAATAGCCAATATAAATCTTATTATGATCTTCACTATAGGAAAATGGAATTCTCAGTTAGTGACTTGGTGCTTTTAAAATTTTCTCCCAAGTTGGGTCATCAACAGATTATGAAGAAATGGAAGATTTCACTTTATTTGGTGGGACCATTTGAGGTTTTTTATCTAGTAGGGAAGGTTGATTATCGTGTATCACTTCCACTATAGATTCCATTGATACATAAAATGTTCCATGAATCATAGATATGGATGTATAATTATGATCCATCTCACATTTCTATCTAGAGTGATTTTGGGATTGAACATGATTATATTTGATTTAATGGATGACCATGATAGTTATTTCTAAAACCAAGGTACTTTTTGTCATGACAATATATTTGGATCGACTATTATGGAAGCATAATTTTGATTTTCATGAGATGTGGGAATGTGAGGAACTAATGGGAGAGTAGTGGCCTTGATTTTTTGATACATATGCTTCTTGATATGAATTTTGGGGATAGAAATTTTTATTTTGGGGAGGTTATAACGTTCAATTACACTTCAGAAAAGTACGTTTCTAACCTTATATTAGTTTAATTTATAACTTATCTAGGTTGGGATGATAAGGATTTTGGAGGAAAACTAATAGTGAGAAGTCATATATTTTTTGTATTCTCATCCTTAACCGGTATGTTTTGAAGCCTTATAGATATTTAAACACCATTTAATATGGTTACATGTTTTGTAAATCATAAAATGGTAACATTTTGTTTTATGAAAACGGTGACATGTTTTTGCAAGATATTGAAATTTTCAATTACATTATGTGTAACCTGGATACACAAAATTTAAAGCAATAATACATTGTTCAATCATGATGTATAGATGAAAATTTGATTCCTCCTATCTATAAATTCTTCATCTTGACCCTATAATCTTTCCTAGGAAATTTTGGATCCCTCCAACTCATCTATGCGGTCAATTGAACATTTGGTCATTATTGTGGTTGTAGAGTAACTTACCGGGCAAGAATTCTGTCTCTCCCTCTATATCTATATATCTATTTCTCTTCTACACCAGGGAGTTTGATATATAATATCATAATTGATGGTTATAGACAACGTGTTTTCAAATATTTTTTCTATATTTAGTTCCAAGATATTTTTTGAATTCATTTTTCTTGGTGGGTACGTCACAAAATGTTTTTTTTGTGACAAAAAGTTAATTGGTTCCATCATGAGGTGCAATTTATTTTGACCTAAAATTTATTATTTAATTTCAATTTTTTTATTTAGAAGAATTTTTTTAAATGTATTTCAATTGTTTTTTTGGATAAAAAAATTACATTACATTGGTTTTTGAAATTGGTTTTTTCCATAGAATTGGAAAAAATCCAATTCCATTGAATCGATATGTGGTTAAGGAAATTGGAAAATCAAATGTTGTTAATTTTAAATTATGAAATTAATTTGATGGGAAAATATAAAAACCCTAATTCAAGGGCTTTGGATGTTTCTTTTCAATTTTATAGAATTTATTTGTAAATAAATTTGTTTAATTTAATTTTGAAATTATATTTTCAAATTTTATGAATTGTTTTCAAATCATTATTTGTAGAATATGGTATAAATTTTTTTAGATAGAATCCATAGGGTATTACCTTAGTGACAATGGAAGTTGTTTTTATTAAAACCCCATTATGGGTTTTTGATGGAATATTGGCATAAACGGAGTGGACAATGGGATTGAATTCTATTTGATGTAGTCTTAAATTAAATTGAACATTTTTGTTTTTTACTTGATAAACCAAAATACATTGGTAGTATGTTAATTATTTGGATGGAACATTATGGTTTAAAACATTCTAAAACATTATATAAGTAAATTGTTAGTTTTAGGCATAGTGGAATCATGGGATGGGCATATACCCATCATTGAGAATTTTCACGATAGATGATTAATCAAGGAAAAATACAATGATAAATAAATGTATCCATTGAATTTTATCAAAGATAAAATAAAGAATGAGATAACATGGATCTGAGAAGAAATGATTGACATATTTTGTTAATAATTAATTTAATTAAATTGAAGAAGTACATACAAGGTAATTTTTCGTCGTTGATACATTCGACCATGGGTCCACGGTGCAGATTATTTACCATGTAGAATCTTTAGATATGATTCTTATTGCAATTATCCACACCTGTTACAAGTATCTCCAGACATTTTCGAAGGAGTATCTGAGTGCTAGAACAAAAGATACTTTATCTTGTGCAGTCACCTTTTATTTCCCTGAGAAAAACATCCAAATAATTCTCTTAGATTAAGTATATGAGAATCTCTATCATTCTTGAGAGTTTTTTTTGGAGAGGGAAGAGTAATCTTGGCTCAAGAGCATTTATCCAATGATGTTTTGTACACAAACATTGGTTTTTTGGTGATATGACCCCTAGCATAATTAGAGAATAACAACATTATGGTGAATTTAATTCTCTAGGTAATAAAAAATAACTATCACAACAATCATTACTTATTTTATTATTCCATGTGACACCCCATTTCAAATAATAATATAAATTCTATTATTTCCATGAAATTTTCTTAACATGAACGTTATACTGAACTATTATATAACCAAATAATATTTAATATTATTTCTCACCTGACCCTAAACATGGTCCCCCAATCCTCCTCAATATCTTTCTATATATGAATAATCAATATTTTTTAAAATAATTATCATTGTATTTTTTACCGATAAATAAATATTTTTTCCGCAATATATTCTATCGAATAAAAAGTGATGAAATAAATGTAATCAGGAATACATGAATAATGATTAAACCACAACCTATAATAATATTTATTCAAATTGTTGGATAATAAATTTTTTTTAATTGAGATACTGGATACACTTAATGTGTAACCCACTCAACCACTTTCTTGTTGGCATTAGGCGGTCTTGCCTAATGTCAAAAATTACAGTCTAGAAATGGGAAATGTCACCCAAGAGAAATAAGATGATGTCTCAATGACATGTCAATTTATACAAAAGATTATAGCGTAATATATTCCCTTTCTTCTAATATCCCAAATCCTATAGGTTTCATGCAGGTTCTATCAACCCATGTGCTTGATTTCTCATTCTTTGACTTCCTGGAATCAAAATTGATCATAGAACATCATGGAAAAGGATTTAGTTAGGCTATATCATTTAATCCAAAGGGAATGAGATATATACATTCATATAAGTGAAAAATCCATTATCGCATTATTAATTAATAAAATATTTCTTTTGACACAACCAACATTTCCTACCTCACCGTGAACAGTTTTGAACATAGTTTTTTTCAATGCATCTAAGTGTTCAAGTCATATTACCAATTTATAATAATCATAACATCTTAGGAAAAATACACACATCCGTAGATAGGAACTTCCAATGACATTTATGAATGTGGATTTCATACATGAGGGTCTTGTTCTGGTAATATCCACATGGATATTACGAAGGGTGCACACCATGAGAAGGTGTCACAATGTTTCATGAGTCCCCACCCCCGATAGCATGTATCTTATGTGTCCCTTAAAATTATATCATCCTACCATAGAAATAATTTTCATGAATAGTGTCATGGAATTTCTGAGTTCTCTTCATAGTAGGGGTTCTCTATGACCTTTTTGTGTGAAATATATTTTTAGGATATTATCACATACTATTCCATGAAGAAGAACTATCAGGTTTCGATAAGAAGTTTATTATATTCATATAATGAATAAAAGTTTATCATAAAGTACAAAGAAGTCATTTTCTAGGGAATCAACTTCAATAGACTCCCACTTGTACTAGAGCCAGCTTCTAACAACCTTGTATCCACTATTTCTAACATGATATTCATGATTCTTCTGAGACATTACTTTAGTCTAGGGGTGCACCACATTCTTGTCTATGGTTACTCTTCTCACTACAACCTCACCCTGTTGATTGAAATCCCTCGAGAGGTGATACTTTTAGAGTATGTTCATTTTCTATTGATATGACCTTAGATCCTTTACAAGTGACAATACTGGATTATTATCCCAATAAAATGTAATTGGATCTTTACTGCTACATAATACATATAGCTCCTGGAAATTTTTTTGTGTCCATACAGCTTCTTTCACTACATCAGAAGTCACTATATATTCAAACTCAACTATTGAATCAGCGAAAACTGGCTATTTTGAACTCTTCAAAATAACAATACCTCCATTGAGATAAAAAAATATCCTAATTGTGACTTCAGATCATTCTAATCTATTTTAAAACCATCATCAACATACCCAATAATGGAAAGCTCCTAATATCCACCATACAGTAGGAATATATCCTAGGTTATTCCATGATACATAAGGATAGTCATGACATCAGTGCAATTTTTTCTCTTGGATCTTCTTGATATCATCCTACCTTTCTCAGCTTATACGCAACATCAAGTCTTGTACATAACCTAGAATACCTTATAGATCCTATCGCCAATGCATATGGAATCATACTCATCTTATTTTTCTCACATTGTCTCTAGGTACACATTTAAATGGAATTATGTATACCATGTGAAATTCGATCTAATCCTATCTTGGATTGTTATATACTAAATCTCGTTAGTATCTGGTCAATGTATGTACTTTGAGTTAGTCCATGAATCCACACATCATGGCTGATCTAGATCCCTATAATGTAGGTTATTTCACCATATTCCTTAATGGAGAAACACTTGTTCAACCAGTCCTTAACTAACATCACAACTGGTATGTCATTTCCAATAAGCAATATGTTTTCAACATACACTACTAAGAAAATAACCTCATTTTCATTAAACTAATTGTAAACACATGGATCAAATTCGTTCTTAATGAAACCAAATTATCTTATGGCTTCATCTAATAAAATTTTCCCCAACCTGAATTATTACATTAATCCATAAATTGATCTCTAATACTGACATAACCGTTCATGTTGTTTAATATAAACATCTTCCTCAAGGTTCTTGTTAAGGAATACTATTTTGAATTCCATCTTCCAAATATTATAGTCATGGATAGCTACTAAGGTAACTATGATTTGTATGGGTTTCAACAGTGAAATCGGAGAAATGGTTTCCTCACAGTTAATTGCTTGAATCTATTTAAAACCAGTTGCCATTTTCCTTGCTTAATATGTACTAACATGACCTTCCATGTCATGTTTCTTCTTGAATACACATTTACACTCAATAGGATTTACATCAACTAGTGCATCGACCAGAACCGAAACATGGTTCTGATACATGGAATCCATTTCAAAATTCAAATCATCTAGTCACCTTGCATCTTCTAATATATCTACTGATTCATTGGAGGATATAGGTTCATCATTTTCCTATAAAAATGAGTCACTATCCTCGGTGACAAGGAATTCATGCCCCTATAGTTCCCTTTCATCTCTTATTCTCTTATGAGGCACGTGTGTTTGAGGAACTACCTCTTCCACGGAGACCTGTAGAACCCATTCCGGTAGTAATTCCTTTTTATCTTTAGTATCAACTTCATCAATGTAAATCTTTCTCACACTATCCTTTTTTAGGATATTCTCCCTCTCATGAGAGATGACCTGTATGGAATCTATCACATTGTTGTTTGAGGGGTTGTATAGATAGTATCTCATTGTTTCCTTAGTATACCCTATAAAGATACACTTTGTGACATGAGGAGATATTTTTTTCCTAAGGAAGCCTTCACAAATACCTCACATCCCCAAACAGGTGTATGTGAAAAACAGGGTTTCCTTCCACTCCATAGCTCTAAAAGAATCCCATTTTCCAGCTTAGTTGGTACATTGTTTAATGTGTATGTCGTAGTATGTAAAGAAGAACCCCAAAAAGATAATGGAAGATCTGCATGACTCACTATTGACCAGACCATGTCTAACAAGGTACAAAACCTCCATTCACAAACAACATTCCACTGTGGTGTATAATGTGGAGTTAGTTGAGATAGAATCCTAGATTCTAGTAAAAGGTTGATGAACTCTTCATTAAGATATTTTCCACCTCAATTTGATCGATGCTTCTTTATGTTCTTACTAATATGACTCTCTACTTTATTCTTGAACTTCTGGAATTTCTCAAGGGACTCTGACTTATAACTCATTATATATATAGCCATATCTACTCATGTCATTAATAAATGTGATGAATTAAGATTATCCACCTCTAGCTTCTAGTAGAAATGGCCCATATATGTTATTGTGTGCCAGTGCTTGATTCTATATGGCACTTTCACCCTATCCAAAAAATGTGGTTTGGTTATTTTTCCTTGTAAACAAGAAAGACATATAACTATTGGTTTTATCTTAGAATAGTCTAAATAACCATCTTGATAGAGAATTATCAAATGCTTCTATTTTACATGAATGAGATGGTGATGCCACTGATGGGTGTTTTTCGAGTCATGTGAAATTGGTTCAATATCAATTGCAAACACTTGGTTCTCATAATTTAATACAGATGGACCATTATTTAAATGCACCATACCATAACATATGTTGTCCTTATCAAAGTAAAAACATTTATTTCAAAACAACAAATTAATAACTTCTTGCTAATAAAGTAGATAAATAAATTATGTTCTTGGTAACTCTATATAAATAAAAAAATCCATGTAAAAATGAAATCATTCTTGTTTGTAATGTGAGGTGGTAGTCACCAATAGAATGAGCATCCACCCTCGCACCATTTCCAGCTCGTAGATCAACATATCCTCCATAACTTTTATGAAATATATGTTGTTCCTATATTGGAATACTGATGTGAGCCCCATAAGCTATATATAATACCCTATGTGTAGAAATGAAATTATTACTCTCGATATTGGACATATCATTGGGTTTTCGTTTCCTTAGGGTGTATTTTCACTTCGAGTGGAATGACTTGCCTAATAAAAATTATACTTCCTCCTTTTCATTTCCCTACCTCTAAATCTTCTTCTTCTTGGTTGGATGGTGCTTAGAGGAATTAGATTTTTTATAAATATTCGGACCCTTTTCATTGTCCTTCATCTTCTTATTCACTATAAGGAATTTGGGTTTTTCACGCCCCATTTACTTATCTAATTGGATAATCAAGGTAAGAATCTCTAATAAACACTTCTCATTATTGATCATGTTATAATTCACAATAAAACTAGAGAAGTTATTGGTTACTGATGATAGTATGAGATCTGTACGCAACACATCTGGGAATTAAATCCCTAAAATGTATAGGCACTCAACGTAGACAATAATATTGACTATATGTAGTCTTGTTGGCATAGACTCCCAAGGAATTTTAGTGAATAAATAGTCATAGATCCCATACCTATCATGTATCACCTTCTCTTGATTGAGATCCCGAAGGTAAGACATCATGCTATAAGAATCCATTTTATCATATTTCGTCACATAATCATTGGTCATGGATGATAACACGAGGAACTAAACATCTGTAATATAATTCAAAAGTTTCTCAAATATAGAGAGTTTCTCATCAATCGTCTCATTTCTAGGACCAATTAGTAAGGGCTCTCCCATCCATAAAAGATTCCTCTCATGTCAACAGATAACCCTAAGGAGCCACTTCCACTCTTGGAAATTAGTGTTGGTGAGAAGGTTTTCCTTCTCAAGTATGGATTTCAATGATATATTTAATTAAATTTTTTATATTGTTTCTATATATAATATGAAAAGAGTTTCAGTATTTTATCTTGATATATATAATCAAATAAATAAATTAATATCTATTAGTCATCTATTATTTTGTCACAACCCAATATCCCTTAGCATTGGCTTTAGAATATCATTTTTCATGTAAATTCTAGTGGTAAGGATCCATATTTCCATTCAAATTACCCCAACTAGGTTTGGTCTAGAAACATTAAATTTTTTAGGTAGTCATTCTAAATGTCAACTTCATTAACTTACAGCTCCTTGATCTGTTGAATGGACCCCCCCAATATTGAAATCTATAATTTTGGATTTCATTTACCTTTGCCTCTCATTTACACTATGTCCTACTAGGGAAGTAAACCCTTGATACAAACTATGTTAATTCTACCCAAAACATAAAATTATAATTACCTGATCATTGAATTCACCCCAACTAGTGTTGGTCATGCACTTTGACATATGGTTTGATTCTAACTGAAGTAATATAAGGCTATACCAACTTAATATTTAATTGAGGTATTTTATCCTTTATGCATAAATTTCCACTTATTTTCTTTTCACATGCTTGTTAATATTAATTAGTATATAATTAAGTGATTAACCATTCATTGATAGAATTTATGCATAATCCATTTTTTATAGGTCCATATTTTATTCTTGTTAGTTCATTAATTATGTGATCATGTCAAACATCCCTAATGAATAACCATAAAACTAACATAAATAAATAATGGGTATGATCATGATCGTTGCTATTTGTTACATTATCTACCAGTTGATATAATAACACTATCTTATGGGAGAAACACATTGAACCATTTATGTTTCCCGTTTTCAACCTTCCACCTTACCACCTATGTATCTCCTTGGATTGGTTTTTCCATGGCTCCAAACGTAAACCACCTCCACTAGCTTGTGATATCCATCCATTTCATATGATTTTAACTCACATGCAAGTGAGTTGTAAAGTGAGGTTTACATAAAATAACCCATGGGAACATAGACCCTACATATTAATAGAGAGAAGGCACACATTCCGGCAATTTTATTTTCATAAATAAACTGAAAGACAAACAATCACATACAGTGGAGTGTTCTATCTCATGATCAACCACATACATTCAAATAAGAAGATATTTAATAAAAATCACATTCAATTATTTAATCATTCTCATTAAGATATGTTATGCTTGAATCTATTAATCTATATATTTAATTAGTCAATCATTTTTATCTCAATCATTTTATGATTTTCCTTTTTATTCTCATCTATAACCTTATACATAACTTTTAACTTGGAGGAAACCTAGTTAATACCTGTCGAAAACTACCCAACGTGTATTTATACTTGTATTCACATTATTCGTTGTGACATGTAGCATACACAAAAAATATTAATTTTAATATAACTCATACGTGATATGCAGATATTTCGACATTTTTTATTTGTTAATTAAAAATTTATGTCAATATATATTAATGTATAAGGAATAATACATACATCTGTATATAGGAACACCCAATGACACTTATGAATGTGGTTTTCCTACTAGAGGGTATAGTTCTCACAATATCCTCTTGGATATTACTAAGGGTTCACACCATGAAAAGGTTCCACCAAAGATTCATGATTACCCACCCCTAATAGACTGTATCATTTTTTCCCTTAAAATGATATCATCCGACCATATAACCTATATTCAATAATAGTGTCAAGGAATTTCCGAGTTCTCATCTAAATAGGGATCCACTATGACCTTTTAGTGTGACAACTATTCTTAAGATATCATCATATACTATGTCACACAGATGAACAATCATGTTGTGATAAGTAGTTTATTTATATTCATACAAAAATACAATTTTATCATAAAGTACAAAGAAGGTGGTATTTAGGAAACCAACCCCAACAGACACCCACTTTCACTAGAGCCATCTTCTAACAACCATCTATACACTAGTTCTCATATTATATTAATGCTTCTCATAAGAAATATCTTCAGTCTAGGGGTCCACCACATTTTCTTTTGTTGATAATATTCTCACTGCAACTTCACCTCTTTGATATAAATCAATCAATATGTGATACTTTCAAAATATTTACATTGTCTTTTGATGTGACCTTTGTTTCATTTCAAGTACCACATAAATATCATGGATTTTTTTTGAATCCAGATGGCTCCCATGATTACATAAAAAGTCTCTATATATTCGGACTCTACAGTATAATTAGTGACAACTAGCTATTTTTCACTCTTCTATACCATATCTCATTCATTGAGATATAAAAAATATCCTCATTATGATTTTATATCATTATGATCTGTTTGAAAATAAGAATCAACAACCCCTCTGAGGAAAATCTCCCTGTCTCCTCCAAATACTAAGAACATATCCATGGTTATTTCGAGATACTTAAGGATAATGTTGACATCAGTGCAATATTGTAATCCTCGATCTTCTTGATATCTACCTACCATGATCGGTGTATGGGAAACATCATGTCGTGTACATAACATGGAATACATGATAGATCCTATCGCATAATCAAATGGAATCTGACTCAACCAATATTTCTCATGTTGTGTCTGGGGACACATTTTAATGGAAAAATTTATACCATGTGACACTGGAACAAATCCTCTCATGGATTGTTCTATACTGAATCCCATTATTATCTAGTCAATGTATGTACTTTTACATAGTCTAATAAGCCTCTTAGATTTATAATGAATGATCTTGATCCCTAGAATGTTGGATGTTTCACCTAAGTCCTTCATATAGAAGAACTTGCTCAACCAATCCTTCACTAACTTCAAAAATGGTATTTCATTTACAATAGTAAATATGTTGTCAACATACACTACTAGTACAAAGACCTCATTATCATTGAAATTCATGTAAACACATATCTCATATTCATTCTTAATGAAACCAAATTCTTTTAATGCATCATTAAATCGAATTTTCCCTCAATATGGATTCTTGCAATAATCCATAAAAGGATCTCTATAACATTCATACCCTTTTTTCATCACCTGGTGTCACAAACACTTCTGGTTGTGTCATATACTCATATTCCTCAATGTTCCCATTAAGGAATGCTGTTTTAAAATCCATATTTGAATTAACATAGTCATCGAGAGATGATATGGTAAGTATGATTCTTATGGATTTAAAGCGAGAAACTAGGGAAAAGGTTTCATTATAGTCAATTCCTTGAAGATATTTAAAACATTTAGCCACTGTCCATTCTATATAGGCACTAACATAACCTTCTGTGTCTAGTTTCTTCTTGAATACCCATTTACACCCAACTATATTTAAATCAACTGGTGTATTAACCAAAACATAAAAAAAGGTCTTAATAAATGGAATCCATCTCAAAATTCATATCTTATAGACTCTTTTCATATTCTGAGCTCTCTACTACTACCATGGATGAGATAGGTTCATCATTGTCCAAAAATAATGACTCAACATCCACAATTTTATGTAAACCATATCACTCTAGTTCCTTTTACCCTCGTATACTACTAGGCAGTACATGTGTTTCATCAACTACCTCTTCCATGGGGTCCTGTAAAACTCATTCATGTACCAACTACTTTTTGTCATGAGCATCATCTTCAACCAAGTAAATATGGCTACCACTGTCCTTTTTGAGGTTGTTCTCCATCTCAAGAAAGATGATGTGAATGGAAATATTGAATTTATTTTATGAGGGGTTGTATAGGTAGTATCCCTTTTGGTTCCTTATGATACCCTTTAAAGATACACAATGTGGCCTAGTCTAATATTTTTTTTCCTTAAGAAAACCTTACCAAATGCGTCTGTAACATCCGAGGTAAATAAAGAACATGATATTTTTCATACTTTTTAATATTTTTGAACTAAATATTAATTCTACATTAAAGGGGAGTCTATGTTTGATGGCATTCCGGATACACAACAATGGGTTTCTTTGAAATATTACGTTGCACAATAATAACATAATATTTTATTTTAAAATGTCTTTAACGCCTAGCCGTTGTAATTGCCAGAATGAACAGAACTAACTAAAAAATTATTATAAATGTTTGTTAAATGTTTTTAAATTTATCCAATAAATGTTTGAGGCTTAAAATGTGAATGAATATAATTTTAAGCATAATTTACATTAAAAGGTTGATTTACCACCTTTTAATGGAAAACCCTAATTAAATCTAGTTTTGGTCACTTTTATATGTTCCATTTTACAAAATAAAATTATTCTTTATAATCGGAACATCAAAATTTACTTTGGGTAAAATTTTGGTATTTTTCTGATAAAATTCATTTTTTGATGAAGAGTGAAAAATATTGTTTTCTAATTCAAAACTGCCTTTTAATATAAATTGTTTATATGGATAGATTATATTTTTAAATGGTTTGATAGTGTAATTAGATTATATTTTTACCAATTTATCCAATTATGTTCATTGGAAGAAATTTTACTTTGAAATTTGGCATAAACAAGTGTTAATCTTTTGACAGATATTGTTTCTTAAAAGCACACTATTTGTTTTGACAACAGGAATTAATTTTAAATTAATTAATGCTAATTATATTTTTTTTATTTTGTAAAATAGAATTAATTTTTGAATTCATAATATCAAATATATCTTATGTTGAATTTTTTGGTATTTTTCTGAAAATGTTATTTTTTGAGGAATAGTGAAACCACTAAGTAGTAGTTAAAAAATAGAGCTTTTCTTTTAAATGAAATTTTAACGCTTCTATAAATAGAAATTTGAAAATAAAATAGACATTTTTGTTTTTATTAAGTAAAATGTGGTTCAATAATACTAAAATAATTTTTTTGGTGAATAGTAACTTTTGACTTTTATTTACCACGGTTAAAGGTAAATAGGGTAATTCAAGGTAAAAAGAATATCATAATAATACCAAATTACCATAAAACTTGTCCTAAAATTATTTAATGAGTGATTTACAACCATGTACATCCTTGGGTAGATATTGGGATACCATATATCTACCTATGAATGATAATGACACATTATTTTAATTAACTTAAAGTAAAGGCAAAAATGACATAAACAAATATCTTTTTGTAAATAAATTTTTACATGGGGTTATATACGTCATATTTTCAACTATAAATATTGATTGGAAAGATAAAACTATTTAATACATCATGGTGTTTTTATTATATTTTTTAGACATCAAATATATAAAATTGTATATGACACAATAATGATGCAGTATTTAACTCATTAATAAATGATTTAAATAAATAGGATTATAAATAATAAAATAATATCAAAAACCTGTAAATTTATTATTGGATGATTTTATTTCGACCATTAGTCATTTTATATTCAACATTAATGATTTATGGACCTTTTAAAATATAATATAAGTTTATAATAAAATAATGATTTCAAACATTAATTAAGAGACCCTCCTCCCCCTTATAAAAGGACCCCAATTGTAACCAATTCCACACACCACTAAAGGATTTTGGATAATCCCACCTCTGCCCAATTAAGCTCCCTACATCACTATCCACTTCTTATAATCTTACCTTAGGCATAAAGCACTTTAAGAAGTCCATTTGGTTCAAATCAAAGGAAGTTACCCAAATTAAAGGTAACAATTTCTCTTAAATTATTTTGTTTTATTTTGTTTTATATTACTTCTCAAACCCCTAAACTATTTTTATTTTATTATTTTGAAACAACACAAGTATCCTAAATATACTAGGATGTTGTTATGAGAATTATTCGAACTACACTTACACACACCTCCATCTAATTCGTGAAAAACATATTATTTCTATGGATGGAAAACAAACGCCTCACGAAATGATGATTGTTCGATTATCTCCTACTGCCTATCATGGTGGCCATTATGATGGAACTGAAAATATATATGATATATATTATGTTTATGTTTTCTTTACTCTTCTCTATGTTTCATTTATATCATACCTTTATGATTTCCATTATTGTTAAACGCGATAATTTCATTTGAGGAAGTGCAGACTACCGCCCCATCAAAGTGATATGACGCGTTCATGCTATACATGGGACGTATTAAGGGTATATTTAATTATATTATATTTTATATTATCCTGGAATTATAATATACCTATGTATCATTATGTTTTAATTCCATTAAAATAATAAATAGAAATGAAAGTAATGTTCATGCGTATGTACGACTTACCGTCTCCTTGAACGCGTATTTCATTTATTATATACAAATGTTATGTACTATTATAAATACATATATATTCTGTATATATATGATATATATGATATCTAAATCATGATTTTCATTCTGTATATAATGGATGTTTTGACACATGGACTATTTGTAATTATAAGAAGTTCATTTTTGACTCAACTACCAAATATCGACAAAACAACCATTATTAACTTAAATGATTACATAATGTTTATAAAATGGTAATAATTGATATAAAAAAGAATAATAAACTTGATAAACTATATTAATATATTATAAATTAGCTTTAGTTTATTATTCAGGAGATTAAAGAACGAATGGGTCAAGTTGGACAACGAGGTAAGGGATTTCTTATCTCACTTTTAATTCTATGAGATTTCCATTGTTCATCACTTATTCATTGGATGTGGTGTATTTTTTACTAATAGTTGATATATATTATCATGATTATAATCATATTCATGGTATAATGTGATTCATTAGGTGGTTATTAACTTTTTATCATACGACTCAGTTGATTACAACGTGGTAAAGAGTTTCATCTCACTTTTTAATCCCGTGAGATTGATGCAATATTTTCCACTATTTACTTTTTTGTGGTGTATGTAATACCCATGATTGTACGCTTTGTGTAATATAATCTCATTTATGATTATTTACATCTTAATTTTATGATCCTTTTTTCAGGTGGCGTATGTTTTGTAAGTTACCAAATCGGTAAGGGAACCTTTCACCCTCCTCTATTTAAATGACTTCTTTTTGTTATGTCATTTAATTTACATCTTATTATGTAAGTATATGTACTTATATATCATTATTGATGTAAATTTTAAGTCCAAGTGATGAGATAGCATTTTTATCTCATCAAATCATTTTTTGAATTTTAAAGTCACACTGTTAAGCTTTCGAATTTTTGGAAGGGAACTTCTTAACCCAATTTCAATACTTTGGGTTAAACTTGTACTTCTTGAGTATGTCATCCTATGAATATGTGTGAATGACCTATTATTGTTTTAAAATTAATATCCAGTTATATAGGGTGTATTTATATTTTTCACACATAATTATGTGAATGAATTATCCTTATTTTAATGATACCATCTTTATAAGGGATTTCATCTCAATTTACATTTCCATTGAGACATCACTGTTGTTATGCACCAATTCACTCTTATATGGTTTATATACTGTCATTTGTCAAATAATATCATGAATCCCTTCATTCTCATGATATTATAAAATTAGGATTAAATTTTACTCATCAATTATTTTTATTCAAGAGTCTCTCATATTGTTAAAAATTCATTTACTAAAATATCATTTTAAATGGTTTGAAGATTTATTATTTTAAATCTTTATCATTAATGTCTATGTTTTAAAAATGGTTATGATTATTTATTTATATGTACTTTAATGTTTTAAAATTTTAATTCCACTAAATTCTTCAAAGTGTTATCGAACAATTTGATTCAAAATCTATTTTTAAATGGTTTATGAAGATTGATTGATTATTTCAAATTCATGAAATTAATTCATGTGATTTCAAATGAAATTTTATTAGTGAAATGTTTATATTTTCAATATTTAATTTGTTATGATGGTACTGGGATATTTTATGGGAGGATATGTGATAAACCATATGATGGGTGGTGTCGTGATAAACCATGACAAGTGGTTGTGTTATAACCTCCAATGCATTGGGTATGGATGTCGGTCGTATGGCTATTACATTTAGTGATATGTATGGAAGTTGAACGTATGGTTATTCCATTTAAATATATTTATGTCCCAAGTTACCTTTATATGTTATGTGTTCTTTATATGGGTTTATGGTAATCTTTTGGTTACAAAATGGTAATTATAGATCTTTTATTTGATTAAGAGTATTTACTACTTTGTAAACATGAAAATTATTACTTATGATAAAGTATTCATGGTTTACATGTTGTTTTAAAAAAACTAATAGTTTTTCTTCTCTGTGTATCCCTTAGTGAGATTTTTATGGTCATCCCATGTTTTTGAAATTATTTTCACAGGACATAAAGTGGAAGGTGGTCAAGGATGGGATCATGGAAAATTCATGTTATCTAAAACATGGAAGTAGGCATGTCTCATTTTCTTTAAAAGTTTTAATTTTTTGAAAAAAATGGAAACTGAGTAGAAGTGTCTATATTGTAATTTTTGAGATGTAATGTAATATTAATGACCCAAATCTATAAAACACTAAACCTGAAAATATCCTCAATGTGAATTATTATTTTAATTCAATATTATGAAATGTTTATGGTTGGGTCCTTATAGTTGATATCAAAGGTCGGATTAGATAAATTTAGAGGTTAGGGTGTTATCTAAACATAATTGACATAACCAAAATTGTGAACATATTAAGAAGAGTTGATGTTATTTTTAATGAGTTTAAGATAACATGAATAAGTATATATTAGTATTTTCCCTCATAATAAGACATTATATGATGATATACTCTCACTGAACTTTTTGGCATGAGTAAATGGCTAGTTCTAGTAGGCACCAAAGTAACAGTGGATGTGATGAAAACTATGATGGTTTTCTGAATGAGGAACTGAATGAAATGGGAGTTTCAATGAGTACTCATGTAGTTATTCTCAACCAACTATCTAGATTCATGATTGAAAACATGAACCTTGGTGAATTTTATAATGTATCGTATATGTGAGAAACAAATACCTATGGATGTTCAGGTAGTAATCATAAAGGTAAGAATGTTCAAAAAACCAATGTGTCAAGTATGTGCAAAGAAACACCGAGAAAAATTCTTCAAATGGATGGGAAGATGCTATAAATGGGGGAATGAAGTTCATAAAACCAGAATCTTCGACAGAAAAAGAAAGAATTTAGTTAACTCTATGAAAGGGAATGAAGTTTTTTCTGAGGGATCAATTGAATATTTTAAATGTGTTGTACATGGTCATTATACAAACAGATGTCCTACGAAGATGTTTCAAGAATGGGATCACCTGGATTATACAAATATATGTTTACTAATACCTAATTCCATTCTAATTGAGGATTAAGAAACTGATGATGACCAATGAAAGGTATGGATTATTTGTTAACATATGTTTTAACATTATTGAATCTCAGGATATGATTCATGATTTTGTTTGTAGGAAATAAGTATTTCAGAATAAGTTGGTAAATAATGGTTAATGGATCATCAATAATGTTTAATGAGTAAGAATTCTATATGTAAGGGATTCAAGAGTTATGGTACATTTTAAGATGGTGAAATACTTAAAATTATTAAGGCTTTTTAATGATGGGATTATATTGGAAGACTTTTTATTGTATGCATAACCCTAACGTTTGATATATGAAAATGTTATTCAAGGAAAAATTATCTTCTCTTTTGATTAGTAATGGTGTAATTTTATTTTGGGAGAATCTATGTTTTTATTATGGATATACGGTGATTTGGGTTATTTATGGAAATAATTTACCTATGATAGAGAATGTAAGATTTGGAAAATTATGCTTCAGTATGAGTCTTTAAGAGTAGTCTATGTTTTTGGAGTTAAATATTAAGATTTACTGTGGAAGACTATATGATTAAATCCTTCTTCTGTTTGGGGTTTCAATAATAGTTTGTATTATATTGAATAATTTTACGGACAATTGTGTATTGAATAATCTTTCTTGATCTTTAGGTACATTTTGTTGGATTTTGGAGATTAATAGTAGTATTTATTTTTATAAAGGATTATCTTTTTGGGGGATTATATGATATCATACTAACCATTTTGGTTTTAGATGATGTCTAAAGACAAGGGAAATATGTAATTATTCTTTTTTGGATTATTTGATTCTCTAAAAGAGGATTCTTATGCTTTTGATGTGATAAAGTCTTTTTGAATGGTCATTGTTGGGAGAAAAGATTGGTTTTTGGTAGAAATTTATTAAAGGATGATACTTTACAAAAATGTAAGTATATTTCCTTATGTTCTAATTCTATGTAGTAAATAAAATCCCCAAAATTATGAAAATTAATGTAAAACCAAAAAAACGTTGCTGGTTTACCTTTCTTACTGGATAAAAAAGGCCATTTAACACATCAAAAGTTTGTGATTTTCTCGGGTTTAACTTTCTCCTAATCATGTTTTCTACCACTCTCCATCAGAACTTTACCATTTTTCCTCTCTTTCATATCTATGTTTTCCTACATGGAATCCTAGCATGGGTTATGTCGGGTGACCTTTTTAATTCTCTTTATTTTTTTAAAATTATATTTTTACTGACTCTTTTCCAATGTGGAACTTTTAATGTTGTTTCTAAGCCGAGTTTTAAAATTGCGAGGATGTAATTCCCAAAAGGGGGAAAGGATGTATAATCCCCAGTAAATAAAGAACATGAAAAGTGTCATATTTTTTAATATTTGTGAACTAAATATTAATTATTCGTTAAAGGGGACGCTATGTTTGTGGGTGTACCCGATACGCAACAATGGGTTTCTTTGAAATATTGTGTTGCACAATAATAATATAATATTATTATTTTAAATGGTTGTTAAATCCAATCCGTTTTAATGGTGGGAATGAACAAAACTAAGTAAAAAAATTATTATACATGTTGTTTAAATGTTTTCACATTTATCCAATAAATGTTAGAGGCTTAAAATGAGAATGAATCTAATTTTAAGCATAATTTACTTTAAAAGATTGATTTGAAGCCATTTAATGGAGAACACTCATTAAATATAGTTTTGGTCACTTTTATATGTTCCATTTGACAAAATAAAATTTTTCTTTAGAATCGGGACATCAAAATTTACTTTGGGTAAAATATTGGTATTTTTATGATAAAGTTCATTTTTTTGATGAATAGTGAAAAATATTGTATTCTAAATCAAAACTGGTTTTTAATCTAATTTATTTATATGGTTAGATTATCTTTTTAATTATTTTTAATGTTTAATTATATTATAATTTTACCATTTAATCCAATTATGGTCAATAGAATAAACATCACTTCGAAATTGGGCATAAACAAGTGTCAATCTTTTGACAGATATTGTTTCTTAAAAACACGCTATTTGATTTTTACAACATGAAATAATTTTAAATTAATTTATGCAACTTCTATGTTTTTAGATTTTTTAAAAACAAATTTAAATTCGGAATATCAAATATATCTTAGGATTAATTTTTGGTATTTGTCTAAAAAACATCAATTTTTGAAGAATAGTGAAACCACTAAGTAGTAGTTTAAAAAACTGAATTTTTCTTTAAAATGAAATTTTACCGCTTCTGTGAATTGAATTTTGAAAATACAACATACATTGTAGTTATTATTAAGTAAAATTTGGTTCAATAAAATGAAAATAATTTTTTGGTAAATAGTGACCTTTGACTTTTGATTATCGTGGTTAAAGTTAAATAGCGTAATTTAAGGAAAAAGAATATCATAATAATACCTAATTACCTTAACACCTGTCCTAACCTTATTGGATGATTAATGGTGGACCATGCGCATCCATGGGACGATTTTGGGACCCCTTGGAGCCACTTTTGAATGATAAAGACACTTTATTTTAATTAACTTAAAGTAAAGGAAAAAATGACATAAACAAATAGCTTTTAGTAAATCATTTTTTACATGGGGTTATATAAGTCATCCTTTTGACTATAAGTATTCATTGGAAATATAAAAATATTTAATACATCATTTTAATTTTATAATAATTTTTAGACATAAAATAAATTAAATTATATATGACACAATAATGATGAAATATTTACCAAATTAATAAATTATTTAAATAAATAAGAATATAAATATTAAAAAAATATCCAAAACTTATTCAATTATTATTAGATGATTTTATTTCTACCATGAGTCTTATAATATTATAAATTAATTATTTTTGGAACTTTTCAAACCGAAGATAAATTTATAATAAAATAATTGTTTCAAACTTTCCTAAAGATCCCCTCCTCCCCCATATAAAAGGACACAACTTCTAACCAATTTTTCACACATATAAAACTTTTTGGCATGTCAAAACTCATCCCAATTAATCTCCCTATAGCCATATCCTCTTCACTGAAGCCTTACCATAGGCGGAAGGCACTTTAAGATTCCTTTTGGTTCAATCCAAAAGAAGTTACCCAAAATAAATGTAATGATTTCTCTTAAATTATTTTGTGTTATTTTGTTTTATTTTACTTCTCCAGCACCCAAAAAGCTTTTTATTCCATTATTTTATAACATCAAAAGTATCCAAAATATACTAGGATGCCATTATGAGAAGTATTCAAACTAAATTTACATACACCTTCATCTAATTGGTGATGAATATACTGTTTCTGTGGATGGCAAACTAACACCTCACGAAACGATGATTGTTCAATTATCTCGTACCGCCAATCATGGCGGCCGTCAAAATGGATCTTAATTTACATATTATATATATTGTGTTTATTTTTTCTTTAAAATTATATATTTTTCATTTTTATCATGCCTTTATGATTTCTATTATGGGTAAACACGATAATTTCATTTGAGGAAGTGCGGACTAACGCCCCCTCAAAGTGACATGACTCATTCATTCCATATGTGGGGAATATAAAGGATAGAGTTAATGATATTATATAGGATAATATATTGAAATTATAATACACCTATGTTTCATATTTTTTAATTCCATTAAAATAAGAAATAAAAATGAAAGTAGTGTTCATCCGTACGTATAGGTTATCGTCTCCATGAATGGTGCATTTCATTTCTTATCTCCAAATGTTATGTACAATTATAAATACATAGGTATACCAGATATACATTATATATATGATATCTACATCATTAATATAATTCTAGAGATAATGGATGTTTGGACACATGAACTATTTGTAATTATAAGAAGTTCATTTTTGATTAAAGTACCAAATATTGAAAAAACGACCATTATGAACATAAATGATTACATAATATATATAACATGGTAATAATTGATATAAAAATAATAATAAACTTTATAAATGTTATTAATCAACTATAAATTATCTTTATTTTATTATTCCAGATATTAAAAAATGAACGGGTCAAGTCGGACAACGAGGTATGGGGTTTTTTATCTCACTTTTAATTCCATGATATTTCCATTGTTCGACACTTATTCATTGAAATATTAGTATTTTGTACTTCCATTTGATATATATTATCATTATTATCATTATATTCATGGTATTCTGTGATTCATTTTGTGGTTATTAACTTTTGGTCATACGACTTAGTTGATTACAACGTGGTAACAGATTTCATCTCACTTTTTATTCATGTAAGATTCATGCTATATTTGTCACTATTTCCTTTTGTATCATGTATTTAATAGACATGATTTTAATATTTTTGTGATATAATTTCATTTATGAGTATTTATAACTTCATTTTATGACCCTTCTTTTATGTGGTGTATGTTTAGAAAGTTACCAAATCGTTAAGGGAACCTTTCACCCACCTCATTATAAAAGAATTCTTTTAGTTATGTCTTTTAATTTACATCTTGTTATGTTTGGATATGTTTTTTATATCCTTATTGATGTTAATTTTATGTCCAAGTGATGATATACCCTTTTTATCTCTTCATCTCATTTACTGAATTTTAAAGTGACATCCTTAGGCTTTCGAATATTTGCAATGGAACTTCTTAACCCACTTTCAATTCATTGGGTAAAACTTGTACTTCTTTAAAATGACATCCAAATAATATGTGTGAATGACGTATGATTTTTTTACACTAAATATCCAATTATTTTAGGGGAATTTATATTTTTTACACATAATTATGTGATTGATTTATCCTTAATTTAAGGATACCATCTTTATAAGGGATCAGATCTCAATTTACATTTCCATTGAATATTTATTGTTGTTATGCACCAATTAACTCTTATATGGTTTATACACAATCCTTTGTCATATTATATCATGAATCCCTTTATTCTCATGATATTATAATGTTCTGATTAAATTTTATTCCTCAATTATTTGTGTACAAGAGTCCCTCATTTTGTTAGAAACTCTTTAACTAAAATATTATTTTAAATGTTTAAAGATTTATTATTCTAAATCATTATCTTTTTTCTCCATAATTTAAAAATGGTTATAATCATTTATTTATATTTACCTTAATGTTTTAAAATTTTAATTCCATTAAAAGATTCAAAGTGGTATGTGGCACTTTGATTCAAAAATCACTTTTAAAATGGTTTATGAAAATGGATTGATTATTTCAATATCATGTAATTACATCTTCTGATTTAAAATGAAATTTTATTAATGAAATGTTTATGTTTTCAATATTTTATGTGTTATGATGGTACATGGACATTTGACAGGTGGTTACGTGATAAACCATATAATGGGTGGTGTCGTGATAAACCAGGACGAGAGGTTACATTATATCCTCCAATGCATTGGATATGGAAATCATCCATATGGCTATTCGATTTAGTGATATGTGTTGAAGTCAACGTATGGTTATTCCATTTAAGTATGTTGATGTCCTAACTTACATTTATATGTAATGTGTTATTTATAATGGTTTTATGGTAATATTTTGGTTAGAAAATTGTAAGTATTTATCTTTTATTAAATGAATAATATTTAATAATTAGTAAATGTTAAAAGTATTAATTATGATAATGTATTCACGGTTTACTTGTTGTTTTGAAAAAAAACTAACAGGTTTCTTTCTTTGTGTATCCCTTACTGAGCTTTTTAGGCTCATCCCATGATTTTGAAATGTATTTCACAGGACATAATGTGGATTAGGGTCAAGGATGGGATAAAGAAAAATTTATGATATCTAAAACATGGAAGTTGACATGTCTAATTTTCTTTAGGAGTTTTTATTTTATGAAAAATTGGAAACTGAGTTGAAGTGTCTACTTTGTAATTTTTATGATGTAATGAAATAGTAATTACCTAACTCTCTAAAACACTAAATCAGAAAATATCCTAAATGTGGATTATTCATTTAATTCATGATTATGAAATGTTTACGGTCGGGTCCTTATAGTTGGTATCATAGGTCGGTTTAGATAAATTTAGAGGTTAGGTTGTTATCTAATCATAAGTGACATATCCATAATGATTAACATATGAGAAATAGTCGTAGTTATTTAAAATGAGTTTAAGATAACATGAATAAGTATATATTAGTATTTACCCTCAACATAAGATATTATATGATGATATACTCACACTGAACTTTTTGGCTTTAATAAATGGTTGGATCTAACAGGCACCAAAGTAATAATGGATGTGAAGAAAAGTGTGATGGTTTTCTGAATGAGAAACTGAATGAAATGGTATCTACAATGAGGAATCTTTTGGTTCTTATCAACCAACTATCTTTAGTCATGATTGACAACCTGAACCTTGGTGATTTTTATAAGGCATCAAATATGCGATTAACAAATCCCTACGGATGTTCAGGTAATAATCATGACGGTATATATGTTCAAAAACTTATGTGTCAGGGATGTGGAAGGAAACACCTAGGTAAATGATTCAAAGAGATGGGAAGATACTGTAGATGTGGGAATGATGGTCGTATATCAAGAACCTTCCATGGAAAAAGAAAGCATCTAGTTGACTCTAGGAAAGGGAATGAAGTTATTTCTAAGGGATCAATTGAATGTTTTAAATGTGGTGTGAATGGTCATTATACAAATAGATGTATAATGAAGAAGATTTGATAATGGGATCACCCGGATCATACAAATATTTGTTTACCAACACCTAATGCCATTCTAATTGAGGATGAAGAAACTGACAATGACCAATGAAAGGTATGGATTATTTCCTATCATATGTTTTGACATTGTTGAATCTTAGGATAGGATTCATGATTTTTCTGTAGGAAATAAGTATTTAAGAATAAGTTGGTAAATAATGGTTAATGGATCATCGGGAATGATGAATGAGTAAGAAGTCAACATATAAAGGATTAAAGAGTAATGTTATATTTTATGATGATGAAATACTTAAAAGTATTAAGGCCCATTTGATGATGGGATTATATTGGAAGACTTTTTATAGTATGTGTAACCCTGATGTTTGATATATGAAAATTATATTCATGGAATAATTATATTTTTTTTGAGGAATAATGGTGGAATTTTATTTTGGGAGAATATATGTGTTATTATGGAAATATTCTGATTTGGGTTATTTATGGAAATAATTTACCTATCATAAAGAATATGTGATTTGGAAAATTATGTTTTAGTATGAGACTTTATGAGTAGTAAATGTTTTTGGAGTTAAATGTTAAGATTTACTGTGGAATTATTTGAGATTAAATTGGTCAATGTTTTGGGTTTCAATCTTAGTTTGGATTATTTTAAAGAATTTTAAGGATAATTGTGTATTGAATGGTCTTTCTTGAACTTTGGGTACTTTTTTTGAATTTTGGAGATTAAAAGTAGTATTTTTTTATATAGGATTATGCTTTTTTGGGATTTTTTGATCTTATACTAACCATTTTGGTTTTAGTTGATATCTAAAGACAAGGGAAATATATAGTTCTTCTTTTGTGGATTATGTGATTCCCTAAAAGATGATTCTTGCACTTTTGATGTGACCAAGTCTTTTTGAATGCTCATTATTCAGATAAAAGATTAGTTTTTGGTAGAAACTTATTATAGGATGAAGCTATACTTGAAGGTAAGTATATTTCCTTATGTTCTTATTCTATGTAGTAAATAAAATCCTTAATATTATGAAAAAGAACATAAAAAAAGTTGATGGTTTACCTTTCTTACATGGTAATCAAATACTGTTTAACCCATCATAAGTTTGTGATTTTCTTGTGGTTAACTTTCTCCTAATCATGTTTTCTACCACTCTCCATCAGAACTGGACTATATTTTCTCTATTCCATATCGATGATTTCTTACATGGAATCCTATTATGGGTTATCTCAGTTGACCTTGGTACTTCTCTCTCTTTTTTAAAGTGATAGTTTTACTAACTTTTTTCTGATGTGGGACTTTTAATGAAGTTTCTAATCCCAGTTTTAAAATTACGAGGACACAATTCTCAAAAGGGGGGAAGGATATAACATCCCAGGTAAATAAAGAACATGATATTTTTCATATTTATTAATATTTGTGAACTAAATATTAATTCTACTTTAAAGGGGACTCTATGTTTGATGGATTACCTGATACGCAACAATGGGTTTCTTTGAAATATTACGCTGCAAAATAATAAAATAATATTATTATTTTAAATGGTAGTTAACATCTAACCATTGTAAAAATGGGAATGAACATAAATAACTAAAAAAATTATTATATATGTATATTAAATGTTTTGACATTTATCCAATAAAAGTTATAGGTTTAAAATGTGAATGAAACTAATTTTAAGAATAATTTACATTAAAAGTTTGATTTACCACCTTTTAATAGAGAACCCAATTTAAATATAGTTTTTCTCACTTTAATATGTTCCATTTGAAAAAATAAAATTCTTTTTTATAATAATGACATCAAAATTTTCTGTGGGAAAAATTTTGGTATTTTTCTGATAAAATTCATTTTTTATGAATAGTGCAAAATACTGTATTTTAATTTAGAACTGCCATTAAATCTAATTTCTTTATATGGATATATTATCTTTCTAATTGGTTTTAAAGTGTAATTATATTAAATTTATTCAATTTAATCAAATTTTGGTCATTGAAGATATTTCATTTTGAAATTTGGCATAAATAAGTGTAAATCTTTTGACAGATATTGTTTCTTAAAAAATGCTATTTGTTTTGACAATAGGAACTAATTTTAAATTAATCAATGAAACCTCTATGTTTTTAATTTTGTAAAATAGAAATCATTTTTGAATTTGGAATATAAAATATATCTTAGGCTGAGTTTTTGGTATTTTTCTGAAAAATTTCTATTTTTGATAAATAGTGAAACCACTAAGTAATAGTTAAAAAACTGACTTTTTCTTTTAAATAAAACTTTTATCAATTCTGTGAATTGAATTTTGGAAATACAACATACATGATTGTTATTAGTATGTAAAATGTGGTTCAATAAGATGAAAATATTTTTTCCATGAATATTAACTTTTGACTTTTATTTACCACCGTTAAAGGTATATAGGGTAATTCAAGGTAAAAAGAATTTCATAATAACAAACAAATTCCTTAACACATTTACTAACCTTATTTTATGAGTAATGCCCGACCATTGGCAGCTTTGGGTATATTTAGGGACCCCACTGAGCCAGTTATGAAAGATAATGACACTTTATTTTAATTAACTTATAGTAAAGGCAAAAATGACATAAACAAATATCTTTTTTAATTAATAAATTTTTAAATGGGGTTATATAAATCATATATTTGACTATAGATATTTATTTTAAAGGCAAAACAATTACTACTTCATGGTATTTTTATTATAATTTTTAGACATCAAATACATTAAATTATATATGACACAATAACGATGTAGTATTTACCTCATTAATAAATGATTTAAATAAATAAGATTATAAATGTTAACATAATATCCATAACCTGTCCAATTATTATTGGATGATTTTATTTCTACCATGAGTCTTCTTTTCTTCAATTTTAATGACTTCTGGACCTTTAGAAACCGAATAAATGTTCATAATAAAATAATTGTTTCAAACATTCCTAAAGAGCCCCTCCCCCTTATAAAAGGACACCAATTCTAATCAATTTCTCACACCTCTCAAGCCTTTTGACTCATCAAAAATATGCCCAATTAATCTCCCTACATCCTTCTCCTCTTCCTAGAAGCCTTACCTTATCCATAAGTCACTTTAATAAGTCATTTTGGTTTAAACCAAAGGAAGTTACTCAAATTAAAGGTAATAGTTTCTCTTAAATTCTTTTGTTTTATTTTGTTTTATTTTACATCCACAGCCCCCTAAACTATTTTTATTACTTTATTTTATAACAATACCATTATCATAAATATACTAGGATGTTTTTATGGGAATTATTCTAACTACACTTACACACACCTCCATCTAATGGGTGAAGAACTTATTGTTTCATTGGATGGAAAACTAACGTATCACAAAATGATGACTGTTCGATTATCTCATACCGCTTATCATGGTGTCCATTAATATGGAAATGAATTTATATATGATATATATTATGATTATGTTTTTTTTACACTTCTGAATTTTTCATTTATATAATAACTTTATGATTTCAATTATGGATAACGCAATAATTTCATTTGAGGAAGTGCGGACTACCACCCCCTCAAAGTGATATTACTTGATCATTCCATAAGTGGGACGTATAAAGGACAGAGTTGATGATATTATATGTGATATTATACTGTAATTTTAATATAAATATGTATCATTGTTTTTTAATTCCATTAAAAAAAGAAATAGAAATGAATGTAGCGTTCAAGCGTACGTACAGCTTACCGTCTCCATGAACGGTGCATTTCATTTTTATCTCCAAATTTTATGTACTAGTATATATTCATAAATATAATAGATATATATGATATATATGACAACTATATCATGAATTAAATTCTGGAGATAATGGATGTTTGGACTCATGAACGATTTTTAATTATAAGAATATCATTTTTGACTCAAGTACCAAATTTTTACAAAACAACCATTATTAACATAAATGAATACATATTATTTATATCACGGTAATAATTTATCAGAAAAGAATAATAAACATTAAAAATGTTCTTAATCAAGTATAAATTTACTTTAGTATATTTTTCTTGAGATTAATGAAAGAACGGGTCAACTCGGACAACGAGGTAAGGGATTTCTTATCTCACTATAAATTCTTTGAGATTTACATTGTTCGCCACTTATTCATTGCATGTGGTGTATTGTGTACTTCCATTTGATATATATTATCATGGTTTTCCTTATATTCATGTTATTCTGTGATTCATTTGGTTGTTATTAACATTTGGTCATACGAATCACTTGATTACAACGTGGTAAAGGGTTTCATCTCACTTTTTATTCACGTGAGATTTATGCTATATTTTACACTATTTACTTTTGTGTGGGGTATGTACAACCCCTTATTGTACTCTTTGTGTAATATACTTTAATTTATGAGTATTTAAATCTTCATTGTATGATCCTTCATTCATGTGGCATATGTTTTTTTAGTTACCAATTCGGTAAGGGAACCTTTCACCCTCCTATTTTTAAAAGACTTTTTTTGTTATGTCTTTTAATATACATCTTATTATGTTGGGATATGTTCTTATATATCCTTGTGGATGTATATTTTATGTCCAAGTGATGATATACCCTTTTTATCTCATTAAATCATTTTCTTAATTTTAAAGTGATGTCGTTAGTCTTTCGAATTTTTTCAAGGGAACTTATTAACCCAATTTCAATTCTTTGGGTTAAACATGTACTTCTTGAATATATCATCCTATGAATACGTGTGAATGACCTCTTATTGTTTTACAATTAATATCCACTTTTATTGGGTGTATTTATATTTTTGACACAAAAGTATGTGATTGATTTATCATTAATTTAAGGATATTGTCTTTATAAGTGATTTCATCTCAATTTACATTTCCATGGAGACTTCTTTGTTTTTATCCACCAATTCACTCTTATATGGTGTATATAATGTCCTTTGTCAAATTTGATCATGAATATATTTATTATCATGATATTATAAAGTTATGATTAAATTTTATTACTCAATTATTTGTATTCAATAGTCTCTCATTTTGTTAAAAACTCTTTAACTAAAATATCATTTTAATTGTTTTAATGATTCATTATTCTAAATCCTTATCTTTAATGTCCATATTTTAAAAATGGTTTTGAGTATTTATTTATATGTACATTAATTTTTTAAAATTATAATTCGATTAAAAGTTTCAAATTAGTATGGGACACTTTGATTCAAAAATATCTTTTTAAATGGTTTATGAAAATAGATTGATTATTTCAATATCTTGAAATTACCTCTTGTGATTTCAAATGAAATTTTATCAGTTAAATTTTTATATTTGAAATATTTTATGTGTTATGATTGTACTTGGACATTTGACCGGTGGTTATGTGAAAAACCATATGACAGGTGGTTTTGTTATAAACCAAGATGGGTGGTTACGTTATAACAACCAATGCATTATGTATGGAAGTCATCCATATGGCTATTCCATTTAGTGATATGAGTGGAAGTTGATGGTATAGTTATTACATTTAAGTATGTTTATGTCCCAAGATATATTTATTTGTTATGTGTTCTTTATATGGGTTTTATGGAAATCTTTTGGTTACAAAATGGTAAGTATTGATAATTTATTCAATGAAGAGTATTTACAACTTCGTAATTTTGAAAAGTATTACTTATGATAAAGTATTCATGGTTTACTTGTTTTTTTAAAACAAATTAACATTTTTCCTTCTTTATGTATCCCTTACTGAGCTTTTTATGCTCATCCCAAGTTTTTGAAATGTTTTTCACAGGACAAAAACTTTAATTGGGTCAAGGATGGGATAAAGGAAATTTAATTTTATCGAAAACATGGAACTAGAAATGTCTCATTTTATTCAAGTGTTTTTATTTTATGAAAAAATGGAAACTGAGTCGAAGTTTCTACTTTGTAATTTTTGAGTTGTAATGTAATAGTAATTACCTAACTTTCTAAAACTCCAAACCTGAAAAGATCCACAATGTTAATTATTAATTTAATTCAATATTATGCAATGTTTAAGGTCGGGTCCTTAAAGAGTCGCATCCCCATACAAGTGTTTGTGAAAAACTGGGTTTCAATCCACTCCATAGCTCGAAGGGAATCCAATTTTACGCCTTAATTGGAACTTGGATTAATGTGTTTATAGAAGTTTTAAATGCATGTCCCTAAAAATATAATTTAATATCTACATGACTCATCATTGACCATACCATGTCCCACAATTTACAGTTCCTCCTTTCACTAACAACATTCCACTGTTTTGTATAATGTGGGGTGAGTTGAGATATAATCCTAGTCTCCCGTAAAAGGTCGATGAACTCTTTGTTAAGTTATTCTCTACCATATGTGGATCGAAGCTTCTTTATCTTCCTACTGAGCTAATTCTCAACTTCATTTTTTAACTCCTTGAATATCTCAAGGGACTCTTACTTATACCTAATTATGTATTTATAGCTATATCTACACAAGTCATCAATAAATGTTATTAAGTATGAATATTCATCTCTAGATTCTAATGTAAATGGTCGACATATGTTACTGTGTGCTAATAATAAATTCTCTATGTCCCTTTCACCTTTTCTTCAAAATGGTGGTTTTGTCATTTTCTCTTGTAAACAAGCATGGAATATATCATGTGGTTTTATCTAAGAAGAGTATAAATAACCATCTTGGAAGAGCATTGGAAAACGCTTACCGTTTACATGACCGAGATGGTGATGCCCCAGCTAGGTGTTATATAAGTCATGTGAACTTGGTTTGATATCAATTTCCAACAATTGGTTCTCATAATTTAATACATACAAAACGTTATTTAAATGCACCATACCACAACATATGTTGTCTTATAAATGTAAAAATATTTATTTACAAACCTGAAAATAAATCCTTCTGTATCTAAACTCGATACAGAAATTATGTTCTTGGTAACACTATATACATAATAATATCCATTTAAAACCAAAATCATTCCCATCAGGAATGTGAGTTAGTGGTGACCAATGGAAAGAGAATCTATCCTTGCACCATTTCCAGTACAAATATCCTCCTTTCCTCTGGAAATTTTATGAAATATTCTTATTTCTTACATTTGAATATAGAAGTGAGCCCCACATGAAATATATAATACCCTTTGTGTAGAAATGGAAATATTTCACTTGATAAATAACACACATTTGGATTCCCCTTGTCTCTGGGTGTAGTTCCTCTTCTAGTGGAATGAATTTCCACATGCAAAGAATACTACCTCCTTTTCCTTACCCTACCATTGGACCTTCTTCTTCCAGGTCAGATAGTGCTCAACGGATTTATATTGTTTTTAAATATTAGGCCAATTTTTCATGACCTTACTCTTCCTTTTCATCATAATAACATTGGGTTTTTCACGCCCCATATCCTTATCCACAAGGAAGATCAGTTTAAGGAGATCTGATATATACTTCTCAATATTGATCATATTATAATTCACAATAAAACCAGAAAAGGTATTGGTCTGTGATGATAGTATGACATCAGTACACAACTCATCTGAGAATTTATTCCCTAAATTTTATAGATGCTAAAAGTAGGCAATAAGACTTACCTGTATGTGGTCCACCTATCATAGACTATCTAAGAATTTTAGTGAAAAATAGTTGGAGATCTCATACCTCTCTTGTCTCACCTTCTCTTGATATAGATCCTGAATGTGAGACATCATGCTATAAGTATTCATTTTCTCATATTGCTTCAAGAGATCATTGGTCATGGATGATAACATGAGGCACTGAAAATCTGTAGTATCATTTAGAAGCTTCTCATACATAGAGAGTTCCAAATCACTAGACTCATTTCTAGGCACAACTCGTAAAGGCTCTTCCATCACAAAAAGTTTCCTCTCATGTCAATGGATAACCTGAATGATTTGTTTCCACTCCTGGAAATTAATTCTATTGAGAAGGTTTTCCTTCTCAAGTATGGATAAAAATGATATGATTTATTTAATTTTTTATGTTTTTTTTAAAATAAGATGAATAGAGTTTCATTACATTATCTTGATAAATATAATCAAATAAATAAATTAATATCGAATTGTCTTCTGATATTTTTTTGAAACCCAGTACCCACCACCATTGGCTTCAGAATATCCTGTATCTTGGACATTCTACAGATAAGGATCCATATTTATCTTTTCATTACCCATACTAGGGTTGGTCATGAAAACTGAAAGGTTTTAGGTAGGCATTCCAATGCCAACTGCATTAACTCACAACTCCTTGATCTGTTGAGTGGACTCCCCAATATCGAAATATTCAATTTTGGATTTCCCCAACCTTTCCCTCTCAGTTACATCATGTCATTTTACGGTTGTAAACCCTTGACATAAACTAATTTAATTCAACCCAAATCATCAAATTATAATTCCTCGATAATTTAAATCACCCCAAATAGGGTTATTCTTGCACTTTTAACTATGGTTCGATTCTAACCGAAGTAATAGAAGGCTATAATAACTTAATAATTAATTTAGGGATTTTATCCTTTATGTGTGAATTTCTTCTTATTTCCTTTTCACATTCTTGTTAATATTAACTGGGATATAATTATTTGATCATCCATTTATAGATAATATTTAAGACTAAGACATTTTTTTACTATTATATCATTTATGATTGTTAGTTCACTAATTATGTGATCACATCAAACATCCCTAATGAATAACCATAAAAATAACACAAATAAGTAAAGGATATGATCTGGATATTTAATATTTGTCACTTTATCTAGTGGTTGAAAAACTAACCCTAACCTAGGGGAGAAACACATTGAACTATTTGAGGTTCTTGTTTAACGATTTCTATCTGACCACCTTTATATCTCCTTGGATTGGTTTTTCCTCAGCTGCTATCATGAACTGCCTCAACTAGATTGGGATCTCTATCTATTACATATTATTTTAACTCACATGTAAGTGAGGGGTAAAATGGGGTTATATAAATGAACCCATGGGAACATATGCCCTACATATTGATGAGGAGAAGGTACGCATGCTAGTAAAATTAATTTAATAAATTAACTAGAAGAAAACCAATCATATAAAAAGGTCTAGTATATCTCATGATCAACCACATACTTTCAATGATTTGGGAATTTAATAAAACTAGAATTCAATTCTTTAATTTTTCTTATTAAGATAAGTTATGCTTGAATAGATTAATAATTATCTTCAATTAATCATTCTTGTTTATCTTAATCCTTTTCTGAATTTCCTTGATATTATCATCCACAGCCTTGTATATAAATTTTACCTTAGAGAAAACCCAGTGAATACCCGACCAAAACTACCCTGCAAGTATTTATACTTGTATACACATTATTCTTCATGACATCGCATGCCTACAAAATTATAATTGTAATAAAACTCATACGTGATGTGAAAATCATTCAATATTATGTATATGTTAATTAAAATATTAAATATATATATATATATTAAACACCTATCACATGATCTGTACCATAAATATTCCCAATACAAAGTTACATGTTTCAAGGGTTACATTATAATATAATAAAATTTTAAATATGTGAAATTTTGAAACAATACACTAAAAGTTGATCCGACTACACAACATGTACCCTCCCCACTGTTAATCAAATGTACACACCTGGGGAAACATTGTGTGAGTTGTACTTCAGAAATCTTCAGAATACATGGTGTGCCCAGTGGGCCACACGTGGCGTAGAATCTGTGTTACATGGTCTGTAGCCAGGAAACTATGCATGGGACATACGACTTAACCCAAACGTAAAGGGACTACACATCGTGTCCAGTGGGCCACACAACATCTAGTTTGGCTGACCATGTGCCAGTCAGTCCTGGTATACATGTGATGTAAGAATTAACTCCACCACATTTCATTAATGCACACACCTTGAGTAATTGCTGAATTACTCCAGCGCGTTGAATAATACTCCCCAGTGGGTAATCTGTATTGCCCGACATGTGTGATATATTACATGATGTGTAGTTCTAAATACACTCCATGTACTATCGTGTTACATGGACATAATTTTCATCTCCTCCTGATGAGATCCTTGGTGTAATTTTAATCTGAAAATTATTCATTTTTATTAGATATGTGACAAACAAAAGAGGAAGAAGAGTTCTAAAAATTCAGATTAAAAGAACAATTAAGCACAATTTTACGAACTAAATTATTAAATAGTAAATCATTAATGAATAATTTATATAAATATAAAAAAAATCATGACCAATCTAATACAACATGTAGGTTTTGGGCATAGTGAAAGTGAAATATTGGCATGTACCTAAAATTGGAAATTAATCTGATCAATGATCAATCTAGGTTCAACAAGATGATAAATGCCAGTATAGATGGATTTGAAACAAAGATAAAAGAAAAAGGAGAGAACCCAGAACCAATAAGACAGGATCTATATATTTTGTAAATAATTAATTTAACTTAATTAATGAATTACTTACCAGATGATTCTTTCTTCATTGATGTGTTCAACTATGGGTATGAGGTGAGACTTCGTTTCAATGTAGAATCCAAGGAAAGGATTCCCCTAGCAGTGATCCACACATTCTCAACATAGCTTTGTACTTTATTGAATAAGTATTTGGGTGATAGCATGGAATATCATTTTACTTACGATGTCCACCTTTTTTTCTCTGTGAGAATTGCTTCCAATGCCTTATCCTAGATTCGGTGGAGGATGATATCTCTTTTTCGTGAGAGTGTTCTAGGAGTTGAAAGATTTATCCAGTATCAATTGATTTACCCAATGATGATGTGAACACAACCATTGGTTAGCCGGTGAAAGAACCACTTGGCTAATTAGAGAATAATAACATTATAGGGAATTTAATTCACCCGGTAATGATAAATAAATAGCACAAGTGTCATTAAATATTTTATTATTTCATATAAAACCCCATGTTAATTAATAATAGAAATTATATTATTTCCATGAAATTTTCTTATCTTTAAAATTATATTTAAATATTATTTAACCAAATAATATTTCATATTACTTCTCACTGGACCAATAATGTGGTCCACCAATCTGTTTTAATATTTATTGGGCCTTGAATAATGACTATTTATTTATTTAAGAAATATAACATCATTATTATCCAATAAAATAAATATTCTATCCACAATATATTCTCTCTAATAACTAGTGGAAAAATTAATGTGATCGGGAATAAATAAATAATTATTAAACCAAAACATGGAATTATATTTATTAAACATATTACAAAATAAATAATTTAAGTGAGATATTGTCTACACATAGTGTGTGAGCCTCTAGGTTTCTTTCTCATTGGAATTAGGCGGGCTTTCCTAAAGTCCAAGATTACTATAAAACAACATGTCAAGGAACCCAAGAGAATGAAGTGGACGTCAGAATGACATGCCACCTCATACGAATGCTTTCCATGTAATGTAACCCATTTATCCTGATATCTCTAATCCAGCGGGTTTCGTGCAAGTGTCATCCAAGTATGTGATCAATTTCTCATTATTTTACTTCCTAGAATGGTAGATTCCTAGAGAAAACCATGGCCATAAATGTATTTAGGCTATATAATTTCCATCAAAGGGATTTAGATATCAACTTTCGTAGAAGTGATAAATCTTTTCTTGCATTATTCATTGCTGAATGTTTACTCATGACACACCCAACATATGTGACCTCTCCCTGAATATCGGTCATCATGATTTTCTTCAATACATATAATTGTGCATGTCATAATACACATTAATAATAATCTTAAAGTCTAACGACAAATAAACATGTCCATAGACATGAACATTCAATGACACATGTGAATGTGGAATTCCAACAATAGAGTCTTGTTCCCATAATATCATCCTCAATATTACTAATGGCTCACACAATGAGAAGGTGCCTCAACGTTTCATGAGTACCACCCATGATAGCCTATATAATTTATGTCCCTTCATGTGATTTCATCCAGGTATTGAACATATATTCAACAACATTGTTATAGCATTTCTGGGTTCCCATCATATCAGGGATCTGTTGTGACAATTTTGTGTAAAAACTATTCTTATGACACTATCACATAAAATTTCACACATAAGAACAATAATTATATGGTAAAGAGTTTATTAATATTCGTCAAATGAATATATGTTTTCCATAAAGTAAAAAAGTAGTTGGTTTCTTGGTAACCAACTACAACATACATAACATCCCTTAGGCAATGGCGATGACTCATCTTTGGCCTGACTTCAAATGGACTTATTTACATACCGTCATTCATAATGAGTGTGGGATCCAAAAAGACTATAACAATCATACCTTATTAGGTGAATGACCATGTTTTTCACCTATATCAACTTCAAATTTATATCTTTCATTTTGAAATTTTTTTAATATTCCTTGAGAATTTCTTTCAACTGTTTTATATAAATGTGTTTATTTAATCCATTTTTATGAAAAATGCCTTCTATGTAAATCACCCCTTGTGTTAAAGAAAAATCCATATTTTTAAATTTACATCCATAATTCGAAATGTGAATCATGAATTTCAAATTTATTTCCTTCATTTAAAACATAATTAATGATTTTTTTAATATTTTCTTGAAATTCCATACATGTTTCTTTTAACTGAAAACAGATTCCTCATTAATTCAATATTGGTATAATGTTATGAAATATTTGGGTGAAATGTTACTAGGATATTTTTACACCATAATTATTTCTTCAGTTGTTTATAGATACTCAAGGTCTATGATTGGGAAAGGGTATATGATCTCGTGGAGGTGGATCTAGCTATTAAACCTTAGAATTTGTGAGTTGTTTCTAGGTTGGCACATGGATTGTTTTCACTATTATGGTACTTAGATTGTTGTAATTTATTATTTAATTCCTATTTTACTTATGATACAATACTCCCAATTCAGTTACAATGAATATTAATATTATCTTGTTTATTTTACCTCTATAATTTTTCTGGAAAAACTATTCCATCTTCATTTAAGATGATCTTAGATTCTAGTCGATGACCCATGGTGATCGGAAAATCCCTTTAAGGAATGTCAAAATTTGGTTGAGTGACTAGTTACCAATGTACCTAGGCTAGTTTGTAACATAAAATTTCAAATATTAGTTTACACATCTCATAGAATAACATATGTCTATATCCTGCCATGTGTCCTAAAGAAGGAAAATTGTGATAAAACTACTTTACCGATTTGGTAACTTTTGAAACATAAAACCCCTACAAGAGATATAATAAAATGGATATATAAATACAACTACATGTAATTGTTATCATGTAATACATCACTGATAATTATATATAGATTACAAAATATATGAGTGGTTAATAATTCTTATGTCTCCCCGAAATAATAGTGAGATGAGAAAATCCTTACCTTATGTCTTGAATCTGGTTGTACTCATTAGAAACTCAAGTATAACAAGGAAAATATTATTATAAATATATTACAGAACCATATTTTTATTTATATAAATACATATATGAATGACATAAGACATTATAATACACATTCATTAATAACTCCTTGCAAAAGTTATCTTTGGGTGACAACTATCTTGTTTTTGGTACATGTTTTGACTTGTTATTCTGGGTCCTCTTAAAGATATAATTATATAAATTTTTAAAGAATGTAAAATATGATATAAATATAATATATATTGTTTTTATATATTTATTTATAAAAACCTAAAATATATTTAAATATTCAATGATATATACAGTTCATGGAGATGTGTAGGTCGTACATACACATGAACGTTGTTTCTACATTCATGTCATGATAAAAGAAATAAAGTAAATGACATATATGTGTCTATATATATATATTATATTTTAATTATAATTATTATATCATATATATCATATATATTTACTGAACCAATACTTAATAAATTCCATGTAAAGTGTGGATGAGTCACATCTTTTTGAGGAGGCGGTAGTCTGCACGTCCATAAATGAAGTTATCGTATTTACTCAAAATGGAACACATGAAGTTATGTTTTATTTAATAATTAACTATGATTAAATAAAATATATTTTTAATATATATCATAAAAATATTTTTTACAACAAAACTACTAACTGTGAGAGGTGGTAATGGAAAAAATGAACAACCTCATTTCGTGAGGCGGTAGTTCACCGTAGGCAAGAATGGTAAGTTAATTACCCATTCTAAGAATGTTTGTGTAAGTGTTGGTCAACCCCTTATATTAGTAAATTCAAATTATATTTAGTATACTAAATTTATTAAATAGTCATTGAATAATAACTTTTAATGGGGGTGGATAATGAAAATAAAACAATGGATTTTGAGTAATATACTTTCATTTATGAGTATTTAGTATACTATTTACTTTTGTGTGGTGTATGTACTACCCATTATTTTATTCATTGAGTAATATAATTTCATTTATTTTTATTTACATCCTCATTGTTTGATCCTTCTTTCATGTGGCGTAGGTTTTGTAAGTAACCAAATCGGTAAGGGAACCTTTCACCCTCTTCTTTCTAAATGACTTCTTTCTGTTATGTCTTTTAATTTACATCTTATTATTTTGGGATAGGTTATTCTATATTCTTATTGATGTTAATTGTATTTCCAAGTGATGAGATATCCTTTTTATCTCATCAAATCATTTTATGAATTTTAAAGTGACGTCGTTAGGCTTTCAAATTTTTGCAAGTGAACTTCTTAACCCAATTTCAATTCGTTGTGTTAAACTTGTACTTATTTAATATGTCATCCTATGAATATGTGTGAATGTAATATGATTGTTTTACACTTAATATCCACTTGTATCGGGTGTATTTATATTTTTCACACCTAATTTTGTAATCGATTTATCCTTAATTTAAGGATATCGTCTTTATAATGGATTTCATCTCATTTTACATTTCCATTGAGATTTCACTTTTGTTATGCACCAATTAACTCTTATATGGTGTATATAATATCCCTTGTCATATTATATCATTAATATCTTTATTCTCATGATATTATAAAGTTCTGATTAAATACTTTTCCTCAATTATTTTTATTCAAGAGTCTTTCATTTTGTTAAAAACTCTTTAACTAAAATTTCATTTGAAATGTCTTAAAGATTTATTATTCTAAGTCTTTATCATTAATGTCCATGTTTTCAAAATGGTTTTCAGTATTTATTTATATGTAAATTAATGTTTTAAATTTATAATTCCATTAAATTATTCAAAGTGGTGTGGGACACTTTGATTCAAAAGTATATTTTTAAATGGTTTATGAAAATGGATTGATTATTTCAATATCTTGAAATTACTTCGTTGTGATTTCAAATGAAATATTATTAGTGAAATGTTTATATTTGAAATATTTTATGTGTTATGATGGTACTTAGTAATTTTATGGGTGGTTACATGATGAACCATATGACGGGTGGTGTCGTGATAAACCATAACGGGTGGTTATGTCATAACCTCCAATGCATTGGGTATAGTAGTCTGTCGTATGGATATTCCATTTAGTGATATGTGTGGAAGTTTGACCATATGGTTCTTCCATTTTAGTATTTTTATGTCCCAAGTTACCTTTATATGTTATGTGTTCTTTATAAGGGTTTTATGGAAATCTTTTGGTTACAAAATGGTATGTATTGATCTTTTATTTAATGAAGAGTATTTACTACATTGTAAAGGTGAAAAGTATTACTTATGATAAATTATTCATGGTTTACTTCCTGTTTTGAAAAAACTAATAGTTTTCTTTCTTTGTGTATCCTTTTCTAAGATTTTTATGCCCATCCCATGTTTCTGAAATGTTTTTCATAGGACATAAAGTGGAATAGGGTCAAGGATGGGATCTAGGAAAATTCATACTATCTTAAACATGGAACTAGACATGTCTTATTTTCTTCAAGAGTTTTTATTTTATGAAAAAATGGAAACATAGTAGAAGTGTTTACTTTGTAATTTTTGAGATGTAATGTAATAGTAATGACCTAACTCTCTAAATCTCTAAACCAGAAAATATCATCAATGTGAATTATTCATTTTATTCAAGATTATGCAATGTTTATGGTCTGGTCCTTTTATTTTTGTCCAATGGTATCCATCTAGGATGAAGTTAGGTATGTTCGGGGAGATTTATGAATTTTTTCTCTGAGGAAAACTGATTGATATATGTGAATATGTTGTAGTGGTGGGTGTATTTTTATAGTGGACGTGTGGAATTATTGTAATTTTTTTAAAAGAGAATTCCGCCAATGTTTTTACATTATTAAATGGATCCAATGATGGTACAAAAACTTTAAAATGAAGAATATGATTGAAATATTTCTATAAAATGGATTTTGGAAAAGCTTATAGATCATTTTGGGCCTTATATTTAGGTATTCATCCTTTATTGAGATAATTTTTTCCTTAATCACTGTCATTATATTTAATCGGTTTCACTAATATTTTATGATCAAAAACTACATTTCCATTTTTTGAATTTATATATTATTTTGATTCGAAATATGCAATCATGTTTTCTAAATTATAATTACTCAAGTGGAAGAAATGAATTTAAAATTAATCCTGAAGTTGTTTCATGACAACTTTTTGTAAGCGAAAAAAATATTAAAAGTTTGAAATTTTTGTATGTCTAATTTCAATGTTAAAGTAGTTAAAATGAACGATATTGAATTAATTTATTTAAACAATACTAAATTAAAATTTAAAAATAAATTAATATATTATTTAATTTCATTAAAAAATTTGATGAAAAAGTTGATTTAATTTAAAATTTACTATTGTCTTTATTCATCCAAAAATGATTTTATTCATAAAAATCGCAAAAAAATAACCTTAGGATAATTTTGACTTCATGAATTAAAACTAAAAGATTGTTTTACTAAATTAAACTGATACAATTTCCTAAAATTAATTTTATTATTGTCCATATAAGGACATAAAAAGTAGTTCATTAAAGAAAATAGTATTTCCATACATTTAAGATCCTTACTAAATATAGTATGTGTAATTATAAATATATATTTTTTATATAAAACTAATATATCTAATATTTAAAAATAATTTAATACTATTAGTATTAACATTTTTAAAGTAATGTTTATAACTATCTAATTATAGTCATAAAACTATTTTTCATAGGAACTCATTGTTACATGTAACGCATGACCAGTTGGTGTTACCTATATTGCATGCTTAACTCATTTTAGTGTATAACAGAAGATTGACTTTTTATAGCATGAAATTATAGACATCACTGGAAATTCATTTGTTCAAATTTTTTTTATAAAAAAACAACGCGTTATTGTTACATGATTGGTGTTTCCATCTATTTCGAGCCAATATCCACATCATCATGGGCAATATAGTATCTATATATGTGAGATACACATGCATGGATGTGGGAAAGATGCACCTTTCAGAGTCAATGGTTACATTATGCATTAAATAAATATTTAAATTTATGTGTGATGGAGTGACAATTATATTTTAAATAAATCATTAATATCCTTTTTTACTTCTTCTTTAAACAAGTAAAAATCTGACAAAAAAATCCATTGTAACTCAAAAGAATAAAATTGAAATAATATACTAAAGAAATATTTTTTTCAAAAAAAAGTATTTTTAATTGTTGTGGAAATGTTAAATTTGAAAAATTAGAGAAATTTTTTTGATGGTTTCATAGTTTTTGGCTGGACCTAATTCAATGAGAGTCTCACAATTTTAGAACCCAATTTTTAAAATTATAATAATCATAACCTATTATTTTCTTTTAAAACCCATTTAAATAATGAAATATAATTTCTTAAGATAATATATTTGAATAATTATGGAATAATTTTTTTTGAACATAAAAATTGCAATATGACACAAATCGAAAATATAAAATAATTTTAAAAATAAATTCATCAATTGTTACATATCACCCTTAAAATATTACTGATTATAGAAATTTGTTAATATAACAATAAATTAGCAATAACAATAGAATATGGAGTTGAATTATTGGATCATGAAATTATTATGATTTTATTGAATTTATTCATTTAGTGGCCAGAGAATTTTAAATGATGTTTCAAAAAATATCAATGTCAAGGAACCAATGAGATTAGTTAATAATATTAAAATTGAAGAAAAAAAATTACAATTTTATTTTCATAATAAAATTGTTAAACATATCATTCAAAACCTCTCAAAATCCTTATTTTTATGACATACTAAAAAATAAAATTTTAATTTACCAACACTTCAATATATTTAATCATGCATGTAATTTTAAAGGTGTAAAAAGAAATAATGATCATGATAATTTCAAATTGATTTGTTTATGTTGTTTTATTTATTAATTAAATCTAAAAAATACTAATAAATCATCATTTTTTATGAGAGATTTATTTAATCCCAATTCTGATCTCATTCTCATTTATGTTTTTTTGTAATGAAAAATTTTAAATGATGAATTTTTTACCTCAACATATATGTATATTGACATTTTACATTATGAAATATTAACAATAGTAAAATGGAACTTTAGCGATGTTTTTCAAAATAACCTCCAAATGTACAATTTAGTTTTTTATCAATTTTATTTTCAAAACCACTTTTAATGGATGAAAATTTTTATAAAAATATCCATCACATAGATGCAATTTAATCCACTAAAAATGATAAAATTGTTTTCTATTGGATTTTAGTTGTGGTTTCATAAAACATCACTACTAAATTTATTAAAATTGAATAAAATTTTATAAATAAAAAATTTACTAATTTAATTATAAAATTATTAATATGTATATATATATATATCAATAAATTTGTTGTAAATAATTAATGAAAATTATACCTCGATAATATATAATAATTAATATTGTTAAATTTTTAAAAAAATTATATTTGTTACTAATTCATAATAAATATACATATATTTACTAATATAATTGAAAAATAATCATCCACAACTAATTCTCTAAAAAAAGATAAAAATTAGAATTCATTATTAACTAACCATAAATTTTGATACGAGAGTCTAGTTATACTTCATGACATTTCAAATAAATTCTTATGAAAGGAAACAAAATGAAATTATATAATAATTTGATAATAATTTATAATTAATAACTCATTATTTCCCCCATAGAAGTTCAAAAATGAACTTAAATTTCAATAAAACATAATATTTTGTCTATGGGTCTCTTTAGCATCCATGAGATCCTAAATCAATGATTCAGATGAGATATACATCAAAACATTTAGGGGAACCCCTGTAAATATATTTTTTTAGCTAAAAAAACTCTGAAAGCCTCCAAAATAGATTTTTTTAGTTGGGATACCTGAAATTTTTATGTTTCAATAGAATTTAAACATCATTTTAGGGATCCTTATTATTCCTGTTGGGTTTTATATTATTTTATTCAATGGTTATACATTCCTATGAATATGATGGTGTTTCAATTGGAGTGGACTTCCCAGTTTTAGTGATTTATTATTTCTTTAATATATATTTTGGTGTGCATCTTGTATACCTAATGTATATTTATTTAAAATATTTATATATATGTCTATAATTATATATAATTATATATTTCTATATATGTGTTTCATATTTATGAATATTTTTCTATATTTATATATAATTATAAATACTAATATGTATTTATGTTTATTTATATATATATATTTTTATATGTTACATGTATATATATATACTTAATTGTATTTATATTTAGATATATTTATATGAATTTATGTAAAGTTATATGATGTTTTATTTACATGTGTTTACACACACAGAGACACACACTTATATATTTGTTTCATTATTTATATTTAACTACAATTGTGTTTAATTATACATGTGTGTTTTTTTACACATATTTTAATAATTTATGTTAGTATTTATAAATATTTATGTAAATTTAGTTATATGTATTGAAATTTAGATATGTTATTATGAATTTATGTGTATTGATATATAATATGATTTCATATACATTTTTATTTATTTATCTATTTATGTGTTTCCATTTATATACATTTATATATATTTATATATTTTTATAGATATTTATTTATATAAAATTATTTTAAAAAATTATTGTAATTTTAATTACTTAATATATATTTATTATTATTTAATTATTTTTTAATAATTTTCGTTTATAATTTCTTATTTTTAATTGATTGTGGATTATTTATGGAATACTTATATTCCCTAAATCAATATATATTCATATATACACAAACACACACACACACATATATATATATATATTATGGCCCGTATGAAATTTGTGATTTGCATGCATCCATTATATTATATATATAAATTGGAGACCTAGTCTTTTCAACCCTAATGATATCATTTAATGAAACTAATTTATGAGATAAAATTTATGGGTATTTTACATGCATTGGATGTATGAGTTGGCGTAATTTATATTTATTCATGTAATATGAATGCATGAATAAATATAGAATCTTGAGAAATGTTCTCGGTTCTTTTTATACACTACTAACACGTGATATAAATTTGGGAGTTATTAACCCATTCCTAGCCAAACTTTTCAATGACCAAAGATCTCTTTCTTCATCATCTGTTTCACCCTTCAATGCTAGGACATCATGGAAGAAAAGAGAATCTATTATGTGCAACATGTGATTTAGTGTTGCATGAGGATACACCACATAGGTGGGATTATTTTTATTTACACTTTAGTAAACATTATCAAACATATATGATGATGAAGAGTATTGAGTGTCTTATTCAATATCAAGAACACCAATTATAGGTTCCTTATATCTATTTTTTCCACTTGTTTAATAATATCATTCATAAAAAATCCTAGAATTTGTTTTTTACTTTCTTCCACTGAATCTGATAAGTGTTAATAGATTTATAAAGAACATTAAAGTGTTATTAGTGGGAGGATATGATATTTATCAATTAAATAATGCATGGTTAATGAAGAAATGTGAAAATATAGTAATATATTTTATGTTTTACAAAAATATAGAAATCATTTATACCATAACATAACAAGGCCACATAGAGTTAACCAAGGCCTTACCCTTACATAACAGACCTGTAAGGGTAACCCTGACATTACCATGATAAACTAATAGATTCCTAAGACTTACCATTACATGTATGGTTCACATAGTGGTGTCGTGTATATAAACCCTTGCATAAATGGTCTACATAGTGGTATTACATAAGGGTATGTTCTTGATTACTCTAAATAATAAAGGTAGAGAGGGATTACATTAGGGTAACAAGTATCTTTGTAAATGAATCTATTTTTTTCTAAATTCATGTAATGAAATTTTTTTCATTCCCTTAAAGAAAATTGGGCTACCTAAGAGTTATACCCTTACACAAGACAGATAGGTGAAGGTTGTTCCATTATACAACAATTCCATATAGTTGTGAAAAGGTATATAATGACCTAGACCTATGTAAAGAATCTATATAAAAATTGTATCCTTATAAAAAATTATCTATGAAAAGGTGATATATGTATTACATTTAAGGGTCTTAACATAGTGAAAAAATGAGCTATGTAAAGGTGACAAATGTATTAAATTTTGACAACATGATAAATTTATGAATCATAATGGTAATAATTAACATACATTTAACCACGAGTTCAAATACTAGAATACAGTTCTTAAGAGTGTATATGAAAGGGTAGAATAGGATTACCTTATGTGGTAATGGGTTCTTAAAAAATGGTAAATATATTTATTTGAAGAAAATTAAAAAAACATATAAAATGATTCAAATTGTATATAAAAGGTATATAAGTCATTTTAAAAGTCATTTTGAGGTATTTTAATGTTTAAAATTAGTATTATATTTTTTGGAAATATTTAAATATATTTTTAGGAAATATATATTTTATTATTAAGTATTAAAAGTTATATTTTAAATAACTTTTAAAAAATTATTTATAATTTTTTATATTATAGAAATAAGAGTTATTATATGGAAATAAGAAGAGATTAATTTTGAAATAAGGCCGGAATATAGAACATTTATATTTAAATTATGATTTGTTTTAATTAGATTTATTCAATTATTTAAAATAAAATGTTATTTTTTTATATTATTTAAGGCACATAATAAGTTTTTGGAGTAATTGATTTGATCATGGTTTCAGTGATGATTAAGAATATTAAATTTAGATTTTGTAAAAGGTGTACATAATAGAAATTAGAATATGAATTTTTTATAATTATAAAATTTCATATATTTAAAATTGAAATTAATTAAAATTATAATATGAAAGAGTTATTATTTTAATGAATATAAAATTATTATATTAAAAATTATGGAATTTCAAAAATGATAAAGATAATTTTTTTATATAGTTTATAAATAGGTTTTATTTGAAAATTTCTCACAAGTGTTTATAGGACAATTAAAATTTTGAATTATTCATTTATTTAAAGTATTATTCCGTTTTATATTCGTATATAATAAATTTTTTAAGAAATGTAAATATTGTGTATTATTTTCTCTTATACGGTAAAATTTTTCTAAATTGAGAATTACATTACACGGTAAGTATTAAAATGAATTTTTTTTTTCATCTTCATTGACCCGCGTAGTGTAATGTGTGACACATTAATATGGATTGAACATATTGATTTCATGAGGGGAATAGGGTTCCAAAATAAATAAATAAAATAATGCCCACATAATTGGTAATACCATTAGATAAGATGTTCAGATAAATTCCTAGTAAAATATTAACTATGAGATTCCATTCAAAGAGGTAATTGTCAAGACATCATTCATTAAAACCATGTAGTTTCTACCAAAGAAGGGTGAAGAAAATTGTCATATATAATTCAATAATGTAATGGGTGAAACTAAGTCATCCTTGAGTAGTTTCTCCCTTCATATGGTGACCCTGGGTTGTCTTGTGTTAATCTATTTCTATGTTCTATTTGGGTTTTAATTAGTTGGGAAACCCTTAAGAAGGATAATAAATGAAAGAAGTTGTATTTATTAATATGATATATTGAAATGGGTTTTACTATTTTTGGTCAAAGAATCATATAAGATATGATTGGTATGGTTCCCTTCTTAAATATTTATGTGGAATGAGAACATCCCAAGTGAACTCATTACATTCGGAATTATGGATCATATCCCACTAATATATAACATGGATTTCATAAAGGGGTACCCTTTTAGTGGGATCCCATTTAACAATTGTTCTTCTTAAGTGGTCAATAATACATTACTAAGTGGTTAGTAATACATTTTAATCATAAAATAAATGAATATGTTGTTTATAAATATCATTCTAATCATCAATATAAACTTTTTTATCAATCCTTGATAAACAACAAATTAATGTGAGATAAGCCAATGAATAATAACTTAAGAAAATTTATTCTATAAGGTGGGTAACTTATGGAATGTTATTAAGTAAAACTCTATGTTTTATAACATTTCCTTCCCCAATAAAAAAGTGTTATAGTTTTTCAATAAGTGAATCTACGGTCATATAGAAAAATAGATAGATTCAGTTAATGTTTCAAAGTCATTATATGCTTATTATCCAAAGGAATCATAGTCAACACTCATGCACTCAATATGATCTTATAGATCAATGATTTTAGGCTCATATACTCAATATAATTGGGTATATATAGTAATATTCAATATTATTTAACATTATTAATCAACTGATAAGAATAAAAGTTTCCTTGAAGATTAACTGTTTATAGAAAAAAATTAGATTATTTTGACTGATATATGATAAAAAGTAAGTTATTTTCTAAGTATTGTAATATACTGAAGGTCTAAATGTAAGAAAGAATTGTAGATTTATGTTTTATTTCACCTAATAGAGTAAATAGATGAAAAATTGATAACTTTTATGAATTTATCCAAGATAATATTTATATAATGTACGTATTATCTCATAATTATCATGGCAAGAGCATGGAAAAAGTAGTTGTTTAAAAGAAATTAGATTGGTGTTTTAATTAATATATTTTTTTATTTTTTTATTTATATAACTTGATTGAATAGTAGAATAAAATTTACTTTATTGGTTGTGGAATTTATCCTATTTACATTGAAGGAAATATTCTAAAAATATGATTGAATTAAATGAAATATTATCCAATAATCCGAAGGTTTTAAGAATATATAAACAATTAATATGAGGTCTAGGTTTTGGTGTAGTGTCAATAGTAAAATTGGAAAAAATTAAAACTTGATGAAAAAGAATAATAAAAATGTTCAATAATGTTTCCTTATGAATCTAATCAAGGAAGCTAAAAACCAGGGTTATTATGAAGGATTAATTATAATTTTATATTATTGTATTATCCAAAATATTCTAGGAGGAGTTTAAGAAACTCCATAGAATTTCCATGTCATGTATGGGTGATATAGAAATTAATCATTTGATTTTGAAAGGTATGTGATATAAAATGTATATTTTACAAACTGTTGGAAACTTATTGGATTTAAAACCCGTGGGATGAACTGGTTGATCATATAGATTAAGTTGATAAAGGAAATAGTTTATACTATTGATTGTAAAACATATTTTCTAGGTTATATGAAGTGTAATGACAATTTATCTTTCAGAGTATGACTTTCAGTTTATGTATAACAGTTGTTTGTCACAGAATATTATAGGTTAAAAAAAATTTATGGTTAGTGTGAGTGGGTTTCATGTATAAAGAATCAGAATATGTGCATGGGGAACAAATAAATGAATAATATATTCATTATATTCACCTGATGTCATACTCTGTGTAATATATTGATTTCCATATATAATATGTTCTTAGAATACTAAGGGTGCGTGAATAATATTTGGGTACCCACATCCTAACTTTAGAGGGATATATCATTAGAAACATTATTATTTGATACTTTACTTATAATATTCTAAATACATTCATAGACAATATGGGGGTGGTTAGTATTATTTTTGATCATTTCATTGGTGGTATCATATCCATGATTATATATTTTCTTTCGTATGGTGAGTATAGAATCAAGAGACTTAATTGAGATAGATTTCTATAGTGTGCATCCTCAACTAGTTACTATATATATATATATAATGTTCATGTGATAAGATTATCCATAATGATTAATGTGAGGTTATGTATTAATCAATCCTTTTAGTTTACACCTAAAAATTTGAGAATAGATGATATGGCTATATGGGAATGACTTTTTCTACATCCCATGGTCACATGATGTCTTAGACAAAGGGAAAATTTTAGAATTTATATTTTCATTTGGTATATATTAGTGTACATAGTTATAAAGATACATTTGTTTAGTGGAGATCATGTTATATCCTTTAATAGCTTTAGTAGGATTGACCTTTTGTTACAGGCTCCAATTTTCTTACATGTATACATCCAGATATTCATATTTGTTTAAATTATATAAATCCCCATTGTGTCCCACATTGTGATTGACTGAATGGGGATTAAACTTTGAATCATAGGGATACTCTAAAATTATTTTTTAAATTAATTCAGAAATGATTAAGATGAGGATTCACAAGGTATCTCATATGATGTGACATAAGGAAAATTTAGTAATAAATTTTCAAAAGTGTTTTAGAATATATCCAAAATGAGTTTTTTATATGGTTTCAGAAGTTTTTATATACAATACAATATAAGATAAAATAAAATAGGGACTTATCAAATTTAGTTTAAATTGGAGATTAAAAGAGAATATTCCCAAAATACTTATATATATATATATTAATTATAGATATTATTTATGGTTTGAATAAAATTTTTTATTTTAATTCATTAGATATATTATTAAAATTTTATTCGACTCCCTACCCATTCTACAACAAATATATATTTACAAGAAACTATTTCATTGGATGAAACATATAAAAGTTATACATAAATTTGTTGTATGAGTTACCTAAATCAGTATTTATTCATGTGTTACAAACACATAAAAAATTTAGAGGCCTATGAAACTCTCTCATTGAATTGTATATATTACTTTTAGGTTATGATAGTGTTTGTGAAAATGCCTCATGCTTGGATGAAATATAAAACACCATGAGATCTCTTTCTTATTCATCCTTTTCATTATAAGTTGCGAGCACATCATTGGAGAAAAGAGAACCCATCATGTAGGATATATAAATCAGCCCATCCTTTGGTACACAATGATGGTTAAGTGATTATGTTTAAAATAATTGTGATATTTATCAAACACATGTGAAGATGAAGATAATGTAGTGTATTCTTCAGTGTAATGTATTCAAATTTAATGTTTCTCCATTTTGTACTTTTTCATGGGTCGTGTAATATTATACATAAAAGATCATTGGATTTGGTTTATACTTGCTCTGGAGGAAACCAATATGTGTTATTAGGTTTCTAAGAAACCTATCTATTTTATTATTAATTAGTTACTACTTACTTATTATAAGTTTTTAATATTTATTATCTATTACTAAATTATTATTTATTAATTTAATATTTTTATATTTATTTTTTATTTATTGTAAATTTCTTATTATTTTTTATCATTTATTTATAATTTATTTCTTATTTCTTATTTATTATTTCTTATTTCTTATTTCTTATTTTTTTCATTTATTATTTATTAGTATGTATTATTATTCATCTTTCATTTTTTATTTTTTTGTTATTTATTAACAATAAAATATATATTATATATTATATATTATATATTATTTATAATTTATTATATTTTATTTAATATTTTTTAATTATTTTTTATTAGTTATTATTAATTTTTTATTTATTGTTTATTGTTTCTTATATATTTATGATTTTTTTATATTTATCAGTTTATTATTTATTTATCACAGACTATTTATTAATTATTATTAACTAAGTATTAATTATTATATTTTTTTTATTTTTTAAATTTATTTACAATTTATTTCATATTATTTACTATTTACATAGTATTTATTTATTTCTTATTATTAGATATTTACTTATAATTTATAATTTATTTATTATTTGTTATTGTTTTATCGTAGATTTATCATTTATTATGTATTTACTCTTTATTTTTATGAAAAATAAATATTTTTTTATTCACCACATGATGATAGCAGTGGAGTAGAAAAATCTTTACAGAACAACCTAGAAGTAAGTGGTTCAAATGTCACAATAAATATATATGTTCCCGATTTTTGTATACAATGATTAATAAAAATATAATTTTATAATATAATAATATAAAAAACATAAAGTAAAATATTAAAAAATTAAATAAATAAATAGAAATTTAAATAATGAAAACATAAATAAATAAATAAAATTATCACAAAATGATTAACGGTGACTTAAAATGATGCTAAAACAACACCGTTAAATGCTCTGAAATTGTTTTATAAAGTCACACAATTTTTTTGACACTACACAACACTTTTAGAAAAAAATCTATAAATGAAATTTTTAGAATAATGGTTTGACATATTATATTCTTTAACAGATGTGTAAAAGATTTTTTAATGGTCTAGATTGAAAATTGTGTGAAAAAAATAATATTTCCCTATTTTTAATATTATTAAATGGCTTGGTATATTTGAATTCAAATGATTATGGAAATGTTTCCCAATGATTGGGCATGGAAAAAATCAGTCATTCTAAATCGAACAAACAATATTTCCAATTTTTTTCAACACAAAAAAATGTGGGTTCAAATAACAGAAATACATAATTTAAACAAACCATCCATTGTAAAGCATTTCTATTACCCATACACACCTACATGTAAGTATACATAAAAAAATAAAACATAAGTATTTTTATAAATAAATTGATAAAAATAATTCAACTCAATTAAAAATATATTTATAATGTTATAAAAAATGTTTGGGAAATTTATTTAAGAATAAAACTTTTTATTTAATGTCATATAAAATAAAGGAAATAAATATGTTAATAACCAAAATCCATTTTAAAAGTCACTTTTCTAATACGTACAATATATTTTTGTGAAAACTTATACAAAAAAATGAATTTATATTGAATTCTTGTTATTAATTCAATTTTTATGCATCTTCTTCAGAAAGAGTAGATAATTCACTCCTAAATTTTTTGCATTCTTCTTCATCACAAAATATTTTTTTCAATGTATATAGTATAATAAAATATGTCAACACTTTTTTCATTATAATTTTTCCATCTCTATTCACTTCATATATTATCGATAGATACTATTTTATTGAGGAATGAGACTTGAAATATATTCCATGAGATGATAAATTATTAAAACATATCTTTAATAATAACAATTTTTAGAAAATTTATGTTATTTTATGAGACAATACTGTAATTGATATTAATAGACTCATTTTTTTCAAGAATTAAATGATGTTGTTTTTTTCAACTCAATTATCATTCCATCACCCTCTCTCAAAGCTAGATAATTTCAATAATTTAAATTAATTTTTCATAATTTGGAGGTGGAATATCTATACAAGATTATATTTATAATTTAGACATAAAAACACCTAAACAAATATAACAGTACATTGTTATTAAAGTCTCAAAAGAAAAAAAACAATTAATTGATATATAATTGATACTTTTAAAATGTATTGAATTTAGATATATAATACCTTTAGTTAAATGACACATGACCAAGTAAGTGGGTCCCATAAAGAAAGTGAATTTTATTTCTGAACCTTTCATAATTTTAAGTGAAATTAAGCTGGACAGTTTTCTAAAAAAATGACATCTTATTAAGCAATGTTTTAGATAAAATACAACATATAACTCTTAAATTATGATATAATATTCAATGGTAGATAATTTAATGTAAATATGTTTATAATAATCATATATTCACTTTAAATCATAATTATAAAAAATATCATTCCTTTAATCCAACTTATATTTTTCATACATTTATTTGTTATTGATTATTTTTCAAGTGGATTAACATTCTATTTTTTCAATTCTATATAAATGAAATTAAAATGATATATTGTAAATTTTCATGGAATTTTTTTCAAATTAAATTTATAAATTTGAAAACCAAGTCAACCATGAGAAATATTTCTTAAAAAGAAAACAAATATTACCTAATTTTAACTTGGGAGTATACAAATAAATATTAACATCATTCATATCAAATAACTGTTTTTATATACAATCATCACATGATTACCTATCACATAACATATAATTTCACATGTGTTTTTTCATTCTTTATCACTTATCGAAACAAAATAGTTTTCATGAGATATGTTTTGATCCCTTACATCTACATTTAATTTTATATAATTATCCATGTTTATTAAGAGATTATGGTGAATTTATCATGAAGAAATAATTAATTTTTGGGTTTCGAATTTAAAAGTTAGTTATGTTCTGTTATGTAAATTTCATGATTTTTATTTAAATATAATAATGGTTCCCTCAATCACATTGTTCAACAATAAATTATAAAATTAATTATGATTTTCTATAGGTTATGAGATATTTTAGCAATATAAAACAACTTAAATTTAATATAAAAATAATGAAAACATAGGCCAAAGTAAAATTGTTGTGGTTCTAGATAAATCAAATGAAAACATGAGTAATAGTACATTGGTCCCATATGAAGTTAGATAGCCTGAGGTAGGGGTGTAAATTGAGTTGTGATAAATTAAAATATCTCTTCCTGATGTTATTCATTTCTGGTCATTTGCATCATAAATATTTTCCTCACTGAATATAGAAAGTGATAAAGCATAAAATTTAACTGGTTATCTTACATGGTTTAACAACATTAGTTTGTATATAAGGAAGATACGCATGATGATGTATCTATGAAACAAAATTCATTTTAGGTTCTCTTATTCTGTTTAAAAATTATAGTGAGATAAGTACCCCTCTAAGATTAAAACCCACAAAAGAATGATAATGGACTTATCTTTTCAAATAAAAGAACTCGTGAGACATCCAAGGAAACACCATGATCTTCAAAAACCAAAATAATTTACTAAACCATCAACTGTGTAGCAATTTTGTAAATATTCATCAAACTATTGAACTACAACAATTTTTAGTAATAATTAACGACCAAAATTTTCTCTCTGAAATTTAATTCAAAGATATCCCCCCATAAGATAAGAATCCCAAATTATAACATTATATTGACATAAATCCTCTATAGTTTAACAATAATAATCATGGAATAATTCATTTTGTCCTCCAAAGGCCACATATTTTATCAATTTTTACACATAATTTAATGTCATGTCTAGATTTATGAACATTTCATTGACTAACATATTAATGTGAAACCATAACCCTCATGAGGTAACCTAAAAATATAGTAGCATATATATGGATTCGTTTTGTTAACATCTATGATATGGAACCTAATATTCTGATGTAACTCTATTCCTATAATCCATAGCATTGAACCACACTTCTATACTGACTCACATATAACAAGGGTAATATTTTATGTGAAAATCCAAACATGAACCATTAATTTTGTAGGGTAGTATTTACACTAAAATGTATTAAAAAACATCACCAACTAAGATCACAACTTCCTATTAAGTAATCACATTACAAACATATGACCACAATGTATAACCCCACACAATGATTCAAATGGTGTAATCTATGTGTGTTAAGGCATTATTTTTTCCCTCAAAATAGTTCTCTCAAACATCCTCCAAACACCACATGAATCTTATATAAAATGATTTCATGTGATTATTATAAGATCTCAATCATAAAAACACTACTATAACAATGATATTATGAAATGGTTTTGAAAAACATTAGAAAATGCTTCTATTTAATTTTTTTGTAGTTGGTTTTGGAAAACAACAACTAAACAACTAATAAATAATAATATTTCTTGTATATTTAATTTGTGTGTTGATTCATTTAAAAAGTTCAATGATAATTTTTTTGAGTTGTGGTTTTATAAAAAATGTTTACAATGTATTAAAATGTAATAAAAAATAAAAAATGATAACAATTTATTTATACATAAATGTATATATGTGTGTTATAAATAATTAATAATTATAAATAATTAAATATAATATTATTTACTAATTTTTAAAAATTAGAAATTATTATTAATTAGATAATTCATTATTAATAATTAATCATAACAATGTCTTTGGTTTTTATTGTTAACTATTAATTTTTTTATGATTAAAATCAACTATAAATTAAAAATTTATATTTAATTATTATTAATTATAAGTTATTCATTATTCATTTTTTATAATTATTTTTATATGTGTGTATGCATGTTTATATATTTGAAATAATTATTAATAATAAATAATTACTTATTACACAAACACACACACACACAGATATATATTCTTAACAAGACATTAGAGGTTACAATAACGTAAAAGGTGCAAACACTTATAGGATAGCAATGTAAAGCCACACCCTCTAAAAAGGCTGACTAGATCCAATGATGTAACATACCAAGTAAATAATGAACATGATATTTTTCATATTTATTATTATTTGTGAATTAAATATTAATTCTACAATAAATGGGACACTATGTTCGATGGTATACCCTATACGCAACAATGGGTTTCTTTGAAATCTTACGTTGCACACTAATAATATAATATTATTATTTTAAATGGTAGTAAACACCTAGTCGTTGTAATGTCATGAATGAAAAAAAAAACTAACTAAAAAATGATCATATAAGTTTGTTTAATGTTTTTCTATTTCTCCAATAACAGTTAGAGGCTTAAAATGTGAATAAATCTAATTTTAAACATCATTTATTTTAAATGGTTGATTTACTACCTTTTAATGGAGAACGCTATTTAATCTCGGTTTGGTCACTTCAATAAGTTCCATTTGACAAAATAAAATTCTTTTATAGAATCGGGACACCAAAATTTACTTTGGGTAATTTTTTTGGTATTTTTCTAATAATATTCATTTTTTATGAATAGTGAGAAATAATGTATTTTAATTCAAAACTACCTTTTAATATAATTTATTTATTTGGTTAGATTATATTTTAAATTGTTTTTTAAGTGTAATTAGATTATATTTTTACCCATTAATCCAATGTTGGTCATTATAATTAATTTCACTTTGAAATTATACATAAACAAATGCCAATATTTGGATAATTATTGTTTCTTAAAAACACACTAATTATTTTGACAAGGGGAATTAACTTTTAAATTAATTATTCCAACTTATACATTTTTAATTTGGTAAAATATAAATCATTTTAGAATTTGGAATATCAAATATAGCTTAGGTAGAATGTTTTGTATTTTTTCTGAAAAACATCAATTTTTGATGAATAGTGAAACCATTATGTAGTAGTTAAAAATATGGCATTTTCATTTAAAATTTACCATTTCTGTGAATTGAATATAGAAAATACAAGATATATGGTTTATATTAGTATGAAATTTTGGTTCAATACGACGAAAATAATTTTTGTTGAATAGTAACTTTTGACTTATTTACCGTGATTAAAGGTTAATAGGTTAATTCAAGGTAAAAAATATATTATAATAATACAAAATTACCTTAACATTTGTACTAACCTTATTGGATGAGTCATGTACGATCATGGGCATCCTTGGATCAATTTTGGTACCCCATGGAGCCACTTAAAAATGATAATGACACATTATTTTAATTAACTTTAAGTAAAGTCAAAAATGACTTTAACAAATATCTTTTAGTAAATAAATTTTTACATGGGGTAATATAAGCCATATTATCCACTAAAAATAATTATTGTAAATATAAAAATATTTCCTACATTATGGTAATTTTTTTATTATTTTTAGAAATCAAATAAATTAAATTATTTATGACAGAATAATGATGCAGTATTTCCTCATTAATAAATGATTTAAATAAATATAATTATTAATATTAAAATAATATCCAAAACCTGTCCAATTATTATTGGATGATTTTATTTAGACCAAGAGTAATTTTATATTAAAATTTAATTAGTCTTTTACCTTTAGAAAACGAATATCACTCTATAATAAAATAATATTTTCATACTTTCCAAAAGAGCCCATCCTACCCCTTATAAAAGGACACCACTTATAACCCATTACACACATCTCTCAAGCCCCTTGTCTCATCTATCCCCTGCCAAAATAATCTCTCATGATCTCCATCTTCTTCCTAGAAGCCTCACCTTAATTATATGGGACTTCAAGAAGTCATTTTGGTTCAATCCACATGAAGTTAGACAAATTAAAGGTAATGCTATCTCTAAAATTATTTTGTCTTATTTTGTTTTATTTTACTTCTCCAACCACCTAAAAAATTTATATTACATTATTTTATAACAACACCAATATAATAAATACAATAGTATCTTCTTTATGAAAAGGATTCGAACTACAATTATACACACCTCTGTATAATGAGTGAAGAACATAATGTTGTTGTGGATGGAAAACTAACGCCTCACGAAACGATGATTGTTCGATTATCTTCTATAGCCTCTAATGGTTTCCATTAAGTTGGAACTGTATTTATATATGATATATATATTAATTTTATGGTTTCTTTATTCTTCTGTAGTTTCCATTTATATCATTATTTTATGGTTTAGAATTTTGGTAAAACAAGATAATTTAATTTGAGGAAGTGCGGACTACCGCCCCCTCAAAATGATATGACTCGTTAATTCCTAATGTGGGATTTATAAAGGATGGAATTACTGATATTATATATGATATCATAATGGAATTATAATATACTTATGTTTCATTATGTTTTAATTCCATTAAAATACAAAATAGAAATGAAAGTAGCGTTCATGCGTACGTACGACTTACCTTCTCCATGAACGGCACGTTTCATTTCTTATATACAAATGTAATATACTATTATAAATAGAACTATATAATTGATATTATATATAAATATATGATATATAAAACATTTATATCATTCTTGAGATAAAGGAATTTTGACCACATGAAAAATTGTAATTATAACAGGTTCATTTTTGACACAAGTTCCGAACATCGATAAAATATAAAGTATGAACTCAAATAAATAACTAATTGTTATAGAAAGGTAAAAAGTGATATAATAGGAATACTAAAATTGAAAAAAGGTTATTAATCATGTATAAATTAACTTAAGTTTGTCATTCAGGAAGCAAAAGGAACATACAAGACAAGTAGGACTTGAGTAAGGTGTTTCTTATCTCACTTTAAATTTCATGAGATTTCCATTGTTCGCCACTTATTTATTGCATGTGGTGTATTGTGTACTAACATTTGATATATATTATAATTATTATATTTATATTCATTCCATTCTATGATTTATTTGGTGGTTATTGACTTTTTTCGTATGACTCGATTGATGACAACATGGTAAGGAATTTTCATCTCACTTTTTATTCCCTTGAGATTCAAGCTATATTAGTCACTATTTCCTTTTGTGTGGTGTATGTACTACACATGATTGTATTCATGGTGTAATATACATTAATTTTTGGGTATTTACATCTTCATGGTATGATCGTTCTTTTATGGGGTGTATGTTTCGTATGTTACCAAATCGCTAAGGGAATTTGAAATTTCAATTTCTACTCATTCGGTTTTACGCATACTTCATTGATTATTTTACTCCAAGATTATGTGTGGAATCTCTATTTATTATTTATGTAGTAATTTAAACTCAGAGTTTTGTGGATATACATTTGATACACATAATCACTCCATTGATAATTTCTCAATTCATTGATATGAACTTAATAAGAGTAATATTAACTCAATTCCCATTCATTGAGTTAAACATCCAAGTCATTGGTGTTGTATTTACAAGAATATGTGTGAATGTCTTATGATTTATTTACACTAAATATCCAATCATATTTGTTGTATTTTTATTTTTCACACATAAGTATGTCGTTGATTTATCCATAACCTAATGATATAGTATTTATAAGGGATTTATCTCAACCTACATTCCATTGAGTCTCCTTTGTTGTTATGCGCCAATTCACATTTATTTGGAGTATATACTGTACTTCGACATAGTATATCATGAATACCTTTATTATATTGATATTATAATTTTTTTATTACCTCGATTATTTGTCTTCAAGTGTCTTTCATTTGGTTAGGAACTATAACTAAATTATCATTTTAAATGTTTTAATGATTTATTCTCCAAAATCGCTCTCATTAATGTCCATGTTTTAAAAATGGTTTTAAGGATTTATTTATATAGACATTAATGTTTTCAAAATAAAATTCATTTTAAATGTTTCAATGTGGTATTGGACACTTGGATTCAAAAATCTATTTTAAATGACTTCTTGATAAATAGCGATACTTTTAAATGTTTTCAAATAAAGGTGGTATTTCTCTCATATAGTTTGGATATTATTTTCATCTATGTCAATATCCTTCATTAATCTCGATTGAGGTTAATCTATAATTATAAAATCTTCCATATTGTATTGAATAAGTTATGTTTGACTGTGGATGTCCTATTTTTATGCCATTCATGGTTTGAGGTTAAAGTATTTACATTTTGTATCCTAGTTTTAATACGAGTGTTTAGATTATGACTCACCCATTTCATATGAGGAATGCATTGGACTTAGTAAGTGACGGGTGGAGACCTCTATAGCTCCTCGATGCATCAGTAGGTCTAATGAGACAAACTAGTGTCTTGGCACAAGGCCTTGAAAAAATCTAATTTTTAGTCTCAGCACGAGGCCTTGACTATATGGTTATGATTTCGGGCATTATGCATTCCATAGTTATGAGATTAGATATTTAAATTTCATTAGGTTATTCAACTAGTAGAATACCCATGACTATGTTTTATTATGGAATTATTTACTCAGATCGTATTCCTACCATACAATGTTTTTGTTAATTATTTGTAATGTCATGTGTTTTCAATTATTCACCATGCCGAATGTTTTTGTTATCATATGATATATTTCTTACTCTTAATGAGCATTTGAGTTCACCCCTTTCTCATGTTTAATTTTACCAGGATATGAAGAATTTAGTTATGAGTGACTTGCAGGAATAATCTTGGAAGCTTGGATTTTTCTAATGTAATAAATTAGTGTCGTTTTTCTTTTCAAGTTATAGTGTTGAAGTCATGTATGTATCTTGTTTCCAAAACTACTAAACTAATCGGTCCATTGGGACTTGATACATTGTAATCATGCCAATGTATTAAAATAATGCACCAGATCCTAGATTCTAGGGTCAGGGCATTATAGTTGGTATCAGAGGAATTTTAGTACAAAGTGGTTTGGGACACTATGTTCGATGGTATACCTGATATGCAACAATGGGTTTCATTGAAATCTTACGTTGCACACTAATAATATAATATTATTATTTTAAATGGTATTAACACCTAGTTGTTGTAATGTAGGGAATGAACAAAAATAACTAAAGAATTATTATATATGTTTGTTAAATGTTTTTACATTTATCAAATAGAAGTTAGAGGCTTAAGATGTGAATGAATCTGATTTTAAACATAATTTACTTTAAAGGGTTTATTTACCACCTTTTAATGGAGAACCCTATTTAAATCTAGTTTTTGTCTCTTTTATATGTTCCATTTGACAGAATAACATTCTTCTTTAGAATCAGTACATCCAAATTTACTTTGGGTAAATTTTTGGTATTTTTCTAATAATATTCATTTTTTATGTATAGTGAGAAATAATGAATTTTAATTCAAAACTGACTTTTAATTTAATTTATTTATATGTTTAGGTTATATTTTAAATTAGTTTTGAATTGTAATTAGACTATATTTTTACCCATTAATCCAATGTTGGTCATTATAATTAATTTCACTTTGAAATTATACATAAACAAGTGTCAATCTTTTGATAGTTATTGTTTCTTAAAAACATGCTTTTTGTTTTAACAATAGAAAGTAATTTTAAATTAATTAATCCATATTCTACATTTTGAATTTATTAAAAGATAAATTATTTCTGAATTCAGAATATCCAATATAGCTTAGGATGAATTCATTGTATTTTTTTAAAAAACATCAAGTTTTGATGAATAGTAAAACCACTAAGTAGTAGTTAAAAAGATGAATTTTTCATTTAATTTTTACCATTTCTATGATTTAAATTTCAAAATTCCAAGATACATGATTGTTATTAGTAAGTAAAATTTGGTTCAATAAGATGAAAAAAATTATTAGTGAATAGTACCTTTTTACTTTTATTTATCGCAGTTAAAGGTAAATAGGGTAATTCAAGGTAGAAGGAATCTTATAGTAATAAAAAATTATGTTAACACTTGTCCGAACCTTATTGGATGGGTCATGTCCGACCATGGGCATCTGTGGGTATATTTTGGGACCCCATGGATCCACTTAAGACTGATAATGACACTTTATTTTAACTAACTTAATGTAAAGACAAAAATGACATTAACAAATATCTTTTAGTATATCAATTTTTATATGGAGTTATATAAGTAATATTTTATACTATAAATAATAATTCAAAATCTAAAAATAGTTCTTACATGATGGTAATTTTCTTATAATTTTTAGACTTCAAATAAATAAAATTAAGTATGAACCAATAATGATGTAGTATTTACCTCATTAATAAATGAATAAAATAAATATGATTATTAATATTAAAATAATATCCATATCCAATCCAATTATTACTGGATGATTTTATTTCAACCATGATTCATTGTATCATCTACTTTAATTGGGTTCTTACCTTTAGAAACTGAATATCACTATATAATAAAATAATATTTTCACACTTTCCTAAAGAGCCCCACGTCCCCCTTATAAAAGGACACCACTTATACCCTATTCCACACACCTCTCAAGCCCCTTGGATCGTCCAACCCCTTACAAAATAATCTCTCAAGATCCCCCTCTTCCTCATAGAATCATCACTTTAGGTATAAGGCACTTCAAGAAGTCTTTTTTGTTCAATCCAAAAGAAAGTTACCCAAATTAAAGGTAATGCTTTCTCTTAAATTCTTTTATTTTATTTTGTTTTATTTTACTTATGCAACCCCCTAAACACTTTTTATTACTTTATTTTATAACAAAACTAGTATCATAAATATACTAATATTTTTTTATGATAAGGATTCAAACTACACGTACACACATCTCCATCTAATTGGTGAAAAAGATACTGTTTTTGTGGATGGCAAACTAACGTCTCACGAAATGATGATTGTTCGATTATCTCCTACTGCCTCTCATGATGGACATTAATATAAAACTTTATTTATATATGATATATATATTTTTTTATTTTTTTTATTCTTATGCATTTTACATTTATATCATTATTTTATAGTTTCCATTATGGGTAGAAGGCGATAATTTCATTTGAGGAAGTGCGGACTACTGCCCCTCAAAATGATAAGACTCGTTAATGCCTTGTACGGGATGTATAAATGATGTAATTAATTATATTATATATGATATAATACTGGAATTATAATATACCTATTTAGAATTATGTTTTAATTCCATTAAAATACAAAATATAAATGAATGTAGCGTTCATGCGTACGTACGGCTTACCGTCTCCATGAACAGTACATTTCATTTATTATCTCCAAATTTTATGTAATATTATAAATAGATATATATACAGGTTATATAATATATATATATGATATCTAAATAATTTATATCATTCAAGAGTTAATGGACTTTTGACCACATGGAAAAATAGTAATTATAACTAGTTCATTTTTTACTCAAGTTCCCAACATCTATAAAACATCCAATATGAACTCAAATAAACAACTAACTGTTATAAAAAGGTAATAAGTGATATAAAAGGAATAATAAACATGAAAAATTTTCTTAATCAAGTATAAATTAACTTATGTTTATTATTTAAGAAGAACAAGGAACATACAAGACAATTCTGACTTGAGGTAAGGGGTTTCTTATCTCACTCTTAATTTCGTGAGATTTTCAATTTTCACCACTTATTTATTGCATGTTGTGTATTGTGTACTGCCATTTGATATATATTATCATGATTATATTTATATTAATTGTATTCTGTGATTCGTTTTGTGGTTATTAACTTTTGTTCGTATTACTCGATTGATTACAACGTGGTAAGGATTTTTCATCTCAATTTTTATTCTCGTGAGATTCATGCAATATTAGCCACTATTTACTTTTGTGCGGTGTATGTACATCCTATGATTGTATTCTTGGTGAAATATTTTTTAATTTATGGGTATTTAAATCTTCATGTTATTATCCTTCTTTCATGGGGTGTATGTTTTGTATATTACCAAATCGATAAGGGAATTTCAAATTTCAATTTCAACTCATTCGGTTTTACGCATACTTCATTGATTATTTTACTGCAAGATTATGTGTGGAATAACTATTTATTATTTTTGTATTAGTTTCCACTCCACTTTGTGTGGATATAATTTTGATACACATAATTACTCCATTTAAATTTTATCATGCCATTGATATTGACTTGATAAGAGTAATCTTAACTCAATTCCCATTCATTGAGTTAAACATCCAAGTCATTGGTGTTGTATTTATAATAATATGTGTGAATGTATTATGATTGATTTATACTGAATATCCAATCATATTGAGTGTATTTATATTTTTCACACATAATTAGGTCGTTTATTTATCCTTATCCTATGGATATAGTCTATATAAGCGATTTTATCTCAACTTACATTCCATTGACTTTTCATTGTTGTTATGTGACAATTCACTTTTATTTGGTGTATATGATGTACATTGACACAATATATCATGAATCCATTTATTCTCATGATATTATAATTTTTTGATTACCTCAATTATTTGTATTCAAATGTCTCTCATTTGGTTAGGAACTCTAACTAAGATATCATTTTAAATTTTTAGATATTTATTCTTATAAATCATTCTCATTAATGTCCATGTTTTAAAAATGGTTTTAAGGATCTATTTATATGGAAATTAATGTATTCAAATTAAAATTCCTATTAAAATTTTCAAAGTGGTATGGGAAACATTTATTCAAAAATAAATTTAAACGACTTCTTGATAAATAGTTATAGTTTTAAATGTTTTCACGAAAAAGGGGGATATTTCTCTCATATAGTTTTGATAATTATTTTTATCTATGTTAATAACCTTCATTATTCTTGATTGAGGTTAATCTATTATAAAAAAATATTCCATATTGTATTGAATGGGTTTTGTTTGACTGTGTATGTGTTATTTTTATTCCATTCATGGTTTGAGGTTAAAGTATTGACATTTAGTATGGTAGTTTTAATACGAATGGTAAGATTATGCTTACCCAATTCCATATGAGGAATGAATTGCACTTTATAAGTGACGAGTGGAGCCCGCTATAGATCCTAGATGCATCGGTAGGTCTAATTAGACAAACTAGTGTCTTGGAACAAAGCCTTTACAAAATATTATTTATTTTCTTGGAACGAGGCCTTGACTACATTGTTATAATGTCTGGCATTATGAATTTCATCATTATGAGATTAGATATTAATATTTTATGTGGTTATTCGACTAGTAGAATACCCATGACTATGTTTTATTATGTCATTATTTACTTAGCTCATATTCATGCCATAAAGTGTTCATGTTAATTATTTGTAAAGACATGTGTTTTCAATTATTCATCATGCCTAATGTTTATGTTATCTTCTGCTGTATTGCTTACTCTTACTAAGAATTTGATCTCACCACTTTCTCATGTTTCATTTTCCCAGGATATGAAGAAGTTATTTATGAGTGACTTGTAGGAATAATCTTGGAAGCTTTGATGTTTCTAATGGAATAATTTAGTGTTGTTTTTCTTTTCAAGTTGTACTGTTGAACTTATGTATATATCTTGTTTCCAAGACTACTAAACTGAACGGTCCGTCGGGACTTGATTCCTTGTAATCATTCCAATGTATTAAAAAAATGCAGTGGCTTCTGGATTATGGGGTTGGTGCATTATATTCGGTATCAGAGAAAGTTTATTATAAACCTTGGAAACCAGATTTAGATAAACTATGATTATAGCACATTACCCTACGATAAACCTTGATTATTAGTATAGAAGAACTTCCTATAATTTTAGTAATGTAGGGATTTTTTGTATTTTCCTTGCAATACATCCATGTCTGGATACGAGCAGGTAGAGACGGCTCTGGCACAGATGTACTTAGGAGTGAAAACCCGGACAAGGAGTTTTGGTCTTGACTCGGGGTATCATGGTACATGACAATGGGCCTTGCTACACTCTTGGTTAAGACACTCCTTTGGGATACCATTAGGATAATTTACATTCTATTTACAAACTGATTTGAAGGATTTTAATATAGGATGAGAATAAATAACCTTGGTTAATCCTAAGATGTTTTAAATTGAAAATAAGGTGTTATGATATTCTTTAAATTATTTTATTACTATTATTACTCACGCAATGCATTCTTGTTTTAGTCAATGGATGGATTCCAAGTAATTCATAGTAAATTTGAGCATGATGTAAAATTTTTCAGTAGTGGTGGAAATGAGCAAAAAAATGGAATGTTGATAGGCGTAAAAGATATCATGTTAATTCTGAATCAGTTTTCAAAAAATATGATCAACAACGTATATATTAACCCTCTCCTTGACTAAATAAGGAGGAGAAAAGTGGTGAATAATAAGAGCTCTAGTAGTGAGGGTCATGGAGAAAAGAAAGCGCAATTACCATTTTGCAGGAAATGTGGAAGGATACAACTAGGAAGGTGTCTTAATGGAACAAAGATATGATTTGTGTGTGGGAAATAAGGGTATAAAGTAAATAATTACCAAGGAAAAATGATGAGTACTATGGATGAAAATAAAAATGTTCCTCAGAATCCATTTACAGTCTTTTTCCTTAAATGTAGGGGGCCTGGATATTACCTGAGTGAATACCATATTCTTTAGGATATTCTCTTAGTTAAGGAAGAATCTATGTTGAAATAAATGGGTGGAGAAATTTTTAAAAATATTAGTCCTCTTTGTTAATGGGATTACATTGGAAGTATTTTCTCTTGTATTTATAACACTGTAGTTTGTCATGTGAAAATGATAATTGAGGAAGAATTATCATTTTTATTTTGGATATATTTATAAATAATCATTTGGTTTTATATGATCATTATGTTTGAAGAAATTACAAGTTATTAAATTTTAGAATGAAATTGTGAGGTATGAGTTAACATTATTGATGATATTATGTTATAGTTATTTTGAGTAATCTATCCCATTTTTTGGAATATTATAAAATTATATAGTTTTTAAAAAAGGACAATACGTAGACCGTGTGACCACTCGTCGCGTCAGACAAAGCTGCAGGAATCGAACCCACAACCATAGGATTGGGATTTATTGCCTACCACTGGACTATGTGAATTCCCTGGTTAGTGTGACTAATTATTTTTAGTTAAATGATTTTATTTATAAATAATAAGTTGATTTGGGATTTTATGTCTTATTAAATGGATATCCTTATTATAAGAAAACGAGTTGGTGATTAAGTGATAAATGTTATTTTGGAAGATGTTCGCTGTATTGAGAACACTATATACCTACGTAAAATAGAATACTATGGGATTTCATTTGAGGATTAATGGTGGATTTTTTATCTATATTTTAGGTTATTTATAAAAATGATTAAACTATCATGGAGAATATGTGATTAGGTGAATTACTTTTGAGTATGTGACTTTAAAGGTAGTTGATGTCATTTGGAGATACAATTTAACGTGGAAGACTACATAACCGAATTCTTCTATGTTTTGGGTTTCAATATTGGATTGGATTACATTGAAGTGTTTTAAGGAATTTTTTTTATTGAATGGTATTTATTTTACTTTGGGTTATTCATTGTTTAATTTTAGAAATCAAGATTAGTATTTCTTTCTCTATAATATTATCCTTTTTGGGGATCATATGATATTTTACAAAAAATTTTGGTGGTGTTTAATCTTAATAGACAGGGTAAATATATTTTTTATCTTTTGTGGATCATGTGATTCTACATAATATCATTCTAGCTCTTCTAGTGTGACCATGTCATCTTGAATACTCATCGTTTTTAAAAAAAATATGAGTTGCCTATAGACATTTATTAATGAATAAAACTCTATTTAAAAGGTAAGTATTTATCTTTATGTTCTTATTCAATATCAAAATAAAATTCCTCAAATTTATGAAATGGATCTTAAAAAATAAAATTTATCCGTTTAATTTTCCTACTGGGAAACTAATGATCTTTTATCCCATCACAAGTTTGTCATTTTCTTGTTGTTAACTTTCTTATGATCATGTTTTCTATCCCTCTCCATTAGAACTTGACACTTAGTTTATCTTCCATGTCCATGTTTTCCCACATGGAATCCTAGTATGGGTTATCTTAGGTGACCTTTGTACTGTTCTTTCTTTCTTTTAATGTGATTGTTTAACTGACCCTTTTCCGATGTGGGACTTTTAATGATGTTTCCAAGCCGAGTTTTAAAATTGAGAGGACATAATTCCCGAAAAAGGTGGAAGGATGTAACATCCCAGGTAAATAAAGAACATGAAATTTTTAATATTTATTAATATTTTGAACTAAATATTAATTCTACTTTAAAGGGGGCACTATGTTCGATGGTATACCTGATACGCAACAATCAGATTCATTGAAATCTTAGGTTGCACATTAATAATATAATATTATTATTTTAAATGGTATTTAACACCAAGTATTGGTAATGGCTGTAATGAACAAAAATAACTGAAAAATAATTATAAATGTTTATTAAATGTTTTTACATTTATCCAATAAAATTTAGAGGCTTAAAATGTGAATGAATCTAATTTTAAACATTATTTACTTTAAAAGGTTTATTTACTTCCTTTTAATGGAGAACCCTCTTTAAATATAGTTTTGGTCACCTTTATATGTTCTATTTGACAAAATAAAATTCTTATTTAGAATCTGGACATCAAAATTTAATTTGGGTAAATTTTTGGTATTTTTCTATTAATATTTATTTTTTATGAATAGTGAGAAATAATGTATTTTAATTCCAAAATATCTTTAACTCTAACTTATTTATATGGTTAGATTATATTTCAAATTGGTTTATAATTTTAATTATATTATATTTTTACCCTTTAATCCAATATTGTTCATTATAATTATTTTCACTTTGAAATTACACATAAACAAATGTCAATATTTTGATAGTTATTGTTTCTTAAAAACACGCTATTTGTTTTGACAGCGGAAATTAATTTAAAATTAATTAATCCAACTCCTAAATTTTGTATTTTGTAAAATAGAAATTATTTTTTAATTCGGAATGTCAAATATAGCTTAGGCTGAATGTTTTATATTTTTCTCAAAAACATTAATTTTTAATGAATAGTGTAACCACTGAGTAGTAGTTAAAAATCTGACATTTTCATTTAAATTTTACTATTTTTGTGAATTGAATTTCGAAAATCCGAGATACATGGTTGTTATTAGTAAATAAATTTGGTTTAATAATATTAAAATAATATTTTTTCAATAGTTACTTTTGACTTTTATTTACTGCGGTTAAAGGTAAATAGGGTAATTCAAGGTAAAATGAATATTATAATAATACAAAATTACCTTAACACTTGTCCTAACCTTATTCGATGAGTCATGTCTGGCCATTGGCATCCTTGGGTCAATTTTGGGATGCCATGGAGCCACTTAATAATGATAATGACACTTTATTTTAATTAACTTAAAGTAAAGATAGAAATGACATTAACAAGTATCTTTTAGTATATCAATTTTCACATGGGTTTATATAAGTCATATTTTAGAATATAAATAATACATGGAAATATAAAACAATTTCCTACATTTTTGTATTTTTTTATAATTTTTAGACTTCAAATGATTTAAATTATTTATGACACAATAATGATGGAGTCTTTACCTCATTAATAAATAATTTAAATAAATATGATTATTAATATTAAAATAATATCCAAAACTGTCCAATTCTTATTGGATGATATTATTTATTCCATGAGTCATCATATATTCTACTTCAATTAGTTTTGGATTTTTAGAAACCAAATATCACAATATAATAAAATAATATTTTCACACTTTCCAAAAGAGCCCCTCCTCCCCCTTATAAAAGGACACCACTTCTAACCCATTCCACACACCTCTCAAGCCCATTGGATCCTCTAACCCCTACCAAAATAATATCTCAATATCCCCCTATTTCTCCTAGAAGCCTCACCTTAGGCATAAGGAACTTCAAGAAGTCATTTTGGTTCGAACCAAAGAAAGTTACCCAAATTAAAGGTAATTATTTCTCTTAAATTTTTTGTTTTATTTTGTTTTATTTTACTTCTCCAACCCCCTAAAGATTTTTATTACTTTATTTTATAAAAACACCAGTATACTAAATATACTAGGATGTTTTTATTAAATGTATTCAAACTACACATACACACACCTCCATCTAATGGATGAAGACCATACTGTTTCTGTGGATGGAAAACTAACGCCTCATGAAACAATGATTGTTCGATTATCTCCTATCACCTATCATGGAGGCCATTAATATGGATCTGTATTTGTATTTGATATATATATATATATTATGTTTATTTTTTTTATGCTTCTGTATATTTAATTTATATCTTTATTTTATGATTTCTATTATGGGTAAAATGAGATAATTTCATTTGAGGATGCGCGGACTACCGCCCCCTCAAAATGATATGACTCATTAATGCCTAATGTGGGATGTATAAATGATGTAATTAATGATATTATATATTATATAATACTGCAATTATAATATACCTATGTATCATTATTTTTAATTCCATTAAAATACAAAATAGAAATGAAAGTGGTGTTCATGCGTACGTACGGCTTACTGTCTCTATGAATGGTACATTTAATTTTTTATCTCAAAATGTTATGTAATGTTATAATTAGATATATATATATATATATATACTGGATATATAATATATATATATATATATTATATCTAAATCATGTATATCATTCTGGAGATAATGGACTTTTGACCACTTGGAAATATAGTAATAATAGCAAGTTCATTTTTTACTCATGTTCCGAACATCGATAAAATATCCAATGTGAAATCAAATAAATAACTAATTGTTATTGCAAGGTAATAAGTGATATAAAAGGAGTAATAAACATGAATAATGTTCTTAATCATGTATAAATTAACTTATGAATATTATTCAGGAATAACAAGGAACAAAGAAGACACGTCGGATATGAGGTAAGGGGTTTCTTATCTCACTCTTTATTTTGTGAGATTTCCAATGATTTCCAATTATTTATTGCATTTGGTGTATTTTGTATTTACATTTGAAATATATTATCATGATTATCTTTATATTCATGGTATTCTGTGATTCATTTGTTGGTTATTAACTTTTGTTCATACGACTCGATTGATTACAACGCGTTAAGGATTTTTCATCTCACTTTTTATTTCAGTGAGATTCATACTATATTAGCCACTATTTCCTTTTAGTGGTGTATATACATTCCATTATTGTATTCTTGTTGTAATATACCTTAATTTATTGGTATTTACATCTTCATGGTATGATCCTTCTTTCATGGGGTGTATGTTTCGTATGTTACCAAATCGATAAGGGAATTTCAAATTTCAATTTTCACTCATTCAGTTTTATGAATACTTCATTGATTATTTTACTCCAAGATTATGTGTGGAATCACTCATTATTATTTATATAGTAATATCCACTCCCCTTTGTGTGGATATACATTTGATTCACATAATCACTCCATTTATAATTTCTCAAGTCATTGATATGAACTTGATAAGAGTAATCTTAACTGAATTCCCATTCATTGTGTTAAATATCCAAGTCATTGGTGTTGTATTTAAAAGAATATGTGTGAATGTCATCAGATTTATTAACACTTAATATCCAATACTATTGAGTTTATTTATATTTTTCACACATAATTATGCTGTTGATTTATCCTTAACCTAAAGATATAGTCTTTATAATGGATTTCATCTCAACTTACATTCCATTGAGTCTTCTTTGTTTTACGTGCCAATTCACTTTTATTTTGTGTATATACTGTACATTGACATATTATATCATGAATACCTTTATTCTCATGATATTATAATTTTTTTATTACCTCTGTTTTTTTATTCAAGTGTCTCTCATTTGGTAAGGAACTCTAACTAAAACATCATTTATAATGGTTTAAGTATTTATTCTTCTAAATCATTCTCATTAATGTCCATGTTTTAAAAATGGTATTAAGGATTTATTTATATGGACAGAAATGTTTTCAAATAAAAATTCATTTTGAATGTTTCAATGTTTTATGGGACACTTTGATTAAAAAAATTATTTTAAACGACTTCTTGATAAATTGTGAGACTTTTAAATGTTTTCAAGAAAAAGGGGAATATTTCTCTCATATAGTTTTGATGATTGTTTACATCTATGTCAATATCGTTCATTATTCTTGATTGAGGTTAATATATTATAATAAAATCTTCCATATTTTATTGAATGAGTTACGTTTGACTTTGGATGTGCTACTTTTATGACATTCATGGTTTGAGGTTAAAGTATTGACATATCTTATGCTAGTTCTTATACGAATGTGTAGATTATGTTTCACCAATTTTATATGAGGAATGCATTGGACTTAGTAAGTGACAGGTGGATCCCGCTAAAGCTCCTTAATGCATCGGTAGGTTTCATGAGACAAACAAGTGTCTTGGAGCAAGGCGTTGACAAAATCTTATTTGTAGTCTTGGCATAAGGCCTTGAATATGTGGTTATGATGTCCAACATTATGCATTCCATTTTTATAAGAATAGATATTGATATTTATGTGGTTATTAAACTAGTATAATACGCATGACTATGTTTTATTATAGAATTATTTACTTATCTCATATTACTTCCATAAAGTGTTCATGTTAATTATTTGTAAAGGCATGTGTTTTCAATTATTCACCAAGCCTAATGTTTATGTTATCTTCCGCTATATTTCTTACTCTTACTGAGCATTTGAGCTCACCCCTTTCTCATGTTTCATTTCCCAATGATATGAAGTGGTTAGTTATTAGTGACTTTCAGTAATAATCATGGAAGATTCGATGTTTCTAATGGAATAAATTAGAGTTGTTTTTCATTTTAAGTTGTAGTATTGAACTTATGTATGTATCTTGTTTCCAATACTACTAAATGGATTGGTCCTTCGGGAATTGATTCCTTGTAATAATGCCAATGTATTAAAATAATTCAAGGTCTCTTGGATTTTGGGGTGGTGGCATTACAAATGATATCCCTTTAAATTAATATAACCCATATACCACAATTTTTATAACAGCCGAATATTTTATTAGTATTTCCTTTGAAATAAAATTGATGTATTTAGTGGAATTCTTTACATGAAATCCTAATTCTAAAAGAATTGTAATATAACATTCTATTATAACATAGTTTTTTTTATTTGAATGTTCAAATATTTTTAAACGCATTATGAAATATATATATATGTAATTATTTATGATGATAATTTTTTTATAAGTAGTAAATTTTATAAAATTTATTTAATGTTTGGTGTCCTATTTTCTGAAGTTGAGTATTTTTATATATGTTTTTAATTTTTATATAAACAAAGTACATTGGTCACTGTTGAAAAATTATATCAATGAAATAAATTCATAATTTATTTTATTAAAAGAATAATAATATATAATTTATTTTTTAAAAGGTTTTAAATAATATAAAAATCACTTAAATGTAAAAAATTATTATTTTTCATCAATCAAATTATTTTGTGCACAATGTGTTTTTATCATATGAAATTAAATTATGACCATTTGATTAATATTTTTAATTAAATTTTTATAATATATATTCTATAAAATATTTTTAAATTCATCTAATAGTAGTTTCTATTAATCAAGTAAGAGTAAACTCATTATTCTGCTAAAAAATTGATTTTTCAAAATACATTATTTGTTAACATTTTTCAGGCATATTTTAAAATTAAACATTTAAATTATATAAATTTAATTTTATATAAATTATTTCATATTTTGAATATTTAAATATATTTTTTTGAATGTGGAAACATTCAATTTTTTTCAAAAGGAATTGTTAATATAATAAAAATCGGTTTCCACTATTGAGATTATAACCTATTTTCAGAGGTTTTGGGTTAAACTAAGAGATAAAGATAAGAATTAAATATAAACATATATAATTTTTATTATTTGTAGACAGTTAGAACCTATATTAACTTACCATTTAATCGTTGTACTTTTTATTTATCTTTCGTAAGATGTTGTCTCTATAATATTAAAATATTTAAAATATTTCCGTTTCTATCCCATCCCTCACATGTAAAATTAGATATTCTCCACACCCTTATTAATGAATTTTAATAACATTAGCTCAGAAAATACACACTCAAAAAACTTCTTATAATTATCCCATTCTTCAATGATTCAATGGTATTTTTATAATGAAATTCATTCAAACCATAATCTATAAGCCAAAGGAGGTCTCTTAAAGAGGAGGTACAAATCATAACATGGAACATTCAATTCTATTTCTTCTTCCATATCTTATAAAAAAAATTATTCATCCGAAAATGATGAATCCAATGTAATAAATATAATTATGTGATATTATGATTATGATAAAACCATTTTCACCCATTTTCTATCTAATTGGAAATCAATGTATCACTCATCTTTGTGTGTGTGGACCACCATATCCACATAAAAATATGATTCCACATCCACAACCATATTCCATGGTTTTTTGGGGTGATGTATTTAATGGTTATATATGTTATTTATGAAACAATTCTTATTATATAATTACAAGATCTTATCTACATTTTTACCTTTCCTTCTTCTAGGGAACTATTATGTCACTCAGATGTATGGGTGGACAACCACCTCCACAAAGAGATATGATTATTTTCATTTATTCTTTACATGGATAGTAATAATTATATATTTAATGAAAATAGTTTAATTTTATGATTTGATAATTATTATTTAATTATTATTTTTTCTTTATCTCTTTTTAATTCATATGTTGAAAGGTAGAAATATCACTCATGTGTGCGTACAAACTATCATATCCATGAAGTGGTGTATTTTATTTTTAGTCGACAATTAATATGAATAGATATAATTGTGTATATATTTATTAAATATGATACATATAAAATGATTATTATTATAGATATAATGGATCTATAATCAATGTTCGAGGGATAAAATATCCAAACCAAAAAACATAAATAATTAATGAAGAAATTAAAACATGAAATGATGATGATAATGAAGTATTTCTAATAAATGATTGATAAGATATTATTAGTAACCATTTAGAGGTATTATAATAATGAATATTATTAACTTATAAAATTAAAGAAAATGTAAATTTATTATATAAGAGGTTATAGGGATCATGAAAAATGTCCAAATTCATGTATTTGTTTCTCATATCACTTTCCTTCTATGAGATATAAGTCATATTAACTAATTATTTCATTAATTATCTATATAGAATTACCATTTGATTTTTTATATCATGAATCTATATATATTTGTAGAATATAAAGCTTCATTTTATGTTATTTCTATCTTGGGGGTTATGATTCAAATATAACTGAATCAGTAAGGGTTTTATGTTTTGATCTCAATTTTATAAGGAATTATATGATCAAATTTTTTATGAAGAAATTATATAGTATATCTCTAAAAAATAAAATAATTATCTTATCCACTAGTTACTTTTTTATATTAAATATTTTGATTTTAATTTCCACTGTATTTGTACTCTATGTCTAAAAATTATGTTTTTAATGAAAACTGACATTTTTTATATTCAATAATAATTTTTTCTTTCAAATACATATTTTATTTAAAATGTTTTATTCAATTTTTAACTATTAAAAATGATTATTTTATATAATATTTACATATATTTTACTTTATTTACCAATTTTTGAAGTAATTTTTTTTCATTTCCAAACATGGTACTTTTTATATTTTACAAAAAAATTAAGTGCAATATATATTTTAACATATTAAGCGTGAATTTATTTTCACAATTTCATGGCAAAACTTTTGTTTTAAAAATACCATCATAATTTTCTATGGTTATTTTGAATGAAAATTGTTCCATAATATTCTAAAAAACGTTTATTTTAAATATGTTGTTTAAAAATGGAAAGTGAATTTTCCTCATGAAATATTCTAGGGATAGATTAAAAGAAATTTCATTATAAGCTTAAATAATTTGATCTTATATATGAATCACTTGTAACATGTTCTTTTGATAATATACTAATTCTTTTTAAAGATTTTTTATGATTATGATTATAACATATTGATGAAATCAATTTTTATTTCCATGGGTTAAGATATGGTGAAATAATAAATATTTTCATGATATTTTTGTGTACATATGAATAGATTTTCAATATGTTTTGGGTGTTTATATTATATCACAAAAATTTAAAGGGTAAATATTAATGTTTTTTTAGTTGAAATGATAACGAATTGGTTGTCCCTATCATAAAAGAGAGTACAATGTAGGTTATTTAGAGCTAAAAAGTAGGTACAATGATGGTTATCCAAAGCCTAACTTGTATTGAATGACATTGTGTGTATTATTTATATAATGTTTCTATGATTATTATTATTCCAAACTTTAAAATACTATTTTATGACATGATATTTGTTTAGTGTTATTCTCTCATGAATCATTTTCTTTGATTCCTTCATAATTCTTTCATTATGTACTACCAGGACTTATTATAGGAATCATGATTATAATATATGATTTTTTTATGATATTGAAATGTTAAACTCAATTTATCATAAAATAATTTTGATTTTAAGCTAATAATGTGTATTTATTAATGTCTCCTTAACTTTCCATTAATTAGAACATGAGATTACCTTTTATTATGTTTCCTTTTCATAATGATATAAAGAACTGTTATAAAGATGTTATTTCTAAGAAGGATAGTAGTTGTGAGGACATTAGTGGGAAATTATGTATATATTTTAATTTCTTATTTTATATATATCCATGTATCCAAATAAAAATAAAACATTATGGTTATAATATGCATCATAATTATTTGTAATTAATATTCATCTAATAATATGTAATGCTTATGTTTATAAATCTTTCATCGCCTAATTTTGTATTATAGGTGGGTTTAGTTATTTTCTCAATATAGGATGAGAAAAATTTAGTTAGAACCAATAGGGTAATCCTAAGTATAGGGTTACATCTTTATGTCTTGAGAAGTTAGAAATTATGTGATTTTACAATTAATACATTTTTACCTTGATAATACAAGTGGATGTAGTTTTTCATAAATATATCAAGGTGTAATAACCGTAAAAAGAGTTGATCGAGTATAACATGGTTATCATTCTAGTTAATGGTATTGGGACCCAACTGTATACCTAGTTTGAAAACACTAAGGGATATGCTTATGATAATTGACATTATATTTATATGCCATCCTGAATGATTTGAAAAGATGATGACCCTTTAAGACCTATGTGAATCTTATGGTGTCATAGATTGAATGGAATGTGTCACGATTTTGATATCATATGATATATTTTAATGATTATACAATCACTCAGAACATTTAATGATTCATTATGGTCACACTGATCCTTTTAGTTTATGTTTGGGATTGAAGATATAATGAAGAGTATAAGGTGGAAAAAAGTATACTCAAACATATATGTACCTTATTTGATCATTTGTATTTTAATTCATTTATATCATGAAATGTATCTAGGAATTTATTTCATATCCTTAAACATTAGATGTTCAATTTTTAGTGAATATGACAGGAAGAATGATGATCACATATCAAGCCTATGATTCTTCCCCGATTAAGTTTTTTGGGAATATGATACATTCAAATATTTGTATTCTCCCTCAAGTGGAATTTGATGATATTTTATTCTTGGATTGGATTTCATTATATAAATTTAATATAAAATTCTAATGAGGGGAAGTCATATTTAATATTCCAAATGAATCTATGAACATTTTATTGTTTTAGGAGGAATATGAGATTTAATTGGAAATTAATTCCATTTTATGTGCCTTGGTTCTGTGTTATATATTTTATATGGTTAGAGATAAACTAATAAAAATATATATTACTATTTTATTACTATTTCATGAAGTCTTTCTAAAATAGATTCATGTTATTCCTTTGCATCATAATGTTGATTTTTTTATTTAACTCTAACCTAGTGTTTTACCAATTTAAAATACATTATATAGAATCAACCTAAATAATTATTAGGAATTTAAGAACCAAAACTTTTTGAATCATGACAAGGGATTCATTAATTTAGGTGAATCTCAATTTGGTGCACCTATTTATTTGGTTGAGAAGGAAAATGGATCAATGAGAATATATATTGATTATTGAAACCATATCAAGATAAAGATCATGAATAAGTATCTTCATCCACATTTTATGATTTATATGAGAATTTTCATTTTACAAAATGATCTTCCATGATTGATCTTTGATCTGTATACTATCAAAAAAGGTCAAAATTTAAGACATACCCAAGATATCTTTCAATTTGTGGTATATACACTATGAATTTATAGTGATTCCATTTGGAATTACTAATTATATTATTAGCATGATGGGTTTAATGCATATAGTCTTTAGATATTCCATGATTAGTTTTTTTGGATTTTAATATCGAAAATATTCTTATATACTTCAAGAGAAAGAATAACATGAAGAACATCTGAGAATTATAATAAATACCCTTAAAAAATTAATGTTTTATGAGTAATTAGGCAACAACGAATTTTGGACGCAAAATTTTTAATTTTTAGGTTATATGATCTCAATTTATGATATATTGGTGGGTCAGTAAATAAAATTACATTATTGAACATTATCTTAGATCTACCAATATGGATGAGACACATAATTTTCTTGGATATAGTAGATATTATCAAAAATTCGTGAACAATTTATCTTGGATATCTAAACCAAACATAAATTTAACTCATAATCAAGTCATGTTCTTTTGGATGGATGAATGTGAATAAAATTTCAATGAACTTAATGGAAGGTTGGTAAATGCACATTTTCTTCTACCACCCTACAATAAATAATGGTTTTTTATATATAGTGATGTATAAAATAATGGATAAGGATGTGTTCATATGTAAAATTATATTGGGATAATTTATACCTCTGGTAAATTAAATTTTCATGATAAAAATTATCCAACCCATGAACTGGAATTGGTAGTGGTAATCATTGTTTTACAGACGAATAGGCACTATCTTTATAGATAAAGGTGTAACATATATAATGATGATAAAAGTATAAATTAAATATATTCACCTATAAAGAGTTTAATAATAGCATTATAATATAGTTTTATATTATTAAATATTGTTACTATTTAATAAATTAAAACCATAGGGGAAAAACTAGGTGGATGATGATTTTTTTCAAAAGGACAAAGTTATCGTATGTATGAATAGGATAAAAAAAGATCCTATATTTTTTGGATTAAAATTTTATGAACATTTAAATATATAAATAATGTTTAAAAATCTTATCTTACTCAAATGAGTGTTCATCCATCTATCCATGTGATGATTAAAGAGGGTATGAATGAATATTTAGAGATAAAAAAGGTAATAAATCTTTATGACTTCAACCTTAATTATAATGGAATAAAAAGTTGTAGAATCCATGTATCATCTAAATAACAAACATAAAAAAGGATATATTATAATAATTTCATATCTCATCATTATCTACTCATCCTTGATGTATGAATATATATAAGGATTTAAAATAGTGTTTCTAGTGGGAAAATTGAAGAGAAATATTTCAATGTATAAATATCAATGCTTAGTATGATAGTAAGTTAAATACAAGGAACACAATTATAAGGGTATTCTATATCCATTATTCTTACTAGAATTGATTTTGGAAAACATCATTATGGATTTCATCGTTTGATTTCTATAAAATTATAAAGAGAGTAATGGTATTTGGGTTATAGTCGATCACCTAATGAATTCATCAAATTTCATTGATATTAGTGTAGGATTCTCCCTTGATTTGACATATAGTATATAAATAAAATAAGTGGTATTTTTCATGGGTTTTTTGTGATCTTTTTATTTGATCGAGATAGTATGTTTTCCTTGATGTTTTGAAAAGTCATCTACATTCTATAAATACAATGATGCGTTTTAGTACAAAATCATACTTAAAAAAATGGTCAGTGTGTGAGGATCATTAATACCATAAAGAAAATTTAAATATAATTTTTCATAAATTCAAATATGGTTCAGATGAAAACCCTCGTCTACATCATTTTTATATGATTTTATCTCTCACTCAAGAATTTAAATGGATCCTTCTGATTACCTATATTGGAAGAAGTTCATAACTCCAAAATTCCTTGATTATGTTTTAGAATGAATGATATTAGGGATTATCATAGTTATGTAAATGGATGATATTTTCAAAATCATAAAAAACATATCAGGGTATCTCATCATCGATAAAAGTGTAAAAATAACGATGGTTGATGAAATATACAGTTTGAAGTTGGGGGAAGTCACTCAAATGAATGTATATATAGAAGATGGTAATATTATATAGAAATAAATGGAATATGAGACCAAGATATATCATCCCATTTAATATTCTTAATCAGGTATAGAATCTAGCTTATCACTTGTTACTTCTACTGAGCTACAACCTAGTTCATGATACGTTCCATGTATCACTTTGAAAAAAGTACATACATGATCCTTCACACATACTAAACTCATAGGATTTAGTTATAGAGAATGATAATTCCTATAAATAATTTATGGTAAAATTCATAGAAAATAGATATAATGTGCCACTCAACATGAAAACTCACCAGGATAGTGTTATTTGGAGGAATCAAATATTCGTTGATGTTACATAGGAATCCCAAGGATGTTATGAGTCAATGATATCATTATATTTTATATCATAGTCATGGAACTTCAAATGTGAAATTCTGTTTTAGGGTTTATAATATATAACTGATGATTTTATATGTATCTCATTATAAATAAATATGAAATATTCAATAGTTTTCTTTAAACACAACCCTGAGTCAAAATGATCCATGCTATTGTATACCTATATAACCATGTTAGATAATCATTGGGTGTGAATGTTATTAAAAAATTATGAAATATATGTATATGTTTTTATGTTTATAAAAATATACTGATAATCACTCATTTATAGTAAAATCATTTAATGATTAAAAGCCAAATTTTTAAAAGAAATAGATTTTTCAATGAGGTATTTAATTTAATGTAAAAAATATATACTTATCACTATTAAAAACTTATTTCAATGATATATATATGTATAATTTATATAAATAAATTAATAATCACCATTAAATTAGTTATCTAATAGTTAGGAATTAAGATAAAATCATTTAAGGGTAAAAAGAGTATTTTTCTAGAAAACTATTTTTATGTTCATGATGTGTTTTTAGCCGATTAAATTAAATTAACCATAATGAATTAATAATATAAATAATGTTCTAGATTATATATTCTATAAAATATTTTAACTTTTGTAGAATATTTATTTATATGTAAGGAATGAGATTAAACACATTTTTCTTTATAAACATGATTTTTTTCTAAAAATTGGTATTTGATTCCATTTTAATTCTTATTATAAATTAAATTTTTCTACTTATTGAAATTTTGAAATCCCAGACCCGGATGCCACATAAGAGGTTCCCCGAGCCTGGTGGCCCACATGGCCTTAAATGCATATCCTCGAACACCAGAGGCTGCTGACTAGTAGCAAGGGCCTAGGGTGTATCAGTAGGGAGACTATGCCCTCATTACCAGAGTGTACCATAATAGATAATTATGAACATAGGTAAATAACTTAAAAAATAGGTAAAAATTTTACATCAGAAAGAGAAAAATTAATGATGACTAAAATAACTGGAATAACAAATCATAGATGATGATAATATATGCCATGTCACTAAAATTATATATAACATGCATTCAAAAAAAAAATAACACATGAAAAAACAATTGTGTCAAAGAAAATAGCAAACCTATCCAATTAATCTCTAGACATAGCTCAGTCATCTTCTACCACCGCTATCCTAGAACATCAAGCAATCAATTGTCTAAAGAATTACGCTTCCCTTTATCAACACATGTATACATGTAATCTACCCCAGCTACCAAAAATCATCAATAAATGGTGTAAAATAAATCATAGTGGGCCACCACCACTAGTGTCTATAACATCCAACCCATGTAATGTAAATGTAACAGTGTGGAAACATTCATATATAAAGTAAATAAGTACAATGTAAACAAATACCCCAATACCTACTTCATCCCTCAGCTAGTGTCGAGACATGTAACCAGATCATTAATTAATAAATTACTATCTTATATTAATTTACAATGTGAGGAATTTCCAACACTAACATCTCCTCTTAATAGTACAAAAAGTGAAGGCTCTAATATTTATCAAGGAAACCACATGTGATAATTATTATGAAGTTGTTCCATGGTATTCACCAAGGAATCCAAGAAATAAGGGGTCACAAACATTGTAGTAACTAATTCTAGATAAGGAGCAATAGTCTAATCCATGTATAATTGTCCAAATAAATCTCACAAAAATATTTCTAATTGGGACCAACAGATACATCCAAGGTAAAATGGGAGATAAGTCGTGGTCGGTCCCATGAATATAAACAAGGCTCCTCGTGTATCATTAGATTCAAGGATTGTATCTAAGGAATCCTGTAGTAATAATGACAACATAAAATAGTGTCATTCATGTCATCCAAAGCTAGACAGGGATCAGGTTCCTGGTTAGGTTATACCCAAGGTAACTAAAATCCCTGAATTGGAGTGACATCCTTGAGTACCCAATCCATTCTATCTAAGTTCGAAGATCTATCTTGTGTCAAGACATCATATAACTATGTCAAGGTACATGATCATAAAGTGTCACCTTATATTTAATTAATTGTTATTAATATGGTCATATGATAAATATGGAATTAACAAAATAACTTTTTCCGAGGCTTTCTTCTCATTTGTTTGATATGGTGAAGCATCATGAAACCTTTTAATTAATACCAGTTAACTCACGTTCAAATAATTTGGTTCACTCTACTACCTTCCATGAACATGTAATTGTGTCCTATGGATGTGCAACTAAACAATCCTTTAAATTTAATAAGGCCACATTAGATACATAGATATTCTATCTATAATATAAATTTATTCAATTACATACATTTGGGTACCAACCTTAGGTAGGTCAAGTGGAAGACGCGGGGTACAAGACATTCACAATTTCATGATTCAATTGGAATTTAATATAAGAAGGATTTCTATTAGTCATTTCAAGCTCATGCACACCAGAACAATGGCTCAAAAGATTTAAAACACTATAAACTCTATAATGGAATATCACCCTACATTGGGTGTTAGTATTTTTAGAAGTAACCACCTACAACCAATCAAATTTTTGGAAAGATCATAACAATACAATTCTAATGAATATAAGAATTGCATATAAATTAAATAGATGTCACCCAATGATATCGGTGGGCCCCACACATCAATTACAAAAATCAATAAACTAGAGGGATTAGTTATTTACCACACAACATACTCGTGTATGACAATCATCATTTAGTATTACTCTCTAATTTTCCTTGGATGGGAGTAGATCTGAGAAAATTGTAAAATTGATTACATGTTCATAAATAGGTTAAGAGAAAGAGAGACAAAGAACATATCAAATACACTAAAGTACTTACTTTTGTGCATTCGACGTGATGAAGGGAAACTAGAACGGATCTCAAAGGAAGGATATCTCTTGATTCCAAGATATAGTCTTCAAAACCAACAAAATGGGAGAAAATCGAGATTTTTCTAGATGGAAATTGGATCATGGAATAAGAGTTAAGATAATTAAATCATTGAGTGTAAAATAGTAAAAACACCCAAAACATTACCTATTTATGGGTTTTCTACATGATTTACCAAACCATATGAAAACCATGCACATGTACCCAGAGAAAAGTGGACACTTACATGGTTATAGTGCACAATTCATGAAACATTGAACCAACTGTGCAATATAGATCTACCCAAAAATACAGACCACCTTCATGGTTTAGACTGACTATGAATCATCCATATATGATTAATTATAACCATGAGATGGGGATATTTTTTCCAAAATTTTGGGTTCATGGTTCCGAATGAGCCTCATAAACCCCCAAGACCTTTTGTAATCCTTTAGGCATCCACATTTATTTCAAAATAATGAATTAGACCAAAATTTAAAGAATCAAATCCTAAGTAAAAATATGATTCTAATAGTCTTACCCACATAAAGGAAATCATCCTCGAGTTCCCCTTATATGTATGGTGAAACACTACGTGAGAATAAATGTGGAAACATGGCTTGTTTGTTGGCCTCTTTATCCCAAGTCGCATCCTACATGCGACCGTGCTTCTATAACAACCATACTAGAGGGATAGACTGATCTCAGAGATACATAGTGATCTATTCAATGATGCATACTAGATAATCCTCAAAGTAATCATCTTGATCATGATCTTCTTTATCATGATAAAAAGTATGTGACGATTCGGCATGATAATGGCGATGCTCTGAAATGTGGAAGATTTTGTGCATATCGTGGTACCTCTGAGGTAGTAACAACTGTTAGGATACCATCCTAAGACTTTTCAATGATATTAAATGGACATACATAATAAGGATACAACTTACATAGATTTCATATCCATAAATTCCTTATCCTGGGAGACACCTGAAGAAAAAAAAAGGATCACCAACCTCGAAATGTGGAGCTCAATGACAACAATCGTCAAAGGATTTCTATCTTGACTGACTAGTAGTCAGATGCATCCTGATTAGATGAACCTGATCCATAGTCTTCTGTATGTGGTGAGGGCCTAGTAGGGTACCTCTAGCTAGTATGGGGTTGAATAAAATATCCTAGCATAAAAGGACACAAAATGGACCATTTGAATTGTCACCTAAAAGCTATTATTATAGGAGAAATAAATGACACAAATATTCTTCCCCCAAGAACCACCAAAATTAATAACCCATTCTAGGAGCATGTCCATGTATTCCTATGTCATCCATTATTACTTCCCATTTTTCTGAAGGTGATAAGTTGTACTTAGAATAACCTATATACCCATAGCTTTCCACAAGCCCTTCCAGAACTGTGATGTGAAACAATAGTCCCTATCAGAAATGATAGTATGAGGTAACCACTATAGTAATATTATTTCATGTAAATATATTATTCCCAAATTATCACCTAAAAAATTACACTGAATAGTAATTAAGTGGGCTACATTCCTTAGTCATTCAATTACTAGCCATACTACGTCTCTACCCCACGATGACCTAGGTAAGATGACTATGAAATCCATAGAAATATCATCAGATTTCCTTCCTGGTACTGTAAGTGGTTGTAACATTAATATTGGTATGTAGTGATACACCTTCACCTATACATAAGTGGAACACTGGGAGATAAATTCTTTTATCTGATGTTTCATCCTACACCACCAATAATTAAATTGTATTTCGTGGTACATTTTGTTGATGCCGGGATAAACGTACCACTATGAAGCAAGGTACTCTTGAATTAACTCCTATATCCTACCTGTAGAAACCAAGACATGCCCATGAATACTCTAGATTCCATCTATATCCACTAACCAATACATAAGCCGGCCAACTCTTGATACACTCCATAGGAGAACTAATCCCTCATGGTCTGGAAATTGTCTTCCCTTAACATTATAAAGGAGGGTAGAGGTAATTTTCATGTATGATAGGTAATACAGCTCATTATTTTCATGAAAATATATATCGAGCATAGACAAGAGGTCTATTAACTTCCATGCATCATTGGATTCCATATAACCAGTGTTTGGGTTTTTCAACTCAGTGCATTAGGGACTATGTATCCCTTTCCATACATATAGAAAAGAACAAAATTGAAATACTAAAGATATTTAACCCATATTCACTATCATAGATTCATGTCATATTTTGAAATGATATATTTGAGGCTCTTTTAGTCTTTGTACACAACAAAGGACTCACCCAAAAGAAAGTGTTTCTTGAAATTACTTTTATCTCAAGGTATTGTGTCAGGTAATTCCACTCATGAGGCCTCCACTATCGGGATCCATATGCAAAGACTCTACCTTTCTGCATCAGCCATGCCCCTAGGTCGATGCATAATGAATCCCAGAAGATGATATATCCTCTTACAGTGTCTGGAAAAATCTGAATAGTTTCCAAGATAGTCCTATCATTCAGCACCTAAAATACTTTCTCGCACGTTTCTAACCATGGGAACTTAATTCTCTACTATTTATGGATAATGAAAGGTGTTGAAATGAATCATAATTCTTGTATTAAATTGCTATAATATCCATCCATCCATATGAAACTCTATATATACGCATGTTCTTCGGTTTCTCCCATGAAACCCCACACTAACTTTCTTTGGGTCAATAGAGACTCCTAATTCTAAGATAATATGAACCAAGAATTGAAAATATTCTATCAATTAGTGTCAATTAGAAGGTTTATCATAAATTCAATTCCTTATTAGCTTACCCATAATGACCTACAGGTGATTAGAATAGTCTTTATGAGCATGAAAATATAGTAATATGTCATCCACTAAGACTATGAAAAAAGAATCCAAATAGGGGTGGAAGAAACTATTCATCAAATCCATGAAAATGGAGGGCATGTTTGTAAGACTGTATGAAATAACTATGTACTCATACACACCATAAATGATATAGAAGGTTGTATAAGGTACATCTGTTGGTCTATATCACACCTAAGGATACCCTGATCTTAATTCGATCTTAGAGAATACCCTTGCTCACAATGAGTGGGTCGAATAGATTATATATTTGAGGCACTAGATACCAGTTCATGATCATAAGATGGTTCAACCATTTTTATTATATGCACAGAAGAAGGGTTCCATACAAAGTATTGGTGAAAATCATGGTTGAACCACTAGAGGAAGTTCTAGGATGTATAAAACCATTGGCCTTAAGATCCTCTAACTGCAACTTGAGCTCTCGGAGCTCAGTAGGTGTCTTCATATATGGAGTAATGGACACTGGAGATCCTCCGAGAACAAGCTCGATCATAAACTCTACCTCCATCTCAGGAGGTATGCCAAAACATTCATCTAGAAAAACTTTTCTATAGAGATCTATTACTAGAGGGAATTTATCATTGACAAAACCTTGAACCTCCATGAAGAGTTGTTCCATCTGGGTTTTTACCCAACATAGCCTAGGATGCTCTGGTCTAGATTTTTGAGCTTAGATATTCCACTCATCATTATCTAGATAACTTCTTCCCTTTGGAGACATAAATGATACACTTTGTTGATAGCAGTCTATAAAGGTGACATACAGAACTAACCTGTCCATGCTGAGAATTATGTTGAAACCTGTCAACTCTAGAATAAAGAGGACCCACAAGAATAGGCAACCTCTTACTTCATGGGGAAAATACCTACACTATCATATGCCCAATGATCATACCCCTAATTTGGTATCTAGGGTCATTACACCACAGTAACATTGTATTTCTATACCAATGCTCTTTACGATAGATAAAGAGATAAACGAGTGTGAAGTACATGTATCAAATAATGAAGATACTATCAAGGATGCTAATAGAATAGTACCTCGTACTATAGATTGTCTAAAATCCTAATCCTTGGGTATCAGCTACAAATCATGAGTCTATCATGATCCACATCCCTACAAAATATCTGGACAACCACAATTATGTTTTTTTGGATAGCGTTGTTGGCGATCATGGTTCTGGATAACATAGCCCCAGCCTCCTACACATCATTCCTATGATTTCTACTCCAAACCCATTTTGAAATGATGTAAAAGATCCGGCTCCTAAATGTGGAGTTGGTGAAAAACATTTTCCACTATAAGATGATGTCAAGGTCTTAAAAACACAAAATATTCCCTATACATCCACAGTATTGACACTTCAGTTAGTCCCTATCACACTAGGGATTTAGATTCCCCATACATTTCCACTACTGAAAACCTAGAAAGCTACATAAACAGGTACCATAACTACCACTAGAATAAAGAGAAACGTCAAGGGAATGCTTCCAACCATTTAAAGAACTACTAGCCTAATGTGGCACTGGTCCTCTATGCTTGGTGTTTTCAACATATCTCAGGTTGTTCTAAGTAATATGATCCTGATTTACTCTCTCAAAAAAGGATGATTTATGATATATAATTACCTGAGTATAGATGGAATAATATAGTCCATCCATGATTAATCTAACACATCAAAGCTCATCACTGTCTAGAAGTGGTGAAAATTGATGAAACTCAGTGGAACATGATAAATACTCCATAACTAACATAAAACAGTACTCAAGATGCATGAACTCTCTGACATTGTCAGCTCTTAGCATATGGGTAAATAACTGATCAAAGAAGGCGGTTTGGAAATTAACCCATAACATGCCATGATGATGACCATGCTATGTAATATCATCCCACCAACACTTAGATGAATCACACAGCATGTAAGTAGCATATTTGTCCCTCCAATCTGGAGGAATCTCTAGATACTCAAGGATATAAAGGGTGTTATCTATACAAGACATATCATCCTATGAACCACTATCTACTGAGAAGGTGGTAGGATGTTGCAGCTATAACTCATGAGTCATATCAACCATTGTAGGTGAAGCTTGTCGTACACCAAGAATTGAATGCACCATACATAGGAAGATATCTTGGAGTATAGAATTAGTGCATAGATTAGTTATAGTATGTATTTACTCATGTGAAACACATGGAGATAACACTAGTGGATCATGGCCTACTATGTCTGAATCATGGTTGCTTCCACCTTTTGGGTGTGTGACACAAGGACGTTAGGGAGAACTTTTTCTACAAATTCCATACACACGCCTCCAAAAAACATAAAATAATAAAGATAGCATATCTAGAATAAGCTGAACATAGTATACCTCAATAAATAAGGAATACTACCCAATCCACACACTTACATGACCAGGTATCAGTATGTGCCCACATATTAGTTTCCTAGGTTCCAATAGATGATGGGTCAACAGTACCATGTCTCAATGTTTATTGGAAACCATTTCGTGTCATTTTATATTTAATTACAAGGTCCACTCCTTTACCATTCCTAAATAGGACAAGGTGGGATATGGACGTGTAATCGTTCATCTTTCATGTTTTCATTTTTTATAACATGTGTCAAATTTCATTTAAAATGAGTTTTCTACCACCAATAATCCTGGACCATACTCCTTATCACTCATACTAACACCGATTTGAACTTCTAATTAATGTATTTATTCTATAAGTTACTCATTAAACCCCTTAATGTTTTATTAAACCACATGAATTGAAACATGAAATAACTAAACCATTGCCTAATGTAACATAAGAACATATACATGAAATGGTCTCTAAACAATATTAGTCATATCACGTAATTAATGTTTCAAAATTCACATATATAACAAGGCAACATGAATGACATGTAAATCATAAGTTTCATTTTGATGCAAGTAACAATGTTTAGTGCCCTCATATAATTAGTCCAATGATAAAATAAAATATCAATAAAATGAAAAATCAATAACACCACATAACAAGTGTAACAACCAATAGTGAAATGATATAATATTTAATAGAAATAATTATGAAAACAATTATAAGTTGGGAAACACAACCTTTACCCTGAACCTGGGTTCACGATGCCCAATCGGGAATTATATCTGTAGAGTCCCAAATCTTGACGTAGATAGACATTACATTAATTTTGCGGAATACTTAATACATAATAAGAACCAACACTCAAGGACCGTAATAGTTTAGTGTCTTTGGAAACATGGAATATAAACTTCTAATCATGTAGAAAGATCTTCAACAACTCCTATAAAGATCTTCCCCTTTTTGTTTCCTTACCTAAAACCTTTCTCTATTTCCTGGGGAAAATAGAACATAAATAGGGTGAGATCAAATTCTTAGTAAGGGAAAACATAGAGAACATAAAACAATCCATAAACATTTGAAAGAAAAAACATGAACATGAAATTTAAACATCAAAATCTTGAGAAAAGACATAAATCATCGAAGTACTTAAGGCATATATCATAATGGAACATCAACCATGATAAAATATAATGTGAATAAAACATAAAATTTTGGAAACCATTCAGCACATGTTATGATTTCCATAGTATCCAAGGCATTGCTGCCAAGACCATCTTAGTGGACAAATTCCCTTTCTGAATCGAGTTCACTCCTCATTTCAGTCCTGTAACACTAAACCATATTAACTTACCGTTCCAGCCATGTCTATCTCATGAGATATAAATCATTACCCAATGCATTATAGGGAGATATACGTCCCACCCATATCATAATGAAATCATTCTTACTTGTTCCACAAAATAAACATACATAATTCATAATAACCCAACGAATAAAATGGGTTTCATAAACATCATCCCATCATCAAATAATCCATATAAAATTAATGGATATCATTTCATAATAATAAAAATGAAATCATGTAAATCATAGAGACTTTATACTTTAAACATACACATATGAAATAATGTCATCTTAGATGGAAAATGGTTTTGATAAAACACTTGAAATGAATTTTTGAGAAAAATATCCTTTCTTCATCAAAAAGACTTTCTTTTCACAAAATGTCATGAAATTTTAAATGAAACGGTTTTTTTGAAAATTTTCATGAAATATTTTGGAGTAATATTCATGAAAATATGGCTTAATAAAACCATAAAAATCCTTTCATTCCGTATAAGTTAAAAAAACATTATTCTTGTACTTTTGTCGGAAAAGTCAAAAAGCACCTCGTATGGTAAACAAAAAATTAGATTCCTTACATACCATGTAGTAAAAGAAAAAAATGGGTAAAAATGAAATTAAACATACATGACACAATTTTCACAAAACAAGGACATTGATGATAAATATAACCCCATTAAATACTTACGAATAAACAATCTTGGATAAGAATGAGATTGGAATAATTATCCCTTACCTTTGGTCCGATATGCTTCGTATGGATCCGAACCTCCTGTATAATGATTTAAATAATGTCATTGACTTATTACATAATCATATTAATTGTTATGATATCATATATGTTTCACTTATGACTTTATATTACCCGTTCTTTTGTAAATTCCATGTTAAAGTAGTGTTTTGGGTAAAACCATTTCATTTTTCGTATGTGTTTCGACTTGTCGTTCATGATATTATTACTTATATCCTGATTTACATAATTCCTGAATGTAAAAAATTATTTATATATAATATATATTCATCATATACATATTAATTGTAGATCGATAAAAGGAATGAAATACACCGTTCAGGGAGACGGTAGGCCGTACGTACGCATGAACGTTGTTTTCGTTTCCTTATTGAATTAAATGAAACTAAATAGGTGACATACATATATATATACATAAATCCAGTAGAATTATTATTTCATATATTTAATTAATATACATTATATAATCTTTATGATCATTCATGTATGGTTAACATGGAGAATGAATATCGGCGCGTCGTGGAGATGGTAGTCTGTACGTACGCACGAGCAATGACATCATTCCCATAATTATTGAATAGAATTGGAGTGGATGGTATAATATATTAGAATAACTATGATGTTATAATAACCATATATAGTTATTCTTTACACCATTATACCCCATCCATGTATGGTGTTGGTGGAAAAACAGATTACACCACGGCGTGGAGACTGTATTACTTACATACGCACGCGCGGTGATTTTGTTTTCCGTAGGATGGATAGAAGGTGAAATAGGGTTGTTTCATATTTATAATAAAATATAAGAATATGAGGGACACTTATGTTATTACTTCATAATGAAACAACTACAGAAGAGGGAGTAGAAGAAGAATGAAACTTGAAGAAAACATTAGAAGGTATTACCTCTTTCTCGAAGTGCCTCCTTTAAACTTTTTCTTAGGGCACTAGAGTTGGTATTTTGAGAAGACCAGTACCTCTATTAGGTTTCTAAGGAGGTGGGGAAGTGAAATGGGTAGTGGTTGGCCGAGCATGAAAGGCTCAAATTGGTGTTAGGAGGAGAGGGAGGAGGTGCCCTTTTATAAAGGAGGAGAGGGGCACATTTGAAAATATAAGAAATATTAGTTAATATTAAATACCAACCCCACATAAAAACATCCAAAATGACTCATATCCGAATCTTTAATGATATAGTGTTGTAAGTTAATCAAAAAAATAAAATTTAGACATGTTAGGAATTTAGTTTAAACATTATCAACTTGATTTATCCTTATTTATCAATTTAATTTTATTTGTGGTAATAATATTCTAAATTTTAAATTATTTAAATAATTACATATGTTTTGTGAATTTTCCATAATTTGACACTTTATGATAGTGGAGACCATATAAATTTAAATTTATAAATTTTAAATATTTTTGTGATTTTTAATCAATTTTATAATATGTTATTTTTATAAAATAACAATAGTGTCAATTTTGACACTATTCATTTATTTGAATTTAAATAAACAATATACAGAAGATATGTTCTAAATAAAAGATTTAATAGATTTATAACATGTCATATATATCTATAAAATTAGTGGAGAACATTAAATAGTTCATATAATATTTATTTTAATATTTTTAAAACAATTTATTTGATATTTCTCTTAATAAAATAATTTCAACATCCCTATTATGTCACCTTTAATGATACTTATTTAATCCCTAAAAATACTAAATAAATTCATATGATGTAGATAATAGTATTATATTTCTGTAGTTATTCATTTTCGAAGTTTCATCATGTTTATCACTAAAATAAAATTATTATACTTATAAGATTTAAAAAAGTGACATGTTGTCACTTTCTTTTGTTTTAATAATAATTAAATTATTTTATTTGAAAAAAGTCCATTAAATGAATTTAATACGACCCATAGGTGATATGGGTAGACTTTTAGTCATCCAATAGTATTTTGGAAGGTCTTAAGATAATTTTATAATTTTATATTTATCATTAATTACCAGATATACCTTTAACTATGGTAAATAAAATTTACCGTAGTTACTATTCATAATGACCAAAAAATAAAAAGTAGCTTATTAAGATAATTTGGACCCACTAATTCAAAATATGGAATCCATTTTTCAAATTCAATACAAAAAAGTTGCAGAAATTAAATAAAAATTAATCATGTTGTCGAAAGAAAACGGGTTTTTGTTTAAAACATTGCAAAAGATTGAATTGATTTAACCTACAACTTCAAGGTAAAGTCAACGCTAATGACATAAATTATATTAAATGGTAAAAATATATTCTATTTATACGTTAAAACAATTAAATATTATAATATAACCATGTAAATTATTACGATGAAAAAAAGTTGTTTTTAATTAAAATATAGCATGTTTTTACTATGCATTAAAATATGAAAGTTATCAAAAAATTATCAAATCTTTATCCAATGTAAATTTTTATATCATGATTCAAAAGAAGGAGTTTATTTTGTAAAATTGAACTTATAAACATGTCAAAAACTAGATTTAATGTGGGTACACCATTAATAGGTGGCAAAACTGCATTTTTTTAAAAATTCTTATTTTACCCAAAAAAATTATTTTGTTCTTATACCATGTTCTAGAAAATGTGTAAGATGAATAATAATGTTATAAAATTCAATATTTAGTTAATAATATTAATAAAGGCTAGTTCATAATAATATTATAATAATATATCGGTGTTTAGTAAAACCCGTTATTGCGTACAATACACGCTATCGAGGAAGGCCGTGATTGTGTGTAATGCAAGAAAAGTCAGGGTTGCATGTAGTGCACGACTCCTTTGTTGTTATGTATATCAAAATCCAACCATATTTCATTAATAAATTGAATATATATATATACCCAATGTTGAGTAGAATAACTACTATCAAACAAACTTGAAATTGTGTGTAACACGATCCAAGATTAGTGTTGCGTATACTGCAAGCTAATAAGGTGTTGCGTATAGCGCAAGATACTCTTGGTGTAGCGTAAAATAGAAGATATGAAAGAAATTAAAATGAATATATCTTATAAAATATCGGGTTGTCACATTCTACCCCCTTAAAATGAATTTCTCCCTCGAAATTCATCGGGGTTATAAATCATTTACTATTCATAGAAACCCACATCGTAAAAAGGAATACTAAAACTTAATTTTAAAAACTAAAGTATGAAATGTAACAATTACATAAAGTAACTCATCACTGGGTTTCCATATAGGATAACATAGGTGAAATTATGGATATGGAAGAAAAATCTAACCATCATGTTCTGATGGAGAGTGGTAGAGAACATGTATATGAAAAATCCATCAACCACATAGCCATCAATTTGTGATGATATAAGGTACCATCTGATTCATCGGATATAAGAGAACTAGGACAAAATTTTTGGTTTTCAATATCATTTCCCTATAGATAAAAATTTTGAATTAGAATAAATACTTACATGATTTTGTTACAATATCACTGTTTTTTATGCCTTGAACAATTTCCACATCATCTCTTAAAGAAATGAAGTTGAATTTGTCTTCTGTGAAGTGTTAACAGATCTTACAATAGAATGATAGGTCATTCCATCTGTCTCAAACAAAAAGATATTAAAAGTTATTAAATATATATAAGTCCATCTATAGTGAGATTAATCGTATATGGTTCCTAAAATGGACTTATACTTCATATATCATACCACTTAATATAATAAAACTAGATTCTACAAACCAGGGACTTCTTGTAGACCAGTGGTATACGATAGAGGCCTGTCACACTTCGGTTGTGGGTTCGATTCCCATATCCTTGTCTGACGTGATTGGTTGTCGCCCATTCTGCATGTTTTCCCTTTTCTTAAACTACATTATTATAACATTCCATCAATAATATCAAAAAAAAGTTCTATCCTTAAACAATACTAACTTATGTCCAACATAATTCATTACAATAATTAGGCTTAACTAAAATACTTCTGTCCAATCTCATAGTATAAATAAAAAAATTAATAGAAATATCATCTGCCGAGCATGTGAATACCATCATTTATCCTTGATATATCTTGTTGATCACATTCCAATCATGTGAATACCTTAATCATTTATTCTCTTGAACAATGATTACCCATTGAACCTTAGTGAAAACCTGAATGCTGTCAAAAGTTAACTCTTTCCACATACCAAAATCCCAAAAATTATAAATACTCAAACCATGATATCACTTTGTCCTTATATAATTCATGAGATCATTAATAATATCAATCATTTCATTATCTCCTTATCACTTCTTTATGCGCATATTAGGTGCTTTCGAAAATTATCTGAATAACCTTTCCTGGTTACTGGTACCAGTCATCATACACTTTCAAAACCTAAGGAAATTCAACAGTGTAACAATCCTAGATGTCTCTTTTTTCCATAGTACGATGAGATTACTTATACAACCTTACTCTTGATAAACATGTAATCATTCCACTACCTTCTTAAACCATTGACTGGGCTTCAACAATTATTTCATCTCACATATCATTTGTAGTCTCTTCATCATAATCCACATAAATAATACCCATATGACCATGATTATTCTCTTTATGATGTTTTCCCTTGGGGCATTGGTTTTCATAATGCTCGTACATTCCACATTTAAAACACTTAACCGTTGTTGATGTCTTAGCAATACCATTATCCTTGTCCATGGTGATAACTGAACATTTTCCTTTATAATTACTAGCTTTGTGTCCTTCTTTTACACACCCAAAGCATCTTCTAGTTCCTTTGAAACATTCTCCGTGATGCCTCTTCCCACATTATTTACATGAGGGAAATTGAACTTTCCTTCCTCTGTGATCATCATGAAAATCCTTCTTTCTCTTATTAGATGAGTCAGGAAACTTACCAAAGCTGAGATTATTGATCATATTATGAGATTGCTGATTAGGCATACTAACGATGTTTCACCATCCAAATCCCATTTCATTTGATTGATCATGAAGAATATCATTCCATTGTCATTCATATTCTCCATTATCGTGAATCTTCCTGTTTCCAGCCATTTTCTAAAACCCAAAAATAATACTGTGAGAGGAAAAAATCATACTTGGGAAAACAACATAATAAAGGGGGAGTACCGTAAATATCTAACATCTTAGGTTAAATTATAAGATCATTACCGTAGTTATAGGACTATAACCTATACATATACTTATCCTTAGGGACATCCCTAGACATACCTTAGAAATATCTCTTGGGATCTCACTAAAGTTTTCGCATCCAAGTTTCCAAAGGATAACTAAACGTTTCCTCTAATACCAAATTTAGAGTCCCAAAGCTTGAAGTACATGGAAATTACGTTACTTTTCCAGAATACTTAATCCATAATAAGAACTAACACTCAAGGACCGTAATAGTTAAGTGTCTTTAGAAACATGGAATATAAACTTCTAATCATGTTGAAAGATCTTCAACAACTCCCATAACGATCTTCCCCTATTTGTTTCCTTACATAAAACCTTTATTTATTTCCCGGGGAAAATAAAACATAAAAAGGGTGACCTAAAATGCTCAGTAAGGGAAAACATAGAGAACATAAAACAATCCATAAACATCTGAAAGAAAAAACTTGAACATGAAATTAAAACATCAAAATCTTGAGCAAAGACATAAGTCATAGAAGTACGTAAGGCATATATCATAATATAAAATCAACCATGATAAAATATAATGGGAATAAAACATGTAATTGTGGAAACCATTCATGACATGTTATGATTACCATAGTAGCCAAGGCATTGCTACCAAGACCATCTTAGTGTACAAAGTCTCTTTCTGAATCGAGTTCACTCCTCGTTTCAGTCCTGTAACACTGAACCAGATTAACATACCATTCCAGCCATGTCTATCTCATGAGATATAAATCCGTACCCAATGCATTGGAGGGATATATAGGTCCCACCCATCTCATAATAAAATCATTCTTACTTGTACCACAAAATAAACATATATCATTCCTAATAACCCAACGAATAAAATGGGTTTTATAAACATCATCCCATAATCACATAATCCATATAAAAGAAATGGATATCATTTCATAATAATAAAAGTGAAACCATGTAAATTATAGAGACTTTATACTTGAAACATAATCATAAGAAATAATGTCATCTTATATGGAAAATGGTTTGGATAAAACAGTTGAAATGAATTATTGAGGAAAATATCCTTTCTTCTTCAAAATCACTTTCTTTTCACAAAATGTCATGCAATTTTAAAAGGAAGAGATTTTTTTGAAAATATTTATGAAATATTTTGGAGGAAGATTCCTGAAAATATGTCTTTATAAAACCGTAAAAATCCTTTCATGCCGTATAAGTTAAAAAACATTCTTCTCTTACTTTTTCCAGAAAACTCCAAAAGTACATCGTATGGTAAACAAAAAAATAGATTCCTTACATACCATGTAGTAAAATTCAAAAATGGGTAAAATGGACTTTAAGCATACATGAAACCATTTTTATAAAACAGGGACATGGATGATAAATATAACCCTAGTAAATACTTACGAATAAACAATTTCGGATAAGAATGAGATTGGAATAATTATCCCTTACCTTAGGTCTGATATGCTTCGTATGGATCCGAACCTCTTGTATAATGATTTAAATAATATCATTGTCTTATTACATAATCATATTCATTGTTATGATATCATATATGTTTCACTTATGACTTTATATTACCCTTTCTTTTGTAAATTCCATGTTAAAGAAGCATTTTGGGTAAAATCATTTCATTTATCATATGTGTTTCGACTTTTCCTTCTTGATAATATTAATTATATCTTGAATTACATAATTCCAGAATATAAAAAACATGATTTATATATAATATATATTCATCATAGACATATATATTATAGATTGATAAAAGGAATAAAATACACCGTTCATGGAGACGGTAGGCCGTACGTATGCATGAATGTTGTTTTCATTTCCTTATTGAATTGAATGAAACTAAATAGATGACATACATATATATATACATAAATCCAGTAGAATTATTATTTCATATATTTCATTATTATTAATTATATAAACATTATGATAATTCATGTATGGTTAACATGGAGAATGAATCTCATCGCGTCGTGGAGACTGTAGTCCGTATATATGCACGAGCGATGATATCGTTCCCATAATTATTGAATAGAATTGGAGTGGATTTTATAATATATAAGAATCAGTATGATCTTATGATAAGATTATATAGTTATTCTTTACACCATTATACCCATCCATGTATGGTGTTGGTGAAAAACATATTACACCACGTTGTGGACACGGTATTCCGTACGTACGCACGCGCGGTGATTTTGTTTTCCATAGGATGGATAGAAGGTGAAATAGGGTTGTTTCATATTTATAATAACATATCATTATATGAGGGATACTTATGTTATTACTTCATAATGAAACATCTAAAGAATAGGGAGTAGAAGAAGAATGGAACTTGATGAAAATGGTAGAAGGTATTACCTCTTTCTCAAAGTGCCTCCTTTAAACTTTCTCATAGGGCACTGGAGTTGGTCTTTTGAGAAGACCAGTACCTCTTGTAGGTTTCTAAGGAAGTGGGGACGTGAAATGGTAAGGGGTTGGCCGTGCATGAAGGCTCAAATTGGTGTGAGGAGGAGAGGGAGGAGGTGCCCTTTTATAAGGGAGGAGAGTGGCACCTTTGGAAATATATGAAATATTAGTTTATATTAAATCCCAGCCCCACTTAAAAACTTCAAAAATGACTCATATATAAATATTTGCTGAGATAGGGTTGTAATATCATCAAAAAATAAAATTTAGACATGTTAGGAATTTATTTTAAACATTATCAACTTGATTTATCCTTATTTATCAATTTAATATTATTTGTGGTAATAATATTCTAAAGTTTATATTTTTATAAATAATTACATATTTGTTGTTAATTTTCCATAATTTGACAATTTATGACATTATAGACCATATAAATTTAAATTAATAATTTTTAAAAATTTGTGTGATTTTTAAACAATTTTATAATATGTTATTTTTATAAAATAACAATAGTGTCAATTTTGACACTATTTATTTATTCAAATTTAAATAAACAATATACAGAATATATGTTCGAACTGAAAGATTTAATAGATTCATAACATGTCATATTTATCTATAAAATTAGTGGAGAACATTGAATAGTTCCTATAATATTTATTTTAATATTTTTAAACCCATTTATTAGATATTTCTCTTAATAAAATAATTTCAACATCACTATAATGTCACCATTAATGAAAATTATTTAATCCCTAAAAATACTAAATAAATTCATATTATGTATATAATTGTATTATCTTTCTGTATACTATTCATGTTCAAAGTTTCATTATGTTTATCACTAAATTAAAATTATTATACTAATAAGATTTAAGAAAGTGACATGTTGTCGCTTTCTTTGGTTTTAATAATAATTAAATTATTTTCATGGAAAAAAGTACATTAAATGAATATAATACGACCCTTAGGTGATATGGTACGACTTTTAGTCATCCAATAGGATTTTTGAAGGTGTTAGGGTAATTTTATAATCTTATAATTACCCTTAATTACCCGATTTACCTTTAACTAGGGTAAATTAAATTTACCGTAGTTACTATTCAGAATGCCCAAAAAATAAAAAGTAGATTATTAACATAATTTGGACCCACTAATTACAAATATGGAATCCATTTTTCCAAATTCAATAAACAAAAGTTGAATAAATTAATTTAAAATTAATCCTGTTGTCGAAAGAAAATGAGTTTTTGTTTAAAACATTGCAAAAGATTGAATTGATTTAACCTACGAATTCATGGTAAAATCAATGCTAATGAAATAAATTATATAAAATGGTAAAAATATATTCTATTTATACTTTAACACCATTAAATGATATAATTTAACCTTTTAAATTATTACGATGAAAAGAAGATGTTTTTAATTAAAATATAGCTTGTTTTTACTATTCATTAAAATATGAAAGTTATCAGAAAAATATCAAAACTTTATCCAATATAAATTTTTTTATCCTGATTCAAAAGAAGAAGTTTATTATGTAAAATTGAACTTATAAACATGTCAAAAACTAGATTTAATGTGGGTGCGTCATTAAAAGGTGGCAAAACTGCATTTTTTTAAAAATAGTTATTTTACCCGAAAATTTTATTTTGTTCTTATACCATGTTCTAGAAAATGTGTAAGATGGAAGATAATGTTATAAAATTCAAAATTTAGTTAATAATATTCATAACAGCTAGTTCATAATAATATTATAAAAATATATCGTTTTTTATTAGAACCTGGTATTGCGTACAACAAATGTTATCGAGGAAGTTCGTGATTGCATGTAATGCAAGCCAAGTCAGGGTTGTGTCTAGTGCACGTCTCCTTTGTTGTTCTATATAACAAAATCCAACAATATTTTATTAATTAATTTAATACATATAAATATATATACTCAATTTTGCGTATAATAACTACTATCAACCAAACTTGAAATTGTGTGTAACACGATCCAAGATTAGTGTTGTGTATACTGCAAGCTAATAAGGTGTTGCGTATATCACAAGATACTCTTGGTGTAGCGTACAACAGAAGATATAAAAGAAATTAAAAAGAATATATCTTATAAAATCTCGTGTTGTTACAATATCCATGTTACAAGACTTCATAATACCCAATATATTGTATCAGTATATTAAAGTAGAATGTAAGCACTATTGATACCACTCTAAAGCATACTGAACCTAGATGCCACCTAGGAGGTTTCATGTGCCTGTTGGGACATATGGTCTAATGTGCACCCCCCCCCCCCCCACCCTTAAATCCTCTAGGATGCTGGCTAGTAGTGTGTCTGTAGGGTGTGTCATTGGGGAGACTGCTCCCTCATTACCAGAGTGTAGTGCATCAGATAATTACAAATAGTGTTAAATAGTGGAAGAAATAAGTATATAGAATACATAATAAATAGAGACAATTCAATTTTAAATGAAATAACTAGAATAAAAAATATTTGATTATGATATTAGTCATGTCACTAGAAAGATAAAGAAAACGGATATAATGTTGCAAAAACACATGAAAACCCAAATGTAGAAAATTAAATACATGAACAATCCCAAGAATCTTAGGTTATTGCTCAGTAATATGCTACCATCGCAGTCCTCGGACAATAAGAAATATAATGTTTTAAGCATTATACTTCTATTTATCAACACCTTTATACATTTAATATTCCCTACTTACCAAATGTTTCACAGAGAGGGTGTGAGATAAATCTTTGTGGGCCACCACCAATGGTGCCTATAAAATTTGGTCCAACTAATGAAAATGTAATAGTGTCCATGGATGAATATATAAAGTAAATTAGTTTAATGAAACCAAATAACCATGTACCTTTTTCAACCATTACCTGGTGTCAGAACATATAACTAGTTCAATAATTAATAAATTCCCATTTTATATTAATATTTCACATGAGGCATATCTATCACTAACATCACCTCATGGTAATATAAAAATTTAAGGTTCCAAGATGTAATAATGAAACCCTGATTGAAATTTTTTTTGATGTGGTTCCACAATACTCACCAAGGAAACCAATACCTAAGGGGCCACTAGTGCAGTATTAACTTAGTATGGCTAAGGGTTAACAGTGTAATCCAAGGAGCATCATCCAAGGAATTCCCTCAATAATATTTCTAAACAAGTCTAATCAATACATCCAAGGAAAAATCAGAGATAAGTATTTGTCGAGACCAAGGATGTAACCAAGTACCCACATGTCACAATGGATCCAAGGTTATTATTAGAGGAATTCTACAATAATAATGAAGGGATCACACAATTTCATTCTGATATTCCAAAAATAGACAAGGATCAGTTTCCCTGGTCAGTCTCTCCCAAGGCAACTGACATCCTTGAAATGGAATGATGTCTTTGAGTACCTAATGAATACCCTTGTGGAACCAAGAGCTAACATGAGTCAAGCCTTATTTTATGATTTCAATTTCCATGTGTATAAATATTAACCTTATATTTATTTAACTCTAATTATTATTCTCATATGATAACCATGACAATAACAAATTCACTTGGTTAAAGACATTCCATTCATTAGTTTGATAAGGCATAGTAGCATGCAACCTTTTAATAAAAACTATGTAAGTCAAGTTCAATTAATAAGGTTCACTAAAATTCCTTCCATAAACATAGAAATATTTTTTATCGACATGCAACCAATCATTCCTTTTTATTTAATAAGGCCGAGCCAAATACTTAAGTATGCCTTCTACAATATCTTTTGAATGATTTACTTATATTGAGGAACAATACTTAAACAGTTCAGGTGGAAGAGACATGGTATGAGCCATTCAAAATTTTATGATTCTGTATAATTTAATATAATTAGTCTTACTATAATATCTTTAGTTATAAGAATAATCATTACGTTATCTAGCATACATTATAAGCCCAATCGATCTTAAATGAACAACTAAATATTATTATTTAAATGTTAATATTATAAAATATTTATTAGATTGGAGGAAATGAAAAATATTAAATGAATTATCAAAATAGTGTCTACACATGTTTACATAATGATTCATTGGTTACTAAATAAATTAGAAAATGAAATAATAACAAATTGAATATAAAGGATGCAGTTTTATGAAAAAATATTTAAATGGGAATAATTATGTTTATAAGATAATAAATCACAATTTTTGGACTATATTAATAAACCATATATATTATATAATTAATGTAGTATTTATAATTCATTTTATGTGTTTTCTACAAATTATATAAGATCAAATTTAATTTTACGTATAATAGAAGTATTTTTCAAAAAAGGCATTTTGCATCCTTTTAACTGAGAAACCATTTTAAAAATAGTTTTTGACACTTTTATAAGATATATTTGATAATATAAACCTATTATTTAGAAGTGGGACATAAAATATTAATTTGGATAAATTTTTGGTATTTTTATGATAATAGACATTTTTAATGAATAGTTAACTATACATTATTTTAATTCAAAACATTTTTTGGACTAATTTATTTATATATATTTCAATTTTAATAGATTTTAGAGTGTAATTGAATCAAATTTATCATTTAATCCAATTTATTTCCTTCTAATCAATTAAAAATTGAAAATAGAGTTAAAAACATTTCAAACTTTTGATCATTTCCCATTAAAAACACACAGATCCATTTTTTCTACAAAATCGATTTCAAATTTTGTATTAAATTTATGTGAATTTAATTTGGTAAAATGGACTCCTTATATAGAATCATAATGTCCAAATTTGTTTTTAAGGTCAATTTTACTTTTTAGTATAAAAAATTACTATGCTGAAAAAAATATTTACCGCGGTATGGGTAAAAAATGAAACATGTTAAAGTTAAAAGGGTGAAAGCTTAAAATAAATAATAAAAAAAATATTTAATGATTGTACATGATGATTTAGACTCAAGTTATGGTAATTTATTAACCCAATTCCCAATCTTTGGGACAAACATATACAACTTGATTATATTGTTCAACTCTTATGTGTGAACTAAATTTTGAATATCTTATCTTTTATATCTATCTTTTATTTCATTAAATGTTTTTCAAATGTAATATTTTTATATTGAGTGTCTGAATTTCCACTAAAAACAACAAAATTAAATGTTTTTTTAATTTATATATTGATAATAACTTCTTCACCACTATAACCCTTGTTTTATAATTAGCTTCCTCTATAAGACTTAATGTTTTTAAATGGAATAGAAATCCCTTTTTCCATTTCTTGGGTATTTTAGTGTTGAAAATTATTTTGAAAATGGATTTACTATTTCAATATCTTGAAATGTTTTATTTGGATTACAAATAATATTTTATTAATGAAATTTTGATAAATGAAATCATTAATGTGTTATGATTAAATAATGGTACTGAAACATTTAACTGGTGTTTACATGAAAAACAAAGACATGTGTTTCCATGATAAACCAAGGATAGTTGGTTATGTTATAACCTCCAACTCATTGGGAATGGAAGTTGGCTGTATGGCTATTCGATTTATAATAGTGATATGTGTGTATGTAAACTGCATGGTAATTCCATTTAAGTATGATTATGTCCCAAGTTTCCCATATATGTTATAAGTTGATTTCTATGGGTTTTATGGAAATCTTTTGATTATTGAAAAGTTATGACATGATCTTACATTAAAAGGAATGTATTTACTACTTCATATGGGTGGAATATATTACATTATGATATCTTATTATGGGTTTACATGTTTTCGCAAGACTATCAATTTTCCATTATTGTGTATCACTTATTGAGAATTTTATGCCCATACAAAAATTTTATTTTATTTTCATAGGATTTAAAGAAGAATAGAGTCAAGGATGGGATAAAAGAAGTGTTATGATTATTAAACACGACAGAATAACAGGTTTATTTTTAAATGATTTTGTTTTATAAAAACATTGTTAGTGATTAGTGGTGTCGACTTTGTAAAATTTGAGTTTTTATGTATGAGTTAGGTCTTTTTCTATAACGATATATACCTTAAAATATCCTAAATGTGTAATAAATTCAAATTACATATGAAAATCAACATTATGTAATTTTTAATTACAATTCCTCAATGTTTGTATCAGAGGTCGGTTTAGAAAACTTATGATGATAGGTTGTTATTTAATCATAAGTGTCGTGTTGTATCAACCACAATGGATACTATATTAAAAATATATATAGTTACATTATTTGACTTTAAAGAGTTTTAGATTACATAAATAAATATATCTTATTGTATATATTCTTAATAAGATTGTATAAGATGACTTTATTGACATACTCACACAAACCTTTTTGGTTTTATTAAATTGATTGATCCATCATGCACCAATGTAATAGTGGATGTGAAAGAAACTATCATGGTTCTATGAATAATAAACCAAATAAAATGGGATATAAAATGATAAATCCCTTCTTTATTCTAAAAAAACTACTGAGAGTAATGATTGACTAGTTAATCAGTAATGATTTTTATAATAAATCATTTATAAGAGTATCATACCCCTATAGAAGTGCATGACATGATCATAAAGGTAAGTATATTCAATGAAATAAGTGTCATTGTTGTAGAATGAAGAACCTAGTAAAAAATTTATGGGGACTAGAAGATGTTTTAGAAGTGGAAATGAAGGTCATAATGAAATAACCTACCAAAGAAAAAGGAAGTGTTCAGTTGACTCCAAAAAAGGTAAAAAAGTTCATTACAAGTTATCAATTGAATGATTTAAATATGGGAATTATGGTCATTATAAAAATATTTATACTAAGAATAAGGTTCAAGAATTAGATTAGTGAGACCACATCAATATATTTTTTAGCAATATCGAATTCCATTCCAATTGAGGATGAGGAAACTGAAAATGACATATGAACGGTATGGATTGTTTCTTGGATCATGTTTTTACATTATTTAATCATAAGACCTGATTAGTGTATCTGATTGTGGGAATAAGATAGAAAATAATTATTAGGGTATCCCAATGAATTATGAATGTTTATGAAGTCTACATATATGGTATTCAAGATTTAGGTAGGATGAGTAAATGTTAAACAATATTAATACTCTTTTGATGATAGTTGTATTCTAGTAGATTTTTTTTTAGTTTTTGATATATATAACACTTCCATTTGACATTTGAAAATGTTATTTGGGGGTGAATTTTGTTTTATTCTATGGAAATAATTTTAATGGAATGGATAACCTGTATAGTTTATATTAACATTTTTTTGAGGTAACTATGGGTTATTTCTTTTTGGGATGAAAATGATATATATAAGAAAATATTTATGGTTAAATCATTTTATGAATATTTTTGAGGATTTTATCTCCAATTTTGAATTTTATAGGAATTTTAAAAAGGAAAACCCATAGGAGGAGTTACAACACATCATGATAGACATGTCTATAAGAATCAAACCCAAAACCGAATAGTGACAATGGGGAATCACATACTATTAGCCTACGTTATGTAGCTGGTTAATATGACATTTTTTTCAGTTATAATAGTTTATGGGAAAATAATATGTTAATTTTGGAAAATTATGGTTTATTTAATGGATATCCATAGTACTATAAAATTATTTGAGGATTAAGGGATAAATGTTATGTTGGAATACATTCACTATTTTGGGAACCTTATTGGAATAAGGTAAATAGAATACTTTGGGATTTTATTTGGGGAGTAATGGTTGATTTTTTTTTGAAGAATATATGTTTTATTATGGACTTATAGAGATTCATTCTATTTACAGTAACATATCTTCAAGAATATGAGATTTTGATAAATTATATTTTTTGGTGTGAGATATTATCTGTGATTGATAATATTTAGAGATAAATGTTAAAATTTTCTAAGGAGACTTTGTATTAATACTATTTTGAGTTTTGTATTTCAAACATAGTTTGGGTTATTTTTTAATGATTTTAATGAAAGTTATTTGTTATATGGTATATGTTTATCTTTTGATATTATAGTTGAATTATGGAGCTTAAAATTATTTTTCCTTCATTCAATGGTTTATTATTTTATGAAAATAATTTTATATTATTTATACCATATTGGTTTCAGTTAATGTTTCATGAAAGTAGGAATAGATAGTTAATCTTTTTTGGACTATATAATTTTATATAAGTTGATCCTTGTGCTTCGGGCATGAAAAAATCATCTTTAATAGTCATTGTTTTGAGAAAAAAATGATTTTCTGGTGGAATTTGATTAATGGATAAATCTATAATGTTCAAGTAAATATATTTACTTATGTTCTTAGTCAATGATTTAAATTAATTCTACAGCTCCATGAAAAAGATCATGAAACCAAAAATGTTATCCTAGTACATTCATTTACAATGAATCAAATGGTATCTTAGATCATCGTAAATTTATTGATTTGTGATTGTTAAATTACTCATGAACATGTTTTTAATCACTATCTATCTAGAAATTATATTTATTATTTCTTTTATAACCATTTTTTCGATAAGGAAACCTAGTATCTGTTATCTCAGATGATCTTCCCACATTCTATTCTATATTTTAATGTGGTAATTTTATAAATTGGTTTTTAAAGTGGATTGCCATAAATGTTTTCTGAAAATTCATACCATAGTTATTGAACCCGAATTAAAATTACAAGGATTAAATATTAAAAAGGTTGGATAATGTAACATCCAGGGTTTTTAGAAAGAAACAATATGTTCGATAGCGTACATGATAAGCCACATAGATCTAAAATGAAAAGCTAAATATTATTATTTAATTGTTACCATTATAACATAGTCATTAGAATGGAGGAAATGAAACTTATTAATTGAATTGTGAAAAGTGGGCTTCCACATATTTATGTAATGATTCGTTCGTTACCAAAATAATTTAAAAAAGATATAAAAATAAATGGAATATAAGTGATGTGTTTTTATGGAAACTATTTAAATGAGGATAAATGTGTTTATAAAATAATAAATCAATCTTGTTGGATTATAATATGTATATATATATATTAAAATTAATTTTTATAATTAAATTCATGTGTTTTCTAGACATTATATAAGAACTACTTCAATTTAACATATAAAAGAAGTATTAATACAAATTTCTTCCACCTTTTATTGGATAACCCATTTTAAATCTTCTTTTTTGACAAAATTATAATTTATATTTGAAAAAATTAACTTTTATTTGATATATGTAAATGAAATTTTTATTTGGATAAATGTTTCAAATTTTTCTGATAATATTCATTTTTGGTCGAATTGTGAAAAATAAAACATTTTAATTGAAAACATGTTTTTTTATAATTTATTCTTATTATTAGATTGTAATTTTAATTTGTTTAATAGTGTAATTAAACAATTTTTTTATTGTTTAGCCCAATTTAGGTTAGTGTAATCAATTTTGAAATTGAAAATAGACATGAAAACATTTCAATCTTTTTAACATTTCACTTTAAAAACCCGTTTTTCCATTTTGTCTGTGGATTTAATTTAAAAAATAATATTTCCAATTATTTGAATTGAATTTAGGGAAATGAAATTCATATTTGGAATTAGAATGATCAAATTAAGTTGTAATTTTATTTTCATTTTTTGGTTGAAAAAGGTTACCATGGTTAACAAAAATATTTTCTTATTGTATAGGTAAAAAAGCAAACATGTTAAAGTTAAAAAGGGTAAAGGATTAAAATAGTGAAAAACTACAACATTTAAATTATGGTTGGGGTGTTCATAGACCCTAAAAATCCTAATAATATTAATTTAATCTCTAATTCATTGAAATTAATTCCACCTTAATGAGTCCAGCATTAAATTTAAAATAATAAATAAATTAATCATTTGAACCCACCTCTCCTCAAGTATAAATACCACCCCTAACCTCCCCACATCGACCAAAAAATCATGGTAGATCCTAAAATATATAACCAAACCACAAATACTCACTATACCCATTTAATATTCTATCTGGTCTCACCAAAATACGAAATCCAAGGTCTTTAAGGGTGTTTCAAGTAGGGCATATTCAAGAGGTAATTTTCTGAAAGTACCTCTCTTAATTTACTTTCTTTTTTATACTTTCTCCTCAACACCTATATCCATTAATGCATGATATCTCCATAATCCTTTGTATAATTTAGTTTTATTTTTATAAAATAATATCTCATATCCATTTCATTTATCATCTCCTCTTATTCAATGAATCGAAATTGTTTTCCACGTTTTGTCGGTTAATTGCCTCTCTAAAAAGTGATTTTATTCTTTTTTCCATTACAACCATCATGGATGGTCTTAATAATATTTTTCAGTTCAAATGAAATTTTAATATATATATTATAACATAAAAAAAATTTAATTGTTAAATTAAAAATAACATTATAGTTTCCATATTTTGGATATATGATAACTTCCTTTAGGGAAGTGTGGAATACAGACTCCTCAAAATGATGTGATTTTTTAACACATCACATGGAATGTATTAAGGATTATTTTACATAGAATATGTGATATAAATTATATATTAATGCTACTATAATAGTTTTATTATATAAAATTATATACATACATATTTACATACATTTCATTTAATTTCATTCGTCTAATGTGAGAGGATAAACGAAAATAACGCTCATGGGTACGAACGGCCAACCATTTCCATAACGATGATTCTAATTTTCCATGAAATATTATTATAAGTACTCATATAATTATACATAATATATTTGTATCCTTTTTTATATTATGGAGATTATGTACTTCTAACAACATGGGCTGTTGAAATCTTATCAAGTTCATTTTCAACTCAAGTACCGAATATCGACAAAGCGTCCAACCTGAACACATATAATTATGTAATTTTTATAACATGGTAATAAGTGATATAAATGGAATAATAATCTAAAAAAATCTTCTCAATAAATTATAAATTAAAATAGTTTTTTGATTAAGGAATATACATATTATACGTGAATAGTCAAACTTACGGTAACAGAATTTCTTATCCCAATTTCCATTATTTTGGTTAAATGTCTACTTTTTGATTATATCATTAAACTATTAGGTGTGATATGAATTTTTAATATATTATATATTATTTTTATAAATAATTTAATTAAATTATTTTTAAAAATATTCTATTTGTATGGAGTGTTTTACTTTCCGTACAACGAAACAAAAAGAATGGTTTTTAATGTATACGATGGAAATGAATTCATCTTCACTATAATAGTTATTTGATATTCAGATTCATCTATAAGAACTTATGTTTATAGAAAAAATAGAAATAACCTTTTACCTTTTTGGAATTTTGGTATTGAAAATGGCATTGAAGATGTATTTACAATTTCAATATCTTCAAATGATTTATTTTGATTGGAAATGAAATTTTATGAGTGAAATGTTGATAAATGAAATATTTTTTGTGTTATTATTAAATAATGGAACATAAAATTTTATGGGTGGTTACATGATTAACCATGGATGGGTGGTCATATGATAAACTAAATTTAGGTGGTTATGTTATATCCTCCATTGAATTTGGTGTGGAATTTGACTGTATGGATATTCTATTTGTAAGTGTGATATTAGTAGAAGTCAACCGCTTGATTACTACCATAAAGAATGATTATGTCCCAAGTAACATTTTTATGTTATAATTTTCTTTCTATGATGCTTATGGTAATATTTTTATTACAAAAAAGGTAAGAAATGATATTATATTAAAAGGATAGTATTTACTACATATTAGGGGAGACATGATTTACTTTATGAGATAATATTAAAGATTTAAATGTTTTCGCAATACTAATAATTTTCATTATTTTTGTAACCTATAGTGAGATTTTTTGGCACATACCAATTTTTGAAATGTTTTTGACAATATTTAAATATAATAGAGTCATGTATGGGATCAATTTAAAGTTATACTGATTAAAAATGAATCAAAAACATTTTCCTTTTTAAAATCTTTTCTTTTATGAAAAAATAGATAGTGTGTTGAAGTGTCAACTTTGTAATATTTGAGTTGTTATATGTGAGTAAGGGCATAATTCTCTAAATCTATAATCATTAAAAGATACTATATATGAAATAAAGTCAAATTATTAACTTAACTAAATATTATGTAATGTTTACGGATGGGGCCTTATACATACCATTAGTGTGGTAAAGCTTGTGCACACCAGAATGACGGCTCAAAAGTGTTAAAACACTAAAAACACAATTTTGGATTATCAACCAAAATGGGCTATTAGGAATTGTTAATGTTACCACCAACAACCAACTAGATTTTGGAAAGATCATAACCATGCAGTTCTAATGAATATAAGCATGGCATATCAATTTAATAAACAACACATGATTATATTGCCTGGCCCCACACATCAATTCCAAAATCAATGAACCTAAGGGATGAGTTATGAACCACCCATCATAGGAGTTTATAACCCTACTCATATATTATTATCCACAAATTAATCTTGAAATATATTAGATCTATGAAAAGTGTAAAAATATATACACGTTTGTAACTAGGTCGAGAGAAAGAGACACGAAGAATAGCTATAATAGACTTGAGTACTTACCATTTCACATCCAAGGTGACAAACCAAAGCTCTAACAGATCCCGAAAGAAGGATATATCTTAATACCCATATTTAGCGTTTAAATGAACTAATATTGAATAAAATGGAGGTGCATCCCATAGTAAATGGGATTGGGGAAAACTAACTATTTTATTAGATAATTAAAGGTAAAATGTTAAAAATAAAAATAAAAATTATGATGTGAAATGATTATATACACCATTTTATAAACAATACACAATACATGGTTGGGTACCTAGATAAAAGGGGGAAATCACATAGTAAAGATGCATGGTTTGAAAAACTATGTGCTTACTGTTTGATATGGACTTCCCAAAAATGCAGACCATCCACACGGTTCAGACTAACCATATGTACTCCCAATATAGTGTTTTATAAAAAATTTATAAGACCATTTTTTCTAAATAGTTTAATTCTAGGATTTGATAAAGCCCCAGACACCCCCAATACTTTTGAAAGTCCCTTAAGCATCCCAATCAAGTCCAAAATAAGGAATTAGAATGAAATTTAAAGAAATCATACATTAGTCAAAACAGATTTCATGCAGAAATTTATTTGGTTATAATTTATTCCACATTTGGAATCATATGATATATTTTTTTAAGTTATCCATATTTTATTTTTGGTCAGAATTATTTGTAAAAGTAGAAAAAATTTGTTACCACGATTAAGGTCAAAATGGGTTTACTATGGGATCAACTAATAGATAATTCCAATAATGACACATAATCCTAATTATTTATTATTATTTGAATATATGTATACCCTATATTGTATAACTTTAAAATAAATGTCCTTTTAGATAAATATCACAAGAAAATGACTTTATTTTTTTAATTATTCTAAGTAAATCCATGTGTGTTCTCTTCGTCACTTATAAAAGGAAACCCCCTCCCCCAACATATTCATGAATTATGAGAATTATAGATAAAAATTTTCTAACTGATAAATATGAAAGAATCATATAGGTCATCTTATAACCCATGGTCTCCTTCTATGTCTAGTTTATCAAGTCTTATGTTCTACACCAAAGGTGGTCTCTCAACGAAGATAAATAAATCATAAATAGTCTATTTGAATTTTATTTCTTCTTCTATGTTAACTAAAATTATTTTATTTATACTACCATTATTAATATAGTATAATTAATATATTGAGATTTTATTTTTATTATGGTATAACACTTTTTCACTACATTTCCATCAAATGGGAAATGAAAAGATCTCATATGCATACGAGTGGACTATCACCTCCATGTAGAAATACAATGCTTTTTCCGTCACCATATTTATTTGATGATTATTATGAAGGATTTAATATTTATATATGATATTAAAGAAACAATTATACTATTTAATTATAATATCTTATCTCCCTTCTTTCCTTTCCATCAGTTGGGAATCGATAACATCTCTCATTCGTACCTGTCGACTACAACCTCTATGAAAGCAACACGATTAATTTTTCATCTCTTCTATACATGGATATTAAAAAGGATATATTTAATTAATATATATTTTATTTATGATAGAATAATAATTATATACATTTAAGTTATTATTTGACTTTATTTAGTTCTATTCGTTGAAAAGTTAAATCATAACATATGTGTACCTATGGACTTTCATCTCCACGAAGTGATGTAATTCAGTTTTCACCACAATTTTATATGAATTTTAATACATGTGTATATAATTATTAAATAAAATAATAATGACATAATTAAAATCCTACATATGATGGAACCATGAGAAACGATTAAATACTATAACTATTGAACCAAAACATACATGAAACATGAAGTAGTAAACACCTAAATGATGATAATAATGAAATATTAGTAATGAAATGGTAATGAGAAATTTTAAGCAAACCATTTAAGGTATTATAAGAATGAATTTTAGTGTTTTATATAATTATAATATATTTAAATTTATTTTATAGGATTTTAGATTGATTACGGATTATGTCAAACTTGAGGTAATGGTTTTTCATCTCACTATTGTTTCTGTGAGATATACACCATATTAACAACTTGTTTCTTTCATGTTCTATATATAATACTACATTGACATGTTATATAAGGAATCTTAAAATATTCTTCATATCTAATGTTACATTGGATGTTTTGTACTTAAGGGATATTATGATCTAAACATTACCAAGGCATGGGTGTTTTATATAATGATATCATTTTTATTGGGATTGAATATGCTAAAATTTATGATCTGGAAAATATATAATAAGTTTATATAAAAATATGAATTAAAATAACCTTTTTATATTCATATATTCTAAATTTTGTACATTCATTTTTGTAATGACCCGAATCCAGAGCCACATAACTGGCGCCCCGTACCCAGATTGCCAAATAACCTCAAGCGCATTTCCCCAAATGCCAGAGGCTGCCGACTAGCAGTGAGGGCCTTGGTGAGTCAGTGCGGAAACTATGCCCTCATTTGGTAACGTATGCAGTGGAAGAATAAATATAATTAATAGCGGAAGCAGTAAACAGAATACAACAACTAAACTAAAATTAGAAGAAATATCTGATATAATAATGATGCAGAATGGTACATGAATCTATGGAAAGAAGTAAACAAAACAACGTGCTGAAATAAAACTAAAACCAAAGTACTAAATGTAAACAGCAACTCCATTAGCATCGCGAGCCGATGCCCGGTACCATTCTCTCCAACTCCAACCAGCAATCAAGTACCCGAAGTGGAAGGACCACAATTCCTATCTACACCTGCAACCATATAATCTATTTGGGTTGAAAAGCAGGACCCAAACAGAGTGTGAGACGAATCCTAGTAGGAAATCACCACAATATTTGTGCCCTACTGTTAGTGAGTAATATAGAAAAAGTAAAGGCAAATAAGTACAGTACCGAACTAAGTGTACACCAGTAAATAATCCTGGAAATTACCAATCACATTCATTTAATTAAACAACCAGGGGAAAACTAGCAAGGCATTCAATTACACGGTAAGCAAGTAACACAGCAGGTATATCAAAAGACTACCTAAACACAAGTAGTACAAAAACCCAAGCTTGTTCTTTGTCTTGGTGGACTCGTCACAACCAACCATAAAAAATTCACATTGACTCTATGGCAGGCTCAAACTAGCAGACCCATATAGTCCAGTAATCAAACAAGGAACATACACTCTGGGAAGCTCTTACGTCAATTCCCCTATGGTCTTGCACCGATAGCTACAGACTATCTAAGGAAGCACTTACGTCTAATTCCTCTTGTGGTCTCGATGCGTGGGTAACTAAGAAAACTCTTGGGTAGCACAAAGTCCTATTACCGTAGGTCCTGCATTCGAACTAAAACCAACTGACCCTCTAGGGAAGCACTTAATCGTCTATTCCCTCTTTGATCTCCCGCACCAGGTTCTCACAGCCCTGAGAAGTCCAGTCATGTGTAATCGACTGTTAGAAGCCCTATGTAAGTTAAAAAAACTACTTGGATAATAGCTACCAAACCTCAAAAATAGTTAAACAACAGGAAACACTTGAAATCAGTGATAACAAGTAAAGAAACAATTTCAAAAGCATTTTCCTCACAGGAAAATGGTGTCGAATGACGATAAACAGCCAAACAGAGAGAAGACACCCATGGGGTGATCCTCAATCATGAAACCAAGCATATAATAGAAACAAATAATCATAATCTAACAATAAATATAGGGAAAATAATCAATATGATCAAAACCCTAAACTCGGGATACCCGATACATGGGTATCCGACACTTTTGTAACCAAAACTCAAAGAACATCAATGTAGGGAAACAAACCACCTACCTTGATCCTCAAAGATTGATATACATTATCCATGGACCGTGAAATGGCCTAGAATAGAGTAGATCTACAAAAATATCTAAAACGTTCAACCTCAGATAACTCACATGAGAGAAAGAATCATGAAACGAGGATAAAGAAGAACCAAGAACTCACCGCGACGATTCTTCTACAACCGACGGAGTTCAATTCGGACAACCGGTGACAGATCGGTGGCTCAGAAAAGAATCAGCCTCCTAAGATGATCTAGACGAGATTAGGCGGAGAAGAAGACGTTTATGAGAATTAGGCACAACCCCGGTCCAATTAATGAAATAAAAAGAAAGTACAGGGCGTGTACTTTTAAAGTACATGGCGTGTAGTGGTTTTTTCCGTGTTGTGCCAAAATCGTCCTCCACATAACCCCTACACACTGTGTGTGTGGCTCTGACACAGCCTCCACACAGGTTCGAGTGGGAAAAGAGTACACTGTGTGTACATAGAAAGTACACGGCGTGTACTTCCAAATTTTCCAAAAACATCATTTTTCCTTAAAAATACCATAAAAGAGATTTGTACCTGAAACAGAAGCTCTGGGTTCTTACAAACTTCCCCCCTTAAGGAAATTCATCCCCAAATTTCCCTAACATGGCGTAGAAGAAGAAACCTCGAACAACTCTGGCCCTAGTGATCGCATATCAGTCTCCCTCTCCCAAGTCTTGTCCTGTATAAGGTCGTGCTGCCATAGCACCCGTATCAGAGGAACAGACTGGACATGGAGTACGTTTTCATTATGATCAAAAATCCTGATAGGATTCTCCTAGAAAGATGCATCATGATCCATCTCAACCTCCTCGAGTTGAAAAACATCAGACGGGTTTGAGAAATACTATCGAAGCTGATAAATATGGAAGAAGTCATGCATAGCCTTGTACCTTTGAGGTAACTGCAACCTGTAAGCAACCATCCTGACTCTCTCCAGAATCTCAAACAGCCCAACGTATCTTGGTGAGAGTTTCCCTTGTATCCTAAGCCTCTTATGTCCCAACCTTGGGGTAACACATAGGAGAAATTGATCTCCAACATTGAACTCCAAAGGTCGTCTCCGCTGATCAGCATAAGACTTCTGCCGAGACTGTGTTGTAACCATCCTCTTCTGAATCAACTCTATCTGCTCTGTGGTCTCCTAGACAAGATGATATCCCAGCAAAGCATCCTCTCTTAACTCTAGCCAGTATTAAGGTGATCATCATGGCTAACGTACAAAGCCTCTTAAGGTTCAATTTGAATAGTCTCCTAAAAACTGTTGTAGTAGGCGAACTCCACCATAGGGATATGATTCTCCCAAGTACCGCCAAAGTCTAGAATGTAAGTTAGGAGCATATCCTCAAGAACCTAGATTGTATGCTCGGACTGTCCATCAGTCTGGAGATGGTAAGCTGTACTCAGAAGTACTTGTGTACCCAGAGCCCACTGTATCCCCTTCTAGAAGTGTGAAGTAAAATGCATATCCCTGTCTGAAACAATAGAGTGTGTAACTCCATGCAGACGTACCATATCACGGATGTACAACCATCCCAGTTCATCAACACTAAAGCTCTCTTTTATTGGCAAAGAAGTGTGCAACCTTTGTGAGCCTGTCCACTACAACCCAAACCGCATCATATCATCGAGGTGATCTCAGTAAACCTGTCACGAAGTCTATCACGACATCATTCCATTTCCACACAGGAATGGGTAACTGCTGTAAAAGCCCTTCTGGTCGATGATGCTCTTCTTTAACCTGCTAACAGGTGGAACACCACATAACAAAACTAGCCACATCCTTCTTCATACATTGCCACCAATACTGACGGTGTAAGTCTTGGTACATTTTGGTGACACTAGGATGAACTGCCCAAGCTGAAGCATGAAACTCCTACATCATCTCCTCATGTATATCTGCAGAAACCCATACGCGGCCATGAAAACGTAACACCTCATTATCGCCCACTATCCATCACAGAGTAGGGTCTCCATCTGACACACCGTCCCATAGGACTAGGCCTTCTGGGTCTGATATCTTCCTCGTTCGAACTCGATCTAAAAGAGTAGAGGTAACAGCTACCGAAGAATGAACTGTCTATCCCTGTCTGTCGTGCACCTCCAAATGCATCTCAGAGAATAGATCCATAAGCCGCCCCTTGCTACAGGCCACCTAAACTGCATGCAAATAAGTCCCCTTCTCAGTGTGTCAGCCACAACATTGCCTTTCCAAATCGTATAAGCAAGCTCGAAGTCGAAAGACTATAGGTACTCGACCCACCTCTATTGTCTCAGATTCAAGTCAGGCTGCGTGAAGATATACTTGAGACTCTTGTGGTCAGTATATACCAAAAAATGATCTCCCATGAGAGAGTGCCTCCAAAAACGCAAAGCATGAACAACAGCAGCCAACTCCAGGTCATGCGTAGGATAGTTATTATCATGTGGCCTCAACTGCCGAGATCCGTACGCAACAACACAATCTTCCTGCATGAGAAATGATCCAATCCCGATGCCATATATATCACAGAAAACTGTATAACTCTTGCCCAGCTCTGGCAGAACTCGAATCGGTGCGGAAGTCAATCTCCCCTTCAGCTCCTGGAAGGCTGAATCACAAGCTTCTGACCAAATGTAGTTCACACCCTTCTTCGTCAGACTTGTCAGCGGAGCTTCTAAGCATGAGAAGTCCTGTATAAACCACCTGTAGAAACCAGTCAGTACCAAGAGACTCCTTACCTTAAAGACATTCTACAGCTGCTCCCAGGTAACTACTGCTCTCACCTTCTCTGGGTATACTGGTACTCCTGTCTCTGAGATGACATGGACCAGGAAGTGAATCTCGTCCATCCAGAAGTGATTCTTTGAGATCTTAGCATATAACTGATGCTCTTTCAGTGTACTCAATACGATCTCAAGATGGGTAGCAAGGTAGTGTCGAGTGTGAGAGTACACCAAGATATCATCCACCAAAACCACCACGAAGGAATCCAATTAAGGATGGAAAACTCTGTTCATTAGCGCCATGAAAACGGCTGGCATGTTTGTGAGACCGAACGACATAACCAAATACTCGTACAGACCATACCTGCTTCGGAAAGCAGTGAGAGGTAAATCAGATGGTCTGACCTGCAACTGATGATAGCCGGATCTCGAGTCGATTTTCGAGAACACCCTGTCTCCTCGAAGCTAATTAAACCGATCATCAATCCTTGGAAAAGGATATCGGTTCTTGACCGTCAACTGGTTCAGCTTTCAATATTCCACACAAAGTCGTAAGGTACCATACTCTTTCTTCGTAAACAACACAGGCAAACCCCAAGGGGAATTACTGGGTCAGATAAAACCCTTCGCCTGCAACTCCTCCAAATACTTCTTGAGTTATTGCAACTCAGGCGTAGCCATCCATTAAGGAGGTATGGATACCGGTGCTTCTACTGGAATAATCTCAATAGAGAAGTCTACCTCACACACTAGAGGGAACCCTGAAAATTATTCTGAAAAGACATCCGAAAAACGGTCAAATACCAGAGGGAAGTCCATCTGAGAGGTCCCCTGATCATCCAGATTTAAACTAGAAATCTGGGCTGTAACGCTGCCCAACCCATGATGCTCTGGTCTAGCCCTGCTTCCCTGGACATCCCATTCTCCCTTATGATGAAAAGATCTTCCCTTAGGTGATGTAAAACTCACCCTACGACGATAACAATCAATAAAGGCCTGAAAAAGAACTAGCCAGTCCATTCTGAGAATGACATGATAACCCTTCATCTCGAGGACATAAAGATCCCACAAGAAGTGACACCCACCAACCTCACGGGGGCACTCCTTTAACTGATGCACACTAGTAGTTCTATGTCCAAAGGAGTGTCTAGCGCCAAAGTATCCTCAGAAGTAAAGATAGTAAGTCTAAGGCTCTACACAGTGTGCACAGAAATAAATTTATGAGAAGATCTGGTATCGAAAAGTGCATAAGATACAACTGAGGGTACTAAGATCGTACCTCGAACTATGGAATGTCCAAGATCCTGCTCTCGATGGATCTACTCTACTGCAAACGTCTGGCCAGTACCGTGGCCCTGCGTAGCAGCTTGATATCCATGATCTGATCCTCCTGGAGCCTGACCACCGCGTCCGTGACCTCTACCCTGGCCTGGATGACCCGAAGAACTCCAGCCTCTAGTATGATGACGAACTGGTAATCCTGCTCCTGAACAAGGAGTAGAAACCGATCCTCCTTCACTAGCTGCTGGAAGAAGAACCCTGTAAAAAAGCTACAGGTGACCCATCTTGTGGCAAGCTCAGCACTCCACAAGATCTCTCAAGCACTAAGGATTCTTATGCCCGCTCTTCCCACACAGATATCACACCACCTGGTTTCAAGAAAGAAGATCATGTCTACCAGAAGAAATACCTATATTCCTCGAGTCACCTCAAGTAGACTCTCAGTGGCGCTTCATGTTGTCAGTATGCAATGAATCAGCCTTGGACGATGAACTTATCTAGTCAACAGCTCCAGTATCCCTCAGATTCTTTTTGGTGATCAGCGCCTGGTTGGCTATCAGAGTAATAGAAGTCAACTGGAAGACGTTCACCTGTGATCGGATATCTGGTTTGAGGCCTTCCTCAAACTTCCTTGCCAAAAACAGCTCGTCATTTCCCAGAATGGGAGCGAAACGCAGAAACTCAGTTAAGCGGGTGGAATAATCCATATCTGAATGAGTACCCTGCTTCAAGTTCATGAACTCTCTAGCTCCGTCAGCCCTCATCATCGCTGAATAGAAGTAGTCGTAGAACGTGTGCTTGTATTCGTCCCATGCCATAGTCCGCTGGCGCCCTGCCTGTGAGACTACATCCCACCATCGTTTGGCAGAATCTCGCAGCATGTAAGTCACGAGAATCACCCTTATGTCTGGGGGTGTCTCCAGATGCTCGAATATGGAAATCATGGTTTCTAGACATGAATCTACAGCCTAAGGTCCTCCATCCCTGGTGATGGTTGGAGGATGTTGCTGCTGGAACACTTGTGTCAGCTCTGCCAAAGACAGAGTAGAATGCTAAACTCCCTGGAAGGTCTACATGAACCTCATGTAACCCTCTCTGAACTGAGCATCGGCCCCAGTGTTTGGAATCAATGCAAGTGCCTTGTCAGGAACGATCGATGAAACTGCAGGTGGTCCATGGTATGTCGTATCTTGCATACGGTCACTGCCAGGTTCCTGATGTGCAACGGGAGGACGTCTTGGTGCCATAGATCTGAGAAAACAAAAGCACACTCAGATTTAATATTAACAAGGACAAAAAATGCCAGAGTAAAAAACGGAAATAGGAGATAGAAACAAAAAAGTTTTCATTACACGACTACACAGTGTGTATTTCAACTACACGGCGTGTTGTTATGTCCATTAACATGGGTGTGTACTTCCGCCAGCACTGGTTATGTAACATCCCAGACTACCCAGCGTGTTGTCCCAAAACACGGCATGTACTTGAACTCCACTACCCTGCTCGAGTCTCTCTACATGGATAACCTACATAGTCCTCCGAATCCAAAACTACACGGCGTGTGCACTGAGGACACGGCGTGTACTAGACAGGCTCGGTGACCCGTGTAGCATGTAACATGGCCGGCCACACTGCTAACCCCTTACACAGCATGTTCCGAACAAACACGACATGTATAAGGATATATCACACCGACCCATGTTGTTCGTGACATGGCCAGGTACGCAGAATAAAGCAACACGGCGTGTTCTTATAACACACGGCGTGTACTAGACTGGCTCAGCCACCCGTGTAGCAGGTTACACGGCCAGCCACACGACTAACCCCTACACGACGTGTTCTAAAAAAACACGGCGTGGATGAGGAGAAGATAACACTGACCCGTGTCGATTGTTACACGGCCAGGTACCTAGAATAAAACTACACTGCATGTTCTTATAACACACGACCTGTACTACACGGGTTTCCCCGACCCATGTTGTTAGTGACATGGATGGGTACACGGTTGACTACCGCACGACGTGTACTTAAGGTACACAACGTGTTCCTGAAGACTCTTCAAAACCCCGTGTTTTTGTTCACACATTCAATAAAATGGTTTAAAAACTACATGGCGTGTATTAATAAAGTACACTCCGTGTAGTCTGGGTTTTTCCGGGCAGTTGCTCAGAAACTGCACCAAACGCCAGAAACATTGAAAAACAAACATCTATGTGCCAAATTCCGATCCGTGGGGGCCCATACTCCCCGCAAATCAAAGAATTTCATCACAACAATGCATATAACAAGTAAAACAACATAACAAGTATGTTCATCATAGCAACAATCACATCAGCATTCATAATTTATCATGGCATCTGTCACAACAGCATGAAAATCCAAGGCACCCTAGATGGAATGGTAAAATGCAAGACATGTGATTTCCTACCCAATGCCTATATGATGCATGAGATGGCACACCCTCATCTCATCGGGTTGCAACAAAATAGAACCAGAATCATATAAACTGTAACAGCACAAAACATGTGCATCACCCAACGGTGAAATATAATAAACTGTAACACTTGCAAAAACTGAAAATTGAAATTACGAAGTAATATAGCATTTCCCTATACACGGGTTAATTACTCCCAGGCACAGTTAAGTACTAACTACCCATTTATTCTTATCCCTGTCCATTGTCTCAAAATAGTAAGGCAATAAAAAAGAATAAAACTCCTCTGATACCACTTTGTAACGAACCGAATCCGGAGCCAAGTAACTGGTGCCTCGTACCCGGTTCGCCACATAACCTCAAGCGTGTTTCCCCCAATGCCAGAGGCTATCGACTAGCAGTAAGGGCCTTGGTGAGACAGTGGGGAAACTATGCCCTCATTTGGTAAAGTATGTAGCAGAAGAATAAACGTAATAAATAGCGGAACCAGTAAATAGAATACAACAATTGAACTAAAAGTAGATGCAATGTCTGATATAATAATAATGCAGAATGGTACATGTATATATGGAAAGCAGTAAACAAAACAATGTGCTGAAATACAACTAAAACCAAAGTACTAAATGTAAACAGAAACTCCATCAGCATCACGGGCCAAAGCTCGGTCCCATGCTCTCCAACTCCAACCGGAAATCTAGTACCCGAAGTGGAAGGACCACAAACCCTATCTACACCTGAAACCATATAATCTGTTTGGGCCGAAAAGCAGGACCCAAACAGGGTGTGAGACTAATCCCAGTAGGAAATCACCAAAAGATTTTTTTCCCTAGTGTTTGTGCGTAATATAGCAAAAGTACAGGAAAATAAGTACAGTACCGAACTAAGAGTACATCAGTAAATAATCCTACCAATTACCATTCACATTCATTTAATTAAACAACCAGGGAAAAAATAGAAAGGAATTCCATTACACGGTAAGAAAGTAACACAACATGTATCTCAGAAGACTACCTAAATACAAGCAGTACAAAAACCCAAGCTTGTTATTTGGTTTGGTGGAATCGTTAGAACCAACCATCAAAAATTCACACTGACTCTTTGGGTGGCTCAAACTAGAAGACCCCTATAATACATTAATCAAACAAGGCACAAACACTCTGGGAAGCTCTTACGTCAATTCCACTATGGTCTTGTAACGATATCTACGGACTCTCTGAGGAAGCACTTACGTCTAATTCTTCTTGAGGTCTCGATGTGTGGGTTACTAGGAACACTATTGGGAATCACAAATTCATATTCCCCTAAGTCATGCATATCAAATAAAACCAACAGACCCTATAGGGAAGAACTTAATCGTATATTCCCTCTTTGATCTCCCGCACAAGGTGGTGCCCCGTACCCAGTACGCCACATAACCTCAAGCATGTTTCCCCAAACGCCAGAGGCTACCGACTAGCAGCGAGGGCCTTGGTGAGTTAGTGGTGAAATAATGCCTTCATCTGGTAAAGTATGCAGCGGAAGAATAATCATAAACAATAGCGGAAGCAGTAAACAGAATACAACAACTGAACTAAAAGTAAAATCAATGTCTGATATAATAATGATGTTGAATGGTACATGTATCTATGGAATGAAATAAACAAAACAACGTGCTGAAATACAACTGAAACCAATGCACTAAATGTAAACAGAAACTCCATCACCATCGTGGGCCAAAGCCCGATCCAATGCTCTCCAGCTCCAACCAGCAATCAAGTACCCGAAGTGGAAGGACCGCAATCCCTATCTACTCCTGCAACCATATAATCTGTTTGGTCCGAAAAGCAGGACCCAAACAGGGTGAGAGACTAATCACAGAAGGAAATCACCACTAGATTTGTTCCCTACTGTTAGTGAGTAATATAGAAAATGTAAAGGAAAATAAGTATAGTACCGAACTAAGAGTACACCAGTAAATAATCCTACCAATTACCATTCACATTAAATTAATTAAACAACCAGGGAAAACTAGCAAGGAATTCCATTACAAGGTAATCAAGTAACACAACAGATATCTCTGATGACTGCCCAATCACAAGCAGTACAAAAACACAAGATTGTTCTTTGGCTTGATGGACTCGTCCCAACCAACCATAAAAAATTCACACCGACTCTCTGGGTGGCTCAAACTAGCAGACCTCTATAGTCTATTAATCAAACAAGGCACATACACTCTGGGAAGCTCTTACGTCAATTCCCCTATGGTCTTGCAACGATAGCTATAGACTCTATGAGGAAGCACTTACGTTTAATTCCTCCTATGGTCTGGATGCGTTTGTAACTAAGAACACTCTTGGGAAGCACAAATTCCTATTCTCGTAGGTCCTGTGTATGAACTAAAACCAACAGACCCTTTAGGGAAGCACGTAATCGTCTATTCCCTCTTTAATCTTCCGCACCAGGTTCTCACAGCCTTGAGCAGTCCAGTCATGCGTAATCGACTGTTAGCAGCCCTAAGTAAGTTAGACAACTACTTGGCTAATATCTACCATACCTAAAAAACATTTAAACAGCAGGCAACACATGCAATCAGTGATAACAAGTAAATAAACAATTGCAAAAGGGTTAGCGTCACAGGAAAATGGTGCCGAACGACGATAAACTGACAAACATGGAGAAAACACCCATGGGGTGATCCTCAAACATACATCCAATCATATAATAGAAACAATTAATCATAAGATAACAATAAATCTAGGGAAAATAAACAATAGGATCAAAATACTAAACCCGAGATACCTGATACATGGGTATCCGGAACTTTCTCAACAAAAACTCAATGTACATCAACGTACGGCAACAAACAACGTACCTTGATCCTCGAAGATCGATATACATGAACCTTGGCCCGTGAAACGTCCTAGAACGGAGTAGATCTCCAAAAACTTCTAAAACGTTCAACCTCAGATAACTCACATGAGAGAAAGAATCAGGAAACGAGGCTAAAGAAGAACCAAGAACTCACCGCTGTGATTCTTCTGGAACCAACAGAGTTCGATTCAGACAACCGGTGATGGATCGGTGGCTCGAAGAATAATCGGCCTCCTTTGACGTTCTGGATGGGATTAGGCAGAGAAGAAGACATTTATGAGCATTAGGCATGACCCCGATCCGATTAATAAAATAAAAAGAAAGTACACACCATGTACTTTTAAAGTACACGGTGTGTAGTGGGTTTTTCCGTACTCCGTCAAATTTGGCCTCCATGTCACCCCTACACACCGTGTGTGTGGCCCAGACCTGGCCAACTTACGGCTTCGAGCGGGAAAAGAGTATATGGCGTGTACTTTAAAATTTTCTAGAAACTTCATTTTCCTTAAAAATCCCATAAAAGAGATCCGTACCTGAAACCAAAGCTATGGGTTCTTACAATTTTTCTTTCTTAATGTACTAAATTTTAATAAGTTTATTTTCTGTACCATTAACTTATTTTTGTTTCGATGACAATATTTTATTCCATGTCAATATTTTCTTCAAAATATTTTAAATATTGTTTTAAATATTCTCCAAATATTTTTAAATTAAATTTGAACTATATTTCACTTTATATTCAAATGTTTAACAGTAATATTATTATCATTATCCACAACTAGTAAATTGGACCAACAATTGAAAATGTGAAATGAATATGTGTTTTAATGTATTTTAATTGAAAAAAATTTCCACGATCATGATCACTCATTATATAATGATCTCAGTTTTTTCAGGTACATTATGAGTTAATTTCAACATATTTTGTTATTATTTTGGGTGTTTAATTGGTTTTTCATATTTCTAATGGTTTTTTTCATCCCTTCTATAAGTGCATGGTTTTCCAAAACAATGTTGATCATCTAGGAAACCATGTAGTATGAGGTTGTGTCTCTTGGGTTAGTTAATAGATAAAATGTACGGTTTTTTAAACCATGTTTCCTCAACTGAAGAACCCAAAAACACATTACTATGGCCAAAATAATGGTTAGATCATGGTTTAAAAACTATTACAACAAAACAACATGGCCTCCTAGGATAGGTATAAATCTAGGCTTGGTTAGAACATTGTTTGGTAAACCATATGACCAAACCATGTGTGCATATATTTATGTTTCTAATATCAAATTTAGTGGTCATAAAATTCATTTTGACCAACATTTCATCTGATACCTATCCCTATTAGATATAGAGACTCCATGATACTTCCTGAAAAAAATTCCTTATCTTACATTATCGTTAAGGTGGATCCAATGGAATTTATGATCAATAATGATGGTATGTGATCTATGAACCTTTTTTCTTTTTTTCCTCAATACCCACAATAATTTAGTTGAGATAAATCAATGACCTCAATTTTTGTACCCTGATTTATGGATTATGATTCTATCTAATGAATAATTAATTCATATTCGCCATTATGGTTGATGATCTAGTGTTGTGATGATTTTCATTTGATCTTTCTCAATTATTGTATTGTCGATTGATCCTTAGTGGTTTTTTTATTATTAATAAAATTCATTGTACATAAAATATTCATTAATCACATTATACAAAATTGATGTTTTTTGGATCAGTTCTATGGATTCTTTGTGTGTGATCTTAATAGGGTTGGAACATAGGCATGTCTCGGGTATCATCCCTCGGTCAGTTTCAATGGTTGTTGTCAAATTGATAAAGGTGGGAAGATTCTTACCATTTGGGCCACTTGTATATTGTTGTTACATTTATGTGATTCTTATTTTCAGAATAGCATTATTGGTTGTTCTTGATAGTGATCACATGTGTGTGTGTATCGTATGATACTTATATATATTATTTGATTCAATGAAAATTGAAATATAGATTATAAGGCAATGTTTTATTTTATAACATCTACTAGTATGATTCAACTGGTGTATTCAAGACATGATATTTTTTTCCTTTTATTCCACACCCTCTTATATGTAAAACCATGAATTTGGATTTATTTCTTTGGTACTCAAAATAGGGGTAACATTATGATATTTTTATCACATAAATGGAGAGTGCAGATGATATATGATGATGTTGAAGATGGGCCTGAACATATTGTATGAGCGTGAATAAATCAAGGCTAGACTTATGTCATAGGCTTTGGGGTTACAATGTAATCTTATCCTGACCAAGACATAATGTAGTTATAATAGGGTAACATACTACCCTTTCCCATTGGTTCACGAAGAGGAAAATGGATTCTACTAGTCCTTAGGTGACATCCCCAAGACACTAATGGTTGGAAATAACTTCCATGGTCTTCAAGAAAAAGTATGGGATGATTTTCCATTTTAAGAGAATAATTCATACCATAATGAATATAATCATGAAAACCACTATAACATAGATGAGTATAAAATAAAACTCAAAATAAAACCAAAATAGAAACCGAAGTAGAGTACAAAGAGGAAATCATTCTACATAACCAAAGGATTCTAATGAAAAAAGTACCCTAAGACACTAAATTCATACAAAATAAAACTACTAACTTTCTCTGAGATCAAAATAAATAATACATGACAAATGTATAAATAATAATCACTAAAAACTAATATACATTTCATTAATCCGTATCTGGATATCTTATATCTACAAAGGAACAATATCACCTATGTAGGGGGTGAGTATATACTATGTTGTATTTATAAAATGACTTAAAAAATCACACCATTTAGATAAAAACCGGTCATCACAATTTGTATAAACTAGTTTAAGATTACATTAAAATGTTTATATAAAATCAAAAACGGTTTTCAATGGAATGTGACCAAACAATCCTTTAAATCACTTCTAAAATCCTTGTGGAATACCATTTACAAGTCTCTAGAAAAACACATATGTGCATGTGAATTCCCAGATTACATTTCCATACACTTGAGTGGTATCTCATCGATCAACCATGTCATCACAATGAAACCAATTCCAGGTTCCCCAATAGCACGTACCCCTTATATAATTTTACATCTAATGATAATAAACTCGCATAAACAATGTATACAAAAAACATGCCATTAATTCTCACATTAAACCATTCATTAATTAAAAAATTTCAAAAAACATTTTCCTTGAATCAATAAAAAAAATCCATAATTTTGAAATCTTCATTATAATATTATTATCAACTATGATTTTCTACAAGACCATCCAAATTCTCCCATTTCTAAATCCATTAGAAAAGTTTTTTTTAATAATAATTACACAAGGATCGTGCATCAAATTAAAAAATAATTTATTTAAACATATGAATTTATGTTTTAATAAAGTGGAATTTAGAGGGAATTCACCTACCATACAAACCATGGTGAAAACATGGAATTAAAATACAATTCTCTAGATCCAATCATGCAACACATTTCCATACAATGATCTAGATTAAAAAACATCAAAATCACTATCTTGGAATAATGAACTATAACCATGGATTGGATATATTATTTCATGAATGATAATTAGAAGATACCATTAATGAATGTCCATGAAAAAGGACTTACAAGCAAATCCATTTCTCCAGTAGCCTATAATTCAACTATGGATGGATTTCAGATTGAAGGTAAATTTCTATCATAATGTGGAAGTAAAATTAATTCTTTTAATGATATATATATATATATATGAAAAAATTTATGCTTAAATAATCTAATTTTAAATATATCTAAAATTTTGAAGGCCTAAATATACGCCAAAATTATATTCCACACAGTTTGGAAAATTGTGTGCCAACAATGTCATTACTACTATCCCAAGGAAACCCCTTGCATGGTTCCCCTAAAGTGTTGTAAAAACCATGTCTCAACTATGTATGATCTACTATAGTAATCCATCCATTTCATGGTTGGTGTTCATTATTAGAAAAACTGATCACTAATCTTATCTTTAAAACTATGTCATTGTTTGCAGTTTATCCATGGAATCTACATATTTTCACTAAACATTGCACCACAAATTTACCTACCTAATGACCCCCATTTTCCCTTATATTGGTTTTTGGAGATTTTTCATGGGTATTAACAAAAGTTCTAAAATCATGAACCTCAAGAAAATCTCCAAAATGATGAATGAAATCCTTTTAAACATCCATAAAACCCTTGATCATTATACATACATAAATTATATAAATAAAGGATTATTTACCTAAAACAATGAGTTATAAATTATCCCCAACAATGGTATATCCAACTACACAATAAAAATAAAGAGATTTGAAGTGTTAGGGTCATTCCTCTATCATTTCTTTTTCATGATCCCAAATTTCATCCTCAAAACGATCATGATTCCAATAAACTAATAGTATACTGATTCTTTTCCCATGCATGAATTTCTATTTCTTATCCATAATAGATACTAGCATATAAAACATTATAGCATCCAAATTTAGGTGAATGCGATCCCATGAAATCATATAGTCAGGAGCAGGTTGATATTTCTTTAATTGAGAGTGATGAACCACATTATGCAGTAAATTGAACCTTGTCATCAAGGATAACTAACATTCCTCATCACCAACAAGTTAATGTTTCTCAAAGGGGCCAATGTGTTTATGATATAACTATAACTTCTTAAAAAACAATTACTTCCATTCCATGGAGAGATTCCCAAGAACACATTATCACTAACCTCAAATGAAGATAGACTTCTATTTTGGTATCCTTATGATTTAGGAATAATCTGATCCACTTCTGTTCTATTTCGGATCAACTGAATCTTTTCTATTGTATCTTATAGATGGTTTTGTCTGACCAGTGATGTTTCACCTATTTCCACCCAATTAATTAGAGAATGATAAGGGAATTCTTACAATTATTTAAAAGGGTCTATATTTATTGAGATATGATAACTATTATTTGATGAGAACTCCATTAATGGTGGGTGCCCCTCTCATGATATACCAAAATACATCAAAAAAGCTATAATAATGTACACAAATGTTTGAATCTTCCATTCGTATCATCCATCTATTTGACCTTGATAATCCATACTCATAGTAATCTTTTTCCCAAACAGATAATGTAATAATTTCAAAAAATGAGGTATAAACACGGGGAATCAATAGGATTCAATCGAGATTTGAATGTAATTCCTCTTGAAATTCTCTGAAATATAGATTTTGGAAAATTTATCAACTATATAGGATTCATTTATAGGAATTAAATGATCATATATCATGAGATGATCCAAAATTACACATATATAATAATGTTTCGTACCCATTTTTGGTAAATTTCTCCCAAAATACATAGTTATCTACTCCCACTTCCATATGGGAATCAGAAAAGACTGCATCATGCCTTTTGGTCATTGGAATTCCACCTTGACCTATTGACCGGTAAATCATCTCAAAATATACTCCACTACTACCCTTTACATTCCATAATATAAAAAGTTTAGTTTCATCACTATGTACATGTTTTTAATGCCATGATGAATAGCTGATGTTGATTTGTGTTATCCGTTGAGAATTTGTCCTTGAAAAATAAATGGTACCATGATCTGATATGTAAATCAAAAAACTAAAATCCCATATAGATTTCATTCCTCAATGGTCTCCCCGTCATTGAGTTTTGACTTTATAGAAACACGTACTGAATTGGATAGCTAATCCCCTTTCACATGATGAACCAAGTTAGGGAAAAAATCAAGATGAAAACTACAACATCACCATGGTTGGTAGAATTCATTTTCATGTCTATAATGATCAACATCAACTACAAATAATTTGATGATTATTTATCCCACTAATTGTATGACTTCATATATAATGAATCAACCCCCAAATTGACTTTATGCATTGTATAAAACAAGTCAATATAGAATAAATAAATTTATTCCATAAAAATTAATTACCATAGATTAAAATCCCTTTTTTGAGAAAATGTTTTCAAAGATCATATTGTCTCTAGAAACATTAGTTTGTCACCATAAATATAATGACCTCAAGTATTCAATTCATGAACCACAATAGATAATTGAATTATTTTTTTTGGGTATTTCATCTCCTAAAAAATAACTTTCATGATCCACAAGAAACAACATGATCCCACAGCATGATAACACATCCCAACATTGATCTCTATGAATCATAGTAGACTACATATCCCTTTCCAGACTCTAGAAATGTGTGTATATGTGCTGATGTAAGTCTAACCCCAATCTCTTGAAAGGATTTTTGGCATTCATCATTTAATAATAAAGGAATACATTTCCTTGTCTATGCTATCATTATTGATTCCAAACAAGAAATAACTCACAAAAACATATATATAATTTTACAAAGACATGTAAAATATATATATCAAAGAAATTATTTGGCAGTTTCCAACAGATAACAGCTTATTAACTTTTTATAGTCTATATAAACTCACTTTTCAAAAAATATATTGAAATAAAACATATGTCTTGTATCCAAAAATAAAACTTTAACAACATTACATACAAAATATGCTTTTGTATGTCACCCAATACTATAACCAAGTGTTTCTCATGATCCCCCTTTTCCCTAGAATACACTACTGTATCATCCAAAAACACCACTATAAAGGAATCAAGATACCTTTTATGTATATGATTCCTCAATTCCATAAATATGGATTTTTGATTTAGAATACCAAAAGGAATAATAAAAAAACTCATAATGGTAATATCTTATTTTTAAACCTCCAGTCAGAATCTCCTTCTTTAGGACCCAGAGTTGGTGATATCCCAAATGAAATTCAATCTTAGAGAACCACGAGGATCCCCCAAATTAATTAAATAGATCATCATATCATTTATCATTGTACCAATTATTTATTATAACTTGGTTCTGATTATGATAATTTACAAAATGACTTCCATTTCCATCCTCCTACTTCACAAAAAGAACTCATGATACCCACAAATATGTACCTGGTAGGGTGATCCATTTACTTTTCAACTCTTTCATTTTATTCATAAATTCAATCATTTGGTCGGTTCGATATGATAATATTATTGGGAAATAATATTGGTCCCTGGTAGAAGATCCATCATAAACTTCACTTCACTTTTAGGCAGAAAAAAAAAGAAATTGTATTGAAAAATATCCAAGAATTTAGCCACTATGGAAAAAAATATCTATTCCAGATCTCATCTACCAATGCTAAAGAAAATAATATATACTGGTAAGATATAGTTTCAACCACCAGTGTCAAGGGTCTTGCTCTTAATTTATCCACTATCCAATCTCTATTAAAGAGATGTCTTCCATCATAATAATATTTGAAACTCAAGTAACATCTATAACAATTTATATGGTCCTAAAATATAATCATCCAATTCATTACCAAAATAATGTAATAGATATCCATATATATCACAGAGAAATAAAAAAACCAACCATGTTCGATTGATTATTATTGAACACACTGCACATTTCATGGATCGACACTCTCATTATCCGAATGTTTTTTGGAATTTCAAAACCAAAGGCATCACCTCAACATGTAAAAGTAGAAGTTAAAATTCATGAGATGGATTAAATGAATATGACCATCCTATATCAAAAAATCATTCATAAGGGCATAATTTAGAATAATCGTAACTCTCACTATCGATGGTCTCAATTGATCATCCATGATCACATGATCAGCTACATAAAATTTCATACTAGATGTACTTTCCGCTTTATTACCTTTTTGAGATTACATAGGTTGAGTATTCCAGGTGTTTCTAGAATCACCATGGCTTGATTGGGTTTTTATGAAAATGAATATTCTAGGGTACTTTTCGTATCAAAGCATATAATTACAAAGAATTAGGAGATTTGTCTCTAAACCCCAACCATGGATCATCGTGAAAATATAACATAATATGTAACATATCATTTCAATTTTTCTATTATCTATGTGGTGTCATAAAATTTCAATTTATATGATCCAATAAAAATCATTTATAAAATTCGGGATTACTCTTCAGTTGCTGAGGTAAGATGACCGATCACATAGTCAAATTTATGATTTACTTCCCCTTGAATATAACTTTCCATCCTCTACTTGTTCTTATTAGTATAGTTCCAACCTATTCCCATAGTAATAAATGTGCTTCAGTGGACCTAGTTTCTTGATATGTCTCATTCTGATATTGTCTCTCTATTAAATATCTCTATATAATCATTTATAAAAAGTAGAAAAATCACACAGAGAATTTATAGATTCGCCCTCTACTAAAAAATGAATCCTTCATGGATGAACTTATATTAGATTTTAATGAATAGTGGAAACAATCATAAATTTATCCAAATACTCTATTATCGAGTGATTCAACTGCTTCAAATTAAGGTGGTATATTTTTTAAAAAAAATCTTAATGTATAAAGTTATAATTTATTATTAAAAAAAATCAATGAAATCCGTTCATTCCATAACTTGGTCTAATTCACCATGAACTATTATATCCAATAAGTACTATGTTTGATCCACCAACATATATATCTCAAATTTTATTTTAGATAATATAGTGACAAAATGAAATCAAATGTTCGATTTATCATTTTAATAATTTTTTTTGGGTTCTGAACCACCACAACAAATTGGTGGATTCTGCTTTTTGAACTGAACTAAATGATCCAATTTCCTTGCTTAATAATTTGTGTTCCCTCTATCCAAAACATCAAAAACCTAGAAAACAATTTTTACCAACAATTGGTTCACCTATGGATTTGGTGAAACTACATTCTCATCATCCTCTTCAGGTTGGTTCCTATAGTAATTACTAGGTTCCAATCGTTACAAACAAAACAAACTTCATTTAGACTAAAACAATATAAAAAAAATGTCATGTAAATTTAATCTTATGATATTTAGACATATTACCACAAATCCTTCCATAATCTGGTTTTTCCACAATTACCCATTTTATCTATTTTGAAAATACCACCATAAATCTTTTTCTGAATCTCATATTTTGAAAACATTTCTCTATGATTTTTCAAAATGATCCTTAAATATTTCCATTTCATATACAATTTACTCAATAAGGAACAATTGTGTCATTTTGGGAAGTCATACTACCAATTAATTCCATGAAACTCTCATCGGATAAACCCATGATGATGAAGGGACAACTCATTTAGTTGTTTTATAAAACACTCTTATACCTGGACATTGTGGTAACTTGATGTTCAGAATAAAGAGGATAGCTATTCCATTTTATTCTCAACATTTCATGTTTTGAAAATACTACTATGTGCTCCCATCATATGAAATATATGAACTTATCAAGAGTGATATTATCTTTAACTTCTAGAAATAATAAAACTAATAACTAGGTATCAAAAAAATTAATATCATTTTTAGCGTCTCAGCCATCACCCATTGTATTTGGAAGATATGGAAGGATGTCACTAAGACTTATTTGAAATCCCCAAGAAACAAAAGATTGAAAATAAATTCCCAGGACCGCAAGAAATGTTTTTGGATTATTTTATATTTTAAAGACAACTAACAAAACCACAAACAAAATAACAAACAATACCACTATATGATTCATTGCTATAAGATACAAATCAAAATAAAACCACAACAATAATAATATCATATTAAATATAATAAAACAAGTCATATAACTGAAAAAAGATTTAAAAATCCAAAGAAACTAAATACATCCAAATAGATGCACCTGACCATCACTAACTTCCAACTCAACATGTTATGACCAAGGTATCAATAAGAATCATTAAATAATTTAGATAAATTTTCATTACATGTATCTTGATATATGAAATATGAATACACACTACAGTGGTCTATAAGGGGGTAATTATAAACTCAGTTGAATATCCCTAATGAAATTCCAAATCACACCACTAGAATAAAAATGGATTATCACATTTTATATAAAATATTTTATAACAACATAAAATAGTTTATATCAAACTGAATATATGTTTCCATTAAAAGAAATAAAAAAGACTTTAAAATATTTCTAAAATAAATTTAGAAAACAATTTACATGTCTCTAAATACCAACACATCCACACATGCATTCCTAGCCGACTGTTCCATACACATGAGTGATCTCTCATCGATCAACCATGTTGTCAAAAGGAAAACAATATTGGGTTCCTCAATGTCACATGCCTCTTCAACATGGGTTCATATAATGAAAATGAACTCATATGATCCATTTGTTCAAAAATCCATTTGGATATATTTCACATAAAACCATTTATTCTTTAAAACATTGGAACAACCATTTTCCATGAATCCTGAAAAAATCTATAATTTTAAAATTAATATCCAAGAGGATTTTTCACCAAACCATCCATATTTACCAATTATAATACAACCACAAAAGAGGATTTAGATAATAATTACAAACATATTTCAAAATAAATTCAATAAAATAATTTATTTCAAATTAATCCTTCATATTATAATCAAGTGGAATGTAATGGGCTGCCACCTACCTCACAGACATTGGTGGAAAAGAATAATGGAACAAAAATTCTCTAGATACAATCATGAAACACCATTACGTCCCAATATGTAACCTCAAAAAATAATAATTATAATTATGAAATTATGATTTATCCCCTGTAGAATATATCTATGCTTACAAGAAAGAGAACAAGAATAAATCATTTAAGAACAGTCAGGAATGGAGACTAACAATTCAATATCGATATCTATATGCCTTTAATTAACCCATAGATCACTATCAGATTGAATATAAACGTCTCTCAAAAATTAGGACCAAAATAATTACATGTTATCAGTAAACTAGGGGAAGGAAAAGGTTTAAAAAATTAAAATCTAATTTCATCAACCAATATTAGAGGGATGACCATACACCTCGTTGTAAGGATGAACAGTTTGAAAAAATATGCAACAATTGTGGGGTTGCTACTTCCCCAAGACAACACCCTTCACAGTTTGGATACACAATAAAAAACCCATTCCCACATTATGAATGATCTATTGTATTAATAAATACATCACATTTTTAGAAAAACTATTCACTATCTGTGTGTTCAACACTTTGTTAAGGTGCACAGTTTCTCCTAGACATCCACATCGTTTGGCCAAATGGTGTTCCAATCGAGAGCCTTCCTAGGAACCACTTTTTTCTATTAAATGGTTTTCAGTATCTAATTTATGGTTTTTACTAACTATGATCATAAAATTCAACTCTCAAAATTACACAAAAATATTCCAAAAATTCTCCAAACCACTTGAAATATAACCCAATCACTATAAATACACAAAATACCAAAATAAATTGCAATTGACCTAAAACCAGGGGTTGTTTATGTAGAAATGATGCCTAACCATTGATAAATAAGGGGAGTTATGACCTTGAGGCCTTACCCATGATAGATCCATAGTATGATGACCTTGTATCCCAATGTGACTCAATGACTTACTACTATACAGATAATTTTTCAATTGGGATGTAGGTAGTTCTTAATCTATTGTAGAATCCTTCAGGATAATCCTTCTAGCTTGAATTCAATATAGGTACAATACTAGATTTTGGTATTATGTTCAACATAAAAATTCTCGATATATGATTGTTTATAATTATTTTTTCTTTTATTTATATATTGTCACGCACCTGTTTTAACAATGCACAAGTCTAATTATGCATTGGGGGTGTCCAATTAGATTTTATTAAATACACCAATCATTGGATTCTTGAATTATGTGTATAATTTATGATTCAATATCAATATTAAAGAAAGGATCCCATTATAGATGGTTGAACTAAGAAGTGTGAAGTTAGAACCAATACTAGGATATACAATATAGGGTTGTCATAGCGTTTTATTTTTTTATCTTCCTTTATTTCATACATTGGTTTTCATTTCAACATTAGGATCCTTATTTATATATATGTATCACATGGTTGTCAACTTTTTTTAGCATTATTTTATGTAGTCATCTTCTTGTTATTTATATTGTTAAATTTTATTTATCTTTATAGTACATGGCTATAATTATGGATGGTATAGCCTCCCCACTAAATATGTTCGAAGCCAATCCCCTTTTCAATAAACTTTGGTGAATGGGGTGTCATGAACCAACAAGAGTCACCCATCTATAGGACGTCTGAACTGGTATTTGATATGTCCTGAATGATGTTCCCAACCCACATGGGCTGGCCCAAGTTCCTAGAAATCAATAAATCCCCACATTAGAATGATTTCACATGATGAATATATAAGAATACCAATAATGTTAATTTAATTAAAATTCATGCTTGACCAATCCATAAATCAAATGTCCATCCAACCAAAAAATAAGCAAATAAAAAAATATATCTAAAACTTGGAATATAGTGAATGATCATTGAGAAAAAAAACCCCTCACCCTCTGAACACCCCCTCCCGTAAGACATAGACTCAAACCTCGAATAGATCTAATTTTCCCACAAAAAATATTGTAACCATATATCCAAAGATGTATGTAAAATTCTATCTGGAAAATGTGATAATAGAAAAAAAAAATTGATATTATTTTCTCCACATCACTATGAAATTCACCACCCAACACAAAAGAAACATGACATTGTGTAGGTTAGAATAAAGGATGAGATTAACCATACAATGAAAAAAAAGAGAAAAAGGAATGAGTATAAAAATACCCAATAGGGATTCCAAAAATAATAATTCCTTCTTCCAAAACACTAAAAATAAAACCACATCAAGAATTTTTATTATACACTAATACAAATAATGATTTAATTTAATTTAATACCATTATCTGTCCAATACCCAAAATAAATTTCCCTTTTTTATTTGGAAATCCTTTTCCAATGGATGATAATCTTTCAAAAATAGAAGTCAAAAGATGATGCATTGAAAGAAGATCTTCTTTTTAATATAAAAGATTAAAATTATATCACAATATTATAAAAATCAGGTAAATTAAAAAAAATATTTATCATGGAGACATAAAAGGGAACTAAGTAGAAATAACCATTTTAATAAAGTATCATAGAAAATATGAGTAAATGTGATCAATAACCATTGGTAATCTCTAAGAATCATGGTTATTTTGGGTCTTAAGATCCTTATATCATATTTCATCGACCATAATAGAAACTCCCCCTGTGTATGATTTATTAGAGTGGAAACTCCAAGAAATTAAAAATTACAGCAAAATCATCATCACCGTGTTATCGTTCCGTTATTGTTATAAAATAATCCCACTATGGAGACTAGGTCGCAACATTGATGTCTTGTCCCAGTGTACTATCCCTTAGTGTAACTTAATGGGTACCTAGGATTACATTATTCCATGACTATAATCATAATATGTAAGGAGGGGTATAGAAGATGAACAATGTTTCAATCACACAACACTAAAAAGAAATCCTAAAACAAGACCTCTAAAATTAAACTAGCAATATAAATACCAATACTGTAAAACAATGAGAATATAAGGATGATATGAAATCCAATATCCAAAATCTCCTAGATATTTGGAATTTCCATGGAGTGATATTCATTTTTCAAAAAATAAATATTTGTAGTCGGGAATTAGTATTCTAAGAATTAAATATCATGTCCTCTAAAAGAGATATATTTTCAAAAGAAAATTTCAAAACAAAATGAAATGTTTATGCCACATTATCAAGGTATCAATTGGGCCTTTTAATTTGGAATTAACAAATATTCATTTGAAAAACCACTTCAAAACAATAGCTTCTCAAATCCCACAAGCATTATTTAAAAATAGACACATATACACATTTATTGATATAAATACCCCATTATACAAATGAACATATTCCCAGAAATATTTGATAATATGTTTAAAGTGGTAATATATATATATATGCGTGTGTGTATGTGTGTGTGTGTATTCGGGTGTGTGTAAGTCAAATTTATTAGAGAGAGGGATTAAAAATATCTTATAAGATCTTTTGGAAACCAAAACATTTCTTTCACCCATTATGACAAAACTATTGAAAAGAAAAAAACACATTCTCCATTTCCAATACATGTGGAGTACATCATTTTGATTAAAAATTATAAATTTAAGGTGCTTTAGATTTAAAATCCCATTCAAAACCACATTTTAACTAGATACACCCATGTAGGATGTTCATGGTAAATATAGAACTCCAGTGGGAAACTATTTCCAATCACTACAACTATATTACATAGAAAATAGATTTTTTATAACATTAATTTATTTTGAATAAACTAAAGAATCATATTTTACAAGTCATATACTTGGACATGACGTAAACTCCATAAAATTGAAGAGAGGATCAATATATTTGATATGTTAGACATAATCTCAACCCAATCAAGCCCAAAGACCCCCAAACCATGAAAAGAAACCATATCCATGATAAAAACCACGAAAAGGACCATTAAAATTTATATGGTTCATACAACCACGTGGTGGAGATAATAATTTATAAAAAGAACGAATGGGAATTGGAAGAACCATACTGAAGTGATAGTATAAGGAAACAGTAGAGAAATATGACATGAAATGATGGAGGAGAGGATGAGGTTACATGGACTGGGAGCCCCCTTGGGCAATGTTTCAACAGAATTAGGGATATGTTAATATAATCCCATTATCGATTTTATGATAATTTTTATTTTATATTATTTTATTTTCCTAAATATTTGATATTGTCCATGGTTTTTCCATAAGGTTTTAAAAAACATGTGGAAAACCTATGACTCTATTCAACGTTGTGCACACCAAGCAGAATTAGATTTCATGATTGGGAAAAAGTATGTAATTTTTGGGATTCAGATCCACCAATTTTAAAGACTCCCCCACAAGGTCTACAAATAATTTATATTTACCGTGTTTTTATTTTATAAAAAACTAAATTTGAAAATTTAAAATTGATTTGACCCAAAACTAAATAATAAGAACAATAATAACTAAATAATTTAAAAATCATGGTATGTGCATGGAATATTACCCAATAATGAAACATTATTCCCCTATATAGACCTAATAAGCATGTTTGACCATGAAAGGAATCGTGTAAAACTAATACCCAAGATGAGACATCCAAAACAATAATATTAAAGAATTAACACACCATTCTCCTTGAAAAATAAAAAAAATATCCCAAAAGAATCCAATAAATCATCCTCAAATTTAGGACCGAAACCTTGGATAAAATATTTTGACAACAAAAATTTCACACCACCAAAAGGAATAATGGAAATAAGGATCTTATATCCTTAAACATTACCTCAAACAAGGAACACATCGACCCCTAACATAGAAATCGCCAAAAATAATAATCTTGGTATGTGTGGGATATCCATGAGAATACATCAAATGATCCCAATTCCTATCCAAATAAAGTATTATTATCATTTTTGGGTGGGGTTGGGACAGGTAACCCTCCCCCCATTAAAAAATCATCAATAAAAATTACACCCCGAGATCCTTCCATTAAGGCCTCTTCACAATATTAGGACTTTGGTTGAATATTGATTACCCAATCTAGAAGAAACTCACGAGTCTTCATGAGATCCAAATGATATAAAAATTTACACAACCACACTTAGAGGAAAAAATATTATAGGTAACCTAGGAAAACCAAAAGCAATATGATCCAAACAAATAACAAAACGATCCAAAGAGAGACCATCAACATCCAACTATCCTAAAAACCATCTCTAAAGATTCAATACATCTCAAATATAAAACCACTCAATATACTATGTACTTTCTAAAACTAATATTCTAAGGAATTACACCTATAATTAAGACATATTTGACAAAAAAACCCCGAGTAGGAAGAAAATTTACATCTGATAATTCAGAAATCAATCATGCCTCTAAAAAAATCAATATGGGCTCTAGTATCAGGTAATGGTCGGAAAACCTAGGACCATATCTTAGAAAACCATCCCTTAGTGAAGCAAAAAAATAAAAATAATCAAATCACCATTCCTAATCACCACAACCACTCAGTAGAGACATTCTTAATAAAAAATAAACCAACATCAATGTATGTAACTCATCAAAAGAAATGATCATTGAAATTATTAATACCTCCTAAGGAGATATCAATGTGAATACCTATAAAAAAATTGAATCATATTTTCATTAAATCTCATCATTTGAAACATGAAAATATCAAACCACTAAACAATGGACACCATGATCTCAATAACTCATATTTTTTCCTCTCTAACATTGGAAACAATAATATCGGTTAAAAACCACCATACAGAGTAGCTCCACTGTATGAAATTCTTCACTATGGGGCCTACGGAAAGTGAACTAATATCTAAAAGAATCACCTTCCCCAAATTCATGAGTTGATAATCCTTGGTTAAATATTTATCCTAGGGTTAAAATTACAAAACATCTTCTCGCAACCCAAGAGACCATATAAAATGGAATAGGAAGACATCCTAGAGACCTATCGTCCAATAATCGTTGATAATTTTCTTGGTCATAATCAAAAAATTTGAAACACAAATCCATGGATTCTTTATTCTGAAATAAAAATAAAATGGTTCCACTATGAATTAAAAACCAAAAAAACACAACTTACAAAACAAAATACATCATTATAAATATGCCTCCCATCCCTTTAAAAATACCCACATTGAATTAGAAAATCTAAGAACCATATTACATGAAATACCCTCAGAACATTCATACCCCATTTTGAGGAAACATTTAAAATAGCCCATTTTAGCGTACCATGATCTCCAAACCTTAAAAAATGAGTTTTTAGTACCAAAACCCGAAAAACCTTTTTATAAAATGTTACCCATCACAAAAGTCCCCTTTAAAAACATGAGATTAAATTGAACCACATAATTCCCTTAAAAACAGAAAAATCCAATTTTAAAAATGTAAAAAACATTACTTTATAACCATTTTAAAATATTTATCCATTTATCAAACATTTTTCAAAACTCATTTCGTTGATAACACACCACATGAAACAAACCAAGTAGGAGCTTGTACCTATGTATGAATGGATCACATGTATTGGTGGACCATGTGTCAACCATGAAATCATTTCAGAGAGTAAAAAAACCCTACATGTGGGCTTCATATGGGATGTTAATCCATGCGATATCATCATGTACCATCCGGTCAACTCCCATTTCATCACAAAAAAAGTTTAACATTAAAATACTAGCATCACTTAATGAGTCGAGGATAATAATAAATAAGAGTTAATGATTCTATCCATGTGTGTACCACCCAATTCATGAAAAAATAATCTCATGTATACATAAAATCAGGAATAGCAAGATATTATTATGAGAGACCCATGGTCCCTATATTGAAAAAAACTAACTCCAGTGAGATACTATTTTTTCATGCACGAACCCACAACATCCATCCATCAGAAACCTAAAACATATCATTTATAAGGGCGAAAGGGAATTCTCAATGCACATGGGGTACAACTAGTTCTTGGTATTTAAGGGAGAACTATTTAGGAATGATTTCTCTAGATAAATAATCAATAAATGATGGTATAGAAATGTAAATAAAATTTAGGACTGACCGTTCCATACATATAACAACCATGCCAGTGGAAAATAAACAAACAATAATCGTAATATCAAATCTAATAAATAAGTAAAATATTAGTGAGCACCAAAATTTCAATCACCATATGAACATTGTGTCCTCAATGGAAAATAAACATGCCTCAAATATCTCTACATCACCCACTTACAACTATAATTACGTACTATCCAAATAAATTGATAAAATTCTATATGGTTATTGTGATAAAGGAAAATGAAATAAAAAATAAACTATAATTAATATGTCTCAATATGACTATTTAAGTCTTCAACCAATAAAAAATTATTTATGATTCTCCTTGATAAAGAATAAAGGATAAGATTAACCTTCCACTAAAAAAGATATACATGTTAGTATAAAAATTCCGATTAGAGGTGATAAAATAAAAGAACTCATTATGGAATACCTATAAATAGAAAACTAAACCAATATGTATTAAAATTAAATAATAAAAATATATATTTCCTTTATTTTAAAATAAGTAGATTTCATGTATATATAAAACCAGTTTCTCTCTTATAGTTTGAAAATAATTATTAAAGAATGATAAAGATTACAAGAAACCCACTCAAAAGAAGGAATGTGTGATGAAAGAAATGATTTAGTATAAAATCAACAATTAGAAATTATATCATACGATTCTACCAACATAGTAACATAAAACTTTCTTTCTTCACTTTAAGAAAAAAATAGAAACAAATAAAAAAATTTAATATGGTACCATGGAAAATATTAGCATGTGGCAGATATCAGCATGGTAAATCCCAAAGGATCTTAATTATTTGGGTTCCTAGTATACATGTACCCTCTATCATCAACAAATAAATTAACTCCCCTCATTCATGGGATATTAGAGAAGTCGCATCTAAAGTTAAATTAATTCCAAAACTATCATTAGCATCATATCATTTAGTTATTTTCGTTTCAAAATCCTGCTAGGGTGAACTTGACACAACATTTCCAAATATCCCATGTGTACTAGTCCTTAGTTTACATTCCTTGGTACCCATTATTCCCATGTTTACCCCTATAATTAGAACACATAGGCAAGGATTAGTAGCCAAACTACATTTCAATAACACAATAATGTAAGTAAATCATAAATAAGCACCTCACATTCCCACATTACCAATGTTAATCCCACTCATCTCAATCCATACAAAAATACTGATAATATAGCATTCAAGTTCCAAATCCACCCAATGATCTTATCTTGAATTATAGTGCTCATTCTATTTTCAAGAAAAATGAATTTTCTAGTCGGGCCTTATCATTATATGAATTCAACATCATGTATAACAAAAACACCTCTCTTTTCAAGATACATTTTCAATAACAATGAACGAATCATGACACATTATCATATTGAAGATTGTGGCTTGTCAATTGGAAGCAAAAACCATTCATTAAAAAACCAATTTTATACCATGGCTTCTCAATCCCAAACCCCCTCTTTGTACATAGAAACATATACCCCTTTATATAAATATATATATATCTCTTATACTAATAAAAATATTCCCAAAAGAATGTGAGAAAATGTAAAAATAGTGAACTTATATGTTTGTGTACGTTTGTTTTCGTGTAATCCATTTTTTATACACATAAGGATTAGAAATATCTTATAGTATTTTTAGTAAACCAAAAACATACCATTGGACCATTATGAAAAACAAGTACAAATACATAAACACCATTTCCATTTCCAATAAACATGGTATAAATCATTTTGAAGAATAATTATACATTTATGGTTCTTTACATTTACAAACCCATTTGGAAATATACATTAAAAAGGGAAATTATTTCCAAAATTTTAAGGTAAATATGGAAAACCAGTTAGAACCCATTACCAAGAACCAAAACAACTTTAAATAGAATAAAATTTTAATTTAGATTTCAAAACACTCTTTTAAACTACCAAGATATGATATTTTTCAAATTTATGGCTTAGGCATAGGGTAACCAACCTCAAATTGAAGAGAAACTCATTATCATCAATGCATGAGACCTAATATTGCATCAATCAAGTCTAACAAACCCCAAAATATGGAACTAAACAATAAAAATGAAGATATAACAATAAATAATACCATAAAAACATTATGTTTCATCTAATCACATCATATAATCATGAAATTTTAAATAAGGAAGAATGAGAATAGGAAACACCAACCCTGCGTGATTATTCAAGGAAACAGTGGTGGAATAGGCCATGGAATGAGTGATGATATGATGAGGTTTCACTATGGGGGAGCGCCCTTGGGCATGGTGTCATATGAAAGGAGGAAATGGGGAGGGAAGATAAATACATTAAGTTTATTGTTATTATTATTATTATTATTATTATTTTAATATTAATATTTTTTATTGTTTATTTTATTTAATTAAAAAAAATCTTGACACTGCACCTGGTTTGACCACATATTTTGGAAAACCATGTTCCAATTGTGTTCCTCTACTGGAGGTAATGGAATCCTCATATAGATATGACACATAGATTGAAAAACCATGTCTTGACCATGCAATATTGATCTATAAAAACTATAGACATGATCACATGAGCTGTGCATGGCTTCTATTGATCGATCGCATACAATGTGTCAATGTTAGTGACCCCAAAATTTTAAAATATAATACTCGTTTGTGACAAACCCCAAAAATCCAATTATAATTAAATAATTATTCAATCATTGTCTGGGAGAGACATGAAGAGCTTCATATGAGGTCATGTGGCTTCCACAATTATCTATTTTTCAGAAAAATTCAGCTTGGAACATCCTTTCTTTTATTACTGGTAATTTTGGACATAGTAGAATAGAGATAGGTTGTGTGGAAATTAGGTAGGCTAGTTTCTATATGCTTGGAAGTATCATGTGTAATATAAACCTTTATTACCATTTATGGGATAATTGTTATATTTTGTTGTATATTTTCTTGTGTTTAATTTTCACTTATAAATATACCTGAGTATTACAAAATTGGCTATTCCTTATTCTTAGGGGTATAATTCTATAACAATTTTCCATTAAATACCTTATCCGTGATTTATAAAAAATTAAGTTATTTTCATAACCAAATTTTTATAGAAGATATAAATGTTAATTTAGTATTTTAGAGAAAAATTACACCTCAATGATGCCTGAATTCGTCTACAATGGATGATGAACAAATTTCAAAAAAGGCTATGTTAAAGGATCCAACTAATCTCACTCTAACATGTTCTAAAATGATTTATGAAATGGATCCAGTATATCTTGTTGTATTTTGGATCTTACCTCTCAAGGAAAAGGAGTACAAAGGACCATGGTAGACTATGACCATTACTTCATGCTCTTGTATCTTCTAGAATGTCAAGGAACTAGAGGACCACATGATTCTAAGGACATGATAATCATCAATGAGGTAATATTCAACAAAGTTAATAATCCATAGGATTTATGGACAAATATAAAAAATTATATTATTCTAGGACATTTTAGGTGATGGTGTTGTGTCACGAACAAGTAGGTGGAAGTGATGTTCATTATTAGGAGGCCCTTAAGACCCTATTCATCGATTAGTTTTTTATTGATGTGTTAAAGATAGACCATTCCAAACAATTATGGGAATATAGTACATATCCATGACAATATCTTTATACTCTTATCATTTCACTGAAATACTTCATTCATCTTATCACTTTTCCTAAACTGACGTAGAGAAGGTTAGAAAGGATGATATCATCCTTTGTCTTCATAGAATAAGTAATGTTTGGATCTTTGACCTAACGACATATTGAATTGTTCTTTTCAAGGCCCTGGCTCTTGATAAGGAACAAAAGGATGATCGATTAATTTTTATTCTTTTATCTAGAAATAATTGTCTTGGTGGGCCTCATATGATTGTGGTGGGTGTCTCTTCTAGTCTAAATATGAGAAATACCATGGATTTACAGTTTGGTAGTAGTCAGAATGTGGAGAAATGTATGTCTTATTTATCACCATTCTGTGGAGTCATATAGTACATTATCATTGGGAAGTTCATACATTATCACGGGTTCTATACATCACCTTAAACAATGTGTCTATAGTGTTCTGAGATAGGGAATCTCCATCAGTTTTTCTCTAGATATTTGAGGTTATATTTCTACAGGGTTGTAGGAAAAACATGATCTAATATCCAAATATGCATCTATTTTCATTAGTAGTATGTTTATTCCCCTTATATTACATTGAATTAGGAAAATCATCCACCTCAAGGTCTGGTTCATACTGTTGTGATAGTATTCTTTTACGTCATAGACTATTTTCTGGAAGACTATAGTGAGGGACCATCGATCAATCGAGGTATGATCTTGATCACCACTTCCCTTTCTATACAAATTTTTAATACTAGGGTTACCAATTATTTTATATATTATCATGATGTCACCAATCTTCACATATAGATTATGTTTTCTTCAGTGTTTCTATATATCAACACACCCTTGAGGGAGAAAGTTAATCTATCCAGATATGTTTAGAGTGACCTGTAGTTTCTTCCAGTTGCAGACATATATGAGAATTCATGAACTCTAAGACGAATATATTTTATGAGATATATGGAAAGGACTGTCTAATCATATTTTATACAAAAATTGATTGTTATAAAATATGGGTATACCTTATGTCATGAAAGGGATAAATGATTGTGTTAACATGTGACTGGTATTTCGAAGAAAACTAAGTGGGATTACATTTAAGTCATTATAGACCATTTTTTTGGCTTATCTCCTATAAGATAACTTGATTTTTTATCCTCTTATTTTCCTCCTATTATAAATCTTTATAAGGATGTATTTTCAAGTGATTTATTGGGTATTTATCATATCAATGAAGATCATTTGAACATATAAATCTAGTTGGGAGACCACCCCATATAAATCCTCTTTATTATATGGAATTAGAATAGTTTATAGGGCTTATGATTCTCCTTGAGGTCCTTTAGATAAAGGGATTCATCAAACTAAGAGCATGTCCATGGGGTTCTCATGTATTGTTTTTTTAGAAGGATGGTGGTATTAAATATCTTTGTGATGGTTGTAGGAATCTGAATTTTATGATAGTAAATAACATGTATCCTCTACCCAAAAGATATTATATATTCTATAATTTAAATGGATCTTGGTTTTTCTGAAATATAGAACATCATTTAGGAAACCATTAGTTTAGGGTCAGAAAGGATGATGTCCCTAATGTAGAATTTAGAAGTAAATGTTGAATTTATGTGTACTCATCATAGATTTTGGATTGAAAATTTCCTCAAAACTGTTTATAGATTCCATTAATAAGATCTTTCATCTATATCTCAACTCCTTAATTATTTCCTTTTCTTAACAATATCCATGTATATTCACAGACTTCTGTGTAATATTTCCAACACCTTGAGACCATGTTGTGTTTAATTTCCATAAATTTTATTTATTCCATGATTTTAAGTATAAATTTTAGATATAATAGTTATGTGTCCTTTGATATGGGATCTATGAGCCTATAATTGTTTTGGACCTATAGATGGTGGAGGCACTAAAGACTTTTTATCTCCAACATAATTTTTTTAACGTTAGGTTTTTCACTAGGTTAGTTGGTTTCTACTGATTGTTCATTCAAGATTTACCCCACATATCATCACCAATGATGGGACTTTCCTAGAAGGTGTGACATTTGAATGAACTGATTAGTGTGAAAGGTAATTTTTTGTTCAAGAGGAGGTGTCAGACATATCTAGTTTTGAATATTCCAGATCTTAGTATTTGAGATAATGTGTATTTTTATTCCTTGGATGGTGGCTTATTAGTTGTGCCTATTTAGAGGGACTAGGTATTTTCTTATAGGCCTTGTTAGTTGTGACCCCATGAGTGGAACTACGTGATGCATTACTTGAATTTATATGATTTGGTGTATGTTGTGAAATTTTTGTGATATTATCTCTTTAGTTAATGGTTTTTTGTTTACATGGAACAAAAGAGATTCTAATATATCTTCTCTCAACTAGATCATATATTTAGGATGAATCGTTAGGTATATTACCCGTATAAATTTGACTATGTGATAGCTTATGATCAAAAATAAGATACTCTCATTACGAATTCTTGTAGTAGTAAGCCACAAAATATATTGGATATTAGTGAGTGGTAATCACTACAAGAATGAAATATTATGATTTTGAAAGTATTTTGGCTTGTGGATTCATATTATCATCATGAATTCATGAAATTTTTACCTTTTTTCAATATGTATTCTTTAGAGGACTAGGTGAGGGCATGCCATGTGTTTGATCCCAAGAGTGCAGTGATGTGAGATTGATTGGATGGTTGTGAACCAATCGCAATGTGGATAGTAGTTGATGATTAAATGATCAAAATATAGGGAAATATTATAACTCTAACATCATTTATAAATGAGACAAGTCAAGAATTTCATTCTTAATAATATAAATTTAACCCATGCTCGAAAAGTATTTCTTATAACCATAAATGTCATTTTCGGTTTCCTAGTATGAAGAGGGAAATTTTTTGTTTTGATTCAAGATTTCATACATCATAAAAGGTAAAGGTCAGGAATCACCATCAAATTCGTTTTCTTAATACTCTTCTAATTCCAATGTGGAAGAGTGATGTCATGCTGAGAGAAATTGTGATGATGTTAAATTAGACCACTATGATTCTTCATATAGATTGGAAGATAGTTGATCATTATGTGAAAGTTTATTAATTCTTTCTGATCTATGAGACTCACTCAGTAAATGAGCTAGAAAAGGTATATATATAAGATATTGTATTTTTATATGTAGTTAAATTAACAATTTTATCTAATATAGACATGTGTTTTACATCATTGTTTTGTAAAGGATTGTTGAAGGCTTTGTGTGCTTAGTTGAAACCAAGTACATCATATCAACCACAAGACAATTTTCATTCAAAGAGGAAAATTTAGATATTTTAGGATACGATGTGAGAAAGAATCCTGTATTTTTATGGATATCGGGATGATCATACGACCTTTATTTAATTCATATAAAACAGTGGTTTCCAGTATTTTTATTGGTGCTAAATTTCGGGTAAGGAAATGAAGGCCCATTATTAAGAAAACCATGGGCATATTTTGAATTAACGAACAATCCCGATATGTACAAGGGAGTTTCTTGCATTATTCATAGACCTCATTCTAGATTGAAAATTCGGTGCAAGATCATGTGTGCCCAATGTGATTTCAAAAGGAATCTTCAGCATCAAACATCCGAAAAACTACCAAGTCAGCGGCATAAAGAAATATTATCCAATGTGCAAGATTGGAAATTTGTGTGCAAGATAATTCCCACCCAATAATATTCCAAAATTACTTTTGTATGCTACTCACCATACATGATTCCACCAAAGTTTCTGGCTATAAAGTGGAATATACCCCATCTAATCGGGGGAGAGTTACGGAAGATGAACTGACACTACTGTGTGAAAGGAAACCCTTCCATGACCATGCGAAATACATGGCCCCAAGGTAATGGATCTTGTGTGATTAGACTCCTAGGGGTCCTCTATCGGGTGAGCCCACTAGGGTTTGAACCTCTCCCATTTCCTTTAACTCTATGGAATTTGAGTGAAAATGTTTCTTCTTGCATGCAAGTGTTTCCTTATGTTAGCCAATCTTTTGCGAAGTGTTTCCCATTGAATGCAACCAATCATTTTGTGTGCAACCACCAAAACTTGAACGCAGCCCCTTATTTTGTGTGCACCTCATCAATATTCTATGTTCCCCTCCATGTGTTCTCCATGTTTTGTCCATACACTAATGCACTGTGTCCAATCCCCTCTTACACACAACACCCATGTCTTTCAAATTCTTCTCACGTGCATCCCTTTAGGTTTATACTGAGTGATTTCATGGTACCTTAGGTAGTGCGTCATGTTTCATTTATTTGCCTCATGATTATTCACATAGGCACTCTTAAGTATATTTCTTTTTCTCAAACTCATACTAACATGATCCCTTTAAGGGATCACTCCACAACCCTATCTCACCACAACATTGTTGGTGTCATCCCTTAACCAAGCATTGAAGTGTGCTAGTTATGTATGTCATAGGGGTGAGGAGTGAATCCTCACCATCCGAGCCGCATGAAATTAAACTGAAATGATCTGGCGTCCTTGACACAAGAAGTTAAACTGTGATGACCGCATGTGTGGTATGTCCGAGATGATCGAAGAGGGGATGGCCACAGGTTCCCTCCCACTATCTCTTTCCCTCTGAGATTTTTCACCATGCGCACAACATCTAAGGTCCATGTAATCCCCAAAACCCTATGATGGGATGTTTTAGGTACAACTGACATATCCTCCTTGTACTTTTGAACACCTTCTTTTCTAATCGGGTATCCCTCATGGAGTAAGTCCAAATATCCATCTCCCTAGGTTTCTAACTAGGCGTAAGCCCCACTCCATTCTTCATGGACGCAGCTTTCACTACGTGATCGTTAGGGCTTTGTTTCCTCTTGTATATCACACCAAGCAAGACTCGTGTGGGATTAGAGTAAGCATCAACCATGATACCCTCTTTTTTCCACCATTATGTGTAAGCCTCATCCCCCATCCCACCGAGCTACGCAGACTTTGGTACATGCCCTATCTAGGAAAGGTACGTAGGTATCCTCTCTAATGTTTATTCCCATCACCCATTGGCCCTAACTACATCACTTCCTCTTACCCTCATCCCACATGATGATAACCTATATCCACTTTCTTCCCTCTTAACGTTAAACTGCAAACATTCAAACTACATGGGGTTTGATCCCTGTCTCATAGGCAAGGTACATAAGAAGCCTCCTTGAGGATCGACCCCAAACCATGCATATATTTGGCATCCCCACAGTTGGGACCCATGCCCTTGTTCTACAACCTAGTGATGTTAGACACACTCATGGGCAGCTAACCATGCGTAATCCCCACACTCAATCCATATTACTCCAACTAAGAGTATCCATCTTGTGATCGGGTGGTAACCATGCATAATCCCCAACATGTCTTCATGTTGATGACCTTTGTGTACTGCTCGATTCATATGACCCGTCCAAAACTACGTAGACATTAATTCCCTACAATGGGGATATATAGGATGCCTCTTTGAGGGCCAATAATGTCACCCATGTCCCATTCTGGTATCTTCCTTGAGCCATTTTGTTTTGGGAAGTTCATGCCTTAACCCTGGTGTTCTACTACCTTCGGGTCCCATCCATACATCCATTCTCATTATCCACCTCCTAAGGTTACTTATCTCCCATCGAACTATGTGGAATTTGATTTCCACCCAATAGGATTCGTTTGAAGACACCATGAGGTTCCAGAACAACACCAAAATCATTGTCACATCAGGTCCATCCCATTCATATCGTACACATCATCAAGTCATCCTTCATCCATCTTGGTCTTACCCAGGCCGCCACATCATGGTGATATCATGCCATCCACTTCCTCAATGCTCTTAGCAGTACCCAGGCCACTATCAACACATATGACCCGACATGTTTTCGTATTGTTTTCTACTGTGTATAACTCGATACTAGGATTCACCCTGTTGAATTACGTGGGATTCAATCCGTGTCTCCTAGATAGGGTGTTTAGGATACATCCATGAGGTTTAATCCCATAGAATGGAAAGCCATGGTGTCCCCTTTGTAGGCAACCAAGCATCCTCGACACTATACTCATTGGAAATTTTGATCCACCCATCTAGTAAACCTATCAGGTGCTCCCACTTAGGGATGTACCCATCTGGTCCACTATAATTAGTGTTCCAATCAGTCTGATCCATCTCTTCAAGATGTTAAACACATGGAATACCCCATGTTAATCACTGCAAGCTAAGGAAAACCATGGATACTTGACTCTGGAATACAATTCCCCACACTCCATGTGGGATTCCCTGAGTTTCTGCACCCTCAGAAAGCCCTGTCATAAGGGGAATAAATCCAGGTGTATCAGTGGTTCAACATCCATACATGCCCACGATGTCCAATAGGACTACTCCACTAACTGATGTTTGATGACCTAACTTGACCCCTTGGAATTTCTTGAACGAAAATATGTAATTAACAAGAGTCCACAACAATATGACACCATGAAGAGTTTCACTAACAATGTCTTAATATTTAAGGGAGTCCCGGACTAGGAATCAATTTTTTAGGAGGAATCCAAAGAAAGAGAATCCAACATCCCATTAAACAATTCCAATCAGGGAGAAAAAAATTTCTGAATAATCGATGGATGATGTCTTCCTTTGGAAAGAGAGAATTTGAGGAAACAACCAACGCATCACAACATAATGAAACACACCTCAAGAAACGCGTCGAAATCAAAATTGGTGACCTTGAAGTGAATATTCTCCTCAATATGAAGATTAGTATTGTTCAATAAATCATAAGATGATAATGTAACCAAATCTAGCTATTTGGAACCAGGTCCCACCAAGAAAATAGTGGGCATGGCGTGACATTCACTAATGATTGGGGTAGTTAATGGTTGGCAATTCCAGTATACGACGTTGTTAGCATGGATATTTCTATCCAAAAATGTAAGACTAAAAGACTTCAGGTAATTGTGAATGCCTTTCCTATTTTCTGTACTAACGAGTATAATTTACTTCTTTGTAGGACCCAAGCTGAAGCTATAGGAAACTGTCCACCTCTCTCCCATGGACTCAGGGGAAGGGGCAGTATAAATTCTGAAATTCCCCATAGCATTGTCTCTTATATGGTGGATCCCATTCATGTAGGTACTAGGATACCATGCCCCCTATCACCCTTTTAATATATTCTGAGTAGGGAGATTGATACTCTTGTTCGAAATTATGAATAGGAATTGGTCATCCAGAAGAGGGACATAGCCCATCATGACATGGAGGCCTCAGTTCCCCGTCAACATCTCTACCCCAAGGGCAACACGGGGAGCCACAGCTCCCTTCTCCAACCTTCAATAGCTTCAGGAGCCTATCTTCAAAGTGCTCCTATGATTCACTCCCTTATGATGATGAATTAGGGGATTTCTGACTCCACCATAACAAGACATAAGCTAGGGAGCCATGGAGGAGGGCTCCCACTCGGCCGCGTTAGCATCACCAGCTGGTCGTACATACTAATTAGTAGGTGGTACACCCCCCACACAACCAGATCTAGTTTGGATAACCCGTTATCAACACCGCATGCATGCTCAGAAGTATTCCCGCCAAGGGGATCATCATCTGCAGCTTCAGTGACCTGAGCCACCACCAACATGAGTTATCACCCCTATCATAATTAGGTTGGGGATAATCATAGATAAATAGAAGGGGAACTTCCAAGACCATCCAATAATGATGAAATAATCACCCTATGAGCAGGTTAAACTAGATATCCTGGTTACTGGGGCAAGCAACAGTCTTTGCAGGACAGCTCGTGACCATGACGTTCGGTATGGGGGCCCTACCATTGCCACTATCATCAGCCCAAAAGGAGTCCATCTCTATCTTGTTTCCACTCAGCATGATTTTATCCCCAATCCCTCTATCTCATGTATATAAATTTTCCTCACATAACAAGTTCTTAATGTGAGGGTCTTCCTTTCCCATTCACCCAATTGCATGGAGGACCTCCCCATGTTCTCATCAATGATTGTGGCGGTAATTTCCATGACAAGAATACCCAAAGTGGAAGACCTCCCCTCATCATCCACGAGGAACAAGGAGGCCCTTCTCATGTCTAGTATAATCAGTACGAAGTCCCTCTTCACACTGCTTCTACTAGGGACATCTAACACAAATGTTCTCCCCTCACTATAGATGGAAACCATGGTGGTCCTCCCAATGGGTTTACCAGCTCCAATAGAGGCCCTCCATACTCCATAACTATCAAAAATAGAGGTCCTCCCCATACTTCATTTGATATTTTTTCAGGTTACCCTCTCAACCAATCTCATCAGAGTGGAGGCCCTCCCCGTGTCAACAACAACTGATATGAAGGCCCTCCTCGTATCCCATCCAGTGCGGGAGGAGTTCCTCCCCACTCTATCACCAGTATTCATGGAGGAACTCCCCATCTCAAAAACCTACCAGATCATGAAAATACCCCTTGGGTAGGAGGGAGGGTCTCCATTTCCAAAGGGATAATATTAAGAAGCTTCAAACCCAAATCAACCCCATCTTCTTTTCAGTTTCTGAGGCGGGGTGAGATTCGGTGATGGAACCCTCAACCTAATCTATTGTGTTGGGGTCTAAGAAAGAAAGAATGCGTATAATCCTCATTCTTCTAGATAGTGTGGTCTAATGGATCCCTACATCCCTCCGAAGGTATATACAAGAGGATGATGATTTGGACCCTTTCCACATCCTAGCTGTGCAATCCTCATTATCCTCAGTAGGATCATTCTCCACCTCAACAAGAGATCATAGAGAGATGTTATGGGAGAAAATATAGGAAGATAAATAGTGTGACCCACCACCCATGACTGCATCCCCTGCACAGTAAGCAGTGATCATTAGTCTATCTTATATGGATGTGGTGGTGCAATTAGTGCATTAATCGAAAGACAAACCAAGATGAAGAGGCTTGCCAACTCACGTGCCATACTCTCCATTGGAAAGTCTATATTCTCATTGGTCCTAATCAGTTCCATTTATAGTTCCTAAAATATCCCCAGTCAAGGAATGGGGAAATGAAGGGACAGATTCTGAGTGTGAGCTAAGAAGTTTTTGGAACCTGTGTTTCATGGATCATCTCCCTAAGATGTTCTGGCCTATTGCAACAAAATGTTTCATAATTTCAATATCTTTCACCTAGTAGGAGGTCATATTATTATACTAAACTGTATATGGAACAAACTTCCATATCCTTCATCTATAGATCTCTTATCCCTATAGTTAGGGACACATCGACGACATCATCCAACAATATTACATGGTCAACATGGTTATGCTCCCCATGGCTCAGCACCATGAGTCGAACAGTCATCATTGGACCCTCCTGCAACAATGCATCCATATCTTTATAGTGCCCCACATAATTATTAAGGAGGCTTCTCCAACATTCAGATTTGTGGTTGGGGGAAGAATTTTTCCCTTGATTTCAGTCTTATTTATTGTTATCCACACTTACCATGTGATATTGATGATATTCTTCCAGGAAAATTCATAGTAAACATGGATAACCAATCATTAGAAGATACCAATAATAGACACACTGAGGAGAACATACTCCCTGGGGTGGTGGCACACATGTTGGGTCCTTTGGGAAGAGTTACTTTCGAACAATGATTCTTACTGAGCCTTCTTGCACATTCTGATTCATTTTCCTTAGGTTGCGAGCCCAATAATGGTAAAGAGAAATTTGGGACCATAAAACCCTCTAACCCATATGGATAAGTGAAAACGATGGAATATGACACAAAAAGTATTATTATGCTTCAAGAGATCATGGAACATAAAAACATGGTCGATGGAATTGTCGTCGAACATGCTACAGAATAGGAACCAGATTACAGTACTCCTCGATCGGGGTAGCAGGGGCAGGTACAACCTCCCCGTCGATAATTTCATCCTAGAGACCATGATTATCATCCTCAAAATGATAGAGTAGAGTATGGTGTTTATGGAAATTGGGCACAATATGGATCACCAAATCCACCAGATTTTTTTGTTAACCCTCCACGTGACCCATCTCAGGTTCCCCCAACTGTTCCATGGGCCCTTCCCCCAATAGTCTCACATGTCATCCCACCATCCAATCAACAAGTTTTCAATCCTTAATACCATGTTCAAAAACCTTCCAAGGAACTGTTGGTAAGAGATCCTCATCAAGATCAGAATCCTTGTTTATAGGATCATATAGAAGCACCTATTTCTCGCCTCAAGGCCCTTGAAACTCCACATGTGAAAATCCCGCCTGATGGAAATCTGTATACGGCATGGCTGGAGATATGTTATCACAACAATGTTATGGAAATCCAACTTTATCCGCCTTTATTTGGACGAGTGATCTGATTCATCATCTGGGAAACATTATTTCAATGTGTGGATCAATGCTGGGAAGTCTGCCATAGCAGGAGCCCTCCAAGATCTGGTATTTTGTGCTGATATTTTAAAGGCCCAATTTTGTCTACAATAGCTAGTTAACCATTGGGTAAGTAGCCAGTTCAGCTGGACGTCGTAGGAACATTATCTACTATTTTAGTCCCACCACCTTGATGACAATACTATATGACTTCTCAAATGAAAGTATAAGCCTGACGAGCACATCGTAGACATTGTTACTAGGTGGATGGGACTCACATATTCCCTTGATATGCCACTAACCCTGGAGAAGCAGTTGAAAATGTACCTGGGAAACATGAAGACCGAACTGGTCCTTTCTCTCATCACTCAGTACATCCCAAGTGGTTTTCAGTATTTTACAGATATAGCTCAACATTTAGAAGAAGCCTTGTAACAAGATAAACATTAACGTTCATTTCCAAATGTGGTTCCTGCAAGAAGATCCACTAAGGCTGAGACAACCATAATAGTAATAATGGAGCCCACTAGGTAGCTATAATTGTTACCAACAAAGCCACCTCCACATCTTCGTCAAGGCCCACCAAATCAGGCATACCGTCCAACCCAGCAGTTCCCACCTCAGAATCGGCAGGTCCCCCACGTAACCCGCCACTACCACCAACGCAGGATAATCAGGTTCCTCCTCCCCAGCTGGCTCCGTTGGTCCCTTGTGAGGTCTAGGATTTCCAAGGCACTTTTCGAATAGATGGGACCCAATCGACTAATTTAATAAGGCTATGGTTCTTGTTACTTCACAAGTGCCTTGGATCAGGGAATGCTGCAGTAGTTGGGATGCAAGAGGCCCGAAGAGGTGAAACTCATTGATCACCCCAATTAATACCCCTATAATAGATTCCTTTGGCACACACTCATATAGTGCTATCGGTTATAATACTGGATCTAATACCTGGTATTTCAGTATGGTCCAAGCCCCGGAACATGTGGAATACATGTTTATAAATCCTGATAGTGATAGTGATGGTGAATGGAAGCAGGTTTCTAAGAGTGGGTCTAAAAAATACGGTGAATAGATGGCTCTCAAGGTAGTCATTCATGGCCATGGTATTATTAATGCACATTTGATTTGACCCAATCCTTCAGAATTCACCGTGTTTCCTAAATCCAATACTTCTATGTTAACATATCAGCCTTCCTCTTCCTAGAAGGGAAAGCATTGACAATGCACGGGAAAACAATGTCTCCCACCAATACCATTGTCATCCCATACTATCAATAATTTTATGCCCCCATAGATTACAATTCCCTCAAGAATACACCCAACGATGGAGGATTTTTTAAGTGATTATCAGGGGTACACATTAGTCAATACCGTCGAGCTAGAAACCCTTACATGGTTCCCGATGACGAAGATCTCTAGACAGACCCTCCCAACGTCCCAAAACAACACCAGTGTTGATGGCGACGTGGGTATGTGAATTTCCATAATTATTAGGTCAGTGCTTCCTTCCAAGGTTGTCATTCCACCGAGACCAGAGAGTAGGCTCAATGCATATCTCATCACACACAACCTTCGCATCTCATTTAATTATATATTCCTCCATCAATGTTTCTGCTACATGATCTGGAAAATCCACCACAACCATGACATGGTCAGTCACACTTTTTTATAGATAGAACTCATTCATCTGGTCCTCACCTAGCAATCACTCTATGTAGTTCAACTAGGGAGCAACGAGACATTCCCAGCCCCATCTAGAATTCTCTAGTTCAACCTGTAGTGTCCGTCAAACCTTCTGCCATAGAGTGACCTCCTGTCGTTAGAAGTGTATACTTGGAATCGAAGTATGATATTATCAAGAAGCTTTCAAGCATTCCTTTAAATCTCTCTATCCTCAAGGATCTCCTCTTATCAGTGGATATGCAAAATTCCCTTTCGAATGCTTTAAGAAGAACCCTCTAGTTTTACATATAAGTAGAATCCATATAATCCTTCCATGACGAGATAGTGGAGCATCTGTAATTTCATGCCATCATCTCTTTATATGGAGAAGATGAAGGTTCTCTTATAAAGTGGAACATACTCCCGTTGTACATTACTAGTAAGTTCAATGATGTGGAGGTCCACTAATATATTGTTGAAATGGGCTCTGGGATCATCCATATACCAACCTGAATGCTTCACAAGATGGGGAATTCTGAAATAGATCACAGTAACTCTGACCAGAAAATTCAAGGTTATGACGAGATAGAGCACACGCCTTTTGGATCGATTTTCAAGAAGACTCGGTTTGGTGGCCTATTTACAGCACCGAGTTCATGTTCATCTCACAAACCAACACTTACAACATGTAGATACAAATACCATTTCTCCACCTACATTCCGAAGTCCCATCCTTATATCACCAATGCCTTAATTACTCCCATAATGGTTGAGTGGTAATACTCCAAGGTGATGCATATCCCTTTTCCTCTTGTGAATACCACTACATGAATTCTGACTATTAGAAGAGAAAGGACATGGAGATTAAGGTAAATGATTTTGAACATGCTATAGATATGACCGAACCGTGGATAGACCTGGATGACTCTTGTAATTTCCCGATTCACATATTGGAGGCGATGACCGCAGACTTAGGGAAATGCCTCATTTACTCTGGAAAAAAGGGTAAGATCATTCCCAAGTCTAAATAATTCAATGATATAACATCATATTCTTACAAAAATTAGGATCGATTGACCCCAGACCCCCAACATAGATATGTTATCGAGATTTCTTCCCCATGGAAGTGAAAATACGTCATACTTTCTTGTTTTGTCATGCTGGGATAAACTGGCTCATGCAGACGCACCATTATTCATTTGATATCATCAAATGTGGAACCATGCATCGAAGGACATATGGGATTGGGTCGACATGATTTATAGCTATGGTTTCAGCAGAACTGGAGTCCCCCGATGAATTTTCCCCTACTGCCCGGGCTAGCACCAGTTTCCTATCTGGATATGTCGACATAGAGGATTTTCCTCCAGAAGATGGTCCTCTCACAGTAGATGAATAACATGATATTTAATATTCCCCTCATTAATTCTAATAGGGTGTCTCCACTACAGTTGATGTATTGGTACATGTGAACCTCTGTACTAGGACGGATCAGAAACCAACACTGATCAGTGTTGTTATGCATGCAGAAGAGAAACAGTGAAAAATGTATTTCTTAAGAAATCATAGTGATGTATTCTCCTATAGATATGATTAAACTTCGGAACAAGATCCGAAGGTCACTTTCCACCATCTTATTCTTCTAGGAAATCATCATGGGTTCAAACAACCTAGTACAATGATGTACCCTTCTCGCAGTTCCATGGTTGAGACTGAGGATGATAGGCTCATCAATGAAAAAAACGTTAAGGAGGTATAGTACCTCATCTGGTTAGCTAAAATTGTTCCCATATGGATGAGGAAAAGATAGCCCTGAGTTTTCATTGACTTCAGGGATATGAACTGTCACTATTCGAATGATGATTTTCTACTTCCCTTGACAAAATTGTTGATTGACTCCACCACTGGATCCGAGATCTCTCCTTCATGGATTGATATTATGTGTATAATAAAATCTAAATGGATCCAAAGGATGAATATTCCAAAACATTCAGGGAACAAAAAGGGACTTTATTCTACCAGGCAATTCCATTCAGTCTAAAAAATGCAATTGTGACATATTAGCGTGTCATCCACCACATATTCCATCTATGCGTCAGGACATTGGAATAATTCTATGTGGAAGATCTGGTGGTTAAATATTTCTAGTGTGAGGACCATATTAATGATCTTGATAAGTTGTTCAGCTTCCTGTGTTCCCACCATCGGAAAAAAACCCATTGAAGTGTGCTTTTGGGGTCACCGATGAAAAGTTTCTCAACTTCTTGTTAGATACATAGGCATTGGGATCAATCTAGAAAATATCATGGTTATCAACTAGATGACTCCTCCAAGAAATATTCAGGATCATTAAGAATTTCAAGGCCATAGATCCTACAAAATATGATTCATCGAAAATCTAGATGGAATGGGAATTCCCTTTTCCGGGCTAATGAATAAAGGTGATGATTATCAGATGGAGGAGGAGTGTCAAATGGATTTTAAGGAAATCAAGAAGTTGTTTCTATAGCCTCTGGTTCTGATGCCACCTGTTTCTAGAAATCCACTAGGACCCTATGTGACAGCTTAGGAATAATCCCTCAGTTCCCTTCTCTCCTAGATGAACAACAAGGGAACAAAGAACAATTTTTATAATCTCAACCACATGATCCTCAATACCGAGACAAGATGTTCCTATATCAACAAGATATTCATTGCAATGGTATTTACATTATTGAAATTACATCATTAAAAGCAACACCATGAAATACATCTAGTGTCTCAAGAGGATCTGTTGTAGTAAATTCTGATCCACCCTATGTAGATAGGCTATCTAGCACTGTGGACAATGATCCTTCAATAATTTGAAATCAAAATTTTCCCCCAGAAGGATATAAAAGTACAGAAATTAGCAGAAATTCTTTCTGCCATACATCCCTCATAGAAAAGTATTTGAATCTTTATTTTCCAGATGAGGCAATTCTATTAGTGGGTCAATCCATTCTGTGTTGGAAAATGCAGTTTTATGTCACTTATTAAAGCCCTACTGATAGAAGACTCAATGATCCCAAACTCAACAGAGTGGGACTGGGAATCATCTTCATCATCCCAATACAAGATGTACTACCCTATTCAATCATGTTGTTATAAATCTATACAACAAATGAGGTAGAGGTCCAATCTCTCATCACTAGTCTCGAGATGTCCCTCAGGATTAATGATCCCCACCTATATGTGAGAGGGGACTCGGAACAAGTCATCAAGAAGATCAATGCTTACTGTATCATCACGAAGCCATAGATCATATGGATATTAGTTCATACTTTCTAGTTGATGGACCAATTCCCTTCTCAGAGAGAATTTACTCATGTCCATCAATTGTAGAATGGCCGAGATGATGCCTTGTCCTACCAGGGTACGTCTCCTCCAGAGCCTAGCCGAGTTGATTTGATTATCCTTGTTGTTCATCAAAGAATAATCACTCCCATTACTTGGGATGATGATGATATCCCATAGTTAAGCCACCTTACCACTGGTGCCTCCATAATAGGACCTCTATATCCCCCTTCAACAGTGTTGCAAGGGTCCACTAACTAGACGACTCCCTATATAGAGTATCTCTAGAACAATAATCTCCAGACAGACCTAGCTAAACGAGATCAAGTTTATCGGTGTGCAATGCAGTTTACCCTCAAGAGGGACCAAACATCTGTAGATACTCTATAGACGTGAGTTTGGTGTTATTATTTTCCATTTCAATCAATAAGGTTATATTTCTCATTTCATGTGAGAAGTTCATGTCGGTTCTTATGGGGATTATCAAACAGAGCCAAAACTCTCTTATCAAACCCAAATATTGGGGTATCGTTTGGCCCACCATGATCTGTGATTGTATCCATTTTTCCAAGAGGTGACATTCATGACAGCTACATTCTAATTTTATACATATTCTTCTAGAGCCTCTTCATACAACCATGTACTTTTGGACCTTTGCGGTCTGGGGACTCGATTTCCTGGGACCATATCTATCGGCAACAGCTCATCGGTGCAGCTTTATCCTGGATGCTACAGATTTTTTTTCAAAGTGGGGAGAGTATATTCTATTCAAGAAAGTCAAGGCCCATTCTATCATTGATTTTGTGAGATTCGATATCATCAACCAATTATGAGTTCCTCACAACATCCTCACTAATAACGAAACCATCATTCGAGTAACCAAACTGATGAAATATTATGCCAAGTAAAATATCTATTCTAATCATACCTCTTACTATATTTTTCAAGAAATTGTACAGATCGAGGCGTTCAACAAAACCCTCTCTAACAACATGAAAAAATGGTTGGTCAGAACAAGAAGTGTTGGCTGGAAAAACTCCCCTACACCCTCTGCGATTATCTGAAAAGGAATCATAATTCAACTCATGTGACCCCGTGTTCCCTTTTGTATGGAAAAGAGGCAGTTCTGTCAATCGAGATTAAGTGACCCTCACTACGCACAGTCATCTCAGATCATCAGGCATCAAAAAAAGTTTCCAAAATACGCCTGGATGAACTGGAAGCGCTTGATGAGAACATGCTTCGTGCCTTGCACAATCTAGAGAGGCATCAGAACAAGATATCGAGATCGTTCAATAATAAAGTTTGCCTCCACTCATTCTTATAAGGAGACACGATGTGGTCCCTAAGAACTCCCATGATTCCTGGAAGGAAGCTTCCAAAGTTAAAGACCAAATGAGAGGTACCTTATATCATTCACAAGGTTTACCCAAATGGTGCACACTCACTGATCAATATGGATTGTGAGTGTCTTACTCCTCCCAACAACGAGAAATTCCTCAAGTAATAATTTTCATGGGGGAATCATATCCCATATGAAATTATACTATATTATCATCCTGCATGACATTAAACTGTATTATCATCCTGCAGGACGTTAAATTACTCATCACCAACCTTTATGACGTTAAAATCCATATCCTCATCCTATAAGAAGTTAAAATAAAAATGTTCCTAGATCTAAAATCTTAAACTAAGATCTCCAGTGTCCTTTTCACACAACATTAAACAACATGGAATTTTCAGAAATACATTTGAATTTATTCTTACCATTATATTATATGTAGGAACGCCATAACATTTTTCCTTTAGGTCTATCCAAACAAATATCTTCACCCAATTAGGTTTTGTTCTCTTAGTGGTATTTCATATGGTGTGGTATGTGGTTTTCTTTGATCCCCATTCACATCAGGTGTATAATGGTTGCATCATATTCCCCTCCTTCTATAACATCCTTCATCCTTCATCCTTAATGCATGATGTTAAACTGAAGGCCATATGTAAGAACTACATTTGGCATGATTCCCATCCTCATGGGATACATAGGAACTCTAGAACACACTATTATAAGGTCCATCTCGGGTCCATCTATTCTTTCTCTCAACCACTTGGATAGAGTATTCTCCTAGAATTATGAATGGTGTGGATTATCTGGTCTTATGACCTCATTCATGTTAGGTTATTTTCCATTCCGTATCGATTCCCCTTTGAGATGCCTCTTACATCCTTGTTGCAAGACGTTAAACTACACGACGATTTTAGAACTACTTGCAGCTTAATTTATATCTTTATGGGACACATAATAGTGCCTGGACATTTTGTTTTCGATTCCATCCCTCTTTTTATAGAAACATTCTCTTCCTTCTGGACCAGTGTCCTGGGTTCTCTGGGGGGAGTGGTGTGGTGTGGACATATGTCCTCATTCACGTTGGGTTTTCAATAATCGTGCCACATATCTCTCTCTTAAGGGAACTCCATTCCCCTTTCCTCCACTAATATTCTTAAGTCATCTTTTCTCAATTGGGCTCCTCAACAATTTTTAGGTGGTTCACAAACATGCTCAGATTCGAGGTGGTTTAGGAACTAGAGTGTTGGATTCTGTGTAGATATGATTTAATTTGATTCCATGCTTCACATATCCATTTATATGGGTTTCCATCATCTTTCACATCTGACAGGACCCCCATACGGTATGGATTCCCATCCTTATGGCTCGCCTACCTCTTTGGGCCAACGTTCCAAAGTATTTTGAATGACATTATGTGAAAATTTCCACATTTTTAATATGGTCAGTGGTCAACCATTATTTTTTTCGCATTCCAGGACAACGTGATGCAGGTACTTTGTTTTGATCATGGTTAACAGTTATCCTCCATCGTAGTGCCACCCCCATTGAGCCCTCAATATTGGTCTCGTGATTCACATCCAAATCCAATCCATCATGTTGAGGTGGAATTTCAACACCCTTGATTCTATCCATCCATGTGAATTTGCGTGTTAAGTGGATGAAACAACGTCATGGTGTCATCCTTGACCCCACACTATTTCTCCTTACATTGTATTCCTTGTGTGGCTAAGATGTTCTCCTCCCTTTTTCCTACATAGAGCATAGATCACTTGGGCTTCTGTACTTGGTCAAGGTTTATACTCATTTGTAGGAATATCACTTCTTTCATTCTAATCCCTTTGACATTTAATTAATACCACCCTCATCCTTACCGCATGAAGTTAAACTGCATGAATTTTGAGAAAAACTTATGGCTTGATTCCCATCATCATGAGATATGTAGGAAAACCCATAAATTTCAGCTTTGGGTCTATCTCATGCACTACTAATTATCTATTTTTTGGGCCTTTTGGCATATATTCTTATGGGATTTTGTGGTGTGGCATATGAGGACTTATTTCCTTATTTATGTCGGGTCTATATTAGCCTCACCATGTACTTCTCCTTATGGGATAATCTATCCTATCTTTATACTTACCTCATGATGTTAAACTATATGTCATTTCTATAACTACGTAAGGCTTGATTTACATCCTCATGGAATACATATACATTCCCCGACATTTCCTCTTTAGGTCCATCCCCATGTCCTTTGATCTTTTCTAGACCCTTGTCCTAAGATCCCACCCCCCCTATGATTGTGTGCGGTGTGGCGTGGATTGATGTCCTCATTAACATCGTGTATGCTTTATCACACCATGTGAATTCCCTTTAAAACGGTATTCCTCTATACGAGTCCAAGTAATTTGACATTAAACTTTGTTCCCTGGTCCCACATGACATTAAACTGTTTTGTCTTTGCTTCAAGATGTAATAATGTATGGGATAATCCTGTCATTCGACACTAAACTGTGACACTATCGTCCCAGACACACGATAAAAAATGACACTACATGGTGGTTTGCTCATTTGAGGGGACATCGTGATTGGTATTAGTAATCCTTGATGCCATGTGTCAAGTCCTACATATGTCTTGATTCCGACAATGATTCTTAGATTCTTCATCCTGGGATTATTGCTTCAAGAATAAAGACACACATTCACACTAAAGAACAAACATGATCCATTAAATGTCGCTTCTTTTGGTGCATGGTCTAGAACAACATGACAATATTTCTCCTGTAATTGGTACCCTACCATGTCATTTTTAAATACTACTTATGGAATGATTCCCATCCTAATGGGATGCATAGGAACACCTAAACATTTTGTCTTTGGGTCTAGCCCTAGGTGCCTCAAATCCTTCCTTCTTTCCAGACCCCGTGGCCCGAACTCAACCGGAAGCATGTGGTGTGGAATTATTTCCTCATTCACATTAGGTTCTTAATAGACATTCCATGTACATCCCTTAATGTATCTTCTTTTTATTCTCCTTACATCGTTGTCTCACAATGATAAACTATAAAAAAAATCAATACCTATGTATGGATTGATTCCCTTCCACATGTGATCCATAGGAATTTCCGAACATTTCATCCCCAGGTCCATTCAAAGGTTCATTAACCCATTTCCCCCTTCTCTTCTAAACTTATTGACCCCTATTTTGTCTCACCAATGTGTTCAAATGTAATATGGTTTTGTACATAGAGTGTTGGATTCCTCATGGGCATGCTTTCCAATATTTTCATACTTCACATATCCCTTTATTTGAAATTTAATCATCTTTCACATCTGAAAATATGCCCATTTTGGGTGGATGCCCGACCTTATGGCCCGCCTATCGCTTTGGGCCAATGTCATGGATGACATTGAATGAAATTATAAGATAGGTTTCATATTTTGAATTCGGTCATCGGTAGACCCTTGGATGTTATATACCATTTTAGGTCACATGTTATAGATGATTTGTTTCGAACATGGTCAACAGTTATACTCCATCATTACACCACCATCATTAATCCTTAAATATTGGTCGCGTGATTCATGTACATTTTCACTCCATCATGTTCATGTATAATTTCAACACCTTTGGTGTTATCCCTATATGCACCTATGCATGTTAAAGAGGGTGAATCAGCATCGTGAGGGTCATCTTTGAATCCACACCATCTTCTCCAAATGTGTTGCAAAGATCATCACTGCCATCGTTTCCCACATTGAGCATAACTCATGTGGGATTAGGGATATGAGTATGCTTTGTGCATACATGGAAATATCATGCTTATTTTGGTACCAACTCTATGACCTTAAACTATGAGATTTGGTCCCTTAGTCAGGGCATCGAGACTTTAAACTATATGTGTTCTTATGGAAAGTTGTGGTGCAATGTGGACTATTTTTCCTCATTTACATTGGGTCACTTTATGGAACAACATCACAGATTTCCTCTTCTGTAATCTTCCCATTTTTGGTCCAATCTCTATGACCATAATCTCTAATCTCATACGTCCTTATCCTATAATGCTAAACTATGCCTTCTACGCCCAGGATGTGTAATGAAAAGTTACCTAGCCATTCGATGTCTTTACTCGAGAAGAAGTTTCTCCTTTTATTATTTTCCGCCTACCGTACCACCTTCCAGAACTATATATGTCTTCATTACCATACTCATGGGATACGTATTAAAGCCCATACATCTTTTCTATGGTCCAACTACATCACCAGGAACCCTCTTGTGTCATTCCGACCTAACATTCCTAGTAAGAGTGTGGTGTGGTATGGACTTATGTCCAAACTCATGTCATGATTGCATTAGTTGAGCCACATACCTATCCTAATAGTTCATCATTTCTTTATCCTCAAAGTATGACTTTAAACTGAAACCATACCCTGAACATATTCAGGATGCCCCAAGACAATTATGGGATGTCTCAGCCTCCTCACCAAAGATGATTTCCCATGGCAGAATTGGTCTCTAACCACGATATGTTCAAGAAGTACATGTGAATCGATTCCCATCCTTATGGGATACATAGTGATACCCAGAAACTTCCCCTCAGGGACATCCCCAAGATAATTAATGTTCCTTGTTCCTTTCCCTAAATCATGGTATGTACTCTATGTCTTTAATCTAGGAGTTCCTGGTCTATGTAACATGTATTTAATCTATTTAGTAGCGTCCATGAGGTATGACCTTAAACTCTGCGCAATATCCTGATTATAATACATTAAACTATTTCATGCATCTTCCTCACTTAATGACACTATGTTGCATGATTATTTTCCCCATTTACACAACGTAAGATTGTAGACCATCTTATGTCCTCACCAACGAGGTCACTCTTGGAAGTATGCCTGCTCTCAATTCATACCAACATGCTCACCCAGTGTACATTCATCACAGGGGCATAATTTCAAGAGTGTTGGACTTTATCCAAACATCCCATCATTCCATCACCACATTTTGAGTACCCCATATTTTGGATCCCCATTCCATCTCACACCTGATGAACCCCCAAATGGTTAGGATGCTCGGCCTTGAGGTTCACATGCTATCTTGGGACCACATTTTGGATTACATCAGACGACACTTCATGTTTGGACCCATGTTTTTTAATGTAGTCTGTTGACAACCCTCATTTGTTTGTTCCCATTTTAGGCTAAGGCAATATAGATGCTATGTTTCAAATTTGGTCAACTGCTATCCTCTGTCATCATCCGCTCTTCACTACATTCAAAATTTTGAGAATTGTAATTCATATTCTTTAGTCCCATGTGTTTGAATTTATTCCAACACCCCTAAAAATATCTCTCTCTTGCACTAGAGTATGTGGTGAAAAGAATTTTGGTTGTCCTGAGAACCCCATTCTCCATTCTAGACCCCTCATTTGTTTAAAAAATATTGGTGGTCATCGAGTCCCCATGTTTTCGAATGATTATCCAGAACTATCATTTACTAAGTGAATAATTTCGTAGACTTATCTTGTATCTCATATTAGGTATGACTAACACGAGCTTAGGGATTGATTTCAAAATAATCCACTGTTATGGTCGGAATTCACTAAAATAAGAAAGCAACTAAATTGTTAGTCCATGCACACAGTTCGAGAAAAGAAAATAAATAATGAGATATGTTTTGAGTTTGACCAAATCATGGACCTTATGAATCAGCCACTTTGATGGATTTATCTAGTGCATGAACCTTATGGATCATATCCTCTAGGGTTTCTTCCAACTCCTTGAGCTCGATATATTCGTTAGAAGCTTCAGAGAGGAACTAATTAGCATTAGATTACCATCATACCTACTCATCTTGGAGCTTAATCATTTAATGGAATTCCTACACTACTTGATACTTGGAATCCTCCGGATGGTCCTTTAAATGTTCAATGAGCTCAGAATGGCTCGCGATAAATGTCGTTATTTTTTTTGCTTACTCCCCAAGGCATCAAACTTCTTGCATAGCTTTAAGGAACATCTGGGTATTCTTTGATTATTTCTAACACTGGGAAATATATTAGTGCTAGCAACTCTCATATCTTCTAATCCATATAATCATTGATTATTATATGAATACGTTGATAATCGAGACCTCTAGTGTAGAGAAAGTTCATCCATGTGAGAAGTGATCCAATTATCCTAAGCTAATGTACATTTTATTCACTAATAAATCATTTTATTCACTTCAACACCTTGCAACGCATCATAAAACTCTCCTTGGTCACTTCGGGGTCATATTTTTCCGTCTCCTCATGATATGAAGGCCTATACTTATGAAAAATAGACACGAGTTTAGTGGTATAGTCCTCATATGGAATTCTTTCCACTTCATTTACCTCACCCTTATTGGCTTTGAGCTTAATGCTAGAAGAAACACAACCCATGATTGCAGCTTCTTACTCACCGGGTGCTAGGGAGGGACAACCATGAATTGTAGGATTTTCGAGAGCTGGTGAAATCACTGGAAGGGCTCCCATAGATGATTTAGACTCAACAGTTTTCTGAGAATATATCCTTGTGATCATTTCCTTGGGAAACAATATCTTCGTCAGTCGAGTACTCCAATAAAATAATTGATACTACAAAAGAAGAAACATACATGATCAATGAGAAGATGTGTCTAGTTAATGAGTCACAGAAGGAGCTACAACCACAAGAGATCCCTCGACACTTGTTAATTAATTAATAGGTGTTGGGTCCTTCTAGAAACCATGAATGGATTGAGACTCTAAGGACCCCATTTCATCCCTTCCATCTAGTTCATCACTACCTACATCAATCGTTTCTAGTCCTTCGGCCAGTTCAACCATGGTTTGTTCCCCACCCTATATGATCCCAAATGCAGGCTAATGAGGATGTTCTTCCACATCCACTGGTATATTTTTGTCCCCTACAAGGAATGATTCTTGGACATCATCATCAATGTGTTCCAAAATAGGGATGGGTTTTTTTAGTGGAATCGAATTATAAAAAGAGAAAGGATAGTAGAGATAAGAGTTGAAACACACTTGATTTGTTTGGCCAGTTCTATATCTGATCCTGTAATCTCACCACTCTTAAGTGGGCTTCCCTAGAGGATGATTATTTTCTGAGGTATAACACCTCTATGAACTTCACCCATAACATCATATTCTCCCACTTCCTCCTCTTTCCCTTCTATCTCTTCCTCTTCTTCCTCCTCCCCATCTACCTCCCATTCTTCATATTCTTCGTTGTCATCTTCATCCTCAGACGACAAATTTTTGGGGTCTTGTTCCTGGCCAAGAATCACTTTCACTTAGAGATGTGGTTCTTTATACCTCCCTCATTGGAATGCGTACATATCCATAGCTAACTGGTATGCATGTCAGCAATGAATGTTTACAATATCCACCACCTAAATGTGCCCTATGTATGGTAAGTCAATCATAGTGCGATCCATTATTCACCATAGCTCTTCAGTGGAAATAGATTGTCGTAACATCCTCCAGGAAGACATAGATATGGGAAAACGAAATCGATGGTCGACTTTAGTATATTCCGTAGTTGTTTCTTAGGTAGATCCCTTGCTATCCCATGAGGCTACCCATGAGACCACCCTCTTCAAAATGTGGAGGCACATTATCGCCTCGTGATGCTCCAACCAACGATGTTCAACTCCATGTCGTTCTAACTGCCTGGATTATTCCATGTCTCACATCCCCAGTGGTACCTTATCTTCTTCCCCACTATCCCAAATCCACACTGGCCACCTTGATTTTCAGAATGTGTTTCCACAAAATTGTCGTTGGGTATGTTGATATCCAATGGTCTTCATACTCTGTTGATAGAAAAGCATATACATAGGTAGGGGAAGGGTGATGACTTCCCCAAAACCTATAGTCATGAACATGATCCACAAATGGAGAAGTATTAAAGGGTTTTTCTCTTCCAGAACCTTTGTATATACATTCTTTTGACATCCACTGCATGCATTGAAATTTTTAGAAACTATTTTCGGAACATACGGTTAATCGAATATTTTTTCATCAATCTGGGATACTAGCACACCACCCCTAATGATTTTCAAGTACTCATTTTGCTCTAATGGGCCACTCCCGTAATCTACCAACTGGCCAGATGGGGTCCAAAATAGATGAATTTTGAGGTTTGTGTGGTTTTCGATGTTGAGTTTGATCCCATCCACCCTTAAGCATCAATGGGAGGATTATAGAAATGTTCTGTAAGGATGGCCGCAGACTGTCACATGGAGGGCAGATGGAATTAAGGAAGTAATTCACACCACAATGAGATAAAACCCATCCAGGGAGAATCTAGAATAGTCCTCATATAATATTGGGCGTGCTCCCTCTAGAAATGAGCCCCAAAATGCTGTATAGATTGGCCAATATGAGACCCCCCGATTAACCTTGTTCTTGTCCTCCATGGTCCTGACCATCACTAGCATCCCTGGACAAACCCCTATACTCATGTCCCTCATTAGAAGTATCCACTTGTTTAGAAATTCAGTAAGGAACCCAACTTATCATACATTCGTGTACTGAATTGCCTTTATGATGAATCTCTATGATCGGTAATCGCCTGCTTCCAGGATATTAAAATACGATCCTGCCTTACCCCTTCAGGATTCATCTAGGAACTAATTCCATTAGCCTGGCCTTTTCACCACATTTCCCTGCATTAGAAACAAACTAAACCATCCCGACTACGATGTATCCTTTAAGATGTACTTGATTTTCAACTTCTGCTGAACAATCTACAACAGATTCCATGTTAGACTAAAGGTGCACATTATATCCCCCCGAATGTTCACTGTTGGAAGGAACTCATCATATTTGTACCCTTACAGGGGAATTCATTAAATGCAATGTATGTCCCATAGACTGATGTCTACTTCCCCATGGTGGAGGTGGAAGTTAATCGTATCGAAAGACCACCGAATAAACAACTCTAGTACCATGTCTTGCTGATGGTATAATTGAAACTGTGATGTCCACATGGCTTGAAAAATCTTGATAGACTTCAGCTCCACCTCGAACTCCTTGCATGTCTAGCATACCTAGTACACCCATTCCAATTCCCTTGTGAAATTTCCCCTGGATCTGAAGTCCCTTTCCAGGCAACCATTGGTCTCATCAGTAATGTGTCTTCTATAGTTGCTCACATAGTGAGGTGGATATTTATAAATATCGAGATTTCTCCCTAAAATTGTCTTGGTTTTCAGATCTAGGATGTAAATGGACATGTTCTGTGTTTCCCTAGAAAGGTGCAAATTTCTCATATTAGTGAACTGTATAAGTTTATCCTCAGGTGTTACCCCTGGTTGTGGATTATCTATCTCAAATTCTAGAATCAAAAAATATTCCAAAATATTGAAGTTCTATATTGGTAGAATTTCACTCAGAACATAATCCTTTTGATCTTGAGTCATCACACCAAAAATAATCTGATTATTAGACACGACTCTTCACATATCAAAAATGTAAGGGTTTGTGATCTTTTTGGGCTATCCATGAAGTAGCGTTAGCTTCCCTCTCATCATAAATTAGTTGAGCATCCATTTATGCTAATCCCTAAATTAAAAAATGATACGGTGAAAATTAGTGGGGTTTTGGAATACAAGGAAGGCTATTATGTGAAAGATGCTCCTATGTCACATAAAAATATACCGCTAAGCTTGATGATCAGACAAATTGAGAGTGTCGTGGAAGAGTTCGCGGGTGCGCACAAAACTCATCCCAAATGTAAGACCCTTTGTGTGGAAATCAATATCTTTCATGCATGAGAACAAAGTCACTTTTCATATGGAAATGTTAATGTGGGGACCATAGGATCCTAGGGAATTTAGAGGCATGAACCAGCCCTTCTTTGCACGCGGATGTCGTTTTCACGCTGAATGGATATTTTTTTCATGAATTGACCATCAGGTGCTTTGCTTTTCCGAATGACCCCCAAAATCCAGCCTTTAGGTCCCCCTTCAGCTCTTACTCTCAGGGGTGAGTTTTTTGGTTCCTATTTTTTGGTAAGGCCGTGAAGTACCATTATTAAGCAATCCAATGGAATATTTTAAATTAGAGGACAATATTGTGATGCCCAAGGTTGGTGTGTACTATATTCAAGGACCAAATTAAATATTGAAAATTTCATGCATGATCATGCATGATCAATGCAAAATAAAATGGAGTATTCTATGTCAACCTTCCAAAAACAGACATGTCAGTAGCATGAAGGAAAATTAGACAACGCGCTTGATTGGAAATGTGTGAACAACATCTTTCATGCCCAATACGATGCAAAAAGGCCACATGCCCATGGATCACCTTGTATTCTACTACCAACGATTCCATATATAAATAGAAACAAACCCTCATGTAATGGGGGATGGTTAAAGAAGATGAATCGATGATCTACTATGCAAAAGATAGCCCTTCTTCAACCGCGTGAAAGACATGGCCTCAAGGTACAAGATCATGCGTGATATGTCTCCTAGGGGTCCTCCTTCAAGTAGTCTCACTAGGGAATGATCCTATCCCATTTCCTTTTACTCTGTGGTATTTTCATGAAAAATATTTCCCCTGTACAAAAGTGTTCCCTTGTGTCAGTCCAATCATGCATGCATTGTTTCCCCTTGCGCACAACCACTAATTTTTCACGCAACCACCCAAACGTGCGCACAACCCCTTATTTTTCATGGGCCACATAAATTTTGTGCATTACCCTCCTTGTGAACTACATGTTCCATCCTTAGCCTATGCGACCATTTATGGTCCCCTCTTACACATGACACCCATGTATTTCACATACTTCTCTCGTTCCACCTTCCAGGTTGTTATAGAGTGATTTCATGGTCTCGTGGGTGTTAATTGATGTTGCGTTGCATTTTCTCATGATTCTTCACATAGCCATGCTAATTTATATCACTTCTAATCATATACATGATAATGTGATCCCTTTAGTGGATCACGCCACAACCACATCTCACAATGGCATTACTGGTGACATCCCTTCACCAAGGGTTGAAGTGTGTCAATTATGTAAGTCATAGGGGTGAGGAGAGAATTCGCATTATATGAGCCATAGGCTATTAAACTTCGAAGAACCCACTTCATTGACAGAAGACATTAAACTATTATGGATTCATGTGCGGTAGGTCTGAGAGGATCAGAGAGGGTATGGGCAAGGGTTCGCTCCCACTTTCTCTTTCCCAACGATCTTTGTCACCATGTACTCCTCGACCAAGCTCATTGTAATCCCTAACAACCTTTAATGGGATGTTTTAGGTAAAATTGTCATATCATCCTTGTATGTCTGGAAACCCTCCCTTCTCATTATCCCTCCATCTTGGAGGAATTCACAATCTTTATCTCCTTGGGCCGCTAACCACACGTAAGCCCCGCTCCATTCCTTGTGGATGCACATTCCAGAATGTTATCATCGCATCTTTGTTTTCTATTGTTTCTCACACTGAACATGACTCACATGTTCTTGGATTATGAATCATCCATGGAACCATATTTGGGCCACCATGGTGTGTAGGACCTATCCCCCATCCCACCGAATTACACAGAAATTGATACCTTATCTACCCAAGAAAAGTACGTAGGTAGCCTATATGATGTTCAAGCCCATAAACCATCATCCTAGACCACATCACATTGGATTTCCCTCATCCTACATGATGTTATAATGTGTCCCTTTTTCCATCCCACATGACGCTAAAATGTATACATTCAAACTACGTTATTTTTTATCCTTGCCTTCAAGGAAAAGTACGTAAGAAGCTTCCAAGTGGATTAACCCCAAACTATAACAAGCTTTGGTGTCCCCTCTGTTAGGGCCCATACCCTTGGTCCACCATCTAGTGGTTTATACTAAATCTCGGGCATATAACCATATAGAATCCCCACACCCAATCCATATTACTTTTACCAAGAGTGTCCCTCTTGTTATGGGATGCTAACCATGCAAATGCCCCACCATGTCTCTCAGATGTTGTCCTTTGTGTACACCCCAATTCAATGACCCATCCTGAACTACTTGGACTTTGATTCCCTATGACATGGATACATAAGAATACACTTTCATGGTTAATAGAGTCACCCATCTCCCATCCTAGTCTCTCTCTTGACTCACTGTGTTTTGGGATGGTTATAACTTAACCTGGGGGTTCTACTTCTTTAGGGTCCAATCCATGCGTACATTCTCATGAGCCACCTCCTTATGTAACTTATCACCAATCTAACTACATGGAATTTGATTCACACCAATTGGGATACCCAGGAAGCCTCTCTGAGGTTCATGCACAACACCATTGTCATCTTTATATCAGTTTCAACCCATTCATATCATACACATCATCAAGTCTTCTATCATCCATCCTTGTTTTATCTAGGTCGCTACATCCTGGTGAGATCATGTCATCCACTTCCTCGCTGCTCCTAGAAGTACTCAAGTCACTAACCATGCATACACCCTAGCATGTATTCAGTTTGTTTTCCATTTTTTAAACCCCGATCCAATGATTTGCCTTCTCTAACTACATGGATTTTGATCCCAATCTCCTAGATTGGGTACATAGTAGGAATAAAAAATGTTCAATCCCAACCCACGGTAAACCCTAGTGTCCCCTTTCTAGGTACCCAAGCATCATTGGATCCATCCTCATTAGAAATTTCGATCCACACATCCTGTAAACCTCTCAAGTTCCCCCTCTTAAGGATTTAACCATATGGTCCACTCCCATCAGTGCTCCAATCAGTTTGATCGATCTATGCTAGATGTTAACCTCATAGAATACCCCCATGTTAAACATTGAAAGTCGAGGAAAACCTTAGAGACTTTCCTCGGGCATAAAATTACCCAAAATCAACGTACGATGCCTCAGTCTTTCGTGCCCTCGAGAATCCCTATAATAAGGGAAATCAATCCAAGTGTACCAAAGTCTCAGTGTCTATACACACAATAATTTTACAATGTGACTACTCCCCTGATCGAATGTTACTATACTTACTTGAACCCTTGTAATGTCCTGATAGAAGCAGTGTAATTAATCGGTGTCCACAATGATATGGCACCGGGAATAGTTTCATGAACAATGTTTTATTTTTTAATGGAGACTAAGACTAGGAAATAGATTCCTAGGAGTAATCCATGGAAAGAGACACTAACATCCCATCATCATTTTAGATCAACCAAACATTGCTGAATATGCGACAGATGATGCCCACCTTTGGAAAGATGGAATGCGGGGAAACAACTAGTTCTTCGTAACACGATGATGTGCGCCCCATAGAAAACATCGGAGACAATAATATTTAGATGGATCCTTTCAGGATATTTATTATTAGACATTTCATTCATCGTTGTTTTGGATAAGGCATATGATTCAACTATTGTGGGGATAAGCTTGAAAGAAGACACCTAGGAGAGAGTAGAGGTGAACAAGATGTGGTTGAACACCACCCATATTAGAAAACAGTCATACAATAAATAGAGAATATTTCTATGAGATTTCTCGATTGGGAAAAAGAATTGTCTTACATGTGACTACATAGTTAAGGTATTGATGTGTTTGTATGCAGTGATAGATGGATCTAGGATTTAGTGGACTGTTTGAGATTCTTATGTCTATTGGGACCGTGGGAAACAGCCAAAAAAATTGTCTATGACTATGTTATATATTATGTGTTTTCCATGTATCTCATCTAAGGTACAAGATTGAGCTTCTGCATTTCATTGACTGATTGCATGTCGAGTTGTGGTATGATGAATCATACATAAACACCTGATGCTAACTATAGACCAAAGTAAGAAGTTTTGTAGAGGAAGAAAATGCCACATGTTCAGAACCTTTGATTGAATAAATTGATCTTGGGAGAATCCTGGGATTTGGATTATAATTTTCTGGATCTGTGTCCTAGGTTGTCTTAGTATGATTCCAATATACACTTCTTAAGTATGATAATTTTATAGAGGGGGATATTATAATGACCTTTTGATTTTCAAGTGTGTTACAAATTAGTTTATATCTTTATTCTTGGTTTTATAAACTATTAATTTTTTTATAAGTTTATAGGTTTTCTAGTTTTATTATAAAAGTTTTTATTCCTTTTTAGGTGCATCATTGGAGAATGATTTTCCCAAACAATGCTGATCCTCTATGAAATCATGAAATTAGAGGCAATGGAACCTTGGGTGGAACATGATTAGCTAACCTGATTTATCAAACTATGGGCACATTCCCAAAAACATGTGCAACACGTTCTAGTATGCAAATTAATTATTGGTCCATGGTGTGGAAAAATAATAAATGAATTGTTACTAGAAGTGAGGAGAGGGAGAACACCACAAATGTTTAGAGCATGTTTTGGATAACAATGCCACCATACAATGTGTTTAGGGATTAATTTTTCTAAAATTCACTTTAATGACCATTAAATTATTCTTTCGACCTATTATTCCTCCAATATATATCAATATCAATTCTAGATACATAGTATGCCTTCCATAGTGGTTTTATTATCTTCAAATGTCTATTTTTGTGGGTCCATAGATGTTAAGGATCAATAATTTATTGATTTTCTCCAAGAATGTCTGATATTTGAGTTTCCTCAATATTTAATCATTTTCACCTATGAGAAATCCTAATTATTTCTTATCATTTCCACATAATTGGAAATTTTTCCATATATTTATGAATTATTGGATAGTTACAAGAATGGTGGAAGTTCTAGTACATTATAAATTCAACATTATTCAATATCAATTACATAAATGTTTATTGATCTTGAGAGGTGTGTTGATATTTACCTAATTCCATTTACTTAGAGTCTTATTTAATATAATTTTAGAACATATATGTCCTTTTTTGGGGATAGTTCCTTGAGGTTATTGGTGATTAATCTCAATCTAATTAGATCTCGAGTGTAACATGGAAATTTTCTCTCAATGTGTTTATATTTTTTCATTAGTAAGATAATGGTATGATGTTCATTACCATTTAGGTCCATTTTATACTATAGTTTCCGCAATTTCATACCCGTGTTGGAAAATCTTTTTTATCCGTACAAGAAAGGGTTCACATGTTTATTTGTATACCATATCATTCCCATATATGATACCTGATTGCAAGAGAATTATAGTATTGATGGTTAGACCATGTTTTATTTTACACACATGTACTTGTATATTTCAACTAACTCCTAGGATGATATATTTTCCTCTACCCAGTATCATCAAGCTTATTATGTATATTACAATGGATTTGGGTGCATTTAATTGGTATTTGGAATAGGTTCATCATAATGACATGGTTATCCCATAGAGGGGGAGTGAGTATGACATGTGATGATGATAATGATGATGGAAATGAATATTAGATATGGGCATGATAGAGCTTAGGCTAGAATTATGGTGGATGGATCATGGGTATGCCAGCATGGTAGCTTTTACCAAGGAATATATGAGGTATGATGAGCATTAGGCCAGACCAGTTATTGGGATATGGTTTAATGGCGTTGATGTCGGACTAGTGACAGACCAGAAATTCAACCTCTACGTGGCCAAATCATATTCAATACTTTGTGACTTCCAAGAGAAATGTTCAATAGGATTTTGGATAGTTATTGAATAATTCCAACATCCATTATGACTATCCATCTAGTTCAATGCTAAACATGTATAGAAGAGTCTTACAGTATATTTTTAATAAACCAACACTCAGCTTGTTATTGTTTATTTTTTTTACTATTATGTTTATATCATAGAATACACTATTTATACTTGTGAACACATGTTAAGGAACAATTAGTGTTGTCCTACTAGATTTTATTACTCACACCCTACATGGGAATCATATCAGATATGAGAAATTTATGATTTATGATTTTGGTAAGGGAACATGGCCCATGGAAAATATATATGTTATGTAGCTTGAAGTTATTAGTTGTACCAAGATGAACATTAGAGAATTTTCATAGTGTTTTATTTATTCAACTACTTAACCTGCATGATTTGGTTTCTCTTTCCACATTAGAGCCTTGATTATGTATTTATATGACATGGTTTTAATTTTTTATTACAATGATTAGTTATTCATTTTATGGTTATTTCATTTCAAATATTTTGTTTTTGTTTTTGTTTTATGGCTTTGATTTTGGAGGGTGCAGTATCCCCATTGATGGATTCTAGACCCTCACAACTACTATGATACCTCTCTTGTATAGAGAGGTGAACATGAGTTCCTGTAGCATCTCTATAATGTTTTTTTTTCTAGATGAATTTGTACTAATATGTTACACTATTATTTGAAAATCCATTATTGTTTTTCAAGGTTATTTTAAAAAAAATTGTATTTCCTTATGTTAAGGAATTTTTTTAATTTTAAATAAGTGATTTCAAAATTAAAATGGTTTCCCCCTCATAAAAATATTCCAATAATATTTTAAATAGAATTTTTATCCATTATAGAATCCATTGATCATACTTATCCTTCACTAGGGATACAATCATACAATACTATCCTTATTATTTCTATAGATGGTATATGATTATGTTGATGAAATATTAATGAAACCTGATTTATTTTCCACAAGTTAAGCTATGATGAATTGATAAATGTATCATGATCTTGTGGGATATATGATAGTTGATTATTATTACATTATGGGATAGAATTTTATATACCTTCAATGCATATGGTATATATTAATGGTCAATGGGATAAATGGGTACACAAGGATGTTATCCTAATCCTAAATGAGGGTGCATGGGAGATTATCCCCAACCCAATGTTGTTTTATGGTTGGTTATAATAATCCCAATATGTGATTAAGGAGCCATTGGATAGCCTTGAAATAATATATATATGATATTGATTGTGCTACAAATTTTCCAACTATTTTATTATGAGATATTATGCCAATGTTATTCTTTCATGGTTTATGTTCCTTTAGTAATTTATGATTCATGACTTATGAACATCCATGAATTATGCAATGAATCATGATTATGATCTATGAATTTTTTTGGATTTATTATCAATTTAAAGACAATGTTCACATACCCTTAAGCTATTGTTATACTTATAATGATAATTGGTTCATATCTCCCTTATTAACCCATAGACTTTAATGACAAAATTTATTTTGATTTCATTTCCTCATGAAATGAACAGTTGTTTTAAGAAAGAAATTAACAAAAAAAAGATTCTAATTTTAATCATTTTAATGGGATATTATGTAGATATTCTATCAAATGGTTATTTATATATCCAAGTTTCAATAAAACTCTAAATAGTTATAGTTAAGGCCGGAATCATAATGATATGTAATGAATATTCTACTAATAATATGTAATATTTCTGTTTATAATTTCTGTGACACCTAAATTTTAATGCTCAATGGTGCAACACTGGTTCGATCGAATGCCCACTCATCCTATCGTAAAGGCACTTTTCAAATATATTTTTATATCTCATAGTGAATCTATGTCTTCTCCTCTACATGCATCCCCACCTACATCAATTTATTATCTCATTATCCATTAATGGCCTAGAAATCCACAAAGGGTGGATTCTAGGATTTGAACCTTAGTAATATGAAAAATTATTGAGTGACTTTACCACTCATGATATCACCCGAATATAGAATCACCAGTATTTATATATAATTGATTTTATATTACTATCAATGACGGAATGGGGGGGAATATAAAAAAAGCATGCACACAGATGGGGAAGCCCAAAACCAAGACCTACACCATGCTATCGAAGGATATACATAAATAAGTATATATGCTTGTGTATAAATATATAAATAGATAAATATAATCATATGTATATATATCACTACTTAAATATTATAATATATATAATACAGTAATTATTATATAATAAGTAATGTAAATAACATATAATAAAAAATAATATCTAACTGTATAAAAACATAAAAATGAGAATATATTAAAATGTTAAAATAGAAGTAAATATATATACATATATAATAATAAATAGATTTAAATATATAGATGTATTTAGTTAAATTTAAATACATATAAATTTAGAAACAAATAGTAACACATAAAAAGATACAAATATCACCCACACACATATATATAATATCTAAATTGTAACACCCTTATATTTTATAGAATATTTTTTTCAAATAAATTTAATATTTTCAATATTTTTTTACAAACAATGATTTTTTATTGGGTTACATGTAACATTTATTTTAGATGTTTTTTACACAAAACAATGAGTTTACATGGAACGTGTCACCCTATTATAATATTAATATTTAATTAGATAAATATCACATAGCAATTGGAATGATGGGTATGAATAATTTTAAATAAATAATAAAAATATATGGTTTAAAATTTTATATATAATGAACTATTTGGTGAAAAATTAATTATAAATGAAAATAAAACCTTTTGAAAATAGTGGACCCATTTTCTAAAACACAATTATTATGAAAATAAATGCTTAATAACTCAATAAATGAAAAGAATAACTTTCAGTGATTTTTATTATTGAAATATATATTATATATTTAAAAAAATGTTTAAAAATCATATTATGTGTTTTCTATAAAAATCATAAAAATAAATATAATTTTATGCTTAAATTTAGATTTTATAAAGAAAATTTTTTTTTCACCTTTTGCACGCCTATTTAAATTTAATTTTTACCACATTTATAAAATGTATTTGAAAAGTAAAATTATTTTTCAAATATTAATATCAAAATTATCTTAGTGTAATATTTTGGTATTTTTTTTTAGAAAAGTTTTATTTTCTAAATGAATAGTGAAAATTACTAAATTTAAATTGAAAACATCATTTTCGATGAAATTACTTATAAATATAAATATAAATATAAATTATTTTTAAAGTAAAATTAGTTTAATTTTATTTCTATAAATACATCTTTTGTTATTTTAAGAAAATTTATATTGAAATTGGATATAAAAATTTCATAAACATTGGACATATTCTCTTCAAAAACCTGAATTATCATTCCATCTACGAGGATACTTTTAAATAAAATTTTTTCACTTCTGATAATTTAATTTGGAAAATGGATTAAATATTTTCAATAATAATAATTTATGAAATCTTAAATGTAATCCTTAATTTTCATCCAAAATTAATAGAAAAAAAAGAGTAAAACTTATTTACCACAGTTAAGGTTAGAATAAGTTTACCATGGGTTGAATAAAAAGGATAAGAGTTAATAATGATAAAAAAATTGTCCAATATCTTGTTGGCTAGAAGTATATAGAAATTATACCTTATAGTCTCAATCATGCTTTATTTTAGAGCCTTATGTAAGGATAACAACATGGGTAGACCATTTTCATTCCAATAAATTACAAGTGTTCCACTCCCCTAATTTATAAAAGTCCACCCCTCTCAGATATTAATGGCACCTTGAATTCCTTTTGGATCAACCAATACCTTCCCAAACCCCATCCAAAATTCCCGCTAATATAACACCTTGATAATTTGGGATTTTCATTCAAATAAATTTATTCTTTTTGATATTTTATGGAGCACCAAGATTGGCTTGTGTTACACACCACACTATCTTAATCATATGTCACACAAAACACTATGATTTATTTGAACTATGTGAAAATATGTCTTTATCGACTCTTACACACAAAAAAACTGACTTTATCTATCTTTACAAATGATATTGAGTTTTTAAAAATAGTGGTATATTATTAATATTGTTATTTAATATGATAGTTATCACCTAGCTGTTGAATGAAGAGTATGAATAGGAATAATTGAATAATGAAAATAAGTTTTAAATATAAATATATATATAATTAATTATTTGTTAACCAATTATTCAGAAAAAAATATCAACCATTTGAAAGGAAACTAAATCATTTTTAGATAGCTATGTTTATGCACACAAATGGGTTTTGTGTCAATAAAATAACCAAATTAGTTTTTATTAATTATTTTCAAGAAAGTTTTATATTATATATTTAATATTAATTTTATGATTAATATTATTTGTTTTCTATGAATTAGATAAGGATAAATCCAATTTTACATTCTGAACTGTATTTTTCTAAAAAGTATCTTTATCACATTTGGTGCAGTAATTTTAAATTTAATTTTTACCTTTTTTATAAAATTAATTTGATATACTAAAACTCAATTTTGAAATAATCATTTCAAAATTATCTGATGGTGATGTTTTTGGAGTTTTCTAAAAAGATTAATTTTTTTGAATAGTGAGAATAAAGAATATTAATTTAATACTCTCTTTTCATTTAAAATATTTTTAAAGTTCAGTTTTATTTTATTTTAGTTTATATTAAAATTAGTCCAGTTATACATCTATAAATTCAATTTCGGTAATTTTATTGAATTTCATATTGAATTTCAATATGAAAACTTTGTAAAAAATTTAGCACTTTCCCTTTAAAAACCACCATTCTCATTATGTATAGGGGAATAATCTTATGTTAAACGTTTTCACATATTTGAGTGAAATTTTGGAAAAATGGATTCCATATTTTTAATCATCATTATTTATATTATATAATAAGATAAATATATGTTTTTAACAAAATCAATAGTAAAATCATTAAATATTATTAATCGATATAAAGGTAAAAAATGTATTTACAATGGGTTAAACAAGAAATTTAAGAGTTAAAATGATCTAAAAACATGTATGAAATATATTATATGGACATATTTATACATTATTATGTATAATTATTTAATATAATCCATTTTAAACCTTTTTAATGTTAAAACATTTGTACAATTCTTCATTTTATATAATTACAAGTGTGTCACTAACTTCACTTATAGAAGGCAACCCCTTCTTATTTACTCTTCCAACATTAAAACCCAGTTTTTTCTGAAATTAAATCCTGAATAACATAAATAGTAACAAATATAATTCTAGAAGCCTTATTTCTGATCAAAAACCAACCTAGGAACAAATTTTGGTGAAAACCTAAGGAGGATACTCGAAGAAGTGGTGATGCTCATCAATGAGTGTTTTTTTATTTATTCTTCCAACCCCTTAAATTATTAATATATGGAATAATATAATAAATTATGAATATTACATATAACTATAAGTTTTTATGTTAATATAATTACCTACAACCATATCTGATTCCATCATATGATTTACAAAATCATCATTCATGTGTACGGTGGACTGCCACCTCACAAACCGATGTCACTGTTTTTATATTAACACCTCTGATGGTATGATGTAATGATTGACTTATTTATTATATTTGATATTTATTATATTATTATTTTCTAATTATGATATTACATATAACTTCATTAAATCCATATTGTTTGATTAATATAATGTCACTCATGTGTACCACGGACTACGGCCTCACGCAGTGATGTGATTCATTCATGCATTACATTGAATGAAATAATGATGGTTTTGATGAAAATAATTGATATAAATTAAATAAAAATTATTATTTAATGATAATATATCATTTACCTTTCATTCGTTGAATACGTCGAGAAATTGGAGACAACATTTAGGGATATGTAAAACATACCGTCACCGTGAAAGGTGTATTCTGATTTCTATATTAATTATTGATTGATTAATAAAAGTAAATATCAAATGAATATATATTATGAAAACCCCGTGATTTTATTATATGTATCATTTTTAATTTAATTTCATAAATATCTTAATTTTCACACAACACAATGCTTAAACGGACAATGATACACTATTAAATATCAATATTTAAAAATAAAAATTATAAATTATTCGTTAAATTGGTAGGAATGAAATGTATTAAAAATTTAAAAAATTTATATATTATAAATTTAATAAAAATTTTTTTCATTCATAAAAATTATTTTATAGTCAAGATATATAAATTAATCTAATTTCACGCATTAAAATGCTATATTTTTTCTAAACATTGTTTTACAGCATTTTAATGGTGGAATTATATTACAAATACATTTTGAAATTTTAATAAATTCTATTGATCAAAATAAACTTAATTTTAAAAATAAGAAGGTCTAAATTATCTTAGGGTAAAATTTTGGTATTTTTTGTGAAAGTATTTATATTCCATAGAATATAGAATTATAGGTCAGAGTATACAAAACAAACCAGAGGGGTGTGAATTGTGTATTTTCAAAAAATATTCCACAATTCAATTTTAAACACCATCTTTAAATTTGAATAAATAAGAAATATTTTACATTAGAATAAAGAAAATGAAGCTAGAAAATAGATATAAACAACGTGACTTTTTATAGTGGTTCGAGGAAAAGTATCCCTTAGTCTAATACATTAGAAGCTCTCTCTACGGGCTAAGTGAATTTTACTAGTTTTTTCCTCTTATCACAAGACTAAAATTTCAACAATTGAGTATAGGCAGTTAACACCCTTGTAATTAAGACTAAAAAAGTCTTCTAGTTATAAACAAAGATCTAATTATCCATAGCTTTGATCGACAATTTTAAACTCCACTTCATCTGATTATGAGAAGCCAAAACTCAAATAAATCAAAAAGAGATTTGATTTGTTGAAACATATTGATCATTATAGTTGATGCAGCATCCAACTGAAAATTGATGGATCTTATTCATTATAAATACAATCTTCTAGTTGAAATATGTCTGACAAGATCCAGTTTCACAAGAGATCTTCAATTTTAAGAACATCAACAAAAACATAGCAATCAAAAATATATATTAGAATAAGATTGAACATGTATATCTCCAAAATGTAGTCCTCTTTCTAAGATGTTCGTTTATTGGTGCACTGTAAAATGAATTTCAAAAAAATGAAGTCTTCTTTTTTAATAACTTATAAAATATATATTTGAAGAGATATTCTAAAGGAATATATAGAGTAAACAAATTGCTTCAATATTTCAATTGCAATAGAATAACCTGATTGGTTGTTGAAATTAAAGTTTTTGTAGACCAGGTGAGTCGAAAACATCCCCTAAAAATATGAATTATATCCTTCGATAAACATAGTTCTTAGAAATGATACAAAAGATCCTTTAAAATGATAAATGTGAGCTTTAAAACATCAGGTAACTCTGTCATGTCTATTGGAGAAATTTCGAAAAATATCCCGAAAAATAAATCTCAGGCATTGATAATTCAAGCGTACGGTAACATCACAAGGTGAAAAAATACTAAATGTTTGGTTCAACTACTTAACATTTATATTTCAAACATAATGTTGAAAATTTAGGGTTTATCATTAATTTAAAATTGATGATACATAATTTTCACTTTAGAATTTACGGTTTATTACTTAAGAAGAGTTATTTTACTATACATTCATCTCTTTCCAAACGTATGGTTCCTTTAAAATGTAAGGTTATTTTACCATAATATTCTATTAATGTATGTTTGATTAACCCTACGCACTGATATGAATGTAGGGTTTAGAAGCCATACATTCTTTTTCCAGTGTATGGTTGAAGGAAAATATAGGGATCACGATCCATACGCACTGTACGTGGTGTAGGGTTGATACCATCACTTATGCTAAACCACGTAGGGTGTGAATAGTGTTTCCAGAATGTTCAAAAACATTTCCCTAACACTTTTATTAATATTTAATTTGATTTCAATGCTCAAAAATAATTTCAGAATAAATAAAAAGAATTTTAATTCCCTAAAATACACTTAAAGTAATATCATTAGTAAAACAAGAAAGGGTATTTTTTAGCATCAAAATAATTATAATTTATAGTATATTTTTTAGGTAATAAATTCCCAAAAATATCATCCTTTTTTTATGATCACAAAACCCATATAATTATTAACATAATATAGAATTTTTAAAACCTTTTAAGGAAAATAATTTTATTTTAAATATTTATTTGATAAAAATAAATGTTGTGTTTATCCAAATTTCTCCCCTTTTTAGTGATATCGAATAGAAAGTATATAAAGAAGGATTAATGTTTTTTATTTTTCAAAGAACATTAAGAGAATGTTTTAATAAACCATTTAGATAAACAATATTGGACTTATAGTAGTTGACATAAATATAAAAGAATATCAAATAAAAAAATAAGAAATATATTTTATTAATATGAATATGTTTAAATTTAATATTTATTTTGACTAGGAAACAAGTTATCCAACTGATGTGATTAGGTTAAAAGAGGTTGGTTAAGGTTTGGATCAGTTTTTTGTTCTATAGGAATTTGATCATCTTGAAACACATCTTTCAGCTCTACCATTTATACCTTTATCTTTTTCAAAAGACTACCCCCCAAATTCATAATCAAAACTATAGAATCTTAACTAACATGTATATTTTCAACAATATTGTCTTTATAAATTCATGAAAAAATATCTCTGACTACATACACTAGTCAAACCTATTTTTTAATTTTTTGAGCAGAAGTTGGATATTGGTTCACCTGTAGTGAATATCTAAATCATATATCTATTTTATCAATTAAAACTGATAAATGATCATTATTTCACTAAAGGTTTTGAATATTGTCATTCAGGTCACCCATAAAATTTTTGAATACTTTAAATATTGTTATTAAATATGGAGAGGTTGAATGGGATGAGGTGGATGAACTTTATTAAGAAACAAATCCGTTAATGGACTCAAACTGGCTTCAAAAATACCACTTCAAATCCAAAAAATCTGTTTTGGAAACATATTCATATCTAATTTTTCCAACGTCAACTAACATGTCTCTATTGAAAGCATCAAAATAAATCCTTAATAATGAATGTTCTTTCAATTCTCTAAGATAAGTATAAATAATCTAAAAATCCAACCTTGGCATTGATGAATGTTTTAAATTATCAAAATATTTATTTGAGGCCTCTATCTCTTCCCTAAAAGAGAATTTCCATCATAAAATTTATTAAATTTTATCATAAGATATTCGGATTTTTTAGTTATGGAATCAGATGTCCCTTCATCTAGTTTCTATGACAGACCAACATACACAATCGCAAAAGGACTCGAAGCAGAGGTCTCTACTAAATTTTCAACTGATTTCTCATCAGATAATGATATATTATTAAGAACCACTATTTTGTCTCAAAAAATAGAATCTAGTATTTTAATCAATTGGTCAAAAAGGGAGCAATACTGATTCTCAACAACTTCTATAGACACATTGTATGATCCGGTCATTTTTTCTTCTTGAGAAGCATATTATTGAACAGATTACTGAAAAACCACTTCATGAATAGCTTCTTGAACAACTGTTTCTTCTTCATGAACAATTGGTATAACAACATCCTATAAATCAAAAACATGACACTCAACATGTTGGCCTTATTCAAGAACTGATTCTTCATAATTAACCAATCTTTTAGCATCCCCTAAACCCATTTCAGGTTCTAAAATAGGTTGTTCTTATCTATTCTTTAGACTCATAACAAACTCCTCTATAACTTCTTATTTTTCATCTTCACACTCAAATGTCAATTTTTTATATTTGATTCGGAAATCACCTTCAGTTCTTGATTCTCTAATACATCCATTTCCAACATCACTTTGGTCACCCTGAGAAAGTGATACTAACTTTTGTTGGTCATATACACCAACTTCCATAAGCCTGCCTTTGATTTTACTCCAGTAAAATCCAAATATTCTATGAGTACAATAATTCAATACATTAATTTTATTACATTTAACTCTTGAACTGAACACATGATTTTTATTCTTTTTGAACAAAATTAAAAAAAATTGTCCTTCCATAAATACAAAAATACATAAAATCCTCTCCTTGACTTCAATAGATCAAATACCTCAACACATAACATGGAAAATTCAACATGATTTCTCTTACGAACCGAAACATTACATACATTTCTGGATATAATTTTTTCCATATCAGCTACTCTTGGGGCTATTGTAGTATAAATAAATTTTACCAAAACCTTTTGATCAGGATAAAGGTACATAAAATACATCATTTTGATTTTATCTGATCCAAATAAAAAATTCGTAATATCCATAGACTTATAATAATTATTTCCAGTAGATCGCAGATTCAAAAGAAAAACACCTTCATTGGGGCATTTTAGTATTTCATATTTTTCTACAACAACAATAAAAAATTACTTGTCCGTTATTTTTATGGAAATCATATATTAAATCTCTCCAAAATTTAACTGAACTCTATTGAAGTGATACTTCAACTCTATCTCATAAAATAGTTTTGTATTTACCTCATAAAAAATAAATTTTAGACCTTGAAATGCATGTTCTTACTTAAGAAACAAATTGGATTCATATAACCACTCGAAATCGATGAGTTTTCATTAGAGAGACTGTCTTGATGATACTCACTAATTCTTTGGCCAATAAGTTTACCATCATAAGTTTTATTAGTTTTTTCCTTTTATTAAAATCAAAATCTACAATGTTCTTGAGTTCTAGGGTTTCGAAGGTAGATGAAGGTGGTAGTAGATGAAATGGTTTGAGAATCATAAAGGTAATGGAAGAAGAAAGGTTTTGATAGGTGAAAAGATTATAGCATCATCATTTTTAATGTGCCATTATGTAAGATAATTATGAATTTTTTAGAAGAAACAAGACTTTTAAAATTTAAACCATGATTATTTAAACAAATAAACAGAAAAAATAAAAATAAGTAAAGCAGCGAATAAAATTTAATAGAGATAAATAATCATAAAATTAGAGAACATATAGTTAAAATTAAATAAACCTATCCCCCATTAATGAAATAAAAACATGAAATGGGAAGTGTTTTGGTAAAAATATCATCCAATTGATATTCAGAATTAACAAATTCCAAGGATATATCCTTTTTATGGACATGATCTCTTAAAAAATGATGCCTTATATCAACTTTATTAGTCATGGAATGAATTAAAGGATTCATGGAAATAGTAATAGAACTATTATTATAAAATAAAATAATAATACTCTTAATATTTAACCTAAATTCAAGTAGAGTATTTTTTAATCCATAATACGTGTGCATAACAACTCCCAGCAGACACATATTCTGCCCTAGTGGTTAATAGAGCAACTGTTTGTCGTTTCTTATTAGACCATGAAACTAAAGATTTTCCTAAAAATATAATGGTTCCTAAGTAACCTTTTATTTCGAACTTACAATATCCAAATTCATCATCAGAATATAAAATTAAATTAAAGTCAGATCTTATAGGGTGAAGAAGAGATTGAAAAAAGTTACTTTTAAATATCTAAAAAGTTATTTAATAGGATTAAAATTGTATTAATTTTGATTTTTTTGAAATCTATAACAAAGATATACAGTCAAAATAATTTCTGGTTTTCTAGATGTAAGATATAACAAACTACAAATCATACCTCCTTATATCATGTTGTCTACTGGTTCCCAAGCTTCATCCAAATCATTTTTAATATTAGTACACATGGGAGTTGTGTATATCTTGTTGTTTTCAAGGCAAAACATTTACAATAAGTCTATAATATGCTTAATTTGATTTAATACATTTTCAAAATCTTTACGAAATATTAGAAATCCAAAAAAAATTCAATTCTCCCATCATACTCATTTCAAATTCTGTTTCCAGTAGAATTAAAAAATCATGACAAATATTTTTATTAGTTGAACCAGAAATAACGTCATCAACATTAATTTGAACTAAAAAATATTAGAACTAATTGTTTTCTTAAAAATTGTTGGATCTTCCAATCCAACAGTAAAGTCACTTTTCAAAAAAAAAGAACATAATCATTTATACAAAGTTCTAGGTACATGTTTGAGGCCATATAGTACATTGGTATGTTTAATAATAGAGTTATGGTTTTGAGGATTCTAAAAACTAGGAGGTTTTTAAACATAAACATCCTCTACAAAATAAAAATTTAAAAATTTATATTTAACATCCATCTCATATAATTTATAATTCATATGATATGAATAAGCTATAAGTATTCTAATGTCTTCTAATCTAGTTACTGGGGAAAACATCTCATCATAATCTGTTACTTCTTCCTGATTATAACCTATGGATAATAATCTAGAATTATTCATATTGATGATTCCATGACCATCTTGTTCGTTTCTAAAAACCTATTTGGTTCATATGACTGGATAGTTGGTTGGTCTCTCTATTTGTTCCCAAACATTATTTATCTTGAACTAATTTATCTCTTCCTACATAGCTATCATCCAAATATCAACTTCTAAGGCTTATTCAATAGTCTTAGATTATAATTGATATATATAAAAAATATAATTCTGGTAGGTTTATTATATTTCTTCTAGTTTTTATTACTATGACTAGTTCTCCAATAATAGTTTCTAAATGGTGGTTCTTTAAGATTATAGATATTCTAGGTAGAAAACTTTTAGGTTCATCATTTTCATGTTCTTATAAGCAGGAACGACCTATATTAATATCAACTTCAAAATCATTTTTATAGGTTTCAAGTCTCATGTTATCAAAAGAGTCAATGACTTCATCTGTTTAATCCTTTTCCTTAATGGAAGGTTCAGTTTCATTAAACATCATATGAAATGATTCGTCAACAATCCATGACATTTTATTAAACACTCATTAAGAATTAGAAATAGCTTAATATCCCGAAAATATTACTTCATCATATTTTTGATTGAACATACAAAGATTAAACATGGTGTTAAAGACCTACACCTTTCAACCAAAAACCTTAAGTTACTATAGTTTAGTCAATATGTTATTACAGGGCTTATAGTGTGTCTTTTTTAAAATAGTATTAATTAAAACTCTATTCATTATAGACCAGGTTGTAGTTACAGATTTTACAAAAAAAATAGGTAGGTACACTCTGTTCATTTAGCACAGTCCTAGCCATTTCATGAACATTTCTATTTCTTCATTCAGAAATTCTATTTTCTTGAGGTGTTCTTGGTGCAAAGAAGGTATGCTTAATACCCAGATTTGAGAATAATGAATTAAATTCATTATTCTCAAATTCCACACCATGATCACTTCTTAATGAAATTTTTTTCTCCCCTTATTAATTTAATAATTTTTTTTTAAAAATAAAAAAACAGAGAACAAATCTGTTTTAATATTTAGAAAATAAACCCAAGAAAATCTGGTATAACCAATAACTAAAACAAAAATATATAATTTACCCACCATACATCCAATGTTGGATGGTCCAAATAGATCCATGTTGATATGTTCTATATGTTTTCATGTAGCAGTTTTTTAGTATATTTGAAGAAGATTTATGTTGATTTTTTAATTTGAATGTATCACTGAATCTATCATCATCAAATTTAAGACAAGATAAATCATAAAATAACCCTTTATTAAAAGATTTAGGCAAATCACAATTACTAAATTTTAAATATATCTTATGACAGAGCAATGAATAAATTGTCTTTATAGTTAAACAATTCATGTTTTGATTACATAAGTAATGTAATCCCATTGTACAATCATTGTTAATTTTTTGTGCTCTAAATATAAGATATTCATCTTTAAACATAGAGCAAGAATTATTAGAAAAACCAACATAAAAACCATCATCAAAATGTTAATAAATACATATCAAATTTTGCTTCAATCCTTTTACACAATGTAAATTGTTGATTGATATGATTTTGGGATCTCCAATTGTTCTAATTCCAATTATTTTCCATTTAAAATTAATAATAAAATTGACAAACCCACCATAAATTTGAGTCAATGTGTGAAAAATTTATGAATCTATGCTCATATTCCTCACACATCAATTATCAATATACTTAATTACATTTCTACTCTTGTGGCCTTTTACAAACAAAATAATTTAAACAAATGTTTGTTTTAGTACCCATATCTTCATAGATAGCTAGCACAAATATGGGAATCCAGATTAGCACTATTTTTCCATAACTCAGATCATTTTCTTCAGATAATTTTTTTGAAATAAAAGCACTTTTAATTCCACTGATATGAGGAATTTTCAAATAAATGTTATTTTTTATATTTCTGTTATTTCCAAAAAAATGAAAAGTAACACTCATTTAGTTTATAAAAGAACATTCTTATATAGTTTATATTTTTTCCCTAAATTTAACTACTAAATCATTATATTTTAATTAAATTGATTCCAAGAATTTCATTTAGAATATTTTTTCCTTTTTTAAATAAAATAAAAGCACTTTTATAAGTTTCTACTTCATCTTGTAATTCATTAATATTATTCTTATAATCAGGTCATTTTGTAGTAGATGAGTTAAATTTATCAAATGACTCCTAATGTGGTTTCAACGTGGTATATATTTCTCCTCAAACAGATTTATGAATACTCTTTAAAGATTTGTGATTTTTTAACAAATATTCATATTTTTCCACTAATATTGAATAATAGGCTGCTAATTTACTATTTGAGAAACTGGGAGAATCGGAATTATAATCAGAATTAGATGAGTAATAGGTTCGTACCTTTTCCTCTTCATCCACAAAACACATATTAGCATTCAAATTTGTTTTTCCTTTTTCGGAATATGATTTAAATAAAATATTTGTGTCTTTTGAAACACTCCATATTGCTTTAATTATTCTCCTTCATTTATGTTCATAATCTGGATTTTTTGACATCCTATATCTAGCTTTCTCTTTCTATATTTTAGCTGAGGAAAATAAAGTTTGATATGACCCAATTTTTTCATTCATAGCATCTGAATAATCTGAATACTTTATAATCTTTTTTAAATGGATTTTTTAATCCAATTATCTTCTTATAAAATATCTGCTCATTTTTTCTCATTGAACCAGTTTTATTTCAGAATTTGGTGAATCTGAATTCTTTTCTTTTCCAACTTATTATTTCATTTTTATTCTTGGATTCTAAGATTTTACCTTTAGATATGTGTTCTCCATTTTCAAAATTATTTTATGATCTTCATCTTCAGCTTCAATTTCATCTTTAGACATAATTTAATTCCAAATAGTTCTTTCATGGCCATGTATTTGACATATAATGATTGTTGAATATCAGTAGATATTCCATTCTATATAAAATTAAGTACTCTCAGTACTTTCAATTCTTGTTCAATTTTTTTGATAATTTCTCCAAAGGATGTAATATTATTGATAATTTTCGTAAGCCTTCAATTTATCTGTTTGATACATTCTCCATCAAACATTCTGAAAGTGTAAAATTTCAAATTTGTTAATACATACCTTATCTATCATAAATTATCTATTCCTTCATTGGAAATTGTAATAGTTTTCTACATTTCATAAGAATTATTACATTCTGAGTAATGATTTAATTCATTAGTCCAAAACTGCAAATAATTGAATTCATTACTTCAGATTTCATGTCATATTTAGCTTTGGATACAAATTACCTTGTTTCTAGTTTCTCATTAATCTTATAGGGATTAGTAATCTACGAATAAACTCTAAATCCATTATATTTAAAATTGAAGTTCATCATTGATTTCCAGCACCCATAATTTTCACCATTGAAGTATAGAGCATGAACCATTGAAATCCATTCTATGGGATTAGCCATTTCCATATTTTTATAGACCTTAAATCATTAATCTTTCTATATCTTTATCCAAAATAGTTCCTCTAACATCAATTGTTAGGTCAAAATATAACAACTCAAAATATGGGTGGAGGTGAATTGTGTCTTTCCAAAAACACTTCCACAATTTTGATTTTAAATAACCTTTTTTAATTAATGTGGATAAGTAGTACTTCACTTAAGATCAAAGAATAAGTAGTGAAAAAAGATAAATAAATTATATAAAATTTTTATACTTCTTCAAGGGAGAAATATTTCCTAGTCCACTCTACTATAAACTCCAACTACGATCTTGCTGAATTTCACTTTCCCGGTCCTCTTATCACAAGACCAAAATTTCAAAAAACTAAGTGAAGGCGGTTGAAACATTAACAATTAAGACTAAAAACAAAGTCTTATGGTTCAAAACAAAGAACCAATTATCCACAATGTAGATCGATAAGCTGAAACTCCACTTCAATAGAGTAAAAGAACACAAAACACAAATAAATCCAAAAGAGATTTGATTTGTTGAAACATATTTATATTAAAAGTTGCGGTAGAATTCAACTAACAATTTACTGATATTCTTCTAAAAAAATATTCAAGATGAAATAAGAATTATGTGATCTCATAGCACCAGAGATAATTGATATTTATAATACAAACCCAAATATAGCATTAGAAAACATATAATAGAACAAGATAGAACATGCATTTCTCCAAAATGTAGTTCTCTTCCAATGTTATTCATTCGTTGTAGAATTGTGAAAATAATTTCAATAAAATGAAGTCTTATATGTGAATAAATTATCAAACATATATTTGTGGAGAAATTCTGAAGAAATATATAGGGAAGATTACTTGCTTCGATATTTCAGATCCAAAAGAATCTCCTGATTGGTCGCAAAAATTCAAATTTTAATTGACCAGGTGTGTCAAAAAATTACCTTATAAATTTCTCCTATAGAATAATTTGTTTGAAACAATCATAATGATTCTTGAAAATGGTCAAAATGAGTGATAAATAGCATGCAACTCTATCAAGAAAAATGGAGAAATTATGGAAAATATCAGGAAAAATATATCCCCAATGTTGAAAACTCAAACGTAGGGGTCCTTCCCAAAGCGAAAAAATATTGAACATAGGTTTCAAAAATGTAGCGTTCATATTTCAAACATAAGGTTGAGAACATAAGTTCGATCATAAGAGTAATGTTGATGATCCATAACATTCTCTTTAGAATGTAAGGTTCATTACTTACGTTGGGTTCTTTAACCATACTTTTTTCATTTTCCAAACATAAGGTTCCTTTCAAATGTAAGGTTCTATTACCATACTTTTCTGATAATGTATGGCTGATTAACCATACGTACTAATATGAAGGTAGGGTGGAGAAATAATACATTCTTCTTCCAGTGTAAGGATGAAAGAAATAATAGGGAACATGATCTATACGCACTGTAAAGAGCATAGGGTTGATACCATACATTATGCTAAACCACATAGGCTATGAACATTGTTTCCAAAATGTTCACAAACATATCTCGAAGACTTTCATAAATATTTCTTGAAAATTGAAACAATGAAAATAATTTCAGAATAAATAAAAATAATATTATTTCACTAAAATAAACATAATGTAAATTCATTATTAAAACAAACAAGGGTATTTGTGGGCATCAACATAATCATATTTTTTTGAGTATTATTAAGACAATTCATGCCCAATAGTGAAAATACTAATTCTTCACAAAACTGTAATTTTTGTTATATTAATAGTATATTTATGATTTGAATAGTAACCTCACCTATTATAGTAAAAATTAAATTTAGTAATATTATATATGGTAATGTGATTTAATTATATCATAGTATACATACATATCTTATTTATCATTTATTAATTAAGTGTTGAAATTTTTATAAAACAAAAATATTAATTTAAACTTTTATAATTAATATAATGATTTAAAATAAAGTTTATTTCACAAAAATATGTATTAAAAAAAAATTTGTTTCATTTCGGATTACAATATAATATTATGAGACCTTATTTAATATATAAAATTATTATAATTGTAGTTATAAAATTAAAATTGGTATTTTCTATGAAAATGATTATATGAAGTAAAAATTAAATATCCCATACTTGGAAAAAAATTTCCATAAAATGGATTCCATTTTATAATTCAAAATTTTAAAAAAAAATATGGTGATTTTTTAGTTTGTTTTCAAATAATAGTTGTATTTTTTATGAGTAATGAAATTCGGTGATTTACAGCATATATACATTATATGTAAAATACACTATTACGTCAATCATAGATGTTGTAAGCACCCTTGGTACTAACTAAATTTTACCAAATACTCTTTTTAGTCTAAATAATTATCACAATTTATAGTTTTAAGATAAAATATTAAACAACTGAATAAAATACTCCAAACACCCATCTCCTCCCACAATAAATACCCGCCCTCACCACCTCTTCTTCTCACACCACCTTTGATTTTAGTTTTTTCCAATTTCTACCCAATAATCATTAAAAACCTATCCCCCATGTTGAAAATCCCTTTTTATCAACAAAATACAAAAATAAACATCCTTAATGAACATATCAAGGATGGGAATTCAAGATAAAAATAATTTTTTGTTCTCTTTCAATTACTATTAATTTATTTTCTTCTTACTCTATCCATACCCGTTTCGTACAAAGTAAAATTATAACCCCAATATCTGGTATATACATTAATTTTATTATTATTATTATTTTAAATCACTCATCAAACACCTAGTATTTACTTTATTATAATATGTATGAAAACATCTTCAATGAGGTTCCGATTTACCATCTTTGAGAATGATGAGTTTTCATTTTTCAATTTTTTCCTTCAAGGATGGTCATAAAACCTTTTGTGGCTAAAAGACTATAATATATTTATTATGTATTATTTAATATTCCATAACTAGTATATATGCATAATATTACTTAATAGAACAAAACTAGTTTGTGAGGATTGAAAAAACACCAAAATAATAAAAATGATTATTACTAATGTTTTATATAATGATTCACCCCCATTCCATATAAATGAACGAAATAAAAAACCAATAAATATTTTATATGTTCATTAATAACATATAATTTCAATTCGGGAGAATTATTAAAATTTTACATGATATTCCATACATCTATACAAGTAAAATGATCATGAAAACCATGCAAATGAATGCCACTAAATGATAAAATCGTATTTTATCACTCATCAAAAATCCATAAATGAAATTAATAAAATTTTTATAAAACAAATAAATTTATAAAATGTTATTAATTATTATAAAATGGATTTAATCTGAATATCTTGGAAATTATGATCAATTACAGAACACTTTTTTTCATAAGGTAAGGGGTTTCTTATATCACTTTTATTTCCATGATATTTCAATTATTCGCCACTTATTTCTTCAATGTGGTGAATGCATACAGAAAATCGATATATTATATTAATAATATCTTTATATTCATGGAATTAAATTATTGATTTTATGATTTTAAAATTTTAGTTATATTATTCGATAGATAACAATGTTTTAATTGTTTCTTCCTCGACCTACATATTTTATTGTGGTTATGCTTTATATTTCTTCCCCAAATGAAATTCCTCTCCATTTATATATTATTCTTCTAAATTATTTATATATGTTTCAAACTCATGTATCTAGATAATTTAATCATAATTTAATTTTTAAATAAATGTTTTATATGGTTCCCTTCTAAATTAATTTCTACAAGTAATCCCGACTAAAGGGAACATCTTGATTTCTCACTCATTTTCAAGTGCACCCCATAATGTATTTTTCACCACAATTAAATTTTATAAAACCATTAATTGTTTCATGAAAAACTATCTTTGTTCATTATTAATTTTATTAAATCATGTATTCCTTTTCTATTTAAAGAATCATTAAATGTGTCCCTTAACCCACAATGAAGTGGACCATCTTTATATATTATTAAAAACTCATTTAACATGTTTTCAGGTCATTTATACATAATTTATGCCTAAAATAATTTTATTGTCCATATCTATTAATTTATGTGATTTATATTTTGGTAATCATATTTTTATGAAAAATATATTTTCTTCCGAAATAACTATTCATTCTAAAGTAAATGGGTATTTCACTTAAGATTTTATCAATAATTTTATTAGAATATTTTCATATATGATTATGATGAAAATATTTAAATTTGGTATGGGATAATTTTATTTAGAGATAAATTTTTTATTTATTTTATATATGAAGAATTATTTGGATTTGAAGTAATGGGTGGCACTCGTTATAGCCCATCGATGGATCAAAAAGTCTTTTGAAAAAAATTATTGTTGAAAAGGACTACATGTTTGTTTCCAAAATATAATTAGATAGGTATTTAACCATAGATATAAACATTCTTAATGATATTATGGTTCATGTTATGGATACATGACATCTAACAAATGTGTCATGGGGCTGACTCGGGGTAACCTGATACACGTTAATGGGATATACTACACGCCTGGTTTGACACTCTTGGGGGATATTCGTTCGATAATTATCATTCTCATTAAAAACTATTATATAGGATTTAATAGTAAATATGTCTCTAATGAAACCATGTTTATGATAATGATATTAGATATCAATAAATTTTATATTTATGTGATATACTTTATTCTAGTATGAAATTATATATTACGATTCATGATTTGATGGACTAATCTAGTATATTACATTATTTATAAATAGATTCTGAAAGGATATTTTATTAATAATAAATTAAATGTTTACATATTATTCACTTAGTTAAACATTTATTCATTAAAATTATTTTATTTGAGGAATATCCTCAAAATATAATGAGAAATATCACAAACGACTATTATCTCTCTTCACGAGGATTTAATTTCAAGGGTAATCATGTAATAATTCTCTAATGATTTTGAAACCGTTAATAACATCCAAGATACCAAAAAGATATTGTAATAATTCATCTCAAATCTCTATTATCCCCTATTTATTACAAGGATAAGGATTTGTATATGAACGAATCATGTATTCACAACATTCCTAATATTCCAAGCATGCAAGTTATGACTAGGGTATTATTGAATTCTTCACCATAGTTAAACCGTATGAAGATCTCATCAATCTCGATGAAGATGAAGAAGAGGGAAAACTCTAAGATGACTACATTTATCATATTATATATTTTTCAATCATTGGTAGAATTAAAGACAAATTCAAGAACATTGAGGGAAAATATATATATTGTTTTATAAATGTCAAGTCACCCAGATGATCAAAATTTGTATATTCAATTTTCTACCTTTCTAAATATATATTAATGCACTCATCTTGCCCTTACAATCTACACATGATTAATTTTTGAAGTAAAGGTGGATGATTTTCATGGTTCCCTAAAGTATCACTAGAATTCCTATCCCCTTTAACTTCACGAGAGATACCAACACTAATGGCCTAGATGGTGGTATGAGATTATTTAGATAAAAAATTTATATTTTTAGTGGTCTTAGAAAAATTATTTTGAAAATTAATAACTTCCATGTTTGGAACATGGAAATACAGACATAGAGTGTAAATTAATTGCAAAGGTAAGAACATTTTTCCCAATGAAAAATGATTCTTCTACAAGTATTCAGGACACTAAAAAAATATATGTATCATGTATCCTAGAAATATACACAAAAAGAGTATAATGGATTATGGAAAAAGATTATACTACGACAATAAATCAGGAGTAAAGAATACTATTCATTTTTTTGGATTTAGTAATTATTTCATTGGTGTATTTTAACAACATAAATATATAAGGATTGAACTGTAATACTTCTTTTTTTTGGAGTTTGAAGAATGTGATGAATATGACCAGTAATCATGAAAACAGATCATGTTGTAGGTTGATCTTTTTGAAAACACATACACTGGGAAGGATAAAAAAATATTCATTTGATTATTGAGATAAAAATAAGTGGATGTTCATGAAATAGTATTGGTGACCATAATGGTGGTTAGAAAACTGATGGTTTATGTAATGCTAGATTTATTAGATGTTTGGTTTATGGAAAACTTGAGATTTTACGTTCGGAAGCATTCCGGTTTTATAAACATTTAAGGGTGATCTAGGTAATCATATATTTGGAATGTGGGATTAAGCTAAACACTATTTGGAGAATCTTATGTAATGTTGATTTTGGAAATTAGGGACCATCCATAAAATTATTTTTGGTTGTTGAATGTGGGTAGACATGTTTTGGACCCTTCATATGATTAAGTACTTTTTGAATGAATCTTTTTAACTTTGGAAATTATTAATCATTAATAAAATATACTAAAATTCTTGGTTTTTGTAATAATTTAAGTGTATAAGTAATGATTTATGTGATATTTCATTCATTAAAAGTGATTCAAGTGTGAAAAAAATCTATCTTCAACATTAATTTCTAGGTGCAATGGATGAATTGAAAATAGATCGAAACAAATACAGATGATGATATTACATTTATAAAAAAGTGTTTAATAATGTATGTTTATCTTATCTTGTGGTTATCTAAATATTAAAATAATATATTGACTGTAGGTAAATATTTGGAATCGAAAACATTATATGTTTGAATTTATTTCTGAGACATAAATGGACTTTTAACGAATTTTATGAATTATGGTTTTGTGATTGTCAACATTCTAATAACCATGTTCTCTATCACTCTATATCAAAACATGATGGTTAGATTAATATTCAATGTCCGTATTTTTACATATCCCTAATGATATCATATTCTAAGTCCTTGTTTTATAGTGACCTCTATAATTCACTTTACCTCTTATTAAGAGGATATTTTATTAACCCTATTTCCCACGCGGGTTTCTCATAAATGAATTTTGACGTACCAACATTTGATTTTCAAAGAAAATTTCAAATTACGAGGACACGATTTATTTAAGGATGGGAGAATGTAGGACCCCAAGATTATTTTCGTATTTGTGTTCATAAATTTAATTTCATTGACAACATAGGTTTTACACAACACCAATCTTAAACAAACAATGATATATAATAATATATCAATATTTTAAAATGAACGTTATAACCTAGACATTAAATTGGTGGGAACGAATAGTATCATCCAAATTATGATGTTTATATATTATATATATTAATCAAATGTTTTTACATTCATCTAACTTATTTTATAGTCTTAAGATAATATTGAATATAATTTTATGCATTGAAAGTGTATATTTTTTTCCACAATGTATTACCACCTTTTAAAGGTGTAGTTTTTTTAAAAAATAAATTTTTAAAATTTTATTGATTCTATTGATAAAAATAAAATGTGATTTTAAAAGACTTATTTAAAAATTATATTTGGGAGAAATTGATTTATTATTTATGAAAATATTTATTTTACAATGAATAGTGAAAAATCAGGATTTATTGTAAAACTATAATTTTTGTTATATTTTTAGTATATTTATGATTTAAATAGTAACATTACCTATTAAAGATTTAATGAAATTAGGTTATCTTATATGTGGTAATATGATATAATTATATCATCGTATAAAAAAATAAATGTATTAGAAATTATTAATTAAGTATGGACATTTTTATATAACATAAATGTTTATTTTTAATTTTTTAATTAATATAATGGTTTAAAAGAAATTTTATTTTCATAAAATTTATTCCAAAATAAATTGTTTTGTTTTTTTATTATAATATAATTTTATGAGACCTATATTAATTTTTCAAAAATTTATATAATCAATTGTAATTTTAAAATTAGTATTTTCCATATAATTGAATGTTTTCATTAAAAATAATTTTTATTATATTTGTAATATTATATCCATGAAATAGAGTATGTTTTCTAACTCAACTTTTCAAAAAAAAAATTAGGGTGAATTTTTTGGATTTTTCGAAAAATGGTTAATTTTGGGAGAATAGTGAAATATGGAAATTTACGATATATATACATTAAAAGTAAAATGAAATATTACTTGAGTCATGGATTGTCACGACCCCGTACCACCAAGGATTCCCCTCCTGAGCTGGAAATGGTGAATGTGAGATAATGTCCCCCGAGTCCCGCCTCCATTAGGCCCCGGAGTGGCGACTAGCACCATGGGTATGAGTTTTCACAACCATGGGAGGCATTACCCTTTTTATTATTTAAGATCAAGAAATAGGATGAGTCAAACACCAAAATAAAAAAGGCATAATTAAATGAAAATAAACCCAAAACCAAACCCATATGAAAGTTTTATACAATACTGAAACAAAAGTACAAGTATAAGAAAATCTCCAATGTACGATACCAAAAAAAAAGAAAAAACTGCAACCTTGAAAACTCTAATGCCCAGTTAGAAAGGTCCCACACGGTCCCCGAAGTCCTCCTGAAAACCTGAAACTAAACATAGGGTGATCATACAAGTATACTCATTAGGAAAACCTAAAGCTCTCATGCACAGGTGGGGAGACATCCTAATGCCTAGTGAGAAAACAGAAGGAACCAAAGCCTAAAAAGGAATATATCCACCCAACCGTACAGGAAAAAATCACCAAATATCACAAGTTAATAGATTAGTATATTAATATTATCAAAGTATGGGTACTGCGCACCAACTTCCCACTAAATACTGCTCAATCCCTTACGCCTAACGCTATGATGCTTCCCCCTCTTCCTGAGCTAGTGCCACAACCTAGACATACTAATCTCATAGTATCCCACTGGCACTCAATCCATGGCAATAACCACATCTCATCACGATGACACCTAGGAACCATATCACATTTTATATCGATGATACCTAGAAATATATCACATCCTCATCCCAAAGACTCTTGGGGAACATCTGTCATAACATGCCTAAAGGATCATGGGCTGTAGAACTTGGAAGAGGGAGCACAGAGAAGAATAATAACCATCCATCCTTTAGATGTTTGAGAATCTCACCCCTATCCCACGGTTGATCGGCACATAGTGCTCAACATGGGTGGGGTGCGTAAAGAAACATAAAACGTATAGATTTATATAATTATATCAACCAGTCAGCTCATCCTAAGGTTTCTATAAAAAATATTTGAGCACATGCATCGGCACTACTACCATTAAAGTATGCACATAATAAACAGCCCCAAACCCCATTATGATTTTCATGTTTTATCAGTTTTAGTTTATCAGTTACTTAACTACCGAGCAACTAACAACAACCAAGCCAGATCAATCATTCGTAAAACATATCCCCACCAACCACAAATAACGTTTGGGAAAACACAAGAAACACAATACCATTTTCTTTTATCAGCCAATCAATTCCATTGATTTTTTGTATTTAATCAACTACCACACACCACAAAAATTTATTCTTTCATTTATTTTATCCTGGATGATCATACAAGGGTTCCAGGTATTCATTTAATCTTTCAACTTTACATGATTAAACAATTTCCACATTCTATGAAATTCCATCCGCAAAACAATCGAGAAAACTAGCCAACATTTAATTGCACAGGTAAAGGACCCCAACGACCATTATTTTAAATAGGCATAAGCCAATTCAATTCACAACATAATCAAAGGATAAGCATTAAAGGAAATAAAACAACAATAACAAAAAAAATCCGCAAACCCAATCATTAACCATTTATTATCTTTATTTACTGGTTCAACTATATCTCATGAAAATAAGAGGATACTCACCCCGCATGATGCACAAAAAGAGAGGGATGAAGGTAAGATCCCTACTTGAATAGGTTTTTATGTCCCTCTGTGAGAACAACCACCACGAGGATTTCGATCACTCCTCCCGAAGACTACGTCCTCCCGTGGATGTTGTGGCACAACCGCACTGACAACCAATAAAGACTCCATTAAGGTTTAATGTGTAACTTGTCATAGCTTGGCAAGGAGGAATAGAAATAAAAGATCGAGGAAGGAATAATAATGGGGTAGAACGTACAATTAAGATGACGTTCGTCGAAGAGTGTCGATCCTGTCAAATATCAGTAATCTCCTCGGTAGGAAACTGCGAAGAAGAAGTTGAAGAATAGGGAAAGGAACAAGGTTCACGATGTTCACCTCGTCGACACGATCCCGTAGCCACCGACGGATCGACGATCGGAGTCTAGATGAAGAACATACGAGGAAGGATTCTAGGTCATCTGGGAGCGTCACCATGTGGGGAAGAAGAGGGGTACATAAATAAAATGTGACCCTCTATTATATAGGCAATGAAAAGGTAAAACGGTATGCAATGTGTATTAATGAATACATGACGTAACTGTACAACTGTCATGTTATTTGACTGGTCAACACATGACACGTCACGCGATTTCCATACATTTTATGATAATAATAACTTCAATTAATAATAGGTGTTTTATTTACCTGAGACATGAGTCATAAAAAGGTATTATTCATTGGTATTCAAATAACTGTCATAATTTCAGGGTTACACTGCCACTAACGGTTCGTGAAATCGAGGTCGCACGAGGAAGATACCGTCAAAATTCAGTTTTCCCAATGGAAATAATAATTGCATAATTATATTATTTTTATTTTTATTTTTATTTAATTCCATAAATTATCACATTTAAAATCCATGCACAACATCTCCCCAATTAGGTGTGCATCACCCCATTCCACCTTGATTGATTTAATTATTTATTTTATTGATTTAAATTTTAAATTATTATTTCCTTTAGACTCTTTGTCTCTCCAATCTCTTTTAAGATTCACGATTTATTCTCCCACTCCACCAATAGTGGTTCCTCCCCATGCCCTTACTCTATTATCACTTCAATTTTATTATTAATAAAATTAATAATAATAACACCCACCATTAATGCTCTAATTTAATCCCATTAAATTAGTTTACCAGGGTTATTCTAAATTTAAATTAAAACCATTCAGTTTAATTAATCACACACTAAAATCCATCATTACCATTTATTATTTAATATAGTAATAGTAAATCCTCTTTAAATTTCATCAACAGGTCTCCATCATTATCAGTAATAATTATTTTTATTAATTAAACCCATTATTATCTTATAATTACTCCCTCTCTCCCATCACATGATATTCAAAAACAGGTTGGGAACCCCTTGCATTCATCATTATCATTTTATTATTTTTTATAATCTATTAAAGGAATATTATTATAATTATCTTCATATTCCAAAATACAAGTTGGATTTACCCATAAGGGGTTTCTCCCCATGCATTTCATTCCTTTATAATTTATTACATGCGCCTCATTTACTATAATTTTTTCCTTTATAATTTATTCCATGAGCCTCCCATTATATGCCCATTACACACATAATTTATTATTTATTAAAATTTAAATAAATAAAAATTAATCCATGCACCTCCCCTCAATGAAATAAATACATTCAATTTTATTTCTTTTATTTCACAATTATTAAATTAAAACCATTTAATCCAATTAACACCAATTATTTTCACGACACAATTATAAATTATTCTTATAAAAAATTATTATTATAACACGCGTCATGTTTGACCACATCAAATTTTTACAAAGTAATAGGCGAGATAGGTCCAAGACATTACATCAGATACCTCTCAAAACATTCTCGTCCTCGAGAATTAAAAAACTCATAAAAAGGGGAAAGGTCATAACAACAACCCTGCAAGATACCTCTCAGGGATCTCATCATAACAAGAATCCAACCACTATCCTAATTATATGTGTCAGGGAATTCCTTCCCCCATGTCGAGATATTATCCACTTTAACCGGCACTGACTTGCCTGCACGGGTTTAATCGCATCCACATTAATGCGTCTCGATTAGGGATTAGTTCCTCCCACCCCTACAATTTAGGATATCTTATATACAAACTACCCCCAACAAAACACAAAATAATTAACACACTTCACTTACACATGGATTGAGGAATTCCTTCTCCCATGTCAAGATATTATCTTATTGGGTGGCACTGACTCGCCCGCACGAGTTTAATTGAATCCACATTAATGTGTCTTGATTAGGGATCGGGTCCTCCTCTCCCCACATGTTAAGACTCTTCACCCACATTTAAAGGAAAGAGGGAAACAACATAGCTTTATAGACTCGTGAATAATAAGGTCGAGGCCCAAATCATGAGCGAGATGATTTTCAACAAAGGCATGTGATGCTTCTAAATTTGAACGAAACATAAACGAGAGCATTAAAGTAAAACCAAAAACATCTCTCTCGATCTCTAGCCTTGCTAGGGATCCTGCTTCTGTTGCATGCAACTATCAGCATCCCAATCCTCTTCCTCTCTATGGATGTCCTCCTACTCGACCACGTCCCGGTTGAGGTTCTTGAGGAACTCCCTATGGTTGGTCACCACCTGCTCTGGCTCCCCTTGGAGGGACTGGAGCTTGTTGCTGCTGGTAGGGGCGGGCTGGGAACTGCTGCTGGGGATGGGGATGAACATGGACAGTCCATCCATACCGAGTCTGAAAATGGAAATGTCTACCAAGATGCCCACGATTCCCATATTAAAAGCACCTCAGTCCCTAGACCATAGAAAAATGTCGGAAATAGTGATATTTGTATGGGACCTACTGAAGTCTGCTCCTTTTCGGTTGAAACTTGGAAGGTCCTGTTGCTGGGGATCTACTGTTGACCGCCTCCATCTGGGATGAACATGGGTGACTCCTCTCTCGTGGTGGACCTACTTGCGAGTGCATCCTCAGGATTATCTCTTCCTTCTTCTGTACTTCCAGGTACGTTGTTAAGGTGAATGGGGTCACTGCGCACCGAATAGAGGGGTGAAGTACCTCTTCTAAATGTCTGGCTCGGGAATCCTCATCTGGAATAAGATTTGGGGAAAACAGGGAAGATCCTTGAACTTTTCCCCTAGTTCCCACACTGACTTACTTAATTTTTGAAGGGATAACAACTACAGCCTCTTCTCGGCCATCCTCGTTGAGGAAAGAAATTACTCGCGGAACTCCTTCTCGAAGTTGCCCCATAGAACTTCTGTCTCCTTCCCCTCCCCAAGGTAAAGCATCCACCACTGACGCGCCACTCCTCGCAGCTGGCTCACTACTAGAGGAACCCAGTAATCTGATGTTTCCCTAATCAGCCCAATGGTGATCTCGAGTTCCTCCAACCAACTCTTTGATTCCGTATCCAAAGTGTTGCCTTCATTCTTCTTCAAGCTCTGTCACTGGAAAGCACGAAACGTCCACTGCCACAAGTTTTCTTCCTCCACTTGGTCAATCCTCATGTGATCGAATGTCTAAATCTGCTGGGACATGACTACCCAAGTCACCCAGGAATGACTTCTAGGTTCCATAGCTTTATGGTAAACAAAGAACGCCTAAGACCACATAGCAAGGAAAATTTCTCAAGGTTTCATTTTAGCATTTTATTTCCATTTCTTTCCCAGAACACCAAAATCATGTAAAACACAAATCATGATGATGTATGTATCTTTCCTAGGTTCTCTACCATACAATCAATGTAGTCTTACTTGGTCATTCGATAAGCTCAAATTCCTTGAATCAGATCACGGGGGCCCCAAAAATCCCATGTCCTAGCTGGTCTTCCCTGGCCAATGTCACTCACCAAGATCAGCCAACACTATGGCCCTACCATCCCATGCAATCCTCACTATGCCTAACTCCAGACTCTATCCTATCTCTCAACCTCCTTCTGATACCATTCTGTCATGACCCCCTCCCACCAAAGATCCCCCTCCAGAGGTGGCAATGGTGAAAGGGAGATAATGACCCCAGAGTCCCGCCTCCATTAGGCCTAGGAGTGGAAACTAGCACCAAGGGTATGAGTTTCCACAAATATGGGAGGCATTACCCTTTTTATTATTTGAGATCAGTAAAGAGGATGAGTCAAACAACAAATGAAAAATGAACATGTAAATGAAAATTAACCCAAAACCATACCCATATGCATGTTTTATACAATACTGAAACAAAATTACAAGTACAAGAAAAGATCCAAAGTATGATACTAAAAAAATAAAGAAAAAACCACTACCAGAAAAACTCCATAACCCAAATAGAAAGGTCTCACATGGTCCCTGAAGTCCTCCTGAAAACCTGAAAGTAATGGTAGGGTGATAATACAAGTATACTAAGTAGGAAAACCTAAAGCTCTCATGCACAGGTCGGTAGACATCCTAATGCCCCGTGAGAAAATAGATGGAATCAAACCCTAACAAGGAATCTATACACCCAACCTTAAAACCCACACTAACCATATATCACAATTAAATATAGTAGTATAGTAATATTATCAAAGTATGGGTTCCATGTACCATCTTCTCAGTAAATACTGCTCAAGCCCTCATGCCCAATGCTCTGATGCTTCCCCCTCTTCCTAAGCTAGTGCCGCAACATGGCCATACAATGCTCATAGTATCCAGCCGACACTCAATCCTCGGCCATAACCACATCTCATCCATAAGACACCTGAAAACCACATCACATCTCATCCCGAAGACACCTGCTAACATATAACATCCTCATCCCGAAGACTCATGGTAAATATCTGGCATAACCTGCCCGAAGGATCTTGGGCTATAGAACCTGGAAGAGGGAGCAAAAGGAAGAGTAATAACCATCCATCCATTAGATGTTTGAGAATATCACCCCCCCTATCCCAAGGTTGTTCAGCACGTAGTACTCAACATGTGTGGGGTGCGTAAAGAAACATAAAACGGACATATTTATATAATTATATCAACCACTCAGCCCATCTTAAAGCTTCTATACAAACGATCTGAGCAGATTCCTTGGCTCTGATACCTTGAAAGTATGCACATAATAAACAGCCCCAAACCCCATTAAGCTTTTCATGTTTAAACAGTTTTAGTTTATCAGTTCCTTAACTACCAAGCAACTAACAACATCCAAACCAGATCAATCGTTGGAAAAACTTATCCCTACCAACCACAAATAATGTTAAGGAAAACACATGCAACACAATACCATTATCTTTTATCAGCTAATCAATTCCATTTATTTTATGTATTTAATCAACTTCCATGCCCCACAAAAAAAATCATTATTTCATTTAGTTTAACCAGGGTGATCACACAAGGGTTCCAGGTATTTATTTAATCACCTAACATTACATGATTAAACAATTTCCACATTCTATGAAACTCCATCCACAAAAAAATCCAGAAAACATGGAATCATTTAATTGTGCAAGCAAAGGCCCCCAATGACTTTGATTTTCAGAAGGCATAATCCTATTCAATGCAAAACATAATCAAAGGATAAGCATTGATGGAAATAAAACAATAATAACAACAAAATTTCCCCAAACATGTTGTTTAACCAGTTATTATATTTTTTTACTGGTTCAACCATATCTCACGAAAACAAGTGGATACCCACCACGCATGATGCACAAAATAAGGAGAGAAAGCTTAGATCCCTACTTGAACAGGTTTTGATGTCCTTCTGCAAGAACAACCACCATGATGAATTCAATCACTCCACCCGTGGACGTTGCGACACAACCACACAAACAACAAAGAGAGACTCCTTTAAGGTTTAAGGTTTCACTTGTCCTAGCATGACAAGGAGGAACCAAAAGAGGAGATTGAGGAAGGAATAAGAATGGGATAGAATGTACCATTAAGACAACGTTCATCGAAGAGCATCGCTCCCATCAAATATCAGAAATCTCCTCAGTAGGAAACTGTGAAGAGGAATTCGAAGAAGAGGGAAAGGAATGAGGTGCACGATGTTTGCCTCGTCGACACGATCTCGTAGCCACCGACAGATTGACGATCGGAGTCCGGATGAAGAATATAGGAGTAATGCTTCTGGGTCATCCAGGAGCGTTGCTGTGTGGGGAAGAAGAGGGGTCTGTAAATAACACGTGACCCTCTCTTATATAGGCAATGAGAAGGTAAAATGGTATGTAGCATGTATTAATGAATACACAATGTGACCGTACAACTGTTACGTTGTTTGAATGGTCAACACCTAACACGTCACACGGTTTCCATGTGTTTAATGATAATAACAACTTTAATTAATAATAGGTGTTTTATTGACCCGAGACTTGAGTTATAAAAAGGTATTCATCAATGGTCCTCAAATGACCGTTATAATTTTAGGGTTATGCTACCGCTAACGGTTCGTGAAACCGAGGTCACGCGAGGAAGATACCGTCAAAATTCGGTTTTCCCAATGAAAATAATAATTAAATCATTATGTTATTATTATTTTTAATTTAATTTAATTTAATTCCTTAAATTCTCACATTCAAAATCCATGCACAAAATCTTCCCAATTTGGTGCGCATCACCCCATTCCACCTTGATAGATTTCCTGATTTATTTTATTACTTTAAAATTTAAATCTTTATTTCCTTTAAACTCTTTCCCTCTCCAATATCTTTTAAGATTCACGATTTCATCCCCCACTCCACCATAAGTGGCGCCTCCCCTTTCCTTTTATCCATTTGCACTTTAATGTTATTATTAATAAAATTAATAATAATAACACCCATAATTAATGACCTAATTTAATCCCATTAAATTAGTTTACCATGGTTATTATCATATTAAATTAAATCCATTCCATTTAATTAATCACAAACTAAAATCCACCATTACCATTTATTATTTAATATAATTGTAATAAATCCTCTTTCAATTTCATCAACAGGTCTCCATCATTATCATTAATAATTATTATTATTATTAACACCCATTATTATCTTATAATTACTCTCTCTCTCCTAGCACATGATATTCACGCATGGGTTGGGGACCTCTTCCATTCATAATTATCATTTTATTATTTTTTTATAATTTATTAAATGAATATTATGATAATTGTTTTAATATTCCAAAATACAAGTTGGATTTACCCAGAAGAAGCTGCTCCCCATGCATTTCACTCCTTTATAACTTATTATATGCGCCACATTTATTATAATTTATTCCTTTATAACTTATCCCATTCGCCTCCCATTATATTCCCATTACACACATAATTTATTATTTATTAAAAATTAAATAATTCAAAATGAAACCATGCACCTCCCCTCATTGAATTAATTACATTCAATTTTATTTCTTTTATTTCAGAATGATTAAATTAAAACCATTTAATCTAATTGACACCAAATATTTTCACACCACCATTATTAATTATTATTATCAAATATTATTATTATAAAGCACGTCGTGTTTGACCACATCAAATTTTTACAATGTAATGGACAAGAGAGGTCTGGGCCATTACATAGATGATGTATAAATCGTTGATTTGAACTTTCATGCACTAATTACTACATAATTTCATAGTAATCCTCACCATTAATAGTATTAATGACGTTCTCAAGGAGAATAACTCAAGAGGTAAATACTTTTTCATTCTCTTTGATAGTCTTTTAATTTAATTTATTCTTATTATATCCCCGCCTCTTATATAAAAACTAAAACTATAGCTCTATTATATTTTATATATTATAATTTTATTTTTTTAATCGAATATCTATCATCAATCCTCTTCTCATACCCTCTTTAGTCTAAAAATGAAAAAATCATCCACGAGTTATCGATTTACCGCCGTTATGGATGATGATTTTTTGTTTTTAAATACCACCAACAAGGGTGGTAATAAATTATATTTTATGGTTAAAAAATAATATAATATATTTATTATAGATTATTTAATTTTTAGGAACTAGCATGTTACATAATTTTAATTAATAAAACAAAATGAGCTCGTGATGATCAAAAATAAGCCAAAATAGTCTAAATGATTATCACTAACATTTTAACTACTGATTCATCCACATATAATATAAATGAATGAAATATAAGAAATTAAATATGATATATTTTTATTAATAATATATAATTTAAATTCTGCAAAACTATTTTCATTTTGTATGATGTTTCATATATATATACTAGTAAACCGATCAGGAAAACCAAAGAAATGAATGCTCTAGAATGATAAAATTGTATCTTATTAATCATAAAAAAGAATGTAAATGAATATAATAAAATATAAAAAAATAAAATACATGAATAAAATGTTACAGATTATTTATTTTATTGATTTAGTATTATTATCCAAGAAATTGAGATATTGTGAAGAACATAGTCGGTCATAAGGTACGGGGTTTCCAATCTCACTTTTATTTCAATAAATATCCATTACTCTCTACTTATTTCTTATATATTCCATATGTGTACATAACCATGATATATAATATAATTAATCTTATTATATTCATGGTATTAAATTCTTCATTATCTTATTATTAATTTTTTGTCATATGTTTTGATTGATAACAATGTGGTAAGGGTTTCTTCCCCAACCACCATCTTTCATTTGGGTAATGCTTTCTCTCTCTCTCAACCCCAATGTTATTCTTATTCCTTTCCATTTAATTATTTTAAATTATGTTAATATGTACCAAAAACATGTTTATAGATTATTTAAAATTTATTTTATAGGGAAATACATGGTTTACATGGTTTCTTTCACAATTCATCTTAAAAAGAAAGCCTGATTAAAGGGGACATTGCGAATTCTCAGCCATTTTCAACTACACTCATTAATCTAATATAATCCAAGGATATTTTTTTAAAAATCACTCATTTTATCATGAAACCTATTTTGTTTTATTTTTGGTTTTATACAAACATTTATATCTTTTAATTTTAAATAATTATTAAAATTTTCCTTCAAACCGCAATTAAGTGACCCATTTATAAAGTTCATCGAAAACATTTTTACATGTTATAACATCAGTTGGAAATCATTTATGCCTCCAAAATAATTTCGTTTTCTACCCATTTTTATTTCAGGGATATGCATTTTATCAATCTTATTTTTATGATAAATAGAAATTATTTTTCAAAAATAAATCATTATTCCACAGTAAAAGGGTATTTATCTAAGTAATTTATCAATTTGTTTATAATAGTAGTTTAATATATGATTATTATTCAAATACTTAATAGTGGCATGGTACACTTTAACAAAGAGGTAATTGTTATTTATTAATTTAATATATGAAGATTCTATGTACTTGTAGTTACGGATGGGGTATGTTATAGCCCCTTGATGCATCAATATGTCTCATGAGAGAAAATAGTTCACGACGGACCCTTCATGTTTGTTTGAAAAACATAATTAGACAACTATTTACAGACAGTGTTAATCCATCTTGATGATATGATGGATCATTTTCCAGATGCATTACATCCAATAATTAGTTATTTTATTCATTCAACATTCAGTTATCATTTTCCAAAGGATATTCACTATGAAAAAATATATAGATGAATTTTCATTCTCAGTGTATTGATGGAGTATGGTCTTCATTTATTCACCATTACATTTTTATTACTCCTAATTTATTATGAATCGTTTATTATTGATTCAGTTTTTCTCTATATTTAACCCTTACTAGGTATTTGAGCTCACTCTCTAATTTGTTTCCCTTCCCGTAGTTTAGAAGATGAAATGTTAAAATAAGTGACTAGGAAGTCGTTTATTATAAATTTTTATGTTATATGTTCATTTTTTTCAATTTAATAATTGAATCATGTATATATCTAGTTTCTTGAAGACTACTAAACTAATTGATCCTCAGTGATGTAATCTGTTATATCTATACCATTTTATTTAGAAGAGCACAGACACTAGGCTATAAGGTATGAGTTTGTTAAATATTATATTTATATTATGGATTAGATTTTGGTTATAATTGGACTATGATAAAAATAATAACAATAATATTAAATCTAAACATATGTGCAAAAGAAAGCGTTTATTACTTAAAACGTGACTTTATCAAGAAACTTTTAATAAATGTGTAATAAAAGGTCATTTGTAAGTAATATATAGTATGATATATATATATATTTATTTATTTATTTAAATTATCTTTAATAAAAATAAAATTTATCATACATGTGGTTTGAACATATATGAAGGATGTCAAAACGTAAGGTAGTGGATTTCTAGTATATCTTTTATTTCCGGGAGATATATGAAATTTCACTGCTTGTTTATTTTGTGTGGCGTATATATACTACCCCCTAGATATTTTATATCCAGAATATCATTATTTTCATGATATTTAATGTTTCATTTGATTTTATGATTTATTTGGGAAAATGATCTCAATATTAATAAAGAATTCAGAGATTTTTATCTTACTTGTTACTTCTATGTGACACAATCCATTATTCACCATGTGTATATTTTATATAGTTTATATACTACATTTGAATGTATTTTATGATTATTTAATGTAAAATTATTGGTACTTAAATATCCATTTTGTGATCTCTATTTCATGGGGTTTAAGGAAACATTTCTCTACACCAGTATGAGTATTTTGTCTCAATTTTCCTTCTTTGAGACATATGATTATGTTATTCACCAATATTATTTTAAGAGGTGTCAATACATACCCTTTAAAATTTAAAATATTGGATTTATTTACCATCATGGAATTTTATGTACATTAAATTATATTACTTATGGGGCTTACGTTTCCGTGTTACCAATGTTGTAGGAGTTTTATGTTAAAATTAATCATTTATCGGGGTTGTTTATGATTTTTCATCAATGATAAAACCACATTTTTTGCCTCTAAATTTTTTAATGAATTTTATTCTCCTCTTATTGTGTTATGGAAATAAATTTTTTTTCTTTCATTTTTATCTCTTTATTTACTCAGGAGTTCAAAATTAATATTTTTAAGAAAAATCATCTTTTCGGTGGAAAACCCATTTTTCATCCAAAATAATAATATATAAAAATGTTATTATAAATGTTTTAATAGTATTCAAATTATTTATTAAATATTTTTTCCCAATGTTTTAATGTTTTAAAAATATTCTAGAAATAAAATCCATGTTTTTTAAATAAAATTGCATGTTTGTCTTTTACTAAAAATTGGAAAGGAATCATTTTTATTTTGTTCGACAAGAAAATATTTTCCCATCATCATATCCATTATTTTTATTCATGATTCCATTATATGTTTCAAGGTTAATTTCATAGAGAAGATTATTTAAAATGTTTTATGTTTTAAAAAGTGTTTTATAAGTGGAACATATATTTTCCTCGAGAAATGTTTAAAATGGTTTTAAAGCCTATATATGGTTTGATGAATTGGATTTTAAAAATGGTTTCTGAATTTTTAGACTAAAAAATTTATTTTCATTGAAAGGTTATCTTCCATATGAAATGTTCTAATTGATCGATCTACAAAAATAATTCCACATCTAATATGACATACCTTGACATAACATATGATTTTCTAGGAATACGATCCAAGGATACCATTTTTATTCTTTCTTTAAATGGTTAATGATGAAATGTTTTTATGCACCCTATTTCTCTTCCATGAGTTATGACATGAAAATGTTTTAATGAAACCTACTTATTTTCCTTGGTTTATGCTATGATGAAATGATAAAATGATTATGAAAGATATATATTTCTAATATGTTATGATATTATAAAATGTTTACAAAACCCATTTAACATCATGGGTAATGTTATGATCCATGTTTTATTATCTTACAACACAAATAAGTAAGATTTTCAATATTTAGTAGGAGGAAATAATTTCTCCCTCCAATGAAATGGGTAAATATTAATGTTAAAGGGTATCAAAGGCAACATGAGAGGTTATGAAAAGAATAAATGAGGGTATATAAGAGGTCATATAATTCCCAAAGAAGGTGCACAAGTGGTTATACCTAGCCTAAAATGCAATGAAAGTATGGGTTGTTCACCTTGAAATAATATTATATTAATTGTGTGTATTCCACAAATCAATGTCTTATTCCAATGGTATTCCATCATGGTTCAAGTTCTATGATTACCTATGATTAATGTCTTATAAGCTAGAAATCATTATTCCATGACTCAAGATTATGATCTTTGATATGTAGATTTTGGTATTCAAATATTATACTCATTGTTTCATACCCATATGCTGATGATATTATTATGTACCTCTTATTGTTACCCTTAATAACCATATAATCTTACCCCTTATTAAATTTCCAGTCCCCAGGTTATAAATAATGGATTTAATTATGGTATTTCTTTGAAGTGTACTTAAAGGGGTGACCTTTATGGGGTAAATTGAATGTCTTTCTTGAAATAAGAATATTCTCTTCAATGTTTCCAAAGGAACTAAAAAATTATGGTACTCAGTAAAGATTTTGTGTAATGTAATGAATAGTAATTAAAAAATTAGTAATATCTATATATGAGAATCCTAGGTCGCTATAGTTGGGATCAAGGGAAAAGATATTAGTTATATTTTCAAAACTGGGATGAGAAAACTTTATTGATATTCCTAGGGATATTTCATAGTATATGTCTATGGATTTATTTAAGGATGAGTCTAACTATGAGTCCATGTATTGAGAAATTTCCAAGAATTTTTGTAAATAATTGAGTGAGTGGTTTTCATGAAATTACATACCATTAAAGACAGGAAAAGTAGATGAGGATTTAGAAAATATGTACATATGGGGTAATAAATTTGAAAAAGTAACATTGATTTGGACTCGATAGTTATCTAGTTCATGGAAATGGGGCCTGTTTCACACCTTGTTTGACACTCCGGGGGTATATACTTTGGAAAATCACAAAATCCTTTAGAATCATCATGATTGAGTGGAATAGATGGTGAATATGAATGTCCACGGTTAAAACTAAGGGTTGATAGATTTAAAATAAGGTGTCAAGATTTATACATTTTATAAGGTATTTTTAATAATAATGTGGTTTCCCAATATGATTTGTGTTTCTCTCACATTAATTTTTGGTTTTAGTAAATGACATGAACCAAAAAGAACTAGGTCAAAAATGAATGTGAGTGGTAATTTTCTAATGACCAGCCAAATGGAATTTTGAATGGATTGAGGGATATTATGAATACGCTTAATCAGTTATCATAGAACATGATTAACAAATGATCATTAACCAACTCTAGGCTTTACTAATGAAGAAAGGGATTGAGTTTGCTAATGTATATAATGGAGTAAAGAAGATTCAGTTTCTTATAGGTCAATAATGTGGGTAGAATAACTCAAGGGAATGTCTCAGATGAATAAGAATAAGTAATTACTATGTAAAAGAAGGACATAAACAAAATAATTTTAGAGGGAAATAAAAATTTTGGTCAAAAAATTGATGATAATAATGGTATACCTATGGATTCATTAACTGTTGATTTTTTAAAATGTGGAATGTATGGAATGTTTGAAGATCAATTTCCCTTGAGGAATGATTATAAAGACGATCAACAAGGATGAATGGGTAGTTTTTATTTTGATGATTATGAATAGGATAAGAATGACATGTGAAATGGGTAACGTTTTAAGGAATAATATGACGAGTTATAGTCAATGGCATGATAAGTAAGTGGGACAATTGATCTGTTTATGTTTTTGAATACCTGAATTGTGTTATATGAATAATGAAATAATAATGATTAATTAGTAAATGTTTTTCATTATAGATTTTCAAAAATATTTTGAATAGTGATGAGGAACATGATATGTGATTTTATGAAAAGTTGTTATATTTATTTGAGGGAAACCCTATGTGTGTCCCTGATGTTTAGAAAATTGTGATTAGATTTGATGAATAGATAATTGACATGGAAAATTTAAATTGGATAGTATTAATTTATTTTGAACTAATTATTTATTTATTAAAACACTATTTTATGCTATCATGTACAGATCTTATAATAGTTTCATATTTAAGGAATATATCTAGTAATATGTGTTTTATCCAACGATTTAAGAATGATGTATGTTTTAAATATTTTTAATTAAAATTCATGTTATTACCATGATTCAATAGAATACATGATGATGAAATCCACATGTTTTCTATGTTCAAATAAATAGACACATTATGATATATGGTGGATTAATGATATGAATTTTAGTAACCTATTTTAATTTTTTTTATTTTACTTTTTTGCAAGGATCATAAGGATAACGATTTAGGAAATGGTATATTTTTTTTACATTGGATGAGGTTTCTAATATTAATATATATGAATAATTATCCATATTGGATAACATTTGTAAATGATTTTGGTGTGATGGTAACTAGAGATATACATAATGGATTATCATAACATTATTGATATTTTGATCCAATGTTATTTTAATGGAGTAATTGTAAAACCCTGACCCTAGTTACCCAGAGTCGGTGCATTATTACATAACATTGGAATGATCACAAAAGATCACGTCTCGAAATACCGATTAGTTTAGTAGCCTTGGAAATAATAGATACATACATAAGTTTTATATTACATAATTAAATGAAAAACAACATTGTGTCCCCTTTGAACTCACTCATATCCCTCAGCCAATCCCTACAGGTCAGTCATAATATACTTCTTCACATCCTGGGAAAAAGAAAATATAATAAAGGAGTGAGATCAGATGCTCAATAAGGATAACAATATAGCAAAAACATTCATCAATAAGAATATACATTAAGGAAATGAGGAAGACTAAAACACAAGACATTTAAACATAAAGTTCAGTATTGTAAAGACCTGGATTTTCCATGTATTGTTTTTAAATATATATGAATTTTATGATTCCACAAAAATTGACGGTGCATGATTCTGAGGCCTGGTGCGCAAGGAAGAAACTTCTGATGTTTTGTTCATGTACGTTCAGTAAATGTACGAGTGGGTTTTTATAAATTTTGAACCAATGCTCATAATTCAAATCTGAGGGCACTGTTGAACTTGCAGCACCAGTATTTTCATAAGGAGAACTTCACCTCGATGGTAGTTGGTTGAAGGGGAAAGTTAGTTTTTGGGTTTTTTGTTGAATAATTAAAATAAAATAAACTTCTTTTTTATTTTATTTTGAGCTTCCATATGCATATTTCATGTGGCGTCCACTAGAACTAAACCTCTATGTGGGAGTTGAGGTGTGGGGACCACTCAACCTTAACCTCCCATGAGAGGTTATGGTGGTGGGGCCCACCCAAACCTAGCCTCCCAAGAGAGGTTACGGTGTGGGGACCACTCGAGACTAAACACCCCAAATAATGATGGGATATGAAAACCTCTCAACTCCATCATAAATGAGGGAGAGCCTCTTGACCTCCTCCTCCTTTATTATTCCAACGCATATCATTTATTTTTCCAAATCCTCCCCATTAATTAATTGAGAAACATATCAATTAATTACTTAAATCATTTTGAAATTTTTGTCAACAACTAAATAATAGATAACATAATCTATTATTTTGGCTTGGAATTTTCATTTTGGTGGGATATGGGTGATGAGTGTTCTTGGGAGAAATAAAGTTCTCCAAATAAGAACTTCATCTCCCAAAAAATAATGATCTCCCATCGAAGAACAGTGACCTATAATGCCTTCAACTATGAAGAATGGCCTCGACTTCCACCTTCTTCCTCGTAACCACCGTCGAAGTAGGACAGGTTCATCTACTACGAATTGACGTCTGCCTTCTCACGCCAACATCAATGAAAAACGAACAAGGTTGGGTGTTTATTTATGTATGATATTATTCCCTTGATTCTTTCCTTCTAAAACAATGAAAGTTGAACTACTTATTATCAAGTTGATCCGCGGATGATTCTCCTTGTGGGTTGGGAATATATTTTTAATGAGGGATTATGGGAATTGATGTTTTTAAGATATCTTCCATGCTCGTTCCTTTATTATGTTCTTGATGAGCCAAATGTTACCACTCTAAATGTGGAGGGTGAAGGCCAAACAGACATGGTCCGACCCCCCCCCCCCAAACATCATTATGGTGTTCTTCAAAACGGTGACAAAGGAGACGAAGGAAAAAAACACAATACTCATGGCCTCAGTGACCCGCGCCACCCCCATGGAATTCTAACCGCTAACTGGACAGGCCCCCATGCCCCAGTCGTGCCACACCGTAGACGTTCCGCCCTCGCTGGCCACACGGCCTCACCGGCCACCCAAACATCACCAAATGCACCACCTTGATCACTTTGTCGTAGTCTTCATCTACAACATTCTGATATACTCGACTTGTGAGGAGGAGCATGCCTACCTTTTGTAGGTAGTATTGGACACACTCTGAGATAACTAGCTTTATGGTATGATCTTGATGTGCCAGTTCTGGATCCAAGAGGTTCAATTTCTGTGACATATCATCTCGGAGCCTAGATTTGTAGTAGATCCAGGGAGGATTGAGGCGGTACTTTCTTGAGAGCCACCTAAGAGTGTGACAGAGGTACGGAGTTTCCTCGGTTTAGCTGGATACTACTGGAGGTTCGTGCAAGATTTCTCCAAAGTGGCAGCACCACTATTAGCCTCGAAGAAGATGCGGAAACCCTTTGTGTGGTCAAAGAGATCCCAGAAGAGCTTTTAGGAGTTGTGGCTGGGGCTGACTAGTGACCCCATATTGAAGCTTCTAGAGGAGGGCCTAGGGTACGTAGTTTACTACGACGGGTTATGGGCCAGACTCGGATGTGTCCTATTGCGGGAGCGAGCGATGATTGCGTTTGGTTCTCAGTAGCTGAGAAAACATGAGTATAACTACGCTACCCATGACCTAGAGTTATAAGCAGTGGTCTTCGCCTTGAAGATGTTGTGGCACTATCTGATGGGAGAACGTTTTACCATGTACTCTGATCACTAGAGTCTCAGGTATATCCTCTCCCAGAAGGACCTGAACCTGAGACAACGATAATGGATTGGGTTTCTCCAAGACGATGACTTCGAGATATTCTATACTATTTGGAAGGGGAACGTTGTAGCAGATGCTCTCAACATGAGATCTGGTATACAACCTCTAGGAGAAGCGACAGAGCAGCTAGCTGCATTGCAGATATCCATTGCGGATTTGGATGGAATATCTTTTCTTCATTCTCTTACAGTCACTCCCTCACTTCTTCAGCATGTTAGGGAGGGGCATCTTGGTCATGCCGATTACGAGATGCGATGTGCTCAGATATTCACTGGGTAGGCACCTGATGTATTTTTTGATGGTGGGGAGCATGTCATCCTCTTCAGAGGACGTACCATGGTATCAGTGTCACTTCAAGAGGAAGTGTTGCGGGAGTTCCACATGTCCCCTCTATCAGTACATCCTATAGCGGCGAAGATGTATCTGGATCTCTGACAATAACACTGGTTGCTGGGAATGAAGAAATCAGTTATAGAGTTTGTCTCTCTATGCATCACTTGTCAGCAAGTGAAGGCAAAGCACCAGGTACCAGCAGGCATGGATCAAACTTTTGAGGTCCCAGAGTGGAAGTGGAATGGGATATCCCGGGTCATTGTGACAGGAATTCCATGTACATATAGGGTTCATGATGTTATCTAGGTGATCATCGACCGACTAACCAAGTCAGACCACTTCCTACTGACCAGAGAGAAGGAATGAGTAGAGAGAATGGGAGGCCTCTACATGCAAGAGATTGTGTGACTAGATGGAGTACCTTTGACGATTGTCTCCGATCATGACACACGTTTTACTTCACGGCTATGGAAGGGGTTGCAGGAAGATTTCAGGATGCAGCTTCGTCTGACCACCGCCTTCCATCCTTAGAGGGATGGTCAGACTAAGCAGACCATTCAGACCCTAGAGGACATGATCCGTGCAAGTGTCCCCGACTTCGGTCGCAGCTGGGTGGATCTATTACCTCTTGTGGAGTTTGCATACAACAACATCTATCACTCCACTATAGCGATGTCACCTTTTGAGGCATTTTACGGGCAACCTTGAAGATCACTCTTGTGATGGACTGCCCAAGGGGAGTCAGCACTAGTGGGACCAGAGATGGTAACGGCTACCACAGAGAAGGTGCAGATCATTAAGGAGTGGATGAAGACTACACATAGTAGAAAAAAGTCGTAGGATGGTATGAGACAAAGACCTATGGAGTTTGAGGATAGTGACCATTTCTTTCTACGGGTCTCACCTCGTTGAGGTTTGCGGAGATTTGGCTGAGGAGACAAGTTATATCCGAGATTTATCGGACATTTTGAGGTCCTCAGCAGAGTTGACGAGGTGGAATACCGCTTAGCTCTTCCACCTCAGTTGCACCAGGTGCACGACGTCTTCAATGTATCCTAGCTGAGGAGAAACGTGCATGACCCTTCTCACATCATTGACAATAGAGAGATGGACGACGATGATGGGGAGACATTTATGGAGGTTCCAATTGAGATTGTGGATCAATAGCATCGGGTCCTTTGTGGACAGTTGATACCTCTGGTGCACATTTGTTGGCTCCACGGGAACCTCCAGGGGAGCACATGGAAGTGGGAGGCTCAGATTAATGCTCAGTACCACTACTTGTTCCCTTAGTTCACATTGTGGCTTATGGGGACATAATGCCCTCAGGTGGGAAGAATGTAAAGACCCAGAATTTACATGTGATTTTTTTAAAATATATGGAAATTTTACAAGTCCTAAAAAATTGTTGGCGTGTGATTCTGAGGCCCGCTATGCCCGGAATCAATTTCTGATTTTTTTTTCAGGTATGTTCAGTAAACATATGAGCGGGTTTATTTCTATCTTTTGAACTGGTGCTCAGAATTAAAATCTGAGGACACCGTTGAACTCGTAGAGCCTGTATTCTCTTAAGGTTCCCTTCACCTCAATGTCAGTTGGTCGATGGTGAATGTTGGTTTTTGGGTGTTTCCTGGAATAATTAATATAAAATAAACTATATTTTTATTTTATTTTGAGCATTCATGTGGATATTTAAGGTGGGTTTCACTAGAACTAAAGCTCCATGTGGGAGTTGAGGTGTGGGGACCACCCGACCTTAACCTCCGATGAGTGGTTATGGTGTTGGGGCCCACCCGAACCTAACCTCCAACGAGAGGTTATGCTGTGGGGACCACCCAAGACTAAACACCCCAAATAATGGGGGGAGAAAAAAACCTCTCAACTACCTCACAAATTAGGGATAACCTCTTGACCTCCTCCGCTTTGTTTTTCCAATGCATATAATTTATTATTCCAAATCCCCCCTATTAATTAAATTATCCAACACATCAATTAATTACCTAAACCATTTTGAAATTTGTGTCAACAATTAAATAATAGATAACTTAATCTATTATTTTGGCTTGGAATTTTCATTTTGGTGGGACTTGAGAGAGGAGAGAGCTTGGGGGAAATAATGTTCTCCAACAAAGAACTTCATCTCCCAATAAATAACTCTCTCCCGATGAAGAACGCATATGAGGAACTCCTTCAACTACGAATAACGACCTCAACATTGACCTTCTTCGTTGGAACCACCATCGATGTAGGACATGTTCGTCTACAACGAATCGATGTCCGCCTTCTCGTGCCAAAATCGATGAACAAAGAACAAGGTAGGGTTTTTATTTAAGTATGATATTATTCCCTTGACTATTTCCTTCTAAAACAAAGAACACAGACCAAATTATTATCAAGTTTATTCGAGGATGTTTTTCCTTGAGGGTTTGGAACATATTGTTAATGAGGGATTGTGGGAATTGATGTTTTTAAGGTATCTTCCATGCTAATTCCTTGCGTATGTTCTTGATGACCCAAATGTTACCACTCTAAATATGGAGGGTGTGGGCCTAACAAATATGGACTGACCCCCTGCCGATCTTCGTTGTGGTGTTCTTCGAAATGGTGACAAAGACGATGAAGGTGACAAAGGAAATGACCATGCTACCCACGACCTCAGCAACCCGAGCTGCCCCCATATCGTTCCGACTACCAACCGGACCAGCCCCTGCACCCTTGTCGTGACGCACCCCAACCGCGCTGCGCCCCGGCCCCGATGCCTCAATGGTCACGCCTCCCCCACTGGACGTGTTGCCCTTGCCGGTTGTTCTGCCCCCAGTCATGCCCTCACGGTGCCCTGACCAAACTGGCCCCTCGCGGTGCACTTCCAGGTCGAGCCACCCCGGGCCTGGTTGCACTGCCCTGGGTGGGGCCGAGCTGCCCCGTGCCCTTCCTGCTCTCCAAGCCCTCGCGGCCTGCTGGGCTGGGCCCAGCGTGCCATGTCGAACCCAACAGGTCGGCCAACCCAACATTTTGGGCTGAGGTGACCCGAACCGGGGTCGGCCCAGGTCAGGTTGGGCCAGGTCAGTCTGACCGAGTCGGACTGCACCCTGGCCCACTACGACCCATTTACTTTCTTTTGGCCATATCCTTGGCACCGGACATCCATTTTACAAACTGTTAGCGACGCTGGAAATATTGGGGCATGACGGTCCCTTTGAGTATACCCCACTAGTTTTTAGGGTATAGTTGAGTTTCGGTCAGGTTGGATCGTGGATGAATCCAACCAGGCCCCCAGGACAAATAGGTTAATAACATAAAGATCGTGTGTCATATTGACGCGCTGTCAGTTGGGTTAAGACCCCTATGACATGGAGGGCATATGGGATACTTCTTTCTTGGGACTTCGTGGTAGTTGGAGCATCGAACAGTATCTTGTGGAGTGGATCTTCCATAGACGAGCAAGAATTGGTGTGGGAACCTAGTAGCTGGATGAGACATGATGATTGTTGACCGATTGACTCAGAGTGACTCAACTATCCCAGTGGGGAGCGCCTAGTTGTGGCGGCAGACCCACAGTGGAGAAGCGCCTAGTTGTGGTGACAGACCAGCAGTACTCGAGAGGAGGTGTACCTCTGCAGGCTCGGAGGGGGAGTGCCTAGTTGTGGAAGCAAACCCACAATGGGGAGTGTCTCTGTGTGACGGAGTGGACCCACAGTACTCGACAGGAGGATAACCTCAGTAGTCCAAGGTTAGTTGGATGCATCTAGATGTGGCGGCAGGCCCAGTGTACTCCATAGAGGAGGAGTTCACCAGAAATCGAGGGATCGAAATGTTGTACCCCTAGAATAAATCATGTTTTGAGATGAGTCAGAAACTTTTGTGTTTTCTCATTATTGAGATAGATTACTTGATAACTAAGATATATGTATGTGCATATACCTATGTGGGGATATTTTTTTATTTTATACTTTATGGTTTATCCTTGTAAAATTTTGTGAGACCTTGAGGGTCTCGGGGCCCCTACTATGTATCGTTATACTCACCCCTGCATGGGCTACGCTCGCACCTCATTGTGTTGGATGTGGAAGACGGAGAGCACTGACTGAAGCTGAGAGTACCATGACTGGATGGTACCCGGTGGAGGAACATACGACATGTCGGTACATAGAGGAGATAGACGGACAATGAGTGCTGAGGAGGAGATCTGTACCTACCCTTCTATTAGGAACTAGTTGGATGACCCATTAGATGTTTTTTCTTTTTCCCCAGTTGTACTTGTACTTTCAGTTTCTTGTACTCTACAGTTAGGCTTGTATTTCCAGCCCCTTTTACATTCAACACTCTTTTCATATATAGTTTTATGTAGTGTTACGTATCCAGTTGTGTGATATATTGTGTTTGTTTATAGTTTATTAATTCAATGCCTTCTCAATTTTAGGGAATTATGCCTTTGGTGCTAGTCTACAGCCACTGGCCAATGGAAGGCAGGGTTGTGCTAGTCATAGCATGGGCCCTAGGGGATGGTTTATGACAAATTGTTATCAAATGTGTTGGTTATACTACAGAACCTCGGACTCTGATCTTTTCTATGAAGCAACATTGTTATGTGTAGGGATTGTGTTTTTCAGTTCAGGGAGTCCAGTGTTGGTGCGACAGCCGACGTATCCATACACGAGGACCCTGAATTTTGATTTCTGAATTAGTACAAAAAAACCCTGATTGCATGTGTGTTTTCAAAAGTTTTATTAATGTCAGCTCAACCAGGTCAGCTCACCAGGTATAATCTTTTAACTGTAGCACACTTGTTTCTTTTCATGATGCCTCCACACAGACGACCATCTAGAGTACCGAGAGTTGTATGCATGGATATCCCAATGAGCGACTAGGCCTCTGTGCAGGGCCCTTTTCCAGTAGAGGCACCAGTGGTACCTTTCCCCATTGGGCCACCGATGACACCAGCCCCAACAACAGATGATGCACGTTTCTTGAGTGCATTGCATGAGTTCCAGTTCCAGAGGCCACCCATGTTTAGGGGATATACAAACCCACAGGCGGATGAGGATTGGATGGAGGTTGTGGTGAGCGTTTTCTGACTGGTAGGGACACCAGTAAACCTCAGGGGGATTCTTGCTGCCATATTTCTATAGGAATTATCTGATAGATAGTGGAGTTTGATTCCCCAGGTTCATGATGGTATGATGCTTCTTTGGGCAGATTTCAAGATCCTATTTCGGGCTTAGTTTGTCCTAGTGACTCTTCACGTAGTGCGCATACAGGAGCAACTTCGTATAGAGCATGGAAGCATCATTGTAGCTCAGTACTCAACGAGCTTCATGGACTTCTCATGATACTCCACCGATATGGTTTGGGACCCATTCTTTAGGTCCCGAACCTCTGAGCAGGGGATCAGATGAGAGATCAGAGCTTCGATGATCTCACTCAACATCCTGGCGCAGGAAGGGGTATTAGAGAGAGACCTCCTAGTGGAATGTTTCCTTGATGAACAGTCTCCGGCAACGAGATCCACCACCAGTAGACACATAGAGAAGTCTTATGTAGCTGGTAGTAGACAGATGTCGTAGAGGTACAATAGGACCAGACCTACAGGTGGACGACCGCATGACACAGGATCGGTTGTGTAGGGCACCCGAAGTGGAGACAGACATGCCAGGAGTGGGCAATGTTACTCAAACGATGGGAAGGGTCACATGGCTCATGACTTCCAAAACCACCGTTCGGATGATTAGAAGATAGTAGATGGACTTCCCATGTAGAGACAAAGATTTGATCGAGGTGGTCCACAGGGAGAAGGAGGACGTGACAGAGGATCTGGTCGTGCAGCTGGCGGTGGGCAATGTCTCGAGGTGTTACCGCTACCACCACCAGGAGGTCCACCCCGACCATAAGGAGCAGGTCGACCAGGGAGAGAATAGCTCCATGCAGTTGTGGTCTATGTTCATGGTGCTCTGGAGATGATTTGAGGTATGATATTTGTCTACTACACCGTAGCTATTGTACTTGTAGACACAGGTTCCAGTAACTCATTCATTGCCACTTCCCTCGTTCGGAGCTCAGAGATTCCGACGGAGTTGTTGGTTTGGTATTTATGGATAGAGACTCCTACAGGAGAAGATTCGACAATTATGCACTAGTTCTGGCAGTGCAAGCTTACACCAGGAGGCGAGAGCTTCGGTTGGGATATCCTAGTAGCGGTGTCGAGGCCTTACGACGTCATCTTAGGTATGGACTATTTATCTATAGTTAATGATCATATTAACTTTATTAGGTGCAATGTGCGGTGTGTCTGCACATATGGGACAATGTTTAACTTCACCGGTGAGAAGGGAGCCTTTGTAGCATAGGATGGACTTGCCCAGTGGAGGGTGAAGCCGATCAATCATCAGTTGGCTTGCCTTACCCTCAGAGTTATTTATGTGAAGATTCTGATCTATCCTGTAGTGGTGGAATATTATGAAGATTTCTTTGCTGATGATGTTCTGGGTTTACTTCCTGGTAGAAAGGTGGACTTATACATTGACTTTTACCCCGAGAATACACCAATATCTATTCTAGCATATCAGAATTCTCCCACTGAGCTTCACGAGATGCGAGTACAGCTTGAGGACATGCAGGGGAAGTGATTCATCAAGCCCAATGTTTCTCCCTGGGTAGCCCTGATTCTGTTTTCCCATAAGGAGGATGCGAGCTTGAGAATTTTTGTTGACTATCGGTTCCTAAACCAGGTGATCGTGAAGAACAAGTACCCAATCCAGAGGGTTGACGATTTCTTTCATCATCTGAAGGGAGCACGATGGTTCTCGAAGATAGACCTCAAATTAGGCCATCACCAACTCAGAGTTCGAGATGAGAATGTGCAGAAGATGACCTTCAGATATCGGTACGACCACTATGAGTTCTTGATTATGCCATTCAGTGTAACCAACACTCCAGCAGTGTGCGTGTGACTGATGAACAAGATCTTTAAGTCATACCACAATCGCTTTGTCATAATCTTCATTGACGACATTCAGATCTACTCAACTTCTGAGGAGGAGCATGACTACCATTTGCGGGTAGTACAGGACAAACTCTGAGAACACTAGCATTATGGTAAGATCTTGAAGTGCCAGTTCTGGATTCGAGAGGTTCAATTTCAGGGACATGTCATCTTAGAGTCTGGAGTTGTAGTAGATCCAATGACGATTGAAGCGGTACATTCTTGGGAGCCACCCAGGAGTGTGACGGAGGTACGGAGTTTCCTGTGTTTTGTTGGATACTACCAGAGGTTTGTGCCAGATTTCTCTAGAGTTGCAGCACCACTATCAACCTTAAAAAGAAAGGGCAACTCTTTGTATGGTCGGAGATATTCCAGCAGAGCTTTCAAGAGCTAAGTCATAGGCTGACTAGTGCCCCCGTCTTGAAACTTCCAGGGGAGGGCGTAGGTTATGTAGTTTAGTGTGACACATCAGATACCGGACTCGGATGTGTCATGATGCAGGATCAAGCTATGATCATGTATGGTTCTCAGTAGCTAAGAAAACATGAGCTGAACTATGCTACCCATGACCTAGAGTTAGAAGCAGTGGTCTTCACATTGAATATGCAACAACACTATCTGATGGGTGAACATTTTACCATGTACTCTAACCACAAGAGTCTCCGGTATATATTCTCTCAGAAGGACCTGAACCTAAGACATCAGTGATGGCTTGAGTTTCTCTAGGACTATGACTTTTAGATAGTCTATACACCTCAAAAGATGAATGTTTTAGGAAATGCACTTAGCAGGAAATCCGGTATACAGCTGCTAGGAGAAGCGACGGAGCAGTTGGCCAAATTGTAGATATCCTTAGTGGATAGGGATATAACAGATTTTATTCAAACTCTTACAGTAACTCCACCTCTTCTTCAATGAGTTAGGGATGCACATTTTGGGGATGCTGATTGTAAGACGCAATGTGCTCAGATATTCAGAGGGTAGGCACTTGATAGATTTTTTGAAGGTGGGGAGCATGCCATCCTTTTCAGAGGATGGTCCATGGTACCAGTGTCACTTCAGGAGAAAGTTTTAAGGGAGATCCACACGTCCAATATAGAGGTACATCCAGGAGTGGAAAAGATCAATTAGGATCTCTAAAGGCAGCATTGGTGGCTGGGAATGAAGAAAGCAGTCACAGTGTTTGTCTATTGGTGCCTCATTTGTCAGCTAATAAAGGCAGAACATCAGGTAATAGCAGGCTCGGTTCAGCATTCAGAAGTCCTACAGTGGAAGTGGGATGCGATGTCCATGGACTTCATGACAGGACTTCCACGTACATCCAGGGGTCATGACTCAAACTTGGTGCTCATCTACCAACTCACCATTTCATCCCACTTCCTACCGATCAGAGGGAAGGGTTCAGTAGAGAGATTTGGAGGTCTCTATGTGCAGTATATTGTGAAACTACATGGATAACCATTGATGATAGTCTCCGATCGTGACACATGTTTCACTTCCCATCTATGGAAGGGGTTGCAGGAAGATTTCGGGATGCAGCTTCGTCTGAGCACCGCCTTCCATCCTCTGACAGATGGTCAGACTAAGCGGATCATTCAGACCCTCAAGAACATTCTCCATGCATGTTTCCTCAATTTCAGTAGCATCTAAGAGGATCACATAACTTTGGTGGAGTTTTCATACAATAACAAAAATCACTCTACCATCGGGATGGCATCTTTTGAGGCATTGTACGGGCGAACATATAGATCACCCTTGTGCTGGACTGTCCGAGGGGAGTTAGCACTAGTGGGACCAGAGGTGGTACAGGCTACCTCAAAGATCATGCATATCATCTAGAAGCCGATGAAGACTAAACAGAGCAGACAAAAGTCATATGTTGTCATGAGACGGAGACCTCTGGAGTTTGATGATGGCGACCGCGTCTTTCTACGGGTCTCACCTCGATGAGGTTTGCAGAGATTTGGCCAAGGCAACAAGTTATATTTGAGATATATCTGACCTTTTCAGGTCCTCAGCCGAGTTAGAGAGGTGGCAAACCCCTTAGCTCTTCCACCTCAGTTGCACCAGGTGCATGGCGCCTTCCACGTATCATAGCTAAGGAGATATGTGCACGACCCTTCTCACATCATCAACCATGGAGAGCTGGATGTCGACGATGGGGATACTTTTATGGAGGTTCCAGTGGAGATTGAGTATCAACAGGTGTGGGTCCTTTGTGGGTGGTCGATACCTCCGGTACGCGTTCGCTGGCATCACGAGAACCTCCAAGAGAGCACATGGGAGTGGGAGGCTCAGATGCGTACTTAGTACCCCAACTTGTTCCCTTAGATCGAGTTGTATCTTATAGGTAAGTAAATCCTTGAGGTGTGGAGAATGTAAAGACCCATAATTTTGATGTAATTTTTATTAAATTTTATGGGAATTTTACATTTCTATAAAAAATAACGTCACATGATTCTGAGGCACAGCGTGCCCAGAATCAATTTCTGACATTTTGTTCGGGTGCGTTTAGTAAACGTACGAGAGGGTTTTTTAACTTTTGAAATGTTGATCGAAATTGAAATCCAAGGGCATCTCTAAACTCGCAATGCCGGTATTCGCTTAAGGAGTCCTTCACCTTGACGACCGTTGGTTGAGGGTGATTGTTGGTTTTTTGTTTTTTCGTGGGATAATTAAAATAACATAAACTTCTTTTATTTTATTTTTAGCTTCAATGTGGATATTTCAGGTGGGGTACACTGGAACTAAACCTCCATGTGGGAGTTGAGTTTTGGGGACCAACCGACCTAAACCTCCCATGAGAGGTTATGGTGGTGGGTCCCACCCGAACCTAACCTCCCACGAGAGGTTAAGGTGTGGGGACCACCTTGTACTAAACCCCCCTAATAATGGTGGGAGAGGAAAACCTCTCAACTCCCTCATAAATGAGGGAGAGCCTCTTGAACTCCTCCACCTTTATTGTGCCAACAAATATAATTTATTATGCCAAATCCTCCCCATTAATTAATTGAGCCAACACATCAATTAATTACTTACACCATTTTGAAATTTGTGTCAACAATTAAATAATAGATAACTTAATCTATTACTTTGGCCTGGCATTTTCATTTTGGAGGGACTTGGGAAAGGATATAACTTGGGAGAAATAATGTTCTCCAAGGAAGAACTTCATCTCCCAAAAAAGAACACTCTCCCGACAAAGAACATCGACGAGGAACGCCTTCAACTATGAAGAAAGACCATGACTTCAACCTTCTTCCTCAGAACCACCATCGATGTAGGATGTGTTCGTCTACAATGAATCAACGTCCACCTTCTCGTGCCAATGTCGAAAAACAACGATCAAGGTAGGGCTTTTATTTATGTTTGATATTATACCCTTGGTTCTTTCCTTCAATAATAAATAACACGGACCAACTTATCATCAAGTTGATCCACTAATGTTTTTACATGAGGTTTGGGAATATATTGTTAATGATGGATTATGGGAATTGATGCTTTTACGATATCTTCCATGGTCATTCCTTGCTTATGTTCTTGATGATCCAAATGTTACCACTCTAAATGTAGAGGGTGGGGGCCAAACAAACATGGCCCAACCCCCCCCCCCCCCCCCCTCCAATCTTCTTTGTTGTGTTCTTCGAAACGACGACATAGGTGATGATGGCAACGACCACGCTACCCACGACCTCAGTGACTAGCGCCACCCCTACGGCGTTCCAAACGCCGACCGGACCGACCCCCAAGCCCCAGACACACCACCCTCGCAGCACCCCGTCCGAATTGGCTCCTCGCGGCGCCCTTTCGATCCGAGCCGCCCCGAGCTAGGCCGAGCCACCCCGCGCCCTTTACAGCTCTCCCCTCCCTCGCGGCCTACTGGGCTGGGCCCAGTGGGCTGCGCCAAACCCAACGGGCTGACCCGCCCAACGGGTTAGGCCGGGTTGACCCGAACCAGGTCGGCCCAGGCCAGTTGGGCCGAGTCAGTCCGACCTGGTCGGACTGTACCCAGGACCACTACAACCTATTTACTTTCTTTTGGCCATATCTTTGGTAGCAGACGTACGTTTGATTAACTGTTAGCGGCACTAGAAATTATTGAGCATGATGGTCCCTTTGTGTGTACTCCACTAGAGTTTGGGGTGTAGTTGAGTTTTGGTCAGGTTGGATCTTGCACGAATCCCATTGGACCCCGGGACTAAAAAGAAAATAACTCATAGAACGGGCGTCTGATTGACCCGCCATCAATTGCGTTGATACGCCCATGATGTGGAGGACATTTGGGATACATCTTAGTTGGACTTTGTGGATGTTGGATCATCAAACAGTATCTCGTGTGGAGGATCTTCCAGATTTGAGTGAGCACTTTTGTGGAAACCTAGTAGCTGGCTGAGACTTGACGACTGTAGATAGATTGACTCGCAGTGACTCAACTAGACCAGTGGGGAGCACCTGGTTGTGGAGGGAGACCCATCGAAGAGGAGCGTCTAGTTGTGGCAGCAGACCTGCGGGACTCGATAGGAGGAGTACCTCTACAGGCTAAGAGGGGGAGCCCCTGGTTGTGGTGGCAGACCCACTTTGGGGAGCACCTCTGTGTGATGCAGCAGACCCATGATTCTCGACAGGAAGAGTACCTCAGTAGTCCACGTTTAGTGGGAAGCACCTAGTTGTGGCGGTAAGACCACTGTACTCGATAGAGGAGGAGTTCTCCAGCAGTTGAGGGTTCGAAATGTTTTACCCCTAGAATAAATCCTGGTTTGACCTGAGTCTGTAACTTTTTTTGTTTTCCACATGATTGAGATGGATTAGTTGATAACTATGGTAAATGTATGGGTATATTCCTAAGTGGGGTTATCTATTAATAAATTGTTTGTGGTTTATCCTTGTCATATTAAGGGAGACCTCGAGGTTCTTGGGGTCCCTAATGAGTATCTTTATACTCACCCCTGCACGGGCTATGCTCGTTGTGTTGGATGCAGACGACAAATAGTGATGACTGAGGCTGAGAGTACCATGACTGGACGGTACCCGGAGGAGGACCATATGGCATGTCAATACACAGAGTAGATGGACAAACAAGGAGTGATGAGGAGGCGATCTATACCTACCCTTTAGGTAGGAACCCGTTGGATGACCCAATAGTTGTTTTTCCTTTTCCCTCAGTATTACTTGTACTTTCAGTATCTTGTACTATATAGTTGGGCTTGTAATTCTGGACCCTTTTACATTTAGTACTCTTTTGTTATACATTTTTACATAGTGTTACATATCCATTTGTGTGCTCTGTTGTGTCTTTTTACAGTTTAAAAAGCCAAAGCCTTCCCAGTTTTAGGGAATTATGCCATTGGTGCTAGTCGCCAGCCCCTAGCCTATGGAAGGCAGGCTTGGGGTATTCACGGTATGGGCCCTGAGGGACGGGTCATGATATCTATAATATGGAAAATATAAATAAAATAATTCCATTTACATATTCACACAGATATTCTACAATTAGAATTATCACATATAATATCAATAAATAATTTCATAATGATGGAATGCATAATACCAGACATCATAACCACATAGTCAAGGCCTCATGCCAAGACTACAAAGAATATTAAGTCAAGGCCTTGTGTCAATACACTAGTTTGTCTCATAATACCTACTGATGAAACAAGGATATATAGAAGGCTCCACTCCTATCTTACTCAATCAAATGCATTCCTCATATGAAACGTTTGAAACCTAACACAAACATTCATATTAAAAATAGCATATGAAATGTTAATTACTTAACTATAAACCATGAATGGTATAAAATAACATATCCACAGTCAAAAATTACTAATTTCATACAATATGGAAGATTGTATTATAATAATTAAACCTCAATCAAGAATAAAACCCAATGAAAGATATTGTCATTGATGAAAATAACCAGAAAAAATATTTGGGAGAAATATCCCTTTTTTTCTTGAAAACAATTAAAAGTCTCTCTATTTATCAAAGAAGCCATTTAAAAGTGATTTTTGAATCAAATTGTCCCATAAAAATTTTATACTTCTGAAAATAATTTCATTTTCCAAAAATTCATGTCCATATAAATAAATCCTTAAACCCATTTTTAAAACATGGAAATTAATGAGAATGATTTAGAAGATCAAATGTTCAAAAAATTTAATACAATATTTTAGGTAAAGAGTTCCTAACGAAAAGATAGTTGATTGAATAAAAATAATTGTGGGATAAAATTAATAACTACTTTATAATATCATGAGAATAAATAGATTCATTATATACTATGTCAAAAGATAGTATATACACCATGTAAAGGTGAATTGGTGCATAACAACGAAGAAGTCTCAATGGAATTTAAATTGAGATAAAATACCTTATAATGACTGTATCCTTATATTAAGAATAAATCGATGACATAATAATGTGTGAAAAATAAAAATACACTAAATATGATCTGATTTTTATAGTAAATAAATTAGAGGAAAATCACACATATTCTTGTAAAACCAACACCAATGACTTAGATGTTTAACTCAATGAATGGAAATTTAGTCATATTATTCTTATCATGTTTGTATTGATTAATTTAGAATTTATAAATGGATTGATTGTGGGTATCCAAAGTATATCCACACAAATGGGAGTAGAAATTAATACATAAATAAATAAATAGTGATTTTATACATAATCGTGGAGTAAAATAATCAGTGAAGTTTGCGTAATACCCAAGGAGTGGAAATCAAAATTATAAATTCCTTTACTGATTTTGTAACATAAGAACTATACACCCCATGAAAGAAGGATTATTAAATTAAGATATAAATACCCATAAGTTAATTTATATTTCACAAATAATACTATCATGGTAAGTATATACCCCAGACAAATGGAAATAGTGGCAATATAACACGAATCACACTGGAATAAGAAGTGAGATGAAAACCCCTTACCTTGGACTTTTCATTATTCGAGTGTAAGTTAACTTCCTATATAATAGTTAAATAATTTTTTATTAAATTATAATATAACCACATACTTAAATTTGATATCAAATATGATCATCTAATATTTATTTGTTAATAATATTTCAGTAGTATCATTGTTTCAGATGTTAACATATTCATCTTCCTTTATATGTTTCATTACAGAAATCATGTTTTTAATATATAGGATGTATTTGATTCATATAAAGAATGATATTATGTTTATAAAATTTATTTTAAATCAAAAAATGAATGTTTTTCTTGAATGGTTATGATGGGAAATGAATCTCATCGCGTTCGTGGAGACGGTAATCAGTACGTACACAAGAGCGACAATATCATTCTATTGATTATGAAATCATATGTAATCGGATGGTATATCATATATCAAAAATCATTATCATGTTATATTTATTATTTATCTTAATAATACTCATTATTAAATCCATCCATATAATGATGTGTTGAATCATAAACTACACCAGGATGTGGAGATGGTATGTCGTACGTACGCACATATGGTGACTTTTTCATTCATATGATGGATAGAATAATGAATATTGTTGTACCATATTTATAATAACATCATAGTATGTATAAGGTACAAGATTTACTATTATGTTATTAGAACAACAAATAAAGGGAATGTGGAAGAAGAAAATAACATTGTAAGAGGTGGTGAAATTATTACCTTTTCTTCGGGTGCTACCTTTTGATTTGACCAAAAGGCCTCCTTAGGTTGGTTTTCTAATCTATATATGGCCTATATTTTGAATTTAAAGTAGTTGTGAGGATATTTTAGTAGGGTTTGACCACGAAAAATTGATTGGGATGTGTGAATTTGAGAGAAGGGGAAGTACCCTTTTATAAGAGTGGTGACAGTCACTTTAGGAAACGATTGAAATATTATTTTATTATTATATCATTTTCGGTTTTTAATGGATCCAAATTGATTTATTTCGATGCTAAGGTGGGTATGGGTCAAAATATTCTCAACCAATCAGTTTCAGACAAGTTTAGGTCACTATATTAAACTTGTCTTATATAATTAATTTTTAGTTAATTAGTTTAACTTCAACCGAGTCTTATTGTATTTTTATATTACATGGTTAATAAACATACAATAAAATTTCAATAGAACCCCAAGTGTTTCATTAATAACATATATATCATTATATAATTACATTGGATGAAACTTATAATTTTAGGAATATTATATCATTTAATAATATAGTATTTATTTTAAAAAATCATTTATGTCAATTTTGACACTATTTAGTATTTGGTTTTTCTGACAGTCATAAAAACATTATTACATAGAAAAAATACATTAAATAAACCCTAACATGTCATATTATACTATAAAATTAGTGGAATGCCTTAAAAGTTTCAATTTACATTTATTTTAATACATATAACATAAATTTTTTTATTCATTCATTAATAAGATAAATATTTCATCATCATTGTATCATAAATAAATTTAATTATATAATTTATAAAAAGTATAAATAAAATACAATTATGTAATAAATATTTTTAGCTTTCTGGTGAATATTTATAGTCTTATTTATCTTTTGTGTAACCCTATAGTAAAAATTCTTTAGTTATTAAACATTGAATTTAAGACTTTTAACTTATCTTTAAATAAAATATAAAAAATGTCCTAATCTTATCCAAGTAGATCAAAAGGATCAAATTTTTGTCCTAATTTTGATTTTGGTCGAAATACACTTATCGAATAGAATTAGGACAGGTGTTAGGGTAATTATAATATAATTTTTACCTTTAATTACCCTATTTACTTTTATTTGTGGTAAATAAAATTCAAAAGTTACTATTAACCAAAAATTATTTTATCCTATGGAACCAAATTTTACTTACTGATGCAAACAATGTTTCTTGGATTTTTGAAATTCTATTTACAGAAGTGGTAAAATTATGTTTAATGAAAATTTTCATATGTTCCTAGAAGGTTGGTAAAACACAGTAAAAAGTTCACTAAAATTTTATATATCTAATATTTTTATAATATGACTTAAATGAATTACATTAGACTAATATAGGTATTATGTATCTATTATTACATTAAAATAAATTAAAATTAAAATTAATTATTTAAATAAATAGTCGGCTTTAAACCATAAAGTAGTGTTTTTAACTATTAATCAAAAATTGAATGTATTTAGAAAAATAAAAAAAATTCAGCCAAATATAATTTTGATATTACAAATTAAAAACATATATTTATTATTAATTAATTTTAAAAAATATTCCAGTTTTCAAAACTAGAAAATAGGATTTTGAGAAGTAAAAAACTATCAAAAGATTGATATGTGTTAATGTTCAATTTAAATGTAAATTTAATTACAATGAAAAATATTGGATTAAAAGATACAAATATAATCTAATTCTACTTAAAACCCATTCAAATGTATAATTTATGTCAATAAATTATTTTTATTAGGAAAGTTGTTTCGAATTAAAATTTAGTACTTTCACTCTTCATTAAAATATAAATGTTTTCAGAAAAGCAACAAAAATTTATCCAAAATAAATTTTTATGTCCCACTTCAAAATAAAAAGTTTAATTTGACAAAGATAATATATAAAAGGATCAAATATTGTATTTAAAAAAGGGTTGTCCAATAAAAGGTTGTAAATTTTCATTTTTTAAAAAATACTTATTTTATGTAAAAAATTGAATTTTATCTTATATTATTTGTAATACACACATAATATAGATGTTAAAATTATATGGAGTATATAAAATTCAAAATTCAGTCCATACTATTCAGAATGGCTTTTGTAATGGCATGTTTGGTAAGTCGTGGTGCGCTCGAACTTAGTGTTGCTTGTAGCGCAAGATATTGAATTACTTTAAAGAAAATAACTTACTATTAAATCTTTTTCTATTGCATTCTTTCCCTGTTTTGGAAATTGCGTCAAGGAAATTTTAAAATTTGGCTTGGAAACTTCATTGAAAGTCTCACATCAGAAAAAGAGTCAATATAACTATCACATTAAAATAAAGAAAGTGAATTACAAAGGTCACCCAAGATAACCCATACAAAGATTCCATATAGGAAAACATGGATATGGTAGATAAACTATGTGTGAAGTTCTAATGGAGAGTGATAGAAAACATGATCAGGAGAAAGTTAAAAATATGAAAACTACAAACATGTGATGAGTTAAATGGTCATTAGTTTCCCAGTAGGAAAAGTAAATGGAAAAAGTTTTTTGTTTTATGTTCCAATTCATAAATATGATGAATTTATTTATGATATTGACTAAGAACATAAAGATATATACATACATTTCAAGTAGAGTATCATACTTTAATAAATTCCTACCAATAATGCATCCTTTCTCCAAACGATGAATATTCAAGATGACTTGGTCACACCTGAATCACTAGAATCAAATTTTAAAGAATCACATATTCCCCAAAGGATGAACTATATATTTCCCTTGTCTTTAGAGATTAACAAAAACCAAATTGGTTAGTACATGATCAGACGATCCCCAAAATGTATAATCCTTTATTGAAATAAATACTAATCATAATATATAAAATTAAACAAACAATACCAAATGCTAAACAAAGACCATTCAATAAAAAATTGTCCTTAAAATCCTCTAATATATTCAAAACTAAGATCGAAACCCAAAACACAGAAGAATTTAATTACATTGTCTTTCACGATAAATCTTAAAAGTTATCTCCAAATAACATCAACTACTCTTAAAGTCTCATACTAAAGTGTAATTATCCAAATCACATATTATCTATGATATGTTAATAATTTCTATTAATAACCTGAATCTCAATAAAAACATATATTCTTCAAAAATACAAATACACCATTACTCCAAAAATGAAATCCCTTAGTATTCTTTTTTCCTTAGGTATATAGTGTTCCCAATAGAGTGAACGTCTTCAAAAATAAAATTTATCAATTAATCACAAAATTATTTTCCAATACTATATATATCCATTTGATAAAACCTAATATCCAAAATAAATTTATTATTGATCAATAAACCCATATAACTAAAAATAATTAGTCATACTAACCAGGGACATCACATAGTCTAGTGGTAGGCGATAAATCGAAGTTGCACTTCGGTTGTGGGTTTGATTCCCACAACTTTTTCCAATGCGATGGGTTTTCATACGGTCTTTGTGTTGACGTTTTTTAGAACCTATATTTTAAAACATTCCAAAAATGAGTTAAATTACTCAAAATAACCATAAAATAATTTAACCACAAATGTTATCTCATACCACTCATTTTCATCACAAAAATTAATATCTTGTAATTATCTCAAATTCCAGTATATTATAAACCTAAATGGTTTTTTATAACTATATCCACAAAAGAAAAGATAATTATTTGTCAAATAACATTTTCAAATAACAAACTGTAGAGATACACATACAAGAGAAAATTCTTCCAATGTAATACCATCCACAAAGAGAATTAATATTTTTAAATAATTCTCTATCCATTTAATTCCACATAGGTTCTTCTTTGACATAGTGTTTATCCAATAGAATAGGTAATTGACTCGGGTAATGCCTAGGTCCCCTAAATTTATGAAAAATGACTGCAAATGGATTCTTAGGATCATATTTTTCTTCTTACATATTACTCTTCATTTTTCATCAGAAATTCTTTGCATTATGTTCTTCTTTCCCACACATAAATCATTTCATTGTTCCATTGAGACACTTTCCGGGGTGTTTCCATCCATATTTGTTGCATTATAGAAATTGAGCTTTATTTTCTCCATGGTCTCCACTATAGGATCTCTTAAAATTCTCTGCAATCCTCCTCATTTTTGTGTTTGGGAGATGGTTAATATTTATTTTGTTGATCATATTTTTGGAAAAATGCTTCGACAAGAACATGATATATTTTCAACCTCCAAACATTCCATTTATTTTTTCATTTACACCATCAATCCCACCTTATACATCATGATTAATGTTACTATGACTTCCTTGGAATCCAGCCATTGACTAAAAAAATAAATAATAGTGTGTGTAATAATATTCATGAAATCTTTTAGAGAATATCATGAAACATTATTTTCTATCTAAAACAACTTAGGATTAACCAAAGAAATTTATTCTCATCTAATTTTAGCATCCTTGAAGTCGGTTTGTAAGGAAAATGTGCATTGTTATAAGATTATCCCCCAGGAGTGTCATAACCAAGAGTGATGCATGGTCCGTTGTCGTGCACCAGTTCCCATTCGAGACTTGCTCAAAGAGATGTTTGCGGGTTTACCCTTAGATACATCAATGCCAAAGCTACCACAACCTATTCGTATCTAGGCATGGATGTAATACTTCAAAATTTTAAAAATCTCTATATTAATAAAATTCTAGGAAGTTCTTCTATATAAATCCTCAATGTCCATATTAGGGTGATGTTCTATAATAAGAGTTTTTTCTAAATCTAGTTTCCACATTTTGTACTAAACTTCCTATGATACCAACTATAATTCCCCGAACCTAGTTACCCATAGTCGGTGCATTATTACATATTGTTGGCATGATCACAAGATATCATGTATCGAAATACCAATTAGTTTAGTATCCTTGGAAGTACTATATACATACATAATTGTTACATTACATCATGAAATAAAAAAACATTGGGTCGTCTTTGAACACACTCATATCCCTTAGCCTATCCCTACAGGTCAATCATAGTACACTTCATCACATCTTATGAAAAAATAAAACATAAAAAAGGGGTGAGATCAGATGATTAGTATGGATAACAATATAGCTGAAACTTTTATCAATAAGAATAAACATTTAAGGAAATGAATAATACTAAAACACAAGACTTTTTAACTCAAACATCAGTATAATATAGAAAATATAAATCAATTAATTCCATATACTTATTCACATATATATTCTACTAGTATAATTATCACATGTAATATCAATAGCTAATTTCATAATGATAGAATTCATAATGTCAGACATCATAACCACATAGTCAAAGCCTCGTGCCAAGACTACAAATCAGATTTTGTCAAGGCCTTGTGCCAAGACCCAAGTTTGTCTCATGAGACCTACTGATGCATTGAGGACCTATAGAATGCACCACCCATCACATAATATGTACAATGGATTCCTTATATGAAAATGTTGAAACATTACCTAAACATTCATATTAAAACTAGCATACAAAATGTTATTACGTTAACCATATACTATGAATGGTATAAAAATAACATATTCCAAGTCAAACATAACAAATTAAATAAAAAATTGAAGATTTTATTACAATAAAAAACCCTCAATCAATAATAAAATACAATTATGGATATTATCATAGATTAAAATAACTAGTAAAGTAATTGAGAGAAATATCCCCTTTTTCTTGAAAACAAGTACAAAGTTACACAATTTATCAATGAAGTCATTTAAAATAGATTTTTGAATCAATGTGTCTCACAACAATTTGAAACCATTAAAATCAATTTTAATTTCAAAACATTTATTTCTATATAAATGAATACATAAAAACATTTTTAAGACATGGACATTAATGAGAAATATTTAGATGAATAAATGTTTAAAATAGTTAAAATGTTATTTTAGGTAAATAGTTCTAACCAAATGAGAGACAATTGAATACCAATAATTGATGAATAAGATTAATTAAAAATTTATTATACTCTAATAGTAAAGTGATTCATTATATAATATGTCAAAGTATTGTTTATACACCATATAAAAGTGAATTGGCACATGGCAACAAAGAAGTTTCAATGGAATGTAAATTGAGATGAAATCCATTATAAAGACCATATCCTTGAGTTAAGGATAAATAAAGGACATAATTATGTGTGAAAAATATAAATTCACTCAATATTATTGGATATATAGTGTAAATCAATCAGAGTACATTCACACATATTTTTGTAAAAACAACACCAATGACCTGGATGTTTCACTCAATGAATGGGAATTGTGTAGAGATTACTCTTATCAAGTTCATAGTAATGAATTGAAAATTTATAAATGGAGTGATTATGTGTATAAAAAGTATATCCACACAAAGGGTAGTGTAAATTACTAAATAAATAAATAAATAGTTACTTCACACATAATCTTGGATTAAAATAATCAATGAAGTGTGCGTAAATCCCAATGAGTAGAAATTGAAATTAGAAATTTCATTAGCAATTTGGTAACTAATGAAACATACACCCCATGAAATAAGGATAATACAATGAAGATATAAATTCCCATAAATTAAATTATATTACACAAATAATACAATCATGGTAAGTACACATATCACACAAAAGGAAATAGTGTCAATACAACACAAACTTCACGTGAATATGTAGTGAGATAAAAACCCCTTACTTTTTACTTTTCCTTAGTCGAGGGCACTTTAACCTCTTGTATAGTAGTTAAGTAATCATTGTTAAATTATTCAAGAACCAACTACATAAATATGTTATCATATATGATCTTATAATATTTCATTGTTAATAATATTTTAGTAGTATCATTGTTTCAAGTGTTAACTAATTCGTTTTCCTTTATATGTTTTCCTATGTAAGTAATATTTGTTACAGATAGGATGTATTCGATTCATATCCATAATGATATTAATTTCTTAAAAAAATTTAAATCATAAAATGAAAATTACTCTTGAATGGTTACAATGGGAAATGAATCTCATCGTGTTCGTGGAGACAGTAATCCGTACGTACGTACAAGTGACAATATCCTTATATTAATGGTGAAATTGTTTTTAATGGGATAATATATCATATATAAAGAATCATTAACATTTTATATTCATTATTTATATCATCTATACTGAATATTATACCCATACAAATAATGAAGTGTTGAAAAAAAACTACACCACGACGTGGAGATGGTAATCCATACGTACACACATATGGTGACTTTGTCATTCATAGGGTGGATAGAATAATGAATATGGTTGTACCATATTAATAACATAATCAAAATATTTAGATGGTATTGAAGTTATTATATTGTTATGGAAACAATAATGAATGTGGAAGTGGAAGAAGAAAAGAAAATTGATAGAGTTGGTGAAATTATTACTTCTTCTTCAGGTGTTTCCTTTTGATTAGATCAAAAGGTCTCCATGGGTTGGTTTTCTGATGAATTTAATGCCTCTAGGATGAAGTTGTGGTAGTGCGAAAGATATTTGAACTGGGATTTCTTGATCCAAATGGATTTTGATTTTTCAATTTGAGAGAAGGGGAGGTACCCTTTTATAAGAGAGTTGAGGGTCACTTTAGGAAAAGCATGAAATATTATTTTATTATAAAAAATAATTTTCGGTTTCTAATGGCTCCAAAATAATTTATATAGAGGATAAGGAGGGGATGTGTTGAAATATTCTCAACCAATTGGTTTTATACATGTTCATTTCATCATATTAACCCTATCCTTAATATTTAATTCTTAGTTAAATAGATTATCATTTACCATGTCTTCTTTTATTTTTATATTACATGTTTAATATATATACTATACAATTCCAAGAGAACCTCAAGTGGTTCAATAATGAAATATCTATCATTATATAAGTCATTTTTCAATCAATATATATTTATTAATATTATATCATTTAATAATATCTTATTTGTTTTTAAAACTCATTTATGTCAATTTTGACCTTATTTAGTATTTGGTTTTTGTAAAAGTCAAAAAAAAACATGATTATATAGATAAAAATACATTAAATCAACCCTAACAGGTCGTATTATTCTATAAAATTAGTTTAATCCATCAAAAGTTTCAATATACATTTAAATAATATTTATAACATTAATTATTTTAGTCATTCATTAATAAGGTAATTACTACATTATCATTGTGTCAAAAAGAAATTTAATTATTTAATGTCTAAAATTTATAAATAAAATATAATTACATATTAAATATATTTATCTTTCTGATTAATATTTATATGCGAATTTATCTTTTGAGTAACCCTATATTTAAAATTTTAAGGTTATTAAACATTGAATTTAACACTTTTAACTCTTCTTTAACTATAATATAACAAATGTCCTAATCTAATACAGGTTGATCAAAATGATAATTTTTTATCTTATGTTGTTGTTAGAAATATAGTTATCCAATAGAATTAGGACAATGTTTAGTGTAATTATAAAATCATTCTTCTCTTTAACTATGTTATTTACTTTTAGCGGTTGTAAATAAAATTCAACATTTACTATTCACCAAAAAATTATTTTCATCATATTGAAAAACATTTTATTTGATAATGTCAATATTGTCTTGTAATTTTGAAATTAAATTCACAGAAGCGGTAAAATTATGTTTTATTAAAATTTTAAAATTTACCTAGAAGATAAGTAAAAGACGGTAAAAAGTTCAATCAAATATTATATATCTAATATTACTATAAAATGACTTCAATTTATTACATTATACTAATATAGGTATTATGTATATATTTTTAATTTAAAATAAATCAAAATTAAAAATAAGTATTTAAATAAATAGTCGGCTATATATAATAACACAATGTTTTTCACTATACATAAAAAATTGAATGTTTTTAGAAAAATTCCAAAACCTTACCCAAATCTAATTTTGATATTCCAAATTCCAAAAATATATGTTTTATTAATTAATTTATAAAATATTCTTATTATCAAAACCAAAAAGCGGGTTTTTGAGAAGTAAAAACTATCAAAAGATTGATATGTGTTTATGTACAACTTAAATGTAAAATTACCTTCAACAACTAACATCGTATTAAATGATAAATATATAATCTAATAATACATCAATCCCATTAAAATGTATAATTTAACATTGTAAATTATTTTCATTAAAAATGTTGTATTCAATTAAAATTTAGTATTGTTCACTATTAATCAAAATATGAAAGTTATCGAAAAAACACTAAAAATTAGTCCAAACAATAAATTTATGTCCTAATTCTAAAGAAGATGTTTATATTGTCAAATTGAATATATAAAAGAGTCCAATATTATATTTAAAAAAGGGCCCGCCATTAAAAGGATGTAAAATTTCATTTTTAGAAAAATACTTCTTTTATTTGTAAAATTTAGTATGTTCTTATATTATGTCTAAGAAACACATTATATGGATTATAAAATTATATGAAGTATATAAAATTCTAAATTCAGTTAATAATATTCATAGATACTTTTTGAATGTCTATTTTGGTAAGTCGTGGTGCGCTCGAACTCGGTGTTGCGTGCAGTGCAAGCTATTAAATGACTTTAATAAAAATTAAATACAAGGAAATCATTGGCTGTTATAGTAATAAATGAAGTGGAAATTTATAAAGGCACAAAAAAATGATGATATTGTTCTTAGGGAATGGAATGAAATCATTATGTATAATTTCTTTTGAAAATTCCCCTGTATTCGGATCTTGAAAGAAAATTGTCGTACTATCGTCAATTTTTATGATATGAAAGGCCTTTTCTATACCTATATGGTTTGTGATTTTTTGGCTAGTAACTTTATCTAGATCACCAAAATTATTGTGATCAATGATATATGTCACTCCATATACCTTTTTTTATTCCATGTCTAAATTTTCAGTTCGTACCTATGTTCTCATATTTTGAAATCTAGATATAAGGTACATTAGTTAACCTATATGTTCCTATCGTTCCCTTTTTAAGTGAATATTTATTATTATTTTCTATGATGTGGGTTTCAATGAATTAATTTTCAAATGATCAATGAATGATGATTGAGATGAATTTTAAGGGAGAAATTCAACTTAATGGGGGGGGATGTAACACAAGGATATTTTGAGAATAAATTTTAAATAAATTAAATATTTTGGGTATTTTCCACATATGAATTCTAGATTATGTTACATGAAAGACTGGGTTTATCATGTATTACTAAAATCATTATGTTTATCTTTTGTTACATATAATGTTGAGTTTATCTTTCATTATATATGAAATTTAGTTTTAACAACCCACGATATATTATTAATATTATTGTTTAATATGATAGTTATCACGTAACCATTAGAATTGAATTATTAATATTTTTAGCTAAATAATAAAAATATAGTTTAAACATGTATATAAGATTAATTATTTGGTATCTAGTTATTTTGAAATTAAAATTGAAACCATTTAAAAAGAAAATAAATCTTTTTATGAATATTAAATTTAATGTGAAAAAAATGTGTCATAAATCACTAAATTAACAAAATATATTTTTTTGAATAACTTTAGTGAAATTTAAATATTATCTACACATTAATTGTTTTAAAATTTATATCATTTGTTTTATAGAGAAGATATAAAAATAAATCCAATTTTATTTTTAAAACTGTATTTTTCTATATAGTAGTTTATCACCTTTGGGGCACTTATTTTAAAATTTATATTTAAAAATTTAATAAAATTATTCTAATTCAATAAAATTAATTTTTTAAAATAATAATTTTAGATATATCATAGGTCTGTTTTTTGGGATTTTTCTAAATTGTATTATTCTTTGTATTAATAGTGAAAAATAATGAATTTTAATTGAAAACTACATGTTTTTTAATTCATTTATGATGTAAAATAATATTTTAAATTGATTTTAAATAAAATTAGTTTCATTATAAATAAATTATACAAATTTTTAACATTTTAATCAATTTAATATAAAATTTCTAAATAAAAACAGGGTAATATTTTGATAATTTTCTTTTTACAAACCTACATTCTCGTCGTGTATCTGGGATTAATTTAAAATTAAATCTTGTCAATTATTTGATTTTATTTTATAAATATAGATTCCATATTTTTAATCACCCAAATTTATATTCTATAATACGTTCATCTTAATTTTAAACCAATATTAATTGTAAAAACAGTATAAATTATTTACCATGATTGCGGTAAAAATAGAATAATCAAGGGATTAAACTGAACATAGTGGTGAAATTTAACAAATTATTGCATAAAATATATTTTATAACCATATATAGTCCTTATAATGTATAGTTTTATAATTTTATCCATTTAGTACCCTTTTATCATATGAAAAGTGTGGGTACACAATTTTCATTCAAAAAATTACACGTGTGCCACTCACCTCACTTATAAAATGGGTCCCCTTATCCTCTACTCTTTTCACATAAAAAACAATTGGTTCAGATGATAAAATAATAAATGACATACCAACTTCCCTTATATCATCCTATAATCCTTATTTTGGACATAAATCTAACCCATCAAGTCTTTTGGGGCAACCCTACGGAGGATTCCCGTAGAAGAGGTAGCGTCCATAAAAGAGCGTTTTTTTCTATTACTTCCTCCATATATTATTATTATACCACTATTATATAATAGTAATATTATATTAAGTATATTTATATTTTTTCATGTTATTATAATTACCTAAAAACATCACCACTTTCCTCAGTTGGGCTATGAAATCATCCGTCGTGTGTATGGTGAACTGCAGCCTCATGAACCAATATCATTCATTTTTCATTAACCACATCTCAAGATTGAGTCTAATTTCCTATTAATTTTTTAGATATGGTATTTATGATATTATTTTCCTTATATGATTATTATATTACACATAAAAACAATATTTCTATATTTTAGAATAAGATCATGTTTCTTGGATGTACGGTGGACTACTGTGTCACGAAGCGATGTGATTCATTCACGCTTTACAAAAATAATAGTAATAATGGGGTTTATGAACATATGTTATATGTGTGTGTTAATTTTTTTTATTTTTTTTATAATTTGACTTTCTTTTTTCAGTACCTTGAGAAAAAGGAAACAACATTCACGTGTACGTACGTCCAACTGTCCCCATGAACAATGCCTTTAAGTTTCTATCTCTATATTTTATAAATTAAAATAAATAAATAAATATTTAATAAATTACAAATTTATATAATCATAAATATTATTAATTTAATTCAACCATGATAAAAATTATAGTAAAAAATATAAGCAATCAAATCATACACAGAAAACAAATCATTTACTGCGCGATATTTAACATTAACATGGAAGTATTAATATATAGTAAATAAAATGTCATAAGTAAATCATATATGGTATGATATATATATATATATATATGGTTTGTTAATATATTTATAATAAACACATATTTATTATAAATGAGGTTCTAATATGTATAAATGAAGTTGAGTGTAACTGAAATGGATTTCTAGTCACCCGTTTCATTCTTAGATAAAAATGAAAATTCACCACTTCATTCATTTTTCAGGTGTATATGTAACTACACTATGAAACTTAATATCAATAATATATTAATTTTCATGATTTATAATTTTTTATTTTATGTTATTTTTTGGGATTATAATTCAAAATATTGTTAAAGGAGTAAGAGATTTTCATCTTCCTTTTTCCATCAATGAGATTGAGGACATATTCATCGTGAGTTTATTTTATTTTGTGCGTATAATTCAAATGAATTTAGTTTATTAAACTTATAAATAAAATTTTTTACTTAAATATTTATTTCATCATGTCAGGACCCCCTCCCCACAATGTGTACCCCTCCTGGGCAGGCAATGTGAGAAGGGAGATAATGACCCAGAGTCCCACCTCCAGTAGGCCCTAGGTTGGTGAGTCGCACCTAGGGTATAGTAACAAACAAATGGGAGGAATTTCCCTCTAAGAGAACACATACAGAAGAGAGAGATAAGATAGACACCACTAAACTCTAACTTAGAACTAGAAATATAAAAGAAACCTAAGTGCACAAGTGGAATGTCATGCAAAAGTACTACAACAAAATGGAAAAAAACTGGAAGTTCCCAAAATAAAGTAAATACAGCAGCAACCCCAAGTCCAAAAAGCTCTTGAAACCCCAATATAGTAGAATCCATCTTGATCTCCATCCTGCTCCAAGTGACCTAAATCAGTTTATATATACATAGGTTGAGTATAATAGTATACTCAGTAGGACCCTCCCGAAAGCCTCTCATGTAAAAGTAAAGAAAGCATGCTAAAGCACAATGAACAACAAGTGAAACTAACTCATCACCTAGATAGGTATACTATGTTCCCAACCTCACCATGGCTACTCTCACCAAGTAACGCATACCAGAATATAGCATATAGTAAAAAATATCAAGGTTACCCTGCTACTACTTCCCCACTGGTTTGCCACTTTACCCCCACATCGCGCGTCCTAAGCATCTCTCAAAAAAAAGGATTTCCCGAAAACACTTGGGCATAGAACCACAATCTGTACCTCGTGCACCAAAAAGGCTTGCTCGCAAACACCTGGGCGAAACATCAAACCATCCTCACAACCAAAAGTAACCAGGTACTTTCTGGGAGCCACCACAGCTCGGATAACATGTATCATATGATGAGTATTATACCTCAAGCCATTACAGCCCATACACTGAGTAATGATCTACAAGCCATCACAACCTATACACGTTACACTTATAGTAGTCCATAGGATACTATATCCAGAATATGTGTGTGAATAACCACAATCCATTATAGACCTCTACAAACATATATGGGGAAAACTAACCACTGTGCCTAACAACACATGTATCTACCAAGAGAAGAGAGTGGGGCAAGGGGGTAGTCATCCATGCATCCTCCCACTGAAATGTTGGGAAAAACACACCCTCGGGTCTTAGAATCTCTGGGGTGTTAGTTTCCCTTACTGACAGGGTGGAGTAGCATATAGAAACACAAAAAGTACAAAATATACTATGAATTACAACCACACTATGGGCATAACCTACTATTAGACACACTACAGCTAACGTCTCTCAGACTCTGAGCTGATACTTCTAAGACTAGGTATCCTATAAGCACACAACCATTTAAAGAGCTTTATTATATTACTTCATTCCATTTTTATCAGTTACACTGTACATTAATTAATTCCTTAAACATTAGTTAACCATGAATAAATCCACATTAAATTTCATTTGCATCACACCCAAAGTCCATTATCCCATTAAAAGATTGCAACCTCATCATTATGTTCCAGAAACCCCATCCCCATGGGTTAACACCATTTCATCAAACATTTTTTTATAGAAACACCTTCCCATATTCTCAAGCATTCTAGAAAAGCATTATATGCTACTAACACAAGGGGATCATCACGGTGAGTAGACGTACTACCCATCGAGTCTTTTCCACCTATAGAAAGATCATAGACCCATTCCCCCTTCAGATGATAAACACGGAAAGCATGTGGCATACCCCGCGTGTCTTCGCCTCTTTCAGGAGATGGGTAAGAAAGACCAGCTGCCTTGAGCAGTGGGTAAAAGTAAAGCCGATAAACAACCAAAGAACCAGAAAGAAACCAATAATCACAGCCATCCAATTCCATCAACCCTGGTTTCCTCCCCGACACCCAAATGCATAATCCAATGCATCTCTTCGCACTAGGCATCATCCTCTTCCACAACCAAAAGGCCTCTATGCCCCCACTCATCACAAAAACCATCCCGGATCACATCACAACACAACCAGCAGGAAGGAAACTATCACATCAATTGGGATCTTTCCCCTTTAACAATTAAGAGGGTAACTCAAAACCCTTCAAAGAATTATCAATCAATCAAATCTTTAAACCATATTGAATTAACATATTTATAATCCATTGCTTCCAAAATCAGGAAGCTTACCAGTAAGCTATCACAAATGATTAAACATGCTTACTACACCAATTTGATTAATCACAAATTAAAACAAGAACCAGATTCGTTTTCATGACTCTTTACCTTTGGCCCAAAAAATATCAATTAGTCCTGGTTTACGTGATTTACCAATTTCCATCAAGAATAACAGCTAAGAAAAGAAAGCAAAGATATCACACTATCTAGTAAAACAAGAAGCAATATCATATGATTGATAAAATTTATTTATCTGGTTCAAAATATTTATTATTTCAATTCCATTTACATACAGTGGGATAAAACATGATAACGTATAGTTTCATGTAAAATAAAGATAAGCAACGAATCCCCTACCTCAATAGTTTTTTACGAAAACCCCATCATATGAAGAACGCGCAAGAAAGGCGGGTTGATTCTCCAAAGACCACCTTGGATATATGCTCTTACCAAGGCCAAGACCAAAGCTCATCAAATTTGGTGTCGACAGACTTATATCTACCCATAAAGGTTGTAGATATAAGAAACCGAGAGAAGAGGAGGAATAGATCTATGTAGATCTAAGAAACCAAACAAGAATGATCGCATACCTCAAGAAACCAGCTTCGATTAGCCAAGAGAAGACTTCGGATCACCTCCAAAATGATTGGGAGGGGTTCTCCTACCTTCAAGGAAGAGTAAACCCAAGTTGTGGTCGCTTAGGAGCTTAAAAGAGAAAGTTAGAGGCAAAACGGTTGAGACCCAAAATTTAAGGATCTAATTTATGTGCCTGCACGGTTTTCTCGAACGGTTAGAGAAACCATGCACTAACAGTGTGGTCGCTACTACCTATTCAACACTCCTCGCATAGTTAGGCCGCATGGTTAGACAAGTCGTGCACTAACCGTGCATTATCCACTACCACTAGGACCAACCTCTCATGGTTTGGACGCACGGTTTATACAAACCGTGCGCCTCCTGTGTGAAAGCTATAACCCTTTTGTTTTCCTTAAAAGTCCACCCAAACACACCCCAAGTCACCTTAACCTTCCAGACCACCTCTAACACTGTGTTTTCACAAATTAATAGATTGGAGAGGTCCAGGGCATTACATATCATCTCTCTTTCATGGGTTTTATAGTTCAAAAGTTGCCACATCGGTAATGGAATTTTTTCTCAATTTTCCATTGTGATACATATGGTGATGTTATGCATCTCTCTTTTTATATGAGGTTTATAGAAAGCCCCTTCATAATTTTATATCATGATTTTTTTATACTCATGATATTTTATGATTCATTTAATGATATTCATTCATATGGATTACATTATAATGTTTCCAAATTGGAAATAGTTTTATGTATTAATTTTATCATTTTTCTGGATTATTTATGATTATGCTTCCAATAATGAAATATTATGATATATCTTTCAATAAACCAATTAATATTATTATACTATGGCTATTTATTTATAATATATTTTCCCATCATTTTCATCTATTTATGTAACCATGAGTTAAAATATAATTGCTTTTTGAAAAAATGTCTTTTCATTTAAAAATCAATTTTTCTTCCAAAACCATGTTTTCTAAAAATGTTTTGGAAAATGGATTAAAATTATTCCGTTTATTTATTAAATACACTTTTATAAAGATTTACCTTTTTAAAAATATTTTTAAATTAATATTTATTTCTTTTTCTAAACAATTACTATTTTTCTTTTTCCAGAAATGTGAAATGAATCTTTTTTTAGCATGTACAACATGAATGGAATTTCCTACTGTCAAATCCATAATTTTATTTTATTATTCCATTATAATTTTCATGTCTGTTTTCAAATAAAATTATTTTTTAAAAATATTATGTTATAATTAGTTTTTTTCATTTTACAAATGATAATTTCCTTATGAAATTTTTTAAATTAATTTAATGAATTCTTTATAAGATATCAAGAAAACTATTTTCAAAATGATTATGGAGTTTTTAGTCTAATAAATTATTTTTAACAAAAATTTATCTTCCACATGAAATTTTCTATGTGACCAGTCTTAAAAAATCAATCCCCATCTAAGATTTCATCCCTTAAAATGAATTATTCACTTTAATGGGTATGAACCATGGATATCATTATTATTTATTATATGAATGGTTTATATTTTCAAAATATTAATTAAACCTATTTATATTAACAGTGTTATAACATGAAAAAAAATCTTATCAATACCCACATATTTTCCATGGTTTAGGCTATGATAAAATGATTTCAAAAAGTATACCTTTTCTGTTTGTAATGTTATGATGAAATATATAGGAAACCAATTTCATTTCATCGATTATGATTTGATGAATGTCTTAATATCTTGGGGAACACATATTTGTGATTCCAAATTATGTGACTTGTGAGACCTATATGTCTCTATACTGAATTGGGTAATGATTAATTTCAAATGAGATTAAAGGGTACAGAATTGGTTTTCCAAATCCCGAAATAGGGTGAATGGGAGGTCATCCCAAGAATGAAGAAACTACATGGGTGGTTATCCAATGTATCGCATGTTATAAATGTGTGGGTGGGTATCCTTGACATAAGAATTTGTATCCTCATATGTATTCTGCAAATCTATGTCTTATAATAATTTTACTCCATCAAAGATCATGTTTATTGTTTCCCTTATGATTCATGTCTTATGAACTTCCAAATATTATGACTTTAATCAAGATTACTTCCATTAATATAATGGGAATAGTCTTCAAATGTAATGATCATGTTCTCATACCCTTATTCTCATAATATTCTTAATTATCTCCCTCATTTAGCCTTTTGGAGAATCTATGATCACCCTTTATTATATTTGATTTCAAATGGATATGAATATAGTATTTATGTTTTGTATTTATAGAAATAGTATGTAAGGGTAAGATATTTATGGGGGAATTTATTATCTTTTAGGAATTAAGATGATTTTGTTCAAGGCACTAAACCATTTTAGTCCCAAGTTTTGTGTTTGAGTAATGTAATGACTATTCCCCTAAAAATTTTAAAATATATGTATATGAATAGTTTGCCACAATATCTCTTCCTAGAAGTCATATTTTGGACATAAATCTAACCTCTATTGGTTTTTAGTGAAAACCTTAAGTGGATGCTTGAAGAAGAGGTAATTTTCATCAATGAACATTTTTGTTTTTTTCTACTTCCACAAACATTAATGAATATTATAACATGATGATATAATATCTTTAGTATCTCCCATATACATAGATGTTGTTATTTTAAGGGCATGACTTACAACCTTCTCCACTTAATGAAAATTAGATACAAAGTCATCATTCAGGTGTACAGTGGTATATAACCTCATGAACGAATGCTAAGAGTTTTCCCATTACCTCTTATGATGGTTGGTAATGATGATGTATATATAGTGTATATATGATATTTATAACATAATTATACTTATTTAAAAATTATTTGAAAAATTATTTTTTATATTACATTCCATTGGGTATTTGATAATGTCATTCATGTGTACGATGTACTACAACCTTCTGAAGCAATGTTATTTCTTTTACTAACCCATTACATAGATGAAAATAAGTATATATATATATATATATATTTATCTGATATAAATAAAATAATTAAGATATTAATGAAATATTTATCATTATTAAACGAAAATATATCAATTTATTTGTTAAATGTTTGCTTGCTGAAGGATGATAACATCGTTCGTGTGTGTGTGGACTACCGCCTTCATAAAGCAATGTAACTCACTTTTCATCAATACATCAAAATGATGAAATTTATAATTATATTTAAAGAATTGATATGAAATTTATTATATTAGGACCATTACTGAATGATAAAATATTACTTATTTAATTTCATTAATGGTCGTTGAAAAATGGGAATGTTTCTTATCGGTACAAACGACCTACAGTCTCCATAATCATAACGTACTTCAATTATCAATAATATCATTCTTTAGTGATATTGAAAGTATAATTGATGTATAAAACTTTAAATTATTTCATGATTATTATTCGAGATATATTATGGAACCATTATAAATGTAAGGGGACTAAAAAATAAAAAATAAAAACATATATAATAGGAAAAGTTGTTATTACCCAAAACATGACTTTAATATGGAATTGCTAAAAACAGATAATAAATGGACATAATTAAATCATATATGGTAATATTTATACATATAATAATAATTTATATATAATATATTAATAATAAACTTATATTTATTATATAAGAGGTTTGAATGTGTATGAGAGAAGTGAAGACATATGATAAGTGTTTTTCTCAATTGTTTTCATTAGACCAATGCTATGTTATAAACATATAATTTTTTATGATGTGTATATAAAACCCATTTGACATATAATATCTCGAAATTAAATATACTCATGATATTTTAAATATCATTTTATTCTATTCCTTTATGGGTATTATGTGTCAACGTCACTATAGTAGTAAATATTTTGTTACAGTCTAATATTTTATCGTGAATGTTTATGATTATGTTTATGAAGATAAAATATAAGGATACATATATCAAGAAAAAAATTAATGTTATTATCATATAGTTAATAATGCTTTTTTCAGGTAATAGTACAATTTTTTCTTTATTGGTTAATTACAAAAACATATAATTTTTAAGAAAATATAACTTTATTTCTTTCATATATCAAAAACCTGTGTTCTTCCAAAATAATGTTTTCTAAAAAAATTAAACAAAATTTATCTTTTTTATAATATTTTATTTATGACATTTTTCCCATATTTTTTTAATTTTTTTTTGGTAATTGAATATTCAAATTAATTTGAAAATAAATCCCTTTTTGGTTTTACTGAAAATAGAAAAAGAATCATTATGTTTAACATGTAGAAATGAATAGTATTTCTCATATACATGTCTAATAATGTATTTCTATCATTCATAACAATTTTTCAAATTTTCTTTAAAATAAAATTTTTTGTTTTATATTTGGCAAATTTTTAGATTTTATATTAATAATTTCAAAGTGAAAATTTTTTTGAACCTTTTTAATTTTTTTTAAATTTACATATGATATTTTCTTTAAGAAATGGTTCAAATGGGTTTGAATTATTTCTCTACAAGATTAAAAACTAATTTTCAATGAAAATTATTTACCAATTTTTTAAATTTTTTGTTTTAAAATTTTATTTTTAAAGAAATTTTATCTTTCTCATGAGTCATTACAAGACATTTGTCTTTCAAAATCACTTTATATCAAAGATAACATCAATTGATATAACATATTTTTTGTGGGTGTGGACCAGAGATAACATTCATATTATTTCTTTGAATTTTTTATATTTATGGGTACACGATATTTATAAAACATACTTCTCCTCCACGGGTTATACAATTATAAAATGTTTATGAAACCCCCTTATTTTCCTGGATTATACTATGTTTAAATGTCGAAATTATGATTAAAACATTCCTTGGGTCATCAGTTATGATATGATTAAATGTTTATTACACATATTTCATTTCATAAGTTATGATATGGTGAATATTTTATGATCTTATTCAACACATATTTATGATTTTAATTATGTTATGGTTATTATATTATAACTAATGTTTTTTTTCATGAAAAAAACCAGGACATCGGTTATCTTATAACGAAGGATAATAGTTACATTATGACCAACGATGGTGGTTAAATTATTACCAAAGATATGTGGGACCCATATCGACCTCCAAGGAATTTGGTAAATATTTTCATATCATGATATAAGTAGGGGTAAAATGAGGTGCGAACTCGATTCAGTAGGGACTTTTTCCACTATAATGGTCATGGGATTCAACCTTAACTAATATGATGTTTTGGGGATTGAACCCATTTCACTGTGATTAAAATAGAAAACCTTGAGTTTGGATCTGTGTCCCTCCAAGGAGGTTTGTCATACCATAGAGTTCCCTGATTAGTTTTCACAATGATCCTTGACTACTAAAGAATGTGTTATATATGATAATCTATTTGACAGAATTTTGAGTCTTATTTTAATATTAATCTCTCAGGAATTGTGTTATTTTATTTAATTATGATATATATATTATAAAATGGAAATATTTATGACATTACTCTAGGTTATGATCTTTAATATTAAGTGTATAGATCGAAAATGTTAGGATCCTATTCACAAAACCCTTATGTTTATGTTTTTCTTATGTATCTCCATTTTTACCCTTAATTAGGATCTTAGATCACGCATTCTTATGCTTCCATTCACCTAGTCATGAAGAACTTTTTTTGTTGGATATGTATATGAAGAGCTCAAAATTGGATGATCATTATTTGAACCCATGAAGGTCATTCACTATATTAGAATTTTATGTTCCAAGATTCAAAAGGCCCTAAGATTATAACGACCAATACTTTACATAAATTGTTATTACTTCAGGGTTGAAACACACTTATTACAACATATAACAAAACCAGGAAAGGACCGTATAGGTATAGAGTCTTTAGAAACTGGGAAATATAAACAACTGGTTCATAGAGCATCTATTTTGCCTCCCATTTATTTCAACATATCTAGAGTCCCTTTTGGCATATCCTACTTAATAACCTTCTTCCTGACCTGGGGAAATAAAACATACAAAATGGTGAGCTCAAATTCTCAGTAAGGGTAAAAAAAGAAATATCAATCACATCATATACATAAGAACATATCTATTGGAAATCTTAACCTGCAAAAGAGATCATAATTTCATAACATGGGATAAATCATAGTAGTGAAATGTAATCTCAATAATCATAACTTAAAACATGAAACTTTGTGGCATACACACATAATCATAGAGAATCATTTCTTATTAGTCAAGTCTCATTTCCAAGACTATCTTAGTGGACAAAGTCCATTTCTAAACCGAGTTCATTCGTCATTTCAGTCCTGTTTCACTGAACCGGATTAACCTGCCGTTCCAGCCATGTCTATCTCATGAGATATAAAATCTTTACCCAATGCATTGGAGGGAGATATAGGTCCCACCCATCTCATAATGATACCATTATTATGTGTTCCACAAAATCATAAACCATACATCATAGAATAACCCAGGTAATAAAAATGGGATTCTTAAACATCATGACATCATAAAACAATTCATATAAGATAATGGAATTCATAAAAATAATTCCATCAAAAAATAATCAAATCAATTTAATAATAGAGATAGAAACAAAACCCTTTATTATCATAGATGGAAAATAATTTTGATAAAACACTTGAACTCCATTCTTGACGAAAATATCCTTTCTACTTAAAAAGCACTTTTCATTTCTTAACATGTCATACAATTCTAAACTAAAAGAAGTTGATTAAAAATAAACCTGAAAACTTGTAAAGGAATCTTCTTGGAAATAATGTTTCAAAAATCCGTTCATGTCGTATAAGTTAAAAAACATTCTTCTCGTACTTTTGTCGGAAAAGTCAAAAAGTACCTAGTACGAAAAACGACAAAAGATTCCTTTCATATCTTTTACTAAAAACTCACCAAAGGGAAAAATAGGATTTAAAAAATTGTATGTGGATGGAAATAATATTACATATTGAGGAAACATGGATGTGGATGATAAAATACACCCCAATAAATTCCAAGGTATAAACAATCTCGGATAAAAATGAGATTGTGATATTTCCCTTACCTTAGGTCTGATTTGCTTCGTAAGTGTCTAAACCTCTTGTATAATGATTTAAATAATATTATTGGCTTATTCCAGAATCATAATTATTTTTATGGTATCATATATGTTCATATTCTTAGCTTTTTATTAGTAATATTTCATTATTACTTGTTATTCGGGTGTTTATTACTTTTTGTTCTTATGTGTGTTTTGTCAAATAAATTCTTATTCTTCTTTTTAGTTTATAGATACCTCATTTACAAAATGGTATTAGTGTAATATATATCATATTAATTCTTTCAATTCATTTATATATTCATTATGCAATGAAGATCATGTAGAATGAGTCGCATCGCATCATGGAGACGGTATTCCGTACGTACGCATGACCAATGATATCGTTCCCATGATCATGAAATTATAACGGAGTGTATATATACTATTTCATAATCAATATCACTTTACAATAATCATATATAGTTATTATTTACACCATTATACACATCCAAGTAAGGTGGTGGTGGAAAATAGATTACACCACGGTGTGGAGACGGTATTCCGTACGTACGCGTGCGCGGTGATTTTGTTTTCCATAGGATGGATAGATGGTGAAATAGGGTTGTTTCATACTTATAATAACATATAATTATATGGGTGATACTTATGTTATTACTTAATAATGAAACAACTAATGAAGAAGAAGTGGAAGAATAAAAAAGATGAATGAATCGATAACGGACATTACCTCTTCTTTGAAGCGTCTCTTTGAGACTTCCTCTTAGGGAAATAAAATTGGTCTTTGAAGAGGACCAGGACCTCTATTATGTTTCTAGGGAAGTGGAGAAGAGAATTTTTCAGGGGTTTGTCGAGCTTGAAGGCTCAAAGTGGTGTGAGGAAAAGAGGGAGGAGGTGCCCTTTTATAAGGGAGGAGAGGAGAAACTTTGGAAAAACTAAAATTATTATTTTATTATAAAGTCATATTCGGTTTTAAATAACTAAAAATTGATTTATATAGAAGATAAGGTGGGGATGGGTCGCAATCCTCTCATCCAATAGAATTTAGACAAGTTTAGGTCATTATATTAACCTTATTATTTAGTTTTAACTCTTAGTTAATTAGATTGACATTTACCATGTCACATTGAATTTTTATATTATATAGTTAATAAACTTACAATATACATCCAAGTTACCCCCAAGTGGTCCATTAATGATACACCTATCATGGTATAAGTATCTTGGTCGAACCATATATTTTTAGGAATATAATAACAATTAATAATATAATAATTTTTTTAAAAACTATTTTATGTCAATTTTGACACTATTTAGTAGTATATTTTTTTGAAAATCATAACAGAATTATTAATTAGAAAAAAGTAAATTAAATCAATACTAACATGTCATATTAACCTATAAAATTAGTGTAATTCATAAAAAGGCTCAAATTACATTTATTTGGGTATTTATAACATCAATTATGTCAATATTTCATTAATAAGATAATTACTGCATCATCTTTGTGTAATAAATAAATTAAATTATTTAATGTCTAAGAATTAAAAAAAATACCATTATGTATTAAATCTATTTATATTTCTAATTAATATTTATATTCTAATTTATCTCATGTATAACACTATATTAAAAATTATTGACTTATTAAACTTTGATTTTAACTATTTTAACCCTTCTTTAAATAAATTAATAATAAATGTCTTAATCTAATCCAAGTGAGCCTAAATGGTCATATTTTATTCCTAAGGTTGTTTCGGGTCAGATTACACTTATCCAATATAATTAGGACATGTCTTAGGGTAAAAATAATGTCATTTTTACTCTTAATTACCTTATTTACTTTTAACCGTGGTAAATAAAAGTAAAAAGTTACTATTCACCAAACAAAATTCATCTCATTGAACCACATTTTACTTTCTGACATTAACCGTTTATCTTGGGTTTTTGAAATTTTACTCACAGAAGAGGTAAAATTACGTTTTATGTAAATTTGCAAATTCTCCTAGGAGGTGTGTAAAAGACGGTGAAAAGTTCAATAAAATTTTTATATATCTAAAATGATTATAAAATGACTCCAATGAATTACATTGAACTTATATAGGTATTATGTATCAATTTTTACCTAAAATAAATTTAAATAAAATAAAAAAATTATTTAAATAAAAAGTTGGTTTTTAAATAGTGACCCAGTGTTTTCACTATTCATCAAAAATTGAAAGTTTTCAGAAAAATACCAAAATTTCACCCTAGGCTAATTTCGATATTCCAAATCCCAAAATGAAGTCCATTTTGAAAAATAAAATTTTTAGAATTTCAAAATGTGGTTATTACTACTCATAACGGCTAGTTTTAATAATATTTTAATAGCATATCGTTGTTTAGTGAAACTCGGTATTGCGTACGACGCAAGCTATCGAGGAAGCCTGAGTTTGCATGTAAAGCAAGACAAGCTAGTGGTGTGTATAGGGAAAGATTACTTTGATGATTTATATAACATAAAAACAAAATATTTCTTATAAAAGTCTCGAGTGTTACATTCTACCCCCCTTAAAATGAATTTCGCCCTCGAAATTCGTCACTTTGTAACAAACAGATGAGGATACCTCTCCCTAATCATATCCTCGAGCTCCAATGTAGCTTCTTCTAATTGGTGGTTCATCCATAAAACATTTACTAAGAAAGTGGTCTTGTTCCATATGACTTTTTCACTACGATCGAGAATCTCTATTGGCTGTTCTTCATAAGAAAGATCTTGTTCTAGCGGTACAACTTTTGAGATGAGTACATGTGAAGGATCAGGTATGTATTTTCTCAGGAGAGATACATGGAACACATCGTGAACTTGAGAGAGATTAGGTGGAAGTTCCAATCAGTAAGCTACCTTCCCAACACGATGCAGTATTTCGAAAGGACTGATATATCTAGGGCTCAACTTTCCCTTCTTTCCAAATCTCATGACCCTCTTCCAGGGAGATATTCGTAAGAACACTTTATCACCCACTTCAAACTCTAAGTCTTTTCTTCGGTTGTCGGCATAACTTTTTTGTCGACTCTAAGCTGCTATTATGTGTTGTTGAATAGATCTGACCTTTTCTTCCATCTCATCAACAAATATCAGTTCCTAATAGCTTTCATTCCCCAACTTAATCCCAGCAAGTTGGAGTCCTATATTTCTTTCCATAGAGAGCTTCATAAGGATCCATCTTAATACTGGAGTGAAATATATTATTATAAGAAAATTCCACCAAAGGTAGGTGTTGATCCCAACCACCTTTGAAATCCATAGAGAAAGATCTCAACATATCTTCTAGAGTTTGAATCTTCCTCTCAGACTGACCGTCTGTCTGAGGATGATAAGCAGTGCAGAAACTCAACTCTCTATCCAGAGTATGCTGAAGACTTCTCCAGAACTTTGGGGTAAACCTCGGATCCCGATCAGATATAATAGAAAGTGGTACTCCATGAAATCTTACCACTTCCTTTACATATATCCTGGCAAGCTGATCCAGAGAGAAATCCTCTCTAATAGAAATGAAGTGCGCAGAATTTGTAAGACGATCAACTATGTCCTAGATAGAATTATTGCCTTTGGGTGTTTTAGGGAGTCCTGTGACAAATTATATAGTGATGTTTTCCCATTTCCATTCGGGTATGGGTAATGGTTGTAACATCCCCTTAGACTTCTGTCTCTCAGCATTAACTTGCTGAAAAACCAAGCATTGAGAGACATATTCAGGAACATCTCTTTTCATGCCATCATACCAGAAGTACTCTATCAGGTCCCTATACATCTTCGTGCTTCCAGGATGAATAGAAAATGAAGAACTATGAGCCTCATCCAGTAGCTCTTTCTTTAATTCGGGGACGGGAGGAACACAAACCCGATTCCGGAACTTTATTATCCCATCACAATCAAGGTTGAATTCAGGAACATTTCTCACCATCTTTTGTAACTCTACATCTTCTTTCTGTGCCTATTTAATCATCACGTGTATAGATGGTTGAACATTCATTAGAGAAAGATATGATTTTTCCCCTTTAATTGTAATTCCAAGATCCATCCTTTGTAAATCCATAAATATTGGATCTTTTGTTATCCTCATCATGGATAAATTGACATGGTCTTGTCGACTTAATGCATCTTCCACCTTGTTTGCTTTCCCAGGGTGGTAATGAATTGAGTAGTTATAATCCTTAATCAGCTCCAACCATCTTCTTTGGCGCATATTCAGCACCTTTTGTGTGAAAATATACTTTAAACTTTTATAATCAGTATAAATATCACCACTTTCTCTATAAAGATAATGCCTCCCAATATTTAATCAAAGATTACCGCAGGTAACTTCAAATCATGAGTTGGGTAATTTTGCTCATGGATTTTCAACTGTCGTGAGGAATAAGCTATCACCATATCATTATGCATAAGAACACACCCCAATCCCTTCTTGGATGCATCACTATAGATCACAAACCTTTCTCCACTAAAAGGAAGTGTGAGCAGAGGTGCACTAGATAACCTACTTTTCAACTCCTTGAAATTCTCTTCACATTCCTCCGTCCAAACAAACTTAACTCCTTTCCGAGTCAACTTGGTGAGTGGATTAGATAATCGTGAGAAATCTTTCAAAAAACGTCAATAATATCCCGCCAAACCAAGAAAACTTTGGATCTCAGTTACTGTTGTTGGTCTCGACCATCTTTCGATAACCTCTATTTTTTCTGAATCCACAGATGTCCCCTGTTTTGAGATTATGTGACCCAAAAATGCAACTTTTTGAAGCCAAAATTCACACATGGTAAATTTGGCATAAAGCTTCTCCTTTCTCAGGGTTATCATTATAATTCTAATGTGATCTTCATGTTCTTCCTTTCCCTTTGAATAGACAAGAATATATTCTATAAAGACTACCACAAACTGATCAAGATAGTCTCTAAAGACACTATTCATCAGATCCATGAAGATAGCAGGGGCATTAGTATGACCAAATGGCATCACTATAAATTCATAGTGTCCATACCTTATACGGAGAGACGTATTTGGTATATCCTCCCTTTTACCCTTAATTGAAGATACCCTGAACGAAGATCAATCTTGGAAGAGTATTGAGCTCCGTGTAGTTGGTCAAATAAGTCATCAATGCGTGGGAGAGGATATTTTTTCTTGATAGTGATCTTGTTAAGTTCTCGATAATCAATGCAGAGTCTCATTGATCCATCTTTCTTCTTAACAAACAGAACAAGTGCTCCCCAAGGTGACACACTAGGGCGTATGAATCCCTTATCAAGATTCTCTTGGAGTTGCTTCTTCAATTCCTGCAACTCAATTGGGGCCATTCTATAAGGTGTCTTTGAAATAGGCAAAGCACCCGGTACAGGTTCTATTGAAAACTCTACTTCATGATTTGGTAGAAGACCTGAAAATTCCTCTGGAAAAACATCGTCAAACTCCCGTACAATGGGCATATTCTTAATTGTGAGTTTCTCACCAACCATTTGAGATAAATAATCTTCCTTTAGTGGAATCAAGACCCATAAGATGGAGGAAATTTCCACTGTAAGGTTTTGTTCATCCTTGCATCGATAAGCGATCATAGATTGATCTAGAATATGAAATGTGACTTCCCTTCTTTGGAAATTTATATGACCTCCATATAAAGAAAGCCAATCCATTCCAAGAATCACATCAAATTCCACTATAGGAAGGATCACAAGATTTGCAGTAAGCACTTTCCCACAAACTTCAATCGGAGAAGAATTATAAACTTTTGATGCGACTGTTGTTCTATTAGGGGTTGTCACAGCTAACTCAACATCTAACTGTTGAGGTAATACGGTGATACCCTTATAAAATTCTTCAGAAATAAAAGAGTGGGTGGATCCAGAATCAAATAAAACATTTGTTACTTTAGAGTGTATGGTAAGTGTACCTTTCACCACATCATTATCGTACTCCACATCCCTGATAGAAATTGCATGTGAATTTCCTTTGTCTTTAGCCTTAAGAGTTTGTTGACGTCGATCATCATCATCAACCCTTGGATTTCGGCATTTATTGGCATAATACCCCATCTCCTGTCACTTGAAACATTGAAGTGTAGTAGGTTCATTTTGTGTATCCCTTCCTTTGTTTGCATCATTAGTCATCTTCTTCCCATCATTGCTGCATTCAAATTCCCGATGACCTTTCATTCCATATTTGAAACATTTACTTGTCCCTTTAAGACAAATCCTTCCATGTTTCTTTCCACACTTTGAGCATAAGGGAAAGCTCATCTTTTTTTTCAGTGTGCTCTTTAGATTTTCCTTTGAATTCCATTTTCCTCTTCTTATCAAACCCATATGACTGATGGGTTACTCCAATATCCATCTCAACTTTGAGATCACATCGAACGATTTCCTCGTAGCTATTGAAGTCCCTTATGGCTAACACCCTTCGAAGACTTGGTTTTAAGCCACTAAAGAATCGATCAATCTTAATCTAAGGTTCGATAATAATACCAGAAGAGTACCTTGAAGGTCTTGTAAAAGTTTCTTCATAGGTACCAACAGATTCATCATCCTTTTGCTTCAGTTCAAGAAACTCTTTCTCCATCTTTGTTCGGAGAATATGAGGGAAGTACTTAATGAAAAATAAGTTCTTGAACTCATCCCATTCCATGGACTCAATTTCAACTCTTTGCCTCGTATTCTGAATAAGATTCCACCATTGATCAGGATCACCTTCCAAATGATACACTGCTAAGATGACTTTATCATGTTCAGAACATTGAAGAACTGAAAATATCTTTTCTGTAGTACTAATCCATTATTCAGCAACTAATGGATCAGAAGACCCACTGAATGAAGGTCGACGCTACCTCATGAAGGATTCAACAGAATGTTGCTCCTTCCTATGCTCGTTTGGAAGTCCTTCATGATTCATTGCTTGAGAAAGTTGTGTGAGCATGGCTACACGATTTTTTAGTCCATCTCCCATAACGTTTGGTTTCTCAGGGGGCAATCATTGCATTGCCCGTCACATTCCGCATTAACATGGTTCCTTCGGGTTCCATCCATTGACTAAAACCAAGAAGAATAGTTTGAGCAACACTAATTAGAATAGGAAAACCACATAATCAAGAATAAAATTTCACACTTAAGGTATTATCCTAGGTTATTCATGGCCATTTCTAAAACACTAATATTGTGTTCTATGCTTAGACATATCCTTAGGTTTCTTACTAAGGCGTTCACATCCTAGTTTCCAAAGGTTGACTATACCTTTCCTCTAATACCAAATATAACGAACCATAATTTACAAACATTGTTATTACTTCAGGGTTGAAGCACACTTATTACAACATATAACAAAACCAGGGAAGGACCATATAGGTATAGAGTCTTTAGAAACTGGAAAACATAAACAACTAGTTCATAAAGCATCTACTTTGCCTCCCATTTTTTCATCATATCTAGAGTCCCTTTTGGAATATCCTACTTAATAACCTTCTTCCTGACCTGGGGAAATAAAACATACAAAAGGGTGAGCTCAAATTCTCAGTAATGGTAAACAAAAGAAATATCAATCACATCATATACATAAGAACATATCTTTTGGAAATCTTACCCTGCAAAAGAGATCATAATTTCATAACATGGGATAAATAATAGTAGTGAAATGTAATCACAATAATCATAACATAAAACATGAAACTTTGTGGAATACACACATAATCATAGAGAATCATTTATTGTTAGTCAAGACTCATTTCCAAAACTATCTTAGTTGACAAAGTCCATTTCTGAACCGAGTTCATTCCTTGTTTCAGTCCTGTTTCACTGAACCGGTTTAACCTTCTGTTCCAGCCATGTCTATCTCATGAGATATAAAATCTTTACCCAATGCATTGTATGGAGATATAGGTCCCACCCATCTCATAATTATACTATTCTTATGTGTGCCACAAAATCATAAACCATACATCATAGCATAACCCAGGTAATAAAAATGGGATTCTTAAACATCGTGACATCATAAAACAATTCATATAAGATAAAGGAATTCATAAAAATAATTCCATAACAACATAATAAAATCAATGTAATAATAGTGATTGAAATAGAACCCTTTATTATCTTAGAAGGAAAATAATATTGATACAACACTTGAACTCCATTCTTGAGGAAAATATCCTTTCTACTTCAAAAACACTTATCATTTCATAACATGTCATACAATTCTAAACTAAAAGAATTTGATTAAAAATAAAATTAAAAACTTGTAAAGTAAGCTTCCTGGAAATAATGTTTTAAAAATCCATTCATGTCGTATAAGTTAAAAAAACATTCTTCCTGTACTTTTTTCGGAAAAGTCACAAAGTACCTCGTACGAAAAACGACAATAGATTCCTTTCATATCTTTTACTAAAAACTCATCGAAGGGTAAAATTGGAATTAAAAATTTGTAGGTGGATGGAAAAAATATTACATATTGAGGAAACATGGATGTGTATTATAAAATACACCCTAGTAAATTCCAAAGTATAAACAATCTCGAATAAAAATGAGATTGTCATATTTCCCATAACTTAGGTCCGATTTGCTTTGTAAGTGTCTGAACCTCCTATATAATGATTTAAATAATGTTATTGACTTATTCCAGAATCATAATTATTTTTATGATATCATATATGGTCATATTCTTAGCTTCTTATTAGTAATATTTCATTACTACTTGTTATTCGGGTGTTTATTACTTTCTGTTCTTATGCGTGTTTTGTCGAATAAATTATTATTATTCTTTTTAGGTTATATATACCACATTTACAGAATTTTATTAGTGTAATATATATCATATTCATTCATTCAATTAATTTATATAATCATTATGCAATGAATATCATGTAGAATGAGTCACAGCGCATCGTGGAGACGGTATTCCGTACGTACGCACGAGCGATGATATCGTTCTCATGATCGTGAAATTGTAATGGAGTGCATATATACTATTTAAGAATCAATATCACATTACAATAATCATATATTGTTACTATTTACACCATTATACCCGTCCAAGTAAGGTGGTGGTGGAAAATAGATTACACCACGGCGTGGAGACGGTATTCCGTACGTACGCACGCGCTGTGATTTTGTTTTCCGTAGGATGGATAGATGGTGAAATAGGGTTGTTTCATAATTTTTATAGCATATATGTATATGGGTGATACTGATGTTATTACTTCATAATGAAACAACTAAATAAGAATAAGTGGAAGAAGAAATAAAGTAGAATGAATCGGTAAGAGACATTACCTCTTCTTTGAAGCGCCTCTTTGAGACTTCTTCTTAGGGCACTAAAATTGGTCTTTGAGGAAAACCAGGACCTCTAGTATGTTTATAGGGAAGTGGAGAAGAGAATTTTGCAGGTTTTTTCTGAGATTTAAGGCTCAAAGTGGTGTGAGGAAAAGAGGGAGGAGGGGCCCTTTTATAAGGGAGGAGAGGGGCACCTTTGGAAAAACTAAAAATATTATTTTATTATAAAGTCATATTTGGTTTTAAATAACTTCAAATTGATTTATTTTGAAGCTAAGGTGGGGATGGATCGAAATCCTTTCATCCAATAGAATTGAGACAAGTTAAGTCATTATATTAACCTTATCGTTTAGTTTTAACTCTTAGTTAATTAGATTGACATTTACCATGTCACTTTGTATTTTTATATTATATAGTTAATAAACATACCATATACATCCAAGAGACCCCCAGTTGGTCCATTAATGATACACCTATCATGATATAAGTTTCTTGGACGAACCGTATATATTTAGGTATATAAAAACAATTAATAATATAATATTTGTTTTAAAAACTATTTTATGTCAATTTTGACACTATTTAGTAAATGATTTTTGTGAAAATCATAACAGAATGATTAAATCGAAAAAAGTTAATTAAATCAATACTAACATGTCATATTAACCTAGAAAATTAGTTTAATTCATAAAAAGTCTCAAATTACATTTATTTGGGTATTTATAACATCAATTATGTCAATATTTCATTAATAAGTTAATTACTACATCATCATTGTGTCATAAATAAATTAAACTATTTAATGTCTAAAACTTAAAAATAAAATAAAATTATGTAGGAAATCTTTTTAGATTTCTAATTAATATTTATAGTCTAATTTATCTCATGTATAACCCAATATTAAAAATTATTTTCTTATTAAACATTGATTTTAACTATTTTAACCCTTCCTTAAATAAATTAATAATAAATGTCCTAATCTAATCCGAGTGAGCCTAAATGGTCATATTTTATTCCTAAGGATGTTTTTGGTCGAATTACACTTATCCAATAGAATTAGAACATGTTTTAGGGTAATAATAATATCATTTTTACTCTTACTTACCCTATTTACTTTTAACCGTGGTAAATAAAAGTAAAAAGTTAATATTCACAAAAAATTATATTCATCCCATTGAACCACATTTTACTTACTGACATCAACTGTGTCTCTCGGATTTTTGAAATTCCACTCACAGAAGCGGTAAAATTATGTTTTATGTAAATTTGCAAATTCTCCTAGGAGGTGGGTAAAAGACGATGAAAAGTTCCATAATATTTTTATATATCTAAAATTATTATAAAATTACTCCAATGAATTAAATTGAAATTTTATAGGTATTATGTATCAATTTTGACCTAAAATAAATTTAAATAAAATAAACAATTATTTAAATAAAAAGTCGGTTTTTAAATAGTAACCTAGTGTTTTCACTATTCATCAAAAATTGAAAGCTTTCAGAAAAATACCAAAATTTCACCATAGGCTAATTTTGATATTCGGAATCCAAAAATGAAGTCAATTTTGAAAAATAAAATTTATAAAATTTCAAAAAGTGGTTATTACTATTCATAACGGATAGTTTTAATAATATTTTAATAGCATATCGTTGTTTAGTGAAACTCAGTATTGTGTACGACGCAAGCTATCGAGTAAGGCCGTGTTTGCGTGTATAACAAGCCAAGCTAGTGTTGTTTGTAGGGAAAGATTCCTTTGATGATTTATATAACATAAAAACAAAATATTTCTTATAAAAGTCTCGGGTGTTACAAAGATATTATGGTCATTAGGTGCGTGTTCATATAAGATAATGAATATTTATCTAAAAATATCTAATATCCATGAATGAGAATCATGGTATTTTATAGTTGTTATTAAAGGAATGTTTCTTAACCATCAGAAACACGAATGAGAAAACTTTATTGAGGTCCTTATGGGTATTTTTAAGGATATTTATTGGGATGTATATAATGAGATTCTAAGGATGAGTCAAAGTAATGAAATGTAACCTGGAGTTTTGGAAAAGGATAGATCTAGTGGATCCAAAGCAGTTACATCACATTATTTATACATGAAGTGGATATGGATCTGGAATATATTTACATTTGGGGAAGAACTCTAAAAATGGTTCATTGATCTGGACTCAATCATCACATAGTAGATGACATGGGGACTTGTTGCACAACAAGTTTGATACACCCTTGGATATTATTTCAAAATCAAGAAAATCATTATGAACCAACATGAAGGATTTTATAAGATGGTGACAATGAATGAACTAGGTTATGACAAAGGTGTTATATATTTAAATTGATATGTCACGATTTACACATCTTATAAGTGCTTTTAATGAGTATGTGGTTTCCCACAATGATTCGTGTACTCGCACGGTGATTTTTTCTTTTAGTCAATGAAAATAACAAGAAAAAATGATGTTAAAATTTAATGTGATGAATAATGTTCTATTGAGAATGAAAATGGGATGATGGCTAGAGTAGAGGATATTGTGATTATTCCTAATCAATTTTCATAGAAGATGATTAATAACATGAACCTTAACCAACATTAGGACTCAACAAAAAATGGAATGATAAATTTCTCTAGGAGTTCAGGTATTTGAGGCAATGAAGGAAATAAGATTTGGTTTCATATATGTTTAGAAAGATGGAAGAAGAATTAATGGGAATGTATTAGTGGGATGGTAAGATGTATTTACTGTGGAAAAAAAGGACATGAAGTAATTAATTATTAGGGAAAATGAAAGGTAATATTAACATAATGAATTAGAATAATGGTATCCCTAAGGGGTCATTGACGATTGAATGTTTTTAATTTGTAATGTATGGGACTTATAAAAATTTATTTTCTTAATGGATGGATCATGAAGAGAATCAGTAAGGTAATATGATTAATGGTTTCTCTTTTTTTGATGGGGAGACTACAGGAGGAATATGAAATCAATGATGTGTTATAGAATAAGATAATGAAATATGGTTAATTATATAAGGATGATGTTGTATGATTCAAGTGTTAATATATTATAATTTTTGGATTGTATTGCATGAATCTTGAATCATATATAGATTCTTAAGTATATATTTTTAGGTATATACAAGAATATACTGAATCATGATGGTGGCCTTGAAAAGTGATTTAGTGGAATGGTAATATTTTATAGAAAACTCAAGATTAATGGAATATAACCCTTAATATTTTCCTAAGGTTTAGAAAATGGTGTTTAGTTTTGATATTGAGATAATGGATATGGATAAAGTAAATTGGATAGTATTAATGTCCCTAGAACTGAAAATGAATATTTTTAAAAAGCATTTTATGTTATAGTTGATGGAGTTTACAACATTTTTTATTTAAAAATGTATCCAATGTTCTATGTTTTATGTGAGGAATAAAGAGTCATGTATGTTTTTAATAATTTTTAATTTTAATTCTAGTTTAAACATGTTTCATAAAATATATGATGAAGGTATTCCCATGTATGGTACATGGAAATCAAGTGATATTTTATGATATGTGGGTGATTAAAGAAAAGTTGATTTTGATAAATTTAAAGACCTTATTTATAAATTTTATATTTTTGATGGTTGTATGTTTTACCATTTATGGAATATATTAAGTAGATATTTGTATGAGGTTTTATATATTAATATATTACTTTAACATATGATGATTTATCCATATTGGATAACTCATGATATCCATTTATTAAACTATAGATAAAAGGAATGACTAATAATTTTTTTAAATATATTATTTAGTTGTTCAGATATGAATAACACACCTCTAAGAGTCTGATATTTATAGGAAATTGTTTAATGAAAAACCAAAGGATGAAATTGTGCCAACGAAATAAAAATATTTCTAGTAAGTACATTTTTATATGTTCACAGAATAGATAGAAATTAAATTTGAAAATATTATGAAAAGGATATTGCAATATGTTTTTGTCATGTTATCATCATTTCTTATGATATCAATGAACTTTTAATGAATATTTGGTTAATTTCTTTGGGGTATTTAACATTCTCTAGATCATGTTCTTTATCACTCTCTATATCAATTTGGGTGTTAGTTTTCTCTTTTATGTCCATGTTTTCTCATCCCATCAATGTTATCCTATTAGGTAACTAAGTATGTGTTATTATAGATGAATTTGGAGCATCCATTTTACTTTTTCAAGGGTAATATTTATTAAACCTTTTTACAATGTGTGTTTCTATGAAGGACTTTTCAAATGATAACCCATTTGATGACTAAGACAAATTTCAAGGGTGAAATTCACTGTAATGGGGGATGAATGAAACAACCAAAGATTTTGTGAAATTTTAATTTTAAAATGAATTTAATATTTTGATTATGTTTTCTACACACAACACTGAGTTGTGATTTTTTTACATGTAAAACTATTTTTATCCAGTGTTACAAATTATATCGAGTTTAAATGAAATGTGATAAACTATTAAAATATTATTAGTTAATATGATTGTTATCATCTAGCTATTTGATTGTATAGTATGAATATGATTAATTTAATTATAAAATCATATGGTGTACACATGTATACAATTTTAATTATTTGGTAACCAATTAATTTGAAATGAAAATAAAAACCATTTAAGATTATTAAAAATTGTTTTATGCAAGGATATTTTTATTCAATGAAATACTTTTTACCTCAATAAACTAAAAAAATAAATATTATTGAATTATCTAATTAAAATATGTATATTATATGTTAATTAAAAAATTTATCATCCATATTATGTTTTTTATATAAAATTGGTAAGAAGAAATAAGGTTTTACGCTTAACAATGATTTTTGTAAAAATACATCTTCTTCGCCAATGGATTACTTATTTTAAATTTTTTTCCAATTTTAGAAAATTTATTGGTAAAAATAAAAATATGTTTTAATTCAAAATATCAAAATTCAATTTTCTAAAATATTTTGGATGTTTCTTGAAAAGTTTCATTTTATTGATAAATGGTGAAAATTTTAGAATTTATATTGAAATTAACTTTTCATTTAAATTATTTATAAATTTAAATTAATATTAAATTAATTTTAAATTAAAATTATTTAAATTACATAACTATAATCCTAAAAATTGGCCAATGTAAAAAATTTTATATTGAAATTGGATATAAAAACATTATAAAATTTTGAACATTTTCTCTTTCTAAAATTGATTCCTCGTCGCTTCAACAACATTAATTATAAATAAAAATTTTCTACTTCTATTATATTAATTTTGAAAAAAGATTACATATATGAAATAAAAATAATTTATATTATATGAAAAGTGAAACTAATTTTTTACAAAATTAATTTATAAACAATTAACAATTATTTTTCAGGGGTAATGTAAAAATATATTTATCGGGGGTTAACATAAAATGTAATAATAGAAAATATCAAAAAAAATAATTATAAAGACATTTCATTGAAATATTTAGATATTAAACCTTAAATTATTGAGAAAAATCCACTTTATAATTTTTTAATAACAAAATCATTGGTATAATGTTTTCTTCCCAAAAAAATATAATTGTTCCCCACACCTTACTTATAAGAGTCAACCTTCTCTCCTTTATTATTCACACCATAAAAAACTTTTGGTTTGGTGAATACCTTCCCAAATCACATCCCAAATTCCCTCTTATGATCCTATATTCCTTAGTTTAAAAAAATAAATATAGGAAGGATTTTGGTTCAACCCTAAGGATAATACCCAAAGATGGGGTATCATTAATCAATGAGTGTTTTTATTTAATTTCATTATCAATCTCATTATTTTTTTATAATAAAAATATGATACAAAAATATCATTATATTATATATTCATATACTTTTCTATGTTAAGGTAATGACCTACAAATATATCTACATATAACAAAAGGTTATGAAATCATCATTCATGTGTACATTGGACTACCACCTCACGACCCGAAGTAATGCAGTTTTCCCCTACCACCTCTTATGATTTGGTATTATGATGGATATAAAATATATATTTGAAATATATAACATAAATATAACTCTAGAGTCATCATTTATTTATAAATTCTTACATTACATTCAATATGGGATATAATTACTTCATCTTTATGTATGGAGGACTACCACCTCATGAAGTGATGAGATTCGTTCTTCTGAAAATAATTTTCATGGAAAATAATAAGGAAAAATATATGTGATACACATGACATAATTATGATATTAATGTGATATTTTTCAATATTAATATATAACATTTCATTTATTATTACCATTTCAGTCACTAAATGATGATAACGTCATTCATGTAGGTGTGGACAACCACCTGCACAATGATATGTGACTCTCTTTTCATAACTACACCACCTAAATGAAATGTATACGAATATTTTAATAAGTAATATGGTATTTATTATATTATAATAATTATATAAATATAAAATATTACTTACCTAATTTCCATAATGATCACTGAAAATGGAAACATTACTTATGTGTATGTGTGTCTAACAATCTCATTGATCATAACATACTTCATGTCTCAAAACCATTATTTATAATTTGGTATTAAATGTATAATTAATGCAAAAATTTTAAAATTATGTATTTATTATTATTGTGGATAATTATTTATCCATGATCAATTTAAGGGAAACAAAAATTACAAATCGAAACATATAGAAAAGAAAAAGGATTTATTACGAGAAAAATGACATTAACATGTAATTTCTAACAAACAGGTAATAAAATCCCTAAATAAATAATATATGATATGATATATGTTACTATATTTCTTCATTATATGTATCATAAACTTATTTTTATTATAAATTATGATTGAATTTGGATTATGTAGGTCAATACATGAGTTAAAGGATTTGTTTCTTAATTTACCTTCTTGAATCATATATTATATTATACACCTATGTGGGTTTTCAAGGTTCATATACAGCCCCTTTGACATGTAATATCAGGAATTTATGTATACTTGTGATATTTTATGTTTCATTTTATGTAATTCCATCATGGGGATTATGATTTAAATTTAAAAAAGTTGTAATGATTTTATGTTATAATCTAATTGTTTTTTAGGATTGTATAGGATTATGTTTTCAATGATAAACTCTTATGATACATATCTTACAAAACTCATGATATTTCATATATTTTTATTATTCTTGATATTTTGATGTAATTTTATGATTCCACCACTAAATGTTAAATAAAATAATGGAGAAAAATTTGTTAATAAAATAAAAATTTATTTCTTTCTTTGGTTGGAAATTATTTTTCATTGAAAACCATATGTTAAAAAAATAAAATGTATTCAAAATTTCTAAATTATTTAATTAATGAAATTTTCCCCATGTTAGACTTTTTTTCAATATTATTTGATATTAATCAACATTTCCTTTTCCACATAATACTTGTTAGGCCATAACTGAAAATGTGAAAAAATATATAATTTTAGCATGCACGGCTTGAAATATATTTCTCAATATTGGGGCTCCTCAATGATTTCAAACATACCAAACAATATTTCAAATTTAATTTCAAATAAAAAAACTTCATTAATATATTAGATATTTATATATTCTGAATATTTTATTTCAATGTAAAAATTGATTCTGAACATCTTTTAAAATTTTATTTTTTCAAAGTGAAAGGGATATTTTCCTCATGAAACTTTTTAATTTTTTTTAAATGATCATTAATAAGTTTCAAAATTTATTTCAATGAAAACTAGTTTACAATTTTTTTATGAATTTATAGTTTTAAAAATTTATTTTGTAATAAAATTTCTCTTACATAGTATATTTTACAAGGGATTTATCATTCAAAGTTTTTCTCTATATAAGATGGAATATTTTTATTTAACTTCTTATTTTTTGGGGATATGAAAGAATTATTCAATTATTATGAATTATTTTAATTGTTTGTAATTATGATGAAAATATATTTATAAAATCTGTTTCTCTTCCTCTGGTTATACAGTGATTAAATTCTAATTAAATGTTCTTATTTAAATTTGTTATGCTATGATGAAGTATTCAAATTATAAAAAACCATTCTCTTTTACACATGTTATGATATGATGAAATTTTTTTGAAACCCATTTCATTTCATGAGTTATTATCTGATGACTATTTTATGATCTTGTGGCACACATATGTATAATTTTCATTATGTCATAGTGGTTATGTTATTTCCAAGGATAATGGTTAAAATGTAACCACAGATGGAAGTTATATTAGAATAAAGGATAGTGGTTATGTTATAACCAAGGAAAGTGGTTATGTTATAACTAAATAATGGTATGAGCTATATCTCCCTAAAATTAATTGGAGAATGATTTATATTTCACTAGATATATATAAATATAATGGGTAGTCATCCCAGTTATATATGGGACTTTAGCCATTATGGGGGCATTGGGAGTGATCCTTGACAGCTACCATTTTTGGGGGAGTGAAAATGTTCCACTATTTGGAAAAGGGATGCCACTAGGGATTGTGGTGTCCTCCCCATGAGTTGTAGTTACCCATGGTGTTCATTGATTAGTCTTGGAAATTATCCTTGACTACAATGGAAATGATTTTCAATTCTTATCTATACACCAAAATTTTGTGTCTTATACCAATGTTATTCTATCATTATTCATGTTCCTTGATATTATTTTGATTCATAACTTATGAACTACCAATATGGATTCCATGAATCTAGATTATGATAATTTATATTCAGGGTATGGTTTTCAAATGTTATGCTCATGTTCTCATGCCATGATATTCATGTTCTGCTTGTGTACCTCCCTTATTTACCTTTACTAAGCATATGATCTCGCCATTTCTTATGATTCATTTCCACTAGTTATAAAGAATAATTTTATATTGTTTATGTATATGAATTTCACTAAATGTGACTATTTGTGTTGGAGGAATTGAATATCTATGTTGGAAGCATTGTATTCTATATTTCTGAATGGAGTAAACTATTCTAATCCTCATGTGTCTATTCTCGTAATCAAATTAATATTCATCTATAAATATTTAATATCCGTGTATGAGAAACCTAGGCCTCTATATAAATACATAGAAATATATGTCTGTGTCTATGGATATATATATTAACTCATATATATATATATATATAGTTTTTTAATTATATATATATGTATGTATGTATATATATATATTTTAAATTTAATGATATTTAATGACATTTATAGGTATTCTTGTATATGTATAGGTAAATATAAGTATAATATTTTTGAGAAGATATATATTTTTACATTTATAATAGTATATGTATATATATATATATTTAATTGCATATATGCATCTATTTATTAATTTATTTATTTATGGTTTTGGAGATTCTATGAAATGACTCAACACGCACACCCATGGTCTAGAAATGATAGATCACACCCACCTCCAAGCATTAAAAAACTATGTAGGTATCTTCTTAGAATTTCTATTTATCAAAGTCCCACTACATGATTTCCTAAAGAAACATTCTACCAAGCCCAACGGCCCATACCTACAACTGGTATTGTGCTAGCATGTACCTGGTCTTCACACCTACATGCATCATTTCTTGTGTCTTCGACGATAGATGTCCTAAAAATCCACCCCCACCAAGGTAGGATCATGTGACATGAACCATGAACATATTCCTAATTATATTGTGAATTTACCACTCATGAAATCCCCAAGCTACTAATAAATTAAGGATAATGTGGTATTTTTCGATGTCACACCATGGATTTCGTAGGCCAAACATGCAACCTACACACCATTCTCACCCATCTAATTTTGAGTGTTGTAAGACTCAATGCTGACCAAATTCCCATATAATGGGGTTTAACATCCTTATTATATTCCACTTTGATAATCATTGTGTGAAATTATATATGTATATGTATATATATATCTTTTATTTTATATATTGTTATGTATATTTTTATATATTTATATTAATTAATGAATATTAATTTAAATATTTATTAATTTCTATGAATTTAAATATATATATAATAATTTATCTATGTATATATAAATATATATACATATATAGATATATATGTATTTTATGAGGGTTATATATATATATATGGGTATGTATATATATTTATATATGTAAATTTATATATGTTTATATATATTTAGATATATTTAGATATGTTTATGTGTTCACCGATATTTATATGTTATTATGTATATTTATTTGTATTTACATTAATTTATATATATTTATGTACATTAAATTATATATAAATACATTAAATTATATTTATAAGTATGTTATTGTATTTAGATGTATTTATTAATATTTTAAATATATTTATATCTATTTATATATTTGTGTTTATATGTATATTTTGTGATTATATATAGATATTTATAAGTTTACATAAATATATATATGTGTGTGTGTGTACATTTATATATATTTTTATATATTTAAAAATATATATTTATATGTAGTTTTATAAAAAATGTAATTCTATTTAAGTGTGTGTGTGTTTTTCTGTGTTCCCCTAGCCCAAAGGCCTTGAATTTTTATTATTATTTTGAATATTTTCCTTTTTAACTAGGTTGAGAGAGAACACTTACATGGTTTGAATACCCACCATAATGATGGCATTTAGAATACATTATGTGTAGTCCTAGAGGAATATTGGCCTTGGAAAGTGGCCTATGAATGCGATAAATATAACTACTCATCCCCACCTACATACCATCTACCACTAACATGTCTCCCCAATGTAAAATTTGTTGTTTTCTATTGCCACCACTTACCAGAGAATTGAATAGGTGAAGGATTAACCAATCCAGTGATAGCCCCTCTACATCCAACCTACTCTACTTTGACTATCCTTTTCACCATCTTAAACTCCATCAGGCTTGTAATTGCTTCCATAAAAATCCTAGAGGTCCATCATAGACGGCGGAAAAGTTCAGTTCCCCAAATCCCCAAATACATTGCCAGAATGTCTATATTAGGTCAATAATAACACTACTACACTACTTCACCACTATTATAGAACTATTATGCATCTTTCGTAACATTATAATTCTTCTTTACACAGATTAGAACTCGATCCTTTTTTGTATTTACGTATCTATATGTATATGATATATATATATATATATTATATATATATATAATAATAGATAATTATTTGTATTTATGTATATTTATATGTATTTTGTATTTATTTATATTTTTGTATATCATGGTATATTTATGTATATTTTTATATATTTATAGATGTTTATATTAATGAATGTGTGTAAATTTATATTTTTGAAGATTTATATGTATTTATATATGTGATATATATATATATATATGAGTGTGTTTCTGTGTGTGTGTTTTTTATTTCATTTTAAAAATTTATATATTTCCATATTTCTATAAAACATTATATAACCAAATTTTTATGCATTTATATGTAATTATATTTTAATATGTATGTATTTTTAATTTATAAATATATATGTAAATATTGATTTATTGAAATGTATTAACTAAAGTCTACCTAGTCACCACATGAATGGCTTGGTGGAGGGGCAAATTCCCTCTATGATAACCAATTTGTTAGGATTCTAAATATCACCACACACATAATTATGAATAATTTTATAGTGATATTTAATAATAAATTATTAATTATTAATTATAAATAAATAATAAATAAAAAATAATTAAATAATTAAAAACACATATCTAATAGTTTTGTGGTGGTTCATAAAATAGCTACTAAATGGTTTAATGAATCTTATTCAAATGCATCATGAAATGTTTCTTTTTAGTGTCACTAGCTAGTTACACACATTTTTACATGATTTTTTACCCAAAATATCCTATAATTATAAACTAGGGATCAAAAGGCCTAGTTTCATTGGAAGACTACATATATAAAACATCAACATGAAACAAAAATAAAACATCATTATTTTAATCTATATAATGATATCTTGAAACTACGTAGGATAAAATGGGGAATGGATAGAAATAATGTGGGAACTAAAAATCATGGTAAGGGAATTTAAATGATAAAAAAATAATTGTATACAAGTCAGAAGTCATATCATGATATCATAAAATACAAGGATCATGAATAATTCTGTATTTGCGATTAAAATAAATAATATAAAATTATAATATCATGGAAACATAGGTATGTGTATGTAATATATAACATGAAATCATAAGTCAAGGTTAACTTCTAATACAACTTCACATGGTGGATATATTTAAATCATGGATTATGTCTACTCCCTAGTCCAATGTATATCATCTCATGAGACAAAACTGTTACCCAATGCATTGGAGTTTCATCTAGGTGAACCCGTCCTAAAATTTACATTATTATGTTTCCCAAAAATTAAATAATTTATTATAAACTTATTATCATATTATTTATCCATAATAATATGTTTAGAAGCATCCTGGAAGGTGGTGTAGAATAAATGAAGTATGTTTTCAATGGATGCAGGGAACCAACCATTCTAAAAAACTTCTTCATATTAGAATCTAAATAAGGAAGGTTATAAGACTGATATTACATAATAATAGAATATCATTATATTTTTTATAATGATGTTATTATGTCTTGGTATATGGGAATCATAAGGTGTGTTAGATGAATAATAAAATTGAGATACATTAGTCAAGAATTTTACTTATTCTTTTGTTGTCATTTCATATAAAACCGCATTAAGGATCCTTGAAATTTTCATTAGTGACACAAGATGAACTATATGTCGTGGTAGGGGATTGGGAATATAATTGGGTATAAATTTTTTTTAAATGTATTTTAACATATGAATTGAAGGTGTGGTGAGGGGGTCATATTTATAATGAGAGGAGAGTGGTGCTTTTGAATATTATAATCATTATTTTATTATTTTGGAACAAGAATAATAATAATGATGAATATTTTGACCATTTAAAATAAATGGTGAATTTTATTTTAACTAATCGGTTCTTACATTAGTAATTACTAAAAAATATGTGTATTTAGATTATAATTTTAAATATTATAATTCTTAATATTTCACTATTTAAAAATACTATATTTCAGAAAAATACAAAAAATAAAACCCTTTATATATCAACACAGAGATTCAAAAAATTAAATTCATTTTTCAAAAATAATATTGTAAATATGATATATTTTATTTCTATATAAAATCCTTATTTATTTTAGAAATACTAATATTAATATAATGGTCAATTTACGATCATTTGAAAAATTACATATGGTCAAATAAAATTGCATTACCATTATAAAACAACTTAAAATTAAATTATAAACTAATTTTATGAAAATTATATTTTATTTACATCTTTTTATTTGTTATAAAAATTGAAGGAAAAAATTATGGATTTATAAAATATAAACACTTAATCATATAATAGATTCATTTACATGTACCATGATAAAAATATGTCATATTTTCTTTTAATAAGATACCTAAATATTATTTTACATTCTCATAGATGAGGATAAAATTACAATGGTACGTTTACAATTCCACATTGTCCGATTATTATTCCAATAACTAGATTTATAATAGTCATATGGGTTCCCACATTTCTATATATACATCATATTACATTCTTTCTTCATTTATTTCTATCTTTTCTAAAATAAATCTATATATTTTAATTTTTAAAAAGTATATTTCAATACTAATATTCTACTCCACTTCTACTGCATTGTTCATGAGTTGATTTATTTTGGGGGATCGAGTAGATCTAAATTTTCCTACTATTATTATATTATTTTAATTTTTTTCTCATTGTATATAATTAAAATATTTTGAAAATATTTATTATGTAAATTTAATGTATAAAATATTATAATAAAATATATTTGGTTTTATCATGTGGTGTGTGTGCATTGTATAATATTATATAACTAAATATTAAATAATTATACATTTAGAAGGGAAATTATATTGACAAAATTTCAGTTCATTACATTATTGATATAACTATTCATTATAGTTTTGAAAAATCATATTTTATTAATTTATAAATTGTATAAATAGTTTATAGATAATAAAAAACCACTACTAGATTCGTTTTTTGTGTAGGTAAACATAACCCAAATTAAAAACTAACATTTTCCCTAGTGATATCCTTCTTCAGTTTTATTGAAAACACTGGAAAACTTTAATTAAAACACAATATTTTAACTACTTCAATCGTATCTCAAATAGTGTAATCAATGATACAATTTCCATTCACTATAATACCATTAATGTGATTATTTACATAATCAACAAATATTTAATGACCTATTTATCGACAAAAGACTAAATTAACTTTTTTTCCTTTGATGCATATTTTCATGTATTATAATTAAAAACTATTTAAAATAACTAATTATTCATTTATTACTAAAATTCACTTCCAAAAACTCAAAAGTCGTGAATTATGCATTCAATAACACTCTCTTCACCCTTCTATTGAAAAATTATCATTCTCTACACATCAAAATGGGAAACAGTTACTTCAATTTTCTTACACATTGAAAGGGAATTTATTTGACTTAATCAATTATCACAGATTATTATTGATTATTTTACCTCTTTTTTAATAAATCCATGTAAAAACCTAAGATTTTATTAGAAATAAATTATGATCAACATCATATACGACATGCAACAGTAAGCTTAAACGCCCCTTACAATATATTATCTATATATCACCATTATAACGTAATTGTTGAATTTGTGCATAAAAATTGGATTAAATGTATTATGAAATATACATAAGGATACAATTAAAAAAATTTCTAGATTAATTTATATAAAAAAATTACAAATTTTTTTTAAAATTCATTTTATTCAGCAAAAATATTTTTTGTCCAAAAATTGTTTTGATTAATTTTTATGCACAAATAATATAATTAATTTATATCACATTTAGTAACTATATTCTATGAAAAGAATAAAAAATTTTAAATAATAACATTATAATTTTATTAAGGTGAAATATTCAATTTCTTCTAAAAATATTGGGTTTTCAATGAATAATGAAAAACTATCAATTATCATTATTCTATCATTTCATTTCCTTAAATAGAGTAATTTAAACTAAAATTATTATTATTTTTTAGTATTCTCATTAAATATGATCCATTTGAATTATTATAATATAATTAATTTCATTTTAATTATAATCATTCATGATTTCCATAATAATCTATTTTTATGCTTAAAACATATTTGTTATGAAATATTTTATTAAGTGCATAATGTTTCATTATTATGAGTAATTTAAATAACCCATATTGGGTAATTTTTTAAATTAAAATTATGTATTATATTTCTATATATATTAATATAAATTCATTTTCTTAATATAACTAGACTTATAGTTAATATAAAATCATTTGTCTTGGAAAAATGTAATTTCTTGAAAAAAACCATTTCTATTACGATTTTTGGGATTATTATAAATTGAAAATTTAACGCTTATAAGAAATTATTATGGTAAAACGTATTTTTTATTAACATTTATAATAATTTATAATATTTAATAGAGGAAACATATTTTTTTCCAATAATAAACTGTAAAAATTGTAAAAAATTGGTCATTATGGTAACCGGTTAAATCTGGTTAACCTACGATAAAACAATGTGAGAAGGACATAATTTTTGAAAATAAATATTATTATATGAATGTATTTTGACACTTTTCACCTAAGGGCCTACATTTAATTTCTTACTAGAATATTTTGTAAGATGAAAAAAATGAAAATGTCATTCTCTTTCTTTTAAATATCTTATTTATGTTCACTTAGGGAAGAAATATGGTTGTGAAATATTATGTTAATAATAAATAAATTATTGACATGAAATTTATTTATTTTTAATCTTTATAAATTATATAAATACGTTAAATTCCTTCACAATGATGAACAAATACTTAGTTAATTAATAGAACAATAAAAAATATAAATTTAAAAATAATAAAAGTAATATAAATTGATAGAGTTATTTTGTTATAAAATATTTCTTGATAAATATAATATGCTAGTTATGTGTCAATTTATTATATTATGATTTAATTATTTTAATTTTTTTTGATATAAAAGTAAATACATAGTTCCAATAATTATATTAATGGTATTTTATAGTAAATAATATTTTATTAAATGATTTAAAATTCCTAGAAATAATTTCATTGAACAATTACTTTGGAAATGGTTTATAATATCATCCATGATACATTTATTGTATAAAAGTTATTTTATAGTGTCTATTTTGACCACAAATTATTATAATCTTTATTATCATGATAATTTTCATAAATACTTTTATGTAAGTCAAAATAAAATATAGTGGTAGAAACATAATATAGACTTGTAAACCTTTTATTATATGATAATTTTTCTACACAAGATTATAATATATTATAAATAAATCTTTTTACCCACTTTTCCATGATAAAAAAATTGTATCAAATGTAATATTTTTTGAAATTTTTAAAGTGACCCTCCACTCACATATAAAAGGGAACCTCCACTCCTCTTTTATTAACACTTAAAAAGACTTTTATATTAAAAAAATACTTCAAAAAATCCATTAAATATTTCACTTACCATGTCTGTATGGACTTTATTTTATTCTAAAAACCTCTTTGTAATTCATTTGTTGCATCTCTATAAAGGTTGTCTGAAGAAGAGGTATCATTCATATCCTGGAATTTTTATTTTATTTTTCCCCCACCTTCAAATATTATTTAACACTGATGATATAATAATATATATCTTATATAAATTTATATGTTCTTATTTTAATGTAATACCATATATCTATATCCTCTTCCATCGAATGTTTAAAAAAATGTCACTCATTTGTATGATGGATTACTACCTCCTAAACCTATATAATTCATTTCCATCACAACCATGATAGATAGCCTTTATGATGGATTTAATATATATATATATGATACTCATGAAATATATATCATTATATAATGTTGATATATCATATAATTATTTACCTATCCATTCATTTAAAAATGATAACATCATTTGTGCGGACGTGTGTATTACCCCCTCCATGAAGTATTTTGGTTTGTTTTTATTAACCACATCACATTAGTAATATAATACATCTATTTAAATATATAAAATTATATTTATATTTTAATTATGATAATATAAAGATAAAATAATTTTTAGGTTCTTTCCATCGTGATCATTGGTATGTGGGAATGTTACACATGTGTATGTATGACATAACATCTCCATGATTGAAACATAGTTCATTTTTTATAACCATATATGATTGTTGGTATAAAAAGTAAAATTTATGTAAGAAAATTATTATTATTTCATGATTATTATACCTTATATGATTAAATAATGACTTTGTTCGCCATAGTAAGGCTTCCGAATTCATTTTAGACAAATGAACTGAATATCCTCAAAACATCTAATGTGAAGATAATTGATTTAGTGAATAAATATAATATTTTAACAAAATTATTATTGGAATATTAAAATTGAAAATTTTTCATAATAATTTTATTAATTAACATAACTTTATTATTCATGAAAATAAAGAGCATATGTGACGAGTCAGACCTAAGGTAAAGGACTTCATATAAATTATCCCTCGTTGAGGTATAGTTTTATATTATGAACAAAGATAATTTTACAAGGTGTATATACTACAAGTTTTACATGTTATATCACAAATCCTTAATAAATATTGGTTTTATATTTTTCAATTTGAATGAATTCATCCATGGGGATTTTACACAAAATTTACCAAGTGGTAAGGGATTTTATATCTCAATTTCCATTCATTATGATATGATTTTAATTCATTGACTATGTTATTAAATGATTATATGCTAAATGAAATTTTATTTTATTTTGATGTATTTTTTTGTATTTATATTTGTTATATTTATTCAATTTTTTAATTAATTATAACATTAGTGTTATGATCAATGTGAGGGATTTAGTCTCAATTTCCACTCTATTGAGACATGTTTGATATTATAAACCTATTCTACTTTATATTGTCTATATAATAAAAAAATTGATATATATAATATGAATAAATATTTATTCAAGGTTATTAATGTTTCAATTCGTGTTTTTCTTCCATGGCATTGCAATATAACTATTACAAAAAAATTAAAGATTTATTTTACAATTTTATTTTTTAGATTTCATTAATTTTTTATTACAGATTATTATAATAAAACCTACATAAAATCCATTAATTTTATTATCATATATATATATATAAGAATTTTTCTTTTTTTTTCGTCCTACATTTCATATCTTTGGTACCTGAATCAACCTATGAAATGTTTTAAAGAAAAATTGAATCTTTTTTGTTTTTCAATCAGGCATATTTTTATCCCATGTCAATATTTTTAAAAATTATTTCTCTAAATTACATTTATTTATTAAAATTATTTATGAATGAAAATTTAAGTTATTATTAAAATTTTAAAATGTTTATTAAGGAATATTTCTTCTATTTTCCATAAAAGATAATTTTTTATCCTTTCGGTTAGATGAAAAAATATAATGATTTCTTTTAACATATATAGTGTTAACATAACTTCCAACCACCATAACAGTTTCTTGCCCCTAATATAATTAAATAAATTTTAATAATTTTCAAAATGGAATATCTTTATGAAATGATTATTTTCAATGTATAATTTCTAGTATTAAAAAAATTATTTTACTATAAAATATATTTTCTGAAGTTCATATCTCATTTGTTGATTAATTTTTTTCCATCAACCTTTGATTTAAAATTTCACATTCCTATGAATGTTGGAAATTAAATGTATCTTATATATCTATATTGATTATCATGTATATTCTTATGGACTAAACCATATTTAATTTTACAAAATGGTGTATTACATTCAAAGTTACTTGACTGATTGGGGGAAATCATGATACATATATATTCTCTACATAATACGGATATTTTTAAATAAGTAATATTTTTATAAATTTAAATGTCAATTTAATTCAAAAGGAATTCATTAGACATGTTTTGATGGTTGGGCCTGGCTATATATACCCCATCCATGCATCAGAGGGTCTCATGTGACAAACAATGTAACAAAATTAAATGGGTTTCTAGTGTATTACTTCCCATTGATTAAATTGTATTAGAATAAGGTCTTTAATGAATAGATATCAGGATGTATGAGATCATGATTACAAATATTAATAATTATTTTAATTTAGAATTTAATTATTATTATCCTTGAGATTACAGCATTGATATTTTCCATGGATTCATTTAATGCACATGTTATTAATTAAATGGAATTTGTTTTCAATTATTTACCCTTCTATAGTGATTGTGCCTGGTTAATTCATGATAGCTTCCCCTGCTCATAACCCTTTCTAAGAATATATGTAAAACCATATTTTTTTCCTTTCCACAAGATATGAAGAAGGAATTTTTGAATCTGTTCATAGATATAAAATATTTACATTGACTGTGTATTTTGTCTTATGTTTTGAAATATAATGTGACATTAAAGTATGTATCTAGTATACTAATACAACAAAAATATTTGGTCCATAAAAAAATAATTCCATGTATATAGATCCAATATAATAAACTAACCACTAGATATGGGTTACTAGGGTTAGGGTCATTATAACTCAAATATAATTTCATAGAATTCCACATGAGAAAAAATAACCCACAAAATTAATTATTTAGAGAGAGAAACATATCGTTAAATTAATTTTTTTTGAAAAACACATATTTTGTTACAAATATGGACCACCAATCAACATTTTGGGAGTAGGGTTCCCTAAACCATACCATCAAGGGGATAAAGATAAATGAAATGTAATATCAAATTTATACTTCTCAAAATGTTATTTGGAAAACACATTTTGGAAAAATTTTAAACATTCACTTTGATAAGATATATAATCAAACCACCATAGACCCTGATAATGTTTCTATCTAGTAATGTGATTTCTGATCTCGATATGCCTCATCCTCAAATGATGTCCATAATTTTTTCTAATATTAATTGTAATCATGTTTTTATACTTGATTGTGATAGGAGAGTCAACCACAATTCCAATATCTTCAAACCTTTTCTTCATCTATCTGATTTGAATGTAAGATTAAGAAGATGTTATGTAATCATATGTTTCAGTTCTCAAATGAATGAAATATTGTTTCTTATTTAATCCTGAAATATATAAATCTAGTGGATAAAATCTAGAACCTGATATAACCACACTATCATCCACTGAACCAACCCAATCATCATTTTTATATAAAAATAACTCAATTTGTTATGATACTTTATAAAATTGTGTAAAATATACAATTACTTTTATATATAAAAATATTATTTTCACTTCTAACATGTTGGTTAATAGAGGAAACATAGATAAATTTCTTCTTTACATGTAGGAAATAAAATATATGATCTTAGAGCTATAAATTATAATAATCTTCAAATGATTTCAATATACATTGTAATAACAAATTCTTATCCATTTTCATCTCCTAAAAATTTTATCAGGATTTAGAATTGTTTTTCCCAGATATTGATATCTTCTATAAAAATAGCTTCATCCCCTATTTTTCTATTTAAATTGAAATTTTAAAGATACATTCCTTCCTCATATCACCACTAGAAATAGGATATATGTTAGTTCTCCAGTCACTAAAATTTTTAAATATCTTGTGAATAATTTAGACAACATATTAAAATGAGTTTCATTCAATCCTTGAAATATAATTTCTTCTAAATAGATTAGAAACACCATCCTTTTCCATCCATATTATTGAAATACAGATTATAATCGATTCCTATTTGTTGTAATCCAACCTTTCTTAGATAATTATCATGACTGAAGTACCAAATTTTGGTTCTTATTTTAACCCATAATGTTACTTCATCAAACTACATAATTGTTTTCATCTATAGGTAAAATAAATCAATTAAGGTGTTTAATTTACCCTTCTTCATCAATGAATCTACTAAGAAACACAAATTTAAAATCCCTATGGAAGATAATTAAATTACTTTGCACTAATATAATAAACAACAATAAAATCATTTCAAAACAATCTATAAGAGATGTTTTCTTATCCAAATTGAATCTTATAATATGATAATAGATTTTATAAACTATTTATACCATTTAATGAACCACTTTCACGTAATAATACATGTTATTTCTAAAAAAACTTTTTTCCTAAAAAAATCATTATACATTACCTTTGAAAAATATTTATACATTAAATTATTCTCAATTTCGAAAAGCACTTCATTATAATCCTTAATATAACTCCCTTATTTAGAAACCTATTCAAATAATTTAGTATATAATTTTAATTATATTGAATTTTAATGTCTAAGATTCATTATTCATTTTTTAATAGTTCTTTCAGAATTCAAATAATTTATTTTTCATCAATTTCATCCATTATTTATAACATACTCATATTTGGATAAATTGTATGAACATTCAAATTAATGGTTTTATTATTCCCTATTATCCTTATCCAAATATTATCCCCCTAATATTCTCAACTCATCAACTCTTTCTTAGGTAATTTTCTCACCACGTTTTAAAAAAATAATATCAATCTATACATTAGTGACATCTTGGATTTCAATAATACTTCTAATTTTTTTTAAAGAAATAGTACTCCTATTCTATAGAAATTATTAGAGAAAATGATTTTACCACCATGATATTTAAATTTGTTTTGGATTTTATCTCTGTTAGGAGTAAAACATTTACACCCAATGTTTTAGACGTATTCCAATGTCTTATTCCTCCAATTCTATATCTCATATAGAGTATTATCCTTATCCAAAAATAAAATATCTATATTTTGATATGGACCAATTCGAAAATCACATCCTTTTAAAACAAATATATTTGGTTTTTTTAATAATTATTGTATGAGAAATGTTATGATTATCTTTTTTAGCATCTAAACTATTACCTTATTAATGAGTTTATCTGGTAAGACTTAATTTCTTATCTTGTGATTCATGAGATAATCCTCCATTTGGATTTTTCTAATAATAACCAACGACACCATTATTCAATATAAATTAATAATGATTAAATAATACCTCTTTCTGTAAATAGATTTTGGCTATATCATTTAAGAAACATTAATATGTACCATTTCTAGCAACTATTTTGAATTATTATCTTTAGATTTATAGGATCTACTAATAATATAATCTTTTGGAAAACCATCACACATATGATTATGATCATGCACAGTATTTGGAATATCACATGCACTTTCACCCTTCATCAAATCATATAAGGATATTTACATTTGGTGGCTGTGAAATTTATGCCAAAAAATACTTTTACCTTCCGTAAATAGTAATCACATAACTTTTTCCACATTGATTAGATAGAGATTGTTTTATGTGCACTCTAATATACATGAATATGATTCCTGAACATTGAACTCATTCTAATATACATTATATAATGATTTATAGGGTGATAATATAAAAAATTCATATAATGTTTGTATATTATCTTACATATGATGCATGAAGGATCCAAGTGTGTGGTGCATCTATACATAAAAAATATTCCTTGTAGTATACATGAATATGATTCATGTATACATGAAATACCTCTCTTGTAGTCCCACGTGGTGAAAGATGTATCCCCACAATGTTTAATTAGATTTAATCTATTGTGAATGGGTTAAAGGATTTACATTTGATCATTTAATGAGTTAAATGCATTCATAAAAATGGAATAATTCATGCATGTAATATAATGAAACATTATATGGCCAACACATTCTTTATTCCTATATGGGCATTAGTCATTTACAATATAACGAGAATGGGATATATTCATTGATGTGTGGAAGGATGATCATGTGTTCGATGTTATTTTTGATCATTAGCTTCATGTAAATCTTTATATAATCACCTTCTTCCTGTTACTTAATAATATTTACTATGAAAGTGATAACACCCATTTCTTGATTTATGTTTCCCCTTTGTATGGATTCATGGTCCAGTGGCTGGTATCCTCCCTTGAGGCCATAGGCATTGACGAAAGTATCCTCATGATCATCCCCAAGAACTCCCCTAAGATAAATGAAGAATAATGCTACTAAAAACATAAAATAGGTATGGTTTATTTTATATTTTTTGTATATGTTGATATATAGATGTCAAATCAACTTATTTTTAGGTTTATTTACTAACATTATGACAGTATTTTTGGATATGTTATTCCTTTTTATTATCAAAATCTAAGAATGTGTTCGAGATTTTTTTTATAGTTTTTTGGTTATAGTGCTTTGAAACGGACTTAAGAAATAAATAGGGAAAAGAGAGACATAAATATTATATATTGGTCCACTTATAAAGACAAAAATGCAAGGATATACATGTAACCCAGTAAGAGTCCATAATCCAACCATTGTAAATATATGAAATCACTATACATCTATAAATACCAAATGTTTCATAGGGGAATTTCAAAAACATCTCAGTGGAATGGGATATAATCATATTATTACTATGTGGATCACCATATACCTAATCAATATCACCATATACCTAGTGGAGTCTAATGTATCCTAAGAATCTATAATAATGCCCCCAGCTAAATAGTGTCCCCAAATCAGCTACCTAGTGGCTTCATTCAAGATTTATCAAAGTGAATTCAATGATGTATTTAAAGCATTTAATCTGATTATTAAATCCAAGGATCGAACAAAGATAGCCCATAACCCAATAATTTTATAAATAGACTTATAAGGTGTCTAGATATAAAAAATGATCATCTGTGATGACTATATGCCACTGAATGATTGTTGATCGATCTATGAGGTGCTTAATATTGTAATGCCAACAAATTTTAAAATCATAAAAGGTAAAATGAATTTTATTAACTATAATACAATTTCAAATTACCTATCATCTTATGAATTTTTTGTTCTCCCGTGTCATAATTTAGTAAACGTTATTTCAATTCTATAATCTCTTTCTCTCCATGTATCCCATAATATTTGAGTTTTTTCTAAATCCATTACGGTGTGTTTAGTGATTTTTAATGGGTTTTTAAAAGTAACATTATATCTTCTCTTTCTTATTCAATAGGTTTCATTATCTTTAGATTTTGGGATCTAGGATAAGTTTTGAAATTAAATGTAAGAGTATTGTTTTTTTCATTGATTTCAATTAAGACCCATAAATACATTTTATTTCTTATTTAATTCATGGTTTTTTAAAAACTAATGGTTTAATATGACCCTCTCCAGACATATCAAGGGGATGGGAGTATGGTCCAATTCTTGTTCTATTTTGAAAATTATTTATAAATGTTGGGACTTCTAGTTTTCATAATTATTTTTTTCTATGCTAAAATTTTTAATTTCCAATATGTCCATTTTTGCAATGATTTATTTATACTTAATTTCAATGCTTTCTTGATAATATCTTTTATCTTATATCATTGTTTAAAAAGTTGTATTTCAATACACAATACCTTATTTCTAAATTATCTCTTACCAATATTTTTTATCCAAGGGATCTCTAGTTTTTATTCAAAATATATTTATTTCAAAAAATAATTGAAATTTTCAAAATCATAACTGATTAAAATGATTTATATTTTTAAGATATTTTTGAAACACATTAGGTTATACTGAACTATGATATATTGGTTGTTCACCTTTTTTAAATGTTCCAGAATATAACTATTGGAAAACTCACATGACCTCATTTCATGATAGTATATTTTTTTCTATTTAGAAAATGTATATTCATGGATTTACTATTTTCACAAAAATTATAGAAGGAATGAGCACCCAATGACATATCCACTTTTGAACTTAATAAAAAAGTTATTAATTATTTATATATTTGTTTTATATCATATTCTGTTTAATTCTATTTATTCTTTTAAAACCACACTTGAAATATGGAAATTGCTTTTCATCACTCATGTGGGAATGAATTAAGATAAAAATACTAATAAAAATACTACACATGATATGTATAGACATTATTTATATGGTTTTATTATAGGTAATAATGAATATATTAATGATATGTTTATATTTTATACTTTCTTGTACAATGGATGGAAATCTAATTCTGATTATTTTTATATAGAAACATTAGTAAAAAATACTTTGTGTTTTTCCCAGTTATTAGGAACCCATGGTGATGAAAATATGAAAAGTGGAGGGCATGATGAATATGTATTTTTATGAACTAATTGGACATCTTATAACCAATGAGATCATAATAAATAATCAATATGAAATGTTTTCCAATTAATTCATGCTGATAATGATAATTTCTTTCAAATATGTTAATATCGATTCATACAATAGTTATTAAACATATCATCATCCAAAAAGATAAAAAAAATCATTACAAGAATGAAATCCCACCGATGGGAAAAATATTTATACGAAAAATGTGAAAAATAAGTGATGTGATTCAAATGAAAGAATAAGGGACACATAAGGTTGGAATTACACATAATAAAAGGAAAACAAGTATAATAAAAATAAAAGAAATAAATACTTAAAGGTTTTAATAAAGAGTGAATGTAGTGATTCTACCTCCTCAAAAGAGTCATGTGATGAAATTTAAAAGTTTCTAATAGAAATGTTGTGTTTAGTAATGAATTAAATTATAATACCTATTATTATTCCTTGTTAATGTTTTTTATTCCGATCACATAAGCTATGAACTAAAATATTATTTTTACCAAATAGAGGACTGTTTTTTCAATTAACATTAATATACCAAGACATTAAAATTAAAATTGATAAATTTATTATATAAAAATACTATATTGAAATTATAAACGATGAATTATCCTTAAAATATAATAATAAACCGATTGTACATGAGTTATAAAAAACAATAAATGATATAGAATATTCTCTCAAAAAAGACATCCATGTAGAAAACAATTAAATAAAATTTAGGGTTTTCAATGACTAGTAAAAAACAATTTGGGATTAAATTTTTTGAATAATGTTATTTATTCCAACAATATGACTTCTATAAAATAGATTCATCTAATTTTTAAATTATTTTCATAAAATATTTAATTTTATTTATGAACATAAATGTAAAATATTTATTATAAGGTTTAACAAAAAAGAATCCAACTATCATCCCATGTCTTATATCAAAATTATTTTTCAAACCAATATTGGGTTCCAAAATCCCTATTATCTAAAATATGTTGACCCAGAATGTTGATACTAAAAGTATGGTATCAGTCTTTTTTTGGAATCATTTCTAGAGAATAAATCCAAAAAATCCAAATTGTTCATGGGTTTTGGATGATATCAAAACACGTTTGGTGGACCGTATAAATTTAAATCACTATAAAAATAAGATTAAGGATATTTAATATTCAAATAATACCCATGAAAAAAATCATCAAAATAGGAAAAATCATTTTTCTTGAACTAATTTTTATAATTTATTTTTTTTATTGATGATTTAAATTCAAATTTTTCAATAATTATCCTACTGTGTGGTTATAATTTTAGAGTACATTTTCAATATGATTTTTTAAAAGTGTTTAATCTCTAATGATTTTTTACCATGTTTCACTTTCAAAAAATTTATATATTCAATTAAATATAGATTTCTTCTCAAATTGATAAATTTTATAGAATAGACAATATGTAAAATCCTATTACTACTTTTAGTAATACCAAACCCCACATTTGATCATTCTTTTGTTGTGTTTCATTTGACGTTGCATTGGGTAAATTATTCGGAAATTATTGTGGTCTTTTAGGCTTTACATGGTTGGTACAATCTTTTCCCAAACCGTTCGTCGAGCTAGGGAAAACCATGAAAACCTAGACAGAGAGGGTTTTCACATTTGGCACACTATTTGGAAAACCATGCAGAAAACTAGGACAACCTATGAAACCCCACTAATATGGGTGAACAGTTATGGTGCATGGTTTTTCTAACCATGAAACCCTTCCTAGATAACAGCGAACTAGATTTAATTAATTTTGAAATAAAATTTTAAAAATTAGAATTACTATTTTTTGGTGAATGATGGACCTAAATATACTTTCAACATTTTTTTCCCCTGAGTCTCTTAAGAGGTGATGTTTCCCCTCTACACCCCTCCGAAAGTGAGTTGAAGGTAGGAAAATGGTGTTCGATATCTTCCTAGTAGGTTAACTCTTATCGTTATCAACCTACATCTATCAACTCTTTTCTCTATGGGGTTTTATAAATCTAAATATTTATGGTAGGATATAATCCCCATTGTTTTGGATCTTGAATCTAGGTTTGATTCTTGGATCCTCCCTACATACATTCTTCATTGGAGTTTCATGATTAGGGCTGTGTGTTTCATCTTTCTGTGATCTCAAGGTAGCTAGTTCTGTTATGAAGTCCACATTAGATTAAACCTAAATTTATAGATTTAAATTCTATTATTTGATATAAATTTAATTTCTACAATTCTATTAAACAAATTACAATTGGATAATTAAAAACCCAATTCCATTGAAATGGACATTTGAAAGTGGATTTGGAATGAAATTGGGAAATAAACCCCAATTCCATTCAATTGTGGTGTGTTGTGAAATTTGATGGATTTTTTTTAATTAAATCATGGGATTATAATTGTGAGATTGATTTGATAAAAATTATCTCAAATCAGTATTTTAGACAATGGATTAAAATGGGTTTTATATAAAACCAAGGGTTATATCCTAGAAAGAGTCATGTTTAGATAAAAATAATGTTTTGGTTTTTAAATAGAAATTGGCATATTTGAAATGTGTAATTGGATTAATTGTATTTAAAATAGTTCTAAAATAAATTTCTCATCATTGGTTGCGATTAAAGAACATGAAATCATAGAAATTTGGTGAGTTATTGGGATACAAATCTTTCTAACACTCAATATTTGAAAAAAAACCTAGTGCAATAGGCCACATCCCTGATGGAATGGTGATGATTCACCTTTATCAAGTGTTATAGGGATGAGTGTATAAACATATTGTCATGTTCAAATTTGAGTGTTTGTGGATCATGTAGCTGGGGAAAATAATACATTTTATAAGACTGTCATGTTTCTTACTGTTTATATTTTAAATATATAGAATAATTTTTGTAACCTTTTTGTCATGCCTTTTAAATTATATAATCTTTTTTATATACAATTATTGTTTAATCCATTTTTTTGTATTTGCATCATTTGAAATGTAATTCATGCTATGTTTAAATATGATTCTGAATTTCCAAGATAGTTTATTTAAAATGGAAATTATTATTTGGTTAATTAAATGATGACATCTTATTATGGAATCCATGGTAAGAACCAACTGGTATTTGAGCTCACATCCTACCCGTGTCTTTAGGTGTTTAAAGATGTTCTTCTTCCAGGTTTGAGAAAGGGTAATGTGCCACAAAGAGGTGGTAGTATCTATTTATCCTTGGTCTTAGACATTCCATTACACTAGTATTTGAGTTGTTTATCCTTATATATTTCTAGTATTTTGTTATAGTAATATGTGTTGTTTATATCTCTTTGTATTCTGGTACAGTTCAAGCATTAATTCTTCTATTATGTGCATATTTATTTGTTATCCTACTTATGTAATTTTTTGTAGAAAATCTATACCAAATTGCATTTTTTATGATTCCAGGCACTAGTCACCAACCCATTGGTATCATGAATGCACTTAGGGCTATATCCATGCTAGTATGAGAATCATGGAACTAGGGTGTTTGTGCTGATTTATGAAAAGTGCTATTAGAGCTCCATGTTAAGCCTATTCCTTTGATGTATGTATATAGTTGTGTAATCTTGTGAGGACATAGTAAGTAGTCAAGATTGTGTTCCTATATTGCTCTCAACCAAATGAACCTTATGTAACCTATGTTATTTTGAAAAATATATCTTAATTATTTGTTCTAATATCCTCCTTACTTTTGATTTGGATAGATTCAAATCCAAAAAAAATCTATATTTTGGGAATAATATCCCATTTTTTCTCTATTTGAGTGTTTATATGATGTATTCTACATTTTCTATTAATTTTTTATATCATCATGCCTTTGAGAAGACATAAACATTGGATCCAAGAAGAATCTGGTGATGAACCTCAGTGAGATAACACTCTTGTGGACCCATGTTTGTTTAAGGTGATTGTACATACTATCTAATTTTGGGGATATGTATGACCACTAGTTCCCATTAAGGTTCCATATAAGGATCCTCAGAGGTAGTTTTTATAGAATTGAGATCTGGATTTCCTTATCGAGAATCCACCAGTGTTTGAAGGCAAAAATGACCCTCAAGAAGCTGAGGAACAGTAGTACATGACTGATAATTAGTTTTAATTCTTGGAGACACCTAATGGAATTAAGGTGAAGAGTTCCACCTTCATACTAGAGGGACCGAGTAGGAGATGTTGAGACATGGTGGTGATGGAGATGAAACACAAGGGATTAGTGTTTAAATACATTAATGATCCTTTAACCAGGAAATTCAATGTAGAGTATATGGTGTTCGCCAATGATATTGAGTTTTTCAAATTAGAGAAAGATGAAAATACCCTGATGGAGTACAAAAACATTTTTGTTGATCTAGTTTATTTTTCACCTAAGTTGTTATGAAATAAAAAGACGAATAACTAATGGTTTGAGTTGTTACATTGAGCTGATATTCATTATTGGGTGTTATATATGTAGCTTCCCTCATATACTAATGTGTTCACTAGAGCACTGATGGTTGAAATTGAACTAGCTGGAAAATTAGGGTATATGGATGTTCCTTTTTCTCCCAATATATGTGAAAGTTACATTAATCGAAAAAATGAACCTTGATTGTTCTCATAGTGATTCTAAAAAGAAGGGTTTTTCTAGATCTCATAGAATTCCAATCACATGGACTTTGATTTGATACTAGTGTGGAAGGACTGGTCATTTTAAGAGGGTTTCCACTAAGGCATCCAATATATGTGTATCATGCGGACACTCTAGTCACTTTGAGATGTTCTTCCATGTTTTTTATAATCCATAAGGATGAATGGGATCATAAAAAACTATTAGAACTATGGTGAAATCAGATGAACCGTGAACATAGAGGTTACCATCATAGGTATCTCGAATGAAGCTTATTCATGTTGTGGAAGATTATATACAGGAAGAAAATACATTTCTAGTTACCATGAGAGGTTCCATTTAAATAGATCAGTCCATAAACATTTAATAATCTATTAAATTAATTTATAATTCACTAATTAACATTCCTAGTGATCTTTTGGGTTTATAGTTTTATAAAATTATGTTATTATTCATAAATATCAAACCACAATCATACAATGTGGGTCCTACTGAAACAATGTCAATTTCATCCACAATAAAAATGGTTTTAATAAAAAAAACATGAAATATATTCATGAAAATTCTTAAAAAAATTCATCATGGATTATACTTTTATCTAACCCATCCTTATACCACGTGATTTTTTAAACATGGGATGTACACGACAATCATAGTAAGATATATAAAATGAAGAAGATAAATTGTTTGTGCATGAATACTTATAAATTAATGAAATTATTTCCACAAATACAAACTTCTCACCTAATAAGTATCACATAGTTACTTTTTGAATACATGATATTTCCATAAAAGATTTGAAACATAATAAACCATATATGTATCTTGGGGAATTACTTATTTGATATAGTAACCCATATGGCTACCTTATTATTTGTAACCATCACTGCTTCATTAAAATTTTACCATCATGGAAACCTTACGACGTAACCCTTATGACTACCTTATTGTGTAAACATCATAGTTACACTTGGAGTAACCATACTACTGAAAGCCAACTTAAACAAACCCCATTAATTGGAGGGAGATATAGGTTACACCATTCATCATTAAAAATTCCAAAGAACCTTAACATAACCATAAATCATGAACAAATTCATAAAAACTTTCCTTTTGAGTTATTTATAAATTAAAATTTAAAAGAAGAATTTTAAAGAAAATCCCATTATAAATACCATATCATTGAAGTGAGAATTTATAAAAAGAATTTAAAATGTATATTCACTATAAATACACATGATAAAAAATATTATAAACAAAATTTCACTTCACAAATAATTTGGGCATGCCAGAATTAGTGATGTAGGTGGTTAACCCAATGAATTGAAATTGGATTAAGAATTTCCTTACCATAGGTTCATTTTACATAAAATATATTTAAACCTCCTGTATAAAGGTTAAAATAGTGTTATTAATATTTTAAAATAAAAATATTTATTTTTATAACACCTTATATTATCATTTTACAATATCATTCCACCCATTTATTAATAATATTTTTTTCCATTGTTTCAGATGCGTTCTTTACATGGTTTCAAGTGTCCATTCATAATGTATTTTCTTATCATATTCCATAGAAACGCCAGAAGTAGAATGAAATGGTATTAATATGTTTCTATAATTTTAAATAATACCCTGAATAATCCTTTTTAAGATATAATGAAGAATCATTAAAAAATTAATGATAAACATTTAGATCATTTTGGCGGTTCTTCGACAATCATAAACTAGATTCGTTATATAATTTAATATTATGTATATATAATAATTATAGAACATAAAATTTGATATATAATACAGAATGAAATATTTTTAAACCTTTAATATGGTTTTATGACCAGCCATGAATGTGGTAATTGTATTTAAAAACACATCGGCCACGATGTCAGTATATTGAAACATCATGGGTGATATTTTTATTTTTAGAATAGAAGGGAGAGGAGAAGAAGAATGATGGTGAATATTACCATAAAAATAATGAAATTAAATTATATATAAAATATATTGGAGTTTTCAGGAATCTTGGATAAGTGGAGGTTAAGAGAGTGTATGAAACTAAAAAGAAATCGAAAGAAAAGAAAATAAATGAATGTGGATTTTTACCTCTTGAATTGTCCTCCTTGACAACCTCCTTATGGCATTTGGTGTTTTTTTTCTGGGGATACAAACTTGTATTAGGCATGAGGATAATGATTGGTAAGTGATTTGGTTATAAATTAAGAATGCTACAAGGCTTTGAGGTGTGAGGGGAGATATTTATAGTGGAGAAGAGGGGTGTTTTACCATTATTATATTAATTACTTTATTAATTTATCTTAGGACTATGAAGAGTATGAAAATTATAATAAATAATAAAAAATGAAATATAGTTATATATTTTAGTCTTACATTATCCAAATATCATCTATGACTCAATAAATCAATTATTTTTCATATATAGTAAATTACCATGTTTCACTATTCAAAAAAAATTCATGTATTTTAGAAAAATGTCAAAAAAATAAAAATAACAATTTCTCAACATGTAAAATTAAAAAATTAATTCCAATTTTTAAAATAAATTTCTAAATTTGATAAATTTAGTTTTTAATTAAAATCATATTTTATTAGAAAACTACTAGTTTTGAAACAACATCTGATTTTATAATGCTTTGATAAATTAATTAAAGTATTATAAAATAACATTATAATCGTAAGAATACAAAATAACAATTTTAATTCTATTTTATGAAAATATATATTATTATTATTCATTATATTAATTGTAATCATGTAATTAAATATTCTATACTCACCAAAATACCCATTGTTAATTTATAATTTTCAAAAAATATTTACTTTTTAAATGATATAAATATATAATAATTTCACTTATAAATAGATAAATTGTATTCATAATTTATTATGTGAGGTTAATATTTTATTGGCCGTATTACGATTCCCGAGGATAAGTTGCTATTCTAGCAGTTTAAAGTCCATAAATTCTATAAATGCAAGTTATTCAGTATAAAATTATAATTAATTTAACTATTTAATTACTAAATAAAATAATTATTATATAATTAATTGGGTAATTATATTCTCCTCATATTTTGGAAATTATGTCCTCATAATTTTTATTTACTTATTAAACAAGTGAGGGAACATTTCCTCTTAACATTTTCAGATTCCCTTGTTGCTTCTTCAGCCATGTGGTTTCTCCACAAAACCTTAACATGATGAATTACTATATTTTATTATACCTTATCTCTATGATAAATAACTTGAATAGGTTTCTCCTTATAAGAGGGTTTATCTTCCAGTTGAAACACTTCTAGGCTCAAAACATGAGAAGAATCTGGCACATAACTTCGCTACATCGAAACATGAAACAAAGTGGGTACCAAAGATAATCATGGAGGCAAAGTTACTCGATAGGATACTAGTATAAATACCTCTATGATTTCATAAGGTCTATAAAACTATGTACATGTAATTCCTTTCATACCAAAATCAATAAAACATTTCCATAGAAAGATTCTAAGAAAAACATAATAACCCACCTCTAAGGAAAATTATTTCCTCATGTTATATTCATAACATTTCATCCTAATCGGAGTTTTCCTCATGTTTTATGGATAATATTCACTTTATCAGATACTTACTCCACAAATTATGGTCCTAAAAACTTCTTTTCCATGACAACATCCCAAAATGATGGTGTTTTACATCACTTCCCATATAATGCCTCAAAATATTCCATTGTTATACTGGAATGAAAACTATTATTATAATAAAACTCAAGTAACGAAATATAATGTTCCCAACCTCCCTAGTAATATGCTGAACACAGTCAAAGCATATCCCCTAATGTATGAATTGTTTGAATTTTATATATATTATATTGAGGATTAAAATTTCGGTTGAAATTTAATTATATTCCTAAGAACTTCTAAAGGCCTTTCTGAAAGTTAAAAGTGACCCTAGGATCTCTGTCAGATACAAGGGATAAAGGAACTCCATGTAACCCAAAAATCTCCTTGAGGTATAATAAATAATTCTAATCCACTAACATAGTATCTCGAATAAGAAGGAATTGTGCATATTTAGTTAGTTAGTCAATAGTAACCAAAATTTCATTTTTTCCTCAAGAATTATTTGGTAGTCTCACCATGATGTATGTGGATATTTTCTCCATTTCCACACTAGCTCTTGAAAATGAAGAACAATCCCCTTTTCTAATTGTCACACTTCTTTAAGTTGTTTACAAGTCAAACATTTCATGATAAAATCTGAAATATCACTTTTCATTCCATCCCACCAGTAAAACATTCAATGGTAACTGTATATCTTTGTACTTCCATGTTGAACTAAAATGGAGAACTATGATATTTACACACGAAATATTTATTCATTTTGGAATCATGAGGCTCACAAAATCTCATTCAAAATTGTAAAACACAATCTTTAAAAAACTAAATTATGGAAATGTTCCATTTCCACCAATAATACCTTTTTCTATATGTCTTGATCTTCCTTATATGCTTACATAATTTTATATAAGAGAAACCATTACACTAACACCTGAAAGAAAATTGAGAAATTTCCTACACCAACAACTTATAAGAAAAATTTCATCAAATCATTAATCAAGGGTCATGTTCTAAATTTATCTTGGTTAATGAAGTTTAATGTTTTATATAAAGGTATCCACCACATTTTTTGATTTTCTAGGATGGTAATTGATCATGAAATCATAATCATTTATCATTTCAAGAAATCTTCTTTGACTCTTGTTTAATTCGTTTTTAAATAACATATAGTTTAGGATTTTATGATCATTAAATATTTCACATTTGGATCTTTATAAATGATATCTCGAAATTTTTAAATCAAAAAACACTGATGCAAATTCAAAATCATGTTTAGGATAATTTTTCTCATGTGATTTTACTTTTCTTGATGCACAATAATATATATGATAATTATGCATCCCAAAAGAACCATGTCCCTTCAATAAAGCATCAATATAGATGAAAAAATCACCATTTCTAAAGGGCACAACCAAAATTTAAGAATTCGTTATTCCCTTCTCATTTTCTTGAAAAAAACATAACATTGTTTTATCCAAATAATTTTAACACCTTTTTATGTTAACTTAGTTTGAAGGATAAATAACTGTATAATGTTTTTAACAAAACATTGGTAATATCATGATAATCTAAGAAGACTATGAATCTATTTAACATTTGTTGGCCATTACCATTCATCAACCACATTTTCATTGGAAGGGTCAAATTTTATTTTAACTTTATTTACAATGTTCCCAAGAATGAAATATACAACAACCAAAAATCACATTTGTTAAATTTTCCATATAAATTTTTTAGTATATTTTAAGATAATCCTTTAATATTTTTCAAGATCCTCAATGTTTTTTGAAAAGAACAAAATTTCATAAAAAACAAAAATAAGTTTATCAAAATATTCAAAAACATATTCTATTCATTATATCCTTGAATATAGTAGGGGAATTTGTCAATCCAATGGGAATAAACAAATACTAATAATTACTATATCTAGTATGAAAAGATATTTTCCAGATGTCATACTCCCTCACCATTAGCTGATGGTACCTGAAGCTCAAGTCAATGATAGAAAAATACTGACCTCCTAGACCTAATCAAACGTGTCATCGATATGGGAAATGTTATACTTATTTTCAACATTAATGTTATTCAAGGATCTTTAATCAATGAAATGGATCATTGAGCCATCTTTCTTTTCAATGATCAAAATTGGTACACCCCATAGTGAAGTTCTAGGATGAATGAAGCATTTATCAAGAAACTCCTACAACTAATTTTCCAATTCAAGAAGTTCCCTTTGAGCCATTAAATGATGGAGTTTTGAAATTGGATTAGCATTATGATCCAATTCAATAGTAAATTAAACATCTCAATCAGGTATAATTCTAGGTAACTCATTGGAAGAAACATCCATGTATTCATTTACCACTAGAACATAATTAATCTGAATAGTTTTGTTGTATTCAACAATATGAGCAAGATAAATTTCATTTTCATCTTTAAAAAGTTTCTCAGCCTCCTGATATGTTATCAATTTTATGGGTTCATTCTTATATAAAAACTAAAACCATTTCTGAAAAACAACTTCTTTATCTTTACAATCAATCTTAGATGATAAATAGAAATCCAATTCATGACCAAAATGACACCAAAATCTACTAATGGAAAACAATAAGGTTTTTAGGTAATGAATTTTCATAAAAAATGATTCATATAATTCATTTTTAATTATCATATTCTTCCCAGGTGATTTAACCAGATGTTATAGTCACAATTATTGAGGTGAAATTCATAATTTAAAATAACATTTCTCATAAATAAATGAATGTGTAGACACCATATCGAAAAAGACATTAGAAAACACTCAATAAACAATCAATGTATATGATACCACTTCATTGGATGGACTGATATATACATGCATTATCACAAAGTATCTCACTGCACCATTCTACTTATAATTGGACTACATTTGATCATTAAGATCACTCTTTGGGTAGGTATTTGCATTATGACTCATCTCACCACAGTAAAAAAATTATTGTTTTCTTATCAGAAATAATATTATGATAATTTTAAGTACAATCCCCTACCTTATGTCCATACATACCAAATTGAAAACACATCCCAATTATGTTAAGGCATTCCCTGAGTTTCTTTTCACCACACTTTTCACAATCTAGAAACTAGAATTTATTACCTTCATATTTATTGGATTGATTTATTCCAATCACTATCCATCTAGATTTATTCTTCTACATATTGTCAAAATACATGTGATCACCAACAAACATCATTTCTATCATCTCATCACATTGAAAAAGCTTCTCATAAGTAATGAATTCACGAGAGTCCAATGCCCTTCAATATCATAGATTCAATCCTGAGTAAAAAACAATGGATTTTCCGATCAAGATCCTGAATAAGATGTGTATCATTCTATACCAATAGGGTGATATTTTCTTTATACATGGACAAACAATCCTCATACTTTTTCTTTAATTCAAGGAATTTATTTTTCATCCTAAATTGAACAACCTTTGGAAAATATTTTTGAATAAAATTATTTTTAAATTCATCTCATTCCAAGGTATCTGTCTCATCACTATCCATGATATTATTGATCATTAACCACAATTGGTTCACTTAACCTTCTAAATAATAAATGGAAAGACTAAAAATTTGATTATCTGAACACCCATAACATAAAATAACTTATCAAAGGCCATATTCCATTCTTCAGGCACCACTAAGTCAGAAGACCCACTGATAGAAGGAGGGTGGTGCCTCATAAAATATTCCACTATCATCGTGTTAGTTATAGTAGCTCTGGGTTTTTTCACACATGGATTACTACTCCATTTCAATCATGTGACAATAGATCCATTACTATCAAAAAAAGTTTAGTTCTAATTCCCACCATTCACGGTTACGTATTTAGAATTACATCAGCCTCTCGGTTCCATCAAACTTCAGCTTCCCTATTTCTTCAATAGAAAACCATTTGGAACAGACATTTCTTTGATGAAGAGACATGGTAATATTGAAATGATATATCATTTAAACATAACCATAAGGTAAAAAAAATTATGGTGTTATATTATCGTCATCATAACCCCTAATATTACTAAAACCATGCTATGATACAAACAATAAGGACCCAACCTAAAACATTTCATAATATAGTAAAGTCCTTTAGAATTCACTTTTTACATTACCAAATATCTTTTAGGTTTATATTTTTATAAATTTATGAAAATTTTCATACATATCAACCCCATAGAATATAATGTGAGTAAAACTAAAATAGTATCTGTTTTTTACACAATACAAAATATTAAAAAATAGATTAATGTTAATCATGAAATGTCTTGAAAACATTTATCAAGTCTTCCCATTTTCTTTTACCCATCGTAAAAGCCTATGAAAAAAATTTTAAAGCATGTTATAAAAAGAAAAATATTGGTACGAGATATAAATAAAATTATAGAAATAATTATTACATGAATAATTATGAACATAAAAAATCATTTTCAAAAATACATACTTCTCAACCAATAGGTATCACATAGTTACTTTTTGGAAACATGATAATTCGATAAAACATCGAAAAATAATAATCCATATAGGTATATTGAGGGATTACTAAAATAATTAGATAAACCTCATGGCTACCTTTTGATATGTAGCCCTCATAGCTACGTTACCTAATAACCCTCATGGATACCTTAAAATGTAACTCTCAAGGCTACCTTATGTATAACCACTGTAGTTACACTTGGAGTAACCATATGGATGACCTCCAACTTAAACATACCCATTGAATTGTAGGGATATATAGGTATCACCGTTCAACATAATAAATTCCAAATAAACTTAACATAACCATAAATCATCAACACTTTCATAAAAAAATTCCTTTTGAATTTTGTAAAAATTGTAATCTAAAAGATGATTTTTAAATTAAAGTCCCTAAAAAACATATCATTGAAGCGTTAATTGATAAAATACATGGAATATGCATAATAACTATAAATAAACATAATATAACATAATATAATCAACTGTAACCTCAAAAATAGTCTTATCTTCACAAAATCATTGACGTGTAAGGTTAACCCAAAGAATGGAAATATGGTTAAGAATTATCTTACATCGGGTTCATCTTACATGAAATGTGTTTAAACATCCAGTATAATTATTAAAAGTGTGTAATTTTTATTTTACAGAAAAAAATAATTTATAAAACCTAACATTATCATTTTATAACATCATTCTATCTATTTATTAATAATATTTCTTATTTATTATTTTGGTGTGTTCTTTACATGGTTTCCATCGACGGTTTGTAATGGATTATCTTAAGGAATGGATGTGAATATCAATAAGTCAAATGAAATGTTATTAATATTTTTTCAAAATTTTAATTAAATACCTTAAACAATCTTTATTTAGATATGATGATGAATCGTTTGATAAAACATTAATGATATTCATTTTGATCATTTTGGCGGTTATTTGTTAATCAGAAACTAGTTTCATTATATAATTTTATATTATGTATATATTTAAATTACAGAACATAAAAGAGGTTATATCATAAAAAATACAATCGATTTCATCAATTATTATTTTGTTATGTCCATCCATGATGCTGGTAATGGAAATTAAAAATATATCATCCATGATGTCAGTAAATTGACACAACATGAATGATGTTTTTATTTTTAGAATAAAAGGGAGAGGAGAAGAAGTATGAAGATGAATATTTACCTAAAAATGATAATATTACTCTATATATATGATAATATATTTTTAATGCCTATTGGATAAGGTTAAGTTAAGGGACTATTAGAAAAAAAACATGAATTCAAAAGAAACGATAACAAAAAAAAGTGGAATTTTCCTCTCGAATTATTCTCCTTGAGAACCTCTTAAAGGCCTTTGGTTTAGACTTTTGTTGAAACTAGTATGTCATAGACGTGGATAAGAGTCTTTGGAAGTGATTCAGGTAGATTATATACATTCTACAAGGCTTTGTGGTGTGAGGGGAATAGGTGGTGATTGGAGGTATTTATAGTGAAGGTGAGGGGTGTTTTCTCATTATTATATTCAATAGTTTCTTAATTTGGCTCAAGACTGTGAATATTTTTAGAATTATCCTAACAAATTTTAAAATAATTAAGGGTAGTTTGATATTTGAGTCTTATATCAGCCTTACATCATCTATGCCTCAATTAATCATGTATTTAGATTATATTATAAACTAACATATTTCATTATTCCTAAAAAATTCATGTATTTAATAATAATCCTAAAAATTCACCCCAACCATTTTTTGATTTCTAGAAATCAATATTTAACTCCATTTTTTAAAATAATTTTATAAATTTTTGAAATTTAATATTTAATTAAAAAAATAATTTATTTTAGAAATACAAGTTTTAATACAATAATTGATTTTAAAAAAAATTGAAAAATTAATTAATGTCTCATAAAAGAAATTATAATCAGAAGTTAAAAAATTATAATTTATGAATATATTTTATGAATTTTTATTTAATTTAATTAATTATATTAATTATATTAATTATAAAATTGTAATTAAATATTCATGACTCACAAAAATACTAACACTTAATTTATAATTTTGAAAAAAATACATTTTGAATGATATAAATATATCATCTTTTCATTTATAATATGTCTAAATTTTATTTATACTATTTTATTTGATGTTACAATTATATTTTCTAGATTACTATTTCTAAGGAATTCTAATTATTCCATCAGTTTGAAGTCCATAATTTCTATAAATTACACATATTCATTATACTTTTATAATGAAATTAACTACTTGATACCAAAATTAAAACAAACTATAATATATATACCTGTGTCATTACACCATCAATATAGCTTCATTAATACTTACTTATTTATTAGATATTGGTGCATCTCATTTATTTTTTTCATCTTGTGTTGTTAATACACTAAATATTCCTACGACACTGTTATAGTATGCGATGGATATTACTACACCCCTTGGAATGAAGAGAGACTGGGTTCTTTATAGTCTAACTTGTTTCTTATCTCTATCTGATATCAATATTTATTAAAGATTCCTAGTTGTTGGTATGAAACCTCTTGATGTGAATTTTGGGATGTATTGGCTAGTTTACAATAAATCCCAGATTAATTATTATCTGTGATGGGTCTCCATCACTGAACCTGATGGTGTATATATTGTCTCTCAAGGAGAATGGGACCTGAGGTTGAGGGGATCCGAACATTCTTATCTGGAGTGGGGCAATGTAATATTAGTGTTTTCCTTTGACCTAGAGCGTGAATATTTGTCAATTATACCCATCTAGTGGTCATTTAGTTTCCAGACAATTTTCATTCAAAATTCTCTAGTTCCCACTAGTAAAGGAGGTAGAGTTTTATATCAATATGGAGACTAGTACACAACTATTGTCTACCCCTTCCAACCACATGGAACCAGCTGAAATGAAAGATTTGAAGACATTATTGTATGATGTTGAAGATAAAGTATTTATACGCTTAAGTGTGTCAGCATGGTTGGTGCTGGTTTTTTATTCTAAGATAGGTGAATGTTCACTTGTCATTTGTGTGGATTACCATATACTCAGAAGAGTCATGGAAAAGAACAAATATCCATTTCCATGGATTTATGACTCATTTGATACATTGAATGGGGTGAAGTGATTCCTAAATATTGATCTTCAATCAGTTTACCATCATTTGAGATTAAACGAATCTAATATTAACGAACATTCCTTTTAGATCTGAAATGGCCATTATGAGAAACATTTAATTCCATTTATCTTAACAAATTCTCCTACAGTTTATTTGTATTTAATTTAATGGATTTTACACATGTACCTTGATGCATTTTTGCTAGAATTTTTTGATGACATCCTGATTTAATCTTTGTAAAAGGAGGATCATATGTGTTTTCTGAGAGTTGTTCAAGAATTGTTATGAAATCACTACCTTTATAAAAAGCTTTTGAAATGTGATTTATAGATTTTGGAAGTGACATTCTTATAGAACATGATGTCAGAATATCATATTTCAGTTGATTCCAAAAAGGTGAAAGTTTTTTTGACATGGTAACTACGAATTTGTTTTCAATATTTAGATATTCTTGAGTCTAGCAAGTTATTATCACCATTTCATTAAGGAGTTCTCAATTTTGGATTCTCTGATGACATATCTAACATAGAAAAGAGTAAATTTTTAATGGGATTGGAATGGTTTGAATGATTTTTTTTGTTTGAAGAAACTATGAACTAGAGCTCTAGTGTTAACCCTACCGAAGCTCATACATGGCTATGTGGTCTTATGTGATGTGTCAGGTTCGGTTTTGGGCCGCTTTTTTATGCAAGGTGATCGTTTTGTTGCTTATGGGTATTTTCATCATAGGAAACATGAGAATAATTATCTGACCCATGTCCTAGTACATGAAACTGCGATGAATGAATATAAAAGATGGCATCCCTTCCATTTAAGAGAAAGGGTTAATATGTTGTCAGACCATAATATCTTGAGTTATATATTCTCTCAAAAATATCTGAATCTACTAATGATAAGTTGGGTGGAATACCTAAAATATTTCAACTTTGACATCACCTATACACAGGGAAAGGGAATTTCAGTGCATATTATTTGAGTAGGAAACATCTGAAACCAGACATGAATGAATCTTTGGAAGAGTGAATCTTGATGTATCTCTTTAGAGTTGCATATCGGAGTATAGGAATCAAGGGACAAGGTTTATTTGGCCATTTTTTAGTTCAAATCCACTCATATCGAGATGTTTCTTCCAGAACAGATAGTTGATGATGAGTTATGTAGAATTAGAGACTCCATTTATAGTGGGAAGATAATTCTAGACTGGTTATTCTCCACCGAGGGAATTTTATGCTATCAGAATTTCATGGTAGTTCCATTAGTGGTAAGGAATTATGTGATGGAGGATTTTTATAATTCCATGTGGGTAGTAAAACTATGAATCATGAAGATGTAATATGACATGAATTGTTGATTCTGGTGTCCAAGATTGAGATGGGTCATTACTGAATTTGTCTCTTGTTATAATGCATTCCATTAGGTCAAGGCTATGCACCAGAAACCTATGGCTTTTCTTCTACCACATCTAGTGCCAAAATGGATTTGGGATGAGATATCAATAGACATTTTATTTGAGTTTTCATATACCCAGATAAATAATAATGTGATATGGTGTTTGATCGATTTGAGGAAAAATCTTCTCACATTGTACCCATTTGTTATAAAACCAAATATGATGAGTTGATGAATATCTATGTGAAGGAGACTATTTTTTTCATAGAGTTACATATGTTATATAATCTGATAGGGATCCTCGTTTTACTTTACATTTTTGGAGAGGCCTTCTCTAGGAACTGGGATCTTATGTGTATTTGAGTATGGTATACCATCCATAGTAAGATAGCTAGATAGAATGTGCTATAAAGATTCATGATTTCATGCTCCACACCTATATTTAGGACTTTGGATGGGTATTGGGATAAAAATCGAGGTATGGATGAGCTTATATATAAAATCAGTTACTATTCCATGATTATAATGGATCCTTTTGGGTCCATGTATTGTTGGCCATGTAAATATCTATTATCATGGCTAGACATGGGTGAAAGTTCCTTGGTTTGACTAAGCTTTGTTAAAGAGATGATAAAAGTAATTTAGTTTATTTTTTAGATAATTTTTATCACACCAAGCTAGTATAAGTTTTATGAAAACTATATTTATAGAACATTGATGTTTTCAGTTGGTGACAAGGTTTTGTTGATGGTTTGAGGATATTTGGGTCATCAAAAGCATAGGAAGAAGAAAATAATTCTTATAATTTTGGGAGACCTTTTTAGGTTTTTGAGTAGGTGGGGAAAGTGGATTACCATTTACCACTTAAAACACAGTTGATGTCGATTCATAACGTGTTCCATATATCTTAGCTACAAATGTTTCAATGTGATCAATCCTATGTTCTGGGATAGAGTAATCTACAGGTTAAACTTAATTCATATACGACAGAACATCCAATTAGAGTAGTTTATTCTAAAACCAAGGTACTTCATGGTAAGATTAATCCTTTAATCCATGTGTTTCGAAAGAATTTTTTTTATTCTCATAATACGTAGTAGAGGGAGTCGCTGATGAGAGAGAAAAATTGTCACCATTTTGATTCGGAAGCTTCTTAACAATCATTTTGGGTGCAGAATGTTTCTATTGTGGGGAGGTTGTGATATCATGTTAATATTTTAAGGTATTCTTGAACCTCAAATTTGATCATTCCTTGGTTGGGTTTCATTTAAGGGCTCTTCAGGTAAAACTATTGAAAATATTAAGGGTATTTTCAACTGTTCAATATCTATGCACGTTTTTCCTAAACCATTCTCCTTACTAGTAAAAATAGTGAAATTCTAGATAATAAGGGTTTTCATAGTTCTTGAATGGTTTGGAAAACCATTCTCTCTGATACAAATGGGTGCATGGTTATGGAACATCATTTTTCTAACCATGTTTCCTTGATTAGTTAAACTTTCATGGGATATAATTAATCAAAAGGTAAAATTTTAAAATCATGAAACACTCTTTTTAGGTTCCCAACAGACCTAACTTGATATGCTACATTTTCCTGTTCCTTGTTGGCTCTAAAGATGTGAATTTTTCACCTCAACATCCCTATAGAAGTGAATTGAAGCTAGTATAATGTTGTTTTTTCTCTTCTTCATAGGTTTCCCCTTCCCATTCCCATTCTCACACTCCATCTTATTTCTTTTATATGTTTTTGTATATCTTTTTATTGATTATAGGATCTAATCCCCATTATATTGGATCTTTAATTGTGGTTTTATTTCTACGATCCTCATCAATGAAATTCTTTATTGTAGTAACATTATTTGGGTTTTGATTTTCATAATCCCATGATCCCATGGAAGGTGGTTGTGTTATGACTTCCAACATTAATTAACCTTAAATCTCTAGATTTCAACTCAATCATTTTATTAAATTTAAATTTCATGAATTTAATTAAATTTATCTCAATTGGTTTATAAAAAAATCCATTGAATTATGGATTTGAAAATTAATTTTGCATGAAATTAGAAATTAATCCCAATTCCATAGAATTGGGGTGTGTTGTGAAATAGGTTGGAAATTGTTTAAGTTAAATCACTGAATTCGAATTGTGAAATTTATTGGTTGAAATTCGTTTCAAATTGGTCTTTTAGAAAATAGAATCAAATAGTTTTGATAGAATTTTTTTTATCATGGAAATGGTCTTTTTTGATTAAAAATCTATGTATTAGTTATTATATCAAATATGGAATATTTGAAATGTGTAATGGGATGAATTTTATTTTAACATCCCTAAAATATATTGTACATCATTGGTTGTGACTAGAGCACAATAATGTTTTTGTAGTTTGTGTGTTATTGGGATATATCCCTTTTTAATGCTTTGTAAAATTAAAAAAACTAGTGTCAGATGTATCTTCCCTGATGGGATAGTGATGACATTCCAATTAACAGTGTTAGAGGGGTGTGTGTATACACATATTTCCATTTGAACCTCCGAGTGTGTGAGGATTTCATAGCCTAGTACTATTGTACAACTTGGAAGATGGATATGATGCTCATTGTTTATATTTGAAATATATATGCTAATTTTTGTGAATACTATACCATGAATTTTGATTTACATATATTTTTTTTGTATAAAAGTTTTTTTTAAGACGTTTTTTAAAATTATTTCAATCATTTGAAATGAAAACATGGATTTTTAAAATATTATTTTGCAATACCAATCCTATTTTTGTAAAATTGAAATATTTATTTGGTTAATTAAAGATTGGAATCTTATTATGGAATCCATTGTGAAACCCTAGTAGGAATTGATATCACACACTACGTGTTCCATAAGGTGTTCTAGATTATCTTCTACAAGGTTCGAGCAATGTTAAGGCTCCACTTGGAGGTGGTAGTAGTTGCTGAACCATGGGCATAGAGTGTTGTGCAAGATGGAGCTCGAGTTTTTTTCGTTCAATATTTCTGGTACTTTTCTCTAGTAATTTGGATTGTTTATGTTTTTTTAGAATCTATTATAGTTATCCCTGTGGAGTTTTACTTATGTTCATACTGACTTGTTTAACTTTCTTCCTCATTGTTTGTGGTAAATTCATTCCCAGGATCAAATTTTATGATATTAGTTGCTAGTTTCCAACCCATGGGGATTAGGAAATCCCTTCAAGACATGTCAATATTGGTCTAGGCATCAGGGTACTTGGGATTATTGGCCAATTTGTGACACGATATTTATTCTTGTCATTGTAATTAACACCTTTTTTGTTTTATCATGCAATCTCTTATTAATCTCAATCTACACTAACTGTTATAATATTTTTCCAAATTTCAACTTAATGATAATTCTAATTTTAAACCTTCCAAACATGGTAAGAAAAACATAACACATTTTAAAACTAAACATGAATTATCAACCTCTAAATAGAAAATTCCTTTTCACATTCTTCTTTTTTGACCAAATCAAGCCAAAGTATTAGAGTAAAATCATATACTATTTTGATTGTTGATGATCGTATAATAATCACTTGGGTATTATTATTAAAACACAAAAACAAGGATTATAAATTATTCATATGATGCACCATGAAGGTTAAAAATTTTAAAGGTAAAAAAATTATTTCTATTAGATGTGATCATGTGGGATAGTTTGATGACATAAATGCCGATGACCTCTGGACTATAAAAGGTTGTAATCATATTTTTTCTTCTCCTATATAACCTAAAAATTTGAAGGAGTAAACTGATTAATTCAAGATAATTAATTACCTTCAGGTTCCCAATTGAATTATTTAAAACTCTCACCATAATTGTTGTATGTGAAATTCAATACCTCCTATTATATCATAAATTATTTTCTTATTATTCCCATCCTCTAAATAAACCCATTTGAAATTTATAAGAATAAAATTATGATTTTATTATTTTTAATGTGTTTTTACATAAAAGTTATATTGATATACTAATGTTTTCCTAGTGAAAATTGTTCGAAAATATGATGAAGTAATCATCCATAGGTATTCAGACTCAATTAAATCATATATATTCTTCAATAAAATAACCAATTCCATTGATGAATCCATTGATATCAAAATAAAGGAAATTATTCATAAACCTTCATCACAAATCAAGGATTCTATGGATTACCTTAATCCATTTATGTTTTGTAATCTACATTCTCATAGAAGTCATTTAAATAAATCATTGAAAAAAATTCAAATACTATATATTAGAAATTTTATAAAAAAACATCAAACTTTTACCCATAATAATATATATATCCTTATTTATATTCAGTATAATCATTTTTTTATTATATAAAAACTAAAAAACATGATAAATCAAATATAAATGAAAATATTTTTCTTCTATGTAAGAAAAGTTAATCCAATTCAAATGGACTAATATTTAGAATATTATAAAATTAGCTAACAATCATCCTGTTTGTAGTGGATAATGAAATATGGATGGCTCCCCAATCACATAGATATTTTTCTTCATATAATAGGGTTACGTGATCTCCTCCATGGAATTTCTTTTTCTATGGATCATCTCATTAGCAGCTTCAACTGTTTTTATTAGTGTTGATGGATTTGGTTGTAATTGAGGTCATTCTACTTCTCTGATGTTTTCACTCATTCCCTCCTCTACTCAAAATATTCTTTGTCATCAGCATCTTGTGGATCTCTTTTGGAACATCCTATACTTAACTAAACCCCGGATATACTTTATATATGGTCTCACAATTTATTGTTTACCCTTCAACTAGTGTTTCATGTTCCATTCGAGTGGCAGTGGCATGTCGTTACGGTGGTGGATGCTCATATGTTCCAGCGTCTTCGGGAGGCGATTCTTCTTAGGAACGAAATGGATTGGCCTCCACAAATAGTGATGTGTGGTGTCTAGACCCCAATTTCTTGTTCCACAATCCAGGTTTTGTGCAGTAAGGATTGAAGGGATCGACGACATTGGTAGGAGACTCGAGTGGTTAGAAGGCGATGATGACCCATTTTATTGTTCTCATTCAGTCACTGGTGGAGATGATAGCGGCCTCCACATTGTTTTGGGTGCTACTTTTTTGAGGATATTCTAGTTGTTGAGTGATTTTGATGCTTGTATATGTTTTTTTATGTGTTTGTAGGTTTTTATATGGGATTTGGATCTAGATTCATGGAATTTTATTTTGGTACAACTTTTGGTATGTACTACTGGGTAGTGACCTCGAAAGAGGGATCAATGTGCTGGAACCCATCATCATCAACCTAGTCTCCTTATTTTATGGAAGAATACTAAAATATGATTTTTCACAGTGATTTTGGTCATGATTCAAGTTGCATCAGATCGAATTGTTGGGATTTTATTACTGGATTCATAAGTTGGATGATTCAAAAGAGATATAGGCATGTTAGATCCTACTATATGGTCCTTACCTCACTTTTTAGTGTTTAAGGGTTTTCTACCTTATTTTTATTTCAGCACATAATAACATATATCTACGGGGTTACATTTTTTTGACTGATTCAACTGTTGTATTATCTATTCGGGGGGGGTGTGAAATTTTATCTTTTTCTTATCTTGATTTATATCTCTCACTGGTCACTCATTTAAATTTTTTCCCTTTAGGTTTTCTTTTATTGTAATTTTTTATTGTGGTTATAATGAGTTCCCTGTTATCCCATTTTTCACAAGAGGATTTTTTTTTAAATTAGTGGGTATAACAATAAACCTGTTTTAAAAAAATCATCTCTTTATTAGTAAAAAATTATTTTTTGAAATAAATATGATGATAAAGGTAACATTAAACATAGAAATACGGACTTATAATAAAAGGATATAATGAATAAGAAGTCATTGGTTATAATAAATCATCCCATTTCTTATCTAGAATCCTTAAAAATGATGATTGCATTTAATAAACATATAAATTTTAAAAAAATTCAAATGGATGTTAATATTAGTTTTAAAATGGTTTTATCTATGAAAATTTTGTTGTTCAACAACCACCAATTTTTAAAAAATATAAAATTTCCCAACTCCATTTTCAAGTATGAAAATGAATTATATGATTCAAAATAGGCCCCTCGATATTGGTATGAAGGGTAGAATTGTTTTATTTCCACTACTTATTTTAAAATGGGAAAATCAGTTCATTGTTATTTCTAAAAATTACATTGAAGGATCATCAAATCATTCATATCTATATTTATGATATGATTTTGAAATTGTCAAATGAATCTATTTAAAATAAATTTTCAATTCCTATGAGAAAATAATTTGAAATTACATTTATTTTTCTTTTAAAATCTCTAAAAACATATATTGTACTTTTTTCCATATAAAATATAGTAACTAGCATACAACATATTTTATTATGGATCATGGTAAGGAAATAAGTACATCGATAAGTATGTCTTGCAAGATATATGTGGATGAAGCTGGTAAACTGTTTCATAAAAATATTAATAGTTGTGTGATTGGGGGTCGTCTTTACCATACAATACCCTGACTATACATTATGTTTAGTTGTACATTTGTTTTATATTTTCATTCCAATCACAAAAAATCACATTTCCAAGATCAAATAATTATTTTTCATTTTTTAATGTTTCTAAAATTATTTTTTATGTTATACAAAATGAGCCACTTTTAATCATTCATATTTTATTATAATGATTTTGGAATGTGGAAACATGATTTGGGATGTATAAAAATTACTTTCAACCTTATTGGAAAGACCTTAATCTCTAGGGGTAGTAAAAAATTAAGTTTCTATTTTTACAATCAAATGGGAATATATAGGTTTTGGGATTTATCATCCCAAATTATATGGATGAAATAGAATCTCTTATATTTGGGGCTAAAATTTAATTATGTTATAATAAAATATGGTAATTCCAAACCAATAATAATCTAAATAAAATCCTATTATATATTAAAATCTAAGAACATTGACATTCAACATCACATCTTGAGACTCCACTTTTAAAAAAAGATATTGTGTTATAATATGTCATTACAGATCATTAACTAGTTAATGTCTTCACAAAAACCCTTTATATGAATCATTTTATTTTAATTAGAGGATCAAAAAATGGAATTCTTGTAACTGTTATTATTTTCATCTTAATTTATATGTTTTCTTTTTTTCAATTATTAATTTTTAAAAAAACCTTTTCTTTTTTTAAGCATATTACTCAAATTTTCAAAATCATGTTTTCATGACCACTTTTATTGTATTATGTTCTATCTCTTATCTAAAAAAATTATTTACAAGTATTCTATCTCATAATAAATCATGGGATATATTAAATGTTTATGGGGAATATTTTTCTAATGTTTATGGTGGAGAAATGTTGACTTTTTCTTGGGGATAAATCTTTAAAAAAAGTGAGTAAAATCTATATAAAAAACATCTTGTATCAAGTGGATAATTATGATTCTATGGAAATGTTAAATATAAGTATTTTATAATTTCCCTATTCTACATAACCTTCTTCTTATATCACATATTTTATTTTAATATTTGATGAGTGTTTGTGAAAAAATATTGATGAGATTATTGAACATATAATGTGTTTTTATGATCGCAATCACATAAAGAGTCTCTAACCTTTGTTTTGTGTGTTTCCTATTTATAATGTTTAAACTATATAATAAGGAATAAAAAGACCAAATAAAGGAACCAAGATGATCTTTGAGGATTATTAACAAAGTCCTCCATTCCAGGATACACGACCTCCCTGGTATGAGGCCACCGTCCAACCATTAGTAATGGACATAACCACTATACCTATACAAATAACATTAAAAACATGATGGAATTGGATACATGATTATTATCTATAGGTAAGTCACCAAATTCTAGTTGGAGCTCAATATCCACTCATTGGAGTGTATAGTATCCTAGGAAGTAACAAAAAAAGGCATTGGAATCCAGGTGGCATCAAACAGACTACCTGGTTACATCGATCTAGATCATTCAAAGTGAATTAGATGATGGATTTAAATAATTTAATCTATTAATTAAATCCTTTTCGTGACCCAAGACACATTATATAAGATAAATATTGAAAATAGATATAAAATGAGTCATGTATCTTAACAATAAACACCTTCTATGTCCACATTCAATTAAAAATTCTTAATCAATCCCTGATGTACTTTTTCAAGAGGTCCCTAAGAAATATTCAATTCTCAAATAAAAAATCATGCTTCAATAGATACAATCCAATTTCATGTTTCCTTCCTTTATATTTATTCTTCTATATCCTTTATTTTAATTTCTTAAAGGATCTCCCTTTAATACCTTCTATCTTTCTATCTATCTATCTCTCTCTCTCTCTCTCTTAATATTTCATCTTCATCAAATTCATATACAAATAGTTGAGTTCATTTAAAATAATTTTTAAAATAACCCTTAATTTTTTATGTAATACTTAATGTTCACACCATAATTAAAGTGAGGGTTTTTTAAAACCATGGGTACTATTTTGGTTCGAGTTTTATATTAATACCAATGGATTACATTCCATTATTTTTTGGATCACGGTGTCTATTAAAAAAATATAGCAATATATCCAGCTCATGCCTTCATGGGGGGGGGGATATGTAGGAGTCGTTTATGAGATATTTCTAAAGTAATTTATCAAAGTTTCATTTGACCAATTAATTTCCTGCAATGGTTGATTTTTTAATTATTACATACTCAATTTGTATTAATTATTTTATCCTTAATTCGAATTCATTCCTGAGAATCTCTATAATTTTATTGAATATGTTTAAAATTATATGTAATGAAGATTGACATACCCTTTAGATAACTTATCTATTTCCTACAAGAATTATCCATATAAAATCATTATTTTTATCAGAAAATGGTTCTTCATGATTTGAATATGTTTAAATGATAGGATTGTGAAAATTATCAAAACTATAAAACATGTTTTTGTAGAATCATAAAACTATTTTTGGGATACCATTATGTTGAATTCCACCTATTTTATATAAATTTAATACTATTTTTTCTTTATGTAGAAGGGTATTTTTAGTGGGGATAACAAAGTACCTTTATTGAAATGGTTTTGTTAAAGTAATTTTTTTTATCTTCATACTGTTGGGTATATGTAAAGGTTATAGTGATTTTAATTCACACAGATATGTTTTTGTAAAGGTAATCATGGTTTAACTTCAAATATATTGTTTTATGTAATGGTTAATAATTAATAACTTTAAAAAAATTCTATGTGAAGGACATTAAAAAAGGCCCTTATATAGAATTTCGATTTTGTGTAGGGGAAAACATAATGTATTAAAATGAAATAGTATTTGATTTTTAATAGTTTATATAGTTTATTAAAATTTAAAAAATAAATATAAAATATATTTTTGGAAATTTAGTTACAAAGGGTGTATATATAAATAAATAAACTATTATTAATTATTTATATTAACAAATATTAAATTTTAATAATTAAAAAAATTAATAAATTATATGGAATTCTTTATGAACATTAAATAAGGAGTTTATTTATAAATCACAATGTAAATTTATAAAATGTTTATATTTTAGACAAATAATCCTACAAATTAATGAATTTTATATTTATAATTGTGAGTTATTCATAATTAATGAAATTTGAGATTTTTCGTATAATTATGGCCCTTATTTTAATATTTATAGAGACCACATAAAAATTTTGATTATAAATTTTGTAATAGGATAATACTATTTAAATTATATTATATCTAAATTATATGAAATGTTTTTATAATATAAATTTAATTATAAATATTTTTTATCATTAATGAAATATCATAAATAAATGCCACATAATACCAAATTTTTAAGTGTTCTCATTTAAAGTGGATGTAAAGAGTTTTCATACAAGATTATATAATTTTTATAATAATTTAATTAATTATTAATGTTTTTAGTATGATTTTATTTATTAATAAATCATAAAATATTATCATGATTAAATTTATGAAATGATAATTTTTATAGTTGTTATTCCCTTCCTCATTCTTCATTAGTAATTTTTTGTCAAATAAGAATAATGTGTATAATTAAATATAACCAATATATATATTCTATGATATAGATCCTTACATTACATGACATGAATTACTATATGAATATTAGTTTTCATCTTCTGTGACCACAATGTTTTGGGGTTATGATCTTAAAAAAAGTTTAAATATAATTTGTAAACTTTTTGTATTAGAGATATCATGAATTTAATTATCTCTTCATTAAACTTTCCCTAAATATAGGGACTTGGGGTCAGAACACCCATTTTCCTAGATTCATGTAACTTCTCGTAAAAGGTGAAGGGTTTGGGTATATATTATTCCAATATTACTCATTTAGAGTTATTCAAATTTGTATAACACAATTCTATTACCTGAAAATTTGATATACCATATTCGTATTATACACTAAATTATTTATGACTATACCTGACTTATATTTTTAAGAAACTCATAAAAATATGTGGGTTGTGTACATAGATACATATTAATATGGGGTGAATCAATTGATTTTTTTCTTGGAACAGGGATTAAAAGAACAAAATTATTATATTTATTAACCCATGGTGGAATAGAATATAATAAGACAATGATTTAATGTTATGTAACAGTTATATGTTTAATATGTGTATAATTTATATTAAATTTGTGGGAAATTAAAACCACTTGAATTGTATGTGTGGCATTTCTACCAATGTGGAACTTTTCAGGACCTTCATTATTAAGACATGTTTTTTCAATTATAGTAGAGTGCACCTAAATTGACTTCTATATGGTATGATAGTAATAGATAATTGTTGAAAAAATTTGGTAGGTCATACAATAAAATGTTCCCTCTGTATTGAATTTTATTAGTATTTATATTATATTTACTTTGGGTTACACTTTGCTGGGAATCCTTTAGCAAGGATACCATTGGAATAATTATGAGTGAATCTATTTGATAGATTTCAATAAACGTTTATCCACTCAGTTATACAAGAGTCACAAAAATAATTATCAGGATGTTTCTGTACCTATATGTTTAAGTGTTCATAGGATTTAATTATTGGATTCTTTAATTAGTTAAATATGTATCCTAGCTCACTAAATAGATATGAAGTTTGAGGTTATCAAATTTAGTGGAAGAAAGATTCATTAAATTTACTTATTAATAATAAATTATAAAAAATGATACTGATATGGTAAAATATTCTATTATGGATTAAAAAAATTTATTGTGAAAATGGGATTTTAAGTTAATCTTTTGAGATGAAGAAGATTAATATAAGTAACTCATGTGATGAGTATCATATGAAAAAAAATTTAAAAAATATTTTCTCTGTTAATAAAGATCCTTCCTGATTAATAATGTGTTAAAATTATTTCATAACTGAATCTAGATACTTATAGTAGAATAGAATTATTCATTTGATGTTTAAAAGGAATTTAATGCTAATTAACCAAATATTATTAGTCTTTAGTCATATATTCAATTTGAAAAAGTATAATAATGACTCGATGCGATAGAAGGATTTATTAAGGATTATTATGGTTATAAATTCACTTTGTTTTCTTCTATGGAAATTTTCTGAAAAGATGAAATTGTTCAAAAATTGATTACATGAATTACTAAATATTTTATAATATATGAACTAGGCATATAATATCTTTCTTTTGGAACTTTTTATACAATTATTGTGAGTAAAAGGTCAAATTATAAGAATAACATTTTGTTCGAAAATTCTAACATTGAATCTTCAAGAATCCATCCAAGTCCATAAAATCCTAGGTTACCAAGAAAGAGGTGAAATAATTCTACAAGATGGGAATAATGAGATTACATGATGGATTTTAAGAAACATCATCTATTTTCCACATCAATTACAAATGATATAAAAAATTAATTAGTTTTAAAGAGTCTTAAATTTCTAATGTATAATTTACAAGTGTTTGAAATGTATATGGCTTTAAAATCAATGTAATAATTGATATATCTTGTTGTTAAAATCCATGTTATGAAGTAATAAGTTACTTCATCAAGGATTTGAATGTAACAGAACGTTTCAAGCTTAGATGAATATAATTAAATGATTTATATCTTCATCTTGTCCCTCTAATAATAAAATAGATGATTTTATTTAGAAAATAGTTATTATAAAAATGAAATGATTTACTAGATTCTATAATATTTTTTGATTAGAATGTATGGATAAATAGTTTTACTAGGATAAAGTGTTCATCTTGATTTTTGTTTAAATTTGAGGAAATGTTTTCCCACCACCTATCAGTAGTATGGTTTAATTCAATATTCATTTAAAATGAAAAATAGTCCAAACAAATAGAATAAAATATTAGATATGAAATATAGATAATTTTTTAGTTATTACCTATGAAATGATATAAATTTTAACTCCTAAACATAATGTTTATTGTGTTGAATCTCCAAAAGATATTCTTAAAATAACAAAGTTGTTAAGAGGATATTCAATGTATATTTGAAGTTTCAAAATTTCAACGATAAAAAATAAAGTGTACTTCTAGTCTAAATATAAAATTATTTACATTTATATCCTAAAAAGGTTCAATACGTGTGGTGGTAATGAAAATGTAAAGAGTTATATTAAATTACCATAGAAATTGAATATCAAAAATCTTTAAATTACTGTTCAATTAAAATTAAAAAATAAATTACAACTGGTAACCTAAAAGATAATAGGTTTTGATAGTAAAGAAGAGTATACAAGGTTATATTAGTTATCAATACAAAGTGGATATGACATTATCCTAAATGTTTTTTATGTGATGGAAAATAAATAATGTTAATAGTTAATAATTTATCAAAGGTTTTCAATAATGGTGTTAAAGTGAATCTCACTTTTCAATAAAATATTTTAGGATATTTTAATTGATAAAAATATAAATAGTAACATTGTTTGATGATATGTTAGAGATGAAAAACATTGAAATAATTCTATACAGATGATGGATGTTAACATTGGATTTTACAAAGATAAAGAGTTTGACTATACTTGATGATTTGAGAATTAGGAATATGATTCTTAATTCTAACAGTTATGAAAACTATCACACAAAATAAATGTTACATAGTAATATTATTGTGGGAGGGTGTTATTAGGTGGAAATTTAGAGATGTGAATGGAATTAAATATATCTATAATGAATTGAAGAATCCATTACCACAAAAAAATAATATGAGAGTCATGTGAAATATCTGGTAGTTAATCAAAACTATTCATTGTAATGGTTATAAAATTATCATTTTATTGTTATAAAGGAAATAAATTCAAATAATTCATTTATATTTGATTTAATTATACATTAAATCAAAATTAGACTCATAATATCCCCACAAAGTACACCATGGAATTATACATAATTGTCGATCATTAAAAAGAAATATTGGTTTGTGATGATATGAATATATTATATTGAATAAATTATTATATCTCATTATAAAGGGTTTAATATAATATATGAAAATAAAATATTAATTATATAACTTTTGGAGTCATATTATATAGACTAACCATCCAAAGTATCTCTCATGGAATATCATACATCCATTGAGATACTCAGGGGTGTATGATTATACTAAATCATTATTACCGTAAGGTTGAAAATATACAATGAATGAGAACCTTCATACTTTGATATCATACTCGCAAAAGTCAAAATATGAATCTTTTTAATCAGGATTGTTTGGGTATATTTCTAAACATGTCCCGGGATAGAGTGTAACCCAGAGGAAATTTGTCCACTTCTACGATAAGAAATGAAATTTTCAACGTGATTGAATTATGATAAGGAAATTCATGACCACACATATTTGGATCAATTTTATTGTGTTCATCTACTTGGATGAGGGGCAAGTGATTTGCTTATCCATAAGATAAATTACATATGATTTATCCATCAACCTGACTTGTCTATTTTTGAGAGTCATGAAAGGAAACGTTTTTGTACATTGGATTGACATGTTGCATGTCTCATGGCCATACGATGTTATGGAAATATTATTATTATATATATATATATATATGATGTATATGATACATATTATAGTGTACATTTTCATATTGGGATATGAATATATTGGATGAAGATGACACCAAACACATAGGTAGCATAAGTAGCTATATTATTTTCTAGATACTACTAATTTATTGAACCTATAAATGGAGGATTTCACCTATGTCATCAACGTTTCAATGCCTCATATTATCACATAGTTATTCCCCTATATATAGGTAAAATTTTTGATATATATTTTATAAAAAATTAAGAGATATTGATAATCAATATCTGAAATATTTTTGATATACTCATAAGGATTTGTGATGTTCTGTACAGTGTCTCATTAATTTTTTTTGTACAATTGAGGGATTATTGGTTGGTAACTAAAACATACATGCATATGATGGATTCAAATTATTGACTACATGTTGAATTTTTTATTATAAAAACACTTTTGAGCAAAAAGTTTGAAACCAAAATATCCAACATTACAAAAAAAATAATATCGTTAAATAAGAGAACCCAAAATAAGACTACAGGATCTGCCTCTCCCTAGTGACTAGATCGTGATGATAATTCTTCACCATAACATGACCGATTGGCTATCTATCTTAATCATAGTTTCATGAGCCTAATAACAATGGAATAAACATACCCTTTCGATCTTCCAAATCTGAATGGCATGCTTAGGTGTAGGATTCATTCTCTGAACCTCATCTGAAGAAGATACAAATTGTGTTATGGTTGAAAACACACCAAAAAATCAAAGAAAGATCTTAAAAAAGATTTATCCAAAAATAGATCACAAACAGTAGAGGTACAACTGAAATAATAATGAATAATAAACAAAAACTAATAGCAGATTCGTCCAAAACCAACAGCACATCCTCCAAAACCAGACTCGAGATCACGAAAATGTTAAATCCTAACTTGATCCTCCATCTAATAGAGTCCATAAAACAAGAAAAGAACTAAAAAAACTGAAACACATAGATCACCAATTGTCACCCACCCATTGAACCCCAAATGAAAAAGATTTTTCACGGACCTGAAGAGAACAACCTGCGACACCATATCAGACCACACGCTGCTGGTTGAAGACATAAGAGACAAACCCAAAGAATAATCCTGACTATATGTACAAATATAACATGAAAAATACCATATCTAACCCCATTCCATCATACAAGATACCTAGAAATAGAACGGAAGCCAACAATAGGAGCACACCATTAGATGTGTCACAACTAAAGAAGATGAAAGTGTAGTACCCAATAAAAACCTACGCCAGGAGTCCCGATATGACCTGAAGAAGATAATAACTAAAACCATGTCATTGAATAAGCCACTAAGAAAAAATCCAATAAAATGGCTAGGCTGCATGAAGATGAATTGCCTTCTCCCAATCCACCATGGATTAAGGCAACCGATGTTCAAAGCCTCTAGCCCTTGCATGCCTCTGCAAAAGTAGGAGTGCCACATGAAGCTAAATCTACCACTTCCAATATTGTGTGGTTGAATATGACCTCTTCCCAAATACCAAATATGTAGTATATAGCCGTAGAATATAGGAGAGTCACAGCTACAACTGTCGTTCGATTCCCGAACGTTGATGCCTGAAGCCCTAGCACTCCTCTGAAAAATAGAGCAGAGCCGTAGCTATAGTCGCGACCATGGATTTGAATTAAAATCCTACAAATACAGGATATGTGATACATAATTAAGTGTAAATATAATATATTCATATGATTCATGTATCGTATCATGTGTATGATTCCAAAATCTTACATACATAAAAATCATGTGTATGTGAATATTTTTTTATTTGGAATAAATACATATGATATGGAACAGGCTGATAAATTCGATTTCCCAAGACTACATATAAATTTTTCCCAAAAAAACATTATGAGATATAGTGAAATGGGGAAATTTGTTTCCTTTTACATTGTATTTTTTCCTTTCTTGTCTTTATCCCAATCCCAGGGGCTCGTGGGGCTTTCCCTATGGTCGGCCCTACATATGATTCATGTATACATGAAATAATACTTGTGTATTCCCTCATGGTGACATATCCATCCTCATGTGATTTAAATATGTTTTAATTTATTATAAATTAAATAAATATTTTTTATTTTTTTATTTAATGATTTCAATAAATTCATGAATAATGAATAATCCTTAGTTTTTTTATGGATGCCACATGATGTGGCCAATGCATTAATCATTCATGTTGGAGTGTCAGGTTTTTCCTATATATTGATAAATGTTTATATATGTTGATTTTATAGTGGATAATCACTCAATTTATGTTATTGATAATAATAATCATCGTGTAAAACATTTTATAATATATTTCTTCTTATTCCTTGTTAATCAATCTCTTGATGGTTTTAGCACTAATTTTGTGTGTGCATGTGTTCTCGGGATTTGAATAGGGATCCATCGACCATTGTTTTCCATCCCTTGGAGGTATTAATAATCGGTAAACTACTCATTATAATTTTACACAACCATTCTACTATTATCCAATTAGAGGACATTTTTTGACCACATGACCTAGGTATGATCAAATTATGGGTTTTTTTTACATATTGATTAATTAAAGATATATCATCCATTGTTTGAGTTTTTTTACACTACCATAGATTATAGTATGACCATAAAATCCCATCATAGAATTCTATTCAGGAACATTACATTCATCACAATGAAATTGTATTTTTTTTACAATACATGATTTCGTGGTGGAATTAATTACATGACCCAGGTTACATAATCGACTTCAGATTACTAAATTGTTATCGTGGCCTTTAATTACCGGGACATGTTTGACAATTATGTATTTTCCTCTAATTTGGGACATTTTCATGTAAAGAATTTTGAATAATTTATAATTCTCTAATAGTATGAGACCTTCCTAATAATATTTTATCTCTAATAAAAGATCATTATTTCTAATCATATGGAAGTGAATCCACCATAATGAATCCATAAATTAACTTGATATATTTCATTAAAAAAATCTATACTAAAATCACATTCTCTACATTTTTCTTCTTGAACCAATCTTATTTATTCCTATCTATTTATGGATAATATTCTTTTTTTTATGAATATGATGAATCATCAGCATCATATAGTATTATGAATTATTTTTTTCATTTTAAACATGTTTGGTGATTACTTGAGCCACTGTTATACACCAATTTTAACATCACATGGCATACTCCGTCAAATAATTTATGATAAATTCATGGATATGTTTCTTTATATTTCACACCAAAAGTTTTTCTCATTGAAGATGATAATGATTATATTTATTTATATCTTTTTTCTCCATTAAACTTGGACCTTAATGGGACTCTTCACTCTAGAACAGATATATTTTATATAATATATATTTTTATGATTAAAAACATGATTTTTAGTCTCATATAGTGTTTCTTAATTTGTCCATCAATGTTATTTTGGTATTCTCCCAAGACAATCATCATTGTTAGAGTGGGTGTGTGTGGATTTCCACCAACAATGATGACCTTTTATTTTTTAATGAACCCCACACGTATTTTTTCTCCATGGTTTTAGCTTTTTTATTTTATGTATCTATCGAACATATTTATTAGATCCCCATGTTTCACCATTTCTTCTTCTATATCTTTCATGATCCAACACCCAAATTCCATTATAGTAATGATGGACTTCAATTGATTTTAGATCTTTTTCCTCATTTTGATGAATTCCCCTTCATGATCCCCAATATAGTTTACCATTTAATTCATCCATTTTTGAACCATTAAACTATTTTAGTTAGTTATTCCACATTGAGAATGATCTGAACAACATTATCCAATAATTTTATCATTTTAGATTAATATTGTATTGTATATCATTTAAATCATCTTTCTACAATTTCTGCCACTATATATAGAGTCCATAGTCAAGGAAAACAATAATGGCATTATTCATATCCATTATTGAGAAGTCTTTTTCCTCAATTTAAACCTACTAATCAAGATTTAGGTTTAAAAAAATCTTCAAATTCATTTTCTCCGCCATTTGTGTACTTAATTTTTGATTTTTCATTGATACCCAAGAAAACATCATAATTTTTCACAAGTTTAAAAATCAATTTTAATGTATTTTTTGATTCTTTTATGATGTTTTGTAATTAATTTCGTTTCTATAGATATTAAATATACTTTTCAACATCGGTTATATAAAACGGATGTGGAAAGGTTTTCTAAAAACACATAATTCACATTTATTAAAACATTTCTTGACTATTATCAATATAAAATATGTATAAAACAAAATTTCACATCGGTTTTATAAATAACCAATGTAGAAAAAAGCTTTTAAAATTAGTTGTACACATAATTGAGATAAAAGGATAAAAAAAATTTAAAAAAATTTATTTCACATAATATAACATTGATAAAAAAATAAAAAAAAATAAAAAAATTAATCATCTAATTTAAAAACAAAGAGTTAATAATTTACCATCTTCTATATTCTTTCACACATCTCTTCTGAATTTAGATATTTTTGTTGATATTTTTTTTATTCAAGTTGAAAAACGCTCAATTCATATTTATCGCTAGCTTTGAAATCTTTTGTGGAAGCATAATGATCACTAAATAATCATCTTCAACAAAAAATGATAATTAAAAAAAATGAATATGATGAGAAAATTGAACAAGATAAATTGAATTACATGGAATACCACATTAAGTGAACTAAATGTTGAAATAAAATAAGTTAAATAAATTAATAATTGATAGAATCAAATAGTTGAACTGAAATTATTAATACTGATCAGGATAATATATTTGTATGAGAGAAGAAAAGGTTAACTATTGCACAATTAATTCATAACTTGGAAGAAAAAGATCACTAGTGAAGAATTTTAAAAATAAAAAAAATCATTAATAAGGAATTAAAAAAACCTCAACTTTTAAAATAATTTATTAGAAAAAAATGATAAGTTTCATTAAAAATAATCTTTTAACAATAAGTTTTTTGAAAACCGATGTTTCATGTATTTAGAAATCAATTTTTAAGGTTGGGTTTTTAAAAAATGAAATTAAAAGATGAATTTATTTTTTAAAAATCAATTTTAAAATAATATTTTGAACTATTAATTCTTTATAATGAGGTTTAGAGTATCTTTTAATGTCATTTTTTATAAAATTTGATTTTGAAATCCATATTCATGTCAGTTTTTTTAAAACAATTAGTAAAAGATTGATGTCTAATACTATTTTTATACTAGTGGTGGTATTTGTAATCCTCAATATTCACTTCTTTCATTTTATCATGTTGTTATATTCATTCAAAATAATATTATTTTTTGTAAAATAAATTATTATTAGTGATTTTAAAATCTATCATATATCAGGATTATCACTTTGAGTTCCTCATCATCCATTGTCTTAGTACATATTGAAACACTTCAAAGTAAGCCAACCTACCATTCTTGATCAAAAATATGATAATAGAATCATCCCTTGGGACTATCTGTTACCATTTTATATTCTATGAAACAAATAACATATGGTATTCAATATTCATTTCATTGGGGTCATCCTCAGTCAAAAGATTTTTAATTCCATTAATGTCATTCCATGAGATTTCTCATTTCCCACTAGAACATTATCATTACTAATAATCTCATATATATTAAGAAATCTATAAATATTATCCAATGAAATTATTTTTGGAACCTTTTCATGATTCACCAAAACCATTGTAGAAATGTGTTTTGGTATTCATTGATGGGTTTTGTGGGCCATTTTAGCTCCCATGCACAATGGAAGTAAGCACTAAAACCATGCCAAGATTGAAAATGAGTGGAATTCATCACATTAAATAAAAATAAATAAATAATGTCTACATCACTATCCATGATCATAATCATATATGTTGACCTCACCTGTTTTGATCATCCCAATTATGCTTTCATATACTTTGATAATCCCAAGTAATTCTTTTCTATATATTAACTCTTTCAATCTGTGATCAAGATAATAATAATATTAAAATAGTATCTGAAATATGTTAATCAATGTTTGTTTCTGTTTATATAAATTATTTAGTACTTCTAACCCATTCGAATATGTTTTCCATAAAAACAGATAAGTGTAAGTCACTGATATACGTATAGCTACTGATAAAGAGCTACCAGAACTCAGTCTACCAATAGTCTTAGTCTACCGATAGATAGAGTCACCAATACACAAAGGTCACCAATATGTATAGAGTTGTGGATGTTCATGTCTACCAGTAGATATCGATAGAGTAAGCCTTCTGATACGAGTACAGACAATCACCAATAACTAGCGCAACCGACTGACAAACTGACCAGAGCTACCGATAGAAATAAGTCTACATATAGAGCAATTTCACGGACAATTACTAATAGAAGTCTGTTGATAGAAGTCACTGATACAGCGAGTTACAGATGGACCAAGAGCTACCAATGGATTAAGATCTATTGATAACAAGAGATACCGATATAATGAAGTCACCGATATATATAGCTACTGATACGAGTTCAAAAGAGCTACCGATGGAAGGTTCTGCTACACAAATACCACCGTACACATTTACCAACACGAGCTACTAATGATTGACCAACCAGTCAAACTCTATACTCTCAATAATATTTATCTATTAAGTTAACGGTTACATTTGATGGTTTTAATGTAGTTAATGTTATTTAATGAGTTCTGTTTCCATGTCAGGGAACCGTACCTAGTACCCATTCAAAAGGTGATCATTCCTTTTTCCGGAGCTGAAATCTATAAAGGGAAGGAAAGAGAACACTGCAAAAAGGTGATACGAATGGATAGAAAAAGTGCGTCAATATAATGAAACATAGAGAACCAAGGAAATAAGAAATCACACCAAGGTGAAAATGAAAAAGGCTCAAGAAGCATTCAAATGTGGCTCATTCACACAGGGCTACAACCATACTCCAAGAAATCTCAACATGCTTGAAGCTGATCATTCAGAAGCAAACCACAAGCTGCATCTTGAGTGATGAACTACCACAATCACTTCTTGCACTGAAGCTGAAAAGCACGACCAAGAACCAAATAAGAAAACGACACTCTGTTTTCTGGTCAGAAACCAGAGAAGGACTTAGAAGATTTTCTGACCAACCAAACGAGTCTAGAGCTACACTGCCAATCACTAAAGCTCTTTTAAACTCATTCTCACTTACTTTAGTGATTAATTCTATTTAGATTTCGAACAGTGTGTTTACCCTATTTATTTTTACACATACACTGTCTCCTAAGCTAAACTGGAGGATTCTTAAATCCTTACTCAAACTCCATAACTCTTTGTTTCCAACTATGGATAGTGGTAGAGGTCGAGTAAGACCAGGATAACTGTGACCTATTGTTTGTTTCCCATGAAGAACTGTGGTAGAGGTCTTTGTACCTGGACAATGTGTTCACTGTTGTTTACCCCGATCCAGGGTGTGGATCAATTTATATAAATTATTGAGAGGACTAATTCTCATCTGGAGACTGAACCTCTTGGTTAACTTTGTTGTGTATTTTATTTTAAGTCATAAGTATACCAAATATATTTAATATTACACTGCTTATTACTTGGAAATAAAAAATTATTTTAAAGCTACATTGATAGTTAAATTAGCAAGTGTTTATACTTATTGTAAACCAGTAAGTTAGATTCAAAAGTTAATTTAATCTTCAGATTATGTTAACTGAGACCTAATAAATCTTTTAGAAACTGATTGAACATCTACACTATGTATAAATTTACTATAGTTTAGCTTTGATTTTAAATTGGGGGATTTTAAGATAAATATTTTTAATAGAAATTTTAATTGGAACAAAATTCACCCCCCCCCCCCCTCCCCCTCTTGAGTATCCACTCCGACCAACATTTGGTATCAGAGGTTGTTGTTTTTCAATGATTTCAAAACATTCTGTTTTTTCAACTGTGATTTTAGTTGCATCTTTAAAGATCTTAAATTTCTGTTAGTTCCAAATTTTGTCTCTTTAAAACTATTTTCGAAAATCTAGTTATGGACAATAGACTAGAGGGTGATGCTACTAACCAGACACCTTTCTTTAATGGTACAAATTACGCCCAGTGGAAACTGAAAATGTAAATTCATTTATAAAGTATGGGTTTTGATATCTGGACTGCTATAGAGTCACAATATAAAATTATAGAACCAGAAAGAACAACTTGGGATGAACCTACAAAGACTGCTTACAATAATAATTTTAAACCCATGAATGCCCTATACTGTACTTTAAGAGATTAATAATTTAATAGAATATCTTCTTGAAAAACTGCTTATGAAATATGGGATACTTTGGGTGTTTCTCATGAAGGAACAACCAATGTTAAATAAATTAGATTGAATACATATACTACTAAATGTGATAATTTTAAAATGAAAAATGATGAACCTATTTATGGTATGTATCTCAGGTTCAATGAGATAGTCAATACAATGAGTTCACTTGGAAAGGTTGTTCCAGCAAAGGAACAAATCATGAGAATCTTGAGATGTCTGCCAGACCGATGGAGAGGCACTTCTGTTTCAATAAGAGAATCATGTGACATTGGAGCTCTCCCTGTAAAAGATCTTATTGTTAAATTAATGATATATGAGGAAGAAAATAAGGTAAATAAAGAAGAAGATTATGAACCCAAAAGAAAATTCGTAGCTTTTAAGTCTACTACTTCAAAGAGATAAGACAAGGAGAAAATTCATGCACCTATTGAATGTTCAACCAGTGAAGATTCTGATTCAGACAGTGTTGCGGAAATGGCTCAAATAGCCAAGAGATTCAAGAAGTTCTATAGGAAGAAGAAATTCTTCAGAAAATATAACTAAAAAGGAAAGTATGAAAACAAGGGACATTGGAAGAAGTATTGGATGAAATATGATAAGGAGGATGATATAGTCTGCTATGAGTGCAAAAGGAAAGAACACATCAAGACCGACTGTCCAAAATTGAAATTCAAAAAGAAATATGATTATAGGGACATGAAGTATAAGAAATCCATGAAAGAAACTTGGAGTGCTTCGGAGGATAGCACAAGTGAATCTGAATTTTCTGATTATGAAAAGAATCGTGCCAACATGTGCATCATGACAAATACCTCGGAGGCACCTGTTTCCCCTATTCTAAATGATTATTATTCTGGAAATAACAATGATTCAGACAATGATGAAAATATGTCTAAGGATGAATTGTTTGAATACTATAATATGTGGGAAGAAACATGTAATGAACTCAAGGACAAGTATAAGTAGCTAAAGAAGCAGCATGCTCTCACTGTCACTGTTAAATAAGCCTTTGATATAGAAAAAGAAAAGAATGCTCAACTGTTGAAGGAAATTACTGAACTAAATATGTCTAATGAGAAACTTATAAAGGACATAGAGAAGTTCACAAAGGGAGATGATACACTTACTCAAATGTTAGGAAAAAAAGTTGCACCAAAGTACACTACTGGTTTGGGATACCAACCTGGACAGAGACAGTTCACTAATACTCGATTTATTTATAAGTCTGGACAAAATTCTATTTTTCCAGTTCTGGAAATTCATATGCTTTAACTAGTTTTTCATATGGTTATAGATCAAATAAAGTTTATCTTTCAAAATCTATTGATTCTGTAAATTATATGAATCCCATAAGACAAATATTGGTACATAAAGCTTTGATTTCTAACCTTTCTGGACCCAATAAGATCTGGTTACCAACATCAATTTCTATCTAAACTTGTTTTGTAGGAGACCTGTTTGAAGAGCCCTCACAAGAAGATATAGTACTTGGATAGTGGATGATCAAGACATATGTCCGGGGATTACTCTTGCTTCAAAATCTTAATAAATGTTGATGGAGGCCATGTCACCTTTGGTGATAATTCTAAAGGAAAAAGCATCGGCCTAGGCCAGATTGGTAACACTGTTTCAGTCCTAATTTCTAAAGTTTTATTTGTTGATGGACTTAAGTATAACATGTTATGTATTTCTCAATTATCTGATGATGGCTTAAATGTTAAGTCTGAGAATGATTATTGTAATGTTTTTAACTCTAAAAATGTTTTAGTATTTTCTTCTTTATGAAATGAAAATATTTATGTTGTTGATTTAAATTCTTTAGTTAAACAAAATGTTACTTGTTTAAATGCTTTTCATAAAGAATATTGGATTTGGCACAGAAGATTAGGACACTGAAACATCTACTCCCATAGAAAATTGACTATGAAGAAATTAGATAGAGACCTACCTAAACTTGAATTCCCAAATGACAAATTTTGTAATCCCTGTCAAAAGGGAAAGCAACATAAAGTTTGCATTAAATCAAAGAAATAATTTTCTACTTCTCAACCTCTCGAGTTGGTTCACATGGACTTGTTTGGACCATCAACAGTTTCTAGTTTAAATGGGAAGCATTATGTCTATGTCTTAATATATGACTTTTATAGATATACTTGGGTATACTTATTAGCTCAAAAAAGTGAAGCTTGTTCTTACTTTGTTAAATACACCAAATCTGTAGAAAATCATAGTGGACTTAAGATTAAAACATTGAGAAGTGATCATGGCGGTGATTCTGAAAATCAAGAGTTTGAATCATATTTTTCACAAAATGGCTATAGTCACAAATTTTATTCTCCTAGGACACCTCAGCAGAATCATGTAGTCAAATTGATGAGACCTCAGTACCTTGGATGATGAAATGATGGAGCCCTCAGCGCCGCAACTCTTGAACCCGGAAGATGCGATAAACCCTAACCCCCGATTCAGATCTTTCGCAGATGTGGTTGCTGGAAGATCAGGAGATGATATTCCTCAGAGTGTCGAGGATCCAGAGCTCAAAATCTTACCTATGTTTTATCGGCACAGAGGGAAAGCTGTGATATCCTTTTCAGAAGATGATGTTAAATCTCTCACGTATGGTTTGCGCTTCACTCTTGTTGGTAAATTTATTAATCGCAAACCTTCTTTGAAGTATCTTCGTTCTGCGCTTGAATCTATGGGATTTTCGGGTTTCAATTTAGGGCTCCTCAATTCTTCTCACATAATTTTTAGATTCCGGACTGAAGCTGAGTATTATAGATTATGGGTCCGTCGATCGTGGTTTTTTGGTGGCTTCTTCATGAGAGTTTTAAAATGGGAACCGGATTTTGATCCGCACATTGAATCCCCAGTTGTGCCGATCTGGGTTGGATTTCCTGAACTTCCTTTACACTTGTTTCACCAAAATGCTTTGTTTCCTATTGCTAGTCTCATTGGTAAACCTTTGAGACTAGACTCTTCTACTAAGTCTCTCTCCAGGCCTTCCATTGCTAGAATTTGCATTGAAGTAGATGTTTCAAAGCCTTTACCAGTACATATTTGGATCCAGAGTGGTAGGCTAGGTTTTTTTCAGGAAATTTTATATGAGAGACTCCCAGACTATTGTCACTTTTGTCTTAGACTCGGTCACCCTTCTAGTTGCTATGGCAAGGAAAAAGTCTGTACTAAGATCAAGAAATCCACCTGGGTTGTTAATAGCCATAAGGCTGGTACCTCTCAAGTTGAGCATAGACTTAAACCTGATGAAGTTAATCGTGCACATAATTCTGAAAACCAAATTTCAGATTTCATTGAAGCTGTGATTGAAAATGCAGTTGTTCCTTCTAAGGAGGATCCTATTGGGATCCTGCCCCCTAATGATTCCAAGAATGTAGAATCTCAGAACTCACTTCCCCAGCAAGGAAAGAATGATCCCACTGAATCTAAAGAAAACACAGAAGAGGAGGTTCATGATGACTTTGTTTCTAATGTTGAGGAAGTTGATAATTCGGTCCAGATTGAGGAATCTTACCTAAACAACATGGCCAAAAAAGGCAAAAAACCTATGGTTGATGAAGATGGGTTCATCACTCCACATCCAAGGAAAACTAGAAGACGTAAGGATTATTCAAATTTAGAACGTACCATTATTACCAGGTCAGTGGACAATTCTAAGGCTGAACATGTAGAAGTTCCCCAGGAGAAGTCTCAAGTTGAGAATTCCAATCCAGAACCTGTAAAGGATCCTCCAAATATTTCTTCGGTCGGACTCAGTGATGAAATTTTATAAAACTCCTTTAAGAAAGGAGGGATCACTAAGAGCGCCTATTTGGCTGCAAAGCAGGAGATTTTCAATGAAAGAAACAGGAAAGATTTCTTAAGCTGACCTTTGCTTTTCTGCTGGTTGTTTTATTTACTCCATGAAGATCATATTTCAATTTTCATTTTAAAGTGGTTATTTAGATGGTGCTGGTCCTGCTTGCTCTTGTTTAAGCGTAGTGCAGACTGCTAGGGATGCAAGTGACACCAATGGGTTTTTTTGTTGCTGGAACTGGTTTTCTATTCTCTTTAAGAGCTGTTTTTGATAGACCTTATCACCCTTGAACTGCTTTGGAATGGTGCATAGTGCAGAATGCTTGGTTTTGTTCCAGGATTGCAAGGTCTACTGTATATGCTAGATTTTTGATATGCACGCGCCTGGAATTTTAATGTTTTGATGCTTGTTCTTCTCTGCTAAGGAGACAACTCTGTTTTACATCGTGGAGAAGGGTTAAGATGGAACTATTTCGACATTGAGGTCAACCTACGATTTCTTTTTCTGAAGATGAGTTTTTCTGGATTTTCTCATCTTTCCCTTGCTGCTCTTTCTCTGTTTTTGGCCTTTTTGATGGAGCTTTTCTGCCTGGTTGAGATCAGATTCTGAGTTTTGCCTATTATTTGGAGCTTTTCATATTCTATGTAGCTTTGCTGCATGTTTTTGCCTTTTAGGAGTGTTGCAGCCTGTTTGAGTTCGGCCCGAGCTTTCCCTGGATGGAATATCCCTCTGCATTTTGAAGTTTTTTGCAGATGAGATTGGATTGCTATAGATTTTGAAGATGAAGACTATTTCAGTCCTAGAACTGTTTGAAGGGATGTCATTTGGCTATTAGGCTTTCCAGGGATGCTTTTGTTTCACAGATGGTCTGTTATGCTGATTCCATATTTTGCTGCATGCTTGAGGAAACACTTGGATGTAAAAGAGACGGGTGGCAAGGAGCTCCAGGGGCACGCAGGGGCTGATGACTTCGGTCTCGCTTCACACAAGGAGAGGGTTACGTCATCAAATCCTGCTTTTGGAGGATGGAATGGTGAATAGCAGCGACTACTAACTAGCAGTATTCATTTCGGGGTATTTCATTGATGTGAGTATGATTGTATGTCTGTTTTTTCCTTTAATTTCTAGTTGGTGTAAGCTCATTACACCTCATGTGTACACTGTTATTCCTTTTTCTTTAATAAAATTTTTGGGGTTGATCTTTAAAAAAAAATCGTGTAGTCAAATGAAGGAATAGAACCCTTCAAAAAATAGCTAGAACCATGATTAATGAATATAACCTGCCAATTTACTTTTGGGCTGAAGTTTTGAATACAGCTTGTTATATTATTAATAAAGTATTAATCAGACTAGTTCTTAAGAAGGCCCCATATGAGTTATGGAATAATAGAAAACCTAAAGTTAGTTACTTCAGAGTCTTTGGCTGAAAAGTTTTTATTCTTAATAAAAGGATAATCTGGACAAGTTTGCTTCTAAAAGTGATTAATGAATTTTTCTTGGTTATTCTTTAACTAGAAAAGTCTATATAGTCTTTAATAAAAGAACCAAATGTGTGGAAGAATCTGTTCCCATCAAGTTTGATGAAACTGATCCACAAGATCCTAAAACCTCTCTTGAAAATCTTGAAGTAGATTTGAGTGTTCTGGAACTTAATGATAAATCTAAAGAACTGGCTGTAAAAACATCCAGTTCTGGGCATATTCCAGAATCTGCTTCTATAGAACCCAAACATGGAGATGAACCTGAAATTTCAAGTCCTACATTTACTAGATCAACTAGGATTCTAATGAATCATACTATAGATGTTGTTGATGGTAATCTTGATAGAGGGACACAGACTATAGCTTCTCTAAAAAAACTGGTTGAACATCAAGCCTTTCATTCATAGCTAGAACCTAAAAATGTCAATGATGCTATCAATGATGAATTTTGGGTATTATCTATTCAAGAAGAGTTAAATATATTTGAAAGAAACAAAGTCTGGGAATTAGTTGACAGACCCAAGGACACATTGACAATAGGCACAAAATGGGTTTTTAGAAATGAAGTTGATGAGTCTAGAAATATAGTTAGAAACAAAGCTAGACTAGTTGCACAAGGATATAGTCAAGAGGAAGGTATAGACTATGAGGAAACCTTTTCACCTATAGGCAGATTAGAAGCTATTAGAAGTTTACTTGCATATGTTGCTCATCTAAATTTCAAGTTATATCAAATGGATGTCAAAAGTGCTTTTCTAAATGGTTTTATAATTGCAGATGTTTTTGTTGAACAAACACCTCTATTTATTAATCCTCATTTTCCAAATCATGTTTTTAAACTTTATAAAGATTTATATGGTTTAAAACATGCTCCAAGAGCTTGGTATGATAGACTTAGAAATTTTTTTATTTCGAAAAGTTTTACTAAAGGGATTCCTGATCCAACGCTTTTTATCCAAAGAATTTCTAAATATGTTTTAATACTAAAAATCTATGTTGATGATATTATTTTTGGATCTTCTAAACATTATTTATGTACTGATTTTCAAAGAGTATGAAAAATGAATTTGAAATGAGTTTAATGGGTGAACTCAAATATTTTCTTGGATTTCAAGTTTTTCAAAATGAAAATGGTATTATTTTGAATCAAAGTAAATATACAAAGGATCTTTTAAAATGCTTTGGTTTGGATAGTATTAAGGAATTTGAAACTACTATGAGTACAGTTTGTAAATTGGACGCTGATGAAACTGATAAACCAGTGGATCAAACCAATTATAGAGGTATGATTGGAAGCTTACACTAACTTACTACTAGTCGACCAAATATTATGTTTTATGTATGTATGTGGGAAATATTTCAGGCTAATCTAATAGAATCTCATTTACTTGTTGGTAAACTAATTTTTAAGTATATTAAACATACTATAAACTTAGGTTTGTTTTACCCAAAAGGAAAATCCTTTGAGTTAATGAGTTATTCATATGCTGACTTTGCTGGTTGCAAGTTGGATAGAAAACGAACATCTAGAACATGTCATTTATTAGGAAAATCCTTAGTATCTTGGTGTAGTAAGAAGCAGAATTCTATAGCTTTGTCTACAATCAAGGCAGAGTACATAGCTACTGGTAGTTGCTGTGCACAAATTCTGTGGATGAAACACACTCTTTTGGACTATGGATATGACTTTAAGCACATTTCAATCAACTGTGACAATACTAGTGCAATAAACATCTCTAAGAACCTTGTATCTCACTCTAGGACCAAACACATTGATGTACGACACCACTTCTTGAGAGATCATTTCCAAAATAGTGATATTACTCTTGAATTTATTGGTACTAAACATCAATTAGCTGACGTTTTCACTAAACCTTTGAGTTCGGACAGTTTAAGTTACATTAGACATGTGTTAGGTATGATTAACATTTATCGGTAGCTACCTCACAGATGTAAAATACTCACTGATAAATCGTCACCGATAAATCCTCATCCATAAATCCTCACCAATAAATTCTCACTGATGTGAAATTCTCAACGATGTGAAATTCTCACCGATGTGAAATTCTCACCAACTTAACCTCACTGATATGAATTCTCACCGATGAGTGCGCTGTTTTAAAACTTTTGTTTGCTGCCAGAATCAGAATCGTTTTTACTTAATTTAATTTAATTTATTTATTTTATGATTCCTAAATGATAAAAACAAATTCCTAGTTAACTCTCAAACCACTAAGTCTCAAAACCTTAACCCTCAAACTTTATCTCCCGAATCTCTTTAGAACCTTAAATCCATCGAACCAGCGATGAAAAAAACAAAACCTCCTACCGTCAGAGATGACATTGTTGAGCCGAAAGCAAAGAAGCAGAAGTCTGAGAAAGAATAAAGTGGTAGTGTTTCTAGAACTAGTTTGGGGAGACAACCAGTTAATACTCATCTGTAGAATAGAACCATTGTGATTGAAAAATACATGTGCATAGAATGGTTGTTGCCTAGAAAGTCCTTAGTTCTCGAAGAACATGAAGAACAAAAATGGGTGGATTGTTTTTCGAACAATAATGTTCCCTACTATCTGAAGCTTGTGAAGCAATTTTATGACTATGTATGTTTTGATAAATCTGATAATGAAAATCGAGTAACTTCTTTTGTGAATGGAAATGATATGTTTTTTCTTCTGTTGAGTGTAATGATTGAATGAAAGTTCAACACGAAGGTGTATCTGGATATGTCCCAAGAGCTATACCACCAACTAATGATATTTTCGACTATGAGACTACTTTGGAAGAGCTGACTGGTGATGAAAGTCAAAGAAAAGTAGTTTCTACAGAAATGGATGGAGAGAACAGAGTGCTGTTCAAATTTGTTCAACATGTCTTGATACCGAGGAGAGGATACTTTTCCAATTTAAGATATTAGGATATCTATCTTCAGTATCTTTTGAGACATGGAGTCAAGGTGAATCTATGCAGATTGTTGATGACTGAAATGGAGGATATGATAAGACCCAATTCAAAAACTAATGTCATGTTCTTTGCCAAACTGATCACTATAATGATCAAAGTGAAAGGAATAGATGAGTCTCAAGATGAGAGAGTGGTAGTAAGGAAAAAAATTTGTGTTACCAGTACAGTTTGAAAATACATGAAAATAAACTGGAACCCTTGAAAAGGAGAATGGGTCACTGATGACAAGAAGTTGTATGATAAGTTCAATCATGCGTGTCACCCTTCAAGATTGGAGGATGTGGGGGATCCAGGTCTGGGACCTGATGAAAAGGAACCAGAATACAGTGATGATTCAGAAGAAGAAGAGTCCTCTGCGGATGAAGGAGGAGACCCTGACTTACCTCCTAGTCTAGCTCCTAAAAATTTAGATCAACATAAATTAGATAAGGAAGAAGCTGCTTTAGAGGATGTTGAAGTGGCTGCTGAAGAAGAAGTTCATGAAAGTGAAGCATCTCTATCAGCTGATTTGTGCCTTAGTATAGTGATTGGACAATATTTAGTTCCTGATAAGGATGCAATTGAAGTTGACATACCCTTTCCTATTTTGGAAGACCCTCTTGCGATTGAAGAGAAAGAATTGATAGTGAAAGATTCTTCTGAAAAAGGAAAACCTGCTGAGAATGCAGCTAAGAATGCTGCTGAGAATGATGTTGTTGTACTTGAGGATGAACCCATTGAGTGGGAGCATAAATCCATGTTTGTAAGTGTTACAATGGCTATTAATATTGAGGACTGGGCAGAAGACCCATGTTTTGTTGTTCGTGGTTTAGACTATCCTGATTCTGACTATAAAGCATCTATTGATTGACCAAAAGTCATTTAAGACGTTGATACTGAATTGTTGCCTGAAGATGTGGTCATAATACATGAAGTGGATACTTTAAAAAAAGCTTAAGGACAGTTTTGTGGAAGAGGTAAAGAAGATGGAAGTTTCTCTGGTCTCTTTCGTTCAATCGATCATGACTGACTCAATGGTCAGTTTAGCATCTCAAAGAGTAACCACTGCAGTTTCACATACTGATTTGATTACCAAAGCTGATTTGAAATCCTTAAAGGATGATCTGAAAGGTTCTTTTAGTGCCTCAATTGCTGAGATGAAGCATTTTTTTGATGAAGAGATTAGTATGTTGGAATGATCTTTTGAACTCTCTCTAGGTTGTAGTGTGTCAACCTTCATGGAAGAAATAGTTTAAGATGTTAAGGACTACCAGACTCAAATTTCTATGCTAGAATAAGATCATTAAGCTTTAAAGAAATTGGTTATCTCTTTGGACTCCTACATGAGCTCAATATCCCAAGCAGATAAGGACATAGCTTATGTGAAAAGTGTTGTAAGCCCGATGTTTTCAGTGTTTGAAGGCTTCAAAACATCTATGAAAGAACATGTTGAAACCAAGGATTCCAAGGTTTAAAATCTTATTAGTTGGTTAACCAAACACTTCAATGAGATTTTATCTTTCTTTGTTCGTTCTATTTCTTCAAACCCCTCAGTAGATTTGAATCAATTTCGAGCTATGATGAAGGAGGAGCTTGGTCAAGCTTCAACCAGTGGCTCTGTGGACTCATCTGACATAAGCAGAGTTGTGCTTCTAGTAAAGATTCAGCTCAAAATTAATGAACATAGTCCAAGACTATATGAGAGAAGCTTCTTCCTCTCAGAAAGAAGTGAAAGATAAAGTGGACTCCTATTTCCAAAATATTTACACAAAGAACCAAATGACTAGTCACTTCAGGCTTCTGATAGAGAATATGAAGCTGCCTCCTATCAATCAATTCTTCCAAGAACAAGTTAGCAAGCTAAGAAAATTGACTCCAGTGTTGGACGAGTTAATGGAGAACAAAGATGAATTCATTTCGCCTATGGAGAGTGGAGGAGGAATAATTATGGAATTCAGAAATATGTTGCTGCCTTTTCTGTATGTTGATTCTAGGACAATGATTGTATCTCCTGCTTTACCAGCCTCTGCCTCTACTGCTTCTCCAGTTTAGATTAATCTTACCCAAGAAATTCGAAGTATCACTCATATGATCACTCAATGATCTCCTCAGTACAGACCAGGAACAGTTTTTGTGGCTCTTCCTCCAATGATCATTTCCATAATTCCTAAGCCTTCACCTGCATCCACATCACCTAAATCCTCTTCTTCTCCCAAGGTAAAATCTCACATTGAGGATGTGGATTGAATAAGTGGCTAGACATTTTGATAGGAATCCATTGTATTTTGTTTTATTTCTTTGTACATTATTTTCAACATGCAATGAAACTAGTTTTTATCTCTTATATTTTATCATTTTGTTCCTCTTCTGTTTTTTATTTCCTACTTTTTGATTAACACAAAGGGGGAGAAATATTTTACCAAGATTTTACAAAGGGGTAGAAATATTCGCCCCGGGGTAGAAGTCTTAAAGGGAGAATAAATAATGGGGAGAAATTATCAAAGGGGGAGATATTTTCCCTAAGGAAAAGATATCATTCTTTGCCCGTCTGATACCAGTGATTTTACATTCATTCACTAATACCATTACATTTAATTCTCTGATCTCATTGATTTTAATTTTATCTCTCATACTATCACATTTAAATTTTACCACTGATATGTTCTATAACATACTATTTTCTCTGAGAAAATTTTATTCCATGATATATCCTCTAATACAATTACTCATTATTTTAAAAAATGATAATATCATAATATCTAATTATCAAAAAGGGGGAGATTATTGACCTCACCTGTTTTGATAATCCCAATTATTCTTTCATATACTTTGATAATCCCAATTATATATTAATTCTTTCAATCTGTGATCAAGATGATAATAATATTAAAATAGTCTCTGAAATATGTTAATCAATGTTTGTTTTTGTTTATATAAATTCCGAAGTACTGATAACCCATTCAGATATGTTTTGCATAAAAACAAATAAGTGTAAGTCACTGATCTACATATAGCTACTAATATAGAGCTACGGGTAATTAGTCTACCAATAGACTTAGTCTACCGATAGACAGAGTCACCGATACACAAAGGTCACCGATATGTATAGAGCTACCGATGTGCATGTCTACCAGTATCTATCGATAGAGTAAGCCTACTGATATGAGTACAGACAATCACCTATAACTAGAGCTACCAACTGACAAAAAATCCAGAGCTACCGATATACAGAAGTCTACGGATAGAGCCAGTTCACAGACAGTTGCCGATAGAAGTCTGTCGATAGAAGTAACTGATACATCAAGTTACCGATGGACAAAGAGCTACCAATGGATTAAGAGATACCGATAACAAGAGATACTGATAGAATTAAGTCGCCGATATATATAGCTATCGATACAAGTTCAAAAGGGCTACTAATGGAAGGTTCTGCTACACAAAGACCACCGTACACAGTTACCAACACGAGATACTAATGATTGACCAACCAGTCAAACTCTATACTATCAATACTATTTATTTATTAAGCTAATAGTTACATTTGATGGGTTTAATGTAGTTAATGTTATTTAAGGAGTTTTGTTGCCATGTTAGGGAACCATACCTAGTACCCATGAAAAAGGCGATCATTCCTTTTTTAGGATCTAAAAGATATAAAGGGAAGGAAAGAGAACACTGCAAAAAGGCAATACGAAAAGATAGAACAACTGCATCCATGTAATGAAATAAAGAGAAAAAAGGAACTATGTAAGCACACCAGGGTGAAAAAGAAAAATGCTCAATAAGCATTCAAATGTGGAGTATTCACGCAAGACTACAACCATACTCCAAGAACTCTCAACATACATGAAGCCGATCATTCTGAAGAAAACCACAAGCTGCATATTGAGTGATGAACTACCACAATCACTTCATGCACTCAAGATGACAAGCTGAACCAAGAACCAAAGAAGAAAACAACACTCTGTTTTCTGAGCAGAAACCAGAGAAGGACTCATAAGCTTTTCTGACCAACCAAATGAGTCCAGAGATGCACTGCCAATAACTAAAGCTCTTCTAAACTCATTCTCACTTACTTTAGTGATTACTTCTATTTACATTTCGAGCAGTGTGTGTACCCTGTTTATTTTTACACACACAATGTCTCCTGAGCTAAACTGGGGGATTCTTACATCCTCACTCAAACTCCATAACTCTTTGTTTCCCACTGTGGATAGTGGTAGAGGTCGAGTAAGACCTGGAAAGCTGTGAGTTTTTGTTTGTTTCCCACGAATAAATGTGGTAGAGGTCATTGTACCTGGACAGTGTGTTCACTATTGTTTACCCTGATCCATTGTGTGGATCAATTTATATAAATTATTTAGAGGACTATGTCTCACCTTGATACTGAACCTCTTGGTTAACTTTGCTATGGATTTTAGTTTAAATCATATGTATACCATATATATTTCATATTCTACTATTTATTACTCTGAAATACAGAATTATTTTAAAGCTACTTTGATAGTTAAATTAGCAAGTGTTTATACTTATTGTAAACTAGTATGTTAGTTTCAAAAGTTAATTCAATCTTCAGATTAAGTAAACTGAGACCTAATAAGTCTTTGAGAAACTGATTGAACATCTACACTCAGTATAAATTCACTACAGTTTAACTTTGATTTTAAATTGGGGAATTTTAAGATAAATATTTTTAATAGAAATTTTAATTGGAACTCAATTCGCCCCCCCTCTTGAGTATCCACTTCGACCAACAATATATAAAAGTATTTTGAGTGTGCTTTACTCTAAGAAACAAATGGTTTCCCATTTGATGGTATCCACTAGGCAGTAAAATTACTAAATTCTCTAGTCCAAAAAATCCCCCACTAATGTGTGATATAACCTCCTCATTGAAGGAATATACAGGGAATATAAATAAAACATAATTTATAAATAGATAATGATCTCAATTATCTCAAAATGAGAAAATTATCCTACATTTTATTGGAATAATTCATTATATAAAGGGTCCTTTAGCCTTTCAAACTATTAAACATTTTTTAAATGGCTAACCATTAATATTACTCCTGACTAAAAAACCATCGTACTATAATCCTTTAAATTTAATTTTTTTTAATTGAATTAGCATATAATGTTTCATTAAACTAAAAGGTCGTGAAAGTCAACATAGGATAGTTAGTCAAATGATATTAAATAAAAAACTATGAGACCACTGTAATGTAGTAGGAAAGACGAGGATAATATTGATGAGGTTATTAAATAAAATATATAAATGTATGATATTTTGATAAATCACAACACAATATTTTTATTATTTATACTAACCTGAAATGTGGGTAATTATTGTGTTTTGAAATAAAATATTTTCATTATTTATGTTCAATTAAACTGAAGTAAACATTTTATGCTCTTGGAAATTATGGATCATTTTTATCGCAAGGTAATTCATATTATAGAAGGAGTAATCATGATTTCAATGAATTTTAAATTGAACCTGATTTTTTTTAAAATGTTTTTTTGAGTGAAGCTATCAAGGAACACACCGGAAGTAGATAGGTAAAGGGCTTAAAAAATCATCATCAATAGATATAAAATTTTCATCTCTAGTGATGTTCATCCCAGAAAAAATGACCAAGGATACCCAATTGTGAACTTAATGTAATAAAAAATACCATATTTTATCTAAAACCACATTTTCAACTAATCGTTATTGGTAAATGTATCTAGAAGGAATTGAATCCAAATCCCTACAGATCATCCATGTGCACATTGAATGTATGTGGGAATTCCATTCATCAAATTACATTCTTTATTAATGAGATTCAATGACTCCTTCGACATATTGATCTTTACTATGTCAATGTTCTTTCTATCTGTGAATGTGAGCCTGATTTGGTGGCTTGGATTGATAAGATTAGTATTTAGGATATGAGAGAGAAGATATATGAGCTGTCAACAATTAAGTATTGAATAGTATACCATGTTGGAGCATCCACCAACTTATATAGTGTGGTATAAGATACGTGAGCTCTTAATAATTTAGTGGATAATAGTATAACATTTGAGACTCCTCCTCCTTATATAGTGTCATACGAAAATACCCAGAAAAGAAACCCCAATATCAATTATTTATACACATAGAAGAATCCAGAATTGATATTTTGTGACAATTTTACTATTTCATAAATATCATTTATATATTTATCAAATTATATTAATATAATAAAATACTTTAAATGATAAAAAGGATTCATTAACATGATTGATTATTCTTATAAATTCTCATGAACCATGAATACGATGATAATATTTTTTTTGTTAAATATTTTACATGTATTTACATTAATACATGTAAATAAAAATAATAAAGAAATTCAGTACCGATTATTCTAAACATGAATAATATGAAATTATTTATTTGGTGGAAATATTATATTCTCAAACATATCCCAAACACCATGGGGGTCTCACCATGTTCAAAACTATTATTCATTTGAATTGGGATAATTATTTAATTTTATTAGTTGGTGAACCCTTAGGCCCTTATCTTGATTGGTGTGAATACTATTCATAGAGTATGAACAAAGTCTTGAAACACATCCTGGACCTTAAAGAGATAATGTGTATTCATAGAAATTAAAACCTCTTTTAAAAACACTCATCAAGTAATATGAACTATTTGTCTTCCCGTATGTCATTAATTTTTATCCAAACATTGGGTCATTATCTTTTAATGATTTATTCATTAACAAAAGTGGAAATGATTACCTTCTTCTACAATTACATTGCATTTTTTTAATTTACAACCATCCTGATCAACTATCCAATTGATATTACTTTCTTTAGGAAGACACAAATTCCAACTTCATAATTCAATTAATGTCATTCCACTAATAATGCACCCAATTAAAGCTACCTCACCTTGAAATAAATTCCTTATTTCTCGTAATACATAAAATTACAAGATAAAAATCTATTCACTAATTATAATATCAAGTAATCAGATATTACATGTGCTTATAGATATTCACAACAGATGAAAATTGAAACAAATGGTGTTCCAATTAGTGGTACAGTCCTCATGATCTCATATACTCTAGTTCAATAAGTGAAATGTTCATGAGAATAAGTCTTAATGCATATGATCCCTTGCAACCCAATAGACATACATCATCTTTTTCCAATCAATATGATGTATATAGACAATATGGCGTATTTTATTATTGATGTTATGGTATGTATTGGTTCAAATTATATACTAGGAAATTATTCAACCTTCTTATTGAAAAATAATATAAGTATATTACCATAAAAATTGTAGATTTATAAATATAAAAACTGTCATTTTACGTGTAAATTATTCATAACATACTGTATACATGATATAGTAATCAAAAAGTACTGTTTGAGTTGGTTCTAGTGCACCCACCTTTACAAAAATCTCACTCAGACCAGATCAAACTTTCTATCCATTCTTTTTTACTCATATGATAAGATCATTCTTGTATTGAGATGTGTATTTAGTTGGTGTCCTAGCTATGTCTCCACAATGTGGATACTCTACTACCTATTACTTCACGTACTTGAAATATTCCAAAACAAATTCCATTACATAGTTAGTTTATGATATTTTGACTTACTGTAAGAATACTTTTAGATATGTATCATTAAATGTTTTTCCCTTATATTAAAATGTTAAATAAATATTCAAAGAGTAATTTTAATTATTCTTTTAACTATAATACCTAGGCTTGTTTTCCTTATGTTATCAAACTTATTTTTCCTTAGAAAATAGTTATGATTCCACTATCCTCTTATAAATACGTAAAAAAATATTTTTTAAATCAATATTCTATGATATTTGTATTTACATTAACCAAAAATAATATTTTACAAAATTTATGACAATATTAGCATCTTATGGTGTCACTAACGCCTTCTAGTTGTGTCCTAAGGACTCCATCCAAGATTGGTGGTATTGACATCCAATGCCTTATTTAATGATCATAGAACGTATCCTTCACAAGTTGGATTATAATAGAAATTAGTATTATAATGGATTTATTAATAAAAAAATGGAATTACTAATCAAGCTGTATTGAAAAAATTCTTATACCACCCATGAATAATCTCACTCGAATACACACCACATAATTCAAAACAATAAGCACCAGAACTTTTATACATGGATTTTATTATTTAATTTTAATTATAATTTTCATTCTTATATCATTTCCATATACTACATACCTAAAATGTTTAATACTCATAATGAATAATGTTTCACCAACCATTGTTATATCTCTCACACACAATATGTGTTTCTAGAATATTCTTGTTTTACATGTTCAGGAGGAAATTGTCCCTATGCAAAAAAAAATTATTCTCTATAATTTAATAAATTAAAATCATTTTATCTCCCACTATCTCAAATAGATAAGTTCACTATTATTATATAAATAATTTTCATTACTTTACTAAAAAATTCCTATCATAGGTGGTTTTGTAATTTCCATGGAAACCCGTAGGATAATTATATGACATACAGATGGTATTTTTCTATATGAATGTTTTTTTATTTCATTGAAAAAATCCTTGAATCTAAACGCCTATTATTAATAAAATATGGATTTAAATAATTATAAAATTGATATGATATCCATTATCCATTATAGTTGGTATATAGTTATGGGATTATCCTACTATCCTTGAAGTATGTCCAAAAAATTTATAGAAGAATCTCCAAAGAATATTAATTATAACATTTATTATCCATTCCACTTACATCATGACTATGTTGTGTGTAAAAAAATTGATTTAGTTATTAATTCACACAAAAAAAATTTAGTCAATGTTTGTATTTAAAACTCATCATCTATTCTCCTTAATAACATCATAGCTTTGATGGGTATAAATAAATGTGTGTTTAGGAATTAATACACACTACATTATAATGAACAATGAATTATTGTTAATGAAATTATTCGACACATGGGCCTCAAGAAACTCATATATAATGACCTTTTACATAACCAATTTCACAAAAACATTCCTTAGAAAGATTACATTAATATTATGAAGTATATAAGTTTACCTATAGATTATACTTTGAATAGATCACACTCTCTTGTTGAATGAATTATAAAATCATTATGGATTTTCATTATATATAATGGATTATTTTTTCAAAACTAGATACATAAACATATTGATAATACCCAATGTCTTTAGTTAAAAATATTCTAAATACTATACTAGGTACAACATTGACATATTTTTTAATTTTTTCAAAAAATAATAGTCTTTCCAGAACTGGGTATATTTATTATTAAATTTTTTTATTCATTAATTATTTCCAATGAATCAAGTAGTAATGAACTATTAGTTAAGTATTTGATACTTCTAACAACATTAATTACTAAAATGGAATAAATTTTGATTATGTAAATGGAAATTGAGAAAAAAAAATTATGTTATACTATTTCACACATGTCACGAGATCTGAAAAAATATAAATTTTTAATTTTCATAGTGCAGAAAAGTGTCTAAATGGATCCATGTCATTTGATGAGTATCTTGGTTATTCACAAAAATATTCTAGTTCACCTAAAAATTACTTCAAATTTTTGTTTTTTGATTATTTTTTAATGAAATTGAAATTTTAAACATAACATTCAATACAAGTAGTGTGGTGTCTCAGTGAAATAACATGGAATTTTTGGGTTTGGTTTTGGGTTTTCTTATTATTCAGTAATTGTGGAATAATATTATTCTAATAACACATTTTTGAAAAATCACTTTGGAATTACTATTCATTTTATTTACTAGTTTTGAAATTATGAATACCAAGGAAAAATCAATTCAATATATTTCTGTAATTAAGGATTGGTGACACACCTCAATTGATGGTGTGGAATCTCCTCGGACCCTACTCCATTATATGTAATTTCATTAATTGAAAAAATTAACTCCATATTGGGAATATATTTGGCTCAATGGAATAATTGGAAAAAAATTATATAGAATAGCAGAATTGATGTGGAAAATGATCCATGTCATGAGCCATGTCATAGTGGGAAATCGACACACTCTATCATGTCACCTTCATTCACTAAAAATTGATTCCAAACATAAAATATTTTAAGAACAGAATTTGGGAAACACCTATCATCTGGTAAGGCCCTAACTTAGGTTATTCAATCAATCATAATTAAAAATGGTCACGGTGGGAGAGATGAGAAGATTTGGATGAGATCAATAATTAATTAATCATAATGAGTGGAAGAAATATAAGGTCAAGAACATTCATTTCAAAAAAGAATGAATAAATTACAATAGTAAAATAAACAAATATCCATAGAAAAATTAATATAAAATAAAAATAGAGAATATGTTGAGGTATCCTGGTGAAATTCTCTAATACCATTCATTGTAGTTCACTCCTCCATTCTAATAAGAAAGAGTATATTCTATTTTCTTTCTATTATATCAATCACATCTTATTCAAGTTACAGATATATCTTTAAAAATATTTTTTATATTAAATATAATAAATTATCAATAATTTCTAAATTTTAGTTTGTCTCATATTCCACATTGACGAAAGTAGAATCTAAAATTTCACATTTATCACTAGTCTAAAGTTTGCAAAATTTACTATTCATTACCTATAAATCACATTAGTAGTACTTATGATCATAGTATGTTAGCAGTATGGTATATCCTCCTAACAATTCATATTGACATCATCCAGTGCATAATGTAAATTTCCATGGAACATACTCTTCAACCTCACGATCGTATGTAAAAAATGACGGTGAATGTGGAGAATGTTCCTCCTTATAGTGATATTCCCTTCAACCCTATGGTAGATCATGAATGGTAAAAATATAATACCACCCACAATAGTTGTAGTATCCACAAAATCTTTTTTAGTGATAGAAACAAGACAGTGGTACCACCTATGATGGAGGAACACCATGGTAGTAGTATAAGTGAATCACCTAGAATATCGAATGGTAGCTCGACCAGATGGTAGTAGTGAATAGTTTCTATGATCATTCCAGGAAGAGCAACAATTCATCCAAGCAATCCCATAGTAAAAATTTAGTACACAACATAATGTTGGTTTTGATCAATGGAACTTCCACCATTGGTTCCTCCGTATCTATCATTAACTCAATGTTATATCACCTATATTATTTCATGAACAATAGATCATATCTATCATTAGTGCTTCCACAATAATAGAAAACAGAATTAGCGATTTATTCCATATCCAACTTGTGGCATCATTTTATACATGTCTAAAATGAAATTTGGTTTCATTGGTCAACATCTAAAGGTGGATACGTCAGGTCATAGTGGGTATGGAATCACCGTGGTAATCTTCCTTGGATTCATTTAGGCTTCATAGGGGACAAATAAAGCTCTTATTTCATGCAATGATTCATTCTTCTTCACAACGTTATTCATCAAGGTTAGTTAGGGTCAAGGTTGATCAGTGGATATATCATGACATGGTAGTGAGATATATCTAGATATTGATCATTTTATTATTAAAAAGGGCATCTTTGGGGATTTTTTGGGGGTTCCAGTCGAGGATGAAGGTGGAAGAAAGTGGAAAGTTGTGATGGGGTGGATTTTGAGCACAAGCATTGCGGGGCTCAAATGAAATGGTGGTTTTTTAGTTAAATTTTTATATTCCCTACATAAATTGTTGGGCCACATTAGTTTTGAGTATGTGTTCACACTTTTATTTATTACAAGTCATTGTAAAATGATGAAAAATCCGGATATATGGATGGCCTCCCGATACACTTGCTTGGAAAAATATGGGTCACACCTGCATGTGTGTAATGCGTAGGCCTTAGACTACACACATCATGGGATACTCCCCATGAATACATCAATCCTCCAATGTGGGGTCTGCGAATGGGGTTTCTTATCCCGCCTACCCTTTTTGGCATCATAAGATTCTTGGCGCTCCTCTAGTTGAGGACTAACAAGGCTTGCACATTTTTTAATTCTTAAAAAACATTAAAAACACTAGAAAAATTAAACCAAATTTACTATATAAATGTACTCATTTATAACCCATTTTTTATTAATTTTTACCCATTTTATTTCATGAATTTATATTCCACATAATATAGAAAAAAATTCTAATTATTCATTTAATTTATTTAAAATATTCCTAAAAATATTTTTGTATAAAATAACCCCATAATTGATCTATGATTTTCATGAAGCATTAAATCTCATAATTATAATAATGATGGATAAATGTTACCACTATTAAATTATTACTGAAATAAAACTTACAAAATATTTATTTAATACAAAATTTTAATGTTCTACAAAGTACATTAATTCAATTTCCCACTTTTCATTGAAATAATAAATCCATGAATTTAACTTTATCCCTTTCAAAATTGGTGTCACTTATACATTCATTTATCAGGTTCTAAATTAATTTTTATTAAAAATTCCTTATCATGATCTACATCACTTCTAGATATCTTTCTATCCTCACTCAGGGAAATAAATTCAATTATAGTTATGATTAAATGATGAGGACATGATATGTATCCATATCTTGGCAAAGTATTTACATTATCCACATACTATAGAAAAAATAAACATGAATTCAATAATTCTTTTTAATCAGGTTTCCTATGATTATAAGGCTTGAGATTGGTAAAAAATTATTTTAAAAATTATGGCTCAAAGAGAAGGCTTGTATCTAAAGCATAAAGAATGATAGAAAAAAGTAAATGTTTTGGGAAATTATCATCTTAAAAGGGACAAATACCACTCCACAAACTCAATGTAATTCCATGAATAATGAAATAATTATTATTGAATTACCCCTCCCTAAATTTTGACTAAATTTTTTAATTTTTTATTTTTTTCAAACTACATTTTGATACATGTTATAATTTTTTGAATATCGTTCATTTAATCAAACTCACATATACTACCTAACCACATAAGATAAAAATAATAGCTCTAGTTGTAGAGATTTTTGATTTTCTAGATTCAGACACCATTTTTTATTTTCTTTTATTTCATAAGGTCAATCACTAATATACAATGTATGAATAATTAACCATTCCCAGTACAAGATTTAGGACCCATTTCCTTTTTTACTTACAATGTATTACATCCCTTCCACCATAAATTCCCCACCCATATGCATCAATTTTAAAATAACATGAAAATACTTAATTGAGGGTATTAATGGATAAAAATGGATTGAAATATAGCTCATCCATAATATGTAAATTCAGGGTCTCTATGAGATAAACAAGGATCGATGTAAAAGGTGGTCTCAAAGATGTGGTTTAATCAATAAAATTACTCATCATATTAAACATAGTTTTGTATACTCATTATCTTTGACATGTTCTAATATATGTTCAAGTAAGTGATATACCCCAAGATCACTCGTGAAATTCTCCCAATAAAAAATTTGAAATATTAGTTATTGAAATACTCTTAGGAATGAAAAATGTGACGTTGAACAATCACTTATGGAATGAATAATAATAAGAAATAAAGTCACGTCAATTTTAGAAATTAAAATTATAAAAAATGGGTTGGGAAATTTCCTTAACATGAATCAACCAATTCCTTCCAATCATGATAAATTATTTTAACATCCATGATTCACTATAATCATTCAATTCTCTACATTAATCATTTAATATCATTATCATTGAATTATAAAAGATAGAATCAAAGGATTCCTATGAAATTTTTTTCTTATAGATATGTCATGTAAATCATTAATTCTCATCATGGACATGCAATTTTCATTACAACACATTTGTAATAATTTTTAATTTAGAACTCAGATTTCAAATAACAATTATGTGAGTTTTGATATACAAAAGGTAAGAATGAACTCACATTTGTTATGATGATTTAGTCATCTATTATCCTTTCTATTTAGGTGTTTCCTTATAAAATCATGTTCCTAAAGAAGTAAATCATATAATTAAAACACAAGGATCATTCCATTAATGCCTCAAATGAACAAGGGATTCGAATAAATCTTAACAAATATCATAAGGATAAAATTTAATGTTCCAAGAAATAATGTCGAAAGATATGTATTGATTTAATCCCCCATGTAGACCCTATATATTTTTATTATATTTAGTTCATATGTACCACTAGTTTTCCATAATTATATGATTGGTTGAGCTTTGTGGATTTCAAACACAACATAATTTTTTTCCAATCTTTCATTTTTCCTTTTTATGTGAGGAATAATCCATGAATAATGTACACAAAATACGTCACCTTCACAATAAGGTATGGATTTCATGGAGGGGTAGGATGAATTATGGATCCCCCCCTTCTGGTTTTCTAATTGTGCCACCTTCTCATATCTATAAAATTCTTGATCAATGTATGATGCATTGATTATAATTTCTAATTTATAGTTTGAATGTTTTTTTAAGAATATAAACATGGTGAATAAAAATAAGAACTCTATATTTAAATGAGATCAACTGGTATCATAATTTCCTTAGGCTAAGCTACATGGATCTCCACATGGACCTCCTCTAGAGAATGTTCAATAAGTTTTCAATGCTCCATGTGTTCCTAAAAAGGTTCATGTACATGTTATTATTTATTATTCAAGAAAAAATAAGACATAGATGAATCTAAAAATTCAAAACAATATGAGGTTTTATTTTCATTGACTGCCTCTGACAACCCTTAGCTTAAGGAACTAGCTCACATAGGTTCATAGTTTCTTATAGTTAAAACACTACACTGTGGGGATAATGTTAATATTATCCTTATCTTCCACTTCTTCATTAGTTGGTTTCATCAATTCACTCCAGCATGTTTTATCTTGGTGACTTTTTTTTCCACAAATGAATTACCTTTTGGTACCTATAAATTGTTTATAAACTACTTCTTTCCACTCTTTTGAAAATTGGGATGTCAGGTTTTCATTACACCATGATATTTTCTTAATATCCCTCCTAAATAAAATTGTATCTTTTTTTTCTTGTCTCCAATCCCATGAGACCACTGAGAATAAAATACCTCTATTTCAACTTTAAGGGAACAACGAAAAACCTCATTAGAGCTCTTAAAGTCTCAAATGTCCAAATTACTTCATACACTCATCTTTAATCCACATAATAAGTGATAAAACATACATCATGTGTTAATAACAAAGATGAAGTCATACCATGGAATCCTTGTTATTTTTCAAAATATATTCCAAAAGACTAAAACTACCTTTTCTACACACTATGGAATATCTTATCCATCGTAATATGCAGAGTTTATGGAAAATATTTAATGAAAAATATTTTCTTGAATGGATCACATTCCATTGATTAAATTTCTTCATTAGAATTAATTTTTTGAATGCTTCCCCCATAATCAAATTCCTGATTAAAATGATATACCAACAATATGACTTACACCTATTATAATCATTGGAGGAAAGAGAATATTTTTTCAATGGAACTAATCTATTTTTCAACGGTGAGAGGACCATAAGATCCTCTAAAGATATGAGGCCTTCTCCATATAAAGGGTTTATCCTAAAAATATTATTTCTAATGGGAATGAGTGTTTTCCACAATTTTGAAGTTTTTATTGAAATATAGAAATAGTTGATCTTGTAATATAATTAAATTATAAATACCCATTTATTTCATGTGTTTTATAACATTATAGAAGTTATCACATTTCCTATCATAATGGTTGTTGGCAGGGGTTATCCTTTTTCTATCCATTAACAAAAAAGAAAAAAATAGCGCTTTTAATACTTAGTTAATAAGAATATAAAACGGAAACTATGATAACGGAAGGATAAACATATATATAACTATTATAACATATCTTGTGATTACCAATGTTTTAATCTTTGTCATACATGGTGAAATAATTATCCCTAGGGTTCTTCATAAAATTTTCTAGTCATTATACCCAAAAATAAATAGACCCCGCTCGGATACCAACTATAGATAACCTATCCTTTTATATATATTATTATATTTTTTTAATTATAATTATCCATTTAATACAAACAATTGGATCATAATGTCTAGTGTCGTTGGATGTTCAGGTATATAAAATTAAAATCATAAAATTAGAAAAAAACAACTAATTTTTATTATACCATCATGAGATTCTAACTTCTTTTGATATCTTAAATATTAATAGGATAACATGGGGATTACATAAAGAAAAGGTACGGTCTAAAAACCCCAATAAAGGAATAAAAATGGGAATGAATCGTATAATGTGATTTAGGATGGAATAACATGATAACATAAGACACATGGAACATAAATTAACAAAAAAAAATTTATATATAACATGGAACTTATAAACATGGAAACACAGATAAGTGGAAAAAATATAACATGGCATGGAAATGAGTTAATGATAACTCCAAACGGTATAACACATGGTGGATAGAGTCCCACAATTGATTATGTTTACTAACTAATCTCATAAATGAGGTCTCATGTCACTAAACATTACCCAGTGCATTACAGAGCAATCTGACTGCATCCATCATAACATGTTCATTAATATGTGTTCTACATAAATAATCAAACATATGAAATAAAAATAAGGATACCCATACAAAGATATGGGTATTATAATCAGGTCATGAGGCATAACCAAAGGGAATATAATAAGTGTGTATATAAAATAAGGGATTAAATAATTTTTGTAAAATAATTTTATTCTTAAAATAATATATAATTAATAATGATGTTTAACTAAAGTGACTTCCTAAAAAATAGTGTTTAAGAAACTTAAAAATTGTTCCACATTATTGTGGTCTAAGGAAAATAAATAACGATTTTTTAAAGAGGATAATGGAAAAAATATTTTTGTAAAACTAGAAATAAACTAATATAGTTATCCTAATAAATTAAGTTATTTTATAAATGTAATGGTGGATTAAAATAATTTATGGAATATATTAAAAATGGTTCAGAATTGGAGAAGTTCTCTTTAATTGGGTTTTCTCATCAAAAGGAATTGATAAGAGAACCTTCAAAAAAATAATTCACCAATAAAGAAATATGAATTAATATATTTACATATTTATGTTATATAAAAATAATATAGGATAAGTATAAATGAATAATGAATAAATAAATTTGGTAAAGAGAGAGGAAGTGTAACCCAATGGTATTTTGAAGGATTGGAGAGATCCCTTACCTTACGTTCAAAATATTTCTGTACTTGTACTTAATATCTTAGATAATATAATTATATTAATTAATTAATTAATTAAGAACCTATTAATAATGTATTTTATTTGGTATAATTTTATTAATTTCAATTATGACCACTTTAATGTGTTATAAAGATCAATTTTGTCATTCCTGGAGTGTTTGTTTCACAGTTTCATGATTGGTTAAAATGATTGAAAGTATAGTGATTCTTGTGGAATATTAAAAAAACATCATAAGTTACAAGAAATTGTATTATAAATATTCCACTATTTTAAATGGTTTCTTATATCATTTTATTTTCTCACATTAGGAGGATCTATTTGATAATACAATAATGATAAATTCTTAGATTAAATTGGTAGTTTTTTATCATCATAAATTACTTTTTTATTATTTAATATTATGTATATATATTAGTTATAGAACATAAAAAAGTTATAATATACATATTAAAATTTTATATAACCATAATAACAGTTTTATTACCATCCTGAATGGTGTTAATGAAAAATAAAAACTCATTATCTACGATGATGGTAAATCACCCTAATTTGGACAATAATTTCCTTTCATTGAATAATTGGAGAGGATAAGAGGGTGGACATAATATATTGCAGTATAAATATAAAATTATAGTATATACATGGTACTGGAGTTATTAATATTTTACTAATTATTTAATTGAGGAGAAGGTATAAGAAGAAAATAAATAAAGATAGGTGGTTTGAAAATGATACCTCTTGAATATTACATCCCTGAAAAATCACCAAATGAGCTTGTAATTGATATTTTGGTGATAAAAAATCAATTAGACATGTTTATAGTGGTTAGGTGAGTGTTTGGTAGCGTTTTGGAATGCATAAAGGCAAGGAATGTGTGAGGAAAAGGGGAGTTAATGGGTTGTATTTATAAGGGAGGAGTGGGCTGTATTTTGAAATTTCTCAAAAGTTTAATTCATCTTCTATCCAAATCCTAAAAAATGTCTATTTAATCATAGATAATATTTTATAGTTTTGTAATATCATCACCCAATAAAATATAGACATTTTTAATTTTATTTTAAACCTTATTATTTTGATTAACCCTTAATTAACCTATATAAATTTTAATTGAGGTAACAACTTTTTTATATTAAATAGATAAAATTTTTACATATTTGGTGTCATAAAAACATTAATTTCCAATTTATAAAATATTAGATCATATAAAAAATAATTCATATTTTTAAATTTTTATTTTATTTTAAAATTATTTAATAAAATATTAATCTCATAAAATATAGTTATTGTCAAATTTGATGCAAATTACTACTATTAATTTTAAATGATTCAATAAAACATCATATATAAAAAAATCAATTAATACTCCCCTATTATGGAATATAAATTTAAAAAATTCATTTAGTACTTTTATTAATTAAAATTATATTTATTTTAATATCCTTATTTTTATTTATTTGATATTTCCATTATTAAAATAATTACTACATCTATGGTGTATCATAATTTTAGGTAAAATTTCCAACCATAATGATAAAAAAATAAATTAAAAATATGTCGATAACTATTTTATATTTCCAAATAAAATTTATAGTCAACCATAAATTCTCTTTACCCCCATATTTAAAAATACTATACTTATTAAAAACAATAGAGTGACATTATTTCACTTTATTTGATTTTAATAATATATATTTCATTTTCATGGACACGTGTCCATTAAATGATACATTTTCTAGCCTTAGGAGTTAATGGTAGAATTTTGTTTAATAAATTAGATTTGGAAAAGTGTTAGTGTAATTTTATATTTCTTTATTATATTATTTTTTTCCATTAATTTCCCAATTTACACTAAATAATGGTATCAAACGTTACTAAGGTTACTATTCATATTGCCCAAATTAAAAGGGGTCTATTTACATAATTTTAATCACAAGATTTATGATATGTAGTGTATTTATCAAAATTCAAAAAATGTAGGTTTCATAATATATATTAAATTTAAATAGAAAAAATGAAATGAAAACTATTTTTTATAAAATAAATTATTCATAAATTTAAATATTTTACACTATAATAAAGTATTAAATAAATTTCAAAAAACATAACTTGATTATTTAAAATAAAATTTATATAATAAAAGATAAATAGAAATTTTAAAAATAATTTTACTTTATAAATATATAATACATTCCTCAATAAATTGTTTTTCTGGCTACTAAAAATGAAACATATCTAAAAATTACAAAAAATATACTATATATTAATTTTGAAATTCATATCTTAAAATTAAGGTTTCTTTTGTCAAATAAAATTTCTAAAAGTAAAAATATATACTTTTTAATAAAAGTGTTCCATCAAAGAGAATCCAAAATTCCTTTAGAAAAATATATGTTTTATGCATATAATTGGATTTATTTTTATATCATATCTAGAAAACACATATAATTAATGTTATAAATTATATTGAATATATTATATTTATTTCATTAATATGAACCTACAAGGGTAATTTGTTTATTTTATTGGCATAATGCATACTTGTACTCATTGAAGTAGATTTTTATTAAAATATTTCATTTTATATTCAAAGGGGATTTTTTTCATTTGCAACTAATTTGTAACCAAATAATTTATTATATATATGTGAGTGTGTATGTGTGTGTGTGTGTGGAAACCATGTATTCATAATTTATTTTATATTGATCTTACCCATCATTCAAATAACTAGTTTATAATAGTCACATTTAAATAATAATATGTAGTTGTTATTTTAAGATCGATGTTGCTTGCAACAAATTCTATTGAATAAATTTATTTATGCAAATAGAAATATTTAAAAAAATATTGAGGCATTTAAAAATAGATCTGTTTAGAGGATAGTGTTATGCATAGGGAAATTCTGATGGTGGGATGACTAAGGGGTTTGCACTCATGATTTGCTGGTGGCGTCTACTACGTAGCGAATATAGTTTTCAATGTGGTTTGTTTGGTTAGGTGTAGCTATGCCGCATGTGGAATTGTAGTAGGAGGGATGAGGTGGACGACTGTTGGTTAGTAGTGGAGGACTATGGGAGGTAACATGTGTGATGCTGGTTGTGTAGCACAGGGAAATGGGGATCTTTCCCACCTTTTATTTGTTTTGTTTTATGATTAACTACACCATCGATAGCCCCATTATCCCATATTTTTTTACTGATTGTATTCTTGGAGATCATTGGAACCCAAAATTTTGTGAACAAAAACGTTTTTATTATGTCTTTTATGGTTGTCCAACACCCCACCCAATATAATAAATTTTCTCAAAATCTAATTTGTTAGGCCATATAATTTTTTTTTAAATTCAAACATCCTCCTTGAAAAATATACCTTGTAAAAATGCACTCTTTAGATAATGAAAGTTATTATTAGATGCTGAGTTCATAATCATTTTCTTACAGTCAAATTATTTCAGTAAACATTTAAGAAATATTAAAATATTTTCTTCAATATTGAAAGCATTAATAACTAAATGTAATCGGATTTAAAATGCCATAAGATCACTATTTTTTATCTATATCATATTGAATTGTTATCTATGGAATTGAACTAGTTTTGACACCCACTACATGAATTTATAAAAAAATTCATTAGTTTAAACCATCATTGATCCCTATGATACAAATTGATGGTACAAGGGTTCTTAGATATAGAATATGAGTTTGAGATTTAAAATTTTCATAATTCGACAATGTAACATCATTATCTCTAGTGATGTGATACCTAGTATGAAGGACTAAGGATACCACATGATGAATTTTAAGAAACAGAAAAATAAATAATTACCATGTTCTATATGAAATCATTTTTTCCAATTGATCATCGTCGACTTCCATTGTTTGAATGAACTGAATTTGGGTATCTCTATATCATCCAAACACACTTTTAATGTTCATGGATACATTGTTCATCATTTTATAGGATTTATAGTATATATTTTATGATGCCTTCAACCTCTTGACTATCACAACATCGATGTTCCTTTGATCCATGAAGGAGAGTGTGGTTTTGTTCCTAGGATCGAGAGCTTCCCTCTCTAGGATGTAAGACAAATGAGAGAGGATTTATCAACAATTGAACAGTGAATTGTATACCCTGTCATCACCACCTCCTCCTTATATATCATGGTCCGGATTTACTTGTAAAAGTATCCCTAGACCCAATAATTTTTTACATGTTTTATAAGATATAAATGTCATCTGATAACTATTTTAATAAAAAATATTATTTATATTTTTATCACTAACGTGTAATATAATAAAATATATTACATGAAAAAAATGAGTCAATGACAAAATTTGATATTCTCAAAAATATTAAACAAACCCTACTTATTAAAATGATTTTTGTTCGTTAAATATTTCTCATGTATTTACTTTAAAAAATGAAAACACATTTAACATATATATTTTTTACCAATTATTATAAACTTGAATAATATGAATTTTTTTATTACTTAACGATCATATATTCCCAAACATATCCCATGCCCCTTGATGGGCCCAACCTTATCATAAACCCATAATAAGTATTTCATAGAATACTTTTGGATTTTGATAGTGTGTGACCCTATATTACCTTCTCAAGATAGTAGTGAATACTATTCAGAAACCAATAGTAGAATCTATCCACCCATCATAACCTCTATTAATTGACAACCTTATCCAACCCATAACTCAGTAATCAAAATATATATATATATATATTATATTTCCAAAAAATTCAAACCCAATATACTACCACCACATGGCCTCACATGCATTATTCTACCATCATATCAGCTCATTAATTGAAACAAACCACATCTTCTCATCAAATATGAAAAAAAGAAATAAATTAAAACTAAACATAATAAATCAGAATTAATGTAGAATCATTGATAAAATTTAATCACAAAGTGAAGAATAAGAACCATCGAAACTTACTTATTAATAATTTTAGAAATCAAATAAATCGGTAACATCCCCCCTTTTTTACAGCATAAAATTCGATGGAAATCATAAAAAACACTTTTAGTCGGTTGGCCGTCCGTAAAACTTTGATTCAGAACATTTTCTTTTTCTCTGAGAGCCGGAACACTACGATGTGTTTCTTTTAAGTGATTAAATTTATTAAATTAATTTTAAAATATAAAAAACATAATTTTCTGTTAGGGGGTAAAATAATAATAAAGAAATATTTTAATAATAATTATATAATTGAATTATTATTATAAATACTATTAATATTATTATAATGATGAGGATAATTACTATTATTATTTATTTTAATTAGGTTTATTTTTTTAGAAGATCCAAATGGGTCTCCCCCTGTAGGTGTGATGGACCCCCTTGGGGGTTCCCAGTCACACGCATGACCCCCTCCCTGGGTCTCATCATGCTCATGCAATAGATCTCTGTCACTGAAACCTCCATGGTCAAACCCCCTCAGCCAGCACACACCAGTTCTTGTGAGAGACCTCCCTACTTCATCCCTCCTTGGCTGTGAGCTCCCTACAGCATAACAGGCCTCCTCGCCAAACCCCATGGCACAACACCCCCTTCTCTGACACCTCTCTGATTTGTTGATACCATCGTTTTCAAAGTGATTCTCCATCAAATCATCTCTGTATGGTTTTTCCTCCCTCTCTTCTCATTTTCATGAGATTTTTAGTTCTCCCATCACCTATATTTCTACTCGATTAGAACCCTAGGTCGAGGATTAACCTCAATTTAGGTTTTCATCCAGTTTTGGGGTTTGGAAAGGGCCTCCAGTGTGATATTGGTTCGTGGTTGGGAAATAACCACATAAGGCCAGGAATTTTGGGATAATTTGGTGCACGGTTTTCAATTTAGCGTATGTTCATAAACCCATGTTTCCTCCCCACCAACTATTTTTATTATCGCTAATTATTTTAAGGTTATTTGTAATTTATTTGAGTTAAATTGGTCCTTGACGCATTAATTTTTGGTCCTTTGAAGATTTTGGATACCAAGAAATTGTTTTTTGAAGTTTTTATCAACAGTGGAGGTCTGCGCACACATGTATCTAGTTACGTATAACATATATAAACACACACGCACACAAACACATTTAATCCTTTCATGTATTCTCTCATAGAATGAGGAATACATGGATCGTGTTCGGTGATATATATATTTATTTATTTATATTTAGGTATGTGTGTGTGTGGAGAAGCTCCGAGTGGTCACTGATAAATATATCAAGTGTTGAATGTTAAATTGGTTATGCATTTGAGGTAGGATCCCTTTCTATCCATGTAATTTTAAAAGTGCATTAATTAATTAATTACATACCTTTTCATTTTCATTTCATTTTATTAATGATGTTGGTATTTTATTTAGGATAAATTTTTAATCTCGTTGAATTATTTTTTTATAAAAAATCACAGTTTTATAATAATATCCCATTATTGTGGTGTGATGCCTTCAATGAAGAAATTAGTTAATAGATATCTATATCATGTATTCTGTGCTTATTGCATTGCTGTTTTTTGTTGTAGTGATTCACACATGGTAGGTTTTTACCTTTTCGATATGAATAATAATTCTAGAATAATTTTTTAATTCTGGAATAAATGTTTAAATATAAAAAAGTGATGTTTTAATAAATGATTTCATGTCTTTTAATATAACACCTCCAACGGAGGTGAGCTAACATTGAGCTAAAAAGTAATAAGAGACATTCATAATTTCTTATCTTATTGTAATGGTTTTTTCCCACTTAATATCAATGTTAGAAATGTATGTTTTGAATTTCAGCCTATTTGGTTATTCCAAAATGATGTTTCCCTTTATATATAACTGTTCATTGAATCAAAACACCTTTTAGACGTTAATTCCTCTTATAGTTGTAATTTCCCAAGTAGGTAATTACCTTGTTGCCAACATGACTGAAATTAAAGGCATGCCATATGAGATGGAAAATGCCTTGAGTTAACATCGAAGGTGAGATGTTTATGAATGGTTCTTGGTGTCGAACTTGACTTGTTAATTTAGTTTGATTATATGTTCTGAATAGGGTGGTATCACCATGTTTATTTATATAATATAATGGTAATGGTTAAGATAAATAGTAACAAATGGAATGGCATGGTCATGAAGATATGATTTTCAATAATGGAATTTAATGATTTGGTTTCAATGGAATTGATCATGGATTTTGAATTTCATAAGAGGTACTTCCTTATCTGTTATATCTTAAATGAAATTACTCATTTACAATGGTTTATAAGGGTGGTAAGACCATGCCTATTTCTTATGTTTTACAACTGATTATGTGAATTGATACATGCCTTGGTTCTATGGTTCACATGATATGGGTTAGGTGAGAACAGGGGTTCCATATTATGGACTCCTAGATTGACTTTTGTGCTTGGGTGGTAATACCATGATGCATCGGGGAAGCGATGGTTTTGGATCTCTAGGAAATGGATTCCCTAGGGTTTCTACTATACCATTGGGTGATACAAGTTCTCTAAGGTGTAACCAATGAAGGTTTTGTGGTTAAGATGGCAATTCCAAGCCCCTAGAGATACTCGATACCTTACAAGTGAAACCTAGGATAGACTCTTGGATACAAAACCACAATAGATTCATGGACTTTAGAGAGGATTACCTTGGATAAGCTCAATGACATTGGATATTTTGAATGGATGTATCATAGAGATACCACAAGGACAGTCTCTAACTAATCCTCTAAAATTGACTATTTGTAATGAAAATTCTTGTGGTGCATCGTTCTTTGTTATCATTTATTGTGATTTTCTTTGAGATGTTTCCCTTACATTTCTATCTTTCATACGTGATGATAGAATATTTAGACCCCACATTAATGAAATAATATAGGGATATTCCATCCTTGGTTTTCTATGTTACTATTTTCCCTTGTTAATATATTCATCTTTTCTAAACTTTACATTTTAGACTTATAGATTAGTATGAAGTAAGTGGTTTGGAACATCTATATAGTTAAGAACTCGACCCATGTTTCTATTATTATTTGTTATCATGATGCATTTATTTTATACGGAACACGTATTTATTGATATTTCATATTCTAGATTGGGCTATACATAGTGGGTGTCAGTGTACTAAGATTTATATCTCACACCTTGCTCAGGTACCATTATTACTCAAGAAGTCCTTTTATTTTCGTGACATAGGTTGATCGCTATATTGCTTGTATCTAGGAGTTAGATGAAAAGGACTGAGCTGGTGCTCGGGACGCATATGGGGATCACCCACAGGGACTTTCTATCGTTTTATTATTATTGTACAATTTTTTCATGGATTATGTATTGTTTAAAAATTTCAGTTATATATCATCAACATGACATGAATTTACATGTTTTGTAATCTGGAATTGGCCACATTTATTAAATTGTAAAATATTATCTTCCACTTCTTTTTCAATTGTTTATTACTGTCCCTACTTTGTCTTTAATTCATCTATTACTTCCACTATTGACCTCTACTTATAATATGTTACAACATTAATAATCTCTGGTAAGTGTGTATAGTTTACCTGCTATCACCTCCTGAGACCCTCTTGACTATTCGGCTGACTTTGGAATATGGGGAGACCCGTGTGATGTGATGTGGCCCACTTGTTCAGTTGTCATCATATAGGTAAGCAAGGTCTTGATGTTACAATGTGGAATCAGAGGCTTCTTTTCCTTTCTCTTACTTATTTGGGTTGGTAGATTGGAGACTAATAATGTGTTGGAAGTTGTTTAATAGTTGTGTCTAGGACTCACCACCCCACGTATGTGGAATAAACAAGTGGACATGGCTGGGAATTATTGTTCATGCTTTTCGGTATTATAGCTGGTATGTTTTCACCCCGAGTGATTTATTTAATTTCCACTAATTATGGATTAATGGAGTAAATGGTATTTTACACATGGAATGTTATGGAAAGGATGAAGCACTACATGCATCATAATAGCCACATAATAAGTCACATGTCATGCATTATACCATGCCATTTAGTTACATTAGCGATTTTCCTACTGAATAGAATAGTGTGACTTGAATGTGTTCCATGTAATTTATTTATTTAGCATGCCTCTTTAAATATATCATGTTTCCGTAATATATTTAACATTCTTGAGAGATAATATTTCGTGCCATGTAGTTTAATTACAGGTATCTTGATTATTTGGATTGAGTGCCTAGCATGTTATTTCATGCTCTTATTTTAATTTTCATCTCTGCTTGTTATATGTCGTTATTTTGTGTATCTATCATGTATAGCCCTTTTTAGATTCTTATAATGACATGATTCAATTTATTTTAAATATCTAATAGATTACATGGGTTTAAAAATTTGAGTTTGATAAATGGGAGTTAATTTTTAGGTTATAATGTTTATGGTTCCTACATAAATTGGGAAATGGAATACCCAAATAACTAAATAATTATATATGAGATTGTTGTAATTTTAAATGAATTGGATAAATTCATAAATAATCAACTAGAACCGTGTAATTCAGTTGGAGGAATTTTTCTTATGAGATAACCCTTAATGGTGGTTTTCAACATTAATGGTTAAGCAACTGCTATTTTATGGAATGATAATAAACATTGGTTATCTTATGGGGACCCTCATAGGACTCCATATATGTTAAGAGGAAATTAATTTGAAAAATATCCTAATTGTGAAGCGATGTCAATAGAAGTTTAAATTTTTTAAAATGAATTTTAATGACACTCAGTTTTTCAATGAATTGATTGTCAAAAATCAATTTCATAGAATTATTTGTTTTAAAATAGTTGGTTGATGTTTTGAAATTAACCTTTTAAATAATTAATGATTGAAGAAGAAAAGTTTTGATATAATGTGGTGACTTCTTTTAACAGGACACATTGTTAGGCTCAAGCCTTTTCTTCATAAGGGTATATCTCATGCTAGGTAACACCCTTAAAATTAAAAGTCTTGTTAATGTTGTGTGTTTTCACCTTTTTTGGTGATGATCGGGTGTTTTTGTCTCTAGTTGTACCCCTTACATGAAACGAAACCCTTGTTTGGATGGGTGGTCATATTTTTCATGGCCATAGATATGGGCGTGGGCACCAAGTGATGCTTAGTTTTAACTAGTTAGACATGTCTCAGTTATGGTCGTTCTCTTTTTTGGTTGTCTGACCCATTATTTTCCATAGTTCTGGATGGCATGATACCAAGCTTTCCAAGTTAATGGTCATATAGGGCAATATGATGATGGGTTAAATCTCTTGTATGGACCAAATGATACTTGAATGGATAGGGTAGAAATCCTAAGGATATTAATTAGTATGTGGCTATTGCCCACGAAATCTCAGGGTAGTATGCATCAGAATATATGGTAATTGTTGACTGTTTAATGTTCTGAAAAACCAATTGAGTTTGGTGAAATCATTTAGCCTTGTACTATTGAGTGATGTCTTATGTCATCTCTGTGGTAGAGTGACCTAGACATAATGAAAATATGTTTTTTCCAATTCTCAGGAATACATCCATACTCTAAGGTGTTTTAGAATGCCAGTTGGTTTGATTTATGTTTTCATGTCTTTTCTAAAAACATTTATGTTTATGGAATTTCTGACCTAGTGGACATTTGAGCTGCTAGTCTATCTCTTCCTTCTGAGGAATAGTACTCTACTAAAGTGAGGAGTGACATGTAAGTTTGGATAAATATGTTTCCTTATGGGTAGAATGAACAAAACCAAGGAGGACCATTAGAGAATGGCCATACTACCTTAAATGACTATGAGGCTTGTGAACATTAAATCATGTAAATTATTGCTTAGTATCATGAGATTGGGGAGGTTGAATGTAACATCCCATGTAAGTAATGAATAATAGATATTTTTATCTATGTCTATTAATGAACTAGATAATGTTTTAGAGGCTTAAAATGAAAATAAATCCCATCTTAAGCATGGAATACACTAATATTTTTAAAAGATTGTTTTACTGCCTTTTGATGGCAAACCATTTTTGAATCTATCTTTTGACAATTTTATAAGCTATTTTTGTCAAAATAAACTTATTCTTTATGATTTGGACATCAAAATTTACTTGTGTGAATTTTTTGTATTTTTCTGACAATGTTCATTTTTTAATGAATAGTGAAAAATACTGCATTTTACATCAAAACTGCATTTTAATCTAATTTATTTATATGATTAGATTATCTTTTGAATTGGTCTTAATGTGTAATATGAATATATTTTTACCATTTAATCCAATGGTGGTCATTGGAATCAAATTCACTTTGAAATTAGACTTAAACTGGTGTCAATCTTTTGATACTTATTGTTTTATAAAAACACGCTATTTGCTCTGACAGCGGGAATTAATTATTAAATTAATTAATGTGACTTATATGTTTTGAATTTTGTAAAATAGACTTAATTTTTGAATTCATAATATCAAATATATCTTAGGGTGAATATTTGGTAATTTTCTGAAAAACATCAATTTTTGATGAATAGTGAAACCACTATGTGGTACTTATAAAAACAGATTTTCCGTTTAAATGAAATTTTGCCATCATTGTGTTTTGAATTTCAAAAATCCGACATACATGGTTGTCATTAAGAAGTAAAATGTGGTTCAATGAGATTAAAATAATTTTTTCGTGAATAGTAACTTATTAAGCTTTTAATCGCGGTTAGTGGTAATTAGTGTAGTTTAAGGTAAAAATAATGCTTTAATAAAATAAGATGAGCTTGACACATGTCCTAACCTCATTGGTTGTGTCATGGCCTACCAAGACAAGCCATGGGTCAACTTGGGGACCCCATGTAGCCACTTTGGTTGGGAAATGACATAAATAACTTTTTATTTAATGTAAAAGTAAAAATGACACAAACATCATATGTTTTACGAAAACAATTTTTACATGGGGTTATAAAGATCAGATTTTTTATTATAACTAGTCATTGGAAATATAAGAATATTTCCTACATAATAGTATTTTTTTATAATTTTTAGACTTTAAATAAATTAAATTATTTATGACATCATGATGATGCCGTGATGACCTCCTTATTTAACGATTTAAATAAAATGGAAAGATAATGTAAAATATAAAACATACACATGGACAAAACCAATTGGTTGGGTATATTTCTAACCCTTATCACCTTATCCTAGAATTATATCAATGTGGGACCATTTAAATCCGAAACTCATTTTCAAATAAAGTAATATTGCTTTACTTTCCAAGAGTGCCCCTCCTCTCCTCTTATAAAAGGCCCCCACCCCTACCTCTTTTCCCACACTCCCAAAGCCATTGGATCGGCCATCCCCTGCCCATTTTGTCTCTCCACTTCCCTCACTTACTCCTTGAAGCCTCACTTTGGGCATAAGACTTCCCAAGGAAGCCTTTGAGCTCAAACCAAAGGGAGTTACCCGATTTTAAGGTAAGGTCTTCTTTTATGTCCTTTTGTTTAATTTTGCTTCTCCAACCCCCTAAACTCTTTTTATTCTTATCTTTTGTAACAAATACAGTATCCTCAATATACTAGGATGTTTTTATAATAAGTATTTGAGCTACACTTACACACACCTACATCTAATGGTTAACGAACATACTGTTTCCGTGGATGGTGAATTTATGCCTCCCGAAACGATGATTGTTCAACATTCTTTTAACACCTTCAAAGGTGACATTAAGATGTCACTATATTTATATATGATATATAATATGTTTATGTTTTCCTTAAGCTTCTGTATTTTCCTTTTTGGTCATACCTTTATGGTTTCCATTATGGGTAAACGCGATATCTTCATTTAAGGAAGTGCGGACTACCGCCCCCTCAAAGTGATTTGATTCATTAAATACCATATGTGGGACGTATAAAGGATGGAACTATGATATTCTATATTATATTATACTGGAATTATAATATACCTTTATATAATTATGATTCCATTCTATAAAATACGAAATAGAAATGAAAGTTGCATTCATGCGTACGTACGGCTTACCGTCTCCATGAACAGTGCATTTCATTTCTTACCTCTGAATGATTATGTAATATTATAAATGCATGTATGTACTGGATATATATGACATATATGATATCTACATTATTAATACCATTCTGGATATAATGAATACATGAACAACATGTAATTATAAAGGGATTATTTTTGACTCAAGTACTAATGATCGTTAAAATGACCGTTATTAACTTAAATAATTACATAGTGTTCATGACATGGTAATAAGTGATATAAGAGGAATAATGAACTTGAAAAAGGTTCTTAAGAAAGTATAAATTAACTCATGTTTATTATTCAGGACATTAAAGAACGATCGAGTCAAGTCGGACCCGAGGTATGGGACTTCGTCTCAATCTCCTTTCATTGAGGCATATTTTGTTTTATATACAACCTTATTTTATATGGTGTATAAACCCCTTTGAATTTTATGTTTATTCAAAAAGAATATTTTTTATATTAAGCGTTTACTAAACGGAAAAAGGGAATGTTTTTGTCGTACGTATGCGGCGACAACGACTTCTCCGTCGTCATGACCGTTATTTGAGTTTCGGCTTCCTATACAAGCCATACCTTCTTTTTAAAAGAAAAATAAATACCATGTTTTACATTTATTTTATTTTGGTATCAAAAATGGTTTTCATAATGTTTTATATATCAATGTGTTGTATTGATATCTTGTGATTTAAAGGTGGGAATGTTATGTTTCCTTTATGCATGTTTTTGTGATATGATTATGTTGAGGTTCTTGGGCATTATTATGAAAACGGGTGGTTCCGTGATAAACTAAGGGTGGGTGAGCCCGATATAGCTCTCCAATGCATTGGGTAACACGAAGGAGTGAAACATTAAGGTTTCTCCAAAGAGATTTAGGGAATATACTATGATGGGTATTCCATGTTGTACCTCTCGATCCCCTCAAGGTTTTATTTTCATGATCACAATCACCCTCATTTTTTTCTAATCCTCTTTCAAGTGTTTTTGGATGATAGGAATCAATTCAGGTGGCCAAGGAATTGGGCCAAGAAAGAAAGGAGGCAAAGTGGACTGAAATTCAGTCCACCGTCCAACCGGTGTGATAGCACCGGCCAGCCGGTGGCACCTGCACAGCAGAGGAGGCTACTGCCTCACCACCGGCCAACCGGTGGCCTCAGCACCGGCCAGCCGGTGGCACCCAGCAAGCACAGTGGGAGCTACTGTCTCCCCACCGGCCAGCCGGTGGCTCTGGCACCGGTCAGCCGGTGGCCCCTGGACAAGAATCCTATGCCATTTTGCAAACACCGGCCAACCGGTGGGACTGTACCGGCCAGCCGGTGGAGCCAGTCAAACTAGCCGTTGCAGTTTGACCAGGCTGGCCCACTTGGCTCCCAACGGCTCTTTTAGCCTCTCCAACGGCTCCGAAGCCTCCCCAAGGGTTCCATGCCTATAAATAAAGGCTAAGGAAGCCCTGGACATCTACCGGAACTATACGGAAGCCCACGGACATATTTTGCATCAATTGGCCAACCTCCGGCGACTTCCTCCAAGGGAACCCCAATAGCTCCAACAACTTCCACATCCAAGGAGCTCCTCCAAATAAGCTTGGAAGCGGCCTTCAACATCTCCATCTAATCAAAGGCGCCCAAGGCTTCTCAAAATACTGTTTTTATTGTATATTTATTTTGAGCTTAAAATTGGGTTTGTGCCTACAAACCCCAACCCCTTTTCTCATCCCTCTTTCTTTGGGTTCTCACACCACCATTAAGGTGTGAAGAGGTTTCTTCAAGCCTTTCCTTTTAAAAGGCTTGTGTTTCGGTGAGCTAGCCTTCACCCATTAAAAAGGCTAGTGGGTTCTTGCTAAACCATCAAAAGCAAGTGGGTTCTTGCTAAACCACAAAAAGCAAGCTGTAATAGGTCCTAGTGCTACCTCAAAGCCTAGTGGGTTTCTTGCTAAAACCATTGAAAAGCAAGCGGTAGGAATCTCTCAACGGTTGAGTTGGGAGCGGAGACGTAGGCCGGGTTTTGGCCGAACTCCGTTATCAATTTCTTGTGTCTTGCCTTATTTATTTCCGCTGCATTTCAACTTTGATTTTAATTTGTTAATCTTTTTTTAAAAGGCAATTCACCCCCCCTCTAGCCATCACTCCCCTGCTTTTTCCGACCTAACAATTGGTATCAGAGGACGTTTTTGAATAAATCCTTAAACGGTTTCAAATTAAAGATCCTATTTTTTTATGGCTTCTACCTCTTTCGCCCCCGAGGGCTACTCATTGGGTCGGGCTCCATTTTTTGATGGGACCGACTATAATTATTGGAAAACCCGCATGACTACTTTTCTTAGAAGTATAGGGTATCCCATATATAAAATTGTCATGCAAGGTTACACCCTCTCCTCCCCCGAAGAATCCAAATGGACCCCCGCCGATATAAAGAATTTTGAGCTTGATGGCAAAGCCATGAACGCTCTCCATTGCGGCCTTGACCGAAATGAGTTCAATCGAGTTTCCACATGCACCTCCGCACATGAAATCTGGAAACTATTGGAGGTTACCCATGAGGGGACCAACAAAGTCAAGGACACTCGGTTGGACATGTTTCGTCAAGATTTTGAGTCTTTTTCTATGCACCCAAATGAATCAATTTCTGAAATGTTTACTCGCTTTACTGACGTGTGCAATGGTAGAAAATCTCTTGGAGATGACATTTCTGCAGAAACAATGGTCAAGAAGATCCTATGGATCCTACCAAGCAAATGGGCACCAAAGGTGACGGCGATCCAAGAAGCTAAAGATGTCAAAAACATGCCGGTCGAGGAGCTCATTGGATCCCTAATGACGTACGAGATCACGATGAGGAGGCAAGCTCAAAAGGAGGGCACACCAATCAAGATACCAAAGAACATCGCCCTCAAGGTACAAAAGGAAGTAAGCTCCTCCTCATCCTCTTCCTCATCTCCTTCCTCATCTTCCTCATCATCAAGCGGCGACTCGGAAATGGATAATCTCGCCCGCCAAATGCATAAATTTATGAAGAAGCACAAGAAGAAGAAGAAATCTCGCAAGGCACGAAAGCAAGAACCCACCGCAAGATCCGAGCCCAAGGTAAAATGCTACGGGTGCGGTGAAAAGGTCCATTACAAGCCCGATTGCCCACTCAACAAGAAACGGGCCACGCCAAAGGAGAAAGGAAAGAAAAAGGTCCTCAAGGCGACATGGAGTGACACCTCCTCATCCTCCTCCTCCTCCTCCTCAAGCAACAACGGTAACAAATGCCTAATGGCATTCCATGAGGTAACTTCTTCCGATTCCTCCTCCTCTTGTTCTTCAAATTCCAATTCTTTAAATCATCTATCTTATGAAGAACTCTCACATGCTAGAGACCAATTAGAAAATGGTTTTCATGAGCTTTCTTCAAAATTTGTCGCTTTGAAAAAGAATTTCAAAAAACTCTCTTCTGAAAAAGAACAACTTCTCAAAGAGAAGGAAGAGTTGACCCTTAAAATCCAAAATTTTCCAAATGTTGATTCCATGTAATCAACCATCAAAGACCTTAGAGAGACCCTAGCTAAGTTCACCCAAGGGGAACAAAATTTGAACAATTTTCTAGGTTCCCAACGCATTTCTAGAACCTCCCAAGGGCTTGGCTATTCCAAGCAAGCTTCCTCCTCCCATGCACCCACTATTTTTGTAAGGGGGAGCTCCGAATTTAAATTTTGTAATTATTGCAAAAAACCCGGGCACATGATATATGAATGTAATTGCAAAAACGCCCGGTATGGTAGACCCAAATCGATTTTTTATTCCGATGAATTTTATAGGAGAAGACCTGCTATGAGACAAGTGTGGATTGAAAAATCCCTCTTAGCAAGTCTCTCCGGGCCTAAAATCATCTCTTTTCAAAATCCCTCTCCCCGATGATCTTTTGTTTTATTTAGGGGGAGTTAGGATCTTTTTAGTCTTTCAATTCAAACTTTCATTTTCAACTCTTGGTTTCAAATTCTCATTTCAAAATTTTCAAATTTCAATTGGTTTTTGATTCAAAACTTTCAATTCAAACTGTTATTCAAATTTTCATTTCAATTTCAAAAATTTCAATTGATTTTCTAATCTCAATCTTGTTTTTCAAATCGCTCCCTCAATCAAGTTTTATGCCCCATTCTATTTTGATAATCACAAAGGGGGAGAAATTTCTTGATTGATTGGGGGAGAATCCTTTTTCATCATGCTTTGCATTTCCTTTCAATTTCAGTTTTTTTTCATTGTTTGTTTCGGTGATTGTGATCATCAAAATAGGGGGAGATTGTTGTACCTCTCGATCCCCTCAAGGTTTTATTTTCATGATCACAATCACCCTCATTTTTTTCTAATCCTCTTTCAAGTGTTTTTGGATGATAGGAATCAATTCAGGTGGCCAAGGAATTGGGCCAAGAAAGAAAGGAGGCAAAGTGGACTGAAATTCAGTCCACCGGCCAACCGGTGTGATAGCACCGGCCAGCCGGTGGCACCTGCACAGCAGAGGAGGCTACTGCCTCACCACCGGCCAACCGGTGGCCTCAGCACCGGCCAGCCGGTGGCACCCAGCAAGCACAGTGGGAGCTACTGTCTCCCCACCGGCCAGCCGGTGGCTCTGGCACCGGTCAGCCGGTGGCCCCTGGACAAGAATCCTATGCCATTTTGCAAACACCGGCCAACCGGTGGGACTGTACCGGCCAGCCGGTGGAGCCAGTCAAACTAGCCGTTGCAGTTTGACCAGGCTGGCCCACTTGGCTCCCAACGGCTCTTTTAGCCTCTCCAACGGCTCCGAAGCCTCCCCAAGGGTTCCATGCCTATAAATAAAGGCTAAGGAAGCCCTGGACATCTACCGGAACTATACGGAAGCCCACAGACATATTTTGCATCAATTGGCCAACCTCCGGCGACTTCCTCCAAGGGAACCCCAATAGCTCCAACAACTTCCACATCCAAGGAGCTCCTCCAATGAAGCTTGGAAGCGGCCTTCAACATCTCCATCCAATCAAAGGCGCCCAAGGCTTCTCAAAATACGGTTTTTATTGTATATTTATTTTGAGCTTAAAATTGGGTTTGTGCCTACAAACCCCAACCCCTTTTCTCATCCCCCTTTCTTTGGGTTCTCACACCACCATTAAGGTGTGAAGAGGTTTCTTCAAGCCTTTCCTTTTAAAAGGCTTGTGTTTCGGTGAGCTAGCCTTCACCCGTTAAAAAGGCTAGTGGGTTCTTGCTAAACCATCAAAAGCAAGTGGGTTCTTGCTAAACCACAAAAAGCAAGCTGTAATAGGTCCTAGTGCTACCTCAAAGCCTAGTGGGTTTCTTGCTAAAACCATTGAAAAGCAAGAGGTAGGAATCTCTCAACGGTTGAGTTGGGAGAGGAGACGTAGGCCGGGTTTTGGCCGAACTCCGTTATCAATTTCTTGTGTCTTGCCTTATTTATTTCCGCTGCATTTCAACTTTGATTTTAATTTGTTAATCTTTTTTTAAAAGGCAATTCACCCCCCCCTCTAGCCATCACTCCCCTGCTTTTTCCGACCTAACATTCCAAACGTAACCAAGAGGGTTACTCCCTACATAAGAATGTTATGAATACCTCAAGTTACCTTTTTGTCTTATGATTTCTATGCTTTATTCATGATTTGATGAGGTATGTTAAAGTTATTATGTTTTATGGGTAAAGTATGATCTCATCCTTATGTACATATGTACCCATGTTTCCTCTTCATATTTTTATATCCCTTACTGAGCTTTTTATGCTCATCCCAAGTTTTTTGAAATGTTTTTCACAGGTCAAGGGAATGGTACATGATATGATGATAGTGTCAAGGAAGTGTCAAGAAAGAATCCATTTTTATTTTAAATATATTTCCATTGATGGGAATGAAGAATACTATCTTTATGTAACCACTTTGTTTATATATGGAATGTAATGCAAGTTTTATGATCTAATTCTCTAAAACTCTAAACCCGAAAAGATCCTCAATGTGTAATCTTGTAATAACTCAATATTAAGTAAGGTTTAAGGCTGGGGCCTTATAGTTGGTATCATAGGTCGGTTTAGATAACTTTAGGAGTTAGAATTCTATTAAATGATTATCCAAAAATATATTTTTTCTGAAAAGATATAGCATTTAAAGATTACCATGTTGCTTCATCTAAGACATGTTTGTTCAGAATGGTTTTCCGCAGGGGAAATAGGGAAGCAGTTCTAGGAAGGCATACAGAAGGAAATAACCTTCCGAATCAGCATCCTGAGATGGTCGGAATTGGAACTGAATAGTTTGTTGCAGTAATGGCGCAGTTGACTCAGGCTATAAATGGTGGTGGTATACATGCACGAGATCAGCCAGACCAACCAAAGAGGAACATGTTAGTGGTGGAACATTTCATGAGGAAACATTCCCCATCATTCAGAGGACCATCTGACCCTGTGCTAGCTGAAGGGTGGATTATAGCACTGGAGAAGATTTTCGATGTCATGGGGTGTTCAGACAATCAAAAGGTTAGTCTTGCTGTTTACCGTTTGTAGGGTGAGGCAGATCAGTGGTGGTCGATGGTTAAAAATATCAGGGACACTGATGAGATTGATGCTCTCGACTGGGATGAATTCAAAGGTATGTTTCTAGAGAAGTATTTTCCTAAGGCTGTTCGACTTAGGATGGAAAATAAATTCTTGGAATTGAGGAAAGAGGAAGACTCAGTGGCGACCTATGAAGAAAGGTTCACTCGATTGGCAAGGTATGATCCAAATGTTTTCCGAGACCTTGATAGTAAAATCAATCGTTTTTACTCGTGATTAAAGCCAAAATATAGAAGGGCATTATCTTCTCATGAGTTTAAAAGTTATGAAAATCTTTTTCGATGTGCTGAGAAGGTGGAAATGGAGTTTTCCGATGATCAAGTGTTCTATAACAACCAACAGAAGAAGAGACCGAGGTGGCAGGAGAAAGGTAAGAATTCTTCAAAAAATTCTGATGGTAAGAAAACTAAGTTTCTAGTTTGTGATAAATGTGGCAAAATTCATGCTGGGGAATGTCTTCTGAATTCTGGAAAGTGCTACCGATGTGGTAAGATGGGACATAAGGCTCGTGATTTCACTGAAAAGGATCAAGGTAAAGGTAAGAACAAATTATATTTACAGTTAGTGAAATGTTATAAGTGCAATGAGATGGGTCACAATGAAAATGAGTGTCCGAAAAAGAGCTTGAGTGATGGGAAGCAGTTAGACTACAAGCAGAAAGGGGTGGTGAAATCCTTTGCAACTACTTCAGAAGATGTCGGGCCGTCAAATGAAGTTGTATCAGGTACTTTGTTTGTTTTTTCAGATTATGTCAGTGTGTTGTTTGATTCGGGGTCTACACATTCTTTCATCTCTAAAACCTTTTCTAGTAAAATGGGAATACCATCTCAAGAAATGACTCCTGAACTTTTGGTAAAAACACCTTGGGGAAATGTTGAGGCAAAAAGAATTTATAAGAATCTTCCTATCCTTATCTGTGGAAAGAACCTACTTGCAAACCTTATTTTTTTACCTCTAGTAGAGTTTGATGTTATCCTGGGTATGGATTGGCTCTCTATTTACCATGCTAAGATTGACTGTAGAGCTAAAGAAGTTTCTTTTCAGAAAGACTTTCAGTTTCTATACAAGAATGAACCCTTACTTTTGATAACTTATCAAGAGGCCAAGAAACTTGTAAAAGATGGAAATGAATGTTACCTTGCACGAATCGTTGAAAATAAAGGAACTATTCAGATTAATGATGTGTCAGTGGTAAATGAGTATCCTGATGTTTTTCCTGATGAGTTGCCTGGAATAATACCAGATCGGGAAGTTGAGTTTACTGTTGACTTAGTTCCTGATGCTAAGACAATTTCAAAACCCCCTTATCGAATGGATCTAATTGAACTTTTAGAGTTGAAGGAGCAATTGCAAGATTTATTAGAGAAAGGTTTCATTCGACCTAGCACATCACCATGGGGTGCTCCTGTTTTATTTGTTAAAAAGAAAGATGGTTCTATAAGACTTTGCATTGATTATAGGGCCCTGATTAATATCACTGTTAAGATCAAATATCCTTTTCCTCATATCGATTATTTGTTTGATCAGCTCCAGGGAGCTCAGTTTTTTTCAAAGATTGACTTGAGATCGGGGTACCATCAGCTGAAGGTAAAGGCAGAAGATATTCCGAAGACCGCGTTCCGTACGAGATATGGCCATTATGAATTTTTATTAATGCCTTTTGGGCTAACCAATGCACCTGCTGTATTAATGGAATTAATGAATAGAATTTTCCATGAGTTCTTGTATAAGTTTGTGGTGGTTTTCATTGATGACATTTTGGTGTTTTCTAAAAGTAAAGAAGAGCATGAAATACATTTAAGGGTCATTTTGCAAACCTTAAAAGAAAAGAAATTGTATGGGAAATTCAGAAAATGTGAGTTTTGGTTGCAACAAATTTCTTGCCTTGGTCACATTGTTTCAAAAGATGGTATAATCGTTGATCCTGCAAAAACAAAAGTTGTGGAAGACTGGCCAAGACCCACAAATGTAACTGAGATTCGTAGCTTCCCTGGTTTGGAAGGCTATTACCGAAGGTTTTTTAGAAATTTTTCACGGTTATCTAGTCCAATGACTAAGCTAACTCGGAAGGGTGTTAAGTTTATCTGGACAAAAGAATGTGATGATTGTTTTGAGGAATTGAAAAGAAGATTGGTGAATAATCCAGTTTTGGCACTACCTTCCAGGAATGGTGAGTTTGTTATATACAGTGATGCTTCATTGAAAGGACTTGGTTGCGTCCTAATGCAGAATGATCAGGTTATTGCTTATGCTTCACGACAGTTGAAAACTCATGAGGTAAATTACCCTACACATGATTTGGAATTAGCTGCTGTTGTCTTTGCATTAAAATTTTGGAGGCATCATTTGTATGGAGTAAAGTGTGAAATATATACCGATCACAAAATTTTAAAGTATATATTCACTCAGAAATAATTGAACATGAGACAAAGGATATGGATAGAATTAATTAAGGATTATGATTGTACAATTCATTACCATCCGGGAAAAGCAACTAAAGTGGCTGATGCTTTAAGTCGAAAAAGTAATGCTTTATTAGCAATATTGCATTCAGAACGTGATCCTTTGGTTAAGGATTTGATGAAATTTGGAATAGAAGTTGTTGGTGCAAGATGTTCTTCTGTTTTGTTTCAGGTATCAGGGAGATCATCTCTATCAGATATAATCAAGCAAGCACAAAAGCAAGACAGTGAGTTGTAGAAAAAGGTAGAGCTGGTTCAGAAAGGTAAGTTGCCTAAATTCAACTTTGATAGTGATTGTTTTTTGAGATTTGGGAAGAGACTGTGTGTGCCTTGTGATTCACATTTGAAGAGAGAGTTGTTATGTGAAGCTCATAGTTCTCCGTTTTCAGTTCATCCTGGCAGTACTAAGATTTACAGAGATCTGCGGGAGTATTACTGGTGGGATGGAATGAAAAGAGATATTGTTGATTTTACTGTGAAGTGTTTGACATGTCAATAGGTTAAAGCAGAGCGGCAGTTATCGAAAGGGATGCTTCAGCCTTTACCAGTGCCAGATTGGAAATGGGAGAATATATCCATGGACTTTGTTGTGGGATTACCGAAGACATCTCGAGGTAATAATGCAATCTGGGTTATTATTGATTGCTTGACCAAGTCTGCTCATTTCCTTGCTAAACGAGATACTTTCTCTCTTGATCAACTTTCCCGTTTGTATCTTAAAGAGATATTCAGGTTACATGGAGTTCCTCTCTCCATTGTATCTGATCGTGATCCCAGGTTCACTTTTAACTTTTGGAAAGGCCTTCAGAATTCGTTGGGTACTGAATTAAATTTTAGTACATCTTTTCATCCTCAATCAGTTGGACAGTCAGAACGAACAATCCAAACCTTGGAGGATATGCTACGTTCTTGCTCTATGGATTATCATGGATGTTGGGACCAACATCTTTCTTTGGTTGAATTTTCATATAATAACAGTTTTCATTCCAGTATATAGATGGCACCATTTCAGGAATTATATGGGAAGCGGTGTCGAACTCCAGCTTTATGGGATGAAGTGGGTGAAAGGAAGTTGATGGGACCAGAATTGGTAGAAGAGATGGCAGAAAAAGTTCAGCTGATTTAGAAGCACATGAGAACAGCTCAGAGCAGGCAGAAGAGTTATGCGGATAACCGGAGGAAGGATCTATCTTTTGAGGTAGGTGATCATGTTTTTCTCAAGGTTTCTCCTTGGAAAAGTGTGATGAGATTTGGTAAGAAAGGAAAGCTGAGTCCAAGGTTTATTGGACCATATGAAATTATGGAGAGAGTTAGATCAGTTTCTTACCAAGTGGATTTACCTCCGAGTTTATCCCAGGTACACAATGTTTTTCACGTTTCGATGTTGAGAACGTATATGCCAGATCCATCTCATGTTTTGAGTCCAGAGGTAGTTCAGCTGGAAGAGAACCTATCTTATGAGGAACAACCGGTCCAGATTCTTGACCACAGGGAGAAAGTGTTACGGAATAAGTTGATTAATCAGGTAAAGGTTTTGTGGAAAAACAACATGATGGAAGAGGCAACATGGGAATATGAAAATGCAATGAGGGATAAGTACCCTCATTTATTCGATAAGTAAATAAATTACGGGGACGCAATTTTCTAAAGGGGGGAAGGATGTAACATCCCAATTAAGTAATGAATAATAGATATTTTTATCTATGTCTATTAATGAACTAGATAGTGTTTTAGAGGCTTAAAATGAAAATAAATCCAATCTTAAGCATGGAATACACTAATATTTTTAAAAGATTGTTTTACTGCCTTTTGATGGCAAACCATTTTTGAATCTATCTTTTGAAAATTTTATAAGCTATGTTTGTCAAAATAATCTTATTCTTTATGATTGGGACATCAAAATTTACTTTGTTTGAATTTTTGGTATTTTTCTGACAATGTTCAGTTTTTAATGAATAGTGAAAAATACTGCATTTTACATCAAAACTGCTTCTTAATCTAATTTATTTATATGATTCTATTATCTTTTGAATTGGTATTAATGTGTAATCTGAATATATTTTTACCATTTAATCCAATGGTGGTCATTGGAATCAAATTCACTTTGAAATTAGACTTAAACTGGTGTCAATCTTTTGATACTTATTGTTTTATAAAAACACGCTATTTTCTCTGACAGCGGGAATTAATTATTAAATTAATTAATGTTAATTATATGTTTTTAATTTGGTAAAATAGACTTCATTTTTGAATTCGGAATATCAAATATATCTTAGGGTGAATTTTTGGTAATTTTCTGAAAAACTTCAATTTTTGCTGAATAGTGAAACCACTAAGTGGTACTTATAAAAACTGATTTTCCGTTTAAATTAATTTTTGCCATCATTGTGTTTTTAATTTCAAAAATCCGACATACATGGTTGTCATTAAGAAGTAAAATGTGGTTCAATGAGATTAAAATATATTTTTTTTGAATAGTAACTTATTACGTTTTTAATCGCGATTAGTGGTAATTAGTGTAGTTTAAGGTAAAAATAATGCTTTAATAAAATAAGATGGGCTTGACACATGCCCTACCGTCATTGGTTGTGTCATGTCCGACCAAGACAATCCATGGGTCAACTTGGGGACCCCATGGAGCCACTTTGTTTGGGAAATGACATAAATAGATTTTTATTTAATGTAAAAGTAAAAATGACACAAACATCATATGTTGTACGAAAACAATTTTTACATGGGGTTATAAAGATCAGATTTTTGATTATAAATAGTAATTGTAAATATAAAAATATTTCCTAAATTATAGTATTTTTTTATAATTTTTACACTTTAAATAAATTAAATTGTTTATGACATCATGATGATGCAGCGATGACCTCATTACTTAACGATTTAAATAAAATGAAAAGATAATGTAAAATCTAAAACTTACACATGGAAAAAACCAATTGGATGGGTAGATTTCGAACCCTTATCACCTTATCCTCGAATTATATCAATGTGGGACCATTTAAATCCGAAACTCATTTTCAAATAAAGTAATATTGCTTTACTTTCCAAGAGTGCCCCTCCTCTCCTCTTATAAAAGGCCCCCACCTCTACCTCTTTTCCCACACTCCCAAAGCCTTTGTCTCGGCCCACCACTGCCCATTTTGTCTCTCCACTTCCCTCTCTTACTCTTTGAAGCCTCACTTTGGGTAGAAGACTTCCAAGGAAGCCTTTGAGCTCAAACTAAAGGGAGTTACCCGATTTTAAGTTAATGTATTCTTTTGAGTCCTTTTGTTTTATTTTGCTTCTCCAACCCCCTAAACTCTTTTTATTAATTTCTTGTGTAACAACTCTAGTATCCTCAATATACTATGATGTTTTTATAATAAGTATTTGAGCTAAACTTACACACACCTACATCTAATGGTTAACGAACATACTATTTCCGTGGATGGTGAATTTATGCCTCCTGAAACGATGATTGTTCAACATTATTTTAACACCTTTAAAGGTGGCCATTAAAATGTCACTATATTTATATATGATATATAATATGTTTATATTTTCCTTACGCTTCTGTATTTTCCTTTTTGGTCATACCTTTTTGGTTTCCATTATGGGTAAACACGATATCTTCATTTATGGAAGTGCGGACTACCGCCCCCTCAAAGTGATTTGATTCATTAAATACCATATGTGGGATGTATAAAGGATGGTTCTATGATATTATATATGATATTATACTGGAATTATAATATACTTTTATATCATTATGATTCCATTCTATAAAATACGAAATAGAAATGAAAGTAGCGTTCATGCGTACGTACAGCTTACCGTCTCCATGAACGGTGCATTTCATTTCTTACCTCTAAATGATTATGTAATATTATAAATGCATGTATCTATGGGATATATATGACATATATGATATCTACATCATGAATACCATTCTAGATATAATGAATACATGAAAAAAATGTAATTATAAAGGTCTTATTTTTGACTCAAGTACTAATGATCGTTAAAATGACCGTTATTAACTTAAATAATTACATAGTGTTCATGACATGGTAATAAGTGATATACAAGGAATAATGAACTTGAAAAAGGTTCTTAAGCAAGTAGAAATTAACTCAAGTTTATTATTCAGGACATTAAAGAACGATCGAGTCAAGTCGGACCCGAGGTATGGGACTTCGTCTCAATCTCCTTTCATTGAAGCATATTTTGTTTTATACACAACCTTCTTTTATACGGTGTATAAACACCTTTGACTTTTAAGTTTATTCAAAAGGAATATTTTTTATACGAACCGTTTACTAAATGACAAAAGGGAATGTTTTTGTCGTACGTATGCGGCGACAACGACTTCTCTGCTGTCGTGACCGTTATTTGAGTTTTGGCTTCCTCTACAAGCCATACCTTCTTTTTAAAAGAAAAATAAATACCATGTTTTACTTTTCTTTTATTTTGGTATCAAAAATGGTTTTCATAATGTTTTATATATCAATGTGTTGTATTGATATCTTGTGATTGAAAGGTTGGAATGTTATGTTTCCTTTATGCATGTTTTTGTGATATGATGATGTTGAGGTTCTTGGGCATTATTATGAAAACGGTTGGTTCCGTGATAAACTAAGGGCGGGTGAGCCCGATATAGCCATCCAATGCATTGGGTAACGCGAAGGAGTGAAACATTAAGGTTTATCCGAACAGATTTAGGGAATATACTGTGATGGGTATTCCTAACGTAACCAAGAGGGTTACTCCCTACGTAAGAATGTTATGAATGCCTCAAGTTACCTTTATGTCTTATGATTTCTATGATTTATTCATGATTTGATGAGGTATGTTAAAGTGCTTATGTTTTATGGGTAAAGTATGATCTCAACCTTATGTACATATGTACCCATGTTTCCTTTTCATATTTTTATATCCCTTACTGAGCTTTTTATGCTCATCCCACGTTTTTTGAAATGTTTTTCACAGGTCAAGGGAAAGGTACATGATATGATGATAATGTCAAGGAAGTGTCAAGAAATAATCCATGTTTATTTTAAATATGTTTCCATTGATGGGAATGAATAATACTATCTTTATGTAACCACTTTGTCTATATGTGGAATGTAATGCAAGTTTTATGATCTAATTCTCTAAAACTCTAAACTCGAAAAGATCCTCATGGTCTAATCTTGTAATAACTCAAGATTAATTAAGGTTTAAGGCTAGGGCCTTATATTTAAGATGTATGAAACATTTGAGAAACTCCAATGGTCATTTTTGGACTTCATTTGTTACAATTGAACAATAATGGGATACCTTGGATGGTAATGGACCAGTTATCATTTAATTATTGTGCAATATTATTTAATGTGATGTTTCTTTTTTGTTTTTGACCAGTTTTGGTTCGAATATTCTTCTTTCCAACACTTGGGTATGTTTGACTTAAAGCCATTTAAATTTTACTAGTGTATCCTTTTTAGTTATGAGAATTTCCCCTATACTGACATCATCTAGGTACAATAAGTGAGTGTTATTCTTAAATTGTGATAATGTTTTAAATCTATTAGGATTTTTCTATTTTTTCTTTAATTGTTGCATACTAAATTTTTGGATGTTATCGAGGTTTATCTATTCTTTTATAACCTTTGTATTCCGATGTATGAATGCCTTACTCAAACTCTTGAGCTCCAACCATTTCATATAAATTGACCACCATGACAATGACCATCTAGGCCTGGTCAATGTTCCGATGTGGGCATCTTTTCCTTGTACCAATGTATCACTCATAAATGTGGATTATTGACTACCTTCCATTACTTTCATTAACTATAGTCATACCAATTTGAGGTTATCTAGAACATATTGTTAGGATTGGTTATGCTTAAATCATGTAATGTCACCGAACATCATGTGTATAGGCTTTGGTAGACGTGTATGGGGTAAATATGAGATACGATTGAAGAAGGACACACAATTTAGTTTACAAAAAATATCAGCCATCTAAGCCTAGCATCTTCTTAAATAGTCATCTGGTGTAGCTGGACTAGTTGTCTCTATTGTTCAATGGAGCGATTATTTAAGTACCTTTTCATGCATATTTTCACTTGTGATGAGTGTGGTTTATGGAAACCAGAGCATTTCAGGAAAAAATGGATCGACATGGGCATTGAGGGAGATGGGGAATCGACTATTTTATTCATTTCGTAAATCAATTGAGAAGCGTCACTAAAATTATTAAGAGTGTGTCTTGTGGAAAATTTTGATGGTGTAAGGTGATACAGATCCAAGTTTTACCAATTTATAATGTTAAAGAATAAGTTTGGAGTAACATTGGCTAGATGTTTAATGATATGGATACAAGATTGTGTTTCTATCTAAACAGGGGTGTATAAGTACCATCTCAATGTTTTGGTTGGAAAACAAGCATTTCCTTCTACTTCAAAAACGTAATTTTTAGGTGTTTAAGAAGTCCTGAGAGGTGTGCTGGGTTTTCAGACACACGAACCAACTGTTTGAATTATACTACATGACCCTTATTGATCGGGTGAGGGTTACATTGTTCTTAACGACTTCTTGGCTATGAGAAGTTCTAATTTGGGATGGTTATAACCTTCTATATTTTCAACCAGATGAAAAAGTGATGGAAATTAAAAAAATTCATTTACTGGGTGGGACGTCATTAAAAATGAGATTCATAATTCATTTTTTCTCTGAGAGCCATAAAAAACTATGTGTATCTCTTAAGAGAATAAATTAATTAAATTAAATATAAAATAGAAGATTAATTAAAATTCAATTAAGTGGGAAAATAATAGTAATGAAAGGTTTTAAAAATAAAATTAATTTAATAATTATAAAGATTGTGATTATTATTATTATTATTATTTATATAAGTTAGGTTTTTTTTAAGAATACTAAAAGGGGTATCCCCCTCAAGGTGTGACGCACCCCTTTAGGGGCTCCGAGCCTCCTGCATGACCCCCTCCCTGGGTATCCTTTTCCTAACATGAATGATCTCTACGGTTGAACCCTCCATGTCTGAACACCCTCATGTAGGGAACACCCATCCTTGATCGCGACCTCCCTATATCACGCCTCCTTTTCTGCGACCTCCCAGTAGTGTGGCATGCCTCCTCGCTGAACCCATGGCATGATGACCCCTTCCAAAACCCATCTATAATTATTCAATTCCACCATTTTTCATCATGATTCACCATTGAATCATCATGGTAAGGATTTCTCCTTTCTATCCTATCCTTTTATTGGTTATTTTTTTGTCTCCAGTCACCCAAATTTCAACTCTGGTGAAACCCTAGGTTGATGATTAACCTTGATTTCTGTTTTCATTAAGTTTTAGTGTATTCAATGGACCTTTAGGGTGATTTTGGTTATTGTTCATGCAACTTTCACTGAAGGAGAAGAGAATTGGGTCAATTCGGGCCACTGTCATCAATTCGTTGTATGTTTTTAAACCAGTGGTTTGTTTTTAACCACCTATTTTTAGGGACATTAATTATTTTAAGATTTATGGTAATTTATTTGAGTTGATTTTGTCTTTAACACATTTATTTTTGTTCCTTTGATTATTTAATATGGCTAGAAATTGTTTTAAGAAGTTTTGATCATCTTTGGAGGTTCGTGCATGCTTGTTTCTAAGTATGTATATGTAATATATATATAAATTTCCTATATGCATGTATTCCATGACATCATGAGGAATATGTGAATTGGGTTAAGGGAAATATATTTATTTATATGAAGTTATATAAATGTGTGTGGAGTAGTTCCGAGTGGTCGATGATAAATCTTTCATGTGCCGAATGTTAAATGTGTTCTACTTTTGAGGTACAATCCCTTTCAACATCGCATTATATTTAAAAGTTAATTAATTATTTAATTTACATCCTTTCAAAATATCATTGAATTTAATTAATTTATTTGATATTTTATATATAATAAATGTTTACCATTGTTAAACGATTTTTTGATAATCAAATTTGTGGTTTTATAATAAACCCCCCTCTCTTGTGGTGTGCTGTATTCAATCTAAAAATTAGTTAATAGATATTCATATCATGTTTTTTGTTCTTATTCCATTGGTGTCTATTGTTGCACTAACTTACACATGGTTGGTTCGTGTTTCAACTCATCGATATGAATTTTAATTCAAGAATAAATGTATATTTAATGAATAAGTGTTTAAATATGAAAAAATGAAGTGTTGATAAATGATGTCATGTTTTCTAATAAATCTCATCCAATGGAGGTGAGATTAATTCAAGATACAAAGTAATGATATAATTTCATACATTATTGTCTTATTGTATTGACATTCTTATACACATGAAGTTAATTTTATATATGGAATGTTTTTCATTTCTGCCTCTTTGGTTATTCCAAAATGATGTTTCCCTTTGTATATAAGTGAAAAAATCAGAACTCCTTTTTGGTGTTAAGCCATCATATAGTTGGAATTGACCAAGTAGTTAATTAACTTGTTTACCACATAAGATAAATTAATGGTAAGCCTTCTGTGTTGGCCAATGACTTTACTTAACATCTGAGGGTAGATGTCTTGGAATGGTTCTTGGTGTTTAAATTAACTTGAAAAATTAGTTTTATTAAATGATTTTAATGGGGTGGTATGACTAGGACTCTTAATATAATATAACGAGAATAGTTAAGATAGATTGTAACAAATGTAATGACATGGTCATGACGATATGATTTTCCTTAAAAGAGTTGAATTATTTGTTTGTAATGGAATTGATCATGGATTTTGAATTTCATTAGAGCTACTTCCTTATGTGTAATATATTAAATGTAATGACTCATTTAAAATGGTATATAATGGTGGTAAGTCCACTCCTTTTTCTTAGGTTTTGAAATATCTTATGTGAATTTATATGTGCCTTGTTTCTATGGTTCACATGATATGGGGTGGGAGATAACATGCATTCCATATTATGGATTAATGGATGGGCTTCCAGGCTTGGGTGTTTATACCATGAAGCATCTGGGAAGCAATATTTTAGGCTCCCCGGGCAAGGGCTTCAATAAGATTTCTATTATACCATTGGGTGATACTGGTTCCCTATGGGGAAACTGAAGAAGGTTCCATTGGAAAGATGGCTCCACCGAGCCTCAAGGGAAACTTTGTCCCTTACATGACGAGACAGACTCGTGGTAGCCACAATATAAGTAATAATTTACCTTTGAAATGAATTCCATAGATAGGCTTAGTGGATTTGGATAGTTTCAATGGATGTACTATAGCGATAACATATGGATGGGATCAGACACCACCTACAAAATTTGTGGGTTTTAATGGAATTATTGAGATGAATCCTTTTTATTATTATATATACTAATTTACCTTGAGATGTTTCCCTTACATTACTATCTTATTTCCATGATGAGTTGAGATTTAGACACAAAGATAAAAAACAAGTCTGGGGATGTTACTTCCTTTGTTTTCCAAGTTACTATTGTCCCTTGATAATATATACTTCTATTCAATATTATGCTTTTTAAGCATCCATCTTAGGCTGAAGTAGGTGGAATGTCATGGTTGTCTGTTTAGGAACTATGCCCATATTGCTATTATTAATTGTTATTAGTATACATTTATATTATATGGAACACTTATTAATTTATATTTCTTAATATGGATTGGGATAAACACTCTAGGTACCAACCTGTTGAGATTTATATCTCACACCCTACTCGAGCACCCTTGGTACATAAGTATACCTTATATTTCCAGGATCTAGGTTGACTGATGAATTGGTTGTATCGAGGAGTTAGGAGAAAAGAACTGAGATGGAGCTCACAATGCTCATGGTGATCACCTGTGGGGATTTTTTATCCTTTCATTATTATTGTACAATGTTTTCAAGAATGATGTATTTTTTACTACTATCAGTTATGTATCATCACCAATACATGTAATAATCTGTTGTATTATTTGTAGTTGGCCACATTTATTAAATTGTTAAATATTTTCTTCCACTTATTTGTAAATTATTTATTACTATTTCTACTCTCTCTTTCATTAATTTAATTATTCTTTAATTTTCTTCTACTTATACTCTGTTATACCACCGTAAAACTCTAATAAGAGGGTATAGTCTCCCCACTATCATATACTAAGACCCTTACTGCTAGTCTGCAACCTCGTCCATAAGAGGAGACACGCATGAGGTCATGTGACCTACCTATCCAGACACTGTCTTATTGGTGAAATGGGTTGGGATGTTACACAACCCCTGTCTTGATATTAAAAATATGGCCTAAAATAAAAACCATAAATTTTATGAAAATAAATGTGGATCATAAAAGGCACAAAATATATTCAGAATATTGGAAATAAATTTTTTAATTTTTTAATAAAATAGACGGAATTTCAATGTATACAAATTTTATATATTTCAATAAACATTTAAAACTTGGATCATCCAATTTATGTAATAAATCAGTACATGTAACCGGAAAGGATAAGTATATAACATTCTAATTAATTTTTAAATCAACTTGTGGTGTGCTGGAAATTTACTTAATAAAATCACTTTAAAGGAACTGATTTGAAATCATAACCTAAATTTCAAAAATAACTCGATAATGGATTTTCAATGAATTCACATCAATTTGAGGTCGTTTTTATGTTTTTTACTATTAAATACATGTTTTAGTGTTTTAAAACCCTAAAATTAATTTAGAGAAATCCTAGGAAAAATGTAACAAGGAATGATGTGCTTATGGTTCCTACATTTCAAAAATGAATCTAAAACCATTATTCTCGGACTTCATTGAAATCTGATGACATTTTCCTTGTTTTAACCCAACGAGACACATTTTTAATGGATTTAGGGCCTTTAAAATATGTTTACTAAGACATTCTGACAACAATGTATTTTAGATTGACGATTTCTCTAGGCGTACATGACATAAATAACTCGTCAGTATACTTCTCATGTTCTCATGTCAAAATGAGGTTGTTTTATATGCTTTTGATAGTTTTAAAAATGTTTATGTGTCTTAAAACACTAAAAAACTATTTACCGGAATTATAGTAAAATCATAACTCAAAATGGAATGTTATCAATTCCTATATTTCAAAAATCATTCTAAGGTCATTTTCCATTTATTTCATGTCATTCTGACATCATTTTCATGGTTTTGACCCCCCGAAACAAGTTTATAAAGGGCTTGGTATAATTAAAAACTATTTAATGAGCCATTTCTACCACACAACATGTCTTATTGACATGTCTCTATGCGTAAATGTCAAAAACAACTCAACACTATTTTTTGCATTATTTCACATAAATATAATGTCATTTACTATTGTTTTGACCATTACACACATGTTTTACTCTTTTGAAACACAAAAAATTCATTTACAGGTATACTGGGAAACTACAACTTCGAATGATGTGTTATTAGTACATACATTTAAATAATATTTATACATTCGTATTACTATGATTTAATGGAAATATGACTTTTTTTCTACTTTTGACTCCCTTATGGATGGATTTAGTAAATTTAAAAATGTTTAATAAGACATTATGACAACATAGAACATCATATTGATGTGTTGTAGGAACTTGTATATCAAAAAAACTGAATAGTGGTTTCCCATTATACTAGGTAAAAATGATGTATTTTTCTATGGTTTTGACCATTACATGCATGTTTATGTGTTTAAAACACTAAAAATGTGTTTATGGAAATTCTATGAAACCATAACACTAAATGATGTTCAATCTATTCCTAAATTACAAAAACAAATCAATATTCTTTTTCTATTGATTTCATTTCAATAAAATGATTTTTTTCAAATTTTTTACCCTAGATACACAATTTAATGGCTTTTTTTCCTTTCAAAACTGTTTACTGAGTCATTCCAACCACACAACACATCTAGTTGATGTTTTTCTATTTTTACACCTAAAAAATAAATCAGATAATTATTTATCATTATTTTACCTATATATGATGTATTTTTATATGATCTAGACTGTTACATGCACGTTTTAGTGTTGCAAGACACTAAAACGTGTTTATAAGAATCCCGAGAAAACTTGTAACTCTGAATTACTTGAATTCAATTTTTATATATCAAAAATTAGTCTACAAACATTTTAATATGATTTCATGGATATATGACAATGTTTTCATGGTTTTTACCCCCACCCCCCTCAGTAGATGTTTTTAATTGCTTCGACACCTTTAAAAACTATTTACCAAGTCGTTCGGATCATAATGCACATCAGATTGGAATTTTATCCATACGTACAAATAAAAACTAACTAAATTGTTTTTTCCATGACTTAAGATCAATATTTAATTGTTTTATTTGGTTTTTACTGTTATACACATGTTTATGTGTTTTTAATCAATAAAAATGTGCATATGAGCATCCTAATAAAACCCTAACTTGAAATTACGTTCTTTTAGTTCTTATAATTGAAAAATGAATCTATAGTGGGATTTATTTAATTTCTTGTTAATATAACATTTATTTCCTTTTTTTTAACATCATGAATCAAGTTTTTAAAGGCTTTAGGATAATAAAATTTGTTTACTAATTCATTCAACTATACTACCAAAATAATTGACATGTTTTCTAAATGTACATGTAAAAATATCAAAGGTTGGTTTCACAGGATTTCATATAATATGTCGTTTTTAATATATTTTTTTATCATTCTAGGAAAGTTTTAGTGTTTTATAGCACTAGAAACACATTTATATGCATCCTTTTAAAACTACTCCTTAACGTGATCTCCCATCAGTTCCTACGTTTTGAAAAATAAATATACATTTTTTCCTCTAATTTTATAGAAATATGATGTCTTTTTTTAGTTTTGACCCAAGAAACATGTGTTTAATGTCTTTAGTACCATTAAAAAAATTTAAAAAATTCATTCTGACCAAATTGCATGTTATATGTACATAATTTCTACGCATAAATGTCAAAATTAACTCAATGGTAAATTTACATGGATTTCAAATCAATATGAGGTATTTTACTCTTTTTTGGACCATTACACGATTGATTATGTGTTCTAACACTCTAAAAACTCATTTTGGGACATCTTGGGAAAACCATAACTCAGAATAATGTACATTCATTTCGTAAATTTCCAAAATAAATCCACATTGATTTTACACTTATTAAATGGAAATTCATTGTCATTTTTCTAGTTTTTACCCTTAGACACAAATTTTTAAATTCATTAGTGCCTTAAAAAATTGTTTATCGAGGCATTACGATCACACCACAAATCATATTTATATATTTTGAATATTCAGACATAAAATATAATTAAACGATGGGTTTACCATGATTTCAAATCAATATTAAATTATTCTCTATGTATTGGACTATTACATAAACATTTTACTGTTTTAAAACACAAAAAATGTCTTTTTGGTAAATCTAGGACAACAATAACTCAAAATAATTTTCGCCTAGTTCCTAAATATCAAAAATAAATCCATGGTCATTTTCCTTTGATTTCATGTTTTCAAATTTTTTACCACCAGTACATGTTTTTAAAGGGTTTGGCACATTTACAAATTGTTTACTAACTCAAAACCAAGAAATCATACATGAATTGTTTTTAAACATAAGTATAATGGTATATAATTATTTTTTGATGTATAGGAGTCAACCACATGTCAATTCAAAACAAGATGTTCTCAGTATTACTAGAATTCGCGATTTGAATATAAAAGTGTAATTTTAGATATATTTATTGAAGTTGTAGTGTTCTTTGAAAATGTGTTAACAATCAATAAATTATTTAATTTACTATAGTAGGATAAGCAATATGGATAGAAATTTTTATAGGGGCCATGAAGATTATCTGATGAAATAATGATACTAATGTATCTTCCATTTTTTACCACTACTAATCCTAAGTTTTCCCATAACGGTCTTATTCTTTGAATTATTCTTTCAACTATACAATTCCCTTTTTTCACTCCTGATCAAAGACACTAATCGAACCAAATTAGGTGTAGTAGTAACTGATGATAATGCCCATCCAAATATTGTTGATGGAGTAGGCTGAAAACCCACCCCCATACATGTTTTTTTTGGGGTGGGGGGGTCCTCCCCTAAAATAATTACATATTCATCGTTATTGGGAAGTGATGATGATTGTGTAGGGTTCGCATCCAAGACTTCTTGTATTTTAACCTATTAATAAAAAATATTGATGATGAATTTTTAAAATATCTAACAATCATAATATCATCGAATTAATAATTTTAATTACTATATGTTATTAATTAATTATTATAAATACATAACATTAAAACAAATATTATAACAACCAACATGTTTTAAACCTAGTAAATTCGTACCATCTAGAAGAATAAAATAATGCCAAATTGGACACTTTTGATCCATGTATCTAGTCCCATTTAATTTGGTTTATGTTTATTTATTTGTATATAATATATATTATTATTATGTTTTTATATTATTGAAATAATATAAAAATTGAAATGAAAAGTACATACTTCAACGTATTTGGTAGGTTCACATAGAAAATTACCATCATGTTTCCTATTCACATTAAACCACATCAATATTCTACCAACAGAGTGACCTAATTCATAAGACATTATAAAAAATATATAAATAAACATTACATATAATAAAATATAATATATATTAATTAATTATCTATAAACCAAAATTGTTATTTTTCAAGAAAAAATATGAGATCCGACGATATGATGAAGGAATTATTTCTCTCTATCAAAAGAATTTTCTTATATAATTTATATAAATAATATAAAAATAATAAAAATTATAAATCTACTATGTTTTGTTATTAAGATAATTTATAATATGAAATTTTCCCATGACATGCATCGTTATCAATATCGACAAACAAAATCCATTGTTCATGAAAAATGCATTCAAGAACTTTCTCATATATCTAACTTCATCTCAGATATTCTTCATTAAAATAATTCCCTAATATCTATGTAAAATCACTCCATTTATTGGGAAAAAAATTCAGAGTCCATGGGTGTGCATTGGAGTTAGGGACATCTAAATGATAAAATGTCTAGAAGTAAATAACCTACAAATATATATGTATATTAATAATTTTACTCATATATTTTTAATTAGTTACACCGGAATATTAAATTAATATTAATTATACATGAGTATCAAATACTTAATTTTTCATGATTTAGGAATATTCTTCCAATATTTTTAATTAATGTTAAATCTCACCATATAAAAAGAATGTTGACCAATAATCTTCCTAAGGTTTTTTCCAATGTCAACAATAGTCACCCCATACTCCTTAAATGAAATGATAATGTTGAATTCAATTGGGTCCCATATGTCTAGTGTGTTCTCTATTTATATAACTTCTATTTTTTCATTATCAATTTGACAAATGGATTAAATATTAATATATATATATATTGTTCTATGACATAAATACCAATAATTGTATATCACTAATATCCCCTGTAGAGTGGGGTTAAAAATTAGTCCATTATTGAAGATGAATGAATGGTGGGCTACAAACATCATATGGGGAAATATCTGGAACCCTAGTGATCTCAGGTAAAATGGATTCATTGTCAAAAATTAAGAATTTATATTCATCACCCATATCATATAAGTCATTATGAATTATATTAACAAAAACACTCTAACCAAAATTTGTTTAATCATCTATATAATAAATTATATTCTCTTATGAAGTAAAGATAAATGGACCACGAACTTCATTATCACTGGTTTGCATTAATAGATAGAAGTTGAAAGAAGTAAAATATAATGAATATTTCATTATAACCATTTCAATGTTGACTCAATTGCTTTTTAATAACACAATTGAAAACTATACATGATAGTTTAGTTCAATTAAATTATTTATCATTTCATAGTATCCCACTTATTAAAGTGTCAAAATATGTATTTTGAGTTTTCAAGTCTCATTCACGTTAAATTGTACGAAACCTGAAGCCATGAATATTGAAGGCATCGAATCACCTAGTATTCTTTATAGGTCCTTAAGAGAAATAAATCAAAATTATTTGATATTTCATTAATAGAAAGTACCCTAGGGATAACCAAATTGTACTTTTCAATTACTATTTCATGGATACATTTATATATGAAATATTTACACTTACCATTATAGTTTATAGATGTCTAAATTCACTATTTAATATTAATTTCCATAAAGTATTCTTCATATAAAAATTTTATAGAAGATCCATGGATATAATGAGAACCTAGAGAGATTATAACATTTATCATAAATATATGTTTTATGGTCCCGATATATCATACATAGTAGTAATAGTATATGTATGGCTATCAGGTACTAGGTGATCATATGCCTCAAAACATCATCCCATGAAGTTTGAACTTAGTGATCTCTATCAGATGAGACCTGGATGAAAAACAACCCAATAGGAACACCACATGTTTTTTGTGTCATTAGATGTTTCAATATACTAACATGTGTATTGGTATTTTAACATGTGATCATTATCTATGTTTTTTATTTGATCACAAACCTTGATGCATGTAAAAAACGTGATAAGGAAATGATGGCGAGGAAGCTTTTGTTGGGTGTGCCATTGGTGGTATGACATTGGTTGAATGATCAAGATTTAATTTTTTTTCTTCCAATTTTTGGATTTAATATCTATAGATGGGTTGATATGGATGGTAGTACCTTCATAAATCCATTTCCATGGTAGTCAAATGTAAATCCTTCGATTTTGATCAAAAAATAAAAATTCATGAAAGGGAGATGACACAAGTGTGTGTCCTTATTTATGAGTTGTATAAAGACAATGTGATTATATTACATAGTGCATGTTAGTAGGAGGGTTTTCATTTATCTTTAAATTCTATATCGCCACAGGGGTCTTAATGGGGTTCTAGAATCTGCACTTGATGAGTGAATCTAATTTAATACTATCAAAATAAGGCCCTTGGGGTCACACATAATATCACATTCAAGAATATATCATATTTAGGTCAATAGTTATATAGGACATGGTGCACCACACCAAGGGGTTTGAGAGTTTTCCATGTTTTATTGAATACTGATAACTAAAGAAATTCATTATTATTCAAGAAAAGATCAATTGGACTGAATTTTTATTTATTTATTAAAACTATTTACAAGTTCTTAAGTAAATACAAGGATTAATATTATACAAATAAATATTATTTTAATATTACATATTTGTTTAGTATTATCAGGATTTACAATTCATGTTAATGACTCAGGTTTAGTATATAATATGTTTAAAGTATATGACATGAATTTGATGAAATATAAATAATATTAATTCTGTACATATTTCATTATAATTTATTATTTTTTACAAATTTAGTGAATTTTAAATATATGAATGTTTGGGAACCCTAACCATGTATTTAGAATAATAATATATAAGTTGAGGTGCCACTCCTTCCAAAATACTATTCATCCATTAGGATTGATGGATTCCCTCTCCTTCGGATTCTTAGAGGAAGAATCACTCAATCTTGTTGAATAATCCATATACGCTTTCGTGAATTGAAGGAAGTGGATCTTGGTGATCGATGCGACATTGAAAATCTCATCAAATCTCTCTTTTAGAATCAAAAATAAAATGAATAGAATATGTGAATATTGATGAGTCATGTGTGGATGGTCTTTAGGGGTTTGATGTCCGATCAGACATTTATTTTTCATTGAAATCATTCAAAAGAAATTCATGTTTTAAATCGAAACAAGGTACTCATTCTATTTATTTTATATGCTCTGATTAAACCACATGTCATCCTTGGATCATATCAGGGATCGAATCGCTAAAGATGGTTATTTTTATAGCTCAATTAAGGAAAATATTTAAATCCCTATCACAAAGGATTCCACTATATACCTTGGTGACAACATTGGTATCAGAAAAAGAATTTTTATTTTCTGATCCAAGAAAGTTATTTCAATTTCAAATTTAAAATGAGGGTTTCTAATCTGTCATAATAAATATGACCGTATGTCGATCCAATATCAGATGGACAAGTTATAGAAATTGTATTTATTTTTTTAAATTATGACTTATTTGATGTAATGGAAATGAAAAATTTGGGTAGCTTGATTTCATGTGCCAAGAACAAAAAAAATTCACCCATTCTCAAAAGCCTATTTTGAGGGGAGGTACAAGAATACTTTCTATTATAATACTCATTTGATAGAGAATTATTATGAAATTAAATTGGTTTTTCAGAGTTTAATAAAATAGAGAGAGATATTTAATGATTTAATCAATCAATCCATAATGTATGATACAGTAATCGAGATAAAATTCAAAATCTATGAGATTTTTTTAAAATGGAATATAAAACCAAAAGACACACTAAAATATTTATTTTAAAAATTCAATGTCTTATCCTTCATGAATTTAAAAGGGTAGTACAAGCTCGTGCACATAATACCATAATATAGGCAATTCATGGTGCTTGAGTCCCTGGTACCTATTAAGCCACCTCATAAAGCATGGGTCTAAAAATTACTTAATAGGGACTCATGAATGATGCATATGATTTTAATGAAAAAATTTTAACATCCATTTCTAATGTTAGTTGTGGACACTACATCTTTAGATTGATGATATTACATGTATTCTCATCTCCATCAAGATTATAATGATAATGCGATGTGCAAATATGAATATGCAATGTTTACACAATATATGTGTATGTTGAATGTTGGAACATGAATTTTAAATAAATCCCATTATAATATCATTTTTACCCATATTCTATTGATTTTTTAATCATAACAGAAATTGAACATCTTGATGAAAAAATAAGTATTTAAATTATGGAAAGGTTCTCTAATCAATAAGAACATTGAAGAAATATTGACCTTTATTTCTTATAGATAACACATTGAATGGAAATGAGAAGAGGCTAATGACAATAGTGATGTCAAAGTAACCATTGCATCATATGTTGATGAAATTTGTATTAAACTAGAAGTTATTTTCAATGGATATCATGAAATAAATTATTTGTAAGACAAATTCAATGAACTGAATTGAATAAGAAATTTATCATTTATACATTAGTGAATAGTCATCATTATATTTATTTTTTTTCAAACATTTATCTAATAAGTAAAATATGTCTCTCACATATGTGTATTGAAATAAATTAATCATTGATGAATATTAATTTTACATTAATTAACATGTGTTCTCCATCTGGTTGTGAAATGGTGGTTCTTATATAATCAGTGATAAGCACATGAACTCTAAATGACATGTGTATTGATTCCAGATGAAAATTTGTAGTATCACTTAAAAATTAATCTCATAAATAAAATAGAAGAAGGGATGCATTATTCTAGTTTAGGAATAAATTTTTTATGGTTTTATATACAGATCCAATAGATTATTAATACATGGATCATTGGAAATACCTGATAAATATAAAAAGTAAGTATACCTAGTTGTGGAATGTTAATTCATTGTTATGAAAAACTATAAAGTTATAAAGGATGTACCTAGTATGTTTCTAGAATCATTGGAGTTAAAGACCTCAGGTATTATTGACACACTTATGTACTTATTTTAGGATAATGAACCGTTTAGATACAATTTTATGGTAAAAAATTTTCAGAATTAGTTATACTAGAGTTTCAAAACTGTTTCAATGGAAACATAGTGGTAAATATACATCAAAATATTTTGTTATGTTTTTATTAAATAATTTTCAATTTAAATATGGTATATGAATGGTCAAGAGATATGAGTCTCTTCAGGATGGTATGCTGAAGAATATCTTGACCTGGAATTCATAGATTAGTATAATGTAATGAAGAGTAATTCTTAAACATGCATTACCCTATCCATATCAAGGAACTGATACAAATATAGAGGATTGATGATGATCCTTAAATATGAACATTGATCATAAAAATGTAGTGTGGATTAATTCCTAAACGCACATTTCCTTATAATTATTAGAGTCACGCTATTTGTAAAAGAATAATATATTTTAAAACTTTTGAATTGTAGATACTTTCATATTTGGAGGCATGATTTGAAAATAGTGATGTTATTCCATAACCATTATACAACTATAAGTAAAATTATATATCATATTAGTTGTATTTTAATGGAAATATAATAATGTGTGTTTATATTAAATGTGTTTGTTAGGATATAAAAACGATGCATCAAGAAAATCATATTGTGAATCTAATGTAATTACCATAGAATTTTATTAAGATATTATAAAAAAACATATGTAATAAATGTTATAGTCAAGTGATAGACTATATTTCAATAAAAGGGTGAATATCTCTAAATGATGTTAGATGGGGCACCATTATTTTCCAATTGAAATATGTTTTGTAGCATATGAAAAACATATATTGTTCTTATATTCAACTAAACCGTAAGAAATGTAATAATCCAAATAATTACTTAATGTAGAAACCTATGTTATAGGGAACATGATCTATTGTGGTAGATCTAACTATTTCCTATAAATTTTCAATAGAATATATATTGACAACATATTGAAAATACATGTTGGAACAATTTGAGAGATAATTGTTACCAATTTCACATTGATTAAATCTATCTGAGAAGGAATGTATGTTCATAAGAAGAGATTAATGTTGTGTGTTTATTTCTATAGGTTTCAATGATGGATCCATAAGGTATTCCATGATATGTAAATGAATTCATATTCATAAGATATACTTTATTTTAGAAAAATAATAGTTATATCTAAGAGAACTGCAAGGGAAGCAATCAAAACTATCTGACTATACATGAATACAAAAGGGATATGTATATAGTACATAGATAGGAAGGAATAAATTTTTTTTGAGGGGATATAAACTTGTATTTCATGATTGAATTTGTTCTTGTATCTCAGTGAAATTAAGGGAATGACCTAGAAAATCTCAAATAAGCAAGTGGCAGCCATGCCTATAAATACCGAGTATGTTGTTGCTTCTAAGGAAGCTAACTAAATAGTATATATATACATTTATTTTTTCCAATTCAAGTAACCCACCTTAGTATGAAATGTTTTATCATGATGATAAATTATTATAGGTATTATCCAAGATGTCATGATTTGAAAGTGGACAAAAATAAATATACTCAGGGTTTTCCTCCCCTAAGATTTTTTACTCAAGAAGGTTTTTAACACATATAATAACATCCACATAGAAGAGATGGGGTAGAACAATAAAATAAATCTTTAACTTAGTGGGAACATGATCATAATCATTGCATACCTAAGAAGTATAGTTAGTAATTTGTATATAACGAATATGGGTGTGTTTTAATAGTAGGTTCACTAGACCCAATTAAACACTAATTTTCAATTACATTTCATGTATATAGTTAGATATACAAGATATAAAACATCCATTATAGTGTAGATAAATCGGTGCCCACTATTTAATTGTAATTTTCACATATTAGTTTTCATATCAAAAATTTTATAGCAGATCACAAGATAAATTAAGAACCTTTAGATACAATAACAATATTACTAAATATTATTCCTATGGTCTAGATACATCATACTGACTGGGCACAATAAATATTTTTCCATTAGGTGTTGAGGGATCATAAGCATTGAAAATTATTCTCATTATGTCTACACTTTCTGATATGTACTAGTCTATAAAATGAGGATATAACATTTTATGGGAACACCACATGTTTTAAGTGTCATTGGTTAGACATATAAAAAAATATGTGAATTCATCTCCTAACCTTAAATCATTATCAATGTATCCAATTTGATCACAAAAATTGATTCAAGGAAATCTTGATGATAATGAAACCATGGCAAGGTAGATTGTGTTGGGTGAATCATTAGTGGGATGACATTGGTTGAATGAACAAGAAAGAATTTGTTTCTTCCACATTATGGATGTAACATCTTATTCCAGATTGATTAGTATTGTAATACAATCATAAATTAATTTCCATGGTAGATGGAGGTAAATTCATACAATTAGATCAAAAAATAAAAATGTAAGAAATGATGATTATACAAGTGTGCATCCTACATTATGATATATATATATATATATATATATATAGAATAATAGATTATATTACAAAGTGCATGTTTGTAGGCTTGTTTTCATTGCTCTGACTATTCATTACCTATTTAGGGTACTTTATGGGTTCATAGTCTTTTATAATTTTCCATGAATACTATTAAATGATATTGAGATAAGGTCCTAGAATCTCACACACAATATCTCATTAAAGAATCTATCATATTTCGGTGAATATGTATATAAAAAATGGTGGGCCCTAACAAGGGGTCTAAGTGTTTTCCATGTTTTATCGATCACCGATAAATAAAAAAAATCATTATTATTAATCTAAAGAAGAATTGGGTACAATTTATCTTTTAAAAGTATTTACAAGTGTTTAAATAAATATGAGGATTGATATAATAAAAATTAATATTTAATTAATATTTTAGGTCGATTTATTAATATTAAGATGTACGAGCTGATAAGTTGAAGTGGAATAGGCTTGTAAGGGGCGACAACTCGTGAGCTAGGGTTTCTCGCTGTCTTCCCCCTCCCTCCCTTATCTTCCTCTACAGCTCATGATCGAAGCTCTGGCCATGCAATGAGGGCGTGAGGGTGTCGATCGCTCCATGGTATCATGGATTCAGAGCTTTGTGTTCAACCTCCTCTAACGAATTGGTGATGGTCTCCATTCCTGCTCCCGTGACGACTTGGACCGATTTCTTCATGGTAGCCCTCCTCTCCTATTCTCTGGCATAGGATCATCATCATCCACCCAAGTCACTATGAGGTCGTAGATGGTGACCTCATGAACCCTTGGGGAATGTGGTGGTTCCTTCTCTTGTTTCCCCGTTTTTGTTGTATGTTCTTCATTTCTATTTGACGGTGGTTTCTTCAGGTTCAGATGTGGGTACAGTAGTGGATCTCCAGTTTGGATCGGTGGTCTTCTGGTTTATTCTTGTGTCTTGTGTCACAATCCTGTAAATATCCTCTACTCGTTTTTACCTTCCCCTTTGAATGTGAATCCATGATGGTCAGGTTCGAAGGATGCTTGGGCGATCTGGTATGGTGTTGGTGATTCTTACGATGGCGGTGCTGAACTGGGTGGTTGTGGGGTGTGATTTGTGGCTCTCTTGGTGCGACACAGTCTGTTACGGTTCCCGATGGCAGTTCTCAGTATTGATGGTAGTGTAAGTTCTTTCCTCTGGTTCTCATCTGTCGTCCCTCATTGTTTTATTCCCTGGCGTGGTGTGTGGTTTGGATATGAGGTCTCAGATGCGGTGGTGGTTCTATGTCTAGGGAATGGATGTTGTGTGCGATAGATTGTCATAGTGCAGTGTGGAATGATATTTTGTGAAATGTTCATTTTGATGGTGAACTGGTTGGTCCTTTTTCATGGCTAATGTTGTTTGGTTTCTTCTTTTGGGCAGGTCTGGTCTTGGATGTGGTTCCAAGTCCAACATGCTTATGATTCCTTTTGTACCCATGGTCATTCTCACTTATCCTCAATGTGTTTTTATAAAATCAAAAAAATGTATTTGAGTAGTATAAGTATGAGATGATTTAATGAAAATTTTTTATCATGCAATATATTTAATTAATATTATAGTTATGTGATAAAATATATATAATATTTATGACATAGTTACTTGTTCATAATTTATTATTTAATACTAATTTAGTGGAAGTTAAACATACGAAGGATAGGGAACCCAAACAATGTATTTAGAAATGAAATATATAAGTGTAGGAGAAGAAAATTCTAATATTATATTCATTATTTTGAATTTAGAGCCTCTCCATTAACATGATTCGTAAAGAGAGAATCACTCAATCGGAGCGAACGATCCAAGTACGCCTTCTTGAATTGAAGTTAGTTGATCATGGTGATAGATGTAGTGTAGAAAAGAATATCATAGCTATATGAGAGAACCAAGAATATGTTGAATGGTGTACATAGAAATTCATGAAGTGTGTGGATGATCTAGAGGGGTTCGAAATCATATCATTTGATCAGTGGTCGGTGAAAACATACATCAGACATGTGAATTTATAATTAGAATGATGTACTCATTCTATTTTTTCTATTCATTGATTAAACCATAGGAGATCCTTGGATCATACCGAATCTCAAATCTCCTAAGAAAATGAAGTCACTTCACCCTGGTGAGTAAATTTTTAGAATCCTTGGCCCTCAGGATGCCACTATGTGCCTTAGTACCAACAAATATTTTACCTTGATTTTCACCATTCATTATGTATAAAAAAAGTATATAAGGTGTTATTTATAACATAAACAATATAAATAAAATCAATAATATGAATATTAGTATATACATACATTATGGGATAAACATTTGGAAATCTCCTTATTTAAAACTTTTTTTAATTCACACTCATTTCGAGTTTGACCCCTTAGCCACCTCCTTGTTTGTAATCAAAATTCTTGAATGTATGGATCTATAATACAAATATTGAGTTGAAAAAATATTTTTTCTTATGGAAACTCTAATTTAGTGGGTGTAAAATTATACCCCTTTCATATTAATCATCCAATAGTAGGAAATACTGATGATTATTTTTCGTTATTGAGAATTAGAGGATATGTCATCAAAATGTCCAACATGATTGAATCTATTCTAAATCCTATCCAAATACCTAGAACAGAAGGTGAGCCACTCTTCATATATTAAACCTCCATTAATAGAGTCCTCTAGTTTATTTTTATTCCTCACATATGATTTCAAATGAAATAATTATTTTTTTATGAAAAAATTATAAATACATTAATATAATTTACAGAATGATTTCGTAATATTGAATTCACTAATGAAAATAACATAATATCAATGTACCTCTAAATTGGATAAATCAATTGATAGTATACCATTCCACCATGATAACCTTAATTAACCAAAATAATAGTCAAATTAATCATGATTTTCATGAATGGAGGGTGAAATAACATCTCTAAATGAATGTTTCTAAACAATTATTTCTCACAGTTTATCAATCATTGTTTGATTTTATGTTTTTTCCTTAAATCTCTCTATTAATTACATAAAACTCAACTAAAATAGAGATTAGTTTTTCATGAAACATATTAGGAAATATAACTAAAAACAACATCTCTAATTTTTTTTTATTTTGAACATTTAAATTCATGTACCTTTACACGTTTTAAGTTAACGCACCTGGATATGTTACTTGAATATTGATATGTCACTTTTTTAATATTTAATGTTAAAAGGAATACATCATTATCATGAGATTTCATTGTAAAAACCCAAAGAACACTTTTGATTCTCATTCACCCAAAAACCATGCATTGTAATCATTAACTCCAAGTTCTTAAGAGCATTATGGAGATCCTTCTATTTACCCATCCCATTATCCAATGTGGAAATTATATTATCACAAAAATTCTTCTCAATATGAACTACATAAATATTATGAAATGTCCATGTAAAATCCCAATAAAAAAGTTTGAAAACAGACTATTTTTATTCCGTTATTGTTCTCTAGGTACTTTAAATACTTTATCTAATTCCCATTCCACATTTTTTTAAATGATTAAATTTTCAAAATTTCTCAGTTATCTTCATTAAATTTCCCAATATTTCTGATCCAAATTACACATTCTTTTCCTTTCTCAATTCAAAATCTTCATTTAATTGTGTCTTATTAAACCTAAATTTATGTGAAGCATCAAAATTTGACGATGAAACATAAAACACCATTTTATTTATAAGGAAATCACCTAGGTTCAAAATCCAAATTATGAACAAGATATGCCAAAATTGTTTGACTGCTATAACCTAGTGAATTTCTTAGTCCATGAAAGTATGTAATTGTCCACATTAAAAAATCATGCATTTTGAAAAGTTTTCCCATTGAAGCATCATATGATTTCAATATATTATCCCATTATTCTTACAATTCATCTATTATAGGTTTATGGAATACATAAATTTGATTTTCATTCATTTTATTTCTAGTAATAATCATCAAAATATTGACACATGTCTTCTTCATACATCTATGGAGGTAGATTAAAGGCGATCAAATCATCTGAACAAATAAAATAATTATAGCATAAAGTACCAAAAGGCTTAAAAAATAATTATCCAATACCAAATGTACATTACCAGTATCCAAAAATATATATTAATATAATTAATCCAAAATATTCCATTATGTTTAATCATTTGGATGTATCACCAATATGTTGTTACTATGCTTAAAATTACATATATTTTTTTATAATGTCTTAGATGACATGAATAATATATGTAGTCATGGTTTCATAGGAAATTAACACAATAAATTTGAAATATTTTTCTCATTCTATTTCATTCTAGTGTTGTATTGATTTATAATATCATTTTTTTTCATTTACATTCATCAACTTGTATGAAATTTTACACATTATTAATTATTATACTCTTATCCCCAGTAAATTATGGAATCATTAAGGCATTAATGTATCATTATATAATCTAGTCCAATATTGAAGATGAATTTAATCCTCTCATAGAATGATGTATGAATCTTAGTTTCACGAAATTAATCAAGATGAAACTTTAAAATCATGGGAATTTATTTGTCAGTAATTAAATTGATACACTTGATATGATACAACATAATTAGAAAAATATGACTTTAAATACATAGACCACCCTTATTTCATTTATTATTGTCCATATTAAACAAAGTCAAAATATTTACTTTTGATTCATTGATGTTCGATGGAATATTAACCCTCTTAAGATTAACTAAAGGTTTTTTTGATCTATTAAAATCAGGGACACTATATCCTTTAAAAAAATGTGTCATTTGTCAAATTTAAAAATTAATTCTACACTAGATGCTCACATTGTGTTTCATCTCCCATATTTTAATTATAGAATCTCGTGTTATTGAATCGGGTTAAATTTATGAATGTTTCGGAATTTTATTTTTCAGATTATCAATGGGTCATTATTTTCAAATCGAGCTCTATAATTTTATTCCGAGGGTCAAAACACCTATAAATGTCATTTTTTGAAACTTTGATAGAATTTTTGAGGTAAAGGGGAAGTCGCACATGTGGCGCACGGTTTGTCAAATCGTTCATCCAAAACTGTTCCTAGTTGATGTTTTGAGGAAGTAGCTCTCGCACCGTTGACACATAGTTAGGAGACACCGTGCAATGAGGTGGTACGAGAAACGTATGGTTATCACATGCTTTGTCAAACCGTGCGACATAACCATGCGGGAACTTAAACGAGATCCTCAAATTGTGGATTTCACTCGGTTTTACTATTAGATGGTTCATTTAAGCTCCTAAGCATCCATAACTCGGTATTACTCTCTCTTGAAGGTAGCAGACCCTCTTCCAAGAATTTTAGAGGTAATCTGAAGGCTTCTCATTGCGAATCGAAGTCGTATTATTGAGTTTGGTAGATGTTCTTCTTCGTTCTTGTTTGGTTTCTTAGATCTACTTAGATCTAAATCTCCTCTTCAATCAGTTTCATATATCTGCGCCCGTTATGAGTAAATATAAGTGTGTAGATGACATGTATGATATGTTTTGTTCGTGGTCTTTCTAGTAGAAGTTATCTAATGTGGGTTCTTGAAGAATCAACCCGTTTCCCTTGAGGGTTATTCGTTCGTTATGCTTTCCGGCAAAACCCCGAGGTAGGGTACCAAATAATTAACACTTTATTTAAGAATTATAGTTTCTTTAAATAAATTAGGAATGTGAGTTTCCTTCATTATGATATGTCAATGAATGACTCTCCTGATGTTATTAAATAATCCCTCCCACATGAGATAAGTGAGGAATTTAACTTGTGTTGAGCTTAAGAATTTTGGATAATTTGGTTACAGTGATATGATTAAACAGTTAAATGATTTGAATTGGGAGAATGTGTGATAGGGTAATTAATGGTATCATTAATTATCAAGTCATGAGTTGGATTAAGATTATGGATTTTACATATTATTGGGAATATATAATATTTAACATGCTCAGAAGATAATTGAAAAATGGTAATAATTAATGGAGGGATTAATTATTACATGTTAAATGGTAAATGGTTATCTAATTGATGATTTTTTAAAGGGATAAGGTTTGATTAATTAATTTTTGAATTAATTAATTGTCATGAATTAAATTAAGAAAGTGAATTAATTGTTTGTTATGGTTGTTGGCTAGGAGTATTTTTGGTGAATATTAGTTTTCTATGCCCTATGTTTTCTGGGATGGAGTTTTTTGAATATATGATATGTTGTGAGAGATGGTCATTGAATATCTCGGCTTTGCTCAGCCTGTTTTGAGATGATTACGGTGTGATTGTAAATTGTTAAAGTCCTAGATGAACCTTTGTTTCAGTGGACAGGTTCGGAATTGTTAAATAATTTGGATAATTAAGTGTTGAGTTAATTATTTAGTTAGCGTGCTAACAATAATTAATTGTTAATTAATAATTAATTAATGAGATGTTGAATGGATTATTAAGTGTTGACTTATTTGAAGAGCAATTCGTGTTGTTAATTAATTGTTAAATTAATTAACCGATTGGTTTTGTAGTGTTAGAAATGGTGTTCTACACCAATGATAGATGTATATATATGATTGATAGATGGGTTGTGAGACAGGGACTGAAGCTCCAAATACTCATAGGGTGCTAGACATGGTGTTCTACATCCAGCTGGGAAGAAAATATTCTTTTATGGGACAGTGACTAATGCTCCAAATACCCATGGGTTGTGAGACATGTACTGATCCTCCGAATACTCAATAGGGTTCTAGACATGATGTTCTACACCCACTAATTAACATTGGATGGTGTGTCCAATTGTTCGTGCATGAAATGAGTTTAATGGTTAATGAAGTCTGTTGTCACATGATGATTTGTGAATTGATTATGTGAAAGGGTTCAGACTTATTTATGAATTGGGTGAAGCACTTTTAGTGTACGGGCTCATACTTATTATATGATAGATTAATTGGAATAACTTATGACGCGTTATCCATGACAAAGCATAAGATTGGATTCAGTATTTACATGATTACTTAGATGGTCTTTAGAGACATCCATGGTGAGTGAATTATATGGGAGATGTCGGGCATAGTCTGAATCTCAAGAATTTCATAATAATATTTGAGAATTTGGTAAATGAAAAATTATTATGTAATGATTGTTGAGTATGCATGAAAAATGAATAGTGCAGGTTCAAACACCAGCTGAGGGATGAAGTAGGTACTTGAGTATACAGTTACTTTATACTGCTTAAATTACTTTATGAATGCCTTCACATGTTTAAAATTATTTATTAAATGTATGGTTTGGGGTAGACACCAGTGTTCGTGGCCAACTGAGATTTATATATCACATCTTACTCGGGTCGACATTGCATTGGGTACCTGAGTAGACTCTATTTGGTTGCAGGACTATGCTGTTTGCATTTACATGGGAGTTAGGAGCAGAGGACTGAGCGGAGGCTTGGGAAGCTCGAGGAGATATACCTTGGGGATTTTGGTCATTATTTATTTATTTCTGTATTGGAATGTAAATAATTTGATTTTGTTCACTGTTTTTTACTTTTTTATCTTTATCATGTCATGGATGCATCTGCTGTATAATTTGGCATTGGCCATTTGTTCTGTACAATATTTATAAAATATGTTTTCTGCTGCTTTATCATTTATTATATCATTTCCGCTATTTATTGAAATTTTCTATTTTTGAACACTAAAAATAGGGTATAGTCTCCCCATTAAATATCCTTAGACCCTCGCTGTAAGTCGGCAGCCTCTCGCGTAAGGGGAGATGCGCATGAGGTCATCTGGTGACCGGTTCGACCACCGGTTCATCGGTCAGCTGGGTCGGGACGTTACAAAGTGATGTCAAGGGATTAGGTTTCTTTCTTTTCCTTTGTATTACTATTTTGGGTTGGTAGACAAGAGACTAGGAATGTGTTGGTGCTTGGGATAATAGCCTTGCTTGGGACTGATCACCTCATGTATGGGAAATGACCAAGTGGCCAGGGATGGGAATTGATGTTTGTACTATTAGAGGTTATAGCCAATATGATTTCACCTTGAGCGACTGGTGTATTTTCTACTGTTTATTTATTTTTATAATTTTAAAAAGAATACTTTTCTTGGCTTGATATGGCAAGTATGTTTCATTCATGAATCATATTAGGCACTTAGAGATTCACATGTCATGCTTATAACATTCCATGTAGTTGTATTAGTAGGATGCCTGCTAATTTGGATTTTGTTCCTTGGGTGCAATTCCATATTTGATCTTCCTTAGCAAGCCTCTCTAGATAGCATGTTTTGTTGATAGGTTTAATACGCTTGAATGATTATATGCCATACTACCACAATTACTAGCATGTTTTGTTGTTGTTCCATTCTTCTGTGTTGTATCATGCTGTTGTGTTACTAATTATGCTAACTTGTTAGAGAATTTTTTATATTTGAAAGGATTTCTAAAGATAAAATGTTAAATAAATGTTTATTGTGTTAAATGGGAGCCAAAATCCAGCGATAAGGTGTATGGGTGCCTTATCGATTGGTAGGTGGCCTCCCAAATAATTTGGACCGTTAGGTTGATCATGTTATTTTCTGAATTGACATTATTATCGATTAATGAGAGCCAATTTTTAATCCATGGAGTGTATGTGCACATCATGAATTGGGAAATAACGACTCATATTGAATGTGATGACATGATGCCATGTGAAATGAGTATAAATGTGAACGAAGATTGGTGTTGATCTGAAATCAAATGGCTAGTTTCCAAAATGAAACTTGTCCCAAGTAGGTCACCTGGGGAGTGTTTTTATGGTATAACCCATTTGGGTGTTTAAAATTTTAATAACTGTCTGTTTGATATTGGGTTTCTTTATAAGGACCCAAGTTGGTTAAATGGGATCCTCTTAGGTCGCCTTATCTTTTTAAAAGGAATTTATTTTGATAAGTTTCCTGAAAATGACAGGATGTCAACTAATGTAAATGTTTTAAAAAGAATGTTTTATGAAACATGCATATTCTTCCATGGGGAGTTTGGAAAAAGGTAGTTTGATGTTTTGATTAAATATTTGATGATTAAATATTAAAAGTGATTAAATATAAGAGGCTTGAAAAAAGAACCTTTTTTGGTGTCCCCTGTTTAAAACCCTCATGTAAAGGGTAGTTCAGACTTATCTTGAGTTTCCTTGGAACGGAAGTGTGAGTACTTTCTGTAGGTGTTATTATCCTTAGAAATGGCCTGATGTTCGACTTTTGAGCCTAGTGACTTGTTTGAAGTGACCTGGTTTAGGGTTGACACTTTTTCTTCGTAAGGGGCTAACATGTGGTCGGCAGCGCCCTCAGAACATAAATTCCTTGCTAGCGCTATGACTTTTCTCAGTTTTTTGGATTTGTTGGGTGTCTTTGTCCCTGGTAGGACATCCATTTTCCAATGAAACCCTTGTTTTAATGAGTGGTGATGTGTTTCTTGACCTTGTTGTGGGATTAAGCATCGGGTAATGCTCTTTTTCCGCTAGTTAGATGTGGCTCGGGCATGGTCGACTGCTTTGTTGGTTGTTTGACCATTTCTTCTTAGTAACATATGACTGGTTATGGCGTCATCCAGGAAAAGGGTTGTATGAAGCAATATGACTCCGTAATAAGTGTTTTTGTACTGTTGAGTACGGTCTCGGGTCAACTCCATGTAGAGTGACTAGAGAGTTAAAGAATCAGTTTCATTTCAATGCATGGAATGGTTTTTGAAAGACTCGGGAGTTTTGACACACCGATCTTGTTGTTAATCTAGCGTGCTAGTGAGTAGCTGATCTTTTCTTGAGACGTCATGGGAAATCCAATGGTGGGTATTGTCACTTTGTTCTCGATGAACTTATTGGTAGGTGATTCTATGCTTTTAGAAAAGAGTTGTCCGGTAATGTTTTGAATGATCTTCTTCATGACCTCGGTTTTCTCTTAGTGCGGACTTCTAGACACGACGAGCATGCCCCCTATCTTGACCGCATCATAGAGACACTAAGATAGCATTGTTCTTACGCTGCGCTATAGTTTAAATGTTGTTGGGCTTTAGGAGCAGTTCTTATTTGGGGAGTGCGTGGGATGCGTGGTTTCATTGGGATACTTCTTTATTCGTGTTGGGGAACAGTTGTTTTTAAAATAGCCTTGTGATGGCTTGACTTGGAAAATTTACAAGATGGTGGGTAAGGACTTCATTATACTTTTGGATGGTTTTGGAAAAGTTTTAAAGTCTTGTCGTCAGATAGAGGGTGTAAGTGGATTTTGGGTCTGCGGCGTATTTTAAGGGAAGCATGTGAAACATGTTCTGTTGCTTGATCGAGATTCAACCTTTTGCGTTGACAAGGTCCTTCTAATTACCTAGGATATAAGATATGTTTCGATGTTTAAGCTTTAGTGTAATCTTTAGATCTAGTTGTAAAGGCTTATCCATCAGGTTTAAGAAGGGTTAAAGGTATGTTTGGGATTGGGAACAAAAAATGTAACTTATAACAGGATTAAATGACCTTGGTAGGTCAGTTGTTTTAGTAGTGGTTCTCAATGGCTTCTTGAGGACGAGAAGTTTTTGAGGTGGGTATAATTTAGAATCCCGTTTTTTTGAACTGGGTTAAATTTACGAATGTTTCAGAATTTTCTTTTTCGGTTTATCAATGGGTTATTATTTTTAAATCGAGCTCCAGAATTTTATTCCGAGTGTTGGAACACCTAAAGATGTCATTTTTTCAAACTTTGTTATAATTTTTGAGGTAAAGGGGATGTCGCACGGGCATCACATGGTTTGTCTAACCGTGCGGCCAAACCGTGTGTAGTTGATTTTTTAAGGCAGTGGCTCTTACATAGTTGGTTCATGGTTAGGAGAGATAGTGTGATGAGGTCATGTGAGAGGGGTGGCCAAGGAAATATCTAACACATGGTTAGCACATTGTTTGTCAAACCGTGTGAACTAAATGTGTGGGCACTTAAATAAGATCCTTAAATTGTGGATTTCACTCATTTTTACATTTATATGTCTCGTTTAAGATCCTAAGAGGCCATACCTTGAAATTACTCTCCCTTGAAGGTAGGAGAACCTCTCCCATGTGTTTTGGAGGTGATCTGAAGGCTTCTCGTGGTGAATCAAAGCCATATTCATGAGGTAGGTAGATGTTCTTCTTCGTTCTTATTCGGTTTCTTAGATCTACTTAGATCTACATCTTCTCTTCTCTCAGTTTCATAGATCTACACCCGTTATGGGTAAATATATGAGTGTAGATGACAAGTATGATATGTTTTGGTCTTGTTATTTCTAGTAGAAGTGATCTAAGTTGGGTTCTTGAAAAATCAACCCGTTTCTCTTGAGGGTTCTTCATTTGTTATGGTTTCTAGAAAAACCCCAAGGTAGGGTCCCAAATCTTTAACACTTTATTTAATAATTATATTTTCTTTAAATAAATTAGGAATTTGAGTTTCCTTCATTATGATATGTCAATGAATGACTCTCTTGATGTTATTAAATAATTCTACCCACATGAGATATGTGAGGACTTGAACTTGGGTTGAGCTTAAGGATGTTTGGATAATTTGGTTAAAGTGATATGATTAAATATTTAAATGATTTGAATGGGAATAATTAGTAATAGGGTAATTAATATTAGGGTTAATTATCAAGTAATGGGTTGGATTAAGATTGTGGCTTTTACAGATTATTGGGAATATATAATAGTTGTCATCCTCGGAAGATAATTGGAAACTGGTAATAATTAATGGAGGGGTTGATTATTACACGTTAAATGGTAAATCGTTTACTAATTGATGATTGGTTAAATAGATAAGGATTGATTAATTAATGGTTGAATTAATTAATTTTCTTGCATTAAATTAAGATTTTGAATTGATTATTTGTTACGATTGTTGGCCAGATGTATCTATTGGTTCATATTAGTTTTCCATGCCTTAAGTAGTCTTGGATGGAGTTGTTTGAAAATATGATATGTTCTATGAGATGGTCACTAAATATCTCAGCTTTGCTCAGCATGTTTTGAGATGATTATGGTGTTCTTTTACATAGTTAATTTCCGAGATGAACCATTGTTTGAGGGGACAGGTTTAGATTTGTTAAAGAATTTGGATAATTATGTGTTGAGTTAATTATTCATTTAGCCTGCTAAAAATAATTAATTGTTAAATAATTATTAATTAATGATATTTTGAATGGATAATTAAGTGTTGACTTATCTAATGATCGATTTGTATTGTTAATTAATTTTTGAATTAATTAACAGATTGGTTTTGTGGTGTTATAAATGGGATTCTACACCAATGATAGATGTATATGTAAGACTGGTAGATGGGTTGTGAGACAGGGACTGATGCTCCAAATACTCACGGGGTGCTAGACATGGCGTTCTACATCCAGCTTGCAAACAAATATTCTTTTATGGGATATGGACTGATGCTCCAAGTACCCATGGGTTGTGAGACATGGACTGATGCTCCTAATACTCTTGAGGGTCCTAGACAAGATTTTATACACCTATTAATTCACATTGGATTGTGGGTCCAATTGTTCATTCATGAAATGAGTTTAATGGTTAATGAAGCCTATTGTGACATGATGATTTGTGAATTGATTATGAGAAAGGGTTCATACTTATTTATGAATTGGGTGAACCACTTTTAGTGTAAGGACTCAGACTTTGTATATGAAAGATTAATTCGAATAACTTCTGATGCGTTATCAAAGCCAAAGAACAAGCTTGGATTCGATCTTTACTTGATTGATTAGATGTTCTTTAGAGACATCGGTGGTAAGTGACTTATTCGGGAGATGTCGGGTGTATGCTGAATCTCAAGAATTTAATTATAATATTTCAGTATTTGATAAATGAAAAATGATTATGTAATGATTGTTGAGTATGCTTTACAAATGAATAGTGAAGGATCAGATACCAGCTGTGGGATGAAGCATGTACTTGAGTATATAGTTACTTTGTACTGCTAAATTTGTTTTAATCATGACTTCATGTATTTTAAATGATTTATTAAATGTCTAGTTTTGGGGTAGACACCGGTAGTCCCGGCCAACTGAGATTTATATATCACACCCTATTCGGGCCACCATTGCACTGGGTACCCAAGTAGACTCTATTTGGTTGTAGGACTATGTTGTTTTCATTTACTTGGGAGTTAGGGGAAGAGGACTGAGAGGAGGCTCGGGATTCTGGAGGAGATCTCCCTTGGTGATTTGAGTCATTATTTATTTATTTTTGCATTGGAATGTAAAGCATGTTGTTTTGTTGATTGTTTTCTACATTTGTATCTTTAGCATGTCTGCATGCATCTGCTGTATAATTTGGCGTTGTTCATTTGTTTTGTTCAAGATTTATAAAATCTATTTTCCAATACTTTAACATTTATTATTTTGTTCCCTCTTTTTATTGCTATTGTCTTTTTTTAAACACTAAAAAGAGGGTATCGTCTTCCCACTGAATATCCTTAGACCCTCGCTGCGAGTCGGCAGCCTCTAGCATAAGGGGAGACACGCTTGAGGTCATGTGGCGACTGGTATGGCTACTGGTTCAGGGGTGAGCCAGGTCAGGACGTTACATTCATTGTCTTGAAATTCCATAAAATTCTATTTAACATTCCAAATCCAATATATAGATCTAGAATGAAGCTTTTTCAATATCAAATGCTCATTTACTTCATTTCTATTAAACCATCATTTTAATTAACAATAGAGACATGGACATTTTATTCTACCATCCATCGAGAAATTTTAAATTACCTAATCAGACAATTATTCCGAAGACATGTCAAAACTAGGTGTATTTTGAGGTAATTTATGCAAAATTTTATTCATATGTACTGGATTTTTACTCTTCACCCTATTCATTTAATTATTAAGATTTAAATTTATTATCTAACATGTAATATCAAAATTAAACATAACCCAACTTCATCATTGACCACGGTAGGTTCTTAATTCAACATGAAAAAAAATACAACATAAAAATTAGTGGTGTACAAACCATACCCAGCAAGACCGACCTGACATGACCCGATTATGTTTATTCAGGTTTCATGTGGGGTATGGTTGGGTTGGGTTAGTTTTGGTTGGGTCAAGTTGGGTCATGTTGGGTCATGGGTTAGCCAAATTCTTACCCAACCCGACCCAACCAACGTAACTGTATGTATATATATACATATAATAAGTTATAATTAAAAATGAATATTTATAGATAAATAATTTCTAAAAAATACTGATAATTGATAATATATTAGAAAGAAATTCTTATAATTGAAAATAAATCATAATAATTGATATTAAATAATATATATTAACTACAAATAATTAATAATATTGATAAACAAAAAATAATGTTATATAACATAAATATACAATTACATTAACATTATATTTACATTATATTTATATTATATTTACATTTTATTTAGATCATATTAAATTATATTGATATTATATAATATTATATTCAAATTATATAATTTTATATTTAAATTATATATAAATTTGATTTATGAAAATTTAATTTTTTATAACATAAATATATGATTATTTTTATGATATATATTGTTTTATTTAGGATGTACTATTTTATACTATAGTATATTTTCATTATATTTATCATATATTTATCAAATAATATTTATTTTTAGTTATTATTTTAGTTTCAATTTATTCAATATTTTTAAATAATTCATTATTATTTATAATTTTACTAGCTAGACCAACCCAACCCAACCCTAGCTTACCCACCGTTGGTCATTTTAGGTCGGGTTATAATAGAAAAATTGTTGTGACCTGACCTGAGACCTCCCAATGAATTTTTTCTAGGTTGGTTCAAAAATTCCCCCGGACCTGACTCAACCCGACCCTTAGAATCCCTTAATAAAAATCATTCAATCAAACAATAAAAACATAAAAACACTAAATTGAATAGAAAATTATATAATATAATTAAAACTTTTAGAAAAAATTAATTAATCATAAATTCAACAATTTTGGGGGCCACTGTCATTAGAATATGGGGAAGAGGGGCCTTTGGGGTCACTATTGAGGACTAGGGGATCGACATAATGCTGGTTTCCAGCAGTGGGTTGAGGTCGCGATGGTGTCCACAAAGATAGGTTAGGGTTATGATTTTTGAAAAACATGGGTTTAGGGGAATGGTAATAGTCGACATGGGGTGAGGGTTATGGAGGTCACTGACAAGGTTTCAGGGTCATGGCTGTCACCAAGAGGGGGGTTGGCATCATGACAGTTACTTGATGGAAGGGTCAGTGTAACAGAGGTCACTGAATGTGGGGTTTAAGGTCATGGTGGTTTTCTGGGGGGGTGTCGAGGTCATGGAGGTCTATAGTAGGGAGTAGGGGGTTGGTGTTAGAGCGGTTATCGACATGGGGTTTGGGGTCTAAAATTTTCACTGAAAGAGAGAATGCAGTCAGGGTCACGATGGTGGCTAAAAGGGGGTTGAGCTCATGGAAGACATTGTCATAGAAGGGGAATCAGGGCCACGATGGTTACTATCGGTAGCAGGGGGTGGGGTCGGGGTCGGGGTCACTGAGAGGAGTGGGTGGGGGAGTGTGAGGGCCTAAAGTTTGGCGATAGAGGAGGGGGTCAAAATGAGATTATTTTCAAAATATTAAGAGGTTGTTTAAGTAAAGTCACCGCTAAATGAAAAAATGAAAAAATATAGGGTTTGTTATATGAAATCCACACTATATTATAATATTTTTCATATAATTTATTTCATGGTTGTTATTCATACCATTACTAATAAAATTATAATACATATTTATTTAATGGTGTATTTAGTTATTGGGTCTCCCATGTCCCCAAAACATGGATACTCCACTATCAATAACCTCACATCCATGGGTACGACACCACAATAGATGACATCCCCATGTTGATACCTTTATTTCACTATAAAAATCTGCACATCTTTTATAGTATTTGTTGAAGGATTATCATTGTGATAAAACTTTACTTACTAGGTGTGATTCTAGGAACGAGAAAAAATAATTTCATATTTTTCATTACTTTTTTAGAAGCATTAGAAATAGAAATTCACTCGGTATTTATGGATATTTATACTTCGGAATTTAATGAGTTTATATTTCTCATTACCCTTAATAGATAACAATATTAGATCATATTAATCTAAAAGGGGATATTTCTTATAATTTAATATAGTGTTCCTTCCTCTCCAAACACCATGAATATATCTCTTGAACTTTTATATATAATATTGGATAGTTCTGATTGATTAAAATTCATTTAAACAGAATTATATTGGTATTTTACATTTAGAAAGTGTATGTTGACAATATCATATCTTATACATTTCATGTAATATGTGATCAATCCAATGTAGATGAATATGAAATTATAATTATCACAGTAATCTATTACTATGACACATACATGTCTTTTGGGGGGATTTATTCCTTGTTTCATTGGTAATAATTCTATCTTGAATTTGTCCAACTTGTATTTTACAATATATTTTAATTATATATACTTTTGATTGTTCTAGGAACCAACTTAGATCTAACCCAGTATATCATTCTCAATTAGTTTCTATATTATGTCAATATATGGAGAGTTATTTAATTTTAGTATTAACTATAAGATCAATGGTTTTTTCCTTATGTTATCAAACATATTTTTCTTTGGGAAAATTGTGGTTCTACCACTAACCTCTTATAAATAAATATAAAATATACATTCCAAATGAATATTCTATGATAATGTTATTTACATCAATCCAAAACTGGATATCGATAACTGACAACCCTTATAAGAATCTATTGGTTTTAAAAACTCTTTTGTGGTATAGATTCCTTCGGATATTGATGGTCTAGACATCCAACGCCCTATTTAATGGCCTAATAAAGTAGCTACAAATTAAAATTCTATTGGAAAGTAGGATTTTAATGTATTTAAAAATAACAAAATAGAATTACTAATGCAAACTTATTGATACCATGATTTTACCTACCATGAATAGTCTCACATGAATACCTACCCCAGTATTCAAAAAAATAAGCACCTGAACATTGATATGTGGAATCCATTATCAAATTTTATTTCAAAATCATAATCATAGCTCATTTCTATTTACTACCTACTTGTAGTATTCATTAATATAAATGAATAATGTGTCAAATCATGTAGTTAATATAATCATTACCATGGTTTTATCATTACTTAGTATTGCTTGTCTCTGGAACATTCATTATTCAGAAGCTCTGGTTGAGATTTTTCCTTTTCCATCCACTTGTGCATAACTGGAATTGAATAAATCCTCGTAAATATTGCTCTAAATATCTCAAAAAGAGATGTGAAAACTTTTCTGTGAAATTTAATCTATAACTTTACTCTCATTTATTTATATTAGGGATTTTGGAAATATCAAATTAATCCTTTAGGATAATTACATAAGAGTCACTTTGATTTATTCTTCATGCTAATTTATTCATTTTATTAACAAACTCTTTCCATCTAAACAATTTCTATTAGGAAATAATGGATTTATATGATACTATAACTCATATTACATCCATTTATTATATATGGTATAGATCCACTAATTTTAAATTGTTCCTTGAAATATTATAGAATTATCTTCGAGGAATATGAATCTTACCATTGATTTCCTATTCACAAACATCATAAATCTAATGTGTATAAGGAAATTAGCATTCAAGAATTACTCCAAACCACATTTTATTGATAAATGTTGGTGTGTAATAATCATAATTTATCATATTTACTAGGATCACTACATTTATGAGTATATGGAAATGTGTGTTTAGGAATCACACAAAGCCAAATTATAATGTTCAATGAATTTTTAGACAAGATACTCTCCGAAAAATGAGCATAAAGAAATTAATATCTTCTAACCATTCATATACCATAATTATTTTTTTACATTCCATAAAACAAATAATAAAATCTCAATATGTATATAATTTTACCTTTATCTTAACCATGGAATAGTTCACACTCTCTTACTGAACGAATTATCAACATTTTCTTAGTTTCAATTATTTACAATAATTTCATTGGAAAAAAGAAGACATGTCAAAATATTACTAAAAAATTATGTACTTATCTCCAAAGAGTCTAAATACCTTATTGGGTATGTCCATAATTATTTTAGTTTTCTAGAGAAATAATTATATATGTCAAACTGGGTATAATGAGTATTGTATTCTATATTCATCAGTTATTTCCAATGATTCATGCATTAATACAAAATTAGTTTTCTATTATAAACAACTAAAAACATTTGATCCTAAACGAGAATAATTTCTCCTTATGTCCAACATACATGTGAGATAATTTTTTGTTATACTAAATAAAATTTTCGACTGCAATAATTAATATTAATATTTGGAAGTTGTGTACTTCTCATCACTAACATAGAAATGACTCTTTAACAGACGCATAGATATTTTCCATACTTCATATAACATTTCCTTTCATACATGGTTTATATATTTAAATACACATATGTACTAGGTTTATTTTGTTTAATAACTCATAATTATAAGAGAAATATCATCTGTAATTGACTAATAATCCTAAAGATGATTTGACTATATGATTATTAAATTCAGAACATAGTATTTTATGTTCCATATAATTTTTTCGTTAAATTAAAATAAAATAACTTCCAATATTATGATTATCCAATTTACATTTAAGTACATTGTGAAAGTGAGATTGGCGACACAATTTTCATCAACCTTTTCGCATTTCCTTCTAACTTGTTCACTATAATAACTAAAAGGTTAATATTTTTTAAAATTATTATCAACAAGGAGAACCTTAAAAAACGGTAATAAAGTGTTTTATCCATTTACTATTCATTGTGTAATCATAAAAAAACTCGATAAATTAGTTAAAAGTGATATAATAATGGTATTTATGGAATGATTCTGTCATATCGTTCAATTTGTATTTACAATATGTAATTACCACCTTATTCATGTCTTGCTTCAATTCTCACTCATTATATTCTCAAAGATGAGAAAACATGTGAGACCATACCTATCATAGTGTTTTTAAGTCAATATAAATTTATAATAACATTAGGATTTAAACATCTAATTGATCATACATGAGCCTCTTGTAAGCATCATTCACACCATCACTTCTTAATTTTGATTAATAGGTGTTGGCGACTCCAAAACATATAAATTAAAATATCATTCTAATTTACAAAAGTTCTTATACCATTCATATAAATTAACGATGTGGATGAAATATTCATTTTTCAATATTAATTAGATTATATATGTATTATTACATGCAATTCTCTATAAAACTAATATTGTTAGATTTGCTCGGTATCTTGATAACCAATCAAGACATTACTGATTGAATCATTAAATGTCTCCCACTATATTTTCGAACCTCGGTAGCCATAACTATTAAATTTGAAATACTAAATTACTTGAGTATTATAGTATCAAGGTTCCCTAAAACCTATCCAAATAGTCTAAGCTATGAATATTCCAAAAAATATAGAGATTCAAGTAATCTGTTTGACTAGACTACAACATTAACTATTATGTCATTGAGTTGTTCTGTGAAGTCCCATATTTTAGAAATTACAAACATGAATCACTCAAAAAAAATATCTAAATTTTAAAAAAAATAAGGATATAGATACGTCTTTGATTCCATAATTTATTATGTTAACCAATCATTCCCATAAGTACTCCACAGTGGTAGGAGGTATCCTCAACTAGGGATAACAATCCCCCCCCCCAACCCAATTATGTTCAAATTCAAATGTTGGAGGTGTTATGACATAATATTTCATTTACAATTTTATTATTTCTGGATGAATGAATTTAGTTTCTATCGGATATGAATGTAAAATTTCATTTCATTCACAAATGACTATGCATTAAATGGAAAATCATTCATCACATCAAAAAAAATTAATCAATGAATTAATTGTTTATTATTCTGTTTGTTCAAATAAATTCCAAAAAATAATAAAAACTAATAATTTAAATAAAAAATGAGTGATTTTGAGTATTTTGTATAGGTTTATCCGTTTACACTCAATTTATAAACTATGGTCATTGGTGTAATATACTTGAGTTGTGTCTAACTCGTACCACAACTCATACCCACGTATAAAGCATCCTTGTCTCATCTAGGATACCACCATGTCATGGTGCATACCACATCTTATAAAAATTTCTCTACAATACAGAAAATACATTCAAATTGGTGAGTGGGTCTTGGGAATTCGTTATATATATTAATATTAGTTATATTTGACACACAGACCTTTATAAATATTTGAGAAATGAATGGAAGATATAAAGACCATCCAAATAAAAAAAATTACATGAATCATATGACATTTCAATATAATTATAAATAAATTAAACTCCAAGAATGATTTTATAGGCCTTTTCATAGGGTCAATTGGATGAAAAATATCACACAAAATGAAAAATAAATATGTGACTAATTTATATGGAGGGAATTAAATTAATTTACAATTTTTTTCAAAAAAACTTTAATTTAATAAAAATTATCAGAACAAAATCAATTTAATCTTAAAAAAATTAATTTAATGGGTGAAAGTTTTAAATATATTCCCAAGATAGTGGATACCCACAAACCACATAAATATTAATTTTCATTGGTATGACCATCTTCCTGATGTGTTTTATTACTTTTAAAAAGGCATTTTGATAAGAATCCTATTTTTAGACTTGTGTAAGTGGATTGTATTTTTTTCAATAAAGGATCCTTTCTTTTCGGGGAGAGGTATCATCTCTTTTAAAAATTAAAGGGAATGGTTGATTGTGGTCCAACCAGCTGCGGACCACTATGGATCTAAAGGTAGGAAGAAAATTCATGGTGGTGGTGACTTTTTCTAGGGTTTTTTTGGTAGGGTATGGATGTGCCACGAGATGTAGCTCAACAAGAGTACCATGGTAGATGGTGGTCGGGCAGCAGGGGTGGCCGGAATGAAGTGGTCCAGGGGGAATGGGGTAGTGAGACCCTTCCCCATTTTTTATTCTTTACTTCACAACCAATATCCCTATTATCCATTTCATTTTTATTTTATCTATTCTATGATGTGACCCCCGCCATGTTTTTTCCAAAGAAAAATATTTTTTATCCGTTATGGCCATCCTACACCTAACCCATGTATTTATGATTTCTTTAATAACCTATTTTTTATGATGTAGAAATTTATAATAAAACTCCACATATTTTTGGAAAATATACCAAGCCATAATGCACTATTCTAATCATTGAAATTATTGTCAGAGCATAGGATTGCTGTATTTTTTTTACATTAACTACCTTTACGAAAATAGATAGCATATATATATATTTATGTTATTAAATTTATAAACCCTTAAACATTGAATTTCATCTAATTTATTTCTTAAGATACTCAAAATTTAACCCTCTGATTTCATATTGAATCATCCTCTATAGTGATGAGACAGTTACGATTCCATCTAGATGAATTTATTAAAAAATTAATGTTTCATTATCCAAAACAATAATGTTATTTTTTATATCAATTGAAGGTATCAAGGTGTGTTTTAGAAGCATATTGGTTGGGTAATTAAAAAATTTCATCATCGGCAGATGTGACTTGATTATCTATAGTGATTCATGTCCTGGTATGGAAGCACAATGATAATGCATAAATAATTTTAAGCGAAAATTAAATAACAACAATTTAATTTTTCAATATCATTTTATATTTTTCAATTAATCATCATCAGTATCTTTTACTATAAGGATATGAAGCCAGATCCCTCTAAATCATCAACATGTGGTTCAAAAGTCCAAGGGATCTTCTTTCATCAATTCATATGTAATAGCACAAAGATTTGACCGAGGTGGGATGAGAGACAAGAATCCTTATCTCTCTAACCAGACAGTGATCAAGGGTATCATGGAATCGACGCATAGATCTAAAAAAGAGTCTGAGGTTGAAGGTTGTAACACTGGAGGCATTGCTGCGAATGGTGGGGCCCTGACACTGCATGTTGCGCGGTGTGTTGCGGTAGTGATGGATGTGGAAGTTGATGGTCATGTAACAGTTCATGATGCTAGTGGCAGTGCATCGAAGATCGGTGGAGTGTTAGTGCTGAAGGTTGTGTGGAGGGTGATGGCTGAAGTAGTGGTTTCTGGATCCATTTCTGAGGTGGTCTGTGGAACCTACAAGATTTTTTTTCCAATTGATGTGGTAAAAAACATCCCTATAATGGAGTCCAAGGGTGTGGACTTCATGATGCCACTATGAGGATTGATGGAGTTTTGGATCCACAAGTTGAATGGATTTCTCCGGCTGGTAAAAATCTGGTGACACCTCAAGAGTACGTGGTTTTTTTTGAAATATGTGGATGTATAAAAGACTTCATTTGACCCGGAATTGGATGTGTTTCCACACAGAGCTACTTATGAAGGATCCTCTACCAATTGATGATTTTCCTACATTAATGGTACATTTGATTCTTCCATTATAAGGAAAGGGAACATTGCTCATATAAAAGAAGATCCTCACGATGTTTCAGAAAGACTCAAAAGGGTAGAATTTTCAATCATTGCTAGACTATATTTACCCAATGGCTCTTGTCCTATGAAAATGGAGGAGCTTAAGGATCAAATTTCATATTGCTAGGGATTGTCTTCCTGTAAATGAATTTCATTTGGAATATGGTATTTCCATATGATTTTCCCCATAGAATAACTTAAATTAGAGATTGGGGCTTTGGTTCTATTGCACTGAAACTTGGAATTATTCATCTTCGCGACCGGAATAAGAAGTTCACTACTTTTGAAGTGGGGAACTCTACAACTCAAATTTGGGTTAGAGTTTATGGCTTAAATTGGATTTTGTGGCATCCCAAAATTTTATATGATATTGCGATGTTTATTGGTATTCCGATTAAAATCGAAAAGGAAATAGATGTTTCTCACTTTAGAAACTTTTCTAGATTCTTGGTTTAAGTTGAACTTGGTCCTACTCTTATGGACATGGTAATGCTTTCCATAGAGTATGATATTATTGAGTTGAAGATCATTTATGAAAAAATTCCAAAAAAATTGAAGGATTGTATTGTGATTGGTCATGATTTCACTACATGTAGGAACTCCATTGTTTTTATCTTTTGCGCTGTATGAGGACAAGATGAAAATAATTGTTTTAAGATACACAAAACCACACAGGCTCAAAAGGCTACTGATATCAACACACAGATGTAATAAACGAATGATACAGTACCTAATGAAGTTAACAAATCCATAGGTGATGATAAGGGGGAAACTTATGCAAGAAATATTAGGCTGAAATCCCTTCCACAGAGACGAATACTTGCAATGCCAAAATTGTATTAAGCAGTGCTGATGATTTGATGGTTTATCAAATGGTTGAAGATAATCTTAAAAAATATATTGATCATAAACATTCACAGGAAAGGATGGTAACATAAGGTAACCTAAAGGGAATAAAATTTTTCGATTCTAACACTTTTTTCATTTATAAAAATATGCATGCATCCCCAAAACATTTGGTGGATAAAGATGGTTTTCATCTTGTTTCCTATAAAAGGAAAAATGCTCTGGTTGTTCCTCTAATGCTGGAGGAGTATGTTACCATAAGTAATCCTCCACCCCCCTCAGACCTAAAATTGAATGCTATCGATATGTCGTAGGTCTCTATCCTGGGAAAATCTAAAGAGTTAATGCAGCAAAAGAGTATTTCTACATCTGATGAAAATGAAGATAAAGAGGGGATGAATATAGTGGCACATGGAGTATTCCTAGAGAAAATTAAAGAAGACAACTATGATGATAAAACCGATGCTGAAACATTTCTGGAAAGACATCAGTCTCTAATCTCAAACAGGGGGAGAGTAAGAGGTCGGGGACACCGTCGAGGTAGAGTTAAATGGATTTTTCTTCAAAAGGAGGAACAAATACTCATTGAAATATTGATGAAAAAGATAGTCAGGTAACTATTGGTTTGTGGAATTTGTTCATTTTGATTCTTGTACTCTCTTGAAATTTTCATTTTCTTTTTTTAATAAAAGAGGTGCAACCTCGAACCTTTAAAAAAATAGAGATTCGACCACACCTTTGTTGTCCCGATGATCAACAAGTTGGTGTTCCTTCGATCAGTAATGGTGATCTCAGTCTAGTTTCTTGGATCGAGATCTTCCCCCTATCGGCGATGAGATTAGCACCCAACAATTGATAAGTGAATAGTATACCATGCGAGATCATCCTCCTATTTTTATAGTGTGGTACAAAAATACCGTAAAAAGGAACTTCGGCCCCAAAACATTTATTTCACATTGTGTAATACCCAAATTACATTTTATGACTATTTTACTAAGTCATAAATATCATTTATTTTTTTCACATACATGAAATATAATTAAATTTATTATTTGATAAAAAAGATCCATTTTAAAGATTCAATATTGCTACAAATATTAATTAAAAATTAATATTAAAAAATATTCAATAATTAAATATTTCTTTTGAATTCACATTAATACTTTTAAATAAATTTAAAAATTAAATTTCTAACCGATTATTATAAATATGAATAATCCGAATTTATTTACTCCTTAATGATCGTATGTTCTCAAAAAAATCCCAGACCCTATGGTAGATCCCACCATGTCCTAAACTCAAATTATTTATAATACAAAATACCGTTGATTATGGTCAGTGTGTGACCAGTTGGACCTTAACACAAAATCAGTTAATCCTATTGAAAGACCATGAGTGTACTCTAGAACCCCAAGATGGACCGTAAATATATACGGTATAGTCGTAGAAGTTATAACATTTCCTACGAACACACATTATGTAATATAATATATTTTTCTTATGATATCTCAAAAAGAAGATTTGTAGATTGTGTCATCATCGCTTTTCACATTATTCTTTCTCCTAACTAGATAGACATACATTATTCAACCATGGAAATGGATTTTTTGAAGGTACTACCATCCTGATCATGTTGTATTGAGATATGAATTCCCTTAAAAAGTGACAAAATGTATCTTTATTATTCAATCAATGTTATACAACCAATAATGCACCAAATTCAGGCTACCTTAATATGAAATCAATTACCCATTTTTTATTTTGTATAAAAGTATATGATAAATTTTTTTATATAGATAATAATCACTAGTGAAGAGTCCATTACACCTGTTCACAGATATGAAAAAAAATGAAACTTAAAAAATGTAGTGTTTATATTATTGGGTCAATCCTTATTATCTAATCTACTTAGGATCACTATGTGTAAAATTCCTAACATGAAGTATCCATGATTGTTATCCCCTACACCAAATGGTCAAATATCATCTATGTCAGTTAATATGATGTATTTAGACCATATGAAATATGGTTAAGATTAATTTCATTGTATCTCATGGTATTCATTATAGCCTAGAAACTGTAATAACCTTTTTATATAACAAATAATCTACAGAAATTAACATAAAAACAATGGACACAAAAATATCAACACTATAATGGTAAGTATACATAATACATAACATATTGTATACATGATATGGTGATAAGAAGTACTATTTAATTTTAGTCAATAGAACCCAATTTGATAACATGGATTTTGTCACAACATCATCTATAAATTGAGCCCAATAATTTGAGGAATATAATATATTTTATTGGAACATTCATAATAATTTCGAAGCTTCCATTACTTCATTTCATATGTCTCTTAGGATTGTAATTTTATTTACAGTGTATTAGATATAGATTTATTGTGTATGTATTTCATTATAATATATCTTAGATTTTCAATTTTTTACTGTTTTACATCTAATATTATATGAGCTATATTGTTCTAGGGATATAAAAATGGGTATTTTTATATCATATTGATTAAAGAGTTCCATGGCTATGAAACCAGTATCTTTTAAACACTTCGTTTGTTCAAATAAGCTAGAGGAAAATGGTAGATTCTAATTAAAGAGATCTATGAGGATCTTGGGGTTGAGTTTCCTACGTCTGATGGAAAGTCAATGATGTGACTGGTGTGGAGGTTGATAGATTTTGATAGATTAGGAAACTGAAGTTCCTCATATTAGAAATTATATACCTTGGATTCAGTTAAAAAAATTTATATATCTTTGGGATGAAATAACGAACATATATAACTGTATTTATCTGGTAATATAATGTCCTTTATGTTGTATTTATATTTTTATCTCATTCTTCATGCAATAATTTATAGCTATGTGGTGTTTTACTTGAGATTGTATTATTTTTATGGCATTGGTTATGTGTATCATATGATTTTAATTCCACTAAATAAAATTTTATATTGCTATTTGATCAGAAATTATAACCTTTATTCAACTTACATTGTGAAAATTAAGAAAACTAAAACTAACTTTGCAACTATAGTTCACCCCATATAGCTTCCATTTCATTTTATACTAGGAAATAAATTGTTATTAGAGAATGACTTTACATTTATAATTTATCATGTCATTTATCAATAATTTATCCATCAGAACAAATCATAGTTTCATTACACTAATTATTTTATAGATGAATTATCATATATTTTTCATAATAGATATACCAACAAAATCATTAATGGATTTTAATACATGTATTCGATCGATATTTGATTGTGTTTATTATTAATACATGAGATATTGGATAAATACCATTGTTCTCAATACTAGTGTGGATATTTTTTGAGCATCAAAAGAAATTATATATTTCTAGATAATAAACTTATATTATTTTTATATGATGAGAAATTTTAATATCAATCTAATTACAATGTTTAAAATAGTTTTCTAAAATCAATGAAAAAATATCTATAGTCAAATTTCATCATATGAAACAATGAATGAAATCTAAGAAATTTTTGGATATTAAACACTTCCAAAAATTCAATGTTTTAGAAACCATAATTGTTTTTCTCTATGGTTAATATTGATGGTAAATGATGATAAAATTATGGAAAATATAACTTATATTCTTCTAAAGTAATTTCAATTAGAGTGGATAGATACCAATGCGACAAGGAATTTGAAAAATTATATATTGACACTTTTATTAGAACTATTGATATAAAAAATAATAAGTTTTTAGAATTTTTTTACTCAATTTCTAATGCCTTATCATTTGGGAATAACAACACTATTCTTATTACTCTACGAAGATATTTTCTAAACATTATTTGGATAATATTTTTTTAGATGACAAAAATGATTAAATTTCTCAACATGAATGATGGATGATCAAAATTTATGGAATGAATGACTTATAAAATGATCATTGGAAAGAAAAAAAGAGATGTGTGATAGGAAGGAACCTATAAAATCTATCAGCTATGAGTGTAAGGTTCCTGGACAGATCATACAATAATATCATAAACATATGTTTATGTTAAGGGAATTAAATGTAACTCATAAATGAAGAGTGAGGAAGGTGTTTTCAGTTATGAATGATTCTTGGAGTGGTAAATAAGATCCATATTTATAAAGTGATATTGGTTAGGAAATAGAAGACAACTATTAGATTAATATGTTTTAAGGAATTGGTCCTCGTATAAATATGTTATTAAAAGGGAATGTAACTCCAAACACTCTTTCCAAATTCTCGGTTAATGCTAATTTTTCATTTAATCTGAGTGAATAGGTTAATATTAATTCATAATAATATGTGGGTAATATTATATCATTCTATGAAATGGATATGTATATGACTTTTTCATAAAAATATAAAAAATAGAAATTTGATGAGAGACTATGATCATGCTAAAGTATGACTTTCTAATGTAGATGATATGGTTTATATTAATAATTTTATTTTTTCGAACCATTAATCAAAGTTAGATTTTAAATACTATTTTATATTAGATTTTAATGATAAAAACATATTTCTGAAACTAAACAGTGAAGTCAATGGATGGAAACAATTTTATTATATATTTATTCTAGAATGAAGAGTTTGGATAAGATTTATATACAGTTGATATAATTCAAAAAATATCTACATTTTTTTTACTTCTGGAATGTCACATTTTTATTCTAACATTATTGTTCTAAAGAGAGAACTCTTTTAAAAAAATATGGGTCAGATCACTCGATGAGTTGGATTCATTGACCACTGTCCAATAAATCAAAATTAAAATGGATTTGTCTTTTGAAAAACAAGTATTTTTCAATAGTGTTTGGTCAGACTACAACACCCTGAGTTTTTTTAATTAACTTTTTTTCAAAAAATTAAATTTCATTTATGTATTTCATTGCACATTACACTAGGTTATTCTTTATTTATACACTACACCATGTTATGCTTGTTTTATACACTACATTAAGTTATTATTTCTATATACACAACACAATGATGTGGTTTCACTACAAAAAATACTTACATTACCTTGTGATACAAGAAACAGTATGTTTTTATTTTATTCAACACAATATTGCATTCCTTTGAAAACATGTGTTACAAACAAGTCTATGTTTTACGAAACTATAATATACTATTAATATTTTTAAAAATTATTATTATTCATAACACCTAGGCATTAGAATGTATGTTAGGAATAAGATTAAATAAGTTGTAAAAATATTATTTAAATATTTATGTAAAATGAATCCCTTATTTATCAATTATTTATAAATTTATGGAATAAATATTTTAAAATAAAGAATTTCCTTTTCTATGAAAAATATTTTTCCATGTAAAAACACCAGTTTGTCTCAATAAATAAATAAAATCATTTTTGATTATTTTTTTAATAAAATATATATTATTTATTCAAGAATAATTTTTTACACTCAGCCATTTGATTTTACTGGTATAATATAATAATAAATCTAATTTTAGGAATAAAAATACATATCTTTCTTAAATGGTGATTTTGCTACCTTTTCATGCAGTAACTGTTATAAATATATTTTTTGAAACATTTTTAATTTTTAATTGAAAAAATGAATATCATTTTATAAATCTAAATATACTAATTAAATTTTCGTAATTTTTTGGTATTTTTTGAGGTGTTTCATTTTTCGATGAATTGTGGGGAAAAATGAACTTCAATTGAAAATAGAATTTTCATGTTATTTATTTTTATAGTTAAATAATATTTTCAATTTGTTTTAAATTATAATGAGTTTAATTATAAAAAATAAATCCAATTTAGGTTATTGTAATTAATTTCAAATTGAAATTTGATATAAAAACATTTCAAACTGTGGAATTTTTACTTTAATAATCGGCTTCATAGTCACGTTTCCATGATTAATTTCCACTTTGATTCATCCATTTCTATGTTTTGAAATTTTAAAAATGGATTATATATTTGGAATAATAATAGTTTATAATATTTATTAATTTCAACTTTTTTAACCAAAATTTTTAGCGAAAGTAATTAAAATTAGTTACAATGATTAAGGTAAAAATGATTTTACTTAGAGCATAATCTATAACTTCAGGTTCTAAATACCATAGTAACACATAAAAAATCCATTTTATGGTAGTATTTAAACCATATCCTCTATTTTAAATGAAATGGTATTTTATTGGTGGTGCATGATATAAGTTAAACCTCTCAACATTGTTACCTTTTTATATTTACAATAATGACACTACCCCACAACTATAAAATTGAACTCACTCCCAAATGTTTTTACACATCTAAATACATTTGGATAACACAAACCCTATAAAAATAATATTTCTATGTATATCATAATAAAATAGAATCCTCATTTTTTACGAAAGACAACCAATAAATTCTTTTGGTGGAAACCAAAACAAGTTACCCAATTAAGAGATAACATTCATCAACAGGATCTTTTCTATTTTTTTCTCAACCCCTTAAATTATTATAATTACATGATTATATAATAAACACAATATACTCAATATAATGAGATTTTTTTATGATAATGGTATGATATACATATTCATGTACATCCATCAAATGGTATATGCAATCATCATTTGTGTGTACGACAGACTACAACATGGAGAATCGATGTCGTTTGTTCTTCCATTACCTTCTCTAATGGATGGTAATAGTGATGGAAATATTTTTTTTATATGATATATAATATATTTATTATTTAATTATGATTATATAGTAATTAGGTAACACATACCTTCATGATTTCAGTTTTTTGAGAATTCGATAACAGTATTTATGGATGTGTGGAATACAGTATCCTAAAAGAAATGTGGATTATTAAAAAATAAATGGAATGTATTAAAGATGGGTTTATTAAACATATTTCATTAATATTACATAATAACTCACTATAATGATTATTTATATATATATATTAAATTTATTTTCAATCATTCAACATGAAAAGAAAATGGAGACAATGTTCATGCATATTTATTTTCTACCATCTACATGAACGATGTATTTCATTACATATTTATATCTTTTGTATATTATTTTAAATAATTATATAATAAATTTATAATGTATATATAATGTCTTATATTCGGGAAATATGTAAATAATGATATATAAAATAGGATAATTATTTATTATTCAAAACATATATGAAAAACAATGCAGTTCTTACTTAAACCATAACTTTAACAAGAAATTATTAATAAACTTGTATTATAAAGTCATAATCAAATAATATGTTGTATGATATATAAGAATATAGTTATTTTTTAAAATTATAATAAAATTTTATTTATTATATAGGATGTTTTATTGCGTACAAGGAATGTTAATACTTAAGGTCATGGTTTTCTCATCTTATATTTTTTGTGAGATATATGCGATATTTACCTCTTATTCTAGTTGTGTGGTGTATATACTGACCTATGAAATGTTATATCAAGAATTTAAACTATTTAATTTTACTAAATTTTTTAAATTATGATATTTTTTATGTATGTAATGATTCAAAAGTTACATATCTATTTTACCATCTCACTTTTATGGGGCTTACTGTTCAAAAGATAACAAATCGGTAAAGGACTTTTCTCTCAATTTTCCTTCTTTCAGAAGATTATTATTATATGAACCTATTTTATTTTATGAGGTGTATATACTGACTATTTTACTTGTTACATAATGAATATAAATAATTTAATTATATTTTAACCTTTATTCAGTTTTATTCTTTCATGGGGATTGGGATTCAAAGTTACCAAAGTGGTAATAGTTTATTTCCACAATCACATCATTTATCAGGATTATTTGTGATTCTACAACCATTGATGAAATTTTATGATTTATATACCAATAATTCTAATGAATTTTCTTATAATTTGGTTTCTTATGATACTTTTAGGTAATGATACAATTTTTCCACTCATTGGTATATAAGATAACAATGAAAATTAGTTTAAAGGAATCTGACTTTACCTCTCTTCAGTCGGAAATATGCGTGAATCCAAAACAATTTTTTCTATAAAAAATATAAATTGTTTTTAAATTATATTATAATATCATATTCATGGAAGAGGATTTGGAAATTTTTTATTTTTTAAATGGTTATTACAACGGGTTTCAAAGAATCCTTTATAAATTTTCAATGTTATTTTTAAAGAAAAATGTTTTAAAAATATTTTGTCACAACCCGTCCCCTGGGGCATGTGTCGAACTACCGCATGCCTACCTTCAATAGGCCAGGGGCTGGACGACTAACACCGAAAGGGAATATCCCTAAACAGAAAGGCATTTCCTTTAAACCTGTACACACACACATATCCAAGAGTACAACAAGAGGCAACCACGAAGTAAACTGTTCTAGTAAACAGTGTGCTGAATGTAAAGGGTTTGGAATAAAATCCCAACTAGAATGTACAAGTAAAAATGGAAAGAGAAAAATAGCTCTTAGATCTTCCACCGATGATCTTACCTAAAGGGTTGGTACAACTCATGATCTGAAGTCACTGTACCATGTCACGTCAATGGTCCACCTCTGAGCACCATCTCATCCTGACTCCCTCATCCTTGATCAATGTTGTTCATCATTTGCACAGGACAAAACAAGGTGTGGGTATAGCCCGTGTAGGGGTGAGTATAATGATACTCAGTAGGGACCCCGAGACCCCCGAAGGTTTCCCAGAGTTCCATAAAAGGAAAAACCACATATAAATTCCTCAATCACAAAGCATGAAGCATTCATCAACTCTACTTTGGTATATTACCATACATATACCTAATTTATCAAGATATACTCATCTCATACATGAGGGAATAATAACACAAAGGTAACACCACGAATCTAAAATTACCACACAGGTAACACCATGAAGATAACACCACAAAGGTAAAAGTACCACATAGGTATCACCAAAAAGATAACATCACGAAGGTAAATATACCACACATGTATCACCATGAAGATTTCACCACAAAGGTAAAAGTATCGCACAGGTATCACAACGAAGATGAAAAGACTCAACTCACATAGGTATTAGTGAATTATATAAGTACAGATGATTATTCATAAAGATAGATAATTTTATAATATCAAGAGGCACTAATGCTAACCATACAGAGTTTGACCCACATAGGATCGATAGGTACTTACCCCCGTAATGACTCTCACAGGATCTGACCCACCCGGAGTTGATAGATGACTAATCCCTTCAATGACCCACACAGGATCAGACCACCACATGATCAGTATTTGCTGACCCACACAAGATCGCTGAGTGCTGACCCACATATGATTTGACCTACACAGGATCAGTGTTGACCCACACATGATCGCTCGGTACTAACCTCCATATGGTCTGTCTCCAACATCCTCCCCACTACCAGCCACTAGATTCCCACTCATCACAAATTTATGATAACTGATCCTCAATCCTTTGGTTTTACCTCAACCGCCATGAAGTTCTACGAAGAATTATCCCAAAATACCTCCATATCGTAAGGGTTCCAACGCAATATATGACACGTCAATTGGATGCATGGTATGTGACTTATAGGAGTTTTAGTTTTGAGGGCATGGTTGGATTTGGGCTTGGTCCAACCCAACCACAATCCCACATTCCACAAAACTATATTGGATTAAACCAAAAGGAATACATCATCCCAAGGTTTTCAGTTCCGCATACTGTTCATCAAACGGCCACTCGGTCTGCAAGTTACACCCCTTTCAATGAAATGGGAGTGGTCGCACCTCGGTCTAGCTGGTCTTAGTCAGGCCCACTAGAATACGTCAAAGGAACAGCTTCCTAAATGGTATCTCAATGCCACTGACGGTGTGACAAACAGACACCCGATTTTTCTGTTATGAACGTTTCTTTATTCGGGGACCGGTTGTGACTGGGCCTGTTCAGACTCAGTCTGGTTGACCCAAAGAAATGGGTCCCAAGGTCTACATGATCTCGCTTGGGTCCGGCCCATTGGGGTCGTCTTGGTTAGGTTAGCGTGTTAGGGTCGCGGATGGCCCGACCCACTGGGTGGGGCTCGACCCACCTGCACTGGCCCACCGGGCTGCAGGTCCGGCCTGTTTAGCCAGCCCACATCCGCCTGAAGAAGGACTGATCTTCCAAGATAGCTATGTGGGTGTGGGGCCATTTCAGCCGGCTGGTGGGGCATTTCCCCACCACAATTATCAGTCGGCCATTTTGGCTGATCGAGGGGTTCTCCTACATAGAGCGGCGCGAGGACCGCACCGTTCCCCACCGGCAACGGCCTCCTCCAGCGGCGCATGATGGTGCACCACTCTTCCTTCCTCCATGGTCGGCTGATTCTGACCGCGGCTCATGGCTACCAACCGTGGAACCCCTCGTCTGGTGGTGCATGCTGGCGTGCCACAACCTCGTTTGAGGCCGACCACTACCTCCACCCGCCGCAGCTACGACCGCAACCTTCTTCGCCGATGACATGCAACGACGCACTGCTATCTCCTCCTCAGTCGGTTGTCGCCAGCTTGCGCCATCACATATCATATCGATATTCATCCAACCAAAACATTGCTCGCAAATACATGACATCTTCCAAAAAAAATGACGGAGGGTACGGGCCACGTTCATTTGGCCCACGCCCTCTGCTTTAGCTTGAGAGAAAGAGGGTGGTAAAAGATTTATCAACTTTCGAAATTAAACAATAAATAAACCCTACCTCACGTATATTTGAGAGCACTCGCAAACGAGGAAGAGTCGGTGGTCGTCATCCCCACAACAATCCACCCACGATGTCGCTCAATCATCGTTCTTCGGTTCGGAATTCAATGTTGCCCATTACCACTTGCCGGAACAGGTCTATACTCCATGTGTTGGGCTCCACAACCCATTTCCAGAGCATCGTTTCTAGATGAAGTTGTGTTAATACCTCTCTCCAAGAAACATATATATTGGAGAGGGGGAGGGTAAGTAAGGATCGTGGAATTTATGGGGGTTCATTTAACTGGAACCTTCCTAAATTCCAACAATGTTGTTACATAGGATTTGAAGTGTCAAGCCATTTAATGGCTTGAAACGTCGTTGGTCCCACCCTACCACTTTTCTATTGGAGGGAATGAATGAAATAAATAAATAATTAAAATAACAAAGTTATTTTATTATTATTTTAAAAAGTAAAAATATCTAACTTTATCTCCAGACATACCATGGTCGATGTGAAGCCTCCCTTAAGCAAATCCCAGCGCTGCAGATTCAATGGTGCCCTCTATTTTTTAATCCGTGCACTGGTTCAAAAGAGTGAAAACACTTCCTGCACGTTTACTAAATGTATCTGAAAAAAGTTCAGAAAAAAATTAACATTCACCATCGACTCGCGCCAGTCAAGGTTAGGCTCCTCCTATAGAGAACACACCCTTAAGAGCTCAATGATACTCTCAGAATTTCAATCTGAGTTACTGTTTAACAGTTATAGATTTTACAAAAAAATAATTGTCACTTAATTATTTTATTTACAGCCAAAAAATAACTTTCACTAGTGGCCTGTGCCGGCCAATGATAGTCTCAGCCTAAGGAATGAATAGCCTCACAAGTTTTGCAATGGTCTCAAATTTTCATTCAGAGTTACCATTCGTGAGTTATTAGTAGTTGAAAAATAATATAATTATATTAAATTATTTTATTTATATTTATTCCATTTTTGGGTTTTCCCACTTGAGGCTTGCACCAACTAATCTTATGTCGCACATAGGGTAAACCCACCATCCTAAATGCAATGTTACCCCTGGATTTCAGATCTGGGAACCCATTTAAGAGTTATTCAAATTTTTCAGTAAAACCACTCATGCATTCTATTTTTAAACTTAACATTTTTTGACAGATCATTATGGGCACTCAGGCCTCGGAATTATGCACCTTTATATATTTTGGTCTCAATATAATTCCATATATATATAATGAATATATAATTATATGGAAATTTTGGGACATTTCATTCCCCCCACCAAAGGACGTTACATCCCCAAAATCCAAAACAAATAAAAACAAACAAATGAGGGTAATGAGTGTTAATATGAGCCTCCCACTCCCATGTGATCTCTTGGGGGTTCTAGTGCTTCCATAGAACTTGCACTAGAGGGATCCACCATCCATGAAGGACTCATTCATGTTGATCCTAAATCTCTACTAGGAACTCCGTAAAAGTTTCCACATCGTCAAGTCCATCCCTCCCCACTTGATAGCATGTGATGAATTATGCACGTATCTCCTCAGTTGTGGCACATGGGAAATATTCTGCACCTATCGTATCTGTTGGGGAAGAGTTAAACTGTACACCACCTTGCCAACTCTGTTGAAAATATGGTCCCTTCTGATGAAACTAGGAGAAATTATTTCTCCCTGGCCAGACATTTGTAATCCTCTCCATGGTGAGACCCATAGGAAGACATGGTCTCCCTCCTCAGACTCCAAGGGTCTATGTCTCCTTTTAGAATAATAATTCTTTCAGCTCTGTGCAGTCATCAATTGCTGAAAAGTGAGGCATCATGATAAAAACCTTACCACTACTTCCTTAATACCAAGCCACCAGTACTGAGGCCAGAGGTCCTAGAACACCTTCACCACTCCAGGATGTACCATTAAATGGGATGTATGGATCTCACTCAACACCTCCTTCTGAAGAGTCACTGGTACCATGGTGTGTCCTCTAAAGATAACAATGTGCTCCCCACCCTCAAAAAAATCCTTCAGGAGACCGTCCTGAGGATATTTGAGCATGTCGGGTCTTAGAGTAAACGTCCAATTTTGTGTCTCCTGAACTCACTAAAGAATTGGGGAGTGATTTTCATAGACAAGAGGTACGTTGCTCCATCTTTGTCCATGAAGGATATCTGCAGCATGACTAGCTATTTTGATACCTCACATAGCAGCTCTATTCCAGACCTCCTGCTGAGTGTGTTTACTACCACATTCCCCTTCCCAGGATTATAAACTATCTCAAATTCATAGTCCTAGAAGAACTCTATCTATCATCACTATCTCGGGTTCAGGTCCTTCTATGGAAAGATAAACCTTAGAATATTGTGCTCGGAGTAAACAATAAACCGTTCACCCATCAAGCAGTGCCACCACATCTTCAACACAAAGACCACTGTATATAACTCTAGGTGATGGGTAGCATAGTTATGCTAGTACTATCTCAACTATAGTGAGTCGTAGGTGATCACATAATTCTCCTGAATCAAGAAACAACCTAGTCCGGTCCCTGATATGTCACTGTAGATTACACACCCAACACTCTCTCCTTGTAGCCTCCAGATGGGAGAACATGTTAGTCTCTGTCCTAGATCTTGAATGCTCTGGTGACACTTCCCTTTACAATGGAAAGGCTTCCCTTCCTTATTCAAAGCTAACAAGGGTACCGCTACCCTTGATAAGTCAGGTGCAAATCTCTAGTAGTACCCAGCCAAAGCAGAAGTCCCTCCCCCTTGAGGAGGTAGTCCTGGAATCATCTTCTGTAAAGTTTTCCCCACACTTTTCCCCTACTTTTAGGGATTGAACTCAAAACTCCTACTTCCATGACGGTAAAGTTGGCTGACTCAACAGTGAACGACATCGCCCTCCGATACATGAGTTTATCTTGTGTTGCCTGGGTTTCCTTTTTTTCCAACCTAGGAAAACCCATCCCAATTTTTTAGATATAGTACATCCTTTTTCCCTAACATAGTTAATCTGAGTACGAACTATGGATGACCAGTCCATACCCAAACTAACATTGTAAGGCCTGGACGCTTCCACTAAGAGGTTCCAACTAAAACCCTCGTCTCAAGGGTCAGATCACACTGTTAGCATAAGTGTGATTATTGAGTCTCCTCCCAAAGGTATCTCAAGACATAAGGGTCAAGTCATTGGTTTAACTGGAAACTCTAGGTATTGAACATGATTTGAGGCAAAAAGGAATGGTTGGTACATAAATCTATTAATATGACCGCTAGTAGCAGACAGAGACCATATCTCAAATCACTCCTGGAGCCCTTAGGACACACCCCATGACTGCATGCAACTACTCCCTTCTCCTATTATCCAGCTCCATGAGCCTGGTGGGGACCACATTGGGGTGGTGGTTATAACATATCGAATTGTATACCACCTCATGATTATCTCCTCTCTCCACTTCCACGTCTACTACCCACTAGATTCATCTATCTCTGTCACTTCCTCTTCCTGAAACATTTTACACACCTAAGTATCTGAGACTGGTGTTGGATTCCTGCTTTCCCACTGCAAACATTCAATGGTTGTATCCAATCATCCAAAGAACATTCACCCACAAAGGTTCTCTCTATCACCCTAAAATATATAATAACTCATAGAGGAATTGTACTGGCTCATATGTCCCTAAAAACACCTCGCGTGAAGGTCCAAACCCTGAAGAACTGGTCGTATTGTATTCATCGTGTTCCTGGGAAGGCCTGAATGTATCGATGAATACTCATCTACCGACTTGTCGTCCTTATGAAGTTGTATAAGCTCTAGGTAACACTCACCCCTTATCTTTTTATGGCAATAGACCCCCTACTCTGAGGAAGGTTATCAAGATTTTCCACAGAAAAGTCACCTCATCGCAAGATTAGGGTAATCTAAACCCTATCATCGTCCTGCTGATCCATATAGAGGGCTCTCTAACAGGACCACCATCAGTTTGAATGGTGTCATGGCTTGATGTAAACTCGGTCAACTACTCAAGCCAGTCCTTATCCACCTATGAGTGAAGCTTGTCTCAGAACCTGAGGGGTATCTGATGCTGAAACACGTGTAAGGCACTAAGCCTACATGTGTCCTCTACCGGTACCATCGATTGTAACTGCTGACCAACATATGGTGATATAGTTGGCACACTAACCGAAGGTACCATCTCGAGCAATGATTTGAAATGTATTATATTTTCTGTGTATTATTTTTAAAAGTTATATGGAATTATTTCAAGATGATACATTTCAGCGGCGTGTGATTCTATGGCCCAGAGTGCCCGGAATAAATGTTTGAAATAAATTAAAATTTTAAACAGGGCCCATGAGTGGTTTTCCTGTAAAAGAGGAATATCTTTTAAATGGGTTCACATATAGAAATATGAGGGAACCATTGCATTTAGGGTAGAGACTTTAACTTATGCGAGGCCTAACATCGGTCGGCACAGGTCAGCTGTGAGAGTTCGTTTTTGGACGTTTAATGAAAATAAAATAAAATAAAAATAAATTTTATTTAAAAGTTTCCTTTGAGTGCAGTGACCTAATTCCTCCCTTTTTAAATACCTTATTATGGAATGTTTGCAGGGATAGCCTCATAACCTTGTGAATTGAGAGAGAGGCTCTTGGAGCATTGGAGGAGAACCCGTTGGTGGATGACGACGACACATATTGGATCTGACGAACCTCTCCATCAAATGCGACGCGATGATAATTCTTCACCCGGATTGATGTAGGAGTTATTATTTTGATTCTTCAGCACCGTTTTTTGATTTAATGATGAACTCAAATCAAACAAAAACATTTTGATCTATGGATCATACATTCTTGCATGAGGGTGTTATTTTCCATTTCATTGGGGGTTTGATTCATGAATTTTAATTATGAAAATTATTAGATTATTATTTTGATTCACCTTATTTAATCCTTATAACAGGATCAGATCAACTTCATTGATGAATTATGGAAGAGGTTAATTCCTCCTTTTGGTTTATTGATTTTTTTTCTTCCACTTTTCATGGCGTTCTTTGCATTCTTTTTGGGGTGACGATCAATGGATTGTTGTGCATCTGTTTTGTGATGTAACAATCCCAAATTCGAGATGTGACATCATGGCGACCTAGAGGAGGTGCGACGGTGATGTCGACAGATGAATCGACATAGTTTGGGAATTATCGTTCTTCGACCATTCTTTGTGCGGATGATCAAAATGCATTTTTATTTTCAGTCAGAGGCCAGAAACTAATGGAATCAACTTTGTGATGTCGGGGAAACATAAACCATTGCGTTTCCCAGCGATCGGGCAGCCGGATCCAATAACGGGGAAACATGGGAGGTGCAACGGCTGAGGTTCGCAATTCTGAAAATTTCTGCAATACACGACGTGTATCCCGATGAGCACGACGTGAGGTAACGATGGTGGAGGATATGTTTTCAGGGGTCAGATAAGTATCAAATTGCGTGTGACCTCGGTGACATGCTTTTTTGGACCTTCCCCAAAGCTCAGTGTGTATTCAAGGAAGTATACAGACACGGGATGGAGTACATGGTCGTGTACTCCTCCACACAGCTAGACCAGGCCGACAACCCAGGTTACACCATGTAACGGTTACACGGGATGGTGCATACAAGATAAATCCATGTATGAGAACACAACCTCATACATGGAGCCGACCCCAGCTACATAGACACGGCCTGTGATCTATATTACCTGTCGTGTACTGACAATCCCACACGACCATCCTTGCGACAAAAGTTATAGTACACGGGTAGTACCTAGGGTCAAAAGACACGGTGTGTGACACTTCTACACACTGTGTACTTTGCATTACATGGAATGATCTTCTTGTCCACCATATCATGGACATGTTTCAATTGAGATTCTTCCCCTTTTTCTAATACCCCTGAAGCTCATGTATCATTTCCTACTACTGGAGTATGATCCCATCAGGAGGACTTGTCGAGATAGTGTCGGGTATCCCTCTGAGAGGCCCAGAGCGAGATCCCCTATCCATTATTAACCTAGGTAATGATAAGTATAGATGTAACTAATTCCATAGGGTACTTATCCTCTACCTAGAAGGTAAATTTTGGATGAGTTGTGGTATCCTCCAAGGCCTTGGCAGTGATCCTCATCTGTGTATCGAGATATTTTCCCCACTCAAGAGTGTGTTCTCCCGGAATGAGTTCATCTATCTCTCTTGACCTTTCCCGAAGGACAATACATCTCAAAAGCACGTTATTAGAGCTATCGAAATCGTGGAGTTAGTTCTCCTAGGAGATTGCTTCATGGAACCTTCGAACTAAATCCCTAGTGGGGGTATGTTGTTTAGTGACTTGTTCCTAGAATACAGTTTTTTGATTTGAGTGTATCTGGATTGTGTTCTCCTATTATATATTCATTAGCCATATATTGTGTTGAGGTGACTGTATTTTTCGTTTGTGTACTTCATTGTGGTTTTCGGGGTCCTCTACTGAGTAATGTTATACTCAACCCGGCATGGGCTTTTCCCGCATGTGTCAAGTATTGTTGAGATGGGAAGCCTTTTGACAGACTCTAGGGTGGACCAGCACAGGACGGATCTTTTTCAGTTTCCTACAAGCCAAGGTGTTTATACAACTACGAGTAGCAGTCCCAGTACCTATTTGTGTTTAGAGTATGGACTTTGTAGTTTTCAAACTATTTTTTTGGTGGGTTTGTATTCTGGCCCAGTTTACTTTTAGTACATTACTTTTCTTCACACTCTGTTGGATGGGTTTAGATGCATGCATACATTTTTGTTCTCTATTGTTTTTTACATTTTAGCATTGTGGGATTGGAGATGTGTTTGTGTGTATATGTACTAAGGAAATTCATCCCATTTTAGTAATATGCCTACTCGGTGCTACTCACCAGCCCTTGGATTATTAGAGGCGGGATTGGGGAGTCACGGTGCAGGACCCACTGGGATGGGTCATGAAAGAGTGGTATCAAAGGTGGTTGGTTCTACCTTAGGACCAAGAGTCAGTTAGGATGGTTTGGGGAAATAGTGTTACGTGTTTCGAGATCAGATTTCAGGCAAGAGACTCTAGTGTTGGTGTGGGCGGATGACGTATCCATACACTAGGACTCTGATAACCTGAATTTCTACCCAGTAAATAAAAAAACTAGTTCTGTGGAAACATAAATGGTACATGAATCATATAGGAATGGGTTTTATTTTCCATGTCTTTTGTGTTAGCTATCCTGATATACTCATTAACCGAAGTACATCTTGTTTTTTTACAGGATGCCTCTCTAATGCATGCCTACTTTGATTTAGTAGCGCGATCACGAGGATGGCCCCCTAAGTGACAAGGTTTCGATACAGGGACAAGTTCCCCATGTGTTTTCACCTGGTGGTGCACCTACTATACCACCACCAGTGGAGCTGCCCGTGGTACCTACAGTACCAACTGACAAGAAGCAGAGGCAGAGCACACTCCATGTGTTCTAGTGATAAAGACCCCTTAGGTTCTGAGGCGAGCATGAACCTCAGGCATCTGCGGACTGGATTGAGTCAGTTATCGGAGTTTTCCATCTATTTAGGACACCAGCGAACCAGATGATGATCCTATGAGCCAACATTTTTTAGGGTTCAGGGAAGTAATGGTGGAGTCTGACCACACAGACTCACAACGAGGAGACTCTTTCATGGAATAATTTTGATAGACTCTTCATGGTGGAGTTATCTCTGGTAATGCTGAGATTTGTGAGAATCCAAGAGCTTCTTCTGGTCCAGCAGGGTAGTTTGACGGTAGATTCCTATTCCTCTAGGTTCACCAACCTTGCCAGATACTTGATGGATATGGTCTGGGATTAGTACTTTAGAGCTCGGACCTTTGAGTTAGGTCTACGAATGGAAATATGATCTAGTGTCATGCCTCCATGAATTTTGACTTATGCTGGAGTGCTCGAGTGAGCCTTGGTGATTGAGATCTTCTTAGAAGAGTAGAGACAGCCGACGACAGTCAGCCGCAGGCAGACAGGTGCGGAGACCTCAACAGCACGAATTCGACATTAGGCACATGGATCAGGATGTGGGAGATGTCATAGGAGGACCCAAGATAGGGGATTGACAGTATATGGCTCTTAGGATGGATCCAGTCAGCCTAGGGATAGGTGGTGTGACTTGTGCGAGGGTAGGGGACACCTCCCTAGAGATTGTCCGACACATTGAGCTTCTGACAGGGATGTGGTGGACAAACCACCGAGGCAGAGGTGTAGAGTGGAGAAGATAGACACGCCAGGTGGAGGATATTATAGAGGATTAGGGAGAGCTACAGGTGGGGGAAAACACTTTGATCCACTTCCACCACCCACCCTGGAGGTCCGCACTAGGCTCTGGGAGCGAACAGACCAGGAAGGGGAAAGCTACATGCATTTGAGGTATGTGAACCAGGGACTCCAGGGATGATCTAAGGTAGGATCCATGTATTCTCTTCCTTATCTTCCATACTTATAGACACAGGTGCTACTCATTACTTCATCACCACATTTCTTGTGCGAAACATTTAGATTCCAATAGAGTCGTTGACTTGATTCTTATTCATGGAGACACATACAGGAGGACTCTCGATGATCACACAACATTGCAGATAGTGTGGTCTTACGCTTGGAGGTGAGAGTTTCGGTTGGAACCACTTGGTGGTAGTGTGGAGGCCTTATGACTTCATTCTCGGTATGGATTTGTTATCTTCGGTCCATGCCTAGACTGACTGCTTTAGGCGAAGGGTGCGATGTGTCTATAGTTATGGGATGAGGTTTTCTTTTTTTGGTGAAAAAGAGACCCTAGAATCACATAATGTGCTCATGAATAGAAGGTTGTAGCCAATCACTCATGAATTGGATAGCCTTGCCCTTGGAGCAATAGATTTTATGAGCTCCCTGTTCCCGGCAGTAGTGGTGGAGTACGAGGACATCCTTCCTGAAGATGTTCCAAGATTACCTCCCCACAGGGAAATCGACTTCTGCATCGACTTACACCCAAGGACAACACTAATTTTCTTTTCAGTATATTGGATGGATCTTGTAGATCTTTGCGATCTGAGGATGAAATTTGAGAATTTTCAGATCAAGGGTTTCGTATGACCCTACATTTCCCCCTGGGTGTCCCTAGTCTTGTTTTCCATAAAGGCAGACGGGAGTTTGAGGTTGTGAGTGGATTATCTTCACCTGAATTAAGAAAAAGTGAAGAAAAAGTATCCACTACCAAGAATCTATGACCTTTTCGATCAACTAAGAGGGGCACAGTGATTCTCGAAGTTTGACCACCGATCAGGTTATCCCAAGTTACAAGTACGAGACAAGGATATACCAAATACGAATTCCAGATTCCTTTATAACCACTATGAGTACATGGTGATGCCTTTAGGTGTGACAAACACCACCGCAGTGTTCATGGGACTGATGAACCAGATATTCCAACCATACTTAGATCGGTTCATAGTGGTCTTCATTGGCGACATCCTTGTGTACTCCGCGTCCGAGGAGGAGCACACGTGATACCAGAAGATGGTTCTAGACGTACTCTGATAGCACAGGTTTTATGGGAAGCTCTCGAAGTGCCAGTTCTGGATTCAAGATGTCCACTTTTCGGGACGTATCATCTCGGAAGATTCTGTAGCTGTGCACCCAGCCCTGGCGGAGGCAGTGTTAGCATGGGATCCACCTCAGAGCGTGACGGAGGTACGGAGCTTCCTTGGGTTGACAGGATATTACTGGAGATTCATTCCTGATTTCTCACTAATATCATCACTGATGATAGCCTTGACCAGGAAGGTACAACCCTTTATATGGATAGATAAGTTCCATTAGGCTTTCAAGCAGTTGAGATAGAGTTTGGAGAGCACTCTTATCTTGAGATGACCGGAAGAGGGTGTCGAGTACGGCATTTTCAACGACACATTAGGGACCGGTCATGGTTGTGTCCTAATGCAGAAACAGAAATTGATTGTTTATGTTTATCACTAGCTTAGGCCACATGAGCAGAACTATGCGACTCACGGTCTTGAATTGGTAACGGTAGTCTTTGCGATGAAGATGTGGCGACACTAATTTATGGGTGATCGGTTCATCATCTACTCCGACCACAAGAGCCTCAAGTACATTTCCTCACAGAAGGATCTAAACTTGAGGTAGATGAATTGGATATAGTTCCTCCAGGATTATGATTTAGAGATCATCTATACACCTAGTAAGGGGAACAAGTTGGTAGATTCTCTTACCAGAAGGTCTTTCTCACAGCTGTTGAGTGAGGCGATAGAGCAGTTAGCCATGTTGCACCTATACTTCGTGGACAGAAAGGATGCAGCTTATTGTTAGTTGATGGTTGTCACCCCTCCACTCTTATAGCGATTTAGTGAGTCTCATCATGGGTATGTTGACTATGAGGTTTTACATGCTCAGTTATCCAGATGACATGCTCTTGATGGATATTTTCAAGGTTGGGATCATGTACTTCTTTTCAGGGGAAGCACTGTTGTACCAGTGGCATTGTAGGAAGTGGTCCTGAGGGAGTTATCAATATCCCCTTTGGCGGTACATCCTGGAGTGGAAATTATGTACCAGGATCTCCGAAGATAGTTTAGGTGGTAAGACATGAATAATGCAGCTACATGATTCATTTCTCGATGCCTTACATTCTAATTGGTGAAGGTTGAGCACTAGGTTCCAGCGGGATTAGCTCCCCCTTGGAAGTTTTGGAGTGGAAGTGGGATGTAATATCGATGGACATTTTAATGGGCTTACTATGGACATAAAAGTGGAATGATTCCATCTAGTTGATCTTTGACCGACTCACCATGTCGGACCACTTCTTATCTATTAGGGAGCAGAGTTCCGTAGAGTGCTTGGGACACCTATACATGCAGGAGATAGTTCAGCTTCATGGAATCCCTTAGACAACAGTCTCGGATTTAGAAACCCGCTTCACATCCAGGTTGTGAAAGGGATTGAATGAGGCTTTTGGGACTCAGCTACACTTGATCAGGACATTACATCCCCGCACCGATGGGTAGACAGAGAGGACCTTTCAGGTTCTATAGGATATGTTGCGGGTATGTATCTTGGAATTTGGTCATAGTTGGGAGGACCACCTACCACTAGTGGATTTTGCATTCAACAATATCTAGCACTCCATCATTGGTATGGAACATTTCGAGGAATTATATGGGAGACCTAGCCAGTCATCGCTTTGCTGGACCGCCCCCGAAGAGTCAGTAATCATGGGTCTAGTGTTGGTACGATCTACCGCCCAGAAGGTGCATATCATCCAGAAGTGGATGAAGACAGCACCGATTCCGCATGAAGTATTATGTTGATAGGTGATGGTGACATCTGGAGTTCGAGGATGGAGACCACGTCTTTCATCGGGTTACACCTTGACAAGTTTATAGAGATTTCGCCAGGGTAGCAAGATAACTCTGAGGTTCATCAGACCTTTCCATATACTATGTAGAGTTGGCAAGGTGGAGTACCACCTACCTATACCTCTATAGATGCATCGGGTACATGATGTCTTCCACATGTTGCAGGTAAGGAGGTACGTGCATGACCCATGGAACATCATCGACTAGGGTGAGCTGGACATCAAGGATGGAGTGACCTTTGCTGAGTACCCAGTAGAGATCGAGGATCGACAGGAGAGGATTATTCGTGGGTGATCAATTCCCTTGGTGCACATTCGGTGGAAGCTCATGAATCTATAAGAGAGCACGTGGGAGCGGGATACTTAGATCTGTGCCCAGTACCCACATGTTTTTTGAGTAGCCTTTGTTTTGGCTTTTCGGGGACGCAAAGCCCCAAGGTGGGGAGAATGTAATGTCTCAATTTTTCTGTGTATTATTTTTAATTGTTATATGGAATTATTTCAAGACTATTCCTTTCGATGTCATGCGATTCCGAGGCTTGAAGTTCCCAGAATAAATGTATAAAATAAATTAAAATTTCAAATAGCACGCTTGAGCGGTTTTCCTATAAATGTGGAATATCTTTTAAATGGGTGCCCGAAACAGAAATATGAGGGAACCATTGCATTCAGAGTAGTGACTTTACCTTAAGTGAGGCCTAACATCGATCGACATCTGTTTCCGATGCTTTCGCCAGGGCTCGTGCATCCGTCTCATTCGGGGATGAGAGACGTGGTTTTTGTTGCCCTGCATTCCCGCTTTCCAAAGGTGGGCGACACCCGCTCCTTATTCAGGGACGTCTACTCTTTGATCGAAATGAGATTATGGGATGTCAGTTCTTCCTTCTCTGGATTCCTCCTTGGAAAATGTCTCCTAGTCTGGGTCTCCCTCATAGACTTAAGACATTGTTCGTGAAACTCTTCCTAGCGCCCTATTTTCATGGATACTAGTTAATTACATTGCTACCGTTTGGACATTCCAAGGGGTACGGTCAGGGCAGCATCCTTCGGTTAGCGGAGTAATCACGCTGGGAATCACCGGCATGTCTAGACACTAGGGATTGGTGTGTCTGTCTTTTTTCCCTTATTATAGGGCTTCTTTAGGGCGTGGAAGCCCAAGGCATCCCTCATCGAATGCGGGGAGTTGTATGCCATGGGCATGTATCTGAGGTTTTCCTCAGCATCACATTTTTAACCCAGGGTATGCCACATGTTTAAATTTCAACGGAGACGGATTGGGGTGATTAGAACAATTACTAGAGTGGATCATATGGAGGAACCCCCTAGAGGGAACACCGATATTGGGGCCATCATGTTGGTGGATTCCCGAATGCTATTGAAGGGAATGGGATATAAGGTGGCATGATACCACCAGGATGTGGTGGCCCGAGTAATAATCAAGATGGATGATGGAGTGATTGAATGAAGCATATGGTGAATGGGATGGAACTGTCATGAGGATGATGATGGTTTTGGGCTTGAGCCTCGAAGTGACTTCCTACATATCCTCATGGCCGAGAATCAAAGTCCATGTAGTTCATATGATGACCACTTACCACCGATTGGGGTTTTCAACGGATTACCGCTGGATGGGGTTTCAACGGCTTACCACTGATTGAGGTTAAAACGGCTTACCACTGTAGTGACAATGACTTACCACTGAATGGAGTGACAATGGCTTACCGCTGCAGTGTCAACGACTTACTAATGAATGGAGTGACAACGGCTTACCACTGAAAGAGTTCCCCAGTTTAACATCATTTGGGATGAGGGTGAACTGATATGAAGGGGGTCGGAACTACTGGGTTTTGGGATTGAACCTCTTGGAGGCTTCCTACGTACCCTACCTTGGCGAAGATCAATGTCCACGTAATTCAGGTTATGGGGGGTATTTGGGGATTACACTCTAGGTTGCCCATGGTGTTGGTGAACCTACATAAAGATGGTCAGGACAACCAAGTGTTGGGATTGAACCTTGTGGAGGCTTCCTACGTTCCCTGTCTTGGCAATGATCAAAGACCACGTAGTTTAGGTGGGTGGGAACTGACGTGAAGGTGGACCTGGGGTCTGATGGTGGGTGTGGGGCTTATAGTCTAGGATAACCGGGGTGTCGATGAACCAACGTGGAGGAGGACCTGGGGTCCAATGGTTGTGGGTCCTGAACCTCAGGGAGGCTTCCTACGTACCTTTCCTTAGAAAGGATCAAATACCTCGTAGTTCGGGTGGCGAATACAGTTTAACATCATGCGGGACATGGGGAATCGTCGTGATGGAGGTCATAGTGACCCGAGTTCTAAAATTGAACCTCAGGGAGGCTTCCTATGTACCCTACATTGGAAAGGATCAATAACCTCATAGTTTGGATGGGTGTGGGGCTTACACACCAGGCTACCCAAGGTGTTGGTGAACTGACGTGAAGATGGCTAGAACGACGGGGTGTTGGGATTGAACCTCAGAGAGGCTTCCTACATAACCTGCCTTGGTAAGGTTTAAAGTCCTCATAGTTCATGGTGGTGTTAGCGAACCAACACGAAGGTGGACCTGGGGTCCAATGGTTGGTGGGCTTGAACCTCTTGGAGGATTCCTTCATACCCTTCCTTGGAAAGGATCAAATTCCTCGTAGTTCTGGTGGTTGGGTGTGGGTCTTAATCCTTAGGCTCCCCAAGGTGTTGGTGAACCAACGTGAAGATGGTCGAAACGACCAGGTGTTGGGCTTGAAGCACAGGGAGGCTTCCAACATACCATGCTTGGAAAAGATCAAAGTCCACGTAGTTTGGGTGGGGGCATGGGGCTTACACTCTAGGCTGACCATGGTGTTGGTGAACCGACTTGAAGATGGTCGGAATGACCGGGTGTTGGGCTTGAACCTCAAGGAGGTTTCCTAAGTACCATGCCTTGAAAAAGATCAAGGTCCTCATAGTTCAGGTGGTGGCATGGGGCTTACACTCTAGGATACCTAGGGTGTTGGTGAACTGACTTGAAGATGTCCGGAATGACCGGGTGTTGCGCTTGAACATCAAGGATCCTTCCTACATACCTTTCCTTGGAAAAGATAAAAGTCCTCGTAGTTTGGGTGGTGTCGGTGAACCAACGTGAAGGTGGACATGGGGTCCAATGGTTGGTGGGATTGAACCTCGTGGAGGCTTCCTATGTACCCTACCTTGGCAAGGATCAAAGACCTCGTACATCAGGTGGTTGGGTGTGGGTTTTACAGTATAGGCTACCAGGGGTGTTGGTGAACCGACTTGAAGATGGTCTGAATGACCAGGTGTTGGGCTTGAACCTCAGGTAGGCTTCCTACATACCATTCCTTATAAAATATCAATGCCCTCATAGTTCGGCTAGTGTTGGGAAACTGATGTGAAGATGGTCGGAATGACCAATGGGTGTTGGGAATGAACCTCAGGGAGGATTCCTATGTACATTTCCTTAGCAAGGATCAAAGTACACGTAGTTCGGGTGGTGTTGGCGAACCAACATGAAGATGGTCCGAACGACCAATGGGTGTTGGGCTTGAACCTCAGGGAGGATTGTTACATACCTTACCTTAGTAAGGATCAAAGTCCACATAGTTTGGGTGGTGTAGGGTATGTTGGGAATACACTGTAGGATTCCTAAGGTGTTGTGAACCGATGTGAAGATGGTCAGAACGACCGAGGTGGTGGGATTGAACCTCAGAGAGGATTCCTACGTACCCTTCTTTGGTATGGATCAGAGTCCTCATAGTTAGGATGGATGTGAGGCTTACACTATAGGTTGCCCAGGGTGGATGTCATGGTCGGTGCTTTCTCTATGCCCACGTGACTCGTGCTCGGTGATAGAAACAAGAGATATCACAGACCCGACGATCACGTCGCGAAGGTGCATCCGTGTGAAGTGAAGTGGGTCTTACACATAGAACAACTAAAATAGGAAACATAGGATTATGCGTGGTTAGTAGCCCGAGAAGTTGGAACTTACTTTAGGATGGAGGCTCGATGGCGACAATGCACCGCGGGGGAGGGACTTGGGACTAATGAAAGGAGAAGCATTGTTTACCACCATGCCCTTCACTGGCCCTGGGGGCTGAAGATGAAAGGAGGAACATGGATGCTGCCTCCAACATGAAAGCTAGGGGCTTACACCGAAATGGTTACCCTTCCCCCACGGACAAACACCACTCCAATAAGGAGGATTTCATCCCCTTTGGAGACCAATGGGCATGGAGAATGTCCAGGGTGGGGGTACCCCGCGTGCGAGGCACGGGGTGAGGTCACAGCTTAACATCATGTGCTGAGGACGAAGGTGCTTGGCATTTTAACGTCTTGTAGCTCCAACAAGGTGGGTTTGCTTCGTATTCCTAGGACTTACATAACTGGTACCCTCTGCTCCTTGGTGGAGAGAGGTTATAGGCAAAGATGTGGTGAGGGGGGGGGGTTACGGAGTGAACCATCGAGGGGCCCACGTTAGTGTGGCTATGTGAAAAAGAAATATCCATTAGTGCGCCTATGCAAATAAGAATGAGGTGAAGCAACGCAATGGGAGGTATCGTCCAAAGGACATTGAAGTCACATCGTGAAAACCTGGAGGGTCACACGGGAAAAGGAATTTCCAAGTAGAGGGGTTCATAGGGAGGGGACTTGTGAAGCTTTGTTGCTCCACGTGGCAGTGGTAACTTGCGAAGGGGTGTGCTTCGTGAAGTGGGGTGCCTCAACCTAAGCATAGGGAAGAGGTGCGTAGGGGAGGTGCTTCGCGAAGTGGAAAGGCATTCACAGAGCACTGCCTAGTGAAGAAAATGTGCCTCACGAACCAAGGTGTTGCAAAGAAATGTGCTTCACGAAGTACAGTGACCTTGCCTTAGCATGGGGATCATGTGTACATGAAGGGTGTTTCGCGAAGCATAAACACTCTACGATGACCCAGGTCCCCATGGGGATCCCCTTCCTTTGCGAAGGCCCTTAGGCTTCTTGAAAGTCATCCCTCTCATAAGAGGGGATCAAAACGAGACATATGGGAGGCACATTGACGAGAATAAGTACCTTGCACAACTCATGGTTCACATAGAAGAAGGATAATTCGCGATTCGGGAGCTTGGAAGTCAAGAGGTAAGATTGTCCATCGTCTGAGCTCAGGGGGAACCCAGTATTTATAGGCAAGAGGCGCCACGAAGTGGATATTACGTGGTATGAAGAGGGGCTGGGTTGCTTCACGATGGGCTCGCGAATGTCAAGTGTGTTCATGGAGCATCCCACCTCCTTGCTTCATGGCGGGCTCACAAACGACAAATGTGTTCGCGGAGCATCCCACCTCATTGCATCACGACGGGCTCGCAAAAGTCAAATGCGTTTGTAGAGCATCCCACCTCCTTGCTTCGCGTTGGGCTCATGAATGTGAAATGTGTTCACGGAGAGTCCAACCTCCTTACTTCGCGGTGATCTCACGAACGTCAAATGCGTTCATGGAGCGTCCAGCCTCCTTGCTTTGCGGCAGCCGTGATGCTGGGGGGACTCCACGAACTGGCTTCGCGAGGAAGTCAATGGTGCCTTTGTTTTGGATTCTTCTCTATCCCAAATGTTGGTTCCAACAAATTCCCCCCTCATACATGGATCCGTAGAGAGATCAAGGATCTAGGTCTGAGGGTAATCACTAAAATCCTCTGCCATTTGCAATGTTGGCTCATGAAGAGGGCTCGCGTGGTGGATAGGGGATGTGCGGGCCGAGCACGCCGTGATGCTCAGTGCGAACAGGACGTGCCACGAAGCTCTGAAGGTGATCGCCTATAAATATGGGGCTTCCATCTCTTTTTCCCATTCCCTTCACCAAGAATTTTTCCTTTTTCACTCTCGATTCACGAATCTCCATGTACTCCGCGAGTGTTCTCTATGAATCGAGTCTTCACGGTGCAGAAACGAGTCCTCCACTCCACGTTTGTGCTCCGCGATCCAGTGCTTGAACGCCTAGGTAGAGCTCTGTGAACAGTCTTCCCGGAGAGTCTTCACAAACGCACTTTGCGAACGAGCTTCGAGAACCAACATAAAAATCATCCATGTTCCAGAACTAAATAGCCCACCAAGAAGCTGCCCAGGGGGTCCTTGCATATGCCTCCCATAGGGATGAGATGAACAGACATTACTCGCGACTGCACGAATTGTTTGCTAGGGGAGTGGATGCCCAGCGTCCTCACGTACTCATCAAAGATCTTGTGGAAGAAATGATTCGAGAGTATGACTGTGGCCTCGGTGTGGGATGGCAGTGGAGGATGGCGGTAATCATCAAGAGGCTTTAGGAGGCTGAAGACGAGGTCCACTGGCTGTAGAATCGGGCGGAAGAGCACTCAGCCTCCCTCAACGTGCAATCTGAGCTAATACTGTGATTGAAGGCCCAACTGGAAGAATCTGAAGAGGGATTGAAGTGAACGTCTTCCGAGATGACTGCTATCTGGGCCGACACAGAGAGGGCCAGATTTCAGCCAATGAATTGTGTCCTCTCTCTTTCGAAGAGGAGCGGGACCGGAACAAGCGGCAGCAACTCCTAGACACCACCGGCCAGAGGGTGGCAGAGCTGATATGCTCTGTTGATGAGGTTAACCCATCCATGGGGGGAGTAGACCCTCGAGTGGTGTAATGATTACAAACATTCAAACATGCTTTCATGCTTTGATTGTTTGATTTCATAGCATGCATGAGTTTCATTGTTTTACATTGGTTTATTGCATCATCGTGATGTTTGCGGAGCATCCATCGATCATTCCCTAAGCTCACGTGGGTTGGGCTCGATGTGAGAAACAAGGGATGACCACCTTATCAGCCCAATTCAAATGTAGGAGAGAAAACCAAGATTCGGTCATCCAGGGTTTGAACAACAGGTCCGGATTTCCAGGAGGAAATGGGAGAGACCTGACATGAGAATGAAGCTCTCAAAGCAGCCGGATTACTGTTTTCCCAGTGTGCTCTTGTGCACGAGCGAGGTAATGCAGGGGACGTTGAAATAAATCCGAACAGATGGGGATGGGAGGTGTGAATCATGATACTCAAAATCTAGAACACTATCGAGGTGGTGTGATAATGAAGGATAACTATTGACCATGTTCGAAACATAGTATTCTTATTGTGTTAGCCTGAAATGGGGATAACAAATGAGGGTCGACCGTTGACCATGTTCGAAACATGGGGCCTGACTCAAAAGGTTACCCATTAGTCTTCCAGAACGGTGGCCCAGGATAGTAGGCGGGCCGTAGGCCAAACATCCATACTATTAGGGGGTTCCCTTAACATGAAATCATACGAGGGTCCGAATAAGGGGCACGCAAAGCGTGGAATGCTGAGTGATGGTTTGTTCATACATAATCTCACACTCTCTAAATTATGCCACAGTGGGGGAAGAAAATTATATGGATGCATCGGTCTGATAATTTATCATTCATTCTTTTAGACATGACCTCTTTAGGGAGGTACCCATCGATTCCCAATGTCATCTTGGGGAATCCTGAACTTGTTCAAGGAAAAATTTCCGTTATATAGCTCCCCACAATGGGTCAGGCCAGGGGGCCGGAAATGGGGATGAACAAGATTTATGATTCCTACGACTGAACGCGAGGTGAAATGTCTTGGTGTCCCTACGTATCCCATGAGGATAGGAATCAAGCCATGCATAGTTCTGGAAGCACACTGTAACGTCATGCGGGACAATGAAAAGCCTAGCTACGCCGGTGCACATCCTACCAAAACTACTATGCCCACATGAGTCGTGCTCGATGTGGGAAACAAGAAGTTGTGGTGGGACTTTCCCGAAATAGGAAATAACATGTTAGTGAGATTGAACACTTGGTGAATGTCGGACAAATGATTCTAACCCATCCACGTAGCACACCTAGATGTGCGAAGAAGTAAAGCCGAGTATGTCGGAATTCCACTTGAACATGAGGGAGTGGAAATGTGTGAATCGTGATAATCAAAATCTGGATCATAGTGATGGTAGGGTGACGATTAATGATTGTTGTTTAACATATTCAAAACACTGTATCTTTATCGCATTATCCTGGAATGGGGACAAAAAAATGAGGGTTGACCACTGACAATGTTCCAAACACGAGACCTATTGCAAATGTCATTCGAGATCTTTAGGGATGTGAGCCCGAAATGGTAGGTGATCCAAGGCGGTATAAGACTAGGCCGTGAAGGGGGTCCCTTTGGATGTGGGAGAGGATGATGGACCAAATAGAGATCTCATGAATCTTGGACATTGAATGAGGGGAATGTCCCCATGAAAATTCCACTCTTCGGGATCTTCATCAAAATGCATCTGAATACGACAACAAGACATATTAGATAGAGGGAGTCGAGTCCCTTCCCAAAGGGAGATATTAGTTTAGGGTCATAGAACTTGGACCATGGATGGTAGAAAACTTTGGAGACACATGGGGGTAATTATAAAACCCGACGTGAATGGGAACCTGGGGTTCCTACAACCATGTGTTCCTTGAACAGGTTTTAGGTAGAGGGACAAAAAATGAGAGTTATGATGGGACCGAGGAAATGTGCACAAACGTTCCTATGTACCCCATGAGGATGGGGATCATGCTACACATAGTTCTAAGAGGTTTCAAGGTAACGTACCAGTGCCAGGGATAAAAGGGGCGTGTGGGTGTGGCCCTCACACCAAAAGAAGCGATATTTGATAAATCGTGTTTTTCCTTTATGGTGAATGGTTTTTTTTTTGTCAAGCGATAGGTCTTGGATAGAATGTCCGAACATTGCCACAAGAATCAATCCCTTGCAAGAGTTGACAAATGGTATGGTGTGTGACCGATAACAAACATGGTGTCCCCATGAGTGAGGACATCATGGAGCAATGTGTTTTTTCGTCGTGCGTCCAGGACAATATTTTCATAGTTTAGGGTCATGTGATAGGACCAGGCATGCATTTAAACATCACACAACACAGAATTAGTATAGACAATGCTAAATAGGGAATATTTATTGTGAAATGAAACATACTCGATGTGAATGGGGACATAATCCCATACCACACCGTACACAATTCCTAGAAAGGAGCATCGGGACAAGGGGCCTAAACATAGGTAAGAGGGTAAGGGGGAGGATAAACTAACTCCCAATTGAGTTGGACCCAAAAAAATTGAGACATTCGGGTGTTCCTACATATCCCAAGAGGAGAGGAATCAATTTGTACATACTTCTAGAGGATATCTTAGTTTACTATCTTAGAGCTCATACCAGATAGGAGTAAAAACCTTCCATGTAAGCGCAGACCTCAACACGATCCCTAATCCCACGTGATTCATACTCGATGTGGGAAACAATTGAGGAAGATGTTTATTGCAATACCTGGAATGCACTCCAGAGGGGAATCGGTGAAGCCCTGAGCGATTTCCTTATCGTGGATTTTTTTCCTCCTAACGTGTAGATGCACACTGAGGAATGTTACCAAGAGATTCAAAGTTCTACTTGTACATGATGAGGTGGACAGGTATGTGAATCATGTAACTGTCATTTTTATGTTAATGGGGTTGACATGATGATAGATGATGACTGTTGACCGTGTTCGAAACATAGCATCCATATCGTGTTTTCCTGAAATAGGGAATGAAAAATGAGCGTCGACTGCTGACCATATTCAAAATGCAGGATTTGTATCAATTTGTTGTATGTGATGATTGAGGATGTTGGCCCGTAATGATATGAGAGCCCTTAGGCCTAGAATCCATGCCACTTGGGGGTCCCTTTAGGTGTGAAAGGTGATGGAATCCCTAATGAAGGGTAACAAGAATCCTGAGAAACGGGTGAAAGCATGTCCGAGCAGAATTCTACATTCCAGGCACTAAACCAGAGTACCCTTAGGCACAATGGCGAATAGATGAAGAGGGTCGACGAGGGTTCTCAACTTGAGAGTAACCGATTTGAAGGGATGATTATAGAATAAGGGATAGATAATTCGTAGGAGGGAGAGGTATGTGGAATTGTCGTTACAAAACCGATTTGAATGAGAAAATAATCCCATACCACACCATATACTCCCCTCCCTGTGAAAGGGTAGGCCACAGGGCCAAGGTGAAAGGGAAATTTCTGAGATATGGGGCTGGACCCCAAGTATAGACATCTGGGCAGTCCTATGTATCCTATTAGGATGGGACTCAAGCCACATGTAGTTCTTGAAAGGAAATGGGGATAAGATACCCTAACGAGGGGGGTGTACGAAACGATGAGTAACCCAACGTGAATGAGGATATAATCCCATACCACAGCGTACAACCATAAATAGGAACTTGGTCCGGGGCCTAAAAAGGCCAAGGGTCCTGAGGCTGGGCCTTGTTCAAGAAGGCCCGACCAGTTTTCAGTTTAACGTCTTGCAGTGAGGACGAAAGAGAGGAGGAAGATACACCAAAAAGGGAGGTGTACAGCACGACGAATAACCCGATGTGAATGAGGACATAATCCCATACCATGCGGTACACTACTAAATAGGAACTTGGGTCGGGGTCTGAAAAGGCCAAGGGGCCTGAGGCTGTGCCTCGGTCAGGAGTACCTAACCATTTTTCATTTTAACATCTTGCAGTGAGGAAGAAAGAGTAGTAAGGTATCACATCCGTGGATTTGTATGGCATGATGAGTAACCCGACGTGAATGAGGACATAATCCCATACCACACCGCACACTCCCATAAGAGAGAACCTAGGCCAGGGGCCCTAAAAGGACAAGGGGCCTGAGGCTGGGCCTTAGATGGAATGGACATACGTTCTCTATTATGGTTACCATCCCACCACAACTCCTAAGCCCACGTGAATAGTACATAGTGTGGGAAACAAGGATTCGGTCTCTTCTCTCCCCATCATATGGGGGACTAAAAAATCTCTTTTCCCTAAGGGAGTTTGTCACATAGAGATACAACAGGGCAGAATGAACCACTACACTCAATGATTAGGACATCTTGGGGGGTTCCAATGATACAGGATAGATTTTGACCATGTTCTAAACACAACGTCCCTATATTGACCTGAAATGGGAACAACAAATTAGCATCGACCACTAACCATATTCCCAACATGGGACTTGTATCATCTTGTTTCTAAACATCCTCGAAGGTGTTGGCTAGAATTGGTTAGAGATCCCTTAGGCCTATCATCCGTACCATTCTGGGGCCCTTCTCGATGGGGAAGATGATGGAGTCCCAATCAATGGACTGGGTGAAGCATAGTTGTAACCATCTATGAGAGAGGTGAACGTCTCCATGGAGTGGGACGTATGGTCGTATTGAGGTTAGATCACCGTGAATTAGGGAAAAATTCTATACACCTATCATATGTCTTGACCTGAGGGGAATATTCTGGCGTTTGGGCTGGGCCAACATAAGAAATGACCTAGTGTTCCAACGTATCCCATAAGGATGGGAATCAATCCATACATAGTTCTTGAAGGACATGCAATTTAACATCATGCGGTAAGGACGTGGGAGAATTGAAGAACAGGGAGTGGGCACCTGGTGAAACCCTTATAATCCTAGTATGAGTGGGGCTAAGGAAGCCTACACTACATCATGTAAGGATCCTCCAAGAGAACTATACCCAGGGGGTAGTCAAAGAGAAGAGTTTGGGGATGGGCTCAAGACGCAGTGTCTGAGTGTTCCTATGTATCCCACATGGATGGGAATCAAGCCATACGTAGTTCTCAAAATACAGTTTAACATCATGCAAGACGATGCACAGTTTAAAGTCGTGTAGGACCGGACAGTTAAAGGTCACGCGGGACCGGCGTGAAGCTTAGGGTCATGCGGGACCATCCAGTTTATGGCCATGCCGGACCAGTAGGCTCAGTAAAAGTATTGCTTGAGGAACATGGCATTGGTGGGAGGAGTTATACGCTCACCATCCATGGTCACCAGGGAGTATGCTCCATTGGGGTAAACCCTGTGAATTATGTAATGTCCTTCCCATTTGGGGTCCAACTTGGGTGGTTTCCTACAGGGGATCATCGGCACCCTGAGGGGAAATACCAAGTCTCCATGCAGAAAAGATCGGAGGCGAACCTTTTTTATGAAGGTCCTAGATATCTTATTCAGATTCCCTTCCAGATTATGCTGGGCATGCAGCCTATTCTCGTCATGTCCTTCCAATTCAGCCAGATAAATTTCGGCCACCTTATCTGGTGCTTGCTGGTCATAGGCCTCTATACGTAACAAATGAAGATGGATCTCGATGGGAAGGGAGGCCTCATCTCTATACACCAGGTAATATGGGGTCACCTGGGTGGAATTAGAAGTCGTCGTCTGATAGGACCAGAGGGAGTTGGGGAGCTTGTCCAGCCGACTCTTCTTGTTCTGACCAACCATCTTCTGCAAAATGGTAGAGACGGTTTTGTTGAACACCTTGATCTGTGCATTCTCCTGCACATGATATCTGGAGGTATGGTTTGAATAGATATAGTACTTGGCATACAATTTCTTTTGCTCGGCTGCTCGGAAGTTGGCACCATTATCGGTGAGGACAGCATGACGGACTCTAAACCAGTGGATGATGTTGTATATCATGAAGTAAATGATAAAACGGGCCTTGACCTCCTTGAGCGGTACTACTTCTGCCCACTTAGATAAGAAATATTTGGTAGTCTGGATGAACATGCATTGGCGAGCTGTTGCTGGTGGATATTGTCCCATGACATCAAGCCCCCACACTGCAAATGGCCAAGAGTACTTGGTGCAGTGGAGAGGTTCTGGCAGCTGATTCATGAAGTTAGAATTAATTTTGCACATGTGACATCTCTTGACGAACTCGATACAATCATTGATCATAGAGGGCTAGAAGTACCCTAGTCTCGGGATCTGATGGGACAGCTTCAGCCCAGCTTGGTGGGCACCGTAGGAACCGGAATGAACCTCCTACATGACCTGAGATATCTTGACTCGTTAGATGCAATGGAGGAGAACATCATCAGACCCGCGCTTGTAGAGGATCTGATCAAGAATGGGTCAACTCTGGAGGGTAAACTGCAATTCATGACATCAGATTCACTCATGATCGGGTTGATTAGCCAGGAGGAAACCATTTTGGAGATACTCGACAAAAGGGTCTCTCCAGTCGAGAGTCGCTTCAAACAATGCATCTAGAGAACCTAGGTGTCCTGACGTGGGGGATCCGGTGGTAAGAAGGCTTACTCACATGCCGTCATTATCATCTGAGGTGATGAGAGCAATGAATCTCTGATGCGCCACATGCATAATCAGATCATCCTTCTTGGGTTCTGCAAGTGTTGTCGTCCGGCCGTCCAGGGCATCGGCTCGACCATTCTTATATCATGGTACATGAGTAACTTCTGACCGGGATGGAAACAAGGCCATTAGATGGAAGGTATGCTCTAACAATGGTACTCACTCTGACTTTCTGACAACATTTCCACCTTTGACTTGCTTGATGACTAGTTCGGAATCCCCTTTCACATGCGAATGGGGTACATCGATCTTGAGAGCTAGCTTGAGGCCAGTGATGAGGGCTTGATACTCTACTTCATTGTTGGTGCTGCCTTCTGACAATAAGAATGAATATGGAAGAATGGCTTGCACTGGGGTAATAAAGACAATACCCAGGCCTACTCTGTTGAGTCTGGGATCATTGAGCCTCCTGCCAGTGGGGCTCCAGGATGCACCATCAAAGTGCATCTGCCAACATGGGATGGCAGGATCTACCGAGAGGATTTCCTCATTGAGAAAATCCCGGTCCAGGAGCTGGTCCGCAGAGGTTGGATGAGCAGATAGAAAGTCTTCCAATTCCTATCCCTTGATACCTTCATGAGGGACGAACCTGATGTTTAACTGCTAGAGGATTACTACCCACTATAATAGACGGCCGGTCAACATGGGGTGGTTCAGAATGTACTTCAGCAGGTCTACCTGAGACACCGACTATACCTCGTGGTGTGGTAGGTAATGTCACAATTTCTATAAAATGAATACAAGCACATGGTATCTCTTTTCTATAGGGGATTATCTATTCTCCTTGTTGATGAGCATGCGGTTAAGGTAGTAGAGGCTGTATTATATCCCCTCATTGTTCTTCTGGGAAAGAAGGGTGCTGAGAGATCATTACAGGGAAGTCACGTACAGGATTAGCAGCTTTTCGAGGATGGGTGGCATCAAGACTGGAGGCTGGAGAAGATACTGCGTGATTTCCTCGAACGCGGTTTGACACTCTTCATCCCATTCATATGGTGAGCCTTTCATCATGATCCGAGAAAAACGATTACACTTTCCATCTAGATTCGCAATGAATCAGCGAATGTTGGCTAAGTTACCTTAGAATCCTAGAAGCTCCCAAATATTTGTTGAGGGAGGCATCTGGATGATGGCCATGATCATATCTAGGTTGCTCTTGATGCTTCGATACCTGACAACAAGAAACTTCCTAGAGGTGACCCTGAAGGCACATTTTAGTGGGTTCATCTTTAGGTGGCGGGAACAAAGGAAGCCGAATACCTTCTCAAGGTCCTGGAGATGGTCCTGGTGTTGATGAGATTTTACCACGAGATCATCCACGTATCATTCAACCAATGTCCCAAGGATTGGATTGAATATGCGGTGCAGGTCCCGCTGATAGGTGGAACCTGCATTCTTCAGTCCGAAGGGCATAACATGGTAACAAATGTTACCTTGGGGCACCCTAAAAGCTGTATACTCTTCATACATGTGGGCCATCTGGATCTGATTATATCCATAGCATCCATCCATGAAAGAGAGGGCTTGGAACCCAACCGTATCGTCGATCAACAATTCTGTCATTGGAAAGGGAAAATCATCATTTAGATAGTGATGGTTGAGATCCCGGAAGTCGATGCAGACTCTGATCTGTCTGTTCTTCTTTCCTGACTGGCACAATGTTGGCTATCCACATGGGGTACTGTACCTCCTTGACAATGTTGTCTCTGATGGTCTTTTCAATTTCCACCTTGACTATTACACTGTGATAAGGGTGCATCTTTCTGGGAGGATTCTTGAACCCGCGATGATTCGTCGGGAGACCGAGGTGGTGGATGGATACCTGAGGATCTAGTCCTGCCATCTCATCATAGCTCCAGGATAATACATCACAATGTTGTTTCATGAAATATACGTACCATTGCTGCTCCTCGAGGGACATGGTGGCACTTATCAATGTGGGTCTCAGATCTACCTCACTACAAAGGTTCACCTGTACCAGTTCATCGACTGTGGTGGAAAGGCCTTCTTCAAATGTGGGGGAGCATCCTCCAAATCCTCTTTTTAGCTTGTGGGGAATGGATTCTCGGTGGTAGGAGCCTCCTATGGGTCAGAATATCCTGACGGGAGGCTGGCACTAGCGTGGACAGCAGTGAACAACATATCAAGGGATTCACGTGCTGCTGAGACCATAGCAATGAAGGAATTTGATCCGATCCCATCTGGTTTTCGGCCCAAGTTGCCACGCTTTACGATATAAAAGCAATAGTGGCACGTTTGCTTGAGCCGGTTAATCCCAGCCTGGCTAAACATACATGTATGATGTAATGTTGTTTCCATGGGGAGAATATCCTGATATCGTATAGGGGTAGGATGTTCCGGGATAACCTGAGCCTAGTTTGTGTAGGAGTATGAAGTCATTTTCCACCATCTATTGGACATGAGAATATGCTTTCCTCCTATACCAGAGACAAAAAAACACTTCCCCATGTCGGGGGTCGTGGTCTCCAATTGATGGATAGGGAAGACGTAAGTGTTATCTAGACCTTCCCAGGTGTCAGTTATGATTATGGCGGGCTCAACCTCACTTGCCAGAATCTTCTTATCATTGATCTTGTAATAGACAGCTTCTAGATAACAGGCTTCAGAAGAGGCGAAAGGAGATCCATCACCATGGAGTATGCCAACTCGACCATTTAGGGAGTACATAAGGCATTGGTGATACGATGAAGGGACCGTTTCATGCAGGTAGAGCCATGGTGTGACCATCAATGCATTGTAAGAGGTGTCCTGGGAAACAACCATGAACTCGCTACTAGCAACTAGGCCACCGAACTGTGACATCAAGAGGATCTTACTAACTGGGGTATGCTCTGTCCTGTCATATCCCTGGATCCTTAAATCGGAGGGAATCAGGTCATCCTCGAATAACCCCAGCTTCCTCAATGTCCGCATTGGGATAAGGTTAATCCTGGAGTCGATGTCAATAAGACAGTAGGGAACCTCCATTCCATTAAATTGGATGGTGATTTACAGCGGGCGGATATGCCCATATATGGGGGAGCCTTAATCTTTTCCTAAGAACTAAATGATGGCCTAGCATTCGACATTCTCGGTCGCTTCAGCATGAAAGGCTTCTGCAGTTGCTACCTCCGTCTCAAACTGGAGGGGCTTCTTAAAGCCTCTGAGAGGGCCTCGTACATATATGACGATAGGTGAAGGGGTTCAAGGATGGAAAGCCTCACTAGGATGACGACAAGGTGCTTGAGGTCATCGTACATCCATGGTAGGCACAAAATTCTGCTTACAGGAGGCCGCTCTGCGATTGGAGGAATGGAGGGCCCTACCGGTTGGGCCGACGACTGGAAGGTGCTGGACATGTCCTACTGTTCACTAGTTGAAGCCTGGAGAGTAGCTTCCGAATGAGAACTATATGAATAAGATTGACCTGTAGCCAGGAAAGGCTGGCCACAGCCTGGACGAGGTAGCTCTACCTGATCCAGTAGCACAAACGGTGGTGGAGGAAGTCCTAGAAACACCAGATGAAAAGGCTGTGTGTGCTGAGTTCTGTGCTAGGCCTGCTGTCTGGTCTCGGTGGCATGCACATCCTAGCTGTAAGTGGTAACTAATTCTCCTCGACGACCCATATTCCCGCTACTTCACCGAAGTTGGCATCAGCTTGGGATTTTGGGGAGGTTCGCCTGGCACTCCCCCTCATCAGGAGTCATATAGGGATTTACCAACTCCGTAGTGTTAATCGAAGTGTACCCTTGACTATCACTTGAAGAGTCATCCACTACGGGGTGGATTTTGGGAGGGATCCCCATCTCAGGGGGAATGAAGTTGCTGAGAGTGCGGGACAACAGTGTCATTGGCGGGAGCATTGATTTTTCTTGCGCTACTGATGATTTCTCTTCTGGGAAGAGGCTGGCTGAGATGATGATGCAGAAGTGGTGGCCACGGAATCTGAAGGATATGGCTGATTATGGTGTGCCAGAATGATACCATGGGCGCGAGAAACTATCTTATGAGTCATCCAGTAATTGTAATTCTAGGACCAACGGTTGGAAACCTACTGCTACTCGCATTCACTTTCGCTACTGCTGTCTGGCCCTACAAAAAAACCTTCCACTTGTGCTGGGGCCTGGCCCAGCCTGACTATTTTATTATAGACCTAGTCTTGAATCCAGTATTTAAACACATAGCTCTTAGTGAGGGTGTTCCCCAAATTATTATGATAGGGGTAGTAGATTTGGATATTAGTGATATTCTCCTCTTTCGGCCTTCTACACCCAGGAAGGTGTACAATCCCATTCTCTACGACACTTTTGAGATAGCTAGGTACCTGATTCTCGATGAAAGAGTAGGTCCAGTTTCTTCTGTCTAGAAAGGGGGCCCTTGGAGCCTGGAAATGTAGAGGAAACGGAGGGTCCTATTGAAGAGGCGGAGCCTGGTTGTCCCTCCTAGGTGGTGGAGGCGCATTCCATGGGGGCACTTGCTGATTCTAAGGATGCTACTGAGCCGGAGGCTCTGCCTGAGGTGGAGGACCTATGCGAGGTTGCGCGGCTGGGGCCACCAGTAGTAACTCTAGCTTCCTGGGGGATTCTATTTGGGCCACTACGGTGGGCTCAGCTCTAGCAACTCACCTTGCTGGAATCACAAGGGGAAATGAACGTGCCTAGCTGGCCTGTTGCTGGGCTTCCTAAAGGCACGAAGCCTTGTCAGAGAAGTCTTAGAATCCTCTAGGGTAGTTCTGGGTGATCAGAGAAGAAACTAGTTCTGTATTGATGTTCCTTATGCACATCGTCATTAATTTCTCCTGAGTCAGTGGCATGTCAAGGGAGTATGTGAGCCCCTTCCATCGGGCGATAAAGTTTGCGACTCGCTCATCAGGCCTTTTCTTTCACTTTAAAAGGTTTTTGATGCTCTTTTTGGGTGGTAGAGCTAAAATGGTAGAGGAATTTCCTACGAAGGTCCTCCCAGCTGGTTACAGATCCGATGAGGAGCTGGCTGTACTAAACGAATTCTAGCCCCTCCAATGTCTGAACAAAACAGCGGAGCTTGGCAGCCTCCTGCTATGTTGGAGTGCCCAAGATGGTCCCACACCATGAGTTGAAGTGGTAAAGGTGCTTCATCGGGTCCCCTGTCCCTTTAAAGGTGGAGAAGGTGGGATTCTGGAAACCCAGAGGTGTCGGAATATCATCCACCCATGCCGGATATGGCTTACCATCTAGTGAGATTTCCTACTTTCACGTTTCTAATTCCTCAAGGCGTTCTATGAGCACCGCCATAGGATCATATGAAAGGGGAAATTATATTGACGAGGATCCCTAACCACGAGTGTGTTTCTGGGTTCTTCAACATGGCGGGCAGGCTTAGCGACACGTGGAGCGGCTGGTGGAGCGACCCTTGGGGCTGCGGGAGGAGTCCCAGCGGGGTTCCTTGGATTTCCGCACTATTCAGGAGGGTTTGGAGAGACATATCGTGCCCTCTTTTCGTGAGATCTTGCCTCATCCCTGTCTGTAGGAGAGGCATGATCAGGGTTTCCTAGGGGTATCTCACCGAGGGGTAGTTGTTCCTGCACCTGCTGTCCCGGCCTAGGATCATCGTAGTCGGGTCTTCTCTTTGCAGCGCGTTCAGCCAAGAGTTCGTCGACCAAACTCTTTTGATCCGTATGTTGCGGGTGCATCGTGGCCTTCTCGAGGTCCTCCTCCGTCTTCTGCACTGAGGCGGATGGGTCAGAATGCTTGAATTCTCCAACGTGCTCTTTGCCCTTACTGGAATTCCTGTAGAGCACCAATTCCTCAGTGGTCACAGGGAGACCTAAGAGGTTTCTCTACTGATGAGTAATCCTCTCCGATGGGTCCAACAGTGGTGGTACACCCTCAGGGGGTAAGTATCCATCGAGAGGCTCCATCTCATCCTCTTTATCCCCGATATCGGCCATGTTGACCATGACCCTTCCCGAGGGCATATCCTCAATATCGTATAGCGAGTCAGGATGCTGCCAGATAGGACTAAAGAGGAGGGAAACATACTGGCCCCATCCATGTATTTTCACATGGGGGTTTCCTCCCTAATAATTTTGTGGAGTACCTTGATAATCTGAATGCATTACTACTGGAGGGCCTCACGACGACCTGGTGACTCAGGGCTCTGGGCCATAGTGAGTGCGACCATATCAACTAGATGAAATTGTTCACCGATTTCTTCAAAATGAACTTGGTTCCTTGGATAAACCACATACTTATTAAGAAGATTGAAATGTGTTGCATATAGGGTGTACCAGAAACACTCAACTTCCTCTTGGGTGAGGGACTCCGGTATGCCAAAATTTTGCGCTGCCACAAGCCAGAACTTCATGGGGGAAGTGGTCCACTACAAGGATGCTCCAAAAGCTCCTTGACTCAAATTTAGGGTCTGGCCCCTGATCTCCCCACTTTCCAACTATTGATAGTTTTGGAACTGGCAGCGGTAAAGAGTTTGACCGCTGGGACGGCAGGTCGGCCGGTGGAGAATACGGTGAACGAGCTTACTGGTAGCCAATTCTCCGGCTTTCCTTCTAAGAGTGTAGTGACTCGGCTGCTACGTCACAATAATAGGAGTTAATGACCACCATTCATGGCTTAGTTCCAGGGATGCTGGTGATAGGCCGTGATACTACTCGTCTTCCATGGGTCTTCAAAATAGCTCTCTGTGATCTCTTGTGGAGGTAGAAAGTGCTTCCAGTGATGATGGTGGGGATTGCACGACCGCAACCTGCGGGGTCCCCATATTTTCATCCTCCTAGATATACTTGATGAGGGAGATGGGAATCCTATAGACCTCGCATTACGGGAGCACCAGGCTGATGCGCCGCATACCTGCCCCTGTCCTTGACTCAGATGAGCGAGGGGAGGGTTCTTGAGCTGAGTCATACTCCACTTCCGAACCTGAGAAGTGGACTGGTTTGATCTCCGTCTGGGCCTTCCAAGGATTTTTCTTGTGGTGGCAACCACCTGCCTTCCTTCCCCTGGGTGGCTTCTCTGGACAGGGCTGAATTCTGACACGGGGTCCTTTGGCCGCATTGGTGCTGGGGAGGAGAGGGATTCCACCTGAGAAACTTGGGGTGCAATGAGAACTGGTAAAAATGTCATAGGGGACATGGGGAGGACCTCCATGAATAGCGCTAGTGCAGGAAAAAACTCCACTGGAACTAGAAGGAGCATGGTGAGGACCTCCATGCTTGGTGCGGGTGGAGCGAGGCTATCCTTCACCCTTCTGGTTGCCGAGGTTATGAGGATCTTCACCAGGTGTAGAGAGGACATAGGGGGGATCCCCACATTGGAGAGATACCGGATATGCAATTTACTTACATTGGTGGTCTGGGGTAGGAGGAATGACCCCATACCCAGTGTAATGGGAACGAGAGAGGATTCCATGCTGAGAATCACTGCCACGTGGCAGACCATCATTCGGACTGGGGGTATCATGAAGTGGACCTCCATGCCGAGCCTCGAAGCGGGGAAGGCTCGTGCTCTCTATGGTAGTGGTATAAGGAGGTCCTCTGTACGGGGTGGAATCACTGTGGGTTGGTTTGCGGCGACCACTACGCCTTCCTATGACCAAGGGAGTCGACCCATCCCGCCCGTGGAGCAGTTGGGGCCTCGATCACAGTTGGGCGTATAAGCACCCTTGCTTAGTGTATGCAGGGACATGATGGTATGCATTGACGGTGGATCGGGCCACGGTAGCTTTCGAAGTTGATGCCCCTTGGCGGGTGTCCGCCTCAACTCGTGCTCGACGCTGGCGTCAAGTCGGATGAGCCGGGGCTGGTGGTGCAGGTGCATAGCTTACTTGCTCCTCCTCCGGCAAGACCGGGTGGCAGTGATGACACGGCTGGGTGGGAGCCCTTGCTGGGAGCCCCTGGATTGGGACTCTAACTGGGCTAGGTTGGACATCGCCTACATCATTAGTGTAAGGCAGGGAGTCGTCAATGCGCTCCAGGGACAGGCTCCAAAAGCAGTTGTATTTTGGGGTGGGGAGAAATGGATCCCTGCGTGGCCCTGGGGGGCAGCGTTGACGGTGAGGCGCGGACGCCTCCATATCCAGGAGGTCCATATCTCGGGTTGGGATTATGCTCTCCTCCTCATAACGATGCATGGGGTCGTTAATTACCCTTTTTGGATAACTTCCTATGTGGTGATGGGGCGTGGACGTCCCACGGTCGTGGACGCAGAGGCCATCACGAAAGTGGTGAAGCCACGTAGAGCTACTATGTTGGCTTTTTCCCTGCCCCTGTGTAGATGGGAAGGTGGTGATCACGTTCATGAGGCAGCAACCTGGTTCTAGAAAAGTAGGTAGATGAACTTGTCAGTGATGAAATAAAAAGGAATCGACAACCAATTCCCCAACATCATCTCGTCTTCCAGGACTGGTAAGAGGGATCCACGCTAACAACATCATAGAACGGGATGTACAACATTCTACTGCCCCAACATCTGGGGAGTTTCACACCATGCCCTCTATTTTCTAGGAGGGACCTGGCTTCGGATATCTAGATCCGGTGACACTTTAATCCATTGATTCCCCGAGAACTACTAATATCTATATTGAGGAGAATAATTTCACATCAGGTTCACCATTTCATTTTCCAACACTTTCGTCGGGGCGTGCACATCCGTCTCATTTGGGGATGAGAGACGTGGTGTTTGTTTCACAGTATTCCCACTTTCCAAAGGCGGGTGGAATCAACCTCATATTCAGGGAAGTCCGCTCATTGATCGAAACGGGATGCTGGGATGTCGGTTCTTCCTTCCAGGTATTCCTCCTCAGAACTAATCACATAGTTCGGGTATCCCTTGTAGTATTAATACATTTTTCGTGAAACTCTTCTTTGTGCCATATTTCTATGGATAACATTTATTTACACTGCTTCTGTCAGGATGTTCCATGGGGTCCGGTCAGGGAAGTAACATTCGGTTAGGGGAGTAGTCACACCGGGCATCACTGGCATGTCTGGATGCTAGGGATTGGTGTTACTGCCTTATATCCCTTATTATAGGGCTTCTCGAGGGCGCAGAAGCACGAGGCATCCCACCTCGAACATGGGGAATTGTATGCCATGGGCATGTATATTATATTTTCCTCTACATCCCATGTTTAACATAATGAATGCCACAAGTTTAACATCTAATGGAGATGGATCGGGCTGATCAGAGCACTGACTAGAGTGGATCAGATGGAAGAACCCTCTAGAGGGAACACCAATATTGGGGCCAACATGTGGGGGACTTTTTGAATGCTGTTGAATGGAATGGTATATGAGGTGGCATGATCCCACTGAGATGTGGCGGCCCGAGTAAGAATCCGGATGGATGATGGATCATTTAAATGAAGCTGATGGTGAATGGGATGGAACCGCCATGAGAATGATGATGGTTTTGGGCTTGAGCCTCAACGAGACTTCTTACATATCCCCATGGTAGGGAATCAAAGTCCACTTAGTTAATATGATAACGACATACCGCCGATTGGGGTTTTCAATGGCTTATCGTTGGATGGGGTTTCAACGGCTTACCAAAGATTGGGGTTACAACGGCTTACTACCACAGTGACAACAGTGTACCATTGAATGGAGTGACAACGGCTTACTGCTGTAGTGACCATGCCTTACCCCAGAATGGAGTGACAAAAACTTACCGCTGAAAGAGGTCCACGGTTTAACATCGTGTGGGATGGGGGTGAACTGACGTGAGGGTGGTTGGAACTGCTGGGTGTTGGGCTTGAACCTCGTAGAGGCTACCTATGTACCCTGCCATGGAGAGAATCAAAGTCCACATAGTTCAGGTTATGGGGGGCTTTGGGGATTACACTCTAGGCTACCCATAGTGTTGGTGAACTGACGTGATGATGGTTTGGACGACCGAGTGTTGGGATTGAACCTCGTGGAGGCTTCCTACGTACCTCGCCTTGGCAAGGATCAATGTCCACGTAGTTCAGGTGGGTGGGAACCAACGTGAAGGTGGACCTCAGGTCCGATGGTGGGTGTGGGGCTTACACTCTAGGATACCCGGGGTGTCGGTGAACCAACGTGGAGGAGGACCTGGGGTCCAATGTATGTTGGGATTGAACCTCAGGGAGGCTTCCTACGTACCTTTCCTTAACAAGGATCATAAACCTCATAGTTCGGGTGGTGAATACAGTTTAACATCATGCGGGATGGGGGAGAACCGATGGGAAGGAGTTCAGATCGACTGGTGCGGTGGGAATGAACCTCAAAGAGGCTTCCTATGTACCCTACCTTGGTAAGGATCAAAGTCCTCGTAGTTCGGATGGGTTTGGTGCTTAAACTCTAGGCTGCCCAAGGTGTTGGTGAAGCGACATGAAGATGGTCAGAATGAACGGGTGTTCGTCTTGAACCTGAGGGAGGCTTGCAACGTACCCCTCCATGGCAAGGATCAATGTCCTTTTAGTTTAGGGTGGTGTCAGCGAACTGACGTGAAGGTAGACTTGGGGTCCAATGGTTGTTGGGCATGAACCTCATGGAGGTTTCCTACGTACCCAGACTTGGAAAGGATCAAAGACCTATTAGTTCAGCAGTTTAGGTGTGGGGATTACACTATAGGCTGCCCAAGTTGTTGGTGACCTAATGTGAAGATGGTCTGAACAACCAGGTGTTGGGCTTGAACCTCATGGAGGCTTCCTACATACCTTACCATGGTAAAGATCAATGTCCTCATAGTTCAGGTGGTGGAATGGGGCATACACTCTAGGCTTCCCAGGGTGTTGGTGAATTGACTTGAAGATGGTCGGAATGACCGGGGGTTGGGATTGAACCTCAGGGAGGCTTCCTATGTACCATGCCTTGGAAAAGATCAAAGTCATCGTAGTTCGGGTGGTGTCGGCGAACCGACGTGAAGGTGTACTTGGGGTCCAATGGTTTTTGGGTTTGAACCTCGTGGAGGATTCCTACGTACCCAGCCCTGTAAAGGATCAATGACCTCATTGTTTAGCTGGTTGGGAGTGGGTCTTACACTCTAGGATGCCCAGGGTGTTGGTGAACCGACTTGAAGATGGTCGGAACGACCGAGTGTTGGGCTTAAACCTTAGGGAGGCTTCTGACATACCTTACCTTGGAAAAGATCAAAGTCCTCATTGTTCTGGTGGTGTTTTCGAACTGATGTGAATAAATTTATAATTACCAATGGGTGTTGGGTTTTAACCTTAGAGAGGATTCCTATGTACCTTACCTTAACAAGGATCAATGTCTGCATAGTTCGGGTGGTGTTGGAAAACTGATGTGAAGACGGTCGGAACGACCAATGGGTGTTGGGGTTGAACCTCTAGGAGGATTCTTGCGTACCTTGCCTTAGCATAGATCAAATTCCACATATTTTGGGTGGTGTAGGGTGTGTGGTTCTTACACTCTAGGCTGCCCAAGTTGTTTTTGAACCGACGTGAAGATGGTCGGAACGACCAGGGTAGTGGTCTTAAACCTTAGGTAGGCTTCCTACATACACTGCCTTGGCAAGGATCTATATCCTCGTAGTTAAGATGGGTGTTGGGCATACACTCTAGGCTTCCCAATGTTGATTCCATGGTCTCTGCTTTTTCAAAGCCCACGTGAGTCATGCTCGGTGTGAGAAACAAGAGATTGCATATTCTCGACGATCACGTCGTGGAAGGTGCATCTGTGGGAAGTGAAGTGGGGCTTACGTATGGAACGGCCCAAAGAGGAAATAGGGGCTTATGCACGGTTAGAAGCCTGAGAAGTTGGGACATACTCCATGATGTAGGCCTGATGGCGACAAAGTGAAGTAGGAGAGGGACTTGGGACCGAAGAAAGGATAAGCATTGTTTCCCACCACGCCCTTCATGGGCCCGGGGGACCAAAGATGAAAGGAGGATCAGAGATTATGCCTCCTACAAGAATGCTAGGGGATGACACCGAGGGAGTTTCCCTTCCCCCATGGACAAACGACACACCTATAAGGAGGATATCATCCCCTGTGGAGACTAGTGGGTGTGGAGAATGTCCCAAGTGGGGGTACCCCATGTGTGAGGCACGAGGCGAGGTCACAGTTTAATGTCATGTGTTAAGGATGAAGGTGTTCGGCAGTTTAACATCTCGCAGCTCGGACTAGGTGGGTTTTCTTCACACCCCTAGGACATACATAACTGGTACGCTCTGCTCCTTGGTGCAGAGAGGGTATAGGGAAAGCCGTGGTGGGGGGGGGGGGTCACGGAGCGAACAATCAAGGGGACCACGTTTGCATGGCTATGTGAAGAAGCAACAACCATTAGTGTGCCTATGCGAAGAAGAATGAGGTGAAGTAACACAAAGGGGCGGTATCGTCCAAGGGACAATGAAGTCACATTGTGCAAACTTGGAGGGTTTCATGGGAAAATAAATTTCCAAGCATAGGGGTTCATAAGCAGGGGCCTTGTGAAACTTTGTTGCTCTGTGTAGCGGATGGAACTTGTGAAGGGGTGTGCTTTGTGAATTGTAGTGCCATAACCAGAGCATAGGGGAGAGGAATATATGGGAGGTGCTTCACGAAGTGGAAAGGCATTCGCGAAGAACTGCCTCATTGAGAAAAGGTGCCTCAAAAAGCAAGGTTTTGCGAAGCAATGTGATTCATGATGTACAATGACCTTTCCTTTTCATGGGGATCATGTGTACATGATCGGTGTTTCGTGAAGCATAAACGCTCTGTGACAACTTGGGTCCCCTTGGAGATCCCCTTCCTTCACAAAATCCCTTAGGCTTCTTGAAAGGCATCCCTCTTGGAAGAGGGGATCAAAACGAGACAAAGAAGAGGCACTTCACGGAGGAGAAGTACCGCGCACAGCTCATGGTTCGCAGATCAGAAGGATGCTTCGCGATTCAAGAGCTAGGAAGTCGAGAGGTCAGATTGTTCTTCGTTTAGGCTCAGGGGGATCCCGGTATTTATAGGCAAGAGGCACCGTGAAGTGGAGCTTAAGCGGCGCGAAGAGGGACATGGTTGTTGTGGGCTCGCGAACGTCAAGTGTGTTCACGGAGCATCCCACCTCCTTTCTTCGAAATGGTCTCGCGAACGTCAAATCCATTCATAGAGAATCCCTCCTCCTTGCTTCGTAGTGGGCTCACGAACGTCAAATGTGTTTGTGGAGAATCCTTCCTCCTTGCTTCGCGGTGGGTTTGTGAATGTCAAATGCATTCACGGATCATCCCGCCTCTTTACTTCATGGCGGGCTTGCGAATTTCAAATGCGTTTGCGGAGTGTCCCGCCTCCTTGCTTCACTGTGGGATCACTAACGTCAAATGAGTTTGAGGAGATTCCTACCTCCTTGCTTCGTGGTAGTTGCGGTGCTGGGGGGACTCCGCGAAATGGCTTTGTGAGGAATTCAACGGTGCCTTCATTTTGGATTCTTCTCTGTCCCGATTTTTGGCACCAACATCATGGGTCAGCTGCGAGAGTTAGTTTTTGATCATTTAATGAAAATAAAATAAAATAATAATTTATTCTATTTAAAAGTTTATTTTTTACATAGCGAACTACTTCCTCCCTTTTTAAATACCTGATTATGGAAAGTTCACCGGGTCAGACTCTTAACCCAGTGAATCAAGAGAGAGGCTCTTGGAGCTTTGGAGGAGAACCCATTGTCAGGTGATGGCGGCGCATCTCGTATTTGATGAACCTTGCCAACAAAAGTGATGTGACGATCATTCTTCAACCATATCAAGGTATGGTTTGTTCTTTCAATTCTTATTTCCCCATTTTTGGATTTAACGATGCACACGGATCAACCACAAACATGTTGATCTGCAGATAGTGTGTTCTTGTTGGAAGGTGTAATTGTTCGTTTCATTCAGGGTTTGATTCGGTAATTTTATATGTGATACTTGTTGTATTATCATTTTATTTTACCTTGTTTAATCCTTCTAACATGATTGGATGAACGTTGTGAGGAACAACGATGGAGGTTCATTCCTCCTTTTGGTTTACTGAATTTTTCTTCTCCTCTTTTCATGGTATTCTTCGTGTTCTTTGTTGGGTGATGAACAACCGATTTTTTCACATCCGTTTTGTGATGAAATGATTCCAAATTGGAGATATGACATTGTGAAGACCTAACAGAGGTGCGATGGAGATGCCGACATATGAATCGACCTGGTTTGGGAATTATTATTCTTCTACTGTTCATCAAACAGATGATCAAAATGTGTTTCTAGGGCTAATTGGAGGCCCAAAACAGACGGAATCAACATAGTGATGTCAAGGTGACCTAAACCATTGATTTTCCAATTGATCGGTCTACCAGATCGATGAATGGTGCTACACGAGAGGCGCAACAGAGGATGTTCGTGAGTCTGGAAATTTCTGCTATACACGACATGTATCCTGATGAACAGGAAGACTGGAAATGACGGTGGCGGCTAGGGTTTTGGGGGCCAGACTGGTATCACACGACATGTGACCCCGGTCACATGGCGTGTTGGACCTTCACTGAAGATTGGCGTTTATTATGGGAAGTATACGGACATAGGATGGAGAACACGACCAAGTACTTCACCACACGACTAGACCTGGTCAGAAACAAGGGTTAACCCATGTACCAGTTACACGAGATGGTGAACAAGGGATAAAGTCGTGTACGGGCACATGACCGCGTACATGGAGCTGACCCCAGCTACTCAGACCCGCCGTGTGATCTGTACTACACGCCTTGTACTGACATTCCTACACGACCTACCTTGCAACACAGGCCGTAGTACATGGGTAGTATGCATGGTCAGAGGACAAGATGTGTGAAACTTCTACACGATGTGTTATTTTTAGTGCATGTCATGATCTTCTTGTCCACCATATCTTGGACATGTTTCTGTTTGGGTTATTGACCATTTTCTCATTCCACTGATGGTCATGTATCATTTCCTACTGGAGGAGTATGATCCCTTCAGTAGGACATTCCGATATAGAGTTAGGTATCCCTCTGAGAGGCCCTAAGCGAGATCCTCCATCCATTCATGACCTTAGGAGGAGTCATGTATTGATGTGACTAAATCCACGGGGTGCCGATCCTCTACCGATCAGGTGAATTCTGGATGAGTTTTGGTATCTTACAAGTTCCTGGCAGTGATCCTCATCTATGTATAGTGATCTTTTCCCACTCCAGGGTATGTTCTCTCAGAATGAGTGCATATATCTCTCGTGACCTTTCTCTATATATAGTACTTCTTGGACGGATGTCATCAGAGCTATTAGACTCGTGGAGTGAGTTCTCCCAGGAGAGTGCTTCGTGGAACCTTTGAACTGAATCCCTAGTGGGGATATGATGTTTCATGACTTGTACCTATACTACAGGTTTGGGATTTGAATATATCTGGATTGTGTTATCCTATTATATGTTCAGTAGACATATAACTTTTAGAGCTTACTGAGCGTTTCCTTTGTTTATTGCCTTTTGGTTTTCGAGTTCCTCTACTGAGTATTGTTATACTCACCCCTGCACAGGATTTTCCCGCACCTGTCGTGTCTTGTGAAGACAAGAAAACTTTTAACAAAGTCCAGGGTGGATGAGGGCAGGACCGAGATTTCTGAGTTTCCAAGGGGCCAATGTGTTCTTACAGCTATGAGCAGTAGTCCCAGTACCTCTTGGTGTTTACAGGGTGGACTTTGTATTTTTCAGACTATTGTTTTTGGTGGGCTTGTATTCTGCCCCAGTTTACTTTCAGTACATTATATTCCATCGTACTCTGTTGGTTGGGGTTAGTTGTATGCTTTCATTTTTTTCCTCGTTTTTTTTTACATTTCAACATTGTGGGATTAGAGATGTGTGTGTGTGTGTGTGTACAGGTTTATAGGAAATGCTTCCCATGTTAGTAATATGCATTCTCAGTGCTAGTCACCAGCCCCTGGCCTATTATAGGTGGGCTTGGGGAGTTGCGGCACGAGCCCCGCTAGGACTGGTCATAAAATGGTTTATGTACTGAAGCCTCATCACTATTAGGACCACCCTCACGGTCACTCACTGATAAAGACTAGCTGATAGGATCACCATCTGATCTATTAGTGTCCAAACTAGGAGAAAAATACTAGCCACAACCTCCAGCTAGTTCTCAACTTCCTGGGCATCTGTATCACCTCGAAACCTTGGAGGCCTCAGCCGCTGGAACTCGTGCAATGCGCTCAGATGGCATGCACTATCCACTGCTAGAATCTGCTGCCCAACTAGTGGAGGTAATGCGGGTGCACCACCCAAATGTGCTAACACAGTAAGAGGGCCTTACATCAAAGCCTCATCTCTCAGTGGGCTGCTATCATGTACACTCTTGGAAATTCATGTTCTCTGTCTACGTGGTGACATCCTGATAAAGAAAAGGTGTTCCACGGTCATTACGTTATACATGGTAAGCCGAATCAAAGAGATAATAAAAAAACATTTCAAAAACACACGAAATCATTGTCTTCGTGAATTGAGTCAAAAATAATAATTTACGGTCCTGGTGTATGGATACATCATCAGACACCCCATCATGGGATTCCCCAAAATAAAAACCACACTCATAACACATAACACTATTGGCACATAGAAATGATCAGAGTCCTAGTTATTTTATAGAACTGGCTCCTCTAATACCACTTTGTCACAACCCGTCCCCCGGGGTCCGTGTTGTGACTACCCCAAGCCCACCTTCCATAGGCCTGGGGCCGGCGACTGGCACTTGAAAGGCGTATCCCTATAACAGAAAGGAATTTCCATTAAACCTATTCAAGCACACAGATCCAAGAGTACAACAAGACGTAACCACGAAGTAAACTACTGTAGTAAAAATTGAGCTGAATGTAAAGGGGCCGGAATACAAGACCAAATGGAAGGCACAAGTACAACTGAATAGAGATAAACAGCTCCCGGATTTTCCACCAAGGATCCTACCTGAAGGGTAGGTACAACTCACGATGAGTATGCAATGCAGCATGTCACATCAAAAGTCCCCCTCCAAGAACCCTCCCATCCTCGCTCCCTCAGTCTTGATCAATGTTATCCTTCATCATAACAAGAAACAACAAGGTGCAAGCATAGGCCATGCAGATATGAGTATAACAATACTCAGTAGGGACCCCAAGACCCCCGAAGGTCTCCCAGAGTTTCAAAAAGGAAAAAACACAAAGAGATAACTCAATCAAAAAGAAATAAGTAGTCATAAACTCTACTTAGGTATATTACCATACATATTCCTACGTTATCAAGATATATCCATCTCATACATGAGGGAAGAATACCACCAAGGTAACACCCTGAAGTTAAAATTACTGCATAGGTAACACCACGAAGATAGCACCACAAAGGTAAAAGTACCACACAGGTATCACCATGAGGATAACAACACGAAGGTAAATATACCACATAGGTATCACCACAAATATATCACCATGAAGGTAAGATCACCACACTGGTATCACTATGAAGATTAAAAGTCTCAGCTCACACACATATTAGTGAAGTATAAAAGTACAGATGATTAGTCGTGAAGCTAGATCATATTATTCTGTCAAGATGAACTGCTGCTAACTATTCTGAGTCTGACCCCCATAGGATCAATTGGTACTAACCCTTGAAATGGCCCACATAGGATCCAACCCGCCCGAAGTAGATAGGTAACTAACCCCCATAATGACCCACACAGGATTGGTATGCATTGACCCACACAAGATCGTTGAGCGTTGACCCACACAAGATCTGTCCCACAAAGGATCAGTATGCACTGACACATGTGGGATCACTGAGCGTGGAACCACACGGTATCTAACCCACATAGGATCGGTGCTGACCCACACTGGATCTTATAGTACTGACCACCGTATGATTTTTCTCCAACCTCCGCCTCACTATCATCCACTGCATTCTCTCTCACTGAAATTTTGGGAGAACCACTCCTCAAGACTTAGTTCATACCTCAAATACCACAAAGTTCAATGAAGATGTATCCCAAAGGACAAACATGTCGTAAGGGTTCCAACGCTACACACAGTGCGTCAATCAGACACCCGATCTGTGACTTATAAGCGTTTTAGTTCCGAGGGCCTGGTTGGATTCGGGTTCGGTCCAACTCACCCGCACTCCAACATTTTCCAAAACTCAAGTGGAGTATACTGAAAGGACTACATCATCCTAAGGGTTCTATCTCTGTAGATGGGATTTCAAACAGAAACATGGTCTGCCTATTACACCACTTTCTGTGAAATGGGGGTGGTCTCACCTCAGTCCAAACAAGCTCAGTCGGGCCCGCCAGAATATGCCAAAGGAACCGCTTCCCAAACACGGTCCCAATTCAACTGATGGTGTGTTTAAAAGACACCAATTTTGTCAGTTATGGGCATTTATTTATTCAGGGACCAGTTGGTTCTGGTCCCCGTCTGACTTTGTCAGTCCATCCCGATGCAACGAGTCCCAGGTTTTACCTAACCACACTCAGGTCCGCCCCACTAAGTGTCAACCTGGTTTACAGGGTCTGCCCTATTGGGGTCAACCCAGATTAGTTCATAGGTCTGGGCCATGATTGTTCAGGACCATCAGGTGGTGCTTGGACCACCCGCGCTGGCACGCTAGGCCACAGGTTCAGCCTTGCCAGCTGGCGGGTTTAGACCGCTGGGTGGGTTTGGTTCACTAGGTGGGTTTGGACTAGTCAGTTGGACCGTGTCTGGCCCAGTCCTCTAAAAGGTGGAAATGTCTTCCCATCTGGTCGCTCGTTTGCGAGTGCCATTTCAGCTGGCTGGTGGGGTGCTTCCCCACTGTAATTACCGGTCGACTAACCTGTCCTAGCGTGACATCCATACTGTTCTCCACATGCCACATCTTTGAGCCACGACCTCCTCTAGTAGTGGGCTGCTCTGACTTCCTCTGTATCCGGCTGGTTCCGGTCGCCGCTGCCTACCGCGACACCCCTTGACCATCGGCGCACGACAGCTCTTCGCCCCCTCCTTCGTGGACGGCCAAGCCGACCACCATCTCTACCCATCGTGGCTACAACCTTCCTCACTGGCGGCGCGTGATGGCATGCTGGTATCTCCTCCAGGGCTAGGTGTTTCCAACCACCGCCATCACCCATCGTCCTAGGTTTCGTCCAACCTAAACATAGCTCAAAGAAGAAACCTCATTTTCCAACAAGAAGAAGAGAGGGTTTGAGCCTTCTTCATTTGGATCATGCCCTCCGTGGTATATTGATATCAAGAGGGTGGAAAAATATTTATCAACTATTAAAATTCAACAAGAAATAAACCCTACCACATGTTCATTAGAGAGTTCCCTCGATTGAGGATGAGTTGGTGTTCGCCGTCCCCGCAACAATCCACCAACGATGCCACTCAATCGTCATTTTTCGGTTTTGGATTCTGGGTTTCTCATCACCGCATGCCGGAACCGGTCCATCCTCCAAGTTTTGGGAGTCATAGCACTTTACCAGAGCTTCTTCACTTGGTGAATTCATGTGAATACCTTTCCCCAAATTCTATATATATATGATTGGGGGAGGGTAAGTAACGATCGTGGAATTTATGGGAGTTCATTTAATCTGAAGCTTCCTAAATTCCAAAGATGTTGTTACATTGGATTTTAAGGTGCAATCCATTTATTGGCATGGCATGTTGTTTGTCCCACCTTATCGCTTGTCTGTTGGAGGGAAAGAAAGAAAGAAATAAATAAATTAATTAACAATGATATTTTATTATTCTTTTAATAAGTCACAAAATCTAACTTTTTCTCCAGACTTACTATTGTCAATGAGATTCCTCCATTAAGAGAATCATTTCAATGCGGATTCAACGGTTCCCTTTTATTTTTAATCCAAGTACCGGTTCAGAAGATAATAAATTCCACCCAAACATTTACTGAAAGTTCCCAAAAAAAAGTTCAGAAAAAAATTTAACTGTCACCCTTGACTCGCGTCGGTTGAGGTTAGGCTCTGCCTAAAAAGAACACACCCTCCCAAGCTCAATGGTACTGTCAAATTTTTAATCTGAGTTACCGTTTAGATAATATGGATTTTATAATAAATAACTTGTCTCTTAATTATTTTATTTATAGCAAAAAACTAAATTTCACTATTTTCTTGTGCTGGCTAATGTTAGTATCATCCTTAGGAAATAATACTTTCACGAGTTCAGCGGTGGTCTCATATTTTCAATCTGAGTAACCCTTCGTGAGATATAAGAATTTGAAAAATAAAATTATTTTATTTAATTATTTTATTTACGTTTATGAAATTTCTTGGTTTTCCCACTAGAGGCATGTGCTGTATAATCTTATGTCAAACCTAGGGTAAGCCTTCCATCCTGAACATAACGTTACCCTTGGATTTCTGATCTGGGGACCCGTTTCAGTGTTATTCAACTTTTTCATGAAAACCACTCATGCGTGCTATTTTCAAACATAACATTTTTTGACGAATCATTCCGGGCACTCTGGGCCACAGAATTACGTACCTTAATATTTTACGAACTCAAAATAATTCCATATAATTAAAAAAATATAGAAATTATGGGACATTAAATATTTTATGTTTTAAAATGAGTTTTTCAAAACCAAAAGGATGTTATCGTCAAGAAATTTTTTAATGATACTTCAAAATAATTTTTCCTCTAAACTGACATCAATTTGTGTTTCCACTTCCTTACTAAGGTTATGGTCCATGGAACCATTCATAATCATTCTCTCAAAGGATTATGATTAATATGAATTATTGTTTATGAAACCCATTTTACATCAATGGTCTACACTATGTTGAAATTTTTATGAAGTCACTTTATTTTGAATAGTAATTATATGTAGTAATTATTTTTAAACCTATCCCTTTTCCACAGGTTAAAATATGATTAAATGTTTATGATAGCCATTTTATTACATGGTTTATGAAAATATGTTTATAAAACCCATCACTCTTCTTGGTTAGTAATTAGGTGTGTATTAATATCTTGTGGAACATGTATTTAGGATTTTAATATGTGATGAGTGGGACCAATATCTCTTTCCAATGCATTGGGTAATGGTAAATGTTCTCTAAGCTCGAAGGGGACTTCGGAGGGAATCACATTCCTATGTCAAGAGGGTATATGGTAGGTTATCCTAGGACAATAAAAAGAGGGTATACCAAATGGAATCCCAATAATGTAATATGAGGGTATAAAAAACTGTAATGAGAGGGCATATGGGAGGGAATCAAAATAATTTAATAAGAGGGCATACGAGAGGGAATTACTAGCCTATAACAAGAAGGTTCACTATAGGGAATCCCAGGCCTGTAACAACAAGGTATATGAGGGGGCATAAAAAATACATCACAAGAGGGTACATGATTTATCATATCATGCTGGAAATAAGTGGGTACACTTGAGAAAATCTCATGCCTAAAGTTGTTACATATGTGATTAGCCCATGCCTAACATGATATGATGGTCCTAGTAGATAGACTTGACATATTATTTTATATTCTTTTGTGTATGCCACTATTCCTTGTCTAATTTCTATTTTCTTCTATAATGGATTATTCCATTGACATTATTATGATTCATGTCTTATTAACTTCCAATAATTATGTCATGATTCATTTATATGCTCTTAGATATGCAGGGTATGAGATTCTAATGTTATGTTCATTCTCTCATACCCTAATATTCATGTTTTTCTTATGTATCTTAATTTTTTAACATTAATGAGAATCAGAGATCACCCTTACTTATGATTCCTTTCCCCCAGGTAATAAAAAAATTATTTATGTAATAGTACTAAATGGGATGATCTTTTTTGAAATCATTGAAGATACTTAAATTTTTTTGAATATTATGATCCACAATTCCAAATACACTAAACTATTATCGTCCTAGGGTATATACTATTTAATGTTCTGAATATTCATTGAAAATGATGTAATTTACATGTATATTATGACTGGGTCTCTATATCGACAATTATGGTTTCTGATGGTTTTCATTTCTAGCACTATTAGAACAAAAAAAAATTTCTTTACATGATCATAGTTTCAAAAAATTTACGAATGAGGGATATAATCCATTAGTGATAACACATAATACATATACAATAGATGTTCTCAGTATAGAAAAATAAATAATTTCATGTTACATAACATAAAAAATGGGAAGGGTATGTTTGTTGCACTTAGATTCTATACTCAAAGATAGATTGTTGTAATTAGCAATGCTTTATTTCTTGTGATGACTTAAATTTCATATTTTTATTCGGCTTTTGTCCTTCAACACAACCTTATCAAAATAATTCAATTATACTATGAGGTTAATGATGTGATCTTCATGAATGATAAGTTTTTCATTTTAAATTCAAAAGGTGCGAACACATTATCTGTTTATATAAATGATAATTTTTACACTATAAACATGAAGACCTTAGTTTCTCAAAATTAAATTTCCTTGGTGTTAATGAAGATTTTTCTTTAGTTTGGAATAAAATATTGATACACTGGCCATGTTTAAAACATAGCTAAACATTACTATAGTTGTCTTCTATGGGATATTCCATATCATTAGTTCAAATATACCATAGTATATGATTCTTTAAAACATAGTAAGAAGAATTCCAATATTTAAATTAAATAGTGATGTCTCAACATCAAATAATATACAGTTTGTGAACAAGGACTTTGTAAGACCTTCACAACCCATGTTATTTATACTAAAACAATATGGGTATATCTTTGATGATGATTACAGTGGGTATAAAAAGACATATTTTCTATCAATCAAATTATAATTACACTCTTATTTTGAAAAGTTAGTTTCCCTTCATCAAAATATAAAACTATTCATTTTTTATCATTTTGTGAGATAGAGTATGATAATTTTGAAATGCAAATTTTTATACATTTTATTGTGAAAGTAGAATTCTTTATAATTTTTATACAGTGAGAAATATATAGTAGAATCATGTATTTTAATGAGGGTGTAAAACATTGGAATAAATTGAAAATAAATTATTTTTGGGATACTTAGTACCTCAAAATTATGGGGCTGAAGTAGTAAACCTAGTTAGTTACACTATAATTCGATTCTTACATCACCCTGCATTAAGTAAAACACATTATGATTTATATAATATTTAGAATCAGGGTGTTAACTTTATCAAGGTATTTAAATGTAAAGTATTTATTTGGACTACTAATGATCATATTTATAAATATTATCTGAGGTAAGATTAACGAATTTTCTGTGGTTATCCCATCAATAATAAGGCATATCGAGTTTTTTAAAAATATGTAAAAATACCATTGATTAAATATAAAATTTAATGTCTTTCAAAATTGATAATTATATCAAGTTAAAACATCTACAATTAACTCATTTAGATTTTAATTTATAAACTCCATCTATTGTTTCACAAAAAATTAATGGAAACCCATAGGTAGTTACCCATTTTTGAAATTATTCTAAAAAAAATTATTTTCCATAAAGACAGTTTTCTTTTTTCATAATAATTAAATGATCTTACGGAATCATAAAATGATAATTACATTGGTATTTTTGATAAAAAAATTTAAATTAGATGTAAATTATGAAATTATTGTGATCATATTTTTTTTACAATAGTTTGAGCCTAAAATGTTCTTTGATCAATAATTATAGAGAACATTAAGTTATAGTAGTAAAGTGGGTATTATGAATTATGTGTGACTAAAATATAATTGTTTTATAAAATATGGAGATATTAGTTTTTAAGGGTTATTACATAAGAAAATTCATATATGGTAGTGAGACGTTCACTCTATTAGATTTGTCTAAATCTATTCAAATTGTAATATCTTTCATAGAACATATGAGTATTAGTCTATTTCAAATTGTGGTCAAGAGATATTTTAATAATACATATTTTAGGAAGATATTTATGTTAATAATACCTATATTTTTTATGATATTAAATTTCTAGAACATGATTTTAAACATACCAATGCACTTTATGGTCTTAACCCGACCACAATAGAGAAATATGATCGATTATCCATAGTGTTACTTCAAAATTATTTTTTTAATGGAAAATCAGATCCAAATATTTTTTACAAGTAATATTTATAAGTAAACTATCATTTTAATAATTTAGATTTATTATATTATCTTTGGAAAAACTCAAAAATCAATTATTAATAGTTTTTCATAACCTATGAAAAGTGGGTATGATATGGGTATGATGGGTAAAATAAATCACTTACTTGGTTTGAAAATAACGTTGATACCATAAAAAAATAAATTGAAACTATTTATATCAAATACTTGAATGTTTCTGTTTTTACAATGTATAAAAAATTAATAATTGTGTAGGAAACTTTTTAATGCTTTTTTTGGATGAAACCGAGAAATTTTTAGATCAAAAACCCTAAAATGGGATGATAAGAAGTTTAAATTACCTGATAGTTAGTTGTTTGGATATTAGGTAATCTTCATAACTATATATTATTTTCAAGAGAATAAAATGGAAACATATAAAATTAAATTTAATAGGAACTTCCTCTACCATAAAAGGGTCTTTATAATATGAACTATTTTATTCTTCTAAAATCATGTTTATTATAAAGATCGAAATAGTTCTGGACTTCAGAGGTTATAGGTTGCATAAGAAAATCACTTTTAGAAATTTCAAAATTATTATTGATGCTTTACTTTCTGGGTATAATTATAATAAACCCTTGATTTCACTCTTCAATGCTGAAGCCAAATATATGGTATCTAGAAGTGGTTATGATCAATTGTTGAAGATGAAACACACATTCATTGATTTCAATTTGATTTCCACTCAAAAATTAATTCCTTTTTATAACAAACTTTTTATTTATTTATCTATAAATTCAAAACATAATTTATAAATCAATAACATAGATATAATATGTTAACTCCTTCAATAACAGACACAAAAATCTGAGATTTTTTGTTACTTTATAAAAATATTATATTTTCATGCTAATATCTTCAATAAGACTATAAATTTTGATAGATTTTAATATATTAAATAGATGATAATAATGATCAATGTAATGTGATTATATGTTCTACTTTTTTCCACTATGTATTAACATTGAAAAAACTCTTCAATAAAGTGTGATAACATTTATTATTTATAATTATGATAATTTTTCATACGGGGGTATATATTACATTTAAATTCATTTAATATAATTTATTAGCTAAGTTTTGAACATATTATATAACTATGACTAATGTGAGAGACATTTTTTTGTTTAATTTAACTATAATTTTCTTCTGATAAGTTCTTTTTTTGATTTTATTTCTCAAAATAAGACCCATATTTTTATTTTTCTATCTTCATATGTAAATGTACTTCATTTCATATTAATACCTTACAAATGGAAATATTATACATAAATATATTATATATTCTTAATTTCATAATTCAAATTTATTCATAGATATCTTACATTTTCAAATGAATATCTTGTATATTGAAATATCCTACATTCATGGTTTTCAAAGTTATTCTTACATTTAACCCATCCAATCTAATATTCACTCATAGATTAAATGTCCTACCTTAAAAAAATCCAGACTTATCTGATTAACCCTTCAGGAAATGATATTTTTTTATTTGTATTTATATAGGATTATATTATCTAATCCCATATAAGATAATATAATTTATTTCGAACATTCTCTAGAACCGTCTTCATAAGAAGATCATATGTAACCATTATAACATAACATTCAGAAGGTTCAGTCATTTTATTCTTAAACTCTAATGTCTATCATTACTAAAACTCCATTTATTTCCACAAATCCCAAAGGAAGATGGAGGTTTTTTATTATCTTTTGACGTTTCAATAATGGAGATAATAACATGAATTTTATCATAAATGATAAATCTTCACATTAATTTTGAGATTACTCTAAGGAATATAAATAATTATTGATGAAGAAACCCTTGTGAGATAAAGTGAATATTATATATCGTACAGATCCATTATAAATTAAACAATGTTTTAAATTATGATATTATTTTTTTAATTAATAGTGATTTTTGATAATCTCAATTGAATATATGTTTTAAAAATAACATATTAGAAGAAATGAATTATTTATTTTTTTATTTCATGGAAATAGGGAGAAGTATTTTCTTTCAATAAAAACCCAAAGTGGTAGAATCATACCCAAAGGGGTAGAATAATATTTAAAGGGTGGGAATAATATTTTTGAAGTTAATATTTTGGTGAAACATTATACTGGGTAGTAAGATTCAAGGATTTTACAAGGATTATTTAAAAGGGTGTTATCTTCAACTATCTAATGTACATGAATCCTTCATTTTTTAAATTTTTAATTGATATTTTTTGAGATACGTTTTTATATTATTATTTTGAATTTAATTTGGTTGTGATTATCTAGAAAAAGGATATTCAGGGATATATATTTTAATAACAACTTCTACGCTCTTATATTTTTATGATTTACCACACATTCATTATATTTCTTATGATTACTTGAAATGTTTTCATTTAATATGTTGCGAAGACATAGATTTTTATTTTTTTCATTTTTCTATAAACTATAGTAAACCATTTTACTTCCAAGAATTTATAGGGTGTTGGGATAATAGCATATTGCATCTTCATAAAGGATATATCTTGATTCTGACGATATCACAACCAAATCTAATGTATGTGTAAGTTTATAATATGAGTTTTTATGAATTCATTTATAAATGAAGCCCATTGTTTCATGGAATGGAAGATAATACACTGCAAAATTTTCTATACATTTTAATCATACCTAATATCATTTCTAAAAATAAATCTAAATGAAATTATTCAGTTTATTTAGAATAATATATTTATATATATGAAGTTTTATTAGAAGGGAACTAAGCATTTCTCTTTTTAATAGTTCTATATCTAATCATACATGATTGAGGAGGTCTGAGGGATAGAAACATTGATATTTTTTGACCTTGTAGATTGATCTGTATCCATGGATATAAAATTGGGACCTTTCTAATTCATGACTTCATTGATGAAGTTCTCATATAAATATTACATCTTATTTTGGGGAACATAGAGGAGAATAAGGATAGTCCTCTTTAATTTTGAGTCAATGATATTCTTAGAGTGGAGGATGATACCTTATAATGGTTTATTTTGATATTGTTACTGGTATTAGAACATTTATACTTTGGATCCACATAATGGAAGTCATCCCATTTTATAAAAAATAGTCAATAATTTTTTTAATTGAATTGTTTTGGAAAATAGTATAATTTAAGGGGTATTTACAATCTTATCTGATGCTCATGGTATTATATATTATTTAATAGTTTATTAACTAATTATTTTAATATTTTTACCATTAATGATACATGTATCATATTATTTAAATATTTCTACATTTATTCACATACCTACCCATGTTGTACCTCTATCCGATGATCGTGCTAGTTTTGACTGACCTGAGGATTGTTACTGATTTCCCCATGCTACAAAATATTGTAAGGGAATCACAATATATCTTGGGGGAACCTTTTCTTCTAATAATCATATATAATTTAAATTTTAACACTTGCATGACCCATTCATTTTTTCAATATATAACTAAAAATAAAATATGAAGAAAATTTTATATAATGTAGTAAACTAGTAAAAATACAATAAATATAAGAAAAACCTAGTTTCTCACCCCTAACACCTGACCATATAAATAATTTTCACCACTTAATTCCTTTCCTAATCTCCATATAAAAAATCTTCATCTAAAAAAACAACATAAAGCATGAATATAAAACCTGGAATATAAGATAATGGAATATAAAATTTAATAGAATCACTAAAATACCCCCCTATGAATTTACAATTCACTATCTAATATCTAAATCTCAATGTTTCATGAGAGGTAATAAATGATCCAAAACCTAAAACTATAATCACAATCAAAGGAATGAGTAATAAGCTCAGTAGGCATAGAAAATAACCACTTACAATGTTTAAGCTTTAAATAAAGGATCTATTTCATGCTAGTTTGAAACACATTATAAAATCTAGATTTTTCATTTTATAAAACATATGAACCTAAAACATCAAGATGGTTTTATAAAATTATGCTTTTTATTTTCTTTTAAAAGAATAAAAAATAACTTTTAAATAATTATATTGATCATAGACTTATTTAATAAATCTCCCATTTATAAATCTCCAATTTTAAACCAATATCTAAACAATAATTTTAACACACACTAAAACTACCAATTTATGATAGTTTAATAATTCTTAAGAATGGAAAGAAAATATATAAATTAAAGGATTTATAAAATAAGGCCATAGAGAGAGAAATATTAATCATGATAATTTAAAATTACAATTAACTGATAAACACTCTATGGTGACTATGTGATTGGAGAAACCTATAGTATATATTTTTAGAATCTAGTTGAAGGGATAATAAAATGTTTCTATCTAATAGGGGGATGGCATAATTCAATATCATAGTTTCTCAAAAGTAAACTTGTCCCATTTAAGTCCACATAACCAGGAACACAAGCTTTACATGAGTTTTAAATATTAATGAAGAGTAAAAACAATAACATACACCAATGATATTAAATTCTAGAACTACAACAATCATAGAACATCAATAAATGACTATGGGAAGATTCATATCACACCTCAAATCCATTTAAAACTACAATCCTAAAAACAAACAATTGGATTCAATTAAAAATAAATCAAAGGATTAATAATTAATTTAAAAAGTGACAACTAGAACCTGTAATAAAATTTTAATAACATATTAAATCACATTTTAAAATAATGATATATAATTACAATTAAATTCCCTCTATTTTCGTCTATTTTTAATCCAATATACACTTAAAACCTATATATGACTCTCATTTCAAAAATCCCCATATTATGATGTATATTTTTACACACACACACATATACATAATAATTTATACTTAAAAAGGGAACTTGTGAAAATAAAAATATAATTTAAATGAAGTATTATTAATTGGATTTTCATTTTTTACTTTAAATACCATGTTAAATTAAAGAAACAATTTAAAATTCAATTTGAGGACCCAAATAACATTTAAAATAACATGAGTCAGGTTAAAAGATCAATTGGGAAATTAATAATATGCTCAATATGTATGGAAATATCCAAATGGATTCAAAACACTCATTTTAACAAAAAAATCCCATTATGTTCAATGAAATTCATGTCATTCTAGGATTAGATTTTAAGGAGAGGCATATAAACAATTATTATTATCAATAAAGTTAAAAACATATATTTAATGTTAATCAAGTAAGGGTGAAAATTTTTAAATACCAAAAATTTGGTGTAACCTAGATTAAATCAAGAAAAACCTACTGCCTTTGACAAAAGATCCTATAACATGCCTCAAATCCGACCCCAAAAACAATAGGACCCAATAATAAATAAAATAAAAATCCCCATTCAGAATAGGGTTCAGATAATAATCATGCATAGTGAGGTAAGAGTAGGAAGTGGAAAAAAATAATAATAGAGGGGGAATGAAGCCATACCTTGAAGAATCAGACTCGAATCATGAATAATCTCTATGGAATCATTATGAAAGGGGTAGGGTAGAAGTAGGAGGTGTGACTGATCTTAACCTAGATATATTCATGACATAAAAAAGAAATATGTTGTGGGTACAAATTAGGGAAAAAAGGGGGCTAGTAATTTCCACAAATTTAATTCGCCAAACACTATGAATGGTTTGGCTGCATGGTTGGATAAACCATGTGCCAATATTAATCCTCTTAGTAGAGGTTCTATGACATCCCAAAATGGTAGGATGAATAGTCAGAGAACCTCTAACCAACTAGGATTATCCGATGTGTTAAGTTACAAATCCATTCACATGGTTTGTGTTTGAATTCCACTAACTATGTGCTAATTATGCACTTGTGTTGGATGTATAAAATTTTAAAATTTTAAAATGGATGATCCCGAAAATACTGAACGATACAAATAATAATATTCTAAATAAATTAACAATTAATATAATAGTGTTATGGTGTAAAAAACACCTCATTATAATTCATTTTACCATAAAAAATCCTCAACTGACTTAGTTGGTCAAAGGAAATGACAAGACCAAACCTCTTCAATCAAAAATATACTCCCCAAAAACATGGAATAACATGAAATTAGGAAAAAAAATACCATACTAACAAAAATTAATCACAATAATCTTCTTCACTTGATTATTCCCCTATCTAACTTATAACACCAAAACCCACTAATAGACACTACTACTAAAATGATAACACATTGGGAGTTATATATTTAATCACCAAAATACAAGGGAAAATTAAGTGTGGATGTATCCATATCTAATTAAAACCTCCCTAAAAAATCCCCCCTAAATTATACATTATTATTAGTGCTTAATCAAATCAAAACACATCCTTATGAAATAGTGTATCCATAAATATCAAATTACACTTAAAACCCAAACATGAACTCAATGGGATAATAAACAAAGAGGATTGAAACTATTACCTAATGGTGGTATTTCTATTACATGGTTTGAGATATATACTCCTCTTAAGATAGAGAACCTTTAACAAGACCACAATATGTAAGACCACCTCTCAGTTTAGTTCATCCCCAAAAAATCAGACTCACAACTTGGCCCCACTGGTCACACTCTTAGATAGAGCTACTTCATAATAGAATAATCCCAACATAATTTCCAAAAAATCATCTTTAAAAAACTTCACATCCAAAAAATCATTAATAATCAATTTATGAAAAATATAGACCCACACATAAAAAGATGGAAATACACTATAACAATCATAAAGATCTCAGTAACTGATGGGATGGATTTATTACCTCTCCATGTGTTTGGGAAAAGCTACCAACATGATAATTACTCTCCTGAGCTATAGTATAAACATATCAGGTACATACAAATACATAGACCTTCAAACCACATTTAATATCTTCTATGGTAAATTAAAATCAATATAGTTACATGAAATTTAAAACAAAATAAACTTGAAGAGAAATAATGAACAACAACAACCCAAAAATCAAATTCCAAACAAAAATCCATTCCTAATTAAAATACATGAGTTAATTTTTAAATGTTTCTTTTCAAAATCCATCCAAAACCATAATTATTTACAACATTAAAGACAAATAATCCCTAAAAATTCTTCATCTCATTCATAATAACCAAAAAAATATTTTAATTTCACTTCATAATGTTCCATTACTAATATAAAAATATCCTTTGAAAAAAAATTTTAAATTTTTTACAAATTTCTTTTTAAAACATTTAAACTTAAAAAAATACATATTTTAAACAAATTAGAAAAAACCCATCTATTGATCTAAAAAAACAAAAAAATCAACATCATATTTAATAAGTTTTAAATTTAAAAATATTAAAAATTTTAGATTTATAATATCCACTTTAAAATAAAATTCCCAATATGAAATCATATTAAAAAAATTCCAAATAAAAAATCATTCCCCTTTAAAAAGCACAAATCAACCAAATACTCATTGATAACATTACTCCATACGAAAACTCCAATAAAATGGACTAATTTTTGATAATATCTTGTTGAATTGGTTTATAGGACCATGTTATATCCATGAAATCTCCAATAGAATTCATATTTAACCGTGCACTTGAGTTCCATAGTAATTGTTATTCTATGCGAGCTCACCACATGGTACTGTTTTACTACCATTTTCAACACTCAAAAAATTTAATAATGTAAATACCATAAAAATAATCCAAAAATATTTCATTATTAATGGATGAATACATTTCATCCTTGGAAAATAAATTCTTTGAAAAATTATGAGGTCACAACACTCTTCCATCTCCTACCTCCCAAGGCGCAAAACTATTGTCCGCATATTCTAACCACCCCAAAAAGAAAAGTACTTACATTGATTATATTTTTTCACAGATCAACATAATATATATCTTTATTAGACACCTGAGCAAGCCCATGTTATAATCAAGGCATGTTACCAATCACCAAGGGATGGAAACTACTTCCAAAGAATCATAATATAATTAATGGGAATAGTTTCTCCCAATAATAAGATTTAATAAATATCTTAAAAACATGCATAACTTATTCACAAATCAAACGTCCATTTAAAATAAAATAAGAAGACAAATTTTTATAAATATGGAAAACAATAGAAAAACAATCAAAATAATAAAAAACCCTCCTCTCTTCTTAAACACCCTCCCCTATGGAAAACTGTTGCATCCAAATTCCTTTCTTAGACTTCACATAATAAATGAGCCTCTAAAACCAAAACTCAAATGACAAAAAATTTTATCAACAGTATTTACGATATTATAATTATTTTATATTGTAAAAAACACATGAATATCATAGATATCCCAATAAAAACATAATTATAAAAAATAAATAATGAAATAAGTTGTATTTATATAAATTAGGGGACCTATACCAATGGAAAAGTAACAAGACCCTCAGAAATTTAACATTACCATTAGTAATATTGATCTATACAATATAATAGTAAACTCAACTATGATAGTGTAAATTAAGTTTTTAATATTTTAAATTAAAATAAGATACAATTAAATCATAGTACAAATAAACAAATTTTTTTAAAATTATAAATTAATTGTTTGAGTTTTTGTAAAATATAAATGTTTATTTTATAATTTTATAATTAGTACAATGATTTAAAAGAAAATTTATTTTCATAAAAAGATTCATAAGTAAATATTTTGTTGTATTATATTATGTCCATGATTGCTATTCATTCTAAGTGGCATGCATGATTATATAAATTTTATGATGTGATGGGTGCGCCCAGAATTCAATAGCACTCCCATACATAGGGTTATGTAATGTAAATTAAGAGATAATTTTCAATATGTATTGTAATGATGTTATTTTTTAGGATGATGATGTTATCATTATGCACATATGTTATGTGTGAAGATGATTATAGAATTGTTCTAAACTATGTGTGTTATTTGACCACTAAGACATGATGTTTTATTTTTATTCATTTACACATTTCATGCATTAATCTAATGTTGACTATAATGACTATTTTGATGATATTATTCTTATATTATGATGGTGATGATACTCTCACCTAGGTTATATTGATTAATTTTTTATCTATCATCTTACAAGGATTATTTCTCACCCCATTCTTTGATATATATACTTAGGTTATGATTTATACTAATGAGTAAATGAGGTGTAATAGAAATCTAGATAATAAGGAATTAAATAATGCGTATGTTTTATTATCTATAATTTATTTAGGGTCTTAATGTTTTATAATACACTAAACATTTGGATCATGGTTTTTTAACAATTTTATGTTGTTTAAATGTAAAATAATGCAATGATCATGTAAGAAATATAGGATATCTATAAATTATATAAGAGTATTGTTTAGTTAATTTGGATACTAAAATTAGAGAACATTAGTGAAAACCCTTAGTATGAGTCTATGTATTTGTAATCACTGAAGAATAGTTTTTCCAGAAAAATGTTAAAAATAGGGATCTCACATGATTTTCCTTTAGAGTTAATTTAAAAAGGAATAAATAATTAATAACTTGATGAATTACCTTTTTTATATGTTTTTCTATTTTATAAAATAGTGGGAATTGTGATAAATCGTGAGAATAACCCATGTGAGGGACAATACAGTGAGTTCCTGAATGATATCACCAATGTCATTGGTGGTGGAGTACAAAATTTAATAGTGATCCTTAACAATTTCTATAAGGATGTGAAATTCCCCCTGAGAAATGTAGAATATAAACCTTTACATAAGAAGTAGTAACTGGAAATCATGTCTTTTAGGTGGAAAAAACCATAAAAAGTTTTTTGAATCCACTAATGCACTAGTTGAGGAACATTGGGTCATCTCAAAGGAGATGATCTTTTTTGAGATTCACTATTCTAATATGGAGAAGAAAACTTTGGCTATTTATCGTTTAGATGGAGTGTTCGACGAATGGTGCGTGTTGATTAATAACATAGACACAAAGGATAAATTAGAATATATGGAGTGGAAATACATTAGGAATTTTTTTATCATGTATCTCCCTTGAACTCTTCATAATGATATGGATAGAGAGTTAATAGATTTAATGTAAAAAATAAGGTGAATATATCACAGCTTGTGGAGAATCATTATTAAGACTCTCAAGGTACACCTCGTGTTTTTTATAAACATTAAAAGAAAAATAGAATGATTCTTTAGGGATTTAAAACAACACCTTAGAATGGATCTATCAATTCGATACATTGGGAGTTATGTAGAAGTTTTTCTATGTTCTCTCAATGTAGAGATAGATTTTATATAATTTTCCCATGGTTATGGGCATAATAAATAAATGATATATATTCAATATTGTGGATCTAATGATAATAGAGGAAAAAATTTTCAAATTCTCATATGTAAAAAATGTGTAATGAAAAATCCTAAAAATTTCCTCCAAGGGATGGGGAAATACTTGAAATATATGAGATAAGGCCACTATGCTCATGAATATTAGAGGGAAATCAAGAATACTACCAAAACAAGGGGGGGAAAGAGACCACCTCCCATGGTCCAATCATTTTACAGTAAGGATAGAGATAACTATGCATGAAAGTGAACTAAACCTTGAGTCCTTGAGGGTAATCAACATCACTATCCAGCAATGGAATATAAGAATGGGAAATAGTATTCCATCACTATTGCTGAAGTAGAGCACAAAATTGAATTCATACGAGGCACACTTCCTATTAAATGAATAATGGGAAAATTCTTATATGATTCTAGTTCTATACACTTCCTTTATAAATTACTAATTTTATAGAAATGTTGAATCAAATAATAGGTGAATTGAAGTAGATATATCTATAAAACACCTAATAGTAAAATTATTGAAACCCAATTGTTGTAATCTTCTCCTACTTGAATATGTGGGAATATTATTTCAAAAAATATTGTGGTACATAACTTGGAGGAATTCGACACTATAATAGGGATGGATTGGATTTTATTATATTTAGAACATGTAAACTGTTGGGATAATGAAATATCTTTTCAAATTATGAACCATCCAATGATCCTCTAGAAATGAAAGGAATTCCATGAATCTCCATTGGAAAATATATCATCAGTGTGGTTGTTGAAGCCATATGAAGAATAATACCTCTCCGAAATGGTCGAGTAAACATAAGGTATAAAACTGGAGGAAATTTACATAGTGATGGAATACAATGATTTATTTTCTAAAGAGATACTTGGACGTCCCCTTGATAGTGGGGTAGTGTTCCTAATAGAACTCCTTACCAGTGCCACTCCTATATCAAAATTTCCCTATAAGATTACCCCTATCAAAATACAGAGTTAATGTAGTATCTACAATATAACTTGGAAAAAGGGTCCCTACACCCTAGGGAATCACCTTGAGGTATGCCAATTTTATTTGTTAAGAATATTTATGGATCAATGTTATTGATTATTGATTATTGGGTTCTCAATAGGATGACTAAAAAGAGGGAATATCCACTTTCAAGGACTGAAAATTTGTTTGATCAACTATGAGGAGCCCAATAATTCCCAAAGGTCTATGCTTTTTATAAATATCACGAACTAAAGGTGAAGAAGAAAAATATTCTGAATATTTATTTCTATACAAGGTTTGATCATTATGAGTATCTAGTGATTCCCTTCAGACATACTAATCCCCCAACCATCGATGTGAATTTAATGAATAGAGTATTTATACACTACCTTAAAAAATTTGTGGTAGTATCTATCAAATATATTATCATCCACTCCAATAACAAGGAGGAATAATAAGAACATATAATTATTGTGATGGAAACATTAAGGAAGGATAAATTATATGCCAAGTTTAGAAAGTGTGAATTTTGGATTCCGAAAGTCGCATTCTTAGGACATGTGATCATGAGTGAGGGAATATCTATTGACCATTTCAAGAAAAAGGTAATTGAGTAACAGACTAGAACCACTAATATCATGAAAATCCATATATTTCTTGGATTAGAATGGTACTTATGATGTATTTTGAGAAATTTATCATGATTCTATGGCTCGGTAGCTATGTTAAAAATAATGTGGTTAAAATATATATAGATGTAATAATGCTAGGAATGATTTATAGAGCTATAGAGGAGGGTAATAGCAACACCTGTAATCTCACTTCCAAGAAATTGAGAATGTTGTGTGATATAAAGTGATTATTGAAAGAAATTATTTGGTTCTATACTCATGTAAAATGTTAAAGTGATAGAATATGCCTCATTATAGTTGAAGAACAATGTGAAGAACTATCTGATGCCTTTTCGGGAGAAAGTATCTTTGACTTTTTCTTGGAAAATATAGCAAAACTACCTCCATGGTGAAAACTCTGACATATATATATATATCATTAGATCCTAAGGTATATATTCAAACAAAAGGATCTCAAATTGAGTCAATGTATATGGATAAAGTTAATAATGTACTATGACTTATTTATCACTATCATCTTGGGAAGGAAAACAAGGGAGATGATCCTCTTAGTAGAAAAGTATCTGTTACTCCATCCATGATGCAGATTGAGAAAGACCATATCTTCAAGGATATATAAATGACGGATTTTGAAATCACAACAGTAGGGAATACATCCTAAAATTCCTGAAATATTTTCTAACCATCCATCCAAGAGAAGATTAAAGAGACACAAAGGGATGATCTATAGCTTTAAAAGAAGCTGGATGTAGTAATGGAAGGGAAGTTGTAAGAGTTTCATATCAATGATGATGATGTGATTCAGTTTGGAATGATGATTTATACGAATCCATCACTAGTGATATAGAAAGATATCTTTTATAATGAACATAACTCACCTTTCTCTATCTATCATGGAAGTACAATTATGTAACATTGTCTTTGTGAACACTTCTAGTGGAATAACACAATGAAGGATATTATGGAGTATATATGAAGGTTTATAATATATCTGCAAGTTAAATTAGAGTGATAGAAGTCTAATGAAACAATGAAACCACTTCCTATGCCTGTATATAAACTGTATAATTACACTATGGATTTCATCCCAAGTATCCCAATGATATCCAATGAAAAAATGTGACATGTGTTGTGGTAGATTGAATAACCATGTCCACCCACTTTATCTCTATTTAAGAAGATATGTTTCTTCAAAAACATGAAAAGTATTTACGAAGGATGTTGTAGGGATATATGGGATTCTACTTTTGATCAACTCAGATCATGATCCAAGATTCAAATCTAAATTCTAGAAAATTATTCAACATTATTTCTATACTAAATTTAATTTTATCATATCCTATCAACCCCAAAAGATGGTTAATTTAAAAGTTCTACTTATATGCTTGATGATGTGATAAGGGCCTTTTGAATAGATTTAAATGGTTTATGGGATCAAAATATCCCATTGCTGGAGTTCACATACTATAATAGATTCGTATTGAGTATTTAGATGGCTCCATATGATGCCCTATATGGAAAGTGATATTAAACTCAAGCCTGTAGGGATGAAGTTGGAGAATGAAAGCAGATTGGACCTAATCTTGTGCAAGAGATAGTGGAAAATGTTCAAGGAATCCAAGCATATATCAATGCTGATAAAAGTTGAAAAAATATATATGACGGCAACCTTTCAAGGGAATTGGAGTTCGAAGTTGTAGATAAAGTATTCCTTTGAATATATCGTTGAAATAATGGTATATAGTTGGGATAGAATTGGAAGTTAATCCCAAGGCACATTGGTCTCTTTGAGATCATTGATCACATATGAGCATTGGCATGTTGACTTTCACTTACACCAAATTTGGATCATGTTCATGAAATATTTTATCTTTCTCTCCCGAGCAAGTAAATTCTCTACCCCTCAGATGTACAAAATTCAGAGGTGTTACTATTAGAGAACAATTTATAATACGAAGAGCATCAAGTAATGATCATGGACCATAGAGAATATGTCTTATGAAATTAGTCAACCCACCTTTTAAATTTGTTGAGGAGGAATCATATATATAAATAGGAAACACGGGATCAGGAGGCAGTAATGATGGAGAAATACCCTAAACTTTTTACATAAAATGAAATTTCGAGGGTGATACATTAAAAACAAGGAAGAATGTAATGAACCAAACTTTTATGAACAAAATTTCCATTCTTTTAATTATTTTTTATGACCCAAAACAGATACATATCATATAGATCCCAATAAAAACTTCATTCTCATAAATGAAAAATGAAATAAGTGATATTTAAGGATATTAAATAACCTATACTGATGGAATAGTAACCTAACCCTTAGAATAGTAACATGGCAATTAAAAATAGTATTCCAGCCAATATAATTTGAAAATTACCTATAAAAGTATAAATATTTTTTTATCTTATAAATGATTATATTATATAATTATTTTATAGTTTTAGTAAATAAATTAATTGAAACTAATAAAATAAATGTTGGTAATTTTATAAAACCTAAATAATTATTTAATATTTTAAAACTCATATGATAATTTAAAGGAAAAAACAGTAAGGTAGAATCATAGTTTATTATATCATTGCCTTAGGATTAAAATATATTTTTATGATTTATAAATTAATTTTTCAAATTTTCCAAAAATCATTTACAATTTAAAAATCGATATTTTATGAATAAATGGTGATATTAATTAGAAATTAAATATCTCATAAAATAGAGTTCTGTTTTGAACTATACACATTAAAAAATGGTTAGAGTGATTATTTAAGGAATTTTATAAAATATATTAATTTTGTGAATAGTGAAATACAGTAATTTATAATATTCAAAATATAGATGAATTATTGAGTCATAGATAATGTATAAATGATATAAGGCCATAAGATATAAATTTACTTAATTATTTAACATATTTATCCAAATATTTCAAAATATTCATAGTCATGAACCAAAATAATAAACTAATGAATAAAACAATAAAAAAACCCTCGCCTCACCCATAAATACCACCCCTCACCACCTATTCTCCTCACACATCCAAAGCATTGAAGATTATCCAAATTTTACCCAATACCCTTACCAAACCACTCCCCCATTTCCATGAGACTCTAGTATCAACAAAATACAAATCAAATTTATATAAAGAGATTCTCAAGGAGAATAAATCAAGAGGTAAAATCCTCTTCCATTTTCTTTTAACTTATTTTAAATTTTATTTGTTTTCTTATTCTCTATGATCATCAACTTATACAAGTGTCATGGTAACTCTAGTATATTATATATAGTGGAATTTTATTATGTTAATGGAATAATTCATAGTCAATCCTCTTCTATTCTACCTTTTATTCTAAAATTGAAAGCATCAACTAGGAGGTGTTTATTTATCACCACTGAGGATGAAATGTTTTCATTTCCTATCACCGCCTTCAAAGATGGTCATAAAACCAGTATAATGGTTAAAAAGATAGTAATATGTATTTTAGGACCTTTTTATTCTCTATAACTAACCTATATACAAAATATTAAATAAAAAAACAAAAGTAGTTTCTGATGATCGAAAAACCGCAAAATTAATCTAAAAGATTATCTTTAACATTTAATCTAATGACTTATTCTCATATAGGAAAAAAATTACTATACAAGACCATTTAATCATTTTTATGTCCTTTAATAACATTAATTTCAATTATGCCAAATTATTCTCATTTTAAACAATGTTCCATACATGTGTAGATGTGAAACGATCATGAAAACCATAAAAATAAACACTCTCAAATGATAAAATTGAATTCTATAACTCATCATAATTTCTATAGAGTAACATTATAAAAAATAATGAAACAAATAAATTTATAATAGGTTCTATATTTATTATTTAATGAATCTATTTGATTATCTATGATATTAAAGTGTTGAAATAATTCAAATATTAAGTAAGGGGATTCTCAAACCCAATTTCCATTCATTGGGGTATTCCACTTTGATTCTTAATTTCAGGGTTGATTTTATGTTAATATTATTTTATAAAATTTCATTATTAGTACATTTTTTATTACGGGATATACATGATTATAATCTATATTTATAAAAAATTTAATGTTTTTTCGAACAAACTATTCTTTCTAAAAAACCATTTTGACTCGTCTTGAGTTATATCATCTTCACTAAATTATAACGAATCTCATAGAAAATATTCTTTTAACTTTATAATTTAGGAACTATTAAGTTTATTTAAGAATTTTTTCTATTTGAAAAGAAACCCATTACTTTCCATGGGTTATTTTGTGTCCAAGATTGATATATGTTCTAAGTGGAATGCACGATTATGTAAATGTTATGATGTCATGTGGGTGCCTAGATTTATATAACACTCCAATACATTGGGTAATGTTACATATCTTGTGATATAATGTGAACTATGAGTGAAAAGTATGCTATATTTGTTCAAAATTATGATGTTATGATTATGCACATATGTTCTGCATGAATATGATGTTGGCTTTGTTCACAACTATGAGTGGTATTTGACCAAAAAGACATGATGTTTCTTTTTTATGCATAGCCACATACCATGACATTTTATAATGCTTCCTCCCATGATTATTATTATGATCCTATACTTATTTTATGATGATAATGATTATGCTCACCCAATATTATATTGATCTATGTCCTTATTTATCTTCTCATAAGGCTTTTAGATCACCCCTTTATTTGATTTATATACTTAGGTGATTACATAAACTAAGGACAACACGAGGGCCCCTAAGATTCTATAGAATAAGAAATGAAATAATTTTTATGTTTTATTATTGAAAATTTATTTATCTTCATAATTCTCCCAAGAAACTAAATATTTGGATCTTGGTATCGTAATTATTTAATATTGTTTGTCTTTAAAATGATTTAGTAATCATGTAAGAGAAGTATGGTCTCTATAAAAAATGAAAATGGTTAATGAAAAAATTATTTGATGTGATAAAAGAATCTAAATAATAAAAATCACTAACATATCACCCCATTACTTTACATGTAACCATCCAATATTGGATCTCAATGCTCTATGAGTGGAAATAAATGATCTAGAACCTGATACTATGACGATAAAGATAGGCATTAGAAAAAAAAATTAGTAGTCATGCCAAATAACCACTTATAAGGTTATGAATTAAATAAATAATCCATTATGTGATATTTTGTAACACCTTATATAATGTAGATTTATCATTTCATGTTACAAAATAACAAATAATGTAATAATATTTTCATAAACATTTCAATTCTATTTTATTTTAGAGGATAAACATAAACTAGATACAATTTTACATATTTTGGACTCCTTTTATAAAAATCTATTTATAAATCAACCATTAAAAAAACAAATAAATATATATTTGATTCACACATTATAATGTCAATTTTTAATAATGATGAACAATTCTAGAAAAAATGATATAAATCCAATGCAAAAAAATAAGGCCAAATAACGAGAAATAATACACTAAATAATTTAAAATGAGAATCATGCAATAAATATCTTATGGTTACTATGGTCTTGGGTAACCAAGAATATACTTCCTGGGAATCTAAAATAAGGGATAATAACATATTACTGGCCATTTGAAGGATGAAATACATCACTAGCGTACCTAATGGAAAGGGAACTCATCGCATCTTAGATAAACTACCCAAGGACCTAGGATTCCCATGAGGTTGGATTATTAAAAAAATAATAGCATGATATAATACTAGGCTATTTCACAATTTCATTGTCATAGAACATAAATCTGTGACCAAGTGTAGATTTCGATCATTTATAAAATCACATTAAAATATAAATACAAAAAATTCTCAAATGTTTTCTATTCAAAATAAATCAAATGAATTACCATTTATATAAAAGTTATTATCAGTCCTATTAATTTATTTTATAAATCCTCTTTATAATATTTTTGAAACTCAATATTGAGTAACATAATTAAATTCATATGTTTTTCCTCTATTGTTATATCCTTATACATTTTCACATATGTTTGACTTTTATTTCAAAAATCTACATATTTTCATGTATATTTATATATATATATCTCACTATACATAAAATCATATGTATTTTTATGATAAAAAAGGATCACGAGAAATTTTATATTGTTATTTGGGATTTTATTTATTTCTTGAAATTTGACGTAGAATTTAAGAAACCATTTATAATTCACCATGAGAACATAAATCACCCATTAAAATAGAATTGTTTATGTAAAAACGTCAATCAGTAAATTTATAAAACACCAATTGAGTAGTGAAATAAAAGGATAAATTTGAAACACTCATTATAATGAAAATTACCATTGTGTACAATAGAAACAAGTGGAACATAGTTTCCATTTTAAAAAGATTAATAGGTACAATTATTATTATCAATAAAGAAGAAAAAAATTATTTAATGAGAAGGAAACAATGATTTGGAAAATTAAATACCTAAAACATTGGGAACCTACCACAACTCATTAGGATCATGTCACCTTCAATTAATGTTAATAACGTGGGCCACAAATCAGACATCATGAAGCATATGACCCATAAAATTTACAATATAATAATCCCCCATTTTGATTATGGTTCATTCAAGAATTTAAAATAGTCAGGGAAGAGTAGAACATTAGGAGTAATGTATAAATACTGGGGGAGGGGGACATACCTTGATTAATCATACATAGATCAAAAATAATCCCATCAAAATTATGAAGAAAGTGGGAGAGAATAAGGAGAATGTGTTATTTTGGTCCCACTGGGGTTTTGTGTGATATAAAATTGAGGGTGCGTTTGAAATAAACAAATCTAGGGGGGGGATATGTTAATTTTCAATTTTTAATTTAATAGAAAATGTACATGGTTGGAAAAACTATCCACCTATCATGAACCTCCTACTGAAGGTTTGGAAACACTCTACATAGTCAATATACATAATTATGGAAACTATGTGGAAGCCATGTTATTTTTAACAATTAATTTATTGATGCATTTACATGGTCTATGAATGACATCAAATAACCATGTTTCAACCATGTCTATGTACTAAAAATCTAAAATTTCATCAATTTAAAGTATCCAAGCCCAAAAATCATGAACAAGAATAATAATATTTTATTAAATAAAATAATAATAAAAATAATTTGGTCGTTGTGTGAAAATTGTTTCTCTATATTATCTAATTTATTTATAAATTATAACATCTAGTCAAATTAATTTATGAGTGGGATAAATATTAATAGTTTTCTTTGTGAGTAAAATTCACGCCATTCTAGTATCTTACATTTCATTTCCTACTAGGACATTTGATAAGAGTCCAACCACAATGTGTTGAATTTGATGATTTAATGTTTTGATAAATAATGAAAAGTATTTAATAATTTTGAAGGTTTACTAAATCCATAGAGACATTATGAAATTAAATTATAACACTTTGGGACTTCATCCAAACTCAAATTATTGCCATGACCTCTCTTAAATTTTAGAAAACCCTTATTTACCCAAATCAATTCTTTTCTAATGGCCTTATGTGTGACCTCATTGGATATTATAGCATTGGAAAAAATTATGAATCCACTAAATCACAATTATTTTTAATGAAAAGCCTCCAGAAATGTTTTTTCTAATCAATTTATATAGTGGTATGGCATGGTCTTGATAAAAACACTAATTGTAGTATATGAACTTTTCCAAAACATAATATATATATATATATATACATGTACATTATAAATGTGATTATATAATCCCTTTATCCTAGAAAACAATTTATCATTATGTGAGAAACATGTAAATATATTATAATATATCTCTTATATTCATAATTCTGAAAAATTGAATAACTAATTTGAATGAACATATAATATGTCATTTATCAAAGTAGTTGATCAGATAACATGTAACATAAATAATCATGGACATGTGTTTCATTAGTTTAATTTGATCATGGGTTGAGATGTCATACTTTTTTTTATAATAGGATAAGTCCAATATTGGTTTAACTAAAAGAATGAAAAAAATTGATTAAATAAATCAACATCCCCTAATTATCCCTACCCCAAGGCAAGAATAAGTAATGTTGTCAACCTTAGGAAATGGGGATTCATATTTAGCATACAACATTATGCATATCAACAACCATAATAAATTTCATGTGAAGTATTTCCAATGGTTAATAAAGATAATATGTCTATAATTATCACCTAATGAGTAAAATCCATATCATATAAAATATTTTACACCTTTTAATAATAATATATCGTCAAAACCTATAATTCTCTAAGAAAATATTCAATTAGAGAGAACAAAAATTCATAATTTGGGGATATTTTATCATTCAATTATACATTTAATAAATAAAGAATCCAAGAATGAATGAAAAATTGAGGTTACATTTATTATAAAATTATAATACTTTTTACAACCATTCCATATAATATCTCATGCATATAATAACTAATTATTCAACATGGTCCTCATTTATTTTTGTTATCATGGGGTTTTTAAAGGATCTAAAACATTTTCAACTGTACCCACTCAATAGGCCATCACATCATGCCTCTTAATGATCTCTCAAATGATATGGTGTTTTAGAAGGATATGACCAGTTATTTTATAAGACCAAGGATCCTTAGCCAGATAAATATCTCTATTATTATTATAATGATCCTCAATAACTCCCTCAATGTTAAGAACCACCCAATGTATAATGATGAACTTCTTGGTATAAAAAATTTCCACCAAATAATCTAATGTTGGAAGGTACTCTCTATATATTTTTCAATTATAAAGTTCTGTTCTTGTTTTTAAATATTAAAACTAATATCTCAAACCCTAAGGAAAATCTCAAAACTGGATTTATCTCTCATGTTATGATTTCGCATTTGAAGTCTAGAATTATGGTAACCCCTTATAATCCTAAAATCAAGGACGTGTCGTTAATTCAACTTTGTTACTTAAGTATATTCTTCACTGTAAGCTAGTGATTCTCATTAGGATTGTATTGAAATCAACTTTACTTTCTCAAATCAAAAGGGATATCAGGTTGACTATATAACATGAAACATATTATAAAACCTATGTAAGATGTATAACTCATTCTCTTAATCCTATTTAACATTCTATAATGGCTTGATATATTCATAATATATATTCCATGAAATACTTATAATGACCCCTTGATTGAGTTCTCTCTATGATAATCCTCTTTTCTTATTTACTAGTATATTTTTTTTGACTCAGTTAAGGAAGTATTATTTATATATCTCTATAGATATTTACACCCAATATATTGGTAAATCACCCATATATTTCACTGACATTAACTTTCTTAACCCCTAATTTAAAGAATATAAAATTGAATTATAAATTCTTATATTTATTATGTTGTCTACATGACATATTATAAACACCATAACACTCCAACAAACTCGCTTTTACACAAGAAATTCATTTACATTCTTGATGAAACTAGACTCCTTTATTTCATTACCAAACATGATATTACAATACATAGAATCTTGTTTTAATCCACTAGTGGACCTTTAAAACTTTAAAAACATAATAAACTCATTTGGAACTTCAAAATCTTTGATTCGTATCATATTCATATCATTGGTTAAATTATCATTTAAGAGGGTGGTTTTGACATACATTTGATTTATCTTAAAAACATAATGATCCACTATAAAAAGAAATATAAAAATGGAATTTATCACAAAAACTAGAGAAATGGTCTCCTCATTGTCAATACCTTGAATATACTTATAACCTTTTACCACTAATAATTCATTATCAAAATACAAACTTCTATCAATATCAATTTTATTATCAAAAATCAACTTGCATCCTATGAAATGCATTTCGTCTAGTGTATCCATCATGTTCCATGATTGGTTAGTGTACATGGAGTCCACCTAATATTTTAAAGCTTCAAACCATTTCTCATAATCATAACTCAAAATTACCTCTTAATAGTTAATGGTTTTATCATTTATGAAAAATAATTTTCCATAATTTTCCATAAGATATCTATATCTATTGAAATCCTGATGAATCATACCAAACATTAATGCAACTTATGTAACCTGGGTAAGATCATCTACAACTATTTATAGAATATACCCACTATTCATATCAGGAAAAGTTACTTCTATTAGTCATTAGTTTTCATTGGTTTAGGATTCCTCCCATAAATTCATTGATTGATGGGTTTATTCTCATGAATAACACTGCATTAGACAATAAAAACTTTTTGGTTAACATAATTTTAGAAATAATATCCCATTATATACATAGAAAATTGAAAAAAGGACATCTATGATTTGGGGATTAGTTTTTTTGAGAAGAAGAACAATATGTTTATTATAAAAACCCGCAAATCCTTATAAATGAAAAATTAAAATTCATACCAATACGTTTGTCATATAGTGATTTTTATGAATTCTTTTTATATAACTCATTTATGTATAAATTCAGTAGTTTACAGAGCATATTACTTTTAATATATGGGATGTTTACATTGATCCATCATTAATCAAATAATTTCTAACAATGTATGATTATTACTCTTGGATACACTATTCCACTATAGTGTTATAGATGGATTGATCTATAAAACAATTCTATAATATCTAAAATGATTAGTGAATTATTAGATCAATTATTCATCACTTTGATCTAATAAAAATACTTCATTTATTTGGATAATTTATTTTCTAATTTACTTTTTAATGCCTTGAATTTTTCATAGGATCCAATCTTGTGACTTATAAAAAACCCATAACCATAATGACTAAAATCATTTATACATTTTACAATATTTCTATACAAACCACTTTAATAAGAACTCATTGTTAAACATAAATCACTATGTATAATTTCCAACAGTCTACTATATCTATCTTCATTTCCACTAAAATTTTCTTTGGCCATTTCTTCTAAAAAATAAGATAAAATTATATAAAATTATTCATAATCAAATAAGTATAACAGTCTATAAATGTTGAGAATTTTGATGCATTTCTCATTTATATGTTACTGAACACAATGCCAAAGGTGTGTGGTGTTAGATTCAACCATGATCTTTTTATATTGAATGATATAGAATGAATTATCCATGTTTAGAATGTATAAACTATTCCCCATATTCTTAATTCCACAAACATTTCATTCATATATATAGAATCACTCATAATCTTAATGGAGATTGAAAATACCATTTTATACAAACAAGATATAAAAAATTATTTATATTCAGAACAAGGTAATATTTTTCAAATTACATAAATAATACACTTTGTATACTTAGATTATAAACATAAACCATTTATGAAACAACTCTTTCCCCATGATGAACATACATATCTACTTCACCTTTCACTAATTATCTCATATTGCAATGTATTTGTTTATCATCCTAATTTTACGATGCACACCGGGTATCTAACCCATGATACAAAATTATTGAAATTTATTTCTATAACATTAATATCTATTTACTCAAAATAATTCTCTATGAGACAGAATGTCAACCTTATATACCAATATAGTATTATATTTGAGTACATACCATTAAATGATCTCAAATTTATATTCCTGATACATGCCATAATTTATAATAAGTAAAATTATATTGATTATTTCCATGTTTTTTTACTCAATTATGATATTTTTTCTAAAGTAAAAGTCCAAATTATTATGAATGAAATGTTACCCCAGTCTAAAAGATATCATTTTATAATAATCTCCTGGAAAATTTGAATCATCTCTCAAGGTATTGTGTTGAAAAAAATAAGATCATCATTGTTTATCCCTTTATTTATTAGTATGATAGTATGTGATTTGGATTCGTGATATTCCTATGATATAAAAATTCTCATGTATGATTGCATGTCCTATAAATTAATCCCTTGAGGATATATATTCTATGAGAGGTAAATAAAACCATTTATAATAACATTCAAAACAAATGTAGAGACTCATTAATGATGTAGGTTATTCCAATTTCAATTTTTTCATATCAACTAAATTGATCATGAAGAAAATTTTTTATTCCATTGAACAGTGAATTGCATAAGGTCCATATATAAATCCCTTAACGTCCCCATTAAGATCTCTAAAAATAGTTCCAAATCCCACAGAAGTTGAATTTTCTTTGGATACTCCATCCGAGATTCATTTGATCCAACCAAAAAATGAATAGTTAAATATAAATTATATATTTATATTATGATGATTATAGTTACCTAAAATTTTATGACATTTTATAATTGTAAAATAATGGATTAAATAATTGCATCAATATTTCAGGATGGAATTAGCAATCTGAACAACCACAATTAGTATCATAACAGAATATTTTATATTGAAGGAGTAATTTTCCTAAACATTAATATTCCTATTTCACCAAATGATTTGAATATCTTTAGTGATAGCCACTTGAAATATATTAATAGCTTCAATGAGATGGTATGTTTAGATCATTTTTTGAGAAGATACTATATGAATCCAGTTTGGGGAGGAATACCCACAAAAATGTCAAAGATATATTTTCACAAGTTCAATATAGTGATATATATTATAAAGTGAGGATTAAGATCTTTCGTATACTAATATAACATCACAAATCATGAGAAAATAGAAAAACCCACCACAAATAGATATAAATAAATATAAATCATTGAAAACCCAACCTACTTGTCAGTGTGAGTTTTGATAGAATGATCCATTTTTTGTTCATTATGATGATCCATTTCTACGTGATTACTTGATTTTCAATTCGATAAATATCTTATAATTCACCATATCATCTATTTCTAGTATCAATATCAAGAGAATATTATAATTTATGATGTTTTGATTTTTGACTATAGATCTGGAAACATCAGGAATATTTCTAGGGATGTCTATTTGGTCATTAATGCTGACACTGATGTCAACTATTGGAATAGAGTAATAAAGAAGATCCACAAGAGGCATACCTATACTATTATCAAGATTTAAATTAAAAGATGATTTTTTATCCATCTAAAGTGATTGTGAAGATATTTTGGGAAATATTTTCTTGAGGGTTGACCAAACAGAGGAATCAATATAACTAATATTTCTAGAGTTTATCTTTCCAAAAAATCTTAACAGAGGAAATAAAGATAATCTAATTTCAAAATGACAGTCTTCCAAATAAGATCAACCTAAAGGTATTGGTTGAAATTGTAATCATTCAGAATTTGATGTCCTCTGAAGACATAAGGATTGCCATATTTATTCCAATGTAATGTGATAATAATTCATTATAGTGTTCTATTATCCAAAAAAATTATTGATAAAAGTTTGTATGATCTTAATAAATTAAACAAGACATTTAATGATCATGAAAGAGTAATGAAATTTCGAATCTATGGAGTTTTTCACAAGGAAACTCCTTCCCAATATTTAATGAGAGTTTTCTTTCCAAAAATCCATTAACCCTCAATCATAAGATAGGATGTGATTAAAATGACCTATGTGGGGTCTACCCAAATACATTGGAACCCCGTGATATGTGAAAGGAATAATCCATTTTCTATTTCCTGATTCCTCAAAAATGATCACTCTTTTAGAAATGTTTTACCAAAATAAATAAATGATTTATAGAAACTTGTCTATTAAACAAAGAACCATTAATAATGAAGTAAATAGTTTCTAATATTCCTGGTATTCATTTTATAAAACAATGTGAAGAGGATGATGTCATCATCCGAAAATTAATGATATAGAGAAGACTGACTTCTGGTTTCTCTAATGGTCTTCAACTCTCCATATTCCACCATAATTAAGAGAATACCAAAAATATAATATTAGACAATGGAATAAATAATGGAAGAAAAGGTATCACCTTACCTAACACTTCTTTATCCTGAGATGTAACCCTTAGTTAATCTAATAATAAGATCAGAAATATTTTCTGAACATATAAGATTATTGACCCTGTGAACAAACCTCTCATAAAATCCATTGTTTTTTTTAATTCCAATTAAGACCTAGTCCATGGTGTCTAATGATATTTTTAAACGTCAAGCATACAGAAAATATTACCTCCTGTGGTATATTTTTAGATAATATTCAAACAATAAAAATTAGTGATGATGGAATCTTGAATTGACCTACCTTTAACGAAGCTAAACTAATCCAGGGAGATAATTTTGTTTTATATTCTATCATTTATGTTATAATGGATTTTCCCATTATCTTTTGAATAGTGTTAATAAGTGAATATGATTTAGAATACTTATTTCACATTAATTTTCAACTTTTGGGTTATGTGTGAGGAATCGAGTATTGGTACCTTGTGTGGGAGAGTCACACTTGATGAAGTGAATTACTAGCATGCCAACATTATAATAAATGATTTCAAATAAGGTTTGGAAAAATATGTTCTTGAATCCATTATTACAAGGATATCTCCCCTTATTGAGCCTACATATAGACTCGTTTATCTCATAATTAAGAAGAATTGAGGTTAACATATTGTTTTTATCATTATTAACCAATCTAGGTGTAATTTCATCCTATAAGTTTGAGATAATAGTGGGGAAATTGAATAAGTTCATATAGTAACATACCATGTGATCAGAGAGGGTCCTTATATCATCCACGATTTTCTCACCATCCTTAATAATGTATAGTTTCTTACAAAAAAATTTATCCTACTAACGAGAATTGAAAATTGTTTAATTTATGTCACCTTTATTAAACCATCTAATTTTAATGATTTACATTTTATTTTTCAGTTTATATTTAATAAAATAGTTTAGATTTTTTGAAATCAATTATTTATGGTAAAGGTTTTAATAGAAGTCCCTACAAATGTTTCATTCCTAGAGGATATGGAGTGAAGTTTTAAAGGATTCAATTTCCTTTTCCATGGGAAAAAATCTTACCAATTCTTTCATTTTCCTAATGACTAGATAGATTTTGATAGTGCATGATAACACATTATCCTTGTAGTCAACCAATGTCCAAAAGTCCTGAATAATCTTACCTCATCCTGTATAAAGTGTCCAATAATTATTAAACCTAAATGCAATGTACAATTTCCAAACATTATGATTTATTAATAGGAGGATTAGATGATTTTAAATGTTTATTCCTTCTAATGTAGCATAGAATATTGAGTCCCTTGTACTCAACCAATATATATATCTCATATAGTAAAAATATGTATGCATGATTATAAAACATTTTGTTTAAGAATCCTTATTCTTTTTAAAAAATTAATAAGTTTATACCATATTATTTTGGAACTCATTACAACACTCATATTTTATATTTCAATCCAAAAATAAAATAAAAATATATCTACACAAATCATAATTAATAACATTTATATTTTATATAATTTAAACACATAAAATGATAATAAATAAATAATTCCTTGAAGAGTATGTTGTAAATACACCAACCCCGGTAGCATACAGTCTGTTCCATACATTATTAAATTAGTATAAAAACATGGGATACAAATCCTAATGGAAAAATGTTTTAGAAGATTTGGAAAACCAGATACAAACATTAGTTTTACATTATAAAATGAAATGAAATACAATATTGAAACACTATTGGAAACAATCAGAACTATTAAATTATCCCTACAAGTCATTCATAGTATACATATTGAAATCCTGTGAAAAAATAAAAGATAATAAAGGGGTGGGATCAAATGATCAGTGATGATATGTAATATAATGGATTCTTATATAAATAAAAAATCTTGCTGAATGGCTAGAAACACATTCCATTCAAACATAATCGTGGGAATAATATGGAAAAAATAAAAGTTGAATTAATAATGTTGTATAAATAATCACATGAAAAATAACCATGGCTATTATACTAATTTTATAATCACATTATTTATCAATAAATAATATCATAATTAGGTAATGAATAATTTCAGACCTATTAAGAATATTATCAAAACCTCAACCATGACATCTGAAAATAAGTGGTTAAGACCTCAGCAAAATCAATTTTTGTTTTTTCTCATGATACTTACCAATGCATCGAGGGAATATAATGGGCCACACAAGTATATTTCTAAGTTGAAATCATTACTCATATGATTGTGGTTAATCATAATCAACATATACATATGAAATGTATATAATATTCCCCTATATGTAAACAAAATTTGTAACCATTCTGAGTAGTATGGAGAATGGTAAAATAGCACATCCAAAGTCAAACTGATCATAAACCATTTAATAAAATATTTTAGATGGTAATGATAAGATAAAAATCTCAATAAGTAACTAGATTCAACATTGGTGTTGAAATATATGAAAATACTCTAAAAATTAATCATGGAATCCTTAAAAGAAATACAATCCTTTTACTTTGGAAAGAAGAATTCTTTTTGAAAAATCAATTGTATTTTTCATATTGTCTGCATAGAACTAGAAATGAAAAAATACATTATTTCATGAAAAAAAAATTTATTTTTGAAACAAAATGGTGTCTTACAATGTATAATAATGATATAAATATAATTATTAATTATATTAATGAAATGAGGGAGAAATTATAACCCCAATGAAAATGGAGGATCGGGAAGAAACCCTTACCACTTTGTAATCTGTCAAATTGTATTCCACATAAAATTCAAAATCATCAAATGAGATATTGAATATCGTGAAGATAAATAATATCATGATATTATATATCAAAGGTCTGTATATATAAACCACATAAAATAAATTTTCATGAATAAGACATGTCTCATATAAATAAAGGTGAGATGATAAAACCCTTACCATATATATGAAAGTGTTCGACACATGCGCTTGATGTCCAGGACAATGATATTAGATTTATCATAAATTGGCTCCGAAAGAAATTCCAAATTTATTTGATTAATTATAATTTTATTATGTTCATGTATGGACTTTTTGACTATTTATGAGACTCGGTTTCATTGTTCATGTGTGCTCTATTCTAAGGTTTTCATGATCAATTTACAATGACACATATATGTATGATCATGTAAAAATGAAATAATACTTATCAATTGAAATTATATGTTATTAATAATCATCTATAATATTTAACGGTCTTACGTATCATTTTTATAGATTATTTTACTATTTATTAATATAATTTTAATGTCCTAGATTTTTTGTGTAATTTTTTTTAATTACATAGATTTTTTTTGAAACTATGCACTAAGAGGGAATGTGATTCCGAGACCCAGAGAGGCCGGTACATATTTTAGAACATATTTTTTTTTTTTTTATGTAATCGTGCGAGTGATTTTTTCTATATTTTGAACCGGTGATTGGATTGAACATATGAGGGAACTGTTGAATTCAGAATGCTAGGATTCTCCTAAAAAGGGAATGACCTCGACCTGCGTGGGTCGACCGAAAAAGATATGTTTTGGAGATTTAGTGAAAAATGAAATAAACATAAAAGAAATTTGTTGTTTATTTTATTGAAACTACTTCCACTATGACATAGAGACCTGTTATCTCTTCTCTGATGCAACGAGGTGGCGTTGAATCTTTAATGAAACTCATTAATGAGATAGCGCGGCGATGCAAAATGCGTCTCCTTCCTTTCATTAAATAGGGATCCAGAGTTGAAAAACAATTCTGGGAAATCCTCGGATGAAAGTTGAATCTATCGATATCTCTCTCCAACAATGAACACCTTCGACGAAAATCATCAAATCAAGGATTGAAGAATACCGGTGGGATGGATTCGAGAGACGATGAATGATAATGAATGCTAATAGAACGATTATCAACAACAGTTTAGTGATTCGTCACTCATCAGTGAAGAATCCTCAATACATGTAGGGGTTATGTGCTTTCTATGTCATTTCTTCTTCCCTTTATTCTTTTTAAACGATGAACATGGATCAACCCATGAATAGGTTGACCCATGGTTGGGTCATTCATGTTGGTAGGGAAATGATATTGTTGGGAGTTATGGGATTTGAAATCCATGTTAGAATTCCAAAACCTCGTTGATATTTAATTGTAAATTCTAATGCAGGGGGGAAGGTCGACACGAACAAGGCTTGGATCCCTCTGCAGCGGTCATTTTTGTTCTTCGTGAAGGAATGGAAAATTCGATAAACCAATGGCCCTGAGGTCATGGCAGTGATGGTGGTGACCAAAGATTCCCAATGGAGCAGACAGATCTGAGATCGGACCATCGGAGCAGACCTGGTGGCCCACAGAAGGTGCACCTGAGAAGATCAGTTTGGGATATACCTAACACTGAGGGGAGGGGGAATCAGTGTTGGGGACTTTTTAATCAATTTACAACTTTTATCTTTGTACCTCTTGACCTGTTAGGATCTTGATTCTATTATTCTCTTTTCCCTATCTCATGCAATAATAGAAAGCAGTAAAAATATGCACACTATATTTCTACAAGGTTCATCACTCAATAAGAGTAGCTATATCTTTTCCATGAATGGGAATGACTAGTGCATGGATTCTACACTATAATTTAATATGATGTTATAATGGATTGGCTAAGAAAACAATCCTATAGCCAGTGTATGTCCGTACACTTAGGAGTGGGGTGGGAAACAATCCTCTTCCCTGGACTGGTGATAGTCTGGGTCAACTTGCACCCTCTTGCTGGTTCTTTATACTGCCTATAGAGACAGTCTCATTCCTTCTTGATAAGGTAATTTTTCTCTTGGTCTTCTTTAGGGCTCTTTACTTGATTACTTTCAAAGCATTAGGCAAGAATTTCTTCATTCATTCTTTCTTTTCTTCTCAGTGCAACACCAACTACACTAGACTTATTCTTTCTTCTTCTTAGTGCAATAACAAGTTGCACTAAATCCTCTTCTCTCTTCTTCTTAGTGAAATAACCAAATAAACTAAATCTTAGTCTCTATTATTTTCCAGAATCACATATACCAATGTGATTTTTCAGAAACTAAGGATCATCTCACATATCATCATCTGAATTAAACTGCCCTAAATAATTGTAGTCTTCAACTGGGAATACTATGTTCTTCTTCTTCTTCTCTTCTTTCTATGAAGAAAACCTGTAAGATTCACAATAATATTCTTCTTATGCTTCTTCAATGAAAACCCAGTTGCACTAAAACCTACTCTTCTTCACACATTTTCTTTTAGTGCAAAACAATTTGCACCATGCTCTTCTTCTTCTTCTTCTTTCTTGAATCACATGTTCTCTTTGTGATTGTAAAAACAATGAAGTATAGATAAACTTAGCATCATCTAAGTTGATTAAAATCTCGTAAGAACTTCTAGAACAACTAAAATTCTACACGACAATCCTTACTTCTGATCCACTCTACATGCACGCTACTCTTCTTGCGCGCCTCCCTGCTTGCACGCCACCTGTTTGCACGCCACTCTGCTTGTGCGCCACCTGCTTGCGCGCTACTCCGCTTGCATGACACCTACTTGCACACCACAACTTTCACACCATAAATTGCGCACCACTATTGTGAACAGCTTGAAACTTGTGCGCCACAATTGAATTATACACAACACACTTCTTGAAAACACCTCCCTTCTTGCACGCCTCTGATATCTTGCGTTCCACTTCTGCTTGCACCCACCACTTGCACGCCTCCCTACTTGCATGCCTTATAAATAAACCTCAACTTTCTCGCCACTTATACTTATTGCATGATAATAGCTAAAATTTTCTCTTAAGTGTTGAGCCTTAAACAAATAGGAGGCTAATCGTCTATTTATTAGAATTTTGGTGACTTGTGTGCCTCATACACTTGTGCACTGCTCCTACACTTTCGTACCAATCAATAACTTGTGCGCCGCTCCAGCACTTGCGCACTGCTCCATCACTTTCAAAAAACTTTCTTTCCATTGTCATATTTTGATATTATGATGTTGAAATATGACTTGCGTGCAACATAAACTTGTGTTCCACATATACTTGCATGACACACTTGTGCACCGCTTGTACTGGTGTTCCACTTTTTGATGTGTGCGCCAATCTTTAACTTGCGTGACCCTTTATTTACCTTGTCATACTTTGATGTGATGATCTTGAAATATGAATTTCACGCAATATACACTTGTGCGCCACATATAATTTCATTCCACACTTGCACGCCACTTTTGACTTGTGCGCCGCTTTCTTTCCTTTTCCAAAAACACTTCTCTACTCTCCATATCCTTCATAAGTATTGCAACACAAGTTCTTCAATCATATGATATTTGTGAAATAAAAATCATAAAATATTTATTTATAGTTTATGGGAGACCCTAGGTCGTCTCTCAAGGAGCGTTGGTGGCTTATAGTGTGTATTTTTAATAAATATTACTAAAAGAGGGGGGTGATTTTGAAAACAGTTTTAATAAAATAACTTAACTTAAAGAGTTTAATAGTTGATAGAATACAGTGGATGATTATGAATTATGAGATAAGGAGATAACTTCAAGTTCACTAAACATCTTGGATAGTTCATTGTTCTGAAAATTTCACATGGTTTTGTTTAATTCTTGGGTTGAGGGTTGTCAAGATCTCGATTCCCCTCTTGCCTCTCTAAACATTGAACAAAGTACCAACCCTTAACACAAGAATTGTGTTGTCAAGGTTTGGACTTAAAGAATAGATTAAAGGATACCAAAGCATACTAATATCTTTTTTATGTGTGGGAGAAATAGGATCCTTGTGTTGTCCAATTGGAACAACTACAGTTTCCCACTTAGAATTTCAACCCAATCGGTGTTGAAATAGAAATAGGTTCAGCTAATTAAACCCAAAAATGAACTCAGAGGAGAAAAATGTTTAGATAAAACATAAGTAAAATAATCCACACAGAAATTACACAAAAACAGTAGAGTATGAAGTGTTGTAACTCCCTCCTAAGTATGTGTAGCAACCTTGAAATGATCATCCACTGTTTAGCTCGCCATCGAGAGGAGGAGGAGGATCGGGTGGAACTCGCTATTCATCCATGATTCCCCTATGAGGATAGGGGCCTCCAGAACATCAATTATGAGGATATTACTCCTTTGGGTCTCCAAAATACCATATCTTTTCCTCCTGTTTGAACTTGAAAATGAGGAGCCCAAGGTTCCATTTTATAGGAAAGTGGGAAGGTGGTTTTGAGCACACGGAATTATTAAAACCACATGTCACAAGTTTTTTGACCTCCAAAAAGCATTATATCGATTTGGAGAAAATACAAATGTTTTATCCGCACCTCGTTTCTATCTCCACCATAATTTTGGCATAATTTGGTTACCTATATCCCGATATATGGACAGATCACATCACACCACTTTTGAATCCGTGCAGATTTGGTGCGCTGGATAGATCATGTCGGAAAGGTCATCATATGGCCGAATGAGTCTTGTTTTTATTCATATTAAATGTATCTCAATTGGTTTTTTACCATCCCATAGAATTGAAGCCCAATTGGATGCACGGTATAGTAGCAGTGTGCGTATTAACCCACTGGTGCTCTTGGATCCGGCGTAGTTTGGCCCATTTTCTTGGACATCATCATGGGCCCTCCAAATCACCTTCACCTTCAATAAAATTTTAAAGACAACTAACATAGGACTTTTTAATAGATATGAACACAAAATAAATGATTAAAACATGGAATTCAATTTGTTATTATTTTTGGAATTTACAATACAAATTTAGTTTAATACAATGGTGTAAGGTAGAAAATGACACAATGAATCGTGGTACGATCACACTCGCACACCTAAACATTTTCACTCCTAGGAAAATTCACATATCCAAAAAAAATGATTCATATATATATATTCCCAGCATCCTGAAGATTTAACATTTGATGAAATTTTAATTCACTAAAGTAATGTGATCAATGCATGAACAACACCGAGGAGTTATTCATAGTGAAAATGGAATAAAATGTCTCATAAATCATATCACAATAAAATTCAATGAGATTCATGACACCAACATGAGAAAGGAATTAAAATGTCCACCATTCCACTAACTCTCCATGTGTGTGTGTGGAAACCATTCCATGCTATGCTTTCCACTTTCTATCAAATAAATATAGGTTATATTAACATTATTCAGCTTTAAATGATTTTTCACCAAACCCATCCTACATCTTTTGCAATCATATTTCAAGACCCACTCACTTAAGCATTCCCAGAAGTCAAACCATAAGCTCCTGAACTAGATATCCCTATATTTTTCACATTTCATCACTCCCCTCATTTTTTATTTTTTTTGGAAGTTGCATTTGGATCAAATCTCACACTCATCTCTCAACCCTTGTTTGATCTCCTCACGACACTAATTGCAATAGTTATAAAAAGATCAAAGGATTTGGAGGAGTTATTTTTGACCTCCCCTAGACACAAATTGTTTTTTTTACGTTTTACAACATTCGGAAATTAGGTACACACACATAGGTCGATCTGGTATAGTAATGAAACATATCAGATAAGGAACAAATGTATGAAAATATCATTTAAAGATGAAAATATTAACTTAACATATATTTACCTTATATTAAGTAAGAAATATTAATACTTCATGGTTTGGTGAAAAATTGTATGGAGATATTAGTGACAAAGTTTTCCCAAAACTACTCACACAAGGGGCATCAATCATCTCAAATGTTTCAAAGTGATACAACCATTTACATGATTAACAAAAAAAAAACAATTCACTAAAAATCACTCCCTGATGCTAAATTCATAAAAAAATTCGTTTTAGCCTTCGTTATGATATTTTTTACTTTCCCCACTTTATGTCACCAAATCATCGAACTTCGAGATTATTGATGGGGAAAAATGAAAGTGCCATAAAAAGGCTAAAAAGATAAGAAAGGAGAAAATGATGAAAATTCCTATCTAACCCAGGAATGTACCCATCCCCCCACACCTAGAATTTGTAGTGTCCTCACTGTAAGAAAAGATGATGTGGAAAGGAAGGATGAAAACTAGTGAGTTTCATTAATATATTGCTTCTTGAACATGGAGTTCCTCCCTCAGGGACTCTGGAATGGAATCATGGAAGTGCTTTAGCCGCTGCCCATTGATAGTGAATGTTTCCTTGGTTTCTTCATTTCGAACCTGGAAAACACAAAATGGAGACACATTAATAATAGTGTGTGGGCCAAACAATCAGGAAAAAAACTTACTTGGATGCTACTTCAACCTTGCATTATAAAGGAGGAACTTCTGCCCAATATGGAACTGACAATTAAGTATAAGACGGTCGTGGGCAGCCTTGGTTCGCTCCTTATATATTCTAGAGTTTTCATATGCATCTCTTCTCATTTACTCCAACTCTTGAATCTGTAACTTCCATTGAGAACCTACACCAGAATGATTAGAATTGCATTGTTTGATGGACCAGTAGGCCCGGTACTCAATCTCAACTGGGAGGTGACAACTCTTTCCAAAAACAAGATGATATGGTGACATTTTAATGGGAGTTTTGAAAGCAGTACGGTAGGCCCATAATGAATCATCAAGTCTAAGACTCCAATATTTTCTATTGGGTTGAACTGTTTTTTCAAGAATTTTTTTTACCTTTCTATCTGACACCTCGGCTTGACCATTGGTCTATGGATGATATGTAGTAGAAACTCGATGACCGACCTCATACCTACGCAAAAGTGATTGCATTGTTCAGTTGCAGAAATGAGAACCTTGGTCAGTAATGATGAACCTAGGTTATCTAAACATACAAGAAATTTTGGGTTATCAAAAATTATATAAGTACCTTATAATCATTAGTCCTTATAGCTCGTTCCTCTACCCATTTAGATACATAGTAAACTGTGAGAAGAATGTACAAGTTTCCAATGGACTTTGGAAATGGCCCCATAAAGTCAATTCACAAAACATAATAAATGTCATGAAAGACCAATGGTTATTATGGAATTTCATTTCTTTGAGATACATTCCCCATTCTTTGACAATGAGTACACAATTTGAAACAATCATGGGCATCACGAAAAAGTTTTTGCCAAAAGTGACCAGAATCAAGGACCTTGCGAGCAGTCCGTTGGGGACCAAAGTGCCCCACAATCAAGAGTGTGGTACAATCTATGGATGGACTAAAAATAACTATCGGGAATACAACGCCTACGGAATTTATCACTACAGGTGCGCCAAATGTTGGGGTCATCCCAAATTTACCAACGGGACTCATGTTTTAGATGACTAGCTTGGTTTTTGTTGAGATCTGTAGGAATGCAAGATGCTACCAAATAATTTAAAATTTCAGCATACCAAGGAAAAACATCTTGCACTCGGTACAGTTTCTCATCAGGAAACATTTCATTAATGGGAATACAAGGGTATGAGTCAATGTTCGAGGATGGTTGAATCCTAATAATATGGTCAACCACCATATTCTGTGCTCCTTTTTTATCTCTAATTTATAGATTTAATTCTTGAAGGAGGATCATCCAACGAATGAGACGTGGTTTGGCTTCTGGTTTCTTAAGGAGGTACCGTAGGGATACATGGTCTTACAACATAATGAATGTGGACCCCAAAATGTATGATCTGAATTTGTACAAGGAAAACACAATGGCAAAGAATTATTTTTCAGTTGGGGTGTAGTTTTCTTGGGCAGGGTCCAAAGTACGTGAGGCATAGGCTATGCCATGTGGAGTTCGGTTGACCCTTTGTGACAAAACTGACCCAACTACATTGTTAGAGGCGTCACACATGAGCTCAAATGGTAAATCCCACCAAGGTGATTGGATTACAGGGGGTGAGGTGAGACTCCATTTTAACTTATTAAAAGTTATCTCACATTCTTTATCAAAAAGAAAATCTTTTTCTTTTTGGAGTAATAAGGAGAGGGGGTGTTCCATTTTATTAAAGTCATGAATAAAACGACTGTAAAATTTAGCATGACCTAGGAAAGATTGCACATCCGAAATGTTTATGGGGAATGGAAGGGAATAAATGACATCAACTTTTGATTTATCTACTTGGATACAATCCCCATAAATGACATTCCCCAAAACTATACCTTGTCTCACCATGAAATGGAATTTCTTATAATTTAATAAAATATTCTTTTCAATAAAGTGACATCGGACTGAACCAAGACTACTCAAACATTAATCAATAGAAGATCCATAAACTGTGAAATCATCCATGAATACTTCCATGCAATTCTCTAGGTAATCCGAAAAAAATACTAACCATGCATCGTTGGAAAGTACCTGGAGCATTGAACATACCAAATGACATCCTTCTATAGGAAAAAGTTCAAAAGGGGCAAGTGAAGGTTGTCTTTTCCTAATCCTCAGGGGAAATATGGATCTAAAAGTATCCACAATACCCATCAAGGAAACCGTAGTGGGACTTACCAACTAGCCTCTCTAGAATTTGGTCAATGAATGGAAAAGTGAAATGGTCCTTCCTTGTGTGTTGGTTTAGTCGATGATAGTCTATACAGACACGCCAACTATTCAGCACACGAGTTGGAACCAATTCATTGTTTTCATTTTTAATTACTTTAAGGCTAGTATTTTTAGGAACAACTTTAATGGGACTGACCCATTGGCTGTCAGAGATGGGGTAAATGATTCCAGCAGCCAATAATTTTTTTACCTCATTTTTTACAACTTCTAGGAGGATTGGGTTCAGTCGACGTTGTGGATGCCTCACTAGTTTGGCCTCATCATTTAACAAAATATGATGTGTACAAATTCATGGGTTAATACTAGGAATGTTAGGATGTATCCATCCCAGTGCTTGTTTATACTCCCTCAAAAGTTCAATCATTCACAATTCATGATCATGAGGGAGTGAACTAGTAATGATGATGGGAAACATGTCTCCATTCTCAAGATATGAATATTTTAAATCTTGAGGAATTTTATGTAGTTCCAATTCATGTGGATTTTGGATTGATGGGAGTGTGTGTGAGAGGTCATTGATCCCTTCCAACTGCTCAATGGTATCATCCCCAGATGAGTAATTAGCTTTTACAAGCTTAGTTGTATCATCGATGGTCAATGGATAATCAGTGTTCAAGAAATCATCAATCAACGAACATGCAAGAAAATTTTCTAATCCTCTGCAACAATCAATGCATGAATCATCTCATAGCATTTATATCAGTGAATAAAATTCAGAAAGGGGATCAAGGGAAAGAAATGATGTTTTTTCAGGGGAAGGGTGTACATCTATAGAATTAATAGAGAGAGAGGAATGTTCTTCTGAGGTGTGTTTCATGGAATCAAGGATGTTGAAATGGACGATGTCATCTCTAAATTCCATAGATAATGTACCACTATGGACATTAATTATGTTTTTGGAAGTTTTCAAGAAATTTCTCCACAATATAATCTGGGCATGCCCATTCATCTTATCATACTCTATTTTATGTACATAAAAGTCAGCAGGAAAAATTAAATTTTGGACCCTCACAAGAACATCCTCTAACACACCAGAGGGCTGTGAAGTACTCTGGTTATCTAGTTGTATGATAATTCCAGTGGGTTTAAGTTCCCCAACCTGCAATGTAGAGTAAATGGAGTGAGGCATCACATTTATAGAGGCACCTAAATCAAGCATATAATTAGAAAAATAATACTCCCCTATGGTGCATGAAATTGAGAATGTTCTAGGATCATTGTACTTGGTGGGGAGTTATGGCTCTATTAATGATAAAACATTCCTTCCCAAACTCACCTTCTCATCTCCATGAAGTCGCCTTCAGTGTGTACACATCTCCTTTAGAAACATAGCGTACTGTAGAATTTTCATCACAACATCAATCAATGGGATGTTAACCTACACTTTCTTGAAAATATCAAAAATTGCCTTATCAAGATCAGTTTCCTTTTGTTTTCATGGTTGGGTTGACCTTTGAAGAAATGGAAGAGGAATGGTTGGTCTAGGTGACTCATCAATGTACACTCTCCTTCCTTTGGAAGGGATTCTCTCAAGACATGGTTCATCAACATTTGGATCATTATTAATGGATGGGAAGGAGGTTTCCTTAGGAGGGGACGACTCTAATAGAGGATTCATATTACTTTCTAGTTGGTTTCCAATCCTAAGGGTGATGGCACTAACATTTCCTTTATCCCTAGGGTTAACTATTAGTTGAGAGGGATGTTTACCTGACACGTGACTTTGAATTTCAACCACTGAGTTATCTAGTTGGCCTAATTGGGTTTTTAGGGATTTTATGGCTTCCTGAGTAGTTTGTTGGAATTTAATATTGTTGGAAACCATTTGTTTCATCATATCTTCTAGGCTAGGCTCGGGTTTTGGAGGGGCTTGTTGGAAATCTTTTTGGGGTGGTTGAGGATTTCTGGGTGGTGGTGGTGGATGAATACTCTGCCCTGGTTGGTTTCATTGTTGTCGAGGTTGTTTTTAATACCACCCTTGCATATAGGTATGGTTATCCTTCCACCCAGGGTTGGATGGATAGTAAGGTTCTTGCCTGAAGGGTTGGTTATAGGGGCAACCTGGAAATATTGCCTCACAACTCTCAGATGTTTCCCTCAATTAAGGACATTGGTCAGAGTAGTGGGTGTTAGAAGAACATATACCAAAATGGATGGGAAGAGGATATTGGGATTTCCCTTGGGAAAGAGTAAGTTGTTGAAGAAGGGTACTTACCTCTTCAAACTTTGTGTCCACCTTCTTCTCGAATTCAGTAATTTCTACCTCATGAACACCTCGAATGTGTCTGCTTGACCTTGTACCGAATTGTTGAGTGTTTTGTGCCATGTTCTCGATTAATGTCATTACAGCAATTGGGGTCTTATCTACTATTGCACCACCTGCAGCAATATCAATCGTATTTCTATCAATAGGGATTAAACCTTCATAAAAATATTGTATTAAAAGTTGGTCACTTATTTGGTGGTGTGGGAAACATGAAAAAAATATTTTAAATCGTTTCCAATATTCATGATGTGTTTCCCCTTGATATTGTTTTATCCCACAAATTGCATTCCTTATTGTTGCAGTTAGAGAGGTTGGGAAATATTATTCCAGAAAAAGGTGTTTCATGTCTGCCCAGCCTCTTATTGGGGAATTAACATAATATAACCAATATTTCGCAGTGTATTCCAATGAAAATGGGAATTATCTAAGATTTACTTGTTCATCATCCACATTTCCAGGTTTTAGTGAAGGTTTTAGTGCTTGTTTGTGAAAAAAAAATTTAATTTTGTTAATATTTATCAATTTTATACCTCTACCTATCTTTTTTTATTCTGATCTATTTGTTGTGTAGGCTTCGTGCATGACGTGTTCTACTCCGGGAGACTTACAAACTTTCGAATCCGAACCGGAGATAACCCTACGTCAACGACACCGAGACACACAAGACAACACTTTGAAGTAGGATGCACAAAAAAACAACACTCATCTTGATCCTTCTTCTTCTTCTTCGAGAACCCACATTAAAACTGATATTAACGTGAATAAAAAGGGTGAAAACAATCGAACACTAAAAGAACTAACCTCACCTTATTTTGATATCCAACCCACCTATATTCAATTACAAGGCGAGGCACCAAATTTAGAACTAAAATCTGGGTTAATTCATTTATTAACAAGATTAAATGGACTTCATAGAGAGGATACACACAAGCATGATTGTTGTGTAAAGGTTTGGTACTTTGTGCAATGTTTAGAGAGGCAAGAGGGGAATCAAGATCTTGACAACCCTCAACCAAAGAATTAAATAAAACCAGGTGAAATTTTCATAACAATGAACTATCCAAGATGTTTAGTAAAATTGAGGTGATCTCTTTATCTCATAATTCTTAATTATCCATCTTATTCTATCAACTATTAAACTCATTATGTTATGTCATTTTCCTAAAACTATTTTCAAAATCACCCCCTCTTTTAGTAATCTTTATTAAAAATACACACTATAAGACACCAATGCTCCTTGAGATACGACCTAGGGTCTTCCCTAAACTATAAATAAACCATAAAAACAAAATAAATTTTATTTGTCATGACAAAGCGGTAAAGTTTGGTTCCATTTCCGAGGATATGGACAGATCACAGCACACCACTTTTGAATCCGTACAGATTTGGTGTGCTGGAAAGATCAGGTCGGAAATTCCATCATATGGTCGTATGAGTCTTGGGTTTATTCATAATAAATGTAGAGAAATGAGTTTTTGACCATCCCATAAAATTTCAGACCAATTGGATGCACGGTCTAGTATCAATGTTCCAATTAACCCACTGGTGTGCTTGGATCCTGCACAGTTTGGCCCATTTTTCTTGGACATCATCATTGGCCCTCCAAATCACCTTCACCTTCAATAAAATTTTCAAGACAAGTAACATTGGCCTTTTTAATAGCGATAAACACAAAATAAAAGATTAAAACATGGAATTCAATTTTTTATTATTTTTGGAATTTACAATACAAATTTAGTTTAATACAATGGTGTAAGGGTGAAAATGACATAGTGAATCGTGGTACGATCAACATCATCATAGTTTTTTCCATTATTTTTGGAATATGAATTCCAAATTAATTCTTCATATTCACTTCAAATCCACAATTCATTTTGGAGTTTTAATTCCAAAGAACTACAATCATCTATCTTCATCCAAAAGTGGAGGCTTGAAGCTTCTTCAAATTCACCATTCATCATTGTTGTAATCAATGTGTCACCTTTGACACAAGTTCTTTGAACTTAGTATCAGTTCAAAAATCATATGAATTGATATTCTTAGGGAATTTCTAAAGTATGAAATCCAATGCTATGATTTCATAAAAATTTTCCAGGAAACCTCACTTCATCCAATATCCACTAACTTTTTAGTCCTTTTTCATCTCCTTCTTCATGTTGACCAGTATTGACAATTGTTTACAACAAATACAATCTTCATACACAAAGTGGTCTCAACAATATCCCCCTTTGTATTTTTTTTAATACCAAAAAGTCTCCCCAAATGAATGTGTCAATGTCAAAATAAGAATCTTCTCTCTCCCCTTTACTTGTTTGTCTCCCCCTTTCATTTAAAACGTTAATTTCACTTTCTCTCCCCCTTATTGACAAGAAATAAAATGTTCATTGTAGAGAGGGTATCTGTACATACTTAAGTAGTGTGTCATCAATCATTTCACTCTATGCCTACTTGAGAAATGCTCAATATAAAGAACAAGAGGATTTGATTTAAACAACAAAGTTTTCCATTATCCACTGATCGTGATACCTCATGAGATGACATCTCCAACACTTGTATTCAAGGGTTTTCCACTTTCATGCCTTGAAAAAGATATTGAATGTGATAGGGAATAATCAATACTAAAATTCTTGCACTCAATTCAACAAAAGGATAAAAAAACATTCAAGTTAAATTATCAGGATAAGTGGCCTTGGGGCACTTTCCTTCTTCTTATGTCACTGATTGGCCTAGTTACTCCCCCTTAGTGAAAATATATTTATTTTGAGTACCAATCATGAGATATTAAGAAATGATATACGTTTTCAAATAAAATGATCTTCAGACAATCTTCAAAGTAATTGAATTTTATACCAACTAATATTGATATTGATTTAGATAATCACTCGGTTAGCCTATTCATGTGTCTCCCCCTCAAGGGTACACTTCTCCTCACTGAATCGCATGTTTCCCCTCTGAGATCTTACTTTACCTAAAATTCCTTGTATGATAATAACGAAAACAATACACAGTGATTTAACAGAATAAGGTGGATCCTTTTTTCTCCATTAATGTGAAAAATATGGTTTAGATTATCTTCTCAACCCAAATGCTCCATTCTTACCACTTTCACAATTGATATTCAATGCTGACTGTGATTGTGTGGACCTCACTATTTCATCCATATCTTTGTGTGGGAATATTCTTTATTCAAGGGATTTCAAAGCACTAGAATCTCCTGGTGGAACTTTTATCTTTTTGAATAATTCTTGGTGGTATGGAGTAAATTCAAAGTATCTTTTAATAGTATGACCAGCCTTGTTGCACCTCACACATATAACATCCTTTTATTCTTTTAGAATCTTCTATTTTGCTTTTAGTACAAGTATTATCATGTTCTCTTTCCATATTTCTCATTCATTCCAAATATTCTGGAAAAACCAAAAGAATAACATTAGGGACTGAGGAATCATGATTGGATCTTCTACATTGCTTCTTCTGAGTGGCTTCCTTATTAGTAGTTATTTTGGATGCACCACCATTCACCTTGTTGGATTTAGAATCCAAGTACTTCTCATCATTCCTTCTTGAAATCTTCCTGGGTGAATTTTTTTCATATTATTTATTTGATTTCTTCACAATAATGATTCTGCATTCTTATCCTGCTGTTGTGATCTTATTTTCTTATTAGCTTTTGGTACCTATTGAGGTGAACATGCACCATAAATGTGAGCACTCCTATTGAATACATCACAAATGTTATCTAATATTACAAATATATTTGCTGTATACATATGATTTTGGATCTGTGTATGTTGCTTCTTCTTCTCAATCATTCTCCCCCTTGATGATTTTACATTTAATGGGTTGTACCTACAATCCAATGCACAATTCCCAAATCTATTACAGCACCATCATTGACCAAGAATCCTTAACTTCTTTACATCTTCGTTATAAGGTTTCTAAATCTTCTTCTTTGTATATTGTGCTTTTTGTGGGGAGTTATCTTCCACACTCTTTCCCCCCATCCACTCTAGCCATGGTGGTAGGTTTCTTATCACTTTTCTTCATCCATTCTTGTTTATAATTTTTCTTCCAATTTGATCTTTTTGTATAAGAAATTTTAGAACCATCCGTACAAGTTGGTATGGATGGTACCTTTACTTTCCCAAATACTAGTGATAGATCAATGAGTGAATCCAAGATCTTATTATAACATTTTGGAGGTATTTTGATAGTATAATACTCCATTGATCATTGAGTACTAGTAGCAAATGTTTCCTTCTTTTGTGGAGAATCAATATGTGTCTTCTCAAGATTGGTCAAATTAGCTTCCAATTCTAGAAATTTCATATTGAGGATGACTTCCTGGTCTTCAAGAATAGTCATATTCTCTTCAAAATCCTTATTTAATCTTTCAACTCAATCTTAATACATCTTTACATTGTTTTGTAACCAAGAGACAAGTTCTTTTATCTTCTTGGATTTTTCTTCCAAATATTTCTCCTTGACATCGTTTCCATTTTTCAGCAAATCCTGAAGTGAATGGATCTTATATTCTAGAGTATTGTTGACTCCCTCTTTCTCTTAAAAATATTTGAACCACTTGGAATAAATTACTTCAAATCCCATCTTTGTTTCTTCAAAGGCTCTAACCTGTCTGGAGAGCGTTAAACATTCAACAATTTTTCCTTATAAGATGTTCTCTAAAGCATTAGTTTCTTCTTCCAGTTGAGTGATATTTTCCTACAAGCATTGAAATAATCCAAAAACTAGAGATACAATATCTTCAGAAATACCATACAGAATCATTCTTAATAAGTCAAGTTTTATTTCTTGAGATGTTGTAGATTAATCATCACCACTTGTGCCTGCATTTTCATCATGATAATAATTTCCAAATTTACTAACACATACCTCCTTATCATTTGAGATAGGAAGGTTATCCATCTTCTTGGAGGGGTCTTGAGCCACCTTCTCATAACATTCCATGTCGGGTGTGTCTTATATGTCAGCTAGATATGGAGTACCAGGTGCTTCCGCTTCTTTAGATAAGAGGGAATTCTTCTTCAACTTTCTCTTCTCTTTCTTTTTCCTGTTCATCATGGTCTTGGTAGATATATCCTTCTGATCAAAGGTAACTAAATCTTCCCCAACAATTCTCTTCAATTTTGACTTAGAAAAGGAACTCAAATATTCAATATATAATACCTTCACTATAGAGAATCCAACAGAGGTGAACCCATGCTCTGATACCAATTGAGAGGACTAGTTTGGGATATACCTAACACTAAGAGGGGGTGAATCAGTGTTGGGGACTTTTTAATCCAATTACAACTTTTATCCCTATACATATTGACCTGTTAATATATTGATTCTCTCATTATCTTTTCCCTATCGCATGCAATAATAGAAAGAAACAAAAATATGTACACAATATTCTTACAAGGTTAACCACTCAATAAGAGTAGCTACGTCCTTTTCATGCATGGGAATGACCAGTTCATGTAATCTCCACTATAATTAAATATGCTATTACAATGGAGTGGGTAGGAAAATATTCCTATATACATTGTAAGTCCCTACACTTTGGAGGGGGTGGGAAACACTCCTCTTCCTTGGACTGGTGATAGTCTAGTCAACCTTGTAGCCTCTAGTTGGTTCTTTATACTACCTATAGAGACATTCTTATTCCTTCTTGATAAGGTAGGTTCTGGTCTAGGTCTTCATTAGGGCTCTTCACTTGATTACTTGAAAAGCAGTAGGCAAGAATTTCTTCATTATTTCATTCTCTTCTTCTTAGTGCAACACCAATTACATTAGACTTCTTCATTATTCTTCTTAGTGCAATAACCAAGTCCACTAAATCTTCTTCTCTCTTATTCTTAGTTCAATAAAAAACTGCACTTAATCTTCCTCTCTCTTTTTTTCCAAAATAACATATACCACTGTGATTATTCAGAAACTAAGTATCACCTCACATAACATCATCTAAATTAAACTTCCATAAATAATTATAGACTTCAATTGGGTATACTCTATTATTATTATTCTTATATTATTTCATTGAAGCAAACTTGTAAGCTACAAAATCTTTATCTTATTCTACTTCTTCAATCCAAAACCAGTTGCACTAAAACCTACTCATCTTCACACGTTTTCTTTCAGTACCAAACCATCAGCACCGATCACTTGTTATTCTTCTTCTTTCTAGAATCACAAGTTATCTTTATGATTGTAAAAACACTGAATTCTAGATAAACTTAGAATCATATCAGTTGATCTGAAGCTGGAAATATCTTCTTGAAAAACTCATATCTTGCACAACAATCCTTACTTGTACGCCACTCTTCTTGTGTGCTACTCTGCTTGCGCGCCTCCCTGCTTGTGCGCCACCTGTTTGCGTGCCACTCTACTTGTGAGACACCTACATGCACACTAATCTCCTTGCATGCCACAACTTGCGCGCCAAAACTTGTGTGCCACTAGTGTGCACAACTCACAACATGCAGGCCACCTTTGAATTATACACAACACACTTCTTGAAGACACATCCCTGCTTGCACGCCTCTGACAACTTGTGCGCCACTTCGGCTTGCGTGACACCACTTGTGTGCCACCCTACATGTGTGCCTTATATATAACCCTCCACTTGTGTGCCACTTCAGAATGTGTGCCACTTCTACTACTTTCATGATCATAGCTCAAATTTTCTCTTAAGTGTTGAGCCCGAAAAAAATGAGGAGCCTAGTCATCTATTTATAGGCATTTTGGTGACTTGCGCACCTCATACACTTGTGTGCCGCTCCATCACATGCACGACACTTTCTTTCATTTGTTATATTTTGATATGATGATGTTGAAATATGACTTGCGTGCAACATACACTTGCACGCAACATATACTTGCGCGACACACTTGCACATCGCTTATACTTGCACGCCCCTTTTTGACTTGCGCGCCAATATTTAACTTGTGCACCCCTTTATTTCATTTGTCATATTTTGATGTGATGATCTGGATGTATGAATTGCACGCAACATACACTTGCGTGCCACATATACTTGTGTGCCACACTTGTGTGCCACTTTTGACTTGTGCGCCACTTTCATTCATTTGCCAAAAACACTTCATTACTCTCCATATCCTTCATAAGGCTTGCATCATAATTTCTACAAACTTATGATATTTTTGAAATACAAATCAGCAAAGCATCATCATAGTTTTGTCCATTGTTTTTGGAATATGAATTCCAATGTACTTCTTCATCCTCACTTCAAATCCTCAATTCCTTTTGTAGTGTTAATTCTAAAGAACTCCAATCATCTCTCTTAATCCAAAAGTGGAGGCTTGAAGCTTCTTCAAATTCACCATTATTCATTGTTGTAAACATTATGTAACCATTGACACAAGTTCTTTGAACTTAGTGTCAGTTCAACAATCGTCTGAATTGATCGTCTTAGAGAATTCCTCAAGTATCACATCCAATGCTATGATTCCATAAAAATTCTTAATGAAACTTCACTTCAGACAATCTACACTAACATTTTAGTCCTTCTTCATCTCATTATTCATTTTGACCAGTATTGACAACTACTGACAACAAATACAATCTTGATACACAAATTGGTCCCAACAGGGCAGGTGAGGCAACACCAGCATCAGTGGCCTGCAACGGTGCCACCCGAGTGACACTTGCGTGACGCAGGGGTATATCCTCATCGGTCGGGCTGGAGGAGGTGGCGTTCCTAACACGTGCCATGACATAGAAGGGTTGTGATGGCTTTCTGAATGCGGCACCAGTGTGTAGCCATGTAGTGGGAGCGGCCTTTCCCATGCGGGCCACATGTTAATGGGGGGGGGACCAGACCGGCCGAGCAGTCTGACCCAAAAATTTGGGTAATTGTTTTTGAGCGGGTATGCATGAGCGGACTATGATGACGGGATAAAGTCGGGCCGCATAGTAGCATAGGATAGAAAAGAAGATTGGCCCACCTGTACAGGCTAAGCCAGATAAATTCGAGCCACTGTGCGACCAAGTGGACTGGACCCACAACCAAATGCGGTCGTGTCCAGGGAGGCAAAATGGGCCATGCAAATGGGCTAGTAAACTGGGCCAGACAGATAGGATTGGGTCCTATGGGACCCCAGAACGGGTTGGTCAGGTTGGTCCAAACTAGTCGAACTCAGCCCAGATGCAACCAGGCCATATTTACTAAAAAGTGATGTATCTCTCATACTGTGTGTACAGTTGACACACCATCTATGGCATTGTTACCCACGTCACAGGGCATTCCTTATGAAATATTATATGTATGATTTTATGGATGTTGACCCATATAGTCTTCATGACTTAGATTCCAAGCGAGGCTTCGTGGATCAGCGACCAATAAGGCTATGTAACTCAACTATCAGCAAGGCTCTCTGACTCAACTAGTGATGAGGATCCAAAACTTAGTTACCCAGCAAGGCTCTCTGACACAACAATTAGTGAGGCCTTGAGACTTAGCTACACAACGAGGCTTCGTGACTCAGATACCCAGCGAGGTTTCTAAACTCAGATACCAAGGGCATCTTCGTGACTCAGCTATTAGCGAGGCTCCGTGACTCAACAACCCACTAGGGATTTTTGACTCAGCTACTGAATAGGTCTAGGTGACCTAGCTACTCTAATGAACTTATCAGGAATGATTTCTTTTGCAGTGATTGATGTTTAGTGTTTTCAACTGTTGGTTTTTCTATCAAATTATTATGTTATAACTATGTCTAGCTGACTCCCAAGATTTTAATATTTGTTCTTCATTGAGTGATTTCTTTTGTGAATTTCTGTGAGACATGAGTTGGTTTCTAGGTCCCTACTGAGTATTGTTATGCTCACCCTTTCACGGGATTCTCTTGTACCTATTGTGTCTTGTGCAGATGATGGAGAGATTTGACTGGGATCTTGGTTAGCCAGGTCAAGGTGGTGCTCAGAGGTGCATCTACAAACACAATAAGGTTTAGTGACATCCACTAGTGAGCTACAAATAACCATCAGGTAGGATCCTTGGAAGATAAAATCCATATCTTTCACATCATTTTAATGTGCATTCCTTTTCAGTTGGGTTTTTATTCTGGCCCGATTTTACATTCTGTTTCACCTTAACATGTGTGTTTGCTTCCTTGTGTTACATTCTTGTTGATGGTATCATAGTTTCATCTTTACATTCAGTAGTATGGGTTGTTTCTATACAGGTTTAAAGACAATACCTCCCCTTTTTTGGATACTCCTTTTAGGTGATAGTCATCATCCCCTGTCCTATGAAAGGAGGGTTTGGGGTAGCCCTGACATGGGTCCCGATGGATGGGTCATGAAAATAATTATAATGATAATCAATAAGATCATTTTTGATGTTTTTTTTATTATCACGAACTAGTTTTGTATTTTTAATTAATAGCATGTAAATATAATAGATACAGAACACTAATATAATTTTTAGTATGTATAATAAAATATTTATATCCATATTTATAGTTTTATATCCATACATGAAGAGAAAATTGAGAAAATAAAACACATCGTCCACAAAGGATGTAAATTGGCACCTGCCAGACGATGTTTTCATCATTTAAATAAAAGGAAAATAATAAGAGAATTGATGTTGGATTTTTCATTGAAATAATAAAATTCCTGGATATAAAAGATATTGGAGTTATAATTTCACATTTTACAGGGGAGGTGATGGATGTATAATAAAATAAAAGGAAATAAAATGAAAATAAAAGAAAAGAAAGATGATTTTTACCTCATGAATTATCCTCATTAAGAACCTCATTAAGGGGATTGGATTTTCACTTTTTTTTGGAAAAAAGGATTCTGGACATTGATAGAGGAATTTGAGGAGAAATGGGCATAAATTAGGCATGTCACAAAAATTTGATGGTGTGAGGAGAAGAGGTGGTGAGGGGTGGTTTTTATAGTGTATGAGAGGGGTTTTCTCTCATCATTTTGTTCATTAGTTTATTATTTTACTAATGTCAAAAAATATTGAGGATTATTATGGCTAAATAAAGTAACCACTGAGTGTGAGTTTTAAATAATGGCCACATACATTATCTATGACTCAAGAATGACTAAAAAATTCATTTATTTAAATATACTAAAAATTAGCATATTTCACTATTCACAAAATTCATCTATTTTAGAAAATTCGTAAAATTTCAACCTAACAATATTTCTATGTTTTGAATACAAAAAGGCACTTCATTATATGAATATAATTTTATAAATATGATACAGTTAAATATTAAATAAAATAATTATTTATTTGAAAAATACCCTTTTAAAATTATAACTGATTTGATAACACATTGAAAAATTAAATAATGTCTCTTAAAATTATATTATAATCATAATAGAACCAATCATTAACTTATGAATAAATTTTATAAAATAATTTATTTTAAAACATTATATTAATTATAAAATTTTAAGTAATTATCTATGAGTTACAAAAAAACATGAACTTAATTTACTAGTTTTAAAACATTTATTACTTATATCAAGATATTAATATATCATATTTTCATTAATAAGATACCGAAATTTTATTTATACCTTCATAGGTGAATATAATATTCCATTGGTCATATTACTATTCCTAATGGTCACATTAATATTCCAAAGTTCAAGTTACTTTTCCATTTGAATAGGTTAATTAAATTATGTAAATACATTTTATTTCATTAATTATTGATTTATAATGTTTTTATTGTATTGTCGATGTGATTTTAAATGAATCATACTATATAAAACAACTATAAAAATGTAAATTTCATTGATATAATTATCGGTCATTACATTATCCCCTCTTATAAAAACATTATTCTTTGAATCTTCCTGGATGCCACACCATAAAAAGATTTGGGTATTTCATAAACATAACTTCCACTAGTTCCCAAATCGCCTCTCTAATATTATTATTTTTCCAATGTACCTTTACCAAACGTGTCGTCTGATTCCTCATCACATATTCTATAGTGTCCAAAATCTAGATATGCTCTTAATATTAATATAAATAATGTTTAAATTCTATTTAATCAGAAGTGAGAATGTGTGATGGGTATATAATGTACTTCCTTAACAAATATATATGGAACACAATATGAAATTTTTAATGGATATGTGATATTTCTAAATGAAAATAAACATCTCTAATTCTCTCTAAAATTTCAAATGATCCAATATACCCGGGGCACATTTTCCTTTTATTACTGAACCTTATGACACCCTTACATTGAGATACTTTCAGGAAAACATGATTTACCACTTGAAACTCCAACTCATTACTATAGTTACCGGCATAGCTCATTTTCCTATTTTATACTACTTTGATATGTTTTTGAATAAGCTTTACCTTTTCCACTGTTTCCTCCACAAGCTCTAGGCCTAAATGATTCTTTTCACTATCTTAATCCCAAAAAGATGATGTATGGAATCTCTTTCCATACAATGCCTCATATGGTTCCATTTGAATACTTTAATGGAAAACACTTTTTTAGGAAAATTCATCTAAAGGGAAATACTGGTCCTATATACCATGAGTCTCACATGAGTATTATCTCAACAAGTCTTCTAATGATTGAATTATCCTCTCAGACTGGCCATCTGTTTGAGGGTGATAAGCAGTGATCCAATGTAGATCAATATTCAGTGATTTATGAATACTTTTCTAAAATTGTTATGTAAACCATGAATCATGATCAGACACTATTGAAATCGGTGCACCATTATGTCTTAAAATGTCATTAATATAGAGTCTTGCAAGATGATCTAGTTGGAAATCATCCATTATAGTGTGGAAATGTTCATACTTGGTACGTTGATGACCAATTACCCATATTTATTCATCCATTCCTCAAATCCTTGGTAATACAGTAAGATAATCACTAGTAATGTTGTATTATGTCCATTTAGTAATAGGTAGATGTTGATTGGTTCATCTAGAATATTGTCTTTCATACTTTTCCTATTGATAGACTAATCTTCTTGATACATAATCACTTTTTTTATTCATATTATTCAAACATAAATGTTCCTTAAAATATCTATTCATCTTTATGTTACCAGATTTTATAGATAAAGTCGAGCTATGGGCATTATCCAATTACTCTCTTTTTAGATATGGTAAAGAGGGAAAATATAGTATCTTCTATAATTTGATAATTCCATCCTCGTACATAAATTCTCTCAACTTCCCATCATTCATAGATTTAATTTTATTTTGGAAATTCACATCGTCATATATAGAACATGGTATTCTTTCCAATAAAGATGGTTGCAAAACTAATTGATGAAGTAATCATGTTTCACCTTCTGAATAATTTCTATATTTGTCTTAACTATTTCTATGAAAACAGGATCCCATTCAATCCTTATTTTTTTTAAAACCATGATCATTCATACTCAATGCATTAGCTACCTTATTTTCCTTCTCTATGTAATAGGGTATTGAATAATCATAATCATTATTTTCCCCGATCCTTTTCCTTTTCCACATGTTGGGTAATTTTTGTAAGATGATATAGTTCAGGCTCTTTTTATCTCTATATATATCAGATATTTCTCAAAGCGATAGTTTTTCCATATCTTTAGAGTGAAGAATATGGAATCTAACTCAAGATCATGAGTTGGATATTTTTTATTCATAAGTTATTAACTTCCATGATGTATCAAAAATAACTCTATAATTATATATAAGTACATGTCTAATTCCATTCTTTGATTAACAAATATAAACAAAAAATCCACCATTTCTCGATGTTAGTGTCAAGATAATATAATTATCTAATATCATATTCTATTATTCAAAACATTACTCACATTATTTCTACTATATGAACTTAACCCCTTTATGAGTAACCAGGGTTAACGGGTTAGCCAATAAAATAAAATTCTGAATGAAACATTGACAATAACAGAGTCAACTAATTTAACTACATACATTTGTTAGGTTCGTTATTGTTTTAAATTATTAAAATTATATATTCATTAAAGGATCAACTGATATAAAATCATTTGAGATAACATGGACAAGAAAACAAACTGATTAAAGCAAAAATTTACACTTTCTAAACTTCCCATACAACTATTTACTTATTATAATCTCTATAATAATCCAAATGTTTTTCACATGGTCCACATACATTTTGAAATATGTTTAGGTATCTTAAAAAATACAACATAATAATCATCAAGATATTCTGTAAACACTTTGGTAATTAGATCCATAAAAATATAGGGGGTATTTGTAAATCCAAATGGAAATACTGTAATCTCATAATGTCCATACTTAGTATGAAAATATCAGATTATATTCCTTAATCACGTGTTATTAATATATATCTATATCTAAGTTCAATCTTTGAAAAATGTCAAGAACTGTGAAGTTCATCAAATAGATCCTCAATGTGAGGTAGATGATACATGTTCTTTATTATAATAGAATTGATTTATCTATAATAAATTCACTACCTCATGGATACCTCTTTCTTCATGACAATGAAACATAGGATCCCCATAGAGAAATACTAGGGAGAATAAATCCCATATTACTCAACTCCTTTAGTTGTTTCTTCAGCTCCACTAATTCTATAGTTGCTACTCTATATGGATTCATTGATATTGCTCTCACACCATGATTTAAAATAATCGAGAACTCAACTTCACTCTATGTAGGATGTCTAGGTAAATACTTTTAAAAGAATCAATATATTATTTCACAATAGATACATATTAAATTTCAAGATCCATTGATGATGTTTTCTCTCCCTCCCCAAGAATTTATATCATTATGTATACTATGGTTGGATCTGGATAATAACTATATGATCAAGTTTCTTCTCTAAAGCTAACAAATTATAACGTCAATCTTCTTGAAATATATTTTCACATCATATTTTTAATGGTATTACATACCATGGATTATATCAAAATAAACCATAGGTATGATGATATGTTTTGTAACTAAGGAACTATTATGTGTCATGAAGGGGTCTGAACAACAAATCATTTCTGAAATGATACCCCCCTTAGTAGTTTTTATTGACACATACTTTATAAAATCAAAACTAAAATATATAATTTTAATGGAAAATACAATGCTATAAAATAATGTGATGATTTTGAATCAAATAAACCAATTTCTATGTTTGAGGATATGATTAAAGTACTAACCATATCATCATTTAGAACATCAAAATCTATAGTTGTGATGAGAAAACCTTAGCCATGATCCCATTGATTTTTTGGGGCAAGTTTCCTTGGATCATAGTAAAATCATTTTAATGGTGTCTGATATCCCTACACTTTTATAATTGAACTTTAGTAACATCTTTCTCACCCTTTCTATCATCATCTTGGTGGCCCTTTCCCCACACCAATAATAGAATCTTTTTAAATTTAAGAAGGCATCAAGGTATTTACTTCCACAAGTATTTCAACTTTTAAAATTACATTTTTTATTTTTCCATTTATCAATTCATTCCTACACCACCTATTCATTTATTATTTTCCATTAATGTCATAAGACATAGAGAATTATTTCTCTTTCCTGATAGCACATGAGACTATATATTCATATGATGAAATTTTTTGGGAGACCAGTTCCATTAAATGGAATGGTTTTAAACAATCAAATAATCGATCAATGATTATCATTGAATTATGTATATAGTCTGCAACATTCCTTTATATACTTATAAACATGGCATCATACATCACAACATTTTAATCTTTTTTTTGTTATAGACAAAATAATTTCCTCTTTATATATACTCGCTGTTTAGGGAGGATATTTTTCTAATAAAATTTCATTAAAATCATTCCATTCCATATTTTAAATTTCATCATCCCACATTTTGTTTTGAACAAACAACAAAAAATAATCTACATCTCTGATAGATAATAAACTTCAACTAAAACCTTCTCCCTTTCATTACTTCCCAAAGTTTGAAATATATTCTCTAAGTAACTTATCCACTACTCAGATAAAAAGGGGTTTTAGTCCCATTGAATTCTGGAGTATGGTCACATAAAATGGTATAAAATTTATCCTCTATATTGTGGATTAGGATCCTCCATTCAGGTAACTATATTGTTCATAACCTGATTCATATGTATTTGAATACTTATAAGTTTATCATCACTAGTCATTGATCGAGTACCAACATCCATAAGTTTCATAGGAGGGAAATCCCAAAATGGGATATGCACATTGATTCAATTACGATTCCTTCCACTGGGCACGACTTCTAAATAATGGAATAGACTAAATCAGGATATGAATCATAATGCATTATTTAAAATAAGAAAAGCACATAACATAAATTAAAATTTTAGGGATATATAATATCATAATAAAAAACATTGTTTCTTTGAGGACATTTTTTACATTTAAATCCATCATAATGGTTTTTAAAGAAAATATGAACTACCCTATGAATATCCCTAGATACCATTAAACTAGGTGCATTGAAAATCCATTTTCATGTACCAGGATACCCCTTGTCAATGTTGTGACCCCTAGTTATATCTTCTCCAAAACCATGCCAACTTTTAATATCCATACATTGATGTATTTATAGGAAGACCCACATGATCTATACCTTACAAAAATTCTAGGATGTTATTATATTTTTATCCTCAAAATATATATTAGGGTTATTTTACCTAATCATTTTTTCTAAATCTAGTTTCCATGGTTTCAATTAATCTTCCTATAATACCAACTTTATTGACCCAGACCCTCATATTTTGGAGTTGGGGACCTACTTTATTACATTGGTATTAAAAAATAAAGACGCATCCCAAAGTACTCAATATTTTAGAACATTTGAAAACAAAATACAAACATATTTACATTACTACATGAAATGAAGTACAACATAGAATCTCGATTAGAAATAATCACAACTCTTAGATTCTCCATACATGTCATTCATAATATATATATTCATATCCTGAGGAAAAATAAAACATAATAAAGGGGTGATATTAGATGCTCTGTAAAGGTATTTATTATAGAGGAAGCTAACATAAATAATAAGTCACGGTGAATGACTAAAAACGTATTCTATTAGAATATAATCTTGAGTAAAATACGGAAATAATAGAATATTACTAAAAAACTTCAAATAAATAATCACATGAAACATCATAATGGATATTATACTAATCGTTAAATAACATTAATTATCAACTCATAATATCATAATGAGTTTTTTTATAATTATGGAAATATGAAACATATCTTCGAGGCCTTGGCCAGGGCATCTGAAAATAATTGGTTACGGCCTCGACCAAATCTATTTCCATTTTGTCTCATGAGACTTACTGATGCATCAAGGGGATATAATGGGCCACACACATCACTTACTAAGTATAATGAATTCATAATATTAATGGGATAAAACATAAACAACATATACATATAAAATGTAAATAAAATTGACCAATATGTAAACATAATTACTAACCATTCTGAGGAGTGCAGTGAATGGTAAGATAACACATCTACAGCCAAACTAATCATAAACCATTTAATAAAATATGGTTGTTTATAATCATAAGATATCAATATCAATAAAACATATTATTAAAAAGAGGTGTTGAAAAATATGAAAATACTATAATAAAATCATTGAAGAATTATATAGAAATATTCCTTTTTTTATTGCATAGAATAGTTATATTGGAAATATTATTTATATTTTTCATAATTTTCTGTATAAAACTAGAAATGAAAAATTATATTTTTTATAGAAAAAATATTTCATTTTAAAAATTAATATTTCTAATAAAATATTTTTTATGGTTCTTGATTATGGGTAAGAAAACGAGATGTTACCTTTTTTTGTGCTTGTGTATCAAAAATAATTGGGAAGGGAACCATGTAAAAAAGGTATTTCCCCATAATGGAAAGATAAAATTAGCAGGATACATATCTTTGGAACATATTAACAAAATTTAGAAGAAGTATATAAAAATAATGGATAATTAAACATGTCTAATGACAAATAATGTATAACCTGAATGAAAATTGAGGTTCAGGAAGAAACCCATATAAGTTTGTAATCAAAATAATCATATCCCCACAAATACAATAATCATAAAATGAAACCATCAATAACAAGAATATAATTAAAATCATGATATTATACAAAAAAGGGATGTACACAAACACCACACACAATAAATAGTGGTGAATAAGTAATATCTCATAGAAATAAAGGTGGGATGAGAAAACCCATACCTTAGGTTTGAAAGTGTTCTACACTTACACTTAATGTCTTGGGTAATGAAATTAGATTGATTAACATAATAATATAGAACCTATTAAATATTTATTTTATTTAGTTTAATTTTATTATGTTCATTTTTGTCATTTTTTATGAGTTATGTGATTAAATTTTTTTGTTTAAGAATGATCTTTTCCTTGGTTTTCATGATCAATTTACTATTACACGTAAATAAAAGATTGCGTAAAAGGGAAATAATTTTCCTGATATGAAATTATATGTTATTTAACAGAGAATTTTTGTATTTTAGCATACTCGGTCCCAAAAAAATATTAAGAAAATTAAAATAGTTACTTAATGATACATCCATATGGAAAAAAAACACCAAACCCAAAATAGATGTTCAACCCCACCCACAAAAACAACTGGAGCCTAAGATCATCAACAGAATAACACAGTCTGAAATTTCTCAAAACTAAAAGAAATACTAACATACATCATATATTCGGAGCAATGATTTCCCAACGCTGATCACCGGTCCACAGAAGCTCCAACCCATTAGAGGTCCTGTCTCAGACGAACATTCAACCTCACCATCTGTTCCACCTAAAAAACATCTGAAAATCAAATGGCCAAAAAAATCAGACTGCACACCATATATCCCATTGTACCCATGACCCAAGGTCTTCAACGAATCTAACATCACGAGGTCATCTTTGAAGTGAATCAAAACTGAAAAAAACATTTAATGGTTTTATATATTATTATTTTATAGATATGATGACGACTCATTAGATAGATCATTAATAATAATAATTAGGTCATTTTGATGGTCTTTTAGATGGTCATGAACTAGTTTGGTCTTATTAATTATAATAATGTATAGAGACATGTTTCACAACACTAAATATCTTATAATATTTATAATAAAATATGTTTTAACCATAATTATGGTTTTATAAACATTATTAATGGAGTAATTGAAAAAAGAAAACGCATCATCCACAAATGCAGTAAATCAAAACCTCTTAGAGCTCGTTTTCATCTATAAAATAAAAGAAATAGGAGAAGATACTTTATAGAAGATTTTCCATTTACATAATCTCATTCCATTATATAAAAGATACTAGTGTCTCCCTGTCACTTTTTTAGGGGATACGAGGGACGACTAATAAAGGAAAAGTAGTTAAAAAAAAGGAAAAGAAATAGTATTTTCCCCCTAGAATTATCATCTTTGAGAACCTGCACACGGGGATTGGTTTTATACTTTTTTGAGACCAATGGATCCTATATGTGGGGGGGGGTATTTAATTGTGTATTGGGCATAAATTTGGAAAGGATCAAATCATGGAATGCATGAGTATAGGAGGTGGTGAGGGGTGGTTGTTATAGTATAGGGGAGGGGTGTTTTCTTATTATTTTATTCATTAGTTTATTATTTTTATCAAGAAAAGAAGAGTGGAGATTATTCTAATTAAATAAAGTAAATATTGCTTGTGATTTCAAATAAATGATAACTTTCATCATCTATGACTCATGTAATCATTAATAATTCATTTGTTTACATATATTGGTAATTATAGTGTTTCACTATTCACCAAAAATTCAACTATTTTAGAAAAATCTCAAAATTTTACTCTAACCATATTGTGTTGTTTAGAATTTAAAAATTGACTCCATTTTATAAAAGTAATTTTCTATATATGCGGAATTTAAATCTTTAATAAATTCATCATGTGTTTGAAAAATACCAATTTTAAAATTATAGTAGATTTTATAACACTATAAATTATTAATTAATGTCTCATAAAGGATCATATTATAATAAGACAAAAATTTATTAATTTATGAATATATTTTATGAAGATAAATTTCTTTTAAATAATTATATTAATTATAAAATTTTAATACTTTTTTTTAAATTGAAAAAATACAAACACTTAATTAACACTTTTTATAACATTTAGTTACTTATATCAATATATATATATATATAATCTATTTTTTTATAAGACAAGAAAATTAATTTAAAATTTCAAAGGTGAAGTAACAATTCTATTGGTGATATTAGTATTCTTAATTATAACATTACTATTCCTAAGGTCATGTTACTATTACATTAGTATAAGTTCCTTAATTTCTAAAAATAACTCTTATTTCCTCCATTATTTACATATAATTTTTTTATTTTATTCTCTAAGTGATTTTTTATTCATAATATATAATATAACTATAAGAAGGGAAATTTCGTTGATTAAATTTAGGGTCATTACAAAGTACAGAGTGAAGGGTCTCCAACCCACACTTTTCTATACGAGGAATAATCCTTCAATCTACTGAGAAATTAAATATAAATTCAATCTACCAATGTTGAATTACTATAGAGAGACCTCAATTCCTTCATAATTATAAAACCTGATATATGTAAAATATAATTAAGCTATAAATTTAAGATATTAATCAAGAAGATACCAATGTCAAGGTAAAAGAAAACTAAATTTATCTTATCATACATAACATGAAGCACATTGTATGATTACATGTGAAAATTAGTTTATAAAATTTAAACTGAAGTATTAAATAATCACACCATAAGAAAAAATTATATACAAGGAAATTTAAGGTTTTATTTTATAGATTAATAAGAAATTAAATTTTTTAACATGATATGTAACAACTTTAGAAAATTATTATAATCAAAACCATTTTTGATATAGTTTAAAGATTCATAGACTTAGAATAGAGTCTTTAGGAACACATCGACGATAGTTTTTCTGAAAAAAATTTTATTGTTCCTTCTTTAGATCGCAACATGGAACTATAAAGTGTTCAGTTCTTTAAAAACAATATTCATGATAATATAATATAACTCCCTAATCCATTTTGGTTCTTTGATCACACTATGAACAATGACATAATCCAAAGTATTTTAAACCATAAAATTAATTCAATTCATATTCAATTTTGCTTCATTTATCTCTCTAAGAACAATTACATGTCAATACCTTACATGATTTGGTAGGTTATCATGGTGATTTGGCTATTACATAATGACCAAATAATCCTATCATAGTTATGTTGAGAATGATGAATGTTTTTTTAGATCAACCATAATGTTTTCCCTTGTACCATTTCATTTTAAAAATATATTTTATTATACTATATAATGGTGATTAGATGACCTCATCAGTTCTAGGATAAACATTGTAGAACATGGAATTGTTTATCAACCATGATTGTGGTTCAACCAAAATTCTGAGAATGGTTTTTAAATTCAAACATAATCCTATGTTTTTATTATAGACTTGTGATCAAAAAACATAGATTGGTTTATTGGTAAATATTAATGCACATCAGCATAATAAATAAACAAAACAAACTATGAAAAGATCAATCAATAGTGAACTCAAACATATGAAGTAAAAAACACCAAAACTAGTACACCTCAGTATTAATGAACTTCAAATTGGATAAAAGTCTATTTGATTGATTTATCCTTGTATAAACCAATGTGATAATACCTAAAATGGAATCCAATAGTAAATCAAATCACTAAAATTATTGGTAATAACTCTTCACCATAATGGTGTTCTAGAACCTCCAAATTAATGGAAAATTGAGAGAAGAGAAATTTAGACAGTTGTGAAAAATAGATAATTGTCTATAGTGTCTCATATTAAGGAACATATATTTTATAATAATTATTCATTAAATGAAGTATCCTTTTAGATTTTCACTATTTCAAACATGTTGGAATTTTTTATAAGTGAAAATATTCCTCATTTATTAACCTAGATTTATAACTCCTTTAAAATTAAATATTTTATTTACACGTAATCGTTTTATTTTTGAATGTGTCATATTAAGATCGCGATCAACTTGATAAAATTGATCAAATTATATTATATATCATTCTACATGATCACGATAATGTGCATTGGTAACCATGATAAGACATTGATCATATTGTGGATACTTTCACAACATAAAAGTACAAGAATCAGGGAATAATATTTCATAGTATTCTTAATATTAAGTTTCACTACTATAAAACACGCTGTTAATAGTGATTTAAATGGCCTTTATCATCACTAGAAAAGTGTTGAAAGCATGAGAGATGATAAAAGACCAAGACTTTTAGAAGAGCTAAAAAAATACTGATAAAGGGTAAATTTATCAATGTTTCTTAAAAATATGGCTGAAAGAATCCATTATTAGTTCTATAGAAGAACTGATAACATATACCTTTAACACCGATTTTAGAAGTGCTGATAATGTAGACCTTTATCACCTCTTTTATAAGCTTTGATAAATGTGTTTTTCATCAACTCTTTTTAAATCGCTGATTGAGATGTTCTTCATCAGTGCTTTCAAAAGAGATGATCAATGTCTATAATATAATATACTATAACAGGAGACTATAGTGGTGTTGTAGTGTTCTTTTACAGCACACCGCAACACCAGAACACCAGAAACACTAGAAACACACTAGATATATCAAAAAAAACAAGTCTCAATAAATTATTTAAATGAAATAAAATTTAAAATAAAAATACCAACAAAACACAATATAATAAATATATTAAACCTATCATTATATAATTACATAAATAAAAATTATGACATACATTAAAAAACAATCATAACTTTTTTTGTTACCATGATTTCCATTGACTTTCATTATCTAACTACCAACACTTCATGAAAATCTTTGACCAAACCACATAAACTCGAACAAAAGAATACAACTGTATAAAAGAAAGAAATTATTTGAGTAATAATAAGAAGAAATAAATGAAACATTAATATGAAACAGTACATTAATTATATGGAAAACAATTTTACAATTAATTCATCAAGATTACTACTTTGATTGATCAGAGATGGCATCGTTGCTCTTCCTGTAAAGGTTGGGGAGGTGACAAGAAAGAAAGTGATAAATGCACCACTATAGGGGTGAAAAGGTTTTAAGGGAGAAGAAACGTGAATGTTGAATAAAGAACCCCCACTAAAAAAAAGAATCCACCTAAATAAGAAAAAAATATTAAGTGAGTAATAGTAAAAAGAACTAAATTAAACATAAATATGAAACAATAAATTAATTATATGGACACTGATTTTACTATATAAACATCAAGATTTCCCATGTGATTGGGAAACATCATTTCATTTAATTCTAAGGAAGTGGAGGTAACATGAAGGCAAGTGATAAATACATCATTGCATGGGTGCAGATATTATAATGTATAATAAGCTTGATAGTAGTAAAAAGAACCCCAACTCGAATAGAATAATCCAACTGTATAAGAAAACAATTATTATGTAAGTAAGACTTCACATAAATGAATTAAACATAAATATGAAAAAATAAATAAATTCTATGGACAATGATCTTACTATAAAAATGTCAATATTCCCTATGTGTTTGAGCAGAGGAAGTGTGGTTTCTCTCCCTGCAAAGGAAGTGGAGGTAACTTGAATGAAAGGGATAAATGCACCACTGAACAGGTAAAAATATTTTAAGGAAGTAGAAGCATGAATATTGAAAAGTGCACCCGAACTCAATCAAATGAATCCACCTATATAAGAAAAAACTTATTATGTGATTAATACTAATAATAAATTAATTAAACATAAATATGAAACAATACATTATTTATATTTATAATTATTTTAATTGAAAACATCATGATTCACAAACACAACACAATCAAGTTACCCGGTTACCTAAGATTAACGTTTATTTGTGTTCAGTCATGTTTTACATTCACATATCACTAATACAACACATTTACACACAATTCATGCCAAAAAAATTACACATAGTGTGAAACTACTTGCACACCCAAACCCCATTTGAAAACAAAATCACACATAATCATTTCAAATACATTAATAGAACCTGTTATTTATGTTAAAAATTCATTTAAAAAGTCTTCTAAAATAACCCCTGATGAACCACAAGGATTTACATAAAAAACACACCCATGTTCACATTAAATTGCTACACTTAAAATTAAATTCACCACATAACTGCATCAAAAATAATTTTCAACAATTATATAATTTAATAAGTCGCATAACCTATTTATCAAACACTTCCAATTATCAAAACCCGAGTTTCCACAAATTTTGAACCAATTACATATAAAGTTCCTTTTACAAATTTTTAAACAACCCGAAATCATTTAAAAAAATCCTTCCATCCATTAAAACAACTTACAATTCCCCTTAAAAAAATGTACAAAATGTTCAACAAGGAAATGTATGTCAATTTAAAATAAGAACACACTTTCAATCCTATATTGATTGATGCGCATTTGAAAACATGATTTGAACATTTCAAACAACCCATAAAACCCTTCCACAGAACACCACATTGAAACACACACACAAAACATATCCATTTTCTATTACAATACTCAAACTCAACATAAAGCATGAAAACCCCTTTTAAAACACATTTCACATCACTCACACCATTTAATAAATCATTTCCGCATCCCAAATTTCATTTTAAAAAAAAAGTTATTCATTATATAAACACTTCACAACTCAAACACAAAAGCACACAATGAGGCTAATACACCCAAAATGATCAATTTCCCATCAAAAATCATTTTTCAACTCACGCACACCATAAGCACCCAAAAAAACACATTTCTCACTACATATACAATTCATGGAACACTTCCACTAATTTTTCAAAAAAAGGCCTATATAGAAACATGAAAATTTATCATTAGAAAATTTATTTTTAACACAAATTCATGTCAAATAATTTCCCAAACATGTTTTCACCACCCAAATAAACTATAAATCATGTGAAAATTAACCAAGAGAGAAAATTAAATTATCTAAAATTGTTAAGGAATGGAACCACCAACCTGGAGAGATAAATTGTGAAAAGTGGTGTGAAACCCCATCCATATCACAACCGCAATTGAAAACCAGATGTTAGATGAGATGTTCTTCCAATTGGAGTGACGAAAATAGTCGAGTAGTGTCATTTGAGATTCAATTCACTGAGGAGGAGAGCTAAAAATGGGTGGATTCCACAGAAATCTCTTGATATCACGGCATGTTGGAAAATGGTTACAGTTTTTAAAATAGATCATAACACTTTTATCAGAGAATAAAAATAAGTGCAGATTAATATACCTTCTCTCATCACTTATTAATTAAGCGCTAATATATAAAGTGACTCTTTATTCGCACTTTATTAGCACTAATATAGGTATGTATTTATGGGCGCTAAAAATGCACTGATAAAATCAGTTTTTACTAGTGCTATAACTTTACCACTGATAAATGGTAATTTTAATAGCGTGTTGGTTGGTGCTGATAAAGATGATTTTAACATTTCTTAATACTTAAGAGATGATATAGGATTTATAATTATAATTATAAATAACAAATTGTTAATAATTATATGTACATAAATAATATATATAAATATAAATATTATATATATATTCCTTTTTAAAAATGTAGATTATAATTTTATAATTATTTATTTATAGTTATGGAAATATGTTTTAAAATAATATTTATATCATTATATATATTAATATAATTATACATATATATATTTAATAAAAATATATAAATATAAATATATTAAATATATTCATTAATTATGTAATTTTATTAGACATTTGATAATTATTTAAATATATATATATATAGTTATATAAATAAGTTTAAAACAATATATATTTATTTATAATTATAAATATATAATCGTATAAATATAGTAAATGTGCATATATAAAACATTTTATTTATTAATAATTTCTTACAAATATCTTTTTAACATTATTAATTAATATCTCATTTTATGTGAATGTATCAATGTTAAAATTGAGTGAAACTAAATAAATTAAGAATAAGTACACTTTAATAATATTAAAGAAATGGATATGTTTGGTGTATGTGCATTGTATATAAAAAGCATGTTAATTACGTATATATAATATCAATATAACACACATTTTATCTATATTAAATTGAATAATCAAACAACATTAAATTAAATGTCGAGTACTAATCAATTATAGTAAATATTTGTAATTCCTATTAATTTTTAATTATAAACCATTATTCAACAAACATATGACTATTTATGGTAGAGTGCATAAATATTTTGAAACATATAAACCATATTTATATACATTAAAAAATATCTATATTTTTAATATATAAAATTTAATAAAATTATTTATCATAATTATGTAATTAATTAAATGTTTAATAATTATTAATTTATAATCAATATATTCATTTTTATCAATATATAGTTATCTAATAAATAAAATTTTTAATAATTTGTTAACAAACCCATTTTTTATTTTATTTATTTAATTATTTAATTTTATTTATATAAATAATAATCACCAATAAAAATAAAGTGTTGATAAAGGATACCATTTATCCGTGCTAAAATTAAAGCACTAATAAAGGATTCCATGTATCGACGCTAAAATTAAAGCACTGATAAAGGATACCCTTTACAAGTGCTAAAAATAAAGCGCTGGTAAAGAATACATTTACCAGTGCTAAAAAAGATGTGCTGATAATAGGTTAAATTTATCTGTGCATTATTTAGAACTGAAAAATATTCCATTTAACTATATTGTTGTATAGTGCTAATAAATTCCATCGCTGTTAAAGGTATTTTTTGGTAGTAGTGTTTATAGTTTTGATATTTTCAATGTTTTGATGGATTACATTAATTTACCTCACAATTAAAATCTCATAATCAAAGTATACATTAAACTATTCATTTGGTTACATCCTTAAATCCTCATAATTGATCAATAAAACCTAAAACTTTTCTATTATACCAATCATTCACCGTCATATATATTAAATAACATTTCCCACATTTTATTTGGTGATTAACATGATATCACTTTTATAAGGACTATATTGAAAAAATATCCACTAAACATGTTTATTAATTTGGTGTTATTATCTATATCTTTATAATGTATTTTTTATAGATTTCTACATTCTATATTAACATCAATTCCATCCAATACAGTCATATGCACATGCATGACTAATAATCAAGAATAGAGATTCATTTGATTCTTCTTTATCTAAAAATAAATCCCATATAGGAATAAAAATATTTTAAAATTCACAACCACTAACATTCATTGTAAGAGATAAAAAAACATCCATATTAAACTTCTTCACTTACAACTTGTTTGTAACACGCAATAAAGACACCCTATTGGGTGGGGGTGAATCATTGCAAGATAAATTAAATTATTCCTTCACACTGATATTGTTTCATAGTTAGTTGAAACTCGACTCTCTGCATCATATAACGTAGAATGATATAAAATATATCCATATTATATTTCACTCAGTTCACCAAAAATAGGATACATATAAATATAATACACCTAGAGATGTTTCGGTGTACAAAAAATCACTATAAGCACACTGATTATATTATCAAATTCAAAGTTAACCCACTATATTTCTAGGTTTATATCGAGTTCATGAATGGTTTTATCTATTCACTAAAAAAATCATTTCTCATCTAAATGATCGCAATGATCTGTTTAAAAAAATATTTTATTAAACTCAATAGTATCATAATTTTATTTTCCATCATCAACATAATGATATCCTTATGTTTCTAACAGTAAGTATGTCCTGGAATCTCCTCTATCAAATAAATCACTCTCTACCATTATAGAAATATATTTTATAGAATCTATCCTTTATATTATCTATATGAGAAGTTATTTGTCTTGGTTATGATAAAAATATCATCATTTCACTTCATCAATTTTTTATATTATTTTTTCTATAATGGGATATCATCAAAATATTCTCCTAAAAATAGAGTCAATGGCTCACATTAAAATATATAATCTACTGATTTTTTATATATTAATTAAAATTTCTAAAATTAGAATGAATCGAAAATATTATTTTTTAATAACAAGTGTCATATAATAATGATGGGTAAAAATCCCTCAAGGTGTCCTCTCAGTATGTTTTGGGTGTGATTGTGTTTGTTGAAAAATCCAGATGACCGAAAATGAGCATAGTTTGTGTCTACGAAGAATGTGTTTATGGTAGCACAAATCCCTTGTGTTTTCCAAATTTTTGGGCTAAAAATTGTTTGTTTTTTAAAGGTTTTATGGATAGTAGTGAAGATGATGCGGAATGGAAATGGAAATTGGCATTGGAATGGAAATGCATAGAACAAGACACAAACAATGTACCTTGTACCAAGAATGGTACATGGACCATGAAGTATAGTATGTGGATTAGAAATGATGTATATGAATGGGTTTGGAAAAATCGAAGATTTTTCGGAAAAAATTTGCAACAAAGGCATGCGGTACGTGAAAGGCTTGAATAATGTAGGATTTCATGTCATTAACATAAATGAGGCGATGATTTAAGAAACCATAAAGGGGGTTGTTCGGGAAAACATAATGGTGATTTGGGCCACCATGAAGGAACAAAAAAACATTGACCGCGTAGGGAAGAATGGTTTTTGGGAGAAGAGGTATGCGGTGAAGGATTTACCATATCAAAGATTTGGTAAATCTCATATGAGCGGATTTTGAGACCTATATTCATATATAGGTTTTTCCAATTCAATCATTAAGTACTTTTAATTAAATTAAATAAAACCATTTCTCTATGAATATGGAAAAGTCCGAAGGAAGTTCACGAGGAATAATTCCACAAAGTAGATCATGTGGAATCATTTCTGACAAATGTTTTTTAGGGCACTATAGAATGAAAAGGAAGCAGTATAAAGAGGAAGAGGATACGATATGTGAATGTGGAAGAGTGATTATGTGGAGGAGAGATTATAGTCTATGATGTGGGGGTAGTCTGAAAAGGTGGAGTGGTCCAAAAAGGAGGTAGTTTGTGGAAGAATGAAGTCTAGTAGGCTGAGGTGGTATGCAGAGACAGTACGCAGAGGTGGTGTGCAGTAGCGGAAGTGGAGGCAATATGTAGAATAGGTGGTCCACATATCATACCAACTAATAACTATGCATGGAAAAAATGCGGTATATGGAGGAAGTTAGGTGGATCAAAGAGTGCTCAAGGAAGCTTTAAAATGCTATTTAATAATATGAAAAAATAATTTTCTGCTAACCTAACAGTATACGGAAAAAGGGTTTTCATCAATGGGTTAAAAAAGGGACTTCAATAGAGCATCTTCTTATAGGTTAAGATGGGTGATTCATGAGAATTAGGGGACATAGATGTCAATAAACTATGAGTGGATCTCTTCCAAAAGCAGTGAGCAAAGGAAGATGGAGAAAATGATCCTTCCCCGTAGTAGTGAGCCAGAGGAAGAGAAAAAGGGAGTGACACTTTAGAATGCAGTGAGCAGACCCAAAACCTTATAATGGAAGTGATCCTATGGATATAAGAACTCTCTCAAACCATGTAACTGACAATGACCTTTAGTGGATTTTTTACATCGGTAAATCACTGATTTATGCTCCTTAGACATAGCCCCGTAAGGGTGAACCAAGTAAAATTCATTGTGTCATGTGCATGATTTCATTTCTATTCATATATTGTGACGGGAGAAGGAGAGAAGTGTGTTTTTAACGATGAAAAATTATCCAAAAGGTATAGTTTTTTAACATATCATTCCCCGATTCACCCCCTCAGGGTATTTGGCCTAGTAGACCTAACGAAAAACACCTTCATTCCTTTTAAAATCAGGGATTTGACCTAAATTTTCTCTTAATTAAACATCATTTTGAGGCTTATAAACATAATTTTACAAGTATATTGTTGTATAAACAAAAAAATAATCCAATAACATAATATTTGAGACTATTTCCAAGGATTCATTGACACTATATCTATGAAGTAGTTTCTATACTTATATTGAATCTCCTAATATTGCAGCATGGCCTTCTACCCATAGTCATTACTGTCAAACAATTCCTATATACTTACTATTATGTAGAAATAGTTAAGTATTACATACAAATAAAAATTAAATCCTCTATTTAATGGTGTATTATTTACTCTTTAGTTTCTCCATAATCTTATACAAAAATCATCATGGCCTCTAGATTTTTAGTAATGACATAATCATACAAACAATACTCATCTATAAAGTCTCGTGTTTTTTAACCGGGTCAAAATACGAAGGTTTTTGAACTTTATCGGTTTATCGATGGGTTGTTTCATTTAATCCGAGTGTTGAAGCTTATTTATGTGTGTTGGAACACTGAAAGGTGTCATTTTTGGACATGGGTAAATACCAGATAATTTTTTTTTATCTACCGATGAGTCTCGGGAGCACCGAATATGGATAAGTCCACTTTAAAGTATCTTCACAGGCTACACACAGTTGCAGTCCATCCAGTATAGATTACCCAGTTTAATAATTTATTTATTATAATTAAATAGTTATAAATTGGTGATTTTTGTTTAAATAAAAGAATGTCTTAATAATAATAATGTCATTATTATTATTATTTTACCATTCATTAAATCATTTCTATGTTAAAAAAGTTTGAATTGAATAATTAATGGGGATTAATAGTTATTTGAAATTAAATGAGGAGTTCCAGAGTTAATTAAAATGTGTTTAATTAAATAAAGAGATTAAGAATTAATAAAGATGCATTTTTATTTAATAGAGGTGTTGGGTTTTATATATGGCTGAATATTAAAAATAATTTGATTATTATTATTATGGTTTTATGAGTATAATAGTTATTTTTAATTATGGTTGTTATTATTTTTATATAGAATAATAATAATGGATATTGGTGTCTGTTTTTAAATTAAATCCTTGAAAAATGGGGATTTAATTAATTGTTGTGAAACAATTATTTCATTTAACTAAATTGAACAGAATTTAATTCAATGATTTGTATTGGGGATTTTTTGGTCTTATCAATGAAGCATTTTATTTTAGGATAATAAAAACGATTGGTATTATTATTGAGGCTTCTTCTATTTAATTTTCAGTTGAAAAGAATTTAATTAAATGATTTGTTTTGGGGTTTATTTAATTAAATTCAAGATCAATAGGAATTTAATTAATCATTAAATGTGGAGATTTTATTTAATTAATTCATGTTGAGAGAATTAATTAAATAACAACGAGTTGGAGTTTTTATTTTAATTAAATCGTATTTAGAGAATTAAATAACAGAGTGTGGGAATTTTTTTTAATTGAATTTAATGAATGAATTTAATTAAATAATATTTTAATTAGGAGTTGGTGCTTCTCAACGATGGGTTATATTAAAAGACATGTAAATGAGGAGTTGGGTGTTATCGAAGAAGAGTAATATTAAAGGGCAATATGAAATCAGGAGTAAATGTAGAGTTAGGGTAAATTTAATTTAATTCAAGGTAATGCTGAATTGAATTATTTGATTTGAAATGGAGGTTTTATTTAATTAAATTCATGGTTATGTTTAATTTTAAATAGCTTTCTAACCGTTCTAGATTTAGATATCAGGTTGTACATGGTTAGTCAAATCATACAGGTCAACTGTGTGGTTACCTAGTTTTTAAAATGAGTTTTTATTTTATTTAAATGAAAGTAATATTTAATGATAATAATAATATGGAGGTAATTATTATTATTGTATTTAATTAATAAAATAAATGTTGCAATCATTTTATTGGATGATTAATGGGGTATTTGAGAATTAATTATGAAACATTTATTTAAAGGTTAATTAATGAGGAAACGTTCTATTAAATTTGAATTGTAAATGCTATTATTATTATATTATATCTATTAGTTTAATAGGGTGTTAACTAGTTGATTGAGAGAGAATGAAGGTGGAGGTGCACTGCAGGAGTAGTGACAGGAACTAGGCCCCCAACCCCTATGAGGCAAGCTACAACCCCCCTGTCGTTTCCCCTTCACGAACTCTAATCCTATGTCTGTCTTCACGAATATTGTTTTCCTCACCAATGTGAGTTCATCTGCCTATGTTTTGTGATTCGCATCGACCGTTTTCTCCTCTCTCACCCAGTTTTCTCTACTGAAACCCAAATGCTTAGGTTTAATTAAGATTTTTTTTCGGTTATAGGGTTATGCAATGGGATCCTATAGACCTGTTGGTCTATTTTATGACAACTTCCACCAAGGTAGAAGCATTTAGCCTCAGTTTCAGTTCATCGCCACCATTTTCAGGTGTGGTTTTAAACATGTTATTTGGTTTTTCACCCCTTCATTTGGATTCATATGTTGTTTTTGTGTTGTGGTTAATATTTTGGGTGTTCACTGGTCCCCATTGTACTATTTTTATGGGTGTCGATTAATGGTGTGTATGTGTGACTGCATGCCAATTGCAACTGGTTGCCGCCAAGTATGTCAAAGGGCTTTGTGTTCAATTTGGTTCCACCCCAAGGTAGTATCATTTTTTAAGTACTCACAATTAATAAAATCATTAATATAATTCTGTCTAAAATGTTTTTATTATTTAAATAATGTAGTGATGTATTTATATTGAATTCCATTCAAATGTGAATTTAGTAAGTTTGATTACATTGCTAAATGTGATATGTGGTATGTTTACACACAACTTTTGATGTTGTTAAGTAATGCTAACCACGTGAGATAAATGAGGGCATGACCATGTGTTGGTTTTAAGCATGTATTTCTAAATTGGTTAATGTGAAACAATTAAAAAATTAAATTGATATTGGACCATTCTAGATGTAGATATCTGTATATACACAGTTAGTCAAATCATGTCGGTCAGGTGCACAGTTTCCCAGTTTTTAAAAGTTGTTTTTATTTTATATAAATAAAATAAATATTCAATAATAATAAATATAATAACAAGGATGTTATTATTATTGTTGTATTTATTTAATTAAATAAATGTTACATCAATTTAATTGGATTATTAATGGTGGATTTCATAATTAATTATGAAACATTTATTTAAAGGATAATTAATGAAGAAAAGTAATATTAAATGAGAATAGTAAATGTTATTATTATCATATTTTATCTATTAGTTTAATCGGTTGTTAACTAGTTGATTGAGAGAGAATGACGGTGGAGGGGCACTGTAGGACCAGTGACATGCACCAGGCCCGATACACCCCCTTGCCAGCTACTCCTCACGCACACAAATCCTCTCGGTGTCTTCACGAATATACTCTGCCTCGTCATTGGTAGTCCATCTACGTATGTTTCATGATTCACATTGACTATTGTCTCCTCTCTCGCCCTATTTTCTCAGCCTAAACCCTAAGGCTCAGGTTTAATGGGGCTTCCTTGTTTTTTCAGTTCTCGGGTTGTCAATGGGCTCCTCTTGACCCGTTGGTCCATCTTCCGACAACCATCACCATGGGAAAAGAGTTTAGGATAACTTTCGGTTCATCACTGCCATTTTTAGGTAAGTTTTTAACCTGTTTTTTGGTTTTTCACCCCATGATTTGGATTCTTATGGTGTTTTTGTATTGTGGTTAAAATTTTCGGTTTCCGCTGGTCCTTGTCTCATAATTTTTATGGGTCACGGTTAATGGTGTGTATGTGCGACTTTGTGCCAATTGCAACAGGTTTCCGGGCTGCATATTTAATTTGGTTTCACCACAATGTGGGTTCATTTTTCAAATACTCAACATTAATAAAGGCAATAATAAAATTCTTGTTGCAATATTTTTAGTATTTAAACTATGCAGTGGAATATTTATATTAAATTTCATTCAAATGTTACTTAAGTATGTTTGATAAAATTGCTAAATTTTATATGTGATATATTCATGCACTTATTTTTATGTTTTTAAATGATGTTTCCCATGTGGTATATATAAGGACATGACCATGTGTCGGTTTTAAGCATGTATTACTTAATTGGTTAAAGTGATCGATTAAATAATTAAATGACGTGATCTTTTTTTTTTGAAAAATATTAATTAATGTGATAAATCATTCATGCTTAATTGATGTAATTAATGGAAAATAAATTTTGAGCTTTTATAGTGATTTATTTCAATAATTAAATGTGGAAAATAATTATTGAGGGTTGAGATTTAGAGTCAGATAACTAATTTTTGGAAAATTAATTATGGGATGTGATTTTTTTATAGATTAATTTATTGAAGGATTAATTAATGGTAATATGTACTTAGATAATTTTTTTCATTAACTAATAGATTTATTATATTTAAATAATTGATTTTATTAGTAAGGTAATTATAATAGTTGATTGGTGAATAAATTATCACGTTTTCGGTCATAGAATTGGGATAATTAAATGTTTATTTTATTATCAAGTTGACCTATTTGTAGTTAAGAATAATTAATTGTTTATTAATTAATAACTATTGAGATGTTGAATGGTTAATTGATTATAGAATTATCTGATTGGATATTTATGTTGTTAATTAGTTATCGAATTAATTAACATATTTGTTTAATTAATTTATAAATTAATTAATTTATGGTTTTGGGCATGTTAGACATGACGTTCAACACCAATGATAAATATATTTTTATTATTGAGAAATGGGTTGAGAGACAGGGATTGATTCTCCAAATACTCATAGGGTGCTATGCATGGCATTCAATATCCATCATGCATGAAAATATTCTTTTACGAGATTGGTACTAATGCTCTAAATACCCATGGGATGAAATAAAAGGACCGATGCTCCCAATACTCATGAGGGTGTTAGACATGATGTTTTACACCCGTTAATTTACGTTGGACTATGAGTCCAATTGGTCATACCTGAATTGAATTAAATGATTAATGAAAGATGATGTGATTTAATGATTTGTGTTTGAATATGGGAAATGGTTCAGATCCCAGCACAGTCTATGTTGGTATTGATATAAAAGTTTCCAGGGGATCCCAGTGTAAAAACACATTGTTTAATTTATGTGCTTAGATTTTTTTATTAGTTGGTTGAATCACTAATTTTAGTGGATGGGATCAAACATAATATATGATAGATTAAATGAAATAACATATGACATGTTATCCAAGAAAAATAAAAAGCTTGGATTCGGTCTTTACTTTCCCTGCTTTGAGGGTCTTTAGATACATCTTTTGTGAGTGACTTATATGGGGAATGCCAGGCTTAGTCCAGATATCGAGACTTATATTATTTTAAGAGGCTTGAATAATTGATAATTGAAAATGAATATGTGATGACTGTTTTTATTTCATGAATAATGTATAATGTTGGATTAGACACCAACTATGGGATAAAGCAGGTACATGGGTATATAGTAACATTGTACTGTTTATTTTATTTATGAATGATTTCACACTATTTAAATTATTTATTGAATGTCTGGATTTGGGGTAGACAGTGGTGGTTTTGGACTACTGATATTTATACCTAACACCATACTTAGTCCTCCATTGCACTAAGGTATCCGATTAAATTATATTTTGTTGTTGGATTGGGTTGTTTGCATATACTTGGGAGATAAGATCAGAGGACTGAGAAAAAGAATTGGAAGATCAAGGCAATTTCCCTTGGGAATTTGAGTCATTGTTTGTTTACTTGTTTATTAATATGTAAATCATGTTGTATTGTTTTCTATTTCATATTTTTACCATAATAACATCCATGCATTGTATAACATTTGTATTGTCCATTTTTTTATACATGTTTTATATAATTATTTCATTCGTTGATTGGTCATTATTCACACTTCTTCATCCATTTTCTGATATTTTCCACTTTTTTTACATGGATTAGAGGGTATAGTATACCCAATTACTATAGTTAGACCCCCATTTCTTGTCGGAAGACTCTGGCGTACTGGGAGAGGCACTTGAGTTCATGAGGCGACTGGTCCAGCCACTGGTTTAGGGGTGAGCCAGGTCGGGATGTTACAAAGTGGTATCAATGTTTTTTTTTTCATTTGTCTTTTTATTTTTGGGTAGGTAGATATGAGACTTGTAATGTGTCATCTCATGGGATAATATCCATGCATGGTATTGATCACCCCATGTATGAGAAATGACCATATTCTTAGGGATTGGAATTTATTTTTATACTGTTTGGGGTTATAGTTGATATGATATCACCATGAGTGACTGGGGTATTTTATGCTGCATATTGATTTAGAGATCTTTGAAATTTTTATTTATCCTGATATGGAAGGGAAGGTTCAAACATGCATCATCTTAAGAACTTATAGATTCGCATTCCATGCATATAACAATCAATATTGCTGCATTAGTAGGATGACATATAATTTGGATTGTGTGCCTTGGGTGGAATGTCATGTTTTGATCTTCTTTTCCATGCCTCCATAGATAGAATGTTTTGATGATAGATTTAACAGACTTGAGTGATTATATTCCATACTAACTCTATTATTAGCATGTATTGTTGGTGTACCATGCTTATGTGTAATAGCATGATGTTCTTTTATTTCTAATGATAACATGGAAGAGATGCCTTGATGTGTGGAAGGGATGCTAAAGTTATAATGTTAAATAAATATAGATTGTGATAAATGGGATCCAAATTACAACGATACGGTGTATGAAAACCTTATCAATTAGTATATGGACACATATGTGTTTGAACATTATATAACATTAGTATGCTTGAAAATGGTTATAAAAGTCAAACTGTATGATTGGAATGAATTATTGTTTGGTTTCTTTTTTATGAACCCAGATTGAATAAATGGAACACTGAGAGGTAATTGGTTTGGTAAAAGGATATTTTATGCTAAATTGACTGTTTATATTTAGATAACACTATATGTGAAATTTTTAAATAGTATGTCTGTTATAGCATGTCTTTTTTCATTGTGGGGAATTTATTCAAAATCTAGTGACTTGTTGTGATAATGTACTTGTGGGTTTTTTGAAATACATTCAAATGTTTAAAGGTTGAAATGAATCATTTAAATATCTAAAATGAAAAAAGAGGATCTCTTAATAATAGTGATATCTATTTTGCGTGACCAAGAGAGAGGGTCGACGGTTTTGTTTTGTATGAGACTAGCATGTGGGACTCGGGTGTTTTAACACGCTGGTTGGTTTAAATTTTGGATTTCATGTTAAAATGCTTGATGTGTGTGATCGTGGTTTGAGGAACATCACACATGTGTTTAAGGTGTTTCAGAAATAGCGCAGTAGTAAGAGGATATTTTTTTGACATCATGGAAAATTCTATGGTGGGTTGTCTCATGTCAATTTCGGAAAATGTGTCAGTAGGTGTCACTGAGCTTTTGGAATAGTGTCATCTGGTAGTAGTAAGACTGATCTTTTTAGTGACATTGGTTTTCTCTTTGTGAACTCTTTTAAATACGACAAGCATGTCCCCTATCATGACCTCATTATAGAGAAACTATGATAGCATTGAACATATGTCGCGCTAATGTTTTAAATGTAGTTGGGCATGATGAGTGGTTGTTATCTGGGATTTACACAAGATGCATGGTTCATTTTGGGATATAAATTCATTCATTTTGGAGAATAGTAGTTTTGTTAAAAAAATGAAATGGCTTGACTTGGTAATGTCACCAGAGGATGGGTAAACACTTCAGTGTACATGTGGTTGGAAATGTAAGAAATTTAAAAGGAACATCACTAGATTAAGTGTGAGTTTGTGTTTTGGGACCGTTATTTATTTCTAGGAAATCATGGGCAACCAGTTTCTATTGGTTGATCGAGACTCGGCCTTCTTCTTCATTGAGGTCCCTATAATGGCCTCAAATGTAAGGTCTGTTTCGATGATATCTGGGTAAGTTTTTAAAGAATTATGTTGTTGAGATTTTGTTTTGGTTAAATGTATGTTCCATGTTTGTAAATGTAACATTTTCGTTCAATCAATTTTTATTTTTATATATACAACTTGGTTGGATAATGTTGGACTTGTTCCAAATGGGTTTTAGTAGACGATAAGTTTTAAAGGTGGGTAGATTGTAAAGTCCTTTGTTCTTGAACAAGGTTAAAATATGAAGGTTTTCAGACTTTTTTGGTTTATCGATAGGTCGTTTTATTTAAATGGATCACTGAAACTTATTTCTAAGGGTTAGAACACATAAAGGTGTCATTTTTGGACTTTGGTAAATACCTGATAATTTTTTCATGGGTCCTGATGAGTATTGGGGGCACTGAATTGGAGAGGTCCACATTAAAAGATCTACATGGGCTACGCACAGTTGTAGTCCAACCTATGTAGTTTACCTAGTTTTATAATTTATTTATTTTAATTAAATATTGTTAAATGGGAGTTTTGTGTTTAAATAAAATAATGTTTTAATAATAATAATATTATTATTATTATTATTGTTATTATTATTATTGGGTTCATTAAATTATTTTGATTTTAAATGTGTTTTAATTGAATAATTAATGAGAAGTAACAATTATGTGAAATTAAATGAGGATTTCCAAATTTAATGAAGATGTGTTTAATTAAATAAAGAGTTTTAGAAGTAATAAAAACACATTTTTATATAATAGAGTTGTTGGTTTCTATCTAAGGATGAATAATAATAATGTGATTATTATTATTATAATTTTATGAGTATAATAATAATTATTAATTATGGTTGTTATTATTATTATGAAGAATAATAATAAGAGATTTGGGGTTTTAAAAAAAATTAATTTCATGAAAAATGGGGATTTAATTAATTGTTTCAATATAGTGGTTTCATTTTATTAAATTGAATAGAATTTAATTAAATGATGTGAAGTGGGGATTTTGGGGTTTTATCACAGAAGTGTTTTATTTGATGATTATAATAATGATGGTTATTATTATGGGGGTTTCATATATTAAATATGAGGTTGAAATGAATTTAAAGAAATAAGTTGTTTGGGGTTTCATTTTTGTTAAATTCATGGTCAATAGAAATTTAATTAATCACTGTTAAGTGGTTGTTTTATTTAATTAATTCGTGTTGGGAGAATTAATTAAAAAACTACGAGTTTTAGTTTTTAATTTAATTAAATTTCATTGATAGAATTTAATAACATGAAGTAGGGAATTTATTTAATCATTTTTTGTGAATGAATTTAAATAAATAATGTGCTAATAATGATTTTGTAGTTATCATTGAATTTTTTTATTTAAAAACAAGTAAATAATGATTTGGGTGTTATCAAAGAAGGGTAATATTTAATGGTAACATTTAATGAGGAGTAAATGAAGATTCGGGATTAATTTAATTTAATTCAAATTAATGGTAAATTTAATTAATTGATTTGAAATAAATGTTTATTTAAAAAATAAATGGTTATGATTAATTGGAACTCAATTTGGGACCATTATAGATGTATATATCGGGCTATACACAGTTAGTCAAATCATGTGGGTCAGCTATGCAGTTACCCTATTTTTAAAATGTGTTTTTATTTAATTTTAATAAATGAAATATTTAATAATAATAATAAGGATGTTATTATTACTATGGTATTTATTTAATTAAATAAAATTTTCAAGAATTTAATATTATGATTAATGGGGTATTTAAAAATTAATTATGAAACATTTATTTAATGGCTAATTAATGAAGATATATTATATTGAATAAGAATAGTAAATGTTTTTATTATTATATTATATCTATTAGTTTAATAGTGTGTTAACTAGTTGATCGAGAGAGAATGAAGGAGGAGGCGCATTGTAGGAGTAGTGACACACACCAGGCCCCCACCCCCTATGTGATGAGCTACAACCCCCTTACTGGCTCCTCTTCATGCACTCGAATACTCTCGTTGTCTTCATGAATATCTTATGCCTCATCAATGTGTGTCTGTTGGCATATGTTTCATGATTCGTGTCGACCGTGGTCTCCCCTCTCACCCTATCTGCTCGTCCAAAACCCTAAGGCATGAGTTCAATTTGGATTCCTTGTTTTTTTTTGGTTCTAGGGTTATGCAATGGGATCCTCTAGACCCGTTGGTTTGTTTTCCGACAACTACAGCCAAGGGTGATGCGTTTTGTCTCAGTTTCGGTTCATCACCGCCATTTCTGGGTAAGGGTTTAAACCTGTTATTTTTTCACCCCATTATTTGGATTCTTATGGTGTTTTTGTGTTGCATTTAATAATTTGGGTGTGTATCGGTCCCCTCTGCACTATTTTTATGGGGGTTTGTTAATGGTGTGTATGTGTGACAACATCCCAATTACAACTAGTTTCCACCATGAAAATCAAAGGTTTGCATATTCAATTTTTTTCCACCCTATGTTAGGATCATTTTCAAGTACTAAACATTAATAAATGCATTAATAAAATTCATTATAGAATTTTTTATGTATTTAAATTATGCAGTGAAGCATTTTTATTTAATTCCATTCAACTGTGAATTTAGTACGTTTGATAAAATTGATAAATGTGATATGTGATATGTTGATGCATGACTTTTGATGTTGTTAAATGATGCTTCCCACATGAGATAAATGAGGACATGAACATGTGTTGGTTTTAAGCATGCATTGAAAAATTGGTTAATGTGATACAATTAAATAATTAAATCTCTTTGGGACCACTCTAGATATAGATATCAGGATCTACAAGGTTAGTCAAATTGTGCGGGTCAGCTGCGCGGTTACCCGGTTTTTAAAATATGTTTTTTAAATTTAAATAAAATAATTATTTACTACTAATAATAATAAGGACGTTAATATTATTATTGTCTTCATTTAATTAAATAAATGTTACAAGAATTTAATTAGATGATTAATGGGGGATTTTATAATTAATTATGAATCATTTATTTAAAGGTTAATTAATGATGAAACGTTATATTAAATGAGAATAGTAATTGTTATTATTATTATATTATATCTATTAGTTTAATAGGGTGATAACTAGTTGATTGAGAGAGAATGAAGGAGGAGGCACACTGTAGGAGAAATGGAATGCATCGAACCACACCCCCATATGAGGTGAGATTCACCCCCTTGCCTTCTCCCCTTCGCGCTCACAAATCCTCTTAGTTTATTCACAAATACAATATACCTCGTCAAGGTGAGTCCATCTATGTATGTTTTGTGATTTGTATCGACTGTTGCCTCACCTCTCACCTTGTTTGCTCAACTAGACCCTAAGGCCTAGGTTTAATTGGGTTTCATTGTTTTTTTAGTTCTAGGATTGTGTAATGGGCTCTTTTAGACCCGTTGGACCATTTTTAGACAATCGCCGCCAAGGGAGAAGCATTTAGGCTTAGTTTTGGATCATCACTGCCATTTCTGGGTAGGGTTTTAAACCCATAATTAGGTTTTGAACCCCATGATTTAGATGCTTATAGTGTTTTTGGGTTGTGGTTAATATTTTACAAATCTATTGGTCATCACTGCAAAATTTTGATGGGTATCGGTTAATGGAGTGTATGTGCGACTGAATGCCAATTGCAACTGGTTACTGCCAAGTAAATCAAAAATCTACATATTCAATTTGGTTCCACCCCTAGGTAGGATCAATTGGAAAGAACACTTCTTTAATAAATGCATTAATAAAATTATTTCTGCACTTTTTTTAGAATTTAAATTGTGCAGTGAAGTATTTATATTTAATGAAATTCAAATGTGAATTTAGTAAGATTGATTAAATTGCTAAAGGTTATATGTCATATGTTTATGCACAATTTTTTATGTTGTTAAATGATGTTTTCCATGTGATATTAATGATTACATGACCACTTGTAGGTTTTAAGATTGTAATATTGAATTGGTTAAACTGATACAATTAAATAATTAAAAAATGTGTTAAATTATTTTTGTAAAAAAAATTAATTAATGTGATAAGTCATTCTGGCACAATTTACGTAATTAATAGTGAATTAATTATGTGATTTTATATAGACTTATTTAAATAATTAAATGGGGTAAATAATTATAGATATTTGAGATTTAGAATGATATAATTAATGTTGTGAAAATTAATTATAGGATGTGATTTTTTATATTAATTAATTGAAGGATTAATTAATGGTAATTTTTAATTAGTTTATTATTTCCTTAACTACTAGATTTAGTATATTTAACTAATCAATTGGAGTATATAAGGAATTATGATAGTTGATTGGTGAATTATTTATCACGTTTTTGGTCAATAAATTGGGATAACTAAATGTTGAATTAATTATCTAGTTGACTTGCTTGTGGTTAATAATAATTAGTTGTAAATTAATTATTAACTATTGAGATGTTGAATGGTTAATTAATTATATAATTATTTGATTTGAGATTTATGTTGTTAATTAGTTATGAAATTAATTAATGGATTTGATTAATTAATTTATGAATTAATTATTGAATGGTTGTTTCATAGTTCCTTGAAATGTGTGTTCTAGATTTACGAATCACTGTTTGTATGCAGTTTCCATTGGATTTATTCATGGAACTGTAAACATCCAACAGTTCTTTATCCATAGAGGACCTCCTTCCCAAAAGCAGGAATTCATTAGGTTTTGAACATTAGAATACTTAAGATCGTGCATTGGTCAAGAGGATGGGAGGTCGGACATATCACACCATTTTGGGGGGAATTACAGTCTACTCTGGGACACTCTTTATAAATTGAAAATATTTTCATGAATCCTTATTAATTCACCAAGTATAACATAATTATTCTTTGGAATTTTAATCAATTATTAACATGTGTAAAACATTAGAATCATCAGTATGTATTCAAGTTTCTTCATTAATAGGAATATCTATATGTATTCGAGGTATTCCATTAATGGTATCCTCTAATATACAGATTAGAGATTCTTTTAATCATCGTTGTGATGATACAGGTTTTTAATCCACTCAGTGGGGCACTCTGAAATTTATTGTCATCCAGGGAGAAAAAAGTTTGTTTTGGTCTTGGGATCATGCCTCTAAAATTGTCTACCTATATATCCTTGTGAAAAAAATCAGAACCCTCGTAGTTCGGTGTCACTTAATGGGACATATCATACCTTTTAAGGTCATGTAATAAGGACCCATAACTGGATGGTTCTTAGTTGAAACTTACTGTGGGACTTTTGCTAAAGCAGCCCAAGGAACATGGAAGGGATATGGGTTTCCTTGTAAGATCAGACCCTGTTGGGAATATGGACCAAAGAGATTAGGGTTGATTTGAAATGTTGGGTTTGAACCTCAAGGAGGCTTCCTACGTATCCCATATGGATGGGAATCAAAGCCCACATATTTATATGTGTCTTGTAGGAGAGTATGGTCCTTTTAAGAGAGATGAGTTTTGGATTACTTCCTGAAAAAGGATGCCTTGGTGATTTGAGGATTGAATTTGGGGCTTATTTCCTAAGTAGGATGCCCAAATTGGGGGAATTATAGTTATATTTCTAAGGAGGATATCCAGTGAGCTCAGGCCCTGAAAGATAATCCTATGTATCCTAGTTTTATTAGGAATTAGAGTTCTCGTAGTTCCATACATTGAGTGTTTGTGCACATGTTGTAACCATCACTTATCTCTAAGCCCATGTGAGTCATGCTCAGTGTGTGGAAGAGGGTGAGGTGACGAGCCTTCACTCTTTTCTATATACATTAGAAAAGGGCCCAATGTAATGATGAAGGGATGAAGGAGAGGGGCTTATACTAGGATGGATGCCCACTTGAAATTGGTTGGGGATTACTCCTAATAAGGATACCCATTTTTGAATTAGTTTCGGCTTACTCCTAAGGAGGATTCCCATTTTGGAATTGGTTGGGGCTTACTCTTATGGAGGATGCCCATTTGAGATAGGTTGGGGCTTACTCTTAAGGATCATTCCCATTTGAGATTGGTTAGGGCTTACTCCTAAGGAGGATACCCATTTGAGATTGGTTGGTGAATACTCTTACGAAGGATTCCCATTTGAGGTTTAACTTGGAAAAGAAGTCAGGTGATGGGGTTTGAAGAGTTTCTTGAGGTTTGTATAATCTCATAGTACTCAAGGAATCCAAAATCATAACATGAGAAAGGTACCAAGAGGATTGTGTCGACTCAAGGCACTTCATTGAGTGTGATAGAGTGTCTCATATCATGGTATTCCAAGGTTGGAAGTAGGGCCACATAAAGGGCACAATGGAAAATGTCTTCAACCGGATCTATAAAGTTTGCGGTGTGACTCTCCAGTTCTCATGGGGTTTAGTGACAGAGGCAAAGGGACAGGCCCAAAGGGACGGGACCGTATCTCAACACGGATCCCAAGTAGGGGTGTGGGGGGTTACGCCCCATTGTATGGACCAGTGGGGTCACATAGGTGCTCTGCCAAAGTGCCTCACGTAGGTTCCCCGCATAGCTTCCCCACGGAATTACTCCATGCAGGTGCGATGCGCAAGTTCTCTGTGAAGGGGCTCCGTTCAGGTTCACCGCACAGGTGCTCTGTGCAGGTGCGCCGCGCAGGTGCAATGCACAGCTGCTTCGCGCAGGTGCAGCACACAGGTGCTTCACGACGGTCCTCCGCCAAACTCTATATATTCTAGACCTTGATTGGACTTTGAACAAATTTTACCCTTTAATTCTCTCTTCTCTCGTGTTTTAGAGAGCTACCTGAGAACAATTGGGGGATCTTGGTGAAAGAGCTAAGCAATTGGAGCTTTGGGACATCTTCTAACATTTTCTGTCTTTGAAATGAAGAGCTCAAGGGTCCTATTTTTAGGCATGGAGGTGATGTGGTCGAAGGGAATTTTATCTGCGTAGGGGTGTAGAAATTATTCTTACACGCAGGTTTTCTACATAGGTCCTCCACATAGGTCCCTTGCGTAGGCCTCTTTGTGAAATTTTATCCATCTTCCGAGTGCCATAACTTTTGACCCGTAAGCTGGTTTGGGCTACATGACTAGTCAAATCGAAGGTCCTAAACTGATATACATTTCTTGATATTATAAATACACCAAGGTTTCTCATATTAAACATGTAAATTGAATTTCATGTGTCGAAACCTTTTCGTCATTGATATTGGAAATCCTCTACCTACATCTGGATGGGGATATCATTTCTCTTATCCATCAGGTATGGAGTAGTATTTTGGCACATAGAAATCCAGCCTGAATTTGCTTATTTCAGGTTCAAAAAAATATTTACCCATACTTAACATTTTTGTCTATGTGAGAATAATATCTGAACTCTACAGAAATGTGCATGGAACACATTTCATGGTGTCAACAGTAGCCCCCCCCCTCCATAGAATTTTATTCATTCACAATGAAAAGAATCTTGTTCTATGGTAAATGCAGGTCTCATTGACAAATTCCAACATCCTTTTGTTAGATTTGGAGCTCTGTCATGTTTGGAAGGATGCTAAAAAAATTTCCTATACCATGGGGCCGAGTGATCATAGTTCGAATATTGATAGGGTCATATGAACTACCCATCATTATTAACCAAACCATACAAAAATGTACGTTTAGTGATATAAGACTCGACTTTGGTCCAAATATCCTAATGAAGGTTTCTAATTTGGTGAGTACCATGTCTCTTGTTATTGGCAGTTTAGAGTAATTCAATTTCGACTATAAAGGGATAATATTTAGGGTCAAATAGTTTTGACCAAAAATTTTGAAATTAGTTCCCAAACAAGACTCTGTGACTAAGAATTGCTTTAATATTTTTTTTAAAAACATCCAAATGGGATCTTGACCATGATTTTTATGGATACCAAATTTAATGCATGTATAAACATAATGGGTGTCTTTCCCAGGAACAAAATTACCATTATTTTTCAAACCCGTTATGGGGGCTATATTATTCAATACCAACTAGGTCATATGATGCGTATCCAAATAGTGTAATCATTTGACTGACAGGCCTGTTATGTAGGAAACTTATGCAAGACCGCCTAAGGGCACGTGTTGCATTGTCAAGTAAAAGAATTCATTATGAATATAATGTCTTACTATTGATAGATAGGGGAAAATAAGATTTGGGTGACTCAAGACCATAGTGGGAGGTTTTTCCAAGGAAAGGAATTTTAAGAATAAAAAAGGTCAATTTTAGACCGATATAAGTCATAAATAGGAAAACCATTTCAATAAAAATTTGGTGCATGAGTAATGGTTGAAATTCACCAAAAAGAGGGAAATTTTGATATCATATTGTGATGTTTTAAGTCATGAAGTGAGGAAATTGTAATATGCAGTTTTAAGTCATACAATGAGGACATTGTACTATGCAGTTTTAACTCATGTAGTGAGGACATTGCACTGTGCAGTTTTAAGTCATGTAGTGAGGACATTGTACTGTGTTGTTTTAAGTCATGCAGTGAGGACATTACATTGTGAAGTTTTAAGTCATGCAATGAGGAAATTGTGTGGCATTAATTTAAGGTCTGTAGCTCTCACCAAAGGTATGAGAAAACCCTCCCAATTTATTGATAATTTTTATGGAAAAATACTATAATATTCACATATGTAAGGAAAAATTGTAAATTGTGATTTGGGAATTTCTAAAACTGATGAATGATATGGGAAAAGGGCTAAAAGCATTAGAGGAAGTTTTTTATAAGAACGAAGTTACCATTACTTGAAAAAACTATTATGGGGGATATATTATGTCGAGCCAATTGGGGCATATTCTAGATATCCAAATAGTGGCATCCTTTGACTGACAGGCATGTTTTGTAGGCACCGTATGCAAGGCTTCCTAAGGGCACATGCTGCATTGCTAGGAAAAAAAGCTCTGAGATTTTTGACATTGAGTTTCTAAAAGTCGAAGAATGTTTATGGAGATTTAGACTTTCCAAAGCATAGAGTTTGTTTTATGAAGAATGTTACCTGAATATGGAAAGGGTATTTCCAATCAAGAAATCCAAATAATTGGAGGTATAAGACTTTTATGAAGGTCTGACCCAAACGTAAAAGATATGGTGTCTATATTTTTAGGTTATAAAACATGGTCTAGAAATAGAAACAATATAAAACTTGTGGCCAAGTGATTTCAAGGTTATTTCCTAGGGCATCAAACACATGTTGAAGGAAATGTATAAACCACAGTCTTGATGATTTTTTTATTGTGATATAGATAATTGGACAAATATACATGAATTCCTATTTTAAAATTCAGATTCTTGTATATTGTAATCAAAGATTAAAGTGGGAAATGAAACTATAACTAATAACAAAGTTACCATTACTTGACGAACCTGTTGTGGGGGTTGTATTATTCAGGGCCAACTAGGTCATATTCTTCATAACCAAATAATGGAATATTTTGGATGACATGCCTATTATGTAGGAAATTTATCCAAGGCCGCCTAAGGGCTCATTTTTCATAGTCAGGCAAAAGAGCTTTTAGGTATTGGAAATCATGTCACCAAAAACTGTAAGAAAGATTATGAAGATATGGTAATATTTCAAGATTAAGATTATGAAATATAGATGAAGGTTTATGTTCAATTTTTATGAGAAATAATTGAATCAATATTGACCATGATATTGATGTTCTATACATAGATCTGAATCGTATGTAAAATGGGGACTTTCTTTGTTTCCTTTGAATGAATATGGTGATGTTTAGTTTTAAGTCATGTAGTGAAGACATTAAACTATGCAGTTTTATTTCATGCAGTGAGGACATTATAGAATGAAGTTTTAAGTCATGTAGTGAGCACATTATTAACCCCATAAGAAATTAAAACACCTTATATAAATAATCCATTTACCCAATTCCTAAGCTCACGTGAGCTATGCTCGGTGTGAGAAAAAAGTAGGAGTAAGGGTTTCATTTAAATGCAAATTTAATGCAAATGAAGAATAGGGTATTTGATTTTCATGTAGTTTAATGTCATGCAGTAAGGGCGAAGATGAATCGATGTGAAAGGAAAAGACATATTGTAACAATGTTAAGGGATAACACCCAAGTGTCAGTATATGTCTTACTAGGGAAATGATCAAGTCATACATAATTCTCAAAACATTTTCTATAAATATTTGATTCTTATACAAGAAATAAAGGGGTTTTTTTATCATGTTTGGGACCAAGATTGGAGATCTAGGTGTCACTACGTATCTCAAAATAAATGATAATCAAACCGTACATTGTTCTTTAAACAATCATTCGTCACACTAATTCTGACATGATGAATGGGGGATTTTAACACGTTCGGAGAGAACGGTAAATCTTTAAGAGATAAAATTGTATAAGGACCAAATCATATATCTAAAGGAAATAATCTGTACAGATCTGATTCATACACAGTATGGGAAAAGTAAATAAGATGATTTTGTGATTATGGTTGGGCCCAAAATTGGAGATTTGGGCATCTCTACGTATCTCATTGAAATTGAGAATCAATCCATCCGTAGTTCTTGAAACATGGTCTCTATGAAGATCCGACTCCGACATAGTAAAGAGAGGGACTCGTGTACTACTAAGGAGTAGTGATGATGTCAATGACATTTGCTTATTGATACTTATAACATCTTATAGAGAAAAAATTAGTTGTACAAATGATGTCATGCAGTTTAACGTCATGTGACAAGGACGAAGATGATACACACATTAACATTATGTAGTGTGGACGCTTGGCGTTTTGATGTAGTTTAATGTCTTGGAACTAGGACATGGGGGTTGTGCAGTTTTATGTCTTGCAACAAGGACATTGTACTGTGTAGTTTTACGTTCTGTAGTGAAGATGATGATGTATTATTACACAAAGTATTTATTCAAGAATCTCGCATTAGTTGGAGTTGTAATGAGCTCTCCATCCATTAATATTAAATCATAGGCTCCATTTGAATAGAAATTTTGTAAGGAATAAGGTATTTCACACTTTGGTTCATGTTTTGGAGGTTTCTTCCCCGGTATCATTGCAGTCCTAAGGACCAATACAAATTATCCTTGAATGAATGAATGAAGGTGAACTTTCTTAATTAAAGCTCACACTTTTTTATTCTGATAGACTTCTAAATGATGAAAAGTATGTAGTATTTTCTCATCTAATATTTCTAACTCATTGAACCATTTCAGTGATCTTTCATTTGTAGACAACTGATCACAGATTGCAACTCTAAGTGAAGGAAATTGTATTTCAATCTGCAAAACTGATTCGGTTCCATATACAAATGAATAAGGAGTTACTTGGGTAGCAGTACAGGTAGTTGTTCAATAATCCCATAAAGCTTTCAAAAGTTTATTAGGACATGATTTCTTATCTTTATCCACTATCTTTTGGAGTATATATGGTAGGGTTTTGTTGAAAGCCTCTATCTGTATATCTGTCACCGCATGATAGTGGGACGAATGGTTGGATTTGATATTATATTTGGGATATAAATTTTTTACTTCAACAGAACAATAATTGATGCCATTGTCTATCAATATTGTATGAGGGACACCAAATTTGTTGATGATATTAGTTTTTACAAAATTAACAATGCTTTTGGATTCGACTTCCTTGAGAGGTATTGCCTCAGCCCATTTAGAGAAGAAGTTAGTAGCAGTGAGAATAGATATGAACTGCTAAGTTGTGGCTGGATGATAAGGCCCTACTACATCAATTGCTCATGTGGAAAATGTCCAAGATTATTTAGCTATATGTAGAAACTCTGGGGGTTAATGATTGAGGTTAGAATTCACTTGACAGGGATGACAATTTTTAATGAAATCTGTACAATATTGTGTCATTGAAGGCCAAAAGTATCAGAGCCTTCGGATCTGAGCGGAGAGTCTATGCCTAGATTGGTGGGCACCACAAGCTCATTAATGTACTTCATTCATGACAGTTTTTGTCTCTTCTTGATCAATACAACTGAAGAAAGTTCTATCAAAGCCTCACTTGTAAAGGATCATTTGGTGGTCAGGGCTACCATAAAGATTAAAATTATCCACTCATTGCCATATTTTCTCCTTCTCAGCCCTATTTGGTGTAAGTATCCCATTTTGAAGATATTCCATGATAGATGTTCTCTATCCCATGGTATGACCATATGGTTCAGTAATGGGGAAAATTTCAATAATTTCCTCCATTTTGGTTTGGAAAAAAGGTAAGACCACACAACGATGGGTTATGCTGTTAACCATCTCATCCCAATTTGGATCTTCCAAGGCTGTAGCTATATTAGCCAGTGCATCTGCATGGTCATATTTTGATTGTGGGACATAGGACAATGTCGGCTCTAAGGGAAATTCAGCTATTTACTCCCTCACATAATCACACAAAGGAATTAACTCTTATTTTTGGATAGAATATTACCCATTGATGTGTTTGATTACTAATTATATATCACATTTTACCTTTAAATGATCCATTTTCACCTAAAGGGGCAATTCCAAACCTATGATTAGAGCTTGACACTCTGCTTCATTGTCGGTACCACCTTCTAATAATTGGAATGAATAAGGAAATACTAACTTTTCTGGGGAAATAAGGAATATTCCTAATCCAAACTTGTTGAGTTTAGGGTTTTCCAGTCTCATCCATATAGGACTTCTGGATGCATCATCAAAATAGATTTCCCATGTTTTGGAGATATATTGAATAGAGAAAAACTCTTCATCAAGGATTTTAGTATTAAACAATGTATCTTCCATAGATGGATGCTCAGTAAGGAAATCATCCATGGCTTGGCCTTTTATTCCATATTGATGCACAAACTGTATATCAAACAGTTTCAAAATAACTTCCCACCATGTCGAACGCCCTGTAAGCATAGGATAACTGAGGATATATTTGAGCGGGTTATTACGAGAAACCAATTGGACCTCATGATGTTGCAGGTAGTTCCTTAATTTCTAAACATCAAAGATTAATGCTAGATAGTACTTCTCAATACATGAATATCGAGTTTCCGCATCAAGAATAGTTCAACAGTGATAGTAAAGGATATTTTCATTCCTAGAATCATTCTTTTGGGTGAGAAGGGCACCAAGTGGTTGCTCTAAGGCTATCACATAGTGAATAAGTGGTCTTCCTTCAATAGGTGGCATCAATACTGGTGGACTCAAGAGAAATTTCATGAGTGTATAAAATGCTTCGTGGTAATCTTTAGTCCATTGATAGGTGACTCCCTTCATCATTAATCTGCTGAAGGGTAAACAGTTGCCTACAAAATTGATGATAAAGAACCAAATATAAGCCAAGTTTCCTTGGAGTCCTCTTAATTATTTTAAATTTTGAGGATGTGACGTACCAAGTATTGTTTTTGTTTTCTCAGGATCAACTTCGATAACAGGATGGCATACAACGACGCCAAGGATTTTTGCTGAGGTTACCCCGAAAGCACATTTCAATGGGTTCATCTTCAAACTGTGTTCCCGGTTTTTATTGAATATGGTTTCCAAATCAGCCATATTATTGGAACGTCATCTGGATTTGACTAACAAATCATCCACATATAATTCAACAAATTTCCTAAAGAAGGGTTTTAGGATATTGTGCATGGAACGTTGGTGCGTTGCACCAGCATTTGTAAAGCCAAATGGCATTACCTGATATCAAAACACACCTTGATTGGCTCTAAAGACTGTAGATTCTTCATCCTCTAGGGACATATGGATTTGATTATACCTAGAATATCCATCCATGAAGGAATGAGCTTCGTAGCCAGCTGTTGCATCAATTAGAAGTTTTGTAATCGGAACTAGAAAGTAATCTTTAGAAAAATGCCAGTTGAGATATATAAAATCAATGCAGACTCTAATTTTCTCATTCTTATTTTTCACTGGGACAATATTGGCCAACCATTTGGAATACAGAAATTCCCTGACAATTTTAGCTTTTATAATCTCATCAAATTCATCTTCAATTTTAGAGGCATGAGTTGGGTTTTTCATCTTTGATTCTTGCTTAAATCCATGATGTTCTTATGGAAAACCAAAATGATGGGTGGATATATCAGGATTAAGGTCTTGCATTTTAGTATAATGCCAAGAAAATATATCTCAATGTTTCTTTAGAAATAAAGTATACACATCTGGTTCTTCAGAGGTCATGGCCGCACTAATTAGAGTGGGGAGTGGATATTCTTATGTATACAGATTTATTTCTCTGAGTTCATCCACAGTGGTAGAGACACCTTCTTTAAATGCTAGAGGATCATCCCTGAGATCTGCCTCTTCTTATTCATTATGCGTCACCTATTTTGTTTTCATTTTCATGGTATATGACAAGGAAAAACTCCCAGAGATAGGGGACGAGTCAGTATTTGAGCATTTTGAAGAAGAGGCCACCATATCTGAACCTAATGATGATGAAGGGTCTTCCTATGGTTGTAAAGAGTGATTAATGTATTGAGAATCAACATCTTTATCTTCCCCTAGCATTTCTATGATTTCTTCTACTGTGATTGACGATGTAGAGGCTTGTTGTAGTCCAACAGATGAAATGAAAACATCTCCATTCAAGCATCCTTCAATGCATAGTGTATCAATAATTTCTCTCATGTTTTCGTGATCAATTTCTGCAATTGACATTATGGAAATTACCAGATAAGTGCATGGATTTGGTTTTACCCTTTCAATTTTATTGATGGGTAGCACATAATCTATACTCAAACACATGAATGGATTTGTTGGAATCATTTCCAGTCCATTTTGAGCATTAACTCTGGTTCTTTCCTTCATCATCGGTTTCATTCTTTTTGTGTGATAAAACACTTCCTCAATGTATTGAGATCCACATGTTGTGAATGGAGCCTTGTCACAATAGAATGTTCCAATTTGACCATTGAAATAGTATTTCAAACATTGGTGGTATGATGAAGGAATGGATGCATGTTGATGCAACCAAGGCCTTCCAAGAATATTATTGAAGGCTGTGTCCTGACGAACAACCATGAAATATGAATTAGACACAAGATTTCAAAACTGAGTTATGAGTGTAATTTCACCCAGTGGTTCTTGTTCATTCTTTTCATTTCCTTGAAACATGAATGTCAATGGAGATAAGTCAGATTCAGTCAGGCCCAATCGACAAAGTGTATGAACAAGAATGGGGTTGACCCCAAATCCATTATCAATGAAGGCTCGTCAGATATCTATGTCAATGACCATGCCAGACAAATACAAAGGTCTGATATACCCTTGTACCACATGGTCCTCATATTCATCAGTAAAAGATATGACTATGTGAAATTATGTTGGATCATTCTCTATTCGGTAAATCTCACAAGCAACAACATCAGTTTCCAACTCTTGAGGACTTTAAAAGGCCACAATTATTTCCTTTCTAAGATCTTTTGATATATTTAACACATCCAGAATTGAAAAATTATCCATTACTTGGGAAAATTGTTTCAAGAGGTCATACTTTTGGTCCAATGGTCTGTGTTTCACAGCCTAGAGATGTGGTTTTTTAGGTACATTAGAAGTTGATGTGTCTGATATAGTCATATTCTGTGTTGAAACAGAAGCAGGGGATATTCCAGACATTGAAAGATTAGTTTGACTAGGTATATTCACATAATTATAGGAATATGGCATTACTTATAATTGGTCCTCCTAAATTATAGTGTCTGAACCGAGCCTTTCTATCATAGAAGAAACTCCTTGTTCCTTTTGAGCCCGTTGAAGGTATCTTCCATGTGTTTCTGCAGTATATATGGTTCGAGCAGGTGTAGAATTAAAATGGTGGTTTCTAGAATTCCTATGTCTTCCACTGTATCCTCGACCATGGCCCCTTCCTCTCGTTCCCAAATTAGGAATAAGGAATTCAATATCATTACAATCAAAATCACCATTAGCATATGGATCCCTTAAATGGATAACATTAACAGAACCAAACATTAATTATACATCTGACAAAGATTCTTCTTGACAGGTTAGTTCTATTTGTACCATTTGGTGGGGTGGTGCCCGTGATTTTGAAAAATATGGCATAAAATCTTATAGGTTTAAGGACAACATTGGCCTTGAACCAAGGTCGTATTCTTCTTACTACTATTTGTCTTTATCATTGCTTTTCTTCTATGAAGAATGGCCTCTTGATGAAGAAGGTTTTTCTATGGTAGGAGTGGTAGAAGACATAGATGGTTGTTTCAAATGTGTTCGATAAATAGAATGTGTTTGGTTGATTATTTTTATGATCATCAAATCATCATATTTTTGAACACTTTGACTTTTATCCTCTTGTTATTCTCCCTCTTCCTCTGGATTGGTAGTAGTAACACATACAACTTGAGCTGATGAACTTTTCAATTTCACTTGTCTAGAGTCTACCATCTTTTGCCGAAGTTCATTGAAAAAAGCACTCCTAAATGGGGTGTCCCAACATCTGATGAAAGAGACAATAATTTGGACGATCTTCATCTTTGTCTTTATTTGTCTTTTTTGGCCTTGGAAACAGAAGCAAATTTTTTTTCTAAGGCTGAGATGAAATAACCAGGAATGTGCTCATTCCTAAAAGAATAAACATTGTTCCTTAATTCCTCAAACAGTTTCCTTCTTTCATCTCTTTGATCATCTTAACGTGCTGGTCATTGCTTCTGATGCTCAAGAAGCGGATCCCTTCAGTGCGATGATGGTCTTGAAGAAGAAGCAGGTACAGGTGCTTATTTACGTGTGATTGTACCCAACTTCATCCTTTCCTATCCTCTTTCCCGTAGCTAATGGAATTACAAAAGTTTTATCCTTAGCTTCTATAATAGAGTCTTCAATCTACTGAGCAATTAAAGTATGGTCTCAAAACCATCCTATGTATTTCATGGGGATCAATGATGTGTGTAATTCATCATGCGGATTAGCCACAAATATTGGCATCAAATATTCTTGATTGATTGCTAAACATAAATAATATATTAATCCCTTCCATCAAGAAATTAAATCATAAAATCTTTCATTCTCCCCTTGTTTACAATTGGTAGGATAAAAAAACTGTCATCTTTGGTAGTGTTGAACTAAATTGAAGAATGAATTTCTAACGGAGATCTTCCCACCTAGTAATTGATTGAGATTGCAAACTTGTATACTAGAAAAAAGATATTCCTTATAATGACTGAACAAAACACCTAATCTTAACTGCTTCTTGTTGTTGAGAAGTTCCAATCATAGGATCAGTATGAGAAAAAATGTGTTATGTGTTGTTCTCGATCTCCTAAACCATTGAAAATTGGGAATATGGTATTCACAAAATTTGGTGGGGGAGGAATTGCATCCATCCATTCATGGTAGGCTCTCTTTTCCAGCTGAACTGGTGCACGTTGTTCCTCTATAGCTTCCAAGTGATTCATTAATTCCTTAATTGTGTTCATAAGCATTTAGGGAAAATCTGGATGAGCTGGATTATTTGAAGTTATAGCAACTGGAGTTTGAAATGGTGTAACGACCGGTAAGACCACTGATGGTGGTTCTTATATCTTCCTTGGATAACCCACAGGAACAAGTCTATCAGGATATATATTATCCTGTCTTGATTGTGTACCCAATGGAGGGAATTCATTATCCATATCTGTAGTTACTAAAAATTCCCCTTTACTGAGGATCTCCTACAAGATTTTCATGTTGAGGACTTGCCTGGGGAGTATGTCTAGAAAAAATTCTATTTCAAAGAAAATATGTATTGAGTCTTTTCAACTCCTTTATTTCCTCTTATAGATCTAAAGATCTCTCTTCTAGTGAAAGAGATTGTCCTTCTCCAGTGGAAAATTGAGATGAAATCTAACATTTTCCATTCCCCTTGTTAGATACTTTTCGGAAAGGGGGGAGTTGGTTATTTGATTGAATACCAAGATTCTAGGTAAGCCTCTGATTTATGGTACGAAAACCATATTCATTTGCATCAGTGCGTACCATATTATGGACAAGAACATCAACATCCCATTCATCTGAACTAGAATTATTTTCTGGAGGATCATCTTCAATGGTATTGATAATATTTACTGAGGAATAACGCATTGATGGCATTCTATCAGTGATTCTGCTAGATTGTCTCCCTTGTTTTCTTTCACGAGACTCCATTCTCTTATATGAAGAATTCCCTAGAACTATTTGGTGGATAGTAACATGAATGTAATCATTGGATAGTTCTGTTGTATGCTTTATTTGTGGCTTCTTCCCTATTTGGGAGAAAACCGACTTCTGTTGAGGAGGGGATTGTATATGTGAAATAGCCCCCAGCCTTGCAAGATAAGGTTGATCTTGTTCGTCTTCTTAAAATCATTGAACAATTTTTAATGAATTTGAAGGTTTAATTAAATGATACCTGAGCCTAGCAAGCTTGGGTGATTCTTGAACCGTCATATCTGAAATTTATGCTACTGCTCTTATGATTTTGCAGATTTTGGTTAGGAAATTAGATGGGTGCATCATCCGACAATCACTCAAATCACCCGTTTCAGAAGATCTATGTTCTATTTCATAAATTTTCATCCTCTGATTCCTGAAATCCTCTAAACGGGATTCATGTTCAAGATTCTTAGAGGCTTGACGTAAATGTAGCTCAACAACTACTTTTATCTGGGCCTGATTCTGAGGAAAACTAGTTGAGGGATATTCTTGAGCGTACAATTTATTACCTATAAAACCTATTGATTGGGGCTAACCAAGAGCAATAAAATTGCATGCAACCACATTCTGTGGACTTTGCTAATTTTGGAGTGTAGTGAAATGAAATTCTCCATATGCACCCCATCTTCTAATGCGAACACTAGAAGGGGAATCCAAAATTAACTGGCATAGTCTTTTTAGAGCATTGATACCTTCACATAGAAGGGTTCTCTGCTATTTTTCAAACTTTTGATGTTGGGATACTAAGAGAGATGCCAAGTGAATTTGGCGCCGCATCCTTTCTATTACCTTTACATGATTTTGATATTCATCATATGGTAATAATTCGGTTTACAAATGACAGAGAGTTTTCCATAAGTTTAGATGAATTTCATGAATGCAATATTCTATAATCAATTCTGGAATATCATACTGAGAATTTTCCAAAGGCCATAACATGACTGCTATTTCTCCTTTATATAATTTTTTCCTCATGTTTAACATGTCTTCTTCATCTTTCACTAGAGGTTTCTCCACTTGGTCTGACCAAAGTGGATGCTCTGTATTAGAAGATAATAGACTCTAGGGAGGTTCTGAGAATGATTGTTCCCTTAAGATCTCTTCTAACTGAGAAAATATTTCACCCATAAATGAAAAGGCAAAGGACATGACTGGCCTTGTGTTTGAACGTGCCTCGAGATCGGAGGGATTTCTTGTTGCTACATTGTCATTTGTGGAGTTGTTTTGATAATGTGAGATACTAACGCGAATATAACATTCATAGTTAATTCCATCATGGGGAGGATCACCATGGAGGATTACAGCAAGGGATAAATATTCTTGCTCCTTGGTCTTCAGGCCACAAGGAGGGTTGTTGTGGCTCTCATTTGGAGATAGGAACTCTGGATTGAGAAAATTTTAATCAAGAAATCCATCATGAAGAAGTTTCCAATGAGAAACTTCAGAATTACTACTACCACTCCCAAAATATGGTATTGAGAGGGTAGGATCTTGAGAAGAAATAGATAAACATATGAGGGATTCAAGAACTCTGGTGTTAAGAATAGCTAAATCACATCTTTACTCTTGATTTTCCAATGGTGTTTGGAAAGACTTATTTTTTTGATGTTCTCTTATACTTAGTTGGTGCCACCTGCTGGGAGGAGTTGTTATAATGGACAGGTGTATGTGGATGCCTTGGTGTAGTTACCGGAATGGACCGATTAACTCCAATTGGAAAGGGTGTATGTTCCCGATCATGTTGTCTATATGATATGGGGGAATATGCCCCATGACTATCCTGGACTAGAACATAGGTGTGTATCTGCTCTAGGATGGCATGCCGATGTGTCATCCCATGTGTGGGGACATATTTATATGTATGTTCCCCTAATACTAATGATGTAGTTGTTAAAATAGCCTGGCATGCTTTTCAGAATATAGTTAGGGATATGTGTATTCCATTTCAACATTGATAAGATGTGTTTGGTGACTTTTCTGGGTAGAACAGGAATATACGTCTATTCCATATCTGGAGTAGGTGTATGTGACTACTCATGTCCTCCTTTTCCTATCAATGGATATTGATAGTACTCATGCGTGTGGGATGAGAGTTGGGTTTGCCAAAAATTATTTGTCGGAGCTTTCCGAATGACTTCTCCAGGTGCTACCAAATGAGACTGTTGGTAGGATTGATGAACATTGGCAGGTGTATGTGCCTGCTTACTATTTACTTTCCGGTATGGTTGATGGACTTCCTTCAATACTGGTAGATGAGACTACTAATAGAATTGGTGATTGTAAATAGGTGTATGTTCTTATTTACCAGTTTCCACTATATCAGATTGGATGGACTCTTTAAATGGAGTCAGACGAGCTTGCTGACTGGATGATAACTTGTGAGTAGGTTTATATGGATATTGATGATTTGTTGTCATACGAGCCTGCTGATAAATAAAATTTTGATAGACGAGTGTATGTACCCTCTCATTGTTTGCCATCGAGTTAGGTCGATGGAATTCTTCGGAGGTGGTATTGTTGGGAAGCTTCTCTCTGTTGACTGGAAGTTGTCCCTGGTGATTCATCTTGCATGCCCTGGTCTAAGAGACATGGGCTGAATGTCTAGAGTCAACACCCCCATCATGTTGGAGGAGCACTACCGCATGATTCTGGCATTGATTACTGGTGGGAGTTCTCAGTAAGGACTCCAGCATTCTTGAATTGAGTCCTTTAGTGACCTCCTGATCCACCTCTATATAGTATGGGAGGGATTGGTTGTTGCATTCGGGGGATAGGGACTCGAAACGGTTCGAGACAGTGGTTGGCACCATCTTCTTCTTGATCATTACTCTTCATTGGACAGATGATCGGGGATATTTTTTGACCTGGAGGGCCTATCAAGAAACCTCCAAAGTCGGTATTATATCATGCTGGAAATGTTCCTTCACCAGTACATTAGAGACCCAATGTTGAATACGTTGGGTTGGTGATAACATCATTCCCGTGGATGGAGATCCAGCTTGAGCAATAGTCGGGAAATTCACATATGTTGTATTGGAGAAATCCATTCTTTGGATTGAACAGAATTCTGTGAAAAACTAAGAAGAAAAACATGTTCTATTATAGAAAAAATTATCTAGATGGATACATGCGTGATTAGTTCCTTTTTCTGGAATTCCTCTATCAATTGATAGGGGCATAAGAGGTGGGTTAAATTATTATCTTGGTTAAGGATTCACATCGGGTTCACCATTTTTGTTTCGTTGTTCCTTGAAACGTGTGTTATAGATTTAAGAATAACTGTTTCCAGGAATTTTCCATAGGATCTATTCATGGAATTAGAAACTTACAATAGTTATTTATCCAAAGAGGACCTACTTTCCAAAATTAGGCATTTGTCATGTTTTGAATTTTATGATACATATGAATGTGCATTGGTCGAAAGGATGGGTGGCCGGACTCATCACACCCTTTTGGGGGGAATTATTATCTACTCGGGGACTGTCCTTGTAAAATTAGAATATTTTCATGAATCCTTATTAATTCACCAAGTATATCATAAGTATCCCTTGGAATTTGTAATCACTTATTAACATGTGTAAAACTTTAGAATCATCGTTATGTATTCAAGGTACTTCATTTATGGAAATATCCGTATTTATTATAGGTTTTCCATTAATGGTATCCTCTAACACACTGATTATAGATTCTTTTAATCATCGTTGTGATGATACTGGTTTTTAAGACCCTTAGTGGGGCACTCTAGAATTTATTGTCATCTAGGGAGATGAAGGATTGTTTTGATCTTGGGATCATGCCCGTAAAATGGGCTACCTACATATCTTTGTGAAAGGAATCAGAACCCTTGTAGTTTAGTGTCGCTTAATAGGACACATCATACCTTTTAAGGTCATGTGATATGGACCTCTAAGCAGAAGGTTATTAGTTTAAACTTAGTGGTTGACTTTTGAAAAAGTAGCCCAAGGAACTTGGAAGGGATATGGGTTTCCATGTAAGATCAGAACCTGTTGGGAATATGGCCCAAACAGAATAGGGTTGATTATAAATGTTTGGTTTGATCCTCAAAGATGCTTCCTACGTATCCCTTATGGATGGGAATCAAAGCCCACATGGTTCGATGTGTCTTGTAGAAGATTATGGTCCTTTAAGAGAGATGGTTTTGGGCTTACTTCCTAAAGGATGCTTTGATGATTTGAGAATTAAATTTGGGGCTTATTTCCTAAGGAGGATGCCCGAATTGGTTGAATTAGAGTTGGATTCTAGAGGAGGATATCCAATGAGCTTGGGCCCTAAAAGAGCATCCAATGTATCCTGTTTTGAATAGGAATCAGAGTTCTCGTAGTTCATTACAATGTGTGTTTGTGCAAATGTTTTAACCATCACGTATCTCTAATCCCATGTGAGTCATGCTCGATGTGATAATCAAGAGGGTGTGAAAGAATCAACAATGACACTTCACACATTTCCTCCTCCGCTGATGGAAGAGGGCGCGTCGACCATGGAAGAGGGTGAGGCGAAGAGCCTTCCCTCTATTCTATATACATTCTCAAGGGTCCAATGTAAGGAGGAGGGGATGATGGTCAGGGGCTTATACTAGGATGGATACCCACTTGAAATTGTTTGGTACTTACTACTAAGGAGGATTCCCATTTTGGAATTTTTTGGGTCTTACTCTTAAAAAGGATTCCTATTTTGGAATTGGTCGGGGCTTACTCTTATGGCGGATGCCCATTTGAGATTGGTTGGGGATTACTCCTAAGGAGTATGACCATTTAAGATTGGTTGGAGCTCACTCTTAAAGAATATGCCTATTTGAGATTGGTTGTGGCTTACTCTGAAGAAGGATGCCCATTTGAGATTGATTGGGACTTACTCTTAAAGAGGATTCCCATTTGAGATTGGTTGAGGCTTACTCCTATGTAGGATTCCCATTTGAGATTGGTTGCGGATTACTCCTAAGAAGGATGCCCATTTGAGGTTTAACCTGGAAAAGAAGTCAGGTGATGAGGTTTGAGGAGTATCTTGAGGATTGTATCGACTCAAGGTAATCGAGAAATCCAAACTCAAAACATGCGAAAGGAACCCAGAAGAGTTAGTCAACTCAAGGCACTTCATTGAGTGTGATATAGTGTCTTAGATCATGTTATTCCAAGGTTGGAAGTCTGGATGCATAAAGGGCGCAATGGAAAATGTCATTGACCGGATCCGAAAAGTTCGTGGCCCGACTCTCCATTTTTCTAGGGGGTCAGTGACAGAAGTGAAGGGATCGGCCTGAAGGGCTGGGTCTGCAACCTAGAAGAGATCCCAAGAAGGGTGTAGGGGATACGCCCTATGATATGAACTATTGGGGTTGTGCAGGTGCTCCGATAAGGTGCCTCGTGTAGGTGCTCCATGTAGCTCCCCCACAGAAGTACTCCGCGCAAGGGCGCCGCGCAGGTGCGCCCGGTAGGTACTGCGCGCAGGTGCTTCATGGAGGAGCAGCGCACAGGTGCTTCGTGAAGGTCCTCCACAAAGCTCCATATGTTCTAGAACTTGATGGGACTTTGAACCACCATTTCCCCTTTAATTATATCTTCTATCATGTTTTATAGAGATAACTGAGAACAATTGGGGGATCTTGGCGAAAGAGAAATTCAATGGGAGCTTTGGGACGTCTTCCAACATTTTCCGTCATTGAAATGGGGAGCCCAAGGGTCCTATTTATAGGCATGGAGGTGACCTGGTCAAAGGGATGTTTGTCCGCATAGGTCCTCCACATAGGTCCTCCACATAGGTGTGTAGAAATTAATTTTCTGTGCAGGTCCTCCACGTAGGTCCCTCATGTGGGTCCCTTTGTGAAATTTTATCCGTCTTCTGAGTGCCATAACGTTTGATCCGTAAGCCTGTTTGGGCTCCACGACTAGTCAAATCGAAGGTCTTGAAGAGATCTATATATGTTGATATGGTAAATACACCAAGTATTATCAAATAAAACTCGGAAATGGAATTTAATGTGTTGAAACCTTTTCGTCATCGATCTTGGAAATTCACTACCTACATCTGGATGGGGATATCATTCCACTTATCCATCGGGTATGGAGTAGTATTTTGGCACATAGAAATACAACCTGAATATTCTTCCATCATTTTGAAAAAACTATTTACCCATAATTGACATTTTTTTCAATGTGAGAATCATATCTTCACTCTACATAAAAGTTCATGAAACACATTGCACGGTGTCAACAATGGTTTCTGGGGTGATAGACATGATATTCTACACCAATGATAAATATATATGTCTGATTGATAAATGAGCTGTGATTTGGGGACACATTATCCTAATATTCACGGTGTTATAGACATGGAATTCTAGATCCAACATTCCTAAAAATATTATTTTATGGGACTGGGATTGATTCTCCAAATACCAATGCGTTTAGAGACATGCACTGATGCTCTAAATACTCACAAGGGTGTTTGACATGGCATTCTACACCCATTAATTGACATTGGACTGTGGGTCCAATTGGTTATTCATGGAATGAATTAAATGGTTAATGATAGAAGATGATATGCATGGATTTTTTATTGAATATGGGAAATGGTTCAGGCCCTAGCACAACCAAGGTGGGTATTGAGATACGAGTTTCCAGGGGAACCCAGGGGTGAATCACTATATTTAGTGGATGAACATAAATTATGGTATTAGTTGGGAGAATCTCTATTTTTATTTGATGGGATTAGGCATAGTTTATGATAGATTAAATAAAATACCTTATGCAAATTTATCTAAGCCAAAGCATAGGCTTGGATTCAGTCTTTACTTTTATTTCTTATATGGTCTTTATTGACATCTGTTGTGAGTGACTTATACATGAAATGTCAGGCTTAGTCCGAATCTCGAGATTTATATAATTTAACGAGGATGAATAATTGATAAATGAATATGAATATGTGATCACTGTTGTTTATGAATGAAAAATTAATAATGAAGGCTCAAACATCATCAGAGGGATGAAGCAGGTACTTGGGTATATAGTTACATTGCACTGTTTACATTATTTATGCACACTTTTACACTATTTCAATTAGTTATTGAATGTACGGATTTGGGGTTGACACTGGTGCTTTTGGCCTGCTGAAATTTATACCTCACACCATACTCAGGCCACCATTACACTGATGTACCTGAGTAGATTCAATTTGGTTGTAGGATTGTGCAATTTGCATATACTTGGGAGATAAGAGCAGAGGACCGAGTAGAATCTTGGGATTCTCGAGGAGATTTCTCTCAGGGAATTGAGTCATTGTTTTTTTATTCATTTATTAATATGTAAATAATTTTGTATTGTTTATATCATTCATAGTTTTACCATCATAACATTCATAAATTTTATTACATTGGCATTGGCCATTTGTTTTATACAAGATTTATAAATTTATTTCTTTCGCTGCATTATTGTTATTCACACTACTTCCACCATTTGCTGATATTTTCCAATGTTTTTACTCTGATAAGAGGTTATAGTATCTCCAAAGAATATAATTAGACATTAGATTCTAGTCGATATCTTCTGGAATACAGGGAGAGGTTCATGAGTTCATGTGGTGACCGGTTCAGGGGTGAGCTGGGTCAAGTCATTACAAAGTTGTTTCAAAGGGTTTCTTTACCTTTCTCTTATTGTTTTGGGTTTGATAAATATTAGACTAGGAATGTGTTGGTGCTTGGATTAATATCTATGACTTGGAATTATCACCCCACGTACAGGAAATTACTATGTTTCTAGGGATGGGAATTGATGTTTATACTATTCGTGGTTTTTGTTGATATGATTTCACCTTGAGTGACTGGTATATTTTCCGCTGCTTATTGATTTTGAGAATATTGAAAATTTTATTTATCCTGATATGGAAAGGAAACTGCATACTTGCATCAACTTAGGATATTATAGATTCACATTTGATTCATATAACCTTCCATATAGTTGAATTAGTATTATTCTTGGTAATTTGGGTTGTGTGCCTTATTTGAAATGTCATGTTTTAATCTGCTTTAGCATGACTCTGTAGATAACATTTTTCAGAGATATATTTTACAAGAATGAGTGATTATATTTCATATTGTCTCTATTATTAGCATGTTTTGTTATTGTTCTATGTTTCTAGGTTATATCATGTTATGGTGTTACTACATATGATAAGATGCTAGAGGTGTTTGGATGCGTGAAAGGGTTGTTAAAGTTAATATGTTAAATGAATGTTGATTATAATAAATGTGATCCAAATGCCATTGATAAGGTGTATGGGCACCTTGTCAATTGGTATATGTCCACCCATGAGTTTGAACCTTATATAATCATATTATGTTTGAAAATTTTTATAAAAGTAAAACTTATATGTTTTGATTGAAATGAACTATTGTTGGGTTTATTTTTGAAGAACCTGGATTGAATAAATGGGACCCACAAATGTCATTTTTTTTAAAAAAAGTATGTATATTATAAATTTAATATTTATATTTGGATAACACTATATGTGAAATGATTAAAGTGGATTTTTGTTATAGAAATTACTATTTTTCTTGTGGGGAGTTGATTGAAACCCAAATGACATGTTGTGATAAAGTACATGCGGGTTTGTTGATATCCATTCCAATGTTTAAAGGTTGAAATGAATTACTTAAATATCTAAAATAAAAAAATGAGATTTTGAGAATAGTGATATCGGTTTTTCATGACTGAGAGAGAGGGTTGACGTTTATGTGTTGTAAGTGACTATCATGTGGGACTCATGTGGTTTGACACGCCGGTTGGTTTAAATTCTATCTTTCATGTGAGAATGTATGATGTGGTGATCATGGTTTGAGGAACTTCACGCATGTGTTTAAGTTGTTTCAGAAATAGCGCACTTGTAAATGGATATTTTTTTGGACGTCATGGAAAATCCTAATTCGGGTACTTTCGCATTGATTTTGGTAAACGTTTCGGTTTGTGATGCTGATCTTTTTGAAAAGAGACATCTGGTAGTAGTTCAACTGATCTTTTTTATTGACATTGGTTTTCTCTTAGTGCACTCTTCTGAATATGACGAGCATGTCACCTAACTTGATCTCGTCATGGAGACACTAAAATCGTGTCGGTCTTATGTCGTGCTAAATTTAAACATTATTGGTCTTGATGAGTGATTGTATTCCGGGTTGTATATGGGATGCATGGTTTATTTTGGGATATTCCTTCATTAATGTTGGTGAATGATAGTTTACATTAAATAACATTTTTATGGCCTGACATGGGAATCCCACCAGAGGTCGGGTAATCTCTTTGTGGTATATGTGGTTGGTGATGTAATAATTTTAAAAGGCATGTTTCTAGTTTAAGGGGTAGTGTGGGTTTTTAGAACATAATGTATTTCTAGTAAATCATGGGAAACCAGTTTCTGTTTGTAAATCAATATTTGACCTTTTTATTAAATGAGGTCCCCATAATGGCCTCAGATGTAAGATCCTTTTCGATAAGCTTTGTCTCAGCATTTAAATAATTAAGGGGTTGAGATTGTGTTTTGGTTAAATATATGTTCTCTGTTTGGAAATGTAACAAGGTTGTTTACTCAATTTTTTTTCTTTTTCTACCGTTTTAAGATGTTTTTGTAGTAGTTCCTCATATCTTCTGAGGGACGAGAAATTTTTATGGTCGGTAGATTGTAATGTCTCGTGTTTTTGAACCGGGTTAAAATATGAAGGTTTTCAAACTTTTTTCGGTTTATCGATGGGTCGTTTTATTTAAACAGTGCATGGAAACAAATTTTCAATTTTTGGAACACATAACGGTGTCATTTTTAGACATGGGAGCACTATATCTAGAGAAATAAACATTAAAGGATCAACACAACTATGTAAGGTTTTAGTCCAACTTGTGTAGTTTACCAAGTTTAATAATTTCATTATTTTAATTAAATATTGTTAAATGGGAGTATTTTGTTTATATAAATTAAAGTGTTAATAATAATAATAATAATGTTATTATTATTATGGAGTTCATTAAATTATTTTGATGTGGAAAGAGTTTTAAATTAATAATTAGTGATGAGTAATAGTTATGTGAAATTAAATGAGTAGTTTTAAATTTAATGAAGAAGCATTTAACTAAATAATGAGTTTTAGAATTAATAAAGAAGAATTTTTATTTAATTTAGGTGTTGTGTTTTACCTAAGGTAGAATAATAATAATGTGATTATTATTATTATGGTATTATGAGTATAATAATTGTTATTAGTAATAGATGTTATTATTATTATAAAGAATAATAATGTATTTTGGGGTTTTTTTAAATTAATTCCATGGAAAAGGGAGACTTAAATAATTATTGTGAAAGATTGGTTTCATTTAATTAAACTGAAAATTATTTAATTCAATGATTAGTATTGGGGATTTTTGGTTTTTATCAATTAAGTGTTTTATTTTATGATAATAATAATGGTGGTTATTATTATGTATGTCTCAAATATTTAATTTTCGGTTGAAATGAATTTAATTAAATGAGTTGCTTGGGGTTTCATTTAATAAAATTAAAGGTCTGTAAGAATTTATTTAATCACTATGAAGTGAAGGTTTTATTTAATTAATTCATGTTGAGAGAATTAATTAAATAAATATGAGTTGTACTTTTTAATTTAATTTAATGGTGTTGAGATAATTTAATAACACGATGTAGGGAATATATGAAATTAAATATTTTGAAAGAATTTAATTAAATAAATTGTTAGTGAGGAGTTGGTGGTTATCAATGAAGGGTAATATTAAATGACTTGTAAATGAAGAGTTGGGTTTTTTCAAAGAAGGATTCTATTAAATTGTAATATTAAATGAGTTATAAATGTGGAGTTGGGTTTAATTTAATTTAATTCAAGGTAATGAGTAATTTAATTAATTGATGCAAAATGGAGGTATTATTTGACTAAATTCATTGTTAAGTTGAATTTGAAATAACATTGGGACTGTTCTAGATATAGATATTGGGTTGTACATGGTTAGTCAAATCGTGTGGGTCAGTTGTGCAGTTACCCATTTTTAAAAAAAAAATTATTTAATTTAAATAAAAGAAATATTTAATAATAATAATAAGGATTTCATTATTATTATTGTATTTATTTAATTAAATAAATGTCACAAGAATTTAATTGGATGATTAATGGGGGATTTCAAAAATAATTTTTAAACATTTATTTAATAGTTAAATAATGAAGAAACATTATATTAAATTAGAATTGTAAATGTTATTATTATATTATATCTATTAGTTTAATTGGGTGTTAACTAGTTGATTGAGAGATAATAAAGGAGGAGGCAGACTATAGGAGCAGTGACACGCACCAAGCCCCCACCCCCTATAAGGCGAGCTACACCCCCTTGTCAGCTCCTCTTAGCGCACTCGAATCCTATTGATGTTTTCCCAAATAATCTCTACTTCATCAAGGTGAGCCATCTGCGTATGTTTCACGATTCGCCTCGACAGTTGTCCCCTCTCTCACCCTGTTTTCTCAGCCAAAAACCTAAGGCTCGGGTTTAATTGTTATTCCTTGTTTTCTCAGTTCTAGGGTTGTGTAATTGGCTCTTCTAGACTCATTGGTGTGTTATCTAACAACCTCAACTGAGGAAGAAGTGTTTAGGCTCCATTTCAGTTCATCGTCTCCATTTTTAGGTAGGGGTTTAAACCTGTTATTTGGTTCCACACCCCATGATTTGGATGGTTATGGTGTTTTTGTGTTACAATTAATATTTTGGGTGTGTGTTGGTCCCACCACAATATTTTTTATGGGTGTCAGTTAATGGTGTGTATGTGTGACTACGTGCCAATTGAAACTGGTTTACACTAAGTTCATCAAAGGGTTGTGTATTCAATTTGGTTCTACCCAAACGTATGATCATTTTTCAAGTACTCAACTATAGTAAATGCATTAATAAAATCCTGTATGCACTTTTGTTAGTATTTAAATCTTACAACAAAGTTTTTATATTGAATGAAATTATATTTTTAATTTTGTATGTTTGATTAAATTTCTAAATGTGATATGTGATATGTTGAAGCATAGATTATGATGTTGATAAATGATGGTGCCCGCATGAGATAAATGATGACATGACCATGTCCTTGTATTAATAATTTATTGATGAATTTATTAATGTGATACGATTAAATAATCAAATGATGTATTTTTTTTAAAAAATCATTAATTTGATAAGTCATTATGGATTAATTGACGTAATTAATGGTGAATTAATTATGTTCTTTTATACAGAATTGTTTAAATAATTAATTTAGGAAATTAAATATGGAGAGTTGAGATTAAAAATGAGATAATTAATTTTTGGAAAATTAATCATGTGATGTGATTTGTTTGGTAGATTAATTAATTGAAAGATTAATTATTGGTAATGTGTACTTAGTTAATTTTTGTGTTAAACTAATGTATATTGTATATTTAAATAATTCATTGGATTAGAAAGGGAATTATGATAGTTGATTGGTGAATTAATTACCATGTTTTCGGTCAAGGAATTTGGATAATTAAATGTTGAGTTAATTATCTAGTTGACTTTCATGATGTTAATAATAATAAACATTTAAGTAATTATTAACTATTGAGATGTTGAATGGTTAATTGATTATAGAATTATTTGATTGGAGTTTTATGTTGTTAATTAGTTGTCAAATTAATAAAAAGAATCATTAATTAATTTATGAATTAATTAATGGATGGTTTTGGTGGTGTTAGACACGGAATTCTACACCAATGATAAATATATATGTAGTATTGATAAATGGGTTGTGAGACATGGACTGATGCTCCAAATACTCACGGGGTGCTTTATATGGAATTCCTAGACCCATATTTCATGCAAATATTCTTTTATGGGATAGAGATGAATGATCTATATACCCATGGTTTGTGAATTCCGGACTGATGCTCCAAATTGTAACACTCCAAGCTTCCATGGTACGCTTCTCTTTGAATAATATAGCAGCGTGGGTTTTACGCAACATCGAGTTCTAACACACCACAACCAATCAAACCAGCCATTATGAATAGTAATACTAACTTTTTGTAATATTATAAAATTTATCTTTCAAAATGGGATTCATTTTTGGATTCGGAATATCGAAATTAACTTAGGGTGAATATTTGGTATTTTTTAAAAAACTTTCAATTTTTGATGAATAGTGACAAACACTGAGTTATAGTTTAAAATATAATTTTTTTTAAATAATTGTGTATTTTATTTAAATTTTTTTAGGTCAAAATAGATTCATAATTATTATATATTTTCAATGTAATTTATTGGAGTCAGGTTATAATAATTTTAGATAAATAAAAATTTTATTGTGCTTTTTACCGTTTTTTACCCACCACCTATGAGCATTTGCGAATTTACCTGAAACATAATTTTACCACTTTTGTGAGTTTAATTCCTAAAATCCAAGAGACACGTTTGATATCAGTAAGTAAAATGTGGTTCAATAAGGTGAAAATAATTTTTGGTGAATAGTAACTTTTTACTTTTATTTACCACGGTTAAAAGTAAATGGGCTAATTAAGGGTAAAAATGATATTATTATAACCCTAACACATGTCCTAATTCTATTGGATAAGTTTAATTAGACTAAAAACTACCTTAGGAATAAAATATGATCCTCTAGGTCCACCTGGATTAGATTATGACATTTATTATTATTTAATTCAAAGAAGAGTTAAAAGTTATAAAATTCAAAGTTTAATAACTAAACCATTTTTAATATAGTGTTACACATAAGAAAAATTCAACTTTAAATATTAATTAGAAATATACATCTCTTTCCTACATAATTATATTTTATTTATATTTTTTAGACATTAAATAATTTAATTATTTATCACTCAATGATGATGCAGTAATTACCTAATTAATGAAATATTAAAAAATTTAATATTATAAATATCCAAATAAATATTAATTGAGACTTTTTTTGAATTAAACTAATTTTATATTTTAATATGACATATCAGGGTTGGTTGGATGAAGTTTTTTGAAGTAATAATGCTGCTATGAATTTAGAAAAAAAATACTTAATAGTGTCAAAATTGACATAAAAGAGTTTTTAAAACAAATATTATATTATTAACTGATATTCTATTCCTAAAAATCTAAGGTTCGGCCAAAAAACTTATATAATGATAGATGTATCATTAATGAACCACTTGGGGTTCACTTGGAAGTATATAGTATGTTTATTAATCATATAATATAAAAATACAAAGAGGCATGGTAAATGTAAAACTATTTAACTAATATTTAAATCTAAAAGATAAGGTTAATATAGTGACCCAAACATGTCTAAAACCTATTGGTTGAGTGGTTTTCCACCCATACCCACCTTATCCTTTAAATAATCCACATTTTAGCCATTATAAACCGAATATTATTTTATTATAAAATAATATTTCTAGCTTTTCCTAAGGTGCCCCTCACCCCTCTTATAAAAGGGCACTTCTCCTTCTCTCAAATTTACACCTTCATGGCCATTTGGCTCCGCCAACCCCTACCCAAATACCCTCTGTAATGTCCTCCCTACATTCTAGAGGCATTCCTTTAGTCATAAATCCATCCTAACGAGACATTTTGATCAAATCAAAAGGAAGATCTCAATGAAGAAGTAAATATGTCATCACCTCTTTCAAGTTCCTTTCTTCTCCCACTTCCTCTTTCTTTGTTGTTCCCATTATAAAATAATAAATAAAGTATATTATATATACTATGGTGTTATTATAAATATGGTACAACAATATTCATTATTCTATCCATCCTTTGAATTACATGTCACCATACATGCGTACGTACGGCTTACCGTCTCCACATCGTGGTGTAATTGTTATTCAATACATTATTATTTGGATGGGTATAATAGTGATGTGTAATTGATGTAAATAATAAATATAACATGATAATGATTCGTTATATATGATATAAAATCCAATTATATATTATTTTAATACCAAAATAATGATATTGTCGCTCGTGCGTACGTACGAATTACTGTCTCCATGAACGTGATGAGATTCATTCCACATCGTAATCCATTGAAGAATAATTTTCATTATATGATTAAAAATAATTTTAAAAGACTTTATATCATTCTGGATATAAATATGATAAATCCCATCCATAACAAATATGACTCACATAACAAATAATATGAAGGAAAAGGAATCCGTTAACACCCAAAACGACGATAATACTAAGATATTAATAATAAAGAAGTGTTAAAAGGACATATATTATATTCTATTAATGTATATGATTATTGTATAATTTAATAACAATTATATAACCATTATTCAGGAGGTTAACCTACCCTCGACCATGGAAAAGTACAAGGTAAGGGTTAATTCTACAATCTCTTCATTATCTGAGGTTGTTTATACGTAATTATCTACTAGGACCTCTTTATCATCCACAACAATGTTTCTTAAAAATGTATATCAAAACATTATTAAAATTTTATAGACTATGGGTTAAAGTAATTTATACCCTTATTTTACTTTTATAATATTTTTATAAAGGAATCTTTCTGTATTTTTCCATACAAGGTACTTTTTGAACTTTTCGACAAATTTAAGGTAACAATGTTTTTTAACATATACGGCAGGTGCGGCTATTTTATGTCGGTATAACATCTTCGAAGATTCATTTAAAATATAATATGAATATTTTCAATATAAATGTTTTATTTTATAATTATGTGACTTTTAAATGATTTTAAAATATAAATATATATTTCTCTAAAAAGGTTTTGATTTCATCTATGTCAACATCCTTTGATGGATTTTAAGTTTTTTTGAAGTTGATTTATTATGATACAAAACATCCATATTGTATTGAAGGTTTTGTGATATCTTTTACTTTGGATGTGTTATTTTACTATATTCATGGTTTATGGATCAAGTATTGACATTTCTTATACCATATTTAATACGAATGTTTATGTTATGTTTAAACCTTTTCATATGAGGAATGCATTGGACATAGTAAGTGACGGGTGGATCCTGCTATAGCTCCTCAATGCATCAGTATGTCTCATGAGACAAACTAGTGTCTCGGTACAAGGCCTTGATAAAATCTTATTTATAGTATTGGCATAAAGCCTCGACTATGTGGTTATGAAAGTCTAGAATTATGTATTCCATTATTATGAAAGTGGTTATTGATATTGCATGTGATTATTCGACTAGTAGAATATCCATGTGAATATGTAAATGGGATTATTTGATTTTTATTGTCATTTCTATATTATGCTGAAGTTCGTGTTTAAAAGTCTTTTGTTTTAGTCTTATACATTTCCTTAAATGTTTATTGTTATTTATGAAAGTTTCTGTTATATTGTTATCCTTACTAAGCATCTGAGCTCACCCCCTTCTATGTTTTATTTTTCCCAGGATGTGAAGAAGAATATTATGACTAACTAGCAGGGATAGTCTATGGGATCTCAGGGTTTTCAATGAAAAAAATGATGTGTAGTTTTCCATTTTAAGAAGTAATGTAAACTTATGAATGTATCTAGTACTTCCAAGGCTACTAAAATAATCGGTCTTTCAAGATTTGATCTTTTGTGATCATGCCAATGATACATAATAATGCACCAACTCTGGGCTTCTAGGGTCAGGGAATTACAATTCGTATTAGAGGATGTTTAGTAGAAACCTTGGAAACTAGATTTAGATAAACTCTGATTAGAGCACATAACCCTAAGATAAACATTGAGGATCAGTATAGGTGAACATCATAGAATTTTGGTATTGTAGAGATTTTGTGAGTTTTCCAAGTAATACATCCCTATATAGATATGATCTGGTAGAGGCAGCTCTGGCACATATGTACCTAGGGGTAAAACCCAAAAACACTACTTTGAGCTAGACTCAAACGAGAACTGGTGCACGACAATGGGCCTTACTGCACTATTGGTTACAACACTCCCAGGGGATATGCTTAGGATAATCCTCATTTTCTTTAGAAACCTTTAGGAAGGTTTTATGAGTATATACTTCCCCAAAGAAACATTTTTATGATTATTGATTATATCCATAAACTGTTCAATTTATATTAAGTGTTTTACAAGTATGGAATTATATATTTCGATTCATAAACTAATCTAGTTTATTCAATTGTTTAGAAATATCACCTAGTGGAAAGAATATAAACTTTATCAATTAAAGAAATCCATGTAGGGATTTCCCCTCTTCTCAAGATAATTATAGTGGAGTTGGTGATACAACTGGTGCTGATCCGCATATCACCATACTGGGACAAATCACTCGGGTTATGAATAATAACCTCACCTGTATAAAGAACCCTGATCCACAGTGTGGAGGGTCAATGTTAGATTTCTTCATGAGGAAAAAATCACCAACATTCAATGGGAGTACAAATTAATTATTAGCTGAGAAATGGATAAATTCCTTAGAGAAAATATTTCATGCCATGGGATGTAGTGAAAGGGAAAAAGTTGTCATGAAATTTTACCGCATCAATGGAGGTGTTGATCAATGATGGTCATTGATTCAAAACACAAAGGAATATGATGAAGTATAAAATATTTAATGGAGGGAGTTTAAAGAGATTTTTCTAGAAAAATACTTTCCTCGTGACCATCGAGCGGATATGGAAACGCAATTTCTGAGCTTGAGGCAAAAGGAGGATGAGAATGTAGAAAAGTATGAAGCTAACTTTACAAGGTTATAGAGGAATTCTATAGATTATATACGTTACCCAAGAAGTAAGATTGATCTTTTCTTTTATGGGTTAAAACCATTTCTCCATCGAGCATTAGTCTCACAATCCTTCCCGTTATACAAAGATTTAGTCCCATGTGCTATCGAGACAAAAAATGAATTCTCTAAGTCTTACGACTTTATAGAAAAGCAAGAGAAGAAGAGATCTATTGAACACTCTAGAAATGGAAATAAGGGGAAGAAGGGAATGGTTGAATATCCATCTAGTAGTAAATGTGAGAAGAAATACTCTGTTACTTGCTTGAAGGGAATGAGAGTCTTTTACAAGTGTGGTGAAAAAGGCCACCAAGATCGTGATTGGAAGGGGAAGAAAGAGGTTGTCAATATTGAATGCTACCATTATAGAGTAACGAGGCATTATGTAAATGAATTTCATAAGTGTCAGGGGATCTTACCTTAGAAAAGTTAAAGGGATCAATGCCAATCTTATGCTATCACTACTACTGAGGTTGAAGTTTTGAAAGATATGGTGGTAGGTAATTTCATGGTTTCCTCAAGTTTAGCCAATGATTTATTTTATTCTAGATCATCGCATTGTTTCATATCTTCCCAGTTTTCATAGAAAATTAGATATTTTCAATTTGACTTAACAAGGAAGTTATCAGTCAAAACTCCTAAGGGAAGTATCATTGAAAAAAACATTTATGAATCAGTCCCCATTAGGGAATATAAATGTTCGTTATCTGTTAAACTCATCTTCATACCCATGATTGAATTTGATATAATCCTCGGTATGGATTGGATTTCAGACCATGATGTGAATATTTATTGTAAGAATAAGGAGGTTTTGATTTTTTATGATGATGATAAAGAACACCTTATCTTTAGAGAAGAATCATCACCACCTAATTCTTATCTAGATCCACCCCCAGTAGCTCAACAAAATTCAATTATTGGGGATGAAGAGAATGAAATAATTGTGAGTGATAAGAGGAATGTTCAAATAGAGTATGTAACTATTGTAAAAGAATATGATGATGTGTTTCGAGAAGATTTACCTGGATATCCTCTAGAACAAGAAATTGAGTTTTCTATGAATTTAATTCCTAGATCAAGGCCCATATCAAAGACCCCTTATAGAATGGACACTATGGAATTAGTGGAACTAAAGAAACAACTAGATGAATTGAGTAATAAGGGATTTATCCACCCTAGTTTTTCTCCATAGGATCCACTGTCCTTTTTGTTAATAAGAAAAATGGATCTATGAGGTTGTGCATTGACTATAGGGAGATAAATGCTATAATAATAAAGAATAAGTATCCCCTACCTAGCAATGATGATTTATTAAACCAAATTCATGGAGCTAAATACTTTTCAATGATTGAACATCGATCTTTATATCATCTTTTGTGTGTGAAGAAGGAAGACATTCTGAAAATAGCATTTCGAACCAGGCACGGGCATTATGAGTTTACAGTAATGCCTTTTGGATTGACTAATGCACCATGTATCTTCATGGATATAATGAATAGAGTTTTGTTTATAAAATGTTGGGTCAAAGCCTTAATTTATTATATAAATCAAAGACCTCATTAAGACTGGGTATATGGAGACCCATTATATAGCCTGAAGGCCCAAGGCGAAGTGGCCTGAATACAGGGCTTGAAAGCCCATTTTTTGGCCCAAAGGACCCCTCAGTGAACAGTACTGCTACAGTACCCACGCTACTACAGTTACTGCTATAGTACTGCTACCGCTATAGATCTACTGATTCTACATCAACCCTGGAAATTCATCGCCACCTAGATTTGATCCTTGGTCTTTTGGATTCCATGCAGGAGACTATACCACTTGGGTATAGGCTCGTTGGAATCTAATGAATAGAGTTTTCAGAAATATCTTGATGAATTTGTAGTGGTATTTATTGATGATATCTTTTTATACTCCAAAATCTACGAAGCTCGTGAAAATCAATTGCACACTATCCTGAAGACTCTTAGAAGAAATGAATTATATGGGAAGTCTGGAAAGTGTGTATTCGGGCTTCAAGAGATTTCTTTTCTTGGACATATTGTCTCTAAGGATGGAATATATGTTGATCTTTCAATGAACCAGGAAATCCAAGAATGGCCAGCACCAATGAGTATAATTGAGGTACACAGTTTTATTGGTTTAGGAAGTTATTATCGACCTTTCATCCAGAATTTTCCCGGTTGGCTAACCCATTAACAAAGCTCACACGAAAATGGGGTTAAATTTGTTAGAACAAAAGAGTGTGAAGAATGTTTTGAAGAATTGAAGATAAGATTAGTCAATTATCCTATATTTACTCTACCATTCGGGAATGACAGGTCTGTTATTTATAGTGATGCATCAAAGAAAGGACATGGTTGTGTCTGTATACAGAATGATAGGGTTATTTCCTAATCATCACGACAGCTAAAAATTCGTGAACAAAACTATAACACTCATGATCGTTAGCTAGAAGCTATAATCATTGCTTTGAAGATATGGAGACATTATCTCTAAGGTAAAAAATGTGAGATATACACCAATCACAAGAGTTTGAAATATATTTTCTCACAGAAATAACTCAACATGAGGTAAAGGAGATGGCATGAAGTACTCAATGATTATGATTGCACTATACACTACCACTCAAGGAAGTAAAATAAAGTGGTAGATGCTTTGAGCATAAAGGATCATGGCGTTTTGAACAAGATAAGAGTTGAAAGAGATCCTATTTTCAGGGATCTAGTAAAGTTGGACATGGGAATAACTAGAAAAGGTGAAACATCTATTCTTTTTCAAATGGTTTCCAAACCATCTTTACTAGAAAGGATAAAACGTTCTCATGTTGATGATGAGGAATTTCAAAAGAAGATTAAATATGTGAATGATGGGAGATTGATTGAATTCGTATATGAAGATGGGATTTTGAAATTCGGGAAGAGACTCTACGTTCCTCATATTTTTTTTATAAAAGGGAATTGTTATATGAGGCTCATAACTCCAATTTCCCTATACTCCCTGGTAGCACCAAAATTTATAGATATTTGAGGAATCAATTTTAGTGGGACAACATGAAGAAGGAGATTGCTGATTTTGTGTCAAGATGTATTGTTTTTCAATAAGTGAATGATGGAAGGCAATAACCTAGAGGAGTATTGCAACCTCTTCCCATACCTTAGTGGAAATGGGATAATATCACGATGGACTTTTTCATGGGGCTACCAAAGACTCCAAGAAAGAACGATGCAATATGGGTCATTGTTGATCGTCATACCAATTCAGGACATTTTCTTTCTATAAGATAAGATTTACCACTTAACCATCTAGAAAGACTATATATTAATGAAGTTGTGAGACTTCATGGAGTACCCCTATCGATTGTTTCTGATCGTGATCCACATTTTACATCAAGATTCTGGAAAAGTATTTAGAAATCCCTGGATAGCAAACTTTGTTTGATCGCTTCCTGCCACCCTCAAACTGATGGACAATCAGAATGGACTATTCAAAACATATAAGAAATGTTGACATCTTTCTCATTTGACTTTCTAGGTATGTGGGATCAATATTTACCTCTGGTAGAATTTTACTATAACAATAGCTTCCATTCAAGTATTTAGATGGCACCATATGAAACGTTATATGGAAAGAGATGTCTCACACCAACCTGTTGGGATGATATTGGTGAAAAAAAACTCGTAGGCCCAGAACATGTGGAGTAAATGATGGAAAAGGTGAAGGTAATCCAAAACCACATCAAGGAATATCAAAGTAGACAGAAGAACTATGCTGATAACTGAAGGAAGGATTTGGAATTTCAGATAGGAGATCAAGTTTTTTTGAAGGTATATTTATGGAAGGGTGTTATACGTTTCAGTATGAAGGGTAAATTGAGTCCCGATTACATCGGACCTTTCCAAATTCTAGAATGAATTGGGGCTGTATCTTACAATTTGGAAATGCCCCCAAGTCTCTCCAAATTTCACGATGTGTTCCACATATCATTGTGGAGAAAATACAAGCCTGACCGAATATATGTACTCACCTAGGAGGAATTAGAACTGGAACTTGATCTATCTTATTGCGAAGATCCTGTCATGATTTTTGATACAAGAGAACAAGTGCTAAGAAACCAGATTACTTTCCTGGTAAAAGTTTTATGGAGAAACCATAAGATGGAAGAGGCAACGTGGGAACCTAAGAAACTTATGATGAAGAACCACAAGAGTATTTTTATGTAGTAGTATTCTAGAAATTTAGAGGATGAAATTATTTTAAGGATGGTAGAATGTAACACCCCAAGCATCCATGGTACGCCTCTCTTTGAATAACACAGTGGGATGTGTTGTACAAAACTTCGAGTTATAAAACACCACAACAATCAAACTAGTTGTTATAAATAGTAATACCCAATTTTTGAAATTTAATAAATTTTATCTTTCAAAATCGGCTTCATTTTTGGATTTGGAATATCGAAATGAGCTTAGGGTGAATTTTTTGTATTTTTCTGAAAATTTTTAATTTTTGATGAATAGTGAAAAACACTAAGTTATAGTTTAAAACTAAATTTTTATTTAATAAATTATTTATTTAATTTAAATTTATTTTAGGTCAATATAGATACATAATAAATATATAAGTTCAATTTAATTCATTGGAATCAGTTTATAATAATTTTCGATATATAAAAATTTTATTAAGCTTTTTACCATCTTTTACCCACCTCCAAGGAGCATTTGAAAATTTACATAAAACATAATTTTACTACTTTAATGAGTCGAATATCAAAATCTGAGAGACACGGTTGATATGAGTAAGTAAAATGTGGTTCACCAATATGAAAATATTTTTTGGTGAATTGTAACTTTTTACTTTTATTTACCACTGCTAAAAGTAAATAGTGTAATTAAGGGTAAAAATGATATTATTATTACCATAACACATGTCCTAGTTCTATTGGATAAGTTTAATTCGACAAAAAAACCTTAGGAATAAAATATGATCCTTTAGGTTCACTTGGATTAGATTAGGAAATTTATTATTATTTAATTCAAATAAGAGTTAAAAGTGTTAAAATTCAAAGTTTAATAACTAAACCATTTTTAATATAGAGATACACATAAGATAAATTCGACTATAAATATTAATTATAAATAAAAAAATATTTCCTACATAATTTTATTTTATTTATATTTTTTAGAAAATAAATTATTTAATTTATTTATGACACAATGATGATTCAGTAATTACCTAATTAATGAAATATTAAAATATTTGATATTATAAATATCAAAATAAATGTAATTTGAGACATTTTATGAATTACATAAATTTTCGAGGTTAATATTTCATATTAGGGTTGGTTAGATGAATTTTTTCGAAGAAATAATGCTGTTATGAATTTATCAAAAACAAAATACCCAATAGTGTCAAAATTGACATAAAAGAGTTTTTAAAACAAATATTAAATTATTAATTGATATTATATTACTGAAAATATAAGGTTTGACCAGAAGACTTATATAATGATATTTGTATCATCAATGAACCACTTGGGGTTCTCTTTGATGTATATAGTAAATTTATTAACCATATAATATAAAAATACAAAGAGACATGGTAAATGTCAAACTATTTAACTAAGAATTAAATCTAAAAGATAAGGATAATATAGTGATTCAAACCTGTATAAAATCTATTTGTTGATTGTTTTTTGACCCATCCACATATTATAATTTAAATAATTCACTTTGGAGCCATTAGAAACCAAAAATGATTTTATAATAAAATAATATTTCTTGTTTTTCCTAAGGTGCCCTCACCCCTCTTATAAAAGGGCACTTCCACTTCTCTCAAATTCACAGCATCAAAGACATTTTTCATGGGACGAACCTAAAAAAATAACCTCTAAACTCTCCTCCCTTCATCCATGAGTAATTACTTTAGTCAGAAATCCAACCTGAGGAGCCCTTTTGATCAAATCAAAAGGAAGCACCCAAAGAAGAGGTAAATATTTCATCACCTCTTTCTAGTTCCTTTCTTCCTCCACTTCCTCTTTATTTGTTGTTCCCATTCTAAAATAATAACTCTATTATCTTCTATATACTGTGATGTTATTATAAATATTGTATAACCATATTCATTATTTTATCCATCCTTTTAATGACATGTCACTATACGTGCATGCGTACGACTAACCATCTCCAGGTCATGGTGTAATTGTTATTGACTACATTATTATTTGGATGGGTATAATAATGACGTGTAATTGATGTAAATAATAAATATAACATTATAATTATTCTTTATATATGATATACCATCTAATTATATATTATTTTAATATCAAAATAATGATATTTTCGCTCGTGCGTAGGTTCGGATTATAGTCTCCACGAACGCGATGAGATTCATTCTCCATCATAATCCATTCAAGAAAATTTTTATTAGATGATTAAAAATAATTTTTAAATACTTGATATAATTCTATATATGAATATGATACATCCCATTAATAACTAATATGACTTAGATAACAAAGAATATAAAGGAAAACGAATCTGTTAACACCTGAAAACGATGATAATACTAAGATATTATTAACAAAGCAGTGTTACAATATCATATATGATATCATATTAATGTATATGATTCATGAGTAATTTAATAACTATTATTTCACCATTATATAGGATGTTAACTTACCCTAGACAAAGTAAAAGTACAAGTTAAGGGTTAATTCTACAATATCTTCATTATCGGAGGTTGTTCATACGTAATTATATACTGGGACCTCTTTATCATCAACATCCATGTTTCTTAAAAATGTATTTCAAAACATTATTACTATTTTATAGACTATAAGTTAAAGTAATTTATACCCTTTTTTAATTTTATAGGATTTTTATAATGGAATCTTTCTGTCGTTTTCCAAACAAGGTACTTTTTGACATTTTTGACAAATTTAAGGTAAGAATTTTTTTATCATAAATGGAGGGTGCAGATATTTTATGCCGTATAACATCGTCGAAGATTACCTTACAATATTAATAGAATATTTACAAAATAAATGTTTCTTTTAAAATTATGTGACATTTAAATGATTTCAAAATAGAAATAGATATTTTTCGAAAAAGTTTTTGATTTCATCTTTGTCAACATCCTTTGATAGATTTTAAGTTTGTTTGAAGTTGATTTATTATGTTACAAAACTTCCATCTTGTATTGATGGTTTTGTGATATGTTTTACTATGGATGTATTATTTCAGAAAATTCATGGTTTATGGATAAATTATTGACATTTTGTATGATATTTTTAATAAGAAAATTTATGCCATGTTTAAACCTTTTCATATGAGGAAACCATTGGACTTAGTAAGTGACTGGTGGAGCCCGCTAAAACTCCTCGATGCATCAGTAGGTCTCATGAGAAAAACTAGTGTCTTGGAACAAGGCCTTGACAAAATATTATTTTTAGTCTTGGCACAAGGCCTTGACTATGTCATTATGAATATTTGGAATTATGCATCCCATAATTATAATAGTGGCTATTTATATTGCATATGATTATTCGACTAGTAGAATATCCATGTGAATAAGTAAATGACATTATTTTATTTTTTATCTTTGACCTATTATGCTGATGTTCAAGTTTAAATGGATTTTGTTTTAGTCTTATACATTGCCTTAAATGTTTATTCTTATTTATGAATGTTTTTGCTATATTGTTATCCTTACTGAGCATCTGAGCTCACCCCTTTCTCTGATTAATTTTTCCCAGGATGTGAAGAAGTATATTAGGACTGACCTGCAGGGATAGTCTATGAGATCTCAGTGTTGTCTATGGAAACAATGTTGTTTTAGTTATCCATTTTATGATGTAATGTAAACCTTATGAATTTATCTAGTACTTCCAAGGCTACTAAACTAATCAGTCTTTCGAGATTTGGTCTTTTTTTATCATGCCAATGATACGTAATAATGCACCGACTCTGGGGTTCTTGGGTTAGGGAATTACAAAAATACTCATGAGGGTGTTATACATTATTTTCAACACCCATTAATTGACATTGGACTATGGTTCCAATTGTTCGTACATGAACTGAATTAAATGGTTAATGAAATATGATGTGATGTAATGATTTGTGATTGAATATGGAAAGTGGTTCCTCCCCCGGAACAACCGAGGTAGGTATTGATATTCAGTTTTCCAGGGGAACCCAAGGGCGAATCACTATGTTTAGTGGACAGGCTTAGATCTTGGTATTGGTTTGGGAATCAATATTTTAAGTGGAAGGGCTCGGGCATAGTATTTTAACTATTAAATGATAAATCTTATGACACGTTATCCTAGCCAAATCACAATCTTTGATTTGGTCTTTAATTTTATTGACTATAAGATCTTTATGGACATTTGTTGTGAGTGACTTATAGGGGGAATATCAAGCTTAGTCTGGATCAAGAGACTTATATAATTTAACATGGTTTGAATAGTTGATAAATGAATATGAATATGATATGACTATTGTGTAGGCCTGAAAAATGTATAATGCATGCGCAAACACCAGCTGAGGGCTGAAGTAGCTACTTGGGTATATAGATACATTGTACTGCTTACATTATTTATGCATGCTTTCACACAATTTAAAATATTTATTGAATGTCCATATTTGAAGTAGACACCAGTGGTTTCAGCATACTGAGATTTATACGTCACACCCTACTCGGGTCACCATTACACTAGGGTACCGTAGTATATTCTGTTAGGTTTCATGAATTTTATTTTTCCATATACATGGGATATAGGAGTAGAGGACTGAGTGGAATCTCGGGATGCTCAAAGATATTACCCTCATGGCTTTGAGTCGTTGTTTTTTTATTTATTTATTGATATGTAAAGAATGATTTTTTGTTTATCTATTTCATAGTTTTCTCATCATAACATTAATTCATTGTATAACATTGTCATTGGACATTTTTTTATACAATATTTATAGAATTATTTCTTTCTCTACTATATCGTTTTTCACACTCCTTCTGTCATTTGCGGATATTATTCACTATTTTTCCCTAACAAGACGGTATAGTCTACCCAATGACTATCCTTAGACCCTTGCTTCTAGCCAGCAGCCTCCAGCATACAGGGAGAGACGCTTTAGGTCATGTTGTGATGGGTTCGACCACTGGTTTAGGGGTGACCTAGGTCAGTAAGTTACATCATCCCTACACAATAATTCACATAGTATAATTTAAGTGTGTTATAATATGTTTTTTAACTCTCAGATAACCATTTATAAAAATTAATCCAATGTCAAATGTCATTAAAATTCTAAAATCCAATGACATATTGGGTCTTTCAGAATATCCTTGACAAGAAAGATAACCCAAAATACAAACTTTATTTTATTATAATTGAGAATTTACAATTTCTTAATCACTCCTTCTTACTATCATATTCTTAATGAATATCATTATCCATCAAATAATGACTTGGGATTCTTTATATAATCAATTATATATAGTATTCATGGATATAATCCAAGTGATTTTTAATGTCCCTTCACTGTTCTCACAACTCATAAAGTAAAGGGGAGAAAAAAATTTGAAAATTCTTTTAATATCGAATTCCAAAATTAATTTGTTTCCAATATTGTGAGGTGTGATCTCTTTAGATATCTATAAATCATTTAACGAGAGGCCCGAAATTCTAAAATTATCTAATTTTTTTATAGGATTAAAATTAAATGTTAAATTTTTATAATGATTATTATCACTAACCATTGAGAAATTTCAGTACTGACCCCTTAAATATTTAATATAATTAAACATAAAAATCCATTATACATATCATATGTTGTTTTTTATATTTATTAGTAATAACATAAACAAATGGTTATAGTTCCATATTAGTGACATAATTTTTTAATAAAATATTTCAATTTTTATAGAATATATATAATTATATTATATACTGTGATATAAAAATGTTTTTAAGTATGGAAAACTCATTTAATCTCTCCCTCTAAGTAAAGTCTTAGGATATATGCTCAATTATCATTATGTTGTATCACATGTAAAAATATTTCAGTCCATTTCCAAACTCATTTTTATAATTCTATAACATAAACTCCACAAATTTTAATACTAGCATTTAATATAGAAAAATCATCACTCACAAAGCCTTATGTAAGAAAATATATTTATTTGTGAAATTTGAAAGTCTTATAAATACCTAGTTCACATTATAAATAATGGAGTGGTATTATATAACTCATAATTGATTCTAAACAATAAAGAGTTGTGTTTCAATATCTACCAACCACACAATACTCGATATAATCAAATTCATACTCATGAAATATATTTATAGAATGAGTATACAAATGAGACATAAACTAGATCAATAACATATCGTCTAACTTATTAATTCACATATAAATAATTAAAATAACCAAAATATATTAAAACATCATGATATACATACTTGTTCATTAAAATATCACATATCATTCAACTATGCTTGACCATGTATATTCTAAATTGTACTCAATAAAAATAATATATTTTATACTTATCCTAATGAGGGAAATCCTTTATAAATTATGAAAATAATTCCACATGGTCAACACCATAATGAACCACTGTATTACTGAATTATTCACTTGAAATTCATATTGGCAACATCATTAACCTCAAATCCATGGATTACTCAATATTTTACACCCCAAGTACACTGATGATATACATTAATGACATTTCATGCTATATGGTCAAATTTTTTTAATCCAATGAAAATTATATCGTACATCACATAAGGGAACATTGAAACTCTCTAGCATTACATGAAAATTATTAGATTGAGGTGGTTTCTTAATCCACTGTAGAATATAACATTTAGATGATATATATAATTTTGACATATTATTTTCCTATTTTTACAAAATAGACTAAATGTATTAATATAGTTTAAATATTTATTCTCTATACTATCTCATAGAAATTCCCTCAACACATGGCCTATTATGTCCATCATGATTTCTAATCCTACCATGGGGAAGGGGAAATCAATTCATCTCAAACTCTCCTCCATAACATTTTCTAGATGACCAATAATCTTAAGGCATGTACTAACCATACCCTTATACTATGAATAGATTATGTAAGTTATTCACCTTCACTATTTATTAATTTCTTAAGTGATTATTAAATATTTATCTTATATTTTGGTTGGATTATTTCATCTGTTGTGAGTAGAAAATTAGGGGGTTCAACATTGTCATTGGCCAATCACTTATGACAAGTAACAAATTAAAATAATATTCAAAGTAAAGTTTATGAATCATCGATAATGAATTCCAGATTCAACAAAAACTTTGATAAAATAAATTCATTAAAAAATAGAAGGGAAAAATATTTTTAAAATTGTGTTCTCATTTTTAATCAGTTTTCAAGTTTGTTCAATTATGTTTTATAGTTTTTCATCTTGAAAATAACATTAAATTATTTTTATAAGAATAAATTTATTTATAAGTATAATTTATGTTCGATATATATTCTATGATTGATTTATATTAATCATTTTATACCTTAACATATATTTTTATGATATACTACCTATATTTATATTTTTTTAATATCACGTGTTAAATGCTTTGGGTTTATTATGTTATCCATTGTAGCCCTAATGTTTTGTGAATAGTTAAAAAATATTATTGAGTATGAGAGAATGGATGAGCTTCATAACATAATCTTTGTTCAATGTTATGAGCATTTTTTACAATATATAAATTATCATTACAATTTAATTATATTTTTTTTTATTTTTTAATATTTTTCATGAAAGGGATAAAAACGTATTATGTGGGTTTTATATATTTTTTTTGTAAGTTCTATATATATTTATATATTACATTATTTCTTTGTTCCATGTTTTATAAATTTGGTAGTATTTATATATATATAATACAACACATGAATGTTTTTTGGTAATTATATAACACATTCTATGTTAACAAACAAATACAGATGCATGGAAATTTCTTATTCACACACAAAAAATCATTAAAATGTTTTTTAAAATAGCTACATAATTAAATAAATTCATAAATATTAATAATTCACACTATACATATGATATATAACCCAAAACATCCATCCACATCAATGTTCTTTTTACTCACATGTAAAATTATATATATATATATATGAACACCCAAAACAAGAATGTAATTTAGATGATATATATATATATATATGAATGTATATTCAAGTGCAAGATAATATATATATATGAGTGTGACAAATATTACATGGATAATATATATATATATTTATATTATTGTTTATAATTTTGTTGTTATGATAAGAACATAAATCATTTTCATTTGGTATATGATATTATCATGTTTGACATAATTTTTTCAATCTTGAAAAGGCATTTTCTAATATAACATTACATTAAAAACATAATAATAACACTAAAAATTTCATAAAACATTCATATTGAATAAGATGTAAAATATTGTATGATGTTTTTATTTTTCAAGGTAATATAAAATTTATCCATATAATACAATTTCCCCAATTCTAGCACATAATTTAATTATTTCCATAACATATAATATCTGGGTATTTTGTTTTTGAACTAACATAAAAACCATAAAATATTGAAAACAAAACAAAATTATATTTATTTTTTTAAGAAATTTTAACTACTCTATGAAAATAATATAAATGGTTTGGAATCGTTCTAATTTCTAAAAAAATATTCACACAAGCATGTGCACACACGCACACACACAGATATATATCTCTGTGTGTGTGTGTGTGTTAAACTATAGATTAATGGGTAAATAACATAAAATATAATGACAAAACTATATAAATATGTACATATATCAAATTTTACATGTTATATTTATTTATATATTAAGGATTTATGATATATATTAAATTTATTATGATATATATATAAAAACATTTCATTGAACGTGCTTATTTTGAGAAATTCATATATATTATATCCTTATGAAAAAATAATTGAAAGATATGAAATATAAAACACCTAATAAACATAAAAAATAATAAAATATAGAACATAAATCCTAAAATGTTTCATATAAATTCTATTTTTTTGTGATAAATGATATTTTTTCACTTAACCATACAAATTCTCTGTAAAAAGTGATATATAATAATTTTTATGTTCAAAAGGAAATGTTATGAAAATATATGTTTCATATTCTATATTCATATTCTTGTGTAATGTGTCTCTAAGGATCAAAAAACACTTTTTCTAAGAAGTGAAAGAAATTATACACCATAAAATCCAATATCTACATGAATTGATTCTAAAACAATATATATTTAAAATGAGGAACATGAATGTGTAATAGACATTTATGTTATAAAAACAAAAATATTTAATTAGAGTGATTGATAAACACCCCTTATGAGAAACCAATGTCTTCCACCCCTTGTGATATAATCATGGTATAATATAAATCACTCAATTGTCTAGGAAACATCTTCCTTTTAACCATGAAATATTGGTATCTTATGTGGTAAAGGAAGGAGGAAGAGATATTAAAAAGTGTAATCTATACATAGATACTAGGAAGGGATTTTAACAATGAACACTTCCATCTCAATGGCTCAACCTATTAATGTAGACCTTATGACACTCCCAATCCTTTTGTAAACATTAATCATTCATTTAATAATGTATGAGTAATGGTTCATTTATAAATAGTTCACAAACTTTTAGACATATACTTAAAAGTCAAGGGCACTCGAGTCTCCCAAGTATTTAATCATATGAAATATAAATAAAAATGATAACCAAGAATGGAATATAATCATATCTCAATGTTTTGTTTTTAAATACCTCAGTAAATCATATAGTGAAATATATATGAAATATTATGATTTATAATGCCGCATGATTTATCCAATCATAAAACATGATTAGCACATGCATAAAAAGTATAATATCACTATATCATAAGCAATTATATAAACATGAGGCATAAAGTATTCCATTACATTATAGATGTAAAACCATAAAATGTACCATGTCATCTCATTAAATGTTATAAAAAATATATCATATATATGTATTTAAGGGAATATCTACATAAATCCATTACATTAACTAAATCCTTATAAAATTGATTTAGTTTCATCTAATATTAAATTATATATATTAAATTTTTATTCCATTTTTAAAACTATTTCATGATATCTTCCAAACCAGTTTTGTAGACATATCATCAAATTAACATTGTATATTGAAGAAAAAAATACCTTGTGAATAATCCGTGGAAAACAATTTTTGGATATACACTAAAAACACATTAGAGAAGCTATATGAGTTTCATAAAAGCTGACCCTCCTTCAGTCAACCATAATGTATGAATCAATTGTCCATTTTAGAATTGGAATTAAATATGAATTTTTAAAGCCATAATTATAATAAAGAGTTGTCCCTGACAATGTATAAGTGCTACTCATGTTACAAAAAGATCCAACATGATCTCCATGAAACACATATATCTCAATACATGTGTCCATTGGTTGTATCATATACATGAATTCAGTATCATATGATGCAATTGTTTAATACATTGCGTAAACATGAAACATAGAGTAAGTCAATCCCATGTATCATACTCATATGTTATTGATTATTTGTATATATACTAGCCAGATTGATGAATACATTATACAACATTCATGCTTATTGATGATCACATTCAATCCCCCTCATATAGTATATCAGTACATCACATATCTTATTAAGTTTTGATAATTAACTCAATATATCAATCTCAATCGAGGTACTAGTAATTTTAATCCTCATATGAGAAAAAAATTCTTTTATCAATTATGACTTAGTCAATGACATGATCAATAACATACCCAGCTATACCTGATTAGTTATGTATCAATGATTTCATAAGAAATCAATGAAATTATAAATCTTCTAATATATGGTATCTCAAAAACCATTGGAATTTTTTAAATCCAAATATGATACACATGTCCAAAATATATAAATACATAGTCTATGACACTAAATGTTCTATTCTTTGGGATCCCCTGTAAAAAAATATTTTTGGGTTGCATGAGCATAGTTTGTAACTCTATATAAAAAATTACTCAAGAAAATATTAACATTTTTTCAGAACATATAACTCCCACTGATTAATATCAGTTAGGGATTACTTGAAACCACACATTAATAGGTCAATTATTATTTAACTTTAAAGAATATATACATCTAATGTGAATGAAGGATAAAGTGTAGAATTACATTAGTATAACATGTTACAATTTTATTTTTTAAATAAATTAAATAACAATAATAACCCACACATAATCTCCCATGTATTCAAATACCATATGATAAACAACTATATTGGTCTTATTTTTATTATATTTTCTTGTTTTGTTAATATCATAAAATATAAATGTAATTCCTACAAAATCTCAATGTCACCATATGATAAAAACTACATAAATAACACTTTTACTGAGTAGAATATATAAATTAATATTGTTTGAATAATGGATAGATGTAAGAATAATATTATTAATGATAAACTATTTTAATATAGTATTCAGAATTATAAACATCATTGAATAAAATTTTACAATTTCAATAACCAATGTCTTCTATTTTGAACTCATTCTATGTTCATCATCATAATCTTTAGTAGAATCCTTTTAATAAATTTTATTCCTAAGATCATTTTGGTAGTAATATGTGAATATTTTATTTTTTTATAAAAACATCTTAAACTCCCTATAAATATAAATATATATTCACATTGTCATAGTACCTAAATATTTCACTTTATATTTATATTTTGAAAATAACACTAAATTAATTAAGGATATTAAGTTCAATTTACTTTTAATAACAACTAAAATAATATTTTATTTATTTCACATAATCTTTTATAGGTTCCAACATAATCCCACTAGTCGCTTAGACTCCATATTCCTTCTAGAATATCATTTTAAGATAAAAAATTTGTTCATGATAATAAATGACACTTATTCACATTAGTTGAATATTTAATAATTTGTATCCATATCTTATATGGTGTTATATGAGTTTGGATAATAATTTTAGAAATATATTTTTAAAATATATCATTTTTGGTAATGGGATATCAATCCCTAATATTTTAAAAAATGTTTTTGTTCAATATGTTATCTAGGAAAACATATTTTCTTTATATATTCTTATTTAATATATTATAGAAACCTATAAATCATAACCCTTGTGTATTAAAATTTATCATCTAGTATTTCTCATAAAAATTATTTCTCAACAACTAACTTGTCTTAACATTATGAGAAATAAGATAAAAATACACATCCTTTTTATAGATCTACATGAGGCGATATATTCGTTTGAATTTGGATCTATAATTCAGAAACACTTTTGCATACGTATGATTCAGAAATACATTGATTAACCAATAAAATAAAAATTTAAAATATAATAAATTATTATATGATAGTGAACTCCTTTATATTAATAAACTTTTTAAATTATTTATTTGGTATCTTATACCCCTAGAAATAAAAAAAATACTATAAAATCAATACATTACATAGAATCCTTATAGAGTTTCTCAAGTCCCATGAGATATCCCAAAAAATCAATCCAATTGGAATATTTATCTTCTATATTTACATCACATTTATATTTTAATGACATACTTTTAATATTTAACAAGTCCAACTAAATTTTCTAGATTAAAACATTACCCTTTTGTACTTTCAATATAGCACTAGAAACTAGTAAACACATACTCTAGTTCATTTATTGTTAACCATTTGGGTAAATAGTTTAATCATCTCATAAACTCATCTATATTTTCATAATATTTGCATTTATTATTCCAAAATGAACTTCATATTAAAACCAGACATTAAATAATATTTTAAGTCCTACATAATCATTGGAATACCCAATCACATTAGGTATTTAATTAAATCTTATGATATTTTGGTCATATTTAATTTAATGAATTTAAAACCTTCTGTAAATCCATATCTTATTCTCATAATAGTTTCTATATAAACATTTCAAACTACTTCAACTTGTGGATACTCAGGAAGGGACTTCACAAACATATATAATTTAGTCATCTATTTAAGATCAATTCTTATATTTTTATACAATTCAGAGAAATTTCTTTAATTAAGTTTCTCATTTTCTAGGATTTTATTTAAATTTCCATTTGATAATGATGAAGCTATAAAATATAATAAGTAAGATTTTATCAAATGAATTTAATTTTTATATTAATTTAACAATGACTTTTGTAAATATACACACTCTATAATTATGTCCCTTTTTAAATTTCATTATATCCAAAATTGATTAGATATAAATAATTAATTGAACAATGATTCCATATTATTTTTCATCTCACCAATTGGTTATTTGGGTATTCCACCATTCTAATCATAATATATATAATTCTTGGGTTGTTTAGTAGAAAAGTATTTTCCCCATCCATCATATCTATAAACCCAAATCTCTCACATGTTATCCAATCTCAAAGGGATTCTTAGATAAGTGTGAACCAAATATCATGAATTAATTTGGTTAATTAACTATTACTATTATCCATTTACACCATGACATGATCATTGCAATCCATTGAAACACACATTTAGTATAACCTTCTTGGTCTGATGATTGCGGTTCTGGTATGTGTTTTCTTTGGAAGGAATCTGAAACAAAGTATTTAAAAGTGATTTAATCTCACCATATTATCATATGTTATTCCATATATTTAAACATACATATAATGATTTAGTATATAATTTTATTTCCTTCAACTATATTAATATGTTTAAATAATATTAATGTGTAATTAATTACATAACTAATATCTTTTGTTACTAAAGGAAATTAAAATTCAAATATATTTATACACATATTAATGCATGCCAGGAATAATTTAAATGAAACAATTATATATAAATATTTTGAATCATATAAAATCAACAGAACCCAATATAATAATCTAGGAGTGATAGTTAAATAAGAACCACATTTCTATATAAGATTTAATACCATGTTCTAGTGATATATATAACCAAAATTAACTTCTATGAATGTTCCTTTACTCAAGAGACACCACAATTACTTCACAATTAAAAGAACTACTATTCTTAGAATATAATTAACTATATAATTAATCCTCATAACATTGTACATGACAATGTTAATGTAGAATAAAACTAAATCCATTATTATACTTGAAATTTAACTTTCAACACTCTGAAATTCTAAAGTACAAATTTTTATTCAATAAAATGTATGACATGAATATCAAAAAAAACATATGAGAATATAATATCCCTAGACTATAATATATATTTAATATTTTGATTAAATCATACATATGATATTTCTTTTAATGCATGCAATACTGAGTTATCTTGGGTTATAGGAAAGAGATACATTCCTCTGTTTCTCATGTTACACACAAGAATATCCTTCCTCGGTATATTTTGTTACACACAGGAGTGACCTTCCTCAACAGCTTGCATTACACAGATGACTAAGTTTCACAAAATAAAAATATATCATTAAAATATAATTATTTAATATAATATTATATAAAAAACATTTAAATAACTTTTTATGAATATTAATAACTAACATAAAAAAGTATGGTTTACACCAATATAAAATTAATTAATTGGGTAAAAATTAATTAGAAACTAAAATAATAACTAATTTGATATAAAAAGAAATATTGTTATTCTTATGCTTTCGATGGCTTTTTACATTAATAAACAAAAATAATTACAATTAGTAAATGATTTAAATAAATTAGATATATAATATATTCAATATTTTTTTATATTTATCTATTAGGTTTGATAATCATAACATAAGAACAAATCATTTTTCAGAATAAAAACTATATTTTTATAAAGGCAATTTTACCGCATTTTAATGGAGAACCTATTTTAAATCATAATTTAGACAATCTTATAAATTAAATTTTATAAAATAAGCTTCATTTTTGAATTAATAATTTCAAAATAAACCATAGGGTGAGTTTTTTGTATTTTTATGAGAAACCCCATTTTTTATTGAATATATAAAATAATGCATTTTAGTTGAAAATAGATTTTCATTTAAATAATTATAAATGCCAAATTATATATTAAATTTTAATAAATTCACATATATCAATAATATATCTATTAATTAAATTTAGTTAACTAGAATAAATTTAATATTGAAATTGAATAAATAAACTCATGAATCTTTTGAACATTTTTTATACTAAAAATAGTTAAATTATGTGTCTACAAGATTACAATTAATATTAATTTTTCCACATATGTGAATTGAATTTCAAAAAATTAAAATAAATAATGTTCATAAGGGATAATATAATGAGTCTAAATATACTAACTTAATTTTTTACCTAAATATTTATTGAAAGTGATTAAAATTAATAATAGCGATTAAGGTGAAATTTGACCTAAAATGGACTAACCCATATATTTAATGGTCCAAATGACCTAGAGACTTGTACAACACCCATTTTATGTCCCTTATTTGTCCCTTCACGTTCAATTATTTTGTTATATTTGGTTTTATATGAATATTTTTAATTAGTAACATGTGTACACCTAACTTTATTCCAAAAATTCCAAGTGAGTCATTTTCCTTCCCTATAAAAGGCCACTGCCTCTCCCCCTGCCTCGCACCTCAGAAGGCGCAATGGATCATCTAAAATCTACTCAAGTAGTATAAAAAATCCATCCCCTAATCCTAGAATCATCCCCTTGGGTCTAAATCAATCCAATGAAGCTTTTGGTTTAATCTAAAAGAAGTTTCATGATTAAGAGGTAATGTCTTCTCCCATGCTTTTTATTTTCATTTCCATTCCTATACCCATATAGCATTACTCCTCAATTATTACATAAAAAAAATATAATTATAAATATACTATTAATTTTTTATGTTTACAGTTCAACCTACACATACACACACCTCCATCAATTGGTTAACGAGAAAATTGTTTCTCTATTTTGTATGTGACGAACTACTACTTTATTAAATGATGATTGTTAATTTTTCCTTTTCCAAATTTCATGGTTGGACATTATGATGGACAAAATATATATATAAATATTGTATCTGTAATTTTTATTATGTATTTATGTTTCATTAATTATTTTACAACACAAACCCTTATAATTTCCATTTTGCGTTGATATGATAACATTGTTTGAGGAAATGTAGTTTCCCTCCACTCAAAGCAATGTGTTTCGTTCACATAATCCATGGAATGTATAAAATAAGATTAAAATTGAACATATGAGAAATAAAATATATATATGTGAAATTCATGACATAATTATCTTTCTATAAAAATATATATACATATCATTTTCTTTAATATCCTTTCAAACACTAAAAAGTGAAAATGACGATCGTGGACACGTGAACTGCCTCCTCCTAAACAAGAAGTCATTCCTTTTACATCATGATAATTTTATATATAATTATATATCAATAAATAATATGGTAATATGGATATTATTATCAATGTGGATAGATATAATTCTATTTACCTTCTTTCCATAACGATGATTGAAAAATGAAAACATTACTCATGCGTACATAAGGACTACAATATCCATGATTGTAACATTGGTTCATTTTTAATAACCATATTTTGTGATTTATTTTAAAATATAATTGATGTATAAATATTATCATTATTTCATAAATATTATTCTGGAGATGTTTTGTATTGAACCCTTTGACCATAGTTGACGTACCAATGTTTTTTGGACATGTAAATCTTATTTTTTTAAAACACCTATTGGAAACATAATTGTTTAAGTAGTTGTATAAAAAATAGTAATAAGTGAAATTAAAGTAATGAAAACATGAAAAACAGTACCAAAAAAGTACAAAATTAAAATAGTTTTGTTATATTGGAAGTTAAAGGATGGTAACACTAAAATAAACACTAGGTAAAGGATTCTCATATAACCTTTTTTACATATGTGAGATAAATATCGTGATCAACACACAAATATTTTTTGTGTTGTATATACTATTAATTTTGTTATATAATATCATTAATTCTTTCAGCTTCATGGTATTATAAACTTACATTTAATATTATTCATTCCTGAGGTTTATGATTGAAAATGTTTCAATTTTTTATGGGACACTTGGGAATGATTAATGATTATTTCCCTCAATAACACCATTAATGATCATTAAAATGTATTTCCATTCAATGAAAATTTATGACCCTTTCTCAATAAAACCTTTCATTTTTTCTTCTGGTTATTCATGACTATTTTAAAGTAGTAGAAAAATATTCCCACTATTTGGAGCTCAATTTTTTTAAAATGTTTTTTGGAAAATCCGACTTTATTTTCTCCTTAGTCAGAGAAATTTTTTTTTTCTCAAAATTATGTTTTGTCAAAATGTATCGAAAAATGTTTTAAAATGATTTGGTAATGTAATTTTTACCCTAATTTTCTTTTAAAAATATTTTCAAAATAAACATCTTGTTGCATTCTGGAAATGGAATTTTTTTCCTTTTTGGCATGAAAAAGTAATGTTCTTTATAACATGTACAACATGTATTGATTTACCCTCTCTCATTACATAGAATATTCCTTTGAATTTTTAGTTTGATTATTTTTAAATCTAATTAATTTTCAAATATATTTTTTAAGAATATATTTTTCAAACTTTTTTCAAAACAAAATGATATTTTCCTCAAAAATGTTTTTAAAAGATCTCTTTATATTATTTCAATTCATCAATGAAAACAATTTTTTTTACTCGAATTGTGGTTTTTTTGATGATACCATCCTTTATATTTCTCCAGATGATTTATTATTTATTTGGCCAAAGATAGTATTAACATTCACTTCCAAGATTTTCTTTTCACTTGAAATATTCAATCTCATATGATCATTGAACATTGAATTCCCCCTAATTATCCATTTCATTTGTAAAGGATATTACTATTTCCTAAGCCATACTCAATTTTACATATAGTGTATACATTGAAAATTATTTCATTTTTTGGGTAAAAATTGATAAATTCATTTCTTTTGCTCCATATAGATATTTGATAAGCAACATTACTAAATGGATTATTCGATATATGAGGAACTTTTTAGACTTTTAAAATGCTGGGGGACCAGTTATAGATTTCCCCTCGATATATCTATAATATCATGGGATAACCCTTTTGTCTAACTTCTTTACATGGGATTTTACTCAGCATTCTGTAAACCATCTTATGAAAGTTCATGATAGTAAATGAACCGTGTACTTGGAAAAAATTACATCCAATAATAAATCATTTTACCTCATTTTTATTAAGTTGTTATTAATTCATGACATTTTTCATTTATATAGTTATGGATGTATTTAATTTTTAGACTTTAGTTATTATCTATCGATGAGATTTTTCATCAAAATATCAATGTATAAATTTCATTTTCAGTTATTTATATTTCATGTGTTTAAGTTTCTTATGTTTCCATATTTATTTTTCATTATATAGTTATTTTAATGGAATTTGTTTCTAGTTATTACCTTTCCATATTGTTTACTCACTTCCATTAAATTTTTTTATTATATTGGATGTGTGTGTTGTAAGAGTTGGTGTCTTAGAACTAACTAGTTTTAATTTGATTACATGGATTTTTAATTTATTGTTACATATTGTTCATTATTCTGCATGATTATGATATAATAATGTCTAAGAGTATTTTTCACATTGATAATGTCATGGAAGTTCCCCGCTATAATGAGAACCTTGAAATGCTATAACAATATTCTTAAATATAGTTCTGTGGTTGGATGTCATGATATGATTGGAGACATAGCATGAAAATTTTCAGGTGTGAGTACTCATAAGTAGATCATAATTCCTCTCATTAAGTTCGCACTTGGTAATCTCCTAGATAAGAGATTATGAGAACAGACCCGCGAGAAGGAATTTCACATGTTTCGGTTTCATCATATATTTCTATCTACAAGCATGTATAAGGATCATTAGACTTTAAGATTATCATTAATACATGTCATGACTTAATTACTTTGATTTACTGACGAAAACTGCCACGCAGACAGTTGGCTAAAAGTAGGGTATGTTGGGTACATTGGGTGCATCATGAGTGGAAGGTTATTAATGGATAAGTCGAGGAAGGATTTTTCCCTTCCATTTATGGAATTTGATATCTCGTCTCTTTGATTACAATAGAATTATCGCGCGAAATTCCATTGCCATGGTATAACAATGAGTTTATTTCAAGTAGTCCAAGAATGGATTATCAGGCATAAAAGTCAATGAAATAGTCATGAAACCTGCTTGATGAGATATTGTGACAAAGGGATTATATTACAGTGTGAGTGTTCGTATGTGGATGTTGTTGTTGTGACATTACATTCTTTCTCTTGGGTTACTTGACTCGTTTCTCGACAGTACTCTGGGACTTTAGGCAAACCCACCTAATTACACTGAGAAAGAATCCTAGAGGGTCACACAATAAGTGTTTTATGTTGTCTCGGTTAAATTCTATTTTAATTTAATTAATGAAAAAAATATTATTCTCAAAACCATGGAATAATTTTATTCATGTTATAATGATTGCATAAATTAAATTAAATATAATTATTTATTTTATTGAACATTTAATAAATATTTATTTACTAGTTTGTAAATAAAATATTTATTTAAGAGAAAAAATTATTTATATATTTATTCAGGTGTTCAATAAATGGATGTGGAGTTCGAGCGGACAATGGATGGTTCGGTAGTAAAATAATTATTTGTAAGATGGTATATAATTATTTAACTAGTTGGGACAAATTAAAATAACAATACTGTTATTTTGTGATGCATAATTTTAATTATAATTCCATTTTGTGCAAGTTGGTGCACCCTAAATAATGACGTTGTATTATTATTAAATTCTTGGGTTTTCTCTAATTAATGAATGTATTTAATTATTGCTATGAAATTAAATATTGCAACTAAAATTCCATGTATAGAAATTGGAAAGTACGCCTATTGTGCCAAAATGCACACCACACGCCTGGTGAATTGAGAATTGTTGATCCAAACAATTTCTCTCACGAATCCTCCTCTTTCTGCTCTAAAAAATGGGAGACGTTGTTCATGGCCGAAGAACATGTGACCATGAATGACCAACACAAGACACTCGATTCGTCGTGCTAGCACTCATAGAACGAGCGGTGTCGATCAGAGGCCATCAAAGCACGTGTGGATAAACGCTGGATGTATTCTAGTTGGATCCTTACAAGCGCAATAAGATAATCTGAAAGGGTTATTCTAGATGATCAATATCAACAACAATGAAAAATACCAATGATCCAGGTATTTTTTTTCTTTATGGAATTAATTAAAATAATTATAAACATGATGTGCAAGATCATATCTAATGGTTTTATGCCTCTTTCTTCTTTATCTAAATCATTAATTATATTTGGTGGATTCTAGAGTTCATCATTATATTGATCCCGGGATATTCATTGATCATGGAAAAAATAAAAATTGGGTGTCGTTCCAACCATGATTCCACTGCACCTGGAAATTTCAAGTGGTATTAGAGCAGTTTCATCATATTTTATAATTATTTAAATATTTCATTGATGACTTACTTATTTAATAATTTAGTTGTTTCAATTCAAGTTAATCATTCTGCAAATCTGAATCTCGATATCTATTTCTCCTCTTTTGTTTCTCATCCACCTTATAGAACTGATATTTTCTTTTAATTTTGATTAAAATAAAACAGAGGATCTCATCTAGAGGATCCCAAGATTCTCGTCCATACAACACCCTAACACAAAGTGTGTATATGGAAATAGACATCATGTAGTCAATATTCAATGCATCAGACCACTCCTCTAAACCAAGCCATGTTTTGGAGTCTTTCTATGTCTTAAATTAACCTGTGTGATGACCAGGAATAGGTGGCACGCAATTTTTGTATTACATGTTGTGTGGCCCAATGGAAATCGAATATAGGTTCTTTGGGTTTGGGTTGGACCGTGTACCCCGTACACGGCATGCCCAGATGGGGACTGTGTAATGAAGAACTACACAGCGTGTGGCCCACTAGAACCTCTATGTACTCTGATTATTTCCAATGTATACTCACATGCTATTTCCCCAGGCGTGTAAATCAGATAGACAGTGAAAAATAGTACACACCAAGTAGTTGTAACTACAAGTTATGTACTCATCCAAATTACACAGATTTATTAAAATTTATTATTATATTATACAAAACCTTGAGACATGTACCATCATGTGGGCATAAATATGATGAACAACATGTGGTATGTGTTTTATATATAAGGGTTTAATTTAACATCTGTGTAATGTTCATTTCTACTCACTATGTATTTATGAATAAGAATTCATCGGGTTTCCTTCAATGTATGTGTTACATATAAAGATAATTTTAAATGAATTTATTTTCTTAAAATTATGATAGATGAGAGTCTCACACAAATTATAAAAAGTGTTTAAGATAAAGGATTGATTAATTAAAGATAATAATTAATTTATTCGAGTGTGATTTATCTTAAATAAAAAAGATTAAATAGTTGATTGCTAGTTTTATTTATTACTAAATATCATTGCATGTATGGATGATCATGAGCTACACCAAGACCTTTTTATGTTGATGGTTTCTTTTAATATATTTATTTGAATTAAATTTGTTGGTATTGTGTGCCCATAGTTTCTTTTATGTAAAACTCTTTTTTACCCATCACCAAAATATGAGTTAAAAAGGTAATATGTAATGGATTTAATTCCAATGCTAGTAGGGGTGGTTAAAGATAGAGTTGAGATGAAACCAATCCCAGGAGATAGAGAGGTGGAAAGGTGGAAGCTGTAAACACGAACCCAAAAGGTTCATGGTGTTTCTCACTTTGGACAGGATTAGTTTATCAACCTCTAGATAAAATAACCATTAGAAAATCTCGTGTTCCTTCCATTTGCATTATTTTACTTCTATTAGTTGAAAGTTTTATCATTATGGATATGTTTCCATGATCCCATAATTAATGCATTAAACAAGCACCCAAGATGAAACTAAAATAAACAAGACTTTTGAGTAAATATTATCAAGATATGGTTAATCACTTAAGTATGTTCAGTTAATATTAAAAACCATGTGATAATGATAATAATAAATTCATGTATAAGAGATAAAAACCCCTCAAATAAAATATTAAATCAGAACAAGCCTTCAGTTACTTGATCAAGGGAAAAACTCAATAAAACTATGTGTTTGATCAACCCTTGTTGGGACACTTTCTTTTATACATGAAGACCTTCTGAATGGTTTCAGGTTGACATAATCATATTACATCAAGAGGAGTATCCCTTTCTAGACTTGTTGTAATATTCGAGGCATGAGTTGAGGAAATCAAAATTCATTATTTTAGGATTGGGGATTGCACTCAACATATCAAGGAGCTGCAAGCCGACAGTTGGAAAATACATACCTACCTAAATACCTTCAAATAGCTTAACCAACCCTTATTGGTGTTATGGGAAGGGTAATATGGACCCTTTCCACTAGAATTTCATGGAAACTGGACATTCAGAGTTCATTGGTGAGGGATATTGGGACTTGATAAAATAGTGGGATACTTAATAGCATTTATTATTTCTTATAACATGTAATCATGAATGTACTAATGATCAGATCGTTTAATTTTAGAATAAAAATGACATTCTCGTCAACCACACTATCCCTATGATCAATTATAGATAAAGACAACATCCTCATCGACAGTAACGTCCAGGAATGGTTTAGTCGCCTTCGGGTTATCCTATGCCATGAACGGATGTCTTAAATGATGGAGTCAGTGTTACCTGATTCGCATACCAAAGAGGCAAGTGATGAGGATTTCCTGGTCTATGAGAAACATATGAACGAAACAGTTGGCGTTCAATGTTTGATGCAATCATCAATGTCTAGCGATCTCATGAAGTCTCATGAAAACATGGATTATTATAGTATGCTCGAGCACCTCCATGGTATTTACCAGGAGAGGGAAAGACATGTAATGTTTGAGATCTCTACGTTACTCTTTCATGGTAAACTTGGAGAAGGTGCCACAGCTAGGACTCAGGTAGTTTAGCTCATTGTCTACATTGAGCACCTAGAGGTACTTGGGTTTAAACTCCCGGAATAACTGGGAATCGATCTCATTCTCGCATCACTCCCTCGGTGATTCTCTATCATTATTGTCAATTTCAATATGTACAACATTGATAATTCTCTAACAGATCTTCTTAACCTCATTTTCCAAGAGGGAAAAGATATGAAACGCCAAAAGCCTTCTGTCCTTATGGTGAATAAGAGGAAAGGGAATGTAAAGAGATTTAAGACCAAAGCTTCTTCACTGCCATCCATGAAAAGGAAGATCAAAGGGGAGGCAAGGGAATAGGAGGCTATTTGTTTTGCGTGTGGCAAGAAGGGACACTGGTAGAAGAACAGCATCCAGCCTAAGAAGCAAGGTGAATCTTCATGTGTGTTTGTTATCGAATGAAATCTATTTGCATCTATAAATTGGGTATTAGATGCATCTTTTGGTGCTCACATATGTTTCCAAATACATGAACCAAGTATATTCCATAATATTGATTGAGGAGAGGTAGATCTATGAGCATCCAATGAATCCAGACTTACTATTGTAGCTGTTGGGGACAACCAGCTCACGTTGCCAACTAGGATGATCTTGGTGTTAAAGGGTTGTTTTATGTGCCTTCTGTAACCAAAAACATAATTTTTTTATACAGACTAGATATATATGGATTTTTTTCAGGTTTGGAAAAAAATGTTTCTTCTTTTGTAAAGGTAACATTTTTTTTGGTAGGGCACATTTATACAACGGTCTTTATTTGTTGGATTACATAAACTAGGTAATGGAAATTGATGACAATGATACTTCAGATGAGTCATACCACCCCCAACTTTTCCATCGCCTATTAGGTCATTTAAATGAGAAATTCATAACAAAGATACATCAAGATGTATATTTATATTCTTTTGAACTAAACACACTTTATGTATTTCATGCATGTTTACAATGTAAAAAGACCAAATCCCCATTTGGTAGGAAAGGTAAAATGGCTAAATAACTTCTTGAATTGGATCATACCGATGTGTGGGGACCATTTCCTATTAAAGCAAGTGGCGGTTACTCATACTTTATATCTTTTAGTGATGATTTTAGTAGATATGGATATATCTACTTAATGAGGTATAAGTCGGATTATTTTGATAAATTCAAAGAATACACAAATAAAGTTGAGGACCAGATTGGTACGAAGATTAAGAAACTCTGCTCAGACTGAGGTGAAGAATATCTTAATCTAGAGTTCATTGATTACTTATGGGAGTCAGGGATACTATCCCAAATCACTCCTTCAAACATGCCACGATGGAATGGTGTGATCGAAAGGAGGAACTACACCATGTTGGACATGGTGAGATCAATAATAAGTCATGCGAGCCGTCCATTATCCTTTTGGTGGTATGTATTACAAACAAAAGCACTCATACTAAACCATGTACCAACTAAATCGATAAAAGGTATACAATACGAGTTTTGGAGTGGAAGAAAATCCATGTTATTGAATTTACATGTGTGGGGTAGCGATGTGTTTATTACAGCCTCTTCAGGTAACAAACTCGCACCCCAAGGCACAAAGGGTACCATTATAGGATATCCCAAGGAAACCAGGGGATATTACCTATAAATTACTTTAGAAAAAAAGTTATAGTGGAAAGATTTTCCATATTCCTTGGGTGGGTGAACATATCCAAAAGAGATAGTGGGAGCGAGATAGACTTCGATGAAGTCGAGGCTCAAGGTACACAAGAGTTGGTACATGAACATATTTCACAAAGCCCTGTGGAAGAAGAATCTCTTCCAGAGACACTAGTAATATGTAGAAGTAAAAGAGAGGTTAAAGAACTAGAATGGTACATTTTTCTACTTACTAAGGATGGTGACTCATTATTAGTTGATAATAATGATCCTCTAACCAACAAGGAAGCAGTAAGTGGAACAGACGTTTCCAAGTGGCAGTAAACCATTAATTCTGAAATTGATTCCATGTACCAAAACGAAGCATAGATTTTGGTAGATTCTCTAGTTGATGTAAAGCATGTTTCTTGAAAATGGGTATTCAAGAAGAAACTGTAAATTTAAGGACAAGTCAATACCTATAATGAATGACTAGTTGCAAAAGGTTTTCAAAAGCGTCAAGGAATTTACTACGATGAAACCTTCTCACTAGTTGCAACGCGGAAAACCATCAGAATTAGACTTGCCATTTCAGATTAACATGACTATGTGATTTGGGAAATGGATGTTAAAACAACACTTCTTAATGGGAAACTTAAAAAAGATATCTACATGACAGAACCTGAAGGGTCTGTGACTCCAAAGGATGCCAATAATATATGCAAGTTGCAGAAATCTATTTACGGATTATAGAAAGCAACCAGGTTATGGATAAATTGTTTTGATGAAGCCATAAAATACGTTGGTTTTATCAAGAATGAATGTGAGACTTGTGTCTACAAAAGTTTTAGTGGGAGTGCAGTCATTTTCCTAATTGTATATGTTGATGACATATTACTTATTGTAAATGAGATACCAGTCTTACATTCTATTAAGGCATGGTTGAATCAATGCTTCTCCATGAATGATTTGGGTGAGGTAGCATATATTCTTGGGATCAATATACATTGTGATATATCCAAGATACTATTGGGCCTAAATCAAAGTACCTACATTGATAAGATACTTAAGATATTCGGTATGGAATAATCTATGAGGGGATTGTTGCTAGTGTCACATGGCATTCATATTTCTAAAAAAATGTGTCCTCAGACACATGAGGAAAGAAAAATAATGGAATGGACTCCATACACATCAGTGATTGGTTCAGTCATATATGTCATGCTATATACTGGGCTAGATGTCACCTACGCATTGAGTGCGGTAGGCAGATATCAAGCTGACCCAGGTGACTTCCATTGGTTGGCATTCAAGACTATCCTAAAGTATCTGTGGAATAATAAGGATATTTTCCTAGTTTATAGAGTAAATGAGGACCTATTCATCAGAGGATATGTAGATTTTAGTTTCCAGACTGATCAAGATGACATGAAGTGGAAAACGGGATACATCATCACTTTGAATGGAGGTGAAGTGAGCTAGAAGATCTCAAAGTAGAGTGTGGTCACAGATTCTACAGTAGAGTCTGAGTATATCGCAGCTTATGAGGCACCTAAAGAAGTTTTTTGGACGCAAATCTTCACCTAGGTGCTATATGTGATACTTAATAGTAAAGACTCCCATCACATTGTATTGTGATAATACTACAGTGGTGGATCTCGCAAAAGAGCCAAGGTCACATTAGAAGACGAAGCACATACTTCATAAGTATCATCTCTTGAGAGATTTTTCTTAGAGTGGTGAAGTTGCAGTGATTAGTATTTCCATGGAAGACAACGTGGCAGACCCCTTGACTAAATCCTTGACTATATAGAAATGTGATCATCATGTGAGGTCTAGCGGATTGAAAGTCATAGGAAGTTGGCTCTAGTAAAATTGGGAGTTTGTAGGAGTTGGTGTCCTAGAACCAAGTAGTTTTAATTTTATTACATGTATATTTAATGTATTATTACTTATTGTTCATTGTTCTACATGATTATGATGTAATAATTTCCTAGAGTATTTATTGCATTGATATGGCCAAGGCAGTTCCCCGCTATGATGAGATCCTTTAAATGCTATTAAAATATTCTTAAATATATTTATGGGTTTGGATGACATGCCATGATAAGACACATAACATGTAGACTGTCAGGTGCGAGTTCTCGAATGCATATGAGACTTCCTCTCATTAAGTTTTCTCTTGGTAATATCCAGGATAGAAGATTATTAGAACATGCCCACTAGTTGGAATTCCGCATGTTGTGGTGTCATCAGATATTATTATCTGAGAGAATTTGTAATGATTCATAGACATTATTATTATCATTAATAAGTGTCACAACTTATGCACATTGATTTTCTGACAAAAACAATCATACAGACAGTTAACGGGAAGTAGCGTACATTGGCTATGTCACGAGTGTCATGTTATTAATGTATAAGTCAAGGAAGGATTTGTCCCTTCCATTTATGGAAGTTGATATCTTGACTCTTGGATTGAAATAGAACCTTCGCGCGAAATTCCATGTACATGGTGTAACGATGAGTTTATTTCAGGTAGTCAAAGAATGACATATCAAGCATAAAATTTGATTACGTAGTCATGAAACCTAGTTGATGAGATATTGTGACTAAGGGATTATATTACACAGTTAGCATTCGTATGTGGATGTCGTTGTTTCAACTTTTTATTCTTTCTCTTGGGTGCCTTGAACCATTTCTAGAGATTACTATTGGACTTAGGCAAGCCCGCCTAATGCCAACGAGAGTGAATCCTAGAGTATAAAACAATAAGTTTTTTTGGTGGTCTCATTTAAATTCTATTTAAATTTAATTACTGAAATAAACATTTTCTCAATACCATGGAATAATTTTATTCATGTTAAAATGATCACATAAATTAAATTAGGTATATTTATTTATTTTTTTGAACGATTAATAAATATTTATTTACTAGTTTGTAAATAAAATATTTATTTAAGAGAATAATTTATTTATTTATTTATTTAGGTGTTCAATAAATGGAAGTGGAGTTCGAGTGAACCATGGTCGGTCCGGTAGTAATATAATTATTTTCATGATGGTAAATAATTATTTACCCATTTTGCACAAATTAAAATAACACTGCTACAATTTTGTTACATGAAATTTTATTTATAATTCCATTTGGCGCATGTTGGAACACTATAAATAAAGATACAATATTATTATTAAATGCGTGGTTTTTCTCTAATGTCATGAATGTATTTAATTGTTTCTATGTAATTAAATATTGTAACTGAAATTCCATGTTTATAAATAGGCATGTACACATATTGTTTCATACACCACACCACATGACTGGTGAATGGAGAATTGTTGAGCCAAACAATTTCTCTCTCGAATCCTCTTCTCTACCCTCTTAGGAATGAGAGACATTCTTCAAGGCCAAAGAAATGGTGATCAAGAATGACCAACACAAGACACTCAATTCTCCATGCTAGTATCTGATGAACGATCAGATTCGATTAGAGGCCATCAGAGCATGTGTCGATCACTGGTAGAGAGATTCTAGTTTTGGATCCTTACAAGCACAACACGATAATCTGGAAGGTTTATTTCGGATGATGAACATCATCAATGAAGAAAAATAACAATGATACAGGTATTATTTTTCTTTAGAAAATTAATTAAATTAATTATAATCATGATGTGCAAGATCCTCTAATGGTTTCAGGCCTTTTTCTTATTTATCTAAGTATTTGATTATATTATATGGAGACTAGAATTCATCATCTTATTGATCCCGGAATAATCATTGATCATTGTAAAAATCAAAATTGGGTTCTGTTCCAACCACGCTTCCGCTGCGCCCGAAACCTTCATGTTCATTTATTTACCATTCCATATTTAATATTATAATTCAGTATTTATTTTTTATACTTTATATACCATTAATAATCATTTGAGATCACCCATATTTTGTTTGTTTCCCCAGGAATCCAAGAAGCGTACTATTGAAATATATGAATGTATTTAATAAATGGATTAAAGATTCAATAAAATTTATTTACCTAGATTTTAGATAGAATAAAAATAATTATTTTTTAATTAGTGAATTAATTTTTAATACAAGACTCATTTATGTATATCATTTACCAAATCTACTAAATTGAATGATCCTTCGGATCTTGATATTTTTCAATTATGCCAATGTAATTGATAGCAGACACTGACTATAGGATTCGTGGGATGGGTAATTATAGTTTTTGTTAATAAATGTTTAGTAATAACCTTCAGAAATAGATTTAGGAAAATGTAGGTTATATAACATTATCATAAGGTTGAAATTAATGATAAGTACAATGGAACATCCATGAATTTTGGTTAGATATATATTTTGTGTATTTTTTAGAAATATATCCATGTTGGGATATTTCAAGTGGATATGGTTATGGTACAGATGTACGCAGGTGTAATGACTCCAATAAGGTGTTCTGAGCCTGACTCGGGGTATACAGGTACACGAAAACAGGCCTTACAGCGCACCAGTTTTGAAACTCCCAGGGGATTTCCTTAGGATAATACACTTTTTCATTATAAGAAATTATTAATAATTTTAATAAATAATGAAAATTAATATTCTAGGTTTGAGCAATGTTTTTTTTAGATTTTAAAATATTGTGTCCTAATATATATTTATTATAGATAACTATGTGATTTTCTCACTATGAATATTCTTGCTCAAACTATTTTTTGTTGTTTTAGCCAATGGCTGGAACCCAAAAGATTCATGTTAAAATCAAAAACATAATGCAAAATGTGTTGAAAATGAGAAACCAAATGATTTGTTGAGGGGAGTGAATGATATATTGTCTATAATAACTAGTTTTTTTTTAATATAAATTACAATATATACCTTTACCAACTCCCAAACACACCATATAAGAGAATCATGGAGGTTTCTAAGATCTCGAGTAGTGGAAACCGTACAAAAAAGGTTCTATTTACATCATGTGAGAAGTGTGGAAGGAGGCCCCTATAAATGTGTTTAAATGAATTAAGGAAATGATTTATATGTATGAAATAAGGACACATAGGAAAGGATTTATAAAAAAATTAAGAGTAAAATGGAAGGAAATGAATATATTTCTATGAAATACTTAATAGATTATTATTGTATGTGTGGGGAACCTAGAAATTACCCAATTCAATGCCACTTTTAAAGGATAAACTCTATACCATATAAGGACCTATGTGAAAATAATTTGATTAAGAACTTATGTTTGGAGGATGAGTTGAAAACAATAGTTAGGAATCTATTTAATAATTAAATTTTAAGGATGTCTATCATATTTATTTAGGTAATTACATTAATTTGGTTTTAGAAAAAGAAAAACCTATATGTCGGGTGACAATTAATAAAATCTAGAAAGTCCATGTTTCTTGAACCCATGACTGAAGGAAGAAAAGGGTTTAACACCAACCAATGACCCACGCAATGTCCTGGTTAATTATTCTTTGTTTTCAGTTAAAAAATTTGATGAATAAATGTTAATAATGAACTAGTAGTATCAATTTTGAGGATTTGAGATTAATATATTTACCTTATTGGTTTTGGTAGATATTTAAAGATAAATAGTTGAACATTTATGTTTTTTATAGGCCTTATGATACTAGAAAATGTCTTTCACTACTTAAGGTATAAAAAATCAATATTGGTAATTAATTTCTAGGAGTGTAAGAATAGTTTATAGTTTTATCGAAGCACAACCAAAAGTAATTATTTTTCACAAGAAATTGAAACTTATAAGGTATGGATATTTCTTTATGTTCATTTTTAGTAAATAAAATTCCCAACAACAAGAAAATGACTTAATAAAATGCTTTTCTAATTCCATTATTTATTTTTAATACATGGCCTATTAAATCATTGCGGTTTTATGGATTTGAGACCCTCATCTTTCAATCTATCATTCACTTGTTTGTGTAATATGACCTCATTAAATTTCTATAAATATTAATGTTATTACTCCATGTGTATGAATTTAATTTACTCTAATTATATAATAAATAGAAACAAAGATATATGGTATTCCATGTTACCTTTGTACATCCCATTCTCTCTTTTTTGTAATATATTTTAAAAAACCTTCTAAGGGTGTGGGATTTAAAATAGATGAAGAATCAAAATGTCTTTCACCATGATCAGACTTAAATTGTGGAGATGTAATTTAATTCAGAAGGAGATAATGTAATGCCTATAAATTCTAATGTACAAATTTGTATTCAATAGTGAGTATGACATGAAATACAAAACCAATAAGGTAATATATTATCCAAACACTCTATTATATATTTTATTATTTCAAATAAACTCGACCCACGATATCGCTTCTAATGCATGCAACACTGAGTTAGCCAGAATTACATGAATGTTTGACCTTCCATGATAGCTTGTATAGAATGCATGAGTGACCTTGCTTGATATCTTTTGTTATATGCAAGATCTACCTACCTTTATATTTTTCATTTCATGGAAGAATAATTTTCACCAAATAACAATGTATTATTAAAATATTATTATTTAATATGATATGATCTAAACCAATTGTTAATTTAGTTATTATGAACAATAATAACTAAATTATAAAATTATAGTTTAGAATAACATAAAATTAATTCATTGGTTAATAATTAATGTTGAACAAAAAATATAAACCTAAAAGAATACAAAAATTATTTCTTTTATGCTTCCAAATGAGTTTTACCTTAATAAAAATAACAAATTAAAATTACATAATGATTTTAATTAATATTATATTTTTAAATTCAATGAAATATTTTTTATATTTATCCATTTGGTTTTATATGAATAAGATATGAAAAAACCCTATTCACACATAAAGCCCTATGTTTTTTTAAATTCAATTATACTACCTTTAAATAGATAACCATTTTTAAATACTAATTTTGACACTTATAAAAATTAAATTTGATAAAATGTAATTTATTATTGAATTTATAATTTCACTTTTATCATAGTTTTATGTATTGGTTTTTTCGGAGAAACGTCATTTTTTTTAATGAATAGTTAATATTACTGCATTTTAGTTAATTTATTTTTCATTTAATTAATTATTAATGTTAAATTATATTTTAAAACAAGATAATTTCAATTTATATCAATAAGACATAATTTAATACAATTTAGTTTACTATAATCATTTTTACATTGAAATTGAATATAAAAACTAAACCAACTTTTTAGAATTTTTCTACTAGATCCGATTAAACATTCAATATGCAAGATTAACATTAATCTTAATTTTTTCACTTAGGAAATTACAATATAAAAAAATGGACATATACCATTATAATTATGATTATTTTTTTATTCAAATAATAACAACATTATTTTTTTTGATATGATTATTAAATGTGATAAAAATTAATTACAGAGATTAAAGTGTAATTATGCATAAAAATGATCTAAAGCTTATATATAAGTGCCCAAATGACCTAGAAACTTATACAAAACCCTTTGGTGGTCCATAATTGGTCCATTAACCTTCTATTATTGTGTTTGGTTTTTTGGTACGACATTTATTGTGTATGAACCACTGTACACCGAACTTGTTTCCAAAAAGTCCATGTGAATCCTTTTCCATCATTATAAAAGGCCACTAATAGTCCCCTTTCCTCACAACTCTGTAGACACACAGGACAATTCAAAATCACTCCATGTAGTTTGAGAAAATCCTTCCCTTCATCCTAGAATCCTCCCCTTTGTATTTATGTAATCCATAGAATATTTTTGTTCAAACAAAAAGTTGTTACCTTGTTAATATGTAACATCTTCTATCATGTTTTTAGTTTCATTTCCATTATTCAACCCCGATACACTTATTATTATATTTTTAAATTAAAAAATTATTTTAAATATAATAGGATTTTTTATGTTAATATATATACCTACACATACACACACCTCAATCTAATGGGAAACAAACATATTGTTTTTGTGTGTGTCGAACTATTGCCTCACGAAATGACTATTGTTTATTTTTTTCATTTAAAACATTAATGGATAGATATTATGGTGGAAATAATGATTATAAATATTATATAGGATATATATTATTTAATTAATATTATTTAATTCTTTTATAACAAATAACCTTATACATTCAACTTTGCGTTAATACGATAACATCGTTTGGGGAATTGTGGATTATTACCCGCACAAAGCAATGCGATTCGATCACACGATCCATGGAATGTATAATGGATGATTAAAATTGAAGTTATCAGACATAGAAAACATATATATGATATTCTTAAAACAATTACATATATGTATATATATATATATTCATATATGATTTTTTTTTGTTATCCTTTCACACAACAAAATGTGAAATTGTCTGTTGTGGACGGGTAGACTACCACCTCCTCGACCTAACGTAATTCATTTAAAATCATGCGAATATTACATATAAGTATATATGACCAAATAATATGGTATTCATGTTATTATAATAATTATTTAATTATATAATTCTTCTTACCTTCTATCCATAATGATCATTGATAAATGAGAATGTGACTCATGTGTACATTCGACCTACCGTCTCCATGACTGTAACACTGGTTAATTTTTATAACCATATATAATTATTGATTTTAAAATAATAATTGATGCATAAATATGATAATTATTTAGTGATTATTATTCTATAGATGTTATATATTTACCCATTTTACCAATGTTATCCACCAAAGATGTTTTTTGCACATAAACTGAATTTGGTGAAAACCCCCTATATAAACATAATATTTTAATTATTCTTATGAAAAATAGTAATAAGTGAAAAAGAGTAATGATAAACATGAAAATGATTCTCCAAAAATTATAAAATTAAAAAATATTTAATATAAAGTAAGATAAATTATGTTCATCCCAAAGGAAACAAAAGGTAAGGGATTCTCATTTCACCTTTTTTACACATGTGTGATAAATGTCATGTTCACCACATACATCTTCTAGGTGATGTATCTAATTCCCATTTTGTTATATTATACCATTAATCCTTTTATCATCGTGGTATCTTATAAATTCATTTAATATTAGTAATTCCGTAGGATTATGATTTAATATGATACGATGCGGTATGAGGCACTTTGAAATGTTTAATGATTATTTTCCTCAACAACAAAATTAATGATATTTCAATAGTATTTAAATTAAAGGAATGTTTTTAAACATTTTTCATTAAAACACTTTATTTTATATCCACTGGTTATTCATGTCCAATTTCAAGTACTAGTAAAATTTACCCACTCCATGGTACTCAATGATATTTTAAATGTTTCCAAGAAATCCCAACATCGTTTCTCTCTTTATTTGGAGAACATATTTTCTTATAAAAAACCTGTTTTGTTAAAAAAATTAAAATGATTTTTGGTAAAGATATTTTTACCCTTTTCCCTTTTACAATGGTTTTTAAAGAAATATTCTTATCACTATCCGAACAAGGCAATTTTTTACCTTTTTTCATGCAAAGTGAATATTAGGTTTACCATGTATGGCATGTAAAAATTTACCCACCATAATTCCATCGATGATTCCATTTCATTTTTGAAAGGGTATTTTTTAATGAATTTTTTTAAAATAAAATATTCAAAGAAACATTTTTTAAAAAAAAATCAAAAAAAATGTTTTCCTCAAGAATTTTTTAAAAATAAATTTTTATATTATATCCATTCATTAACGACAACAATGTTAATTTACCCTACTTAGTTATTGTTGTATTGATACCATTGTTATTCACCCTCAAGATAGTTTATTATTTATTTTTCAATGGATAGTATTCACATTCACTTCCTTGATTTATTTTTCCCCATTAAATATTTAATTTCTTGTGATCATTAAACATTAAAATTCCCCCCAATTATACATTTTTTTTATTAGAGATATTACTATTTCTTAAACGTATACCATTTTAAATATGGTTTGTACATCGATAATTATGTGATTATTTGTGTTAATATTGATAAATATGTATCTCTTACTCCATATGGATAATTGATAAGGCACATTGTTAAATTGATTATTTGACATATGAGGAACTTTTGGGACTCATAAGACACAAGTGGGGTCCATTTATAGATTTCCCCTTAATGTATTGGTAGTCTCAGGGGATGATTCGTTTTTCTATCCTCCATAAATGGGATTTTTCCTAGAACTTTGTAAACAATCTTTTTAATGTCCTTGACTGTAAAGGTACCATATACCTCTGTGACAAGGCTTCCAATAATAAAGCATTTTACTCATTTATATTCTATTATTATTCATCCATGTAATTTTTCATTGAAAAATCTATGGGTGTATTTGATTTTTATACTTCAATTATTATCCATCCATGAGATTTTTTGTCGATATATCTCTGGATACATTTAATTTTTAGCTATTTAGATGTCTAGGGTTTTTTTCTTACCTTTCCATATTTATTTTTCCTTATATAGTTATTTGAAGGACATGTGTTTCCAGTTATTACCCTTCCATATTATTTATGAACTTCTATTCAGTTTATTGATGATATGTCATGTGTGTTAAATTATTTTCCTTTCAATATTGAATATTATCATTGATTCTATATTTTTTATGCTTTACTTACCCTTACTGAGCATTTGAGCTCACTCTTATTCTGTTTATTTCCCCATGTATCCAAGAAGCATAATATGAAATATATTCATGGATTTACTAAATGGAATAGAGTTACCCTTGACTTTCTTTATTTACATTTTAGAAAGAAGAAGAAAATTATGTTTTAATTACTGTCATCATTTTTAATACAAGACTCATTTATGTATACTATTTACCAACACTACTAAACTAATTGGTCCTTCAGGGATAAATTCCTTATAATCATGATAATGTAAATTATAACATACACTATCTCTGGGCTTCTGGGGATGGGTACCCACATAGCTCCTTAGATTCATGTATGTCAATTTATAGAATTAGATTAACACATTAAACTAAATCATAAATTCATTCATAATATAAAAATTAAATTCATGAAAATATTATCGAACAGACTAAAACATGAAAAAATAATAAATATAAGCATGAGATAAAAAATTATGAAATATTGAAAAACATAACAGTAATAAAAACTCTTTAATTTATCTATGCATTATGAAAATTCCATAATTAAATAAGCGTGAACCATTTATTTTTATTTTTAATATGAACTCAATTTTATTATTCATTTATATGATACTTTATATTATATGTATGAAATCATGAAATGTAAACATTATATATATATATATATATATATTATATTCACATATAATATATATTAATCCAAAATATCACACATTTATTTTTTTTAACCATGATCATATCCATTATAAAATTAAATTTTAAAAATATTTAAATAAATTCACTAATAAGGCACTTATTTTCAGTATTTCTCATTAAATAATTATTAAAATATTATAATTTCTGTATAAAATCTTCTATGTTTAGAGATATATTATAATTTATAAACACTATATAAATTACACTCATATTCTCTATATAAACATTTTTATCCAAATTATAAGTCATTCCTTATGATTTTTAAAATTTGTTATTATAAACATTTAATGTTATGGATATTTATTTATTAACTTTTTTATAAACATTTCATATAAAATATAATAATTTATAAAAAGTTTTTAGATTATATAAATATCCCAAAATACATTTTCTATAATGTATTTTTAAAAAAAATTATATAATTCAATTCATACTTGAAAAGTGAAGAAAATAATTTTTATCTTATACATAATATTTTAATATATTTGTATGTTGTATTGAATGATATTTCTAATTATTTATCATATTTAATGATATATAATACCGAGCATAAAAAAATTCATCTATGCCTATGATATAATTCTTTACAATATCTAGCATATAATAATGATGATATGTTTTTATGATTTTATATCATGGGTGAAATTAAAGTGATGATATCATCCCATATCATCTAGCATTTTGTATGTATGATATGTATAAGATTGAAGGAATTGAACTGTATCACTACCTATGATATCCTAAATCATTAGGAATGGGTATATCATAACTTAGGATATCCCATATCATATATCTAAGTGTACATGAAATTATCAATTATTTCTTATAATAGTGATTATAACATACAATATAACATGTTATTTATTCAATTATTGAAAATGATTTCATGAATTTAGAAGCATGAAAATGTTCTGATGTTAATGACATGAATATAAGGATTTAACCACACATATTTTAAACAATGGAAGATATTAGAAACCAAAAATTCTTAAATCAAAAAATATTTAATTCAAAACCATGTATATTTAAAATAAAAAGAATAAGAGTTTACAAAACCCTAATGTACGATGTGCCAATGAACATAAATTATAGTGGTTTTTAAAAACCCACCATGGAGAAACCATTGAGTTTATACCATAATGGTGTATCCATTAACCAATATGAATCAAAAAATAGTTTTTTTAGAACAACCTTTATTCCATTTCATGTTATTAGGTTGTCTAAAAATTTAAGGATTGTAATGTGGGCATTGTGGGATGAATTGACATATAGATATTGAACAAGAATCTAAAGTTAAAACAAAACTAACTTTTTCTGTGGAATGTCTATATAGTCATCAATCACCGTTGATATTTATATGTCATTTAATTCTAAATTCCAAAATTTACAAGTAATAACATTGTTCTGAATGGGTTATAACATTTTTTAAATACGTAATATGTAAATGGAAATGATTATCCAATATGTTTCACCTAATGAAATATTGATAATAATGATATCCAAGTTCAGAAGATAACTAAATGTTAATGTTTAAAATTCTAATCACACAATCAATAATAGTGTGAACTATTGATTGTATTTTATGATTCATAATTCCTTATGATACATCCAATCATATAAGATTATTTTAATAGAAAAGAGAAATATGATATCAATACATCATAAAAAATGATATACCCTGTAAAGACCCAGAATGTCACGACCCGTCCTAGTGGGGCCCGTGCCGTGACTCGCCAAGCCCACCTCCAATAGGCCAGGGGCTGGTGACTAGCACCGAGTAGGCATGTCACTAACATGGGAGGCATTTCCTAAGTACCTGTACACACACACACATCTCCAAGCCCACAAATGCAAAAATGTAAAACATTAAGGAACAAAAATTCATGCATATAACTAAACCAAATGAACAGAGCACGGCGAAAGGTAGAGTACTGTAAAAGTAAACTTGGCCAGAATACAAGCCCACCAAAAACAAGAGTCTGAAAAACTGCAAAGTCCAACCTGTAAGCATGAAGGTACTGGGACTGCTACTCGTAGCCGTAGGAATGCCTCGGCCTGTAGGAAACTCAGAAAGCTAGGTCCTGTCCTGGTCCGCCCTGGACTCTGTCAAAAGGCTGCTCATCTTCACAAGACACCAGACGTGTGGGAAAAGCCCGTGCATGGGTGAGTATAACAATACTCAGTAGAGGACCCCAAAAAAAACAAAGCAGTACACAAAGTAAAGGTACAGTCAGTTATGCATAATATATGTTTACAGAACATATAAAACAATATAGATATACTCAAAACCCATACCTGTGGTCTAGAGACAAGTCACGCAACCGCATACCCCCGCAAGGGATTCCGTTTGAAGATTCTATGATGCGCTTGTTCCGGGAGAACACACTCCATGAGTCTTATAGTTCTGATGACGTCCGTCCGAGAAGTGATGTTCGTCAAGAGCCCTCACGAGATATAGCTACACTCATTACGGGAGACACACTCCTGAGTGGAAGGGTTACGATAGATAAAAGCACTCATTATGGGAGACACACTCTTGAGTGGGAAAGATCTTGATACACAGATGAGGATCACTGCCAGGGCCATGGCGGATACCGTGACTCATCTGAAATTCACCTGCTAGGTAGAGGATCAATGCCCGGTAGATTTGGTCACGCCGATGCCTGACTCTACCTAGGGTCTGGAATGGATAGAGGATCTCGATCCGGGCCTCTCGGATGGATGCCTGACTCTATCACAGAAAATTCCTGCTGAAGGGATCATAATCCGGCATGAGGGAACGATTTATGACCTTCAGGGGAAAATAATAAGGGTCATTAACCCAAACGAAAGATGTTCAAGGCACGGTGAACAAAAGGACCAATTCGTTCTCTAAAAAGTACACGGCGTGTAGAAATAATACACGCCGTGTTGTCTGACCCCGGGTACTGCCCGTGTACAACGGATCGTGTCGTGAGGCTGGTCGTATAGAAAACTTTATACATGGCATGTAGTACGGATTACACGCCATGTCTGGATCACTGGGGATGGCTCTGTGTACTCTAGCCATGTGCCCGTACACGGTAGCCAACCCTTGTACTCCAACCCATGCAATCTGCACATGGGGTGACCTGCGCTGGTGACCTCGCCTGGCCAGGTGAGGGAGTACATGGTCGTGTACTCCATCTTGTGTCTGTGCATCCCTGGGATACATGCCGAGCTCCGCGTAGCCGCCTCTACCGAGCTGTACACTCCGTGCCGCCTGAAGCCGTGTAGAGCATCCCGTGTCCGTGTACCACTCGAAGTACATGCCGATCTTCGGGGAAGGTCCAACACGCCGTGTGACCGTGGTCACACGCCGTGTGATCCTTCTCTGACCCTGAAACCCTATCCACCACTATCAGATCTAGACGGCATGTTCTTCAGAAGTACACGCTGTGTATTCTAGAAATTTCCAAAATTGTGGACCTCAGATGTCGCGCCTCTCGGGGTGCTCCGATCATTGATCTGGCCATCCGATCGCCACGAAACCTTCAGGTTTTGGTCGCCCCGACACCACAAATCTGTTTCCATCATTTTGGGGTCTCCGATCAGCTCTGAAAACATGATTGATCTTCCCGCATGAAGAACGCTCGAAGAATTCCCTTTCCGATCTGGTCCGATTTGTCGTCCGCCATTGTCGCCACACCTCCACAAGGATGTTTCAATTTCGAACCTTCGGTTTAGGATTGTTGCATCACAGAACAGATGCGCAATGATCCGTTTTTCATCTTCCCGCGAAGAACGCGAAGAATTCGCAAGGAAAAAGGAGGAAGAGATCCAAATAATCAATTTGAGGAACAAACCTCCGCCTTCGTTCGTCACGGCGTTGATCCGCTCCCGTTAATAGGTTTAAAGGGAGCAGAGATAAACCTGAAAATAAATCATGGATTAATTCCCCAAAATCATCCCAATGAAAACCCTCCCGCAAAAACGTACGAATATGCAGATCAACTAGTTCACGGTTGATCTGCGTTCATCGTTTAAACACAAAAACGGGGAAAAGAAATCGAAGTAAAAACCCCTACCTTTCGAAAGGATCGATCGTTGACTAAGGTGTCGTTCTGCCGTTGTCGTCGAGATCCTTCAACGTTGTTGGCGTATCGATTCTCGACTTCGATCCGTCATCGTTCACCAACACGTCCTCCTCCGCCCAATCTCTAAGATAAATCTCTCTCTTTTTCTCAACTCGCAGGGTTATGAGGCTAACCCAGCGAATTTGACATAAGGATGCATTTATAGGGGAGGATTAGTTCATGCTCATAAAAAGTAAACGTTTTAAAATAATAAAATAAATTATTAATTTATTTTATTCCCTTCAAAGAGCATTCCTTTTTAAAACTTCCCAAATAAAATTTTTGCAGCCGACCTGCGCTGGCTGAGGTTAGAGTCGTTCTTAGGAAAATTCATCATCCCGGATGCAACCGTGTGCTCAGATTTTTAATCAGGGCATTCGTTTGGAAACTTCCACAACCACGCACAAGCGCTGACTCACTTGACATAAAAAAGTTCAAGCCACCATTCTGGGCTCACTGGACCTCAGAATGATGTGTCGTCTTCGCGCCCGGTCTCGAAATAATTCCATATAATATTTAAAAATAATAAATGGAAAATCCGAGACATTACATTCTCCCCACCTTAGGGATTTACGTCCATGAAAATCCAAAACAAAGGCTACTCAAAAAGATGAGGGTACTGGGCACAGATCTGGGCCTCCCGCTCCCACGTGCTCTCCTAAAGATTCTCGTGCTGCCACCGGACGCGCACTAAGGGAATCGATCGTCCACAAAGGATTATCTCCTTCTGATCCTCGATCTCCACCGGGTACTCAGCAATGGTCACTCCATCCTCGATGTCCAGCTCGCCCCAGTCGATGATGTGCGATGGGTCATGCACGTACCTCCTCAGCTGCGACACGTGGAAGAAATCATGTACCTGATGCAACTATGGCGGTAGAGCCAGGCGGTATGACACCTTGCCAACTCTGCCCAGGATCTGGAAAGGTCCGATGAACCTCAGAGATAGATTGATGCCTCAGCCAAATCTCTGCAACCCACGTCGAGGTGAGACCCGAAGAAAAATGTGGTCCCCCTCCTCAAACACCAGAGGCCTTCGTCGTCTGTCAGCATAAGACTTATGTCGGCTCTGTGCAGTCTTCATCCACTCCCGGATAATATGAACCTTCTCTGTGGTAGCTCGCACTAACTATGGACCCATGAGTGCTGACTCTCCGGGGTTGGTCCAGCAAAGCGGTGACCGGAAAGGTCCTCCATACAAGGCCTCAAATGACGCCATACCAATGGTGGAGTGGTAGCTGTTGTTGTACGCAAACTCCACAAGTGGTAGGTGGTCCTCCCAGTTGTGACCAAAGTCCAAGATACAGGCCCAAAACATATCCTCCCGAACCTGAATGGTCCTCTCTGTCTGACCATCTGTCTGGGGATGAAATGATGTGCTCAAGCGTAGTTGAGTCCCAAAGGCCTCCTGTAATCCCTTCCACAACCGGGATGTGAAGCGGGCATCTTGGTCTGAGACTATAGTCGAGTGGACGCCATGATTCCGAACTATCTCCTATACGTAGAGGCGTCCCAAACACTTTACGGAACTCTGCTCCCTGATAGCTAGGAAGTGGGCCGACTTGGTGAGTCGGTCAACGATCACCCAAATAAAATTGTTCCCCTTGGACGTCCGTGGTAATCCTGTCACAAATTCCATCGATATTCCATCCCACTTCCACTCTAGAACTTCCAAGGGGTGAGCCAACCCTACTGGAACCTGGTGCTCAGCCTTCACCTACTGGCATGTGAGGCATCGTGAAACGAACTCTACTACTGCCTTCTTCATGCCTAACCATCAGAACTGTCATCAGAGATCTTGGTACATCTTTGCCACTCCAGGATGTACCGCCAAAGGGGGTGTATTAAACACCCTTATGACCTCCTCCTGGAACGCCACTGGTACAACAGTGCGTCCTCTGAAAAGAAGTACGTGCTCCCCATCTTGGGAAAATCCATCAGGAGCATGTCCTATGGTTAACTGAGCACGTAATGCCACACAGTCGACATCCCCAAGTTGTTCCTCCCTAACTCGCTGTAAGAGTGGAGGGGTGACAACCATAGACTGTAGGTAAGTTGTGACCTCACCATCCATGAAGGATAACTGCAACGCGGCTAATTGTTGTCTCGCCTCACTCAACAGCTGTGAGCTTGAACTTCTGCTAAGAGCGTCTGCCACCTTGTTCCCCTTCCCAGGAGTATAGATGATCTTGAAATCATAGTTCTGGAGGAACCCTATCCAACGCCACTACCTCAGATTCAGATCCTTCTATGAGAAGAAATACTTGAGGCTCTTGTGGTCAGAGTAGACAATGAACTGCTCTCCCATAAGGTAGTGTCGCCACATCTTCAGTGCGAAGACTACCGCTGCTAACTCGAGATCATGGGTCTCATAGTTCTACTCATGCGGCCTAAGCTAGCACGAATCATAAGAAATCACCACGTGCCGCTGCATCAGGACACAGCCGAGCCCGGTCCCTGATGCGTTGCAGAAAACTATGTACTCGACACCCTCCTCCGGCAATATCAAGACTAGGGCGCTCGTCAAACTCTGTCTTAGCTGCTCAAAATCCTTCTGGAACTTTTCTTTCCACACGAAGGGTTGCCCCTTCCTGGTCAAGGCCTTCATTGGTGCTGATATCCGGGAGAAATCAGGGATGAATCTCCGGTAATATTCTGCCAACCTGAGGAAGCTTCGCACCTCTGTCACACTCCGAGGTGGCTCCCATGCTAACACAGCCTCCACCTTGGCTGGGTCCACAGCTACTCCATCTGCTGAGATGACATGTCCTAGAAAGTGGACCTCCTGAATCAAGAACTGACACTTCGAGAGCTTTCCATAAATCTGGTGCTCTCAGAGTACATCCAGAACCATCCGCAGGTGTCTCACGTGCTCCTCCTCTGATGCCGAGTACACAAGGATGTCGTCGATGAAGACCACTATGAACTGGTCCAAGTACGAATGGAAGATCCAGTTCTTCAATCCCATGAACATTGTGGGGGCGTTCGTCATGCCAAAGGGCATCACCAAGTACTCATACTGACCGTAGCGACATCTGAAAGCCGTCTTCGGTATATTCTCATCCTGCACTCGTAGCTGGTGATAGCCTCATCGAAGATCAACCATCGAGAACCATTGAGCCCCTCTTAGCTGATCGAAGAGGTCATCAATTCTCGGCAGTGGATACTTGTTCTTCACTGTCACTTGGTTCAGGCTCCGGTAATCCACGCACAACCTCAGACTCCCGTCTTCCTTCTTGGCAAACAAGACCGGGGCCGCCCAGGGTGAAACGTTGGGTCTCACGAAACCCTTGATATTAAAATCCTCCAACTTCACCCTCAGCTCGCGAAGCTCTGAAAAAGCCATCCGATAAGCTGATGATGAAATCGGTGTTGTCCCGGGGTGTAAGTCGATGCAGAAGTCAATTTCCCGATGGGGAGGTAACCCTGGAACTTCTTCCGGAATGACGTCCTCATACTCCGCCACCACTGCTGGAAACTGAGAGCTCACAACGTCTACTGCTCCGAGGGTAAGGATAGCCAACTCATAAGTGATCGGCTGCCCCCTCCTATGCATGAGACCACTTTCTACTGCCTGGGTTTCCTTTTCTCCGACAAAGGAAAACCTTGTTCCATCACGGTGGACACACCGCACTCTTCGCGTAAAACAGTCAATCTGGGCATGGACCGAAGATAACCAATCCATACTAAGAATGACGTCGTAAGGCCTCGACGCTACCACCAAGAGGTTCCAACTGAAACTCTCACCTCCAAGGGTAAGATCACACTGTCTGAAAATGTGTGTGATCGTCGAGTCTCCTCCCGTAGGTGTCTCCAAGCATAAAGATCGAGTCAACGGTTCTACCGGAATCTCGAGGTTTTGTACAAGGCATGTGGCTATAAGGGAATGACTGGAACCTGTGTCTATGAGTATGGAAGCTAAGGTAGAAAAGACACAGATCATACCTCGAATCATCCCTAGAGCCCTTGGGTCGTATGCCTCGACCGCATGCAGTTGTCCCCGTCCCTGTCCCCCAACTCCTTGAGCCTGGTGCAGACCTCCTGGGGGTGGTGGTGGAAGTAAGTCGAAGCGTCTTCCACCACCTGCAGCCCTCCCAGCTCCTCTGCCACATCTGCCGCCTAGCGTATCTTCATGCTCCATTCTCTACCTCTGTCTTGGTGGTCCATCCACCACTTCCCTGTCAGCAGCCCGACGTTTCGGGCAATCTCTAGCGAGATGCCCCCTACCGTTGCATGTGTAGCATCGCTTCTCCCTAGGCTGACTAGATCCAGCCTGAGAGCCATGGATTGTTGATCCCCTATCTTGGGTCCTCCTATGACGTCTCCCATGTCCAGATCCCTGCGTCTGACATCGGATCCCTACTGCCGGTGTCTCTGCACCTGTCTACCTGCTGCTGACTGCCGACGGCTGTCTCTGCTCCGCCAAGAAGATCTCGATCACCAAGGCCTGCTTGAGCACTCCAGAATAGGTCGATATGCATAGAGGCACGACACTAGCTTGGATGTCTCGCCGTAGAACTCGCTCAAAGGTCTGAGCCCTGAAGTACTGATCCCTGACCATATCCATCGAGTACCTGGAAAGGTTGGTGAACCTCGATGAATAGTCAACAACCGTCATACTACCGAGCTGGAGCTGAAGAAGCTCCTGGATGCACACAGCTCTCAGCGTAACCAGAGAGAACTCCTCCCTGAAGAGTCACTCAAACTCCATCCACGAAAGAGTCTCCTCATCATGCGTCTGCGTGGTCAGACTCCACCATTGTCTGGCCGAACCTTGAAGAAGGCTCGCTCCTAGGATCCCCATCTGGTCTTCTGGTGTCCTCACTAGACGGAAAACTCCGGTCACTGCCTCAAGACATTCCTCAGCCACCTGAGGGTCGGGCTCACCTTGGAACCTGAGGGGCCTCTGTCTCTGAAACTCATGGAGTGCGGTGAGCCTGTGATCCTCACCGGTCAGTACTACAGGTACCACTGGCTACTCCACTGGTGGTGGTATAGCAGGTGCACCACCTGGTGGAAATTCCTGGGGAACCGGTCCCTGTATCGAAGCATTGTCACTGAGGGGGTAATCCTCGTTATCGTGCTACTGAATCCTAGCGGGTACGCGTCTCGGAGTCATCTTGTAAGGGAACAATATGTGTCATGGTCAATGAGTATATCTGGATAGATGACACCAAGGATATGGAAGACAGAACCCATTCCTATATGATACATTTACCTTTTATTTCCCCTCAACCAGTGTTTTCATGAACCGGGTCGAAAACCAGGTTATCAGAGTCCTGGTGTATGGATACGTCGGCCACCGCACCAACACTGGAGTCTCTGGCCTGAATGCCGAACCCGAAACACTCAACATTGTTGCCCCAACCAAACTCATAGACTCTTGGTCCTAAGGTATAACCGACCACCTTTGATACCACTCTTTCACGACCCGTCCCAGTGGGGCCCACGTCGTGACTCCCCAAGCCTGCCTCCAATAGGCCAGGGGCTGATGACTAGCACCGAGTAGGCATTTCACTAACATGGGAGGCATTGCCTAAGTACTTGTACACACACACACATCTCCAAGCCCACAAATTCTAAAATGTAAAACACTAAGGAACAAAAATTCACGCATACAACTAAATCCAACCAATATAGCACGATAAAAGGTAGAGTACTGTAAAAGTAAACTGGGCCAGAATACAAGCCCACCAAAAACAAGAGTCTAAAAAACTGCAAAGTCCAACCTGTAAGCACGAAGGTACTGGGACTATTGCTCGTAGCCGTTGGAATGCCTCATCCTGTAGGAAACTCAGAAATCTCGGTCCTGTACTGGTCCGCCCTGGACTCTGTCAAAAGGCTGATCGTCTGCACAAGACACCAGAAGTGCGGGCAAAGCCCATGCAGGGGTGAGTATAACAATACTCAGTAGAGGACCCTGAAAACCACAAAGCAGTACAGAAAGTAAAGGTACAGTCAGCTATGCATAATATATGTTTACAGAACATATAAAACAATCCAAATATACTCAAAACCCTGACCCGTGGTCTAGAGACAAGTCACGCAACCACATACCCCCGCAAGGGATTCCGTTTGAAGAATCTGTGATGCGCTCGTTCCGGGACAACACACTCCGCGAGTCTTATAGTTCTGATGAAGTTCGTCTGAGAAGTGATGTTCTTCGTGAACCATCACAAGATATAGCTACACTCATTATGGGAGACACACTCCTGAGTGGAAGAGTTACGATAGATAGAAGCACTCATTACTGGAGACACACTTCTGAGTGGGAAAGATCTCGATACACTGATGAGGATCACTTCCAGGGCCATGGCGGATACCGCGACTCATCCAGAATTCACCTGCTAGGTAGAGGATCAACGCCCAGTAGAGTTGGTCACGCTGATTCCTGACTCTACCTAGGGTCTGGAATGGATAGAGGATCTCGATACGGGCCTCTCCGATGGATGCCTGACTCTATCACAGAAAAGTCCTACTAAAGGGATCATAATCCGGTGTGAGGGAATGTTGCCTGACCTTTAGGGGAAAACAATAAGGGGCACTAACCCAAATGAAATATGTTCAAGGCACGGTGAATAGAAGGACAAATATGTTCTCCAAAAAGTACATGACGTGTAGAAATGATACACACCGTGTTGTCCGACCCCGGGTACTTCCCATGTACAACGACCCATGTCATGAGGCTGGTCGTATAGAAAACTTTATACAGGGTGTGTAGTACGGCTTACACACCGTTTCTGGATCACTGGGGATGGTTCCGTGTACTCTAGCCATGTGCTCGTACACGGTCACCAAACCATGTACTCCAACCCCTGCAATCTACACACGGGGTGACCTGCGCTGGTGACGTCACCTGGTTGGGTGACGGAGTACACGGTCGTGCACTCCATCCCGTGTCCGTGTATCCCCGGGATACACACCGAGCTCCGTGTAGCTACCTTTGCCGAGTTGTACACGTTGTGCCGCCTGAACCCGTGTAGAGCATCCCATGTTCGTGTACCACCCGAAGTACATGTCGAGCTTTGGGGAAGGTCCAACACACCGTGTGACTATGGTTACATGCCGTGTGATCTTTCTCTGACCCCGAAACCCTAGCTGCCACCATCAGAACTACACGGCGTGTTGTTCGGAAGGACACGCCATGTATTCTGGAAATTTCCAAAAACGCGGACCTCTGCCGTCGCGCCTCCCTGGGTGATCCGATCATTGATCCAGCCATCTGATCGCCACGAAACCTTCAGGTTTTGGTCACCCCGACACCAAGAAGCCGTTTCCGTCGTTTTCAGGCCTCTGATCGGCTCTAAAAACATGATTGATCTTCCCGCGCGAAGAAAGCTTGAAGAATGCCCTTTCCGATCTGGTCTGATTTGTCATCCACCATCGTCACCACACCTCCACAAGAACGTTGCGATGTCAAACCTTCGGTTTAGGATCATTTCATCGCATAACGGATGCACAAAAATCCATTGTTCATCACCCCGTGAAGAACGCGAAGAACGTGCGGGGAAAACAGAGGAAGAGATCCAAATAAACAATTTGAGGAATGAACCTCCGCCGTCATTCGTTACGGTGTTGATCTTCTCCCGTTAATAGGTTTAAACAGAGCAGAGAACAACATGAAAATAAAGCATGGATTAATTCCCCAAAATCACCCCAAAGAAAACCCTCCCGCAAGAACGTATGAATCTGTGGATCAACCTGTTCGTGGTTGATCCGCTTTCGTTGTTTAAACTCAAAAACGGGGAAAAGAAATCGAAGTAACAACTGCTACCTTTCGAAAGGATCGATCATTGATGAAGGCGTCGCGCTGCTGTTGTCGTCGAGATCCTTCAACATTGTTGGCGTAGCGATTCTCGACTTCGATCCTTCGTCGTTCGCCAACACGTCCTCCTCCGCCCAAGCTCCAAGAGAAATATCTCTCTTTTTCTCAACTCGAAAGGTTATGAGGATAACCCTACGAATTTTCCATAAGGTTCCATTTATAGGGGAGGATTAGGTCATTCTCAAAAAAGAGGAAACTTTTTAAAATAATAAAATAAAATATTAATTTATTCTATTCCCTCCAAAGAGATTTCCTTTTTAAAATGTCCCAAATTAAATTTTTGCATCTGACCTGCGCTGGATGAAGTTAGAGTCGTTCTTAGGAAAAGTCGTCGTCCCGGATGCAACGGTGCGCTAAGATTTTTAATCCGGGCATCCGTTTGGAAACTGCCACAACCGCGCACAAGCGCCAACTCACTTGACTTAAAAATGTTCAAACCACCATTCCCGGCTCACTGGACCTCGAAATGTTGTGCCGTCTTCGCACCTGGTCTCGAAATAATTCTGTATAATATTTAAAAATAATAACCAAAAAATCTGAGACATTACACAGAAATTTTAAGGAATTTTTTTTTCTTAATTTCTTTGGAATTTTACGAGTTTGTGGCTTTTGACAGCACTCGATTACGAGGCCCGGTGTTCCCGGAATCAATTTCCAAAGTTTAGCTCGGGTACGTTCAGTAAACGAATGAGAGGGTTTTTCTATCATTTGAATCGATGCTCAGAATTGAAATCTGAGGGCACCGATGAACTCGCAGTGTCGGTAATTGCTTAAGGGGACCTTTACCGCATTTTTGTTTTAAGGGAGTTTAGATTTATTATTTGGGGAATTAGTTTAAAATAAATAAAATTGTTAGAATAATTTTATCTTATTACTTCGGAAGTTAAACCCTCTCATGGGAAGGTGTTGGTGGGGCCCACAACCACTTAACTTCACATGTGTGGATAAATGAGAGTTGGGGCCCAAACGAGCCCTAACCTTTCATCTCCCATAACCCTCTTCAAACTCCCCAAATAACTCCCATAAACCCCCCCATTAAACACCCTCGTTTAATGTTGACAACCCTCCCAACATTTATAAGATATTGCACCTCCCCTCCCTCTCTTTAATTAATTTCCAACACATTTAATTAATGAGGTGGTTTGATAGATTGAATTTTAAATGGCTTGTGTTAAATAAAATAATAGGGTAGCCTATTATTTTATTCTAAGGGGAGGCTTTTGTTGTGAAAAGAAGAGTTGGGGAGAGCTCTTGACTTTTGGGGAAGAACACCGACCCTTCGATGAAGAATTGTGTCTTCTTCAATGGAGAGCGTCGGTTCCATGAAGAACAATCGACGTGCCAACCTTGATTTTCTCCACGACATGTGGGGAGATGCCTCTTTCTCCTCGAACACACTCTAACATCGCCTACAAATCCTTTCCCCACGACACCGTCTTCGGCGACGCCTGACGTGCGACGTCAATTTTCAAGGTAGGGGGTTTATGTTCAATTTTAATGGATTAAAATTTTTTATGTTCTCTGTGTAATAATTGGATTGTCGTTGGCCAATTTCTACCGCCTAACGCGGAGGGCGTGGGCCGAACTAACACCACCCATCGAACCTCCGTTGGATCTTATTTTTATACGCAATGGAAGCGGAAACGGGAGGCGGTGACGATGAACGGAAGGGGTGGTCATGCGCCGGTCGCATGAAAATGAACCGTGACCCACAACTGCGGGCCGCTCGTCCGAGGAAGAACCGGCCAGCTATAACCGGTCGGGCCAAAGGAAGGAACCGCGGCGCCCCTTTGGGGCCGTGTTGTGGAGAACCGTGGCCCGCACTCTACTGGCCGCTTCGGTGGGCGAACTGGCCGGTAGGCGGCCGGCCGGGTTGAAGAAGTCGTGACACCTTCAAGGCTCCGCACTGAGGAATAAATGTGACCCGCTGGTGCGGGCCTCTCGGTAGTCGAATCGGCCGGCAAGAGGCTGGCTGGGCTAAGAAGAACACGCGGCACCGGGAGGTTACCGCGCTTGATGAACAGCAGCCCGCCCAAGCGGGCCGCTCGCACAGCAAAGCTGGCTGGCTTTGGCCGGCCGGATGGGAGGGTGGTGCCGCTTGGCGTCGCTGGTTCGAAAAGCCTGGGGATCCGCTCCCACTCAGACCGTTCGACCCAGCCGCGACGAGCCGCTCAGCCGGCCGGCTGAGGGGCAGCCAGATGGGCCGCGCCCTGCCGAGCCGGGCTGCCCCGCGTTGGGTCGGGCTTCCCCCATTCGGGTCGGGCCACACCCTTTAGGGCTGGTCCTTGGGTTTCATCAGGCCAGTTCGACCGCCTTCCTGGTCGGACCCGCCAACTCTGGGTTGACCCAACCCGTCATCCAACCGGGCTTAACGGGACGGGCCCGTTTTAACTTAAATGTGAAAATCATAAAGATTGCACGCCCGATCGACGCGCCGTCTATAGCACTGGGACCCTTGTGAATAGGTGGTCCTTCTTCGATATTCTAAGTGAGTTTTTGATGACTTTGAAAAATGTTCGGGTTTGGAAAGATCGTAATTCCAACAAGGCCCTTGGAGCGGAAACACTTATAACTTGAGGACTGAACGTCTAATTGACGTTTCATCGACTAAGTTGGTTTTCTATTGATGGACAGTTCTTTTGGCATACTCCACTTGTGTTTTGGATGCAGTTGGAGTATGGTCGAGTTGGTTTAGCTTATAAAACAACCGAGCCCCTGGAACGGAAAAGCCAATAAATCTCAGACCGGACGTCTGTTCGACAAACCGTCAGCGGTGTTGGTAATCTCGTTGAGAAATGGTTCCGTTGAGTATTCCCCAAGGGATTTCGTGGTACAGTTGAGATACGTTCAGGTTTGTTCGTACACGAAACCAACCGGGTCCCGGGACAAAAAGGCTAATAACTCACAGATTGGGCATCTGATTGACGTGTCGTTTGTTGCATTGAGACCCCTAAGATGAGGTGGTACTTTGTGATATTTCTTCCTGGGACATTGAGATACTTGGATTATCGACCAGTTGCTCGTGAAGCAGATCCTCCCAGAGATGAGCGTTCGGAGTGCAGAGACCTAATAACTGTCTGAAACCTGATGAATGCTTGTCCTATTCGTTTCGGAGTGACTTGAATAGTCCAGTGGGGAGCACTACTGTGATGAGGTGGCAGACCCATGGCGGAGGAGCACTACTTGTGAGGTGTAAGACCTGCGGTACTCGATATGAGGAGTACCTCTTTAGGCTATGAGGGGGAGCACAACTATGTGAGGTGGCAGACCCATGGCGGGGAGCACTACTGTGTTGGGGTGGTAGACCCACGGTACTCAACAGAGGAGGAGTACTTCAGTACTCCAATGTTAGTGATTAGCACCTTGGAGTCGCGACAAGATCATTGTACTCGACAGAGGAGGAGTTCTCCAGTTTCTGTGGTTTCGAAATCATGAATAAAAATCATGGTTTGAGATGAGTCAATGACCATTGTGTTTACCTCAGTATTGATATGGGTTACCTAAAAACATAGGTATATATATGGGAATACAACTATGTAAAGGTTATCTGTTGAGATCTTTCTTTGTGGTTTATTTTTTTTGATTTAGTGAGACCTTGAAGTTCTCAGGGTCCCTACTGAGTATCGTTATTCTCACACCTGCACGGGTTATGCCCGCACCTCATTGTGTTGGATGCAGACGATGGACAACACTGATCGTGGGTGAGGCTTGTAGAGCTGGACAGTACCCGTAGGTGGAATTCACGACGAGACGGTACACAGAGGTGACAGGCGGTTGTGGAGATCTGAGGTGGCCATCTATACCTAACCTTCAGGTAGGAACTCCGGAGGATGATCCAAGAGAAGCTTGACAACTTCCGGTTGTTTTGTCTTTTCCTTGTACTTTACTGTTGGGCTTGTATTTCTGGCCCCTTTACATTCCAGTACATCTTTTTTTATATAGTGTTTACTTAGTGTTTGCTTCTGCTTGTACTCTAGTTGTGTGTGTGTTTACGTTTTATAAAGGCAATGCCTTCCTAGTTATAGGGATTTACGCCTTTGGTGCTAGTCTCCAGCACCTGTTCTATGGAAGGCGTGCTTTGGGTAGTTACGACAGGAGCCCTGGAGGATGGGTTGTGACAAATTGGTATCAGAGGAGTCTGTTCTACTGCAGAACATAGGCCTCTGATCTTTCTTTTCTATGAAGAAATAGTGTTAAGGGTACTAGTGTGGTCTTCAGTTCAGGGAGTCCAGTGTTCGAGCGGGCAGCAGACATATCCATACATCAGGACGCTGACTTCTGATTTGCAACTCAGTGCATGAAAACACTGATCGCTTGTGTGTTTTCTAAAGTTTCATTCAAATCAAATCAAACCAGGTCAACTCACCAGGTATTGTCTTTTCACCATGTCACATTTGTTCTTTCAGGATGCCTCCCCACAGACGATCAGCTAGAGCCCCAATAATTGTACGTACTAACAGTTCGTTTAGCGATGTGGCCTCAGTACAAGGCCCCATTCTAGATCAGACACCAGTGGAGAGTGCACGCCACTTGAGTGCGCTGCATGAGTTCTTGCGTCAGAGGACTTCGAGGTTTCGAGGCAAGTCAGATTTTCATACGGCTGGGCATTGGCTGGAGTTTGTAGCACGAGCTTTCCACACAGCTGGGACACCCACAGACTTGATGGTGTACCTTTCTGTTAGTCTCTTTCAGGGAGCATCTGAGAGGTGGTGGATCCAAATGCTTCATTTTTTCGATGAGACGACCTTCACCTGGAGAGACTTCAAGAGTTTTTTTTTCTGGGTGGAGTTTATACCAGTGACTCTACACTCTGAGCGTGCTCAAGAGCTGCTTCCCTTGCCGCAGGGTTTCCAACCGTAGTGGAGACTTCTACAGTCGGTAGTAGACAGATGATATAGACATCCAAGTGGACTAGGCCAACATGTGGGAGACCTAGGGATACAGGTTCAGTTGTGCGAGGCACACGAAACAGAGCTATACATACGAGGAGAAAAATTTTCTATATATGTGGAAAGCAGGGTCACTTGGCTTGAGACTTCCCGAACTGTCCAGAAAATGAGCAGCAAGCAGTAGAGGAACCTACCAGACCGGGGTAGAGGAGCTGGCCATATAGTCGGTGGTGTACGACACTTCTAGGAGTTTCCACCACAACCTGGAGGTCCACCCTAACCACAGGGAACTGGTGGATATGGGAGAGCACAGCTTCAGGCAGCTGAAGCATACGACTATGGAGCTCTGGAAGTAGGTGGACAAGAGCGAGACTAGTTTGGGGCATGGAGGCCTTTGTTTTTGGTGCATCTAGTTTCCGTGATGTTGTTGTTGTTATGTTTTCTTTGTGTCTTTGTACATCGAGCTACAGTAACAAAAGATAGTTACCTTTGTGACATTTACTTTCGGGTCCTTTTTTATGGTTCATACAAAGAGGTTCTGGTTAAAACTATTTACTTGAACATCACTTTTGAGATTTCTACTGGAGAAGAACCAGTGACCACGCACTGATGCCGACAGTGTGACTCAACCTTTGGAGGCGAGAGTAACGGTTGGATCTCTTGGTAGTAGCGTCGAGGCCTTACGATGTCATCTATGGCATGAAATAGTACCGTTCATGTCAGGATTGACTGTATTAGGAAAATAACGTGGTTCATACAGGGGATGAGACCATATTTCTTTTTTCGGTAGAGGAGAAATCTCAGCAGCTCTCGTTGAACATAGATGAAGAAGGTTGGAGATGAGTTCTTAAAATTGGCTAGACTCACCCATTGTTCGTTGAGCAAACGGTTTATGGTTTATTCTAATCTTAACAGTCCCAGGTGTATCTTCTGTCAGAAAAACCTAAACCCGAGACAATGGTGATGGATTGAATTCCTCCAGGACTATGACATTGAGTTAGTTTATACTCCTCGGAAGGGGAAATTCTTAGCAGATGCTCTTAGTAGGAGATCGGGCATTCAGCTGTTAGGAAGGGCGAGACAATAGCGGGCCACATTTTAAATATCCTTTGTGGATAGTGATGGAGTGATCACGTGTAGAACAAGAGATGGTTCAGGCTACGACAGAGAAAGTGCAGATCATCCAGGAGTGGATGAAGACTGTACAGAGCAGAAAAAATTCATATGCTGATGGGAGATAGAGATCACTGGAATTTGAGGATGTCGACCACATTTTGTACGGGTCTCACCTCAACGAAGTCTACAGAGAAGTGGCTGAGGCGGCAAGTTATCTACGAGGTTCATCGGACCTTTCCAAGTTCATAACAGGGTAGGCGAGGTGGCTTTCCGCTTGGCCCTTCCACCTCAGTTGCACCGGGTGCACGACGTCATCCACCTATCTCAGCTGAGGAGATACATGCATTACCTATCTCACTTCATCGACCATGAGGAGCTGGATATCGATGACGGGGCAACATTTATGGAGGTCCCAGTGGAGATCGAGGATCGACAGGAGCAGGTCCTGCCTGGATGGTCGATTCCTCTGGTGCGCATTCGCTGGAAGCACGGGAACCTCCAGGAGAGCACATGGGAGCAGGAGGCTCAGATTCATGCTCAATACCCTCTTTTGTTTCCCTAGTTTATGTTGTAGCATTATGGGGATGTAAATCCCTGAGGTGGGATTAATGTAAAGACCCATTAATTTCAAGGAAGTTTTTTTCTTAATTTCTTTGGAATTTTATGAGTCTGTGGCTTCTAACGACACTTGATTCCAAGGCACAGTGTGCTCAGAATCAATTTCCGAAGTTTAGCTCAGGTACGTTCAGTAAATGAACGAGTGGGTTTTTCTATCTTTTGAACCGGTGCTCGGAATTGAAATCCGAGGGCACCAATGAACTCGCAGTGCCAGTAATTTTTTAAGGGGACCTTTACCGTAGTTTCGTTTTAAGCGAGTTTAGATTTATTATTTGGGGAATTAGTTTAAAATAAATAAAATTGTTAGAACTATTTTATTTTTTAAATTTGGAAGTTAAACCCTCCCATGGGAAGTTGTTGGTGGGGCCCACAACCAATCAAATTCCCATGTGTGGATAAATGAGAGTTGGGGCCCAAAAGATCCCCAACCTTTCATCTCCCTTAACCCTCTTTAAACTCCCCAAATAACTCACATAAACCCCCCATTAAACACCCTTGTTTAATGTTGACAACCCTCCCAACATTTATGAGATCTTCCACCTCCTCTCTCTCTTTAATTAATTGCCAACACATTTAATTAATGAGGTTGTTTGATTATTTGAATTTGAAATGGCTTGTGTTAAATAAAATAATAGGGTAGATTATTATTTTATTCTGGGGGGGAGGCTTTTGTTGTGGAAAGAAGAGTTTGGGAGAGCTCTTCAGTTTTGGGGAAGAACACCGACCCTTCGACGAAGAACTGTGTCTTCTTCGACGAGGAACGCCGGTTCCACGAAGAACAATCGACGTTCCATCCTTTCGTTCATCCGCGACAAGTGAGGAGACACCACTTCCTCCTCGGACGCACTCTGACATCGCCAATGAATCCTTTCCCAGAGACGCCGTCTTCCGTGAAACCCGACGTGCGATGTCAATTTTCAAGGTAGGAAGTTTATGTTAAATTTTAATGTATTAAAATTGTTCTTGTTCTCGTTCTATGAATTGGATTGTCTTTGGACAATTGCAACAGCCTAACACGGAGGGTTCAGGCCGAACGAACACGGCCCGTCGACCCTCCGTTGGATCTTATTTTTGTACTCAATGGACACGGCAACGGTAGGTGGTGGGGATGAACGGAAGCGGCGACCATGTGTCGGCCGCATCTAAAGGAATCGTGACCTGCAACCGCGGGCCACTCGGCCGGGGAAAAACTGGCTGGCTATAACTGGCGGGCCGAAGGAACCATGGTGCCCCTTTGGCATCGCGCTGCGGAGAACTACGGCTCACACTTCGTGGGCCACTTCGGCAGGCGAACCGGCCGGCAGGCGGCCGACCGGGGTGAAGAAGACGCTGCGCCTTCAAGGCGCCGTGCTGAGGAAGAAATGTGATCCACTCTATAGTCGAACCAGCTGGTTGGAAGCTGGTTGGGCTGGGTAGAACCCGCAGAGCCAGGAGGGTGGCGTGCCTGTGGAACATCGGCCCACCTAAGCGGGCAGCTCGCACTGTGAAGTCGGTCGGCTTCGGCCGGTCGGATGGGAGGGTGGCGCCAATTGGCACCGCCGGTTCGGACAGCCGGGGGGTCTTTGCCCCCTCGGATAGCTCGGCCTAGCCAGGCCGAGCCTTCCGGCTAGCCGACTGAACCGCGGCCAGCTGGGCCGCGCCCTGCCGGGCCGGGTTGCGCCGTGGCGGGCCGCGCCGCGCCCACTCGGGCCGGGCATGACCATTCGGGTTGGGCCACGCACTTCAGGCCTGACCACACTCATTTGGGCTGGGCTGCGTGTTTCATGGGGCTGGTCCGACCCCCTACCTGGTCGGACCCACCAACTCTGGGTTGAACCAACCCGTCAGCCCACCGGGCTTAACGAGCCAGGCCAATTTTCACTAAAACGTTAATAACATGAAGACCGCATGTTTGATCGACGCGCCGTCTGTAGCACTGGTTCCCTCGCGACAAGGCAGTCCTTTTTCAATATTCTTAGTGAGTTTTGGAAAACATTAGAAAATGGCCGGGTTTGGAACGAGCGTAATTCCAACCGATCCCTCGGAGCGGAAACTCTTATAACTTGAGGATCGGATGTCCAATTGAAGATCCGTCGACTACGTTGGTTTTCTCTTGATGAGACAGTTCTTTTGGCATACTCCACTTGAGGTTTGGATGCAGTTGGAGTACGGCTGGGTTGGGTTAGCTTATAAACCGACCGGGCCCCTGGAACGGAAAAGCCAATAACTCTCAGACCGGACGTCCGTTTGACGAACCGTCAACAGCGTTGGTAATATCATTGAGAAACGGTTCCTTTGAGTATACCCCAAGGGAGTTCGGGGTACAATGTAGATATAGTTGGGTTGGTTCGTACACAAAACCAACCTGGCCCCTGGGACTAAAAGGCTAATAACTCATAGACTGGTCATTTGATCGACACTTCGTCTGTTGCATTGAGACCCCTATGACGAGGAAGTTCTTGGTGATATTTCTTCCTAGGAAGTTGAGATACTTGGAGTATCGACCAGTAGCTCATGAAGTAGATCCTCTCAGATACGAGCATTCAGAGTGCGGAGACCTAATAGTTGTCTGAAACCTGATGACTACTTCTCTGATTCGTTTCAGTGTGACATGAATAGCCAAGTGGGGAGCACTACTGGGTTGGGGTGGCAGACCCATGGCAGAGGAGCACAACTTTGTGAGGTGGTAGACCCGCGGTACTCAACAGGAGGAGTTCCTCTATAGGCTATGAGGGGGAGCACTACTGTGTGTGGTAGCAGACCCATGGCGGGGATCACTACTGTGTTGGGGTGGCAGACCTCAGGTAGTCGACAGAGGAGGAGTACCTCAACAGTCTAAGGCTAGTGAGTAGCACCTCGGAGTCACGACAGGATCACTGTACTCGATAGAGGAGGAGTTCTCTAGCAGCCGTGGTTTTGATATCGTGAATAAAAATCATGGTTCTAGCTGAGTCAATGACCTTTGTGTTTACATCATGATTGATATGGGTTACTTGATAACTTAGGTATATGTATGGGCATATACCTATGTAAAGGTTATCTAATGAAATCTTTCTTTGTGGTTTATTCTTGTTGGATTTAGTGAGACCTTGAGGGTCTCGAGGTCCCTACTGAGTATTTTTATACTCACCCCTGCACGGGCTATGCCCACACCTCATTGTGTTGGATGAAGATGACGGACAACACTGTTTGTGGTTGAGGCTTGTAGAGCTGGACGGTACCCAGAGGTGGACTTCACGATGAGATGGTACCTGGAGGTGACAGACAGATGTGGAGAGCTGAGGTGGAAATCTGTACCTACCCTTCAGGTAGGAACTCCGGAGGATAATTCAGGATCATCTTGACACCTTCCTGTTGTTTTGTCTTTTCCTTGTACTTTACTTTTGGGCTTGTATTTCTGGCCCCTTTACTTTGCAGCACATATTTTGTTATATAGTGTTTACATAGTGTTTTCTTCCACTTGTACTCTGGTTGTTTGTGTGTTTACATTTTATCAAGGAAATGTCTTACCAGTTATTGGGATTTATGCCTTTGGTGCTAGTCTCCATCCCCTGACCTATGGAAGGTGGGATTGGGGTAGTTACGACACGGGCCCCGGGGGACGGGTCGTGACATACCCACTAGGCCTGGGAAATTCTTTTAAATTGTGGGCGTCATACCATATAACATCCCATATCATCACATATTATATTAACCACATTATATTATATTATATTAAAGGATTTAATATCATATATAAATTTCTATGGATTTGAAAAAAATAAAGTGGTATTTAACATTGTAAAATTCAATTGAAATTATTTTAAAATATATATTTTATATGGCACACAAATGTGTTCCATGGATTAAAAATTATATATTATTTGTTTTATATTGAAAATTATATTTATATAATAAAATTTATCACCCTCATATATTTTTATGTAATTACTAATATTATTTTCCACTATCTTATATAATTTTTATCATATGAATCAATTTTTTTTCTATCATGTAAAGTGTTTTGCATCATTCCATATCTAATAAATTGTTTTATACAATTAATATATTTTTTATCTACTAATTAGGTTGCCTCTAATGGTTGAACCCATTTCATAATTGGCATATAGTCATGTTTTGATCCCCCAGATACAATATAGATTTAATTTTCATTTTTTTAGTGTTATTGAACTATATTAGTGGAAGGGAAATTCCATAGATGGGATGGGGACTATGCATGGATTTGTAAGGATCATTATGAGCATTTTTTGGAGTTTTGGGAGGGGTTTTTAGATGAGTTATGTAAAAGAGTGTGTTTTAAAATCTTCATATGAGCATGGGTTTGGGAAGACTATAGAAATTCCTTCAATAATGCCAACTGATGGGATTTCATCAAAATTGAGGCTATATAATATTCTCACAGTTTTATGGTTTTCATGGGTTTCACGCCCCTTATGTAATAAGTCCATTAAATTGATTATTATATTTTTTATGCTATATATCCCCTTTTAAAAAATATTGAATGTATTTTATTTTCTAAAAAAATTATTTAGAGAAAAATTTATTATTATATTAAAAAATATTTTATGTTAATTAAACATGAATAAATGTCTAGTGGCTAATATATTTTGTATTCCACATGATCTCTCAATACATTATTAATGAACTAATAAAATATTAAAGGAATAAATATATTATATGTTGTTTAGTATAGCATCTAGATTTAAAACATCTTATATAAACATTAATAGTAAATGTGTACCTATTCTTTTGTCAATAGTTAATATCAAAAAAATTATATACATAATAATAGATGTTTTATGAGTTTATATTTATATTATGTGGAAATACACTCACGTTTTATTCTTTGTGTAATTTTTTTTTCACACTAACTCATGTTATTGAATTTTTATTATTAATGAACTTAATCTCAATAAATGATACTTAATACAAAACACATGGTCTTTATACAGTAACAAGTTGTTTTCAAATGTTTTTTGTAATATATAAACATATTATTTAATATATATATATATATATATATATATTAAATATTTAGGTGATATGTATCCATTGGTATAAGAAAGTTCATATCAATAGTTAGGTTATATTATATATATATATATATATATATTACTATTCAATATAAAAAATGTTTTTGGATACTCAATTTTTGTTTTAAAATATCTAAGAGATGAATCCATGCAAACATTTTTGTGGTTTTCGTAGAAAAATGTTTTACGATGTAAATTTAGAAATCATAATAATGTTATGGTTTTTATTTTTCTGTATTTTTTAATTTTGTATCATATATTTTGTAATATAGTATCTTAATGAGATGATCCATCATTGAGAGGGGGATAAATCAGTGTTGGTTTTTTTCAGTTTTACTTATATTCCCATATCACAACTTCACTTTTTTAGTGAATGAATCACCCTCCCCTATTATCTATAATTTGGGGGGTTTGAATGTAGATATAAATAGGAACATGGAAACCTAATAGTAATATGATTTAATGGCTATAATACCAAAAAATAATTAAAATAATCATAGTGCTTTTAATAGAATATGTGGCATTCAATAATGAGCTTAAACTAGCAATGAAATATATTTTTTTAAATATAATATCTTCGATTGATTGAAAAACATAGATCCCAGAGTTAAAATGAACATTTATATAGAATACCATTATATATTAACATTTAAATTGGAGGTTTTGAATTGTAATATATGAATTATGAAAACTACGGGCATATATTGATTACAAATAATATAATAATAATTAATAATTCAAGTAATTGTTTTCTAAAAAAAATTCTAAAATATGGCTTATTCTAACTATACAAACATAATATAAATTTTTTAACACCCTAATAATTAATAGTATGTTAAATCTTTAAAGTAATTCAATAGTTTGTGTTACACGCAACACCGAGTTCGAGCGCACCAAGACTTACCAAACTAACCATTAAAAAGAAGTTATGAATAGTATTAACTGAATTTTTAATTTCATATATTCCATATAATTTTAATATCCATATTATTTATTTTTTAGACATAATATATGGACAAATTCAATTTTTCAGATAAAGGAAGTATTTTTCAGAAAATGTAATTTTACCGCCTTTTAATGGAGAAAACTTTTTAAAACCAAAATTTGACAATTTTATATATTAAATTAGTCAAAATAATGTTCTTGTTTGGAATCCGGACATAAAATTTTAGCTTTGATAATTTTTTTGTGTTTTTTTGATAACTTTCATATTTTGATGAATAGTGAAAATACTAAATTTTAATTGAAGACAACTTTTTGAATCGAAATAATTTATAGTGTTAAATTATGCATTTGAATATTTTGGGAGAATAATTAGATTATTTTTTTATCATTTAATACAATTTAGGTCATTATAAGTAACTTTACATTTAAAATTGACATAAACACATGTCAATATTTTGATAGTTTTAACTTTTTAAAAAACCCATTTTTTGGTTTGGACATTAGGAATTAATTTTAAATTGATTAATGAAACTCCTATGATTATAATTTGATAAAATATAATTAATTTTTGAATTCAGTATATCATAATTATGTTAGTGTGAATGTTTGGTATTTTTATGAAAACATTATATTTTTTATGAATAGTGAAAACACTACATTACTTTTTAAAATTGGCATTTTATTTAAATAATTATCTATTTTATTTTAATTTAATATAAGTAAAAAATGAATATATAATACCTATATATATTCAATGTAATTCATTGGAGTAATTTTATAAAAAAATTAGATGTATAAAATTTTATTGAAAATTTTAACTTCTTTTACCGACATTCTAAGCACATTTTCAAATTTTTAAAAAATGTTGTTTTAGTGATTCTGTGAATTGGATTTCAAAATTCTGAGAAACACGGTTGAAATCAGTAAGTAAAATATTTTTCAATAATATGAAAATAATTTTCTATGAATAGAAACTTTTGACTTTTATTTACCATAATAAAAAGTAAATCGGGTAATTAAAGGTAAAAATGATATTATACTTACCCCAACACATGTCCTAATTCTATTCAGTAAGTTTATTTCTACCAAAACCAACCATAGGAATAAAATAGTATCCTTTGGGTCCACTTGGATTAGATTAGGATATTTAATTTTATTTTCATTAAGGTAGAGTTAAAAGTGTTAAATTCAAATTTTAATAAATAATCCATTTTTAATATAAGGATATACATAGGATAAATTAGGTTATAAATATTAATTAGAAATATAAAATGATTTTCTAAATAATGGTATTTTATTTATAATTTTTAGATATTATATAATAAAATTTATTTATGACACAATGATGATAAAGTAATTTCAATATCAATAAACTAATAAAATAATTGATATTATAAATATAAAAATAATGTTAATTGAGGATTTTAATACCATCCAATTATTTCAAGATTAATATTACATGTTAGGATTGATTAAATTATTTTTTTATGTTATCATTCTTTTGTGACTTTCACAATAACCAAACACTAAATAGTGTCAAAATTGACATAAATGAGTTCTTAAAAAAATACTATATTATTAAATGATATAATATTATTAAAAATAAAGGGATCGTCCAATGGACTTATATAATGATGCATATGTCATTAAGTAACCACTCGGGGTTCTCTTGACTTTTTATATTACGTTTATTAACCATTTAATGTAATAATACAAGAGGACGTGGTAAAAGTTGAACTATTTAACTAAGAGTTAAATCTAAAATATAGGGTTAATATGGTGACCTAAACATGTCTAAAACCTATTTTTTGAGAGTATTTAGACCATTACCCACCTTGTATTATGAAAATATCAATTTTTAGCCATTATAAACAAAATATGATTTTATAATAAAATAATATTTCATACTTTCTCTAATGTGACCCTCACCTCTTTTATAAAATGGTACTTCCCCTTCTCTAAAAATCACACATCCAAAGCCATTTGGCTCAGACAACCCCTACCATAATCACCTCCAAACTTCCCTAAAATCATCTTAGAGGACTTACCTTGAGCCGAAATCCAACCTACAGAGCCATTTTGTTCAAATCAAAAGGAAACGCCCAAAGAAGAGATAATTATTTTTTCACCCCATTCAAAGTTCTTGTCTTCTTCCACACTATCCTTCTTTTTTATTTCCATAACAAAATAATAAATCCAGTACCTTATATATACTATGATTTTATTATAAATATTGGAAAACCATACTCAATATTCTACCCATCCTATGAATGATAATTCCACAATGCGTGCGTACGTACGACTTACTGTCTCCACGTCGTGGTGTGATTTGTTATTCCACACTATGTTATTTGGATGGATATAATGATGAGTAATATGTGTATAAATAATGAAAATAAAATTCTAATTTCTCTGTACAATTACTATACTATCCAATTCCATACCTTTTAATCGTTAATAAAATTATATCGTCGCTCGTGTGTGCATACAACTTACCGTCTCCACAATGCGATAAGATTCATTTCCACGTTCACCATTCAAAGATGATTATAAAAATATATATTATTAATAAGTATGTAATATGTGACATTATAATTCTAATTGATATATATATATATGTACTTACATATATCTTATTCACTTTCTTCCATTCAAAACAATAAAAAAACAGAAACAATGTTTATGCGTACGCACGACCTACTGTCTCCATAAATGGTGTTTTCCATTTCATACATATATCAATTATACATATTAATATTATAAATATATATGATATATAAATCATTTTTTATATTCTGGAAGTATTTATAACATTATCTAAATGATACTATCAATATTAACAAGTTAAAACATGTAAGATAAAGAAAGTGATTATTAACCGAAATGTTAATTTAATATAGATATCATTAATAAATGGGTAGTATAATGTAATAAATGAATCTTGTATGATATAATAAATATAAATATGGTCTTGGTGTAATTTAATAATATACTATGGTCATTATACTGGAGGTTAAACATACCCTTGATGAAAGGAATGAGCAAGGTAAGGGTTAACTCCTCAATATCATTATTATCCGAGATGGTCTATGTAGACGTATTTTCTGGGAAATAATTATTATCCATGTCCATGTTTCATAAAAAACTTTTTCAATGTTATGATATTAAGGTAATATTTAACTAAAACATAATTTTAATTGTTTTAAATATTTATTCTTATAATTCTTTAACATTAATCACCATGTTTTCAAAATGGTTATAAGGATTTATTTATATGGACCTGAATGTTTTAAAATGTTAATTACATTAAAAAGATTCAATGTGGTATGGGACACTTTGATTCAAAAATATATTCTAGATATCATCATTTATAAATTGTGTGACTTTTAAATGATTTCATGAAAATGGGTATTTCACTCAAGGATTTTTACATATCATTTTCAAATATATCATCATCCTTTACTGGGTATTATTCCTGATTGAGGTTGATTTGTTACAATACAATTTTATATATTGTATTTAATGAGTTATGATATGTTTTACTGTGGATGTTATATTTTTATACCATTCATGGTTTATGGATAAATATTTACATTTCTTATGCTAGTTTTAATATGAATGTTTATTTTACGTTTCAACAATTTTATATGAGGAATGCAATGTCTTAGTAAGTGACGGGTGGATCCTGTTATAGCTCCTAGATGAATCGGTTGGTCTTATGAGATAAACTAGTGTCTTGGCACAAAGCCTTAAAAAAATATTTATTTGTATTCTTAGCACGAGGACTTGAAAATGTGGGAATGATGGCCGACGTTAGGCATTCCCTCATTATGAAATTAAATATTACATGTGATTATTCGACAGGTAGAATATCCATGTGAATATTTATATGGTCATGTTTGATTTATTTCATCCATATTATGTTCAATTTTATGTTTAAAAGGCTATTGTTTTTATTAAAAATCTTTCCTTAAATATCTATTGCTTCTGATAAATTATTTACCCTTACTGAGCATATGAGATCACCCCTTTCTTATTTTCTGTTTTCCCAGGACTCCAAAAATGTATTCTGTTTGACATGCAGGGATATTCTAGGGGAATACATGCGTTCTCTATAGATTATTTATTTTATCTTTTATGTTTGAATGTGTAACATAAAATTCATGTATGTAATCTATTTTCCAAGAAAACTAAACTAATTGGTCCTTCAGGATATGATTCCATGTAATCATGCCAATGTATTAAAATAATGCACCATCTTTGGGATTCTCCGGTTGGGGCATTACATTTCGTATCCGAGAAGTTTCGTACAAACATTTAAAACTAGATTTAGAAAAAATATGATTAGAGAACATTACCCAATGATACACTTTGAGGATTAGTATAGAAGAACATCCTATAATTTTGGTAATGTAGAGATTTTTTGTATTTTCTAAGAAATACATCCATGTATGGATACGAGTAGGTCATGACGGCTCTGGAACAGCTGTATCTAGGAGTGAAATCTCTGACAATGAGTTTCGAGCATGACCCGGGGTATCCTGGTAGATGATAATGGGCCTTAATGCACTTTTGGTTATGATACACCTTGGGGATATGCTTTAGATAATTCACATTTTCTTTAAAAGCTGTCATGAAGGATATAGGAGTAAACACTTCCTTAAAGAGAACATTTTTTATCATTACAGATTATATACATAATATTTTTTAATTACATTTGGAATTTTACATGGTTGGAATTATTCATTGTGATTCATAAATTAACCAAGTGTATTCCATTTTTTAGAAATGGAGTCTAGTAGAAGGAACGAAAACTCTAACAATACGCATGATCCAGAGAGTAAGAAGGATAATATATTTCATGTTATTAATTCATTATTTAGAAGAGAAATAGTCTCCCTTATATTCTCATCATATGAAGAAAAATATATCATGTGTTAATAAGAAAATTAAAGAGTTCTCTGAGTCCTATTGATTTTAAGGGAAGAAAGAGAGGAAATGAATGGTAGAGAGAAAGATGGATAAAGGGTATAGGGGAAATAATACTTTTCCAATATGTGATAATTGATTAAAGAATCACCTTGGTAAATGACTAAAGTTAATGAGAGTTTGTTATAATTGTGGAGAAAAAGGACACCAAGTTGGTGATTTCAACATTAAGAAAATGGTTTGCAATGTACAATGCTTCATCATCATGGATTTGGGACACTATGTGAATCAATGTCCAAATTATCAGAGTATACCCCAAATGATGTTATTGGATAATAATCATGTTATGAAACTAGCACAGATGAAGAAGAATGACTATTGTTCTTATCTCTTTATTAATGAATTATTTCATTTGAGTCTTGTATCAATGATGTACTGGTTATAAGAATTATGGAAATAAATAAGGATTGTATTGCAGTATTATTTCATTGAGGATTGGAGATTATATGATTCTAAGAAAAGTGACTCAATAGCAAGTTAAATGTTTTGGAAAATACGTGGTTAAAGACAAGATAAACCTTAATATGTTTTTGATACTGATTTAGTGATTTTGGAATAAGATATGATTGATTTGGATAAATTATATTTGATATTCTTGACTACTTTGAAACCAATTAATTGTTTGTTTATTCAATAATTTTTTGATTTTACATCATTTTTGGATATAAGGAGAATATCATGTATTCTATAAGTAATAAGAGAGCATGAATGTAATCAATATGGTTTCATGGTAATTTATGGTGTTACCATGTTTTAAAAGAATACATGAAGAAGGTATTCACATGTTATGACGTGGTAAAAAAGATCTTCATTGTGTTTACCTTCCTTATAAATTTTGGATTGTGTGTTTGGAAAGAATTATTTCAGATACGTCTAAAGGATGGAATTGATTAAGTTCTAAATTGGATACTATTTTAAGGTTAATGCATTTTTTATGATTTTTTTGTATTGTTATGAAAAGGATAACCCGAAGGTTGGGTGACAACCTGTCGTGCCCGGCAAGGCCGTGAGACTTGAACCCGTAACCGAAAGACGACAAGGGTGCATCACCTACCACTAGCCTACGTGATGTCCTGGTTTGTATATTTTAGTGTTTTTAAATGTTCTAACAAATTAATTATAAATTCATTATTTTTGGAAACATATATGATTAGAGTAAATGGAGTATTTTTTGAATTCTTTTATCTTTTAGAGTGAAATGTGAGTTTGTGGTAGGAATTATTTTAAGGATGAAAATCTACATGTAAAGCATATTTTTTCCACTTATTTTAGGAATAAATGATATCTCAAACTTTAGGTAAGGGATCTTATAATAAAAAATTTGTTAGCCTAATACCTTATGTTTTATTGAACTAATAATATTTTAAATAATCATAGATTGATGGCTTTGAGGCCCTCAATTTTACACTTGTTTGTGATTGATGGACCCAATCACTCCCTGTAAATATTTATGTTTTTTCTTCTAAATTAGGTGTCTCTAATTTTCAACAATGTTCTCATATTCGAGATCTCAATTTTGTGGTGACTTTTTCACTTCCCATTCCCTCTTATTAATAATAAATTTTATAAACCCAATTTCTGTTGTTGTTTTTCCAGAAAGGTATTTTTCTATTTTTAACCATTTATTTTCGAAGAAAAAATTCAAATTTCAAGGATTTCATTTATTGAATGGGGAGAATGTAACACCCCAAGAATTAATAGTATGTTAACTCTTTAAAGTAATTCAATAAATTTCGCTACACGCAACACTGAGTTCGAGCGCACCACGACTTTCCAAACTAGCAATTCAAAAGCGGTTATGTATAGTATTAACTAAATTTTGAATTTTATATATTCCATAAAATTTTAACATCCATATTACATGTTTCTTAGACATAATATAAGAACAAATTTAATTTTTCATATAAAGGAAGTATTTTTCAGAAAATGCAATCTTACCGCCTTTTAATGGAGAACCCTTTTTAAGTCCCATATTGGAAACAATTATATATTAAATTTTACAAAATAAATATCTTCTTTATAATAAGGACATTAAAATTTAGTTTGGATAAATTTTTGGTGTTTTTTTGATAACTATCATATTTAAATGAATAGTGAAAATTACTAAATTTTAATTGATGACAACATTTTTAATCAAAATAATTTATCATGTTAAATTAAGAATTTAATTGTTTGTAAATATAAATATATTATATTTTTATCAATTAATATAATTCATGTTGTTATAATTAATTTAAAATTTAAATATTTCATAAACCCATGTCAATATTTTGATAGTTTTTACTTCTAAAAAACCTGTGTTTTGGTTTTGACAATAGGAATTAATTTTAATTTGATTAAGGAAAATCATATGTTTTTAATTTGGTAAAATAGAATTCATTTTTTTTTTCGAAATATCAAAATAATTTTAGTGTTAATTTTTGGTATTTTTCTGAAAACATTCAATTTTTTTATGAATAGTGAAAAACACTACGTTATTGTTTAAAACCAAAATTCTATTTAAATAATTATTTATTTTATTTAAATTTAATTTAAGTAAAAATAGATATATGATACCTATATATGTTCAATTTAATTTATTGGAGTCATTTTATAATAAAATATTATGTATAATTTTTTTTAATTTTTTAAGTCTTTTACCCAACTTCTAGGCACATTTTCAAATTTGCATAAAACAATGTTTTACCGCTTCTTTGAATTCAATTTCAAAACTCCTAGAAAAACAGTTGACATTAGTAAGTAAAATTTGGTTCAATAAGATGAAAATAAATTTTTATGAATAGTAACTTTTGACTTTTATTTATCACGATTAAAAGTAAAAAGTGTAATTAACGGTTTAAAGGATATTATAATTACCCCAACACATGTCCTAATTCTATTGGATATGTGTAATTCTACCAAAACTATTGGAACCATGGTCTTCTATGCATGATTTGGCGTATGGTTTGTGTTTGTTGTCAATCCTCAATGGATGTTCGGAACGTGTACCAACAAAGAGATCATACAGTTCAAGCAGACAACAGTATTGAAGGTGGCGCTATTTCCCAGTTTTTGCCAAATTTTTGGGGTCCAAAATTTGGAAGTTGGTGAGCATTGCGAAATTATGATTTCCATGAAGAGCATAATTAAATATGGCACTGGCATGAATTTCGCGAAGAGTGGCTTAATGGTTTGGAATTCGCGAAGGCCAGAATTATGGAGGCGGTGATTCTTCACGATTACATCAATGCTTCGTGAACGGCAGAAGATGAAGAGCATCGCGGCGAGGGAGCTTCATGGAGAAGGCGCGAATGAAATGATGGAACACTCTATGTTATGATGAGCTCCGCGAATGGAAAATTTCCACTGTGCTTCGCGATTTTGTGAGAATTTCAGCGGGAACTTAGGAGCTTCGTGATTTGAGCAGACATGGCGCTGACTTCACGCGGAAGGGTCGAGGGTCGGTGGAATCACCTATAAATAAAGGTCGACCCCCTCGATAGAAACAGAGAGAGCTCTCAATGAAAACCATTGCTCTCGGTTCACAAAGGTCACTCGCAAAGGCAGTGTGCTTCGCAAAAGAGGAGCTTCGCAGTGGCTATTGTAAGATCCGCGAAAGTCATGCGCCCCGCGTTGGATCAGTGAGATTTGCGAAGAGGCAGGAGCTCCGCGACAGCCATGCATTGTGAAGGCTTGTGCATCGCGGGAGTGCTTTGCGATTGAGCTTCACGAAAAGGTAGGGACTCCACGAAGCCTTGTTTAAGCTTTGAAAAATTTGGAGCCTTGCGAAGTAGGGTACTTTGCGAAGGCCATTTCCAAAGGTTTTTTGACCAGTGGACAAGGGAAAAAGAGGCTTTCATCAGATGATGAAATTTGGTCTTTAACAGAGCATCAACTCAAGACTCTGATGCAAGCAAAGTCTCATGCTAAACAGGAGACAAATAACTTCATGTCTATCTATTGAAGAGACCTTCACGTCTATAAACTGAGCGGGACTTCACCAACGGCATTGAGCCAGGGGGGGTCAATGGGAGTGACCCGAGGGAAGTAGTAATCTATCCCTAAACCTTTGTAAAGGCAGTGAGCCTGGGACAGAGTGATTGTGCCCGAACCTTTGTAATCCACAGCTAGTGAAGTTTAGTGGAATTAGGTACGACCGACAACCTGTCGGCGTATGCTCCTTGGATGTAGCCCTTAGTGGTGAACCAAGTAAAAAGTGTTGTGTCTTCTCTATGCATGTGAATGTTTTCTTTCTGATCATATTTATCTTACAGGTTCAACAAGTTCCTACCAACGTGGGAACAAGATCCATCACATTAAATGAAAAATCTGTCACCCTGATTCACCCCTCCCCTCTCAGGGTGTCCCAGGGTCCTTCAAGTGGTATCAGAGGAAGGTTGCCGGTGTTGAATCTGTCCTTTAACGTCATGGAGAATACAGTCAATGTCAGGGGAGTCCCTCACTTTGATGGAAGTAATTTCCATATTTGGAAGAACAGAATGATATCTCATCTAAGATCTATTGGAATGGAAGTTCTCTTTTCTACTGTGCAAGGAATACAAGTCGCTGACCCAACAGGCCTGGCTAAGACTGAAACAGACAAGAAAATTCTTGATGCAGATGCTAAAGCACAAAATGCACTTACTGCAGCCCTTTCTGATCAAATCTACCTAAAGGTGATGAATTGCACCTCAGCGAAATCCATGTGGGATAAACTTGAGAATATTTTTGAAGGAGATATCAAAGTGAAGGAGGTGAAACTACAAGTGCTGCACACTCGGTTTGATGATCTGAAGATGCATCGAGATGAGAATGCAGACTCTTTCATCAATCGAATTACTAAAGTGGTTGGAGCAATTCGGAGTCTAGATGAACAAATCAAAGACATTGATGTTGTAAAGAAAATATTAAAAAGACTTCCACCTCTGTACAATGCAAAGGTGTCATCCCTTGCGGAAATAGATCTTTAAAATCTTTCCCTAGATGATCTACTTAGCATCTTGGTAGCATATGAAATGAGAGTCAAACTAGAAGAAGCTACGACTCATGTGAGCAAGGAAATGGCATTCAAGGCCATGTATAATCTGAAAATCTCAAAAGATAGTAGTGGTGAAGATGAAGAAGAAAAAGAAATTCTTTCTCTCATTACAAAGAAGTTGCAGAAGGGGAAAGGGAAATTCAAAGGGAAGTTACCTCTCGCATGTTTCTGTTGTGAAAAAGTTGGGCACATTACCTCTTAGTTCTTAAGAAAGATCAATGATGAAGATAGTGAAGATGAAAGATTCGAGATGCCTCATAGAATGTTCTTCAAAAGGTGAGACTTCAAATCTACAAAGAAAATGCAAAGGAAGAGTTTTGTCTGTGAAGAGGAAAAAGATGATAAAGAATTTTGTGATGAAGACGAACCAGAATTCAAAACTGGGAACCAGGCTTCCATGATGGCCGCTGTTGAAAAGTCAGAAGATACTGGTGGAGAAGAACAACTGAGAACTTTTGTAGTTCCTAAGATTCAACTTAAGGATGCCATTAGTAAGCTTAAGATTAAATTTAAGAGTTGCAATAAGTGTAAATAAATTGTAGAAGAATCAACTGAATATGTTGATCAACTTGAAGCTGAAATTGAACGACTGGAAGAATTTGTGAAGGTACAATCTAAAATAATTGAAAGCAATGATGATGTAGTGGATCTGAAGCTGAGAATTGAAGAGCAGGGAAAGGTCATCAATGACATAACCTCCAGACTTGATGAAAAATCCAAGACTGCTGAGGGTCTTGAAGAGGAAGTTGTTACTCTAAGGAGTAAACTTGAGACTAAATCAATTCCAAAAGAATCGAGGAAGAAAATACAGTTTGGATGATTCTCAGATGCATAATTACTAACTAGAGCCAAGTGTGGTTTAGATGGCATTGGGAAAATCTTGAGTGATCAAAGACCCTCTTGCATGGGAAAGAGTGGAATTGGCTGTGAGGCTGAGACATCAACTGCTGGAAGTGAAAAGATACAAAAGAAAGATAAGATGAAAGTTGAACATGTTGAAACGTTACCTAATGTGCCAAAAAAGGAACCCTCAATCCAAACTAAAAGGAGAACTGAAAATTATCCTCAAACATTCAGAAATGAAATATAGTCTAACTTTTCTCCAAAGGAAGAAAGTATGAGGAGAAATTCAAGTGAGAAGATATTTCCTCCCATGAAGTGTCAGTTATATGGCTATTCGGGCCATACCATGTCTTATTCCAAAGAGGAAAGAAGCTATCAGAATGGAGAAGATATATAAGTTCAACAAAGGAGAACAAATTCTTATCCTAATTCTTAGAGAGGAAACAATTTCTATGGATATTGTTATTGTTGTTCTAACATTGGTCATAAGGCTGCTAATTGCAGGCATATAAGGGACATAGACACCTCATACCGAAGTTCAAGACAAGTCAAGTCTCGTCAGCAAGACAGTGTTGCTCTTTCAAATAGGTTTTCTCCTCTCAAATAAGTCTTTGACTATAAAGAACCTGGGTTTGCAGAAGAGATAATTGAAAGGCCATCAGTTCTATATACTCAATCCAATGTCTCATGGAAGGAAAGGAAGAAGATTGAGAAATACATCCTTGCAGAGGTGGCCCTCAATGCTACAAAGAACAACAGTAACTGGATTCTGGATAGCAGTAGTTCATCTCATATGATAGGTAATGCGGGCCTACTAATGGATATCAAAAGGACAGTTGATGGTACAGTACGATTTGGTAATGATGGGGCTCTGAAAATCAAAGGGAGTGGAAGTACCGAATTAGCTAATGGAGAACTAAAGAATACTGATGTCCTTTAGGTAGATGGCCTACGTCATAATCTACTCAGCGTGAGTCAACTCTATGACTCGGGACTTATAGTTACTTTTAATCAGAAAGGCTGCACTATCAAGGGAAAGACAGGAAATTCACTTATGAAGGGATGCAGAACAGAAGGAAACTTGTATCAGGTTAATAGTGAAGAAAATGTATGTTACATGACTATTGAAGAAGAAAACAATTTGTGGCATCGGATATTGGGACACATCAATCAACAAGACATGGCAAAAATATCAAAATTGAGTATTGTCATGGGCATTCCCAACCTGAAGCGTGAGTGTGAAAAATCTTGTGATGCTTGCATTCGTGGGAAGCTGGTCTGCAGTTCATATCGGCCAAAGAAGAAAAGGGAATCTCACCTTCTTGATCTGATTCATACAGATGTATGTGGGCCGATAATGTTGCCGGAACTCATGGAGAAAGGTACTTTGTCCTTTTCATAGATGATTACAGTAGAATGGCATGTGTGATGGTCATTCATAGTAAACGACAAGTCCTTGACTGGATGAAAACATATCGGTGAATCGCCGAGAATGGTACTGGATGAACAATCAAAGTGTTGCGATCTGACGATGGATGAGAATACATGTCCATTGAATTTGAAAATTATCTCAAGAAGCATGGGATACAGCATGAGGTAGCTTCTGTGAGAAATCCACAACAAAATGGTGTTGTTTAATGTAGGAATCAACAGGTGAACAACATGGCACGAACTATGCCGATTGAGAGTCGTATTCCACGACATTACTGGAAAGAGGTTGTTCAAGCTGCAGTGTACATCCAGAATCGAACAGGACTATATATGGGTGAGATGAAGACACCATATGAATTGTGTCATGGATGGAATCCTTCTTTAAAATACTTTCATGTCTTTGGAAGTAAATTCTTCATCTGGAACAAAGAAGGAAATCAAGGGAAATATGGAGACAATGCAGATGAAGGAATTTTCCTCGGTTACTCAATGAACAGCAAAGCATACAAATGTTTCAACAAGTGTTTAGGAAGGATTGTGGAAAGAAGTGATGTTAAGATAATTGAAGAGAAAAGCAAAAATGCTTCAAGGACGTCATATGCTGATGTGATAGAAAGTCAGGAAGAAAGTGAACGTGAAGAAAATAAAAATGCAGAAATAGAGGAAGTTGTTCAAAACACTCAGCAGTCACATCATGATGTTGACTCCGGAAAAGAATATGAAGAAGGAACTGTGGCTGAAGAGAATCCTACTAAACCTCACAGGAGAAATCAAAGAGTTGAGATTGATCCATCCAACATAATTGGGGACAGGAGTGAACCCACTCAAACAAGAATGATGAGGAATAACAGGCAATCTGCATTTCTATCATTTGTAGAGCCATCCTCATTCGAAGAATCTGCAGATGATGAATCTTGGGTGAAATCCATGAATGATGAATTAGATCAGATTGACAATAATCATACATGGGATCTTGTCTAGAGACCCGAATGTCACAATGTGATTGGTACCAAATGGATCTTTAAAAATAATTTGATGAGCATGGAAGTTTCATCAGAAATAAGGCACGACTGGTATGTAAAGGATATTCCCAGACTGAAGGCATTTATGTTGAAGAAACCTTTGCTCCAGTGTCTATATTGGATTCAATCAAGATTTTCCTTGCCATGGCACTCAAAAAAGGATATAAAGTATATCAAATGGATGTCAAGAGAGTATTCTTGAATGGTGTACTCAAAGAAGAAGTCTACATTGAACAACCAGTGGGATTTGTTTTGGGTACTAATGAAACAAAGGTCTACAAACTGAAGAAAGCTCTATATGGTTTGAAGCCGGCACCACGAGCGTGGTACTCATAGCTGGATTCATATCTCAAGAAGCTGGAATTCAAAAGAGGAGGAGTTTATCACAATCTCTATGTGAATAATTCTCCAAAAGATCAATTCATGGTTCTAGTCTACGTTGATGATATCATATTTAGTGGTAGCAGGCAGAAATCAGTGGACAAATTTGCCATCCACAAGAAATAAGAATTTGAAATGTCTATGATTGGGGAGCTCACATATTTCTTGGGGCTGTAGGTGATTCAAAAGAAGGAATACACTTTCATTTCTCATGAAAGATATGCAAGAGAGCTGCTGAAGAAGTTTAATATGTAAGACTCCAAACCAATGTCAACTCCGATTTTAGTTGGAATTAAACTTGGAAAGCATGATAATGGGGAATCTGTTGATCCCACCATGTACAAGAGGTTCATTGGGAACCTACTGTACCTGACAGCAACACGGCCAGATATTGTCTTTTCCACATGCCTTCCGGCCCGCTTTCATAGTAATCCAAAGGAGGAACATATGGCGGCAGTAAAAAGAATCATGAGGTACATTCAAGGTACACATAACTTCAGGTTATTTTTTGCTACAGGCAGGGACAATGAATTATCAGCGTTTTCTGATGCTGACTGGGCTAGTGATGTAGTAGACAGAAAGTCCACTAGTGGTGGAGCTTTCTATATTGGGCAGAAATGTGTTGGCTGGTTGAGCAAGAAACAATAAAGTACTTCTCTTAGTACTGCTGAAGCTGAGTATATCTCTTCAACAAAGGCATGCACTCAACTTCTATGGATGAAGCAACAATTAACAGATATTGGTGATGAGGTAAAGCAACCAATGGTAATTTACTGTGATAACAAGAGGGCAATTGATCTTACGAAGAATCCTGTTCATCATTCCCATACGAAACATATTGAAATCAGGTATCACTTTATCAAAGAAAAAGTTGAACAGGGGGTGATTAGAATGGATCATGTGGGAACTGATGAGAAAGTGGTTGATATCCTGACCAAGCCACTGTCCGTGGCTGTGTTTGAGAGGCATCGGTTGAACCTTGGTGTTCATCCACCTCCCAGTGCATAAGGAGGTTACGCAATACCCATCTACCTGTTTGTGATAACTGTTTTTATCTGTTTATGGCTATGATGCAGGTTTATGGGGGAGATACTATCCAGGGGGAGTATGGTTTGAGATGAATGTTGAACAAATTACTGGTATTTGGATTTATTGTCAATGGGGGAGAATGGAGAAAGGAATAAATTCAGGATACTTCTGTGATGAGAAGAATGAGATGGAAAATAGTGGAACCTAATTCAAGCCTCCTATCTTGTTTTCTACACCAAGCATTGCTCACGTAGACTTAGAGTGTTGGCTGAGTTGATTCCGGCGTTTTTGGTTTTCACGTGGATGGAGATCTATTGAATTTATTTTCTGATTTCCATCAAACCCAAAGGGGGTGATTGTTGGAACCATGGTCCTCTATGCATGATTTGGCGTATGGTTTGTGTTTTTTGTCAATCCTCAATGGAAGTTCAGAACGTGTACCAGCAAAGAGATCATACAGTTCAAGCAGACAACAGTACTGAAGATGGCGTAGTTTCCCAGTGTTTGCCAAATTTTTGGTGTCCAAAATTTGGATGTTGGTGAGCATCATGAAATTAGGATTTCCATGAAGAGCATAATTAAATATAACACTGGCATGAATTTTGCGAAGAGTGGCTTAATGGTTTGGAATTCGTGAAGTCCAGAATTATGGAGGCGGTGATTCTTCACGATTATGTCAAAGCTTCACGAACGGTAGAGGATGAAGAGCATCGCGGCGAAGGCGCGAATGAAATGACGGAACACTCTGCGATTACGATGAGCTCCGTAAATGGAAAATTGCCGTTGTGCTTCTCGATTTTCATAGAATTTCAGCGGGAACATAGGAGCTTCGTGATTTGAGCTGACATAGCGCTGACTTCGTGCGGAAGGGTCGAGGGTCAGTGGAATCGCCTATAAATACAGGTCAACCCCCTCGAGAGAAACAGAGAGAGCTCTCAACGAAAATCCTTTTCTCTCGGTTCGAAAAGGCCACTCGCAAAGACAGTGTGCTTCGCGAAAGAGGAGATTTGCGGCGGCTATTCTAAGCTCTGCGAAAGTCGTGTGCCCCGCATTGGCTCAGTGAGATTCGCGAAGTGGCAAGAGCTCCGCGACATCCAAGCATTGTGAAGGCTTGTGCATCGCGAGAGTGCTTCGCGATTGAGCTTCGCGAAAAGGCAGGGACTCCACGAAGCCTTGTTTAAGATTTGCAAAATTGGGATCCTTGCGAAGTAGGGTACTTTGCGAAGGCCCTTTACAAAGGTTGTTTTCCCAGTGGACAAGGGAAAAAGAGGTATTCTTCAGTGGATGAAATTTGGTCTTTAACAGAGCATCAACTCAGGACTCTGATGAAAGCAAAGTCTCATGTTTAACATGAGACAAAGAACTTCATGTCTATCTATTGAAGAGACCTTCACATCTATAAACTGAGCGGGACTTCACCAACGTCAGTGAGCCAGGGGGAGTCAATGGGAGTGACCCGAGGGAACTAGTAAGCTATCCCTGAACCTTTGTAAAGGCAGTGAGCCTGGGACAGAGTGACTGTGCCCGAACCTTTTTAATCCACAGCTAGTTAAGTTTAGTGGAATTAGGTACGACAGCAAACCTCTCGGCGTATGCTCCTTGGACGTAGCCCTTAGTGGTGAACCAAGTAAAAAGTGTTGTGTCTTCTCTGTGCATGTAAATGTTTGTTTTCTGATCATATTCATCTGATAGGTTCAACAAGTTCCTACCAACGTGGGAACAAGATCCATCACACTAAAAGAAAAAGCTATCACCCTGATTCACCCCTCCCCTCTCAGGGTGTCCCGGGGTCCTTCCAAAACCACCCTTAGGAATAAAATATGATCATTTTGGTCCACTTGGATTAGATTAGGGAATTTAATATTATTTTATATAAATAATAGTTAAGTGTTAAATTCAAATTTTAATAACTAAACCATTTTTAATATAGGGTTATATATAATATAAATTCGACTATAAATATTAATTATAAAGATAAAATGATTTACTACATAATTATATTTTAATTATAATTTTTATAGATTAAATAATTAAATTTATTTTTGACCTAATGCTGATATAGTAATTACTTTATCAATGAAAGATTAAAATAATTGATATTATAAATATAAAAAAAATGGAATTTGGGACTTTTGATGCCATCCACGAATTTTCTAGGTTAATATGACATGTTAGGGTAGATTCAATGAATTTTTTTTATTTAATCAAAAATTTATGACTTTCACAAAAACCAAATTCTAAATAGTGTCAAAATTGACATAAATGAGTTTTTAAAACAAATACTATATTAATAAATGATATTGTAAGAACCTGGTTCTTATTTTTGAGGTACGGGTTTCTTCTTTTCCTTTTTCCTTAAGTGTGTTTTAGAAAATTAAGGAAGTGGGGAAAAATCACAAGAAAAATTCTGACTACACGCCGTGTACTTTTCCACAAGCTATGTACTTTGGCCATGTGTGATGAGTACAGAGGGTGTGTAGGCCTGTCGACAACAAAGGGTGTAAAAACTGACTACACGCCATGTATAGGGTAATTACGCACCATGTAATCAGTCTGCAGGTGAACAGTAAGGCGGTGGAGGCAGTCGCCAGTGGAGCGACAGTACGCACCATGTAATAATGAATACACGTCGTGTACTCATGTCGACAGATGAATATTTCAGCGGTATAAAAAGTTTCCTCCAGAGGAACAGTTAAATGAGAAAAGTACACGCTGTGTACTTGAGAGTACGCACCGTGTAGTTTGTTTTTTTCTCTTAAAATGGGAAGTATCCTCCTCTATTCACAGAGGATGCTTAGAACACCCGAGGAGAAAGGGAGAGACGGATGGAGCTTGGAGGATCTCCCGACCACCCACAGGGAACCCGATTCTATATCTGTCGATCTCCTTGGGACCGCATGGGTATTCTCTTCCTCCTACTTGTGTGTTCCTTACCAATTCCTTCCCGAGGGAATGTTATTTTTGTGTGAACTGGAATTATTTTATCCCAGATCTAAATCATTGTTGGGAAATTCGGGAGGGGTCGTTCTTGTATACTAATCAGAGACGATAGAGGTAAGTGGTCTGGTGTTTGAATTCCAACTACTTTGTGTTTTGTGTACCACTGTGATATGTTCCCATGTTGGGTGTGTCCTATGGATGAGGCCTTGCGTAATTAAATACCTAGAGTTTCATAAGTAGTTTAATAAATATGTATAACTATTGTTTGGGATCACTGCTTGGATCTAGGACCACCCTGGGGGTGTGTTGCTCTATTTAGCCGCTTAGCCAAGATACCCGAGGTTATTCCATAATTATAATGTGTATTGAATTTCCTTGGGATGAATTTTATATAAATTGATTATTTCTGCCTTGGTCTCGGTCCTGTTACTTTAGCCTGAGGGCGTTGTTGGTTTAGCCTGAGGGAAAGATACTACTTATCCTGAGGGAAATGTTCTATTCCGCATGAGGACAACACTTCTTCTGCCTAAGGGTAGTGACTTCTACAACTGAGGAAAATATATCATACGCCTGAGGGCATTATTCGATAACCTAAGGGCAAGCATGAGGGCATAGTTTTATTATATTAGCCTGAGGGAAATGTTCTGATTGGCCAGAGGGCTTGGTTCTGATAATCAAAAAATGTAATTAAATTGAATGGTTAAATAAATATTAAAATGGAAATATGACTGGTAAAGTTAGTTACTTTTGAGTAATGCTTAGTTTATACATTTTAATACTGCACACTGCTGTTTCACCTTTTCACTAATAGTTGGGAACGAGCCTTTGGTGGGTGCCTACTAGGATTCATTTCTCACACCCTATTTGGTTCATGTCTTCAGCCCAAACAGATTACATTTCTACAGGTATGGATAAGGGTAAGGGTCCCTATACATGTACATGATTGATGTAGAGGATTATGAGAGCATGGGACCAAGCTTAGGCTTGCGATGCTGTTTAGATCCTGTTGTACTGTTTTGTTCCGTTTTTGTAGTACCTTGTACTTGAGCTGTATTGTATTGTATTGCAGTGTATCATGTTCTGGCTATTTTCATAGGTTAGTGACATGCTGCATCTTTATATATATATGTGTGTGTGTGTGTCTGTGTGTGTGTGTGTGTGTGTGACTGCTGGTTCTCTTTTACTTAGGTTATCCATTCAGATATATAGTGTTTACTACTTCCACTGTTATATGCTTATATATTTTATTCTGCTACGCTACATTATGACAGATGAGGGAAAAGTTTCCCCACTATCAGTCGTCTGCCCTCGGTGATAGTCGGCAGCCTGTGGCGTTTGAGGAAATGCGCTTGAGTTCATGTGACCAACCGAGTTCGAGCACCCGTTGAGTGGCAGTCATATCTGGGACTTTACAAAGTGGAATCAAAGGAGTTCTTTTCTTTGACTTACTGTTTGGAGCCTTAGTCAGGGATAGGACAGAAATGGTGGTTGATAATAAGTTATTCCCAAGAGTAGTTAACCCGTGTACAGGGAAAAGCTGGTCTACCTCGGTTATTTCAGTTTTTCTGATTTTTCAATTTTACAGTTTATATGATTTTCACCATTGGGTGACACACTTTTTGTGTGCTATTTATAGGTTATACTTGGGTTTTATTTAGCTGCAACCCAGTGAGATGAGGGTATTCCATATCATGAATCATTTAGTCACATGTTATAAATCACACGTCATGCATTCTTTCCATGCCATGTAGGTTCATTAGAAATTGCATGTTGTTGTGATAGTTGTTGTTCTAGAAAAGCATGTTGTTGTGATAGATGCTTTGATAAATACCTTCTATTTGATAGGTTATTCTTGAGTGATGATGTTGAACGAATTAATTCCAAACTCTGCTTTTTGGGGATTATGGGCCCTCAACAACTAGAATTTGGTGGATCATTAACGAGTTTACCTTTTTATAACATGTATAAGATGCCAAGCTCTGATTCGCGGGGTGTATGGGCCCTCACGGATCGGAATTTGGAACTTAGATGTTTGTTTCATAATTTTTATGGGTTTTGGATTAGATTCTAAGCCTTGTTGTCTGGAAAACCCAGAATATACACCGTGTGGTTTTGACTACACGCCATGTATTCTTCTGTTAGGGAAGAATAGAAAATGTTTTGAGTACACAGCGTGTACCCTAAGTACATGTCGTGTTGTAGCTAACTGTTTCATAGGCCATGTGTATAGAGACACGGGATGGGGAAGTTCTAGAGGGCACACGACGTGTAGTTATTTCATACTCTGTGTTGTGGGGACCCTGTGTCCACCTGTGTAACTAACAACACAGAAGGAGGAAATCATTTCATGTATACGTCGTCTCCATGATGAACATGTCGTATAGTGTGACCTGGGGACCCGGTCGCGTAGCTGACAAACACGGGTTGGTGTTACCTCTTCTTAAACACGCCATGTACTTGTGGGACACGCCATGTAGTCTTGACCTAGGAAAGACCATGTGGACCTGGCCGTGTGGCTGGGAAGACGGAGTTTTGTACACACCGTGTGCAGGTGTAACATTCCGTGTAGTGTCAGCTGAGTAGCCAGTCGTGTCACTAACAACACGAGCATTTGTAATTTAAATAGTACACTCCATGTAGATCTTATAAACGCCGTTTAGTTTCATTTAAAGGAAATACATGTGGCTAAGCCATGTAGAGGGACTCAGACGGGGAGGAAAATTCAATTACACGCCATGTGTGTGAACAACACATCATGTGTTTGGGAGGTTACATGACCAGTTTTGGCAGAGTACACGCCCATGTGAAAGACTTGAGGAAACATTTCATGTAGTAATTAAACATGTTGTGTAGTCTTGTTTTGTAAAACATGAAAGTTTTCTTTTCCTTGTTACCTTTTTACACTCCTTGTTTTCATTCCTTGATAAATCATGATCTAAGGCGTGTGTTTGACCTTGTAGAGCCATGCCACCAAGATTACCACGAGTTGTTCGCCAGGAGAGTGACAACAAGTATACTTCTAAAATGGTGGGCCATGGGCTACCAATGGAACCTCTTGTAGAGCCAGCTGCAGTGCCAGCCGTTATACCAGACACTGGTGCAGAGGCGCAGTTTCGTGAAGGCGTCATGCGGTTTATACAGACCTTCCATGGAGCACCGCAGGCCCCCACATCTGTGGCAGAGTTGACACATATTTTCATGCAGTAGAATCTGCCTACGTTTTTAGGGGATGGCGGACCACAGGCTGTGGAGTCTTTGCTGGATTCTTTGCAGAATATTTTCAAGCATCAGGAGACGCCACCCGAACAGAGGGGCAAGCTCTCTACTTACATGATGTGTGGTTCCACCAAGAGGTAGTGGGATGTTACCACCCAGTCTGAGCATCACCGCGACATGGCATGGGAATATTTTCAGATAGCCATCTATGCATCTTTTTTCCAGAGATGCTGAGGGTAAATCGAGATCGAGAGTTCATGAATCTACAGCAGGGCGTTATGTCAGTGACGGATTATTTTCCTCTCTTCACCGAGCTTTATCATTTTTCACCTGTTATGGTGGGTGATGAGACGTTGAGGGATAGACGCTTTAAGGGTGGTCTTTGATATGAAATCCGAGCACTGGAGAATATTATACGGTTGCCGACAGTGCATGCTATTGTGAACCAGGAACTGATTACTAAACAGAACCTACAGGAAGCTAGTGGTGTGAGCCTGGGTGGTTTGAACCCAGTTTCATGTATAATTTCTACCAGGAATAGGAAGCGACATATGATTTTCTCTCATGATGGCAGTACTATCCAGGCGATTACTTCAGGTGGCCCAGTCATGTGCTACTAGTGTAGTAGAGAGGGGCACAAGAGACCTCAGTGTACCCATGACCCAGTGGAGTGTCGCGCTTGCGGCAAGATGGGTCATCTGCAATGCTTTTTCAGGGTGTTCCCACTAGTGGCTAGTGAGAGGGGTTATGTGAAGACTCCGTGTGCGGGATCAGGACCAGCAGCTTCTTACCAGTCAGGAAACTAAGACACGTCAGGACGTATAGGTAGGGGTGGTGGGCGTGGTCGTGGTAGCCAGACACCAGGATCCTAGAGGTAGCAGGGTGGGATAGCTCAGGGTAGCCCGGCTGTGTCGCATAGCCGCAACACTGGGCAGGCATATACAGTGCAACAGACCCAAGAGGAGAAGTATCCCGGACCTTCTACTTTTAGAGTTACTGTTCTATTTGCTTCTGTTTTTCCTTCTATACTTTTCAATATGGGTGCTACACATAGCTTTATATCTGGGCCTGTTGTGGAGAGCCATGTTCCATGTGTTTCTTCTTCTTCTTCTTATGTTATGATGCTAGACACTCCATTGGGAACTAGAACGGCTTCTGTGCGTCAGTGCAAGGATTGTCCCTAGAGGTTGGTGTGTGTCACTTTTTATGGGACCTCTATGTCTTGGAGATGAAGACCTATGATTTCATTCTTGGGATGGAATGGTTGGTACACTTTTGATCCTTTCTAGATTTCTATCATCATAGGGTGAGTTTCACATCATCGGATGGTGGAGAGTTTCTATACATAGGAGAATGGGATGTCCAGGGGAGCTGAGTTAGACCTGAGCATCGTGGGCGAGGTGGTGCGATGGCCCAGATTATGAGTTTATATCTAGATGATCATGGGTCTTGTCAGAAAAACTTCTCTTCAATAGTTGATCGTTTTAGGGATGTTTTCCCTGACGACTTTTTAGGTCTTCCTTTGGAGTGTTAGGTGTATTTATCTATTGAGATTGTGATGGGAGTGGCACCAGTGTCCATACCTCGATATAGGATGGCTACACCTGAGTTGCAGGATCTCGAGAGATAGTTAGAGGAGTTACAGGTAAAGGGTTTCATCAGACCTAGTACTTCTCTTTGGGTTCGCCTATCCATTTTTTTAAGAAGGCAGACGGTACCCCTAGACTTTGTGTGGATTATCGGAAGTTGAACCATCTGACGGTCAAGAACCGATATCCCATGCCGAGGATTGATGATCTTTTTGATTAACTTCGTGAAGCATGAGTGTTCTCGAAGATTGACTTGAGATATTGATATCATCAGTTATGCATAAGACCATCGGATATACCACATACAGCTTTTCGGAGCAGATATGGTCTATAAAAGTACTTGGTTATGTCATTTGGACTCACGAACGTGCTAAGAGTTTTCATGGATCTGATGAATCGTGTGTTCCACCCTTATCTGGATTCCTTTGTGGTAGTATTCGTGGACGATATATTGGTGTTCTCTCACACTAGACACGACCATCCAACCCATCTTGACATCATTTTGAGTACACTGAGAGAGCATAAGCTATATTCTAAGCTCTCAAAGTGCCACTTTTGGATGGACCAGATACACTTTCTGGGTCATATGATCTCTGAGGCAGTAGTTTCCGTAGATCCAGAGAAAGTGAGATAAGTAGTTTCCTGGTATAATCCTAAGAACATGTTTGAGATACGGAGTATCTTGGGGTTGGCTGGTCACTACAGGCGCTTTATACAGGACTTCTCCCGCTTAGCAGCACCATTGACAGGGTTGAATAAGAAGTGTGTGAAGTTCCTTTGGTCAGAAGCTTGTGAGATTGCCTTTCAAGGCATGAAGGGAAGGTTGAGATCAACACCAGTCCTGATACTTCGAGAGCAGGGGAAGAGCTATATAGTTTATTATGATGCATCAGGTATTGGGTAGGGAGCAGTGTTGATGCAGGGAGATCGAATTGTTGCATATGGGTCTCGACAGTCGAGGCCACATGAGAGGAATTACCCGTCGCATAACCTCAAGTTGGTTGTAGTTTTTCATGCGTTGTGTTGTTGGAGACATTAACTCTTAGGAGATCATTTTGGGGTTTACATAGACCAAAAAAGTCTCAAGTATATTTTTACCAAGTGTGACCTGAATTTGAGACAGTGAAGGTGGTTTGAATACCTTCAGTCCTTCGATTATGAGCTTGCCTATACACCTGGAAAGGGTAATGCAGTTGCTGATGCACTGAGCAAGAAGACTCAGACACAGGCAGTTCATGAGGCTAGTGGTGAGTGGCAGCTTATGGCTTTGTTCTCTGAGATGCATTTGGAGGTACACGACAGTCAGGGGCACACTTATCTTTCTTCATTAGCTGTGTCATCTACCCTCCTGGATAGAGTGAGGATGAGACTACTATCTGATTCAGAAGGCCTCATTCTACGAGAGTTGGTGGCATGTGAGGACCCTCCTCCTGGATGGATGATAAGCAGTGATGAAGTATTGTGTTTCCATGGATGAGTATGGGTTCTAGGGGATATACGCGAGGAGATGATGTGATACTTTCATGCTTCATCTTGGGAAGTGCATCCCGGAGTTACCAAAATTTACCATGACTTGAGATGTCTATATTCATGGTCGGGTATGAAGAGTGAGGAATTTGGTTTTGTTGCGAGATGTTCCACCTGTCAGTAGGTGATGGCGGAGGGTCAAAGGCCAGCCAGACTTTTACTGCAGTTATCCATTCTGGAATGGAAATGAGATAATGTCGTGATGGATTTCGTGACTGGGTTGCCAAGGTCACCTCGAGGAAATGATGTCGTGTGGGTTATTGTGGACAGACTCACAAAGGAAGCTCACCTTTTGCTGATCTAGGAGACTTTCGGTGTTTACGAGCTCGGGAAGTTGTATATCTGAGAGGTAGTACGTCATCATAGGGTTCTTCGTTCTATCATTTCTGGTAGGGACACATGATTTATGTCTCATTTATGGCAGAGTTTTTAGAGGGAACTAGGTACACAGGTGCTTCTGAGCACACCTTACCACCCTCAGACCGATGGCTAGTCAGAGCGTACGATTCAGGTGCTTGAGGACATGCTACGTGCATGATTCCTAGACTTTTGGGAGCTCTGGGGAGAAGCATATACCCTGGGTCAAGTTTGCCTATAATAATAGTTTTTAGGAAACTATTCAGATGGCACATTACGAGGTGTTATATGGTAGGCCATGCCGATCACCTTTTTGCTGGTTAGAGGCAGGTGAGGCAGCTTTACTATAACCATGTCTCATGCAAGAGACTTCTGAGTAGGTTCAGTTGATTGAGAAGCTGATGGCTACAACACAGAATTGTCAAAATCTTATGTTGATCGTTGTAGATGACCCTTAGAGTTCGTGGTCGAGGATCAGGTTTTCTTGCATGTTTCACCGAAGGTGGGACACAAGCGGATCAGGAGACAGGTTAAACATTCACCGAGGTATGTGGGGCCATTTGAGATTCTGGAGAGAGTCAGGTTGGTTGCCTATAGGTTTCAGTTACCACAGAGGTACCAGGTCATGCATGACATCTTCCATGTATCTTAGCTGCGCAGTTATCATTTAGACCCATCTCACGTCTTTCATCCCAATGAGGTAGAGCTACAGAGCGTTTCATCCTTTTAGGATTATTGGATTCATATCATTGATTGGAGCACGATGGTTCTCTGATGCCAGTCAGTTCCTCACGTATGGGTTCTATGGAAGCATGGCTCAGTGCAAGATGAATCCTGGGAGCGGGAGACTGATGTACATGCTCAGTGGCCAGAACTGTACTGAGATTTATCTTCTCCACCCTTGGAAGGGAAATTCGGGGATGAATTGCTTTAAGGTGGGGGGGAAGTTTTTAAGAACCCGGTTCTTATTTTTGAGGTATGGATTTCTTATTTTCCTTTTTCCTTAAATGTTTTTGAGAAAATAATGATCATGGGGGAAAATACCAAAAATATTTCTGACTACACACCATGTACTTTGGTAGTGTGGGATGAGCACACAGGGTGTGTAGGCCTATCAACAATGAAGGGTGTAAAAACTGAATACACATCGTGTATAGGATAATTACACACTAAGTGATTAGTCAGCAGGTGAACAGTACTGTAGTTGAGTTAGCCGCCAGTGGAGCGACAGTACACGCCGTGTAATCAGGAATACACGATGTGTACTCATGTTGACAGTTGAATAGTTCGTCGGTGGAAAAAGTAGTTGCCAGATGAATAGTTAACTGAGAACAGTACTGGTCGTGTACTTGAGAGTACACGCCGTGTAGTTTGTTTTTTCCACTTAAAATGGTAAGTAGACTCTTCTGTTCACAGAGGAAGCTTATAATGTTGGAGGATATTGGGAGAGACGGCTGGAGCTTGGAGGATCTCCCGACTGCACACCGGGAACTTGATTATGTATCTGTCGATCTCCTTGGGACCGCATGGGTAAGCTATTCCTCCTCCTTGTGTGTTTCATACCAATTCTTTCCCAAGGGAAAGTTATATGTGTTTGAACAAGAACTCTTTTATCCCAGATCTACATGTTTGCTGGACAATTAGGGATGTGTTGTTCTTGAATACTGATTAGAGACGATCGAGGTAGGTGGTCTGGTGTCTGAATTCCAACTGTTGTGTGTTTTGTTTACCACTGTGATACGTGCCCATGTTAGGGGTGTCGTATGGCTGCGGCCTTGCGTAATTAAATGCCTAGAGTTGCATAAGTATTTTAATGAATATGTATAACTATTGTTTGGGATAAATTCTTGGATCCATGACCACCCCAGGGGTGTGTTCCACTATTTTGCTGTTTGGCCAGGATACCCGAGGCTATGCCATAATTATAATGTGTATTGAATTTCCTTTGGAGGAATTGCATATAAATTTCTTATATCTACCTTGGGCTCGGCCCAGTTACATTAGCCTGAGGGCGTTGTTTGTCTAGCCTGAGGTAAAGATACTTCTTAGCCAGAGAGAAATGTTCTATTCCTCCTAAGGGAAACACTTCTTATGCCTGAGGGCAGTGACCTCTATGCCTGAGGTAAATATCTCGTACGCCTGAGGGAAATATTTGATAGCCTAAGTTCATGCCTGTGGGTGTGGTTTTATTATATTAACATGAGGGAAAGGTTCTGATTGGCCTGAGGTCTTGGTTATTATGAGCACAAAATGTTATTAAGTTGAATGGTATAATGAATATTAAATTGGAAATATGACTGGTAAAGTTAGTTACTTTTGAGTACTTCTAAGTTTATTTCTTTTACTATTGCACACTATTGTCGCACCTTTTCAGTAACAGTTGGGCATGGGCCTTTGGTGGGTGCGTACTGGGATTCCTTTCTCACACCCTATTTGGGTCTTGTATTCGGCCCAAACAGATTAATTTTCTGTATGTTTGGATAAGGGAAAGGTTCCTTATACAGGTACATGATTGATACAGAGGAGTAGGAGATCATGGGACTGAGCTTAGTCTTCCGATGTTGCTGAGCTCCTATTGCACTGTTTTTTTTTCATTTTTGTAGTACCTTGTACTTGAGCTGTATTGTATTGTATTGCAGTGTATCTTTTTTGGATATTTTCATAGATTAGTGACATTCTACATCTTGATATATATATATATATATATATATATATATGAGACTGTTGGTTCTCTTTTACTTCGTTTTTCCATTCAGTTAATAGTGTTTACTGCTTCCGTTGTTGTATGCTTATATATTTTATTCCACTACGCTACACTTTAAAAAATGAGGGAAGAGTTTCCCCATTATCATTTCTTGTCCCTCGCTTCTATTCGGCAGCCTCAGATGTTTAGGAAAATGTGCTTGATGTCATGTGACCAACCGGGTTCGGGGCACCCGTTAAGTGGTAGCTAAATCCGGGACGTTACAGATATAATATTCTGAAAAATAAAAATTTAGGCCAAAGGAATTATATAATGATAAATATGTCATTAAATAACCACTTGGAGTTTTCTTGGATTTTTATATTATGTTTTTTAACCATTTATTATAATAATACATGAGGACATGTTAAACGTCAAACTATTTAAATAAGAGTTAAATCTAAAATATAGGGTTAATATGGTGACCTAAAACTTCTATAACCTATCAGTTGAGAGGATTTAGACCCATATAAACCTTATATTATAAATAAATCAATTTTGATCCATTATAAACCGAATATTATTTTGTAATAAAATAATATTTCAATCATTTCATAAAGTGTCTCTCACCTCTCTTATAAAAGGGCACTTCCCCTTCTCTCAAAATCACACCAACAAAGCCATTTGGCACGGACAAAACCTTTCCAAATATTCTCCAATATTCTTTAAATATATCATAGAGGCTTTCCCTTGAGTATAAGTCCAACCAATGGAGCCATTTTGTTCAAATCAAAGGAAAATACCCAAAGAAGATGTAATTATTTTATCACCTCGTTCAAAGTTCATTTCTTCTTCCACATTATATTTCATTGTTATTTCTATTCAAAATAATAAATCAAGTACCTTCTATATACTGTGATGTTATTAAAAAAATTGTACAACCATTACTCATTATTCTATCCATTATATGAATGATAATGTCACCATGCGTTTGTACGTACGACTTATCGTCTCCCGTCGTGGTATAATTTTTTTTCAACACTATGTTATTTGTATGGATATAATGATCAGTAATATGTGTATAAATAATGAAACTAACATTCAACTTTCTCTGTAGAACTACTATACCATCCAATTCCACTCATTTTAATCATTAAGTAAATGATATCGTCGCTCGTGCGTTCGTACGGATTATCATCTCCATGACGCGATGAGATTCATTTCCACATTCACCATTCAATGATGATTATAAAAATATATATTATTAAAAAGTATGTAATATATGAAATAATAATTCTACTAGATATTTATATATGTATGTACATACATATATATTATTCACTTACTTTCATTCAATATAATATAAAAATCGAAACATCGATTATGCATACGTACAGCCAACTATCTCCATAAATGGTGTTTTCTATTTCCAATATCTATCCATTATACATATTAATGTTATAAATATATCTGATATATGAATTGTTTTATATATTATGTAATTATTTTAATCATGATCTAAAATATACGATCAAGAATAACAAGTTAGAACACGTACGATAAAGAAAGTGATTATTACCCGAAATGTTCATTCAACAATGGAAATCATTATTAAATGGGTAGTATAAATTCATAAATGAATCTTGTTTGATATAAAAAATATAAATATGATTATGGTATAATTTAAATACATAATATGATCATTATACATGAGGTTAAACATACCATTGACCAATGGAAAGTGCAAGGTAAGGGTTAACTCCTCAATCTCATTATTATCCGAGATTCTTTATGTGTAAATATTTTCTAGAAAATATTTATTATCCATGTCCATGATTCATAAAAGACTTTTTCAAAGTTATTATTTTAATGTAATATTTAACTAAAACATCATTTTAAATGTTTTAAATATTTATTTTTGTAAATCTTTCTCATCAATGTCCTTATTTTCAAAATGGTTTTAAGTAGTTATTTGTATTGACATGATGTTTTAAAAAGTTAATTACGTTAAAAGTTTCAAAGTTATATGGGAAACTTTTATTAAAAGGTATATTTTAAATTCCATCATTTATTAATTTTTCAAATTTTAATTTATTTCATGAAAAAGGATTATTTCACTCAAGGAGTTTTACTGATCATTTTCAAATATATCATCATCATTTACTGGATATTATTCTTGATTGAGGATGATTTATTATAATACAATTTTCCACAATGTATTGAATAAGTTATGATATTTTTTACTATTGATGTACTATTTTTAAACCATTCATGGTTTATGGCTAAATTATTAACATTGAGTTGGTGTTAAACTAAATATATATGGGTTTAAATGAACTAAAAACATTTCAAAAATATATATTATGGATGTATTTCAACATTATCAAGTATTTTTCTTGATAATACTTCATTTTGTACCCTTTTTCATGTGAAAACACTGGGTACACCTTTTTCTTTCCAGAAATTGCATGGGTGCCACTCACCTCACTTATAATTTTCCACCGCCCTCCATATTCATAACAACTTCAATCCATTTTAGATTAGAAATACCTAAAAAATTCACAAACATAGTTTCTTACCATAATTCTAGAAGCCTTATTTTGGTCATTATGATATCATATAATATCTTGTGGTGCTAACCTAAGTATGATACCTAAAAACTATGTTACCCTAAAAAATGCATGTTATTTTTCCTAAACCTACTATTGGGAACATGTTTGATGCCGAGGGAAGTAAGTGGAGTTTGTTTTTGATTATTTATGTCTTTTTTTCAAAAAGGATATATCTATTGAATTTTTAAAAGTCTTGGAAAATATAATGATGCATTTCAAATATGTATTTAACAAATATCATAAGTTATTTGGGGAACATGTGGTATAAGCCTTATGAAGGAATGTGGTATAAATTTTTTTTCCCTATTATATATTGGTTTGTTCAGAAAGAATGATGTTTCTAGAACTTTTGGAAGTTAAGGTGCTTTCCTTTGAAAATCTAACAAAGGATAATCAGCAAATGAATGATTCCACAAAGAAGTGCTCTGCAGACTATGAGGTGTGGTATGAAGACTGTGTAGAGAAAATAGTTCATAGAGTGATCATAATTTATAGGAGTATTTTTGTTCATAGGAAAGATTTCCTTGTTTGTTGAGAGTTGGTGATCTATTTGCAGATGTACTCCACTGTTGTGAAGGAGGAAAAGTGTTATGGATACCACGAAGGAAAAAATGGATTGTTTACGGAAAACAGTTCGTAATGAACGATGTAAAATTTTGAAAATTTGGTTAAATTAAATTAGTAGGATTTTTGGAATTATTTACCCATATAGAGGACCCTAATATCATTATTAGAGTGAGTGAATTTTATAAAGTGGTGATCATCTCTATATAATGAATTTTGGAGAATTCTGAAGTAGTTCATGAAGGAGTGTTATCTGAAGGAGAATTGTTAGAGGTGGCAAGATTTACATGAAGGAGAAGAATTCAGAGAGGAAATATTTTCATGAAATAGATAGTTTGTGAGGATAGTATGCAGAAGAAGGTTTCAGGGATCCATTATTCTCAATGGAAAAGGTATTTCCTAGGAAACATGGTCTGTAAGGCATTAGTCATCCATGGATTTTAAAGAGTTCACGAAAGGAGAGGTGGTCCATGATGAAATAATGTCACAAAATGTAGCTCGGTTTGTAAGGGATACATGTAGTTTATAGAGAAAGTAATATTTTTCATGGAGTATATTAGTAATTTCTTACCTTCGTCTCTATAAGTAAGATAATAATTGTCTTGAAGGATCTTATTTGTGGTTGTGGATCAAGAGGAACCATAAATTGTTTTATATCGTTTTGTTCTAGAAGAAGAACACTCACTATGGGATTGTTTTCATAGTGTTGCACGAATGCAAGGGAACATCCTACTCATTGTATTGAACATCAATGGATTTATTTCTTATGAATATTTTATTGTATTGTATCCAAACCATACCAAAGACATGGCTACTTTTTTGAGTAGTGATCCTTCTAAATTATTGTGTTCATGTGGTTGTGTTGTTGAGTTTTTTTTTTCAAGGAAAGAAATATTTAATAAGATGTGATGGTTGTTTAATCAGTATAGAAACATAAAAAAACACATCACTGATTTACCCATTCACATCTTATTGGTTCATGAATCCTAACATGGAAACATAAATTGGTATTACAGTGACATCCTGACATCATTTATTCATTGTTGATGTTTTGAAGGCATGTTGTGTTGGAAATTCCAAATTTTCTAAACAGTAAGGGGATTCTGATATTTTATTGAAAATATTATCATATCTAGAAAGATAAAATGATTCCTTATCTGATATATATTGGGTATGATGTTATTGAAACTACAACATATGGATTTCCTCTTATTTAATACCAGGTTCACCGTACACCTTTCAGTGAGAATAATCTTTAGAAATAAGGATGATATAAAAATTATTTACTGTCATAACATTATGAAAGTGTGTTTTTAGGAGTGATGGGTGTTTCTACAACTTAAGGTATATGGGATAACTATAAAAACATATATGATGGAAATATAAAAGTATAAATGGAAAAACTAAAAATATGAAAGTTGATGTATTATGATTTTAAAATAAGTGAGTTTTAAGCTTTTGGGGGTTTCATTATTAGGGTAAGTGTCACTGTTAGAACTATCAGATGCCTTGGTGAGAATTTGGCAGAATCTACAGTTGTGAAAAATATCTTATGAATTATTCTTGAAAATTTTGATGCTAGAGATTCATCATTGGAAGATAGAGAACCTAAATTAATATCTTTGGATGATTTTTATAGAACTCTAATCACTTTTGAAATGGATACGGGGAAGACAATGAAGATAAAAATAAATTCTGATAGAAAAATTTCTTTCAAATCCACCAAGAAATAATATTATAACAGGGTTTTTGAGAAAGATGATTTTGCCGAATCTATCTCCGAAAATGAGAAACGCAAAAATTCTAATGATATTTTATCCTTGTTCTATAGAAATATGAGAATATTCATATGTGAATATAAAGGGAATCTTCCATTAAAGTGATTGAATGTGGAATCTTTGTGTAATTTTTATCTAATTTGTTTCAATAAAAGAAAGAAGGAGATAATTATGTAGAAGAAAGAAGGCCAAGAAGGTCATAAAAGAATCGTGGAGATAGAGATAAATAATTTTCCAAATGGAAGGATAAAAATTTATACAAATTAAATTGAAAAATTCTTCTATATATAGATGAAGAAGAAGTAGATAGTGAAGTTGAATCTGAAATAAATTTTGTTAAGAAATATGGATATAATAACTTTATTACAGTAGTTATTAATGAAGATTTTGGGAGAAATAGTTATAAATAAGAAGAAACTCTACTATAATCTCATCTGAAAGAAGAGTCAAAGGATTGTGTGAAATTAATTTGATGGTTTGAGAAGGAAAATAGGTTTTTGATAAGTGATTATTCTTCATTAAAAATCACGATTGTTTTCTTGATGAAAAATTCACATAAGTAAAACATATTAATGATTTGAATAATTTTCTTTAGAATGAAAAGAATCATAATAATAACTTGAAAGATAATATTAAGGAAAAAGAAGAAGAGTTATAATGTGTCCAACAAAAACTTTCTAAAGAAGAACTGATTGATATAAGATTCAAAAAATCTGTCTTAGAAGTTGGTGAATGTTTCAGTAAGTATGAACCTAGAATAGACAAACAATAATTACATAGAATGGTTAAGAATAATTCTAGAGTCAGTTTTGAGAGAAGTAATGATGACAATGTTATGAATGTGTCCAAAGTAAACAATGTAAAAAATATAGATGTTTCCAAAAATATTGAGTCTGAAATTTTTTAAACTACAACTTCTTTTGACCAAGATAGAATGAAATACTAGTTGAAGATGATAGTTCGGCTTGAAAACATAATGGTTGGTGCTCAAAAAGGTTCTATTATGAGGGATTCTGAGAAACATACTCACAACACCGGTCAATCCAGAAATTTTAGAGGAAGATACTATTTTTATCGATACTACTGATATTGTGGAGGATTTTGGAATATGAAAAATATGTGTTTGTTTGACTAACAACAATACAACTAATAGAAAGGTTAATTAAGTAATGGGTTTAGGGGGAGTCAATCCCCTGAAAAGATGAACTCTACGATGGAAATTTAGAAGAAATCTGATATGCTTGGTGTGAAGGTCAAAAATAGGTTCCAACCACTAGAATCAATTTTTTGAAATATGTGAACAACTAGGGCATCTCGAAAATAGTTGTCTTCTTTTTATACCAGTACAAAAAAAATCACCTTACAATTCAAATATATGGGAGGTGAAGAAATAAATGGAAGAAGAAAAATCTCTTAATGTTGAAACTAATTTGAATGATTTAAAATGATAATAACCATGGATTCTTTATAGTGTGTGTTCTTCCCAAATGATTGAAGACATAAAGTTTTTAATTAATGTGAAAGAATTTAAATAAGTAATGGTGAAATTTGGATGTGATGAATCTGTGAGAATCATAGGTGTTGGATCGTCCATAATTGGGAAAGAAAAGATGAAATCCAAGAAAAAAATTATTTATTGATATTATGAAACAAAACCTACAGATTTTTTTCATACAATTTCATGAAGGTAACAAATTTATCTTTACAAAATATGTTTTTTTGTGAAAAGGTATGATGATGGAATGATACTTTCACAAAGTCAATATACAGAAGGAAACATGTTACATGTTGGTGAAATAAAAAACTCTTGTTACATGGGTGTGGTCTAAGAAATCAATTGTGGAAAAAATGATTGGACACATGCATCAGAGAAACATGGGGAATTTATCAAAGTGAGACAGTGTCTGGGATATTCTCAAAAGGTCAAGAATAAGAGATTGGTGTTGTAATATTTTTCAAAAAGTAATGACTAAAAAATCTGTGCATAAAAAGTTGATATTTGCTCAAAAGTTCCTATTGAACTGATTCATTATAATATCTTTGGGCCAATGATAAAACAATGAAAAAATTGAAATAATTATTTGACCACATTCATTAATTAATTCAATCACATCACTTATGTTATGTGTATAATACTTGAGTAAGATTCTCTAAAAACGCTTAAGACTTTCTAGAGGAAAACAGAGATTGAATGTTATTCTTCAAGGAATAAGATGACAAATGATTATGGTGGTGAGTATAATAATGATGAATTTGAAAATTATCTTGGAATTTATAGAATTCAGCATGATTTTAGTTCACTATATACACTATAACAAAATGGGGTTACTAAAAGAAAGAATAGTAGTCTACTCGAAATGGGGAGAACTATGTAACTTGAACATGGTCGTTCTCATTACTATTATAGGGAATCCAAGTGTACTATTCTGTAAATTTAAAATCAATATTTCCATAGACAAAGTTCATATATGACTCCTTATGAAATGTTTTATAAAGCAACTCCATGTTTGAAACACTTAAGTGTTTTTTGGAGTCAATATATTATAAAAATGAAAGGTCAAATCCCTGGAAAGTTTGAGAAAAGAGGAGAAAATGGAATTTTTCATGGTTATGCCCTGGATGGAATATGATATATATGTTTCAACAAAGAAACATGAATAATGTTTTATTATACTGATGTGATTTTTTTTTGAAAATGTTGAAAATTAAAAATAAATTTTTATTGATATGGATGTTGAGAAGCATAATAATTTTTGCTAAAAATTATAATAAGGATGAATAATGTGGTATTACTACCCAAGAAGAATAATCAAACTCAGCTATTTCAATTTATGGGAATAAATCTCAAATAGCTCCTACTAGGTTAAGGAAATAATTATAGGCTTATAACATTATTGATGATCAATATAATAAAGTTCAAACGAGAATAACTTCAAATGATGTTACACAAACATCTTCACAACACCCCAAGATTTCATAGTACGTTATTTCTTCAATGTAATTCAATAACTTTCACTACACGCAACACTGAGTTCTAGCACACCATGACTTACCAAACAAGCCATTAAAAAGCAGTTATAAATAGTATTAAATGAATTTTGAACTTTATAAAATCCTTATAATTTTAGAATCCATATTATGTAACACCCCAAGCTTCCATGGTACGCTTCTCTTTGAATAATATAGTAGCGTGTGTTGTACGCAACTTCAAGATTCTAACACGTCGTGACCAATCATAGTAGCCGTTATTAATAGTAATACCCACTTTTTGAAATGTTATACATTTTATCTTTCAAAATGGACCTCATTTTTGGGTTCGGAATATTGAAACTATCCTAGGATGAAATTTTGGTACTTTTTGGATGACTTTTATATTTTGATGAATAATGAAAATTATTATATTTTTATTAAAAACAACTTTATTAATCGAAATAATTAATAGTGAGAAATTATGAATTTGACTGGTTTTAATGAATATTTAGAATATATTTTTACCATTTAATACGATGTTGGTAATTGGACATAATTTCACAATTAAACCGAACATAAACAAGTGTCAATCTTTTGATAGTTATTATCTCTTAAAAACACGCATTTTGTTTTAACGACATGAATTAATTTTAAATTAATTTATGCCACTTCTGTGTTTTGAATTTTGAAAAATAGATTCCATATTTGGAATCAGGATGTCGAAATTGTTTAAATAGGTAACTTTCATTTTTAGAAATTTTGAAAAATTACTTCGGTAAATATTTTATTTAGCATGGTTAAAAGGTAAATCCGGTAAATAATGGTAAAAAATGATATTATAATAATAATAAATTACCATAAAACGTTTCCTAACCTTATTGGTTGATACAGGTCCGGCCATGGTCATATTTTGGTCGATTTTGGGACCCCATGGAGCCACTTGTTGTTGATAATGACACTTTATATTAAATAAGTTAAAATAAATAGAAAAAATACATAAGCATATATCTATTAGAAAAACAATTTTTACATAGGGTTATATATGTTGAAATTTAGACTATAAATATTAATTATAAATCTAAAAATATTTCATACATAATGGTTTTTTACTTATAAATTTTAGACATTATATAAATTAATTTATTTATGACACAATGATGATGTAGTAATTACCGTATTAATGAAAGATTAAGATAATTGACATTATAATACCCAAATAAATGTAATTTGAGACTTTTTATAAATTCCAACAATTTTCTAGGTTAATATGACATATTAGTAGTATTTATATAAATTTTGTTCGAAGTAATAATGATGTTATGAATTTAACAAAAACAAAATACCCAATAGTGTCAAAATTGACATAAAAGAATATTTAAAAAAATATTATATTATTAATTGATATTCAATTTCTAAAAGAATAAGGATCGGCCAAGAGATTTATATCCTGATAGGTGTATCATTAATGGACCACTTGTGGGTCTCTTGGAGGTATATAGTATGTTTATTAACAATATAATAAAAAAATACAAAGTGACATGGTAAGTGTCAAACTAATTAAATAAGAGTCAAAACTAAAATATAAGGTTAAAATAATGACCCAACCCTGTCTAAATTCTATTGGTTGTCTGGTTTTCTACCCATCCCCACCTTAAAATATAAATAATTCACATTGTAGCCATTAGAAACCAAATATGAATTTATTATAAAATAATATTTCTAGATTTTCCTAAGGTGCCCCTCCTCCCCCTTATAAAAGGACACCACTTATAACAAATTATACACACCTTAAAAGCCTTTTGGTTCAGACAACCCCTGCCAAAATATTCTCTCAACATCCCTCACTTCAACATAGAGGACATAGTTTGATCAGAAATCCAACCTAAGGAGCCCTTTTCATCAAATCAAAAGAAAGAACCCGAAGAAGAGGTAATGTTTTCACAGACTTTTTTCAAGTTCATTTTTTCTTCAACTTCTTATTTCTTTGTTATTCCCATTATAAAATAATAACACCAGTATCTTTTATATACTGAAATGTTATTATAAATATGGTACAACCATATTCAGTATTCTATCCATCCTATGAATGACATGTCACCATACGTGCATACGTACGGCTTACCGTCTCCATGTCGTGGTGTAATTGTTATTCAAAACATTATTATTTGGATGGATATAATAATAATGAGTAATTCATGTAAATAATTAATATAACATGATAATGATTCTATATATATATGATATACCATCCAATCATATATTATTTTAATATCAAAAGAATGATATTGTCGCTCGTTCGTACATACGGACTACCCTCTCCACGAACGCGATGACATTCATTCAACATCGTATCCATTCAATTATAATTCTCATTTGATGATTAAAAATAATGTTTACGTACTTGATATAATTATGGATATGAATAATATACAACCTATCCATAACAAACACGGCTTATGTAACAAAACATGTAAAAGAAAACGAGTAAGTTAACACCCGAAACGACGATAATACTAAGATATTATTAACAAAGAAATGTTAAAAGATCATATATGATATCATATTAATGTATATGTTTCTTGCATAATTTAATAACAATTATTTCACCATTATATAGGAGTTTAACCTAACATAAACCAAGTAAAAGTACAAGGTAAGGGTTATTTCACAATATCTTCATTATTCGAGGTTGTTTATACCTAAATATCTACTGGGACCACTTTATCATCCACATCCATGTTTCTTGAAAATGAATTTCAAAACATTCTTACTATTTTACAGAATATGGGTTAAAGTCATTTTTACCCTAGTTTGACTTTTATAAGAGGTTTATAAAGGAATCTTTCCTTCGTTTTTAAAACAAGGTCTTTTTATCCTTTTTGAAAAAATTAAGGTAATAATGTTTTTTTAACTTATACGGCGGGTGCGGATATTTTCCGTTGTTATAAGATCGTCAAAGCTTACCTTAAAAGCTTATAAGAATATTTTCAAAATAAATATCTTCTCTGTGTGACTCTTAAATGATTTCAAAATATAATGAGATATGTCTCTCTAAAATAAGGTTTTGATTTCATCTATATCAACATCATTTGATGGATTTTAAGTTTATTTGATGTTGATTTATTGTGATACAAAACGTACATATTGTATTGAAGTTTTTGTGATATGTTTGACTGTGGATTGCTATTTTTAAACCATTCATTACTTATGTTTAAAGTATTTACATTTCGTATGCTAGTTTTAGTATGAATGTTTATTATATGTTTAAACATTTTCCTATGAGGAATGTATTGGACTTATTAAGTGACAGGTGGAGCCTGCTATAGCTCCTCGATGCATCAGTAGGACTCATGAGACAACTAGAAGTGGAATTGGCTGAGGCCCTTTCCCAATTTGATTTATGGTTTTGGCCGAGGTCTTAATAATTTTAGACGTCTTGGCCAAGGCCTTGACAAAATGTTTCAGAATGTACGACATTATACATTCCCTCATTATGGAAATAATATTGATGGTTTATGTGGTCATTCGACTAGTAGAATACCCCTGATTATGTTTTATTATGGAATTATTTACTCTTCTCATGTTATTTCTATAAAAGTATTCATGTATATTATTGGTAGGGGCACGTGGTTTCAATTATTTACCATGCTTAATATTTACATCATTTTCCACTGTATTACTTACCCTTACTGAGTGTTTGAGATAACCCCTTTCAATGTTTTATTTTTTTCCCAGGATATGAAGAAGTTAGTTATGAGTGACCTGCAGGAATAATCTAGGAGTCTTGGATGTTCCTAATGAAAAATATTTTTGTTTCATTTCTCTTCAAGATGTAAAGGTGAACATATGTATGAATCTTGTTTCCAATAATACTAAACTGATCGGTCTTCTGAGACATGATTTCCTTGTGATCATGCCAATGTTATGTAATAATGCACCGACTGTGGGTAACTAGGGTCGGGGTGTTATAGCTGGTATCAGAGGAAGTTTAGTACAAAAAATGGAAACTAGATTTAGATAAACTCTAATCAGAGAACATATCCCTAATATAGACTTTGAGGATTAGTATAGAAAAATATCCTAGAATTTTGGTATTGTAGAGATTTTGTGAGTTTCCCGAGCAATACATCCCTATCTGGATACGAGTAGGTAGAGGCGGATTTGGCACAGATGTACCTAGGGGTAAAACCCGAAAACACCGCTTTGAGATCGACTCAAACGAGAACTGGTGCACGACAATGGGCCTTGCTGCACTCTTGGTTATGACACTCCCGGGGTATATGCTTAGGATAATTCTCATTTTCTTTACAATACATTATGAAGGGTTTTGAGTATATACTTCCTCAAATAAAACTTTTTTTATGATTATGGATTATATCCATAAACTATTGAATTTATGTTAAGTGTTTTACAAGTATGGGATTATGTATTTTGATTCATAAACTAATATAGTTTATGCCATTGTTTAGAAATGGCGCCTAGTGGAAGGAATGGAAATTGTATCAATGCACGCACTCCATGTAAGGATTTCCCTCCTGCTCATGATATTTATAGTGGAGCTAGTGATGCAACTGGTGCTGAATAGCTAATCACTATACTGGGACAACTCACTCAGGTTATGAATAATAACCTTACCCATATGGAGCACCCAGATCCACAGCGTGGAGGATCAATGTTAGAACGCTTCATGAGGCAACAACCTCCAACTTTAAATGGGAGTAAAAATCTCATAGTAGCTGAGAAATGGATAAATTCCTTAGAGAAAATATTCCATTCCATGGGGAGTAGTGAAAGGGAAAATGTTGTCATGGCAGTTTATCGCCTCACTAGAGATGCTGATCAATGGTGGTCATTGATACAAAACATGAAGGAAGATGATGAAGTATCAGATATGGAATGGAGGGAGTTCAAAGATATGTTCTTAGAAAAATACTTTCCTAGAGACCATCGATCAGATATGTAAAGGCAATTTCTGTGTCTGAGGCAAAAAGAGGATGAGAATGTCGCAAAGTATGAGGCTAACTTTACAAGGTTAGCGAGGCATGCTGCTGATTATATACGTAACCCAAGGAGTAAGATTGATCGTTTCTTTGATGGGTTAAAACCATTTCTCCTTCGAGAGTTAGTCTCGAAAACATTATCATCATAAGATGATATTTCTTCATGTACTACCAATACAGAAAAGGAATTCTCTAAGTCTTATGACTTTAAATCAAATTAAGAGAAGAAGAGACATGCTGAACACTCTGGGAAAGGAAATAAGGTAACAGGGAAGAAGGGTAGAATTGAATTTCCACCATGTGATAATTGTGGAAGGAAGCACCCTGGTGCCTGTCTAAAAGGAAAAGGAGTATGCTACAAATGTGGACAGAAAGGCCATCTAGCCAGTGATTGTAAGGGAAAGAAAGACGCTACCGATGTTCAATGCTAAAATTGCAGGGATATGGGACATTATTGAAATGAATGTCCTAAGCGTCAAGGAAACTTACCTCAGAAAAGCGAAAGGGATCAAGTCCAAGCTTATGCAATCACTAATGCTGAGGTTGAAGCTCCGAAAGATGTGGTGGCAGGTAATTTAATGGTTTCATCAGGTTTAGAAAATGCATTATTTGATTCTATATCATCGCATTGTTTCATATCTTCCCAGTTTTCTAGGAAAATTAGACATTTCTAATTTGATTTAACAAGGGAGTTTTTAGTTAAAACTCCTTAGGGAAGTATCATTGCATTGATGTTTTGTGAATCAGTCCCCATTAGAGCACATAAATGTTCATTATCCATTGATCTCATCATCATACCTATGATTGAATTTGACATAATCCTCGGTATGGATTGGATTTCAAACCATGATGATAATATTTATTATAAGAAGAAGGAGGTTACGATTCATGATGATGATGATAAAGAACACCTTATCTTTAGAGCAGAATCATCGCCACCAAATTCTTATCAAGATCCACCCCCAGTAGCTCAAATTAATTCAATTATTGGGGAGGAAGAGAATGAAATGACTATGGGTGAGGAAAGGAATGTTCAAATATAGGATGTAACTATTATGAAAGAATATGTAGATGTGTTTCCGGAATATTTACCTGGACATCCTCAAGAATGAGAAGTTGAGTTTTCCATTGATTTAATTCCTGGATCAAGGCCTTTATCGAAGTCCCCTTATAGAATGGCCACTATGGAATTATTTGAACTAAAGAAACAACTAGAGGAATTGAGTAATAAGGGATTTATTCTCCCTAGTGTTTCTCCATGGGGAGCCACTGTCCTTTTTGTTAAGAAGAAATATGGATCTATGAGGTTTCACATTGGCTACAGGGAGATCAATGTTATAACAATAAAGAACAAGTATCCCCTACCTCGCATTGATGATTTATTTGACCAACTGTATAGAGATCAATACTTTTCAAATATTGACCTTCGATCTGGATACCATCAGTTGTATGTGAAGAAGGAAGACATTCCAAAGACAGCATTTCAAACCAGGTACGGGCATTACGAGTTTATAGTAATGCCTTTTGGATTGACTAATGCACCCTCTGTATTCATGGATCTAATGAATAGAGTTTTCAAAGAATATCTCGATGATTTTTTGGTGGTATTTATTGATGATATCTTGGTATACTCCAAAAGCTACGAAGATCATGAAAATCATATGCGCATTATCCTGAAGACTCTTAGAAGACATGAATTATATGGGATGTTTAGAAAGTGTGCATTCTGGCTTCAGGAGATTTCTTTTCTTGGCCATATTGTCTCTAAGGATGGAATCTATGTTGATCCTTCTAAGGACAAGGCAATACAAGAATGGCCAACACCGATGAGTATAACTGAGGTACGCAGTTTTATTGGTTTTGTAGGTTATTATCAACATTTCGTCCAGAATTTTGCCCGATTGGCTAACCCATTAACGAAGCTCACACGTAAAGGGGTGAAATTTGTCTAGAAAAAATAGTGTGAAGAATGATTTGAAGAACTGAAGAGAATATTAGTCAATGCTTCTATATTGAGTCTACCATCATGGAATTATGGGTTCGTTATTTATAGTGATGCATCAATGAAAGGACTTGGTTGTGTCCTTATGCAGAATGATAAGGTTATTGCCTATGTATCACGATAGCTGAAAATTCATGAGCAAAACTATCCTACACATGATCTTGAGTTAGCTGCTGTAATCTTTTCATTTAAGATATTGAGGCATTATCTCTATGGTGAGAAATGTGAGATTTATACTGATCACAAGAGTTTGAAGTATATTTTCTCACAGAAGGAACTCAACATGAGGCAGTGGAGATGGCTTGAACTACTCAAGGATTATTATTTCACGATACACTGCCACCCAGGGAAGGAAAATAATGTGGAAGGTGCTTTGAGTAGAAATGATCATGGAGTTTTGAACGTGATGACAATTGAAAGGGATCATATTTTCATGGATCTAGTGAAGATGGATATGGGAATCACCATAGAAGGTGAAACATCAATGCTTTTTCAAATTCTTTCCAAACCATATTTACTAGAAAGGATAAAGAGTTCTCAGGTCAGTGATGAAGAGTTACAAGGGAAGATTAATGCTGCGAATGATGGGAAATTGAGTGACTTTGTGTATGAAGATTGAATTTTGAAGTTTGGGAAGAGACTTTGTGTTCCCAATATACCTGATCTAAAAAGAGAATTGTTGGATGATTCTCATAGTTCCAATTTCTCTATACACCCTGGGAGAACCAAAATGTATATAGATTTTAAGGAACATTTTTGGTGGGACAAAAAGAAGAGGGAGATTTCTGATTTTGTGTCAAGATGTATGGTTCATCAATAAGTGAAAGCTTGAAGGAAACAACCTGGAGGAGTCATGAAACCTCTTCCCATACCTGAGTGGAAATGGGATAATATCACGATGGACTTTGTCATGGGACTACCAAAGACTCCTAGAAGGAATGATGCAATATGGGTCATTGTTGATCATCTTACCAAGTCAGCACATTTTCTTGCTATAAGGGAGGATTTACCACTTCAACGTCTAGCAAGATGATATATTAATGAATTTGTGAGACTTCATGGAGTACCCCTATGGATTGTTTCGGATCATGTTCCCCATTTTACTTCATGATTCTTGAAGAGTATTCAGAAGGCCTTGGATACTGAACTTCATTTGAGCACTGCTTACCACCCTCAAACAGATGGACAATCAGAACGAACTATTAAAACCTTAGAAGACATGTTGAGATCATGCTCACATCACTTTCAGGGTATGTGGGATCAATATTTACCTCTGGTATAATTTTCCTATAACAATAGCTTTCATTCAAGTATTCGGATGGCACCATATGAAGCATTATATGGAAAGAGATGTCACACACCAACCTGTAAGGATGATGTCGGCGAGTGAAAACTTGTAGGCCATGAACTGGTGGAGGAAACGATGTAAAAGGTAAAGGTAATCCAAATCCACATCAAAGCAGCTCAAAGTAGGCAGTAGAGATATACCAATAATCGAAGGGAGGATTTGTAATTTCATGTAGGAGATCATGTTTTCTTGAAGGTATCTCCATGGAAGGGAGTCATACATTTTGGTAAGAAAGGTAAATTGAGTCCTAGGTACATCGTACCTTTCGAATTTCTAGAACTAATTGGGGATATAGCTTACCGTTAGGCAATGCCTCCAAATCTCTTCAAAGTTCACGATGTGTTCCACGTATCACTGTTGAGAAAATACATGCCTGACCTAATGCATGTACTCACCTAGGAAGAATTAGAACTAGAACCTGATCTCTCTTATTGCGAAGAGCTTGTCAGGATTCTTGATATGAGAGAACAAGTGCTCAGAAACCGGACGACTTGTTTGGTAAAAGTTCTATGGAGATACCATAAAATGGAAGAGGCAACGTGGGAACTCGAGGAACTTATGAAAAAGAACCACCCGAGTCTTTTTATGTAGTAATATTCTAGAAATTTAGAAGACAAAATTATTTGAAGGAGGGTAGAATGTAACACCCCAAGCTTCCATGGTACGCTTCTCTTTGAATAATACAGTAGCGTGTATTGTACGCAACTTCAAGATTCTAACACGCTGCGACCAATCAAAGTTGTCATTATTAATATTAATACCCACTTTTGGAAATTTTATACATTTTATCATTCAAAATGTACTTCATTTTTTGATTCAGAATATCGACATTATCCTAGGATGAAATTTTGGCACTTTTTGGATAACTTTTATGTTTTGATTAACAGTTAAAATTACTAAATTTTTATTATAAGCAACTTTTTTAATTGAAATAATTAATAGTGATAAATTATGAATTTGAGTGGTTTTAATATATATTTAGAATATATTTTTACCATTTAATACGATTTTTGTCATTGGACATAATTTCACAATTAAACCGAACATAAACAAGCATTAGTCTTTTAATAGTTATTATCTCTTAAAAACACGCTTTTTGTTTTAACGACGGGAATTAATATTAAATTAATTTCTGCCAGTTCAATGTTTTTAATTTGGAAAAATGGATTCCATATTTGGAATCATGATTTCTAAATTGTGTAAATAGGTAACTTTCATTTTTAGACATTTTGAATAATTACTTCGGTAAATATTATATTTACCATGGTTAAAGGGTAAATCCGGTAAATAATGGGAACAAATAATATTATAATAAAAATAAATTACCCTAAAAGGTTTCCTAACCTTATTGGTTGATACATTTCTGACAATGGGCATCCTTGAATCGATTTTTGGATCCCATGGAGCCACTTGTTGGTGATAAGAACACTTTATATTAATTATGTTAAAATAAATACAAAAATGACATAAGCATATATCTTTTTGAAAAACACTTTTTACATAGCGTTATATATGTTGAAATTTTGAATATAAATATTAATTAGAAATCTGAAAAATTTTCATACATAATGGTATTTTACTTATAATTTTTAGACATTAAATAAATTAATTTATTTATGACACAAGGATGATGCACTAATTACCGTATTAACGAAAGATTAAGATAATTATATTATAAATACCCAAATAAATGTAATTTGAGACTTTTTATAAATTAAAATAATTTTATAGGTTAATATGACATATTTGGATTATTTATATAAATTTTTTTCGAAGTAATAATGCTTTTATGAATTTATTAAAAAACAATACCCAATAGTGTCAAAATTGACATAAAAGAGTTTTTAAAACAAATATTATATTATTAATTGATATTCAATTCCTAAAAATCTATGTTTCGGCCAAGAGACTTATATCATGATAGGTGTATCATTATTGGACCACTTGGGGGTAGCTTGGAGTTATATAGTATGTTTATTAACTATATAATATTAAAATACAAAGTGACATGGTAAGTGTCAAATTAATTAACTAAGAGTCAAAACTAAAATATAAGGTTAATATAATGACCCAAACCTATCTAAATTATATAGTTTGAGTGGTTTTTGACCCATACCCACCTTAATGTTTAAATGATATACTTTAGAGCCATTATAAACCGAATATGAATTTATTATAAAATAATATTTCTAGATTTTCCTAAGGTGCCCCTCCTCCCCCTTATAAAAGAACAACATTTATAACCAATTATCCACACATTAAAATCCTTTTGGATAGGCCAAACCCTGCCCAAATACTCTCTCAACATCCCTAACTTCAACATAGAGGCCATAGTTTGATCATAAATTCAACTTAAGGAGCCCTTTTGATCAAATCAAAAGGAAGAACCCGAAGAAGATGTAATTTTTCACCACCCTTTTTCATGTTCATTTCTTCTTCAGCTTCTTCTTTCTTTGCTATTCCCATTCTAAAATAATAACTCCAGTATATTCTATATACTGAGATGTTATTATAATTATTTTACAACCATATTCAGTATTCTATCCATCCTATGAATGACATGTCACCATACGTGCGTACGTACGGCTTACCGTCTCCACGTCGTGGGGTAATTTTAATTCAAAACATTATTATTTGGATGGGTATAATAATGATGTGTAATTCATGTAAATAATAAATATAACATGATAATTATTGTGTACATATGATATACCATCCAATCATATATTATTTTAATATCAAAATAATGATATTGTCGCTCGTACATACGTACGGACTACCGTCTCCACGAACGCGATGAGATTCATTCCCCATCGTATCCATTCAAGTATAATTCACATTTGATGGTTAAAAATAATTTTTAAGGACTTTATATAATTCTGGATATGAGTAAGATACAACCTATCCATAACAAACATGGATTATGGAACAAAACATGTAAAAGAAAATGATTAAGTTAACACCCAAAATGACAATAATACTAAGATATTATTAACAATGCAATGTTAAAAGATCATATATGATATCATATTAATGTATATGATTATTGTATAATTTAATAACAATTAATTCACCATTATATAGGAGGTTAACCTACCATCAACCAAGGAAAAGTACAAGGTAAGGGTTATTGTACAATCTCTTCATTATTCGAGGTTATTTATACATAAATATCTACTCGGACCTCTTTATCATCCACATCCATGTTTCTTAAAAATTAATTTCAAAAAATTCTTACTATTTTACAGAATATGGGTTAAAGTCATTTATACCCTTGTTTGACTTTTATAAGAGGTTTATAAAGGAATCTTTAAGTCTTTTTCCAAACAAGGTCTTTTTTAACCTTTTCGACAAAATTAAGGTAAGAATGTTTTTTTAACTCATACGGTGGGTGCTACTATTTTTCGCCATTATAAGATCGTCAAAGCTTCCCTTAAAAGTTTATAAGAATATTTTCAAAATTAATATTTTCATTATGTGACTCTTAAAATATTTCAAAATATTAAGATATATGTATCTCTAAAAAATGGTTTTGATTTCATCTATGCCAACATCCTTTGATGGATTTTAAGTTTATTTGAAGTTGATTTATTATGATAAAAAACTTCCATATTGTATTGAAGTTTTTGTGATATGTTTTACTGTGGATGAGATCTTTTTATACCATTCATTTCTTATGGTTAAAGTATTGACATTTCATATGCTAGTTTTAATACGAATGTTTATGATATGTTTAAACCTTTTCATATGAGAATGTATTGGACTTAGTAAGTTACGGGTGGAGCCCGCTATAGCTTCTCGATGCATCAGTAGGTCTCATGAGACAACTAGACGTGGAATTGGCGGAGTCCCTTTCCCAATTTGATTTATTGTTTTGGGTAAGGCCTTAATAATTTTAGACGTCTTGGCTGAGGCCTTGACAAAATGTTTCAGAATGTCTGGCATTATACATTCCCTCATTATGGAAATAATATTGATGGTTCATGTGGTCATTCGACTAGTAGAATACCCATGATTATGTTTTATTATGGCATTATTTACTCATCTCATGTTCTTTACATAATTTTATTCATGTATATTATTGGTAATGTCATGTGGTTTCAATTATTTTCCATGCTTAATATTTATGTCATTTTCCACTGTATTACTTACCCTTACTGAGCGTTTGAGCTCACCCCTTTCAATGTTTTATTTTTTTCCTAGGATATGAATAATATAGTTATTAGTGACCTTCAGGCATAATCTAGGGGGCTTGGATGTTCCTAATGAAATATATTTGTGTTGCATTTCTCTTCAGGATGTAAAGTTGAACATATGTATGAATATTATTTCCAATAATACTAAACTGATCGGTCTTTCGAGACATGATTTACTTGTGATCATGACAATGTAATGTAATAATGAATTGACTCTATGTAACTATGGTTTGGGCGTTACATATTATGAGTTTCTTAGACATTATGTAAGAACAAATAAATTTTTTCAGATAAAACAAGTATTTTTCAAAAACTGAAATTTTACCGCCTTTTAATGGAGAAGCCTTTTTAAATCCAATATTTGAAACTATTATATATTAAATTTTAAAAAATAATCTTCTTCATTAAAATCATGACATATTAATTTAGTTTCGATAAAGTTTTGGTGTTTTTCTTATAACTTTCATATTTGGGTGAACAGTAAAAAATACTATATTTTAACTGAAAACAACTTTTTAAATCAAAATAATTTATATTGTTAAATTATACATTTTAATGGTTTGGAAGTATAAATAGATTATATTTTTACCATTTAATCCAATTATGGTGATTGTATGTAATTTCACTTTGAAATTGGACATAAACAATTGTCAGAATTTTGGTAGTTATTATTTCTTAAAAATAGGCCTTTTGGTTTTGACAGTGGGAATTAATTTTAAATTAAAAAATGAAACTTATATGTTTATAATTTGGTAAAATAGACTTCATTATTGATTTCGGAATATCAAAAATAGCTTAGGGTGAATTTTTAGCATTTTTCTGAAAACATTTAATTTTTGATGAATAATGAAAAACAATGAGTTATAGTTTAAAACTGAATTTTTATTTAAATAATAATTTATTTTATTTAAATTTAATTAAGGTCAAAATAGATACATAACATCTATATATGTTCAATGTATTTCATTGGAGTTAGTTTAAAATAATTTTAGATATATAAAAATTTTATTGAACTTTTCAACGTCTTTTACCCACATCCTTGGAGAATTTGGAAATTCACATAAAACATAATTTTACCACTTCTGTGAGTGAAATTTTGAAAATCCGAGAGACACGGTTAATATCAAGGATTAAAATGTGGTTCAATGAGATGAAAATAATTTTTTGTGAATAGTAACTTTTTACTTTTATTTACCATGGTTAAAAGTAAATAGGGTAATTAAGGGTAAAAATGATATTAATATTACACTAACACATGTTCTAATTCTATTAGACAAGTGTATCTTGACCAAAAACAACCGTAGGAATAAAATATTTTCATATAGGTCCACTTAGATTAGATTAGGGTATTTATTGTTATTTAATTCAAAGAAGAGTTAAAAGAGTTAAAATCAATGTTTAATTAAGAAAAAAAATTAATATAGGGTTATTCATAATATAAATTTGATTAAAAAAATTAATTAGAAAGCTAAAAATATTTCCTACATAATGGTATTTTATTTATAATTTTTAGACATTAAATAATTTAATTTATGTATGACATAATTGTGATGAAGTAATTACATAATTAATGAAATATTAAGATAATTGATATTATAAATACCCAAATAAATTTAATTTGAAACTTTTTATGAATTAAATTAATTTTCTAGGTCAATATGACATATTAAGATTTATTATATGAATTTTTTCTATTTAATAATGCTGTTATGAATTTATCAAAAACAAAATACCCAATAGTGTCAAAATTCACATAAAAGAGTTTTAAAAAAAATATTATATCTCTAGTATTCTATATACTGTGATGTTATTATAAATTTGGTACCACCATATTCAGTATTATATCCATCTTTTGAATGACATGTCACCATACATGTGTACGTATGACTTACCGTCTCCACGCCATTGTGTAATTGTTATTCAAAATATTATTATTTGGATGGGTATGTTAATGATGTGTAATTGATGTAAATAATAAATATAACATGATAATGATTCTTTATATATATTATACCATCCAATTATATATTATTTTAATATCAAAAGAATGATATTGTCGCTCGTGCGTACGTACGGACTACCGTCTCCACGAACACGATGACATTCATTCTCCAACGTATCAATTCAAGTCTAATTCTCATTTGATGATTAAAAATAATGTTTAAGGACTTTATATAATTCTTTATATGATTAAGATACAACCTATCCATAACAATCATGTCTTATGTAACAAAACATACAAAATAAAACGAGTAAGTAAACGCCCAAAACGACGATAATAATAAGATATTGTTAACAAAGCATTGTTAAAAGATCATATATGATATCATATTAATGTATATGATTCTTGTATAATTTAAAAACAATTATTTCACCATTATACAGGAGGTTAACCTACCATCAACCAAAGAAAAGTAAAAGGTAAAGGTTTATTTCACAATCTCGTCATTATCCGAGGTTGTTTATACGTAATTATCTACTGGGGCCTCTTTATCATCCATATCCATGTTTCTTAAAAATGTATTTCAAAACATTCTTACTGTATTTCAGAATATGGGTTAAAGTCATTTATACCCTAGTTTGGATTTTTATAAGAAGTTTATAAAGGAATATTTTTGTTGTTTTCCAAATAAGGTCTGTTTTATCCTTTTTTACAGAATTAAGGTAAAAATGTCTTTTTTAACTTATACGGTGGGTGCAGATATTTTCCACCATTATAAAATCGTTGAAGCTTCCCTTGCAAGCTTATAAGAATATTTTTGGATTAAATGTTTTTTTAATTATGTGACTTTTAAATGATTTAAAAAAATATATATTTCTCTCAAATGTTTTTGATTTCGTCTATGTCAACATCATTTGATGGATTTTAAGCTTATTTGAACTTTATTAATTATGATACAAAACTTCCATATTGTGTTGAAGGTTTTGTGATATGTTTGACTGTGGATGTGTTATTTTTATACCATTCATGGTTTATGGAGACAGTATTGACACTTCCTATGCTTGTTTTAATATGAATGTTTCTGTTATGTTTAAAACTGTTCATATGAGGAATTCATTGGACAAAATAAGTGATGGGTGGAGCTTGCTATATCTCCTTGATGCATCGATAGATCTCATGAGACAAACTATAGTCTTGTCACAAGGCCTTAAAAAAATATTATTTGTAGTCTTGGCACAAGGCCTTGACTATATGGTTATGATAGTCTATAATTATGCATTCCATCATTATGAAAGTGGTTATTGATATTTCTTGTGATTATTCGACTAGTAGAATATCCTTGTGAATAAGTAAATGGAATTATTTCATTTCATTTCTTCCATATTATTCTGAAGTTCAGGTTTAAAAGGCTTTCATTTTAGTTACACATTGCCTTAAATGTTTATGCTTATTTATGAATGTTTTCACTATATTGTTATCCTTACTAGGCACTTCAGCTCACCCCTTTCTATGTTTTATTTTTTCCAGGATGTGAAGAAGTATTTTATGAATGACCAGCAGGGATTGTATAAGGGGATATGATTGTGCAGACAATATGTTTTTTTAGTTTTCACTTTATGATGTAATGTAACCTTTATGAATGTATCTAGTGATTTCAAGGCTATTAAACTAATCGTTCATTTGAGACTTGATCTTTTGTGATCATGACAATTTTATGTAATAATGCACCGACTCTGGGTAACTGGGGTCGGGGCGTTACAATAGGTATCATAGGAAGTTTAGTACAAACCATGGGAGATAGATTTAGATAGACTCTGATTAGAGCACATAGACCTAAGATGAACTTTTAGGATTAGTAAAGAATAACTACCAATAATTTTGGTATTGTAGATATTTTGTGAGTTTTCAAAGCAATACATCTCTGTTTGGATATGAGAACATAGAGGCGGCTCTGGCACAGATGTACCTAGGGGTAATACCAAAAAATAGCACTTTAAGCTAGACTCGAATGGGAATTGGTGCATGACAATGAGCCTTGGTGCACTCTTGGTTACAACACTCCCGGGGGGTATACTTAAGATAATTCTCATTTTCTTTACAAACCATTATGAAGTGTTTATGAGTATATACTTCCTCAAAGAAAATATTTTTTTATGATTCTGGATTATATCCATAAACCTTTCAATTTACGTTAGGTATTTTACAAGTTTGGAATTATTGTAATTCATAAAATGACCTAGTTTATTCTATTGTATAGAAATGGCGCCCAGTAGAAGGAATGTGAACTCCAGTAATACGTATGATCTATAGAGTAAGAAGTATCATATCTTTCATAGTATTAATCCAACAATTAGAAGGTAAATAGTCTCTCATGAATTCTCAACATATGAAGAAATAGTATCCTCTATTATTAAGATAAGTAAAGAATCCTCTGAGTCATATGGCATTGAAAGAAAGCAAGAGAAGAAAATGATGGAAGAGAGAAAGATGGATAAAGGGAATAGGTAAAAGAAGAATTTTCCCATATGTGATAATTGTGGGAAGAAACACCCTACAACATGCCAGAAAGGAATGGGAGTTTGTTATAAGTGTGAAAAAAAGGACACCAACTATGTGACTGTAACGGTAAGAAAAAGGTTTCAAATGTACAATGCTTCATCTACATGGAGTTGGGACACTATGCGAACCAATTTCCAAATCATCAGAGTATGCCCCAAATGATGATATTAAATAATAATCAAGTTATGATACTACCGCATATTTGGAGGAATGATTAGAGTTCTTATGTTGTTATTAAAGAATTATGTCATTTGAGTGTTTTATCAACGATGTACTAGTTATAATAATTATGGTGTATATAAGGATTGTAATGCATTACTATTTTATTAAGGATTTGAGATTGTGTGGAAACAAGAAAAGTGACTCAATAGCAGGTTAAATGTTTAGAAAATATATGGTTGAGAGAAAGATAAACCATAATATGGTTCTGATACCGAGGTAGTGATTTTGGAATAATATGTGATTGATTTGGATAAATTTTATTGGATATTCTTGACTACCATGAAAGCGATTAATGATATTCCATAATTGTATGAGTTCACAACATTTTTTTATAGAAGGATTATATCTAGTATTCGATAAGGAATAATGGATCATGAATGTAATTAATAAGGTTTTATGGTAATTCAGTATGTTGCAGTATTTTAAAAGAATACATGATGAAGGTGTTCACATGTTATTACATGGAAAAAGGATCTTCATTGTCTTTAACTTCCTTATAAATTTTGGACGGTGAGTTTGGACAGAAGTATTTTGGATAAATCTAGTTTGAGATTATTTTTGGATTGCCATAAAAGGACAACCCGGAGGTCGGGCGGCAACCGTTCTCTTCCGGAAAGGCCACGAGACTTGAAACCGCAACCGTAGGGTGACAAGGGTGTATCACCTACCACTGGCCCACGTGATGTCCTGGATTGAATAATGTAGTCTTTTTTTAAAAAAAATATGGTAGATGAATTATAAATTCATTTTTTTGAAACCCTATACAAATAGGATAAATATAATATTATTTTTACGTTGTATTATCTGTTAGAGTGAAAGATGAGTTTGTGGTAGAAATTAGTTAAAGGATGATACTCTACTTGTCGTGTATATATTTTTCTTCATCTTTTATTCTATGAAGAAATTAATTCTTATACTTTAGTGAATGGATCATAATACAAAAAATGTGTTATCCTAATACCATATATTTTGTTGAACTGATGGTATTATAAATCATCATAGATTGATGAATTTAAGGCCATCAATTTTACACTAGTTTGTGGTTGATGACCTTAATCAGTACCTATAAATGTTTACATTTTTTCTCCAATAATCTATCTCTAATTTCCACCAATGTTCTCCTAATCGAGATCATAATTTGGTGGTGACCCTTTCATTTTCCTTTTCCTCTTATTAAGACTGAATTTTATTAACCTAATTTTTAATGTGGGTTTTCCAAAAAGTATCTTCTATTTTAAACCTTTTATTTTCAATAAATAATGTCAAATTGAGAGGACACAATTTATTTAAGTAGGGAAGAATGTAACACCCCAAGATTTCATAGTACGTTATTTTCTTCAAAGTAATTCAATAACTTTCACTACACGCAACACCGAGTTCTAGCGCACCATGACTTACCGAACAAGCCGTTAAAAAGAAGTTATGAATAGTATTAACTGAATTTTTAACTTTATATAATCCTTATAATTTTATAATCCATATTATGAGTTTTTTAGACATAATGTATGAACAAATACATTTTTTCAGATAAAAGAAGTATTTCTCACAAAAAGAAATTTTACCGCCTTTTAATGGTGAAGCCTTTTTAAATCCAATATTTGAAACTTTTATATATTCAATTTGACAAAATAAACTTCTTCTTTAGAATCGGGACATAAGAATTTAGTTTCGATAATGTTTTTGTTTTTTTTTTGAAAACTTTCAAATTTTGGTGAATAGTAAAAAATACTATATTTTAAGTGAAAAAAACTTTTTAAATCAAAATAATTTATTTGTTAAATTATACATTTTAATGGTTTGGAAGTATAAATAGATTATATTTTTACTATTTAATCCAATTATGGTCATTTTAAGTAATTTCACTTTGAAATTCGACATAAACAAGTGTCAAACTTTTGATAGTTATTATCTCTTAAAAATACGCCTTTTGGTTTTGACAGCAGGAATTATTTTTAAATTAAAAAATGAAACTTATAAGTTTTTAATTTGGTAAAATAGAATTCATTATTGATTTTCTAATATAAAAATTAGCTTAGGGTGAATTTTTGGTATTTTTCAGAAAACATTTAATTTTTGACGAATAGTGAAAAATAATGAGTTATAGTTTAAAACAGAATTTTTATTTAAATAATTATTTATTTTATTTAAATTTAAATAATTTCAAAAAAGATACATAACACCTATAAAATTTCAATGTAATTCATTAGAGTTAGTTTATAATACTTTTAGATATATAAAAATTTTATTGAACTTTTCACCGTCTTTTACCCAACTCCTTGGAGAATTTGGATATTCACATAAAACATAATTGTACAGCTTCTGTGAGTGGAATTTTGAAAATCCGAGAGACATGGTTAATATCAATTAGTAAAATTTGGTTCAATAAGATAAAAATAATTTTTTTAATAGTAACTTTTTACTTTTATTTACCACGGTTAAAAGTAAATAGGGTAATTAAGGGTAAAAATGATATTAATATTACCCTAACAAATGTACTAATTCTATTGTACAAGTTTATCTAGACCAAAAACAACCTTAGGAAAAAATTATTATCATTTATGTCCACTTGGATTAGATTAGGACATTTATTATTATTTAATTTAAAGAAGAGTTAAAAGAGTTAAAATCAATGTTTAATTTATAAAACATTTTTAATATAATGTTATAAAAAAGATAAATTAGATTATAAATATTCATTAGAAAGAAAAAACTATTTCCTACATAATGATATTTTATTTATCTTTTTTAAACATTAAATAATTTAATTTATTTATGACACAATGGTGATGCAGTAATTACCTAATTAATGAAATATTGAGATAATTGATAATATAAATACTCAAATAAATGTAATTTGAAACTTTTTATGAATTAAATTAATTTTCATGGTTACTATGGAATATTAGGATTTATTATATGAATTTTTTTTGATGAAATAATTTTGTTATTAATTTATCAAAAACAAAATACCCAATAGTGTCAAAATTCACATAAAATAGTTTTTAAAACAAATATTATATTATTAATTGATATTCTATTCCTAAAAATATAAGGTTCGTCCAGAAGACTTATATCATGATAGGTTTATCATTAACGGACCACTTGAGGGGTATAATAGAAGTTTATAGTAAGTTTATTTACTATATAATATAAAAATACAAAGAGACATAGTAAATATCAAACTATTTAACTAAGAGTTAAATATAAATGATAAGGTTAATATAGTGACCCAAACATGTATAAAATATATTTGTTTAAAGTATTTTGACCCATACCCACATTAAACTTTAACTAATACTCTTTTGAGATATTAGAAACCGAATATGAATTTATTATAAAATAATATTTCTAGCTTTTCCTAAGGTGCCCCTCACCCCTCTTATAAAAGGAGACTCCCCCTTCTCTCAAATTCATACCTTCAAATCCTTTTGTCTTCGACAAACTCTTCCCAAATATTCTCCTAACTTCCCTGAATTCAACCTAGAGTCCCTAGTTTGATTAGAAACCCAACCTATGGAGCCCTTTTGATCAAATCAAAAGGAAGAACCCGAAGAAGAGGTAATGTTTTCACCGCCCTCTTTCAAGTTCCTTTCTTCTTCAACGTCTTCTTTCTTTGTTATTTACATTATAAAATAATAAATCTTATGTCTTCTATATACTATGATGTTATTATAAATATGTTACAACCATATTCAGTATTATATCCATCTTTTGAATGACTTGTCACCATACATGCGTACGTATGGCATACCGACTCCACGTCGTGGTGTAATTGTTATTCAAAACATTATTATTTGGATAGGTATGATAATGATGTTTAATTGATGTAAATAATAAATATAACATGATAATGATTTTTTATATATGATATACCATCAAATTATATATTATTTTAATATTAAAACAATGATATTGTCGCTCGTGCGTACGTACGGACTACCGTCTCCACAAACGCGATGATAATCATTCTCCATCGTATCCATTCAAGTATAATTCTCATTTTATGATTAAAAATAATGTTTAAGGACTTTATATAATTCTGTATATGAATATGATACAAACTATCCATAAAAATCATGGCTTATGTTACAAAACATATAAAAGAAAACGAGTAAGTTAACACCCAAAACGACGATAATAATAAGATATTATTAACAAAGCAATGTTAAAAGATCATATACGATATCATAATAATGTATATGATTCTTTCAAAATTTCATAACAATTATTTCATCATTATACGGGGTGTTAAACTACCCTCAACCAAGGAAAAGTACAAGGTAAGGGTTTATTTCACAATCTCTTCATTATCTGAGGTTGTTTAAACGTAATTATCTACTGGTACCTCTTTATCATCCACATCCATGTTTCTTAAAAATGTATTTCAAAACATTCTTACTATTTCTTCATAATATGGGTTAAAGTCATTTATACCCTTGTTTTACTTTTTATAAGATGTTTATAAAGGAATCATTCCGTCATTTTCCAAACACGGTCCTTTTTAACCTTTTCAAGAGAATTAAGGTAAAAATGTCTTTTTTAACTTATACGGCTCGTGCATCTATTTTCCACTGTTATAAAATCGTTGAAGCTTTCCTTAAAATCATACAAGAATATTTTTGAAGTAAATGTTTTCTTTTATAGTTAAATGATTTCAAAAGAAAGAGATATTTCTCTCAAATAGTATTGATTTCATCTATGTCAACATCCTTTGATGGATTTTAAGATTATTTGAAGTTTATTATTTATGATACAAAACTTCTATATTATATTGAAGGTTTTGTGATATGTCTGACTATGGATGTATTATTTTTATACCATTCATGGTATATAGATAAATTATTGACATTTCTTATGCTAGTTTTAATACGAATTTTTATGTTATGTTTAAACCTGTTCATATGAGCAATGCATTGGAATTAATAAGTGACGGGTGGATCCCACTATATCTCCTCGATGAATTGGTAAGTCTCATAAGACAAAATAGTGTCTTGACATAAGGCCTTGAAAAAATATTATTTGTAGTCTTGGCACAAGGCCTTGACTATGTTTTCATAATAGTCTGGTATTATGCATTCTATCATTATAAAAGTGGTTATTGATATTTCATGTGATTATTCGACTAGTAGAATATCCATGTAATAAGTAAATGGAATTATTTCATTTTATTTCTTCCATATTATACTGAAGTTCAAGTTTAAAAGGCTTTCATTTTAGTTATACATTGCCTTAAATGTTTATGTTTATTTATGAATGTTTCTGCTATATTGTTATCCTAACTGGGCATTTGAGCTCACCCCTTTCTATGTTCTATTTTTTCCAAGATGTGAAGAAGTATTATATGAATGACCGACTTGGATATTATAAGGGGATATGATTGTGGAGACAAGATGTTGTTGTAGTTTTCACTTTATGGTGTAATGTAACCTTTATGAATGTATATAGTGATTCCAAGGCTACTAAACTAATCGGTCTTTCGAGACATGATCTATTGTGATCATGCCAATGTTATGTAATAATGCACCGACTCTGGGTAACTGGGGTCGAGGAGTTACAATCTTTATACTGAAAAGTTGAGGAAAAATATGTGAATGAATCCTTTGACCATTCAGAATGGGTCCTAAACATGAATGGTGATCATGATGATATTAAATAATGATACATGGGAACTCATACCCATTGTAGGTGAGAAAAATTTTGTTGACCAAAATGGGTTTTTTGGAATAAACTGAATTAAAAATGTAATGTGATAAGGAAAAGGGAATGATTAGTATGAAAAGATTTTTAAAAAATTTAAGGAGTCAATTTTTATGACACCTTTTCACCAATAGAAAGGTTATAAAAATAGAAATATTTCTTGTTATTTCTGATAAATGTGTTTACAAATTTTTTTAAATGGATGTGAATTCTTCATTCATGAATGGGGGGCTTGATGAGGATGTTTTTATTGAACAACCATGCAGATTTAATGTTAGGAATAATGAATGTTATGTGTGTAATATTAATATACAATTCTATGGTCTAAAACAAGCTATGATAGAATTCTATTTCAAATTGGACACATTACTTAAAAAGATGAATTTCAATAAGGGAAGAGTTGATAGAAATATTTACATAAATAAAATTCAAGAGTTTTCCCTCATCTTAATTTTTTATGTTGATGGAACTATTTTTTATTGAAATTATTAAAGGTATAGTTGTGATTTTATAAATAGATGAAAAATTTATTTGACATTTCCATGCTAGGAGAAATGAAATAATTTCTTAGTTTAAAAACTATACAAAATAATAAACACATTATTCTTTCTCAAAAAAAGTATGCTAATGAACTTTTAAATAAGTTTCGAATGGAAAATTAAAAACCAGTTTCCACACTGATTTCAGTGGGAACTGGGTGGTATAATTATGTTGAAGGAAAATAATTTGATCAGAAAGTGTTTCAAAAGTTGATTTGATGTTTGTTGTATTTGACTGTCTCAAAAACCTAATGTTCTTTATCTTTTTACATTATGTGCAAGATTTCAGAGTGAACCTAAAGAACAACATTTAATCAATGGAAAAATAATTCTTAGATAAATTAATGGCACCAAAAAAAATTATTCATGTCTAATGGCACATAAATTATTGACATGTTTGGGTATTCATATGCTAATTTGGAACGAAATGTTGATTATAGAAGATCCATATCTGGTAGTGTTTTCTTTCTGGGGAAAAGTTGTGTTAGTTAGAATACAAATACATAGAATTCAGTAACTCTTAGCACATATGAAATTGAGTATTTTTCTACCACTCAAGCTCCTACCCAACTTATGTGAGTGAGAACTCAGAAATAAGACTTTCTTGTTAAATAATGTTACCCTTGGTATTGGAATGTGATAATCAACATAAAATCAATATTACAGGAAATATGACACAAAATTCTCGTTCAAAACATACTGAAATAATGTACCACTTCATTAATTAGAATGTTGAGAAGAATGAATTGAATATTGAGTATGTTTCTACATCATAACAAGTTACTGAGATTTTCAAAAAAGATATTAAATGTGCATGATCCGACAAGGCAATTGAAACCCAAAACAATGTAAATAATGATCGATAATTAATTTTTGGATGAATAGATGTTATAAAAGGATCATATATCATATTATAAAAAGTTATATTTATCACATATAAATTTATAAAATGATTTAAATCACTATATAGGACTTTAAAATCACATTAAACCCAAAATAATCTTGAGGTAAGGGGTTTCCTAACACAATTTCCATTTATTAGGTTAAGCTTTAACATCATTGAGTATGTCATGATAATTTTATTTGGTTAGTTATATTTTATTTTTTAGGTTGTAATTTTATATATTTGATGTGGATTTTAAAATGATACAAATAATCAAATACATAGATTAATCCCTACTTCAATTATACAATATTTATAAGTCACTTCCTATCAATTACCTTTATTAAAGATATTTTTTAATTATGCAACTAATTTATTTTTTATGGTTAATTTACTACCCCTTTTTCATGTACTATCATGATTTCATAATAAATCATGGAATAATATTTTTAATTCATGGTGACTTGATAGAAAATATACCAAGGGGTAAAAAATTTCATAACTCAATTTCTTTTTATTATCTTATACTTATTATTCACCAAATTTGATATTCTATTATTATGTTTCAAATAAAGTTTTATATCATGAATTATATTTTAACATATTTTATTTGGGTTTATAGTTGATACACTTAATCTATTCATTGAAAAATTCTCACTTCAATGTTATGATCATTTTAATGGTTTATTTCATAATCTAAGTCTAATAAATAATTTTCATTCATGAATTTCAATTTAATGAAATTAATTTATAATTATATAATAAATCCATTTATCCTACTTAGCCTTTATTTATTCATAATATTTGTAATATAATAGTTCCATTTTTCTAATATTTTTTAATTAATGTAATTTAGAATTTTATTAAAAATATTTGGATTCATTTCACTCTTCTGTCAAAAATATGACTTCATCCAAAACCATGATTTCAAAAAGAAATTAAAAATGTTTTAAAGATTTTAAATATGATTTTTTAAATACTTTTGAACCATTTATTATTTTATACTATATGTTTATAATGAAATATTATTATATTTTTTGAAACAACAAATTTTTTGATTTTACCAAAAATGTGAAAGGAATATTTGTTTTATTTGACACTTCATGTACATAATATTTTTTTCCTAACCAATAAATTCATCAAAAATTTCATTATATATTTGAAAGGTAATTTTCAAATAAAATTATAATCATAATATTTTGTGAAATTTTAGTTTTAAAAAGTGATTTTCTAAATGAATAGTAATATTTCCTCAAGAATGTTTTTATAGATACTTTTATTGTGTTTCTATTCAACGATGAAAAAAACCATTTATTTTAACTCTAATTTGTATAGGTGTAATTGATACCATACATATAATTCCTGAAGATATTTTATAATAAATTTTACAAGGGAATGTATTTATATTCAATTCCATTATTCATTTTTATTGTTATTAAAATTTCATTGAAATATTCACCTTACTATGATTGTTGTAGGATAAATTTCCATTAAGTATCCACATTATTTTTCATGGATATTATTTTTCATTACACCATATCTCATTTATAAAAATTGATTTTTACTTTGAATATAATTTAATTGATCGATGAAATATTTATAATTCATATTATTTCATCAATGCAGATATTTAATGGTAAGGACAGTTGTTAATGAATTAAATAAATTCTTCGATTTATGTGGAATTATTTGGACATATAGAAATGGGTGGTGCCCAATTATAGATATCCCTTGTAGAATCGATGGGTCATATGAGGGAAATCAATATGATATCATGGAATCAATTTGAAAAACCATGTGAGTTTTCACTTATTTGTTTTAAACTATATTGAGGATAGATATTAATAGTAGAAATATCATGTTATTCAGACATAATGCCAAATAATTAAGTGTTTCCTTCATTTAGAATTTATTTATTATTATCCATGGAATTTTTACTAAGATATTTTTTGTGAATTTCATTATCACTTATTAATTACTTGGAATTTGTGTTTAGCTATTTACCCTTCTATATTGACTATTCGATATATGATTATAATAGTCATGTTATTGATTAAATGGAATGAGTTTTCAATTATTCACCTTCCCATATTGATTAATATATATGATATTTTCTCATTGGTATTATCTTTAGATTCAATTTCTCTTCATTTTATTGATTATATGTAATGTTTGGTTGATTATTTACATTTAAATATTTTTTATGGTTATTTATTCTACTGTACATAACCATTACTATGAATTTTATCATACAATTATTTTTTTCTTTCACTATGATTAAATTATGTGTAATATGATTGATATGAAATTATATTCCAAAGGTGACAATGTTACTCTTGGAAAAAATTAATTTTTATTTTGAAAAATAATGTAATAATCATTTATGTATCTATTATACCGCGGAAACTAAACGATTTGGCCCATTAGGAGGTGATTCCTTTTATCTTTTGATAATGTAATAAAGTATAAAATAGTGTAGACTACTGAATTTTCGGTCACTATAATAACATGGTCCACTTACTTATAAATGAATACATCCCCACTGTGTGGTTTTTTATCCCACTCACACATGACATCGTTTTTATTATCAAATAAAGAATGAAAAATGGTATGAAATTATACTCATTAAATTTTGAATAACAAGGTATTTTAAAATTAAGGGACTATTATCCATTTAAAAATATAATAAGCTTTTACTAACTATATGAAATATCACTTGTTATTTCATGAGTCCCTCTTAGTGTATATGGATTTCTCTTCTTCCTCTTATGTAAAAATCAAATGGGATTTATTAATCTCTAAGACTTCAATAACATAATAAAATATACAAGATCACTCACTCCTCTTAACATGGATAATGTTTGACACATGTATTTCAAATATTATCTATTATTATAACAAATTTTTTACCTTTTCATTGATTCTTGGAATTATTATTCTATATGAAGCACCAAGTATGATTTTTCTTCTCCTTTGATGCTTTGGAATTTCCAAATGTTTCTCTATCAGAACTATTTATTGACACAATAGTTTTCTATATAATTTATGTGTCAAACCACCATATCATACTCAATCTTATCATATATATATATTCAATATACATTAATATTATTATATTTATTAAATTTCCCATTAGAAAAGATATTCAATCATCCTTTTATTTTTTTAATGTCTTTGCCTCATATTTATTTACTCACATTAAATAGTATCTCCAGTTATTTTATTTAAATATTATTTTTTAAAACTCCAATATTCTCAGTGTTTTAATCTCCATCAATATTCTAAAGAAAATTTGACATTAAATTTATCTTATAATATTAGACCCTCACATTCTCACCCAATACATTATTTAAACCCCCCTCATAATTCTCTTTATGAATTTATTTTATTTATCCTTAATTTTTTTCATGTGGTTTTTTAATACCTATGATCACATGTTCCAAAAAAAACATACAATAATAATCTTTATTAAAACTCTAATGATAATTGAAATTCTCTTTTACCTATGATGTTTATATATCCATTGATTTTTATTAACTTTACTCATCCTTCTGTATATTATGTATTATACTTCATTCAATAATTATAGACACAAATTATTCATATGAAATTATTTATTCTTCATATGGATAACAAATTCATTAGATTATTTATTTTCTTCTATGATATGTTGTGATGTGTGCATGCATCATGGCTTAAATATTGTATATTTGCAATGCACAACCTTCCTGAATTCTAATCAACACACCACTCTATATTTTGTTCCCCTATCACATTTATTCCAATAATTAATCTATTAGAATCACGATGTTTTTCATTGTGATATTTTGATCACTATAGGGTATCCTAACATCATCATATTTTTATCGATGAAAATATAATTTATATTAAATATAGATTCTTTAATGTGTTCTATTAAATTTTTCGTAATTACCATGATTTGAGGAATGAAATGTTAAATCATTGAATATCGAATCACTCAACATCAAAATATCACATACAGGGAATGTATGTCGATACCTAGATTCATATGATGTGATGTACCAGTCAAAAAACCATAAATGATAATCCTCATTGTTAGCATGATATTTATATGATTAAAGTAGGTTCGGTTGATAGATATACTTTCTTGTCCCTCACAATTGCTCAATGACTTACAACTAACTATGATCATCATGTGGTAGCTATTCACAGTCGATCATCATAAAACCTGAAAATATAGAGTCATTGATGGTAGAACCCCAGGATAAGATTGTCTATATTGTTAATCATTAAATAAAAAAACTATCTAATGTTTCATGACAGTTTATCACAGAAGACGATTCACACATAGAATATACTTACAAATAAAAGTGATGTGAAAATATTCATACATAATAATTTCATCTCATCTTATGTTTAGTTCTTCTCAACATAATATGGTCTATAAATCTACTTCAAGGGTTTCATTAAATCTTATAACATTATTATAGATCCAAACCTATCATTTGTTATATTATACACTTCTTGTATCTGATCAATCAAATTCATAGGAAACCCAACTTCTAATGTTTGAAGATAATGACTACATGATGAAATAGTGTGTCTTCATACAACAAGACTGATTACATTCTGTATGTATGATTTAAAGTAGTTGAATAGTACACATCCTTACATTTTCATTAATAGAATATACTCTCAGCCTCATTCCTCTTAATAAAAAAGGTAGTTGAATTAACATTTCATCCATAGAACTACGACGACTCACAAATTGACCTGACACATGCATGGACATCTTTGTCTCCATATATGGTGGATCATTTTCCTTATAAACACTATATGAATTTTGTTGATGTGACGTTCCTTGTCTACCTTGGTCATAATCACTTCATCCATAATTCATATTCTCATCTTCTGAGTCCTGTTACACTTCAGATAGTTATTGTGTGTCAGTTGCTAGCCTAAGCTGTAGATGGGCCCGATCTTATGGATGGCCCATGTAGGACCATATTAATTGATAAATACAAAAATTGACACTTATAATTATTCTATGTATAAAATTAAAATGACACATAATAATTTCAATGTTACCTATAGTCGACATGTTTTAGAAAATTTCCACTTTTCAAAAACCATATCACGTGTCTTTGATCCCAATATACCATATATCCAATCATCATAATTAATTCCATATTCATATATGTATATACTCAATTGAAATATTCTATTTAAAAGAATTATTGATATTAATTTTCATTCTTCATAGATATATACTAATATTTATTATATATACATTATTGAATAGTAAAATATCAAATAATTTTTTCTACCGATAATGAATATAACATGAAATATTCAATGAAAAGAAATTATTCAACTTATAACATTTACCATAATTATTTGGAATATCATGATACTTATAATCCTTTCTTATTCTTTACATATTGGTATAAATGGAGGAAAAATACAATACAACATAATGTGGGTTCAATAGTTAGAGCTTTTTCCTATCCCTGATGGGACTCTCTATATGCGAATAAAATGAGTGTGATTGTTATCCCACACTAATGGGAATCTAATTGAGTAAAAAATGTGTTTTAGTGTGACACCTAAAACCCACCTTCAATAGACCAAATTTTGGTGACTATCCCCGATGGAATATCAATGTATATTTATGGAATGAATTATTCTTTTCAAATAGAAACATTGTATCACCATGTATAATATATATATATATATACATATATTACCATAAACGAAATTTATAATATAAATATACGGGTTTCATTTTCGAAATATCACCAAATGTTTAAATATAATGAAGTATTTTGAACCTCATCATCGTTTTTGTTGGTGTAAAACATGTTGTAGTGAATTTCACTGCCCTTTGGATTTATGTATGTTAGTGTATGTGTTATGTGATATCGTATGAATAAAATACAATCACCTATTATAAGTTATCATATTTTTTGGATTATATTATAATGATGTTTGGAGGATTTTGAATTCGTATATTGATTATATATGTTTAAAAAATCCTTATTTGTACTGAACCACGAATTCCAAGTATTATGATGGTTTGGAACATTTGTGAAATTTGTTATCACTAATGGGCGAGAATTTTTGTTCGAAGGATTATTTTTGGTGTCTATAAAATGAGGTTAAATATTTTTTTCAAGAAGTAACATGAATATTTAATTGGTCGAAGTGCGAATTTCCATAAATGAATTTATCTCCCTCCCCACTCGCTCATTCCCTCCCACTCTCCCTATCATTTTCTCAAATGTTCTAGTATACTGTAAGGAAGAGAGGGACCTTACAAAAAACTCAGAGATGGTTATACTAGGACTGATGAGACTACTATCTACCTATAAATTATTTTATTAATCTTTTCTAAAGATATTGGACAATTTATATCATTAGAGAAACGAATTATGTTCATTATTTATATTATAAAAACCAATTGAATGGAATGATCATATGGAATTATATTTTTTGGTTGGTTATTTCCATTCTGTTTGGAAAATAATTTTCCATTTAAAACTATTTAGTTGAATAAAATAAGCTTCCAGATTATTTGGATTAGATATTTTGAATAAGTGAATAAACAATGAATATTTATTTTTTCATAACAATGACAAGATTTTTCAAAAAGAGTCAATGTTTTGATGTTTTCAACATCCACAATATCTTCTAAATGATAAACATGCATAGTTTCATATATATTGGTTTATAAAAAATAGGTATGGGATTGATTTATAAAATATAAATCATCTTAAGAAAATTATATTGTATAATGGTTTACTAGTAAAATTTTAGTGGTTAGTATATAAAAATGATTTTTATAACGAAAATACAGTGTGATTAGATGAAACCATGTTATGTTTTTAAAAGTGCTACTTCTTATAGATCTATTTGAAACTATTTACCAATAAAAAGTGATTATGGATTTCTTAATTAAATTGTTGTCACTGGGGATAAATTACATCATTGTTTATAAGAAAAATAGTAATAGTTTCATAATGTTAAATAAGAATTATTTTTCTTAACTCAAAATGGGTATATACGCAATCTGAGGTGGATTTTAAAACATAATCATAATTTTTTAATGGGATATGATCTATATTTACTGTATATTTTATAGGGTGAATTTATAAATGTTTTATAAATTGAAAATAATGTGAAATTAAAAATTGTTTATAATTATTTATAAAAAATTAATAAATGATAACATGAAATGTTCATATTAATTCTTTTTTGATCATTTATTTAAACCAATTTTTTTTTATTGTTTTGATTAATGATTTAATAAAATGAAATATATTTTAACTATTTCATATAATATTTTTTCCTAAAACATGAAATAATTATATGATAATAATTTTTTTTCATCAAACGTTACATATTTAGGAAAATAATGGAGTTTATAATTTATTCAATGAAAAATAATAGTCTAAAAGATCTCATGTTAAAATAAATTTGAAATCTTCATGAATATTTATGTTATTAAATATTCATTAAGCCTATCTAAATTATTAAGTCATTATAATTGATTTATTTATAAAACAATTATAATTGTTTTTTTGAAGACCAAATTTAAGGAATTATTATTTATTAAACTTATTCTCGACTTTATTATTCTGGTATAAAAGTTTTATATTATCAATGGATAAATGATTTTGTTTAATGTGTTAAAATGATTATTAAAAAGTTCATACCATTCATATAAGTAGTTACATATTAAGTAAATCATAAGATTGAATTGTCTTCAACCATGAAAATGATTTTTTATGGGTTATATGAATGAAATTAAATGTTCATTAAGATTTCTTTATATAAGGAATTTGGATAGTATTGGGTTTTACTTTTATGTTATCTAGTTTTCCCTTAATTGTTAGACTTTAGTTTATACTTTCCATTGCATTGGGAGATTAAAAACTATTTAATAATTAGGGGTGATTATCCCTCTAACTATTAAAATTTTGTAGGGATTTTAGTTCTATATTATTCTAATTCATCATATGAAAATTTCTCATGTACCTTGTTAATAGGATTCATATTAGATATGTGTGAATGTAATTGGGTTTTATTTTTTTGTAAGTAACACAAATTGTAACACCCCAGGTAAATAAAGAATATGAAATTTTTATATTTATCCATATTTGTTAATAAAATGTTAATATTAATTTAAAGGGAACGCTATGCTCGATGGCTTACCCAATACGCAACAACAAGTTCCTTTGAAATATTACATTGCACTCCAATAATAAAATAATTTTATGTTAACACCTAGCCATTGTAATGACGGGAACTAACTAAAAAATGATTATATATGTTTTTCAAATATTTTTACTTTTTACAATAAATGTTAGAGGATTAAAAATGCGAATGAATCCAATTTTAAGCGTAATCATTCTAATATTCTTTAAAAGGTCGATTAACTGCCTTTTGATGGAGAACCCCTTTTAAATCCACTTTTTGACAATTTTATGTGTTATATATGACAAAATTAAATTCTTCTTTAGGATCGGGACATCAAAATTTACTTTGTGTAAATTTTCGGTATTTTTCCGATAAAGTTCATTTTTTAATAAATAGTGAAAATGTTGTATTTTAATTCAAAACCACTTTTTAATCTAATTTATTTATATGATTAGATTATCTTTTGAATTGTTTTTAAAGTGAAATTAGAATATATTTTTACCATTTAATCAAATAGTGGTCACAGAAGTTAATTTCACTTTGAAATTGGACTTAAACTAGTGTCAATCTTTTAATAGATATTATTTCTTAAAAACACGCTATTTGTTTTGACAGCGGGATTTAATTTTTAAATTAATTTATGCAGCTTATATGATTTTAATTTTTTAAAATAGACATCATTTTTGAATTCGGAATATCAAATATAGCTTAGGGTGAATTTTTTGTATTTTTCTGAAAAACTTCAATTTTTGATGAATAGTGAAACCACTAAGTGGTAGTTTAAAAACTGATTTTTCGATTAAATGAAACATTACCACTTCTGTGATTTGAATTTCAAAAATCCGACATTCATGGTTTTCATTAGGATGTAAAATGTGGTTCAATGGGATTAAAATAATTTTTTTGGTGAATAGTAACTTTTACGTTTTTAATAGCGATTAGAGATAATTAGTGTAATTTAAGGTAAAAATAATGTTCTAATAATATAAAATGACCTTTCCACATGTCTTACCATTATTTGATGAGTCATGTCCGACCAAGACAATCCATGGGTCAACTTGGGGACCCCATGGAGCCACTTTGGTTGGAAAATGACATTAATACCTTTTTATTTGAAGTTAAAATTAAAATGTCACAAACATGTGTTGTTTTACTAAAACAATTTTTAAATGGGGTTATAAAAGTCATATTTTTGACTATAAATATTAATTATAAAGATGAAAATATTTCCTGCATAATGATAATTTTTTTATAATTTTTAGATATTAAATAAATTAATTTATTTATGACACAGTGATGATGCATTGATTACCTCATAAATGAACGATTTAAATAAAATGAGAAGATAGGGTGAAATATAAGTCTTAAACTTGTCAAAAACCTATTGTATGGGTGGATTTAGAAACCTTATCACTGTATCCTTGAAATATATCCTTTTGGGACCTTTAAAATCTGAAAATCATTTTATAATAAAGTAATATTTTATAAATTTCCAAGAGTGCCCCTCCTCTCCTCTTATAAATGGCCCCCACCTCTACCACCTTACACACACCTCTAAAGCATTTGGCTCGGCCAAACCCTACCCATTTCATCTCTCCACATCCCTCTCTTCATCATTGAATCCACACTTTGGGAATAATCCTTTCCAAAGAAGCCTTTGAGCTCAAATCAAAGAGAGTTACCTGATTTAAAGGTAATGTCTTCCCTTGTGTTCTTTTGTTTTATTTTGCTTCTCCAACCCTCTAAAATCTTTTAACCCTTTCTTTTTTAACAAAAACAGTATCTTAAATATACTAGGATGTTTTTATGTGAAATATTCGAGCTACACATACACACACCTTCATCTAATGGTTAAAGAACATACTGTTTCTATGGATGGCGAATTTCTGCCTCACGAAACGATGATTGTTCAATCTTCTCTTAACACCGTTCATGGTGGCCATTATGATGTCACTATATTTTATATATGATATATATGGTATTTATGTTTTCTATATTCTTCTGAATTTTGTATTTAAAACATGACTTTATTCTTTTCATGTTGTGCAAATGCGATAATTTCATACGAGGAAGTGTGGATTACCGCCCCCTCAAGTGATGTGATTCATTCATGTAAAACATGGAATGTATAAAGAATGAAATTAATGAAAATATTTGACCTATATATCATTTATATTATTCTGTAATTATAATATATATATATCTCTCAATTATTGTTTCTTCCATTAATATGACAACGAAATGAAAGTAGCGTTCATGCGTACGTACGGCCTACCGTCTCCATGAACAGTGTATTTCATTTATTTTTATCTCCAAATGTTATGGAGTAGTATAAAATGAATATTTACTGGATATATATGATATTTAAATCATTAATACTATTCTGGAGATGATTTACTTATAACTACATGGACAATCATTTTCAAACAAGTTCATTTTTGACTCCTGTACTAAACATCGACAAAAACGTCTGATATGAACTCACATTATTAACCAATTATTATAATATTATAATATGTGATATGAACTGAATAATAATCTTTAAAAGAGGTCCTTAAGAAATTATAAATTGACCAATGTTTATTATTCCGGAATATAAAGAAACAAACAAGACAAGTCGGACTTGAGGTAAGGGATCCTACCCCTCTCTTTCTTTTTAAGCACTCTCTTTTATGTATTTCCCTTTATGCTCATCTTTATTATGTTAGGGGATGTTATTTTATATTCCTCTTACTTTACTTTTTATGTTCATATGATTAGAGACCCTATTTTATCTCATCAAACCATTTTTGGAAGTTTTAAGTGGCGTTGTTAGGCTGCCGAGTTTTCGTAAGGGATTTTTCATCTCGCTTTTATTCCCGTGACATTTATGCTATGTTTGACACTATTTCCTTTGAGTGGTGTATTTACTGCCCATTATTATACACTTTTTGTAGTATAATTTCAATTATTGGTATTTAAATCTTCATTGTATGACCCTTCTTCCATGGGGAGTACGTTTCAAAAGTTACCCAAGTCGGTAAGGGAACCTTTCACCCTCCTCTTTCTAAAAGACTTCTTTTGTTATGTATCTTAATTCTCATAATATTATGTTGGGATATGTTCTTCTATATCCTTATTTATGTAAATTTTATTTACAAGTGATGAGATACCATTTTTATCTCTCATCAACTCATTTTCTGAATTTTGAAGTGACGTCACTAGGTTGTCGAATTTTTGCAAGGGAACTTCTTAACCCAATTTTGATTCTTTGGGGTAAACTTGTACTCCTTGAATATGTAATTCTATGAATATGTGTGAATTAAATATTATTTTTTTACACTTAATATCCACTTATATTTTGTGTATTCATTTTTCACACATAATTATGTAATTGATTTATCCTTAATCTAAGGATACCGTCTTTGTAAGGGACTTTGTCTCAATCTCTTTTCATTGAGGCGTATTTTGTTTATACAAAACTTTCTTTATACAGTGTATAAACCCCTTTGACTTTGACTTTTATTCAAAATGAATCTTTTTTATATGAATCATTTTACTAAAAGACAAAATGTATGTTTCTTTTAAAGTACGCGGTGACAACGACCTTTCCTCCACCGCGAGTATTATTTGATCATTGGCTTCCTCAACAAGCCGTAATATTTTTTAAAAGTAAATAAATACCATATACTATTTTATGTTTTTTGGTATTAAAGATGGTACTGATAATGGATTTGTTAAGTCAATATATTTAAGTGATATATTGTGATTGAAATATGGAAATGTTTTCTTTCATTTATAATTTTTTTATGTATTATGATTTTGTAATGGTACTTGGACATTTTTCGTGTGGTTACGTGATAAACCATATGATGGGTGGTGCCGTGAATACCAGGATGGGTGGTTACGTTATAACCTCCAATGCATTTGGTATGGAAGTCAGCCGTATGGCTATTCCATTAAGTATGTGTGGAAGTCAACCGTATGGTTATTCCATTTAAGTATGTTTATGTCCCAAGTTACCTTTATATGTTATGTGTTCTTTATATGGGTTTTATGCTAATCGTTTCGTTACAAAAGGGTAAGTAATGGTATTTTAGTCATTGATGAGTTTTTACTACTTCATAAAGGTGAAAAGTATTACTTTGGTAAAGTATTCATGGTTTATTTGTTGTTATGAAAAACTAACAGTTTTCCTTCTTTGTGTATCCTTTACTGGGATTTTTTATGCTCATCCTAAGTTTTTGAAATATTTTCCATAGGACTTAAAGATGAATATGGTCAAGTATGGGATCAAGGAAAGACATGCTTTCTAAAACATGGAACTATACATGTTTCTTTTTAAGTGTTTTTTTTTTATTTTATGGAAACTTAGTAGAAGTGTCTACTATGTAATCTTTTGAGATGTAATATCTATAACCTAATTCTCTAAAACTCTAAACCTGAAATGATCCTCAGTGTGAATTATTCATTTAGTTCAATATTAAGTAAGGTTTAAGTTTGGGGCCTTATAGTTGGTATCAGAGGTCGGTTTAGATAACTTTAGAGTTTAGGGTATTCTCTAAGCATAAGGGACATTACCATAATGGTTAGGATTTCAGAAAGAGTCCTAGTTTTAGATAAAGTGAATGAGTAAGTATAACTCAGTGTTTATCTTCATCATTAGTACATGATGATTTTGTTGATATACTCACACTGACCTGTTTGGTTTTAGTAAATGGCTGGATCTAGCAGGCACCAAAGTAATAGTGGATGTGAAGGAAACTGTGACAGTTTTTTGAGTGAGCAACTGAATGATATGGGAGCTGCAATGAGAACTCTAGTTTTTATCCTCAACCAACTATCTGGAATCATGATTGACCACCTAAACCTTTGGGATTTCTATAAGGCATCATATATGCGAGAAACAAATCCCTACGGAACTACAGGTAATAATCATAAAGGTAAGTGTGTTCAAAAACCTGTGTCAAAGATGTGGAAAGAAACACCAAGGAAAATGTTTCAAAGGGACAGAAATATGCTATTGATGTGGAAATGAAGGTCATAAAGCAAGAACCTTCCATGGAAAAAGGAAGCATCTAGTTGACTCGGGGAAAGGGAAAGAAGTTCTTTCTGAGGGATCAATTGAATGTTTTAAATGTGGTGTGCATGGTCATTATGCAAACACATGTCCTATGAAGAAGTTTCAGGAATGGGATCACCGAGATCTTACAAATATTCGTTTACCAATACCTAATGCCATTCCGATTGAGGATGAAGAAAATGAAAATGACCAATCAAAGGTATGGATTATTTCTTAACATTTGTTTTCCTATTTTGGAATCTTAGGATATGATTCTTGATTTTGTTTGTAGGAAAGAATTATTTCAGAATAAGTTGGAAAGGAATGGTTAATGGATCATGAAGAATGTTGAATGAGCGAGAAGTCAACATATAAGGGCTTCAAGAGTTATGGTGAAATTATTAAGATTATTAAGTCTCTTTTGATGATGGGGTTACATTAGAAGACTTTTTATAGTATGTGTATCCCTAATGTTTGATATATGATAATTTTATTCAAGCAATAGTTATTTATTCTTTTGTGGACATAGTTATAAAGAACCATTTGGGTTTATATGATCCTTACTTTTGAAGTAATTATGGGTTACTATATGTTATGATGGAAAGTGAAGGGCATGAGATAAAATTGAGGTTAAATTATGTTATGGTTATTTTTGATGATTTTATCTCTTTTTGGGGAATGATATGAGAAATATATAGTTTGGAAAAAAGGACAACACGCAAACCATGTGACAACCTGTCGCGTCGGACAAAGCTGTGGGAATCGAACCCACAACCAAAGTGCGACTGATATTTATCGTCTACCACTGGACTACGTGAAGTCCCTGGTTAGTTTGAATAATTATTTTTAGTTATATGATTTTATGAATTAAGAGTAAGTTGATTTTGGGTTATCTATGGAAATTATTAACCTATCATAGAGGATATGTGATTAGGTTAATTACTTTTAAATACGAGACTTTTAGAGCAAATGATGTTGTTTGGAGCTAAATGATACGATTTAACTTGGAAGACTATGTGATTAAATCCTTCAAAAATTTGGGTTTCATTCTTATTTTGGTTTACTTGTGGTCTTGGTTGAACTTTGGGTTTTGTTGGACAATTTTTGGAGATTAAAAATAGATTATCTTTTTTATAAAGGGTTATCCTTTTCTGGATTATCTGATCTTTTACTACCCTTTTTGGTTTTGGTTTTGGTTAAAGTCTAAAGAAATGGGAAGTATATAGTTCTATTTTGTGGATTAGGTGATTCTCTAGAAGTTGATTATAGTACTCTTAATGTGAACAAGTCTTCCTAAATACTCATCATTTGGGGAAAGTATGAGTTTGTGAATGAAATCTAGTAAAAGTTGAAAGTCAACATGACAAGTAAGTATGTTTCCTTACGATCAAAAATAAATTCCTCAATGAAAAGTAACTTAAAACAAAAAAATTTTCTATTAACTTTTCCTACTGGGGAATCAAATACCCTTTAACCCATCACAAGTTTGTGATTTTATTATGGTTAACTTTCTCCTAGAAATGTTTACTATCACTCTCTCTCAGAACATGAACCTTTTCTTTTTCTTCCATATACATGTTTTCCTACATGGAATCCTAGTATGGGTTAACTAGAGTGACTTCTGTACTTCTCTTTCTTTCTTTTAAAGTGATTGTTTTACCAACTCTTGTTCCGATGTGGGACTTTCAATGATGTTTCTGAGCCCAATTTTAAAATTGTGAGGACGCAATTCCCAAAATGGGGGAAGGATGTAACACCCCAGGTAAATAAAGAATATGAAATTTTTATATTTATTCCTATTTGTGAATAAAATGTTAATATTAATTTAAAGGGAACACTATGCTCGATGGCTTACCCAATACGCAACAACAAGTTCCTCTGAAATCTTACGTTGCACTCCAATAATAAAATAATTTTATGTTAACACCTAGCCATTGTAATGACGGGAACTAACTAAAAAATGATTATATATGTTTTTCAAATATTTTTACTTTTTACAATAAATGTTAGAGGATTAAAAATGAGAATGAATCCAATTTTAAGCGTAAACATTCTAATATTATTTAAAAGGTCGATTAACCGTCTTTTGATGGAGAACCTCTTTTAAACTCACTTTTTGAAAATTTTATGTGTTATATTTTACAAAATAAAATTATTCGTTAGGATCGAGACATCAAAATTTACTTTGTGTAAATTTTTGGAATTTTTCCGATAAAGTTCATTTTTTAATGAATAGTGAAAAATGTTGTATTTTAATTCAAAACCTCTTTTTAATCTAATTTATTTATATGATTAGATTATCTTTTGAATTGGTTTTAAAGTGAAATTAGAATATATTTTTACTATTTAATCAAATAGTGGTCATTGGAATTAATTTTTCTTGGAAATTGGACTTAAACTAGTGTCAATCTTTTAATAGATATTATTTCATAAAAACACGCTTTTTGTTTTGACAGCAGGATTTAATTATTAAATTAATTAATTAAACTTATATGATTTGAATTTTTTAAAATAGAAATAATTTTTTAATTTGGAATATCAAATATAGCTTAGGGTGAATTTTTGGTATTTTTCTGAAAACTTCAATTTTTGATGAATAGTGAAACCACTAAGTGGTAGTTTAAAAACTGATTTTTCGTTTAAATGAAACTTTACCACTTATGTGATTTGAATTTCAAAAATCCAACATACATGTTTGTCATTAGGATGTAAAATGTTGTTCAATGGGATTAAAATGATTTTTTTGGTGAATAGTAACTTTTATGTTTTTAATCGTGATTAGAGGTAATTAGTGCAATTTAAGGTAAAAATAATGTTTTAATAATATGAAGTGACCATGAACATGTCCTAACTTTATTGTATGAGTCATGGCCGACCAATAAAATCCATGGGTCAACTTGGGTACCCCATGGAGCCACTTCAGTTGGAAAATGACATTAATACCTTTTTATTTAAAGTTAAAATAAAAATGTCACAAACATGTGTTGTTTTACTAAAAAAAATTTTAGATGGGGTTATACAAGTCATATTTTTGACTATAAATATTCATTATAAATATAAAAATATTTTCTGCATCATTATAGTTTTTTTATAATTTTTAGATATTAAATAAATTAATTTATTTATGACACTGTGATGATGTAGTGATAACCTCATAAATGAACGATTTAAATAAAATGAGAAGATAGGGAGAACTCTAAGCTTAAACTTGTCAAAAACCTATTTGATTGGTGGATTTAGAAACCGGATCACCTTATCCTCTAAATATATCCTTTTGGGACCTTTTAAATCCGAAAATCATTTAATAATAAAGTAATATTTTATAACTTTCCAAGAGTGCCCCTCCTCTCCTCTTATAAAAGGCCCCCACCTCTACCACCTTACACACACCTCTCAAGCTTTTGGCTCAGCCAAACCCTGCCCATGTCATCTCTCCACATCCCTCTCTTAATCATTGAAGCCTCACTTTTGGAAGAATCTTTTCTAAGGATGCCTTTGAGCTCAAATCAAAGGGAGTTACCAGATTTTAAGGTAATGTCTTCCCTTGTGTTCTTCTATTTTATTTTGCTTCTCCAACCCTCTAAAATATTTTTATTACTTTATTTGTAACAACACCAGTATCTTAAATATACTAGGATGTTGTTATTTGATGGATTAGTGATACACTTACACACACCTTCGTCTAATTGTTAAAGAACATACTGTTTCTGTGGATGTCGAATTTCTGCCTCACGAAACGATGATTGTTCAATATTCTCTTAACACCTTTCATGGTGGCCATTATGATGTAACTATATTTTATATATGATATATATGGTATTTATTTTTTCTATATTCTTCTTAATTTTATATTTAAAACATTCCTTTATGCTTTTCATGTTGTGAAAATGCGATAATTTCATACGAGGAAGTGTGGACTACCGCCCCCTCAAGTGATGTGACTCGTTCATGAAATACATTGAATGTATAAAGAATGAAATTAATGAACATATTTGACCTATATAACATGTATATTCTACTGTAATTATAATATATATATCTCTCAATTATTTTTAATTCCATTAATATGACAAAGAAATGAAAGTAGCGTTCATGCGTATGTACGGCCTACCGTCTCCATGAACGGTGCATTTCATTTATTTTTATCTTAAAATGTTATGGAGTAGTATAAAATGAATATTTAATGGACATATATGATATTTAAATCATTAATACTATTCTGTAGATTATTTACTTATAACTACATGGACAATCATTTTCAAACAAGTTCATTTTTGACTCATGTACCAAACATCGACAAAAACGTCTGATATGAACTCACATTATTAACCAATTATTATAACATTATAATATGTGATATAAACTGGATAATAATCTTTAAAAGAGGTCCTTAAGAAATTATAAATTGGCCAAAGTTTATTATTTAGGAATATAATGAAACAAACAAGACAAGTTGGACTTGAGGTAAGGGATCCTACCCCTCTCTTTCTTTTTAAGCACTCTCTATTATGTATTTTCCTTTAAGCTCATCTTTCTTATGTTAGGGGATGTTCTTTTATATTCATATTACTTTAATTTTTATTTTCATATGATGAGAGACCCAATTTGATCTCATCAAACCATTTTTGGAAGTTTTAAGTGGCGTCGTTAGGCTGCCGAGTTTTCGTAAGAGATTTTTCATCTCACTTTTATTCCCGTGACATTTATGCTACGTTTTCAACTATTTCCATTGAGTGGTGTATGTACTGCCCATTATTATACACTTTTTGTAGTATAATTTCATTTATGGGTATTTACATCTTCATTTTATGACCCTTCTTCCATGGGGAGTATGTTTCGAAAGGTACCCAAGTCGGTAAGGGAACCTTTCACCCTCCTCTTTCTAAAAGACTTCTTTTGTTATATATTTTAATTCACATACTATTATGTTGGGATATGTTCTTATATATCATTATTTATGTAAACTTTATTTCCAAGTGATGAGATACCATTTTTATCACTCATCAACTCATTTTCTATATTTTGAAGTGACGCCGTTAGGGTGTCGAATTTTTGCAAGGGAACTTCTTAACCCAATTTTGATTCTTTGGGGTAAACATGTACTCCTTGAATATGTGGTTCTATGAATATGTGTGAATGAACTCTGATTGATTTACACTTAATATCCACTTATATTTTTTTATTCATTTGTCACACATAATTATGTAATTGATTTATCCTTAATCTAAGGATACCGTCTTTCTAAGGGACTTCGTCTCAATCTCTTTTCATTGAGGAATATTTTGTTTATACACAACTTTCTTTATACAGTGTATAAACCCCTTTGACTTTTACATTTATTCAAAAGGAATCTTTTTTATACGAATCATTTTACTAAACGATAAAATGTATGTTTCTTTTAACGTACACGGTGACAACGACCTTTCTGCCACTGCGAGTATTATTTGATCTTTGGATTCCTCAACAAGTCATAATATTATTTAAAAGTAAATAAATACCATATACTCTTTTATGTATTTTGGTATTAAAAATGGCTTTGATAATGGATTTGTTAAGTCACTATATTGAAGTGATATATTGTGATTGAAATATGGAAATGTTTTCTTTCATTTATAATTGTTTTATGTATTATGATTTTGTATTGGTACTTGGTCATTTTTCGGGTGGTTACGTGATAAACCATATGACGGGTGGTGCCGTGAATACTAGGACAGGTGGTTACATTATAACCTCCAATGCATTGGGTATGGAAGTCGGCCGTATGGCTATTCCATTAAGTATGTGTGGAAGTTGGTCGTATGGTTATTCTATTTAAGTATGTTTGTGTCCCATGTTACCATTATATGTTATGTGTTCTTTATATGGGGTTTATGGTAACCGTTTGGTTACAAAATGGTAAGTAATGGTCTTTTAGTTAGTGAATAGTTTCTACTACTTCATAAAGGTGAAAAGTATTACTTTGGTAAAGTATTCATGGTTTACTTGTTGTTTTGAAAAACTAACAGTTTTCCTTCTTTGTGTATCCTTTACTGGGCTTTTTTATGCTCATCCCAAGTTTTTGAAATGTTTTCCACAGGACTTAATGATTAATAGGGTCAAGGATGGGATCAAGGAAAGACATTCTTTCTAAAACATAGAACTAGACGTGTTTCTTTTTAAGTGTTTTTTTTATTTTATGGAAACTTAGTAGAAGTGTCTACTATGTAATCTTTTGAGATGTAATAGATATGACCTAATTCTCTAAAACTCTAATCCTGAAAATATCCTCAATGTGAATTATTCATTTAATTCAATATTAAGTAAGGTTTAAGGTTGGCGCCTTATACAAATCATTGGGTTTTTTAAGGATTATACATTAACATGTTTGTTAGTGTCAGGAATTTAAAAAGAATGCATGCATCAAAAATCCAAAATGATTTATCCATGTAATTATGGGAGCCCTAAGTTGAACTATGATAGAAAATGACCATATTCATGAAACTACACCCTTTTAAAACTCTATGAATCATGAATTAGAGTCGAAATGAGTGGAAACAAAACTTTCAAGAAAATGATAATCATTCATGAAATTACTCCATTATCTATCTTGAAGACCATAAATACCCCATCCATTTTCCATTTTGTGATCCAATACCATCGTTCTTCTCAACAAAGGAAATCATTTCACAAAACTAAAATGTCGAGGAACCCAAATCTAACTAAATTCCTAAAAGTGAAGATATTTCATTAAACTCGTTTCATAGGTCCTTTCATGGAAAAAAATATTTAGAAGATAAGCTTCATGAAACATTGGTTCTCCAAGAACATTTTTCATGCACATGAACTTAGACTACATAATACATTTTCTTCAAAAATAATTACCTTATTAATGCTACATGTTTCACGAAACCCATTATATAGGGATATATGTGCTAGAATTCTGGGGAAAAAACATTTTTTGAATGTCTAAATTATCAAAAAACCCAAATGAGTTATGAATCTCATAGCAAGATGACCCATATAATCCCCCTATATATCCATAATGTGGAATTAGTTAATGGATTATGGTCTCCCAATCTAAATGAACCAGGTTCATTCATTCCCACTCTAGATGCACGATCAACCTCTTTTTTATAACAATATACCTAATTATCTCAACACCTTATTGTTTCAATACAGATAAAAGCTACCATTCTATAAGACCCACTCAGGTTATCTTAGGTCCAACACCATCTGCAGGCCTCCTATTAGGTGTAAATCCCATCCTTGGAATCAAAAAGGGAAACTACACTTTATTCTAATCAATGGGCCATGTTCTACTACTAAAGAGTTCTTTTATCATTTTATCCTTTGGGTAACCATCTTGGAAAAAATCCGTAGATAGTTCTAATAGGGAATATATCTCGCATGTATTATGTATCCTATAACTCATCCACTAGTGGAGAGGGAGTAGGTACATCAACAAAGAAATCTAATAAAGTGTATTCCAATAACCATTATTTTAGGAGGATATATTGTTCATATGTGTAGTCATAATTCATTATCAATGATTGGATTTGAATTGAAAACTCCATCAAATACTTTTTTTATAAGTCCCACACATTATTGTTGAAATTAAACTCCATGAATTATTGATTATTTACTAATATATCTTGTTTCTCACATCCAGAATGACTCATGTTTTATTTGAGAAAATTAGTTGATCATTACATTCTATGTCCCAGTTATACATCATAAAATTTCATGAAAATGTTCTCATCGTATGATGTTAAATAATAATGTTTTGGTAATTCCACAAGACCTAAAACTCAAAGAGATAAACTATGTGGGTATGATTTCCATCATAGGGATACTTAGGTCTCCCTTTTGGCTTGATCAGAACATGAAACCCTATTCCATATAATTGGATGAAATTAAATTATAGAGTTCCTAATTAAAATTTAACTACAATGAATTTATCCCAATAAAAGGAAGTTAGAGAATATATTAAATTCATCAATATTTATAATAAGTCTTGTTAACAATAGAATATTCAGGTGTGGATGACTTATGTTCTCTTAAGATTCATTGGGAAGAATTCGTTAAAATAATTAAAATATATAAGAGAGTCTCATAGTAGAAAATAATTACCCTAAAATAGTGTGCTCCCATCCTACAAAACACCACGTTTTTAATTATTTCTTATGTATATATCAATGATTTCCTACCATTGGAATGTAATTCTATAACATACTATAATCATCATGGATAGGGAAAAGAATAATAATTTTTCAGTAGAAAATATAATGGTGAAAACTATTTGAATCCTATATTGATGAAATGGTCTAGGCTAATATTGTATATTTAGATTGGGAGATCATCCATGAAACGATACACTAATGAGATTCCTTTTTTATTTTACATATGAACTTTCATCAAATTCATTAATATGAATTTGATTTCTCTTCCAAAAAGACTTATATCGCATCCACTACAAAAATTTTGGCCCCAAAAATAAATAGGTAACTCTCCATGACCATGTTTTTTCAATTATAATTTTAACATAATGGTTAGGGAATGCTATGAGAATGATGTGATCCAAAAAAACTAAGTGGCTTGGGAGATCATTCTGGCAATGAGGCCTCCTAGCAAACTTAACAAGATGAGGTCAGTGTTATAGCCAACAGATCCTATCACCATGCTAAATCACATGGGTTTCCTTTACCTGTAGTACTACAATAGATGTGTTCCCTATTCGAGGTACATGGAAAAGGAGTCACATGAATCCCACATTGCTCAGAAGCTGCATAAGAGGGATCACAATATCCCCCTCCACTATCAGTGTAATGAGGCCATATCTCCCCAAATTAATATTAAGGGAGTTACCCATTCCATACCAACCCAAGTAGTTTATGTTCATGTACCTAGGATGACCATTTGTAATCTAGAAAGGGTAAAGATTAGAGAGACAAAACATTATCAGACCCTAAAAATTATATATTTTCAGTATTTCATGATGACATATTAGAGTTTATACAATATTAAATATGTACTCAACATCCCCCACTACAAAATAGTGGTTTCTATGGAGCCAACCTACATTTTTAACCCAACACAGTTGGCTCACCAGTGTGTCATGGAATAAATTAATGATTTGGTAAGAACATAGACAGGAATTCCAATCATGGAATAAAATCAACATATCTTAGAAAAACCTAATGGATAATCCTACATCCATTTCTATGTTTTACATAAATTATAGACCATTTAATTCCAATATTTAAAAACTAGCCATTATAAGATATTAATCGAGATAAATCCCACATTCCCACTCCCAAAAAATATCCTATACATGATATGACCAACACTCTATGGTTTGAACACATTTGTGACAAAACAATAAGCATAATTCTACTGTATATAAATGGAAACACAATATACCACTAAGAAGGCCCCCAATTAAGAAATTATTTATCCGCAAAATAGGTATATGATTTATCAATGAAGGATGTATTATAGGTCTCAACTAGGGAAAAACAAGGCTATATAGTATTTGATAATCCATGATCTAATCAATTATATCATCCTGAGTCACATTATATTAATTTTATAGTAGAATAATATTTGGTTATATTAGTCTCTTAATGTGAAATCATCTCTCGGATCCCTCCCTATAGCGCCAAACTTATGAATTTTCCTCAAGTTATTTTCTACATAGGTATTCCCCCATACTAGTAGATATTTAATAAAGTGGTTTTAAATAAGTTATTTGACATATTGTTAAATGAAGACTCATTATCCACATCTCTAAGAGATTCAATGAGAAGTTTGTGTTCTACGCCTCCCCCTAACTACAGAGCTCCATGATTTCCTAAATAGGTTAATGAAAAATTTGTAAAAATCAATGCCACAGTAGGGAAGAACACAAATTGGTTAGATAAAGAAAAGGATAACTATACATACATCAGTGATAACCCAATGGTATTGTGGAGGTAATTGGATGATGGCAATGTACCAGTAATGTTCTGAAGTATACCCACATTGTAGTATCCCATTCCGGAGGCATTGATTCTTGAATTCATATAATATATTCATATTATCATGTAGGTTAACCTCCACCAACCGAGGGATGAACATTTTTTATACCATAAGTTTGTTGACTGTGTTCATGTAGTTGAGATTTTTTTCCAATCAGTTGATCGTATTACCCTAACAGCAATGTGATATTCTCAGTCAGGTTAGTTGTGAGAATACTTCCAACTAACATTCTTAAACACCTTGATAGATTTTTTCAAGCGGATTTATAAAACCCCATATAATATCATTATTATTTAATGAGTAGAATGTGATACTTTTCATTATACTCCACTTCCATATTGATAGATTCTATTAGGGAAGACAACCTGTAATTTCATTACATGTAAGAATGTTTGTGGACCAGAGGGTATATAGTACAGTTGACCAATCAATTTAAAGCTACTCATTTCAATGTAATAAACTAAAATATCATGTAACACTATTTTATTTTATTATATAATTCCCTTTAAATAAATTTTATTTCATTTATATCTATCATTATGCACAATATTGATATTTGAAAAATTTTATTTTTTTATGAAAATTTTATTATTTAATGTAACTGTTATATACTTTTTATTGAAATGGTAGATATAAATAGGATAAACCACATTATTAAAAATATATAAAGTTCATTCCCAAATTAAATTATTAATTAAAAATAAATAAGCACAAAACATTTAGTAAAGTTATTTTATCCTTAAAAAATGGTTTTAATTTTTTCGGTGAATATTATAATTATTTTATAGAATATTTAGAATTATTATTTCATAAAAATGAAAATAATTTTGAAAAAAACTTTTAAAAACTATATTAGTTTCATGTTTTTCGGCTTTTTTTGAATATATTTATTTTCTATTAAATAGTCATAAATATTGATTTTAGTGGAAAATGTTATTTCTCGTTCACTTATTTATGATTTTCACACTCTTATTAATATGGATTTAAGTTTTAATTTGTTCAATTATATTATTAATAATCCAATTATTTTAATTATAATCAACTTTATTATTGAGTTTGGTATAAAACAATTTTATACCTAAATATATATTTTTATGAAAAATAGTTATTTTGTTTTGTGATTTAATTTTAAATCCATTTCTACTAATTATATAAATTTAATCTCAAAAAATAAATTCCTTATTTTCAATTAGGAGAAAAAATTATTAAATACAACCCATTTATTTATTTTTCAATATGAATAGTAATCATAGTAATTGTTGTTTTCATAGTAAAGGTAACATTGGTGAATTAGGGTCAAAACTAATGTGATAAGTTATAAAATCAATAAAAAACATTCATTAAATTAATTTTATGATATTATTTCATCCATAATAATTAAAATTTTGAACGTATGATTTTTTTAAAAAAATTTGAACATTCATTTTTAAATTAATATTATTTACGTAAAAGATGAAGTCAAAAATGACCCTTTCTTCCTTTTAATATCTATAATATTTATAGATAGTAATTAAAAAATTTATAATACAAACTTAATTTATAGTTCAATTAATTTTAATATCTTTTCAATTGATTTTTAATTTTTTACCAAAAAAATAATTACCTTAAATTCATCTACAACCCAGATATAGTTCAGCTATATGAAGTATAAAAATCAATTAAATGTTCTTTAAAACTATAAATGTATATTTTTAGTGAGTGATTTAGAGTGTACCTAGGTTTTAATAGATATGTATATGATATTTATAATGTTTTAAAACTTTTTATATGAATTAAATTTCAATCATGTTGTTTTAAATTTTAAATTAGACAATAATTTCAAAAAATTAAATTAATGATATTTTATAATAACAGTTAATTTACTAAATTATTAAAAATTATTAAAAACTACCTTTTTAATATTTAATGGGATATAGAGTAAAATATCATCTATGTGCCATTTATTATTAACTTTATATTTATGGTAACATTATTAACACTTAAAATGTAGAATTCTTTATATTGTGGTAATTTCCCAAATGGTTAACGATATGGGGGTATAAAACTATGAGATAAGGGTAAGAACATAAATAAAACGTGGTAAAATTTTATAAATTACATGATTTACACTCATCATCATTTTATATTCTAATTATATCAATTTGGAGATATTTGATAATAAAAATTAATTTCTATTAATTAATTTCTATTTGTAATTCCAAAAGTTCCCCTCCCATAACTTATAAAAGGGGACATAGAATTTTACATTATTCACATTATTTGATCATTTTAAATCATAAAATCCATTACCTAATATAAAAATATCTTCTCCAAAAAAATCAAAGATCTTATATACTTTCCAAAATTCTATCCATTCATGGCTTAATGTTTATGAAAAATAATGTTTCTCAGCAAAGAGGTATAATTACTGGGTGAGTATTTTATATTTTATTTCCAATTATTTATTCATTAAATAAATGGTATAAATTATAAAAATTAATTTATGATATTAAATAAAATAAATTATTTTCATCTTTATTGAACTATAATTATTCTCCTTCATCACTTCTATTAGAAAATTATTATTTTTCTTGTACATACATTTCAGCTAACACCTCAACAAAGAATGATGATTTGGTTATTTGATTTTGATTTAGACAGATGGTAATAAGTATACATTTAATGATTATATATTATATATGTGATTTAATAATGATTGATTAATTATTAATTTTCATTTACCATTATTTTTTTCAACCATCAAAAAATGAAAACAACAATCATGTCAACATATGGACTACCACATCCATGAAGTGATATAATAAATTGTTCATAACTAAAGTAAATAAATAGTTATAAAAGTATATATAATTATTAATTAATATTCAAATTACATGATTATTATTCTAGATATGAAGTCACCATTATCAAAGTATATGGATTTGGGCTATAAATCCAAACCATGAATGTAAAAATAAGCAGTTATCACATAGAACATTGACGTTAATTAAAAAGTAATAAAAAATGAAAATATTTAATAAGTAAATAAAATAATTTATGAAATACTTAAGTATGGTTCTATATTAAACATATAAATATATATATATTTGGTATATATGAGGTCCAAACTCAAGAGATGAAAGAAAAGACACGAGGTAAGGGATTTACAACTCAATCCCATTTTTGGATTGTTTATACATGAATTTACATTGAGGAAATTATATATTAATTCTATAGTAAAATACATAATTTGTTTTCCACTATAATTATTTATATAGAGTACATTTGTTAATTTTTTTCTTCACTATATGTTCACCTAGTATTGAATGAATTTTTTTAAATGACTTTATTTACATCTTTGGTAGAAACCCATTTTTCATCCATACCCATGTTTTCAAAAAAATTAGATAATTTTTTTATTAATCTCATATTATTTTTATATTTTATTCTTACAAATGATTTAAATTTTACAAAATGGTTTAAAAAATTATTCTTATTATTTTTCAAACAATGTACTTTTGACAATTTATAGAATTGTGAAAGGAATATTTATTTTAGAAAACATGGATTGAAAATAATTTCATCTCTTTATGGAAACTCATGGATTTAAATATTTAATTCCAATTATTCATTGTTATAAACAAAGAAAATTTTTTCCATATAATTTTATAAGTAATTGGTTTTAAAATAATATATTTCTAAATAAATATGTTATTTTCCCCAAGAAATATTCTATGTATATTTTAAATAAATTTAAATATGATTTTTACTTGTTGATGTTAATTATGAATTAATATGGATATGATCCTATGATAGACTCATTATTCATTAATTTTGATGGATTATTATTACATGTTTTATATTTTTATGAATCCTATTAACTTTCCTTGTGTAATGATAATATAAATTTGAGAACTATTTTTGTAATACATTTTATTTTAAAGGGTTTTGATATGATGATTTGATAAATAATTATTGATCTTGTACCACACAAATGTATGGATTTAATTATTTCAACTGTGTGATAAATATTATATATTCCTCAAATACATTTTTAATATTTTATATATCATGAGGTAATTGTGGTATTTGAGTTGATGTGATCAATCTACTATAAGATATAGGTGGTGTTTCGTGATACATTATAGGAAATTGGGGATGGTGCCTAATCCATTATTATATAGGAAAAAAGTTTTAATTCATCATCCACTATGACTTAATTATCTCATTACATATCCCTATCATATGAAATTCTTTCCATACATATGATTTTTCAATAGTTACCTGACATGATTATTATTTGAACATATGGTTTATAATTTATTTATGAATTTTATCACTCATAAGATTAATGTATTTAGAATTAATAATGTTTAATTTTATGGATCATGATTTTTATGCAAAATAGATTGGGTATGAAAATTTTAATTTATGATCATGATCTTACACCCTTATTTTTATCTTGTTCTTGATTGTGATCATTAATTAATATCTCTTATATTAACCCTTAATGAGAATCTGAGCTCATAATTTTTTATGTTTTATTTCCCTAGGTTATAAAGAAATATATTAAGAGGGTATTACAAGTAGCATAATCATTAAGAAGAACATCATGAGATATGTTAAAGAATTTAGCAAAATAATAATTTCATGTGAATAATTTTCAAATATACTAAACATTCATTTTTCTTTATATGACTTAATTTATATTTTAAATTTTCATAAAAAAATTATGTGATATTTATTTATGTAACATTTTGGTCACTATAGTTGGCATCATAGTATGGTCTAGTTAATTTTTAGATATTATGGTTAGAATACATTGTTTAAACCTATAGGGATAAGTCAAAGTATAGGGTAACATTATAATATTTTGTTAATGTCTATGGATAACCTCGGATCAACCTATGTTTATATATATTGAAATGAAATATTAATGATTTAGACATTCTGTAATTCATATTTAATGATTATACGATATCTCATCATGATTATTTTAGATGTATTCATACAAGTTTCATTTTATTTTTTGTCAATGGATGGATCTAGAAGAAATCATTCAAACACTTAATTTGATGGACAATGTAGTGATTTTACACCTAGGAAACCAAATTTTATGAGAGTAGGATTATGGAATATTTTTATTATTCTTATTAAACATTCTCATTATTTGAATCATTATGAGTTGAAAATGGTTAAAGGAGGGACCAACATATGGTTGAGTCTTTCAAGAGATAATATAAACATTATGTTAGTGGTTATATTTATCCAAATGTTCCTTAGTGATTAATCAACACTATTTAGAAAATATATTATGTTATCTAGTCTTAAAAACATAAAAAATATGTCTTATCAATTTTTTGTTTGAAAATAAATGAAGTTCAATGGTTGAATCATATTAAGGATATGAGGAAATAAAATATAATTTAATACATATAATTGTATTTCGATATGATGATGGTTTTTAATAAGTACATCACTCATATTCAAGATAAAAAATATTTAAGGAATTACATTTGCCTATGTAGAAGAAAGATGAATCCATTGTAAGGTATGATAAAAGTTTTTAAAGATTTTGATGGTATGATTCTAATTTAATCATAATCCATACAGAAACAATTGATCTATTATTTAGTGGATTTAAAGCTTGTATCTGAAAGGAATTATATATTAGACACATTAATAGATATGAAGAAATATTTTTATGTTAACTCAAAGTAGAAATGGAAATTTGAGATCCCACTATTCCAATGGCTTTGGTAAGAAATGTATGATAGAGTATCCTGAAATAAAGAATTAGTAAAATGATTGAATGGAATTATATTCATCTATATTCCATAAATATGGGAAGAAAAATCAGTGTAATTTATTGAATGGAAGTAGGTGCTACTTTATATTTGAGAAGGTGGGTCATAAAGGCTGTGAATGTTAAAAGGTGTTGAAGAGTCCATTTGATATAATTTAGGAATATAAGATGAAAAATAATGAACCATTAATTATATAATACTTAAAATTCAAGTAATATTATAATTACCCCACCCAGTGAAATATTATGTAGGTTTTTTATGATGATGATAATCAAAGAAGTCTTAAATATAAAGACAAATGTAAATAATATTTGATCATGACTTCTAAAGAGGGTTGTAGGAATAACATGATGAACGGTTCTCATATCATACACCCTTTAATAGATAATTTATAATTTTATTATGTATCTACCTAGTCATTTATATTTATGATATTTTATATGGGTATCGAATTAAAACTATAATGATTATATATTGTGTCAGTGGTGAGTAATTTTAATGGTATGATTGTTATCTCTACTCTACAGTTTCTCTAAGATTAAAGATATTGAAAATGTGCATCCTAAAAATATTTTAATCATCCCTTTAATTGAATTTGGTGTGAATTTAGAAATTGATCTGATTTATTTATATAGACCCCATATCTAATTATAGGGAATTGATGTTACTATTCATATTCTAATTGAAATTGCGATCATTTATTAATGAGAGGGTTAATATAAACATCCAATGAAAGTTGCTTAAATATTTTTGGGCTTAATTATTATCCATGAATGGTATTTTTCTTAGATGGTTAGGGATTAAATAAAATATAAGCATACAAATAATTAATTGGAGTTTGTTTATGTATTTATAGAATAATTTCGTAGTGTTTATTTAAATAATTAAGTTTAGTTTTAAATAAAACTCATGTCAGGTTGTACGACTGCTTCAAAGAAACTTTACAGAATGGACCCCATTGAGTTATAGTAATTATAAGATGAAAATATAGTATAATATTGATATGGGATTCATATGTCCTAGTGCGTCACCTTGGGGTTTACCAATTCTTATTGTTAAAAATAATTACGAATCAATGCATATTTAAAATGAATATCGAGAACTTAACAAGATTAATATCAATAAAAAGAATCTTGTACCAATTATTAATGGTATTTTTATAAATTATGAGGGTTTGAAAACTATTACAATATTCACCTTCATTATGAATTTAATAAATTTAATATTAATAAGGATATTGTTACTAATACAACCTTCTTTTTGAGGTGTGGGATTTTAAAATTTTTAGTGATGCCATTTGGACTTACTAAATCTCCTATTATCTTCATGAATTTAATGGATTGAATTTTTAGAGATTACCATGATCATTTTTTGGTATTATTTATGGATGAAATTATTAGATATTCTAATAGTAAGTTAGATTATTAAAATCACTTGAGAATTTTTCTGAAGACCGTATGAAAAGAGAATTTATATGAAACATTTACCAACTATGAATTTGATATTCATATGGTTTATTTCTTGTGTCATATAATATTATGTGATGCCATACCATTAAATCCTTAAAAGATATATGTCTTAGATAAGTGGACTAGAAAACCCAAAACAATCAAATAATAGTTTTATTTTTTAATGGGTATTACTATATTTTTCAAATATATCACCTATCTATCTAATCTACTCTCCAAGATGACTCCCATGTGGGTAATCTCTAATGGATAGATGAATGTGGGGATAATTATAATGAACTAAAGAGATGGTCGGTTAGTGATCCTATAAAAACCCTACACTATTTTAGAGAAGGGTTTTTTTCTATAACGATGAATCAATGAAGGGAATCAACTGTTTTCTCATGTAGAATGATGTTGTAATAACGTATTCCATGGAAAAGAAGAAAATACGTGAGGAAAATTACCCAACTCATAATATGTAGATAGAAGTGGTAATTTTTATGTTGAAGATTAGAGGAATTATCTTCATGGTGAAATGTGTGACATATATACAAAGTTCATAAATGTTTTAATTATATATCCACATAGAAAGAGTTAAATGTTTTCAATATATGATGGTTGGAATGGATTAAATATTATGACTGATCAATACATTACCACACTCAGAAACCAACAAAGGTGGATAATGCTTTGATTTGGAAGGACCAAGCTCATTTATCCATGAAAAATATTGAATGATATTGAATAATTTTTAATATTCGGAATATGTTTCATTAAATCCTATGAAAAGAGGATCACTATTATCTTTGTTATATAAAAGTTCAACAATACGTCCATATGAATATTATAGACGTTCAACGGTATAAAGTACATTCAAAAATGAAAGTAATGAGTTTTCCTGATATTGAAAATGAAAGTTATAGATTTATATGTATTATAAATAGAGAACGTGTCATTTGAATATCAAAATTGAATAAGGGGAAATTAGATAAAGATCATAGATTATAATTCTTTATTCATCCAAGAAGTAGAAATATTAATAGAGATCTTAAAGAATAATTCTTCAATGAAAATAGGAAAAGGTATATTAGAGAGTATGTATTTTGATTCTTGATATTTATGAAATTTATGGCTGATAGATGAATGTATATGGGTATTTTATTACCATTACCCATAACTGAAAGGTAATTGGAAAACATTACCATGTATATTTTCATTAGTCATCCATAAAAATCTAAAGGGAACAACATTATTTGGGTTATAGTAAATTTTATTATGAATTTAGTACAATTCATTTACATACGATAAGAATTAACCATTGTTCATATTTCTAGGTTATACATTTAGTATTTTGTGAGATTAAATGTATTACCTCATTATATTTTATATTATTGGGATATGAGCTCTATATTGATGTTATGTTGATGTTTTCATTAATCTCTCAATTTAGAGTTGTGATTTAGTACTTATTATCATCCTTAAAAATATAGTCAATCTTATCGAACCATTAAAATAACAGAAAATATATTGAGATTTTTTCACTAGATTTCAATGGTCATTTGGATCATTTACTTCCTCTATTTATTTTTTCATACAATAATTGATCTCACTCATGCATTTAGATGGACCCTCATGAATCCCTCTATGGGATAAAGTACAGAACTATAACATGTTGACTAGAAGCTAGAGAAATAAATATGTTGGTACATAAGATATATAAAATATGAAAAACAATATTAGAAACATTCAATAATATATATGGGATTACCATAGTTAATAGAAATTTTTTTTTGAAAATCGTCGGTGAGATCTAGAGTTTGATGTTGTTGAAAAAGGATTATTATGATTATATCCATGGAAGATGGTTATGAGATTTGGTAAAAAGGGAATATCATACCCCAATATATCCAACCCCATGAAATTACTAATCATATTGGGATGATATATTAACATTTGGAACTTCCACTAAATCTCTCTCATGTTCATGATGTGTTCCATGTATCATTCATGGGGAAGTACATAACCGATCCTTAACTTAAACTGAACTCAAATTCCATACTTCTAGAAAATGATCTCACTTATGTGGAATAACTGGTGGAGATTATGGATCATAGAGAGTATGTTCTATGAAATAGTATTACTCACTTGTTCAATGTTTTATGGAGAACCCAAAAATTAAAGAAAACCACATAAGAACTAGATGATATGATGTAATAAGCATGCCCTCAATATTTTGTATTAGTGTGATGGAATTTAAAGGGAGAGAGTAATTCTAGGTGTGAATAATGAAACACCAGAATATTTTATTATATTATTCTCGGTAAATAAATTTTACTTCTTTTATTCCTTGTTTTACACATAACAACGAGGTTAAATAATTCATGTTATACAATTGAAACATTGTTATATAATATGATTGTTATCGCCAGGACATTGAACTTTTTAGTATGAATATGATTAATCACATTATTATATATATATATATATATATATATATATATTTCTAACTCAATAATAATTTATTAATTTATATGTAATAAGAATAAAAAATTTATCATTCATTTTATTCTTCAAAAATTATTTTTCTTCAAAAATTGGTTTTATTGATTTTTGAGAGAAAATATTATTATAAATTTCTAGATTTTTTAGATTTTTTTCCTGATAAAAAATATATTATTTTTTAAATCATCATTTCAAAATTAGAATAGGGAATTATTTTTATCTTAAAATAATAACCTTCTAGTGAAAAAAGGAAAATATAGATTATTATTGAAAATTATATTTTTTATTTAATTATTTAAAATATATGAATTGGTTTTTAAATTGTATAATAGTAGAATTTGTTACATTATAATATGTCTAATCTAATTAATTTCATTGGAATAAATCTTATTATTTAATTTGGTATAAAACGTTTCTATGTTTTAATGTCATTCTTTAAAAAATATTTTTTTTTGATGTTTTCTATTTTTCTGTAATGTAATTTTCTCATCTAATAGAAATTGAATCTTGAGAAATGGACTCCATATTTGGGATCCTGATTTAATTTTTTTAAATAGTGCCATTTTATTTTGGATTTGTGTGAATATTAATCAGAGTAAATTTTACTACCATATTAAAGATAAAATGGTTTTAATATGGTCAAAACAAATGTAATAAGGATTAAAATTCATTAAAACTCTTGAATTTATGTCATTGGACGAGTCAATATATTTAGTAATCATCCAAACAAAAAAATATTTAATTTATCATTTAAATTTGATTTTGACCATTCTAATATTTATGTAATATATAAATTAAAAAAATCACTCTCTTTAATTTTATGTGTATAATATATTGTGATAGAGATAAAAACAACATATTTATGGAAATAAATTGTTTTTTGAAATATTAATGAATACTTATTACCATTATAATTTATTTTTTAATTTTTTTTTGAAATAAGTAACCTCACATCATACTCAACACACTCAAAAATAGTTCTTATGCTAGCATCTCATTCAATGACTTCAAAAAACACTAAAATTAATATTGTTTGAGTGTGGTATATTTTCACCTGAATTTTATATTTATATTTTTTATAATAAATATTTAAAAAATGTTTTTATTCAAATTCATTTGAGGTCATGTTTCATTTAATTTTGAATTAAATTATTAATTTAAAAATGACATTAATGATATTTTATAGTAAATAATATTTTATTAAATGATTTAAAAATCACAAAAATATTATAATCAAAAAATTAATTGAATGTGACTCAAAATATCAATCATTATCCATTTATGATTCAATTGTGCATTAATATCTACATTTTTATCCCTGAAAGAGTAGAAATCGTTGATTTTGTACTAATTATCTAAATGGTTAGTGGGGGTTAAAAAATAAGAGTTGGGGGTAAAAAAATATCCAAAACATGTTAAATTTTTATGGTATGAGATTATTTTGAAAAAATAATATCCAATAATATAATTATATCATTTTGGAGATATTTATTCATTATAATTAAACTACATTAATTTAATACTTCAAAAAGTCCAAGAGTGTCCCTCCCCTCACTAAGAAAAGGGAAACATTTATCCTTAATTTTTCACGATAATTTAGCATTATTTATGAAAAAAATATATACTAATATTATCCATGACTATGTGACCACATATTATATCTTATTTTATTTCAAAAAACCTATCATTCAAGGCACAAGTTATAGTCCAAATCATGTTTTTCAACGAACACATATAACTCTTAAATGAGGGTTTCCAATTTAATTTCATGTTATACCATCAATAAAGCAACAGAATCAATTATAAAATAATTAATTCAGTATATTAATTATAATTAATTTTCAGGTTGATTATTAAACAACAATTATACACTATCATCCAATCTATTTTAATATTATAATTTTATTCATGCATATGTGTGGACAACCACCAACACGAAGAGATGTGAATGATTTTTTACTTAAACATTACATGGGTGATAATGAAGAAAAATTTATTGAATCTATATGATTTATATGACATAATATATATTATATAAACTTTAATTATTATATACCTTTATTTCATTATGTCCATCAAAAAATGCTACAACACTCTTGTGTACATACATACAACCATATCCACAAAGTGATGTAATTTATTTGTCATCCCCACTTTATATGAATAGTTATAAATGTATATATAGTGGCTAAATATAATACTCATGAAATTATTAACATTGTGTAAATTATTGATCAATTATCCATGTATAATTATCTTGACATCCAAACAAAAACATATATAAAAAAAATAGTTATCACATAAAATAGTGATTTTAATAACAAATTGTTTGTAAAAGAGTTATAGGATGTTATAATTAAATATTATATGTCATAATATATATGGTTATTTTTTCACAACAAATTTATTATAAATTTTTATATATAATACATGAGAGTTTAACACAGGTGAAGAAAGATTGGACTTGAGGTAAGGGATTTGTGTCTCAATCCCATTTTATTTAGGATTGTTGATGTTTGAATTTTCATTAAGGAAATTAGATTATACTTATCTTGTAAATACCTTCCATTTATAAAATCATATTATTATTTATATAGAAATCATTGGTTATTTTAAGATTCCCCACATTATGTACTCATGAGATTGAAATATATTTTTAATTAAACTCATATTTATTTCTCACTCATTTGGGAAAAGTTTTCCCTATATATCTATTTTTTATTGGAAGGTCTTAATTTTTTTTAATATTATATTGTTCTTTTTTAACATTATTTTTACCGATGATTGAATTTTTACAATGTTATTTAAAAGGTATCTTATTTGTATTTTATGAATGAGATATTTTTTTACTATGGAAAATATTTTTTCAATGGAATATTTTCTTCAAAATAAATGGCATGAATAGAATTTCCCACTGTTATTAATACTAAATTATTTGAGGTTTTGTTTCATATTTTCCATGTTATTTGCGAGGAAATGTTTTTCCATCATATTTTCGAAATATTTGAATTTTAAAAAAGTAATTGAAAAACGAGAAGGTTATTTTCCCTATGATATATTCTTTGGATCTTTAAAGAAATTTTCATATAAGATGATTTCCATTAATGTTAAATATGGTTCACTTTTTATATGATCCAATGATGACACAATTATTCTTTCACTTAGTTTTTTAGAATTATGATGGTGATTTGAAGAAAAAACTTATTTATTTTCCATGGATTGTTCTGTAATGAATTTATGGAATGTTTATGAAACCCATTTCTTTTCCTTGGTTCTAATTTGATAAAATGATTAATATTTAATTATCACGTGGAAAACATAAGTATTGTTTTATTATATGACCCATGGGATCAATGTTATATATCCCTTCAATGAAAAGGGTAAATTTTTTTCTCATTAGATAATTATGTGTTGTGAGTTGATGTTTTCGATACAATATTGGAAACATGTGATGTTTCCTGATCCACAATGGAAAAAGGTGATGATACGTGATCTATAATTATATGGGAAACAAGTGTTGATTCTTGATCCACTATTATTATATTATCTCGCTAGTTTACCAGGATATATATATCAGTGTATACGTATTTTTTGTGCCAAACTTATAAGACATCATTATGATTTGAACATATAGTTCATAATTGATTTATAATTTTTTCTCACTTTTATGATACATATAATTTCATATGATAAAATTTTATTCCATGACTCATGATTTTGATCAATGATAGATTGGGTAGGAAGTTTTCAAATTAATATCATTAAGTCATTCCCTTAAACTTATATCATGCTTTCTCTTGGTCAAAGGTTAATATTTTTCTTGGGTATGTTTGGGTCATTATAGTTTGTATTAGAATAGCTTTTAGTTCATATTTATATATTAGGGTTAGAAGAAAATGGTGAAAACCCTGAGGATAATACTATGTAAAGGATAAAATTCTATAGTTTTGGTAATGACTATGAATATCCAAGGTTAAACAATGGTTTTTGTAGACTGAGAAGAAAGTTTCATGACATATTCATTATATAAATAATATTTCATTGTTACATAATAGATCACATTGATTATTATAGATTCTTTTTTACACCTTACATTTTGGTTTTAGTTAGTGTATGGAACAAAAATACATCGTGATAACAATGAAGGGGATGGTAAATACAACGATTGTCCGCCTCTGTAACAAAATATTATGAGATATAGAATTCATAATAATTTTTCTATAATCATGTAACTTTATCATACTCTAAATAATGTTGAGATTCTTAATTATTAGATTATGGACAACATATTTTTGAGTCATTCATGAGGAACCATCAATTTTAATTTAGTGTTTCTTCTGTTTCACAAGTGGCTAAGTGATAGAATAGTAGAATTGTGAAAAATATTTTCTATTCTCTAGTTATCAAAAAATTAAAGATTTTTCCTAGCCACTAATCATTATTAAGGATAAAAAGATGAAATGTAGATTATTATTATAAATATGTGGAAAGGGTAAGAAACTAACTCCTTGCAATAGGATGAGTATAAGAGGATATCTTATAGAAATTACATCCCTCATATTCTATGATGAAAATGGATAATTAATTCCATCATATTATGTAGAAGGTTGATAATTACATTGGTAATTATGTGGAAAATTTTACAAGAAAATAAAGTAATGTTTCTAGTTTAATCATCAACCCTGAAAGAAATAATGATCGATTCTATGGTGGATTAAGACATATTGAATCAAATTATTTAGAAAAAAGAGAATTTACTAGATATAATGAAATAATATTATGTGAACTCAAGATAGAAATATAAATTATAAATTCCAACTGGTCCCATGTATATGATAATAAAAATATGTAGTATTATCATGAATACAAAAATAAATTACATGGTGGAAAAAAAATTCTAGCCTTATACAAGAAGGAAATGGGGGAATAAAAATCAATGAAAGTTATTGAAAAGAGCTGCAAGGTGATTTAAATTTTTAAATGTTAGTCACAAAGGCTATAAATATAAATAGGTGATGATGATTCCAATTAATATAATGGAGTAAATGAAGATTCCAAATAATTTACCACCCACGATCTAATGCTATAAATGTAAGGAGTATGAAAATTATTGAAACTAGTTAAATATATGAAGGTTTTATTTGAGGATCTACATAAAAAACCTCTTTATCCCAAATAAAAATGGAATTAACATGTGATCAAAACTTCCAATTTGGGTTACAAGAATTAAATGGTGAAAGGAACACATATAATCCACTCTAGAACACATATTTTATTATTTAATTTTTTCTCTACCTACTCATTTATAACCAAGGAATTTTACAAGGTTTTTGAATTCCCATATCAATGATTATATATTGAGTTAGTGGTGAAAAATTTTAATTTTATGATGGTTACATATCATGTGTATAGTTCCCATATGATAAATTTATGTGGGAATGTTCTACCTGAAAATATTAAGATTTTCCCATTGGTTTGATTTTATGTGATTCTATACATGGATTACAATTCTTTATATGGAATCAATATCAAATATTTAGGAAGTAATTTAAATATCATATTCCAAATGGACCTATTATTTTTTATTATTGTTTGTATGAATAATAAATTCTAATGGAAATAGAATCTATCTTTTGGGACTGCATTCTTATCCCTGAATGGTATTTATCTCATATGTTTATGGAGAAAATAAACATTGATGATATACCCATTCTTCATGTGTTTTTTTATTTAATTACAAAATAATTTTTTCATCTTCCACTAAATCATGAATTTGATTTTCTAATAAAAATCATACCAAGTGCTACACCAATTTTAAATACTCTTGAAATAATTATCCAATTTAGTTTTAGTAATTGAAGAATCAAATACAGGAGAATCTTGATAAAGGATTAAAATGAACTAGTGAAACATCATTGGGTGCACCTATTTATTTTTTAATAATAATGATAGTTAAATTAATATTTTACATTATTATAAGAAAATTAAAAATATCATTATCATAAAAATTTATACACTACCCTATATCTATGATTTTATTGATCATTTTTATGAGCTCAAAATTTTTGATCGATTTCCCTTTATCTAGATATCTTCAATTGTTTATTAAGAAGGAGGATATACTGATGAAAAACTTCTATACGAGACATGAGAATTATGAGATTATAGTGACTCATTTTGTACTAAGTAATTCCCTTATAATATTTCTATATTTAATGAATATTTTAATTTATGGATCACATTTAAAATTTTTTGGATGTCTTTGTAGCTGAAATTATCATATAATCCACATGTAATAAAGAGAATGAAGATAACTTGAGAATTCAGATGAATACCCCTATGAAGATGACTTCCTTTGAAAAATTTAACATGTGTGAAATTTGGCATCAGAACCTTTAATTCTTGGGTCATATAATATCATGTTTGGGTTTATCGATGGACCATCCAAGGATGGATGTTATTAGAAAATGAAATAGACCGACCACAGTAACTAAAATCCTTAGTTTTAAGAAGGTATCATAATAATATTGATGTTTTGTGAAATATTTATCAAAATTATATTATCCATTCACCAAGTTGACTTCGAAGAAGTTTAATTTATTTTTCACAGATTAATTTGAAGATAATTTAATACAATTTAAGAGACTATTAGTTATGAAATCAGTGCTCTCACTAACCTATAGTGGATATGGTTTTTTACCTATAATGATACATAGATGAAGTTACTATGATGATTCCTCATATAAAATGATATTTTTAGAGAATATATCTCACTCCGATTGAAAATACATGATAAATATTACCATATCATTATTTCATGATGGAAGTAGTGATTTTTTCATTGATGAAATGGATGTAATATCATTATGGTAACAGGTGGGAATTATATATAGATCATAAAATATCTAATTATATATTCAAAAATAAATATTTTAATATTATCTAGAGAGTACAGTTGGAATTTATTAATTAAAAATGATCTTTTAATATATTACCATCCTATGATGGAAAATGTAGGTGGCTAATTTTCTGAGTTTAAAGGACCATGAATGTTCGACCACGATAGGGATTGAAATAGATCCAATATTAATGGATTTTAAATTGATATAACTTGAGATATTGAGTAAAGTTAAAAAATATATATCTTTCCTGTATGAATTCTCAATCAACCATATTTATGAAGATTATAGAGGTATAGAGGGAAGTGATAGAATTATAGATGAATGTAAGGAGTGTCCCTGAGTTCAACCATGAAAGTGATGGAATGATAAGGTTCAAGAATATAGTATATATTAAATAAATATTTTAATTAATTAATAAACATTTAGGTTATGTTCATAGTTCATCATTATCTAATATTTTTTGATGTATAAAGATGATTTTAGATTTAAAAATATATCTCAAGTGGAAAAACATAAAAAAAAGGGATATTATAGAGTATAAATAATGATGCTTGGTATTTATGAAAATTATGGATTAGAGATTGAATTCTCAAGGGATATTTCAACCATTAACAATACCTCAATAAAAATGGGAAACAATTATCATTTATTTAATCATTATACTTCCCAAAACATCTAAAGGTACCAATGCTATTTGGGTTATAGTGGATTTACTTATAAATTTAACAAAAAAAATTTCCATCAGTGAATAATTTCCTCTTAATAATCATGTTCAGTTATACATTAATGGAGTGGTGAGATTTCATAGTGTGAAACTATATATTGTATCTGATTGGGATCCACGGTTAACCTAAACTTTTAGGTGAAGTTCCAAAAAATAATAGATTCAATGTTGTGTTTTAGTACAACTTATCATATTTAAAAATATATTCTTTACTATAGAACCATTATAACCATTGAGGATATTTTTAGATATTTTTCACTGTATTTCAATGTTTTGGGGACCAAACCCTTCTTATAGTCAATTTCTTTTATAACAATAGAATTCAAATGATAATTTTTTTGGATCCTCCTGAATCCCTCTATAACAGGAAGTGCATATATACAATGTTCATGGATGAATCTAGAAAAATTAATCTATTGTGAATTGAGAAAGATGAGGAGATGGGAGAAAAAGTAAGATCCATTAATCAGTGTTTAAGAGAATCTCTGAGTTGAAAGAATAGTTATGGAGACAAGCATCGAAAATATCTATAGTCTGATGATTCCCAAAATGTATTCCTAATAATATCTATAAGAAATAACATTATGATATTTGAAAATAATGTATATATGGGCCCTATATATATTATTCCCCATGAAATTAATCTTTTTATTGATATGTTAGCTTATCATTTAGAACTTCAATCCAATCTCACTCAAGTTCGTGATGTGTTCCATGTATCTCTCTAGAGGACGTACATACCCTTGTTCCTTCACATGTACCAAACTCAGATGACATACCACTGGTGCATGATCTATGTTATGGGGAAAAACCAATAAATAATATGGATTGTTGAGATAATTTATAATAAAACATTACTACTCACCTAGTCAATTTTATTTGGAGAAACCATAAATTAGGGGAAGTTACTTCAGAAATTGAGGATGTAATAAAACATATATATACACAATTATTTCAATCAAACTGATAGAATTTTGAGGGAAAATTTAATTTTAAGGTGTTATAATTCAGTACCTTGTTATTTTATGATATTTTTGTCAATAAATAAAATTCATTTCTTTGATAGCATTCATTACAAGAAATAGTAAGTTATAAAAATTGTAACGCCCCGACCCCAGCTACCCAGAGTCGGTGCATTACTTCGTAACATTGGCATGATCACAAAAGATCAAGTCTCGAAAGACCGATTAGTTTAGTAGCCTTGGAAACACTAGATACATTCGTAAACGTTACATTACTTCATAAAGTGAAAAACTACAATAACAAAGTCTCCATAGTCCACACTCATATCCTCTTCTGACTATCCCTGCAGGTCATTCATAAAATACTTCTTCACATCCTGGAAAATATTAAAACATTGAAAGGGGTGAGCTCAGATGCTCAGTAAGGATAACAATATTGTGGAAGCTTTCATAAATAAACATAAACATTTAAGGCAATGTATAACTAAAACAAAAGCCTTTTTAAACTTGAACATCAACATAATATGGAAAAAGTAAAATGAGATAATTCCATTTACTTCTTCACATGGATATTCTACTGGTCGAATAATCACATGCAAAATCAATAACAACTTTCATAATGAGGGAATGTATAATGCCGGACATTCTGAAACATTTTGTCAAGGCCTCGGCCAAGACGTCTAAAATGATTAAGGCCTCGGCCAAAACCATAAATCAAATTGGGAAAGGGCCTCGGCCAATTCCACGTCTAGTTGTCTCATGAGACCTACCGATGCATCGAGGAGCTATAGCGGGCTCCACCCGTCACTTATTAAGTCCAATACATTCCTCATATGAATAGGTTTAAACATATCATAAACCATAACATAATCGTATCACATAAAACATGGATAAAGGGAACATAACATTTCCACATTTCAATCACAAGATATCAATACAACACATTGATATAATAAAAATTCTTTCAAAACCATTTTCAATACCAAAATAAAATAAAAGTATAACATGGTATTTATTTTTCATTAAAAAAGGTATGGCTTGAAGAGGAAGCCGAAACTCAAATAGTGGTCACGGCGGCGGAGAAGTCATTGTCGCCGCATACGTACGACCAAAACATTCCATTTTTTCGTTTAGTAAACGCTTCGTATAAAAAAGATTCCTTTTGAATAAACGTAAAAGTCAAAGGGGTTTATACACCATATAAAATAAATTTCTGTATAAAACAAAGTATGCCTCAATGAAAGGAGATTGAGACGAAGTCCTTAAAAAGATAATTTTTAAAATGAAATAGATCTTGTTATGTGTATTCACTATATGTACACATAAATAAAGTACAAATACAATATAGGACATAATAATATCATGACATAATTTGAAAGTAGGAGATTAACCCAAAGAATGGAATTTGGGTTAAGAAGTTCCCTTACCTTGTGTCCGACTTGACTCAACCGTTCTTTAACCTCCTCAAAATCGGGTAACTCTTTTTGATTTGAGCCAAAGGCTTCCTTGGGAAGAGTTTTGCCCAAAGTAAGGCTTCTAGGAGTAAGAGGGGGAAGTTGGGAGAGTATTTGGGCAGAGGTTGGCCGAGCCAAATGGCTTGAAAGTGTAAATGAGATGGGAGAGGTGGGGGCCTTTTATAAGTGGAGAGGAGGGGCACTTTTGGAATGATTGAAATGTTACATTATTTCACAATGATTTTCAGATTCTAAAGGTCCCACACTTATATAATTCGAGGCTAAGGCGATAAGGTTTCTAAATCGCTTCATCCAATAGGCTTTGGACAAGTGTAAGCCTTGGATTTTGCATTATCTTCCCATTTTATTTAAATCGTTAAATAATGAGGTCATCACTACATCATCATGATGTCATAAATTATTTAATTTATTTAATGTCTAAAAATTATAAAAAAACTACTATGATGTAGGAAATCTTTTTAGATTTCTAATGAATATTTATAATCAAAATTTGGACTTGTTTAACCCCAATTAAAAATTGTTTTAGTAAAACAACTCATGTTTGTGTCATTTTTACTTTTACATTAAATAAAAAGTTATTTATGTCATTTCCCAACCAAATTGTCTCCATGGGGTCCCCAAGTTGACCCATGGCTTGTCTTGGTCGGACATGACACAACCAATGAGGGTAGGACATGTGTCTAGGTCATTTCATATTATTAAAGCATTATTTATACCTTAAACTACACTAATTACTACTAATCGCGATTAAGAACTTAAAAGTTACTATTCACCAAAAAATTATTTTAATCTCATTGAACCACATTTTACTTCTTAATGACAACCATGTATGTCGGATTTTTGAAAATCAAATCACAGAAGTGGTAATATTTCATTTAAATGAAAAATCAGTTATTTAACTACCACTTAGTGGTTTCACTATTCATCAAAAATTGAAGTTTTTCAGAACAATGCCAAAATTTCACCCTAAGCTATAATTGATATTACGAATTCAAAAATGATGTCTATTTTACAAAATTCCAAACATATTAGTTGCATTAATTAATTTTATAATCAATTCCCGCTGTCACAACAAATAGCGTGTTTTTAAGAAACAATTTATATCAAAAGATTGGCAATTGTTTATGTCCAATTTCAATGTTAAATTAATTCTAATGACCACCATTGGATAAAATGGTAAAAATATATTCTAATTATACTCTAAAACCACTCAATAGTATAATTTATCACTATTAATTATTTTGATTAAAAAGGTTGTTTTAAGTATTTTTCACTATTCATAAAAATTTTGAAGTTCTCAGAAAATTACAAAAAATTCAACATAGGCTAATTTCAATATTAGGAATACAAAAATGAAGTCCATTTTGAAATATAAAATTTCTATAATTTTAAAAAGTGGTTATTACTATTCATAACGGCTACTTTGATTTGTCACGATGTTTTAGAACTCGAAGTTGCGTACAATGCAAGCTATTGTATTATTGAATGAGAAGCGTATCGTGGAAGTTCGGGGTGTTACATTCTCCCCTCCTTCAATAAATTGCGTCCTCGCAATTTGAAATTTTTCTTTGATAATAAAAGGTTGAAAAGAGAAAATACCTTTGTGGAAAACCCACATCGGAAATAAGGTTAATAAAATTTAGCCTTAATAAGAGGGAAATGGAAATAAGAAAGTCACCACCAAATTATGATCTCGATAAGGAGAACATTGGTGGAAATTAAAGACATATAATTGGAGGAAAAACGTAAATATTTGTAGGGAGTGATTGAGGTCATCAATCACAATCAACTGTCAAATTGAGGGCCTCAAAGCCTTCAATCTATGTTGATTTAAAATATCATCAGTTCAACAAGACATAAGGTATTAGGATAACACATTTTTTTTGTTTTAATATCCCTTTACTAAAGTTTAAGAATTAATTTAGTCATTGAATAAGAGATAGGTATATATATATTTATGCTTGACAATTAGAGTTTCAACCTTCAACTCATCTTTCACTCAAAAAGATAATAGAACTCAAAAATATTATACTTATCCTAATTGTATAAGGTTCCAAATGTTAACACATACCATTTAGATTAGTAAAATTATTTTGTAATAACCGGGGACTTCCTGTAGGCTAGTGGTAGGAAATAAAGGCCTGTCGCATTATGATTGTGGGTTCGATTCCTGCAGCTTTGTCCGACGCGACGGGTTATGCCCCACCCTGCAGGTTGTCCTTTTCCTAAAACTATAGTATCATAATATTCCAAAAATAATCTTCATAAATTTTTTAACCTTAAACAATACTATCCAAAGATCAACTTAATCCACTCCAACCTTTATAATTATCCAAAATACCTCTGTCCAAACTTTCTCTAAAAGGCCTCTTAATTCCAAAATCAATTTATCAGATTCCCCAAACAAAGAAAAGTTTCTCTTATTGTCACATACTAAAAATATGATTACCTTAATCATATTAAAACCTTACTGAAATCAACAAGTACTGCAGTACAATCCTTATATATATATCACATTATTCTAAAAACCAGAATATAATCCATGAGTCCAAAAGCACCAATACATTAGTTATTCCGCTTCAACTGTAGTCACAGCATAAGATTGGGCTTGATCCCTTGGCCTTTTCTGAGGTAAGTTTCTTTGACGCTTAGGACATTCATTTGCATAATGACCCATTTCTCTACAATTGTAGCATTCAACTTTGACAGCCTCTTTCTTTCCCTTGCAATCACGAGCCTGGTGACCCTTTTCTCCACATTTATAACAAACTCCCATTCCTTTTAGGCAAGTACCAGGGTGATTCTTCCCACAATTATCACATAATGGAAAATCCTTCTTTCCCTTTTTCCCTTTATCTGTCTCTTGTTCCACCGTTCTCTTCTTCTCTTGCTTTACTTTGTTGTCATAAGACTTAGAGAATTCATTTTCTGTCTTGATAGCACACGAGACAATATCTTCGTATGATGAGAAGGATTGTGATACCAAACCTCGACGGAGAAATGGTTTTAACCCATCAAAGAAATGATCAATCTTACTCCTTGGGTTACGTATGTAATCCGCAGCATACCTTGCTAACCTTGTAAAGTTAGCCTCATACTTTGCGACATTCTCAACCTCCTTCTGCCTCAGACTCAGAAATTTCCTTTCCATATCTGCTCGATGGTCACGAGGAAAGTATTTTTCTAAGAAAAGCTCTTTGAACTCCCTCCATTCCATATTCGATACGTCATCATCTTCCTTTGTGTTTCGAATCAGCGACCACCACTGATCGGCATCTCCAGTGAGGCGGTAAACTGCCATGACAACCTTCTCCCTTTCACTACTCCCCAAAGCCTAAAATATTTTCTCTAGGGAATTTATCCATTGCTCGGCTACTAAGGGATTTGTACTCCCATTGAACGTTGGTGGTTGTTGCCTCATGAAGCGGTCTAACATTGATCCTCCACGTTGCGGATCAGGGTGCTCCATACGAGTAAGGTTATTATTCATAACTTGAGTGAGTTGTCCCAGTATGGTAATAAGTTGATCAGCACCAGTTGTATCTCCTGATCCACAATAATTATCTTGAGTAGGAGGGCAATCCCTACACGGAGTTCGTGCATTGATACGGTTTCCATTCCTTCCACTAGGCGCCATTTCTAAACAATGGCATAAACTAGATTAGTTTATGAATCAAAATACATAATTCCATACTTATAAAACACTTAACATAAATTGAACTATTTATGGATATAATCCATAATCATAAAAAGAAATGTTTTCTTTGAGAAAGTATATACTCATAGCTCTTCATAGTGGTTTGTAAATAAAATGAGAATTATCCTAAGCATATCCCCCGGGAGTGTCGTAACCAAGAGTGCAGCAAGGCCTGTTGTCGTGCACCAGTTCCCGTTCGAGTCTAGCTCAAAGCGGTGTTTTCGGGTTTTACCCCTAGGTACATCTGTGCCGGAGCCGCCTCTACCTGCTCGTATCCAGACAAGGATGTATTGCTCGGAAAAGTCATAACATCTCTATAATACCAAAATTCTAGGAAGTTCTTCTATACTAATCCTCAAAGTCTATCTTCGGGCTATGTGCTCTAATCAGAGTTTATCTAAATCTAGCTTCCAAGGTTAGTACTAAACTGCCTCTGATACCAACTGTAACGCCCCGACCCCAGCTACCCAGAGTCGTTTCATTACTTCGTAACATTGGCATGATCACAAAAGATCAAGTCTCGAAAGACCGATTAGTTTAGTAGCCTTGGAAACACTAGATACATTCGTAAACGTTACATTACTTCATAAAGTGAAAAACTACAATAACAAAGTCTCCATAGTCCACACTCATATCCTCTTCTGACTATCCCTGCAGGTCATTCATAAAATACTTCTTCACATCCTGGAAAATATTAAAACATTGAAAGGGGTGAGCTCAGATGCTCAATAAGGATAACAATATTGCGGAAGCTTTCATAAATAAACATAAACATTTAAGGCAATGTATAACTAAAACAAAAGCCTTTTTAAACTTGAACATCAACATAATATGGAAAAAGTAAAATGAGATAATTCCATTTACTTCTTCACATGGATATTCTACTGGTCGAATAATCACATGCAAAATCAATAACAACTTTCATAATGAGGGAATGTATAATGTCGGACATTCTGAAACATTTTGTCAAGGCCTCGGCCAAGACGTCTAAAATGATTAAGGCCTCGGCCAAAACCATAAATCAAATTGGGAAAGGGCCTCGGCCAATTCCACGTCTAGTTGTCTCATGAGACCTACCGATGCATCGAGGAGCTATAGCGGGCTCCACCCGTCACTTATTAAGTCCAATACATTCCTCATATGAATAGGTTTAAACATATCATAAACCATAACATAATCGTATCACATAAAACATGGATAAAGGGAACATAACATTTCCACATTTCAATCACAAGATATCAATACAACACATTGATATAATAAAAATGCTTTCAAAACCATTTTCAATACCAAAATAAAATAAAAGTATAACATGGTATTTATTTTTCATTAAAAAAGGTATGGCTTGAAGAGGAAGCCGAAACTCAAATAGTGGTCACGGCGGCGGAGAAGTCATTGTCGCCGCATACGTACGACCAAAACATTCCATTTTGTCGTTTAGTAAACGCTTCGTATAAAAAATATTCCTTTTGAATAAACGTAAAAGTCAAAGGGGTTTATACACCATATAAAATAAATTTCTGTATAAAACAAAGTATGCCTCAATGAAAGGAGATTGAGACGAAGTCCTTAAAAAGATAATTTTTAAAATGAAATAGATCTTGTTATGTGTATTCACTATATGTACACATAAATAAAGTACAAATACAATATAGGACATAATAATATCATGACATAATTTGAAAGTAGGAGATTAACCCAAAGAATGGAAGTTGGGTTAAGAAGTTCCCTTACCTTGTGTCTGACTTGACTCAACCGTTCTTTAACCTCCTCAAAATCGGGTAACTCTTTTTGATTTGAGCCAAAGGCTTCCTTGGGAAGAGTTCTGCCCAAAGTAAGGCTTCTAGGAGTAAGAGGGGGAAGTTGGGAGAGTATTTGGGCAGAGGTTGGCCGAGCCAAATGGCTTGAAAGTGTAAATGAGATGGGAGAGGTGGGGGCCTTTTATAAGTGGAGAGGAGGGGCACTTTTGGAATGATTGAAATGTTACATTATTTCACAATGATTTTCGGATTCTAAAGGTCCCACACTTATATAATTCGAGTCTAAGGTTATAAGGTTTCGAAATCGCTTCATCCAATAGGCTTTGGACAAGTGTAAGCCTTGGATTTTGCATTATCTTCCCATTTTATTTAAATCGTTAAATAATGAGGTCATCACTACATCATCATGATGTCATAAATTATTTAATTTATTTAATGTCTAAAAATTATAAAAAAACTACTATGATGTAGGAAATCTTTTTAGCTTTCTAATGAATATTTATAATCAAAATTTGGACTTGTTTAACCCCAATTAAAAATTGTTTTAGTAAAACAACTCATGTTTGTGTCATTTTTACTTTTACATTAAATAAAAAGTTATTTATGTCATTTCCCAACCAAATTGTCTCCATGGGGTCCCCAAGTTGACCCATGGCTTGTCTTGGTCGGACATGACACAACCAATGAGGGTAGGACATGTGTCTAGGTTATTTCATATTATTAAAGCATTATTTATACCTTAAACTACACTAATTACTACTAATCGCGATTAAGAACTTAAAAGTTACTATTCACCAAAAAATTATTTTAATCTCATTGAACCACATTTTACTTCTTAATGACAACCATGTATGTCAGATTTTTGAAAATCAAATCACAGAAGTGGTAATATTTCATTTAAATGAAAAATCAGTTATTTAACTACCACTTAGTGGTTTCACTATTCATCAAAAATTGAAGTTTTTCAGAACAATGCCAAAATTTCACCCTAAGCTATAATTGATATTCCGAATTCAAAAATGATGTCTATTTTACAAAATTCCAAACATATTAGTTGCATTAATTAATTTTATAATCAATTCCCGCTGTCACAACAAATAGCGTGTTTTTAAGAAACAATTTATATCAAAAGATTGGCAATTGTTTATGTCCAATTTCAATGTTAAATTAATTCTAATGACCACCATTGGATAAAATGGTAAAAATATATTCTAATTATACTCTAAAACCACTCAATAGTATAATTTATCACTATGAATTATTTTGATTAAAAAGGTTGTTTTAAGTATTTTTCACTATTCATAAAAATTTTGAAGTTCTCAGAAAATTACAAAAAATTCAACATAGGCTAATTTCAATATTAGGAATACAAAAATGAAGTCCATTTTGAAATATAAAATTTCTATAATTTTAAAAAGTGGTTATTACTATTCATAACGGCTACTTTGATTTGTCACGATGTTTTAGAACTCGAAGTTGCGTACAATGCAAGCTATTGTATTATTGAATGAGAAGCGTATCGTGGAAGCTCGGGGTGTTACAAAAATTGTGTTATACGATTGAAATATTATTACATATTTTGATATTTATTAGAAGTATTTTGAAATATTGGGTTTTAAGATTATTATCCACATCATTAAATAAAAATAACATTTTTACTAAATAATTTTTTTTAGTTAGTTAAAAATTATCAATCAATTTTTTTTAATGTTATTTTATTCGTCAAAATTGGATTTTATTGATTTTTGTGAGAAAATATTTTAAATAATATTTTAGAAATTTTAAAAATTTTGTTTTTGAAAAATAATATTATTTTTTGAAATAATCATTTTAAAATTATATTTGGGTGAATTTATGTCAATTTTTAGAAAATATTGATTTTCTTGTCAATATTGAAAAATGTTGAATTTTATTAAAAATTATAAAATAAATTGAAATAATTATAAACCCCCACATTATTTTAAAATGGTTACAATGTAGTTATACATATATTATATTATGAATAATCGAATTAATATCATTTTAATCCATTGTATTTTTGAATTTGTTAAAAAAATTATATCGAAAAAGAAATTTTCCTTAAAAACTATTTTTTTACTTTTTTCGTTTTTATCTTAAATTCATTTCTAAAATAGCTAGATATCCCATATTGAAAAGTGGTTTTAAAATTTTGAATAAATAGGTAAAAAAAATTAAATACTTCATTTTTTCTCAATATGAATAGTAGCCATCGTAAATTGTATTACAACGGTAATGGTAAACATTAGCAAATTGTGTTAAAAATAATGTGATATTTCTTAGAATTCATTCAAAATACTTCTTTTATTTAATTTTATGTGTATATTTTGTCCCTAATAATCCAAAATTCAAAAATATGACATTTTATTTCAATTTTTATTTGATTACTTCCTTTACAATATTTACATAAAATAAAAATCAAATTAATGCCACATTCTAACATTTAAAATCTAAAATATTTTGTGATTGGTTAAAAAATCTATTTTTTCTTATTGTGTATTTAAAATATGAATAAAATTATTTTTCCATGGTAATGTTTTTAAATTTTTATTGATGAAATTATTACCTTAAATACTTATTAAATATTGACATAGAGTTTGTGTAAAGAGTAGAAAAATCATGTAATAGATTTAGAAAAACACCAAAAGAAATTTTGTTTGAGTGATTCATAGTTTTCCATGAATTTTATAGAAAAATATGAGTTATTATTAATTATTAAAAGGTTTTTATTAAAATTAATTCATTTTAATGGCTTTTTCAATGTCAAGTTAAGTGAATAATTCCCAAAATAACATTATTAATGTTTTTTAATAAAAAAACATAGTATTAAATTCTTTAAAATTAATAAATATCATATATTCAACCAAGTAAATTTTATATTTTGTAAATTATAAATAATAGTCCATTTTTGAGTCAATTTTCCTTTAATGGTAACATTATTAAACCCTAAAGAGTATCATACTTTGATATTAAGAGTATTCTAAAATGGGTTAACTTGGGGTTAAAACATAAAGATAATTATAAAAACATAACACCAAATTGTAATAAATTTAAGAAATAATAATACAAAGACACATAATCATATTATATTTTTAATTATGTAAAGTTTTATCCATTTTATTTTGATAATTAATTTATATAAATTTAATACTTTAAGTAATTGAAAGAATGTAACTCCACTCACTTATAAAAGGGTTCCTAAACTTCTTCATTATTCACAATTGTAAAACATTATATCTTATAGAGACTTAATATAATATAATACCACCTTCCTTCACCACATCATCGATCTTTTGGTCTTGTCACAAGATTATTATATTATTCCTTAAGGTGTATTAAAAACAAGGTCTCCCAATGAAGAGGTTTAACACTTAAGATAACATTTCCAATTATATTTCTTACTATATGTTATCTTATATGGTACCCATGTTATAATATTTAATTTTGTATCTTAAAAACACCTAAATATTATTATAATCAAATAATAACAAGTATACACATTCCTCTCATTCATTGCAAGTCAATAATGTTTCTTATGCGTACTTGTTGACTACCACCTCTATGTAGCTATGTGATTCATTTTTCTATTCATATTTACATTGACGGTAATAATAAGAAATTTAATGAATATATATGATATATATATATATATTATAATAATTATTCTATATGGTTAAGTTATTATTTACCTCTATAAATTACATCATTGAAAAATGGAAACATCACACGTGCATACGTATGGATTACTATCTCTACAAAGTGATGTAATTCAATTTTATTCGCCACTTAATATGAATATTTATAAAATTATAAATAATAATTAAATGTGATACTAATTAAAAGAATAAAATTATAGAGATGATTGACCTATGATCAAATAATTTGGATTTGGACTGCTGAAACAAAAAAAGAATGTTAAACGAAGCACTTGTCACCAAGAATAGTGATTTATTAACAAATTATTAATAAAGGGGTGATAAAATTATAAAATTATATCATATATCGTATGATAAATTTTATAATGGTTACATAATAAACTTATAATAAATCTATATTTAAAAAAATCATTTTTTAATGTGTATGATGAAATAAAATACTTGAGGTTATGGATTTAAGTTTGAATCCAATTTTATTCAAGGTTGTTGACGCTTGAATTTCCATTGATGAAATTATATGATCCTTATATGAAAAATCCCTTTAATTTTTCTTCTCCTATACATATTTATTGATATTAAATTTTTTTCATTTCAATTTTCCCACATTAATTACTCAAGAGACTGATATAATTGTGTTTTGGAAACCAAAATTTATTTCCCTCATCCGTAAAAATATTTTTTCATCAATATCGATATATTCTAAAAATGTTTTCAAGAAGGTTATTAATTTTATTAAATTATTTTTAAATTAGTTTTTACCCAAGATTTAATTTCCATATAAAAATATAAATTTATTTTTCTTAATATTTTTCAAATGAAGTACTTTTGACTTTTTAAAGAAAATGTGAAAGGAATGTTTGTTTTAATATACATTCCATGAATAAAATTTCTTGTTATTGTGATCACTCAATTATTTGAAGATTCTTTTAAAATTATCCATTGTTATTTTCATATAGAAAAAATTCATTAATATTGTATAAATCATTGTATTTTAAATAAGTTATTTCTAAATAAAAATTCTATTGTACTCTACAAAACTTCCATGGTTATTTTAAAGGATTTTCTATCTAACATGATTTTGTTTAATGTTAATTACGATTTTCTAGTGATATTATCATATTATAATGTCTTTATTATTTCTATGGATATTTCATAATTATGATATTGTAATATTTTCAAAACATATTTATTTTTCATGGGCTATGATATAATGAATTTATGAAAAGTTTATAAAACTAGTTTTCTTTATAGGGGCTATGATATAATGATATTATGAATGTTTTATGGCCTTATGGAACACATTTTTATAGATTTAATTATGTAATTGGTTTTCCTATAATTATATCTCCCTTAAATACATTGGGTGATATTTTATATCTCATGAGATAATTATGGGATGCAAGTTGATCAGATCAATCCACTAGGGGAAAGAGGTGGTGTTTCCTAATATACATTTGGAATAATGTTATTATTCTTGATCCTTTATGAAATAGTGAAAAAAGTAATGCCTAATCCATGTTGATTTTATGTACTGAGTATTAGGTATTTTAATATGAAATGGTATCTATTACTTTGATGGTGAGAATCTTTTAGGACATGATTATGAAATAAAATTATGGTTAAATATTCATTTTTGATGTTTTATCACTCTTATAAATTATTTATTTTGAAATGATAAATTTTTAAACCACAACTCATGATTTTGATCCATGATAGATTTTTTATGAACTTTTTATGTTTCGATCATGAACTCAACACCTTATTCTTATCATATTATTAGTTATAATCATTGATTGATATCTACCATGATTACCCTTACTAACTATTGAAGACCAGTATTTCTAATATTTACCTTTTAGAAATTAAAAATAAAGGTTTCATGTAAGGTATGTCATTAAGGGCATGAAGTGATAATAACCTGATGAGAGATGTTGAATAATGTATTTAGATAATATGTTCATGTATCTAGTCTACAACGACACTAAACCATTACAATTCTAGAATGAATCATAATGTTATATATTAAAAATTTATTTATAATAATGTAATGATTTTAATGAAATTTTTCTGTGATTATATTTAGAATGAGATCATGTATTAGTTAATATCTGGATATTTGTGTTAGAAAACATTAGAGAAAATCATAGTGGTATTTATAAATATAGTATAAAATTATATAATGTTGGCAATGGACATGTATTACCTCAATTAAACCAAAGGTTCCACAGATTGAGATAAAAAAAGTCCTAATTTATATATTCTTAGAATAATAGGTCATTATTATGTGATAACTCAATATAATGTTTGTTGATTTATGCTTACAAATTTCTTTTTTTCTTCAGTAGTTTCTTGTAACAAAGAGACATCATGATAACAGTGAATGTGAAGGGAAATGTAATGATTTTTCACTTGAGGAAAAAAATTTGGGGGAGAGGGAATGTAGAATCTTTTTTTATGATCACTAAACATTCTCAAGTCAAAAATCAAATTATACATCAAAATAATCAATGGAGTTGACAATGTACTATTATTTCTTTTTTGAGGAAACATGTAACATTATTTATTTAGTATTTTAATCCACTATGGGTTCACTAATAGATTGACACAATTGAAGACATATTTTAATTTTCCATTTATTATGTCATGATGTTTTCCTATCCGTTTATGTTTTTGATGGAAAACTAGATCAGTAATGGAATCTTATTAGAAATATAATGTAGGAGGATGAATTTGGCTCTATGGAATGATATGTTTGTAAAAGGATATTTTTTTATCAAATACATCAATCAACTTCTATATATAATAACATAGAAGGATTATTTTTACTTAAGAAGAAGGCTGATGAATAGATTGGTACTTATAAGAGAAATTTTACAAGACTATCGTGGTATGATTCTGGTTTAATCATCAACCTATTAAAAAAAATTTGTTGATAAATCTGTAACACCCCGATATTTTTTTAACTATATTTTTGAATTAATTTAATCTTTTTGAAATTTTTTCATTTCACGCAACACTGGAAATGGTTTTTTTAAAGAATTATTTTCGGATTATGTTAAATGAAACAAAAAATTAATAATGCACTAATTTCAACATTATTATTAGCTTTATTTATATGGAACATTGATTTTATCTTTCATTACTTGGAAGACTAACTTTCCCTGATGTGTGGCATAACACACAAGATTGAGCTTCACTAAACAATAAATTTTTATTGATAATATTATTATATAATAAAATAATATATAAAATAGTTATTAAATTTAAGAACACAGGATTAAAAAAAATTAAATTATATAGTTTTATTCACCTATAACCTATTTATTAGAAATGATTATTGAATCCAAATGAATATAAGTAGAAGGATTTTATAAAATAAGATTTTATTTGAAAGAGGATATTTATCATAATTAGTATAATTAATTTCAAATAGTGAATATTAATAATTAAATTTATATTATATATATTCTATTTAGTATTTCATATATTATTCAAATTTATTTTATAAGAATAAGATGAGAATAGACCCAATATTAAACATAAAAACCAATATTTTTATAAAATCAATTTTATCACTTTTTAATGAAAGACATATTTTAAATCAAAATATGGAAATTTTATATATTTTATATGTCATAATAAACTTCATATATTAAATATAAACAAAAAAACTATTTCTGGGTGAGTTTTTTGTATTTTTATGCGAAGTTTCATTGTTTAATTAATAGTGAAAAATAATGAATTTTAATTCAAAACTTCTTTATAATATAACTTTTTTATAAGAATAAATTTCATTATAAATTTTTTTAATATTTAGTTAGAATACTTTTTTATCAAAATATCTAATGAATGTCATTGCAATCAGTTTAAATTTTAAATATAATATAAAAACCTAGCAATCGATTGATAATTGTTTACATTTAAAACCTGCATTGTTGTCCAGTATAAGTGATTAAATTTTATTTGATTTATTCCAATTATATGATGGGAATTTTTAAAATTTGATTACATATTTGGATTAATAATATTTAATATTTAAAAATAATTCAAAATAGATTTTTACAGAAAATATTTGTGAATGTAATTAAAATAAATTACTCAATTAAGGTAAAATTAAGATTAACAAGGGACTGAACCATAATATTTAGATCAAAATGACCTATAAAGATGTTTAAAACATATTTTATGGACATATGTATACCACCCCACTTATAAGGTAACATAATGGTCCATTTTGAAACATTTGGAACAATTAATAATTGGGACACACGATTATTTTAAATAATACCTAGTGGGTCTTATCCCTCCATATAAAAAGAAAATCACCCCTAATAGTTCCTCTCACCTCTCAGGAAACTATTCCTCGAAAAATATATTCCCAAATAGCTCAAAAAAAACCATCCCCCAAACATATAATACTCACATTTGGAATAAATATTTTCAAGGAATCCCTTTGGTGCAAACCAAAAGGAGTTACCCGAATTAGAGGTAACATCATTCATCAAGCTATTTTGTTTTGTTTTCATTCTCCTTGCACTAAATGATTATTATAACATTATTATATACTATCATCAGTCTAATCAATATACTTATTTTTTTTATTATAAGGGTTTTACCTGCACTTACACACACCTCAATCTAATGGGTAACGAACATACTTTTCCTATGTAAGACGAACTATCGCTTCATGAAACAATATTGTTTGTTTTTTCCATTACCAACTCTCATCGTTAGTAATTAAGATATAAAAAATATTTTTATATGTCATATATGATATTATTATTATTATTTTATTATTATTTATTTACTATATAAAAAATAAGTTCATATTTTCCATTTTGTGTAAGTATGATAATTTTGTTCGGGGAAGTTTGGACACTACCCCCTTAAAGCGATGTGATTCGTCCACAAAAAACATGGAATGAATTAAGGATTATTTTAGTGAATTAATATTATATATGAAATAATAAATCGAACTTTATTATATATATATATATACATATATGTCACTTAATTTCTTTCTTTTAATATTTCAAATAAGGGAAACAACGTCCATGTGTACATACGACCTACCATCTCCATAAACACTTTATTATATTTCATACTTCTATAATATATAAATTATTATAAATAAAAATATATAGAATATATATGATATTAATACTAATTTTTAAATTTTTTATGTAATTAAATAATTATCTAAGTAACATGATCATGAATTACTAGTCAAAACATATACTAAAAATAAAGTGGATTTTACCAGGAACGTAACATTAACATGGAGTTGTTATTAAAGAGGAAATATAAAGTCATAATCAAATAATATATGGTATTACATATACTAATATGAATCAATATAAAAATAATAAAAAGATTATATTTATTATACATTAGTTTTGAATGTTTATGATAAATATCAAGACATAAGGTAAGGGAATTTCATGTCACATTTTATTTCCATTACATACATTCCATATTCACCACTAAATTTTTTTTATATATAATTCCCTATTGATTTTTATATAATTAATTTACTTTATTTAATTATATTAAATTCTTTAAATTTACTTCATTATATCATGGGGATCAAAATTATAATGTTTCTAATGTAGTAAGGGATTTCTCATATCACTTTTATTTTCTAGGAGACAGAATCCATGCCTACATTGTATTTCTTATATGTGCTGTGTATACATACCATATATGTATTATATAATTGGTATATTAAAATTTATGGTAATTTAAATATACATTTTATGATCATTATTTCCAGGAATTTATGTTTTAAATGTTTCTAAATTTGTAATGTAATATTGTCTTAATTTTCCATTATTGAGACACATGCCATGTTATGCACCAAGATTTTTCCATGAGGTGTATATACTACATTTTACATGTTAAATTAGTAATATATTTATTTTCATGCTATTTTATGCCTATATTAATTTCATTTTATTACATGTGGAGTATAATTCAATGTTACCATGTGGTAAGAGTTTATTAAAACAATATCATCCTTATCGAGATTGTTTATGATTATGCTTCCATTGATGAAATAATATGATTCATATTTCAATATAACTCATGTATTTTCTTCTCCTATATAAATTAATGATATTTCATGTTTTGGTATAATTTTTTCACTATTTGTTTGAAATGATGATTAATAATGCGTTTTTAAAAATATGAGACCTTACCTCTCTATTCAATTATAAATTTAGGTTCTTTCAAAACAATGTCTTCTAAAAATAATTTAAGTAAGTTGATAATAATTATTAGTATTTTTAAATATTATTTTCAAATAATTTGTTTTCAAAAATCCTTTAAAATTGTATTACAAATTTTCCAATAATTCTCACAGAAATGTTTTTTTATAAAAATCAAGCTTCTTTTATAAGTTTTCATGGAAAGGTGTTTTTAATAATTTTTCAAGATTATTTTAAAAGGTTTCAAGGGAAAAGGTTTTCAAAATTATTTCAAGACTCCTCTATATATTTTCAAATAATTTTCAATGAAAATGGATTTCTATGGGTTTTATGTTTTAAAGATCATTTTTCAATGAAAAAGGATATCTTTCTCAAGAAATTTTTTAAAAGATATATCATAATTAATTATCATATATTATGACACTCGTTTATGTTACTCATTAACTTCTAAGAAATAATCCAATGGTTCAATTAATATTCTACATTTAATGATTCATTTATTTATATAGTGATTCTTATGACACCCATTGTTATTCCATAGGTAATATGATTTTGAAAACCACTTATTTTGACGGTTTATTCTTAGATAAAATAATTATGAGACCTATATTGTTTCTACAGATAATGATATGATGAAATATTTATGAATCCAATTTCATTTCATGTGTTATGATATGATTATTTTTTTATAATTTTTTGTCACACATATTATGTGACGGTGGGAGTTATGTTGGGACCATGTTGGATGGATTAGGAAGTTAAAAGAGTTTGTTGTTACAGAGTTTTGTCTTTTGTTTTCATAGAAGATAAATCAATTCACTTTGTAAAGGACTTGTAAATCGGAAAATGCTTTGCTGATATGTATTTCACAGATATAATAAGTTAAGAGAACTTGAGATGCAAGCCTTATGATGGATAGGGGGAAAAATGATGTCTGTCATATATGGTTTGGATTGGAAGGAATGATTCTTCTAGAAAATAGGGTAGGTTCAATACTTCCCATTGAAACTCTGAAAATGCTAATGCTAGTCTATCAAAGGACATATATCATGATAGTGGAGTTTGTGATGAAAGATGAATAATGGTTATAGAATGTAGTGAGGAGAATCATGAAAAAGGAATGAATGATCTGGAGATGGAAAAAAAGAACTTTTTTGGCAAAGGATGTTGCACACAAGTTTGAAGATGTCTTGTTATGTTGTGGTAAAGTGGATTTCCATGATATAAACATTAAAATATAAAAAATGAGAGGCTTGCGCGAAAGAATGGGTTTTGTGTGCAAGATTGGTTTTTGTGTGAAAGATTGAATGGAGTTTGGAATATTACACAAAAGGCATGATTCGAGGTCCAAATATTGAAAAATGGTAAAGGTAACCAAATGGGGTTTTGTGCGATGCAACAGGATCTTGCATGAATCATCGAAGTTTTTGCATGAAGGGGTCAATGAGGTCTATAAATAAGAGGAAACCCCCTCACATTGGGTGTCCTCGACGCATATATAAATCCTAAGCATTGAGGTGTGGAAAAATATTAAGAAAAGGAGAGTGTGTGAGAGAAATAGAGTTGCATGCAAGAAGGAAGAGTTGCATGCTAGAAGAGGGTTTCACGCAAGATTTATGTTTCGCGCAAGAGGTATTTCGAGACAAAAGTTAAATCTTGCGCACATGGCATAAAAGTTTCATGCAAGAAAACTAAATGGGTGTGCAAAAAATTTGGGGTCTTCGCATGCATTCGGTTGTGCATAAGATAGTTCTTACCGGCTTCTGGGCATGAAAGTGAAGATTTGTACTTCAAAGAATATGCATGTTCAATTGTATAAAGTAAAACTGAAATACTGTAATTCCCAATTTGTGATAAGTGGGTGCACACACACTTTCATATTGTTTTCTATGTGTTACACGAGTGTAAGGGTATATCCTACACGTTGTATTCCATATCAAAGGATTGTTTTCTAGTGGATTTTGTGGTATTAGATTATTTCTGTACCATACCAATTACGTAGCTACTCTTGTTGAGTAGTGAACCTTGTAAATCAAGTGTTCTTGAGTTTGTGTGTGTTCAGTAGAGATGAAACTCTTTAATATGAGGTAAAGGTTGTTCCAAAAATAAGGAAACATAAAAAGAAAAAGACATCACTAATTCACCCCCTCCCCCTCTCAGTGATACTTAGATCCTGATTGGGAACTTCAACTTATATATCCCTAGAATAAATTGGGTAATGATGGATGAATCATTAGTATATTTGTAATATATGAACCTGATTACATGTTCAAAATGTTATTACTGGACCTATTTTCCTCTCCATAAGTTTATGCCTAAACGTGATTAAAAGTTCACAATGTTATGAGTGAACCTCATTATGTGTTTATAAAGTTAAGAACAAACCCGATTACATGTTCACTATGTTATTCATGGAACTAGTTGCAAGCTCAAAAGTTTATAAATGAACCTAATTAAATGATCACAATGTTATGTGTAAACCTTTTTCAATGTTCATAATGTTATTTGTGACACTGGTTACATGTTCCCGTGTTATTCATGTACCATGTTGCGTGTTCATACAATTATGCATGAACTTGATAACATTATCAAAATGATATGCATGAACCTCATTTCATGTTTATAAAATTATGTGTAAACATGTGTGCATGTACATAAGTCTATGAGAGGTCCTCATTTCATTTACATAACTTAAGGTGTGAGCATGTTTCCACATATACATGTTTGAAATTTTATACATTGTTGTGTATTCCACAATTACATTTCTTATTCATATGTTATGCATTCAAGGAATATGATCCCGATTGTATAAAGATAAATATTTTATGAACAGATAATATGTGGGCCATAAATTTTGATTATGATCTTTTAGATGAAGTTTATGATCCTATAATGATAAGATCATGTTCTTATATCCATATGTTCATGTTATGCTTATGTATTTCATTTATTTACCCTTATTGAGAATTAAATCTCACCTACTTCTTATGTTTCCTTTCCCCATGTGAGGTAGAAAGGTATAAAATTCGAAATAATAATGGAGAGATCCTTGTGGGAAAAAATTAATATCATTCACTAATATATATTGTTTTTTGCAGATTTCTAAAGGCACTAAACTAATACGTCACTTGGGGTATATTTTGGAAATGTATTATGTATTCCTTAAAATTGAATTAATTTCGATCTACTCTAATCTTGGGCTGTTATATTTTGGTATCATATTGAAGTTTTAGTCATACTTTTAAATATGGATGATAAAACATTAGTGATATCACTACGTATATTTCTAAGAATATTTATACGGATGTATTTAAGGATATATATATGGATGAGTTAATGTTTAGGAAAATGTAATGTAATTTTTGTAATGTATTGAGTGATTGGTTTACTATAAATATATCACTCTTTAGATACTAACAGTTGATCTGGTCTTAGAGTATTTGTACCTTGGAGTAAAAACTTGGAAAAAGTGCATCGAGCATGGCTCAGGCGTAACCCAGTTCACAGTAACGGGCCTTACTATGCACATAGTTTATCACTCCCATGAGATATCCTGTGGGAATTAAAACACCCTTCACAAACCACTATAAAGGATTTAAATAAAACTTTTTTATGAATAACCTGAGATAAACCAAAGGTTTCATAGGTAAAATAATGTGTCCAGATTTAGATATCTTATAAGTGATTTGTTTAATGATTATGTGGGTTTTCATTATGATAAATGTTTCTCACACAATGACATCTAGTTTTAGTCAATTAAGGAAACTAAAACAAATGTGTTTAATATTGAATGTTTAATATGTGGAATGTGTGGGAATTAGAAAAAATCAATTTCTTATGTTAATCCTCATAAAGAGAATCATAATGTTGGTTTGAGTATTGGATATACTTTTGGGGATAAAGAGACCAAAAACTACATGTAAAAGGTATGGAATTTCCATATAATATTGTTTATATTAAATTCAGGAAGCATGATTAGATTATTGTTGTGTAACCCTAAGAAATTATTAATATTACATATTTTTGGACATAGCTATTTAGGAATTATTTTATGAATCATGTGAAGTTTTTGAAGAATAATTTTGGATGATTTAAGTGAATATGTTTTGGAATTCAACAATTAGGTTATATAAATCATTAATTATATAAGGATTTTTTACAGATGTTTTTATTAATGTATTTTTATTTAATAACAATGTTTCATTAAAGGAATGTAACCCTTAACATGTTCCTGAGGATGTGAAAATGTTATTTTATATGTACAAAGAGATGATGATATAGATAATGTAAACTGGATAGTATTTATAAAATCATAAAAAATAAATGATTTATTGAAAAATTTGTATATTCTATCTTGGAAAGAGTTTATAACTTCTTAGATTTATAGAATATATCCAATAAATAATGGAACAAGGAATCATATCTGTTTTGAATAAGTATGAAAAATAATTTGGATTATTAACATGTTTGAAATGACTATATGATTAAAGTATTAACATATCTGAAATGTGACAACCATAATCTACTTTGTGTTATATGGGGGACCGATGTTGAGATTATTTTTTGAATATCACTCTAATATTTTGGATTTTAGTCTTTTGGAAGGGTTAAAAGGTTATCCATTTTTTTACAGTTTATGTTAAACATTGTATTAAGATTAATAGATAAAATTATTATACAACCGTATATGTATTAATGCATATTGGATATCATAAACTAACTACTTCATTTTTATGGTAAATTATGATAAATATGATTACTTATCATTGATCTCATTATCTATTAATGAATTAGGAATGAAAATTTCACCTACCCTTTTTAGGAGAAATAGGTGAAATGTAAATTACTCAAGAGATTACTAAAGGGTGAGTTTTTACTTATATATGGGAATGAAATCAATTACACATTTCTTCATGTGAAAAAATAATCAACATTAGTAATGAGTACTTAAAATGAAATTTTTTTCTATTATCATCATTTTTTATAATATTAATGTCCTCTTTCATGCCTCTCCAGTTTATGGTTTCTGATTTTTAAATTCCTCTTGATATCCCAAATTCTTATGATCGGTGATCATTATCAATACATATGATTATGTATAAATTTCTTTCATGTCGGTGTTTTCAATTACAACCTATGTAATCTTATGTGGTAACCTAGTTATGTGTTACTTTGGGTTACTACTAGCTTTCCAAATCTCACTTTTTAAATGATATATTTGTATTCATTTATATGATGTGGATTTCTATGATTGGAACCTTCATGTAATAAACCTTTGATAACCTAGATAAATTTTAAGGGAAATTTTAAATTTAAGGGGGGTAAAATGTAACACCCTGGGATTTTTTTTATATATTTTTTTAATTATTTTTATTTTTTTGTTATTTTTTCTTTTCAAGCAACACTAGAAATAGTATTTTTATTAAAGAACAATGTTTTTCATGCATTAAATAAAACACCAAATTAATCATGCAGTACATGAAACTTAAATTTGATCTTTATTTATATGGAACACTGAGGTTATATTGTGTCATATGTAGAATTGACTTTCCTTGATGTATTATGTAACACACATGGCTGATTTTTATGAAAAAATAACATATTATTAAAAATGTTATTATTTAATATAATAAGAATTAACCAATAAGATAAATTAAAAATATAGGATTAACAAACTTATGAAATTATATAGTTGAATTCATTGGTTAGCTATCAGATAAAAATGAATATATAACTAAATAAATATTTTGAGAATGATTTTATTAAAGAATAATTTAAATTCAAAAATGAAATTTACCGTATTAAGTAAAATTTATTACTATTAGTGAAAGATAGTAATTAAATTTCCATGTATTATATTCAATTATTTATTTTTATACTAATTAAATTGATTTTATAGGAATAAAATGAGGACAAACCCAATATTACACATAAAAACCAATATTTTATAAAACCAGTTTACTACATCTTAATTATAAACATATATTAAATAAATATTTTGGAACATTAAAAAAATTTATATGTCAAAATAAAATTAAATTTTTAAATGGAATCATATAAATTATTTTATGGTGATTGGTTTTTGTTTTTATAAGATGTTTTATTTTTTAATTAATTGTGAATAAAAATGAATTTTAATTCAAAAAATTTTGTAATCATAATTTTTTATAGGTTTAAATTATTTTATTAAATGGATTTAAAGATTAATTAGATAAATTTTTATTAATTAATCAAATTTATTTCATTGGAATCAATTTTTCTTTTTATTTGAATATAAAAACATTGTAATATTTTGAACATTTTTACTTTACAACATCGCATTGTGGTCCCAACTGTGATATTAAATTTAAATTAATTTATTTGAATTTGTAAAAATTGATTCCATATTTTAAATCATTATAATTTATAATTTATAATAATATCAAAAAAAAATTACCAAAATTATTAATGAATTTAATTATATTTTATTTCGTTGATTTAGATAAAATTGAGCTTAATAATGGACCAAACCACAATCTTAAAGTGGAAATAGACTAAAAAATGTAAAAACCCATTTACATATACATAATTCAGCCACTCTTCCTATAAGGTTTTATAATTTTCCATTTGGAATATTTGAAAAAAATTAATACTTTGGGAACACACAATTATTTTCAAAAATACTAAGTCTGTCATGTCCACCACTATAAAGGTCACTCAAACCGCCAACTTACTGACACATCTAAGTACAATTTTTTTCAACCTATATATTACCAAATAGATCTTTAATATTCCTCCCATAAAAAAATTATCCTCACATTGGGGAAAAATACATTAAAGAAATCCCATTAGGTGATAACCAAAAGGCGTTACCTGAATAAGAAGTAACATCCTTCCTCAAGCTCTTTTGTTTTGTTTTCATTCCCGAACATAATGAATTTTATTATTTCATGCTTATAAAATAAAAAAAATTATAATAAGTATAATTATTATTTTATAAGGGGTATACCTTCACATACACACACTTTCATGTAATGGATAATGAACTTACCATTCTTGTGTTCGATGAACATCCACCTCACTAAATGATGTTGTTCATTTTTTCCTTTACCACTAATAATTGGTTGGAATTATGATATAATATGTATATTTATATGTTATATAATAAATTTAGAATTTATTTAGGATTATTTAATTTTTATATAACATGTAACTACATTATTAACATTTTTTGTATGTATGATAATTTTGATTGGGGAACTATGGACTACCGTCTCATCTATTTGATGTGATTCGTCCACAACATACATGTAAAAAATTAAGGTTGAATTTAGTGAAATTATATATATACATATAATAATTATCTTTTAATTATAATATATATAAACATATATTTTAATTGATTGTGTTATTTCAATATGTTAATAAAACTGAAACATGGTTCATGTGTACGTACAACCTACCATCTCCATGAACGGTGTATTTCATTTCATAAAAACATCCTAAATATATTTTTATAGAAACATATATACTGTTTATATATTATACATATACCATTTTTTTCATTCTTGAAGTATGGGAATTGTGATATAAGTAAGAGGGTCAAAAATAATGAGTCAAAACATATACGAAAAATAAACCAGATATTTCACAAAATGTAAAATTTACATGAATTATTTAATAAAAGGGTAATATTTATCCATATAAAAATAATTTATGTTATTATATATAATAATATGAATCTATATTATATTTATAATAATATTATATTTATTATAAATGTGGTTTTAATGTTTATGAATAAATTCAATTCTTAAAGTAATGGAACTTCATCTCACTTTTTATTTCTGTGAGATACAAGCCATATTCACCACTCACATTTCTGTGTGGGGTGTATACTAAAATCTGAAATGTTTTATCATTAATATAAATTATTTAAGGATATTAAAATCTTTAAATTTATGTTATTATTTTATGGGTATCACGATTAAAAATTTATTAAATTAATAAGGGTTTTCTAGTTAACTTTTATTTTCAAGGAGATAGAAACTGTGTTCACCTCATTTTTATTATAAGTGGTGTATATAAATCCCCTATATGTATTATTTGATTGATATAGAAAAATTTATGCAAATATTCATATAGTTTTTTCGTGATTTATATCGTGGGGTATATGTTTCAAAATTTATTAAATTGGTACAGTAATTTTTCCTTAATGTTTATAATTTGAGACATAGAATGTGTCATAATCCTATATTTCTTTATGTTGTGTATATACTACCATTTACATGTTAAATCATGAATATAATTATTTTTTTATATTTTCAACTTCATGTAATTTCATTTTCTAAGATGGTTATTATAATTCAAAGTTACCAATTGGTAAGAGTTTATTGAATAAATCTCATCTTTGTCAAGATCATTTATAATTATGCTTCCACAGATGAAATATTATGATTCATATCTCAAGAGAAATCCTAAATTTTATTCTTCTATGTATATTACTGACATTTTCATGTATTAGTACCATTATTCAACTAATTAGTACGTATGATGATTAAGAATGTGTTTTTAGGAAATTCTTCCTTTATCATTCTCTTTGGTCAGAAATCATTATTTTTTCCAAACCCAGTAATCTAAAAAGTTCTTAGAATTTTTAACAAGTGTTATTTATATGTTATTAAATTATTTTCAATGAAATGTATTTCAAAACTATTTTAATATTTATTTTTTTTATTTTAAAATTATTCTCAATGAAATGGTTTCTAAAAGCTGTTTTCAATCTAATTTTATACGTTTTCATGGAAAATAGTTTCAAATTTTTTTCAAGATTTTTTTTTATGTTTTCAGGGTAAAATGTTTTCAAAATTATTTATATACTTTTTTATATGTATTAAAATATTTTTAAAATAAAATATTTTTCAAAATTTTTATATGTTATAATAATCCTTTTCAAATAAGAATGGAAATTTTTCAAAAGAAATGTTCTTAATATATATTTTAAAATTATTATCTATATAAGATCACACCCATTTATGTTACTCATTACCTTCTAGGAAATGATAAAACTTTTCATTCATATATTTTTTGGAATGTTTTATTTTTTGATGGAATTATCCTTGTGACACATATTTTTCATCAACATGTTATATTATTTTGAAACCCGCTTCTTTTCACAGGTTATGCATTGATGAAATGATTATGTGATCTATCTATTTTCCATAGATAATGATATGAAGGAATGTTTATGATACCGATTTCATTTTATTTTTTATGATATCATTACTCTTATAATCATGTGGAACACATTTTATTTTATGGGTGGAACTAATGTCTCCCCCTAATGCATTGGGTAATGATGGATTACTCATGAGTATAATTGTTATGTTGGAACCTAATTACATGTTAACAATGTTATGCACAGACCTAGTTGGATGTCAAAAAATTATTCATGAACCTAATTATATGTTCATAATGTTATTAGTTAACCATATTATGTGTTCCCAATGGTATTAATGGACCATGTTTCATGTCCATATGTTTATACATGAACTTTATTACATGTTCACAATGTTATGAGTGAGCCTTATTATGTGTTCATAATGTTATGCATCAACCTGATGAAATGTTTACAATGTTATGCATGTACTTGATTATATGTTCATAAGAATATGTGGGATCCTGATAACATGTGGAAAATATTATGGGTAAACCTTATTACTTCTTCATTGTGTTATACATGAACATGATTACATGTTCACAATGTTATTAACTGACCTAGTTGTATATTAATAATTTCATGTGTTATCTTGATTACATGTTCACAATGATATTTGTGAGCCTGATTTTATGGTAAAAAATATATATATCGACCAAGTAAATAAAGATTACAATGAATGCACCATCCATGCTAGAATTGTTTAAATTTAAGAAGTATAGAAATTAAAAAAACTAGTACACAAATACAAATTGTTTTTATGATGATCTAAATCAATAACCCGTTAATACAAAAAAAATATTTATTCCTTATGTATTCATGACTTAAAATGTGGGTTACAAGAATGACATGATGATGGGTACACATATCATCCACTATAGAATAGATAATGTATTTTTTAATTTTAGATTATCCCACTATTTTATATCTGATGAATTTTTTATGGGTATTGAATTACCATATAATGATTATTTGTTTTGTTAGTAGTGAAATATTATAATGGTATAATGGTAAAATTTAAATAATATTGTTTCTTTTCTGTAGAATTATTTGGGAATATGCTTCCTATAAATATGAATAAAAACTTATATTATAAATTACATCTACCTTTTAAGTCTTAATTTATATTTATGAATTTTATTTATTGTATATGATTGGCGAGAGACTCGACATTGAGGATATGCCTATTAAACACGATTTTTTGAAAACGTTCTATAATAATTTGTTAATAATTATCTAAAATATGATATTTAGTTTCCAATAGAACCTTGGCATGGTGATACACATATTTTAATGAATTATTAGAATATGGACCCAATTGAGTTGTAGGAATTGATAACGAAACTCTATGAGAATCATGATAAGAAATTTATACTCCATAGTTCATCACCATGGTGTAACTTGTTCTTTTTTAGGACAAGAAAGTTGATTTGATGAGTCGTTTCATTGATTATTGGGAACCAAACAAGATTGTTATCAATAAGAAGTATCCTCAACCTCTTATCGATGATTTTTTAATTAAATACATGGATCTCAAATTTTTTCCATGATTGAAAGTCATTATGGATATCTTGAATTAATCATTAAGAAGGAGGATATACCTAAGACATCCTCTGATATTATGTATGGGCATTATTAATTTATAGTTACATCATTTATAATTTTTAATTATATTGTTATTTTCATGTATTTAATGAATATAATATTTAGATATTTACTTGTATTTTTTTGATATTAACTATAGATTATATTCTAATATATTCCAAGAGTATGGTATAGCATGAATATTTCATTATAATTGTACTGAAGACCTTGAGCAAGGATAATTATTATAAAAAATTTAACAAAAATGAATTTTGGATTCAGAATATTTCATAAAAGGGTCATATAATATCATTTGAGGGTTTATCGGTAGATCCTTCCAAGAATCACGTTGTTTAGAAATGTCATAGACCAACCATTATAAATAAAATAAAATGTTTTTTATATTAAATATAAAATATTGATATTTTTTAAAATATTTCTCTTGAAAATTTAATCCACTCAACAAGTTTACACTGATGTTGGTTAGGTTATTAGGTATAGATAAATCTAAAAACATTTCATGTAATTCAAGAGGAGGTTGGTCAGTGAAACAATGCTAATATAACCATGTAGCTGATAAGGGTTTGTGATCTATTGTGGTTCATCAAAGATGGTTGTTGGTTGTTTCCATATGATGAATGATTTTGTGATAAAATATTCCTTATTTTTATTAAACATACATTAGAAAAGTATCCTAAAAAATTATTTGTAGTTGGAAGCGGTAATGTTTTCACCAAAGATATTTAGGAATTACCATTATTGTGAAGGGTGTGATAGATATATAGTTCATAGAAATTCAAAATTCTTCTTCCCATTAAATAAATGAGTATGTAGCATATAATATTGTAAGAATTAAATAAATACAATGAATTCTCATTACAATACCACCCTATGAAGGAAAACAAGGTGGATGATGCTTTGGGTCAGAAGGACTATACAAGTTTTTCTGTGACGAAGATTGAAAGATTAAAAATTCATATAGATTTTAAAAATATGGAAATTGAAATACTAAGGATAGGGTAAAACCTTGTCTTTCTTAGATGAATGTCCAACCATCAAACAATTGGAATATTAGAGCGGTGTAATGAGAAGATGTTGAAACGTTGAATAATTTAATGTGTGTTTTGGAGTTCAAAAATTATAGTGATGGAATGTTATGGATCAAGAGTATAGTATGTGTCCCATAAATACCATAGTTGAAGAAGGAAATGTTTGATTCATCTCAAAGTTTCTATTCCTCAATAAATCATGGATGTAAAAATATGTTATGAGATCTGAAATTATTTTTTTGGTTGGAAAAAATGAAAAATTATATTAAGGAGTATGTATCTCGATTCTTCATATTTCAGCAAGTTATTTCTAAGATATTTAATTTAATGGGGACATTATAACCATTACCTATACCTAAATGGTAATTGGAAAATATTTCCATGGATATCATCAATGAATAACCTAAAAAATATAAGGGTGATATGTTATTTGGGATGTAGTTTATCATCTTACGATGTTTTCACAATTCATTTACATTATTGAGGAATGATCTCTTCTTAATATTTCCATGTTTTACATTAAATATATGGTGAGAATTCATGGAGTATCACATTCAATTTTATTTGATCAATATATGAGGTTTACCTAAATATTATAGTGTAATATTTAAAAATATATAGATATAGATTTGATATTTAGTAGAAATTATCATCCCCCAATATATGTTAATTATAAGAGAACCATTACAACATTGGAGGATATGTTTAGATAATTTTATCCATATTCCATAGGTGGTTAGGATCATCACCTAGCTATAATTGATTTTTCTTATTACAATAACATTAACTATATCATTTATATCACTCCTTTTGAATCCTTATATGGGAGGAAGTACAGAACTGCAACATGTTGGGATAGAGTTATAGGAATAAATCTCTTGGTAACTGATCTAGTTGATGATATGGTACAAAAATATATATCCATTCAACATCATAGAAGGGAATCTCAAAGTCAATAAAAATGCTTTAGTGACAATAATTAGTGAGATATGGAGCTCCACATCGATTAAAAAGTATTCTTAAGAATTTACCATAGAATAAGGTTTTGATACTTAGAAATAAGGAAAAATTGGTACATATATATTGGTTCCTTTTAAAATCTTCGTTATATTGGGATGGAATTGTATCATTTTGTATTTTCAGTAAATCTATCTCAAGTTCATGATGTTTTCCACGTATTTATCATATAGATGTACATACCAGATTCATCACATGTACTAAAATTAGAGGTTATACTACTAGAGAACGATATAACTTATGAGGAAAAACCACTAGATATTCAAGATCATTAGGATAGTGGTTTTTGAAGAAATGACACTAATCGGGTCTAATTTTAATGTAAAACCATATATTAAATGATGTTATTTAAGAACTTCAGAATTTGATAAATTAGATATTATATCAATTGTTTTTATCCACGTGGTTGAATTTATTGGTATAATGTTTTTTAATGGTGTATAATGTAACACCTCCATATTTTAGGATATTTTTCTCTACAAATAAATTTTATTTCATTTATATTTTTCTTGACATGCAACACCAAGTTTAATGAAAAAATGTAATGTTATTGAAATATTATTATGTAATGTGAAATTTGTAACCTATATGTCGAATAGGTTATTATAAATAGGATTAATCATGTTATAAAACATATATAATGATCCTACTCCCTAAATTTTTATTATTTAATAATAAATTACAACTCAATTTTTTTTAAAATTTATTTAATTCTTCAATACAAGTTTTCAATGTTTTTTTTTAGAAAATATAATTATTAATTTCAGGAATGTTTAGAACTTATATATTATAAAAGGATATTATTTTTTAAAACACCATTTCAAAATTATAATATATTTATTTCTTTGGAATTTTATAAAAACATTAATTTTCTAGTGAATAGTGAAAAATACTGATTTTTATTTAAAAGTGATTTTTGTTTTAAGAATTTTAAAACAATTTTTTTAATAAAATCATATAAAATTAAAATTAATTATATTTTATTTTTAATATTATATTTATGATAATTTTAATAAATGTTATGGTTTAATTTGGTATAAAAATATTTTTATACATAAAAAGAAATTTTTCTGAAAAACTATTTTTTCTTTTTTTTGTAACATCTGTTTTCTACTAAATTAATTTCTTACACCTCTATAAATTGAATAATGATAAATGAATTTTATATTAATAATCACAAGGTTAAATATTTTAATAGGTCCCTTCAATTTTTAATCAATATTAATTTTAACCATAATTAATTTTATTATGAGGGAAAAGGTAAAATGTGTTGTGTTGGGTCAAAACTAATGTGATAAGACTTAAAATTTATTAAAATACATGAATTTAATTCAATGGATAATTATATTTAACTCATAATCATCAAGACATAGAAAATCTTACCTTTTGGTTCCATTTAACATAAATTTTTATATTTACAATTTTTTAGTGAAAACTAAATTTCAAAAATACGACAAATATTATTTTAACATCTATAATATGCTATTGATGGGGATAAAATGAAAAAAATATCAGTTATAAATTTATATTTAAAATTTATTTAATTTTTTATCATGTTCATTTATTTTCTATTTTTAGTGATAAAATAACTACCTTAAAAAATTATATAACACACACAAAAGGCATGTGAAAACAGTATAAAAATCAAGTAAATGATTTTAAAATACACTAAAATAATTTTTTTGAATGAGTTACAGATTACCATTAATTTTATAAATAAATATAATATATTATTTATTCTTTAATAGTTTTTATTATAATTATGTTTCTTTTATATAGATTTTTTATATTCAAATTAGTATAATAATTTCAAAATTTCCATTAATGATATTTTAATAAAAAATATATTATTAAATGATTTGAAATAATAAAACCATATTTTATACCAATTTAACTGAATATATTTTTATTTATCAATAATTATCCTTTTATTAGTCACTTATCCATTAATGGTAAAATCCATTACCCTCATTAGAAAAAATTGATATTGTGCTAACTGTTAATAGGATTAATGGTGGTAAATCTAAGAAAAAGTTGTAAAACAAAAAAAAACGGATAAAATTGTATTTTATGATAATATTTTGACTTATAATAATATAATGTTTAAATTAGATCTATTGGAATTCATTTTTTATGAGAAATAATTTTTAATAATTTAATAATTTTTATAATTCTTATAGTTCCCCTTACCTCACATATAAAAGGGATCCTCATCCACTTCATTATATATAGTGTTTTATACTTTTATATCAACCAATACCTCTCCTAATTTCATACATGCTTAATTAAAAACATATTAGAGCTTATGTTGTTTTCAAATGGCTATCCTCTCAAGGGTTTATCTGAATTCTAAAGGAGGTTTCTCAAGGAAGTGATATAACTCTTAACCAAGTGTTTTCAATTTTAATTCCTATTATAACTTATATAAATATATGGTATGACATATAAAATATTTATTTAATTGTATTAAATATACCTAATTTTTATTAATATGTTGTAAAATCAGTTATCCCCCATCTTCCCATCCACTTAAAAATGATATTGTTTCTTGTGTGCACCTATAGACGTCCACATCCACGAAGCATTGTGATTCGTTTTTTTCATTAAATATATATGAATAGTAATTAAAATAAATTTAATTAATATTTATTATATATATATATATATATAATAATGATTCTATAAGGTTGAATTATTATTTAACATTCATTCATTTTTTCTATTAAAAATTTGAAGCATCACTCATACTTATGTAAGGACTACTACCTTCATGAAGTAATATAATTCCTTTTTCATCACCTCTTTATATGAAAAATTATAAAATTGTATATAATGACTAAAAATTATACTCTTGTAATTATTATCATTATATAGATGGTAAAACTATATCAAAATATATGTATCGTGATAGAAAAAACAAACTTGAATGAAAAACCAAGAAATTATCACCTAGAATAGTGATTTTAATAAAACATTTTATAATAAATGTGTGATATGACATTATATGTATATAATATATGGTATTATATTAATTTTTATTGTTATATAATAAATTTTATAGTAACTATAAATTTTTTATATAATTATTTTAACCATTATGATGAAATATGAGGCTTGAGGTAGGGTATTTTTACCTCAATCTCATTTTATTTGGGACTGTTTATATTTGAATTTCCATTGAGGAAATTAAATAATCCTTATTTAATAAATAATTTTTATTTTCCATATACCATGGTTATTTTTAGAGAATGAAAATTTTTGTTTCAATTTCCTCACATTAATTACTCAAGAGACCAATTTTTTTTAAGGAAAACAAACATTATTTCCCTATTCGATTTAAAATTATTTTTCTTCATTATCCATGCTAAAAAATAGATTTTTTTTATTCTAATATGATTTTATAAATTCATTCTTATGAATTAATTAATTTTTTATAATTTTTTAATGTAATCTTCATTTTTACCAAATGAAATACTTTTGACTTTTTCAGAAATTGGGAAAAGAATATTTGATTTAAGGTACACGACATAATAACAAATATCCAACTATCATCAACACTCAATGATTTCAAGATTAATTTATAATATTCCATGGTTCTCTTCAAAGGAAAACTTTTTTATAATATTTTATTAAAATTATTATTTTCAATAAGTGATTTCAAAATCAAAATAGTACTTTCCTCAAGAAATATTCCATAGATATTTAAAAGGCATTTTCATCTAAGATGATATCCTTGGATGTAAATTATGATTTCCTAGGGTTACTATATAATGATACTATCCTTATTATTTATATGTATTTTTTTAATTTTTTTGATGATGATATGTTTATGAACCCTATTTATTTTTCATGGGTTATGCTTTGATGGGTTTATTAAATATTTAATAATCCCATTATCTTTTCTAATGTTAGATATGATGATATACTAAATGTTTTATTATATTTTGCAACAAATATTTATGTTTTTCATTATCTTAAGGGTAGGATTAGGATTATATAGACATCTAATTCATAGCTTAATGTTTTATATCTCATTAGATAATTATAGTATGTGAGTTGATGTTCTCGATTAGCTATGGGAAACAAGTAGTGATTCCAAATAGATTATGGTATATGAGTGGTGATGGATGATCTATTATGATATAGGATGACATTATGGACACCTGATACACTATTATTTAATTTTATTAGTAGTTAATATTGAAATATGAAATAGTTTCCATGCCTACAATGCTGCCAAAATTTTAGAACAAGGTCATAAACTGATCCTATGGATCATTATTGATTTATGATGTTTTATCACTCATATGATTTATGTATTTTGAAATGATAATGTTTAATGACCTTATTCATGATATTGATCCATGATAAATTAGGTATGAACTTTATAAGTTCTGATCATGAACACATGATCGTATTCTAATATTATTCTTCTTCATACTCATCGACTGATATCACTTATGTTTACCCTAACAAAATATAAGATCACACTCGTTCGTATGATTACTTATCATGGGTTTTGATGAATTGTTTTGATTATGGTATTCCAAGAAGGGTACAAAGTTATAAGGACATTATTAGAGATATTAATGGATGTACATAAATAATATATTTATTTATCTAGTCTAAAAATACATTAAAACATTATTGTTATAAAATGGATCACATTATTATATATTTAATATTCATTAAAATGATTTAATATTTATAAAACAAAGGTCTGGTCCATTATATATTCTGATGAGATAAATCAATCAAAAAATTACTCAACCATGATAAAATAAATATAATTTAAGATTCACGTTTCTGAAGAGAAGAGAATCCAAAAATCATGGTATCGATAGTGGAATGTCATTCAATAACTAAACGTTCTTTTCATGAAATATGTAATTAGAAGAAAATGATAATGATTTAAGAGGAATCCATAACTTCTATCTTAGTGACCATATAACATAAATCCCAGTCAGTAGGGCTGGAGTATTTTTCATAAATTATTTCCTCCACCACCCTTAGGTTAAAAAAATTCCTATAAATTGGAAGAAGTGATGGTTCACTAGTTTTGTCAACCCCATCAATAGAATTGGGGTAATTTTTAAAAAATTTCCCAAAAAAGTTAGATTTTACAAGAATATGATCATTGTTAGGGGATGTTTCCTCTTATTTTAACCCAATGCAATACTAAATATACATTGGTTAATATCGACTTCAGTTCAATAGACGATGTTGTACATGAAATTAATCTCAATATGTAGGATTAATACATGAACATACAACCTAAAACACACAATAATATACCAAAATAGGGTACAAATACATGACTTAAAAATAAAAACCATGATTTTAAAACCATGAGAACATATCAAGAACAATCCCAACACACACAAAATAATGTTAAGTGAAAAGGTAAAACTTATACAAATATACCACCTGATAAGACTGAGTTTAATCCTCTCATTAAGGGAATTTAGGTAGAATAGAATTTTATGATTAATGATTTCAAATGGATCAATAAAGAATAATTTATAAGTCATGATCCCCTTGAATGTTATCTAAAAGAAGATTTCATGGAACCCCTTCTAAATAATATATATTGGGTTGTAAGGGATCTATACCCTGTAAAATCAAGGCATATAATTTGAGGGTGTTTTAGACCTCCATATCCTTTATTTAGGGTCCTAGTTTAGTTTTTTCTCTAGTAGTTTTCTCCTCTTCAAAAAAAATTGATCTTACAATAAGAAAATTTGGTTTTTTACCTTTCTCAGATAGTGGTTCAGACTACAATGTCACCATATTTCCTAAATTCAATTGAATCAATGGATTCTGAGATATAATCCATGTAATAATTTGAATTAATAGTTCAACATTATTGGAATCACAACCATATTTGGTTAGATGAAAATATTCCTCCTCAAAATTTTGAAAATACCACCATATACAATTTTGAAAAATTAGAATATCTAGACCAACATATGACAAACATCATTAACGAATGTGGTCCTATAATGGTGACACTAGACTAGTAAGAGGTGGTAAACCCACGATTATTCATTAAAAACATACATGTAAAACCTTTTTTGGAAAATTAATTTACCAATATGTACAATTATAGGTTGTGTGGATTTGGATAGACAATTAGTCTTTCAATTTGGATCCAAACTGAAAACATATAGAAATTCATGAAATTACTAATTACTAACAACATGGAAATGAGGCTTTCAAATTACATTTCTCAATGGAAAGGGCTCATATGTTCTCTAGACATCTAAAATTATTAAGAGAAAATTTTATATCTTTGCATCAAAAAATTATAGGATTAATTGAACATGACATTGATTCTTTCCAAGATCCCAGATAGATTTATGGAATTTGTTGCGGTAGCTAAGTACCCAGAGGATTCCAGAAATTGAATAAGTGATGTATACAATGATTCCATTATTATATATGGGAAAAGGATGGTCAGGGTAGAAATTGATACTATTACATTAAAATTATTTTAATTTCTACTTCCAACACCTAAAAATCAGCTATAACACAATCTACTGGTACCTCCATATTTGAAGAAACAAAAACTCCCTCAACCATTTAATAGAAGTGAGAAAGGTCATCAGTGCTATGAGGATTAAAATAATAATAATGTAATGGCCCAGACCTTCATGATCCATCCCTTTTCCAAATTCTAAGATCCTAAGGGGTCGCTCCTCGTTTGGTGGGACCAATCAGCGCGACCGAGCGGTGCAACTGATTCATGTTATCCATCCTTGTCGGGTTTTCCTTCAACAGTTTTTCCCTTAACGCATCTATTAGGCCTTTTTGACCTTTTAAGGAATTTCAAGGACATTTTTTAAACCCATAATTAATATCTAAAAATCCCGAGAAACCTCCCTATTAAATAACAATTAATCCTGTCGTGTGTAACCACCCAACTGTGTGGGGAATCACGATCTGAATTTAAAGCATTCAAATTTCCCATATCCTATAACAATGGGATTTTATCTATATACCGCAGAAGAAGTTCTTCTTCCCCCTTCTTCTTTTTGGCTGACTTATCATTTCTCCCTGGTGCGCTTGAAGTTCCTCTTTCTCGAGACTTGTGTTACACCTAGGCTGAAGTTGTCTGCTCATCCTTGGAGTTCCCGATGTCCCTCCCCTGTAAATCGCGCATCCCCTATTTTGGCGTGTGGAGAAGAACTTCGATCTTTGATCAACCAAGAAAGGATTTTCTCCTTTGTCTCTCCTTTCTGTGTATCATGTGGGGTGGGCATGCTTTTGTCTCTGTGGAAATTGATGAAACCGAACTTAATGAAGATAATGAACAGACTTTTAACAAATAAAAGGGGGGTGATCAATGTTCTGATGTACTCTTTTATGTTGATATGTGTTGTTAATTGTACGGGCCTATGCTCACTGAAAATCATGGTCTTTGGGGGTCTTTCTCTGTGCACTAATAAACCTTGGTGCTCCTAGATGATTAAATAACTTAAAATGGAATTAGTTAATTACGCATACCTGGTTAAATAAATTTAAAACACCAGAATCAACCCTTTTATGTGATAACCCCGGTTAAAGCATATTGGGATTGACACCATGGTGTTAAATCATTTAAATCTTAAAATACATGCATGGGATTGCCTTGTGTTGGTGGTAGCGGTTTGGTTGTTTCTTTCACGGGCCGATTGTGAGTGACCTTATGGTTTTCTTGGATGGGGGATTAGATTTCTGGGGTGATATGGGTGGGTATGGGATCCCCTGTTGTTATAATTTTGCTGGTTGTAAATATGAGGCTTTGTGGTAACTCTGCTTATATCACGAATTGGGGTGGAATCCGCTGTTGTTGAGAAACCGTTGGCTCCTGGATTTTGGGGACATGGGACTGTGTCTCAGGGTTTTCTTTTGTTCTAGTAGCTTGAGGGATCTCACTTATCCCTTTTTTGTTGTGACTTTACAAGAGAACTGGGTGTGAATGTTTAAGTTGTTGTTTGACTGTCTTCTTTCTCTTTATTGTGTTTTTGCCTGTTAATTTCCTAGTAGTGTAGAATTCACCTAAATGGGGTTACTTGAACGTGAAAACAAGAATGGGTTAAATGGAGAAACTGGTTCTGGGAATGGGTTGTGACCTGGCTCTGGGAGGTTTACCTTTCATGATTAAATAGTAATGCGGTGTTTGAGTTTAGGTTGGTTTCGGAACCCTAGGTTGGGTTGAGTTCTTGCTTACTTATGTATATACTTGTAGTTTTTTTGTTTCTTATTCACGCCCCACCCAAGTTGAGCACTTATGTGCTGACCACTCCCATTTTATGGGAGAGGGTGTTTTCCCAACACTCTTATGAGTGGCTGGTTATTAGCTCATTTTCTCCTCCCTTTCCCGAATAGCCCAGGACTCTTCGGGAAGGTTGTGATGGCCTGAAGTCCATTTTTATCCCAAGATCCCTCGGGTGGGGTAGTGTGGTGGTTAGCCAGGTGTTTGCGGTAGTTTGTTTCCCAATTACCATCGGGATGAGCCCAAGGTGTCTTCCGGTGTGACAGTATCTTTTTGGCCCAGGTGTCTTCGGGTATGGTAGTGTTTTCTCTTGCCCCGGTGTTGGCAGGCATGGTTATGTGTGTTTTTGTGTCCTAGGTGTTTGAGGGAGGGGTGTGTGGTTATGGACCAGGTGTGTGCGAGTGGGGTTGTGGCAGTGGGACTGCGGTGAGAATGGAAGGATTGGTTCGATGCGTAGGATATCTTCAATAACTAGTGGGAAAGTGGTGTGGGGTACCAAAATATCGATGTGCTATTACTATACATTACTTGGCTTGCATTATTTGGGGAGCGTTCCTTGGTGAGGTTTGGGAGGAAATCTTTTCCTTGTTGGGTGTTTGGTTATCTCTTTTTCCACGGGACACTAGAATGTCTCCTCAGTTGTGCATGAGAATCCTTGGTTTCCCCTACTGATTATAATTGTATTCTCACCCTACGTATATAAAACTACATTCAGGTTTCCAGGAAGACTTCAGGGATCGCGCAGGACCGTACTAGCTTGGACCTTTGGGGTAGTTTATGTTGTTGATTTCATTTTCTTGTTATCTTTTTACCTTTAGAGTTTTGTGGCTTGTATCTTTTACCTTTTAACATGAATATGGGAATGGTTTACTTTGAATCGTACTTGCACTTTCAGTTTTGGTGTTGTGGGATTTACTATCTTATCTCTCGATCCTATTAAAAGAAAAAGGGTAATGCCTTCCATTTAGTGTGTGATTTTATACCCTTGGTGCTAGTCACCACTCCAGGAGCTATTGAAGGGGGGTCTCGGGGGTCATTATCTCTCCTTCAACTTGATGAAGGAAGGGTCTAGCAATCTGTTGTCCCTTCCCTCATCTTGGTGAAGGTGGGTCATGACAGAATGGTATCGAAGGAGAGGTTGAGAGATAAGATGGATTCTAGGGTTAGGCATAGTAAGGATTGCATGGGATGTTAGGGAAACAGTGTTGGGTGATCTTGGTGCATGAAATAGGCCAGGGAAGACCAGCTAGGACATGGGATTTTAGGGCCCCTCGTGATCCGATGCAAGGACTCTGGACCTACCGAACGACCATGTGAGGATACATTGATTGCAGGGTAAAGACCCTAGGAAAGGTACATGCATCATAATGACTTATATTTCGTGTTTCGGGGACTATTTTGTGAATTTAAAAAAGAATAATCAAGTCTGAGAAAATTTGAGCAATATTTTGCACTACTTGGGCTTTGGAATTTCCTGTTTACCTTGTAGTTATGGCACCGAGGAGATGACCACGAGTGGTACAGGAGATCATGGCCCAGGAGGTCGATTTAGCTGATTAGAAAAGTGTTGACTGGGAGGAGGAAGACGACCATTGGTAGAAGATTCTTCGAGCCTTCCAGTGACAGACCCTCGATAAGTATGATGGCAGCACCTCTGACATGAAGTCGGAGAGCTGGCTAGAGGAGCTGGTGATAGCTTTCGGCTTGATTCGGGCTCCGGTGGAGTACTGGGTTCCTCTGGTTGTAAGCAAGATGTGGGGAGCATCACGTCAGTGGTTGATGCTTTACCTAGGACAAAAGAGGGAAGGTGAGGTGACGTGCGATGACTTCGAGAAGGAGTTCCGGGTGGAATTCCTATCCTCCACCATGAAGGCAGAGAAGATAAAATAGCTACTCTCCCTCCAGCAGGGGAGTATATCAGTGAGGTATTTGGGGATCAAGTTCATGGATCTCCTCCGCTTTTCTCTGGACCGCTTTCCGGGTGAGGAGTCTCGGGCGAGACGTTTAAAGGAGGCTCTCCGACCATCCCTCCAGTATGTTGTTACTTCCCTTCACCTTGCCGACATACATTGAGGTCCAAAAGAAGGCTGAGGTGGTGGATAGGATGAAAACACAGGGAGGTGTGTCATGAGAGGGAATTCAGTAGGGATCATCAAAGGGGAAGGTCTTCAGTAGCAGGCCTCCAGCATCGGGACCCTCTAGGTTCCGACCAGTAGGGAGGAGGCCCCAGCAGTTCCAGTTCCGGTCTCCCAACCCTCGCCCTTTGTCTTTAGGCCCAGGTACGAGATGCTTTGTCTATGGAATCCATAGGCACCTCTGGAATCATTGCCCAGACCGAGTGCAGTATGGCGGTGGCAGGAAAGTTCACCACCCACCTCAGCAGTAGCAGTATCCAGCGAGGCCCTTTCAGCAGCATCAGTAGGGTCAGCGAGCTCCTGCTCCTCTGAGGGTAGACGTTGTAGGAGGAGGCCGGCCTTAGGGCGGTTCTCAGGGACCTTGCTTGGGGCATGGTCGGGGAGGTGGCCGACAGCCGAGGGGCATAGGATCCGGGCACGGGTAGTTGCATGCCGCGGAGGCAGCAGTTTCAGCAGGACTGGAGGTCGTTCGATGTATGACCAGTTTGTTCAGTACCCTTGCTTACATCTTGTTCGATACAAGAGCTTCGCACTCCTTTGTTACACCCAGTCTGGACTGTGCCTTGGGTATAGATGCTGAGAGACGTCCCGTGCCCCTGGTGCTAAGCACACCAGTCGGAGGTCAGACTAACATGAAATATGTTTATCAAGGATGCAAACTGATGATAGGGCCACATCAGTCAGTTAGGGACCTCCTATAATTGCAGATAAAGCCATATAATTTCATCCTAGGCATTGACTGGATTTTCTCTGTATGTGCCTTCATCGACTTCTTCTGAGGAAGGGTTGTGTTTTCAGACATAGTTGGTCGATGTGTTACTTTCACTGACGAGTGGGGTGGCCCGAAGGGCAGCAGGCGAGAGGAACCCGTCCACTCCTTTTAAGCTGAGCTATCAGTAGAGTCAGCGGATGTAGAGATGGTGGAGGTACCAGGGATCTTCAGTGAGTTTATGGACATCTTCCCTAAGGAGGTGACGACTCTACCCCCTCGACGTGATGTTGAGTTTGGGATAGAATTTCAGCCTGATGCCTATCCAATTTCGATGGCTCCCTACTGGATGGCACCTTCGAAGCTACTGGAGCTGTGGATTCAGATTGACGATCTGATGAAGAGGGGTTAAGTTCGACCAAGTGCGTCACTATGGGGTTCTCCAGTCTTGTTCGAAAAGAAGGAAGATGGTGGTCTTAGGTTGTGCATAGACTATAAGAGGCTGAATCAGGTGAAAATCAAGAATCTCTACCCTCTTCTAAGGATAGATGATCTTTTCGACTAGATGAAGGGTGCAGGATGGTTCTTGAAGATTGACCTGCGGTCTGGATATCACCAGTTGAGGGTGAAGGTTGGAAACATCCCGAAGACGGCCTTCAGGTGCAGATATGGGCACTTCGAGTTTGTGGTCATGTCGTTCGGTGTTACAAATTCTCCAGATGTGTTCATGGGGCTTATGAAATCCGTATTCCAGGAGTATCTGGATCGGTTCGTAGTAGTGTTCATCGATGACATCCTGATCTATTCAATATCATAGAAGGATCACGTTGAGCACCTGAGGATGGTTTTGGAGGTCCTCTGACAGCACCAACTCTTTGGGAAGTTGTCGAAGTGCATGTTTTAGACACGATAAGTGCACTTCCTTGAGAACGTAGTGTCCGATCAGAGAGTAGCGGTGGACCCATCGAAGGTTGAGGTGGTTATTTTTTGGGAAGCACCCAAGAACGTGGTAGAGGTCCATAGTTTCCTCGGGCTGGCAGGTTACAATTGGAGGTTCCTACCCAAATTTTCTCGAGTTTTAGCACCTTTGAAAGCCTTGAAAAAAAGTACCAGGCTTTCATGTGGAGTGAGCAGTGCGAGGCAGCCTTCGACTATCTGAAGGAGAAGTTGGTTAGTGCCCGAGTACTAAGATTTCCAAAAGAAGGGGCGGCGTATGATGTGTTTCGTGATGCTTCGGGGAAAGGCCTCAGATGTGTGTTGATGCAGCGGAAAGGGTTGATCTCCTATGGGTCTAGAAAGTTATGTCCCCATGAGAGTAACTATTCCACCAATGATATAGACCTTGTGGTGGTCGTGTTCGCACTAAAGTTGTGGTGGCACTAACTCATTGTGGAGCGCTTCGTGGTATTTACCGACAACAAGAGCTTGAAGTATATCTTCTCCCAGCGGGACCTGAACTAACGGGAGTGAAGGTAGATGGAGTTACTCCGGGATTATGATTTCAATATTTCCTACACCTTAGGGAAAGGAAACATTATGGTTGATTCCTTGAGCAGGAAGTCAAAGAGGGAGGTGGTCCGAGAGTCGGCGGACGCTTGGAGGGTGATGGAGGAGTTGGCTGCCCTGCACCTGGATGCGAGGATGGATGGCGGTAAGGGTTGCATGTATCAGATGATAGTAAAATATTCTCTGTTATGTCAGGTGGAGGAGTCTCAGTGGGGAGACCCTAAGAGCGATGTGATGCATGACCGAGTTATCCAAGGCAGTGCTCCAGAAGGGTGGACAGAAGATGGATAGAATCAGATGCTATTCCGAGAAAAGTTGTTCATTCCGGAGGTGATGCACGAGAGATTTCTTGGTGAGTTCCACATCTCACCCCTGGTGGTGCACCCAAGAGTTTCCAAGATGTGCTAGGGTCTGAGGAGATAGTCTTGGTGGCCCGGGGCAAAGCGGGCGGAGGCAGAGTTTGTGGCCAAGTGTCTAGTTTGTCCGTAGGTGAAGGCTGAACACCATGTTCCAGGTGGTTCGTTGCAAACTTTAGATGTCCCCGAGTGGAAGTGGGATGAAATCTCGATGGATTTCCTCACGAATCTACCCAAATTCCATGGAAGGTGTGACGCCATCTGGGTGGTAGTGTACCGGTTGAGGAAATATGCTCACATTCTAGCAATCAAGGAGTCAAGTGCAGTGGATGCTCTAGAATTGAGGTATATGGACAAGGTGGTTCCGTTGCATGGGGTTCCAAGGTCCATAGTATCGGATAGGGATGCACGATTTACCTCACGAGTTTGGAGGGGTTTGTAGCATGATTTTGGCACCCAGCTGCGCCTTAGCGCTACTTTCCACCCCTAGACAGATGGGCAGACAGAGTGCACCATCTAGACCTTGGAAGATATTCAACGAGCATGCATCCTGGACTTTGGTGGATCATGGGTGAGACACTTTACTCTGTTAGAGTTTCCCTACAACATTATCTACCACTCTACCATTGGCATGGCTCCGTTCGAAGCTTTGTACGGGAGGCCGTGTCACTCACCCGTTTGCTGGACAGAAGTCCGGGAGGCAGGTGTTCATAGGCCGGAGGTGGTACAGAGCACAACGGAGAAGGTGAAACTTATACTAGAGAGGATGAAGGTGGCTCAGGATTGGTAGAAGTCATATGTGTATAATAGAAGAAGGCCCTTGGGGTTCGAGGTCGGGGACCACGTGTTCATGAAGGTCTCTCCTTGGCGTGGGCAGCGGAGGTTTGAGAGGGGAAGTAAGCTCTCTCCCAGGTCCGTTGGATACTTCGAGGTGTTGCACCGGGTCGGCGAGGGGGCTTATCAGCTGGTGTATCCACCAAAGCTACAAAGGGTGCCCAATGTCTTCCATGTTTCTCAGCTTCATCGGTATCTACATAAAGATTCGCACATCCTCGACTGAGGAGATCTAGATATCAAAGACGATACAACCTTCTTGGAACAACCTGTGATGATAGAGGTTCATGAGGAGAAGGTCATTCGTGGAGGAACAATCCCATTGGTTTGCGTGTTATGGAGACATCTTGGTCTTGAGGAGAGTACCTAGGAGAGGGAAGCGTTAATGTGTGCCCAGCACCCAGAGTTGTTTTGAGTTTTATCCTATTTTTTCAGTACTTGTTTTTTATATAATGCTTTACCTTGTTGACTATGGGATGTCCAGTTTCCTTTTTCCATGAATGTATGTGATGTGTCCTAATGGATGGGGAGGGGAGGACCTGATTCTTAGTAAGGAAGCATTAAAGTGGATGTGCCTAAACCAGTGCGGGCGAGTCAGTGCCGCCCAAAGTGGATAGTATCTTAACACGGAGGAAGGGAAACACCTCTCCCACATGGCCGGACGGTTTAGTCTTTTCTTTTGTGTGGTTTCATGGGGAAATGATTGGTAGGATGTCCGTGATTGTTCAGGAGATAAGGTGTTCCTGTGTCAGAGAGGTTCACTCCTGAGAGGTATCTTTTGAGGTGGTTGTTCGGACACCCCCCCCCCCCTCTTTCCTTCTGGTTTGCTTCTGGATTCTCAAGGGCGAAAATAGTTTGAGAGGTATCTGATGTAATGGACCAGACCCTCATGATCCATCACTTTTCCAAATTCTAGGATCCTAAGGGGCCGCACCTCGTTCGAAGCGACGTATTGGCCTGACCAATTGGGGTGACCGATCGGTGCCACTGATCCGCGCGACCGATCGGCATGATCGATCGGTGGGACCGATCTGCACGACCGAGCAATCGGTGTGACTGATCAGTGTTATCCAGCCTTGTCGGGTTTTCCTTCTACAGTTTTCCCCGTAACGCCTGTTTTAGGCCTTTTTAACATTTCAATGTGTTTCAAGGCCGTTTTTAACCCATTATTAATATCTAAAACTCCCAAGAAACCTCCCTATTAAAAAACAATTAATCCCGTCATGTGTAACAACCCAACTGCGTGGGGAATCACGATCCAATTTTAAAGAGTTCAAATTTTCCATATACCGTAACAACGGGATTTTATCTATATACCAAAGAAGAAGTTCTTTTTCCCCCTTATTTCTTTTGGCCAACTACTCTCTTATCCCTGGTGCACTTGAACTTCCTCCTTCCTGAGACTTGTGGTGCACCTAGGCTGAAGTTTTTTGTTCGTCCTTGGAGTTCCTGACATCCCTCCCTTGTAAATCGTGCATCCCATGTTTTCACGCGTGGAGAAGAACATCGATCTTTGATCAACCAAGTAGGGATTTTCTACTTCTTCTTTCCTATATGTTTATCATGTGGGGTGGTCATGATTTTTTCTATGTGGAAATTAATGAAACTGAATATAATGAAGATAATGAATGAACCTTTAAAGAATGAAAAGGTGGGAGTGATCGATGTTCTGTTGTACTCTTTTATGTTGATATGTGTTGTGAATTGTACAGGCCTATGCTCACTAAAAATCATGGTCGTTGGTGGTCTTTCTCTACGCACTAATGAACCTCGGTGCTCCTATATGTTTAAATAACCATAATATGGAATTGGTTAATTACATATACTCGGTTAAATAAATTGAAAACACCAGGATCAACCATTTTTTGTGATAACCCCGATTAAAGTACAGTGGAATTTACCCCATGGAGTGTGTTCAATATTTTAAATCTGAAAATACCTACATGGGCCTGCCTTGTGTTGGTGGTAGAGGTTTGGTAGCTTCTTTCACGGGCCGATTGCGGGTGACCTTATGGTTTTCTTGGATGGGGGCTTAGATTGCTAGGGTGATATGGGTGGGGATGGGATCCCCTATTGTTATACTTTCATTGGTTGTAAATCTGAGGCTGTGTGGTTACTCTACTCATATCACGAATTGTGGTGGAATCCTCTACTGTTGAGAAACCATTAGCTCCTATATTTTGGGGACAAGGGGCTGTGTCTTGGGGTTTTCTTTGGTTCCAGTACCTTGAGGGATCTCACTTATCCCTTTGTTTTTGTGACTTTACAAGAGAACCGGGTGTGAATGTTTAAGTTGCTCTTTGACTTCCTTCTTTCTCTGGCTTACAGTTTTTCCTTTTAATTGCCCAATAGTGTAGAATTCACCTAAATGGGGTTACTTGAACATGAATACAAGAATGGTTTAAATGGAGAAACTAGTTCTGGGAATGGTTTGTGACCTGGTTGTGGGTGGTTTACCTTCCATGAATGAATAGTAACACGGTGTTTGAGCACAGGCTGGTTTCGGAACCCTAGGTTGGGTTGAGTGCTTGCTTACATATGTATATACTAGTAGTTTTTATGTTTCTAATTGGCGCCCCACCCAATTTGGGAACTTATGTTCCGAACACTCCCATTTTATGGGAGAGGGTGTTTTTTCCAACACTCCTATGAGTGACTGGTTATTAGCTCCTTTTCTGCTCCCTTTCCTGAATAGCCCAATACTCTTCAGGCAGGCTGTGACGGCCTGATGTCCATTACTAGCCCAAGAACCCTCGGGCGGGGTAGTGTGGTGGTTATCCAGGTGTTTGTGGCAAGTTTTTTCCCATGTATATTCGGGATGAGGCCCAGGTGTCTTCAGGAATGATAGTAGCTTTCTGGACCAGGTGTCTTCAGGCACGGTAGTGATTGTTCTAGCCTACGTGTTTGCAGGCATGGTTATGTGTGGTTTTGTGACCCAGGTGTTTGAAGGAGGGGTGTGTGGTTATGGAACAGGTGTGTGTGGGCGGTGTTGTGCCAGTGGGACTGCGGTGAGATTGGCGGGATTGGTTCGATGCGTAGGATACCTTCAATAACCAGTGGGAATGTGGCGCAGGGTACCCAAATATCGATGTGATATTACTATAAGTTACTTGAATTATGTTATTTGGGGAGTATTACTTGGTGAGTTTTGGGTGGATAGTTTTTCTTTGTTGGGTGTTTAGTTATCTATTTTTTCACATAACACTAGAATGTCTCCTCACTTGTGCATTAGAGTCCTTGGTTTCCCCTACTGAGTAGACTTGTATGCTCACCCTACGTATATAAAACTACTTTTAGGTTTCCATGAGAACTTCAGGGATCATGCGGGACCGTACTAGCTTGGACCTTTGGGGAAGTTTCTATTGTTGATTTACTTTTCTTGGTATGTTTTTACCTTTGGAGTTTTGTGGCTTGTACCTTTTACCTTTGAACATGCATATGGGAATGGTTTACTTTCAGCCATACTTTCACTTTCAGTTTTGGTGTTGTGGGATTTACTCTCTTATCTCTCGATCCTATTAAAAGAAAAAGGGTAATGACTTCCATTTAGTGTGTGATTTTATACCCTTGGTTCTAGTCGCCACTCCGGGACCTACTGAAGGCGGGTCTCAGGGGTCATTATCTCTCCTTCAACTTGAAGAAGGAAGGGTCTGGCAATCTTTTGTCCCTTCCCTCATCTTGGTGAAGGAGTGTCATGAAAAATAAATTCTCAATATTGAAGGAAAAAATATTTAGGTACTTAATTTATGCAATTGAGTAAGTTTATTTATTATTCTTATGCTATGGAAGCCCCGTGATGTTTGTCTCAGTGAAAGACCCAAAAAATACCCATTACACTAAATATTTAGTCACTAATTTCTAAACTGCTTTATTTTCAAGGAAGTTAACAATAAAATAGTTGATTCAAGATAGTTAAAAATATTATTCTAATAAAAATGTTTTTTAGGTCTATTCCATACCATCAAATTACTAAAAGGGACAATGGAAGGAATTTTCAATCTAGCAATCAGAAAAATTCAATGATTGGATGACTCAGAAGACTTCCAACTGATCTCATGTCATCCCCAGGGACAAAATAAATTAACTAGTTGATTACATCAATACATAAAAATCATCAAAAGATACCCCCTTATCATTATTTAAGATAAATAACAACCGGCATAAGAATGGGTAATGAAAAGAGGAGTATTATCCATTACGATATCATTCAAAACTATTTTGGAAAACCAATCCCCATCATTGGGAGGAATAACACTTACCATATAAATGGAACCACCATAAAATTAGGATTATAAATAATAATATGCCAGCTTAATTCATTTTTCAAAACCTCTTTGTAATAAGGACAATTTCATTGAAAATTCGTACCCTTTAAATAATAAACGAAATTATTCAGGCTAAATAGATCAAGGAAGGAAGAGAAATAGATTGTTTCAAAATTTGGGTTATATATCTTCTAAGTCCAGATATACACCTAAAAACTAATGATAATCTCTTCAAAGTCATAGTAGGATCATTGATCTCAACCCAAGCATTATAGGAAAAACTCTTGAATAGTTTTTTCATGAATACAAATTGTAAAATATTTATTTTTTTTAACTAGAATTTTCATCCAGGAGAACCCACCTAACAGACCACATCAATGCAAGCACTTTAATCCTCAAACCAAATTTGGGGTATAACAAGACAACTTCATCATATGAAACCTAATAAAAGGAGAGTCTTGTTGAAAAGTACAAGGCTATAGAAAAATTTATGATATTATGAAACATCTTGTTACGCAATCCAAAAAAAATCAATCATGGTTACTCTAAACCTTTAAAACGAGCTTTAAGAATATCTCATTTAATCCCTCCTCATCTATCCAGAATTTGATGGTGAGTTAGTGAAATTATAAGTCCTTAATTTTTAAATCATCCTATTATAATTTCACACCATGATTTCATTCATTGTAAAATATCGGGAGGTTTTAATAAAATGTAACGTTATCCATTTTTATGTACCAGGTGCTCTCATTGATGACAGAATTTACTAGGTCCTTTTAATTAATAATTTGGGAGTTAACCAAATAGTAGTCTACAGTCTTTGGTTTCTATTGTAAAAAAGAGATGATTTTCCCCTTCAATGTTTTCTATTCAAGGGTATTCCAATCATGGCTAAAGGATCATTTGAAGGATCATGCTCATAGACTAATTCGGGGATCTCATCGTTGGATATGAATTTATTATTTTTCAACAATATAAAACTTCCAAATACCTTCTCAGAAGGCCTTGGATATATCTTCACAATGTAGTCCATTCATCATGCCACTAGTGCTCAAATTATCCCTTGATTGGATAGGATAACGTTGTACATGGTGACAAATCCCCTTTAAGAAGCAATGAATCACAATATATTGATTTTATGTTTTATAAAAAGGGAAAGGGAAGTGGTTGAGGGTAGGTGATAATACCGAAATTATATCTACAAATGGTCTAAAAGTTTTCAAAAACAACACATGGAATATACTAAATGAATATTATATGAATACAAAAAATTTAATGAAAGTAATAATCTCAGATAAGGGGAACCATCGGGATATGATAATACCAATTGATGAGATGTAAAAATACATTACATTCCTCTTTTCATATAAAGGGAAGAGAGATATCCTTAAATATACTTAAAAACATCATAGAATAGGGATCATCCACATCCTATGAAAATCAATCTAGATAATTATGACTTATAAAAGGAATCATGTTTTACCAAAATCCATAACATATATGTGAAGATCTTCCATCAAATAGACCAAAACCCAAATAATATTAAACTGTCCAGATCTAGGAATTTCCATCCCTTTCTACATGAACTTGGATTTGATGACTGAAACATATTCCATCATAATGAAATTCTGTTGTAGCATCAACAGTAATGGTCCATATTATATATATTTTGAAATGGTATCTTTTATACTATATGAAATGATAGAATGTTCTAGATACACATTTTCATTGTATGATCTTGGTAATGATTGTTTCATCTCCTCTTTGGGTTTTCAAGAAGTTGACATGTCACACTAACTTGATGATAATGTATTTTTTCATATAAATATTATGAATAAGTTAAATAATTCTCCAACTCTAAGAAAAGCGAACTAAGAAGATGTGGAAAACATTATCTCATGGATTACCTTATTAAATTCAATGATTTTCTCCTTAAAATAATAGATATACTCAATGAAGTGAACCTTGAAATTGAATAATACATGTGATATAAATTTATTAGTGACACTATGTCCTCATAAGAAAAAGAAGAATACATTTACATGCTGATGTGTCTTCAAGTGGAACCATATTGAGATCTCGAGATTGGATCAAGATGTGAAAACATTATATTTGGGTTTTTTCAAAAAAACATCATGCCTATAAATAGGCTATGAGGTGAACCATATAAGACTCACATATAATATTGAGTCTAATTTTAAAAAACACATCATGGGATTAATTTTTCTGGAAGTATAGTCACCCCAAATGGATAGCCAAAATTATCCCCATAAAGATGAAGAATATTTAAATGTAGGTACATATCAACATCAAACACCACAACCATAATACCCTAAATGATGATTTTTCTATCCTAATCAAAAAATTATGAATTGATGTGAAAAGGGGTTTATAAGACCTCTCCTTTATGGATAGATGATAAAAACAATATTTTTGAATATTTTAATAATAATATAGGAAACAAATTCCTCATATTGAGATAAATATGTTTATTTATAATATATTTGGGATTTCATCATTCATTTGAAAATTTGATGAAAATTCTAGTTTTACCCTATAAAATTCACTGTACCAATTCGAGAATAAATATTATTAGATGTATTATTTGAACATAAAATATTGTAAATATATTCTTGACATAATGGGGTAAAACATTAATTCAGGACTTATGAGAAAAATTGTTAATTTTATTGGACTTAATGTGCCATGAAGAAAACGTTAGGCTGGACTCTCCATATTGGACCTCAGTTCTGTATTTGGGCCATAACATCTTCATCCATGCTTGGATTAGGCTCATATTTTGATATGATCTCAAGGAAATATTTTATCACAAATCATCATTTTGGAAGGGCAGATGATGCATGCTTTTTGGAGGTCAAATTGGCAGTGATAGTTAGATTAAAATATTTGGCCGAGATTTCCCATTCACACTTGAATCCACATTGAACCTAGCCTCCACTCTACTATATAAATTGGTGTTTTTCCCAGTTTGAGGGGTTTAGAAGTTAATTAATAAGTTTAGGTCAGAGGAGAATTGTATCCACTCCAATTCTCCAACCATTTCAACAAGGGTATCCCTTGAAGAAAGGATCACTTCTACAAAGCCTTCTTCTTCTTCTTCGTGTTGTAATGCTTTTGTTTGTGTAATAAAATTCTTCGTTATTATTTTATTTATTCAGTTTTCTTCTATTTTGATCAAATATATTCTTTTATTAATCTTCCTTATTAATCCAGAACCAATAGTAGAAACAAGATTGGGTTCTACCCTCTCAAAACATTTACAAATGAAAAACATTTCTACGGTGACAACACCACCAATGGAGGATTATTTATTTTTAGTGATCGATCAACCACTAAAATCATTCAATAATATATTTTAAATCCATGAGCTACATTAGTTCACATAGTATTATCTATTAATTTTGTTTTTAATTAAAGTTAAACTATGCATGCAATTAAACAATAAACATAAATCACGCAAGGTCGTGAATTGTTTGAATTGTGAGAGTGCGAACTTAATTGTTAATTCAAAACCACACGAGATCAATATGAAGTGTTCAAATATAATCCCTAAACTAAATTAATTATAATTTATAGATAGGATATGACCCTTAACTTACCATTGAACATAACATATCCTTACAACATCAATCAATGCTGGGTGATATGATTGGATGTTCCGAAGTTAGCCTAGGGTTAAATTCAGTTCATCTTGGTGGTAAAGTTTATTCTCATAAGGTTCGAGATTTAAAAAATTAAGGGATCATAAATAAGTGGATATTAATTTAAATGATAAGGATTAATAAATTATTGAAGGGGTAGATTTATATCTATTACACTTTCTAAAAATATTTTTCTAAAAAACATCTTCTCGTTATACTTTGTTAATCAACCTTCATATCAAAATTGAAAAAAATACAATATTATTCAAGAAAAATTGTTTTAGTTTTATAAAAGATAAAAAAACCCCATATTTTAAATTACTGTTATTATTTCATTTTATTTTATTTTTAAAATACCTTTAATATGTTGTCAAATTTACTTCCCCCTTTGAGAGATGACATTGGTCAGCCACTCTAATGCACCTAAGCACCCAAAAACCACAAATCATTCGAGGGTGCCCACGATAGTGCCTTTAAAACTGGTTTCATTGCTATGGAGGAAAGTAATTATTTCATCCAATTAAGGGTATTTATATTTTTTTACATTTTTTATCGTATTCTCTTTTTTCTTCCTTCTTTACCCAATATGAATTTTTTCTTCTTTTATTTACTTCTTCTTCTTTTTTGACCATCAACTCAAACTTCTAATTTTTATTTTACTATGGTCCAAATTCCATAATTTCATTTAAATTTGTTTTATGACACAAACTAATCCCAAATATTTGTTTGATTTCACCCTAAGATTGAACGTAGTCTTCAAGCTCGAATGAGACATTTCTAGTCTATGAGAATTTTCAACATTCAACCAGTTGGGGAATTACTCCACTCCAAGAACATTGATATTGGAAAAACTTATAAATCTAACTTATAACAAGAACCAATGGCTAAAAATAATGTAAATGTACATAATATAACCATTCGAGAATTGGCTACACCAGATATTAATTATCAATCAAATTGTATTGCATACCCAAATCTAAAATAAATCATTGAACTAAAATCCGAGTTAATTCATTTTCTTCTAAAGTTTCATGGCTTATTTGGCGAGGACCCAAAAAATAGAATAAAAATTTTAATGTGTTTTTCTCAACCCTTAAAACAAGAAATTAATCTGAAGAGAAAATCAAATAAAGAGCATTGCCATTTTCACGTGATGGAGTTATGAAAGATTGGATAACTTATTTACAACCTGAAGATGTGACATGTTGGAATTATTTGAAACATCTTTTAGTGCATAGATTTGTTCCATAATCAAGGACCACTTCTATTACTAAGGAGGTCTCTGGGATAAAGCATGCCCAAGTTGAGTCAATGTATGAGTACTGGCAGCGATTCAAGAAGTTGTGTGATAGCTGCACAAATTACCAAATAAGTAATAAAATCCTCATCCAATACTTCTAAGAAGGACTCATAGCTGTGAAAAAGAGAATGGTAGATGTTGCACCTAGAGTATCATTGGTGGTAAGACAGTAGTAGCTGCATGTTTATTTATTAACAAAATGGCCCAAAACTCCCAACAATTTGGATATCGAGGTACAACGCATGTTAGGGGAGTCCATAAGGTAATTTCATCTTTTCTTGAGAGTAATTTAATTGATACCAAGTATGAAGAATTGACCACTATGGTGAGGTAGATTTCATTGGCACAATAGACATCTCAACCAACTTTTTCAAGGGCTTGTGGAATTTTCACTAAGACAAGCCACCCAACTAACTATTACCCCTAACTACAAGAAATAGAAGATTGTGCAGTAGTGTTTCTTGGGAGACCATATCGGCAACAAAAACATCCATATCCCCCAAAGAAGACGGATTCATTAGCTCTAACATAAAACCAAGGGTGCAAGGACCAATCAGACATGAGGTATGCCTCGAGAAAACAACAAATTCCCCCCTTTCAAAATAACATCCATCAGCGTCCACCTTACTAGTATGGTTTCCAACCACCCCCAAGGAGATTTTAAGCTCAAGAATATATAAGTCAACAGAAAGGGAATCCCCCACCCAAGGTAGATTTTAATACTGATGGGCTTTTGAGGAAAATTATTCATAATCAAAAGAATGAGCTGAAGAGTCATGGTTTGGAGATGAGGGAGTTGAGGACTCAAATGAGCCAGATTTCCACTGCCCTCTATGAATTATTAAGTAATAATTATGGTAATATAACCTCCCAAACATCCCTAAATCCTAAGGGTAATTTCAATTCCATCACATAGAGATGTGGGACGAAAATTAATGATACACATGTACCTACCATTCCTCCAGGATTCACCTCAACTCCAGAAAATCCCCATTCCACAGCAACTATTGAGCAACCCAAGGAGAAAGATAAAGGTATGAAACCAATTGATGATGTTCCTATTAAAACCAATCCCTTTCTATATAGGTTTGTTCAAACCAAGAATATTGCTGAGGAGGAAAGTAAAAAAAGAGTTTCTGGACACATTCAAGCTTGTAGAGATCAACATCCCTCTATTTGAAGCCATAATGAAAATCACATGGTATGAAAAATTCATCAATTAACATTTTACCAATAAAATATGTATCAAGGAAAATTAGAGGATAAATATTTGAAGGAATTTCATAGAACTCCTTACACCAACTCTAGCAATGACAAAAAAGTGCATGGATCTAAGGGTATTCACCATCCCATACACCATAGAGGAATTGAACTTTTCTAATGCCCTTTGTGATTTAGGATATTCTATAAATGTAATGACTCAATCTGTATTCTCTTCATTTCATGATGGTGAATTGAAACCAACAAGAGTAGTAGTGTAGTTGGAGAATAGAGCTACAACATATCTAGTGGGAGTCCTTGAAGATGTACTTGTTCTAGTAAGAGATATGATCTTCCCAGCAGATTTCTATATACTTAATATGGAAGAAGATCATTTAATTTCTCATGCTCCGATTATCTTAGGTAGACCCTTCCTCACAACTGCAAAAACTAACATAAATTTCAATGAGGGTACCCTTTCCATGGAATTTAGAGATGAAGATGTGATAATTAATGTCAAGGCATCCATGACGTACCCCACAGAATACCATTCTTCTTTTGCTATCTCCCATTTTAAATGGCCAAATAAAAACCCCATGGAATTTTATTGTTCTATTCAAAGGGAGATTTTGAGTATTGGTTCTAGTTTTTTGTCTAAGATTACTTCCACACCTATTTATAATGAAAATAAATCTCTTAGATTTGATTTGGAAATGGATTCATATTATGATTTTGATCTTGTGAACTCTGATTATGACTTTTCACTTGAGTAATCTAATGGATTTGATGTTTTATTATATGATTGTGATTATTAATATTCTGATAATCATTCTCTTTGTGCACATATTTCAGTTCTTTAACTATCACCATCCATACAGAATCCCTTAATATTGGATCTCAAGCCAATTCCACATAATCTCAAATACTCATACATATTGAGTGGTAAAAGATTACATATTATAATTTCAAACAATCACTATTTTGAACATGAAGAAAAACTTTTGAAACATTTAAGGGAGAACATTAGTGAAATTTGGTGGACCTTGGGTGACATATCAGGTATTATCCCCTCTATATTCAAGCATAGGATTATGTTGGTGGATGAGGCTAAACAAGTGAGGTAGCCACAACGGAGACTCATTCCAACCATTATGGAAGTTATTAAAAAGGATGTTTATAAGTTTCTTGAAGTAGGTATAATCTTTCCCATTTTAGATTCCCTATGGGTAAGTCATATTTGGGTTGTGCCTAAAAAAATTGTTGTTATAGTCGTTAAAAATGAGAAAACTGTCATTTTATGCTTGAAAATGGAATTTTCTCAGGGCATGTAGTGTCAAAAAATAGGATAGAGGTTGATAGATCTAACGTAGATATTATTTCATCCTTACCATATCCTCCATGCGTGCGAGATGTTAGATCTTTCCTAGGGCATGTATGATTTTATCAGCACTTCGTCGAAGATTTTAGTAATATTTCTATTCCTATGTTGTGATTACTTCAAAATAATTCTGATTTTTTGTTCGATGATTCTGGTAGGACATCATTTGATGAGCTAACGAAGTGTCTGACCACTCAACTGATTATATAACCCCCACAATGGGAGCTTTATTTTGAGCATAAGTGTGATGCCTCCAACTTCGCGGTTGGGGTTTCCTTATCTCAAATGGTGGAGGGACGTTCACATGTGTTCACCTGCTTCAAGGAAATTTGATTCAGCCTAATTAGACTACACAACATCAAAAAGGATTGTCTTTCTATTATATTTTCCTAAGATGTATTCTGTTGATATTTATAAGGCTCTAAAGTAGTTGTTTTTTCTGACCATACAGCTTTGAGGTACCTTTGGAAGAATCTAGCTGCAAAACCCAGGCTTATCTGATGGATGCTTCTTCTTCAAGAATTTTATATTGAGATAAAGGAAAATAAGGGGTCTAAAAACCCATTGGTAGACCACATGAGTAGCTTACTCACACACTAGAGGATGACACCTAGGACCATATACCACTTCGTAACACTTTCCCCAATGAACATCTTTATTCCACCTCAGGTACACATCCTTGGTATGATAATATATTGAACTACCTTATTTCCTCTAAAATTAATACAAATTTAAAGAAACATCAAGTCCAAATAGTAATGAGTGATTCATGGTTTTATGTGTGGGATGACCACTACCTCTGGCGCATGTGTCGTGATCAAGTTATTAGGAGGTGTGTTCCTGATCATGAGTTTCATCCTGTTCTGTAATTATGTCATACACTTGCTTTTGGTGGGATCTTTGGACCCCAAACGACATCTATAAAATACTTACACTTTGGAATATAGTGGAATAGTTAATTAAATGATTCACATGTGTTTTGTAAGTCATTCTCTCGTTTCCAACACACTTGGAAAAATTCATGGATACATGAGATTCCCCAACAACCCATACTAATATCTGAGATTTTTTATGTATTGGGAATCGATTTAATGGGTCCTAATCCTAGTTCATTTGGGTTCTTTTATATTTTGGTTGTTGTTGATTATGTGAGCAAATGGGAGGAGGCTAAGGCCAACATAACTGATGATTCTAATGTTGTTGTAGACATTGTCAAAGTACATATTTTTTATAGTTTTGGAGTTCCTAAGGCCATCATCAGTGACCAAGGGACTCACTTTTGCAATATTGATTTTAGTCCCTCCTTAAAAAGTATGGGCTGAAACACAAAACATCAATACCATACCACCCCCAAATAAATTGACAAGAAGAGGTTTCAAATCATGAGTTGATTTTTTTTGGAGAAAACCGTGCAGCCAAATAAGAGGGATTGGGGAAAGGGTGTGGATGATGCACTATGGGATTATAGGAAAGTATAAAAGGCACCCATACATATGTACCCATTTCAGATTGTTTTTGGGAAATCATTTCATCTTCTCATGGATGTTGATCATCGAGCTTATTGTTCTATAAAGAAATTCAACATGGATTAGCCCAAGATGGAATCCAATAGAAGCTAAAAATTCAAGATCTTGAGGAAATTCGGTTGTCTTCATATGAAAACTCAAGGCTCTAAAAAATAAAGAACCAATGTAGCACATGAAAAAATGATACAGAAAAGATAATTTCATGTTGGAGAGAATGTCTTGATCTATAGTTCACGACTAAAGCTCATTCCTGGTATGTTTCATTCTATGTGGTTAGGTACTTATATTGCGACTAATTTATTCCTTATGGTGTAGTGGAGATCACACAAGAGGACATAATAATATGCTTCATAGTCAGTGGGAACAGATTGAAGAAATAAACTGAGGGACTTCCAACTGATGCAGTGTATTTCATCACAGTGCATGACCCCATCATCACATGATCATGTCAGGTTGTTCCTAACCCTTTCAATTTTATATTCTTTGTCCTGTGTAGAATTATACATTTCATTTGAATATATCATCTCATAGGTTCAAATTGAGGACAATGCAATATTTAATGTGTGGTGGAGGGGACAACATTTTGGGGTAGATATTTAGGATTTTCATTTGTGTCTTTTATGTGTATTTTCTATTATTTTTTTGGTTAAAATTTACAAAAAAATAAAAAAAATCAAACAAAAAATAGATATATACCATCTAGTTTTCTCATGTGGAATATATGGAAAACGCATGTTTTCAAAATTCATTGGTAGAATTATAATTATGAGTTATATTTCCTCATCAAGGGTTGGTTTTTATAAAAACTAAATTTGTCGATGGTATGAATGGTTTTTTCATTATAAAACCTTTTAGATTTGGACATCATTATTTGTGAAAATTATTCATGATAAAATATGTCATTGATTTCTCCACACAAATATTCACTCAACCATGACTTGTACAGTTTTTCATACTAAATTTAAGGTATAGTCAATTTAGGTAAGACAAATTAATTGGTTGATCCATACTTTTGTTTCTCTTCTGATCAATTTCATTACTGTACCGAATTAACCTATGTGTGTTTACCTACAATCTGATTGTTGTACACCCTCAAAAAAAACATTGGTTGTGTTTTGGACAGGTCAAAAACCACTCTTCATCGATCTTTGATCTTGTTATAACTATTAAAATTAGTTTCATGAGGAGATCAAAAATGGGTTGATAGTTTAGTGTGAGATTTTTTCTAGGTGCAACATAAAAAATGAGGGGAGTGATAAAATATACAACATATGGGGATATCTGCGTCGGGAGATTAAGGTTAGAATTTCAGGAATTCTTAAGTGAGTGTGTCTTGAAATTAGACTACAAAGGAATGAAAAACAAGTTTGGTGAATTAAACCAAGTAAAAATAATTTTCATACTTGACCTGAATATACTGAATAAAGGGTGGGATTATGAGTTTGTAATTGTTGGTGCACACACACATGGAGAATTACTGGTATGGTAGACCCATGACTTGTTTCTCTATGATTAGTCTTATGAATCTCAATGGATTTTGTTAATACACAATTTATGAGACAATGGATTTATAATTTATTAACATTGAGTCCTTAAGGGATTATTAAATTGCTTATATTTGTAATGTGGATTGAAAAACATGAATATGCATATCTTGTAAATTTTTTTTGAATACATGATATGTTGTTTTCCTCATAAGTGAAAAAGGGTAAGTGTGAGGGAGTTGATAAAACAAAATTTTTTGAATATTTTATTGATAATACATGACAAAATTTCTTCAAATTGGGTTAAATATTTTTATTTAAAATATATTTTGGATTATATCATTCATTTGAAAATTTGATGAAAATTCATGGTTTACTCTTTAAAATTCACTGTAGAAATTTGATCATAAATATTTTGATATGTATTATTTGAACATAAAATTCTATAAATATGTTCTTAATTTAATGGGATAAAACATTAATTTTGGACATATGATCTAAATTGTTCAATTGATTGGACTTAATGGGCCATGAATTCAAAGTTGGGCTGGACTCGCCAGATTGGACATCAATTTTGTATTTGGGCCATAAATTACTCATTTGTGCTTAGATTAGGCCCAAAATTTAGAGGATCTTGAGGAATCATCTAGTCAAAAATCATCCTTCTGTAAGGATAGCAGATGCACACGTTTTGAAGGTCAAATGGGCAGTGCAATTTGGCTTAAAATATTTGGACGATATTCCCCGTTCACACTTGAATCCACTTTGATCCTAGCCTCTTATCCACTCTATAAATGTGTTTTTTTCACATTAAGATGTGTTGGGACGTGAATTAGTAAGTTGATGGAAGAAGATATAGGGATTCACTCCAATTCTCCAACCATTACAACAATGGTATCTCTTGAAGCAAGGATCCCTTTGACGAAGCCTTCTTCTTCTTATTCAATTATAATTCTTTTGTTTGTGTAATAAACATAATTTTCATTCATTTATTTATTCTCTTTTCTTCTATTTTTTTCGAATTTATTCTTCTCTTAATCTTCCTAATTGATCTTAAATCAAGACTAGAAATGATATTGGGTTCTACCCTCTCTAAACCTTTGCAAATGCAAAATGTTTCTACGATGACTACACTGCCCATGGAAGAGTGGTTATTTTTAGTGATCGATATACCTCTGACCTCCATCACTCATTTATTTTGAATCAATGATCTAATGTAATTCAAAAAATATGATCTATTAATATAGGGTTTAATTTAAATGAAACTAGGAAGGAAATTGATCAATAAACACTAATCACACCAGGTCATGAATTGTGATAATTGTGAAAGCGCGAACATAATTGGTAATTAAAAACCAAATAGGATCAATTTGAAGTCTTTAAATACAATACCTAAACACAATTAATTCTAATTTATAGAGAGGATATGTGACTATATTTACCAAAAACCTTATGCTAACCTTAGAACATCAATCAATGTAGGGTGCGACGATTGCATGTTTTGAAGTTAGCCTAGGATTAAATTAACTCCATCTTGTTGGTAAAGTTAATTCACATAGGGTAAGTGATTTAAAAATAAAGGGATCATAATTAAGTGGATATTAATTTATATTATAATTATTAATAAATTATTGAATAGGTTTAATTAAATTAATTAAACTTTATAAAAATATTTTTCTAAAAAAACATCTTCTCAT